>JAPVLV010000011.1:26555000-31355000 GCA_029168935.1 Oxyria digyna | reverse complement strand
AGCGAATGAGTCGAGAGGGTATTGACATTCACGGGGATCACCGAGAGGGTGGAGATTACTTGATGCAACAAGTTCGTATGGTAAGGCAACACAACAACAAGAAAACACTTGAAAAAGGATTCATGGAACTAGAATCCAGTTTCTTGGCAGTTCATCGACTTATAATTTATTTGCTGGGATACTGATAGAAATGAATAAATAAAAGTTGTTACTAAATTCACTTTCTCATTTCAAACCCAATCGATAAGGGCAAGTTCAAGGGCTTTCCTGCTCCTAATCAGAGATCACCTGGCTGAGGAACAAACGACAGAAAGAAAGGATAGCTACCTGCAAATTTTCTCAAGGCCGTCGGTTGGTGGGTGGGTCGCCGTCGCCTGGTAAAGGTCCGATGAGAGTCAACGATAGAGGCGAGTGCGAGGGCTAGGGCAAAGGTCGATGGCCTGGGAAGAAGCCTTTGTAGAGTTGTCAGATCTGTTTTATATAAGGCCTTTGGTATTTATATCTAGATAATCCTGTGTTTGATATATAATCAATATATCGATAATATTTTAGACTCTGTTTGATATCCCTAAAATTTGGTATATCAAAGATATCACCCATATTCATACTCATACTCATCTCATACTCATACCCATCTCATACTCATACCCGATATCTCATACTCATACATTGATACTCATACCCGATATCTCAATCAGGCATCAACTTTTTTGCGCCCGGCAGCACCCTCCCGTTCGGAATGGGGTTCCGAACGGGTGGACCCATTTTATTTATTTATTTTAATTTTTTACGAACGGGTATTTTTAAAAAAATAATTAAATGGGTGACGTCACGCTTTGTGACGCACCCGTTCGTTCGTGATGCAGTTCCGAACGGGAAAACGACTATTTTTTTTGAAAATGCCAACAGCTATTTTCTCATGGACTCTATAAACCCGGATTTGTATAGCCAAATTATCAAACCCAAACGGCAAAACACAAAAAATGACGTCTAGAAGCGATTCAACTAATTCTTCAAGGGCAGGTAGTTGGAAAGAAAGACGGGAGTGTTCTTCCAGTGAGACGTCAGTGGAGGAGGAGGTTGATTTGTCTACGCCGGTAGATGATACATATTTCCAAGTAAGTACCTATAAACCTTTTTTTATAGCATTTCATTAGAATTTATTTTATTCATATGATATGTATTGAAATTTAAGTAATTTTAAATAGGGATACTGTAGTGATGAGGAATATTTAAAAATCGACTATAGTGCCCATTTTACGGCTAGTGATAGATTTCCTACTATGGATCTTCTAAGAGAGTGGGTTAGGAAGGTCGGTTATGAGTTATGTATGGTTATCACCACGAAATCATCAATGGCCAACAAGAGGATATTTCTGCACTGTGAGCAATCCAGTAGTTATAGAAAACATTGAAAGAAGATTAATCTTGAAGGTGATGTAGCAGAACCATCGTCGCAGAGTAGCAATCTTAGTAGGTTAAGGAAGAACAATTGTCCTTTTATGCTGAGAGGATATTATCGACGAGCAACTCTTGTTGAGTCGGCTGGGTGGATACTAAAAGTTGAGAAGGCATGTCACAACCACTGTCTTTCCAGCAGCTTGATTGGCCATGCATTTGCTTCGAGGATGACGGGAGAGCAAAGACGAAAAATAATGATTGCATCAGCGGCCGGGGCAATGCCGAAGGTTATTTATACACAGTTGCTTCAAGAAAATCCGACTTCCACAATATCAAGAAGGCAAGTGTACATTGTGAGGGGAAAGGAGAGGAAGAAAGCATTGGCAAATCTAACCGTGACCCAGTGGTCATTAGATTTTCTCCATCAAAGACGTTATCATAAAGACATTGACTACGAGACGAATCCAGGGACCGAAGAGAAAAAGTTGTCAGCGTTTTTCATATCTCATCCGGATTGTCAGCCTTTGTTGAGAATGTTCCCTCGGGTGGTGATCATGGACGCGACATACAAGATCAATAGGTACACTAAATTTCATTATTATGACTTCATTCACTGTTTTTGAATTATAATTATTAAATTTAAAATTGATAGGTATGGTTGGCCGTTACTTCAGTTTGTTGGTTTCAATTGCACCAACTATACATATTGTATTGCACTAGCGTTCATTTGCCGTGAGTCAGCCCCATACTATGCATGGGCATTGAAACGACTAGAATATTTGTTTGGTGCACTAGGAGGACCGGATTGCATCATGTCTGATCGAGAGCTGGCAACAATTAAGGCGGTTGACCATGTATTTCCTGGTGTGCGTCATATGCTTTGCCATGTCCACGTTGATCGGAATGTTAAGGCATTTGCTAAATTGAACAACCTGGACGAAAAAAGTGCATCGGCTAGCGTTCGACGGGTGATGCGGTCTCACACAGAGAAGCAGTATGAGGAGAGACTTGATCACTTCCGTAAAACATGGAGGAATGGTCATCTTGTACAATATGCTGAGAGCACATGGTTTACTCCCCACAAGGAAAAACTTATAGTTGCGTATTGCGATGATATACGCCATTTTAGCACAAGAACGTCTAACAGGTAAGATATTTGAATTTGTTTTTAACGAGAATTATCATGACATTTGGTTGGCTAAATGTTTAACATGTACAATGTTGTTGTCAGGGTTGAAGGTCAGCACTCGATGTTGAAGCGTATGTTTGATTCAACTGTTGGAGGGTTGACACTTTAGTGCAACACATTGACAATATGTTTGTTGATCAGCACCGTCGAATACGGGCCGAGATGGAAATGTCCAACCACACTAGCCCGAAGGAGATACAAGACGGGCCTCGGTGGATCAAGACTATTTTCATGCCCATATTGAGGAAGTGCTCCGACAAATGTTTGAGAATGCTACTGAAAGAAGTTATTAAGGCAAAGGAGGGAAAGATATGTAGCCCATGTGAGGATCCTTGGTGGGAATCAACATTCGGATTGCCTTGCCCACACAGGAATAAGGTGTTTGTAGAGGAAGGAACGCCATTGTTGCCGAGCGACATTGATATCTTCTGGAAGCAGATCAAGTGGGAAGGAGTGGAACTGAAAGACTTCGACTCTGACGACGACGTGCAATTGACTGCGGATAAGGTTCTTATGGGTGATTTCTTTGAAGGGGTATTTTCCGGTAACGTTGATGATTTCGATATGAAGAGGATGGCTGATAAGTGACGTGAGTGCAAGGATCCTTCTTCAGTTGATGTCCAGGACCCCCCTCGGGGAGAGACGAGGAGAGGAATGCCTAAGATTCATGCGAAGAAGACGGGTACAAAGCGAGATCCGGGTTGAGATGAGAGGGCTCAAGCTAAGAAGGATAAGGAGAAGGCAGAAGCAAGGAAAAAGGGGATGAAAGAGGAAGAGGTGCAACTATGCCACCGAAAGCCGATTCACAAAAGAAATCGTCGGTTGCATCCAACAGAGCTTCAAGCGGGGCCACGACCAGAAAACAGAGTGCAACTAAACCACCGAGGGCCAGAGGAAATGCCAAAGCGAAATGTGGCGCTGCGAATTCATTCATTTATCTAGAATTCGATTGGGGGATAGATAATATAGACCTTTTCATGCTCGCATACATATCTAGTGTGGAGAAAGTAGATGATGACGGTTATTGTGGTTATCGGTCCCTTGCGCGCTTAATTGGTAAGCCAGAGGAACAATACTGGGAAGTCCGATTAGATCTTTCGAGGCACCTCCAAGCAAACGGGCATAGGTATGAAGAGATGCTAGAGGGTTTCAAGACTATCCCGCAACTCATTCGAGAAGTAAATTACATTCGATTGCCCTGCTCTAGTGAATTCTGGATGTGCACACCTACAATGGGATTGGTCTTTGCCACGAGATTTCAAGTTGCACTAGTGGTGTTATCATGGTTTGGTCCTTGTACATGTCTTCCGATGTTTGCTCCTCCCGGTTCAGAGCCTCCCACCACGTTGTTCGCTATTGCACATGTAGGCACCCGCAACCATTACGTACCGGTACGCATTGCTATTTTTCGCTCTTGTTTCTTATATTTACATGTGTTTTTTAGTATATAATAACAAGATTTTTTTGACAGATTTGGTTGGTTGATGACAATTGTCCAATTCCACTCCCTCCAAGGCAGTGGGCAATCTACAAAGATCCATCGGTGGACGGATGGGAACAGGGCTTTCAGATATGATTCGAGAACTACGTAACTGAGAGACGGTTTCATGGTGGCGATCCAATAATGACCTAAGCATGTTTTGGTTAACTTGATTAATGGACTACTCCCCCTATTGCCAATTGGTTTTAGGATGGAACCCCATGAGCTTATATTTTGGGCTCAATACGCATATGCGCTAATATACACGCCCCCGTGTTTATCGGCCCACCGGACTTTATCATGTTATCAGAGCGGGTTCCGGATCTGGGTTCGTTTCCTGGCTTATCTGAGCTTAGCCCGCCATGATGGCTTGTTATGAGCGGCTCCTTTGGCTTGTCGGCCTGAAGACATAGTTTGGGTTTAGCCCGCCATGATGGCGCGATATGGGCTGACCCGTTTGTCAAGTGGCAACTGGGCCAGGCCAATTACCACTTGAGGGGGCGTGTGAGAATAGGCTTCCCACATCAGAAGTTGAGATAATAATAGACCACTATATAATATCATGGATTTCTCCTCCTATTGCCAATTGGTTTTAGGATGGAACCCCATGGGCTTATTGATACGAATCTGGTATGACTCGTATGCCTCGGGGGGATCGTGGCAGAAAGGGAAGTCGATGGCGCTTCTAGAACTCTTCTAGGGTTGGATAAGTATTGAATCTTTCGATTCAATAAGAACTCGATGTCTTGAGAGTCCACTCAAGGGATGATCGAATTCAATAGGTAGGCTTGATGACAGTTCGCTATCGAGAACAACTCCGGATCCAATCAGTGGGGTTTGACGAAGAAGGTTTAAGGGAGGAGATAACTCAACTTCAATGCTTAAACTCAAATTCAACGTCTTTTTTAACAAACAATGGAAAAAGTTCAACTTATAAAGAAGGCTGCTACTAACATAACCCTAAAGAACAGCCCAAATTCGGAATTAAAATAAACTATAAATTAAAATAAAATATCTCAAATAAAGGAAATCTCGGAAACAAATCCGATTGAGGCGGACTCCTCGTCTCCTCCAGGATCCGCGGTCGCGGCTACTTCTTCCGCGGTCGCGGAAATTGTTCTGCTGGCTTCTTTTGCTTGGCTCATCCGCGACTGCTGCTGCTGAATTTCTCTAACGAATCTTCTCCATGGGGGACGCCAAGGCCTAGGATTCAATGGTGATGTCGTAGCTAGCTCGTCCTCTTGATATCGCTTCATTCTCCCCTTCTTAGCCTCGAAGCGTCCTCGCTTCGATCGTGTTGGTGCAGGGGGAGAAAGAGATCAGCCATGTTAGAGTGTCTCCCCTTCTTAAGAACAAATTCATCTGTTGGGAGCACTCCAAAAACACAATTAATGGGGACTAACACCAAAGGTGTTGCGGTGAATTGTGTCATATCTGTAAGTGTTTGAACACCAGAAGGCGTCCAAGAAATCTTTGGTGTGAAGACTGTATGCACCATCAATGGAATTTCCTGCTCACAATTGCCGCTATTTGAAGACTCTTCCTCCTCATTGTCTTCAACGGAACCCACAACTTGGGAAGGAATCTGATCTGTGACTGACTCCTCAATTACTGACACTTCAATTATTGATTCCAAGTTGAGAACCGATACCTGATTGGTCATTTGGGTTGCTGGGTTGGAATTATCTGATTCATCTTCCTCAACAACATCAACAGGAGAAGATGCAAGTTTGCTGGAACTGGGAACCAAAACTGACCTTACCATGTTTGTTTCTATGAGATGTTCAAGCATAGCGATCCTCTCCTTCAGTGCTTGTTCTTCTTGTCGTGTCCTGACGATTGTTGCCTGTAACCAAGCACTTTCAGCCTCTTCATCTAATGGACGACGCTTCTTTGTACGTGACTTGGGAGGTTGTGCTGGAGGTTGAAGTTGCCGAGGGGCGCTGTAGCGTTGTGGGGATGGCTTGTAGTGTTGTGGCTGAGAAGGATACGGAGGTGGGAGCCAACCGGGAGGCATGTTGGCGTAAGGGCTCACACCACCGAATCGTTCATAGTCGTCCCACTCTTCATCATCTTCATCTGACGAGTAATCATCGAACCGTCTTGTGGTCTAACGATATGACATAGGGAAAACTAGGGTGGGATGGGCATAAACCTAAAATTAAGGTTCTGTCAGGGACTTTTCCGCGGACGCGGAACCTAAAATTAAGGTTATGTCAGCAACTTTTCCGCGGTCGCGGACGATTAGGGTTGGCGGCGGCGGGTTTGTATTTGAGGGTTTTGGATGGGCAAACGAACTCCGATTTTGACAAATCTTATATGTACGGACTCATCTCGAAAAGCGCTAGATGATTTAGGAGGTTTTTTGGGGCAAATGGACAAATTTTTGGGGCCGAAATCTGGGTAGAAGTCGACGGGATTTTAGGGTTTATGGTTTGTGTGTGCGGAATTTGGTGGATATGATATGGAAAGGAATGGAAAGTAAGAGTTTTAGAATGACTACACCTTTGAACCGCTGGAAACTGATACCAATTGATACGAATCCGGTATTACTCGTATGCCTCGGGGGGATAGTGGCAAAAAGGGAAGTCGATGGCGCTTCTAGAACTCTTCTAGGGTTGGATAAGTATTGAATCTTTCGATTCAATAAGAACTCGATGTCTTGAGAGTCCACTCAAGGGATGATCGAATTCAATAGGTAGGCTTGATGACAGTTCGCTATCGAGAACAACTCCGGATCCAATCAGTGGGGTTTGACGAAGAAGGTTTAAGGGAGGAGATAACTCAACTTTAATGCTTAAACTCAAATTCAACGTCTTTTTTAACAAACAATGGAAAAAGTTCAACTTATAAAGAAGGCTGCTACTAACATAACCCTAAAGAACAACCCAAATTCGGAATTAAAATAAACTATAAATTAAAATAAAATATCTCAAATAAAGGAAATCTCGGAAACAAATCCGATCGAGGCGGACTCCTCGTCTCCTCCAGGATCCGCGGGCGCAAACACTTCTTCCGCGGTCGCGGAAATTGTTCTGCTGGCTTCTTTTGCTTGGCTCATCCGCGACTGCTGCTGCTGAATTTCTCTAACGAATCTTCTCCATGGGGGACGCCAAGGCCTAGGATTCAATGATGATGTCGTAGCTAGCTCGTCCTCTTGATACCGCTTCATTCTCCCCTTCTTAGCCTCGAAGCATCCTCTCTTCGATCGTGTTGGTGCAGGGGGAGAAAGAGATCAACCATGTTAGAGTCTCTCCCCTTCTTAAGAACAAATTCATCTGTTGGGAGCACTCCAAAAACACAATTAATGGGGACTGACACCAAAGGTGTTGCGGTGAATGGTGTCATATCTGTAAGTGTTTGAACACCAAAAGGCGTCCAAGAAATCTTTGGTGTGAAGACTGTATCCACAATCAATGGAATTTCCTGCTCACAATTGCCGCTATTTGAAGACTCTTCCTCCTCATTGTCTTCAACGGAACCCACAACTTGGGAAGGAATCTGATCTGTGACTGACTCCTCAATTACTGACACTTCAATTATTGATTCCAAGTTGAGAACCGATACCTGATTAGTCATTTGGGTTGCTGGGTTGGAATTATCTGATTCATCTTTCTCAACAACATCAACAGGAGAAGATGCAAGTTTGCTGGAACTGGGAACCAAAACTGACCTTGCCATGTTTGTTTCTATGAGATGTTCAAGCATAGCGATCCTCTCCTTCAGTGCTTGTTCTTCTTGTCGTGTCCTGACGATTGTTGCCTGTAACCAAGCACTTTCAGCCTCTTCATCTAATGGACGGCGCTTCTTTGTACGTGACTTGGGAGGTTGTGCTGGAGGTTGAAGTTGCCGAGGGGCGCTGTAGCGTTGTGGGGATGGCTTGTAGTGTTGTGGCTGAGAAGGATACGGAGGTGGGAGCCAACCGGGAGGCATGTTGGCGTAAGGGCTCACACCACCGAATCGTTCATAGTCGTCCCACTCTTCATCATCTTCATCTGACGAGTAATCATCGAACCGTCTTGTGGTCCGACGATATGACATAGGGAAAACTAGGGTGGGATGGGCATAAACTTAAAATTAAGGTTCTGTCAGGGACTTTTCCGCGGGCGTGGAACCTAAAATTAAGGTTCTGTCAGCAACTTTTCCGCGGTCGCGGACGATAAGGGTTGGCGGCGGCGGGTTTGTATTTGAGGGTTTTGGATGGGCAAACGAACTCCGATTTTGACAAATCTTATATGTACGGACTCGTCTCGAAAAGCGCTAGATGATTTGGGAGTTTTTTTGGGGCAAATGGACAAATATTTGGGGCCGAAATATGGGTAGAATCGACGGGATTTTAGGGTTTATGGTTTGTGTGTGCGGAATTTGGTGGATATGATATGGAAAGGAATGGAAAGTAAGAGTTTTAGAATGACTACACCTTTGAACCGCTGGAAACTGATACCAATTGATACGAATCCGGTATTACTCGTATGCCTCGGGGGGATCGTGGCAGAAAGGAAAGTCGATGGCGCTTCTAGAACTCTTCTAGGGTTGGATAAGTATTGAATCTTTCGATTCAATAAGAACTCGATGTCTTGAGAGTCCACTCAAGGGATGATCGAATTCAATAGGTAGGCTTGATGACAGTTCGCTATCGAGAACAACTCCGGATCCAATCAGTGGGGTTTGACGAAGAAGGTTTAAGGGATGAGATAACTCAACTTCAATGCTTAAACTCAAATTCAACGTCTTTTTTAACAAACAATGGAAAAAGTTCAACTTATAAAGAAGGCTGCTACTAACATAACCCTAAAGAGCAGCTCAAATTCGGAATTAAAATAAACTATAAATTAAAATAAAATATCTCAAATAAAGGAAATCTCGGAAGCAAATCCGATCGAGGCGGACTCCTCGTCTCCTCCAATATCCGCGGGCGCAGACACTTCTTCCGCGGTCGCGGCTACTTCTTCTGCGGTCGCGGAAATTGTTCTGCTGGCTTCTTTTGCTTGGCTCATCCGCGACTGCTGCTGCTGAATTTCTCTAACGAATCTTCTCCATGGGGGACGCCAAGGCCTAGGATTGAATGGTGATGTCGTAGCTAGCTCGTCCTCTTGATATCGCTTCACTTATATTGTGAGCTCAATACGCATATGCGCTAATATACACGATACCGTGTTTATCGGTCCACCGGACCAGGGTTGCATGGTTCGCGGAAGAACCGGATCGTGAACGCGGTTCGCGATTCGCCATTTGTGGAGAATCGGATTCGCCGAAGAATCACAGATTATCGGATCGTTGATATTAGGAACGTGATTCGTTAATTTTTGAAACGTGATTCGTGATTCGCCAACGGCTGTAATAAATATATATAAATTGAATTCATTAAATAAAAGAGAAAAAGGCAACCAAGTCTCTGTAAATGTATTGGCACTTTAAAAAAAATATTAATATTTCAAAAAAGAATAAGTAAAAGGCCTCTTATTCTTCGTTAGAAGAATCAACAGACCTTCTTCTTCGTTAGAAGAAGCAACGGACCTCAAAAATCCATCAATTAGGTAGAAGATTAGGAAGCAGAAAGATTTGCTAATTAGGTTTAATTTTAACATCGACAAATTAATTAAATTAAACTATTTTCCGGAAAGACAAATACATATGTTATAAAAATATTACATTTTATAACATATGCATTTTCTTGAATTTATAATGCATTACTTTATTTAATGCATTATAATCTCGGAATGTCTTTAAATAACAAACATTTAACAAAATAGAATTGGCTAGTTTAACGAATGGTATGGAAATGGGCAAATTGACCCATTCCTTCAATTGTTCCAGCCGGGCCCAGAAGAAGCTACTTGGACCAAAGCCCAATTCATTTATGTGGCCTACAACTTGCTCCAGCCCAGGTGACTTTGTCACCTTCAACCTCTCGATGGAACGAGAGTTGCAGAGCAGCAAGGTCTCACCTCGACACACTCTCCGGCGACAGACGCGACACCAGGGACGGACTGCGACGGCGGAGAATGCTCGGTTGCGACACGACTGGACAGAATACGAATAAAATAATTAAGGTTTATACCCGAATAGCTTGAATCGGTATTAATGGCGGAAACCGAAAACTTACCGGGATCACCTCGGAAATGAGATGCTGTTAACGAGACCAACCTGACGACGCTCCTGGAATCAAAGGATCGAATAAACTCGTATTAAACGACCTTGAATAAATATCGAAAACGATATGGAAACGGTATCGAAATACGATATCGAAACTTACCGATATCTAACCGATTAGGCTCGGGATCAATACACGAGCGAAGCCCGGTATTCAGGGGTGAACGAGAGACTGAAAAAAATGGAACAACAACACCAGATACTCTTATGAATTTCTCGAGAAAACTTGAAGAAAAACAGAGGAAGACGAGGGAAATTATGGTTATACCTTCTGTTCTTCAGAGACGAAACGAAGGCGCCCTTCTTCCTTGAAGGAAGAACACGAACGAAGAAGAGAGGAGGGATTGAGGGAAGTGCTGAACTTGGGCACACCACAGTGTATATTCAGATGTGGAAATTGAGTTTCCCACATCGACAAATGCTTCACCTCCTTAGGTTCAGCTTTTGTATAAAAGGATGTGACTTCAGCTGTAGCTTTGTGGGCTTAATAGCAAACCATCCTTACATGGGCTTGCAGTATCATGGCCCATTAGTATGAATTATCAGTGCAAAAATTCATTTGGGCTTAATAGCAAACCATCCTTACATGGGCTTGCAGTATCATGGCCCATTAGTATGAATTATCAGTGCAAAAATTCATTTGGATTGAACGCACCGCCCATTTTTCACGGTTCGCTTCGATTCGTTGTTTTAGCCGAATCGGTACGCGAACGAACCGCGATCAGGTGCGTGCGATCCGGTTCGTGATTCGCCTTTGATTGGAGCGAATCATGCAACCCTGCACCGGACTTTATTGAAACCGGACAAATTAGAAAACTTTTGTAATTAGACAGAGTTATTATTGTAACTATCTTTGCGAAAGGATGAGCTATACAAAATGTCCTTCGATATACTAGAAGAGTAGAAGAGGATAAACAAGTCGCAACCGCGAAGATAGATTACAGAGAGCGGCCACTCCAGTCTCCATAAGCCCAGCTCAGCTCCCATGGAGGTGCTTCATCTCCGCAACTCTCCGCCCATTCTACCCGACAGACATCCTTCTCACTCTTCCAACTTCTTTATTCCTACTCAAACTTCATTTTCCGCTGTTCGTGGAGGTAGACCTCATTTTCTGGCAAGGACTAGGGCCGTCAAGGACCGGAATTTGCCGGTGCCCGAGAAACAGATAGATAACATTCTAAATAAAAGTTGGAAAGCCGAGGACGAAGATGAATTTGATGGATTAGAAGCCTCAATGGCGAAGCTGTCAGGGGATGTAGACCTGGAGGAAGAATCGGTGTCGGATTCCGACTCGCCGGCGTCATTTCTCTCACTTAGTGTGAAGCCGGACAGAAACATGGCTTTACTTGACGATTATGAGATGGAGGAGTTCGCCTTTGATACTGACCCTAATCATCGGAGCGGTTCGTTTCTTCTCCCCTCTCCTTTTTTTGTTTTCTTTGCACTGTTGAATTGTAGGGCGCACTTATTGCAAATTTAGGCTTTGATTATCGAAATTGTAGGAGTAGTTCTGGATTTGAGAACATTTTCAGATAGCCCGAGATTAGAGAACCCAGTTACTACACTCTGCCATTGTTTTTGCTGATTTTTTGTATATGAAAGGATAGGTAATTCGGCACAAACGAAAATCTTTAGCTCCTTGTGCAGACTTGAAATGACCTAATTCTGTGGATGTAAAGGGAAAGATTTGTATGAAGGTGAGGATAGGGAAGATGATTGATTAATTTTACAGGACGGATGATAGGAAGGAGGGAAAGTAAATCATCCCTCAAGTAAGTTTGTGCATTGGCCAAAGATTTCACAAATTTATAACTACATTGCATTAAACTAATCAGCCACAAATAGAAGATCAAATATACAGCTGCTGTGTATGTTGTAATGACATGGAAAAAGTGACAGGTTATGTAGCCGTAGTTGGTAAGCCGAATGTTGGGAAAAGCACACTTTCAAACCAAATGGTTGGTCAGAAGCTCTCGATCGTCACGGATAAACCTCAAACCACAAGACATCGAATCCTTGGTATATGCTCTGGCCCAGACTACCAGGTTTGAATTTCCTGCAAATGAAGCCCTAACTGCAAAGCTTCTTACTCCTTTGCTTGTATGGATGATTCTTAGTAGCTCTGATGTATTTAAGAATACCATCTTCGATAGTCACTTTGGATTTGGTGACTGTGCAAAATTATGCATTCAGATATATCTATTATTTGCAGATGATACTTTATGATACACCTGGTGTGATTGAGAAGAAAATGCACAAACTGGACTCAATGATGATGAAGAATGTCCGAAGTGCAGCAGGCAATGCCGATTGTGTAGTTATTGTGGTTGATGCATCTAAGATGCCTGACAAGGTAGGTTTCCGTTGCTATTCTGATCCAGTTTATTTGCTCAATTGTCCTTATATTTAACCTTATTTAGTTGGAAGAAGTGCTTGAGGAGGGTTTTTCCAGCATGAACGAGAAGATTCCTACTCTGCTAGTTCTAAACAAGAAAGATCTTATCAAACCGGGTGAAATTGCCAAAAAGCTTCAGGTTGCTAATTTGTTAATTTATTTATTCTTATTTAGTTATTTAGTTGACTGAGCTATAATGATCAAGTATCAACACGATCACTTGCAGTGGTATGAAAAGTTCACTGATGTTGACGACGTTATACCTGTGAGTGCTAAATTTGGTCATGGAGTTGAGGACGTCAAGGATTGGATACTTTCAAAACTTCCACTGGGTCCTCAGCTTTATCCGAAGGACATTGCCAGTGAGCATCCAGAAAGATTTTTTGTTGCTGAAATCGTCAGAGAAAAGATATTCATGCAGTATCGCAACGAAGTGCCATACGCTTGTCAGGTCCATTAAAGAGTTTGGCGTTTATATTTTATATTTTCTTCTGGAAGAATGATTCACCAAATTAATATGATGCAGGTTAATGTAGTGACCTATAAAACGAGACCTGATGCGAAGGACTACATCCATGTGGAGGTTATTGTAGAGAGAAACTCTCAAAAGATCATCCTGATTGGGAAAGTTAGTGTTGGATAAGTGGAATTTTAACTTTTAAGGTGAAAACGTCGCTTATTTAACCAGATAACCTGTATTTTCCAGGAAGGAAGAGCTTTGAAGCTATTGGCTACTGCTGCGCGGCTTGACATTGAAGATTTCTTGCAAAAGAAAGTTTTTCTTGAGGTACAATGACTTCTTTCCTGAAGCTGGTTTTCAATCTTCTAACGTAATTAAGCCACATTAGCGGCATTAAGCTCTTTTGAAAACCAGAAGACATAATGATTTTTTGTCAAGTGCTAAACTGAGAAGTACTCGGTGAACAATACGTATAGGTGGAAGTGAAAGTGAAGGAGAATTGGCGACAAGATGAAGACCTGCTAAAACGCTATGGATATGGAGGTAAAATCAGAGCATTATGAAGAACCATCCATCCAAGATCCCAGGTGTGCATTTTTGTAGCTCTAAAATCTTAACTAGTGTGTAATAAAGACTGTAATTCTTCTTTTTTGTGGCATTTTATATTCCTCTCAGCATTTACAGTTAGAGCTCTCAAGACCCGACCCGTATTTTTAGGTTCAGATAGTAGATAGACCGGCCTGTTCAAGCCCTAAACCGAAACCAAACTGCTGGTTTTGACTAATGGCCGGTTTAGAGCCCAATTCTAGATATACTTGGGCCAGTTCTTAACCGGCCGGTTTGAACCAACCGGTAAACCGGCCTTGGGTCTTCGGTTTGACGGTCCAAGTATATCAATAACCATGCTCTAAACCAACAATTTGTCAATATCGGCGGTTCGGTTCAGGTTTTGACCGGGCCGTCTATCCGACAACATCTCAAGGTCTAGACCCGAAATAATATCAAAGTTGATTCTTACCGGATCCAACTCCAATAACAAAAACCAACAAAAGTAATTTCACTTGAAGATCAAAGTAATACAAACTTTGAAATCAACCAAAAAATTCCAACTTTTGACTTATAAATAAAAAAACGATACAACTTTTCTGTTTTAAATATTGATTCAATTCAAGAACAACGTGACACATTTAATAAGTGATCAAGTACGAAAAAGTATCATTTGACAATGGAAAATGGATCCTGTGATTCTTCTCTTGGAAAATAAGAACCTAGTAAAAGTTGTTGTCTTTCAATTCTTACACCTAATTCAAAGTTGTTCTCTTGCAAGCTGAACCTACTCTTGTCTCATAATATAAGCAACATTTTTATTTTGAGCGTCTCAAAATATAAGCAATATTTTCCATTTTTAGCATACTTTTTACATTTATTTATTTTCTTTCAATACACTTTTCACTTTTCTTTCTCTTTTAATCATTTAATTTTTTCTTTCATCTCTCCTTCTTCTTTGTATCTCTCTCCTCTTACTTTACATTTTTCACTCTCTTTTAATCATTAAATTCACATTTGTCTTAATTCCCGTAAAAGTCCTTAAATGTGGCTTATATTGTGGGACGGAGGGAGTAGTAGGTAAAGATAATTCTCTTTCAATTGTGACACCTAATTCAAACTTGTAGCTTTGGTATTGTCGTTTGTAAGTTACTACGACTTCAATTGCAAGTTGATGCAATTAGTGAGTCTTACCAATTGGGAATCAGTCAATAGTCCCGAAATAATATCATATTAAAGCTATTACCATGTCATTATCAAAATACCACATTGACTATTTTGTATAGATACATGATACTCCGTATGTATGATAAAGAGAGCAAATTCTAATCCCACGAATGGAACTTTAATGTGTGATTTCTATTTCATGAGAATTATTAGATAAAAAACAATCAAATTAAGGTGGAAAAAGTATGCAAGTTACAACATCACGGAGCTATTACAGCACAATTCTCAAATTAATCGCTAGCGTCTGTACTGTTACAAAGTAATTGTTATTTAAAAAATAAATAAATGAGGAACTCATGCACAAAATTTGTACGATGAATTGGTCTGGTGCGTGTAACTTGAGCTAAATTTGACATTGTTGAACATAATGGGAAGTTTGAATATTTATGAGCACTCGGTTGAACCCTACAACCACTTTGAAATCTGCAAAAAATAGGAATAAAGATGTAAAAAATAATCATGTGAGCATTAAAATGTTAGTATAGTGTGTATATATGGAGTACGTACTCGAGCGTTGTATTTGGAGATTTTGGAGCGAGTGACGGAGAAGAAGAGGATAAAGAAGAGAGTGGCCCCAACGGTGACGAGAATTCGGACCCAAAGAATCGAGCGAAAGGCCTCGAAGACTGCAGCAGACCAGGCCCAGGCCCACATTAAAGTGAAAGACGACCCAATTCCCGCACCCACAACCACTTGGCTTATCGTGTGATATTTCTCCGAAACTCTTAACCATGCCTGCACTCACTCCGATTATACAATTATTTAGCTTACATAACACTTACAAGTTCCCATCAAAACAACGCTTAAATGTAAAATAAAAATAAAAATATGTCCCAGATTATGAACATTACTATTCAGAATATAAACATTAACATGTAATATGTGAACGTGATCTGTTCGTTTTCCTACGTTAAGTGTTGTTTGTACCGAAACTTTCCTCTATATAACATTACATCGATGTAATTATTTGAAAGATTCTTATACTTACAAGATAGGAAGCAAATGAGAGTGCAAGCCCGGCAAGGATGAGCATCAGCTGGTTCATCCCAACCACATCCACCGCTGAAATTGTATCATACATATCATGTCATGTGTTTATTATACATATAATTAATTAGCGAGAAAGTTTTTGTAAAATATGAATTCACCTTAACTTCGAACATTACTATCTTAAAACTAAGTGATGCATTAGTTTGTACGTACTTGATAAGACGAAGAAGGTGAGAGTATAGAAGATAATGCAGGCATGGGAGGAAGGCATCCCGGGATCGGAGCGTCTTGGAGGGAAAGGGCGAGGCTGATTCAACACGTTTTTCAACGCGATCGAGAAGACGAGGTTGAACAGAGAACCGGTGGCTGCCCATAGCCCTTCCCCGTCGCGCCTCCACACCACCATTATTGCTAGGATTGCTGCCGCCATCCACTCACTCTATTGTACATACATAACATACATGCACCTCAATAATCAACACAAATGAAAAACTAGCTCTGGATCGATGAATAATGTTGGATGTATTACTTACCAAATGATTGAGGGCTGAAGGAAGAGGAGAAGGAGAAGAGGAGCGTGAGAGATTTATATTGCACAAATTGGAGATCATGTTTGCTAAGTTAGCTCTATTTGGATCTCTGATCTTTGATTAATAAATCACCTCGCAGTTTGCAATTGCATCCATCTCTCACCCTTTTATACATAGGGTGGTCAGACTTTATACACTTTACTTGAATATTCTTCTCTGAACAGCTAACTAAAATATTATCCCTCGTACTAAACTACGGAGTATTATTTTATATTAATATTTGTGCATATTATATTGCACGTACGTTCCTTATTGTTTTTCTTGTTATTCGTTTTAACTACTTTAGTTTCAGCGTCATGTACGGGTTTATATATAAGTCATGAGTCATATAATTTTATCTGAAAAATAAGTTGATAGCTCGAAATGATATTGCTACATAATTAATATTACATTTTAAAATATAACAAACAAAAAATAAATATAAATGAGTTTGTATACGAAAATCTTTTTTGATCGAACTGTCATAAGTCAGATTTTAACAAATTTATATATGTTGATTTAAATTA
Source organism: Oxyria digyna (assembly GCA_029168935.1). NCBI lineage: Eukaryota > Viridiplantae > Streptophyta > Magnoliopsida > Caryophyllales > Polygonaceae > Oxyria > Oxyria digyna. The sequence continues at coordinate 31,338,063 of JAPVLV010000011.1, read as the reverse complement.
TTTTCTCATTTATATAAAATTATATAGTTTAAAGCACTATCATAAGATAAAATATTAAAAATTTGGTTAAAGAATAGAATAGTGTGACTGTGTAAGGGTAAGTACTAAGTAGTGAAAATGTAAAAAAAAAGTATTTCAATACACATTTGTATCCAAAAGAAGAAGAAAAAAGTTTAATAATTTTGTTGAAGATTACACATAAGCATAAATAAAATCAATATTTTAATTTTAAGAATTAATGATAAAATTACACATAAACATTAGAAGCTAGAATTAAGGGAAAAACTTTAAATATTTCTCCTTCAATATATATATACTCCGTATATAGAATATATTAGTTATATAGATAAGGTTTTTATTTAGGTGTCTCAATTTCTTATTCTTGTCTTTGAATGGGTGTTCTACGTACCGCCAAAAACTGCTTGATACGCTGCACTTTGTATAGCATAACTAGGGATTATTACATTAGTTTAGGAGTATTATCATATGTGTTTCGAGTCATTATTATGTTCTGAGATATTTATTAAGAAGTGAAGAAATGAAGATCAGAACCGAAGAAGATTGAAGACTTGAAGAATGAAGATGCTTCTGCGACGCCAACCGCGATCGCCACTACCATCCAGGCGATCGCCATCATTCAACAGAAGCCATTCGAGAAGAAATCAGCGACCGCGATCGCGGGTGATATGGTGGCGATCGCGGGTAGTGCACTTGTTGGGCTGAAGTGATTGGGCTTAATTAAATCAAGCTAGCTGCTGGCCATTTATGGAAGCAAGCAGCTCAAGAAAGAATTGAAGCCAAGCTCACCTTTTTCCATCCGTGCTTTAGTTTGTATTATTTCTTTTCCTTGTTTTGTTTCTTTCCTTTTATTAATTAGTTTTAGGATATATCTTTTACCATATATTTTTAGGGTTAGTCTCTATTTAAGAACCCTAGTTTCATCATCTTTTCTATCATCTTTCCATCAGACAATTTAGTTCTGCAACCATGAACAGGAACTAATCTCCATTGTTTTACCTAGCGGTTGAAACCTTCAGTTATTAAGTTCTGAGATTTCTAAACTCTTGTTCTTTTCCTATGGGTTTGTATTAATTCTCTTGTTCTTCATCTATTGATTTCTATTAGTTTTGCTAGCTTGATCACCTAGTTTGATTGATAGTTTTCTATTGCTAGACTAGGAATATACGGTGGAATTCCTTGTCATTGTAGCGCTCATATCTGCATGATCTGGTAGTTGATTGCTTTTATGAAAGAGAATTGATTGCATGTTAATACTTGACGGTTGTAAGTTATTGCATGCATCCTTATGATTCCGGTGCCCTTTGCTGCTATTTCATCTAATCTTGAGAGGTTTCCCTGATTGTTGAATAGTAAGTATTATCAGGACCGGTTGGCCTGCTGATATATTAAAGATTGGAATAGGAACATTCTCTAGGATTGAATAGAACTTGAGATAAATCTATGATCAGCTTGATTGACTGTTGTGTGGATACTTGCTAGGTGAAACCCCTTCTCATCATATTCTCACCCAAACCTTCTTTGTTTGATACTTGTTACTTTTGTGTTCCATACAATCAAAACCCCCATTGGTTACTTGTTACTTGTTTGTTAGTTGGAATTTCGCTTGACTGCATAGCGATTGGTGTTTTGATTCCCTTGGGTTCGACCTCTACTTACTTGCTATACTCTAGTTAGTGTTTAGAGTTTATTTCTTTGATTTGGCACTACGACTTTAGCCTCATCAAATTTGGCGCCGTTGCCGGGGAATTGAATTATTCCAATTCTGTGTTAATTGTGAAATTATCAACTGTTTGGTGTGAACCTTTATGGTTCAGACCCGTGCTACTAACTCATCTCTTGTTGCTTTTGATTCAGAGATTGAGAGGACGTTCCACAGGAACCGAAGAGCAGCTTTGAACCAAAGTAGCGAGATGGGTGATCGAAATGGACAGCCAATGCCTACTATGAGGCAGCTCACTGCCCCGAACTTAGATCAACAACCTCTGGCAGTGAGGTTTCCTTTGATAGCTGAGGGTGTGAATTTTGAGCTAAAAGCTGGATTGATTCATGAGCTACCACACTTCCATGACTTAGCAGGAGAAGATCCCAACAAACACTTGGCTCAATTCCATGCCATATGTTCTAGTATGAAGCCAAGAGGTGTTACTGAGGAGCAGGTCATTCTGAGAGCTTTCGGATTTACTCTGAAAGACGCTGCGAATGATTGGCTCTATTATCAAGCTCCAGGGAGTATTGATACATGGGCTAAAATGAAAAAGGTCTTTTTAGAGAAATATTTTCCAGCTACAAAACTGAGCAGCTTAAAGAAGGAAATCACGAATCTTCAACAACACTCAACTGAGAGTCTCTATGAATATTATGAGAGATTCAAGAAGCTTTGCTCAAGCTGCCCATTCCATAGTTATACTGACCAAGATCTCCTTATGTACTTATTTAGTGGCCTGATTGATGAGGATCGTCGAATGGTGAATGCATCATGTGGAGGTAACTTTTTAAGATTGACTATACCTCAGGCTACTGAAATGTTTGAGGAATTAGCTGAGAGCTCAAGGCAGTTTGGTAGCAGGCAAAGAACACAGTCAGTAAGTTCACTTGATCCCGCTAAAATTCAAAGTGATATGAATGAACTGAAAGATATGATGAAGTCTTTTATGCTGCAAAGTGGTGGTCAACAACTCCAAGAGCCGAGTGCTGAGGTAAACGTTGTTGGTGGATGGCAACCAAGGCCAAGGTATGATTCTCATAATATTAATTATCAACAACCTAGACCTCAGAATTCTATGACTGTTGAAGATATGATCAAGTCCTTAGCTCAAACTGTGATGCAACAAAATGCTAGAACGGAATCGAGCATCCAAAATCTTGAAAATCAGTTAGGACAGATTGCTCAAGCTGTGAGTAAATTAGAGGCCAGGGAACCGGTAAGAAACCCGAGAGAGAACGTCAGTGCAATGTTCTTGAGGAGCGGAAAAACGTTAAATGACTGTTCTGTGCCAAAACCGCGATCGCCAGATCCGAGTGGCGATCGCCATGAGATTACAGAGAGCAAAACAGGGTCTGCATCGCTACCGCAATCGCCATATGGCGATGGCGATCGCCATGTCACTCCAGAAGTTGAGGTGCAAAATCATTCGCGACCGCGATCGCCGAGAGTTGATGGCGATCGCCAGGAGACCCCTGAGTATATTGATAATTATGTTCGCCCGAATTTTCCACCTCTATTCTCTCAGAAGCCTGTTGCCCCCTTTCCTGAGGCATTGAAGGATACTCGAAGGCTGGAGAACGACAACGAAATCTTCGAAACCTTTAGTAGGTGTGAGGTAAACATTCCTTTGCTCAAACTTGTTAAGAATATTCCTAGATTTGCTAAGTTTTTGAAAGAAGTTTTCACTATCAAAAGAAATCAAAAACTGAAAGGAAAGAAGAAAGTTGAAATAAGTGAACAAGTTTCCGTTGTGTTTCAAAAACGCATGCCTAAGAAATGTGGTGATCCAGGCATATTTAGCATTCCATGTGTGATTGGTGAAACTAAATTTGACAAAGCCATGCTAGATTTAGGTGCATCAATCAATGTTTTGCCTTACTCTTTGTATGAATCACTAGGCTTAGGACCTTTGCATAAAACAGGAACTGTTATTCAACTTGATGATAGGTCTATTGTATACCCGAAGGGGGTTGTTGAAGATGTTCTTGTTATGGTTGGTGATCTGATTTTTCCTGCTGATTTCTTTGTGTTAGATATGGAACATGCTAATAATGTCACACCTATACTGTTAGGTAGACCTTTCATGAAAACAGCACAAACGAAAATTGATGTTAATAGCGGGACTCTCTCTATGGAGTTTGATGGGGATAAGGTGGAATATAATATTTATGACATGGATCTCATTGATAAGAATTCTCTATGTGCTATTGATGTAATTAAGCCTACTTGTAAGGATAAATTGCAACCTGTTTTAGAGAATATCTTAGAGCCCCCAAAAGTAGATTTTGCTTTATCTACTAATATGCAGGAGTGTCAGGCTAAGCCAGAGCCTAAAGGTAAGCTCTCTTCACATCCTTTGGGCAATCGCCCTCCATTACTGACCTCGCCAGGCGAGATACCATTGATGTCTAGTGTGCAGGCACTTGACATTGAGCTTAAACAGCCGCCTGATACGGTCAAGGAGGAGAAAGTGAATGAAACCACCTTCATTGCTAAAGACAAGGTGGTTAAGGTAAGAGGGACGAGATTTAAGGCGTTCCATGAGTGGTTCAAGAGAGAATTCAGACAAGAGACGGTTTTCACAAAGCCAAATGGCGTTAGTTAAATCTCTTGAGTTTCATGTCGAGCCACGACATAAAATAAGGCGCTACTCGGGAGGCAACCCGAGGTTTGAGTTTGTTTTTATTTGTCTTTGTTCGGTTTAATTTTCTTTTTAGTTTTTTCTATGGACAGGAGGAAATCACCGAAGCTTAGGGTCCGCTACAGTCAGTAGCCAATCTCGCTGTAAGTCTTCTCTCCCATCCGTAAAAATAAATAAAAAAAAATCTGAAAATCATTCCGAGAAAAAAATAATATATCGGATTAAAAAAAAAAAATAGAGTGCAGAAAAAAAATATATGAGAGAAAAGAAAGTAAGGAGTTGTATTACATCAAGTTTGGTTTCATTAGTACTATCATTCTAGATCTACATTCACTGAAGCTTAGCTTGTTGGTGACCATGTTCTTTGCAAGGAGTTGATTTGTTTGGGTCACTTTCTACATTGGAGGTATTCTTTCTTTTGCTTTAGATGAGCTATGCATTATTGGATTACATTTAGTTCTCATCTAGTTTCTCATTCCACCACACTTTGAGTTTTATTGGAGGAAGGTCATCTGACCTTGTATGTGAGTCTTCTGTCTCCTTCCCTAGGTTCGTTTTTATGTCTTCCATTTCATTGAGGACAATGCAATGTTTAAGTATGGGGGAGGAGAATGTATTCACATGTAATTATTTGGGTGTTGGTTGTATCTGCATGAGCTTATTGAATATATATTGTATGAAAAAGCCACAAAAATTGAAAAAAGGCATACAAAATCCTTGGATAGCAAGATCTATGCAATAAGAAGGTGGCTTGACCGGTATTAGGCTGGGGCAAAAATAAGTCTTGAGTGATGTGAGTTTTGTGAGCCTGGAACAATTATTGAGTGGTTGGGATGAAAACCCGAAAGGGCGCCCAAGCAAGATGAGTGTCTAAAAAATAAAAAATTGAGTGTTTTAGGATTTTTTATCATCTTGGCGTATGGAGACATAAGAAGGAGGCGTATAGGAGGATTCGGGTAGGCCACTTGGAGGAATAAGGTGTAGTTCTGGGTATGTGCTTATTGTATCACATTTGTTCTTGATTATTCTTGTTGTGTTTTGTGCGTTTTTGGAGGAGCTTATTGGTTATGTAATCACTAGGAGATATTCTTGTACTTCCTGAGGCTTTGAGTATTTTATTGTATGGGTAGCTTTTCTGTAAGTTACTCGGGACGAGTAAAAGTCTAAGTATGGGGGTATTTGATACGCTGCACTTTGTATAGCATAACTAGGGATTATTACATTAGTTTAGGAGTATTATCATATGTGTTTCGAGTCATTATTATGTTCTGAGATATTTATTAAGAAGTGAAGAAATGAAGATCAGAACCGAAGAAGATTGAAGACTTGAAGAATGAAGATGCTTCTGCGACGCCAACCGCGATCGCCACTACTATCCAGGCGATCGCCATCATTCAACAGAAGCCATTCGAGAAGAAATCAGCGACCGCGATCGCGGGTGATATGGTGGCGATCGCGGGTAGTGCACTTGTTGGGCTGAAGTGATTGGGCTTAATTAAATCAAGCTAGCTGCTGGCCATTTATGGAAGCAAGCAGCTCAAGAAAGAATTGAAGCCAAGCTCACCTTTTTCCATCCGTGCTTTAGTTTGTATTATTTCTTTTCCTTGTTTTGTTTCTTTCCTTTTATTAATTAGTTTTAGGATATATCTTTTACCATATATTTTTAGGGTTAGTCTCTATTTAAGAACCCTAGTTTCATCATCTTTTCTATCATCTTTCCATCAGACAATTTAGTTCTGCAACCATGAACAGGAACTAATCTCCATTGTTTTACCTAGCGGTTGAAACCTTCAGTTATTAAGTTCTGAGATTTCTAAACTCTTGTTCTTTTCCTATGAGTTTGTATTAATTCTCTTGTTCTTCATCTATTGATTTCTATTAGTTTTGCTAGCTTGATCACCTAGTTTGATTGATAGTTTTCTATTGCTAGACTAGGAATATACGGTGGAATTCCTTGTCATTGTAGCGCTCATATCTGCATGATCTGGTAGTTGATTGCTTTTATGAAAGAGAATTGATTGCATGTTAATACTTGACGGTTGTAAGTTATTGCATGCATCCTTATGATTCCGGTGCCCTTTGCTGCTATTTCATCTAATCTTGAGAGGTTTCCCTGATTGTTGAATAGTAAGTATTATCAGGACCGGTTGGCCTGCTGATATATTAAAGATTGGAATAGGAACATTCCCTAGGATTGAATAGAACTTGAGATAAATCTATAAATCTATAATCAACTTGATTGACTGTTGTGTGGATACTTGCTAGGTGAAACTCCTTCTCATCATATTCTCACCCAAACCTTCTTTGTTTGATACTTGTTACTTTTGTGTTCCATACAATCAAAACCCCCCTTGGTTACTTGTTACTTGTTTGTTAGTTGGTATTTCGCTTGACTGCATAGCGATTGGTGTTTTGATTCCCTTGGGTTCGACCTCTACTTACTTGTTATACTCTAGTTAGTGTTTAGAGTTTATTTCTTTGATTTGGCACTACGACTTTAGCCTCATCACTGCTCAAAATCAAAACGGAGTTCATAACAAACTTCTTTCCCGAACATCATCTCACCCAACATAGTCATCGTGGTCTCTCTTAATTTCACATGGTATTATAGTCGATGATCTAGCCTTTAATGTTCGATCATTTTGCTCATGATCTACCAAAGTGTTGAAACTACATCTATTAATTCAAATACGTTCCTGTGTGGTGTTTTAATGATAATAATCCATTTTGAACTTGACGTCTTGTATAGTGTTTCTGTGATGAAATTGTAGATAATGTGGATGAAACACCGTGCCAAAAAGGAATTGGACCGCTTGTCCATTCTGTTGTGTAACGACGCAAGGAAGGAAAGATTCCTTGCTAGCGAAACAACTGAATAGAAAAAGAAAGTCTTTGGTGATTTTAATCTAACCTAACCTTTTTTTTATATAATTTAACCTAACCTTAATAGACACATCAGCCATTAAAGTGACGATGATCTGACCAAAGACTGGTAATTAGTTTAGCTATATATGATTTGTTGTTAATTGAAACAAGTTTTACCAAACAGAACATCCTTATCATCGTCAATATTATATAGCAGCGTAAATTGACTAAAAAGAACATGGTAATCTTTCAATGATTTCTTTAAGCAATCTTCAATATGGGCGGCAAGTAAACACTAAACCAATTCGTAATCTTCGTCTCTGACTGACCCCTGTCGTTAGGCGTCATCTAACCCATCGCAATAAACTCCTTTACATATTTGGAAAGTACCATTGCAAATACTCAACATTATTGAGGACAATTCAAAATATAATTACTATTATTTCAAATATCAAAATTTATCATTGCTCATAAATCAGCGGACTTACTAGCTATGTCGCATGCAAATATGCATTTTATTAAAACTATCCTTGAATATCCTGGGGATTTTACAATATCTGATGACTATATCAGAACTATGAGACCACTGTTTTTACAGTCGAGTATGATGGCTATCCATACCGACATTTTTAGGGTCATTCGTTTGGATGGTTAAGGGTTGTCACCCTATTAGTAGGTGAAACTCTGGTTCTTACCTTTTAAAAAAATTAAAAAATAAATAAATAAATAAACTCCTTTAGATAAACTCAGGATAGACATCACGAAACATCTGCGAAAGAAGGGACGTATTATTTCGTACTTTAGTTCTAGTGGACTTGCGTATTGGGCTGCATTCTTGTTTGGTGTGGATCTGATTTAGTTGGATTACTTATCTATGAAAGTAGTTTGGGCTTGGACTCCAGTCCACATTCGCTTAATATAAATATTGAATTCGGTTGGGTAAAGGGTTACTTGGCCCAATTTATTAATCCCGGATAAACTAGAAAAATCTTGCTTCTCTATTTTGCTTCTCTAAATCACTTACGTGCTATTTGGTCACTCGTGTCGTTTGCTTTGAGTTACAATTTACCTTTCCAAAAAAAAAAAGTTAAAAATGTTTAAAAAATTAAACATGTGATATCACCATGATATATATTAATGGAAAAGATTCGGGTACGAATTATTAATATTGTGCAAATATACGAATATGCACATTTTTTCACATTTACATGCATATTTTTTCACATTTACATGCACATTCGCAGATGTGTGCATGTCTTTGACAACATATGAAAATACATGCACATGTTGTGTGTGCATGTAAATGTGAAGAAATGTGCTTGTAAATGTGAAGAAATGTGCATGTGCATGTAAAGAAATGTGCATATTCGTATATTCGCAAAGTATTAATAATTCGTAATGTTGATGGCCTCGTCTGCACCTCCTCCTCGGTTCCCACTCGCTCCAGATTCAGCTTCTTCGGATTCGATGGCCTCGATTCCGATTTCGAATCCCTCGGCGTTCCTTGGTGTAAGCTCCTTTTCAATATCTCGTTCATCATCGAGTGTTTGTAGACTATATTAGATCTAGGTTGATCGGTTATTTTTATTAGATTTTGTTACTGCATTTGAGAATTTAGGGATTTGATCTTGATCTAGGTTTAAGAGCATTTAGTTTGGGATTGGTGCATTCCTGATGAGCCTAATTTACTCTATAGGAAGCATTAGACTGTTGTTGAGTTCAAAATAGTGGAAGATTCATCGGGTTTTGAGTAAAGAGATCTTATAATTAGTATTTCAGTGACTCCTATTAGCTGAGAATTGATATATCTGAGTTCTTAGTGATCTGTCACATTGAGTATTGCCTTTCGTAATGCTGAATCATGATAAGTTCTTGTTTACTGATCCAAAAGTTACCAGCATTTGATTAAGATGTTGAATATAAGAGTATCCTCCTCACTGGTGAACATCAGCAGATTTTAGGTTGTTCTTCGGTCGAGGTCCATGGGCTCACCTCTTGGAACTTCAGGTGGTCCATGGGTTCTGTACGAGCGGTGGGGGTTGGCTGAAGGAGGAGATTGAGATTTGGGGGAAAAACCACCTAAAATCTGAACTAGGTAATAATGTTTTCAATCCATTTTTAGGAAATTACAAAAATTGCCCCATAACTTTTAAAGTTGTTATTTTCTGTAAAAATGGAGGGGTAAAAATGTAATTTTAAAACGGAACATCTAACGGAAAATGTCAAGGGGTGGTTAATTGTAAGAAACTTAAACATTTTAGGTGGTTTAGAATAAATAGGTTAATAACGGGTGGTTACCTGCAAATTTGGACAAATAACGGGTGGTTTCCTGCAAAAAAAAAAAAAAAAAAAAAAAAAAAAAAAAAAAAAAAAAAAACTAATATAATTTGCGGCATATTTAATCAATACATCAAAATAATAGGACTAAAGTAAGAAAATTTTATATGAAAACGATATTTAAGATATGAAATACAAATGCATTATTTACATGTATGTCTATTTATACTTAATAGATTTACAATGAGTATAAAAAAATAGAGGTTTTTATCGAAAACCATCCGTAAAATACCGTACATTGCTCAAAACCACCCCATTAATCAAATAATACCGAAAACCACCCATCCTCATTTTCCGTCTGAAAATTCCATTTTTTTATTATTTTCTTTCTCCAATTTTAATTCTAAATTAAAATAAAGGGGTTTTAAATCCAAAAAAAAAAGAAGCAAAATGAAAACATTATTCCTACCGTACATCATCCCCTCCAACATCACCTTGTAAAACCACCGGCTACCTCTTCCTCCCCCACTGAAAATCGATCCAAACAGTCATCTCATAAAATCGAGCCTTTGGAAGTAGCCATGTGATGTTGTGGTCTGGGCTAAACCTCCCTGATCTTCTTCTTCCTCCCCGGACAAGGCGGGGAAAGGCGGTCAGAATTTTAACAAGGCCGACTCGGAAAGTTAAAATCGAACGGGGAATGGCGCAAAAATTTTGAGATCGAATGAATCTGAATTGACTTTGCCCTAAATTTGTCAATCTGGATCGACTTTGCCCTAATTTTGAGATCGAATGAATCTGGATCGACTTTGCCCTAATTCGAATTGGACACGGCCTGAACGGCATCATCGTCCACTTCTCTGGCGGCCTTGAGTACTTCTGCTCCAAATTCGACCCCTCGCTACCGTTGTGCCCCTATTCCGAGTCCCTCGGCCTAGACAATGGAGACACCTTGCAGAAGAAGCCGACGTACAATTGGATCTCAAATTGATGGATTTATGAAAATGGCATACTTTGAAAATTTGATGGATATGAAGGGGCATTTTGGTCAATTAAAATTTTTTATACTTAAAAAATCAGAAAAAGTCAATTAATCTGTTTTATAATATTAAAATGTAAGGTTAAAATGGTAAATTTAGATATTTGACAGAATTTTAGACGGAAAACGAGGATGGGTGGCGTTTGGCTAACGGAGGGCATAATATGGGTGGTTTCCGGTAATATTTGATTAATGGGGTGGTTTTGAGCAATGTACGATATTTTACGGGTGGTTTTCGGTAAAAAAATTCACGTGCGAACACATTATTAACGTGCGAATGTGCGAATGAAAAAATTCGCATGCACATCTAAGTTATTGACATTAAGCCAGCGACATGCACATTTGACAGATTGTGCATGTCATTGATAATATGTGAAAAGTACATGCACACGCCTGCGTGTGCATGTCATTACTGAAGAATATGCATGTAAATAGCTATATTCGTACATTCGTACGTTAAGGTGGTTAAGTCATTCGCACCTGACAGATTGTGCATGTCATTGATAATATGTGAAAAGTACATGCACACGCAGGTGTGTGCATGTCATTACTGAAGAATATGCATCTAAATAACTATATTCGTACATTCGTACGTTAAGGTGGTTAAGTCATTCACACCTACTCCGGGCTCCTTAGTATGTATATACATTCGTATTGTAATAGAATATCGTATCATATAATTAGTATTGGATAAGCATTGAAATAGATCATTGGTTTATTCGTTTGGATCTTACATTTAAAGGACAGATCCTATTTGCACTGAGATGGGACGGAAAATCAGGTCGAATGACCATTTTGATTTTCCGGCGAATTTGAGCTTCGCACGGAGCTGAGCTCCGACCCACCCGACGGATTTACTATCCGCCACCTTTATCCGCTTGCTTTTCAGAGCTAAAAAGCGGGCGGATTTAGGATTTGCCAGCTTTTCAAAGCTTACAAGCGGGCGGATTTAGGATTCTCCAGCTTTTTCAAAGTGAAAAGGCGGACGAATTTAGGATTTGTCAGCTTTTCAGCCTAATTTTTTACAAAATTTCCAAGTATTCTGACGGGTTATAAATCCGCCCATTCCATAACTCCGCGCGAAGTCAAACTCCGCGCGACCCCTAACTCCGCGCGGATTTAGACCTGCAACGAAAAACAGTGCAAATAGACACTGGGATTTAAAAGCACGGGAATAGTTGGATTAGTATCTTATCATGAAATTAGTAATGTGGTGATTATATGGTGTATATATATAAGTACCATCTTCGATGGGTCCTTTGTACTAGGGCAGAGCAATCGGATTATCCGATCCGGTAAGTCGGATATCCGCTAAAAAAATTTCCACAAAACCTCGATCCGTATCCGGTCCGTTTTGGAGCGGATATCCGGTAAATATTGTCCGGATCGGATCAGATATTTGACTCGGATATCCGAATTATCCGATTTCTAGAAGGTATATGAAAATTAAATTAAACTTTTTATTTTTATTTTTATTAAAATTCACAAAATATAAAATAAATGTTAAATATATAATTATATATATTATATAGAGGAATTAAGATGTGAAAATTAATATATTTGATTCATTTAGCGAATCAACAATTTAAATAAGCAATTAAAATATAAAATTTTGAGAACAACAATAAAAGTTATGTTATATATAAGATAATTTTTGTGTTGAGAGAATATATCCTATTGTTTAAAAATGTATAAAAATAATTATTAAATCATCTACACTTATAAAAGTATATTTTAGTTCTATAAAAATATATTTATATATTATAATAATAGTACCGGATATTTTCGGATATCCGTAAGCTAAATATCCCGATCCGTATCCGGTCCAAATATCCGGAAAATTCGTCCGGATCGGACCGGATTCGGATAAAACTTAATCGGATATTTTCGGATACGGATTTTTAAGGATCGGATCGGCCGGATCGAATATTTTTGCTCACCCCTAGTTTGTACCAATCTAATGGGTGATCATCGTATCAACCACAAACGCAGAGTTTACATGATTGCTATTCGATACTAATCCATCACATATCGTTAGTAAGGTTATTATCGTATCTCCTTGTTATATATTATTATATTAGAATAATCATCTCCATCACATAAAACATGGTGTAATTACATGATTGCTATTCGATTTACTTTCATCGTTCCATTTTAGAATCCTTACTAACGACACATACATTTATACCGAATAAAAAGATTCCATTCGTTATAAATGAAACTTGTTCACTCATAATAATTGTCAATAAATAAATAAATTAGTTTAGAGCATGGGCAACATACCTAATCTACTACTCCCTCAGTTAATAAATACTTATCCCTTGAGCAATTTTAGGGAGAATTTATTGATTAAAATTTTAGACAAGTATACCCTTCATTTGAGTAAGTAATGACATAGAGAATAAAAGAAAGAATAGTGAGAGAATAAATGAAAGAATCAATAACAATAGGGTAAATTTGGAAAAAAATGTGTAAAATTATGTTAAAAGACAAGTAATTTTTAACAAATGATTTGAACTCCAGGGACAAGTAATTATTAACGGAGGGAGTATATAACTATTAAAGCAAAGCACTAACTTTTTCACTTGTCTTTTCTCCATTTAAATTGTCACATGTCATCCAAATTGACTTTCTTACCACATGTCATCTAATTAGGAATTTTCAAAATTATTTATAAAGATTTGATTACACAATTATGTAGAAAGATTTGATGATACAATATCTAAAACGTTCCTAATTTAGATATATCTAAAATTTAAACAATTTATAATTAAAAAGAATTGCCTAAAGATTATAATAACTTATAAATTAATTTCACATCGGAATTGAGATTTATAGATTCACAAAAATATATTTTTCATATAAATAATTTTTCATAATAATATATAATATGTACTTTTATAAAAAAATTAATTATTTTATTACATTTATTTTGAAAATTAAAATAAGATGTTTAAATTCTTTTTAACTTTAGGAGATATAATTAATGAAAAACAATATAATCTCAATTGTTATAGATACAAGCTTATTTTTTATCGCATTTGTGTACTAAAGTCATTTTCATCAACATTTATTATATATATTAAATTAAAACTAGCTTTTTCCACATGCCATTTTTGCATTGAATTTGTCATGTGACGTTTTCTTACTTTGTTTTTTATCCCTCATTTCTTTATTTTCTAAAATAAGTTATATATAGAAGACTATCCTAATTATATATTTGTTGTTTATTTATTTGAAAAAAATCAATTAACAAGAATGGAAACCAATCATAAGTTCTAGAATTGCCTTTTTTATTAATTTATACATTAATCAAATAAATTCGATTATATAATACATAATTTAATCTAAATTATAGAACTTTTTATTAATTTAAATATTAATCAAATAAATTTAATTATATATTATATAATAATTTAAATATAATATTATTATGCAATCCCGTGCATTGCACGAAAGTTAAGCTAGTTTAATATATACTCCTATCACCTAAATAGAACAAGTAATTCTAAGAAGAAGAAAAACTATATATAGAACACTAAAGATCGGTAATCACATCTCACTCAAAGTACAACATATTCTTTCACACATAAGTACTAAGGGTGTGTTTGGATAGAAATTTATAATGCATTAAAATGTATTATTGGAAGAAATAATGCATTAAAACTAAAAATTATATTTTTTTTTATAAAATTTTAAAATGTATTATTGTTAAATATTAATACCGAGGAGAGTTGAGGGATGAGGGAGATTTCATAAATAGATTGGGGAATAACTTAGTGCACTTATGTTGTCAAACACACTCAAACATTTAATACATTTTAATAACGTATTAAATTTTCATTTAACGCATATTAAAATTTAATACAAAATAATACATTATTAATTTAATGTGTTGGAATCCAAACACACCCTAAAAGAGGAGGAAACATATGGAACATATTACCGGCCATATAATATAATGTTCTGTGATGTCATTTCATGAACAATTATAATACCTATTACTATTAACAAATAATATTTTTATTGGGTGGATGCTGATGCCAAATTAAAGGCAACTAATAATAGATGCAATGCATGACACATTGGAATGCATTATAGTTTGTTTTTTGTTTTGTAATAATAGAATATTAAGGTCACTATCCGTATCAATGTTACAAAAATTAATAAATTATATGTAAATATGAATGAAATTATAACGTATTCTTTGTTAATTATCCCTGAAATTTTAAATTAGTTGGGAGGATATCTCAGATCAGATGTACTTCTTTATTCCATAGGTGTTGATAATTGTACGTTAGTGACATATTACGTCTTCTCCTTGATAGCTACATGCACCATCAACCTAGTTTGTTTACACCATTTTTTTTTTGCAGTATTTTCTCGTTCTTTATTTGTCTAGGACGATATTAATTGCACTCGAATTGCTCGATTGACCGGTCGATGACCAAGTTAATATTTTCCAGTGAATTTGAGACTGCATGGAGGCAATCTTTGTGCGAAGTTTAGCTCCAACAGATCTGACAGGTTTATAACTCGGCATATAAAATCGGTGTAGCTTAATCTGGTTTGTGTTATTGGATTGTACACCTGTCGACTTTTTTTAAAAAAATATAAATTCGTCAACTTTTCAACTATGCACGATCTCTAACTCCGCACAAAGTTGAGGTTTGCACGAATTTTGTCCGGTGTCAGTCAGTCTGTGATACTTCTGCGCGGTCTCTAACTCTACGCAAAGTTGAGGTTTGCACGAATTTTACCCGGTGTCAGACTGTCTCTGACACCAATACAAAAAGACTTCGCATTTGTCTTTTCTTCAATCCAAGTGATCAAAGTCAATTTATATTGAAACTGCCATCCGATCATTTAGAGTCATTTTATATTGTAAATATTGAGGAAAGTTCGGGTGCAAATAACTCTTAACGTAGGAAAAACGAACAGATCGTGTTCACAGATTATCCGTCAATGTTCATATTCTGGATGATAGTGTTCATAATATGGGCCACAAATTTTTTTGAACGTTTTTAAGTGAGGGACGCGGTGACATACTTGTAATTATTGTGAACTTTGATTTTTTAATTATTTTCTCAAAATGACATCAAAAAAAATTATCACCTAGATTATGAACGTTAGTGCTCAAATTATGAACATTAACTTGTTATTTGTGAACGCGAAAACTTCGTTTTTCCTACGTTAAGCTTTGTTCTCACCGGAACTTTTCTATGTAAATATTGGATTTAAAAATATCGATATCTCAAACATAAATCAAGTTAAATAACCTTAATTACATTTGTTGTCTGTTTTTTTAGCGGTTTGGTGACTGATTTTGATAATTGTTATACGGAGTATAATATGTAAAATTTAATTAATATTTTGAAAAAAAGAAGAAAAAAATTCACTCCAACCAATCAGAAGAAATGAGCAATAAATTAAGAGCACTACAAAAATGGACTAGAGAATCCTACTAAGGATATTATATTATACTAATCATGACATAAATCTGCATCAAATTTACTCTCCTTGAATCATTAATTTCTTATTTTAACTTTGGTTGTAATAAAAACTCATACTTCATTTTAAGATCAAACCAGATGTGAATTGCAACATACATTCTTCTCTGGATTAAAAATCCATAAAACTCTAACTTCCAATTCTATAC
This sequence comes from Oxyria digyna, assembly GCA_029168935.1. NCBI lineage: Eukaryota > Viridiplantae > Streptophyta > Magnoliopsida > Caryophyllales > Polygonaceae > Oxyria > Oxyria digyna. The sequence goes on along the minus strand of JAPVLV010000011.1, from coordinate 31,321,856 downwards.
AATTTACATTTCTCGAACCCCCAATCAAAATTTCACACACTTCAAACACCAATATGAGGAAAAAAGAAGCGGAGAAGAAAAAAAACATCAAAAAATAGAAACAGAGTAATTAAACGGCATCTTCAACAACGATCGTCCACCTTATTATCAGTCTTCTCCTTTTCGCAACTCTCGAGGGATGAGCAATTACTAGCAGTAGTATCTCCGAAGGAGGAAGATCTACTGGTCGAAGGTGTAGCCAAAAAGGTAGGCATCACTTGCCCCGCCATTATCACAAGCACGTTATTTTCCCACGTTGCAGCTTTCTTCTCCGGCTTATCTCCATCGCCGGAGTCTGGATCTTCTGTTGTTTCGTCGGAGGGGTAACCAGAAAGCTTCCAGTAGGAGCATGCGAGGATTAAGAGAGCGAAGGCGATGAGACCGAGCATGGCGGCTAGTCCTCCGAAGAGGTAGGGCACCGGAGAGTGCCATCCCGGCGGGTGGGATGTTGACGGCGCCGGTGAAGATGCAAAGGATGAGATTGGTTCTGGTAGAGGCCTCATGATTGATTTATAAGGAAAACAGAGTATAGAAAAAAAGAAACAGAGAGGATTGATGGAGTGTGGAGGAAGGAGAAGAGCACTCATTTTAATCTCATCAATTTGGTTGGTAGGTCCCTCATGTTTATCATGCATCCATATCTCTTCTAACCTCTTTTTCATTTTTTAATCTACTTTATGTTTAAGTATATTATTATTATAAAGTTATTAGTGGTGTCACCTTATACAGTACGGAGGTAGGATAGTATTAAAATAGTAATATAATGGAATGTGGAGTATGCAATTGGTGTTATCGATGCAGCAGAGCAGAGCAGTACTGCAAAAGTAACGGTTTAAGGCAGGATAAGTGCAGTTGAGAGTTGTTGTCAGCTGTTTAATCCGTGACGCGAATCAGAAAACACGCACCCAAATTTAGGAAAATTATTCGTCAGGTTAAGATGGATATCATGTGGTGTTGCGTTTTCATGATCTAAGAATAAACTACTCCCTCTGTCCCTTTTTTATAGTCCCTTTGTGTACTTTGCACATTAATTAAGACAAAATCAGATTGAAAAAGAAGTGATCATTACATTTGTAAATGTGTCCAAACCCATTTTTAAACCAATGAAAAGCATTCTTACATTTTTAAGAGCCAATCAAATGGCTTTATTACTAATACACGGATTGCCAACAAAACTGCAAAATCTGGGGACTAAAATACCCCTTAAGCAAACCAGATACAATTTTCAGTCTATAAATACATCAACCCACAATTTAATGGAGCATTTACTGCTAAACTGAAAACACATAAAGAAAAACAGGGAAGAGAGCATCACTGTCTGAGGAGAATGGCTTCAACATTCAATTTGAATGATCTTCCACCTCTTGATGATGATGGTTTAAATACTGAGGGGCTAGGGGACATAGGAGAGGAACCTGGATTTCTTTTTGATCTGAACCAGACGCCACCATCATCAGAAGCAGAAGATCATGGAGAGGCATCACAGCATCATCAACCAACTCCCAGACTCAACAGTTCGAAGAAGTTGCATATTCTCAGTCATCTTCTAACCAAACTGGACAAGGGGAGACTTCCATATGGAGCAGTGAAGGAAGCTGCAGAGCTGTTCAAGGTAACAAGAAAAACAATTAGTAGAATCTGGAGAGCAGCCAAGCAACAACTACAAGAAAATCAAACCTTCAATGTCAACACAAGATATCATAATGCTGGTAGGAAGAGAACTGAAGTTGATCAAGCAGCAATAACAACACTTAGCATGGGGGACAGAACATGCCTCAGAGACTTAGCAAGCAAGCTCAACATTCCCAAGTCAGTATGTCATAGAATGATCAAGCAAAAGATAATAAAGTCACACTCAAATGCATTACATCCTGGATTGACTGAAGCACACAAGATCAAAAGGATGGACTGGATTCTCAATCTAATATCAGGGGACACAGTGCTGGAAAAGACAGGTTATCATCCAATGTATGATTTTGTGCATATTGATGAAAAATGGTTCTTCCTTACAAAGAAGACACAAAGAGTATATCTAGCACAAAATGAAAGAGGCATGTACAGAGCTGCTAGTTCAAGTAAGTTCATTCCTAAGGTCATGTTTATGGCAGCAGTTGCAAGGCCTAGATTCAATTCAGATGGAGAATGTACTTTTGATGGAAAGATTGATATATTTCCATTCACATATCAAGAAGCAGCTAAAAGAAAATCAGTAAAGAGACCAAAGGGGACAATGGTAACAAAGCTTGTTGAGACAATTAACAAGCAAGTTACACGCAGAATGCTTATTGATCAACTAATACCAGCAATCAAAGCTAAATGGCCAAAAGGAGCACAAAGAGTCATATACATCCAACAAGACAATGCAAGACCTCACATCAATCAACAAGATCCAGAATGGCAAGAGGTACACAAACAAGATGGTTTCACATTTATTCTAATTCAGCAACCAGCTAATAGTCCTGATTTAAACATCTTAGACCTAGGATTTTTTAGGAGCATACAGTCACTGATGCACAAAAAAATGCCAAAAAATGTTGATGAAATGTTACAAGCAGTTTACAATGCTTTTTATGAGTTGGATGCCACTACCCTAAGAGATGTTTGGATTACTCTTCAATATGTTATGAACCAAGTTTTAGGAGTCAAAGGGGGTAATGATTATGATATGCCTCATGTTAACAAGAAGAAGTTAAGGGCACAAGGTCAGTTACCAGAAATTATTAAGACACCTACTTGGGCTGTTATGGAAGCATGGGACATTGTTCATGGGGATTCAGATGAGTCAGAGAGCCAAGCAAATGATGAAACAGAGACTCAAGCAAATGATGAAACAGAGACTCAAGCAAATGATGAAACAGAGACCCAAGAAAATTTAGGGGACAGTCAAGAAGATTTAGATAATTTCATAGTAATGTAAGGTAAGGTATCATAGCCTAACTGGTTTTTGGGTTTAGCCAAGACTATATGACAAGTGTAAGCATGTATAGACTAGCTGTTTTTTGTAAGCATGCTTACACTAGTCATATTTTTGTAACCAAACAGATTATGTGATGATGAATATTGGTGGTTAAGGCAACATACATAAGATCCAACTATACATTTATTAAGGCAACATAATGGTCTCAGGTGTCCCCATGGTCGTCATTGATTCTGTTCTAAGTTAATCCTATACCTTAAACATTCCAGATAGGCATCAATCAGTTTTCACATCTAATGTTCCTATGGCACATCCAGGTAGTGATACTAAGGGCTTACATCTCAGCATAGACATTTTCATCATTAATAACTTATAACAGATGTCCCCATTCCCTCATTGATGTGAAGCCCCTAAACACTAACCTAAACATTCCAGATAGGCATCAATCTAGACATTATATACTGTGTTCCTATGGCACATAAAAGACATAGAATTGAACTTAATCTCAGACCATGAGGGCACAAATTTCATCATTGACACTTTCAGAGATAAGGCAACTAGGATCAATATGCACAATGCTTAACTCAACAGAGAGCCAATATGCATCAACACATAAGACAGGGTCACAATTCATCATCAACAGAAGGTAGTCCCAATGTGCATCAATACATAATCAGTTCATCATCAACAGATGAACCAACCAAACAGTTTGTCAAAGTTCAACACCAACAGTTGAACCAATCTAGACCCAAGCAAATATACAGATACCATAATATACCAAAATATACAGATACCATAATATACCAAAATATACAGATACCATAATATACCAAAATATACAGATACCATAATATACCAAAATATACATCCAGCAAAATATACAGATTCCATAATCTGTTAAAATCCATCAGCAAAAAACAGATTCTATAATCTGTCAATCCACCAGCAAAAACCAAGTACCAAGTTCAAGTCCATAACAATCCAAGTTCATCACAGTTGATAAGTTAAGAGAGAGAGAGAGAGAGAGAGAGAGAGAGAGAGAGAGAGAGAGAGAGAGAGAGAGAGAGAGAGAGAGAGAGAGAGAGAGAGAGAGAGAGAGAGAGAGAACAGAGCCGCCCAGGGGACTTAGCTAGATTTCGAGGGAATTGGAGTCACAGACAGAGGACTCGTCGGGGATGATGATCAACTCTGGGGAGAGAGGAGCAGCTATCTCCGGTGTCGGCATATCTACAGCGTCGGACGTCTCCGGGGACTGCATCTCCAGTTCTATCGTCGGGGTGTCCGGGATCACAATGATCTCTCTGGGACGGGACAAGGCTTCATTCTCCGAGAGCTCAGGGGCTTCACAGGCCATCTCCACCGATTCCTTCTTCTGCTCCGGTGACCACTTCAGGTGCTCCGGGGTCTCCTCCGGCAGGACAAAACTCCAAGTGTGCTCGCCGACACAGTCCAGCCCCCAGTTACAAGGCGGGGACAGCGAGCACCCCTCCCTAGGGGTTACAGTGGCCGACGGATCCGAATCTTTGAAGATTTCATCAAGATCGGCATCGGTATCTCCATGTTCAGAGAGAAGTGGGGAAGTGGGATCCAGGGAACTCGGATCGGAGACAGTAATGGACCTCCGACCACTAGCCATGGAAGGGGTGCCGCTTTTAGTGAAGCTTTGCGATGGGCGGGTGTTGGTGGAGCTATCCATCGGAGGAGACGAGAGGAAGCAGTGAGGTTAGGGTTAGGGTTTCGGGAGAGAGAGGTAGGAGGAGGCAGATAGGGTTCGGTGGAAATGAGAGAAAATGAGGGCAGATGAGATTATATACTGTGGATTTGGGCTTGATTTGGGCTCCGTTTTTGGGCTGTGTTTTTGGGCTAGATTAGTTCGGTTTTGGGTTTAATTAGGTAGCAGATGGGTTTAATTAGGTTTAATTAAACCGGATTATAGAGAAAAAAATGGGTTTATTACAAATTTTAGAGGTTAATAAGAAAATGGGTTATGTGATAATGGAAGAAATTTAATGGAGTTTTGGGTGGTTGATGAAGTTAATGGTGAAATATTATATGGAGAATATGATGTAGACGGTTGATTTGATTGATAAAGTGATATTAGAATATGAATAAAATAAATTGAATAAGGGTATAATGGGAAGGAATTTATGGATATAAATGGAAATGAGACTAACAAAAGGGGACGCCCGAAACGGAAACGGGACTATCATTTAGGGACGGAGGGAGTATATAGTACAAGTATTTACTATTTAGAGTGGATTGAGTGAGAGTAATAGTTTTCAAATTTGAACCCCACGAGCCCTTATTAGGGTTGTTCTCTGTGGGTGACCTCAATTAATATTTCTGTCGATCGCTTGGCTTATTGTGTCTTGTTTAGTGATGTTACTCTATTTATGTTTAAGAGAATTATATAATACGGAGGAGTACGTAGTAATAAGATCTTTTGGTATTTCTAGAATTGAGAAGAAGAAAAATAATCTTTGGGATATGAAATGAGCTTCCCTTAGATTAAGAGGCGTATCAGTTTCTTGACAAGGTTCACTCCGGTTCAAAATCGATAGGACTGCCCAGGGCTTCAGACAGTCTGTTGATCCCTCTGAATGCTCTCGCAATACGGATCGCACTATTTACCAGAGTAAGGCGTCTTCTGCGCCGTAGTCTAGCCACACACGTTAGACAATTAGACAGTTATACGGTTATACGGTCAGTCGATTAAAAGTGTTTGATGCACACCACACATTGTATGGAAAGGATAATCACTAATACAAGTATACATGCAAGTCGCATAGGTAACGTTGCGCATCCCACCTGTTGTCTCTTGACGCTCTGTAAGCCGGGATGCGTTTAAGCTATCCTAACCGTAAGGATGTGTATATTTTGTTGGAGAAATTGTTAAGAGTCATTAGCTTTAGCTAGTTAATTGAATTCCATTTTGATAAGTTTATTTTTTTTCGTGAAGGATTTTGATAAGTTTATACCCCGTATACTAGACTTAATTATTTTTGAAGTTCTGATGTGGGATAATATCTTAACACACCTCCTATATATGATGGGTTAAAATGAGATAACAACACTTGGACCCAAGAGTTAGAAGTGAAATCTTACTCTTATTTCATGATAAAGTTTGTGGGTCGGTCAAATAAGAATGAGGATCTTCTATATCCAATTGTAAAGCTAAATATGTGCCAAAATATATGAGATGTTTAAATTTTAATTTTTTAAGGTTAAGGGTTTATAATTTAGGATGAAGGGTTTACAATTTATGGTTTAGGGTTTATAATTTGTGGTTTAAGATTTAGAATTTCAGATTTCAAAATTACTAAAAAATAATTTTGTGCTTTGGCACACAAATGACTATCCCATTAGCTCTAGAGGATCCAAACCGGTCAAATAAGGATGTAATCTCGGGCACAAGCTTACCATAAAAGCTAACAAGATTCCAACCCAAAGCCAATTGACAAAAAATAATAATCAATCTATTAGGTTACATATATTGTTCGACGTTTTATCTTGTGAATAATGTTGAACTTCTAACTTATTGACAAAATAAACTAGTTTATAAGCAAGTAAAACGAGACAAATTTTGATTAGCCTAACAAGCACATATTTCTACTAAACAATGGACATTGCAACAAAATTTTGCTTCTTAGTTCTCCATAAACCAGATGTTTTTTTCCCAACATGTGACAATCTGGGGTCCACGGGATAGAGAGCAACGTGGACCGGTTAGATAGACTGGGGGCGTGCACACACGAGCGCATATGCGCATTAGGCCCAATAGATAAGCCCAATGGGGTTCCACCCTAAAACTAATTGTCAATAGGGGGAGTAATTCATAGACTTATATACTAGGCTTCTTTTACTCTCAACTTCACGATGTGAGATACTATTCTCAACACAACATAATGGATAACCTTGAAATTGATTTCTTTGACATATAGTGCACGAGTTCTCGCTTCTTTTGAAGTTGTTGATTATGATCGCTCATCATTAAGTTATTATAATGGATATGAAACTTTATTATCATCTAACCTAATACTCGTAGTTGAATTGTTTACGCTAGCGAGCCTAGACACTACAAGTAATTTAAAATATGAAAACAAGAAGCAATAAGCACAATATAAAGTAAACAAATTATTTTAAATGTGATATTTATGAAACTCATTTGATCATAAGACCATCTTTATCCATGAATCCATGTTACATGATTTTTTTTTTAAAAAAAAACAAAATTATATGTTAGAATTTTTAAATTATCTTAATGTGAATTTCATTTTGGATTTTCAATGCTTAAAACTCATTATACGGAGACATAAAAAAATTCTGCCTTTTAATTCTTTTTATTTTTCTAAAACTCATTGTTATTCATAGTTTCACAATTAAAGATGCTTTAAGAGTCTTCGGGATAAATTTGATTATACTCCGTATATAAGAATTTGATGGAAAACCAGCTGGCGGGTCTTGATTATTAGTTTAGTACTCTGGTTAGCTGCGAAACCCGATTGTGTAAAATATATTATCCAATAAGTTCTCAACTTTAGGAAAAAGGTGTTCATCTTGAACTACTAACATATATAGCTTATGTATGCCCGTGGAATTCTTTTGAATTACTCCTCCCTGATTGAGATTTATTATGTTTAATACATAAGTAATCATTAAATATGACAAATGAAGCAGGACATTTGCTATTTTTAGCACGTAGGCACGTTACTGGCTAATATGAAAGATCAAGTTGAGGTTAAAGTGGACACATTTTTCCCGGTTTCGTCCAAAGTCTAAACCCACTAACTAAACCGTCTGTTCGGCAAAACTTAATTTTGCCTTTATTTTATCAAAACGTAGCTAGCTTATTGGTTTAATAACAAGCTTTTCTGGAAGAAAATAAGCTAGCTTATCAATTCTGTACGACCTGTTTGGCAAAACTAAAAATAAGCTAGCTTAAATTTATAAAACAGTTGAATCTTTAGCTTATTGGTATCATAAGCTAGCTTAATTTTTTTCCAAACTCAAGGCAAAATACCAAAATGCCGAACAACATTTTTAAAATAAGCTACGATTTCAAGCTTTTTGAAACAATAAGCTAACTTATTTTGATTATTGCCGAACAGACACAAAATTGACACTACCCTATGTAGCATACGTCTTTTTCTCAAAATCGATCGATCATAAGGATTTAATTAATGACAACTTGCTAGTTAATTGCTACTTTTGATTAAGGGAGCCCTTAGCCATTTTTACTTACTCCTTAATTAAGTACATCGATCCAGTTGGAGTTGGGGGATGAAGCTACTAGCTCTCACCTTTCTACCCAAAAGGAAACATATTCAGATGGACTTTCATTCATACAATAATTAGCTGCTTAATTAGCGTTCGTACTTAACTAAATCGAGGAAAGTTCCGGTGCAAACAATTCTTAACGTAGGAAAAATGAACAGTTCACGTTCACAGATTACACATCAATGTTCATATTCTAAATAGTAATTAATGTTCATAATCTGGGTCATGTAATTTTTTTGAACGTTTTTAGTGAGGGACGCGGTGTCATACTTATAATTACTGCGAACTTTATTTATTTATTTATTTTTCTTCTCAAAATGACCTCAAAAAATTTCATCGTCAAGATTATGAACATTACCGCACAAATTATGAACATTAATTTGTTATCCGTGAACGCGAAAAACTTCGTTTTTCTACGTCACCTGAAATTTCTCATGAATTATATGATAAACAAAGACTCCATAATTACTGGAGTATAACACTGCTTACCTGCTCCGGTAAAAGGACATTAAGGATTGATGAAAATGAAGAAATTATTGTACATACTTTAAAATTTCAGACAATTAACGTACATTATATATAGAAAGGAAGTGGTATCTTTGTAAACCCTAATAGCTTAATTATTGTAAGAATCCGGTTATGCCTTGGAATGAAAGACAGTTCCGAATCTGCTTATCACCGGTCGATGCACTCAGTGACCAACACATGCATATAAAACTATAATCAATCCTCCTCATTTAAGCACTAATCGTCACCAAGAAAATTCTCCTACTTGCAAGGATTTCCAAGTCGAGTTGCACCATCCTTTCTCTCAATGGGTCAATCCAATTGGTGAAAGCTTCATGTCGGATGGATTACGAGTTTGGGATTGATCACCACCGCAAGATGTGTTTTCTCTCGTTAGAAAGACAACAGATCTGCGCCATCTGCCCCAAACAAACGAACCTTAATCATGATAGTACCAAGCCAGCTATAGCCATGACGTAGAAAAGACGGAGTTATTGCAAAACAACAATGTAAGAAAAATTTCTTGCATTGTGAGTTTGTGATGTTGCCAAAACACTCCTTCACAACACTCACATGCACACAAAATGGCAAAATGTACAAAGCTGTACGTACATCCAATCACCTGATGACCTACAAAGATGATCTGTTCCTATTTGATTTGATACCCAAATACCCAAATGCATCATTCCAATAGCAAACTACCAAAACAAAACTCTATAATTAATGTTATAGTGCCTAGTGCAAGTGCTCAATCATCTCCACTTCACCAACACAGCTTGCTTAAATGGCTATCAGTTTCTCCAAGAGCCAGTGACGTTAGATGTATGGTATTACATTCATGACTTTTTGGCTTTTGTGTTTACTCATCAATCACAAATATATCTGACCCCCATCATCCACCTACAGCTTTGTTGTCTCTCACCGTGCTTTTCAACTTTAACCCGAAACTGATCGAGTAACGCGTTAAACCATTGCTTTGGAAGCTAGGGTTTATAATATGAACTCACCTCCTGGATATTTGTGTTTAGTTGAGAGGTACTTGCAAGGATATCTATGGTGGGAAGGTCCTACATGATAATAATACATTACAGTATTGGGAAACATGTATGGACATGCCTTTCATTTCACCTGATGCATTATTTGTATAAAGATAGCTTTTTCTCTCTTCTTCTTCTTGTCAGATTTCGAGTGCTGTTTGAATATATCTAAGCAAGCAAATCGTATCGCAACAGCAGATGCGGCGAATTGACGGGATGTTTTAACTAGCCAAGAACATGGAACAGGGAATCTCTTATCTGATCCTGAAAATTGAATGATCAACTAGAGAATATGTGGAGAAGATATAAACAATCCAATCATAATCACAACAATGGATGTAACTGTTTACCTGATTCTGAATTTCTGCATTTTGATTCAACAAAAAAAAGAGCTCATAATAAGTTAAGTTGTACAACTTGATATGTTTGTTCAAAAGCAATATAATTCAAGTGGGTATGTATTATGATTACGCCATACTTTAAGATGACCCACAAAAGAGAATCCTATTATAGCAAAGCCAAAAGAAAAAAGAAAAAGAAAAAGGAAAAGGAAAAGGAAAAGATGACATCATTACGAAACCATCCAAACAAGCTTCTGTATATAACCATTAATATCAAAAATCAATCCAGGAAGCAAGCTTACAAATTAGTACAGCTAAGGATAATGGCAAACCAGAAACAGAATTTAGACAGACATCATAGTGCTTTAACTACAGAGTTAATGGTGATAAATATGCATCACGAAGCCAAGAAAGTGTACAGGCAAAGAACTCGTTAATAATAGGTGAATATGAACAAATTCACAAAGAAGAGTAACACATTTGGGCAATGCCAGATTTTACTGCTCAAGAGTCGCCGCTGATCATCAAAGAATGAAATGGAACCTTCCTGATGTCAACAAATGTGGAGTAATTGTCATCTAGTGGTTGTTTCCATGGCTCCCCATCCATTTGCAGAAATGATTGTTTCCAATCTCCACCTCTAATTTCCATTCGAATAGCAGCCGCCTGGAATCACAGATTGAAACAAGTAATCATGTGTATTGCAGCTTGAAACCAAAAAGAAATTAGTTTATAATAGTATGTGGGAGATGATCACCAACCTGGGCAATGTGTTTGGCGGAGATGAGTTCTACCATAACAAATGATGCATGCCAACCATGCTTGAGGCCAAAAATTTCTAGAAGCCCATCATCAGCATGAGCCTCAACAAATCCTCTCTGAAAGAGATATATAATTAATTGCAAACAGATACTTCAAATTAGCAAGAGTCTGAACAAACAGTGATTACCTTTTCCAGATATTCTGGACTGAGTTTTCCCCATGGATGTCTTCCGCTAGCGTAACTATGAAGATTCAGAGCAACAAATGATCTTACACTGCCAAATCATAAAATGTAGTTGCACATTAGACAGCAATCAGCTAACAGATTGGTATTGTTTTGTAGATGTAGAGCAGAAGCCTTTAGTATGTTCTCAAACTTGCACTTTTCTAAAACTTATCTATGATATTTGTTGAGATTTTGAACTTCCATTTCAAAAACGTGAATTGCCTTCTACCTTAACTGTGATACAGGTTACTTCCATAGCAATCAGTAAATAAGATAAAGTATAACTGTGTCATTTGAAACAAATGGATAAATGTTGAAGCTTACTTTGGAGGAACGCGAATTTCCTCCCAGTCGGAGCAGTTGACCTTTTTAATGTGGATCTTCAGAATGTTTCTTAGGCCCCTGTATACAAGATATGCTATCAGATGACACTTCTTGGATAATCCAATGCTTTCTAAAATCTCATCGTTTTGTTTGTTTGTGGAAACATGAAATGATATATCCAGTCTCAAACAATATTTAAAAATAATTCTAGTATCTTAGTAAGACCTAAGAAAAGGAAGCTTGTATGCCTGAGTTTCCCACACATAGATATATAACTGATTATAAGCTAAACTTATAAGCAAAATAGAACCTATTAAACATTTATATCAATGGAGATATAGCTTCTCTGTTCTTCAATTTTTCCCCTTAAATTATCATTTTTGGGGCAGGGGCTGACCTTAGGCCTGGATCACTGGTGCAAGGTGTGCAGAACCAACCTTGGGTACAACTGTATCCAGAATAAATAAGCTGCCAAAAAGTTTCAAAAAAGATCAAAAGTTGCATCACTACTCACTAAACATTTCTGACTAAATGAGGAAGGAAAAAATACAAGATTTATTTCATTTCATTCTCCAAGTTAGTAAATTTCTGGCTATAAATGTGTCACATGAGCCTATCTTCAAGTTTATCTGCTTAAGTTCGTAAAGATTACTTGAGAAGGAGAAACAGACAGACCTTATTTGCAATTGGCCCCTGTGCAAGGTAAGGCTTTTCATCACGCAAGTGATGGAAACCATATGCAACTTGAGCATCCATTCCTGTATGGAAAAGTATTATATAAAATCAATGGCATTTTCTATCAGAATGAACTTGAACCAGGCTAATGAAAAAAACACAGCCATTTTATGCCATCTTTCCAGAAAGCAATGAGAGGAAACAGCCTCCTTGAACTTAACATTGTTGCTAGTGATGGTGATGCAATAGCAACGTGACAGACATAGGAATCACATCAAATACAAATATCTCATGTCTCATCTGGAAGGGAGGAAATTACCTATGCTGAAGTAATTATAGAATACTCCATCATAGCAAGTCACTTTCTCAGGCAATGAGCCTTCGACTAGATAGTCCTGAAAAGTAGCAGATTGATACTTAAGAACAGATGGTGAATAGTAAACAGAATCAAAATAAGAGAACTTTTAACAAGCAAAAATTGGACAATCACAAGACAAAATCTACAGGGTGTTACCAGGAGTTTTAAGTAGTATAGAAAATGAACAGATCACGTAGATTTTAGATATTCAAGAAGTATATAAGATCACAGAAATTATCAGTGTGTTCAAACTTCACAAGTCAAAGTCTGACATAGGAGTCTGTTCATTAGAAATTTTGAGGAGAAAAAGCATAGGCAGGGACCTGATTTACTCATCAAATTGATACTTAGAAAAGGTGCTATATATCTTGCACAGAGTGTAATTCACTAGATTCAAAACAACTAAAACAACAGGGAAAGCAAAACAAGGAAGCGCATTAGAGGGAGATATGCAGGAAGCTAATATCAAAACCTGATTGAGAGGGCATTCTTCTGTATACTTCACTGCATGCGGCAGGTCAACAACTTCACCTGCTGGCATTGTCACTGTGACGTGCCAACTGCAACATTTAAACCGAACTTTATGATACAAAATTTAGGTTCAATTATACGCTACTCTGGTGTTTTAAGATGTAAACATAATTATTACAATTCGCTCTACGCAAATTTCATACCGAGTTGAGTCATCAGCATACACATACAATATGTGCCTTAAACTCGTAATGAAAAGGAGAAATACATGTTAAATCCACAATTAAATCAATTAGTCTTTTCACATTTGGTTTGAGCTTGTACATATCAAATCCAATTATGCAATCAATCTCAGTTCAAACACAGGTTCCTAGATTAAAATTAATGATAGCAGGAACATCAAACCCAAAAGACAAAACGTTACAGTGAACTGAGATTTTTGAAACTGACACACGTGAAATATCAGTCAAACGGGTAACAACTATAATCAGCACTAGTTAAAATCTTTAGAAGGCTACCTATCCAAACGGCAAATAGGACCTGTACTAGCTCTATGGAGAGATCTTTTAACAGCAGATTTCCAGGCAAATGGAAACGAGCCACCCTGTAAAAATGGAACTCACATAATCAATTGTAAGTAAAGAACTATCAAAGACCTGAATCAAGAACTTAAAGGGAAAAAGAGATTTTACCCAACCGAAGCTTCTAGACAAATCATTTCCTGTGCCAAGTGGAATAACTGCAACTGGAGGAAGTGGCTCTCGACCCAGCTTGTAAAGTTCTCCCAGGCTTCCAAGTGCCCAACCTACAGTACCATCTCCACCAGCAACCTGAAAGTTAAACATATTAAAACCTTATGATTACAAACACATGCAATTTTCAATAACTACAACACTCAAAAGACTAGTGAAGACAAAGGAAAGTCAAAGGCAGAAATGGAACTGGAAACAGGAATTTACCACTATCCTCAGCTTGGCCCGAGTGTCTCTGGCGCATGAATCACCATTAGCAGCCAGTTGCTCTATGCAGCCTAACCCATATTGTACAAATTCTTGGGGCTTCACATTTGAAAGATCAAAAACCTAGACGCCAAGAGAATTACAATTCAAAAGGATCAGAAATTTTTACACTACAAAAAACAGATAATTCATTTCGAACCAAATCAAAATCATAAGAGTCATGGTGGGTATTCAAACATGAACTCTACTCATGTGCACCTAAAACTAACAATATTGTTGAACCACTTGCGAGAAGAGGATAAAAGAAACTAGAATCATTGAATGTGTCTAACTCATACATTGTTCATATGGAGTACTAGTAACTTCTAAAATCTTGAAATACTACTTTCTTTCGTATAAATCTCACACATGGCAGACATACCCATGTGCATATGAGTCAACCTCCGCTGGTAAAACCCATGACACATCTCCAAAACTAGAAAAGAATGATAGTGAAGAGCCTCTACGCTTTGCACAAGCAAGCTTGCTATGTATAGTGGCAAGATTGAATTTTCCCAATATAGTTACCATAATGCCAGACGTTCTATTCAAGCACCTCTTCACCAATTCACATCATTCAATGTTTAATTCTGGAATATATCTACAAACATCATGATTAACAGACATCACATGGAAACAAGGGTACATTAATCATACCCCTCGAGAGCAGATCTAGTGATGTGGCAATCCTAAGCACAAAAAACATGAGCTTTGGGCACACAAGATTCCAAAACCATAAGCAGATGAAAGAAAATGCAATTTTCATTAGAAGAATTACAAACTCCTCTCCATTATCATCAAGAGAAACCATAAACCTTAAGCAAAAACTTTAGCACATCATCGTAGACAGTAAATTATCATCTAATATAAACTCACAGAATTCTCTCTTCAAACCCTAAAAATTTGGACCACTTCCAGCACTCAAATAGGAAGAGTAATTTAGAAGTAATCCTTTAATGATTTTCAATTCTACACAAATTTCATTTTGAGAAAAAAATCCAACTTCTAATCACTAGTTGAACAACAAAGCAAACCTAAATCCTTCAAAACCACCAAAGAGAGAGAGAGAGAGAGCACCTGTTCTTCACCCATCAGTTCCTGAAGGCGCTCCTTAAGTTCGGGGCCATGCCTCCCACCACTCCTGGAATTGACAAAGACAATCATAGGGCTTTCACTTCCTTCAACCGCGTCGTCGTTTCCGAGTGCATGAATGGTGGAATCAACGCCAGCGGAAACATCTTTGGAGTTGATAGCACGGCGAACAGCAAGGCGGAGATATTGCGGCATGGAAATCCTCCTCCTCAGATCCTCCTTGTCGATCCTAACCCCACTAAACCCGCATCCCCTAAACGAGTCAATCATCGACGAACGAGCCGCGATTCGGGTGGAGTCTTTCGCCTCCTCCGCCCGCTCCATCTATCTTCTGACTGCGCCCAAACTACGTTTTCTTCAGTAACGTCGACTGGTGCAGTAAACCGGCGGATTTTTCTCGATCCCGACGGTTATATGGGACTTCAAAACTACTAGACTGTAAATCAATCAGTACGGAGACCGAATCCAACGGGCTGCCGGAATGATGAACACGACGGCCGGAGATGGGAAGAGAATCTTTTATCTCCAGCAAAGCAGGGTGACATAAACAGGAAGACGAGTCTTTGGATTTTCTTGCTACATCTACGCATGGGCTCCCATCACTCGTTATTTCGCAACTCTTGCCTCTTTTTTAAAATTTGTTGAACTAGTGTCTTGTTGTTGTAATGATGAAAAAGTATATAAAGAGGAGAAGATTGCTGCATATAACATTCTCAATGTTTAAAGAGAGAGGGCATAGATTGCAAAATTGTCAAAGCATAGTCCAATGTTTATTTGTTACATAGTTCAACATATTTGTGAAATCGAAGAATCACACAAACTTTGGCCACACTTCATGATCACAAAAAGAAAATGCTCCCACCTTTAATTTTCTCTTTTATGACTAAGAGTCTGTTCGGCAAGTTTAATTTCCCTTCATTTTACAAAGGAAATAAGTATTTCAAGCTTTTTATAACCATAAGCTAGCTTATTTTTTGTTTTCCCGAACAGACACTAAAGTTTTCAATATATACTTATACGCGCAATACTCGATTATTTAATAGCTTGACACTGGATTTTTCTAAATATTTTATCAAGAGGTCTCGAAATTAATTCCTATTGAAGACGTAAATGAAAATATTGATAGTGAGAGGTCGGTGGCAAAAGACCCTAAAAATAGGGATACATAGTAAGATAGTTTAGTCATTGTTGAATAGGTTACAACTAAATTAATTTAAAATAAGTGGTTAAAAAAAGAATGGAACATAAATTGTACTTGGACAATAAGAAAATCAAATGCAAACTCAATTTTATTGGTAATTTTCGTTGTTTGGAGATTTGTTGATACTATTGAAGGATTTGTGTCCAATGCCATATTGGGCACTATATTTGTAACAACTACACTCCCTAACTAAACATTAATAAAATACCCTAACTAATAAACAGGCGCCTCAATCTCTTCTCTGTCGACATTTTCTTTTCCCTCTTCTCTTTCTTCCTCCTCCCCTTTGAATTCTCCCTCCAATATCTCCTCTAGAAATCATTCTTCTATGGAGTCGAATCCTCCCTTAGATCTGCACACGCACCGCCTCCACTCTCCGGAATCGACGCCTCTCTCGCCTCCACCCTCGTCCTCGCCTCCGACAGATTCTTTTCCGCCTTTGACGACGACCAAGGATCCGTCTAGATGGGACATGGCGGCCAGATCTCAACATCGTCTCCGAGATCGGCCAGATCTAAACCTCTTCTTTTTGGCAACTCGCCTCTGACAGGTACTATTTCTTCACACTTGCTGCAATCTAGTTTTTCTTGCTTTTTGTGTTAGATGTGAGAGTTTTCTACCAGTTCAGCTTGCTTTGCTGCTTGCACTAGTGCCTGAGCATCCTGTTATTTGTTTGCTGATATTTGACAGATTTGTGTTTTAATTTTGTGGAAACAACATTCTGAAACTAATTTGGTTAAGCTTATGCAGGTAGAAGATGAGAGTAGATCTGGCCAAACTAGGGCCGGCCCGCCCGGCCCTCCCACCCCGCCCTAAAATTTGGGAGGATATGGGTAAGAGATTTTACCAATAAGGGTCGGCCATGTCCGACCCTTTTTAAATGCGGGAGGATATGGGATTGGAGTCTGGCCCTGAGGGTCGGCCCTACCCGGCCCATATTATATATAATATAATATTATTAATATAATATTATAGTTTTAAATAAAATTTAATTAATAATATAACTAAAGAAAAAATATCAGTTAGCCTAACTGACATGTTGCCTTAAATATATACATTCATTACTTTTTTCTATTTTTTAATGCGGGAGGATATGGGATTGAATGTTTTAATAACACGATTTAACTCGGTTCCGATATTTAATTTCTCTGTGTAAGTAGTTGAGGGCCGCCCTGAGGGCCATTGTCCCATTTTAAATGGGAGGGATTTGGCCCGACCCTGGTAAATGGGTAGAATTTTGAATTAGCCCCTGCCCTGGCCCGACCCAAGCCCTAGTTTGGCCAGGTCTAGATGAGAGCAAGCTAAGTTCAACGGAAGAGGTTGCAACAGCAGTGCATCGGTTGATGATTAAGATCCAATAGGAGCTGATAAATTAGATGTGTAATCATAATCTTCTGCATCTATCTTTGCTTTATATTCCTGTGAGAAGATCTGAAAAATATTTGACAGTGTGCTAATTAGCAACCGACCTGCAATATAATAATAGATAATGTTTTGAGATCTTCCAGTGTTTTGAGATCTTATGCCATCTCCCTTGACTTCCTCTGTTTTGTCCACAACTATTGTGTACGTGTGTCTCCATAACAAGCCAACACCAAGCAGGTAGGATTATCATTTGAGAGTGACTCAATTCCATTATATTGTATCTTTTCTTTATATACTTGTGTTGTGTAATCATAACAGGTCGGTCGCTAATTGCTAATTGAGTTTTGACTAGTCAATTTCTTTTTGTTCTGACTTGTTTCGCTTGTAGCCTTAATGCTTTGTTTTCATTTCAAACAAAAACAACCAATTGGTATCGATATGTGTTGACAAAAATTTTGTAAGTAACTGAAGAGTTCCTGATAACTCCTTCCTTCCTGAAATAAAATACAACAGGTAGCGGCCAAGAATAACGATGTGCAATTGCAAGAGTTTGTTGAAGGAGAGTATCTGCGTGAGCAAGTAAGCAAAGAAGACTACTTTAGTGCTGAATCTTATGAGCTTTTTATGGTATTAACTTATCCTTATTTCCGTTTGTAGGTGGAGTCTATTAAGCAAATTTATGAGTACGTTGCTCAGCTCAGAAGAGTGGGCAAGGGACGGTAATTTTGTTATATACTCTCTTGAACTCTACATTTATATTTCACTCTATTTGGATCAAATTCCTTAGTTTTTTGGGTTTATGTTTTCAGGTGTATGAAATTTTTGTGTTGACAATTTTTTTGACAATGTTGACAAGTTAATTTATCGTGTGTTTGTGTTCGTGCAATACTAATTCAATGAATGAGGCTCTAGTAGAGTTTGATTTCCGTGTCTTTGGTTAAAAACAAGGATTTGATTATTATGCAGGGACTGTTGACAAACAAATTTGGCAGTGTTGACAAGTTAATGTGTGTGAAATTTGACAGTGTTGACAAGGATTATACAAGGACAGTGCAGTTTGTTTTAGTGTGTAAAAAGAATTAATTTGTTGACAATTATTTTTTTGACAATGTAATTTAGTGGTGCTGACAGTGTTGACAAGTTTTGTAAAGTGCTGACAATTTTGTAATATTACTCGTGTTGTATGTTGTTGGCCGTTTATTAGTCGTGTAAACAATTTGTTTAGTTGGGTTGACAACTTATTTAGTCGTGTTGACAACTTATTATTCTTGTTGACAACTCTGTTAAAATTTTTGTTGACAACTCTGTTATAATTTCCACGTCAGCAAAGGGTTATTATTGGTGTTGACAACTTATTATTCTTGTTGACAGCTCTGTTAAAAAATTTATTGACAGCTCTGTTAAATTTTTTGTTGACAACTCTATTAAAAAATTTGTTGACAAATTTTGTTGACAACTCTGTTATAATTGTCACGTCAGCAAAGGGGTATTTTCATATAACTTAAAAAAGTGATGGAGTATTTCTATATAACTTAAAAAATTGATGTAAAAACTTAAAAAACATTACAGTTTTGAGGTTTTTTTGGATATTATTAGTGGTAGTAGTCAAATGTTTTTGGACTGACCATGTTGTCTTTGTTCCCTTTACCCAAATAAGTAGCTTCACTTGAGATTAAATGGGCTCGCCCGTTATCTTTGGACATTGCTCGTTGCATAGAAAATACAAAGTACGTACGTACGGAGTATCAAGGAATATATAGAGCTTACAAGCAAAGAAATTTGGCATTTGAGATGCATGAAATATCATTGTCAATTTGTCATAACATGCCGTCAAAATTTGAACCTTATCCATGAGCTTTCTGGTATACATATTTAGGCCCGTATTACGTGATAGATTCACACTCGTGGTTGGGCTGGAGGCCCAAATTACTGGCATGAAGTATCTCAGAATAATAGACAAATGGGGCCATTATTTTCAACAATAGATGGTGTTCAAATGATTGATAAAAGCCCATTCCGTGAATTTGTTTTTTTTTCCGATGCATGGGCAATCGGTTCAACCTTCCTAGTACTTCCTTTTTCCCTTACTGATCTTCCCATTTGTTTTTAACACATTTGTCGAGATATATTTTATAACGTTAATATCTCTAAATATACGATGATAAAAATCAAATTTTTTTAATATTCTCAAAGTACTCATTGAGACGAATCAAACGAGATCTCACATGCCTATATTTATTTCTTTATATTGGAAGAAAACGAGAAGATTCTCTCGGTTTGTAAATAGTGTCGAAAAAGCAAATACGCCTTATAGTAGAGGACGGAGGGAGTATATTCTATCATGTCCATTATATGCATCCTGACTTCAAATTGATTTTTTAAAACCAGACCCATAAACCCTATATTCATAATTTTAAAATATAAACTCTAGATTATAAAATATAAACGATATTTTTCACGATTAAGACTTCTTATATAGAAAGACTGTGTGATATTATTTAAAATTTCATAATATCACACACAATATAAAATTTATCCTTTTTCAATTTGGAGCTAAGTTTTAATTATTGGTGTGCTTAATATATATCTTTAGAGCATAAAGATATATATATAAATTCTAAACCTTTTAAGTTCGCGAAGAGGAATAATTTGAATAAGGATATTCTTAATGGGTATCCGAAGAACATATAATAAATGAATTTAAAAGGAACGATTTATAATGAAAATAAATATTTTTTGTTGTAATAATTTATCTCATTTCTCTAATTAGGGGTAGTTTAAAATCCTTCTTTTTTTTAATTAATTTTTATATGTTTATGAGCAACAAGTTATTCGTTTGTCATTGTTCTCATCCTCCTCATACAAAGACGGATCAAGTAACAAATCTATATACCTTAGCTGAAAAAACTTTATATTATCATAAGTATTCACTTACTGCACATCTTTTGGACTTCAGTTACAAATGATATTTTAATTCTATAGTACGTACTCCACACTGGGCAGAAAAGTTAGTACTTCACCCATTATTGTCATGACTCACTTTCCTAATAATTTCCAATTTTTTTAACCTGTACGTTACACCACTTTGAAGCACTTCAAAGCCCGCAAAGCGAGAAGACTACAAACCAATGATAAAATGGGATGATATCTGTAAATCAATCCACCGTGGAAAATTCGAAAGAGCAAAGACATGAACTCTGCACAACAAATGAAACTCATCTGGAAAATCCTAGCGGAACCAGATAACCTTTGGGTTAGACTAATAAGAGAAAAATACCTCAAACAAACTCATATCCTAGAATATGAGAAAAATCCAAAGAAAAGGGACTCGTGGCAATGGACCCAAATGTCAAAATTACTTCTACAATTCAGACAAGACCTCCTGTGGAAAGTGGGAGATGGACGAACTATTAAATTATGAAAAGATAGGTGGTTTCCTATAATACTAAAAAATCATATAATTACACAGGAACCTATTAATGAACAAACAACAGTCTCCTTCTTCCTCAATCAGGATAACTCATGGAATGAAGACAAGCTCAAAATCTACTTTAACAATACCATAATAGACAAACTTAAATCATATCCAATCCCAACAAAATATATTCAAGATAGACTTTATTGAAAACCTAGCAAGAATGGATGGTTCTCCACTAAAAGTGCAATGAATATGATTTATGATAAGCGTAATCTCCTGACATCAAACACTGATTGGATCTGGAAACTTGATCTAATACCAAAGATTAAGTCCTTCCTCTGGAGAATCACCAAAGATGGATTACCAACCAAGGCTAAACTCCAAAAGAGACAGATGGATATAACAACAGAATGGCTAGGGTGTAATTTTCCAACTGAAGATCTGAAACACCTGCTCTTTGAGTGCCCAAGAACCAACCGCATTATTAGAAACTTTGATAGAAAAATTCACGCTATTATCAACTCCCTAGTACCACAAAATAAGACAAATATTGAACTATTGAACGATATAAAAAGTAAAGTCACTAACAAAGAAATGGAGGATCTTGCTACCATTTGGTAGACGTTATGGTTTTATAGGAATAAACAAATTTTTGATATAAAAGAGCACAACCAACTACCGAACATTTATCACTTCATCAAAAATCAAATAAGAAATTGGAAATTGGCAAAATTAGAAGAAAGAATGGGTTTAGACCCTGGTATACCTGCTCCACAACAAATTAGAAGAAAGAGGAGAGCAATAAGATGGACAAAACCAAAACCTAACTTCCACAAAATAAACGTTGATGTTGTCTGCCCCTCTAATGGACCAACATCGTATGGGTTTATTATCCGAAATGAACAAGGTGAACCAATTAAAATGGAGAACGGGTCCCTAGGTCCCGTCTCTCCACTCATGGCTGAAGCTCTCGCTATGCGTTATGGCATTAAGGAGGCAATTCGGCTGGGTCTCACTCATGTTGAGATCGAAGGCGATAATTTCCGCCTTATTAATGCCATAAACGGCGTTTGGGACTGCCCTTGGGAACTAGACTTGATTAAGACTGATATGTTAATGGATCTTTGATCCTTTGTGGAAAATCGAGTATCCCATATTTTTCGGAAAACAAATGGTGCAGCTGACCTTATAGCTAAAATGTACCATTTAACACCCCATCCTGAATTCGCAACCTGTTCAGATCTCTCGGATCTCATCCTTCGAGATGCCCTAGGACGGTATCATTCTCGCTAGATGTGCCCCTAAACGCTTTCCTTATAAAAAAAAAAAAAAAAAAAAAAAAAGCCTGCAAAGCTAAATCAAATATGCATATCATACGAAGAGAAAGTGAATAGGATATGCATGCTTCAATATCCTGCAAAAAAGGCGCGAAATGTGTCTACTTTCCTGATACTGTGATTTTAAAAAATTATAAAAAAATGCAGTTACTAAGTTTTTTACAGTACTTTTGGGGCAGGCTTTTTGTACTGAACCCATTATATAAAAAGCTATTTCCTGTTCTTCCCATTTCTTCAACGACACATTTGTCGATACATGTTTTGTATCCTTAATATCTCTCGTTGTATGTTAATATAAATAATTAAAATTTGATATTATTAAAGTACGCATTAATACGAATCAAACAAGATCTCACAAGACTATATATTTTCTTATATATCAAGATAAAACGAGAAGATTCTCTTCAACCGTAAATAGTGTGCACTATTCGAAATGGGAAGAACAATATGAAGAGTGAATAGTAAAAAAGAAAAAGAAGCAACTGAGCTGAGCTCTTCTACCGAAAGCATGTCGAATACAGCTTTTGATTTTAAAGGCAGAAAAGTTGTTGATTTGTTTTAACTTTTTTACTTGGATTCGAAATTTCTAAATGAAGGAAAAGTTTTTTCTACTGTTAATTGATCTGTTCTGATTGCCGGGGATTCCCGGGATGTAAAAAAGCAAAGGCATCTGCAGTTTGCATGGCATGCTCTGCTTTGGTGTCTGCCACGCACGAATCATTGCAGCTGCCAATTTCTCAGCTTTCTAGAGATCATCTTTATTTATTTATTTATTTTCTGAACTGGCCCAAGCCCATTTCAAAGTTTAGCTCGGCACAATGAGATTCTTTTATAAAATAAAAAATTTAGTGCACCTTTATGTAGGAAAAGAAAAAGAATTTTTTTTTTGTACAGATTCGTCACATGGTGATTGATTAGCCTATTCCGATATCGTGGTTAAAATCAGATTGATAATGTTCTCTATGGAATCATAGAGGTTTGATAATTTGATCGATCTTGATAACAAACCTTTTTTATTCGAGATTGTCATCCTTGATCACATGGATGTAATTAATTGCACACTTACAAATCAAACCACATAATCACAAACTAGAATCGGACTGCCGCGCTACAATTACGATTTTTCATCTCAAAACTGGATTGACCTAATTATATATTTATAATTTTTTTCATGGCATATTTTATCCAATTCAGGCCAATTTAAATCTAACATGCAGATCAAGACATTAATACAAAAATAAACGAACAATAGAAGTGATAAAAATAGCAAATTGATTGGTTCAATTACAAATTGACAATAACCATGAGTAACGAAGAAATACAATATGCAGAAGATTAACAACGACTTGATGAGAGAATTCAATACGAAATCCCATTCGGATAAGTCGAAAAATCAAAAGTTGAAATTAGAAGAGAAATTCAAGAGGCCACATAGTAATGACGACTTAATGACAACTTTCTAGGTCATTACCCCCGCTTTACGCGAGCCAAACACTTTTTATTTTTGTCTATATTCATATACTTAATATATTTTTAAGTAAATTATAATAAAATGAATTGAATATCTCATATATATGTACCAAAATCACAAAGTCGTTTACGTTGTTCAAATTGCTCTTCATCGTCATACGGATTGAAGGTGAAGAGCGAAAAATAAATAAATTAAGTTGGTGGAAATACTAACCAATTAAGCACATAATTATGGTTTTATTAGACATTTAATAAGTCTCAATTATCATTGGATAATGAGAAATAGAAAAAGGGAGAAAAAATTAAGTTTAAACATTAATGAGGTACCAATTGTCATTACTTTCTCAAACCCATGAATTTTTATATATAGATAGACTAGTGTATGTTTTTTCATTAAAATGCACAACTCATATTTATTAGCTAGCGCATGAGTAAAGTTTCGGTATAAACAACTCTTAACGTAGGAAAAGCGAACGGATCGTGTTCACATATTACACGCCAATGTTCATAATCTGGGCCATAAATTATTTTGAACGTTTTCAGCGAGGGACGCGATGACATAGTTGTAATTACTGCGACTTAGATTATTATTTTTTCTCAAAATTTTATCGCCCATATTATGAAAATTACCGCTCAAATTATGAACATTAACTTGTTATATGTGAACTCAAAAAATTCGTTTTTTTTACGTTAAACTTTGTTCTCACCAAAACTTTTCTGAGCACATACTAACATAAATATATATATATATATATAATGTCTTATCCGATCCAGAAAAAACTTGATTCAATTTGAAAAATTCATGAAATCTTATGATCCGAAATTTAAAGAATTCAAAACTCGTTGAATCAAACCCAAACCAACCCAAATCCCATCAAATGCTCTTATTTTTCACATATTTTATTTTATTTAAACTAAAAATAATATAGATTTTGAATATAAAATTGTTATTTTATTATAGAAATATTGTTTAAAATTTTAATTTATTTATTACAATAAAAGAATCGAACAATTAAAACTCGTTTCGTAGACCTGACCCGGATTCGTTCAACCTGAAAATTTTGTCTCGTTTACAGCCTAAACTCGACCCGTTCAATCCGTTTGTCAGGTCTAGAATATAATTTGCACTGATGGATTTTACTTACACCTAATGATGGATTTAAAACTCATTTGATGAACATTCGTAAAAAAAAATCCAAAAATTACGTACAATAGTTGTAACAATCAGTGAAAGGGTAGTTGAAAATGTAGATTTTTTTTTTTGGTCAAGAGTTGAAAATGTAGATGGTAAGCTTAGAAATCGACATATATTTCAAATCAATCCATCGTGTAAGTATGGGGATTTAAGATGATGTACACCGAATAAAACAAGTTGGTTTTTTCATAAATGAATGGAAATTGCTATTATTGTATTGCTTGACTTTTGAACTACCACGAAATTAAGCAATTTGGTGAAATGTACGTCCACAATTTACATATAAAATATTAATGTTTCCAATTCACATATAAGATTCTAGTATTCACATATAAAATAGTATTGTTCACAGTTAAAGTGAATTCGCATTTCGCACCGTAAGATAAGTTTTCACCGAAAATCATCTCTATGCTTATAAGCTCATTTGGTAAGTTTATAGGAAACTTGTATATATATATATATTCATCGAATTTATAAGATACTAATTTTTAATTTATAATAGTTATAAACAAACAATATACTACTCTCCTCACTTAATATTTTCCTCAAGAATAATGTACTCTCGGATAAACGAACAATATAATATTATTACTCCATAATAAGTTCAAGAATGAGGAAATAGTTATAAGTGCAACGGGGGAATACAGATAAAAAAAAGAGATAAAAATCTGAATATGAAAGTAATGTAGTGAAGAAACATATAGTATCTCTTGTTAAATCACATAAATGGAGTGTTACTTGAGCATTTATTATGCCGACCTGGCGAGGAAAAGTTGAAATTTGATTAAGAAGTGAATGAATGGTGGATGACATTTCGAGAAGAGGAAGCTACACAATTGAATGTATATGGTTGAACAATTAAAATGCTTATACTAGTGTGGGGTTGTAAAATTTAATACAAACATCTTGAGTCACTTAATTTCTAAGTTCTATTCTACGAGTAGTTGTTGTGGATCATCTAAGTTCGCCTATTTAGACAAAAATAATTAAGTTTAATTTATATTATAGACGTAAATAAAAATTTCAATATTAAAAGAGGTGTCTTTCGTCTGATTTAATTGAAATAAAAAAAATTCGATCGACCGAAAAATTTATATACATTTTCCATGCATATGCACATATATTCACTTTGTAGTGTGTTAGTCCACATATATATATAAGAGAAAGAAAAGTCTTATACTAACACTATTAACTTATGATCAACGCGTTTTGCACAAATTAGAATGAACTTTAAATATGTATATACATCTAACTTTGAATCAAAATCCCCACTTTATGAATGTACTCATAAAGTTGGAGAAAATAATAAACAAGTTGAAAAATGGAAGTCAAAGAGGGGAGCTAGCTAGCTTTTTTATATATTCACATTAATTTATTTCTCGAAAACTTTCTATCCATTGATATTTGATAATGATCCAAGGTCTCCTTTGATGCCAAAAAAATCGTTCCATATAGTTGTTCATTTGAACATAAAAACATCATGCTCTATCTTGAAGAATAAGTTCCCATCAATTGCCAATACAAAAATATATACTCACTCCGTCTCATAATTTTCTTCTCATTTTTTCATGATACATTTGTCGAGGTTCGTTTTGTATCCTTAATATCTCTAGTTTTATGTTAATATAAATAATTAAAATTTGATATTGTTAAAGTACGCATTAATACGAATCAAACAAGACCATATATGACTATATATTTTCTTATATATCAAGACAAAACGTCTTTTACCGTAAATAGTGTACACTATTCGAAATGAGAAGAACAATATGCGACGGAGGGAGTAGATCCCTTTTAATAATAACTCGAAGGCTTGTGCAGTAAAAAGTATATTATATTGATGCTAAGTCCAAACTTTTTGATGTGAAAATAGGTTTTATTATCCAAGTGCAATCCAGGCTAAGTCTAAACAACCAGTCTATTCGATCAGTTTACAAATGAACTAGCTTTGTTTCAAAAAACTTGAAATCCTAGCTTATTGATTACGCAAAACCTTATTCAGCCGAAAATGACCAATATCATAAGTTCCGGAAGACAACAGACCACTTATATGAATAGCAAATTAAGAAAATATTGAACTAAGATAAGATAAGTAGAAAACGTTCTAAAATCTAAAACTTATGTTAATATTCATTGTGAATGACCGAACACAACTTGTGTTTAGGGTTCATCACATAAACTATCACAAAATCAATAAGTAAGAAGTTCAATATTGCACCATTTTTTGGATTTTCGATTGACTTCAATCACTCTATATCTATATCAGTACTTTATCCCACTTAATCATGTGATACTTGATTTTCTTATAGCTAGCTCAAATTTCACCCGCACTTAGCTAGTGTTGGGCGTATTAGTGATGCATTAAAAACCGGTTCAACTTTAGACATATGACAATTTAAATGTCGGCTCGCATGAGAGCGTTTTGATTGCGCTCAAAACATGTGATATATATATAAATTTTTAGATACGGGGTTAACGCTTTGACTTTCTGTAGAGTCCAATAACTATACTAAACACTAGATCCGGAAACCCGCGCAAAGCGCGGAGAAATCACAGTTTTTCGTTTGCGGTTAGTCATTAAACATGTCATAAATTTAAAATGAGTGAACGGTGATATAATTCAATTCTACAAACTCGTAAAATGAAAATACAACTATTGCAACAGTGGTTGCAACCGAAATCTGCAACATAAAGTATTTATATGATGTTCATGTTTTACTGAGGCCAATGTTGTTTGGCGTGTTACATGTGGCGTGTTACATGTTTTACTGAGGCCATACATATGAATCAATCTTAGGTGTTGTCAATATATAATCCAGATTCATTTTTAATCGGGGAAGGATGAGGCGTCGGAATGAAACGAAGGAATTGATGAACCTGATAGAGATGAGAATGAATTTGGAGATTGTGATAGAGGAAGGAGACGAAGATGGTGTGTTCTTAGTTGATGATGAAATTAACATTTAAGAAAATAGGTAATTAGGATAAAGATTTAAAATATATTTTTTTTGGTAAAAAAAAAAATTAAAATATTAAAGTAACATTTATTAGATACATGTTGTTTTTACTTTTTCAAACCCATCAACTTTTATATATAGATAGATGCAAACAATAATTATGAATTCCGAAAGTTTAAGCGTGTCGATGAGTAGCTAGGTGCGTCTTAATTACTAGCTTTCACATTAGTATCCAAAAGAATCAACCGGCCGGTGTAGCTTTATACTACTCTCTCCGTCCCTTTTTGTTTTTTTACAATTACGATTTTCACGGAAATTAAGGAATTGTAGAAATATAATGATTATAGGAGAGAAAAAAGTATAAAATGAATGGTTAGATGAGAGAGATAGAGAGGAAGATTAGATAAGATTGGAATTTGAGAGAGAGAAAAAGTGAAAAAGTGGTAATTATAGGTTGATAGTAGGGATAAAATAGGTAGAATAAAGTAACATAAATGAAATAGTGAATAAACAAAAGAAAACACCCGAAAAAGAAAGTGGACAAACAAATAGGGACAAACGGATTAACTTTTTACAAAAGTTGAATATGCTTGTATATAAAGTCTACTCGATTATTTTCGCCATGATATTGGATACCATACAAAAAGCTTTATATATAATATTACTCATTATTATTATTATTGTTATGATCATTATTATAGTTTATGTGTAAGAACAATAGTGGAGAAAAAAGTAGCTTTCTTTTTGCATTGGCTTGTTCCAAGTGTTGCTTTCTATGTTACTAGTAATTCTTAAGGATTCTTCTTTTGTCACCTAAAGAAAAGCTTGAGAAAAGTGGAGATGCCATGTTAACAAAGCTTTCTAGATGTAAGATTTGGCATCTTTTACTTGTTGCCTTCCTATCCCATTGTTTTCACCTTTATGTGCACAACCTAAGCAAACACATATGCCATCTTTCAAATCGATCTCAAAAGCCCCGATTAGGTAATTAACTATTTCTTAAAACATACTCCGTAGATATAAGTGATAAGATTAAATACAGTATTACAGGACATGATCGAAGTGATTGCTATTTCAAAGCCTAGTTTCTATTTTGAATTAATTATTTAGACCAATCGATCTGAATTCGCTATTTTGTGAGGTACGATAATTAGGATGATAAATCTATTCAGGTCAATAAAGGTGGATGGTTACAAATGATGGTTTTTGTGATACAAGGGACAACGACGACAAGGTGAAACATATATAATGAGAGTTTTTGATGGTGATATTACAAGTGAAAACTTAGTGTTGAGCAATGCAGTAATAGTGTTGTGATTTACAAAGTGTTAATGATCGTCTATATATAATAACAAGAAAACTTATCTGAGACTTGTAAGGAGACCAGTCATCAGACGTCATGATATTCAGAGGTAGTTCTATCAACTTCAGATAAACGTGGGCATGAATTCTGAATAAGGCTCCGTTCGGTAGAGCTTTATTTGCACATTACAGAGCTTACTTTTTTATTATATCTAGTTATCAAGTGTTCGGTAAAAATCATTCATCTAGCTTAACAAACTTAACGTAGATTAAAATAGCTTAATTTGTTAATGTTAAACCCCCTATATTAATAGAACTTAACAAACTTAATTTAATTTGTAATCCACTATTACCCTTTATCAATAAACATTTAAATAATTCATTATATCATTTTTTTGTAATTTTACTATTATTATTACAAATTCAGCTGGAAGTACCAAACATTCAAGTAGTTTTTTAAACAACATTTTCATCTTCAGCTCCAGCTCTAGTTTCAGCTTCTTATTCAGCTCTCACTTTGGTTCCAACTACTTATACAACTCAAACTATTATTTCAGTTCAATATATCGAACGAAGCCTAAATTAAAGTCAAGCTTTTGCTGGCTGAAATGATGCATATGAACGTTAGAGACCCTGTAAATCTCAGAGTTGCTACAACAAATGAGAAAATCTCGACGACAACGTTCGTCGTCTAAGTCGGATCAATCGTCTAAATTGGGCTCGTCGGTTGATCAGGTGGTGGATTTTTCGACTCCAACAGTTTCCATGGTGATAGACCAGTACAAATACAATGTGCCAATGTATATTTCGTATAGTTTTGCTTTGATTGATGTTTGTGTATTGCCTAATCCATATTCAAGTATTAAATTCCTTATTATAATCTAAAAGGAATAGAGGAAAAGGGGTTAATCACGCTAAAAAGGTCTATTTGCTTTGAGTGCAAGAAGCTACGAAAACCTTTTTAGAGGGTGGGATTGTAAAGTAGAGTGAAGAAGAAAAGAGAGATGATCACTTTTTTTCAAGCTTTGAGTGGGTTTCTTGTTATGTCTTTGCTTCAAAGTTTGACTCTAATCACATGATTGTCTCCTTTTTTTCTTCTTTTCCTTAACACAATTAATTAGCAACTTAAAATTACCACTTAGTGTATGTCATTAAGATTATCACTTAATTACCAACACAATTAATTTCATAATTATTCAATCATTTATTACAAATAACAATTCAATAAGGTTAACACCAAATGTTTATGTTTCTATTTCTTTATCCTAACATATTAGTGGCTAAATAGACTGAATATTTTTGCTATTTAAACTCATATAGCCGCGAGATATACGAAATAGTCACGCAAAGCGCATACGTGACTATTCATCCGGATAACCGGTTTAAAATTAAAATCGCAAAAATCACGGTCACGGCATGCATGCGCGTGGTATGTATATACAAACTCAAAACAAAGGACTGATAATTAAGATGTACTGAAAAATGTCGGAAGGATTTACGAAGCCGATGGCCGGAGGAAGTTACCGAGCGGGGGAGAAACGGTCGGAAGAGTCAGGCTGAGCTCTTCGGAGACGGCCTGAGTCCTCCGCTAGCTGAACATGGCAAATCTGCCATGTTCAGCCGAAGAAGAAGAGGAGACGGCGGAGGGTGAGAAGAGAAGCGGCGGCGACAGATTTTCTGCCAATGAGGAGATGAGAAACGGTTCGATGTGAAGAGGCACGATTAGGGCTTTGTCGGCTACGGATTCCGAGCGACATTGCAGAGATACGAAAGGGGGAGGGATGATAAATATGTTGGGCCACAAAAAGTTAAATTGGGTCCATTCATAATTTGCTTTAACATGGATGGTCACGCCCACGCTTAGCGTGGGCGTGACCATCCATGTTATAGCAAAGCTCGCGTCCACGCTTTTGGTATCCGTGGTTATATGAGTGTAAATAGAAAAAAAATTGAGTGCATATAGCATCACCCTATAAAAACTACTCTATCTGTTTTAAAAAATGTCATTTTAGCTAATGTTAGGTGTTTCGTAATGTTTTATATTTTAACATCTTTTACATCTACTTTTTATATATATTTTTCTAGTTTTTAGCAAATCTTAATAAATGGAGAGAATTATACTAGTAATAGTTTTGGAAACATAACAAAATGTCATGTTAATTAGGACATATCTGTACATTTGTTACTCTTAATATATGTGTATTAAACTAAACTGACATTTTTTTGAAACGGAGAGAATATATACTTTAAAAAAACTGATATAACAAATTGAAGAGTATGACTCATAATGTTTCTACTATAGGCTCAGTAGGTTACACTAAAGTGTTGATTTGGATAAAGATAGCAAATTTGAATTTCATGAATCCATTTTTTGAAAATTAGAAATTTGTGTATTGTTGAAAAACAAAAGCATTGAAAATTAAAATCCAAAGTTTAGAAAAACATAGCAAAGTAATATATTCCGTATTAATTTTTATTAATAAAAAACAATTTATTCATATAGTTAACCCTTTATTTGGATAATTGAATATTCATGTTTTTCCTTAAACTAAACAAACACTCATCTAAATTGACTGATAATAACCTTTTTTGGTTGTTGGAAAAGTATTCACACTAATTATGGGTGCCATTTGAAACTGATAAGTTCTTTGTCCACAATACGGAAAATGTACAAGTCAGGGGGTAAAAAATGTAATTTTTCCAGAAAACAATAAATGCAAAAAGTCGTATAAACATTTTGAGAAAGCAACCAAAAAATAATGAAAGAAAAGGTATAAAAAGTGGAAGAGATGAAATGATAAAAGGAGGAGTAAGTATGAAAAGGTAGAAACCGTGCGATTTCCTTTACAGGGGCTTGCGTGTGAATAGCAGAAAATTCGTCAGGCAAAAACTCCTCATTTTCTCTACTTTGCAACACTCGCGCGCGTGAGCCTACCCGTCCATCATAACCTATAATACCACACTCATTATTCACAAAAACTTGTCTTATGAGTGCTAATTTCCTTCTCCTAGTGGAGTATCGGAGATATTTTATTTTGAGATTACTATATAACAAAAAATAATTTTCCTTTCCTATATCCAAGCTAATAATAGAAATAATTTTAAAATATTTTTTTTTGAATGATATTTTTTATTGTAATGATTTCATATTTTTGTCGTTTATGAAAATAGTTTGTCATGTAATCATATTTAATTCGTTTGAACGACCACTTTGGATATATTAAAATTTTATAACAACTATTATAGTATAATTAAAAAAGTTATTCATAAAAAATGTGTCAAAAATAAATGTTTCTCGTATTAAAGGATGAACAAAGTAGTACTCCCTCCGTCCCTTAATATAAGGTCCATTTGTTTTTTTGACAATATTCACAAACCGAGAGAATTTTCTCATTTTCTTCTAATATATAGAAATAAATATAGGCATACAAGATCTCGTTTGATTCGTCTCAAATAGTACTTTGACAATATAAAAAAATTTAAAAAATTATCATTGTATATTTAAAGATATTAATATTACAAAACGTGTCTCGACAAATGTGTCAAAAGCAAATGGAAAGATCAATAAAGACGGAAAACTCCTTAATTTTGAAGCAAAGGTGACACTATACTTATTTTGATTACCCATATGTACGGTACAAAAAACAATAATTTTTCATTATGGAGTAAGTGTTTGTATTATTCACTTTATTATAAATGGGACGTGAACACACTTAATAAAATTTGATCTGATTTAAAATTTTGATGTGATTGCTTCAATAATCAATGAAATTTAGATTATAAAAAATTCAAAGATTATGAACAAAATCAGTGAAATTTAATCCGACCAAAACACGAGTAATAACATTTTTTGGAATATTTTATCTTATTTAAATTAATATTTTATTGAAAAACCATATAGTACCAAAATCTTATTTTCAATTCTATATTATTAAAAACAGTAAAAATAGTTTAAACACCTAAGATCGATCTGATAAATTTGAAAAAAATTAACAACCAGATAATTACACTAATTTTATCTGAAATCAGTTTAATTTAAACCCAACCGGATCAACCCACTTCATATGTGTAATGTGTAGACGTAAAGAAAAATACTTTATATACGGTGTAATAATTGACGATCTAGCAATTAACAATACTGACAAAGCTTGAGCCATAAATTCTATGGAAAGGTTGCTTTGATGTTTACAGGACACGACTTCTTGATTTCGTAAGGTCGTAGCAGCGCGTGGGAAAAAGTGAAGAGAAAGCGCGTGAGAATACCCTTTCAAATTAAACTAATTAGACAAACGAAGATATGAAAAAAAGGGCAGTCAATCAAGAGTCGTAATTTAAGTGGTAATCTTCCATTCCATGTACCATGAAAATGATGAACTTAATAAATTAATTACGGAGTAATTAAATTAATCATGTTTCTCTCTCCTAATTATCTGCTTAGCTTTTTCACTAAATGATGTCAAGAATATAAAAAGGCAAAAGATGACACGAAAAGGAGAGAGGATTTTGCTCTGCCCGGAGAGCATTTTTCCAGAAATTCTTGCACCCAAAAAGGTGCTTTTTCATGAAATTCCATTTCTTTTTTATTTTATACGGAGTAAATAAAATAGACAAACACAAGTACACAACAGTTGTCCACCCAGACCACTTGAAAACCCCGGATATACCCCTCGAGAGTGGAGACATTTTAGAGTTTTTCAAATATATTAAGGAAATGATTAATTATGTTTTAAAAAGTTAACTTTTTTTCAAAATAAACATTCACCTTCTTTTACAATCAATACATGATCGGAGAAAATCAACAATATCAAAGTTATGATTTTCATAGTATTAATTGTCTTCAAATCCTATAATGACAAATAATTTAAAATAAAATTGAGAGTCTAAAATGACATCTATTTTAAAAGAGAGTAATCAAGATACAGAAAAAGTTGGGTTTGTTTTTATCTCTACTAAAAAGGGCAAATACTTATTTCCAGGAGGTGTCCTTGTTAATTTCCAGAGCCGAACCAACAATTTGTGATGGTTTGTGGTTTTCATGAAATGGGATTACTCTTCTCGTTGAATTTTACTCCAAACCAACTGCTTTTTTCTTTAGAAAGGTGCTCAACAACTCTCTTTTTTATTGTTGGTAAAGAGCTATTGGACTATCGGTCACGGCTTTATTTAATGTTATTTTCCCTTTTAAATTTACCTCATAAATTCTCATGATCGACTTGTCAACAAGAATCACAAAATTATGTAAAACCATATTGAATTTCAATATTTATCCACATATGAAGTCAATTTCTATAATACATGTATATACTTAAAGTTCTCTTCTAAAATTAACTTCTTACTACAATCCATCTAGTTCAAAAAGAGGGGAAAATTACTTGACAGTATAAGAACTTAAGAAGGGGACTGAAAAAGGGTGTTTTTTACCGCTTCTTAATTTTTTTATTTTTTTGTTTTTGGGTCAGAGCTTCTTAAAGCTTACTTCACGCATTATGCTCGGACGTGTTGTTTGTTGTCTTAAAAAGTTGATCTTTATCCCTCTCTCTACTTTTTGCTTCGAATTTATGGGGGTCGGTTTTCTGTCGTTGCCAACACACAACTTGATTTTTTTCTTCATTCCCTTTTTTCCGTGTTACCGTAAATAATAAATAAAACAAAATTAGCGTCGATCACAAAATAAGAAATCATCAGGAGCTGAATTCTTAACCCAAATGAATTCAGCTCATTCACACCCCTACCTTCGTGGGTCTTCCCCAGATCACTGAAACTCTCCTCTCTTCTTCTTCACCCATAAACAAACATCCTCCAAATCTGCAGAGCTGCTCAATTACAACAACGACTCAGAATTTGATTCAGATACTTAGATGAATTGGGTAATTCATCCCAATTCTTTGAATCTCAAATCCAATTCCAATTCCGATCCCCAATTCTAGATTCCGAATCGCCTGGTTTTTCAAGTGTCGGTGGTCGGAGAATAAGAATTACAGAGAGATGAAAGCTTGCCTGAGCACAATCCAGCAAACCCTAACACCGGAGGCGGGCAGCGTTCTAAACCAGTCGATCGCCGAAGCCGCGCGACGGAATCACGGACAGACAACTCCACTCCATGTGGCGGCGACTCTTCTCGGGTCTCCAACAGGGTTCCTCCGGCAGGCATGCATCCGATCTCACCCAAACTCATCTCATCCTCTCCAGTGTCGCGCCTTGGAGCTCTGTTTCTCCGTCGCCCTCGAACGACTCCCCACCACTGCTGCTACCGCAGACAACACCAGCTCGTCGGACCCGCCTCTCTCCAACGCCCTCATGGCCGCTCTTAAAAGAGCTCAGGCGCATCAGCGGAGGGGATGCCCGGAGCAGCAGCAGCAGCCTCTGCTTGCTGTTAAGGTGGAGCTTATTCAGTTCATCATCTCCATCCTCGATGACCCTAGTGTCAGCCGCGTCATGAGAGAGGCCAGCTTCTCCAGTCCCGCTGTAAAAGCTGCTATTGAGCAGTCCCTCATCGCTCCCTCTTCTTCTCCTTCTTCTCCGGCAGTCTCCAGATTCAGGACCGTGTCTTCTTCTGTCAATCCCCCCTCCATCTCCGGCCGCGGTCTCTACCTGAAATCTAGGCTCCAATCCCAACAACAACAGCAAAACCAGAGCAATTTGGGGTTGGGGGGCGATGAAGTCAGAAAAGTTATCGAAATCCTGTCGAGAACGAGGAAGAAGAACCCTATCCTGGTAGGCGAATCGGAGCCGGAAACGGTGTTAAGAGAGGTTTTGAGGAGGATTGAGAAGAGGGAATTGGGGGAATCAGGGCCGTTGAGCAACGTCGAGGTTGTATCAGTCGACAAGGAGTTAGGGCTTCTGCACTCCGCCGCGCCTCTTCGTTTACGGGAATTAGGAGCTCTCGTGGAGATGAGGATGAAGATGCTGGTGACTGCATCAGCTGGTCTCATTCTCGATTTGGGTGATTTGAGATGGCTGGTCGATCAGCCTCCCGGCTTCGGCCTTCCTCACCAAGGCGTCTCCGATATCGCAAGAGAAGCCGTCGCCGACATGGGAAAGCTCATTGCCAGATTCCGAGGAGACGCCGGCGTCGCTGCTAGGCTTTGGGTCATCGGTACCGCTACCTGCGAGACTTACTTGAGGTGTCAAGTCTATCATCCTTACATGGAGAACGATTGGGATCTTCAAGCTCTGTCTATCGCTACTAGAGCTCCTCTCCACTCCAAATTCCCCAGGTACCATTTCAGATCACTGTAACTGGATTAATATGCCTATACATTTTTGTTTATGCAATCTTGTTGTTCTTTAGGCTTGTACCGAGCGGAATCCTTGGCGGTTCACTGGAGTCGTATAGCCACCTTAAGAGCTTATCCACAACCATACACCACCCTATGATGAGGATTGATAAAAGTGTTCCTAACAATTTGGATTTGTCAAAGAGGATAAGCTGCTGCCCGCAGTGTTTAGACAACTACGAGAAGGAGAAGGAGGCATCAGTGCTAACAGTTGAGCAACCGGAAAAGCCCGCTTCTGAATCTCAGTTGCCACAGTGGATGCAGAGTGCTAAGATTCATAACAATGGTGATAAAGGAACATTGAGTCCCTCTCAAGTATGTTTTCACTCCTATTCTTTCAATTTAAATCTCCCATTTGATTTCTGACACTTTTTTATGATGTTTTATAGAGTAAGGATCAAGAACTGATGAAGAAATGGAGTGATAAATGCCTCCTTGTTCACCCTAGCTTTCACCACAAGAACACCAGTCTTGAGAGAATCACTCCCAAGCCTCTCACACTCACAAGCTTGTATGCAAATCCAAGCTTGGTTGCACGCCAACCCTTACAGCCGAAGAGCCACCTGGCGCCCAGAACCCTCGGAGACGATCTCCGTCTGAGCACGAACTCACTTACAAGCCAGCCAACGAGTCGTCCACAAAGCCCTCCTTTGAGCCCAGTCAGGACAGATCTCGTACTTGGTCAAACCAAGAACGTTCCTGTTGACCAACAAGTCAAGGACTTGCTCAGTTGCATCTCGTCTGAACCACTGCAGAGTGATAAACCGTTGGATGCAGATTCCTTCAAGAAGCTTCTAAAGGGTCTGATTGAGAAAGTGTGGTGGCAGAGGGACGCGGCCTCTGCTGTCACAACTACTGTGACACGATGCAAGCTAGGCAATGGCAGAAAACGAGCTGGTGCGTCAAAAGGCGACATCTGGATGCTGTTTTCTGGACCTGATCGAACGGGCAAGAAGAAGATGGTAGCCGCTCTCTCCGAACTCATTTGTGGTGCAGGTCCAGTGATAATATGTCTAGGATCAACACGGGACAAGGAAGAAACAGATTTGAAAATCCGAGGTAAAACCGTTCTGGATCGAATCGCTTTGGCAGCAAGGAGAAACCCGTTTTCTGTAATTATGCTTCAGGACATTGACGAGGCTGATACGGTTGTACGTGGAAGCATCAAACGAGCGATGGAGAGGGGCCGATTCACGGACTCGTACGGGAGAGAAATCAGCCTCGGGAGCATCGTCTTCGTCCTCACCGCCACCAACAGGGCACCGTTGTTGCGCGGTAATCAGCTCGATGAGGAGAAGCTCGTGTCGCTAACGAGCAATGATTGGGATCTGAGGCTATCGGTGGGCAAGCGTAAGGGAGGCGTTAAACGACAACTCAGTTGGTTGATTAAAGACGACGAACGAGCCACAAAGCCGAGGAGGGAGACCGAGACCGAAACAGAGGCGTCGCTGTCATTCGACCTAAACGAAATGGCCGACATTGCGGAAGAAAGATTTGACGGGTCCTATAACTCGAGCGACCTGACGGTAGAGTACGAGGACGAAAACGCCTCTCCTTCACCCGAGTTTGTCGGATTGGTAGACGAGTCGATCGTGTTCAAGCCTGTCGAGTTCGGTCTGCTCCGGAGGAACGTTGAGAGGACCATAACGGCTCGGTTTCAAGCGGTTCTTGGAGAGAAAGTGTCAATTAGTATAGATAATGAGGCGCTTGATAAGATCTTGGGAGGAGCTTGGTTGGGGAATAGTGGGCTGGATTCATGGGTGGAGGAAGCATTAGCGCCTGCCATACACCAGCTCAAGACGACAATGTCGGGCTCTGATCCCGAGGAATCTGTTGTTGCTCGGCTCGAGCTGGAGGAGAATCCCGAGGCTCGGAAGGAGGGAGATTGGCTACCGAGTAGAGTCACGGTGTCGTCGATGTCGGGTTTCAGTGGGTGATGTAAGCTTAGTAATATTTGTGTAAATATAGATGGAGGAAGGATGCATGGGAGAAGAGAGGAGCTTGAATTGATCATCATTCATGAGTATAGTAGAAAATCGATCTTGGTTAATTTATTTTTGATGCCTGTTTTTACTTTTGTATCGTTGTATAATGTAATGTTTAAACATAGTATTAGTAAAATACTCGAGGAAAATTGATGAATAAATATATATATTAAGGGACATTTCTCTTTATCACCTACTACTGATGTAGTGATGTCAATGGTGTTCCATAATATTTAGCTTTTGACGTATTAAAAAAATAAAGAAGGAAATTCAAACTTACGATTAGTATTATAAGACTTTAAAACATGGCAAGAATCGAAACTGGTTTTTTGAGGTAAAGTATTTAAGTTTCTCGGTAATACTCTGCATTCCAATTTGATACTCTAATTTTAGTTCGGCACATCTATGGAGTCATATTTATATTATTAATATGTCTTGTTGATATTGGTAAAGTAGTAATTTAAACAAATGAGTATTTTGTTATATATTAAAATAAATTTACAATATAGTCTCAATTTCTAAGTAGAGGCGGGGCGGTTCATTGTGATGGATTTTGTTGCTAGTTGTTGGCTGTGGGGCTGCAATGCTGCATGGCTTAATGGCCTATGGCTAAATGCCAGGAAGCGATCCTTGCCTTTGGATTCCCTTCATTAAATGTTACAATGACGTAAACCGGTTTTCATCTTCCATTTTCCCACTCAAATTCATTAAAACTGAAGATTCAATTAAGTCAAAAATATCAACTCCGTGTCTCCAACTAACAAAATAATTGTGATTGTGATTGTACTAAAATGCAAAACTTGTAAATTGTACGTAGTAGTAAAATGACTATTTTGGGATAATTACTCAACATTTTTTTAAGACCATTTGCGAGTAAAGAGTGTTGGAAAAACCTATAAATAAAACAAGACAAGGTCAAAAGTTCACTTTTGGATTTGGATAGACCCGGTCCGGATAGTGTTCACTTTACGATTTGAATTGATCGATTGGAGGACACGTGATCAGATCACGTTTGATTGGGTGTGTTTCACCTAGCAGTTTTGCGATTCAAGTCTCCATCCATATCTTTTTAATTCATTTGTGGTTCACTCCATCTACATGTAAGTATATGTATATCAGTATATGTATATGTAATGTAATTTTGGAGAAATTAGTTAGATGAATAATTAATTATGCGTCTCGATCGATTATGGGTTGGCTCATTTATTAGGAGGACGATGACACATAATTATGGTATGAGATAAGAGAGTACGTGTTATGGGATACAAAACAGGTCTTTCTCTCATCAAAGGAACCACACATGGCCGCCGGCCCGGTCGAGATATATAATATGATATAAATTATACTATACTCTTATATAGAAAGAGAGATACCGTATTATATATATATATATATGGAGGCTAATTAAGGTGGGATACGGAAATTAAGGGCACCCAACATGCATGCATATGTATTGTGTATCAACCTATGCATCATTAATACCATATGCATATATACCGAGTTGTAGTCTTATGTAATGATGCATATATACCGCTTGATTTTGGTTCACGCACAACAACGATGACATATGTTTATTAATATTATATTGTGTATACATTTATGTGTAAATTAAAATATATAAAAACATTGGAATACCCATTCTAAACTATTATTCCCTCCGTTTCAAAATAATTGTCATTCTAGCATTATTCACACATATTAAAAAAATGATTGATTGTATCTTAAAAATCTAATTTTTTCTCAAATTAATCACTCATCTCCATTTACAACTAATAGGAGTGTTAAAAATCAACAATTTCAAATTTCAATACAAAAATGTATGATATACATGTAATTAGTTGTCTTGAAATCTTATAATGACAAAAATATTGAAATAAAATTTAAAAGATAAAACGATAATTATTGTGAAACGGAATAGTGTATTAGATCTTACAATGAGAGATCGAGAACAAGAAAGAGACATGCATGCCACTAGCTAGCGGGCAGACGGATATCGACAGTGACTAACAAGTAACAACTATAATTAGTGTTTAGTTGGAGTAGGTCATCTCAGATATATAATTTGATTTATACCAAAACAATGATCACTATTAGTTAGTATTTATTTTATTGTTGTAATCGGAAAACATTTCGATGTACCAAATAAAACTGGCATGATATAGATTGAGAGATCAAGAAAAAATTTGATAGATGGACATCTGCCAAACATCCAAACACTACAAACAAGTAAGAAAAATACACGAATAAGAAATCTTATGGAGTGACACTAACCCAAGCCTTTTAGTCCAATTTGAAGAAGAAATCTTGTGAGGTTGATTGCCATTGGCGTGCTAAGGCAATGTCATAGAGCATCCACTCCTAGTACTCGACACATATTTCTTGGTAATGGCGTGCACAAATTGGTGCCACTTAACGATAGGATCGGGATTATGTCTACTTCTATCACTTTCAAGTTTGTGCCATGTGCGCGTTGCTCCAGCAAAATGCAGCGTGACTACTTAAACCTTCTCGTGTTTTCATAGTGAAAATGTCTAAGACCATTTTATGTGACTTGCAACCAATCAATTAATTGAGGTATCATATTCATCATGGAAATTATCAAATTTTACCTTGACACCGCGACGATTCTTAGCAAGATTAGGGTGTCGTTCTTGTTCTGTTGGCCTTGATTATGGAATTGTGGTGCATAGCCTTGATTAAAGCCTTGTGCTTGGCCATGTTGGCTGCCTGGCCCTGATAAGCTCTATATACGCCTTGATTTGGCGCACTTGCCTGTCATATTGTACTGGCGTGCTGCTTGGTTTCAAGGAAGAAATGGAGTCGGTGTTTGATGCTCAATGAATAAAAAGGTTAACTATGTTAAATTGTCGTCGTTTCAGCTACTTTGAACATATTTTCTCAGATTTACTCTATGTTTATAACTAGATTTAAAATCTTATAAATAATTACTCTTTCGGTTTAAAAATCTGTACATATACTAAAACAGAACGTTGTTTTGCCACATGTCGCCCTTATATTCAATTCGCCTATGTGTCGACCTCTAAGATATGCTACACCATCCACCATGTCATCCTCCACATCATCCGACTTTATATTTTTATATATATCTTTGAATTAAATAAGTAAAAAAATCAAAAAGAAATCTAATAGGTTATATTACAAAAAAAAATATTGTTTTTT
Source organism: Oxyria digyna (assembly GCA_029168935.1). Classification (NCBI taxonomy): domain Eukaryota; kingdom Viridiplantae; phylum Streptophyta; class Magnoliopsida; order Caryophyllales; family Polygonaceae; genus Oxyria; species Oxyria digyna. The sequence goes on along the minus strand of JAPVLV010000011.1, from coordinate 31,280,145 downwards.
ATCTTTTATCATATTATATCTTTATCTTATATATATATATATATCTATCTTTATCTATTATTATGTTATCAATCTAATTAAATTGAGTTATTAATGAACTTAAACTATAAAACATAAATCGTAAACTATAAACTATAATCTATAAATTATAAACCATAAAGTATAAACTACAATCTATAAACTAATTAATAGTATAAAATATAAATATATTATTAAAATATTTATTACATATGACCCCGTACATGGTACGGGAACACACGCTAGTATAAGTCTATGAAGCATCCATCTTTTATAACAAAAAATATAGGTCTTAATAAATTTGATGACAAGTGAAAAACGGGGGGAAATTGTGATCATATTTAGTTGAGATTTTTGCAGGAAACCACCCGCTATTTGTCCAAATTTTCAGGTAACCACCCGCTATTAACCTATTTATTCTAAACCACCCAAAATGTTTAAGTTTCTTACAATTAACCACCCCTTGACATTTTCCGTTAGATGTTCCGTTAAAACTTGAGAAATTACACTTTTACCCCTCCATTTTTACAGAAAATAACAACTTTGAAAGTTATGGGGCAATTTTTATAATTTTCTAAAAAAGGATTGAAAACGGAGCAGACCTATTGAATATCAAGCTTAAGAAAAAGCTTGAAGCTTTAACAATGGCAGAACCTCAAATCAAGTCCAAAACAATGGAAGGTTGAAGAGAGAGATAATGGTTATATCAACACTAAGAATCAGAACCAGTCCCGACGAAATTTCAAGTCGATTTCATTTTCGCCTTCGATTTCTTCGGGCCTTAAATCTAATGGATTCGATTTCGCCTTCACCCAACTCGATTTTGCCTTCAAGTCTACAAATCTTTCCATTATTTCCCAAATTGTGTCTAACCCTAAAAAATTGCCCACATTGAACTATGCCTCGATTGAGACGGAATGGATGTGTTGCAGATACGGCCTTAGAATCCTCCGCTTGTCGCGTTTCCGAATCCTGAGAATGAACGCCTTCCTGTCTTCCTGAACCTGGTGGAAGGTGACTTTCATATGCTGGTGTTCGTGAAATCGATCGGTGAAGAGGCTTAGCCATTTCCGAAGCTTGGCGGTGCGGACGGTGCGGCGGAAGAAGAGTCGGACCAAGAAGATTACGACTGCTGCGGCGATTGCGTAGAGGAAGGGGCTTCTCAGGCGAATCCTGGGCGGCACCATGATTGATTTTGGATTGGGATTGGAGGATGAGGTTGAGTTTCAGGAATCAGTGGAGAGGGTGAGACGAAGAACAACCATGGTTGAATGGAGGGTTTCAATGAAGTGAATTTAATCCATTTTTATGAAATAATGCTTTCAATCCATTTTTATGAAATAATGTTTTCAATCCATTTTTAGGAAATTACAAAAACTGACCCATAACTTTCAAAGTTGTTATTTTCCATAAAATTGAAGGGGTAAAAGTGTAATTTCTCAAGTTTTAACTGAACATCTAACAGAAAATGTCAAGGGGTGGTTAATTGTAAGAAACTTAAACATTTTGGGTGGTTTAGAATAAATAGGTTAATAGCGGGTGATTACCTGCAAATTTGGACAAATAACGGATGGTTTCTTCAAAAAAAAAAAAACCTATTTTGTTTTCAAAAATAGAAGTTAGAAGATGGATCACTGTACCTCTAACAGAAAATGTCTTTATTGCTGGATCTGATCTGAATCAACCTTTTGAGAGTCATGAGTAGCCACTTACCTCATGCATATGGATTAGTTTGGGCTCCATGTTACAATTTGCAAATAATATAATATTCTGCCGCGGGAAATTAAGGATTTTGTTACAAAAATAGTACCTATTAAATTTGCACGGTTCTTATATACAGCCCGGTACTTTATTCAAACGCAGCTTGGTTTCTCGCCTTACGCGAGAGACGTACTTCTCGCGTTACGCGAAAATAGCAAAAATATTAAAAAATTTAAATTTTATTCTCGCGTTACGCGAAACTTTGAATATTTATTCACGAAAAATAATTTAATTAATACTTTAATAATTAAGAAGTAGGCTAGCCTTTGCCTTTTTGAGCAAGATTTTGTGATCGAAGTTGATCATCTCTCAACCTTTTCGAAATAAAAACAAACTCTCAACCACTCCTACAGGCAGGCAACAACCCCATCTTAATAATTAGTTTAAACTTGTTGCATCATTTATGTTATTATGCCGCAGTTGCATTATTCATGCTTTCGTTACACTGTTATTTTTTCTTCAATATTTTCATTTTCTTGTATTAACATATATAGCATGTTTATAAATAGTTTACGGGCATTGTTATATCTTATTCCTCGAGCAGTTGAACATCTTAAAAATCGGAATAAAAGTGACTCATACAATACAAATAAAATTGGAGTACAGGTTTGACTGTAAGTTATTATCTATTTGGTTCATGTGGTATATAACATCCTAACGATTCTCATTTAAGGTTTTATCTTTCATTGGAACTCACCATAAAGGTTAATAAGATTTTTCCTAAACCAAATTGAAAAAAAAAAACCAACAGATGTTTGATAAGTTTTTCCACAGCTAGGTTGTTGTTAGAAACCACAAAGTTACGAAAAAGGCATTGGGCCTAGTATTTTCGTTTTGGTTCATGTGCTTTTTCCTCTTTGATAACAGACTTGGGTTTTATGTTGGCCCAGTAGATATTTTATAATTTTAACAGATTTTCATGGGCTGGGCCCAAAGAGCTGAAATATAAAAAAGGCCCACAATCATAAGGCCGGCTAAGAGCCTATTCACGGACACGAAATAAATCCATTACAACTTAAAAGGCTAGTACATAAAAAATGTTTGGTATTTGGCGTAGCATAAGAAACACAATTTTTATTATGTATGCTCCTGAATGTTGGAGTAGTAACTTAAGTTTAAGTTTGCATCGGATCTGAAATGGTTTTCTATCGTATGCCTTAAAAGAATAAATAAGCTTACTTTTACACGAAATTGTTCCTAATTTGAGATTTATAAATTGATAACAAAGTACAACTATAAATCAAGAATTTTAACCTACATTCTAAAGACAAATATTAGAAAAGTCGTTAGACCAATTTCAATTTTATTTCATCGCAAAATAAAGCGTCACAAACTACTAACAAAACAGAAAAATACAACAGGCAGGAAGAAAGTTAAGAACCGTGGTGTATTTACAGCATTTTATCTGGACGCGCAATGGTGGACATCCTATAAGTCCTAACCCGAAATAGATATCCAGTATTTGAGTATATGTGAAGGGAGTTGTTTTTAGTCCACGAGATCCTTGCGAAATCTTTGGTGGGTTCAAACCAAATCCACCTTTTTTATTTTTTATGGTCAAAATTAAATCCACTTCCTTACAAGATACATATACCATCAGAAAACGAAAAGAAACATACAATCAATCAAACTCTATCTTCTAGTAGTACTTATTTTCGAATATGAAAACATGTACTTTTTTTGTTCTGAAGGCATACGAGATGGAGAGATCTGAATCTGAATGCATGTAAAGAATTGAATAAATAAAATTGTATCAATTTAAAAATCTTGTAGATTTAATTGAATGTCTATATGTGCATTTTGAGATAATCGATATCTGTAAAGATTTATCTGATGTGTGACAAAGAAGAGAAACTCATCATAACAAATCATATTTTCAATTCAAATCCTTCATTTTAAATTGCTTATTGTGTCATTGAGTAGGCATTAGAAAAAAAAGGTTTTTACCTAAAATTATCCGTAAAATACGTTATATTGCTCTAAATCACCTATTTACTTCAATATTACCGAAAACCACCCGAATAACACCTTCCGTTTGCCAAACACCACCCATTTACTAACTCCGTTAACTTTAATTACACGTGTCAAAATTTATAATATTTTATTAAATAAATCAAATATAAATAATACAAAAATATTGTTCATCATCTTCCACCTACAACTTTCCCAAAAAATCCCGAATAGTTGTTTACCTTCCAAACCCTAGAATTCTCATAGTTCTATTTATGACCAATTTGTGTTCGATTGCAGTTAAGGTAGGTGGAGGGGAGAGAGATGGTGTCGTCATCGCTTGCGCCGCCAATCCGAATTCCGCCACCTCTAGCACCGCCGACGGTGTCACCGACACCTTGCCTGACTGAGAAAACGGGCTTAGAGTCACAGGACTGAATGAGTAAGCATGCCCAAAATTCCCCAATTGTTTACCTAGGACCTTTAATTTCAACGGTGCAATTGTGCAAACAGAATTGTATTCAATGGTGAATATTGCTTTTGACTGGTGAATTGATCTTCACGGAGATTTAAGAATGTGAAAAATAAATCAAAGAAAGATAAAATGTAAAAAAATGAATTAATTGGCGAGTGCAATGCGTTGACGTTGAAAACAGACGGACAACTAAAATGGGTGGTGTATGAGTAACGGAAGGTGTTATTTAAGTGATTTTCGGTAATATTGCACTGTAATAATACTTGCACTTTCGAGTATAATACTAAAAAATAGTTAAAATTAGCCCCCATCCGGGATGGATCCTAGGCAGTCTCCCCTTGATGTTTTTCTTCAATACCAATACCAATGATAGTGAGTTTGAGGAACTCTCAATGCCTCACAATCAAATGCCGATGGTGAGTACGATCACCACCTAATGATAAAGGGAGAGCCCCTTTACCGCTGAGTTACATCTCCGTTGACAATCCATTGGATCTTGTCAACTACTATCTTATCATAAATAAATCATTGATTAATGTATTTGATCGGAAATTAGCTTTATCATAAATAAACTCCTTTATTTTTTCATGGTTCTTAGTTTCTAAGGTAATACCGAGAGAGTGTCTATTTACAAGGACCTAAAGATACTTCTACATTATGGCCCCCGTTCGGCATGTATTAATTAAGCATTCTCCCCATTTTAACTTCAACCCCATTTTTCATAAGCTACCCCCGAGATTAAGGCCCCGTTCGGTAAAGATGAAGGTTTTTGGGGTTAAAGGTAGCTGAAGCTGAAGGTAACTGAAGCTGAAGTAAGTAGTTGAAGGAAGCTGAAGCTGAAGTTAGTAGCTGAAGTTGCTTTTTGGGTTGAAGTTGGAAAAAGTGGTGTTCGGTAAAGATGAAAAAAATGGTAGTTGAAGTTGAGTGATTGTAGAGTGAAATTACCAAAAGGGGTATGGATATAATTTTATAAATGAATTTTAGATTAAAGTGTTTGTGTTATATTTGTGTTTTGTTTGTATGAAATTTAGTTATTTAATTTAATAATTCAAAGTATATATTTAAAATAATTTATTAAAATAGTTATGTTTGTAAGAAATTTAGTTATTTATATTTAAAATATATATGTTTTGTTTTTGAAATGAATTTGACCTTCCTCAATGAATTTATACAGATAGCATAGTGTGTAAGAAAATGGTTCATACAAAATCTGATCAAACACAATTGGTTTTGTAACACTAAAAAAAGGCTATCAACATGCTGAAGTTTACATGAATTTGCTCATGTATGTATCTGATAATACAAGCTAATCTCAACAGTTCAGTGACTGCTCAAAATACTAGAAAACCATAAGAAGACATTATTAAAATTCTACCATCATGTCTAGATCTAGCAGTGCTTCAGGTTGATTAATTTCATCTGAATCCTTGTTTTCGCTAAGGATTTTCTCTGCTTGATGTTTGTTCTCCCTAGCGTTTGAAAAACTCTCTGAATCCGTACGTGTTGAGGTCGTAGTTGAACTGAAAATAAGGTTCATCAAACAAATGCTAATCAATAAAAACAGAAGCAGAGATCCATGCTGATGAAAGTGATTTACTTAAGCCTCTTAGATCGAACACTTTACATAATAAAAACCAATTTGTGACAACCAAGATCAAGCAAAGTCGTGTTGGAACAAAGTTTTAATGCACCACATAAAAACAAAGAGAAAGATTATCCAATTAGCTTCTCCTTAAATTTATTAGTGATCTTGAGTCAGTCACCAATTTACATGTGACAAATCAATAACTACCAAAACAGGACAAAAATTACAACACTTCCCTAAAGCTCATCCATGACATAGAATAAGCAAAAACACCAAATTCTCATAATAGCAAGAGGGCCAAAAATCTTGGAGCCAAAGAAGCAAGAAGCTTATCAACTAAAGCAGTGGGGTGGAAATAGTGGCTCATGGGATAGGAAACCTTACTTGTAGATGATGGTGTATTGCTCAGTCTATGTATTAGTGTTTAAGCATGTAATATTCAGTTCAGTTCTTCGTTTTATCTAAGTTAACAATTAGATTGCTAATTAAGATCAGTTCAATAGAGTACACAAATCGACAAAATGGACAACAAGAACAACATAACAAACTTTACATGATTTTTTACCAATTCGAAGAGGCATTAAGCTTCATAGTTTTCATGATTTTGCACCTGCATTCCCTGACTGGTGTTGCCTTGTTTTCATGATTTTGCACCTGCATTCCATAATCTAAACATCATCACCAATGATACACAATAACAAAAATGGCCGAATAAATTTGATTTTAACATAATTATACTTCTCAAGGTAAGCAAATTGTTTAAAAATCCAATTCATGGCAGCATAAACCCATTCATCCACCATTTCTCACCCCCCAAAAACCCTCCACCATCAGCCACACATTCCAAGTGTGTTTGACAAAGTTGGCATTTCAACAAACACCTAGAGTGCACTAATGAGAAATTAATTTTAATTGATGCTTAGTTGTAAGATTGATTCCATGGATGTCAATCTAGTTTGTTTGTATATCAAACATGGATAATTCCATATCAACATCAAGAAAACAGAATTCGAAAATTTCATCAATTTATTAGGGTTCAACAAAAGAGAAATTAGGGTTCAACATACCTTGACAACTTCGGTTTGGTTCGATTTGTGTTGTAAAATGAATCAAATGGGGCTAGAATAACCAGCCAAGATCAAGTGCTACTGTCCATTGAGAAAATTTTTGAATTTTGTAAAGACAAGAGAAGAGATGAGCAGGGGTATTTCAAGAATTTTTCCAGCTTCAATTCGGTTGAAGTTGAAGCAATTGCTTCATCTGGGGGGGCTAGATTATTGAAATGGACACTATTGGGTTGAAGTTTGCCCATTTCTTCAACCAACTTCAATCAGCTTCAACCAAAAGCATTTTTCTCCTTCATCTTTGCCGAACAGGGCAAAACAGCTTCAACCCACCTCCATCTTCAACTTCAACCCGTTTTTTGCTCAACTTCATTCACGCCGAACGGGGCCTAAGGCCTCGTTCGGCAAGTATGAGCAAAATGGGAGTTGAAGTGGAAAAGATGTATTAAGTTGTATGAAGTTGTTGTTTTTGCTTAATCTAGGGGGTAGCTTATGTAAAATGGGGGTTGAAGTGGTGGTTGAAGAAGGTTGAAGTTGAAGTGGGGGATTTGTTAATACTTACCGAACGGGGCCTAAGCAAATTTGCTTACTTCAACCAGCTTCAACCAACTTCAACCCATTTTTCAGCTTCAACCAACTTCAACCCATTTTTCAACTGCAACCCCCATTTTCTTCAATCTTGCCGAACAGGCCCCATATATGATGGAAAATACCAATTTTCTACTCTACGATATAATAGTACTCCCTCCGTTAAGAAATATTTGTCCCTTGAGCAATTTTAGGGAGAATTTATTGATCAAAATTTTAGACAAGTATACCCTTCGTAATTTAAGTAATGACATAGAGAATAAATGAAAGTATAGTGAGAAAATAAAGGAAAAAATCAATAACAGTAGGGTAAATTTGGAAAAAAAAGGCGTAAAATTATGTTAAAAGACAAGTAAATTTTAATAAATGATTTGGACTTCATGGACAAGTAATTCTTAACGGAGGGAGTAATATATATAATTTGCTATTTTTTTTATTTCTCTTTTATACAAGAGATGCTACATGCTTATACATTTAATTTTATTGATTTTTTAATAATATGTGAGAAAGTGGAATAATGAAGTTTGAATAGAGTTTAACTGGTTAATTGTTAAACTTGATGCAATGACATACTTTTCAATAATCTCTCTTTAGATGTTTCCGGCCGAATCGTGGTATATATAAGAACACGTAACATGCAGAAAAATGTGATCCTTTTAATTACTTGCCTGACCTTAGCCTTTACTAGATTACGTCGTACTTAGTATTGTTTATCCTATATTTTCGATAGATGTTCTTTTTCATATCGGGTCTACATTCGTTGCTTGTGTATCACTTCATCCTCATCCTCCCTACACTTCAAATATATTTTATTTTATATATTGTCAAGTTAATACGTACTCTTATCCAATCGCTACCTCTCTTTTTTCCACAAAAAAGGCATTTCTTCCTCCTTAAGAATTAAAATAGATACAAAGGAAAACAAAAATCCATCTATACCTACCCGTACATAAATACTGTATACTGATCGCGATACTAAAAGTAAGATAGACTTGTGCCGATGAATATCCACATTAAATATAATATATACTGTACAATATACTCTCTCCGTCCCATAATATCATTCTACCTTCACTTTTTACATTTGTCGAGACACGTTTTATATCGTTAATATCTCTAACTATATGTTAATAAAAAATTCTAAAATTTTGATATGTTAAAGTACTCATCAAGACGAATCAAACAAGACCTCATATAACTATGTTTGTTCTTACATATTAAAAGTTGTACGACAAAATATATTAAAAGGTGAATAGTGTCAAAAATGAAATAGAAATTATATACGAGACGGAGGGAGTATATATATATATATATATAATATTATGTATGCATATTTAGAAAAAGGGTTTGAGTATTTGACTATATATATACAAATGTTAAGGAGTAAGGATGGATAATGCTAGAATATACAATGGGGGCATGTGTAGTACGGAGTATTTAGGCGATGTTAGGTTAGGATAAGAGGATAACTTAAAAATTGTTATGGGGTATGCCTAGATACGCATTCCCCATGTTAATGGATAATTATTCTATCTACCGGCCTAATATATTAATTATTTATTATTAGACGTACGTACTGCAAACTTGGGTTCTTATAAATCACATATTATCTCGATCTTTTATTTAAGTGAGTTAGATTAAAAAAAGTGTAATGAGAAAAGGAGAATGATCAAGTAAAAATGAATTTTAAGAAGGTAAGTGATAATTGATATTAGACTTCATAAAAATCAAATTAATTGTATTGAATATCTTTATTTAACACAAAAGTTAATGTAAATGTGTTCAAAAATGTACAAGTATACTTTTTAAGTTGAAAAATTACACATATATACTAATAAAAATTCAAATTTGATTTTTGGAGTAGAAACAAATATTCTTAAGGAAAAGTTTTGCCTTGAAAAAATTATCGATTGCAAAAAGACTTATATTTGTTAAAATGTGTGCGTCTTATTGTGAAAACGTGCATATTTTCACTCTATGCACACAAAAAATCAGTCTTGAAAAGAAATTGGCCTGAAAAATAAAATAAAATTTGACCAAAGATCAGTGGTTAGTTGACCGTTCAGTCAAACGTGCAATTTATAGAAATGTGCATATTTGATCATGAATGAATTTCACTCTAAGGCTCAATCCACCGGATGAAGACCCGTGAGAAAATATAAAAAATATAAATTATTTGGATATTTGGCATAATTTTTACTCCTTAGAGCATCTTTATCCATGTTATCCAACATGAGAGTAACACTATTAATTTTGTAATAATATTTTATCATTTACATCATCTTGTGTAACTTATGTCTCACAATGGTGTTACTCAACTATAATTAAATTGCTTCTACTAGTGGTCCTTGTTTATTAGTATTTAATTTGCCTTTTGATGAAAAATAAAATTGATGAATTGTGGGGGACCACATGACTAAAATGACAGTGTTATTTGTCAGACTCTCCATTCATGATCTTGGTTCAATCAATATAATTGCCAACTCATTTTCATTTTTCTTTTTAAAATTGAATATATTACTTAAAGTAACACCAATGCAAATGATCTTATTGTCGAAATTTACTTATGCATGCATCGTGCATGGTTTTACATTTGGTTACTTTTTTCACAACTTAAAAGTAATGCGCGTCCAAATACTTTTATCTCAAATTCTAAATACCGATCTAAGAAAAAGGACAACATCATGCCTTAGCACTGAATGTTAATAATATCGAAATGGTTGAATAACATTCATATAGGTCCGTGTAAAAATTTCAATCATGAGATAGAATTGCTAAAAGTTTCATCCTGTATTATAAAATACTTCAATTGGACAGTCTGTTTTAATACTTATTGTTTCTATATGTTTTATGCTTCATTTGGATCTTTCATTTTCGATCTCTTTTCAACGAAAATGTTGGAATAATTGAAAATAAATTCAGGCGTGGAAAATCTGAAATAATGAAAATGAAATTGGGGAAATGGAGAGAGGGGATATGGGCGCCAACAGTTTAGCTCCAGAAATGTCCCCGCCGATTTTCGGATAAAGTGGGGCCCATCATAGCAACGGTAGTTTTTACAAACAAGAGGAGTAAAAAAAAAAAGGAAAACACGACCGAAATGCCTTTATTGTCAACATCAAGTGGGTCCAGAAAACGTGGGTTTTGGATAAGCATGAGAAATTTCAGAAGAGAAAAAAGAAAAAGGAATGAAAAATGCTTTTTATCCACTTACTATTTAATCTCATACTCCGTAGGTAATAGAGTGGGTCCCACGGTATCGTCACAAATTTAAATCAGTCAAATAAATGGAATTTAAAAACAGCTTTCTTTAAATACGGATTATCCCTTAATAAATATCTTTCTAATTATATTTGTGGTGAATAGAAAAATAAATTTATTTTAATCATATATCGTAAGTAGATATATATCATGCAGCAACAACACCAACCCTAATAATAAAATTATGTCAATTTCGAACAAAAATTAAATTTAATTAAATTTGCCGTCGAAGAAATTAAAGAATATGAAGAAGATAGAAATGGAGAATGAAAGAGGTTAATGTGAGATATGGTGGAGTTGGTTGAGTATTGTGGAGAAAAAGTGGAGTTTGTTGGTTGGAAATAATTTTTTTTATAGATTTAAGGAAAAAATTTATGAAAAATAAAGAAGTAAGTTTGATTGATTAATTTTTTCCAAAATATTAGATAGAAATAATGAGGTGATACAATTTTTTTTGTGGAGACTTGATTTCTCCCTTATATTGTACTTATGTATTTTACTAAAGCAAAACATTATGTTTATCAATAAGTTATGCCACATCATCTACTCATCAATAAGATGTGTCACGTCATCATTTGACATATGTTATTTTTTTCAAGATGAAAGATGAAATATATATGTTTAAAGATAAGTAACCTATTTCTAATAATATCATTTTATTATTTGAACAAAAATCAATACAAAGATCACTCTCATAAATCTAATGATATCATTCCCTTGTTTAAGTGCATACTAATACAAAAGATTTTAAATCAATTGAAATTTCTTTTATTTATATAATATTGATTTAAAAATTAATTAAAATAAATAATTATATGATTCATACTTTTATTTATATATTTATATTAATATTTTTTCATGTGTTTATAAATTATATACATAGTTATAAAAATAGTTGTACAAATTTTACGCATGACGCGAGAATAAAACTAATAGTTTCTAGATTATAGGTTTTTATCTTTCAAAGTTTGAAGGTATGGAGGTGTGCAATTCACACATTTGAGTTTTCTAATGCTACAACGATCGAGTTGTGGAAAACGTATTACAGTACGATTTATATATGGTATGGATTTTAGTCATCGTTAAATTGCACTATGGTCTACTCGAGAATCTGAGGGTGTGTTCGGATGGGCAAACTCCTCCACTTCAGCTGGATGAAATGTGTATTTTTAGGTTTTACCAAAAAAAAAAAAGTGTATTTTTAGGGGTTTTAATATGCGGCCGCTCCAATCAGAGGTGGTTAAAGTTGATTAAGATAGTTGACTAATCTAATGAAATTCATCAACTTCAAATACCCGAAAATACAAGAAGTATAGTGCGAACCTACTCAACTAAAAAAATTTGATATTTGTGTGGGGAGTTTTGCATAGTTTCTATTCACCGCCCACTCAAATTGCTATTTATCGCCCAGTTTTTGTGCGTTATGTATGGATTTTTTTATTTTTTTGCTTGTTTTTTTCCATAATCTTGTAGATAATTTCAATACGATCGCGTGCATATAAAATTCGTCCAAAACGGACATCGTTTGCCCCTTCAAAGAGTCAAAAAACAAAGTACAGTGGAGTAATTATGATTAAGTGTAACAAATCTACTACTTCGTACTTATAAATTGTAGTTGTGGATTTTCTCAAAACCAAAGAAGGAGTTCAGGCACTTCCGTCAGATACGAGATTGAAAGATATGGCTTTGTCCCGGCCGTTAGAGCGTTAAGCCACTCATTCTCTTAGGCCGTCTCAAAGCGCTTAGTCGAATTTTGGTCTCCGAGCTTAGCCGCTAGGCGAAGGGTAGACGGAAGAAGGTCTCCGAAAGCCCTATTTTCACGAGACCCTTTCGGTCCACACTGGAGAACTCGTCTCTCGGGCGTTGCTCTATTGGGCGGAGGTTCCTCGATCAACTAACTTACTTAAAGAAGAAAACACTTTTTTTTCCGATCTTTAAACACTAAACACCACATCTCGACAAAGAAATTAAGTATTACCATTACTAAATAAAATCTTTTCTAAGTTATCTACCATATTATAAAAAAATTGAAAAATGGTGTGTTGAGTTTTAACGGACTTGTTGATACAAGAAATTATGTGTGATAAATTTGTATTTTGGCCTTTTGAAGGGGCAAACGATGTCCGTTTTGGACGAATTTTATATGCACGCGATCATATTGAAATTATCTACAAGATTATGGGAAAAAACAAAAAATAAAAAAAATCCATACGTGACGTACGGTTTTAATCCGTGCGCGACGTATGGTTTTAATCCATGCGTGACGCACAAAAACTGGACGGTAAATAAAAATTTGAGTGAGCGGTGAATAGTAAGGGCCGAGTTTTACTTCACCAGTCCCTTAAACTTAGGTTTTGATAGGTACACCATGGTAAAAGGATCCACTCAAAAAAGAAAAGAAAAATCACAATAGAGAGTATAGTTTTAGTGAACATAGGAAAATTTTGGTTTAGAATTAGATGAGGACAAATAATGATGTGCATTGACGTTTTAACTTATGTATATAGTATTAGATGATGCACATCATTTATAACAAAATTCATCTACTGTGTACATGAGTTTTGACGTATGTGTGTAAGTTATATAACATCTGTGTTGAGTCATTATCTAAATATCCATTCTCACCGTATACAAGTCCGTAAAAACATTGACAAACTTTTTTGAAAATCATTTGTAAATACTAGTAAAATATAGGTAAGGAGTTATCTTTTACTCATTTAAAACGTGAATGCCAAAATACAAAGTCTTGAGTTACTTCCTCTGTCCCTTAATGTTTTTCCCATTTTCTTTTGACACATTTGCCGAGACACGTTTTGTAACGTTAATATCTCCAAATATACGTTAATAAAAATGATAATTTTTGATATTGTTAAAGTTCTCGCTGAGACTAATCAAACAAGATCTCATATTACTATTTTGTTTTATATATAGCCGATATATCGAAGATTCTCTTGCAATGTGAATAGTGTCAAAAATACCAATGAGAAGAACATTTGAGAACGGAGGGAGTAGTGCGGAGACGAGTATCTTATCTATATAAAAGTTGGCTGTCCATTGCCAAAATTGAATGAAATTGGTACCAATTTAATGCATTACCCATTTCTTAATCACCTCCTATTGGACTTTTGGGCATGTATTTAAATATCTTTCTTATATCCATATGTTATATTTATTTATAGTCTACTTGATTAAGTCACAAATTAAATTAATGTGTGAGTTTCTCTTATGACAATGCAAATTTATTCTAATATTATGTTTTAAAACTACTTCAAACATAAATATAAGGAAATAAAAAATACTTATATTTACAAATATTAATAAATTTGATAACAACAACAACATATTAACAAATAATGTATAACTATATTAAATCACATATGAAAATCCGTAATTTTCTCGCGCGGAGCGCGAGACCCGTATATAGTATATATAAGAAAGAATAAGTGTATGCCCAGAAGATACGATATCATATGACACATTACCCCCAATAAATACATACATTAAATAGAAAATTAAATATATCCCCTTTCATTTAAAAAAAAGAAAAATGCAATCCAATCCAATCCAATCCAATCCAATCCGATCCATAGTAAGTAGAGCGAGTTGCGTATTCCGGAGTTAGGAAAGTCGGTCGAGTTTGTTCTTATCCATCACCAACACTCCTCTCTTCTCTCTCTCTCTCTATACCCACTTTTCTTCTTCTTCCTCCTACTCCTCTGTTAATTTCAAATTGGGGGAGTTGTGAACCCCATGAAGTTGTTCCTCCTGATCTGCAACACCCACCGATAACTATTCCTCTCCTGCCTCCCAACTCTTCGATTTCCCCCCTCAATTCCTTGCATCAGAAACTCGAAAATGTTATCTCAATCTTACCTAAACCTTCTTAACCTAGACGACTCACCAGGTGCCGCATCTCCTCGGAGCGTCACCCCACGCGCTCTCCCTCGCCTCCCTAGGGTCATCACCGAGCCAGGTATCATCTCGGACTACCCTTTCTCCCCTTCCTCCGCCGAATCGCCTCCTCCCGAGCGCCGAATCGTCGTCTCCCACCAACTTCCCCTCAAATGCAACCGCGATTCAGCCTCCGGAGAGTGGAGGTTTGAGCTCGACAACGACGCCTTGGTGCTGCAACTCAAGGACGGGTTCCCTCCAGCCGCCGAGGTTTGGTATGTTGGGACCTTGAAACTGGAGATCGATGTTTCCGAGCAAGACGCCGTTTCGACACTCCTCGCTGATAGATTCAAGTGTCTTCCGGCGTTTATCCCGCCTGAGGTTCATAATCGGTTCTACCATGGCTTCTGTAAACACTATCTTTGGCCTCTTTTCCATTATAAGCTCCCCATGTCTCCCAATCATGGCCATGGCGGTGCCTTTGGGAATGGGGTTGGCTATCGCCCTTCCGATTGGCAGGCTTATGTCTCCGCTAACATGATTTTTGCTGATAAGATCATGGAAGTGGTGAATCCCGATGAGGATTCCATCTGGATGCACGATTACCATCTCATGGTGCTTCCCACCATCCTCAGGCGCAGGTTCCACAGGATGAGATTAGGGTTCTTTCTCCACAGCCCCTTCCCTTCTTCCGAGATTTACAGGACTATTCCTGTCAGGGAGGAGATCTTGAAGTCCCTTCTCAATGCTGATCTGGTGGGGTTTCATACCTTTGATTACGCTAGGCATTTTCTTTCCTGTTGTAGGAGGATGCTGGGTTTGGAGTATAGATCAAGAAGAGGGTACATTGGGTTGGAGTACTATGGTAGGACTGTTAGCATCAAGATCTTGCCTGTTGGAATCCACATGGGTCAGCTCCAGTCCTTGTTGTCTATGCCCGAAACGGCAAGTAAGGTCAAGGAGTTGAAGGAGGAGTTTTCAGGTAAGGTGGTGATTGTGGGTGTGGATGATATGGATGTGCTGAAAGGGATTAGTTTCAAATTCTGGGCAATGGGAAGGTTGCTTGAGCTTAACCCGCAGCTGAGAGGGAAAGCTGTCTTGGTTCAGATTGCAAACCCTCCTAGAAGTCGAGGGAGGGATGTTCAGGAGGTTCAATCTGAGACTCATTCGATTGCTGATGAGGTCAACAACAAGTATGGAGAAGGGGAGTATAAGCCGATTGTGTTCATTGATAAAGCTCTTTCGTCTTCTGATAAGGCGGCTTACTACGCCACATCAGATTGTTGTATGGTGAATGCAGTCAGGGATGGGATGAACCTGGTTCCCTACGAGTACACTGTGTGTAGGCAAGGTACCCCTGCTTTGGAAGAAGCCTTGGGGTTTTCTGAGCCAAGGACTAGTATGATTATTGTGTCTGAGTTTATTGGGTGTTCGCCTTCTTTGAGTGGAGCTATTAGGGTCAATCCTTGGAATGTTGACTGGTTGGCTGAGGCAATGTGTGATGGCATCTCCATACCAAAAGCCGAAAAAGAGCTGAGGCATGAGAAGCACTATAACTACATCAGCTCCCATGACGTGGCTTACTGGGCTAGGAGCTTTGATCAGGATCTCAAGAGGGCTTGTGCAGATCATAGTGTGAAGAGATTTTCAGGTATGGGGTTTGGGTGGGGGTTCAGGGTAATTGCCCTGGGCCCTCACTTTAGGAGGCTCAAAGTTGATCACATTATATCGGCTTATGCTAGGGCGAAAAACAGGCTGTTCTTGCTGGATTGTGATGGCACTATAAAGCCGGAGGGCTCAGACGACAAGGAGCCAAGCAAAGAGGTCATCTCCATGCTGAATAGTTTGTGCAGTGACCCAAACAATGTTGTTTTTATTGTGAGTGGTAGGGAAAGAGTTCATCTCAGTAATTGGTTCTCTGCTTGCGAGAAGCTCGGACTTTCAGCTGAACATGGTTTTCTCACTAGGTAAATAAACCCATTTCATCATTTTTGCTGTGAAATTTTGAGCCAGAATATTATATTTCTTAATAACAAATTGGTTTATTCATGTGTTGCTTGTAGGTGGAGTAAGGACTCAGAGTGGGAATCAAGCATATGGGACATGGATTTCGAGTGGAAGAAGATTGTGAAGCCTATCATGACGCTTTATATGGAGACGACTGATGGGTCCTACATAGAGGAGAAGGAGAGCGCATTGGTGTGGCATCACGGAGCAGCTGACCCTGACTTCGCCTCATGCCAATCAAAGGAGCTTCTCGATCATCTTGAAAACGTGCTTGCCAATGAGCCTGTGGTTGTTAAACGTAGCCGTCACACTGTAGAAGTAAAGCCTCAGGTATAAAAAATAAATCAACACTTCATATTTCACTACAATGCTGGTTACATTTCAATGAGTTTCTGTGTGTTTGATTCATTATTTGCTTTTTATTTTGAAGGGGGTAAACAAAGGTGTTCTGGTGGAAAAGCTTATGGAAACAATGAGGCAAGAGGGAAAATCTCCTGATTTCCTGCTTTGTATAGGAGATGATCGATCTGATGAAGACATGTTTGAGAGCATTGCTCGGTGGGTTTCTAATCCGTCATTGCCAGCTATAGCCGAAGTGTTTGCCTGCACAGTTGGGCAGAAACCGAGCATGGCCAAGTATTATCTTGATGACACCACCCAAGTGGTGAAATTGCTGCAAGGAGTAGCCAAAGCGTCAACAAACCAATCTAGTTCCGTCAAATCTTAGAAGATACATGGGCTGAAGAAACTGCTTGATCCCGGTTTGCATTTGATGCTATTATACTGAACCGTGACTGAGTGGTCCTCTGTACATAAATCATAGGTTGTCCTTTTTTATTTTTCAATGAAAGAAGAAATGGTTGCAGAATCTGGTGGAAAACTTAAGAAAATTCAGTGCTAGCTTTTGTTGTTTGGTTGTTGTTGTTGGTTGAGAAGAGTAAATAGAATAGCTGTTTACAGAGGAGAGAGCATATTATGAAGTTAGCAGATGAGATTTATGTTTAACATTGCATTTGGTCCTTTTTCTTCAATTTTTGTTGTAAAGTTTAGAACATGCTCTCTACTTTGTGAAATAAACAGCTATTTTCCATCTCTGTATTTTTTGGTTTCTGATCTAAAGATATTTTTCCCTCCCAATGAGGTGGTTGACAAAGATGGAGACAAAAGCAGGGCAGTCGTGAAGATATATTATGACGACTTTGAATAAAAGATGATAAAAGAACAAGATAAGAACAATTATAATGACGGAAAGAAAAAACAATTCTATTGATTGTTTCTTATGTCAAAAGAAGCGACGGGATTAAGTGTCGGAATATAGGGTTTACAGAAGCTTATAAGTCGTTTTCAGGACTCCAAACTTTCCAACAGACTTTGCATTTGGACGGCATTTGATTAATAGATAGAGATAGAAGAATTTAAACCACAAATGACACTATCTTAAATTTGCAATCTCCTCTTAATTTTGTCCATCCAGCAAAGTAAACCATTGTTGAACAGAACTTCTTTGGCTCACGTACGAATATATGAAGGTCTAACATAAAAAATTAAAAACCATATAGATTACGTAGTGCTTTCTATCTTGTTGTCCCACTTATCCTAGTACATTTTTACAAGTCAATTATAGATAGCGTAAAAAAAGCACTTGCACATGGAAACAGACAACAACGTGTTCATTCTGATCTCTTCTGAATTCTGGCGGATTAATCGATCAGATTGCCAAATACAGGAGAAAGTGCATGAACCCAACCTTCAGCTTGTGCAAAATGAGTTTAAAGAAGGAATCTTCAACAGCTAAATCCATTATAAAAGTCTCACAATAGACTTGCCTCTCAAGCACCCGGATAAGTGGGGGCGGAAGGAATCATTTTGTTCTAAGGGCCCGTTTGTTTCTACTGAAACGAAAAAGAAACGTAAATGAATCTAGACCATTATTAAGTGATATTACATTGACAACTTGATTTTGGATTCTAAAATTTGTATCTAGAGGAGAAAAGAGGAGGGGAGAGGAGAACCGGCATGGGTTTTTTGGGCGCGTTACGGATGCGCCCAAAACGGGTGCGAGTTATAATTTTTCGGGTGCGGAGTTTGATCAATGAACAATTCCACTAAAATGGACTAGGTTCGTTTCCTTTCCGTTTTCGTTTCCGACTTTATAAACAAACGGGGCGTGTTTGGATTCCAACACATTAAATTAATAATGTATTATTTTGCATTAAATTTTAATATGCGTTAAATGAAAATTTAATACGTTATTAAAATGTATTAAATGTTTGAGTGTGTTTGACAACATAAGTCCACACTAAGTTATTCCCCAATCTATTTCTGGAATTTCCCTCATCCCTCAACTCTTCTCGGTATTAATATTTAACAATAATACATTTTAAACTTTTATACAACCAAACATAATTTTTAGTTTTAATGCATTATTTCTTCCATAATGCATTTTAATAATGCATTATAAATTTCTATCCAAACACACCCTAATTTTCAACAAAAAGCAGTAAGAACGGTTTCAATTGGGGTGAAAGAATGTAATTTTGATTACAGGTGCATCTTGCATGTATCTCAATATATAAATCTATACATACTCCATTTGGAAAATTGGGTGTAGAGTCATTTTTACCAAGGGAAGAAGTCGATGATTGCTTGGATATAGCCAAGCAGCTGCCACAAACCAGAGGCTAAAATCAGTAAAAAAGATAAGATTGGTTCACCTAATGCTTCTAAGTTCTCAGAGATGAATGTGAGTTTTTACCTGGTCAATTATACTCTTTCCAGTTTGTCCCTCGATGAGTAAGCCTGCAGTGAGACCAATCATTGCCCATGCTCCATTTATGGCTTCAATTTTCCGTGTTCTCTGAAATAAAATAATTTTTATCATATTGAGGACTTCATCTTGTTTAGTGGAATTAGTTTAACGTAAATGCTTAAGCTGGGGATTGAGTAATATCATCAGCCCACACTTTGAAACAATAAACATTTGAGCCAATCCAAAAATAAGAACTTCATGTAAATCACAATGCTATATTAGCAGTGACATATAAACATTGATCCTCATACAGTACGAATAATTTCCTGTAAAAGCTTTCATTTACCACGATTTCTGTGATCATTTCACTCCTATGAGGAAGAAACAAGCTTATAATGAGAATGAGTACTATGGTTATGGTATAATGCAGGCAAGTGCCTGACCAAAATGTCAGGAAAGGGATCCAAACCTTGAATCTCTCTTTTGCTCGAATTTGTTCCATTTCTTTTGCAGCTAACCTCTTTGCTTCCACAGGGTCAACCATGATAACCTCTTTGGTAAACTCTTCCTTCGCGGAATAAACCTGAACATGAAGATAAAATGGAAGGATATAGTGGGCAGAATAAAATCAAGGTTTCTTTGCATTTTGTTGTTGTAAGAACATGCTGTAACGGCACAATTGCACATTGCATAATTTTGTTTTATATTTCCTTCAAACATCTTCAACAAGTTACTAGTTTGCATAATTTTCAGTATTTAGCACAAGCCTTTGGTATATCTCTTCTTAGGGACTGAGAATTAGTCTTCTTATTCACCATAAGCTAAAGATTATATAAAGATGAGTTTACTTTAATAAATGGCATCTAGTTAACCATTAATCAACATCCCTAAGGACATGTGAGATATTGATCATATTTAAACCACAGATATTTTAAGTAGACATGTGTCAACACTGAATATTTCTTACATTAAGGTAAGGTAAGATACGGTAGGCATGACCATTGGTTTTGCGAATGAATAGCGCTTGAGATTGATCTCTTCTTGAGTGCAGTCTGCAATAAAAAAAGATAAACACCATGTTAGTTAACACTATCTAATTTATCTGACAAAAGGAAGAGAAGAGTGAAATAAATAAATAAGAACATGTGCCCAAGAAGTATAAAGTCATAACTAATGCCCAGGACAAAGGATAGAAATGTGGCCCAATTGCATAAATAAGAATATGTAATGCTTGAATAAGCTTTACGTGAAGTAGATTTTAGATACTTTGTATCATCATGATGTAAGAAGCCATAACTTATGTCTGGGATGAAGGATACAATAACAGCCAATTGCATGAGCAAATGATGTTCAAAATTTATTTTCTAGATACATGTTTGTCATCATTTTCATGTATTTAAATGATAACTTAGATTATGTTGATCATTTGTAGCTTGTGAGAAGGCTATAAAATTAAACCAGCAACAATATGATCCATAGTTACTTGTGTTACATTAAAAGAATCACACGAGAAAATAATATCAACTTAAACATATACTGATATACAGGCAAAGACTGTCAACAACCTTTTGAAGGAATCTGAAGTATTCTTTGAGAGAGAAGGAATTTACGTAAAACATGACAAAAATACAATAGAAACTTTCATTCAAACATCTAAAGCTCAAATGCTAAAAAAAACTTCACTTTTGTTTCTAATTGACTGTATGACTAAATCTAATATGGGAAAAGAAAGATACATAGTTCCATTCAGACACAAAATAACATATTTAGTCCATTTCCATTGGTTACCACACCTAGATATGATAGATAAAGATTAATTGAAGATTTTTAAGAAGTCCATTCCTACTCATGATGTCGAAACATAATGTAATTAAGAGAAGAAAACCAGTTGAATGGGTTTGGATAGTTGTTTTATGAGTGAATTCCATGATATATATAGCCTCTTGCTAGAAACCTGGAGAATGGCTATATATATCACACACAGCCTCCAAGGATTCTAACACAAACTGGGTGTCGTCAAATGTTTAAAAACCAAACTCTCAGGCGATGAGACAGTTTCAAATAAAAAACATGAAATATATAATTTGGGAAGAACAAGGAGAATACTCTCACCACCGCTGGAAACTGTTTTTATTTCATTACTATTGTGTGGGATATGAAATCCTCGCTTAAATTTTCCACTAATGGAAAACAATCACTAATTCTTTCCCTGGATGTTTCTATTCTGCTTCAGACTTGTTAATAAGTTATCAATTTATAATTGATCAGAATCATGCTTAAACTTCTCAAATGGCTGGTATTACTTAAAATTCGTCACTTTCTTTTTTTACTCCAGCGTTTTATTGTGACTAGCCTATCACTGTTGGCTCAAACTACCTTCAAAATCTTTCAATGCACAGTAGCAGACATTTCTGGTCATCTATTTCAAAGCAAAGAACTTCAGTAGTTCAGTTCTTTGTTGGAATCTTGTGATGCACATGAAATTTTGCTATTATTTACTCATATGTTTAATTTCTGTTTGTAGGACAACACAGAGTTCAAAAGACAGGTCCCAGGCCGCCTTTCGAAGCAAATTAGGAAGAAGATAACGATTTGTCATTTGTGAGAGTACCTAATTAGTAACTAACTAATTATAAGCACAGTTAAGATAAAGATGATGACAAGATATATAGCCTCAGTCAGATGCTTCAGCATGAGACACTGGAATGCAAGCATATGGTTTTGGGCCTTATCAAAGTAGGGGCAGCGAAGAACCATTCTGTGTGAAAGAGAAATTGAACCAACATGTGACAGCATCTCATTCAAAATCAATACAAATGAATGGTCTTTCATAAGAGAAATTGGATAATCACATCGGTAGATGAAAATAAGTGGCAATAAGACAGCAAGTAAACTGAGATTACAACTCCAAAAGGTTACACTACACTCGAGAGATTCAAAACACATCAAGGATGGATAAGCCAACTTGGAAAGGGGAAACTCGTACAAATGAGCAACCACTTCAGAAAACAAGCTATGGCAATTAAAAGCAGCGTAGTACTAAAGGAGAGATGCGAAATCAAATTGAAAAGAGGAAGATGGAAGTAATGAGAATCCTGAAATACCTGGGAAGAGAAACAGCGCGAAAGGTCGGGTGGAAAAAGTAGTGGCTGCTGATGGAGGGCAGTGCCGAGGAGGAGCATGAGGAAGAAGATGAAGACACCCTTATCGACATGCGCGAGGATTCGTCCTTCTTCTCTGTCAACTGAACTGGTGGATAGGAAGGAGATGGAGGAAGACAGGCTGATGGGTATTTATTTTTTATTTATCTCTTTATCCACATTACTTATTTCAAGGGACATTTTAATGCGAATAGTTTTTTGTGTGTGGTAAATTCACATTTTTACATGATCTTTCCTCTATTTTATATTTCTATTTTTTTTTTGTTTTTAGTTTTCTACAATATGATATGTGTTTCATGGAGGAGATGAGATTAGATGCTCACGGTTCCCGAACCGTCGATTTCGGTTCTAAAACCGCCGGTTCCGGTTCTTTAAAATCATGAACCGTAACCGAAACCATCTAATGAAGTTTCCTCCGGTTCCGGTTCGGTTACGGTTTTGGACGGTTCCAACCCGGTTCTAATACGGTTTTGTAACGGTTTCGATTTCGATTCCGGTTCTTTATAATTTTTAAAATTAAAAAAATTGAAAATACTTGTATTGTAATATTGACATCTTTAATTAATATAATAAATTCATCCACAAGCATATTAAATAAATGATTTGTCTTAATGAAAAAATAAAAAACAAAAACATAAAAGAGCTTGAACTTAACAAAAGTTGCCTACGTATCCTCTTAGGACTAGAAGAATCAAATATCATGTAGTTCTTTTACATTTATTAAGGAATTGCACTAATCTAACACTCTCTTTTGATTCCAAACCGTCGGTTTCAGTTTGACGGTTGGGAACCTCCGGTTCTACGGTTTGTAACCGCCGGTTTCACGGTTCTACGAAATTATAAACCGTAACCAGAACCGATCACTTACGGTTCCAGACGGTTCCGGTTCGGTTTCGGTTTTACACGGTTTCCGGTTCAAACCGAACCGATAAGCAGGGTTTTATTGTCGTCTCCATTCTCCTTTAGAATTCTATTTTTGCATCCATTTTCATCCTCGTTTGCGGTAGTATAAATTTCTCTCCGTCTCATCCCTACCCCTATTGGAATCTCCGTCTCCGTTAATTTTCCCCATTTAAAATTTTCACTAAATTTTTACATGCATAATTTATATTAGAATGAGATTGAGTAGGAGGGAAAGTTGACTCATTCACATTAATACAAAATGCTAAACTCCGTATTGTCTATTGTGTTAAGTAGACCGGTTTTTGGGTAAATACCATAAAACTGTTATGTTTTTTAAGTTTTTGCATCACTTTTTTAAGTTATAAGAAAATACCCCATTTGCTGTCAACAAAAATTGTAACAGAGTTGTCAACAAATTTTTTTTACAGAGCTGTCAACAAATTTTTTAACAAAGTTGTCAACATTTTTTTTAACAGAGGTGTCAACAAAATTTTAACAGAGTTGTCAACAAAATTTATAACAGAGCTGCCAACAAATTTTTTAATAGTGTTGTCAACAAGAATAATAAGTTGTCAACACGACTAAATAAGATGTCAGCACGACTAAATAAGTTGTCAACACGACTAAATAAGATGTCAACACGACTAAATAAGATGTCAACACGACTAAATAAGTTGTCAACATGACTAAAATACGGTCAACAACATACAACACGAGCAAATATTACAAAATTGTCAACACTTTACAAAACTTGTCAACACTGTAAACACCACTAAAATACACTGTCAAAAAACTATATTGTCCCTGTGTAATCTTAGTCAACACTGTCAAAATTTACACAACTAACCTGTCAACACTGCCAGAAATCATTGTCAACAATCCTGCATAATAATCAAATCCTTGTTTTTAACCAAAGACACATATAACAAAACTCTAATAGAGTTGAAACACCCTTATTAATCGTACTACAATGTTTGCTGCCATGGTTGCTGCCAAGTTTGTTGCCAAACCAAGCCTTTGTCAATTTTTGAACCATGTTTGGTTCCAAACCAAGCCTTTGTCACTTTGTGTACCATGTTTCTTGCCAAGCCAAATGACTCCAAAACGATCACCTCTACTGTCAACGTACTAAATCAACAAACAACAAAAAAATACAAAAATCACACACTTAAAAAAATACAAGAGCAAGAACTAAAAATACAAAAAGGAATCCAGTGTCAATGTCCTATGTGTTTGTATTACTTGACATTAAGCTAAAAAAAATTGACAACACAAAACAGTAATCTCTCTTTACAACTCTCCCCGTTCCTGTGATTTATCCCTTCATGGTAATTTTGGTGCTTGCAAATCTAAATTCCAAGGAAATTTCATCAACTTTCAAGACAAATTTATTTCTGATTACGCACATGAAATAAAATCCATCAATCGAAGCACCAAACACAAGCTCTGAACCAAAATTCTTGGGAGTATAGTTTGAAGCAAATTTTCAATTTCATAATAGCTTAGCAGATCTAAAATCTTGCAGCATACACGAAATAAAAGGAGATTAAACTACTGATCGATTGAAACCACACGCATACGCATAAAATCAAACGCAAGAAAAGAAGAAGATAGTGATTGTAACCTGAGATGTATGCGCGGATGCACGAGTAGTTTCAGCAGCGGCAATCTATGAAGAAATGAGCGAGAAAGGGAGGGGAAGAGTACTCTGAAATGGATCGATGTTCTGCGCAACGAATTTGAGTTTTGGAGGTGCGTGGAAGCTAGATCTGAAAAAGAGCGAAGACCACAACTCCCGTGCGTGGCACCTGTGAGGAGGAAGAGCGAATACAACAACTCCCGAACCGACGACGGTGAACGAGAGTGAGTCAGCGACAGAGGAGGAAGAGAGCGGACGACGGCGACGGCGGGGCAAAGTCTGCCGCAGTGGAAGAGTGGTTGAGGAATTAAGGGACGCATTGTGGGTGGAGTGGGCAGCTCATATCTGTTTTCAAAATAAGAGTGCGGTGAGCGGGAGTGTTGGGGAGAGGGGTAGATACTTAGTGTTTAATAAAGAGGATTACTAATCTAAGTTTTAGTTTGAAAGGGTGTATTGGACACAAATTCTTCGTTAAGTAGATGGTACCAATAACCGAGAATGGTTTGTAAGGAAAGAGAGAAAGAGATGAGAAAAGAGAGGAAAAGTATTTGGTAGTGTGTTATTGCAAAAGTCCAATCCGTTACATATTACAGGCTTTATATGGCTTTTAGCTAGCTTGGCCCAAAGCCCAATCAATTCAATGACTTTAAGAGGCCCATTGCCCTTAAAAGAATAAGAGTGATATTTAGATTTTATTTTCTTCTGAAATGGTTTTTTTTTTTTAAAATTTTTCGATATAAGTTCGTTTTGAAACTTATTCTCAACATAAGCCCTCTTTTGTGGTTCGGAAAAAATACACGTTGCAGAGACGTTGGTTTTCCAGCGCCTCCCAACCGAACCATAATTTATTTGTTTTAAACACTTATGTATAAGAGACGCTGGCAAAACCAACGTCTCTTATACATAATTGTTTTAAAAAAAAGTTCCCTCGTATAAAAAACGTTTGCCAACGTCTCTTATACGAGGGAATTAAAAAAAAACATCTTTCACCAGCAGCTCATCACCTTCTTTTTTTTCTTTTTTCAAATCCTTATTATATATATACTACACTTACGCGGCTTCGGATTGCCCGTTTGGGCTAGTTCAGAATCAGAATCAAGCGAGAGACATATCTAGTGAAAGCTTAGATCGATACGGACCCAAAGAAACTGATCTTGCTCGATTCCGATTTTGAACGAGCACATCCGAGCCATCCTAAGCCGCGTAATTGTAGTATATATTAATTAAGGATTTGAAAAAAGAAAAAAAAGAAAGTGATGAGCCACCAGCGGCTCATGCCTAAAATATTTTTTTAATATATTACCAGCGTCTCTTATACGAGAGAATTTTTTTTAAACAATTATGTATAAGAGACGCTGATTTTGCCAGCATCTCTTATACATAAGTGTTTAAAAAAAAATTATGGTTCGGTTGGGAGACGCTCCAACGTGTATTTTTTCCGATCCATAAAGGGCGTTTAACCCCCGCACCCAAAAAATTATAACCCGCACCCGTTTTGGGCGCATCCAAAACGCGCCCAAAAAAACCAGGTCGCTTCTGGACGCACCCTGGATGCGCCCAAGATTTTTTTTTCCCTTCAAAATGCTCAAAAATTCGGTTTAGTTTTGGGCGCATCCTAGGTGCGCCCAAAACTGAACCGGGTTTCAAAAAAAAGGTTTGGACGCATCCTGGATGCGCCCAACAGTGAGTGCGAGTTATAATTTTCCGGGTGCGGGGTTTTTCTCCGTCCACAAAAGAACGCCTATGTTGTCGGTGTTTTTTTTATTCATTTGACGATGACAGTATTAATAAAAATGATGACAATATTAATAAAAATGATGATAAAAATTATAATCAAATATAATAAAAAATATATATCATGATATCAATAGATTTAAGATATTGATCTCTGTATATATATTATAATTGATTTGTGTTTAAATAAGAAAATGATATCAATAAAATAGATTAATTTTCTTTAAACATATATCAAATGATGATTTGATTAGTATAGTATTTTTCTTTAAATAATTATATAGAGATTATATCATTTCCATAGTTCCATATAATTACGAACCCATATAACAATAGATTTTTTGAATCCATTGGAATGCATATCATAAATAATAGTAAATTTTTTGAATCTATTGAAATGCATAATTATAAAAATAAGGAGATTGGAAAACAACATAATTGGATGCACGACATAACAATTATAAATATACTCCGTAATAAGGAGGAAGCAAGAGTTGACATTAGCACATCTCCAACGTGCCTCTTTGATTATGTTCATAACAAGTAATTTTGCATTGCTGGAGAGAGAGAGTACATGCTTCCAATTATTGGAATTCTAGCTGCACAAATTTGGAATAGGCATTTTGTGTTTCTATGAAGGAAAACCATAAACGACATAATTAGGATATCAGTTTCATATAATTAATTGACATAAAACTTATTAATTTACCTAATGCAGAATGCAGCCTGTACTCGGAAAATCGAACGAGCATGGACATGATTACATCTCATATCTGTACATTGCAATGATCAGGAAATGTCAAAACCATTAAAAAAAATCCAAGTTGAATACATGGTAGCACGTAGGAGAAGTGCTCCTCAAACATATCATGAATGAATGCCTGACGTGCAACCTAATAAGTTCATGATTATTCAAATCAAATAAGTAATGTTCTTAGAGAGAGTAGTTGTAGATCGAAATAACTATATAAAGGCAATGAATTGGATATCATATTGCACTCATCTCACATCTTCTCTTGTTAGCTCCATAGCCTAACATTCACCATGGCTTTCAAGAGATCCACCCTGCTCTCCTCTTTGCTTTTGTTGGCTTTGACGGTGCTTACATCTGCCGATTCCTATGGATATAGCACCCCTTCTCCTGTTTACAAAACCCCATCTCCTGTATACAAATCATCTCCTGTATACACTCCATCTCCAGTCTACAAGAAATATACTCCTTCACCGGTGTACAAAACTCCGGTTTACACACCTTCACCTGTTTACTACAAGAAACCGGAGTACACTCCTTCTCCGATATACTACAAGTCTCCAGTGTACACACCTTCACCTGTCTACTACAAGAAACCCGCATACAGTCCTTCTCCTGTTTACTACAAGAAACCCGTATACACTCCTTCTCCAGTTTACTATAAGAAGCCTACATACACACCATCACCATACTATAAACCAGTCTACAAGGCTCCTGTCTACACTCCATCTCCCGCCTATAAGGCTCCAGTCTACACCCCATCTCCTGCCTACAAGGCTCCCGTCTACACCCCGTCTCCCGCATACAAGGCCCCAGTGTACACACCGTCTCCTGCCTACAAGACCCCCGTCTACACCCCATCACCAGAATACAAGGCACCAGTCTACACTCCATCACCCACCTACAAGGCACCCGTTTACAAACCTTCTCCCGTCTACAAGGCACCAGTGTACACTCCTTCCCCCTCGTACAAGGCTCCCGTAAAATACACCCCTTCTCCCGCCTACAAAGCTCCCGTAAAATACACTCCATCGCCTGCCTACAAGGCTCCTGTAGGATACACTCCATCCCCTGTGTACAAGGCCCCAGTATACACTCCATCTCCCGCATACAAGGCCCCCGTTTACACACCATCTCCAGCTTACAAGGCCCCCGTAACATACACTCCATCACCTTCATACAAGGCCCCGGTCTACACCCCGTCTCCAGCCTACAAAGCCCCAGTTTACACTCCTTCACCCGCATACAAGGCCCCAGTCTACACCCCATCTCCTGCATACAAGGCCCCTGTTGCTTACACCCCATCCCCCGCCTACAAAGCCCCCGTATCATACACACCATCCCCCGCCTACAAGTCCCCAGTCTACACCCCTTCCCCTGTTTACAAAGCCCCAGTATCATACACCCCAACTCCAGTTTACAAGGCCCCCGTCTACACCCCGTCTCCAGCCTACAAGGCCCCTGTCTACACCCCATCTCCCGTCTACAAGGCCCCAGTTTACACACCGTCTCCAGTCTACAAGGCCCCCGTCTACACCCCATCTCCCGTCTACAAGGCCCCAGTTTACACACCGTCTCCAGTCTACAAGGCCCCCATCTACACCCCGTCTCCAGCCTACAAGGCCCCTGTCTACACCCCATCTCCCGCCTACAAGGCCCCAGTTTACACCCCGTCTCCAGTCTACAAGGCCCCCGTCTACACCCCATCTCCTGCCTACAAGGCACCCGTATCTTACACTCCATCACCTTCTTACAAGGCTCCCGTCTACAAGGCACCCGTTTACACCCCTTCTCCCGTCTACAAGTCCCCAGTGTACACTCCTTCTCCAGTGTACAAGGCTCCCGTGTACACCCCGTCTCCCATCTATAAGTCTCCCGCCTACAAGGCCCCCGTCTACACTCCCTCACCTTCCTACAAGGCCCCCGTGTACACCCCTTCTCCCAGCTACAAGGCCCCCATCTACACTCCTTCACCCGCATACAAGGCTCCCGTCTACACACCATCTCCCGCCTACAAGGCCCCCGTCTACACCCCGTCTCCCGCCTACAAGGCCCCCATCTACACTCCTTCACCCGCATACAAGGCTCCCGTCTACACACCATCTCCCGCCTACAAGTCCCCCGTGTACACCCCGTCTCCCGCCTACAAGGCCCCAGTGTACACCCCGTCTCCCATCTACAAGGCTCCTGTCTACACCTCTTCTCCCATCTACAAGGCCCCCGTCTACACCCCTTCTCCCAGCTACAAGGCCCCTAACTACGGATACTAAAGAAAATATGAAATTGCAGTATTGAATTGAGTTTCTTATATAAATTATGTATTGAATTCACTTAAAAGGAGAAACCCTTGTTGTTCAAAGTTTCTTCTATGTGTAACAAATTCGTCATTCTTATTTGTATGTTTTTAATAGAAACGATAATGAATTGTCACTTCATTTTCTGGAAAGAGAGATGGTTTCGTGAATCCCTTAAAGGACAAGTAATAACAAATTAAATGAGCCAATAAATCAACAAGATACGGTATCTTTCTTCCTTACTCAAGAGAAATCTTGGGACGAAGAAAATCTCAAACTATACTTTAGTAATACAACCATAGAGAAACTAAAATCATACCCAATTCCAACTAACTACATACAAGATAGACTGTATTGGGAATCCTGCAAGAATGAATTGTTCTCAACCAAAAGTGCGATGAATATGATTTATGGGAATCAAAACCTTCCACCATCAAACTCTGAATGGATATGGAAACTTGATCTATTACCAAAAATAAATTATTTCTTATGGAGAATTTCAAAGGACGGATTACCAACTAAAGTTAAACTGCAAAATAGGCACATGTCTATAACAACAAAATGCCTATGATGCAATTCTCCTAGTGAAGACCTCAAACACTTCCTATTTGAATGCCCTAGAACCAAGCGAATTATAAGAAACTTTGACAGGAAAATTCATGGAACAATAAACTCCTTAACACCCATAAATCATACCATTACAGAATTACTCAATGAAATAAGAAATAAGGCCACAACCAGAGAATTTGAAGATCTGGCAACTATTTGGTGGTCCCTGTGATTCTATAGAAATAAACAAATCTTTGATATAGTAGAGCATAATCAACTACCCAATATTCACCACTTCATCAAAAACCAAATAAAAGATTAGAAACTTGCAAAAATGGAAGAAAGAATGGATATTGATGTTGTTCCACTAACCCCAAAACAAACTAGAAGGAAAAGAAGAGCAATAAGATGGCTTAAACCAAAACAAAACTTCTATAAAATCAATGTTGATGATGCTTGCCCATCATCTGGGCCAACCTCTTCTGGTATTATCATTCGAAATGATCAAGGACAACTAATTAAAATGGCGAACGAGACTTTAGGTAACGTTTCACCAATCATGGCTGAGGCCCTTGCAATGCGTTATGGCATTAAGGAGGCTATTCGGCTGGGTCTCACGCATGTTGAGATCGAAGACGATAATCTCCGCCTTATTAATGCCATAAACGACGTTTGGGACTGCCCATGGGAAATAGACTTGATCATGACTGATATCTTAATGGATCTCCGCTCTTTTGCGGAAAATCGAGTATCCCATATTTTTCAGGAGACTAATGGTGCAGTTGACCGCATAGCTAAAATGTACCATTTATTACCCCATCCTGATTTTGCAGCCTATCCAGATCTTTCTAATTTCATCCTTCGGGATGCCCTAGGACGGTATCATTCTCGTTAGATGTGTCCCCCTAAATGCTTTCCTCATCAAAAAAAAAATGTGGTGGATTTTCATGTTGAATTTTACGAAAAATGATAGAATATTTATTCGAAATTCTTTCATCACGGCTGGTAATCCTTTTTATCAGTTCAACTTGTCTAGAGTTGATTGTGCACCCAACCATGTGCCTTCATATTCCCTACCACCAAAACAAAAAAGGGAAACTCCAAATAACAATTTTTAAGTATTAAAAAAATATTAGATTTCTTCTTTTTAATTTGGCAGAGGATATGCTACATACATCGCTCTAGAAGATCCAATTTCCCTTTTTATAGGTCGTACAATTGGCTAATTCAACTCTTAACTTTTGTAACAACTATATCATTCTCAGTCTTATTAATAACAAACCAGAAACTTTATTTCACTGAGCTTGTTGAATATACACCAGTACACAAATGTTAATTGATACCGGTTTTCTATGGATCAGATACCGATTTTCGTTCGAGTATAAAATAGAGCGATATCCAACATTATTGTCAAGCACTCATAAATATAGACCAAGATTGACAGACAATCTGAAAAGAGCCTATGTTTTTGAAGAATGGTGATGCCGGTGTGGTTAAGATGATTCCTACCAAGCCCATGGTTGTCTAGACATTTTCCAAGTACCCAATCTCAGTCGATTCCCTGTTAGGGACACGAGGCATCCAGTTGTTGGTCTGATCAAGAGTGTTGACAAAGACACATCTGGTGCCAAGGTCACCAAGAATGCAACCAAGAAGGGTGCAAAATGAACTGTTGATGTGTTTCCGTCTCCGAAAACGCCTTCTTTATATGGATCTAGATCTAGGTGCGAAGTCTTCTTGAGGTTGATGATGAATGGAGCCTCAGATGAGGGTTGGTGTGGCTTTAGAGGTGAAGCGAATGAAGGATATAGCCTCTAACGAGGCTTGGTTGCAGCGGAAAATGAGTGACAATGAGGACTCGAGTCTCAGTGGAAAGGAGACGAAGAAGGACTTAATGTTAGCGAAGCAGAAGACTTTGAATAAGCGAGTTCTTGAAGAGTTTCAAGGACTCGAGAAGGTGGGGATTTGTTCTTGTTGGACTCGATCCAAGCAAGAGAAGAAGGATAATTTCTAAGGGGACTCGAGCCACCAAAGAAGGAGTTTATGACGCCTAGACAAAATGAAGGAGTGGCTTTTGCATTAAACTTTTTTTTTTGGTAGAAAACTTTTGCATTAAACTTAGCGTGACTTTAACAGGGAACGTCCTCCTTGCAAAAGAAGGAACACTCCGTTAAAATGGAAATATTAAATGCGTAATCAAGCCTTAAATGTAATTGGTTCTAATAAATGAAAATGATTGCTAGAATAATGTAAAAAGTAGGGAAAATGAGATTATGCTATATTCTATATAGCATTTATTGACGATTCAAGTCAAGGTAAGGTGAGATCAAGCTTGATAAGGGGAACCGCGGACAAAGCAGGCACAAGTCCATGGAGGCTTCCAAGGATGTAGCTTGAAACAAGGACGCTCCTTGTAAACCTCTAAGTGACCTTGAATAGGGGGTCGGTTCTTGATGTGGACATTCCGGAAAATGAGGTCAAGTCATCTAATGGTCGAATGGGGTGGCAGGATCACATAAAATGCGTTTTCACTAGGTATTGCGTCTGTGGTTTCTTTTAGCATTGTTTTTCAGTTTGTATACTCAAGATTAAGCTGTGTCGTTGCCTACAATTTGTTTTCTTCACCTGTATCTGCGTCTATTCCCAGAAATAGAGTGGCAAGACACTACTTATGTGGAATCGTGTCCGAGTCAGGTTTCTTTAGAAATGTTTTCTTAGACTATGATATGGGACTTTTCGTCTATTCATGTTATTGGAATTAGTTGTTTTCAGTCTCCGGTTTATAGTAAGCTGTTTTCAGTCTCCAGTTTATACACTATGTAGTAATTCTCCTGTTTATAGTAAGCCGAGGAATGTGACGATGATAAGTTGTCTCCGGCATGGCGATTAGAACTTCTTGATTTCAATTTTTTAAACATTCAATTAACTAACAAGTTTTCGTTGAATGATTATTTAGGGCTCTGGTGATTGAGATCCTACGGAAATTGGTTAGTTAAACAACTTTGTGTCAGCATTAGGGTTTTGGAAAACAGTTTGTTTTCAATTGGATTTTTTGTTTGGATATTTTTTGAACATGAAGTTCTAGAGAATAGGCGCATGCAGTCAGTGTACAAAGGTATAGTGATATCAAGACAAAATTTTGGCATTCACACCACAATTAGAATTCGAGGGACCATTGCTGGTGTTGGTGTTGGTGTTGGGATTGTCTTTCCTTTCTAACTCTGTAAGCATTACACTCCTCTTGGCATATTGCCTTTTCTACTCTCTTTGTTTATATAATGCTTTGTCAAGTGTTCTTTCAAATTTAAATGTGTGCTATGTCATTTTGTCCATTTATGTTTCTTTTACCGGTCACCTAAGTGGCATAGTGGGTGCATTGTTGATATTTGGCTTAAAGTTGGTGATTTATAATTTAATTTGATATGTGTTTTTGATGAATAGCTTACCAGGGATTTTGGCTTGTAGTTTTGGTTGTGTCTGTGATGGATATTACTCATATAGATGAAACTAAATTCGGACTAAAAATCTGAGTGCCTACCAAAATTGAAAGAAAAACGTTGCTATGTCTAAAGCCCACCCATTTGTTGGTCAGTGATGGCTTTGAAATTTTGAAACACTAAATGTATTACATTTTTGGCATTTAGATATGCCTGATGTCATTAAGTCTAGAACAAAGAAATACTAGCATATGAGACTTTAGATCTCTCTTTGCATGAGATATTTTGCCTGAAATATCTCAAATTTTTAACAACTATATTTAACGAATACATTCATGCTTTCCATTCTTTAATAGGATGTAATTCTTGGATGCTTAGACTACAAGTATGTTTGTATGTCAGTTTCTCTTTTAAATCTTCTCTTGGCTATCTTGAATGTTTCAAATGCAACATAGTTACTCATGATTTGATGGAAGATTTATTGTTAATCATGATAAGGAGACTATTGTAGCAAATCCCGCTCATGATTTTATGTAGGTACTCTCCCAACATGAAGAGATTGAAGTTGTCGCCCACCAGAAGATGAGAAAGAAGGCTGTATTTTTTTTTTGGTGAAAAGGAGGCTAAAAGCCATGCAATTGAAAAGAAACAATTACAAAGAAACAAAGCGCGAGGTGTAACGACCCCGAGCATCATCAACAACAAACGGTCCAACCCCATCAGGAGGTTCGCCAAGAACATGAAAATCTAAAGGAAAATGAAAAGCAAGAGATGCAAGAAAGTCGGCAACAACATTTGCCTCTCGGAAAACATGCATGACAGAACTGAAAACTCTAGTCCCTACGAATGAAGCCTTGTCCAAGAGAGACGAGACTGAATAGCGGGTGACAACGATCCGCAGGTTTACCAAGTAACAGAACCGCTAAATGCGAATCTGTTTCAAGGGAAACCCTCCTGTACCCCAAATCCCAAGCAATCTTCATACCCTGGATAACACCCCAGAGCTCCGCTTTCGGAACCGAGCAAGCTCCAAGATTGTGGACAAAACCACCACACCATTCTCCATGGTGATTACGAATCACACCTGCACAGGTGGCTCTTCCATCACGGACCGAGCCATCTGTATTGATCTTCATAGCACCCTCATCCGGCTTAATCCACCTAATCCTCTGTTCCAAAAGCTCGCTGCAATCAGACCCAAGATTCCGCTTTTGCCAAGCCACAACATACTCCTTAGCCTGATTACGAATAAAAGAACAAGGATCGCTATGGAAAACCTCATTCTGAAAGACAAAGAGATTTCTCCACTTCCAGATCCACCACAAGGCGAATGCGAACAAACAACTCCACTCAGCCAACGAATCAGTTCTGCCCTTCCACATCAGATTTGCCCGAAACCAAGAAGCAAAATCATCATGAAAAGAATACCTGAGAGAGGCGGGAATAGAGAGCCCATCCCAGATAAGTCGAGCCTTACGACAATCCCGAAATAAATGAGAAAGCGACTCAGGGCCCTTGCCACAAACCGCACAAGACTCATCACTCGCCATATGTCTACGGACCCTTTCAACATTAGTAAGAATACAACCTCTCAAAGAGAGCCAAACAAACACTTTGGATTTTTCAGGAATTCTAAGCTTCCAAATGCGCACAAAGACATCAGAATCAATCTCAATCGGATTGATTCTTTTGGTGGCAACCTGGTAGGCAGACGCGACACTAAATTCACCATCAGTGGACCCAGTCCATCTCAAGGCATCCAAAGAGGCAACACACACATGAAAAACAAAAGAAGCAATTTTGAGGAGAGTGGTAGAGGGAAGGAGCCCAGCAAACAAGTTCCAGTTCCAACCGGTGCCAACGATCCAGAAATTATCAACTGTGGCATTCTTAAGAATCTCATCAATTTGACCAGTAGCCACGTCTGCTAGACAAGAACTATCAATCCAAGTGTCCAGCCAGAAACGGATAAGTTTACCATTACCCAAGTTCCATCTGACCGCGGGGATAACCACCTTGTTAACCCCCTTATGAATACCCCGCCAAATAGGAGACGGGTGGGCATGAGAAGCCAAAAAAGGACGAATATATTTATGCCTGATAGTGGTTTCCCAGAGACTGTCAACACCATTCAGAAAATGCCACCCAAGTTTACCAACAAGCGCCACATTGAGATCTTTCATACGCCGAAAGCCAAGCCCACCATGAGCCTTAGGGACTGTCAACACCATTCTAGAATGATAGTACTAATGAAACCAAACTTGATGTAATACAACTCCTTACTTTCTTTTCTCTCATATTTTTTCTGCACTATATTTTTTTTTAATCCGATATATTATTTTTTTCTCGGAATGATTTTCGAATTTTCGTTTTTTTTTGACGGAAGAGAAGACTTACAGCGAGATTGGCTACTGACTGTAGCTGACCCTAAGCTTCGGTGATTTCCTCCCGTCCATAGAAAAACTAAAAAGAAAATTAAACCGAACAAAAACAAACTCAAACCTCAGGTTGCCTCCCGAGTAGCGCCTTATTTTATGTCGTGGCTCCACATGAAACTCAAGAGATTTAACTAACGCCATTTGGCTTTGTGAAAACCGTCTCTTGTCTGAATTCTCTCTTGAACCACTCATGGAACGCCTTGAATCTCGTCCCTCTTACCTTGACCACCTTGTCTTTAGCAATGAAGGTGTTTTCATTCACTTTCTCCTCCTTGACCGTATCAGGCGGCTGTTTAAGCTCAATGTCAAGTGCCTGCACACTAGACATCAATGGTATCTCGCCTGGCGAGGTCAGTAATGAAGGGCGATTGCCCAAAGGATGCGAAGAGAGCTTACCTTTAGGCTCTGGCTTAGCCTGACACTCCTGCATGTTAGTAGATAAAACAACATCTACTTTTGGGGGCTCTAAGATATTCTTTAAAATAGGTTGTAATTCATCCTTACAAGTAGGATTAATCACATCAATAACACATAGAGAATTCTTATCAATGAGATCCATGTCATAAATATTATATTCTACCTTATCCCCATCAAACTCCATAGAGAGAGTCCCACTATTAACATCAATTTTCGTTTGTGCAATTTTCATGAAAGGTCTACCTAACAGTATAGGTGTGACATTATTAGCATGCTCCATATCTAACACAAAGAAATCAGCAGGAAAAATCAGATCACCAACCATAACAAGAACATCCTCAACAACCCCTTTCGGGTACACAGTAGACCTATCAGCAAGTTGAATAACAATTCCTATTTTATGCAAAGGTCCTAAGCCTAGTGATTCATACAAAGAGTAAGGCAAAACATTGATTGATGCACCTAAATCTAGCATGGCTTTGTCAAATTTAGTTTCACCAATCACACATGAAATGCTGAATATGCCTGGATCACCACATTTCTTAGGCATGCGTTTTTGAAACACAGCAGAAACTTGTTCACTTATTTCAACTTTCTTCTTTCCTTTCAGTTTTTTGGTTTCTTTTGATAGTGCAAACTTCTTTTAAAAACTTAGCAAATCTAGGAATACTCTTAACAAGTTTGAGCAAAGGAATGTTTACCTCACACCTACTAAAGGTTTCGAAGATCTCTTTGTCGTCATCCAGTCTTCGAGTATCCTTCAACGCCTCAGGAAAGGGAGCAACAGGCTTCTGAGAGAACAGAGGGGAAAAATTTGGACGAACATAATCGTCAATGTACTCAGGGGTCGCCCGACGATCGCCATTAACAACTGGCGATCGCGGTCGCACAAATTGGGGTTCTGCAGGAGACCCGCGATCACGGATCATCATCCGCGGTCGCGGATTTGTGACGAATTCACCATCAGCCTCTGGAGTGGCATGGCGATGGCGATGGCGATCGCGGTTGGGATGCAGACCTTGTTTTGCTCTCTGTAATCTCATGGCGATCGCCACTCAGATCTGGCGATCGCGGTTTTGGCCCAGAACAGTCATTTAACGTTTTTCCGCTCCTCAAGAACACTGCACTGACGTTTTCTCTCGGGTTTCTTACCGGTTCCCTGACCTCTAATTTACTCACAACTTGAGCAATCTGTCCTAACTGATTTTCAAGATTTTGGATACTCGATTCCGTTTTAGCATTTTGTTGCATCACAGTCTGAGCTAAGGACGTGATCATATCTTCAACAGTCATAGAATTCTGAGGTTTAGGTAGCTGATAATTAATATTATGAGAATCATACCTTGGCCTTGGTTGCCATCCACCAACAGCGTTTACCTCAGCATGTATCAATACTCCATGGAGCTTGATAATAGAGCCAATCATTCGCAGCGTCTTTCAGAGTAAATCCGAAAGCTCTCAGCATGACCTGCTCCTCAGTAACACCTCTTGGCTTCATACTAGAACATATGACATGGAACTGAGCCAAGTGTTTGTTGGGATCTTCTCCTGCTAGGCCATGGAAGTGTGGTATATCATGAATTAAACCAGCTTTTATTTCAAAATTCACACCTTCTTCAATCTCAGAAAACCTTACTGCCAAAGGTTGTTGGTTTAAGTCTGGGGCAGTGAGTTGCCTCATAGTAGGCAATGGCGGTCCATGTCGATCACCCATCTCGTTCTCTTGGTTCAGAGCTGCTCTTTGCTTCCGAAGGAACGTCCTTTCAATCTCTGGGTCAAAGGAAACAAGAGATGAATCAGTAGCACGGGTCTGAACCATAAAGGTTCACACCAAACAGTTGATAATTTCACAATTAACACAGAATCAGAAAAATTTCAATTCCCCGGCAACGGCGCCAAAAATGATAAGGCTAAAGTCGTCGTGCCAAATCAAAATAAACTCTAAACACTAACTAAAGTATAGCAAGCAAGTAGAGGTCGAACCCAAGGGAATCAAAACACCAATGACTAACGAACAAGTAACAAGTAACCAAGGGGGGGTTTTGATTGTATGGAACACAAAAGTAACAAGTAACAAGCAAAGAAGGTTTGGTTGTGAATATATTGAGAAATTGTTTCACCTAACAAGTATCCACACAACAGTCAATCAAGTTGATCATAGATTTATCTAAAGTTCTTATCAATCCTAGGGAATGTTCCTATTCCAATATTTAATATATCAGCAGGTCAACCGGTCCTGATAATACTTACTATTCAGCAATCAGGGAAACCTCTCAAGATTAGATGAAATAGCAGCAAAGGGCACATGAATTATAAGGATGCATGCAATAACTTACAACCGTCAAGTATTAACATGCAATCAATTCTCTTTCATAAAAGCAATCAATTACCAGATCATGCAGATACGAGTGCTACAATGACAAGGAATTCCACCGTATATTCCTAGTCTAGCAATAGAAAACTATCAATCAAACTAGGTGATCAAGCTAACAAAACTAATAGAAATCAATAGATGAAGAACAAGAAAATTAATACAAACCCATAGAAAAAAGAACAAGAGTTAGAAATCTCACAACTTAATAACTGAAGGTTTCAACCGCTAAGTAAAACAATGGAGATTAGTTCCTGCTCATGGTTGCAGAACTAAATTGTCTGATGGAAAAGATAATGGAAAAGATAGAAAGAACTAGGGTTCTTAAATAGAGACTAACCCTAAAAATATATGGTAAAAGATAAATCCTAAACGAAATAATAAAATAAGGAAAAAGAAATAAAACAAACAAAGGAAAATAAGGAAAGTCCGGAATGTCTTCGGCCTTGTTATGGCGATCGCGGTCTTCATGTAAAGCTCCGTCGTAGCCTCTGTCGCCCCATGGCGATCGCCGTAGAGTCATGGCGATCGCCATGATCTCTCGAACTCATGTAACGCTTCTGATGTAGAATGGCGATCGCCATAGTGATGGTGGCGATCGCCGCTGCTCCGCAGAATGTCTTCAAGTCTTCATGTCTTCAATCTTTGATCCTCTTCTTCTTCGGTTCTGGTCTTCATTTCTCCACTTCTTCATAAACGACTCAGAATATAACAATAGCTCCAATTACTTGTGATAACACTCCTAAACTAATGTAATAACCCCTAGTTACGCCATACAAAGTATAGCGTATCACCAACCCGAAAGCTTCAATGTAATTTTATCAAGAAGAGGACGAAACAAAGCATAATCAATCTTCTTGTGCAACAGAGGCATACCTAAATACACCCCAAGGTCAGAAGTGATCGGAAACTGACTAGCAACTTGGAGCTGCTGGACAAGAATCTGATCCACATTAGGCGAGACAAATAATTTGGATTTAGAAGCATTCACTCGCTGCCCTGAAGAACGGAAAAAATCAGCAAGACAAGTCTCAATCAAAACAACTTGTTCAGGTGAAGCCTCAGCCAGAAGGAGAATGTCGTCAGCAAACATAAGGTGAGACAGACGAGGACCGCCACGAGAGTGCTGAATTGGTTTCCATTTACCATTGTCCACAAGAGCATTGATCATATGGCTTAATCTTTCAATGCACAACACAAAGAGATAAAGAGAGATTGGATCGCCTTGCCGAATCCCTCTGGAAGGGCGGAAACTCTGAGTCGATTCACCATTCCACAACAAACTAAGAGAAGAAGTGGAAACACACTCAGAAATCCAGCCAACCCACGAATCAGGAAAACCCGCATCATGAAGGGAATCGATAATAAAATCCCACCTAATGCGATCATAAGCCTTTTCAAGATCAATTTTCAGCACCATCCATCCACTTTTACCCTGCTTGTAACGCATAGAATGGACAACTTCCTGAGCTAAGATGATGTTGTCAGAAATCAGACGACCTGGAAGAAAACTCCCCTGAGTCGGACCGATAAGATCCATCAGAACAGGCTGCATTCTATTCACAAGAATCTTGGAAATGAGCTTATAGATCACATTGCAAAGGCCGATGGGCCTAAACTGAGTAATCTTCTCAGGGGCATTAACTTTAGCAATGAGAGAAATAAGAGTGCAATTCATACCATCAGACATAGAAGAACTGCGGAAGAACTCTTTAATGGAAGTAGTAATGGAGGGACCCACTACATCCCAACATTTATGGAAGAAGAAAGCTTGAAAGCCGTCGGGGCCCAGAGATTTAAAAGCGCCCATCTGTCTCCCTGCCTTAGCAATCTCAGCATCCCCAAAATCAGTCACAAGCCCTGCCCAACAGTCAGAAGAAATAACCGGAAAATAACCATGAGGAATAGAGATAGGCGTCATCTCCTCAAGAGGCAAGTGGTACAAATTCTGGTAATACCCAATCGCAAGCGCCTCAAGGGCACCGGAATTTCTAACCCAGACATCAATATCATTCTTGAGAGCCACGATGCGACTTTTCTTCCTCCGAATCACAGTCGAGGCAAGGAAAAAAGAGGTGTTTCTATCTCCAGCTTGTAGCCATAATTCCCGAGACTTTTGGAACCAAAAAAGTTCTTCTTGTTCTAGCGTCCTGTCAAGCTCAATTTGAAGACTGGCATCTTCCTGAATAAGCGTATCAGTCACCTCACTGCTAATCTTATCTTGGACCACTTCGAGACGATCCATTAAAACTTTCTTTCTGACATGGATATTACTAAACACCTCTTTATTCCATCGGATAAGCTTAGCACGAAGAAAAGCAAGAGAAATGGCAGCAGGATGATCAGGAGGCCATTCCCTTTGGATAAAGCTACGAAAATCAGGATGAGTAAACCAAACGGCTTCAAACCGGAAGGGGCGACGAAGATGATTACTCCCCATCGACGGGTCCAAGGTGAGGAGAATCGGAGAGTGATCAGACGAGAATTTAGGGAGGTGCCTCACTGTAGCATTCGGCCACCGAAGGCAAACTTCAAGATTCATTAACGCTCTATCAAGTCTTTTCGAAACAAAAGTGCTAGCCAAATTACCTCTAGCCCAAGTAAAAGCTTGACCAGAAAAACCAAGATCAACAATACCCAATGAGTCCACCAAATTCTGAAAAATAGCAGAATCCGCATGAAGCAAGACAGAACCGCCCTGCCTTTCATCGACAGAGAGAATGCAGTTAAAGTCACCCAACACAACAAAAGGCCCAGAGATCAGAGACAACTCAGTTTGAAGGGTATTCCAAAAACAACGACGCCTATGAACAGTGGGAGGACCGTAGACAAACACCATCTCTAAAGGGGAATCGCCCTTAGTAATACAACACCTAATGAAGTGATCATTAGAACTGATGACATTAACCGAAACCAAATTGCAATCCCACAAGACCCAAATTCCTCCCACAAAACCATTAGCTTCAGTTCTTACACAATAAGGGAAACGAGACCTCAAACTATCACAAACCTCTTGGGACCTGTTTCCAGAAATTTTAGTCTCAATCAGAACCAAGATATCCATGGCGTGACAGCGGGCCATGTATTTAATATTGCGGGCGAAGCCGGCCTTGCCAGCCCCACGACAATTCCAAACACAACACTTCATTAAGATTTGGACAAAGGGAGAAAAGCACCTGAAAATCATATGTTGAGTCCACTATGGACTCCTTCATTCTCTTCGGATTCCTCAACCATAACATCCTCAGATAGAGCAACCGCCTCATTATCTCCAATAGCGGAGGCCTCGATGGCCTCAGTCTGAGACACATCTCTAGCACCAGTAACAACGAACGATTGCAGAGGAGAAAGGAGACTTCTCAATAATGTTGACCTGTGAAGCGGTGACATTGTTGATATTCCCAGCAATTGGAAGACGGAGCCCATTAGCAATTTGATCTTGGGAGCAGGTCAAAGGGTCCAATTCGAAAATTGTCCTAGGACGCTTGGTTGGGCCTAAAGAGGAATGCACAATAGGCCCATTAATAATTAGGCCCAAATTAGCCGTAGGAGGCTTCTTCTTGTGCTTCCTCCAATACTTAGAATTTTTCTTTTTAAAAATTGAGGCATCCATGACGTTAGATGCCATCAATGGCTTATCTCCTTTATATCTTTCACCTGCAATGAAGACGCCTCCTTTATCTTTACTGACACCCTCTTTTAGGGGATTTCCTTTACCAACCCCAACAACAGACTTATTCTTGCTGTTCTCATTGAGTTGACTAACTATAACCCTCTTAGGTTGTACTACTTCTTCCTTCTTTTTCGTTGTTGAGCACGCCGACGATTAGTCACGTTCATCCAACCTCCCCATTTCTCCGGCGTTGGCGAGGAGTCCACCCCAGCACCAGAAACCACCGCATTTTGCCTCTCCACCTCCGTTTTCTTCTCAATGTTCTTAGGGTCTAGAGGGCAGTTTGGTTGGAAGTGACCAAACCGACCACAACCGAAAAAAATCGCATGAA
Source organism: Oxyria digyna (assembly GCA_029168935.1). NCBI lineage: Eukaryota > Viridiplantae > Streptophyta > Magnoliopsida > Caryophyllales > Polygonaceae > Oxyria > Oxyria digyna. The sequence continues at coordinate 31,237,098 of JAPVLV010000011.1, read as the reverse complement.
GCCCCTCGAACTCCACCAAGAATCGAGACCCATTGATGATAACAACACCAATGAGAGGCTTCGTCAAATCAACCTCGACACATATGCGAGCGAAGCGCCCTCTATCAGCAAAAAGTGTTCGTTGGTCAACCTTAATCGGGTGGCCCACCGCCGACGCCAACTTAAGTAACACTTGCTCCTCATACAAGATAACCGGAAGGTTAGTAAACCTGATCCACGCCGGCGTCGTGGCGATTACATCCGTGAGGGGGTTAAACATGGGTGACCAAGGTTTAATGACCACGTAGTGGCCAAACACCGTCCACGGACCACCCACCAAAGTAGCCATGTAATCCACTTCCACTTCCAGTTCAAAGCACTTGGAACTCATGTGCCCTACGATATCATGAGTAGGTTCTCCCTCTTCACCCTCAGGGAACACAACTTCAATCTTCCCTGCAAGAAACTCCTCGGAGAGCAGCGGCCTGTTTGTCTCAACATCCGAGACCACGTCCTTCCAAGTTTTAGGCTTATCTGGCGGCACGTCTGGAGGATCCGGGACGACCGGCGGTGAAGACTCAGTAAGCATAGCAACAACAGGCTCAACGGTTTCAGCGACAAATTCCGGCGAAAGATCGACTTGGGCCATAGCAAGGTCGGTTGGTTTTTTTTTTGGAGAGAGTTTTTACTGTTGTAACTTTCACATGGATTACTTCGTAAATTAACGTTGAAAGAAGGCTATTATTATCTCAAAGAAAAGCTTCCCAGGCATTCCACTTTTCTTTTGAAAGCAAAAAATATAATTTTATTTAGGGGTTTTTTTTTTTTTTTTTTTTTTGTTGTTGAGGAAATCACCCGCTATTTGTCGATATTTGCAGATAACCACCCGTTATCAACCTATTTATAATTAACCATCCAAAATGTTTAAGTTTATTACAATTAATCACCCTTTGACAGTTTCCGTTAGAGTTGCCGTCCATGAGTGTGAAATGTCTATTATACCCCTTGTTTTTTCAACAAATAACCGGATTTGACCAACCCATTCCTAACCGGTTTCAATAAACCGCGATATTTTCACGATAAAAGTTTTAACCTAATCTAATTATCAATTGGGGATAATTAGAGTTCTAGGGTTTGGGAGAATTGGGGATTATTGGGTTTGTGAAGAATATTGTAATCGAATGTCGAATTTCACCGTCAAGAGAAAAAGGCTTACTCGAATGCATAATCTGGTCAATCTGGGCAAAATCCTCCTTCTTCTTTACACCTCTCTCTCTGCCTTTAATGGAGTTGTGTTGAGCATCCATTAATGGAGCTGTGTTGAGCAACCATTAATGGAGTTGATTTGCAGCACTCGTCGGCGAGCGGAACTCTCCAGTTCCAGCCACACCGAAGATCTTCCGGTACTTCGATATCAACAGCGACGGCCTCCTTCCCCTCCGAGCTTCAAATCCGCCTCACCACATTCTCTCCCACCGAAGCCGCGGCGATAGTCGAGAGCCCCGATTCCGACGGAGGATCTAGAGAGAGTGATGGCGGCGGAGGAAGTATCGGAGGTGGAGCGTAGGAAGGAGCTGAGAAAGGCGTTTTCCATGTATAAGATGGAGGGGGGAGAGGGTGTATTACGCTCAAGAGCTTGAGGAAGATGATGAGGAAAGTGAAATGATAAATTGAAAATATCATACGAGAAATTGAAAATACCATCTGAGAAATTGAAAATATCATCCAAATTCTCGTCAGATTCATCGGATATTAGAATGACATTTTTACCCTTACTTTGTTGAAAAAATAAGGGGTATAATAGACATTTCACACTCATGGACGGTAACTCTAACGGAAACTGTCAAAGGGTGGTTAATTGTAATAAACTTAAACATTTTGGGTGGTTAATTATAAATAGGTTGATAACGGGTGGTTACCTGCAAATATCGACAAATAGCGGGTGGTTTCCTGCAAAAACCCCATTTATTTATAATAAGAGTTTAGGATATTACAATATATATCCAAATACAATAATTTCAAATCTAAAGAAATCAGATAACAATCTTCTTCAGTAAAATCAGGTTGTGAACTAGATTAAACGGTTCTGCATACCTTCGTTTTAATCTTCCCTGTCTCCATATACAACAATCTACGAAGGGGTATATCAATTCACCATAGTCTTTAAGAGGAAGATGATATGATTCACCAGATAGAATAAGAGAAACTGACATACGTTGTAATCTAGTGTTTGCATCTCTTTCAATATAGGACTTCAAACCACCACCCATAAAAGAGGGCTGAAAACCACCCACCATTAGACGAGACTGAAACCTCTCATACAAGGAGAGACTATAAAAATGACCTACAATACTAACTAGAAACAAATTTATAAATTTGGGGCTATCATCGACTTGCAAAACACATCAAAACGACGACTATCAAAAAGGGGGTGCAACACGATGACTTCCCAGGAGGTCACCTATCCTAGTACTACTCTCGCCCAAGCAGGCTTAACTTCAGAGTTCTAATGGGATTCAGTGAATTAGTGCTGGTATGATCGCACCCGTCAACTCTACTCAACATTTTCTAAATATGTTATCTCCACTAAAAACGTAAAACTTAAAATCTTTGTCTTCATGTATTCGATTCAATATTATAATATATCAAAATAAAGCACTTTTCGATCTCTACTTGTGAAATATACTATTTTTCAAAGAACAAAACACATCAAAACGACGATTATCAAAAAAGGGGTGCAACACAAGTACTAGACATGTCAAAAAGCTGGCCCAACCCGCTAGGTCGACCCGACCCGAAAAATGCTCGACCCAACCCGACCCAAAAAGTGTGTGAACTCGTTTGGGTCAAACCCGGACCAACCTGATGAACTCTCACTTGAGAGCTCGAGCCCATCAAGTCACAACCCAAGGCCCCCCAAGTCAATTAGAGGTCCTTTGTAGAAATCAGGACCTCGGAGCCATTTACTGTTCATGCCGGAGCCGCTGGGAGCCTAACCTCAAGTTGCTCCAACCATATTTGCACATAGCGCGCCATAGCTCAAATGGTCACACTTTGCCTGAGCTCCACCCTAGCCATTGGACTCAAAATGACCCAAGGAGTCCATCTAAATCAAGAACGCTCGGCCAACTTCTCTATATATCAGGACCCGATTGACTAGAATCCGTTTTCAAGCCTAACCCGACACATTTGAACCGTTTACCAGGTCTAAGAAGGACTTCCCAGAAGGTCACCCATCTTAGTACTACTCTCGTCCAAGCACGTCTAAAATTAGAACATCTCCAACGTGCCTCTTTGATTCTGTTCATAACAAGTAATTTTGCATTGCTGGAGAGGGAGAGTACGTGCTTCCAATTATTGGAATTCTAGTTGCACAGATTTGGAATAGGCATTTTGTTTTTCTATGAAGGAAACCGACACATAACCATAAACTACATAATTAGGAATTTAGGATATCAGTTTCATATAATTAATTGACATAAAACTTATTAATTTACCTAATGCAGAATGCAGCCTGTACTCGGAAAATCGAACGAGCATGGACATGATTACATCTCATATCTGTACATTGCAATGATCAGGAAAAGTCAAAAATCCAAGTTGAATACATGGTAGCACGTAGGAGAAGTGCACCTCAAACATATCATGAATGCATGCCTGACGTGCAACCTAATAAGTTCATGATTATTCAAATCAAATAAGTATGTTCTTAGAGAGAGTAGTTGTAGATCAAAATAACTATATAAAGGCAATGAATTGGATATCATATTGCACTCATCTCCCATCTTCTCTTGTTAGCTCCATAGCCTAACATTCACCATGGCTTTCAAGAGATCCACCCTGCTCTCCTCTTTGCTTTTGTTGGCTTTGACGGTGCTTACATCTGCCGATTCCTATGGATATAGCACCCCTTCTCCTGTTTACAAAACCCCATCTCCTGTATACAAATCATCTCCTGTATACACACCATCTCCAGTCTACAAGAAATATACTCCTTCACCGGTGTACAAAACTCCGGTTTACACACCTTCACCTGTTTACTACAAGAAACCGGAGTACACTCCTTCTCCGATATACTACAAGTCTCCAGTGTACACACCTTCACCTGTCTACTACAAGATACCCGCATACAGTCCTTCTCCTGTTTACTACAAGAAACCCGTATACACTCCTTCTCCAGTTTACTATAAGAAGCCTACATACACACCATCACCATACTATAAACCAGTCTACAAGGCTCCTGTCTACACTCCATCTCCCGCCTATAAGGCTCCAGTCTACACCCCATCTCCTGCCTACAAGGCTCCCGTCTACACCCCGTCTCCCGCATACAAGGCCCCAGTGTACACACCGTCTCCTGCCTACAAGACCCCCGTCTACACCCCATCACCAGAATACAAGGCACCAGTCTACACTCCATCACCCACCTACAAGGCACCCGTTTACAAACCTTCTCCCGTCTACAAGGCACCAGTGTACACTCCTTCCCCCTCGTACAAGGCTCCCGTAAAATACACCCCTTCTCCCGCCTACAAAGCTCCCGTAAAATACACTCCATCGCCTGCCTACAAGGCTCCTGTAGCATACACTCCATCCCCTGTGTACAAGGCCCCAGTATACACTCCATCTCCCGCATACAAGGCCCCCGTTTACACACCATCTCCAGCTTACAAGGCCCCCGTAACATACACTCCATCACCTTCATACAAGGCCCCGGTCTACACCCCGTCTCCAGCCTACAAAGCCCCAGTTTACACTCCTTCACCCGCATACAAGGCCCCAGTCTACACCCCATCTCCTGCATACAAGGCCCCTGTTGCTTACACCCCATCCCCCGCCTACAAAGCCCCCGTATCATACACACCATCCCCCGCCTACAAGTCCCCAGTCTACACCCCTTCCCCTGTTTACAAAGCCCCAGTATCATACACCCCAACTCCAGTTTACAAGGCCCCCGTCTACACCCCGTCTCCAGCCTACAAGGCCCCTGTCTACACCCCATCTCCCGTCTACAAGGCCCCAGTTTACACACCGTCTCCAGTCTACAAGGCCCCCATCTACACCCCGTCTCCAGCCTACAAGGCCCCTGTCTACACCCCATCTCCCGCCTACAAGGCCCCAGTTTACACCCCGTCTCCAGTCTACAAGGCCCCCGTCTACACCCCATCTCCTGCCTACAAGGCACCCGTATCTTACACTCCATCACCTTCTTACAAGGCTCCCGTCTACAAGGCACCCGTTTACACCCCTTCTCCCGTCTACAAGTCCCCAGTGTACACTCCTTCTCCAGTGTACAAGGCTCCCGTGTACACCCCGTCTCCCATCTATAAGTCTCCCGCCTACAAGGCCCCCGTCTACACTCCCTCACCTTCCTACAAGGCCCCCGTGTACACCCCTTCTCCCAGCTACAAGGCCCCCATCTACACTCCTTCACCCGCATACAAGGCTCCCGTCTACACACCATCTCCCGCCTACAAGGCCCCCGTCTACACCCCGTCTCCCGCCTATAAGGCCCCCATCTACACTCCTTCACCCGCATACAAGGCTCCCGTCTACACACCATCTCCCGCCTACAAGTCCCCCGTGTACACCCCGTCTCCCGCCTACAAGGCCCCAGTGTACACCCCGTCTCCCATCTACAAGGCTCCTGTCTACACCTCTTCTCCCATCTACAAGACCCCCGTCTACACCCCTTCTCCCGCCTACAAGGCCCCCAACTACGGATACTAAATAAAATATGAATTTGCACTATTGAATTGAGTATCTTATATAAATTATGTACGGAATTTACTTGAAAGGAGAAACCCTTATTGTTCAAAGTTTCTTTCTATAGTAACAAATTCATTATTTTTATTTGTATGTTTTTAATTGAAACAATAATAATGAACTGCCACCTTGTTATAAGTGTGGTTGATTATCGTGATGAATGCGTTTTCTTGTTATAAGTGTGGTTGTTCAAGGTGCACTTTTTTTGTAACGTACGCTGTTTTGGGCCGGTCTAATCTCAAGGGTGACAACCCATACACTCCAACCCATCCTTGATAGCTCCATCTATTAATAAAGAAGTTATTTTACAAGAGGTTGTTGGTGAGACTTGAACCCGAGACCTTCATCATTTACCAAGCAGCAGCGCTACTTGGCCCACGTCTACACTCCATCACCTTCCTACAAGGCCCCCGTCTACACTCCATCACCTTCCTACAAGGCCCCCGTCTGCACTCCTTCACCCGCATACAAGGCTCCCTTCTACACACCATCTTCCGCCTACAAGGCCCCCGTCTATACTCCATCCCCTTCTTACAGGGCCCCAATGTACACCCCGTCTCCCACCTACAAGGCTCCTGTCTACGTCCCTTCTCCCACCTATAATGTCCCCGTCTACACCCCTTCTCCCGTTTATAAAACTCCCGACTACAAGACCCCCAACTATGGATACTAAATAAAATATGAATTTGGAGTATTGAATTGAGTATCTTATTTAAATTATATATTGAATTCATTTGAAAGGAGAAAACCTTTTTGTTTAAAGTTTCTTCTATGTGTAACAGATTAGTTATTCTTATTTGTATGTTTTTAACAAAAACAATAATGGATTGTCATTTTGTTATTTCATTGTGATCACAATATAAGTGAGATCTCGGGCCACTGGTGGTCTAATCATAAGAAGAAGGAAATCTCTTACCACATATATAAAATTCAAACATATCAGAATTACTACGAATTTTGCTTTAACCGTGTGAATCTTATAAGGAGACTTAATATTTTTTCACTCACTGTAACTTACCAATCGTGTAATCATGATTTCAATTGTATAACTAAATTTACATAAATAAAAACACACTTACAATATCATATTTCAAGTTCTTTTCTCCATATTAGAATGTACCTCCTTCAGATTAGTCGTAACCTCATCAATCATACTTGTATTTATTCAAAAATAGGATACATAAGACATATTAGATTATTCAAATATAATTTGAAGATAAATAAGCTAAATCCGCCTGTCAGAATTACAATAATCTATCTACTAATATGTCATGTTCGGAGGTCCAAAGATAAACATAAGAAATATATCAAATATTATTATGAATATTAAATATTGGAATTGTAGAGGGTGCTAAATACGTCTGTCAACATTACAATAATCTATGTACTAATATGTCATGTTTGGAGGTCCAAAGCTAAACATAAGAAATATATCAAATATTATTATGAATATTAGATATTGGAATTGTAGAGGGCCGTTAGCAGGCCCCACTTTTGAACTGAAATACATACACAAAGAAAAATCATGCTATCGGTATTTTATGCCTAGCAGAAACGAAATGTAATGAACCACCAAGCAACAAATTTCTAGCAAAAATAGGTTTGCAAAACGTAATTGTATCCCCAACCGATGGAACGAAAGTTGGCTTATAATTACGTCGCACAAATTTTATAAAATTTCATACCTAAGTCTAATTTATAATAATAACAATACGATTGTGATGCAATATGAAGAAATAACTATCAAATATATAATAATGTTTATATATGTGCATAGCAAGGAAAACCAGAAAAATGACTTCTGAAATTTCATTTTCACAAATTGTTAATTCATGTAATGAGCCCATAATTATTATGGGAGATTTTAACGATATTTTATACCCACAAGATAAAAAAGGAGGTGTTCTTGTATCAGCATCTAGATTTAGAAGATTAAACAATTATATTACTAATCATGGCTTTATTGATCAAAACTACCAAGGACTTTCTTACACATGCAGAAAATATAATAATGACACAGATGGTAATATTTTGGAAAGATTGGATAGAGTACTTATCCAACCAAATATTTTAAATTTCTATGATAATACCACCTTAAGACATTTACCATTTACAACATCAAATCATTGCTGAATTACGCTGCAATTAGGTAAGAAAATCTATACTAAAATTATCCTCTTAGATTCGAAAATACGTGGATCCAAAAAGAGGAATATAGGAAATTAGTGGAATTTTTTTGAAATTATCATTATAATAGATCTCATACTTTCAAATTATTTATGAAACAAAAGCAAAATTGAAACAAAAAATTGAAACAAAAAATTGGCTAAAAAGAAATGATAACAATATATTTGAGCAGTTAAAAAGACAGAATGCAGTCTGTTGAAACTTCAATCATGATGCTATGAAAATAATATTTCAGTTAATTTTGAGCATTACAAACGGGAAAAGATCTCGTGAGGATTGATCACTAGATAAGGACTGTGGATGATGCACACAAACACTATAATTAATGCACACATACGTTATAACTCATGCACACAGTATTTGGTGATGCACACCATCTGTGACACATGCACACAGTGTGTGCATGAGTTATAACTTATGTGTGCATGCGTTATAACGTTTGTGTGCATCATCCTCAGTCTTCATCTAAGGACTCGTCCTCACCGGAACCAAACTCATTACAAACGACTCCTTAACAAATATAATAAATTACTTGAATTCCAACATACATACTGCAAACAAAGAGCTAAAACTAAACACGTAAATTATATGGATAAAAATAATAAATATTTCCAGAAAACGGTGAAAATCATAACCTTTAAACAACAAATTCTTTGTTATGAATCTCTACAAAATATAAAATATTATAAACAAGAAGAAATTAAAGATATTATAACTAGAGATTTACAAACAAGATACCAGCCGCTTCATTCTATTGAGATCAGAAATCAGGACCTCAAGACCATCCCAAAGTTAATACCAGAAGAGGATAATATTCTTTTACTATCAAACCCATCTTTTTTAGAAATTAAAAAAGTAGTTTTTGAACTACCTCATAACAAAACACCGGGGTCGGATGGCTATAATGCTAAATTCTATTAATCCTATTGGAATATAGTGGGATCTTCAGTTGTACAATATGTTTAGTCATTCTTTCACTCGGGTATAATGGTATCAGATTGTGCCCAATCCTTTATTGCTCTCATTCCTAAAGTAGAGAATCCCATAATGATCAACCATTTTAAACCTATTAGCCTATGTACTACTATGTATAAAATTATAACTAAGGTACTAGCAAATAGATTATAGAAATTGTTGCCAAAATTAATAAACCCTTGTCAAAGAGCATTTGTCTAAAATAGATCGATATTTGATAATATTATGGTAGCACATGAGGTATTTCACTCCTTCCATAGTAGAAAAAAGGAAAAAAGAGGTTGCATGGCACCAAAACTTGATATGGAAAAAACTTATGATAAGTTACAATGACCTTTTATTATAAAGGTATTAGAATCTTTTGGATTTTGTACAAGATGGATAAACCTAATAATGACATGTGTTAAATCAACATCTTTCTCTATTTTAGTTAAAAATGAACCAGGTCCCACATTTAAGAAAAAATGTGGATTAAGACAAGGAGATCCCATTGTTTCTTTTATTTTTATTTTAGCTATGAAATATTTGGCAAGAGTACTCCAAAAAGAAACGGAAAAAACAAATCATAAAGTTGGCATTCATTTAACCCCAATGGTATAAAACTTCCTTTAATTTTCTTTGTTTTGAGGATGACACGATAATTTTAGACAACACAAATATGAAATATATGATATATATTAAGGAACTACTTCAAAAATTTACTAATCTATTAGGCTTAGCAATAAATTACCATAAGAGTTCATTCCAAACTTCTGCGAATATATCAACTGAACAAAGACAATGGTTGGCATCCATTCTAAATGTGCAACTCACAAATTCTATGGAAAAATATCTAGGAATATCGATTGTAAGAGGAAGAGTGAGAAACGATACTTTTCAATATGCCATACAAAGTATGCAGAAACAACTCTCTAAGTGGAAAGCTAATAACATTTCACAAGCAGGAAGAGTGATTCTCATACAATCAAACATCCAGTCCAAAGTCAATCATCTAATGCAGTGTTTTTCCCTTCCAAAAGGTATTTGTAAACAGATTAATAAAATCAATAAAGATTTTTTCTGGAATAATACAAAACAAGGTTATAAGGCTATAACTAGTTGGAATTCGATTTGCAGACCAAAGGAATTTGGAGGCCTTCGTTTACAAAAAACGGAAAACTTAAACAATGTGTTACAACAAAAATTACTTTGAAGATTAGCTATAGATAAAAAAAAATCTCTAGGCACACTTAATTAGCCAGAAGTACCTTCAATCAGATTCTATCTTTAACTTCAAAAAAGAAAAAACAAACTAGGCAAATTTCAAGATTATTACATATACGTAAGGACTTCATAAAGGGTATCGGATGGGAACTAGGAAACGGTAATACGATTAATTTCTTGACAGATAAATGGATCCAAAACGTAGAACTAAATCAATACTTTGATTCGAGTAAGGCAAATATTAATGATAAAGTCTCACAATTTATTACTAACAATAAAGAATGAGATATAGGTAAATTACAGACTACCCTCCCACATAATATAGTTTCTCATATTCTGAATATTTACATTCCTCACACAAACATAGAAGACAAAATTATTTGGACCCTTACTTTCAATGAGGAGTTCAACACTGCTTCTTCCAGATAATTAATGAATCCAAATAATATTAATTATAATACACAATTATATAAATGGATCTGGAATATGAGGATTCCACCTAATTTAAAACTTTCCTTTGGAAAGTCGTTGTTTGATAACCTACCAACCATAAAAAGACTATTTTTTTTTTATAACAGAGTACCATCTTATTATTCTTTATGTAACCATCCAATTGAAAACATAGAACACTTATTATTCTCCAAAAACTTAAGTAAACAAAAGGAATATGATCAAGGATGATCATCCACAACCTAAATAGTCATCAGCTATTGTAACAGCCAAATTAAGGTAATAAAAACGTGTGGAAAGTTACAGAATTAAACACAAAATACTTCAATTGGCAAAGACATCAATTTGATTCTTCTGTCGAGGAACCGCACCCGCGGGTTGAGAGCCGCGAGCGCGGTTTTGGATTCTCCAGAATTTCAGGATGGCAGAGGGCCGCGGGCGCGGTTTGGGACCCGCGGGCGCGGCTTGGGACCCGCGGGCGCGGCTTGTGCTTTCTCGGATCCTTGGCTGAGGGTGAAACCCGCGGGTGCGGCTTGAGACCCGCGGGTGCGGCTGTGTCGTCTGAGGTAGCAGCTACTGATTTCTTCAAGTCTTCGTCTTCGTCTTCGTCTTCAGCAGCTTCACCCTTATGCTTCAATGCTTCCAATGCTTCGTATCATCTCTTGGAATCTCGTATGTAAATCTCGTATGTAAATCTTCTCTCGAACAACTCCATGATACAGATTACATAGAAACAAATAACATAATCCTATACAAAACTAGCTAATAATCCATAGTTGCGGTATGTAAAACACCGCTTATCAAACTCCCCCATACTTAGACCTTGCTCATCCACGAGTAAGCTAAAAGAAACTTACTCTTTTACAATAATCACTCAAAGATATCATGAAGTATGAAAAAGAAAGAAACTACAAATCACTAACACATTTAGTATACAAACAATACGATGAGAAAGAAATCTATCAATTTGGTCCTCCATAGTGGTTAACATGCAAAAAATTTTGTCCTAAGACACTCATTTCACTCATTTTGCCTAGGCGCCCCGAAAGGTTTTCACCTAGTCACTCATTTCATTTTCAATCTCACCATTCCTTACCGCCCTCAAGTCCTTTTTTGCCAAGCCTAATGCAAGCCGAACTACCCGCTTATTGCATGGATTTTTTCCATCCCAGGATTTTCATTTGCCTTTTTTCGTATTTTTGTGGCTTTTTCTGTTTTTAATTCCATGCAAAGTACAAACCAAATTCAAAAAACCGAAGGGAAATAACAAGGAAATGAAACTACTCTAGGATAAGCAATGAACTAATTCCCCTCCCCCATACTTGAAGTGCACAATGCCCCCAATGTGTAAGACATAGAAAAATAATGAGGAAGAGAGAAAGAAGCTCACTAATCCGGGTCATCCCGGTTTGGATAGTCGGGCCAATGAGCCTGCATGTCGAGCCGCAAGTCATCCACCGAATGCTGCAGCCTCTCAACATTTTGGTTTACCGTCTGAACCGACTGGTAGACAAACTCAATCCGCTCGAATAGACGCTGCTCCCAAGGTATGTCAGCAGGGGATGCAGATGATGAGCCTTCGCCCCATTGCCTCTGAGGCTGAAATCGAGGGGCAGGCTCCTGGAAGTCATCATCATCCTCATCATCAAGGTCAACAGACTGCTGATCCGGTTGCTGAACCGGCTCCTGGATGCAGATCCCAACTCGAGCTCGTCGTCGAGCAGCTGCACGAGGGGGAGCGGGTATAGGGTTGATCCTGAAAGTATGTGCTGGCCCATAAGCAAAGTCCTCTGTGAGAGCAATCTCGGGAGGACCGAGCCAAACCCACATACGCTCTTCCGCATCGACTGTAACAGACTTGAGTCACCGAAGTCGAGTCTGCAGAAATGTGGCATCCAGCAAATAGGGACCCATTGAGGGGTCCGGACTACCTACGCAGTCAAGAGTCTCCCAGTCGGGGACGACAACCTCTAAGATGAGGGTGATCATGCCACCCAAAGCAATCTGACCCCTTGGTTTCGAGCGGGCTGTCTTGCAGGAGTGAACAAACAGTGAGAGCCAATCCGGAATCACCTGACATTCCCGCATAAGAGCATAGAGATACTTCAGCTGGTAAGCAGGCACCTTGTTCACCTCAGAAAGCCCAAAGAAGACCATAGATAGAGCCCGCTGTGTCAGGCGGAGACATGGATGGGACATCTTAGCATTATAATCATTACCATGGGAGTCCCGAACCTGTCCCGTCCACGTGTACCAGACCTGTGTAGGGCTGTCACCAACTGTAGTGTCATAATCTTCAGAGGGAACCTGAGAGATTCCCAAGATGGTGCGCAGTTGTTCAGCCTGAACCGTATAGGATCGTCCATTGTAAATGAACTGGATGGCTGAGATGAATGTGGTCTCATAGATGGTCTTGGACTTGAGGCTCGCCAGAAACTGATATGTGGCCTCGGCATGAGTGGGAGCTGTCCTGAACAAGAAACCATGCAACCCTGCGTGCTCAAGCATGGCCTCAGTGCATGCAGTCATACCCAAATCATCGAGCGTACGTCGATGGAAAAATCTTGTGGCGATACACTGCTTAGCCCTTAAAAAGGCTAAGTTAGCCTGAACCTGCTGTTGCCACAAATCATTTTTGTGGCCTCGAGACGTCCCTGTTGCAGCCATCAAAATGTCTACACAAACCGAATTCTACCACAAATCCGCAACACGACAAAGATACCAAGAAGCAGCACAATAGCAATAGCCCTCCCCGAGGCGTAAGAAAATCAACAACGATGAGTGTGGTTGTCGGAAAAGCTTACCGAAATCAGCAAAAATTGACGACAGAGGCTAAAGCCGCGGGTGCGGGTTAGGAGCCGTGGGCGCGGCTTTTCGCGTTTTCTGATTTCTGGCGAGAAGGGAGCCGCGGGCGCGGGTTTGGAGCCGCGGGTGCGGTTTCTGCGAGGCTGACGAGGCGAATTTGTCGTGTGCCAAGTCAAGTAATCCTAACATGCAAACTAAGTAATATAGTACGCAAGTAAGGGTCGAATCCCAAGAGAATCAGTTTATCAAATTCTTAAGTTATCACAATGACTAACCAATAAACGTAACAAAAGGGGTTTTTTTTTATGGTTTTGATACGAAGTATCGACTGTCAACTTGGTTATAACAAGATTAAGCGAAGTGTTCCACTTAGCGATTATCCACAATTAGATTAACAAGTTGATCTTAAAATCCTTTTTATCCCTATGTCAAGTTCTCAAGTGATCGTTCTAATTCCTGTTCTTGAACAGTTATTAGTCCAACTAGTCCTAATAACCCTTACTCGATTATAACCTCGAAACTATCAAAGTTCAATAACAAAGTAGCAATGCATTCAGGAATAGATAGATACATGCAATATCATGGATAACTAGTCGGATACTCGACATGTACTCAACTCTCTTCTCTAATAACAATCACAACTAGTTCATGCAAATAGATTGTGCTACACAACAAGTATGATAATTCAACTAGAAGTATCAAACTCTAGCAATATGAACAAGACACAACTAACTTAGGTGATCAATCTAAAGTAGTAAATCTAGTTCATCGACAATACAAACAAGAGAGTTGAGACAATCAAAGAGTAGACAAAAGGAAAGGATAAACTCACAACTTGTTGAATCCAAAAGCTTCAAACGCCAAGTGAAACAAAGAACCTTAGCAACTCATAAGTTTGTGAAATACTCTCCAAAAACTTAAGCAAAACCAAGACTAGATGATCAAGGATGATCATCCCCTACCTATATAGTATCAACTGATGTAACCGCCGAATTAAGGTACTAAAAAACGTATGGAAAGTTACAGAATTAAACACAAATTACTTCAAATGGCAAAGACATCAATTTGATTCTTATGTCGAGGAACCGCACCCGCGGGTTGAGAGCCGCGGGCGCGGTTTTGGGTTTCTTCAGATTCTCAGGATGGCAGAGGGCCGCGGGCACGGCTTGAGACCCGCGGGCGTGGCTTGAGACCCGCGGGCGCGGCTTGAGACCCGCGGGCGCGGCTTGAGACCCGCGGGCGCGGCTTGAGACCCGCGGGCGCGGCTTGAGACCCGCGGGCGCGGCTTGAGACCCGCGGGCGCGGCTTGAGACCCGCGGGCGCGGCTTGAGACCCGCGGGCGCGGCTTGAGACCCGCGGGCGCGGCTTGAGACCCGCGGGCGCGGCTTGAGACCCGCGGGCGCGGCTTGAGACCCGCGGGCGCGGCTTGAGACCCGCGGGCGCGGCTTGAGACCCGCGGGCGCGGCTTGAGACCCGCGGGCACGGCTTGAGCTTTCTCGAAAGCTTTGGCTGAAGGTGAGACGCGCGGGTGCGGCTTGATACCCGCGGGTGCGGCTTGAGCTTTCTCGAATCCTTGTCTGAGGATGAAACCCGCGGGTGCGGCTTGAGACCCGCGGGTGCGGCTTTGTTGTCTGAGGCAGAACTTGCTGATTTCTTCAAGTCTTCGTCTTCGTCTTCGTCTTCAGCAGCTTCTTCCTTATGCTTCAATGCTTCCAATGCTTGTATCATCTCTTGGAATCTCGTATGTAAATCTTCTCTCGAACAACTCCATGATACAGATTACATAGAAACAAATAACATAATCCTATACAAAACTAGCTAATAATCCATAGTTGCGGTATGTAAAACACCGCTTATCAGAGGCGGAGAGCTTCTTGGCAGGGCGAAGCCGCGGGCGCGGGTTTGGAGCCGCGGGTTTGGAGCCGCGGGTGCAGTTTCTGTGAGGCGGAGAGCTTCTTGGCAGGGCGAAGCCGCGGGCGCGGGTTTGGAGCTGCGGGAGCGGTTTCTGCGAGGCAGAGAGCTTCTTGGCAGGGCGAAGCCGCGGGCGTGGGTTTGGAGTCGCGGGAGGGTCAGATCCCGGCGGTGGTCGCGGTGGCCGGAGGTGTGGTGCGGAGGAGAGGGAAGGTGTGGTGGTTTTGGTGTTGGGAAAGAGAAGTGGGAGGTGGGAGGATTTTATGTGGTGGGAGGTAGAGAATGGTGGAAGTGGTAGTTAGGGTTTTATTGGTGGGGATGGGATGTGGGGTACGTAGATGGGGTAGAAAATGAAATCTGAGATGGAGAAGGGTAGAAGATGAAATCTGAGATGGAGAAGGGTAGAAGATGAACCGTCAATTCCTTTTTCTTTTCTCTTTTTTTTTATTTTTTTAAGATAAACGAAAAGAAGAACCGTCAATTCCTTTAGTAGCAAACGACCATCGTCTTCTCGTCTTGAATTCCTAGAAAATAGAAAACAAAACAATTAAAAAGAAAATGAAATTCAAGGGAAAAGAAGAATACCTTGGGTTGCCTCCCAAGCAGCGCCTTGGTTAGAGTCGTGGCTCGACTTGGTTTCCCGTCTTCAATTTTCAAAAGTTGGCTCTTCTAGAGCCATTTCATGTAAAGACACTTTGGTGAATCCCTCATGGTAAGGTTTTAACCTTTGACCATTCACCTTGAAGACGTTGTGGTTGTCCTTGTCAAACAACTCCACGGCGCCATGAGGAAAGACGCGAGCAACAACATACGGGCCATTCCACCGGGATCGCAACTTACCCGGAAAAAGTTGAAGACGAGATTGGTAGAGCAAGACCTTGTCTCCCACCTTGAAATCTTTCCTCAAGATGTTCTTGTCGTGCCAAGCCTTCGTCTTTTCCTTGTAGATCACTGCATTCTCATACGCATCCCGGCGTATCTCTTCAAGCTCTTGGATTTGCAACTTCCTAAAGTCGCCTACCTCATCCAACTCCATGTTGCATTTTTGCACCGCCCACCATGCCTTGTGCTCTAACTCCACCGGAAGGTGACAAGCCTTCCCAAACACAAGTCGATATGGGGACATTCCTATTGGAGTTTTGTAGGCGGTCCTATACGCCCAAAGTGCATCATCCAACCTTAGACTCCAATCCTTCCGATTAGGAGCCACCGTCTTTTCCAGAATCCCCTTGATTTGCCTATTGGACACCTCAGCTTGTCCATTGGATTGGGGGTGATAAGCAGTTGAGACTCGTTGAGTGACATGGTACTTCTTTAAAAGTGCACTCACCGTCTTGTTGCAAAAATGAGTACCTTGGTCACTTATAGGAGCCTTTGGAATCCCAAAACGAGAAAAGATATTCTCCTTCAAGAAACCTGCTACCACTCGGGAATCATCAGTTATGGTGGCCTTCGCTTCCACCCATTTGGAAACGTAGTCCACCGCAAGTAAAATGTATAAATTCCCAAACGAACTAGGAAAGGGTCCCATGAAATCAATACCCCAAACATCAAAAATCTCACAAAAGACTAATGGTGTTTGTGGCATCTCATTTCGTTTAGAAATTTTCCCGACCCTTTGGCATCGGTCGCAAGCTTTGCAAAAGGCAAACGCATCCCGAAAGATGTGTGGCCAATAGAAGCCGGCGTCCAATACCTTCCTAGCCGTTTTGTTAGCCCCAAAATGCCCCCCACATGCATGAGAATGACAAAAAGTAAGGACAGACTGTACCTCGTTATCCGGGAGGCATCGTCGGATTACCTTGTCAACACAATGTCTCCAAAGGTAGGGGTCATCCCAAACGTAGAAACGTGATTCCCGCTTGATCCTATCTTTTTGAGCTTTGGTGTAGTTCGGCGGGAATTCTTCGCGAACCAGGTAGTTCACGATGTCGGCAAACCATGGTTTGAAAGACCGGAGGGCGAAAAGCTTGTATTCGGGGTCAATTTCTGCAAATTCTGTATAATCTGC
Source organism: Oxyria digyna (assembly GCA_029168935.1). Lineage (NCBI taxonomy): Eukaryota > Viridiplantae > Streptophyta > Magnoliopsida > Caryophyllales > Polygonaceae > Oxyria > Oxyria digyna. The sequence continues at coordinate 31,219,811 of JAPVLV010000011.1, read as the reverse complement.
ATACTCTGCTGTCAGAAAACCGCGATCGAAGTTATCGAGACGCGGTCGCGGTTCTCCTTGTACTGAGAATTCTGGCAAACACAAACCGCGGGCGCGGTTTCCGAGCCGCGGGCGCGGTTCACCTTTTTCCGAGAATATTTGAGAGCATAAACCGCGAGCGCGGTTTTCGGGCCGCGGGTGCGGCTTGTTCTCAGCAGAAGCAGAGTTTACAGAATAAATTTGATACAAGTTTTCATCCGGGAACGTACCTTGAATTTGAACCTGTAATTTACCGTCCTCTTGCACAATCCGGCTCAAATGATCAGCTACGGAGTTTTCGACTCCCTTCTTGTCCCGGATTTCCACATTGAACTCGCTTAAGAGCAAAACCCATCGAATGAGTCTTGGCTTTGATTCCTTCTTCGTCATGAGATAACGAAGAGCAGCGTGGTCCGTGTGGATAATCACCTTCGTGCCCAAAAGATATTGCCGAAACTTTTCAAGGGCAAACACCACGACTAGTGATGTGGCTAAAGTCGTAGTGCCAAATCAAAGAAATAAACTCTAAACACTAACCAGAGTATAGCAAGTAAGTAAAGGTCGAACCCAAGGGAATCAAAACACCAAATCAATGCAGTCAAATGAAATATCAACTAGTAGACAAGTAACAAGTAACCAAGGGGGGGTTTTGATTGTATGAAGCACAAAAGTAACAAGTATCAAGCAAAGAGAGTTTGGGTGAGAATATAATGAGAAGGGGTTTCACCTAGCAAGTATCCACACAACAGTCAATCAAGTTGATCATAGATTTATCTCAAGTTCTATTCAATCCTAGGGAATGTTCCTATTCCAATCTTTAATATATCAGCAGGCCAACCGGTCCTGATAATACTTACTATTCAGCAATCAGGGAAACCTCTCAAGATTAGATGAAATAGCAGCAAAGAGCACAAGAATTATAAGGATGCATGTAATAACTTACAACCGTCAAGTATTAACATGCAATCAATTCTCTTTCATAAAAGCAATCAACTACCAGATCATGCAGATATGAGCGCTACAATGACAAGGAATTCCACCGTATATTCCTAGTCCAGCAATAGAAAACTATCAATCAAACTAGGTGATCAAGCTAGCAAAACTAATAGAAATCAATAGATGAAGAACAAGAGAATTAATACAAACCCATAGGAAAAGAACAAGAGTTTAGAAATCTCACAACTTAATAACTGAAGGTTTCAACCGCTTGGTAAAACAATGGAGATTAGTTCCTGCTCATGGTTGCAGAACTAAATTGTCTGATGGAAAAGATGATAAGAACTAGGGTATATAAAGAGACTAACCCTAAAAATATATGGTAAAAGATATATCCTAAAACTAATTAAGGAAAAAGGAAAAGAAAAGAAATAACACAAAAGGAATAAAAGGAAGCTCAAATTCGGTGAACTCATGTGAATTAAATTCACAACTTGCAGCCTAGCTGCCTGCTTCCACAATGCGTGCTCCATATCCACTCTTGCACGGCCCATCTGCTCCAATCAGCCCAATTCACGTGGCCCGCAAGCATTCAGCCCAACAGTACAGCAGTCCATAGTTATCTCAATTTCTTCACCGATACGGGCCGGCCTTCTCCCTATCTTCGTGGGCTTCGTCTCAAATAATCATGGGCCGACTACTGCTCAACATTCCAACAACAACCTACCCGCGATCGCCGTCGGTGATTTCTTCAAGTCTTCAACTCTTAATAAATATATCAGAACATAATAATGACTCGAAACACATGTAATAATACTCCTAAACTAATGTAATAATCCCTAGTTACGCTATACAAAGTGCAGCGTATCAAATACCCCCATACTTAGACTTTTACTCGTCCCGAGTAACTTACAGAAAAGCTACCCATACAATAAAATGCTCAAAGTCTCAGGAAGTACAAAAATATCTCCTAGTGATTACATAACCAATACGCTCCTCCAAACATAACAACAACAATCAAGAACGATGTGATAAAATAAGCACATACCCAGAACTACACCTTATTCCTCCAAGTGGCCTACCCGAATCCTCCTATACGCCTCCTTCTTATGTCTCCATACGCCAAGATGATAAAGATCCTAAAACACTCAATTTTTTTTCTTTTATTAACACTCATCTTGCTTGGGCGCCCTTTCGGGTTTTCATCCCAACCACTCAATAATTGTTCCAGGCTCACAAAACTCACATCACTCAAGACTTAGTTTTGCCCCAGCCTAATGCCGGTCAAGCCACCTTCTTATTGCATAGATCTTGCTATCCAAGGATTTTATATGCCTTTTTTTCAATTTTTGTGGCTTTTTCATACAATATATATAATAAGCTCATGCAGATACAACCAACACCCAAATAATTACATGTGAATACATTCTCCTCCCCCATACTTAAACATTGCATTGTCCTCAATGAAATGGATGACATAAAAACGAACCCAGGGAAGGAGACAGAAGACTCACATACAAGGTCGGATGACCTTCCTCCAATAAAACTCAAAGTGTGGTAGAATGAGAAACTAGATGAGCACTAAATGTAATCCAATAATGCATAACTCATCTAAAGCAAAAGAAAGAATACCTTCAATGTAGAAGATGACCCAAACAAATCAACTCCTTGCAAAGAACATGGTCACCAACAAGCTAAGCTCCAGCGAATGTAGATCTAGAATGATAGTACTAATCGAAACCAAACTTGATGAAATACAACTCCTTACTTTCTTTTCTCTCATATTTTTTTCTGCGCTCTATTTTTTTAATCCGATATATTATTTTTTTCTCGGAATGATTTTCGGAACTTTTTTTATTTTTATTTATTTTTATTTTTTTATTTTTAGACGGGAGAGAAGACTTACTGCGAGATTGGCTACTGACTGTAGCGGACCCTAAGCTTCGGTGATTTCCTCCTGTCCATAGAAAAACTAAAAAGAAAATTAAACCGAACAAAAACAAATAAAAACAAACTCGAACCTCGGGTTGCCTCCCGAGTAGCGCCTTATTTTATGTCGTGGCTCGACATGAAACTCAAGAGATTTAACTAACGCCATTTGGCTTTGTGAAAACCGTCTCTTGTCTGAATTCTCTCTTGAACCACTCATGGAACGCCTTAAATCTCGTTCCTCTTACCTTAACCACCTTGTCTTTAGCAATGAAGGTGGTTACATTCCTCCTTGACCGTATCAGGCGGCTGTTTAAGCTCAATGTCAAGTGCCTGTACACTAGACATCAATGGTCTCTCGCCTGACGAGGTCAGTAATGGAGGGCGATTGCCCAAAGGATGTGAAAAGAGCTTACCTTTAGGCTCTGGCTTAGCGTGACACTCCTGCATGTTAGTAGATAAAGCAAAATCTACTTTTGGGGGCTCTAAGATATTCTCTAAAACAGGTTGCAATTTATCCTTACAAGTAAGATTAATTACATCAATAGCACATAGAGAATTTTTATCAATGGGATCCATATCATATATATTATATTCTACCTTATCCCCATCAAACTCCATAGAGAGAGTCCCACTATTAACATCAATTTTCGTTTGTGCAGTTTTCATGAAAGGTCTACCTAACAGTATAGGTGTGACATTATTAGCATGCTCCATATCTAACACAAAGAAATCAGCAGGAAAAATCAGATCACCAACCATAACAAGAACATCTTCAACAACCCCTTTCGGGTATACAGTAGACCTATCAGCAAGTTGAATAACAGTTCCTGTTTTATGCAAAGGTCCTAAGCCTAGTGATTCATACAAAGAGTAAGGCAAAACATTGATTGATGCACCTAAATCTAGCATGGCTTTGTCAAATTTAGTTTCACCAATCACACATGGAATGCTAAATATGCCTGGATCACCACATTTCTTAGGCATGCGTTTTTGAAACACTGCAGAAACTTGTTCACTTATTTCAACTTTCTTCTTTCCTTTCAGTTTTTGATTTCTTTTGATAGTGCAAACTTCTTTCAAAAACTTAGCAAATCTAGGAATACTCTTAACAAGTTTGAGCAAAGGAATGTTTACCTCACACCTACTAAAGGTTTCGAAGATTTCGTTGTCGTTCTCCAGCCTTCGAGTATCCTTCAATGCCTCAGGAAAGGGGGCAACAGGCTTCTGAGAGAACAGAGGGGGAAAATTCGGGCGAACATAATCGTCAATGTACTCTGGGAACTCTTGGCGATCGCCATCAATTCTCGGCGATCGCGGTCGCGAATAATCTTTCACCTCAGCTTCTGGAATGGAATGTCGATCGCCATTGCCATATGGCGATCGCGGTCGCGATGCAGATCCTGTTTTGCTCTCTGTAATCTCATGGCGATCGCCACTCAGATCTGGCGATCGCGGTTTTGGCACAGAACAGTCATTTAAAGTTTTTCCGCTCCTCAAGAACATTGCACTGACGTTCTCTCTCGGGTTTCTTACCGGTTCCCTGGCCTCTAATTTACTTACAGCTTGAGCAATCTGTCCTAATTGATTTTCAAGATTTTGGATACTCGATTCCGTTCTAGCATTTTGTTGCATCACAGTTTGAGCTAAGGACTTGATCATATCTTCAACAGTCATAGAATTCTGAGGTCTAGGTTGCTGATAATTAATATTATGAGAATCATACCTTGGCCTTGGTTGCCATCCACCAACAGCGTTTACCTCAGCATTCGGCTCTTGGAGTTGTTGACCACCACTTTGCAGCATAAAAGACTTCATCATATCTTTCAGTTCATTCGTATCACTTTGAATTTGATCTGAATTAATTGCTTTGACTGAGTGGGATCCCTGTCTACTGCCAAACTGCCTTGAACTCTCAGCTAGCTCTTCAAACATTTCAGTGGCCTGAGGTATAGTTAGTTTCAGAAAATTACCTCTACAAGATGCGTTTACCATTCGATGATCCTCATCAATCAGGCCACTAAATAAGTACATAAGGAGATCTTGGTCAGTATAACTATGGAATGGACAGCTTGAGCAAAGCTTCTTGAATCTCTCATAATATTCATAGAGACTCTCAGTTGAATGTTGTTGAAGATTCGTGATCTCCTTCTTCAAGCTGCTCAGTTTTGTGGCTGGAAAATATTTCTCCAAGAAGACTTTCTTCATCTTAGCCCAGGTATCAATACTCCCCGGAGCTTGATAATAAAGCCAATCATTCGCAGCGTCTTTCAGAGTAAATCCGAAAGCTCTCAGCATGACCTGCTCCTCTGTAACACCTCTTGGCTTCATACTAGAACATATGGCATGGAATTGAGCCAAGTGTTTGTTGGGATCTTCTCCTGCTAAGCCATGGAAGTGTGGAAGCTCATGAATTAAACCAACTTTTAATTCAAAATTCACACCTTCTTCAATCTCAGGAAATCTCACTGCTAAAGGTTGTTGGTTTAAGTCTGGGGCAGTGAGTTGCCTCATAGTAGGCAATGGCGGTCCATGTCGATCACCCATCTCGTTATCTTGGTTCAGAGCTGCTCTTTGGTTCCAAAGGAACGTCCTTTCAATCTCTGGGTCAAAGGCAACAAGAGATGAATCAGTAGCACGGGTCTGAACCATAAAGGTTCACACCAAACAGTTGATAATTTCACAATTAGCACAAAATTGGAATAATTCAATTCCCCGGCAACGGCGCCAAATTTGATGTGGCTAAAGTCGTAGTGCCAAATCAAAGAAATAAACTCTAAACACTAACCAGAGTATAGCAAGTAAGTAGAGGTCGAACCCAAGGGAATCAAAACACCAAATCAATGCAGTCAAATGAAATATCAACTAGTAGACAAGTAACAAGTAACCAAGGGGTTTTTTTGATTGTATGAAGCACAAAAGTAACAAGTATCAAGCAAAGGGAGTTTGAGTGAGAATATAATGAGAAGGGGTTTCACCTAGCAAGTATCCACACAACAGTCAATCAAGTTGATCATAGATTTATCTCAAGTTCTATTCAATCCTAGGGAATGTTCCTATTCCAATCTTTAATATATCAGCAGGCCAACCGGTCCTGATAATACTTACTATTCAGCAATCAGGGAAACCTCTCAAGATTAGATGAAATAGCAGCAAAGAGAACAGGAATTATAAGGATGCATGCAATAACTTACAACCGTCAAGTATTAACATGCAATCAATTCTCTTTCATAAAAGCAATCAACTACCTGATCATGCAGATATGAGCGCTACAATGACAAGGAATTCCACCGTATATTCCTAGTCTAGCAATAGAAAACTATCAATCAAAGTAGGTGATCAAGCTAGCAAAACTAATAGAAATCAATAGATGAAGAACAAGAGAATTAATACAAACCCATAGGAAAAGAACAAGATTTTAGAAATCTCACAACTTAATAACTGAAGGTTTCAACCGCTTGGTAAAACAATGGAGATTAGTTCCTGCTCATGGTTGCAGAACTAAATTGTCTGATGGAAAAGATGATAGAAAAGATGATAAGAACTAGGGTATATAAAGAGACTAACCCTAAAAATATATGGTAAAAGATATATCCTAAAACTAATTAAGGAAAAAGGAAAAGAAAAGAAATAACACAAAAGGAATAAAAGGAAGCTCAAATTCGGTGAACTCATGTGAATTAAATTCACAACTTGCAGCCTAGCTGCCTGCTTTCACAATGCGTGCTCCATATCCACTCTTGCACGGCCCATCTGCTCCAATCAGCCCAATTCACGTGGCCCGCAAGCATTCAGCCCAACAGCACAGCAGTCCATAGTTACCTCAATTTCTTCACCGATACGGGCCGGCCTTCTCCCTATCTTCGTGGGCTTCGTCTCAAATAATCATGGGCCGACTACTGCTCAACATTCCAACAACAACCTACCCGCGATCGCCGTCGGTGATTTCTTCAAGTCTTCAACTCTTAATAAATATCTCAGAACATAACAATGACTCGAAAAACATGTAATAATACTCCCAAACTAATGTAATAATCCCTAGTTACGCTATACAAAGTGCAGCGTATCAACTAGCAACTCCTTTTTCGTGGTGGAGTAATTCCTCTGAGCTCCGTTCAAAGTCGTGGAAGCATAGTAGATGACGTGCATTGCTGTTCCGACTTTTTGACCAAGAACGGCTCCCACCGTGTAATCACTAGCATCACACATGATCTCAAAGGGTAGAGACCAATCGGGTACTTGGATGATTGGTGCTTCGGTGAGGTGTGCTTTTAGAGTGTCGAATGCCTTCTTGAACACATTCGACATGTCAAAGGTAGCTTCCTTCTTCAAAAGCTCACATAGGGGCGTGGAGATCTTAGAGAAGTCCTTGATAAACCTGCGATAAAAACCTGCATGGCCTAGGAAAGAACGCACTTCATGCACATTAGTAGGATAAGGCAACGATTGAATGACGTCAATCTTTGCCTTATCGACCTCAATACCCCTAGCTGAAATTATGTGCCCCAATACTATCCCTTGTTCAACCATAAAATGACACTTTTCATAATTCAATACTAGATTAGTATCTACACATCTTTTAAGCACAAGTGACAAATGATTTAAACATGCATCAAAGCAATCCCTATGTACCGTAAAATCATCCATAAAAACTTCTATGAAATGTTCAATGTATTCCGAGAAGATACTTACCATACATCGTTGAAAGGTCCCGGGCGCGTTACATAATCCAAAAGGCATCCTACGATATGCAAAAGTGCCAAAGGGACATGTAAACGTCGTCTTCTCTTGATCTTCGGGTGCAATAGCCACCTGAAAATACCCTGAATACCCATCTAGAAAGCAATAATACGGACGACCGACAAGTCATTCAAGCATTTGATCAATAAAAGGGAGAGGGAAATGATCTTTTCGGGTTACCGCGTTCAGCTTGCGGTAGTCAATGCATACTCTCCAACTCGTTTGAGCTCGGGTAGGAACCTTCTCACCTTGTTGATTCTCTACCAATGTTATGCCCCCTTCTTAGGGACACATTGAGTTGGACTCACCCATTGGCTATCCGAAATGGGGTAGATCATGTCAGCTTGAAGAAGTTTCAGCACCTCCTTCTTGACCACCTCCATCATAGGTGGGTTTAATCTTCTTTGGGGTTGCCTAGAGGGTTTAGCACCTTCCTCAAGAAGGATCCTGTGCATACAGGTGGAAGGGATAATTCCCTTGATGTCAGCAATGGTCCACCCAAGAGCGGTAATGTGTTCTTTCAACACCATCACCAACCTTCTCTCTTGTTCACCTGTCAACTTGCTCGAAATGATTACCGGGAGGGTATCATTTTCCCCAAGAAAAGCATACTTCAAGTGCTCAGGTAATTGCTTGAGCTCTACAACCGGTGCCTGCACAATAGAAGGAAGAAGCTTTTCGCTCTCCAAAGTTAGTAGCAGGGCCGACCGGCCAAAATTCTACCCCAAGCGTCTAGACGAGCTAGAACACTTTGAATCTCAGGTGGAAGAGACAAATCAAGTGTTGGTGAGTGAACGATGCTGTGTTCTAATACACTTTGCAATTCATCCAAGCCAAAGATATTGAAAACATCTTGAACTATAGGATCAATTACATCGATTGAACAAATAGACGCAACATCTTCGACTGGGTGTTTCATAGCATCAAAAATGTTAAATTGAACCATTTCCCCATCGAACTCTAAAGTAAGAGATCCACTAGCCAAATCAATCTTTGTGTTAGCGGTTCGCATGAAGGGCCTCCCAAGCAAAATAGGAGCAACTTGCCCATCATGTTCCATGTCTAACACAAAGAAATCAGCGGGAAAGAACAAATTATCCACCATAACCAAAACGTTTTCAACTACACCTTTAGGATACACGGTGGACCTATCGGCTAGTTGAATAACAATTCTGGTTTCATGAAGTGGACCTAACCCAAGAATCTTATAGAGAGAGTAAGGCAACACATTTATCGATGCACCCAAATCGAGCATGGCTCGTTCAAAATGCGTGTCACCTATACGGCAAGGTATGCTGACCATGCCCGGATCGCTGCACTTCTTAGGCATTCGCCTTTGAAATACAGCGGAGACACGCTCGCTTACCGTCACCTTTTGTTTCCCTTTCAACTTTTGATTCCTCTTGATTGTGCAAAGTTCTTTTAAAAACTTTGCATATCGAGGAATGCTTTTAATTAACTTGAGCAAGGGAATGTTTACCTCACATTTGCTGAACATCTCAAACAACTCCTTGTCGTTTTCCGGCCTTTTGGTGTTCCTAAGGGCATCGGGAAACGGGGCGGGAGGCTTGGTGGAGTCGAGAGGTGGAAAGTTGGGGCGAACGTAGTTGTCCTGTCTCAACCGGAAATCCCCCCGATCCTCCACTTTGAGTTCAACATTTTGTGAAGGAAATTCCGAAACATTTGCCTCAGTAGAGGAGCCACGGGCGCGGTTTTCGGGCCGCGGGCGCGGCTCTCGGCTGTCCTCAGAAATCGACTTTTCTGCAGAAGCCTCAACAAGGTTTTTGGTTTCCCCTAAAATCTTACCACTTCTTGTTGTTACTGCACTTACATTTCTGGTTGGATTCACCACCGTTTGGGACGGTAGAGAATTGGAATTTTGTTGTGCAATGGTGGTTACAGCTTCAGCCAACTGCCCAATTTGCTTCTCCATGTTCTTGATGCTCGACTCGGTCGTTTGAACATGAGTTGTGAAGTGTTGAGTCAAGGATCTCAGCAGCTCCGCAGTAGATGGTCCAACATTGGGTCGAGGGCCTTGAGCTTGTTGTTGGGGCTCATTTGGATCACGCCATCGAAAATTGGGATGATCTCTATACCTCGGGTTGTAGTTGTTTTGTTGATCACCACGAGGTCGTGGGGGTCCATACCCACCACCACCAGCATTGACTTCAGCAACGTCTTCACCTTCAAGCTCAGGGCATTTATCTGTAAAATGAGAAGGGTCAGCACAAATACCACATACCTTTACTTGTTGTTGTTGTCCTTTTTGCAACTGAGAGACCATCTTTTTCAACTCTATAAGCTCAGCTACAAGAGCGGGATCCCCTGAACTTGCTGCGTGCACTCCCTTTTTGGTGTATGTCCTACCAAAACTCCTTGTGCTCTCAGCCATATCTTGCAATTTCTCCATGGCATCCTCTGGCGTCATGTTGAGAATATTCCCACCACACGCAGCATCAACCATCCTCCTTTCTTGGTTAAGGAGACCATTGCAAATGTAAAGCACTAGATCCTCGGTATCATACCCATGAAAAGGGCACGAAGCACACAACCCCTTGAAGCGTTCAAGGTAGTCATAGAGAGTTTCGTCTTCACTTTGCTCGACATGGGCTATCTCCTTCTTGAGAGCATTTGCCTTCTTCACCGGAAAATACTTGGTCAAGAACACCTTGTGCAACTTTTCCCAATTATCAACCGAACCGGTTGGAAAATGGTAATACCAAGAACGAGCACCATCCTTCAAAGTGAACCCGAAGGCTCTCATCTTGATCTGCTCTTCCGTGACGTTTGGCGGTTTGGTCTTCATGCAAATGTCATGAAATTGGTTCAAATGCATGATCAGATCCTCACCAGCCAAACCATGGAAACTTGGGAGCAAATTGATCACCCCCGACTTGAGCTCGAAAGTCACCCCATGAGCAAGGGGTGGAATAACCACAGCTTGAGGTTGCTGTGTCAGGTTCGGTGTTTGCCGCTCTCTCAAAGTGCGAGTAACACCACCTCCTGGTAGCCTTGCCTCAATTAGCTCCCGTTGAGCATCAACGACCAACTGCATGTCAGCCAATTGACGTTGCACTTCAGCAAGAGCTTCTCGATCGGCCATTCCTACTGTCTCAGTCCCGACTCTGTTCTCTCTTCGATTCCGATGAAAAGTTCTCTCGATCTCTGAATCAAGAATAGAAAGAGGCTGATTAATAGAACGGGTGTTGACCATTCACTAGTCAACACTAAAGTTAATCAAGATAAGAACTTAAAAATAAGAAAATTTGATTCCCCGGCAACGGCGCCAAATTTGACGAGGCTAATTTGTCGTGTGCCAAGTCAAGTAATTCTAACGTGCAAACTAAGTAATATAGTGCGCAAGCAAGGGTCGAATCCCAAGAGAATCAGTTTATCAAATTCTTAAGTTATCACAATGACTAACCAATAAACGTAACCAAAGGGGGTTTTTAATGGTTTTGATACGAAGTATCGAATGTGAACTTGGTTATAACAATATTAAGCGAAGTGTTCCACTTAGCGATTATCCACAATTAGATTAACAAGTTGATCTTAGAATCTTTTTCATCCCTATGTCAAGTTCTCAAGTGATCGTTCTAATTCCTGTTCTTGAATAGTTATTAGTCCAACTAGTCCTAATAACCCTTACTCGATTATAACCTTGAAACTATCAAAATTCAATAACAAAGTAACAATGCATTCAGGAATAGATAGATACATGCAATATCATGGACAACTAGTCAGATGCTCGACATGTACTCAATTCTCTTCTCTAATAACAATCACAACTAGTTCATGCAAATAGATTGTGCTACACAACAAGTATGATAATTCAACTAGAAGTATCAAACTCTAGCAATATGAATAAGATAAAACTAACTTAGGTGATCAATCTAAAGTAGTAAATCTAGTTCATGGACAATACAAACAAGAGAGTTGAGACAATCAAAGAGTAGACAAAGGGAAAGGATAAACTAACAACTTGTTGAATCCAAAAGCTTCAAACGCCAAGTGAAACAAAGGAACTTTAGCAACTCATAAGTTTGTGAAAAACTCTCAAAAAAATTAAGTAAACAAAAGGTATATGATCAAGGATGATCATCCACAACCTAAATAGTCATCAGCTATTGTAACAGCCAAATTAAGGTAATAAAAACGTGTGGAAAGTTACAGAATTAAACACAAAATACTTCAATTGGCAAAGACATCAATTTGATTCTTCTGTCGAGGAACCGCACCCGCGGGTTGAGAGCCGCGGGCGCGGTTTTGGATTCTCCAGAATTTCAGGATGGCAGAGGGTCGCGGGCGCGGTTTGGGATCCGCGGGCGCGGCTTGTGCTTTCTCGGATCCTTGGCTGAGGGTGAAACCCGCGGGTGCGGCTTGAGACCCGCGGGTGCGGCTGTGTCGTCTGAGGTAGCAGCTACTGATTTCTTCAAGTCTTCGTCTTCAGCAGCTTCTTCCTTATGCTTCAATGCTTCCAATGCTTTGTATCATCTCTTGGAATCTCGTATGTAAATCTTCTCTCGAACAACTCCATGATACAGATTACATAGAAACAAATAACATAATCCTATACAAAACTAGCTAATAATCCATAGTTGCGGTATGTAAAACACCGCTTATCAATAATTCTTTTAAAATTTTTTTATCTGGGTTTCCGGTTTGGGACTGGAGAGAACAGAACCAGAAAATTCATGGACCGGACCGGAACCCGGAATTTCTCAAATATGTGGACCGGCGACCGGGCCGACCCGGAAAATCGGGTCTTTTTTGTGCATCCCACCTAGTGAGTTTCGAACGTCGATTTTTTTATTATAATAAAGAAAACTATAATTAAATAATATTTCTATATTATAATAATATATTATTTATAATAAATATATTATTTTTTGTTAATTTAAATAAAATAAAATATATGAAAAGTGAGTCTCTCAACGAGTTTCAAGATGTTTGGATCGATATAGGTTTGACCTAACGGGTCAGGCTGGATTCAGATCACCGAGTTACATTATCTTTTCGGGTCGGGTTGATGTGGGAAGTTAAAAGAAACCATTGAATTTAAAAATTAATTAATCCAAATTGAAATTACTTTGTCAAAGGGGTCATTTTATATGTATATATAGATTATTAACGAGTTTCATAATATAGGTTTTTCACTTGTGTCTTTTATATGTAAGACGATACAAGAGCAAGGTCGTCTCCTCCCACGCGATTTCTAAATATGCTATCTCGACTCAAAACGTAAAATTTAAAAATTTAAATTTTTTGTCTTCGGGTATTCAATTCAATATTATAATATATCAAAATAAAGCTCTTTTCGATCTCTACTTGTGAAATATACTAATTAAAAAAAAAACACATTAAAATGACGATTATCAAAAAAGGGGTGCAACACGAGGACTAGACCTGTCAGCGGTCGATCCGACCCGAAAAATACTCGACCCAACCTGACCCGAAAAGTGTGTGAACCCGTTTGGGTCAAACCTGGACCGACCCGAACTTCTCGAAACTCGTGGAGAGACCCACTTTCACATATCTTAGTTCATTTAAATTAAAAGTAACGATATATCTTATTAAATAACAATATAATAATATTATTTTATTATAAAAATATTTTTAAATTTTTTATTTTTTTTATTACAATAAAAAAACGAACATTTGAAATCCACTAGGTCGACCCGACCCGAACCAGTTCAACCCAAAAATTTTGTCAACACAATTGATCCAAACCCGTTTTCAAGCCGAATCCGACTCGTTCGACCTGTTTGCCAGATCTAACAAGGATTTTCCAGGAGGTTGCCCATCTTAGTACTACTTTCGCGCAACCACCCCTAAAATTAGCACATCTCCAACGTCTCTTTGATTCTGTTCATAACAAGTAATTTTGCATCGCTGGAGAGAGAGTACATGCTTCCAATTATTGGAATTCTAGCTGCACAAATTTGGAATAGGCATTTTGTTTTTCTACGAAGGAAACCGACACATAACCATAAGCTACATAATTAGGATATCAGTTTCATATAATTAATTTACATAAAACTTACTCCCTTCGTCCCTTAATAATATTTAAGAAAAATGAGATGAGTAGAAAGAAAAAGAAAAAGGAAGTTGAGTAGATGGTTGATTTGATTGATAAAATATTTTTAGATAAAAAAGAAGAATAAAATATTTAGTAAAGATAATAATGGTGGAAATTAGATAGAAAAAATGATATAGATGGTTGATTTGATTGATAAAGTGTTGTTAGAATATGAATAAAATAAATAAAGTAAGAGTATTATGAGAAAAAATTAATAAATATAAAAAGAATGTTACAAATATTTTAGGACGCCCGAAAAAAAAATATTGCAAACATTAAGGGACGGAGAGTATTAATTTAGCTAGATGCACAATGGAGCCTGTACTCGGAAAATCGAACGAGCATGGACATGATTACATCTCATATCTGTACATTGCAATGATCAGGAAAAGTCAAAAATCCAAGTTGAATACATGGTAGCACGTAGGAGAAGTGTTCCTCAAACATATCATGAATGCATGCCTGACGTGCAACCTAATAAGTTCATGATTATTCAAATCAAATAAGTATTATTCAAATCAAATATAGGACTTCAAACCACCACCCATAAAAGAGGGTTGAAAATCACCCACCATTAGACGAGACTGAAACCTCTCATACAAGGAGAGACTATAAAAATGACCTACAATACTAACTAGAAACAAATTTATAAATTTGGGGCTATCATCGACTTGCAAAACACATCAAAACGACGACTATCAAAAAGGGGGTGCAACACGAGGACTTCCCAGGAGGTCACCTATCCTAGTACTACTCTCGCCCAAGCAGGCTTAACTTCAGAGTTCTAATGGGATTCAGTGAATTAGTGCTGGTATGATCGCACCCGTCAACTCTACTCAACATTTTCTAAATATGTTATCTCCACTAAAAACGTAAAACTTAAAATCTTTGTCTTCATGTATTCGATTCAATATTATAATATATCAAAATAAAGCACTTTTCGATCTCTACTTGTGAAATATACTATTTTTCAAAGAACAAAACACATCAAAACGACGATTATCAAAAAAGGGGTGCAACACAAGTACTAGACATGTCAAAAAGCTGGCCCAACCCGCTAGGTCGACCCGACCCGAAAAATGCTCGACCCAACCCGACCCAAAAAGTGTGTGAACTCGTTTGGGTCAAACCCGGACCAACCTGATGAACTCTCACTTGAGAGCTCGAGCCCATCAAGTCACAACCCAAGGCCCCCCAAGTCAATTAGAGGTCCTTTGTAGAAATCAGGACCTCGGAGCCATTTACTGTTCATGCCGGAGCCGCTGGGAGCCTAACCTCAAGTTGCTCCAACCATATTTGCACATAGCGCGCCATAGCTCAAATGGTCACACTTTGCCTGAGCTCCACCCTAGCCATTGGACTCAAAATGACCCAAGGAGTCCATCTAAATCAAGAACGCTCGGCCAACTTCTCTATATATCAGGACCCGATTGACTAGAATCCGTTTTCAAGCCTAACCCGACACATTTGAACCGTTTACCAGGTCTAAGAAGGACTTCCCAGAAGGTCACCCATCTTAGTACTACTCTCGTCCAAGCACGTCTAAAATTAGAACATCTCCAACGTGCCTCTTTGATTCTGTTCATAACAAGTAATTTTGCATTGCTGGAGAGGGAGAGTACGTGCTTCCAATTATTGGAATTCTAGTTGCACAGATTTGGAATAGGCATTTTGTTTTTCTATGAAGGAAACCGACACATAACCATAAACTACATAATTAGGAATTTAGGATATCAGTTTCATATAATTAATTGACATAAAACTTATTAATTTACCTAATGCAGAATGCAGCCTGTACTCGGAAAATCGAACGAGCATGGACATGATTACATCTCATATCTGTACATTGCAATGATCAGGAAATGTCAAAACCATTAAAAAAAATCCAAGTTGAATACATGGTAGCACGTAGGAGAAGTGCTCCTCAAACATATCATGAATGAATGCCTGACGTGCAACCTAATAAGTTCATGATTATTCAAATCAAATAAGTAATGTTCTTAGAGAGAGTAGTTGTAGATCGAAATAACTATATAAAGGCAATGAATTGGATATCATATTGCACTCATCTCACATCTTCTCTTGTTAGCTCCATAGCCTAACATTCACCATGGCTTTCAAGAGATCCACCCTGCTCTCCTCTTTGCTTTTGTTGGCTTTGACGGTGCTTACATCTGCCGATTCCTATGGATATAGCACCCCTTCTCCTGTTTACAAAACCCCATCTCCTGTATACAAATCATCTCCTGTATACACACCATCTCCAGTCTACAAGAAATATACTCCTTCACCGGTGTACAAAACTCCGGTTTACACACCTTCACCTGTTTACTACAAGAAACCGGAGTACACTCCTTCTCCGATATACTACAAGTCTCCAGTGTACACACCTTCACCTGTCTACTACAAGAAACCCGCATACAGTCCTTCTCCTGTTTACTACAAGAAACCCGTATACACTCCTTCTCCAGTTTACTATAAGAAGCCTACATACACACCATCACCATACTATAAACCAGTCTACAAGGCTCCTGTCTACACTCCATCTCCCGCCTATAAGGCTCCAGTCTACACCCCATCTCCTGCCTACAAGGCTCCCGTCTACACCCCGTCTCCCGCATACAAGGCCCCAGTGTACACACCGTCTCCTGCCTACAAGACCCCCGTCTACACCCCATCACCAGAATACAAGGCACCAGTCTACACTCCATCACCCACCTACAAGGCACCCGTTTACAAACCTTCTCCCGTCTACAAGGCACCAGTGTACACTCCTTCCCCCTCGTACAAGGCTCCCGTAAAATACACCCCTTCTCCCGCCTACAAAGCTCCCGTAAAATACACTCCATCGCCTGCCTACAAGGCTCCTGTAGCATACACTCCATCCCCTGTGTACAAGGCCCCAGTATACACTCCATCTCCCGCATACAAGGCCCCCGTTTACACACCATCTCCAGCTTACAAGGCCCCCGTAACATACACTCCATCACCTTCATACAAGGCCCCGGTCTACACCCCGTCTCCAGCCTACAAAGCCCCAGTTTACACTCCTTCACCCGCATACAAGGCCCCAGTCTACACCCCATCTCCTGCATACAAGGCCCCTGTTGCTTACACCCCATCCCCCGCCTACAAAGCCCCCGTATCATACACACCATCCCCCGCCTACAAGTCCCCAGTCTACACCCCTTCCCCTGTTTACAAAGCCCCAGTATCATACACCCCAACTCCAGTTTACAAGGCCCCCGTCTACACCCCGTCTCCAGCCTACAAGGCCCCTGTCTACACCCCATCTCCCGCCTACAAGGCCCCAGTTTACACCCCATCTCCAGTCTACAAGGCCCCCGTCTACACCCCATCTCCTGCCTACAAGGCACCCGTATCTTACACTCCATCACCTTCTTACAAGGCTCCCGTCTACAAGGCACCCGTTTACACCCCTTCTCCCGTCTACAAGTCCCCAGTGTACACTCCTTCTCCAGTGTACAAGGCTCCCGTGTACACCCCGTCTCCCATCTATAAGTCTCCCGCCTACAAGGCCCCCGTCTACACTCCCTCACCTTCCTACAAGGCCCCCGTGTACACCCCTTCTCCCAGCTACAAGGCCCCCATCTACACTCCTTCACCCGCACACAAGGCTCCCGTCTACACACCATCTCCTGCCTACAAGGCCCCCGTCTACACCCCGTCTCCCGCCTACAAGGCCCCCATCTACACTCCTTCACCCGCATACAAGGCTCCCGTCTACACACCATCTCCTGCCTACAAGTCCCCCGTGTACACCCCGTCTCCCGCCTACAAGGGCCCAGTGTACACCCCGTCTCCCATCTACAAGGCTCCTGTCTACACCTCTTCTCCCATCTACAAGGCCCCCGTCTACACCCCTTCTCCCGCCTACAAGGCCCCCAACTACGGATACTAAATAAAATATGAATTTGCACTATTGAATTGAGTATCTTATATAAATTATGTACGGAATTTACTTGAAAGGAGAAACCCTTATTGTTCAAAGTTTCTTTCTATAGTAACAAATTCATTATTTTTATTTGTATGTTTTTAATTGAAACAATAATAATGAACTGTCACCTTGTTATAAGTGTGGTTGATTATCGTGATGAATGCGTTTTCTTGTTATAAGTGTGGTTGTTCAAGGTGCACATTTTTGTAACGTACGCTGGTCATCCGATAGCTAGACCGAATCAGGGGAGGGACGGGAAGGCGGTGACCAAGGTAGCTTCTTGGCACGAGGGGAGGTGCTTTGACACCATTTTTCCACGATTCCTACATTGAGCTCTCTTTGCCTTACTTATTATGAATCGCCTGCTAGAAGAGGAATAGGATATAGGTCAGCCGGGGTAATATTGTTGAATAAAGACCCCTTCTAAACTTGGCCCACCCTTCACTCTATTCACGGTTAGCCGGGAATGAGACTGGGAGTTCGATTTCTTTTATGACTTTCTTTCGCCTTGGACCTTACACTAAACAGAATCTCTTGCACGCGCGTATAATAGAATAAGTAAGGAACCGGTCTAATCTCAAGGGTGACAGCCCATACACTCCAACCCATCCTTGATAGCTCCATCTATTAATAAAGAAGTTATTTTACAAGAGGTTGTTGGTGAGACTTGAACCCGAGACCTTCATCATTTACCAAGCAGCAGCGCTACTTGGCCCACGTCTACACTCCATCACCTTCCTACAAGGCCCCCGTCTACACTCCATCACCTTCCTACAAGGCCCCCGTCTACATCCCGTCTCCAGCCTACAAGGCCCCTGTCTACACCCCATCTCCCGTCTACAAGGCCCCAGTTTACACACCGTCTCCAGTCTACAAGGCCCCCATCTACACCCCGTCTCCAGCCTACAAGGCCCTTGTCTACACCTCATCTCCCGCCTACAAGGCCCCAGTTTACACCCCGTCTCCAGTCTACAAGGCCCCCGTCTACACCCCATCTCCTGCCTACAAGGCACCCGTATCTTACACTCGATCACCTTCTTACAAGGCTCCCGTCTACAAGGCACCCGTTTACACCCTTTTTCCCGTCTACAAGTCCCCAGTGTACACTCCTTCTCCAGTGTACAAGGCTCCCGTGTACACCCCGTCTCCCATCTATAAGTCTCCCGCCTACACTCCATCGCCCGCCTACAAGGCCCCCGTCTACACTCTCTCACCTTCCTACAAGGCCCCTGTGTACACCCCTTCTCCCAGCTACAAGGCCCTCATCTACACTCCTACACCCGCATACAGGGCTCCCGTCTACACACCATCTCCCGCCTACAAGGCCCCCGTTTACACCCCATCTCTCGCCTACAAGGCCCCCATCTACACTCCATCACCCGCATACAAGGCTCCCGTCTACACACCATCTCCCGCCTACAAAGCCCCCGTCTACACCCCATCTCCCGCCTACAAGGCCCCTGTCTACACCCCTTCTCCCGTGTATAAAGCCCCCGTCTACACCCCTTCTCCCGCATACAAGACCCCCGTCTATACCCCTTCTCCCGTGTACAAGGCTCCCGTCTACACCCCTTCTCCCGCCTATAAGGCCCCTGCCTACACCCCTGCACCCGTATACAAAACCCCCGTCTACACCGCTTCTCCCACCTACAAGGCCCCTAACTACGGATACTAAAGAAAATATGAAATTGATTGAATTGAGTTTCTTATATAAAT
This sequence comes from Oxyria digyna, assembly GCA_029168935.1. NCBI lineage: Eukaryota > Viridiplantae > Streptophyta > Magnoliopsida > Caryophyllales > Polygonaceae > Oxyria > Oxyria digyna. The sequence goes on along the minus strand of JAPVLV010000011.1, from coordinate 31,200,435 downwards.
TATGTATTGAATTCACTTAAAAGGAGAAACCCTTGTTGTTCAAAGTTTCTTCTATGTGTAACAAATTCATCATTCTTATTTGTATGTTTTTAATAGAAACGATAATGAATTGTCACTTCGTTTTAACTGTGGTGGATTTTCATGTTGAATTTTACGAAAAATGATAGAATATTTATTCAAAATTCTTTCATCACTGCTGGCAATCCTTTTTATAGTTCGTACAATTGGCTAAATCAACTCTTAACTTTTGTAATAGCTATATCATTCTCGGTCTTATTAATAACAAACCAGAAACTTTATTTCACTAAGCTTGTTGAAAATACACCAGTACACAAACGTTAATTAATACCGGTTTTCTACTGATCAGATACCGATTTTCGTTCGAGTATAAAATAAAGCGATATCCAACATTGTTGTCAAGCTCTCAGACATATAGACCAAGATTGACAGACAATCTGAAAAAGAGCCTAAGTTTTTGAAGAATGGTGATGCCGGTGTGGTTAAGATGATTCCTACCAAGCCCGTGGTTGTCTAGACATTTTCCAAATACCCGTCGATTCCCTATTAGGGACACCAGGCATCCAGTTGTTGGTCTGATCAAGAGTGTTGACAAAGACACATCTGGTGCCAAGGTCACCAAGAATGCAACCAAAAAGGGTGAAAAATGAACTGTTGATGTGTTCTCGTCTCCGAAAACACCTTCTTTATACGGATCTAGATCGAGGTGCGAAGTCTTCTTGAGGTTGATGGTGAATGGAGCCTCAGATAAGGGTTGGCGTGGCTTTAGAGGTGAAGTGAATGAAGGATATAGCCTCTAACGAGGCTTGGTTGCAGCAGAAAATGGGTGACAATGAGGACTTGAGTCTCAATGGAAGGGAGACGAAGGACATGTTAGCGAAGCGGAAGACTTTGAATAAGCGAGTTCTTGAAGAGTTTCAAGGACTCGAGAAGGTGGGGATTTCCTCTTGTTGGACTCGATCCAAGCAAAAGAAGAAGGATAATTTCTAAGGGGAATCGAACCACCAAAGAAGGAGTTTTTGACGCCTAGACAAAATGAAGGAGAGACTCTCAACTGTGACTTTTGCATTAAACTTTTTTTTTGGTAGAAAACTTTTGCATTAAACTTAGATGTGGTTACAAATGGTAGCCATACGTCACTACGTCAAAAAACGTCTAATATCACATATAATATAACCCGGGCGTTCAAGTTGCGGGATATAAAAGATGTGCAAAAAAGGTCCTGCTACATATACCCCCGATCTTTCTACATCGGGGTTATATGTGACGAATAACATAACTTTATAACCCGTTGCCTTATAGATCCGGGTTATTTGGTATTTTTGAAAAAATATTTATAAACGCCCGTGATATTTGATAGACGCTTGAGAATTTTGGGATACGGTTAAAAGCTACAATATATATATATATAATAATAATAATATAAATTGTGTTAATTAGAAAACCCTAATCGCTGCTCAAAAAAAAAAGAAAACCCTAATCGCTGCTCAAAAAAAAAAGAAAACCCTAATCAAGCAGCCTCGTACGCCTTCTCTCCATCTTTCTCTTCAACTACTGCAACTGGCGGAGCAATGGAAGACCCTTGAAGTGAAGGTGGTTATGGTCACTGGAGCCTCCTCTGGAAACATCCTCGATAGCTAACAACAACGACCAGAGGGTTCAGCAGAACGGTTTTGATCGGAGAAGGAGGGTTCTGCTCCGTCTTCCGCGGCATCCTTAGGGCTCCTCATGCTCCCGAGTTGGATGTCGCCATTAAAAAGCTCAATCGAAATGGTTTTCAGGCATGTTCTCTTCGGTCGTAACCTAATTTGTTTAATGTTGGCTTCTAGCTTTGAATCTAGCGCATTTTTGTTTAAGAAATTACCATGTGCCAGAGATTTAGGGGAGTAGATTATGGCCATTTATTTTTTCTTAATGATTGATTGACATGTGAATTGAGCATATTGAGCATCTGGGTTAAGAAATTTGTTCGATTTGGGGGTCCAACTGAAGTTTTTCTGTTCTTGTATGTGAGATTGAGGTCCTGATACTTGAATTTGTGTGATATCAGGTACGAGAAGAGTTATATGCACTGTGATGTAGTTACTCATGTAGCAGCCTTGCCTGCAGACTTCTGTGTTACTAGCAGTTTAGAACAATCCTTTGCTTTCCTTGGATTTTCATATTGCACCATACAGAACATTAAATATAACTTTTTTGTCATCTGTTAAAAAACAAGTTTAATTAAAAGAATCAGCATCTGATATTTGAAGCTGTATTGGGATGATGAAGAGTTGCAGGTATGAACTAGTACAACCATCATTCTATCTAGGTTATTGTCTTGCATCTTAAGGTTTTGCATCTGATGTGATTGTTTTTGTAGAAATTCCCAATGTAGGGGTTGCTAATTTGAATTGGTGTTGGCACTTAGAGAATTGAATGAGTTCATAAAAGTATGCAACCCTTTAAAATGTGTTGAAAAACCAATTTGAAAGCAATCTGTAGGAAAAGAAAGTTTATAAGTGATCGTAATTCTTCAGTTGTGTACATCACTACTTTGATAGGTTCCATGCGTATCTGTAGGAAAAGAAAATTGAATATGCAAAATGCTAATAGACGTTTAGTGAGCATTTTATTTTCTAGCTATGAGAATTAAGATATGACAGTTACCTCTTTAGAAATTATTGGTTCATTTGTCCCAGCTTTGACTCTGTTTTATTTGTTGATATTAGTAGAATGATTATCTCCAATTCTCAGTATACTATATGTAGTACACCGCCATTAAATGATATTTCAATCCCAGCTAACGGTTTGTACTTACGGCTGTTAGTTTGGGCGTAATGTTAGCTTTCTTATTAACTCTCAGTATTCTTCCTTCTGAATCTATTCCATTAACAGTATAAATAAATGATTATGGCATTCCATTATTTTCCTAATATATCTCATTATCTCCCATAACCTTTAAAGTGACTAGATCTTATTCGATTTTTACACGTGTTTATTATCATGCTCTTGTTTTTTACTGCTTCAATCACTCTTAGTGACAGAATACTAATTTCTCATAGTAAAGAGAAAATTTCAGTTTATAAGTTTCTATATGTTTTTAATCTAGTCTATTAGCTCAAAGGGAGAGCAATGTGTAATTACACATGATGTGGGTTCGAATCCCACATAGACTGCAATAATATGAGCTTTGTTGAACATGTTTAGCTTATAAAAGTCCGGGTTAATAGATAAATCCTATTCAACGGTACTTTCCAATTAATCAAATAACCCATATGTTGAAAATCCGGGTTATTAGATAAATCAAATATCACGGACATATTGATTTAACAAGAATCCCGGATGTGCTAAAGTCCGGGTTATTTGATACCCTAATAACCCGGATCTATAGGTCTCAAGGAAAAAATGTTGAGAGCAAATAACCCGGGCATGTCCTTTTATGACCCGGGTTATTAGATCGATATCAAATATAGCGAAAACCTTTATCACGGATAGGATCCGGGATATTAGGCATTAAACGCCCGGGTTATCTAAGGCTTTTTGTAGTAGTGCGTGACTTTAACAGGGAACGTCCTCCTTGCAAAAGAAGGAACACTCCGCTAAAATGGAAATATTACATTAAATGCGTAATTAAGCCTTAAATGTAATTGGTTCTAATAAATGAAAATGATTGCTAGAATAATGTAAAAAGTAGGGGAAAATGAGATTATGTTATATTCTATGTAGCATTTATTGATGATTCAAGTCAAGGTAAGGCGGGGTCAAGCTTGATAAGGGGAACCGAGGACAAAACAGGCACAAGTCCATGGAGGCTTCCAAGGATGTAGCTTGAAACAAGGACGCTCCTTGTAAACCTCTAAGTGACCTTGAATAGGGGGTCGGTTCTTGATGTGGACATTCCGGAAAGTGAGGTCAAGTCATCTCATGGTCGAATGGGGTGGCAGGATCACATAAAATGCGTTTTCACTAGGCATTGCGTTTGTGGTTTCTTTTAGCATTGTTTTTCAAACTTGAGGGCTAAAAATGACATGCACATGCGGGGTGTGTGCATGTACTTTTCACATATAATCAATGACATGCAAATCTGTCAGTTGGCTTAAATTTGCATGTCATTACTAAAGAAAGTGCATGTAAATGACTTAAATGTGCATTCATTCGCATATTCGCACGTTAATATATATTTGCACCTGAATCTTTTCCTACCTTATAAGCATTAAGAATAAGAAGACAAATTTTATAAAAATAGACAACAAAATTGTGTGAGTTTTGCATTTTCATGTTGATAGTATGATTATTAATGCATAATTTTACAATGATAAAATGTCCAGACTTTCCTTATCATTTTGCAAAAATCACCATTTATACCAAATATTCAAGATGGTTGCGTCTCTGCAGTCCGGAAGAACCGAAGTTTCAGTGAAAAACAAGAAGAAAAGACCTATGTTGTATTCAACAATGCAGCATCAAGAGAAATTCTAATGAGTAGTGGGTGCAGTTTGGTTAAGCTCAGCAAATCTGAGACCAACACACATTGAGTGCTTCAGGAAATTCTCGGCGCACCTCTTTACACACGTCTCCTCTTGCTTGTCTAACGTCTTGCGCCTAAAGCTGTCCACACAATCACTGAAGCATTTCTCCACCAATGAATTATACATCCTTAAGCTACAATTCAACTTCCATTAATGTCAGAACATAAGCATCAAATATATCAGTCTTATATCAAACCAGAAGCTAACTCATGGGAAGATGTCCAGTTCAATTTAGAAATCTGTCCAGTTTCACCCAAATCATGCATCACACTGTGCAGGATAACATCATAATGTAACTATCAGACAGTTTACTGTTCCAGGGCAACAGAATTACAAGCATCCAAACAGATTCTCCATCTATGTTTCAGTGTAAAGCAAAAATACAATATGAACTCGAGCAAAAGAGAGATTCATTCCTACACTCTTAAAAACAAAGTTTTTGTTCAATTTGGTATTCAAATAAACAATCCAGCATCTGATAGGACAAAAACCTACCCACAAGTGTATGGGATCAGTTGTAGCTTTTCAAGTGTCGTTCCCACGAGGACAATGTAGTATCACCGTAACAAAACTGGTAAGCTAAGCCATGAAAGTAGAATTGTCGCTTTAAACTAAGAATTAAAATTCGATGGGATGGATAAAATCAATGGAAGAAAGTATCTAGGACCAGGGATCCCCGCAACAATGCCTCGGTGACTCAACGAATATTGGCCAGAAAATAGTCTGAACTTGTCTGACGGTAAATTATCTAAGATCTCTACTAACTCCTTTCAGACGATAATAGATGTGCCTAAACTCAAACTAATAGTCGTTGTCGCGCAAAACTAGTCAAATTTAGACCCATTAAGCATTTAGACCTCTAGGATTAACCAGGTTAACATTTGTTGTCGCACTCCGCTAAACTAGACAAACCTAGAGATTCTACGATAACTTAGGACTCCACATGAACAAATGAGATTATTCAGGTTCAAATTCTAGTGATCCGATAGTAGTAATCTCCTTTCAGACTCAAACCTTATAAAATTCTAATCAATTATCATCGATTGCATTAAGAACTCTAGAAATGAATCAGACGAAGTTTCAGGTTTCAATTCAGACAAATATCATTCATGAGTTCACCAATTCATTGTTGGGATCACCCCAACCCTAGAAAGGTGGGTTTAGCTAGACATAATCGTAATAACAACAAAAGAAATCATAATAACAATGGAAATCATAAACAAGATTAAAGAGAAAGTAATACTTGGTCTTGAATCTAGTGAAAGATCTCCAAAGTTGTAATCTTTCTCAAACTTGCAATCTTTCCAAAAAGGAGGCACGAGATTAGGTCTAGAACAAAAGTAAAAGTGTTGAAAAAGAGTCAAAAATTCGTCCCTAAAAAACTATTTAAATGGTCTAAAAACAAGCAAAAGTCCAAAACACATTCGGCCCAAAACAGGTGTTTGGCACGGTTTGTGACCAAACGGAACGGTTTGTGACAAACCGTGCCTCTTTGCAGAACATGTTTTTTGATGAAATCCAAATGGCACGGTTTAGAACCAAATGGAACGGTTTGTAGAAAACTGTGCCATCCTGCAGAAACTTTCTCCTTTGCTCCTTTCACTCCGCGCGGTTGATGACGAGCCGTGCCAACCTCCAGATAGTCCATACTTGTCGTCTTTTGCTTCCCTTGACATTCCTTAGCTCCGTGTGATCCTCTAATGATGTCCTTGTCTCGTTCAACGCCTCCAAACTCCACAGAATTACCTAAAAACATGCAAACAACTAGTGTAGACATCTAACTCGAAGAAATCAATGAAAACAACTAAAAACAAGATATAAACATGTGATAACGTCTAGCCTAATGACTAAAATGCAAGAGCCTAACTTGTATAATATGGATGTTATCAGCATCTCAACTTAAAAGATGAATTTTAATACAATCATAGACGAAACTGATCAATGACAAGTAATTTCATCATCTTCCTCTTTGGGACATAACAACACTAAAAGAATCGATCTTAGAATGCAATTGAGAAAGAACCTATCACGAATCTGCGATCGACCGTGGTGGCCATTCTAAGCTTGTCTTCCTCGGGAAGATTGTTGAGGTCGCTGAGCATGCTCTTGTCCATTTTTTCGATAACAGAACAACTCTTTCTCTATCTGTGTCCTCCTCTCAACTAAGGTTTTCGTAGGGTTTTGAGCTGAAGCGATTAGTTTCCTTTTCCTTGTTTGTTTAGTTACTTGGTAATCAATTACACTTTGTGAAATAGTTGTTTTATTAATAAGCGGAGCTACCAATGATGGGTTGAAGTGTATGGGATGCAGCCTTTGAGATTGGGCCGGCTCAAAGCGGTGGACGTTACAAATATAGCATTCCCAGCCAACCCCATACCTATCCAACCCTATTCTTAATCCGAACCCGATACCGAATATCTACCAAACATGCCCCTAAAGTTTTAGGCTTAGAAATGCATTCTCGATGCAGAAGTGTCTGACCGGAGGGAGAAGATCTGAATCCAATATAGAAAATATATAGTGTTGATTTTTTTTTAACAAGCTAGAAACGGAGCCCCCTTCATTAGGCATGTCAACCCCCGATGTGTGGACAAAGGGACAAGTCCCTTACCACTTGGCTACAAGAGCCTTGGCATATAGTGTTGATTGTTGGTGGTAAAAAAAGCATACTCTTTTTTTTTGAAAAAAAAAACAAAAGATTTATTGTTTACAAACAAATCAAGCCTAAATCATCATCGCGAATAATCTTGAAGAAATCATTCAAAGGATAGAATTTGAAATTTTGGGAGATGAGATCTCTTCGAATAGCCAAAGTTTATTCATTTGATGAGAAAGAGTTCCATTTGATGATGGTTAAGCGAAGGTCTTCCATATCAAAATCTCGAGATGTCGGGAAATCGACAGCCTAATTACAATCTCTACGAACATGAAAACATTGAAAAACATCAAAACATGTAAGAAGATTCGTGATGCCCACTATAATGGACTTAATTTCACAAGGAGTTTAGCAAGTTGAGAAAGACACTTGATAACAATAGAATTATCACTTTCAATAATGATATTCTTGATATTAAGCTAGAACAGTTGCAGCTTCATAAACCAAAACTGAAAAATCCGGAATACCGAGTTGGTTAACAAAAGGAAAGTTGACCTAAATAATTACGAATAATAAAACCAATAAACGTGGTTGAGTTATTTCTTTTTGGAATCATTAAATTTAAAGAACATTGGCTTTTTCCAGTGAGTGTTATTATTATTACTAGCCGTTATTACTAGCCGCCCCCTTCGGGGGCCGTGACTTTTTGTGGGTGGTATATTATTTTTTGTGTTGTTTCCTTCGCACCGGTAATCACCGAGGGTTTATCTTCGCACTATTGGTAAAGCTTTTGAAATTGAGAGTATATGCATTCGGAAATTGAGAGTATATTGCGCGCTGTTGTTTCCTTCCGCTTTCTTTCTCAATCCATATGTATGCTTGTTTTTAAAGTATTTTTCTCAAATACTGTGAATAAGTAAACAAATATTTTAGTTGTCAATCATTCCTTTTTTAAAATTTCTCAAATACTCTTATTAATGAATAAGTAAATAAAAAAAGACACATATTGTATTTTGTGTACAAACTTAGATTTTATGTGTATTTTTTTCATCTTATGAAATAACAAATTATACCCTATAATGACCTATTCAAAAGAATAACAAATTAACTTCCAATGTCAGGATAGTCACCATTACCTTTCTCATCTTCTGTAATATAACACTAATATACTTTGTGTTCAAAGCATATCAAATTGAAAGATAGCTCAAAATAAACCACAAATATAACACTAATATACTTTGCGTTCAAAGCATATCAAATTGAAAGATGACTCAAAATAAACCACAAATACGTGGGAGGATCAACTATTGTAAATTGGGAGGATCAACTATTGTAAATTGGATTGAATGATACCGGTTGAAGTCGCTATCTGCTTCAGAAGTCTTGGCAAAGACATCTGAAAATTCTGAAGCTGGATGTGCTGGACTGTCTTGTGGACTTCTTGCTGAATCATCTTCACTGTGAGGGTATCCAGATTCGCTATCAAGAACATGTTCACTTCGAGTTGAGTGTTTCTCAGTGTTTGACATTGAATCAGGGCTAAATCCACCATCAAGTGGATACATATCACCCAGGAATGATGCTGATGCTGTTTTTGACACAGTTGTTCCATTTTGAGAATCAGCTTTTGGATCTTTGTCAAACGCAAGCCCTGCAAATCAGAATTTTTCTAAGAAATAACAAAAAAAATTGTGTATGCATTATTGACCTGGATCTGGATATCAGGATATTTGTTCAGATACTCGATCGCATACTACATCATCCATATGGAAGCGGAAAAATATAAACAAAGTTAAATGCCACCAAACTGAGATCTGATAACCAGTCAAATCTAAAATCAATCTTATCAGAAACATTTGAGAAATTGCTTCTCAAAATTTGGCTTTTGAAAGCCAAACTGTTTATTATACATTCATATCCGTTCACTATTGGGAAATGACAATGCAATTGATCATCCCTCTAAACCTGGTTTGAGAAATCAAAGGCCGATTAGGAAGATGAATGAGAGCAATTAAATTTCTAAAGTGAAAATGCTAATTCAAGAAGGTTCACTATAATCTCAAAGGTAAAGAAGGTTCACCATAATTTCTATATGCTAAATCAAAACAGAAAATTTGATTATTTTAACATAAGCAAAAATAGAAAACAGAGGCAAAACTACAGAAAAATAGAAGTTGTTGTTGGATGCTAGGATGACAGAAGTTGTTGCTGGTTGTTGTAAATTAGAAGCTTAAAAACAGAAGTGCTGCAAAACAGAAGTTGTTGTTGGCTGTTGCGAAAAGAAGCAAAAAAATAGAAGTTGATATAAAAGAGATGCAAAACTGCTACAAAATAGAATTTTTTTGTTGGCTGCTGCAAAAAAGAAACCAAATGACATAAGCTAAAAACCAGAAGTAGCTGTAAAGAACAAAAGCTTGTTGTTGTACTGCTTACAACAGAAGCTAAACACATAAGGAAAATAACTAAAAGCATGATCTGTATTAAACACATAAGTCTGCTCTGCAAAGTGAGCAAATTTGTGCAATAATTCATGATTAATTCTTCTTATACACCCAATAAATAAGACTGATAGATTAATGTTAGGCATATGAAACTGTTGATGGGATTAATAGTACGGAACATACCGCAAACGCAAGATCCGTATTGCTTGATCCTGAGCTTCATTTTTTGTAGTTGGGCCCTTTTTGGCTTCACGTTGCCTGGCAATTTCTTCTTCAATCTGCCAATACATACTTATCAGCAATCCTAACACTTTCTACACAACAATATTCACCAAAGGATAAAGTGTGTTAACTTTCTGCAATATGAAGTTAACCAAACTTGCTACTATATTATTGAAGTTCTGTCAATACATACTTATCAGCAATCCTCTTTAAAACAGATTAAAGAGGATTCGGAATTTCCAACATACCAGTTGTATGTTGATAAAGTCTTCGGTGTCATCAATATACTCCTTCAGCTGGAAACAAAAGAGGAAGTGGCTCAATAACTATTTTAAAATTATTTATAAACATAATCAGAAGAAGATAGAAATTTACCGATGTTAATTTGTTGAGTAAGCTATCAATCACCACAAAATAGGCTTCCAACAACATTTCTAACTCTTCTATGTTCTCATTAGAACTCTCTGAACTCATCACGCCATCATGGCGGCTTTTAGCCACGCTTAAGCTTTTATCAAGCCTCCTAAAATCTGGAGGAGAAGAAACAGGAGAAACGGGTGCAGAAATAGACTGTCCACCATCAATTGATCTGAAACCCGACAAAGATTGTTCACCATCAAATGACATTTCCATTTGTCTCTTCTTCTCAGTAAGATACATCTCTGCCATATCACCATCATCATCCATTAGCTGCTCAATCTCATCCCCAACCTATAAAGTAAAAAATGGAGGGAAGTTACATAAGAAATTACCGCTGTTGAACACCGAAATTTCAGTGAATAAGTCAAAGAACTAAGTAATTCATAAGCATCAATACCTTTTGAACTCTTCTAGTCAATGCAAGAAGTCTGCATTTCAATCGTCGAACACGTTCCAGATTTTTGGTACTGATCTTTGATGTCAGCTCATCAAGCAGAGGATATGCTTCCATTCCCAACTCACTGCTAGATATTTTTTATTAGATTAGATGCATTGCAAGTTACACTATTATTCTTCTATCTAAATTTCCTCCACTAAACAACTGAAAATATTATAGCTTGAAGCTACATATGATACCAAAAATATACAACACGTTATGCAGTAAAAAATGGAATAGTGAAAAAGAGATTTCAATTTGAGTACTCACCTGTTATCTGTTCCATTGAGAAATAGGCGGTTAACCATATTCGGATCCGGGTCAGGAATGAAGAACACAGCAACAGTGCGGTCAGGGATACCGATTTCCCATAGAGTTGGACCGTTTCTTGGAGGCTCGTATATGACATGATCAAGTGCCAACTCGGACCCTAAATTTATAATGCAATCAGATGATTTTTGACACATAGTATATTGGACAAAAGAAGAACTATTTTGTTCATACCTGCTTCAACATTAATATCTACTTCATATCTGAATTCATCAATGACACCAGGAACTGATGCAAAAAAGTTGTACACACCAGGAATGACTCCTTTGATCTCAAAATTTCCGTTCTCATCTGCTTGAGTCCAGGACTGATAGCCCTGCAAAGATTTAACAAAAGATTGATCTGAGTTTTGCAAATTTCTTCTTAATGGTTATGTAAATATATATGGGACACATAGTATATTGGACAAAAGAAGAACTATTTCTTGCTGCAATCGGATGATTTTTGACACATTGTATATTGGACAAAAGAAGAACTATTTTGTTCATCCCTGCTTCAACATTAATATCTGCTTCATATCTGAATTCATCAATGACACCAGGAACTTATGCAAAAAGGTTGTACACACCAGGAATGACTCCTTTGATCTCAAAATTTCCATTCTCGTCTGCTTGAGTCCAGAACTGATAGCCCTGCAAAGATTTTAAAAAAAATTGATCTGAGCTTTGCAAATTTCTTCTTAATGGTTATGTAAATATATATGGGACACATAGTATATTGGACAAAAGAAGAACTATTTCTTGCTGCAATCAGATGATTTTTGACACATAGTATATTGGACAAAAGAAGAACTATTTTGTTCATACCTGCTTCAACATTAATATCTGCTTCATATCTGAATTCATCAATGACACCAGGAACTGATGCAAAAAGGTTGTACACACCATGAATGACTCTTTTGATCTCAAAATTTCCATTCTCGTCTGCTTGAGTCCAGAACTGATAGCCCTGCAAAGATTTTTTAAAAAATTGATCTGAGTTTTGCAAATTTTTTCTTAATGGTTATGTAAATATATATGGGATTTGTTTAACCTTTGTATATAGTTGCGAAGATCCCTTGTCGCCGGGCGGAGCTAAACCAATCCAAGCTGAACTTCCAGGTTGTGGTCCACTATTATTATACCTTTACATCAACAATCAAGATTGAATAAAGCTCGATCTTCAATGAGTTAGAAATTCATAATAAGATAAGTTAGATTTAACCTGTCATAAACTATGAGTTGTCCATTAACTGATCCTCGTTGGCACGGACTAACATAGTCTTGTGATTGTGGAAAGTCATAGGGCCAATTTTGTTGTTCCTTTAAAGCCTGATCTTTTTCCATATTCCATAGTTTATAAGGATCCTCACCATCAGAAACTGAGTTTAAATGCACCAAAAATGGACCATAAACCATCTTCCAGCTTTCGCCTTGCTCGATTTTAGTGAAGTTCTGATATAAAAAATGCTATCGTTAACCCCCAAAACAATGATCCCTCGTTCATCACACTAAACTCCAACCAAAAATATACAACACGTTATGCAGACTATTTCTAACTTAGCTAATATCCTCTGTCATGCTTCGTCTGAAATTATGAGTTCGAGATATCAAAGAAAACAATCAGTGGCAGCAAAATGAGATTCGTATATCTAAGTAATCTTAAACCTAGATGTCAAAACTGAAATGAAGCTCTCGTATCCTGTTCTAATGGGGATAGAACAACATCACATGGGGTGTGATGTTGTCTTTGACGTTTCATAACCAATTTGTTGTATTTGACCTGTTCTAACCCGTTTTCATAGCTTGCGTATCTAAAAGCATCTGAAATAAAATTAGTGTTTCTAGAGTATGTCACTTCTTTAAATTGATGTGAACAATATTTGAATAGAAGAGGGAAAAAGAAGAGCTTATCGTTCTTGCTGGCCCCTCCGTTTCTGATATCTGCTTGCACCTGGAATGTTGAGATAGAATCGTGGACAAAGGGATGAAGCCAACTGCAGAAATTAAAGGTAAGTTAAAATTCAAAATCAAAATTGATTGAGAACCATTCATATCATCAAAGAAATATCACAAAGACAATATGACTCCTGATTTTGTGTGTCACACTCTCCACAAAGTTGTTAGACTGCACAAATACATCCAGAAATTCAAAAAAATCACACGACCAATCAAAATCATCTCACTACCACAAACATATTAACTCAGCTAAAAAAGAACATAGCTAAGAATACCGACATAGCTAAGAATAACATAAAAATTCCTATATATAGGACATGGTAAGATAGAATTTCTGCAAACCAAACACCATTTAAATTTTCACATAGAAACTAAATTTAAAAGAAGATGAGTACCTGATCTCCTTCTGGATGTTCCTATTAGCCTCCTTAAGCTTGATGAGATCCTCTTGCATCTTTTGCACAACACCAGATCCACAAATCCCCAAAAGTTAGGGTTTCGAAAATTCGACCGAACAACAGAAAAGAGGAAACAGGGAGAAATCTGCACCGCATAGTGAGGACTCCAGAGATCTTTCCCCGAAAGTTGCTGGTACATGTCGTACATCTGCTTCATTCTGCAGATAGCGTTATCGGTTGATCGTTTAATTGAACAAATTAGCAATCAATGGCCTTCTTTGCACCGTCAACCATCTCCACTTTCTTGAGCGCCAAATTTCCATTTACAACAGTTAACTGCAAGAATTCTGAAAGTCGAGAGCATGAAGATGATGAAACATATACCTGCACGTATAATTGGAGTTGTTTGAGATACTCAATCACATCAACTATAAATTCCTTTATCAGCATGCATAACATAAAATAGATTCCAGCAACATTCCAATTCCACTCTATCTCAGTCCCTCAATCAAACAGATAATGGTCCAAACTCATTATTAGTTCATTTTTATCGATTCTTATATATCCAGAGCAAATACAGTAATTGAAAAGAGAATTAGCAGCTAAAAAATAATGACAGATGTAAGTCCAATTGCGTCAGTGGTTTGTTTGTTATGGGAAAGAACAAAACGAAGTGCAAGGAATTGTTAAAAGCAAGATTGAAAGCTAGAAAAGGGAGTGTACTTACTGGATGAGGGAGTAGTTATCCAATTACTTTGAGATGATGATTATGGTTGTTAAGCGGTTCGAGTTGAGCTGATTTTTCTTGATAATCACCACAAAATTGTTAAAATATTAATTTAGTTGTTCAGATCACTGAAAATCCAAAACTTATACGCAATAACATTAAATTTTCAATTATCATAAAAAAACAATTAGTAAGCTCATTCTCAAACAAATCTTTCTACAACTAACTAAAACATGCAGAAGTGTTTCTCATTCTTAATCAGTATACTCTTTCTCAAACAGATTTCTGCAAAAGTAAAGGAATGCTTTGATGAGCTGATTTCTTTGTCTTGTCAGTTCTTCCCTAACTTTTGTTGAGTTTTTTTATTTACCTGGTTTCCAAGTGAAGGAATGTTTTGATGAACGATCCATTATGAGTCAACAACTTCTATTTTCTCATGTTGATGCGGGAGCATCTGAGCTACCATCAAGAGCATCTGAGTTATCATCAAGGATGCCTCGTCCTAAATTTGAAGATGTGCTAACCACTGGAGCTAGGGCTAAAGATCGCTATGAGCCATCATTCAATTCATTGATAGTAGTCCGAGCTCGCATTGTAGCTATTCAAGCTCGTAGAGATCCGGTTCGAGTGAAGATGAGAAGTCAAGTACTGAAGATGAAATAAACTAGACTTCAAGACGAAACTTCAGGCTTTGGAATCGCTCAATTCCGATCTTGGACGAGAGAGAACGAGCCGTTTCAAAAAGAGTTGTCGGCGACATGTCTACAAATCCGCGCCCGCGGCTCCATAACCGCGCCCGCGGCTCCATAACCGCGCGCCGCGGCTTACAATCCGCGACCGCGGATCACGGGCTGATTCCATTGATTCGCAGAACTAAATCCGCGACCGCGGATTCCCTGCTGAAGCCTTCCGAGATTATCTTGTTTTGATTGTTTTCGGGATTATTTCTTTTAATTGGTTTTATTATTTTAGGATATACTTTTTATTGTTTATTTCTTTAGTTGACATCCTTATGAACCCTATATAAGGCTGCCTTAGTTGTTGTTTTACCGCCCCCCAGACTTTGATATTGAATACAGCGTTTATCGTTTTTTCCTCCCAAAAGAGAGCTTTTGTGAGAAGAGTGCCCCGTGTGCATTGTCGTTGAGCTGGCCCTAGTTGTGCTCGTGTGTGTCAATCTCTTCCATAAGGTTGCTGCTATCGAGACTTCATAGAGCAACCTCCAGGTGCCTTGACCCACCAAAGTCATTGTGTTTGGTTGTGATCATCCGTTGGGGTTTCTTCATCATTCGGTAAGGTTCTTGTTCTTAAGTTCAAGGGTTTTATCGTTGTTTGATTTGGTTCCAATTGGCCTATCATTCGACTTATCCTTCTTTCATCTCATTCTAATTCCGCATATCTTCTCTGTTCGAGTTCCTATTCGAGTTTGGTGTCTAGGTCGGCAACTGCGGCTTATCCCCGCATCACATGTGCTGTTACAAATTTGATGTTTGTAAGAACTACTTTACATCCAACAAAAGAGGAAAAGCAAAACATTAAAACTCACACAAACCTCAATACACTTTCCAAGGGAAAAGTCGAGACCCCATCCACGGACCATGTCATTCTGCACTTCCAATTGCCAGATAACTTTGCTTAGACAAATAAAAATAAAGAACAATCTTACTTTATACAATGTATGAGCTGTTAGAATTATTGTACCTAGATCATATTCCACACATAACATGCACCAGGCGTGTTGGGAAAACATAGGAGTAGCATAATCCGTATTATGTTGTTAAGCTTGAAAATTACCCTTCACATAGTGTGTTGGACCCGGTTCTCGCGAGTCGTGACACAAACCCGGTTCTCGCGATTTGTGATACAAACCCGGTCCGCGACTGAGAAACAGACCGCGAGCCCATAAGGTTGAATAACTAAATCAAGAACGAGAGGCCCATTAAGAAGCCCAATAGGTAAAGGGAACAACACCAGATTGTGTGGGACCCAACGTCCGATTATAAATCCTAAGGGAAGGAGAGAGAAATGGAGGCGATTAAGAGCATCTTCCTTCCCCTCTTGAAAGAGAGAGACAAACACATAAGGCGATTACTCATTTCCGAGCTCGTCTCTTTGATCCCGATTCACCTCTTTTAGTAGGAAATTGGATGATCGGTACCTGGATTCTGACTCTCGGTATCGTTATCGTGCTTTCGAGGTGTGAATCATCATGATTGGTTGAGTTTCACCATTTACTGTTTCATTGAGTTGGTTCACGAAGTTTCATTGATTTGGTCATTACTTCGATCGTTATCTTCTCTCTGTTTTACTTCATTCTATTGTTGTTGGCATCGTATTCATTTATCTGTATCTGTTACTGACTTGAGCGTCGGAGAGCCAAATCAGGGGGTCCAACCTTCCGGTTTGGTTGTGCAGGTACCTTGAGAATTGAAGAACGTAGAGAACAAGGGAGGATAGTACATTTTGATCCGGATAGAGAAGAGTCGCAAGTTGTTGCTCCAGATTGTGTGAGGAAGGTCTCCAGTATTTGAAGATTCACTGAAGGCCAGATCTCGCGAGGTGTTGATTGCGAGATCGCGAATATCTGGGCTCCAACACTGGCGCCGACCGTGGGGACCTCCTCGCGCAGCTAGCTCCCTTTGAAATCTCGAGAGTCAGTTCACGAAGGACAACATTATGGTCGAAACTGGCAAAAGCGGAACAGTAAACGCCACCACGTCACACATCAATCAAAACACTCTCAATCCCCCACCACTCCCTCGCGTCGAGGAGGAAGTCCCCGAGCTTATCACTATCCCTCGGGAGCAGAACGAGCTTTTTGCCGCCTGGATAGCGCAAGGCGCCCCGATCACCCCAAATACAGCAAACCAAAGGGTCGAACCTCTTAACGACCAGGCTAATCGCGACGCTAGA
Source organism: Oxyria digyna (assembly GCA_029168935.1). Classification (NCBI taxonomy): domain Eukaryota; kingdom Viridiplantae; phylum Streptophyta; class Magnoliopsida; order Caryophyllales; family Polygonaceae; genus Oxyria; species Oxyria digyna. The sequence goes on along the minus strand of JAPVLV010000011.1, from coordinate 31,183,486 downwards.
GACATTAATCGAGAAGAAGAAGTAGCTGAAATTGTCCCAGATGACAGAGCATCGGTTTCTAGAAGGCCTAGGGAGAGAAATGGTACTCACGATGTGGGTCAGGGAAGGTTCGACTTGAACCAGGCCCCAATGAGTCATCAGGATCACTACAACTCTCAACACGATGTTCGTTATGACGAGAGGGGCCGAGCATAGTATCTTGTGCAAGACCAGCGCGAACGTCAGGGAGCACCCCACTATAATCGCGAGACATCCCAGAACCCTCCTCTCGACTTTTCAACAATGTTTGGCCCCACAGCTTTTGCAGAACACATCATCAGGGCCCCTCCACTACCAGATTTTAGATTCCCGGCTATAAAGGAATACACTGGTAAGGGAGACCCTAAGGAACATCTTACCCGATATAAGTACGCCATGATCGCAAGGGGTCCGGATGAGGCCACCCTGTGCAAGGGATTCCCAGGAACGCTCGCGGACACCGCCATGACATGGATGTTAAATCAACCACCCGGGAGCATCTCTTGTTTTGCAGATATTGAAAGGGGATTCTTGTTGCATTTTGGCTCTTCGAAGAAGAGGAAGATCACCATGCAAGAAGTGGTCGGGATCAAGCAAAAAACAGGTGAAAGTCTGAAAGAGTACGTAAAAAGATTCTCGCTGATGGTTTTGGAAGCTGATGACTTCGATGATAAAACCGCCAGGATCGCGTTCTTAAATGGGCTGGTCGACGGGAGTGAGTTCAAAAAGCACCTATACAGAAAGCAGGAAGGGTCCTATCAGGCCATGTTGGAAAGAGCTTATGTCGAAATTCAAGTTGAAACTCACTCAAGCACACCCGCGGGGGGTGGAGGTCGGAACAAACAGAACCAAAACCAAAACCAGAGCTCTAGAAAAGGCAATCAGAATTGGGGGAACAAAAGACAACAGTTTGACCAGGGCCAAAGTGATTCACGAGCTCCAGCTTTAGTAACTCAGTGCCAGAATCGGGATCAATATCAGGATTACAGACAGAATACGGACCAGAACCAGTTCCAGGAACAGAATTTGATGAACCAGAGGGATGACAACTCCAACTACAGAGGTCGCGGCCGAGGCAATGGAGGCCGAGGTTGAGGTCGTGATGGAATGTGGTGCGCAACCACAACTCCACTACTCACAACACGGATGAGTGCAGGAGTGGCCCAAGAATGAACAATGAACCCGAACAGAGGGCCGTCCTCATGAATCAGAGAGGTGGAGGAAACAATCAAGGCAGGGGTGGTAGAAACCCTGGCCGGGGGCCATTCAGAGGGGGAAACAACAATGGTGGGCGAGGAAGGGGACGCAATCAACAGAACGCGAACGATCCTCATCCACCTCAACGCAACAAAGATTTCCCGCGACCAGACGGTCATGTAGGGACCATAGCCGGGAAACATGTCCCTATACCCCCAAACAGGCGTGAACAACGAAAGATGATTAACGCACCGCTCCCTCGCGGGCTCCCAGTTATGAGTATCGCGAAGCCCCTTCCCAGAGAACCATATCAACTTGTTTTTTCTAATGAGGAGATCAACGAGTGGGCAGTCTCTTCTGGTGACCCATTAGTTATACATCTACAGATTGGCACAAAACTAGTCAGCCGTATTCTGGTAGACACCGGCAGCTCTGCCGACATAATATATCTGGATGCCTTCGAAAAACTAGGGGTTGATCCACGGATGAAGAGACCGACGCAAACCACCTTAGTAGGCTTTGCGGGAGAGAGGGTCACTGCTCTAGGAGTGGTGAGTTTAGATGTAGTGATGGGAGATGAGACAAGGCCACGGATGTCAGAAAAGATTGATTTCGTCATCATCCCGACAAGCTCTTCGTATAACGCAATCATCGGGAGAGGCACATTGTGCAAGTTTGACGTACCAAAAACCAATCGACCTTCCACTTCGGTATTCGGGGAGGACCATCCCACTCCGACTTACCATTCTTTACAGCTGTAAACATCCCCATCTCCTCAGGAGCCCTTCGCGTGGAAAACATAAGGAGAAAATGACAAGGATTGGGTTTTACCCCGATATCTTGACACCTCATCACATAAATAACCAAGGCCCTCCAGAAGTTACGATGCATCTGAGCTGGGCTGTAGGTCAGCTCTCTCAGGAGCATTTTAGTAAAGTTGGAGAAAGGGAGCCTAAAGCCTAGTTTGAGAGACGATATACTCAAAGGAAAGAAAGTGCCATACTCATCAAGGGAAGTTCCGCCCGAAGATGGAAGAGCAAAAATTGTACCTTCTGGGAAGGGATAAGCATCTGCGATGGTGAAAATATCGCGAATGGTAAGATCAGAAGGAAGGGCCGTAAACGGGTTCCCGAGGTTCTTGACCTTTTTATAACGGACGCGGCGAGTCAAAATCTGTACGCGACCCGCCGGATTATTGAAAATATCTTCGATCTCCAAACGAGGAAGATCGCCTCGCTAGGAGTAAAACTTCTCATAGTCCTCACGACCGATTATTACATCCTCAGATTCCTGAGGAAGAAGATCTTTATTACCATAACCCGCATCTGGTCGCGAGGTAGAAGGAACTTCATCGCCATTATTTCTAACAGAGTTCCCTGTGGATGATTAAGAAGAAAAAGATTGAGAGTTAGTTTTCCAGGGCAAGAGTACGAAACGCGAAGGCTTGAGGGAAGCCTCGCGAGCCATGGGAATGAAAAACAAAGAAAACCCTGGAAAACGAGAAATATAAGATCTAAGTGGGAATCAAACAGACTCCAGGCAGGCACTCTAAGGAATGGTGAGATGAGTAGTTCAGAGGCCATGAGAGAAAAACTGACTTTAAAGAACGGTGAGAATTCCTACAGCCTAAAATGGCTTTTTAAGGAAAGAAGAGCGCCCATCAAACAGAAGAAGGAAAAGGGGGCACCGCCCAGTAAATAACCAGTAAAGGTACGGAGAAAACCCGCCTGACCGCCATGAAAACCAGTGAAAGCTTCGAAAGAACACAAAACAGCGGAGATATAAAAATACCGAAATCATGTATAAAAGTAATGGAAGAAAACAACAAATAAAGAGCGAATTCGAAATAGAACTTACCAGCCATTTGTAAATCTGAAGATTGTCTGAACGTGAATGCACCATCAAAATCCCAAAAGGTACTCCATGCTTATTCTAAAGGTCCATTTTATATGTTTTGACAGCCTTATATAGGAAGGTGGAAAAAATCCCAAAAGGTCACCACGTGTTGAAAGGTGTCAGAGCGCGGGAAGACGAAGCGTCTCGAATTTAAAAAATTCAAAATTCAAAACAAGCGCGATGGAATGAGAAGGAGTCGCGAACAAATTATCTTCAAGGGACTCCCCGAGAACCCGACTTCAATTATTACCCAAGCCTTACCTTCGCGAAGGCAAGGACTTGGGGGGCTGGCTGTTGGACCCGGTTCTCGCGAGTCGTGACACAAACCCGGTTCTCGCGATTTGTGATACAAACCCGGTCCGCGACTGAGAAACAGACCGCGAGCCCATAAGGTTGAATAACTAAATCAAGAACGAGAGGCCCATTAAGAAGCCCAATAGGTAAAGGGAGCAACACCAGATTGTGTGGGACCCAACGTCCGATTATAAATCCTAACGGCAAGGAGAGAGAAATGGAGGCGATTAAGAGCATCTTCCTTCCCCTCTTGAAAGAGAGAGACAAACACATAAGGCAATTACTCATTTCCGAGCTCGTCTCTTTGATCCCGATTCACCTCTTTTAGTAGGAAAATCGGATGATCGGTACCTGGATTCTGACTCTCGGTATCGTTATCGTGCTTTCGAGGTGTGAATCATCATGATTGGTTGAGTTTCACCATTTACTGTTTCATTGAGTTGGTTCACGAGGTTTCATTGATTTGGTCATTACTTCGATCGTTATCTTCTCTCTGTTTTACTTCATTCTATTGTTGTTGGCATCGTATTCATTTATCTGTATCTGTTACTGACTTGAGCGTCGGAGAGCCAAATCAGGGGGTCCAACCTTCCGGTTTGGTTGTGCAGGTACCTTGAAAATTGAAGAACGTAGAGAACAAGGGAGGATAGTACATTTTGATCCGGATAGAGAAGAGTCGCAAGTTGTTGCTCCAAATTGTGTGAGGAAGGTCTCCAGTATTTGAAGATTCACTTAAGGTCAGATCTCACGAGGTGTTGATTGCGAGATCGCGAATATCTGGTTCCAACATAGTGGTTTATTTGGGTTTGTGCACTACCCATGTTTCTCCTCTGCTCGTTTGATAGAATACGTCCGAGACACGCGAGAATGAAGTGGATTAGAAATATTTAGTAAGCTTGAATTCTACTTACTTGTGAGCTTCTTGATCCCTTATCTTTTTTGTCATTTGCCATGTCAATCTATTGTTAGGATTGAAGCCACGTTGTAAAATCTCTATCACCTACGCCAATAATCACATATTGGAAGGACCAAACTTGTAGTAGAGAGCAAAATATTTTTCATCCATAATTCTTGTACAAATCAAATACTTTCGAAAGAAACCAGGGTTCACATGAGAAGATGAGAGGCACGTACCTGAGTACAATGGAGAGCTTGCATCATCTGGTGTCTCTTCTTTCTCATGGGATACTCAAACCCCAGACGGCCAGAACCCTAATTTTCAATGGAGGCGGTTGCGACTGGTGATCCGGAGAGGTCGTGGATTGTTATTGATCAAGTCACGTTGGTGAATTTCATCCTTGTAGACATTGTCCACCACCTGTTTTAAAGAAGAATGCCCACAAACCCATGTTGTTGTTGCAGGAGAAGCGGGAGCGGGCGTTAGGGAGATTGGTGGAGAAATGAAGATCGGATCTGCACAAAAAAGAGGGGAAACCCCTAGGGCATTTGGAGACGGCCAGTGATGAGCTTGATTTTTCCCTAGGGAGGTTCGCTTTCGAATAGAACTTGATTTTCGACGGGAAGGCTTAATATAGCAAATGAACTCAGTCGGTCAGATCTGAAGCCAGATCTGGTCTCCATTCCAATGAAAGCTCTGAGGAAGAGGGGCATTGGACGGTGGAAGTGGCGGGCAATGAAGAGTGGCTTCCTGTAGAGCAAAGAGAGTGAAGGCGTGGCGGAGAGCTTCAATTAGGGCTGGGCACGGGTTGGGTAAACCCGAAACCCAAACCGGATTGAACCGAAAAAACCGGACCGAACCCGGACCGAAGTAATTTCGGGTCGGTTTTCGGGTTAAGTTATATGACATTTCGGTTTTCGGTTTGGGTTGGGTTCGGGTTCGGGTAAACCGAACTATTTGGGTAAACCGAAGCTGATTTAATTAGGTTAGCTGGTTAGGCCAGTCTCCCTTCGCACGCTTTCTCAGATCTCAGTTTCTCTTCAACCCTTCCCTCAGGCGTCTTTCCATTCTCCCTCAGTCTCCCTTCCCTCGGTTTCTCAGTTTCTCCGTGCTCTCCACCGAAATCTCAAGCTCTCCACCGAAATCTCCGTGCAACTGGCGCTGCAGTTTGAAGACGAAGTTTTGCGTTTTTCCGCTATCGACATCGAGAGAAACCGCTTCTTCTTCGCTTCTTCCTCCAATCTCATCTACACCGCTCAGCTTCCTACTCCACAGGTCTGTTTATGCAAGCTCTTACTACTAATTTATGCTTCGCCTTTTCGTTTCATATCGTTCTCACTATGCAAGCTCTTGCTAAAGGTTTCCGTGCTTCAAGTAGTTTCAAATCCACTACCAGGTGGGATCATGCTCGTTTAGTGGCGGAATCCCTAATCGGCGAGAAGGTGAGGGTTCTTTAATGGTCTTTCAGGTGGCAGCTCTGATTAATTTTTTGAACTTTCTGGCTTTTCTTTTTACTGCAGAACACACAAGAGCAAGCAGCTAAAGACCCTAGCAATTACTTTAACCTCAGGTGTAGTATAGATGGTTGTCATTTCGGTTGCTAGCATTAGAATGGGAATATAAATATAGCTACTTGTCCTGCTGTCTTATCAATTTAAGGGGAAATGAGTAAAATGTGGCTCATTGATCTTAACTATTCTCTTGTTTTTCCCTCTATGATTGAATTCGCGGATATGACTGTGCTTGTGGATGCTTCCATTCCTGTTCCCATTTTGTTAAGAAAGTTGTGCCTGTTGCTTTACTGATTGCATATTTGTGTGTCCTTTCATTTCGCCCATCTATGTTTGTGGGAGACTGTTGGTGTTTATTATGAGTTGGTATTTGGGAACATTGTTGTAGTTTGTAAACTGTGAAGGAATTTAAATGGACTTGCTCTTTGCTTAATCCCACTTGAACACTATGAGTCTGTGACAGGTGCTTTGTAAAGGGTCAACGTAGCAAGTCCACTGATCCTCTTATTGTCATTGGATTTGAGTCACTTCTTAGAATTGTCCACTCTGACTTCTGAAAATTGTTAGCTTCATAATGAGTTTATATTGTCTTTCTAATAGAGAGAATATAATCTCTTCAATGGTCTATAGAGGGTCTCTCTTCATGTCTTGGATGACTTTTTCTCATAGGGTTTTCTCTATATAAACTGGGAAATTTCTCAATTTTGTTGGAACTATATGAAATAGAGTGATATTCTGCTGTGCTGTTTTCTTATGCTACAGATTTGTCTACTATGATGATATTCTTCATTAACAATTTCTTCGTTAGTCTTTGTTCTTCATTAACAATTTCTTATGCTACAGATTTTCTTATGGTAGAGAGTTGAAAACCAAAACAACGGATCAATTTTCATCAAATGTAAGTAAGATTTTTATTTTCGTGTTATGATTCATATGATGTAAATTATCTACATTAAACTGACATATTTTTTTAATTTGTAGATGTCGAGCTCTCAATCCAAAAAGTTCCAAGCTCAAACAAAAAAGAATCAATCCAGAGAGAGATCGAGAGCGGCTACTACTAATACTCAACATGAGTCTCGAGACTTGGTTCGATCAATTGCTTCAGAAAATTCGCTGAATAACTTCGAATCAGACAGGTTTGTGTAGCTTTTGCAAGAGTCTGAGCAAGTAGAAGAAGGTAATATTATTATTTTTGTAACTTCAAATGCTATACTTATTTCATTATTGTTTTCAAGTAGAATAAATTGTTTTTTTGTAACTTCATTATTTTTTTTAACATGGATTGAATATATGGTTTTTAGAGGTGGAAAAAGAAAGGGAGTAAGGAGTTACGATAATCAAAGGTATTGTTATAGTTTTTATATTTTAGTGGCTTGTTGCATTGTTAGTGAAAACTAAATTATTGATAATTAAGTGTTTATAATTTACTGTTTTGCTTTCTACATAATGACAGTTGAATGGAGCAGAGTTTGCTTAGCTCTTTTTGATTGGTTCAACTTGAAGACGTTGAAGTTTTATATTACAGATTATTGCAGCTTGCAGTTGGTTGTTGGAAACTTGGAGTAAAAAATTTCTTTTTGGATGATTGTATGAAACATTAAGAAGATGTGGAACTATCAACTATTTTGGACTATGTAGTTGTTATTTTATCTTGTTTTGAACTTATTTTGAATTTAGGTGAACATTAAAATGTCATCATTTATCATTTATATGTGTTTTTGAGTTTACAGCTTACAGGTTTACAGCTTACAGAAATGTGGTCATATACTTGTTTTGTACTTTGACCCGTTCGGTCCGATTCGGTTTTTTATTGGACCGGACCGAACCGACCCAAACCCGGACCAACCCAACCCGAAATATTTCGGTTCGGTTTTCGGTCCAGATTTTTTGGGAATTTCGGGTTTCGGTTTTTCGGGTTCGGTTCGGTTCGGTTCGGTTTTTGACCCATGCCCAGCCCTAGCTTCAATTGGGAGGAAATGAAGAGAGAGTAGGGGTTTAGGATGAGCCCAAATGGTTTGAACAAAGGAAAAAGAGAGGATTAGATAGGCAAACCTGAGGCATGAATGACGGTTGTAAGAGAAGAGGAAGAGGCAAAGAAACGCACAATTGGAGTAAATTAAAGAATGACGGTCATAAGAGAGTAATGAAGGGGGGAGGGGAAGACGGCAAATCAAGCAAAGAAAAGAAACTCTGAATGCACCATCAAAATCAGCCCTAAATGCATCAAAAGCATTGTAGATTATTTTGTTTGGCTTTGTTTTATCTATTAATGTCTTTATTGGTGGGGTTACCAATGGGAAATTCAATTTTTCATTCAATAAAATGATAAAGAGTTGAATTCGCAACTTCCATCGGGGTTAGTTTTTTTATTACGGATTTCGGGAGGAAAATAAGCTTATTACAACATTTTCGCAAAGTCCACCAACAAAATAAAGCCAAGATCGGCCATACTATTATTTTTGCAAAAATTAGAGAAGGGGTTTCAAAATCATTGGTATTGTGGAAGGAAAAGCTACTCTTACCCGAACTGTTCAAATGATTAAACATAGCCATAGTGAACTTACAATTAAAAAAGAAGTGGTCCTTATCCTCATCTTCTTCATGGCATAAACTACAGGCAGGGAAGAAGACCCTATGGTACAATTTATTCATGGGGCCCTGTTATAAAAAAAATTTTGGGGCCCTAATTAAACATGTGAGACCGAAAAATAATAATCAAACAACTCATTAGTCCCTACAAAAATGTACTAAACAGTAGAACAAAAATAATTGATCCAAGCAATATAATACAAAAGAGAAAATTGAATAAATGTTGATCAATCTATTACAAACACACTTTCAACACAATTCAAACCCTTCCTCTTAAATTGAATATAATAAATCCAAATTCTAGGTTAGCAGTGCCCTAAATTTATTCTCAAAATAATAAAATAGGATTGACATCATCAAGTTACCGAAAGAAACGAGAATAGCTAACTAAGAAGAATGAAAAGTAAGCTGCGTACCTCTACCTTCATCAAATTTGCATATGAGATAGTTGATTGTTGGGGACTTGGGTGCTTCTCTTTAATTTAAGAGAATGAAATTGTAAAATACGAACACTTATCAAAGCTTTTGAAGAACAGTTTCAATACAACTCGTTCAACTGGAATAGGTTGAATCTCGGGTAGGATCAATTTATCAAGAACTGTGAAAGAGAAGACAATCGAGAAAGAAGAAAAGAGGCTGGATTTTCTGCCATTAGTTGCCATATTCAATAGGCGTGATTTGTTAAAAAGATAAGAGGAGAGGAAGAGTCGGAGAAGATTTGGGATTCTCTGCAGTCAAAGATGAAAAATTAAGGTAATAATATAATTAATTATATATAATACATATATTACTAAAATAAAAATATGGGCCCCTAAAATTTAACGGCCCTTAGATCTTAGGTGGTATGTTAGATTTCGAGAACAAATTCAAATCAATAGTAGGGCTAGCCAACAAACTATGAAATCGATAAGCCTATTTAACCGAAAAAACTCCATCAGTAGAAGAGGTCCAAATGATCTGGTCTTCTATGGAAGTAACTAAAATACGAATTTGAGCGGTCTGATATATGCAAGTAAAAAAGCATACTTTCTTGTTTGGAAGTTTTCCGCAAATTATACAACCCCTTCATTTTTTTTTGTTGCTAAGGTATATTTTTTACATTCATGGCATTTGTCTTTTAAGGTTAATTGTTGTCTTAATAAAATGTTCACTCATTTGTATCAAAATGTTCATAATTTTTTCAAACATGCATTTTCAGTGATTTTATTTTTCGTTCAATGCATTTTCGATGTAAACTTACCATGAACATTTTGTATTTAGAGTCATGAACATTTTCGTTTGAAACTATGAACAGTTTACGTTCATTGTCATGAACATTTTGTATACAGAGTCATGAACATTTTTGTTGCTAAGGTAGATCATGTTCGTTATATTTTTTTAATAATGTTCATTGTTCTAAACATACCATAAACATTATTTTTCAGAGCAATGAACATTAAAAGTGTCATGAACATTAAGAGTCATACTTTTGGTCATGAACATTATCTTGCTAGATTGCTTCCTAATATATAGTTATTAGTTGAACTTACCCTTAATTTTAATGAATATACAATTTAGCCTCTCCTAATTTTGATTTCTCGTACGCCATTTTTCAAGTAAAATCCCCTAATATACGAAAGGGTTCTTGAAATTACTTTCTCGTCTAGACGAAGCACCGATATCTCATACTCAGATATCTTATATGGATATCAAACGAGCCCCAGTAATAACAAGAGTAAGAAGTGGGGGCAAAAAATCAAAGACGAGTAACATTAATAGTATGAACAAGCATGATTTGATCATCTTCATCATCCACAACAAGTTTCCTCCTCCTACTACAATCAGAATAATAAACCGTAAAAACCAGATTACTCCACAAAATGACCAAGCCATACAAAAACACAAGCCCAGCCTTCCTCCCTACCTCCATCCCTGCCGTTGATTCAAACCCCTTCCAATCTGCACCGTACACGTCGATCTCCTCCATCCCTACCATCTCCCATCCAATGACCGCCGTGACCGCCGCCACAGACCCCGCAACCGCCCATCCAACCACCCTCCTCCCCGCCATCAACCCCGACCCGACCCGAATCGCATCGAGTCCGAACCTCTCTTCCATAACCGACACCACAATTCCAACCCCAAACACCGCTGTGAGATAGATCTCCGCAGCGCCGAAAACCAGACCGAGAAGAAGGGATAAAACTGGACCTGATACAGCGGCCATTGCTACGGAGGCAGTGCGGGAGAGCTGACCGAACCCTGCGATGGAGAGGTGGGAGACGGATCCGGTGAGCAGGCATCGCCACCAGGCGGATGCGAAGGCGAATCGGCGGCGGGAGACGGAGATTAGGGTTAGCGTTGAGAGGAGAAGCGTGGGGAGGAAGTAGGAGGCGCGGAGGAAGAAGAGGGATTTGGCGTCTTTGCGAGCCTCCTCGAGGATGTTTAGGGCTTCGATTCGGACGGAGATGATGGAGGCGAGGGACTCGAGGTGGGAGATGCGGCGGCGGAGGGTGGCGGAGGAGAAGGAGAGGGAGGAGAGGAGGAGGGAGAGAGGGAGGGAGAAGAGGAGGAAGATGGAGACGAAGAGCTTTGGATTCAAGAGTAAGATCTTGAATGAATCGATGAATAGTGTTAGGAGAGATGAAAGGGAGGGTGTTTCTCTGGTTGATGAGGCGGGGGGAGGGTGGTCGTCGCCGCCGCCGGCCATTTTTATGGTATAATAAAGGGGAAGGGAATAAAATCGGGATTCATTCTGTGAGGGGTGTTTTAATGTTGGGGAGAAACAGATCGGAACGTTGCTCAGAAACAGAGGATAATGGGTAAGTTACCAGATTACCCTTTTTTGCTAAGCTTGACTTTTAAGTTTATACCAACAAAATCTGATTATGGGCTCATCTTTAACACACCCAAACAAAATCGGGTTGGTTATGGGCGCACTGGATGCGCCCTTTTGCCTTCAAAATGCTCAAAAATCCGGTCTAGTTTTAGACGCATCTTAGGTACGCTCAAAACTGAACCAGGTTTTTAAAAAAAAGGTTTAGGTGCATTCTTATTGCGCTCAAGAGTGGGTGCGAGTTATAATTTTCCGGTGAGGAGTTTTTCCAAAGAGGTATAGACAGATAAACTAGTAGGGTCTGCACGTATATGTATTTTGAGGACCATTTGAGATTTTGAGGAGACCTTAAACATGGTCATTTACTCATTTCCCAATTAGACTTGGTCCTCCGCTTGTCAAGTATAAATATGGGCTATTCACATCACAGGCTTAAAGGGCTTCAAATCAAAAGAGCCTGACGTTTGAACGGCCCAATATAACTTCATGGTTGTCTATTTATTTGTGATCATTAAATAATATATTAATCTTTTTTTGATTTTTTTTCATATCTATCTATGTTGATCACTCTCCCATTGCTGTTCTAGACTTCTAGTAATCAATCCTCTTTTTCCTAATTTTTTTTTATCAATAGTATGTATATGTGGAATTAAAAAATTATATTTTAATTGCTTGTTAAACACATATTTTGATTACTTGTCAAACATATATTGAATGCTCATTTGATCCTCGTGAAAATTAGAATATTAAGGTATTATGTCTCTCTTCAAAAAGCTACATTTTCATTATCTTAGCAATGTATTTCTATTTCTCTCTCAATATCTACTCCAAATGGTGAACATAGAAGAAATTTTGAACGGAGATCACAACCATGATCTCACATGCCCTTGCCTGAGTAGATAAGGTTATAAGGACGAAATGTGTTCTTGTGATTTGGTGTACTTCATGTTTACATTATAATTTTCTTAATTTTTAGGAAAGAAAATCTAATTTTGATGCAAAAAGATAGGCATGATGAAAAATACATTCATGGAGGCGAATAGGCGATGAATGCAAAAAGTTGGTTACAAAAATGTGTTCATCTAGGGGAATTTTCGACAGGTCATCAAATAAGCTCTCGATGAATGTTTTCGCCTGTCATGGAGAAATAAAAAATTCTCCGTCTTCTCCTTTAGTTTTTTAATCCAGCAACATCCTTCCTCTTTCTGCTGTTCTTCCTCTCTCCATCAATCATAAAACCCTCCTGATTGCCATTTTAGAATACAGTAAATAATCTACGATAATCATTTTTAGGAGTATAGTATAAAATTCAACACCGTCATCACAGTTCATGTTTGAGGTGTTATTGCTCCCCGCCAGACTGATACACACCTTTTGGGGGGAATTTCTCATTAGGGTTTGCACGATCAACTCATCCTTTTTTCAGAATTGTGATTCCTAACGATGAATTAGCCTAATGAGTAATGAGCACTGCGCTTTTCATCTTCTTCAAATAATTTGAATTCCAATCATCCTTTCTACTTCTTAGCTTTCTTTGATTGTTCATTCATCCGGATTTTGAAATTTATTTCTAGGGCTGAATTAGGTTACGCAAAATTAGGGCTTTGATTGTTGACCTCGTTCTCCTCTCTCTGTTGCAAATAAATGCGGAATTTGCTGAACATGAACTTGTTTGTTTGTTCATTATTTGGTAGAATTTGATGGTCTACCTGTAACTTCATCTTGTATTGTCAACCAAGATCAGTTACCGTTACACCTAATACCGTGGTTTGGTGTGGGTGGTTAAATTTTTTATGAGCAAATTAAGGAGAATTCTATTTTCGGGATGGTTTAGTAAGATTGGTGGAAATACCATTTTTAGTTAAATTTATTCATCATAGAGTTCCCTAGATAGAAGGGGGGTTTCCATTGATCTTCATCTGATTCTTCCCAACGAGATAAGAAGATCACTGTATTAAATTCAAGGAAACAAACACAGAAAAAAGAGTATGAGATTTTTAAACATTGTGGGAAATTCATTTGGTTGCTCTGCATCTGGAGAGCGGCTGGTTTCTGCTGCAAGAGATGGTGATCTTCAGGAAGCCAAGGCTTTGCTGGATTGTAATCCTCGTCTTGCGAGGTATTCCACATTCGGTGTAAGAAATTCCCCTCTGCATTATTCTGCAGCCCATGGCCACCATGAGGTATACATACCCCTCACACTCTATAATGTATCCTGTATATATGCCATGCTTTTCTATAACAATTGTGTTCGCCTTTATGTTAGATTGTGTCGCTATTGCTTGAATCTGGAGTTGATATCAATCTTAGGAATTATCGCGGGCAGGTAATGTTCGTGTGTAGGACCGAATAAGCATATTATGAATTGATTTTAGCTGAAAATTGAATGTCATTTTGATATGATGAAGATTGATTTTTGTAGACAGCTCTGATGCAAGCATGCCAACATGGTCATTGGGAGGTTGTTCAAATTCTCATTCTTTTCAAAGCCAATGTAAAGCTGTCAACTCTGATCCATTTTGGTTTTGGTAATCTGAAGTGCTGAGCCAACATTATAAAAAGTAATTGTGTTTTTTTTTTCAGATCCACAGAGTGGATTATCTCAATGGTGGCACTGCTTTGCATCAGGCTGCATTGAATGGGCATACACGATGTATTAGGCTAATTCTAGTAGATTATCTTCCAAGCATACCGAACCTATGGAATGTGCTGCAGAACATATCCAAGAACGAAAACATCTTAGAATTCAATCCGAGGTATATGTTAAATGTTATGTAAACTTTAGGTATTCGTATTGATCGATCTGATGACTGATTTTCATGATTGGTATGGAAAAAGTGCTCTTTATCAGGTGATTAACAAGCCAGCTGATGGAGGGATTACTGCTCTCCATATGGCATCTTTGAATGGGCATTTCGAGACCGTGCAGCTACTTCTGGATATGGGAGCTTCTTTTTCTGAAGTTACAATAGAAGATGGAAGTACAATTGATCTAATAGGTACTCTCAATTGCTAGCAAATAAAATCTCTTTCCCTACGCTTCTTGTTACATCAATTATCACCATTCAGGTTCAGGAAGCACTGCACTTCATTACGCAGCATGTGGAGGAAATGCACATTGTTGCCAAGTATGGTATTTCCCAATTGCACACTGAATTCTGCTCATACTCTGGAATGTTATTTCTGACGTTGTTTTAACATCTTTTGTTAAGATGCTGATTGCAAGAGGTGCTAGCCTGTCTGCTCAAAATGCTAATGGGTATGGATCTTCTTTTATGTAATTACGAACATATAAGAATTTCAGCTTAGATAAATAAATAATGTACTTATCCTGCAAATCATATCATGTGTATTTGCAGATGGACGCCTTTAATGGTTGCTCGTTCGTGGCACAGGAACTCCGTTGAGGAAATTCTGTCAAGGTCTCCCCAAATCCAGACGACAACTTTCCCTTCTCCTTATCTTTCACTCCCCCTGTCGAGCATTATCAAGATTGCAAGGCAAGTGTGTAAAATCAAATGTGCTTTAGAGTTCAGTAATTAACCATTGATTTTGTTACAGAGAATGTGGTTGGAGAAGTGACGAATTTCTAATAACATGCCAAGATCCTTGTGTTGTCTGCCTAGAAAGAAAGTGTACAGTAGCTGCACAAGGTTGTGACCACGAGTTCTGCACTCAATGTGCAGTCCACCTCTGCCTAATGAACGCCTCGGCCTCGGCGGGCTCCATTGGCCCACCGGGCTCGATCGCCTGTCCGCTCTGTAGGGCCGGGATCGTGGCGTTTTCCAAGCTCCCCGGGACCCGCCCAGCTGTGCGCCACATGGGTCGGAGTGCCAGCCTGTCGCTTTCATTGTGGGCGTGTACGAGCGAGCAGGCTCGGTTGACCGGTCTGCTGCCTCGATCGTCCTCGTTGCGGTCGACGAGCAGTAGTCAACGGTTTCCCTCGGTCTTCGGTTCGAGCTCGTTGTGCATGGGCGGGTTCGATGGGGCCGACCCAAACCAGCTCAGACGGACGTCGAGCACCGAGGGAAGGAGATCGAGCTCGTCATCGTGGCTTTGTTCCTTGGATAATTAAATTGCAACTGGTGGCAATGCTTGAGAGCTTAATACAGCAGAGATGTGAATTTGTATTCCTCATCATCATCTTTGTATATTCATGTATTGAGGTGAATTAATGATGTGATATAGGATTCACCTTTCATTATTGATGCTGGCGGGTTGTACATAATGTTGAATTTGAGAATGTAGGAGCCCAAATTTTGTAACTAAATAGCAATCACCTTATCCGAACACATGAAATGAAAGTTATATGTTTGTATGTATATGGTAAAGCAATTTCTAAAGTTTACTTTTCACTTGTGTCCATGTAACTATGTATGAACACATTAGAAACACATGAGTAGCGTTGGGAGTAATCTGATTAACAACAGAGGACTAACTAGCTTTCCAAATTGATTAACGACAGCTGTACTATACATACATACATATGTATAGTACATGAAGCTTTCCAAATTGTGATTCGTTTAGAACTTAACATACATTATAATGAATTAACATATAGACCCCATGAATTTGAGATAATCTTGTGAGAGGACTAACTAGCTTGGAGCTGAAGGTAGAAGATATACGCCGTAATCCTGTCGGCGAAGGTATCCATTTCAAAACCCACATCTGAAACTGGTAACATCCTTTGTAGGTTAAGAAGCTGCTCCTCCATCTGGCTATGGCGATTTACTGCTCTTCTTCCACTCTTTCTCAGCCTCCTCAATCTTAGTCTTCTTCCCATACTCCAAGAAACTCAACTGATATCGTAGACTCGATCAGAAATATATTAATGAGAGATGGAGAAGAAAGTGAGGAGGGTAATGTATCATATACACACACTTATATATACACAGCGTTACTATTTGGCACACCCTAAAAGTTTATTTAATACACTACATTCGTCACGAAGGTATATGGCCAGACATTCGTCACGAAGGTATTGGGGAGATCCGTCACGAAGGGATTAGGGAGATCCGTCACGAATCTTTTTTTTTTAAAAAAATTTCAGAATCTTGTAGAGAATTTCAATACGAGTCCGTTCATATAAAATACATCCAAAACGGACATCGTTTGCCCTTCCAAAAGCCTCCAAAACAAAATAGTCGCATGCATTAAGTTTGTAAAAACAAAAACTTATATAAATTTAGTATTTGTATAATATAATTATTAATTATAGTTAAAAATCATGCAATTAAATCTATATACTATAATTGTATATTATCATTTAATATCACTAATTTATTACTTATAAAGTATAATTATGCATTATGTTTAAATATTACGAACTTAACAAAAACGACTATTTTGTTTTTAGGGCTTTTGGAAGGGCAAACGATGTCTGTTTTGGACGTATTTTATATGCACGGACTCGTATTAAATTCTCTACAAGATTCTGAATTTTTTTAAAAAAAAAAGATTCGTGACAGATCTCCCCAATATCTTCGTGACGGATGTCCTTCGAACCTTCGTGACGAATGTCTGGCCATATACCTTCGTGACGAATGTCTGGCCATATACCTTCGTGACGAATGTCTGACCAAATACCTTCGTCACGAATGTATGAGTGTGTTAAAATAAAGACTTTGTATATCTGGCTTTGTATATATAGCCAGGCAGAATTAAGTTGCAACTGTTGTTAATTGCAATTTACAGTTGATGTACGTGCATGCAATGGGATCAGATGGTGGTTGGGAGAGCGACATGTATGATCAATCTATCTTCTCTATACATCAATTTTGAACAGACTAACAAATATTTGCTGTTACTGGCATGTATGAATCCTTGCATTATATCAGAATTACAAACTACACTTCCACACACCACCATTCAAGAAACAACACAATTTACCCAGTAATTCATATTTCCACTTTCAATCTCCCTATTCTTACAAAATACAAAAAAAAAAAAAAAAAAAACATGTATAAGTTTTCAATTATCATAATGTGGATTATTTCCCCCTTTCACTGTGCCCAATCAATCAATTCATGATTTTTTTTTTTTTGGGTTACTTCAAACCCCTGTAATTTTTGCTAATAGAACATCTAACTCTTGCTCCACACTGGTTTAAGCCCATTCTTCAGAGCAGCCTCCCACACAACATCAATCCTTTCGACGTCGATCGCTCCAACTTCATGATGAGTCCATCCTTCAAGAAAATGAACCACTCCTCCTGCATGACATGCATGAACCACTCCTCTATCCATTGTGTACTGTTTTTTCATCACAGCACTCAAATTAAGCTTAATCATATCAAAATGGAACTACCAAGCATAAAAGTTCTGTTAGGAGGATTTTTCGGTACCTCACAAACTGACAAGCCTTCAACATCTTTAGGCAATTTCATGGCGGCTAGATCTCCATATGTGCAGTCTCTTCTGAAATGCAAGATTGGTGGAACCACAAACTGGTGGAAATGAGTGCCTTTTGGTGCCCAACTCTGTTCCCTTGGTGTGATCCATTTTCCCACAATCCAAGTCTACGTTTCATTCATGTAACACAAAATAAGTCATTTTGCAAAGTTTAGCAAAAAAATAAAAACAGATTTTATTACTTAGAACAATCCTCAATTACCTTACAATTCTTGGCAGCATGATATTTGGTCACCTGCACAAGATATTCCTGACAATCCATTGGAGCCTCCTTTTGGATCTTCTGAAACCTCTCAGTCGATAACGTCAACATCTACAAAAATGCATTTTAAAAATCATCAGCTGGTCACTGAATAGTATGTGCAATTGCTAGGCCAGCAAAACATCTGCAGCAATTAATGAGTAATATCCAGTAGATACTCTTTTTTAAAAGGACATAGGACACTAAATGGTAGGTAATTAAGTTAAATTGGATATTTTTTCAATGGGTCCTAGATGGATCAAGGAATTACTAACCAGGACTCTGACTTTTTGCCTGCTAAGGTAAAGAGCAATGGCTCTACCAAGCTTAGACGTGGCACCCGTCAAGAAAACCTCCTTTACATCATTTGGGATTTCATGAAGGATAACAGCTGCTGTTAATGTGTTACCATGGACAACGCGCACTCTTAAGTTAGGGTGCTTGTTGACAAAGAGTGTTCCTCCACCATTCAGAGCTTCATTCTGTACAAAACATGCATAAAAAAATTAATACAGAAATGAGATATTACTAATAGACAAAATTGTACTTTCTAGAGACATAAATATGTCCTGCAAGATAAATATATATTACGGAGTAGTTCATTTTGACATGTTGTTTTTCACAGAATCAACCTTTGACATACAAATTAAGATATGTATTTACCCTGCAAAGTGCAAACCACTACTTTATTTGTTAAGCTCCTGATGTCTGAAGGAATCTACCTGTCAACAGCTACCTCTCATTTTTTTGAGAAAGGTTCTTAACTACTTTCATCTCCAACATTAATGACACTAGGACCAGAGAAGCACAGGACATGGATGAGGAGAAAAGGGTCCCATTTCTTCATTTATGTAACCTTCAAAATCTATAGTTTTTTAGGTTTGAAGTCTAAAAGACGAATACGTATGTTGACATCAAACTCATTTATTGGTTAGCTGTGCTTAGCACAGTTAGCAGTGAAAAATTTAGAGGTAAAGCTGTACTCCCTCACCATATAGATATAATATAATGTGGCAATTCATAAGCCACATATCATTTTAGACTTCAACTAGGAATAGCATTTTGATATTAAATGGACAGCCAAGCCTAACCCCACTTCCCATGTGCTGAAAAAGAGCAGGTGAATGATCAATTCTCGGTTGGCCTAATGTAACTAAATGCAATCAGAATACGAAAAGAACCGAAGAAAATTTTCCATTCCAGATAAGGGTATGAAAATTAGTATTAGTATCTCACAAAACACATACAAAAATGAGGAAAAATAAATCATGCTATGATTATCTACCTTGTTGAGGGCTGCTAAGCTGAGGACTTTAACTCCCAATCTATCCGCTTTAAGAATGGCATGCTCTATCTGCTTGTTAATTCCCCGTGCAGCAAATGGCAAGAAGTACTGCAGAAACCAAAAAAAATAGACATTAAAACTTATCTAGCAGAGAAAAAGAAGGTGATTCATATAGAGAAACATTGTAGTTAAATTGCAATGAATTGGTGTGGACCTGAAAGCCAAATCTAGGAACAACCCACGTCGCGTGCAACTTATTTCTGAGGTTGTAGAAACAGACGGTGAAGCTCTTCGCCCAAGCCCACATTGCAAACATTACAAAGAATGTAGCAAACCAGCAAAACAAGTAGGCGATTCTGGTGCAGTAAGGAAATGAAGAAATGGATCGAAACACGAATTGCACATGCATTGCGGAGGAAATGTCCACTACATGTGCAAGGAACACAAAATCTGGTACCCTCACATATTTTCCTGCATTTATGACGAGTTCCATTAGATTTGAAGGAAATATGCAAAAGGATCTAACATCTTCAGAAGTCGAATTAATGATGAGTTCTCGAAAACTCTGTCTCTAAATTTTCACCCATGAACCTTCAACATCTTACAATCCAATCCTCTGTCCTAGGAAAATAAGTGTTTCCAGTGAAAAGGACTCAAGTCACTCAACTATGGTGGCACTTATTTTTAGCAGATTAGTTATTTGAGTCGCAAAAGTAAACAAACAGAATTCAGTTTTAAAGTACCAGCTGCCTTGACACAGATTTGATTGTGGAGATCCCATGACTTGCTGTTAAGGGTATTGCCAAGAGCATCAAAAAGAGGCATGAATAGGCAAAAGTTTGAATCTTTCTCCATGTGATGTAAACTGTGGTACCTGCATAACCCAACGGGGTGAAGAAAGAGCCAATTAAAACTTAAAAAACAATTATTACATTATAATGACAATTTTATGAAGAAGACAAAAATCAACTGAGACAAATGTCAATTAAGTGTCAATCTTTGCTTGGCCAGCCAGACAACCCACTTGGCAATCGTTCTAACCATAACACCTATACAACATTAAAGTATTGCATTTTCCTCAGCAACTAATTGCGTGCAGAAAGAGAATTATTGGAGAGATGTTTGTTCAAAATCACTCATCAGATCTCACTCCAGTCACATGAATAGTGTGAGCCTGTTGTAACAAACAAAATAAACTTTTTTTTTGGCCAAGGCTTACTAGCAAATTAGATAGAAACAAGAAAATACAACATATCAATCCAAGCAAAAAAAAATCCATAAGAATGAACTTTACTTACGTTGGGGTGTAAATAAGGTATCGAAGGGGAGGAAATGCTTCGAAAATCTGGTGAGGAAGGATTTCAGCATTGCAGTGTCCAAAGCATCTCAAGAAATCAAATCCCAGTAGATATCCATAAATCAAACTAATTGATCCATACCCAAACAAAGAAGTTGCTAAAACTGGCACTCCAATTATAGGAATCATCATCAAATGCTCTAACATAGTTGCATGCTCAGCTGTCACATGCCAAATTACCCAAATGAGATTTATTAATCAACCGAAGTTTCACTTTCATGAGTCAATGATAACAAACTACTCGGTACTATTTAACTAAGGCCCATAAAAAGCAAACCTGTAAATGGCTGAAGAACAGGAGAAGAATGGTGAAGAGAATGGTATCTTGAGAAAAGAAATTCTCCATGAAGTTTTCTGTGTAGATAATAATAAAGAGGCTCTGAGAACACAACATGAAGCACCAAAGCAGTGATAAACCCTTTTGTATTCCACAATGGAAGATTGCTTAAAATTGGTAATATGTAGCAAGCCAAGGCTCCAACAAACGCTTGCAGGATGAGAAAATTGTCCCTGTAATCAGAAAGGAAAAAAACATTCATCAAACATTAACGAAGGAAACAAAAACCAATCAATCAAAGCAAGCTGCTTTTTGTATAATACCAGTCCCATTCTTGATCAATCTGCTTGAAATCCAACCCTTGTTGAATGATACGGCGTTTGCTGCTGAGGAAGTACATGTTGCTGTAAGTAGACCAAAGCTGATGAACAAAGCCTCTTAGGGCAAACAGAAGAAGGATGTGGAAACACCAACTGCTGCTGATTGATTCTCCATTTGCCCACAATCTTACAACTTGTCCCAAAAATGGTCCATATAGCAAGTACTATTAACAAAAACAAGGAAAGGATCCGGTAAAAAAAAACCAAACAAGCGCATTCACTATCACAACCAACAAAAATAAACAAAAAACTCAAGAAAAGCAAAACCCATATGTGGAAACAAGCAAATCACCAAATGGGTTCAATAAAGATTGGATTTTGGTTAGTTTTTTGTACCTTGAAGGTGCCCATATTCTCCCATGGCCAAGCAGATAGAGGTGCACCCATTTCTCAGCTAATGAACAAAATGTGTGAGTGAACAAGGGACAGAGTTTGCACAACAAGCAACAAAATGGGGTTTTTTGGCTCTCTCTTTTCCCCAATGAGTTGGAAAGAGATGTGAAAAAAATGTACTTATATTATATATATAAAGCAATAAAAATTGAATTGCCCGGTGAGTTTTCCCTTGGGGATAAAGCTATTAACTGGGCAAAGGGTGTGTTCTTGATCTGCCAAATCGTGACGCAAATTTATACAAGGATGTGAATGCTAGAAAACGCAACTAGGTGAAGAGAAAAATCAATTGGGGGAAATAAATGCAATATGGTTTACAGTTAGAGAAAAGCCAGTCCCCATCACAATCCGCTAGTAGGTTAGGAATAACACCCTATAATGTGTAAACTTGTCAATCTTATGGGTTCTTTTTTTTTTCCCTCTCTATGCTTCATTAATAGTCGGCTGACCCCCAGTTAGATAGGAGTAGATTGCCATTGCCAGCTTCTTAGTTCTATTTAATTCAGTTCAGACTCTGTATTCTAAAACTGTTCTAGAATGGTAACACGAAAGCTGTAATCTGTTTAAAGTTTTGGATCAAGATGAAATTGGTGTATATATTACATATCCTTCACTAGTTAAAAAAGGAAAAGAGAAGGGTCCAAACTAGCTTTCAATTAATCTTTCATATATCATTAAATAACTGCTGCATCTTATAATAAAACAGTGTTAAATAGAACTGGATCTACCATTTATATAGCCTTGAGTGGGATAAGTTCAAAGCAATGGGAAAACTCACCGGGTTGGTGTTATATAGTGAGGAGGCAAGTTTTGCGGGGAAAGGGGGTTAGAGGAAAGGAGTTTGGTGTGTACGCTGAAATTATGCAACAGACAACAGAGGAGTTTCACATGCTTGTAAGTTTTCTTGGACGAAATTGGTTTTATTTTCAGTTGGCGTGGCGCATGGCATTGAGACTGTTGCTCGATTTGTTTTCTTTATAAATGCACATATTTAGGATTAGCCAATTCTTAAGCCTAGATCAAAAACACAACCGATAGAGATATGGAATCAATCGGATAGAGAAAGTGTTATGCATAAGAAGAGATTGAAATATTATCTAATTATTCATAATTCAAGTGTTTAAATCTTAAACGAGATCATAATGCGAAAATAATTCAAAATACAAATGAAACAAAATTTTAAAGTGCTATTTTTTGGGCTGAAACGAACTCGATGCCCCAAAAACTGCATATGCCACGACATATCGATGAGTTTGTCTCGGTGAGACGATTCTTTGTCTGAAAAGACATAATAGTTGTGATTTTCACCGGCGTCAAAGTTTTGATAATTCCGACGAACTTTCTCAACGGCAAAATCTTCTTCTGTAATGGATGATTGTCATTTTGTTGATGATCAATCCTTAAGTGTTTGTTCAGATCATTTATGCTTAGTTTAGTTTAGAGGCTTTAATCTGTAATGGGCTTGACCCACTATTAGAGGCCCAGAAGCCAGTTGTGGCCCAGATGCTCAACCCGACTCGTTTTGAGGAAGCTGGAGCTCCGCGTTTCACTTGTTGGGATGAGGTATATATAGTCCTAACCCGGGTTTTCTCTCTCATCGCTTCATTCTTCTTCTCCGCCTTCATCTGTAAAAGAGAGCTTGTGTGCTAGGGTTAGGTTTTCCTGAGTGTTCTTGACTGTGGATCGAGATCTTGATCTCGACAGAAGCAAATCTTTTGCTTCTAGAGATAACTTCGAGTGGATTGTGTTCTTGCTTGGAGTTGGAGGCCTTTGACGAGTTGCGAAGCTTGCAGATGCTCGACGGAGTTGAGGTTTGGAGGAGATCTGGTCACACGCGTGGTTTAGGGAGTTTCTCTTCTCTTGTTTTACAGATTCTTGTTGTCTCTGTTCTGTGTATTTGATCTGAACTTAGAGTTTTGCTCTCTTGTAAGTTTGTGACCTACTTAGTGGATTTGGCCATCAATCTTGAGGCAACGGGGAATAGGCTGAGTCCGAACCTCGTTAACAATTCATTGAGTCATTTACATTCTGCATTAAGTTCTTTGTGTATGTTTATGATAATCTGATTCGATCTAGTTAATCTCACAGATTGGTATCAGAGCCAGGTTCCTTGATTACTGCTATATCTGAAATCTTGTGTGATTTGTGTAGACATTTGCATAATTAGGATCTATCATTGCTCTGTGAATGATCTTGGCTCATTGCTTCCGCACCTCTTGATTCAGATTATCTCAGTGACTGTGTTAGTCTTGATCTGTGTGATCTGGACCTAGGAACTGCAAATCTTGCTCTTATTTGTTCAAGATTTGCTACTCCATCTTCCTTGTTGTTCTGTTTTATTCTTATTCTTGAAACTTACTTGTGTGTTTGGTTTCAGGGGAAGTAAAACTATGGGAGATAACAACATTAGGATGAAAGTTTTTGATGGAACTACAGATTTTGCAATGTGGCAAGTGAAGAGGAAAGCCATATTGGTGAAGGAAAAGTGTAGCAAAGCCATCAAGCAAGACTATCTTGCAGAAACCTCTCCTACTAGAAGGATGGAGATGGATGAACAATCCCACTCAGAGATCCTCATAAGGTTATCTGATGATGTGACTCGACAAGTGGTAAATCATACTACCACTAAATCTCTCTGGGGTGCTTTAGAAGCTCTTTATCTTATTACTAAGTCTTTGCCCTCTAGGATTTCTTTGCTCTGCAGATTATTCACCTTTAAAATGGACACTAATCTGACTTTGAGTGATAACCTAGATAAGTATCTTAGGATGACTCAAGACTTAGAAAGATGTAATGATAAGATAGAAGAAACTCACCAAGCTGTCTTGCTTCTTAATTCTTTACCTTCTCAATTTGATAACTTTAAGGATGTGATTCAGTATAGTAATGAAACTTTGACTACACAAAAGATCATAGATTCTATTACTGAGAAAAATGAAACCTTAAAGGTGTTTAGAACTAAAAATTCTGACAAAAAGACTGAGGTGAAAGCTGAGGCTCTAATGATGAATCGTAAGAATAAGAAGAAGTTTAAGACCAAGAAAGAAAAGAGATATGAGTCTTCTAACTCTTCTGATAGTGATAAGAAGAGAAAGTGCTTCTACTGTAACAAAACTGGCCACTTTATTAAAGACTGACATAAAAAGAAAAAGGATGAGTCTAATAAGGAAGGTCATGATAACTATGCTTCTCTACTTGAATCACAGGATTATGAAAATTGTGAAGTGCTTATGTGTTGTGATTCCCCTGTTGATTATGACTGGATACTTGATTCTGGCTGCACTATGCATGCCACTCCTTACAGAAACTTCTTTAGCTCCTTAACTGAGTGTGATGGAGGGAAAGTCATGTTAGGAGATCATAGTGCTCTAGCTATTAAAGGATTAGGTAAAGTCCCTCTAACTATGTATGATGGAAAGATTAGGATCCTTCAAAATGTTAGGTGGGTTCCAGAATTAAAAAGAAACTTGTTATCTGAGTCAGTTTTTGATGACCTTAAGTGTCAAATTATTACTCATGATGGTATAAGGGAAGTCATCAGAAATGGGACAACTCTTATTAAGGGAATTAAAAGGGGTGGGTTATATCATCTTATAACTACAACTGAGTTAAATCTCTCCAAAATGGATAATAGTCTGACCTTAGAATAGACAAAAGCTTGGCACAATAGAATGGGACACATAGGTAATAAAGGCTTGAATTATCTGTATAAACATGGTTTAATTGATAAAAAACCAGTGGACTTAATTTTCTGTGAAGATTGTATTTTTGGGAAGAAAACTAATAACTCTTTTTCTAGATCTTCTTATGTAGCCAGCAAACCCCTGGAGTATGTGCACTCCGATCTGTGGGGTCCAGCTCAGGTAAGTACAGTAGGTGGTAAGAGGTATTTCATATCTTTTATTGATCACTACTCTAGGAAAGTGTGGATATACTTATTAAAAACTAAGGATGAAGCATTCTCTGCCTTTAAGAACTGGAAATTTGTTGTAGAAAAACAATCTGACTTGAAACTTAAGTGTCTTAGAACAGATAATGGCCTTGAATTTTGTAATCACTTATTTAATGATTTATGTACTCAAGAAGGGGTCAAAAGACACTTAACAGTGCCTGGAACACCCAAACAAAATGGCACTGCAGAAAAAATGAATAGAACTTTATTAGAAAAGACTAGATGCATGCTAATAAGTTCAGGATTAAAACATTCCTTGTGGGGAGAAGTTGTTACTACAGCTTCCTATCTCATAAATAGATCACCCTCTTCTGTTATTGATTTTAAGACTCCTCAAGAAATGTGGACTGGCAGACAACCAAGTATATCTCATTTGAGACCATTTGGTTGTACTGCCTACTCACAAATTTCTCAAGGAAAATTAAAACCAAGAGCTCAGAAGTGTATCATGTTAGGATACCCTGAGGGAGTAAAAGGATATAAGCTACTTATAATCCAACCTCAGGGTTATAAAGTGATCTTATCTAGGAGTGTAACATTTAATGAAAAAGATTTTCATTATAAGAATATCCTAACCACTGCAACCAAGAGTACAGGTATCAAAGAAGCAGAGAGTGTAGAAGTGGTGATTGGAAACCAATTCTACATACCAGAAGGACCAAGTGAAGTCCCAGGAGAGGAGGAGTTCGACCTAGGACACCCCTCCATGAGTCAAAATGAATTTGAAGAAGATTCAAGGGAAGCTGAACCAGGCTCAAACAAAACCAGCCTGGAAGCTGAGAGTGACACAAACAACAACAACCCTCAACATTTAGGGGAAGGAAACAGGGAAGTATCCTCATCTAGCATTGATATTCCTTCACATTCTGATGTGCACAATGATAACACTGTGGTGTCTGAGAATAATAACTCTAATGTGCATGACTTAAATGAATATCAACTAACTAGAGATAGAGCTCCTAGATTGAGAATCCCAAATAAAAAGTTCTCTGTGAATAATGTTGAGGTTGTGGCTATGTGTACTGGTCTTGTTGACTATGCTTTCATGACTGCTAATGTGATCAATAATAGCTATACCCCTGACACTTATGAGCAAGCTGTTAGGTGTTTAGAGTCTAAGAAGTGGCTTAGTGCTATGAATGATGAAATAGACTCTATGATGACTAATAAAACTTGGACTTTAGTGCCCAAACCTGCAAATGCTAGGCTCATTGACTGTAAATGGATTTATAAAATAAAAGAGGGTAATAGTCCAAAGGATCCTCTTAGATACAAAGCTAGATTGGTAGCCAAAGGTTTTACCCAAAGAGAAGGCATAGACTACAATGACATATTTGCACATGTGGTTAAATATAAGACCATGAAACTTTTGCTTGCTATGTGCACTGTTTTTGACTGGGAACTAGAACAAATGGATGTTAAGACTGCTTTTTTACATGGTGAATTGGATGAGACAATTTACATGAGACAACCTAAGGGTTTTATTGACACTAAAAATCCTGATCATGCTTGTTTATTAAAAAGATCTATCTATGGGTTGAAACAATCACCTAGACAATGGAACTTAAAATTTGATGCTTGCATGAAACAATTAGGTTTCCACAGAAGCAGTTATGACACTTGTCTTTATTTTAAGGGTGTTAAGACTAGTTCTCCCTTGTATGTGCTTCTTTATGTGGATGACATTCTTCTTATCAGTAACTCTAAAGTTTTAATTTCTGGTGTTAAGAGAGACTTAAAGTTACACTTTGATATGAAGGATTTAGGCCCTGCCCAAATGATTCTAGGTGTTAGAATAGTTAGAGATAGGAAGAGTAAGCTCATGAGGTTATCTCAGACTGAGTATGTTCAGAAAGTTCTAGATAAATTCAGTATGGATAACTCAAAGTCTACCTCTATACCCTTAGGAGGGCATTTGGAGCTTAGTAAGAATAGTTGCCCTACTGACCCTAAAGAAATAGAGCAAATGTCTTGTGTTCCTTATGATGTGGCAGTAGGATCTGTAATGTATGCAATGTTGTTTACACGACTAGATCTTGCCTTTGCCATTAGTGTTTTGAGCAGATTCATGTCCAATCCAGGTAATGACCACTGGTTGGCTATGAAATATGCTCTAAGGTATATTAGTGGGACCAAAGACTTGTGTCTAGTGTATGGTGAGCATACATCTAGAGATGAGTTATTTGGTTATGTGGATTCAGACTATGCTAGTAACAAAGATACTAGAAAGTCTACTACTTCCTACTTTTATACTTGGGCTGGGAATTGTATTTCCTGGAAGACACAACAACAGTCAGTTGTGGCACTCTCCTCTACAGAGGCTGAGTACATAGCTGCAACTGAAGCGGCTAAAGAAGCCATATGGCTAACTGGAATATTGAATGAAATCCAGTGTACCACTTATGTACCTGTTTTGAATATGGATAGTCAGAGTGCCTTGTACTTATGTAAAGATCCTGTTTATCATGAAAGGTCTAAACACATTGATGTTAGGCATCATTTTATTAGAGATCTGATTGAAAAGAAGCAGATAGTTGTTACTAAGATTAAGGGTGACTTAAATCCTGCAAATTTTGGTACTAAGATTGTGACAGCTGACAAGTTTACATTTTGTAGGGACTTCCTGCCTATTTGGAGCTGCCCATGATGGAGTGTGAGCTTTGGCCGACGATGGTAGATGTGCCAGAATTCACTCCTAGTTTAGTACGGCTGTGTGTTACAGTTAGAACTAGGCTGAGTAGGTTTCATGACAATCAAGAGGGCAAATTGTAATGGATGATTGTCATTTTGTTGATGATCAATCCTTAAGTGTTTGTTCAGATCATTTATGCTTAGTTTAGTTTAGAGGCTTTAATCTGTAATTGGGTTTGGCCCACTATTAGAGGCCCAGAAGCCAGCTGTGGCCCAGATGCTCAACCCGACCCGTTTTGAGGAAGCTGGAGCTCCGCGTTTCACTTGTTGGGTTGAGGTATATATAGTCCTAACCCGGGTTTTCTCTCTCATCGCTTCATTCTTCTTCTCCGCCTTCATCTGTAAAAGAGAGCTTGTGTGTTAGGGTTAGGTTTTCCTGAGTGTTCTTGACTGTAGATCGAGAGCTTGATCTCGACAGAAGCAAAGCTTTTGCTTCTAGAGATAACTTCGAGTGGATTGTGTTCTTGCTTGGAGTTGGAGGCCTTTGACGAGTTGCGAAGCTTGCAGATGCTCGACGGAGTTGAGGTTTGGAGGAGATCTGGTCACACGTGTGGTTTAGGGAGTTTCTCTTCTCTTGTTTTACAGATTCTTGTTATCTCTGTTCTGTGTATTTGATCTGAACATAGAGCTTTGCTCTCTTGTAAGTTTGTGACCTACTTAGTGGATTTGGCCATCAATCTTGAGGCCACGGGGAATAGGCTGAGTCCGAACCTCGTTAACAATTCATTGAGTCATTTACATTCTGCATTAAGTTCTTTGTGTATGTTTATGATAATCTGATTCGATCTAGTAAATCTCACATCTTCTAATCAGCAACCTTCGTATGATCTATACTTTTATTTGGGACTTAAACGTCTAGTTCGATCTACAATAAAAATATCCTACGTGTAAACTATGGAAGCGAAAAAACACATAAGATGGACTAGCACCCTTCCAACGACGATAACCTATAAGCGAACGACATCTTCAATAGAGAGCTAAAAATGACATTATACATCGGATTATAGCAAATTAAAAGTATACTTTTCGAAAAATGTTATTCTTACTAAAGAATACAACCCCAACAACAAATGCTAAAATTTGCTATATTTTATCCCAATTTTCAAATTTGTATGTAGTAGTTTTATTTGTTAAATAAATTCAATTGTTGTATTTAACTTTTTTACTTGAAAATATCTAAAAGAATATTCTTTATTATGTCATTTTTAACTAATATGATTTCTAATTTCTCTATCAAAGTGGATATAATTCAGAATCGTGGATGCCCGTGTAAATTTCCCAATTGACAAACACTTGTTAAAATAGTGAAATTTGACCAACACGGCCTACCGATAAGTTACGTTAATGAATCTATTTTTGTTAGAACATACGGAGTAAAAAATATTGGAGTGGAGCATTATAATTGAAAAGGAAACTTCGATTTATGACCTAGTCTAGTGACAACAAATATCATACAGATCAGTATTTGTCAACTGAATTAGAAATGAAATGTACGTTGATCCACTTGAATGGAGTGAAGGACAAAGTCTAGCCTCTCGTGAGTAATTAGGTGTGTGATAACTAAATGCATGTTTTGCTACGTACACACGTATTGATTGAAAACTTTGCAACTGACACTCTATACTTGTGCTGCGGTCACAATTACATAATGATCCACGGGCGGGGTTACTTGCACTCGACCTGACTGACGGACGTGCGGAATGACTAACTGACTTTTCCGGCGTATCTCAGCACCGCGCGGAGCTGGAAAACGCGCGGCGTTAAACGTCGCAAAAAGCTCACGATTTTATAATTCGTGAGCTTTGAAAACTTCAAAAAAAAATATCTCAGCTCACGATTTCCGGTTTATTCTCCCGATTTTATAAATCGTAGGGGTAAAATACAAATACGTCTACGAGAATTCGTAGAGATTGAAAACTTTTAAAAAACCGCGTGTTGCCCAACTCCGCGCGGAATTAATCTCGTGTCAGACTGTATTAAAAGCCTTTTCGAGATCGAGTCATGCACCTTAATTATATACGTTCATAGAATCATACATAATTATATTTATATGTATGATTGTATGAACGTATAACTATACTGGTATGCATAAGTTAGGTAGTGGATCGGAATGGTACCAATTAACAAAAAGTGTATATTTAGGTGTATATATGTACGCATGCATAATGCTGTAGAATTAGGAAACGAATGAAAGAAATGGGGAAGAAGAGGAGGACTCCATTGATGGAAAGAGAGCAAGAAAATTCTGTTACAGATTTTGTCACTTGCTACTCAGCTATGAGCTGACACTCAAGCTTTTATATGTGCTAGAATAGAAAAGCAATAAAACAAATTCAATTCTATTACATCAGTATTCTCACACACCCCCGTCAAGTTGAAGATGGGGAAGCCAGTTGCAACTTGGGTAGAACCTCTGTCTGGCGAGGTCCGAGAAGAGTCTTTGTGAAGACATCAGCAAGCTGTGAAGTGGTAGGTGTGTATGAGATGGTAATGAGTCCCTCCTGGAGTTTGTGTCGAATGAAGTGACAATCCAAGTCTATATGCTTGGTGCGTTCATGAAACACCGGGTTGCGAGCAATATGAATGGCAGCCTGGTTGTCACACTTTATAGGGATAGGCAACAAACCAGGTACCCCAAGTTCATGTAGCAATCGGGACAGCCAAGCTAACTCAGTAGTCAATCGTCTCATCGAGCGATACTCTGATTTAGCGGAAGAAAGTGAAACTATACATTGCTTCTTCGATTTCCATGACACTGGGCACCCTCCAAACAATACAATAAATCCACTAACTGACTTCCTGGAATGAGAGCACGCAGCCCAGTCTGCATCACAGTAACCAAGCAGCTGGATATCCTTGGAAGAGTTCAAAAGAAGTCCCAGATTGTTGTAAGCTCGAATGAAATGGAGAGTGTGGATAGTTGCCCTGAAGTGGCTTGTTGTTGGAGCATGAAGAAACTGACTGAGAAATTGCACACTATAAGCAAGATCTGGCCTGGTATGAGTGAGAAAATTCAGTTTTCCAATGATTCTGCGATAGAGAGAAGGGTCATCCAGAAGAGATGCAGAGGGGTCATCAAGCTTTAAATCAGATGGTAAGGGAGAAGAGGGTGACTTCTCTTCAGTGAGGTATTAAGCAAAATCATGTAATATCTCAGCAATGAACTTTCTTTGACTGAGTACCAGACCATTAGCAACAGGGACAAACTCAATTCCCAAGAAAAAATGCAATGAACCCAAGTCCTTAATCTTGAAGCTGGCATCCAGGAAGGACTTAAGTTTGGCAATCTCAACATCATCATTGCCCGTTATCAAAATGTCGTCAACATAAATTGCAAGGAAGACAACATAGGTGCCAGACTTGCGAGAGAACAAAGAGTGATCATTCTGGGAGTGGACATACCCTTGAGATCGAAGGCTATCTGAGAGCTTTGCATACCATTGGCGGGAGGCCTGTTTAAGGCCATACAGAGACTTGTTGAGCTTGCAAACATGGGAAGAAGGTGCATCAAGGCCTGGTGGTGGCTTCATATATACCTCTTCATGTAAGTCACCATGGAGGAAAGCGTTGTTGACATCACATTGTGTGATGTTCCACTCTTTTTTCAAAGCAACAAAGATCAAGCAACGGATGGTGGTCATTTTAACAACAGGGGAAAAAGTGTCTGTAAAATCAATTCCTTCCCTTTGTGTGAAGCCCCGGATAACCAGGTGTGCCTTATGTCTTTCAATGGTGCCATCTGCACGAAATTTTGTCTTGTACACCCATTTACAAGTGATTGGGCGCTTACCTTTAGGCAAAGGAACTAAATCCCATGTATTATTCAGATCAAGAGCACTAAACTCTTTTTGCATAGCCTCTTGCCAGGCTGGTTCTTTGACTGCCTCATCATAAGATTGTGGCTCAATAGTTGCAACAATATTATTAAAAAGATGTTGATCATTAGAATTCAAGACAGAGGCACATATGGAAGAAGAAAAGGAGTAAAGGTTAGTAAGTGTATGTGGGCAGGAAATGGGAGATGAAACTGAAACATTGCAAACATAGTCACTAAGATGAGATGGAGGATGATGCATTCTGTTGGATCTTCTAGGAGCTGGAATCTCAGTGGTTGTAGGAGGTGTGATTGAAGAAGGTGTAGGTTGTGTAGTAGGTGAGAAGGTTTGACTTTAAACAACAGCTCCATGAAGAATTGAAGATGGGAATCGATTGATCAAGTATGTGGCCATGAGTACACACTCCCCAATATTTGGTGGGTAGTTTTGATTGAAAAAACAAGGCTCTAGAAGTTTCTAAGAGGTGTTTATGTTTCCTCTCAACAACCCCATTCTGTTGAGGGGTATGGGGACAGCTGGTTTGGTGAATGATGCCTTTAGATGAGAGAAAAAGAGTGGCTTCCTTGCTTGAACTAAGTTCAAAAGCATTATCACTTCTTATGATTTTAGGAAGACAGTGAAACTGAGTTTGAACCATTTCTATGAAGGAAATGATGGTGTGGAAAGCATTGCTTTTGGTAGAAAGTAAGTGAGTCCAAGTGACTCTTGTGAAATCATCCACAAATGTTAGAAAATATCTATAGCCATTATAGGTAGAGGTGTGGTAAGGGCCCCAAAGATCAATATGGATTAAGTCAAATGGATGAGTAGTTGTAATTTGACTCTTAGGAAAAGGCTGTCTATGTTGGCGAGATTTATGGCAAACATCACAGGGAATTGAAGAAACATCAGCAGGGATATTATCAATTATTGAAAGCTTTCTCATCTTATTAAAAGGCATATGTCCCAATCTAGTGTGCCACAACATCATATCTGTGGACTTAGAAAGAATAGCTTTAAAAGAAATGGATTTAGAAGAAAAAATGTTTGTAGAAGTGTCAACAGAATGCATAGAAATAGTGTCATCTTCGAGCCTAGAATGCAGTAGATACAAGCCTTTGTTTTGTTTACCAAGAACCACTAGGTTCTTCGCTGAAAGGTCCTGTAAGGAGCAAGTAGAAGGAGTAAAAAGAATGGATTGATTAGTATGGTGAATTAACTTGTGGACAGACAACAAGTTAAATATGAAATCTGGCACAAAAAGGACATTGTGCAAAGTCAGGGTGGGCAAAATAGGTATGGATCCACATAAAGAGACAATGATGGATTGACCATTGGGTAAAGCTATTTGGTAAGGTTTAGGCAAAGGTCTAAGGTTATTGAAAAAGTTTTTAACATAACACATATGGTCAGTAGCTCCACTGT
Organism: Oxyria digyna; assembly: GCA_029168935.1. Taxonomy (NCBI): domain Eukaryota; kingdom Viridiplantae; phylum Streptophyta; class Magnoliopsida; order Caryophyllales; family Polygonaceae; genus Oxyria; species Oxyria digyna. The sequence goes on along the minus strand of JAPVLV010000011.1, from coordinate 31,150,036 downwards.
CAATAATCCATGTATGATCAACATCAGAATAAGCATATTGTGCATTGAGACCACAAAATTTTGAAGAGGAGTAAAGAAATTGGGATCCCATACCTGCCAAGGCACTTCCACCAAATTCGGAATGCTGAGGAGTTTGTTTGCTACTCAAGAACTGCAAGAGTTGAGTACACTGTTCAGCAGTGAAACCAGGTATGACAAAATGTTCCTCTGTAGTGGCCTGTGCAGCAGTAGCTCTTCTGGCTCCTCTACCAGCCCCATTTGTGTTTCCTCTTCCACTATCACTAGGATAACCTACCAATTTGTAGAATTTGTCAACAACATGACCAGTTCTGTTGCAGTGAGTACATTGTAAAGGAGGTCTACGAGCCGGAATTCCTCCTGAGCTATTGGATCCAGATCTACAATCAGAGGTATTTCCATTCAATCGCCAGCAATGTTCAACAATATGACCTAATCTTTTGCAATGAGTGCATTGCAAGGAGGATCTGCGATCTGAACCACCTTATCTATGTCCCTGAACATTCATAGCAGAGGTATCTCCAGAAAAGGAAGAAGGAGAACGAAGCTCACGTTGTTTCTCTTCTTGAACAAGAATGGAATATGCTTGTGCAACTGAAGGACTTAGATGCATCATCAAGATGCTTCCACGGACAGTAGTGTAGCTCTCATTCAGCCCCATAAGCAGTTGAATTAATTGCATATCTTGAAGATTATCATACCAGATTTGACTAACACCACAGCTACAATCAGGAATATTTTGTAGAGCAGAAAATTCATCCCATAGACTCTTAATTCGAGTGAAGTAAGTGGAGATACTATCATTACCTTGTGAGATGGTGCAAATTTCCTTTGAAATCGAAAAACTCTGCGCAAGACTGGATTGCGAGAATCTGGGGCAAAGTTCCGTCCACATGTCTCTGGCGGATTTGGCGAAGATGATACTCTGGGCAATTTCTTTGCTAACGGCACAAAGAATCCAAGAAACGACCATGTCGTTGCAGCGCTCCCATGTCCTGAAGTTTGGAGAATCCATCTGAGGATGAACGATCGCTTCATTGATGAATCCGACTTTATTCTTTGCAGATAAGGCGTAAAGCATCGAGCGCTTCCACATCGCGAAGCCAGTGCCATCAAAAACCTTCGAAACCAGAGACAAACCAGGAGTGTCCGACGGATGAATGTACATCGGATCAAGATGCAGCTGCTGAGAAGCAGTCGCAGACGAATCAGTCAATGGATCACCAATCGGCATGACTGAGAAACGGAAGAGGAAATCAGAGATCGATCTTTTGCTCCGATACCATGTAGAATTAGGAAACGAATGAAAGAAATGGGGGAGAAGAGGAGGACTCCGTTGATGGAAAGAGAGCAAGAAAATTTTGTTACAGATTATGTCACTTGTTACTCAGCTATGAGCTGACACTCAAGACATCATTTAATATTTGTCACAAGCTGAGGCAATATATATTGGCCGTTTAACCCCGCACCCATTTTTTTATAACTGGCACCCGTCTTGGGCGCATTTCGGGTGCGTCCAATTTTTTTTTTTGAACCGGGTCATTCTTGGGCGCATCCTGGCTGCGCCCAAGAAAAAAAAATTTTTTTTTTTTTTTTTTGCCGTCAAAAGTTTAAAAAATCCGGTTTAAGTTGGACGCATCCTGGATGCGCCCAAAACTGAACCGGGTTTTGATAAAAACATTTTGGACGCATCCGGGTTGCGCCCAAGGCGGGTGCCAGTTATAAAAAAGTGGGTGCGGGGTTAAACGTACATTAAGTGTGTGTATATATTTGTCCATCTTCGGCCGCCCATCCCTAGTTGTCGATCTTTTTAATTTAGTGAGAACAATCAAATCATTATTAAGTGTGTGTATGATTGTATATTTATTATATTTCAACTGAAGATCACGTACATTATAAAAAAGACCAAATTTTTATTTATTTTTCTTCAAAACTTTACAAGTAAACCTTAGAATTTAATTCACAGCAAGGTTTAATTAGCTAGCTAGGCCGGTATAGCGTTTTGGAGATGTTTATCTATGTAACTATGTAAGACTTGGGCTTTATTACTGAGATTATTCTACCTAGCTAAATAACTACTCCCTCCCATCTACAAAATTTGTAGTGTATGCTACTCTAATTTGATTGCTGATTTCAAAATAATAAAGAGCTACTAGGAATTTTGTTTGTCGCAATAGAAAGAGTTTCAAAGAATAGAAGCTCGCCTCTTTTTTGTTTAAGACAATTTAAAAATTAGATATTAATTTCGAATTTTCTCTTTGAAAAAGAAGTGTGATACTCAAATTTTCATATGGTCTAAGTAACACCTAAATTGGCTTGTGCAAAACTGTTGACAAAGCAACCTAATACAGTATATCACATGCATTTAAGACTTGGTTAGGAGATGAGAGTTATTAACCTCCCTAGCTAACACGTACGCTTAAGTAGCTGGATTAGATGGGAAAGGGCCGGCAAAGATAATGTTTCTTATTTGAGTTATTTGAATTTCCAATAAAGTTTTGTTTTTATTTAAGAGTTTTTTTAATATGTGTCTGTTGGAGCCGGTTCTCGATGGGCTCGCGAGGCCCATAGGGACTTGGGTCAGGCCCATGGAACGCGAGCCGGGTCGGTCCAAGAAGTCAGCCCAAAAGAATAAAGCGGCCCATAAACAGGTAAAGCCCAATAAGAGGATACAACGAGACTAAGTATCGAGGGGCAAATCGGTAATAGACTCGCGTGGGTCCCAGCTGATAGTATAAAAACGCAACCCAATGGATAAGGGAGGAGATCCGGCCAGCAGAGAAAAACGCTTCACCTCCCTCTTGATAGTAAGAAAAACACAGGAGCAAACCTGAGCTTCAATCTTCCAGAACACTCACTTCCTAGAGGAGTTTAGACGTGAAACACTTGTTTTACCACTTATAGTTTTGCTGTTAAGCTTTTAGTGTTGTTATGAACGGTATCTGAGCTATTCGGTTTATTGTAAGCTTGGAACGTGAAACGTTTTTGATAATACACTTCTTCCTTCACTTTGTTTCTCTCTATCTACATATATATTTGCGTTATTTCGAAATCACTTCTCGGTGGGGCGTAAAAGAGCCGAAGCCGGACTCCTTCTCGGTTTGGTCACGTAAGTGTCAGAGGTGACGAGAGTAAAGTTGATCTCGAGGAAGAAGACGACGAGGTGTATAACATAAGTTGATTGTCCAGACGCCCTGTATCACGCGAAGTGTTGTGTCGCGTGATCTCAATTTCTGGGCTCCAACACTGGCGCCGACCGTGGGGACCTCCTCGCACAAGTAAGGCTTATTATATATACTCGCGTATTTCTAATACAACTACCTGAAGATGAATACTAGTGGCGAAGGAAGCGACAACACCCCTCCCCAGACGAGAACTCAAGACATAAATAGCACGCGAGCACGTCTTTCACACGTACATGAGGAGGAAATTGTTCTGGTAGGACCCGCACTGATTCAGTATCGTGCTTTCCTGCAGACGATGGGACAAAGTGCGGGCGGAAGCCGAAGCCAGCGGCAACCAAGGGCTCGATCACGCGAGCATGAACAGAATCAGAGCGAACGAGAACAATCAGTCGCGGAAGGGAGTGCTGAACACGTACCTGACGACAGAGTCTCAGCGCCACATAGAACAAGGGTCGAGGGACGCGAAAGGCCTTGTCACCCTGGTAGATTCGATTTGAATCAACCCCCTGTGAGCTATGCGGAAGATCAATCTTGCAGGGGAAGAACCGAAGGAAGAGGACAGGGGATTCGCGCCGAGCAAAGACCTTCCCGCCACCAGTACGAGGGGGAACCTTTTTGCAATCAGGCCACCCACCCGCGGCAGGCCTCTGAGGCCTACCCGTCCGTCAACCCGTCAATCTTGTTCGGCCCGACCGCTTTCGCGGGGCATATAGTCAGGTCAGTCCCTCTGCCTAATTTCAGATTCCCAATTATTAAAGAGTACAACGGTAAAGAAGATCCCGGCGAACACCTAGCACGCTACAAGTATGCCATGCTCGCGAGGTGCCCTGATGAAGCCACGATGTGCAAAGGTTTCCCAGGCACACTCGCGGGACCCGCCATGACCTGGATGCTTAACCAGCCATCAGGAAGTATCCATTGTTTTGCCGATCTAGAGAAGAGTTTCTTGTTGCATTTCAGATCCTTGAGGAAAAGAAAAGTGACAATGCAAGAAGTAGTAGGAGTCAAACAAGGACCACATGAATCACTAGAGGATTACGTTAAGAGGTTTGCGGAAAAGATCTTGGAAGCCGAAGATTTTCATGATAAGACCGCTCGGGTCGCGTTCCTAGACGGACTCACTGATGGAAGCTCCTTCAAGCAATACCTATACCGCAAGAAGGATTTAGACTACCAAGGCATGCTCAAGAGAGCATACACAGAGATTAATGTGGAAGCACACTCAGGTATCGCTTTGAAAGGGAGTAATCAGAGCAAGCCCGCTCAGGGTCATAAGAGAGAAAACCCGAACTGGGGGAGTAAACGCCATCAGGGTAGTCAGGGAAGGAACAGATCGATTCGCGAGCACCCGGTTTGCAGATTCAAGATCAGAATCAGGGTCAAAGACAGTTCAGGGGCCAAAATCACGATCAGAATCAATTTCAATCACAGAATTTTGTAGCCGAGCAAGATAACCGACGCGATGATGAGGGGAGAAGGGATCGCGGTCGTAACCGCCATGGACCAACCACCTGGTGCGAATACCACGGAGTGAATACTCACTCTACAGAGGAGTGTTGGTCGCGACAGCATCACCCAAGAGAGCAGGAGGTCCTGACTGCTCGAAGGGGAAACGTTGATGCAGGTCACGGCGTCACACACAGAGGAGCATGGAGTAGAGGGAGAGGCAGTAGAACGCAGAATGAGACGAGACAGCAAACCCCCGCGAGAAATAACCAGAATCAGGGGCCTAATCGCCACCCATCCCAGAACTTCCCTCGCATGGACGGCCATGTAGGCACGATCGCGGGCCGCCATGAACCCATGCCCCTGGGCAAACGAGAGCAAAGGCTCATTAACAACGCACCTAAGCCTCAGGGAAAGCCGATCTATAGTGTCACGAGATCGAAGTCTGAACCTTACACGCTTGCCTTCAGTGACAAAGAAGTAGATACCTGGGCTGTCGAGGCCGCTGATCCACTGGTCATCCATGCTCAGATAGGAACCAAACTAGTAAAAAGGATCCTCGTGGACACTGGGAGCTCAGCCGATATACTGTACTGGGACGCGTTCGAGAAAATGGGGATTGATCAGTCTACACTCAGGCCCACTAAAACCACGCTGGTAGGTTTCGCGGGTGACAGAGTGAGGGCCCTGGGCGGCGTCACCCTAGATCTCATCTTGGGTGAAGAGAAAGGGTCAAGAAGGTCAGAAAAGATAGATTTTGTGGTAATCCCAATAATATCCTCCTACAATGCGATACTGGGACGCGAGACACTGTGCAGGTTTGAGGCGGTCGTATCAATCTGTCATTTTTGTTTAAAATTCCCAACGTTGACAGGGGTAGGGATCGCGAGAGGAAACCAAGAGGAGAGTCGTATCTGCTACGTCTCGTCCGAAAAGGGCAGTACCAAGACCTTGCTTGCCAACCAGTTATTTATTCCAGGATTGCCACGCGTACTGGAAGAAGCTGAGTTAGAAGTTCGCGCCTCACCCAGACCGCGAGATACTGAGAGAAAGGCAGAAGGACACAAACCGCATTTTGATGGGTTTGAGAAGCAGGTAATCACTCCTTTCTCCAACAAAGAGGAGAAACTTTACGTAGGGGGGGAGGCTGAATCAAAAAGTCGTACAAGAGATCGAGACCTTACTCACCCGCTCCCGGGATGTGTTCGCGTGGACACCAAAGGATTTGAGAGGGATCCCAGCGAGTGTCATGACCCACTCCCTGAACATTAGTCCAGAGGTCAAGCCGCGTAGGCAGAAAAAACGAAAACAAGCAGGGCCAAAGAACGCGGCAGCTGCGGTAGAGCTCGCGAAGCTAATTAAAGCAGGGTTTGTAAGACCAGTGCAATACCCAACGTGGCTGTCAAACGTTGTAATGGTGGAGAAAAATCCCAAAGGGACAGGGAAGTGGCGCATGTGCGTAGATTTCACTGGTCTCAATAAAGCATGTCCCAAAGACAGCTACCTGTTACCTTCGATCGACCAGTTGGTAGACTCTACTGCGGGTCATGAAGCTCTGAGCTTCCTGGACGCGTACTCTGGATATAATCAGGTTATGATGAACCCAGCCGACTCGGGGCACACGACTTTTATTACAGACAAAGGAACCTTCTGCTATAAAGTGATGCCGTTCGGTTTGAAAAACGCAGGAGCTACATTTCAGAGACTGGTGGACATGATCTTTAGCGACCAAAGAGGTGACACTGTAGAGGCCTATGTTGACGATATAGTGGTTAAGAGAAAAAAGCAAGCGAATCATACTCGCGACCTGGCAGAAGTCTTTGAAACCCTGAGAAAGTACGGTATGAGCCTCAATCCAGAGAAATGTGTCTTCGGAGTCACCGAGGGCAAATTCCTAGGTTTTCAAATCAGTGCACGCGGTATCGAAGTCAATCCAGACAAGGTCCAGGCCGTAATAGATCTGCAACCACCAAGGTCCATTCACGACGTCCAACGGTTCGTGGGAAAGGTCAACTATTTAGGAAGGTTTTGCGCAAAGCTCGCGGAGCGAAACCTTCCCTTCTTCGACATACTAAGGAAGCCAAAAAGCTTCGAATGGTCTGAAGAGTGTGAAAGGGCATTTATGAGTATTAAAGAGCATCTGGCTAAACTCCCAACCCTAGCGTCCCCAATACCTGGTGAAGGCTTGCAGCTGTACCTCGCGGCAGGCACGCGTGCAATTAGCGCTGTGTTAGTAAAGGAACAACGAGTCCCCGTCTATTTCGTCAGTAAAGCACTTCTGTCGGCCGAGACCAGATATTCACCCATTGAGAAAGCAGTGCTCGCGTTGATAACAGCCGCTCGTAAACTCCGACCTTATTTCCATGCTCATCCCATCGAAGTATTGACAGATTTACCACTACCATCTTTTATGAGTAAACCAACAACCTCTGGAAGGCTCGCTAAATGGGTCATTGAAATGACAGAGTTTGACGTAGTCTATAGACCACGACCCGCCATCAAAGCACAAGCTTTGGCAGATTTCATAGTTGAAACAAGTTTCAGAGAGCTAGAAAAAGATATTATAGCTCCTGAACACCCCGCGTGGGTAATGCACATTGATGGATCGGCAAACGTAGATGGTTGCGGGGCGGGAGTCGTCCTGACTTCCCCGGCTGGGGATAAGATAGATCACGCGATTGCGCTAAGATTCAAAGCCACGAACAATGAAGCAGAATATGAAGCACTCATCGCAGGGCTGGAAATTGCCGTTCACGCAGGTGTTCAAGTGGTAAAATGCATGAGCGATTCTCAGATCGTCGTGAATCAGATCAATGGGACCTACGAAGCCAGGACAGGCAATCTCCCCAGATATCATGCGAGGGCCACAGCCCTGATTTCGTTGTTCGGGCATTTTGAAATTGAAGCGGTATCAAGAGAGGAAAACACACGAGCTGATGAACTCGCGAAGCGAGGTTCCCAAACTCAGTATGCAAATATGGAATGTCCTAGCGAGGGTCCCACTGCCACTATCAAGGAAGGAAAGGCCCCATACTTCTGGTTCGTGAAGTCTGAGAGCGCCATAAGCAATCAGGTGGAACTGATGGAGATAAACGAGCCAGTCAGCGACTGGCGCACCCCTATAATTCAATATCTAGCTAGCGGAACAGGGCCTTCGGATCCGAAAGAAATGAGAAAACTTCTCTCCATGGCTGCACGCTTTTACATGTGTCGTGGAGAACTTTACAAAAGGGGGTACGGACCACGCGAGCTCAAGTGCTTGACTAAGGTAGAAAGTGACGTGCTGATAAGGGAACTTCACGTAGGATTATGCGGAACTCACGCGGGTTGGAGACCAATGGTCTATAAAGCATTAAGGCAGGGAAGTTTCTGGCCCACCATGAAGCAAGACGCACAACGCGAGTCTCAGAGCTGTAAGCCGTGCCAGTACTTTGCCCCAGCATCTCATCAACCAGGCGTGGAGCTGCAGATAATGTCAAGCCCTTGCCCCTTCGCGATGTGGGGACTAGATCTATTAGGACCTTTCAAACCAAAAGCGCCTGGTCAACTAGAGTACATCATTGTAGCAGTTGATTATTTCACCAAATGGATCGAAGCCGAAGCCCTCGCGAGCACTACCGTCCCGGCAGTTAAAAAGTTCCTTTGGAGAAACATCATTTGCAGGTATGGCCTCCCTCACGAGATCGTAACCGACAGGGGACCACAATTCAATTCGCCGCAGTTGTTTACATGGTGCAGAGACATAGGGATCACTTTGAGGATTGCTTCAGTCGCTCACCCGCATTGCAATGGCCAGGTAGAAGCAGTGAACAAGAGTATTGTCATGGACTTGAAAAGACGGCTAGAAGGCTCCAAAGGCATGTGGGCCGAAGTGTTACCCCTAGTACTCTGGGCAAACAGGACCACGGTAAAGAAGGCAACTGGAGAAACGCCATTTGCTCTCGCTTATGGAATAGAGGCCACAGTACCAGTCGAGTTCATTGTGCCCACGGACCGCGTGATTCAGTATAGTCCGGACGACAATGACGAAAAAATGCAGCTAGAGTTGCAGATGCGAGAAGAGACTCGCGACTTGGCCACCATCAGAGCAGCCAATCATAAAGTCGGCGTCGCAAAATATTATAACAAGCACGTAAAGTTGAGGGGATTTGTCAGAGGAGACCTCGTGCTCCGTAGAACAGAAGGGGGAAAGCTCGACCCCAACTGAGAAGGACCTTACATTATAGATCGCGAAGTCGCGCCCGGGGCATATCGCCTCAAGGACCACTCTGGAAATCACATTGCCAACTCCTGGAACGTGATGCGTCTTCGTCGTTTCTATGCCTAGTCTTCCCGTAAAACTCAGGTGCGTACAACAAAATTTTCCCTCATCCTTGGTCACAATACTTATTACGTTAAGACACGAAAAGCATGATTATTAAAGCATAAGCACAGGAAGAGTTGTCAGATCGCGTGTCCGGCTCGTGCTTCCAGCTTCCAGGGCTGAGCTAGAAAACTCCCCCTGGTCGCGAAAGCGTAGACGGCTGGGCTGGGCTAAAAAAAACCTCCGGTCGCGTGTCCTGCTTCCAGGGCTGAGCTAGAAAACTCCCCTTGGTCGCGAAAGTATGGACGGCTCGTGCTTCCAGCTTCCAGGGCTGAGCTAGAAAACTCCCCTGGTCGCGAAAGCGTAGACGGCTGGGCTGGGCTAAAAAAACCCCCCGGTCGCGTGTCCTGCTTCCAGCTTCCAGGGCTGAGCTAGAAAACTCCCCTTGGCCGCGAAAGTATGGACGACTCGTGCTTCCAGCTTCCAGGGCTGAGCTAGAAAACTCCCCCTGGTCGCGAAAGCGTAGACGGCTGGGTTGGGCTAAAAAAAACCCCCGGTCGCGTGTCCTGCTTCCAGCTTCCAGGGCTGAGCTAGAAAACTCCCCTTGGTCGCGAAAGTATGGACGGCTCGTGCTTCCAGCTTCCAGGGCTGAGCTAGAGAACTCCCCCTGGTCGCGAAAGCGTAGACGGCTGGGCTGGGCTAAAAAAAAACCCCGGTCGCGTGTCCTGCTTCCAGCTTCCAAGGCTGAGCTAGAAAACTCCCCTTGGTCGCGAAAGTATGGACGGCTCGTGCTTCCAGCTTCCAGGGCTGAGCTAGAAAACTCCCCCTGGTCGCGAAAGCGTAGACGACTGGGTTGGGCTAAAAAAAAACCCCGGTCGCGTGTCCTGCTTCCAGCTTCCAGCTTCCAGGGCTGAGCTAAAAAACTCCCCTTGGTCGCGAAAGTATGGACGGCTCGTGCTTCCAGCTTCCAGGGCTGCGCTAGAAAACTCCCCCTGGTCGCGATAGCGTAGACGGCTGGGCTGGGCTAAACCCCCCCCCCCCCCCCCCGGTCGCGTGTCCTGCTTCCAGCTTCCAGGGCTGAGCTAGAAAACTCCCCCTGGTCGCGAAAGTATGGACAGGTTTGCATCATGACCCCCACCTTTCAAAAGTTCTTACTACCTAAGGATAAAAACCAAAAACTAAATGCTCCTCTACATGTGCAGTGCTTGGTATCCCACGCGAGAGCAGCACCATGACTAAATGCTCTACAAAGACCAGAAATACTCCGCGACAACCACACCAAAGAAAAGCTATCCTACTGCTCTGCGGCTAACAAAGGCTCAAGACGAACCCCGCGAGTAAAGATCATGCAATAGTTAGCAGAAGAATAGTTTGCAATGCTTACTCGCAAAATTTTGTAACAAGTCAGTTTTGCCTTACTATACAGGAAGGACCGTAATTATGACACTTATCTCTTTGCGTTTTCCTTTTTCGCAAACTTACTCATTTTTCCGAAACGCAAAACGGGGGAAACGAGACGAGATAAGTATATACGAAACAAGCAGACAAAAGCAAAACCAAAAATATAGAAACAGCATAAAGGTCGCGACCATCATACCCACGTTATGTACAAAAGTTGATTACAAAAAGTCACAATTTCCAGATACAGAAAACATTGTTCAAGAACACAAGGACGTTACTTAAAAGCAGACTCAACGGCAGTCCCCGTGTCCTCTACACTATCCGCCTCCAGATCCACGACGTCTCGAACACCAGACACTCGCGATCCTGAGCCCCCCGCTTGATCTAAACTAGAACGCTTCGAAGGCTGAACGGTGTCGAGAAGGGCATCAGACGTGAATACCTTTCTCTTGCGAGGCGAGAGGGTTGGAGAAGGAGGGCTCGGAAGCATGCGAGGAACAGGCTCTGACCTCTCAAGCGGAGGAGGAGCTACCAACTTCGGGAGAGGGGGCCTGAGAACCTGATTCTCTTTGCCCTTAACAATACCTCTCTCAGACGCGAGACGCGTAACCCCCCAAGCCTCGAGTGGAGTCTCCCCGTCGTCAACGAAAGTTTCGGGCAACGGGGGCTGGTACTCAGGAAGGTCAGTAGAAAGGCCGCATAGGTCCTGAGCGTTAAAGGGGAAGTCTTTAACTTTAAACTTTAGCATCTGCATCTTTACCATGCAAAGGAGAAGCGTGTTGGCAGCATTTTTGTAAAAATCGACGCGAGCACGCTGGCGATAACCCCCGCAATACTCCTCCACCGCCATGTTCCTCTCATAAGCGATTCTCTCAGACATCATCGCATGAAGCTTCTCGTTTTCCTGTCTGAGGTCGCTCACTTGCGTATTGTATTCAGTAACGATGTTGACATGGGTGGACCTCTCATACGCAAGCTGGGCTTCCAGCTCCTTTATCCTCGCATCTTTGACTGACAGGCACGCGAGATCGCCCTCCATCTCCTTCATCGTCGCCATAGCTCTCGAAAGCTCCTCCTCCAAAGCTTTCTTTTCTCCCATAAGCCTAGACTTGGCCGCTCTGTGGGCATCGCGGGTGGACTGATCCTCTTCCCTCAGCTCCTTAAGTTTGTCTTCGGCAGCAAGCACCTTACGAGTTGCGCTCGCAATGATGTTCATCCCCTGCAAAATGAAGAGTTAGAAATACCCCAAGAAAACAAGAAATAGGTAAAAACAGGAGACTTACGGCGAAGAGAAGTTTGGACAAGCCACCAGGCCTATCCGAAACTTCCTCGTAGAGGCTAGGTTCGGGAGGGAAAACAGTCGGTATCGTCTCAATGAATGCACGCGTCACGGATAAGCTATGAATGAAGGTCGGGTTTGCGACCGAAGTGTCAGTAGGCTCTGGAGAGGAGACAAACTCCACTTCCGTCGTCCTCTTGCGTTTTTTCTCGGAAACTTTCTGTTTACCCTTATCGCGAGCCGAAAGTACGCGAGACCTCTGGACCAGAGGAGCATCCTCAGAAACGGTCGTCGCAAGCTCCACTGGTGTTTCCGAAACAGCAGCTGGGGGAGTAGGAGTCGAACCAGGAGCGGATGAAACAATGCGGGTAGGATCCTCGATAGTTAGCGTGCCCGACTCGTCGAGAACCAACCCCCCCAGGTCCGGAAGATCGGCGAACATATCAGCATCTACAAAAGCCACCGCAAGTGAGAATAGTGTAAATAATAATAATAAACGCGAGCGCTGAAACAAAAACGAACAAAAACCTAGGGCATGAGCCTTAAGACTAAGTCCCCTGGCGACCAGTAAAGAGTCCGAGATAGTCAGCTCAAAACGTTTTTGAACTGCTTTGTCGGGATAATCCTTGTAATCACGAATGAATTTATCGCGAGTCTCCTTGGGGAAAAAGCATGGGGCCCTTCTCGCAGTAGGCTCGCGTACCTGGACGGAAATTTCAGAACCAGGAGGGGGACAGACCAAAAACCAACAAGTTTTCCACCCCTCGATCTTCGAAGGCAATCGGAAGGCGCTAGGAGTCTTGGCTTGAGCAGTGTAAAACCCATCCTCGCGGGAGTTCTTCTTATACGAATTGATGAGAGCGTAGTGAGGAGTATTAGGAACTATCCCAATGTCCTGACATCGCATGATGTAGACGATCAGAGAGCTCCAGAAGTTTGGATGCATCTGGGAGGGGCTGAAACCTAAATCTGCCATTACTTCAGTCTGGAAGGACGTCCAAGGAAGGCGGAAGCCGGCTTCTAAAGACTGCCTACTCAAGGCGAAAAAAGACCCATACTGGTCGAGGGAAGTGCCTTCAAGATCGGGGAGGGCAAAGACGGTCCCTACAGGAAAGGGATATCGCGTAGCGAGGCGACGAAGATCGTCAAAGTTAAGACTGCTACGTTGGGCAGTGTTGGGAATTAGGGTGCGAGAATGTGTGATTCTCTTTGTAAGGATACTGACGCGGCCAGGGTCCGCGAGAAAGGGTTTCTCTATAACTATATGGGGCAAAGACCCCTTATGAGAGAAAAAGCTGGCGAATTGACCATAATTGGTCTCGGCTCGCTCTTGAATGACGCGAGATGGGAGTCTGGTTTTAGATCTTTTGGGCGTCTTCGCTTTGCTCCTCTTAGATTTTCTAGAAACACGAGATCGTCTACGAGAGTCTGGCTCGCGATCACCAGAACCCCCTTCAGATCCGGACGTGGTGCGCCCCGAATACTCAGCCCTAGCTGAGCGTTCATAAAAATCATCGCTACCTGAAAGCATGGGCAAAATAAGTTTCAGTTTTCCAGGGATGGAAAGAGGAAAAAAGAACATCAAAATTAGGGGCAACGCGTGTCGGAGGAAACTAACGTGAGACTGTAGAAAGTAACAAACAAGAAATCCCTGGAAAAGCTGAAACTCGAGAATCAAAAGGAAAGCCAAAACGACATCAGAATGGACCAAGCCCAAGAACACGAAGAACATTGCAAAGGTCGAAAATGTCAGAAATTGACCAAAACACGTTTTCTCCCAAACGAACGCATTGAGAAATAAGAGTCAAAGGGGGAATTCGACACAAAAACACCCAATGGACGAAAAATGACCTTCAGAAGCCTCTAAATTCAAAAGGTCCGAGCGAAATTTCTGCGAGCGGGAAGAAATTGAGCAACAATAGTAGCCCTAAAAATCAAAAAAACGAAGTAGAAAAGGGAAAGGAGATCGGAAGACTTACCTGCCATGAAGGATCGACTGAGAACAACGGTGAAGACGGCGATGGAGAAGGAAGGAAAGCACCGGCGAAGAGAGCAGGTTTGAAAGTATTGCAGAAAGAAGTTACGGCGGAAGAGAAAAGAGGAAGACGAAGGCGAGTATATATAAGGAAAAATCGGGGGAAAGAGGGTGCAATGATAAGATAACACGTGGACGACATGCGCTCGGCGCGGGAATTCGTAAGGTTTTTGAATTCAAAACGTCGCCCAGAGAAACGTAGCGGAAACACACGCGACCCTATCACGCGATAGAGTCATGCGAGGTCTGAGGGCCACCCCCATATCGAGAACGCGACTTCAAGAAGACAGGCCCAAGCCTCCAGCTATTCAGCATGAAAGCTTGGGGGGCTGGATGTTGGAGCCGGTTCTCGATGGGCTCGCGAGGCCCATAGGGACTTGGGTCAGGCCCATGGAACGCGAGCCGGGTCGGTCCAAGAAGTCAGCCCAAAAGAATAAAGCGGCCCATAAACAGGTAAAGCCCAATAAGAGGATACAACGAGACTAAGTATCGAGGGGCCAATCGGTAATAGACTCGCGTGGGTCCCAGCTGATAGTATAAAAACGCAACCCAATGGATAAGGGAGGAGATCCGGCCAGCAGAGAAAAACGCTTCACCTCCCTCTTGATAGTAAGAAAAACACAGGAGCAAACATGAGCTTCAATCTTCCAGAACACTCACTTCCTAGAGGAGTTTAGACGTGAAACACTTGTTTTACCACTTATAGTTTTGCTGTTAAGCTTTTAGTGTTGTTATGAACGGTATCTGAGCTATTCGGTTTATTGTAAGCTTGGAACGTGAAACGTTTTTGATAATACATTTCTTCCTTCACTTTGTTTCTCTCTATCTACATATATATTTGCGTTATTTCGAAATCACTTCTCGGTGGGGCGTAAAAGAGCCGAAGCCGGACTCCTTCTCGGTTTGGTCACGTAAGTGTCAGAGGTGACGAGAGTAAAGTTGATCTCGAGGAAGAAGACGACGAGGTGTATAACATAAGTTGATTGTCCAGACGCCCTGTATCACGCGAAGTGTTGTGTCGCGTGATCTCAATTTCTGGGCTCCAACACTGCCCATGAACACAAAGCAAATAAATCAAAATCAATTTTTTTATTGTGATAAGTTTATTCTACAGTATTTCTCAAACAGAGAATAATTTAAAACTCTCTAATTAATCTCTTATTTTACAAATATTATGCTATTCATATATGACATGTGGATCATGCATTTAGATTGGCAGTGTAACTAATTCGCAAGCTACCTTTTTCCTCTAAACTATAACTAACTAACTAACTCTATTAATTGCTTACAAACTTGATAGCTAACTACTCATACCACTAAGATACATATACCAATCAATTATAAGTTCTAGTTAATTGGCAGTAGTTAATTGGCAGTAGTTAATTGGTTAGGATGCATATACCAATCAATTATAAGTTCTAGTTTCTTCCATAAAAATACATATTTGTAGTTTGAAGTAAATTCACCATAAATATATATATAGAATTAGTATCAAGTGCATACCACTCATACCACTCTTATAGCAAATAGTGATAAGTCTTCTTAGCCCTTAGATCAAATCAATTCAACCATCGGGATTAAAGCTAATTAAAAAATAATAATTAGAATAACTGAAAATAACCGGAAATTAAAGGTTTTGATCTTATAGAATTAGGATCAAATACATACCACTCTTGTACAATTGTAAAATCAATTTTTTGAGGTCATAAGAGCTTAAAATAACCGTAAATTAAAGGTTTTGATCTTATGATTAAGAAGTATTCTACTTGTCGGTTAAATTAAGTTGTAAATTTGTCCAATCTACTAGAATACTAAATATATACGGGTTAAGTTCCGGTGAGGATGAATCTTAAGGTGAGGAATAAAGACGATGAACACAAACATTGTTACGCATGAACACACACGTTATAATGTATGAACACATTTTCGCCAATGAACACACAATGTATCATATGAACACACACTATGACATGCACATACTCTGGCGTATGAACACATACGTTATGACTGATGAACACACGCATTATAACCGATGAACACAAAAGTGTCATGAGTCTTAACCTAATAACTTATCCTCATCCGATCTTTTTCCATTATATACTCGTGTAAATTGAAGGTAAGTCACCTTGCTCCGCTTGTTCTTAAATAACCGGTCCGTCAGGAAAAAACCAGCATGAAATGATAATGAACCGGGTTCAGAGACTTATGAAATTGGGCAATATTTTAAAATGTTAGAGCATCCTCAACGGAGGCTTTAAAATCGGGGATGTAAAAAGGGATGTAAGATAATGCCCTTCTTATAGTTTTTTTTTTTGCTGCAATGGAGGCTGTAAGAAAAGGGTTGTAAGATTTATAAAATTACGTTTATATCTCTGAATTTGTATTAAATTACTGATATATTTTTATTTTAAATAAATAAATAAGATCTTATTATATTAAACATAAATAGTTAATAGATATAGTAAAATCTCAAATATTTGTTTCTTTTAATTGAAATATTTATTATATTTTATTAATCAAAATTAAGAGAAAATATTAGACATTTAGATAATTATTGACAAACAAATGATGCATAAATTGAACACATTGCCGAAATACATATAAATTGAAGACATTACAATGAAATAAAAATAAACTGAAGCAAAATACTAAATTGAACGATAAATTACCGAATTGAATACATAAAACATTAGAAAGACTTTAATATTGACCATGTAGTTGCCAAATGTGTGCCTTCAAGTCTTCTTGAAGAAAGTGGTGAGTATTTGAGCTCTGAAGTTCTCTTGACCATTCTAGGTAGCTTCTCATATGCGTAGGTGTGTTGTTGGAGAAAGTCCAATTCGGGTCAGTTTCCGGTAATGTTTCTCCACTCACTGTTTCATCGAATTTTGGGATTTCGTATCCATGGTGACTATAAGAATCTCGCTCATCCTCTACGATCATATTATGCAAAATGATACAAGCTCTCAATCCTTGTATGTTTGTTTCAATCTTTTTATGTAGTTTAAAGTAGTATAAATAATTATAATTGGCATTTATAATATCAAAAAAATACTAAATTTATACAAACAATTCCCTCAAATGTCAATTAATTGTAAACACATTAATTTAGTATAAAATTTTATCATAAAACAAATTAATTAATATTTAAACGATTTATAGAAATTAATAATACTCAAAATAAATAAATAAATAATATTTATACAAAATATATACAATATGGGTGTCTATGGATAGAGAAAAATGTAACTAGAATTATGGTATTTTTTTAATTTTCATTAAGTAAATTTTGAGATAAAGCATTTTTAAAAATAAAAATTACGAAATTTTTGGCGGTCAGATCGGGCGCGCGAACGCGGCCCAATTAAAGGGCGTCACGTGGCGCTGCTTAAAGTAAGGAGCCGTTTGGCTTCTTGCTTTAAGCGACGTCGTTTTGATGCTTTCCGGCGCAAAAAATAAATAAAGGCCAAACGAGGCCTTGTGAACAATAAAACTATAGCAGCTTTGTTGGGACTTTAATTTGGATCCATTTTAAAGCCTTTGTCCATAGGCTTTAAGGGTCTTTAACATAAAATATTGAAATTTAATGTTATAGCCCATGTTAAAGAATTTTTTTCTAAAGTAAGCTTTTTTTTAGAAAAAATTTCCGATATGGACTCGTTTTAAAAATAATTCCCAACATAGGCACTCTTATGAGGCTCGTAAATTTTTGAAGTATGAGAGCGTCTCTCATCCGAAGAAAAAAAATTAAAAAAAAAAAAATTATGTATAAGAGACGCTGGGAAAACCAGCGTCTCTTATACATATAATTTTTTTTTAACCCACGTATAAGAGACTTTAGTGATTCGTGTGTATGGATTCTTTGTTTGCAAGAAGTGATGAGAGGTCAAGGATAACAATGGCTGGGGATATTATGAAGAAGGCCACTTATTCATCAAGTGTTACTTTTAGTTGGTGTTGTATGTTTTATGTGTTAATAATAGATAATAGATGAAGTTTCTCCACTGAAGCAGCTTCTGGTGAATTTTTTTTATTTAGGGTTCTTCATTTAGATTTGGGAAAGATGAAGAATTTTGGGGTTTTGATTACTTTGTCAAAAATTACATAAACGGCCTAAACATTTGAAAGCATGGATAAAATACCATTATAAGATTTGAAAGGGGGCGGTTTCAGTAATTTTGAATAAAATATTATTATAATATGACATGTGGCATAAATATTTGACGGAAGTTAGAGAGGGGTGGTCGTTGAGTGACGGAATGGTTCATATGGGTGGTTTCCGGTAATATTGAAACATACGGGTGATTTTGAGCAATATAGGATATCATACGAGTGGTTTCCGGTAAAAAAAACCTTAAAAATATACACTCAAAATCAGTAATATTAACACCAACCTTTAAGTATTAGGTGATGGTTGTTTTACGTTTGTAGAGAGAACTACTAGTTTTGAGGGAGTTACGATATCGATCGATTTTAAGGAGTTGGGTTCGAGCCCCAAGGCGCTTTATTTTCTTGACCCAAAAAAAAAGAGTTGGATTTAGTGGGAATAGCTTTATACATCATTCTTTATTTGTATGTATATTACTTTATATTCACATGTACACTTAAATATGTGTTTGTATTTTTCATATATAATTATGTATATGTGAATGTAAATAAATGTGCATGTAAATGTAAATGAATGTGCATGTGAATATAAAATGATGTACGTGTATGTATTCGTAATTCAGGATAAAAATCATTCTCGGATCAATCTTTTCCTTTTAAGAACTACAAAGATGAGGTAGATTTCTTTTTTATTAGAGCATGAACCGTTAAAATGAACACACATTTTTAGTAACCAGAGTTTGCAGTTCGATTTATACGCGAGGCTTAAATGAACGAATTGGAAGTACAATGTGATGATGTCATATAAATCTGACTTATGCCTTGGTTTAACAGTATTTGATTAATAACTTTAATACGATTGGTTGGCCTCGTACTGATATTTGTTATATCTTGATTTTAAATAGTTGTTTATAGTTTTATATTGAGGTTAATATAGAAATGTCATCATAATAACACGGATATAGCTTTATGAAATCCAATTTGGAGTCCATGTTAAACTAACAAAATGCAAAAAAAAAACATTAAATTGGACATTAACTTTTGAGAATCTATATAGCGGTGAGAGAAAAATAAAGGCCGCATTAAATGCTTTTGCTTTCTTATTGGTTAATGACAATTTTCAAATTAATACTATTACTTTCTAATTGATGAGTTTTATAAATTATAAATGAATCAAACTCTATAAAAAAAATTAAATGTGTGAAAGTTTATACAATTAAAACTTACATTTTTAAAAAATGATTATTTCTATTTTCAATCTAATCTAATATATAAATTATAATTTTGACAAATGAGTCAAACTTTATAAATGATCTTTTATTCTCTCTTATTATTTGAATGGTTAGCATAACACGTATGTCTGATGCGGCTTTTTACGAGTCATATATTTTTTGGAGTTGTCCAACAAAAATACGGCTCATTTACAAAACCTTATTCTTAATAAATTTCTTACTCTATTTTAGTTTTGAATTTCAAAATGGATTAATTTGATGATAAATCTCAAATTCGTCTTTTCCTATCTTGCTATTGAGTTATGTGAGTGATAGAGTGAGTGATTTATGTTAATGGTTTTATGGGGTATAAATATACTAATAAATTAAGCATTGTATCTTCAATGAGTTGTGAATGTTATTTTGTTGTAGTGTTATTATATGGTGGATGTTTGATATTTTTGTTATAGTTTTAATTATAAATTGGATGTTTGATATTGGGCCATACCGAAAAGGTGAGCTTATACTATGATTTAACTTCTCATAGAATTATGGAGTCTTAAAGTCCACCAAAAAGATAAAGTAAAAGACTTTTATAATCAAAATGGATTATCATCTCAATCTAAAAAAATTATTGTCTCTGATATTACTCCAGAAGTTGGTAAAAATTACAAATATGTCTATATAATATCAACATGAATCACATATCCAAATTTTCTTTTTAGAGAAACACTAAGATAGTAAGATGACGAGAAACTCAAGAAAGAGCAATCAAGGGTTATAACCTTTTATATTACACAACATGGATTTTTCCTACAAATCAGTAACGTTTATATAAAATGATATAGACCTGCGCGTAGCGCGGGCCCCAAAATGCTAGTATCTATATAAAAATTGTTGAGTTTGATGAAGTAATGACAATTGATACTTACTTAATGCATTGAATTATGTATTAATTTTTTTTAAAGGTTAATGCATCGGGTTAATTCATTAAAAAATATCACATTTAATTAGGCTCGTATAATAGTCGTCTTGTGTCTGTTCGTTTTTGCCAGTTGCTCTTTCTTTCATTTAATCTTTTAATTTGGGTCTTTTAATTATTTTTTGAGTGTATGTTCGTATGTTCATTTTTGTTTCGTATGTCCCTCATCGATTTCTATATGTTTCATGCTTCTTTCAATAGGTTGTTATTATGTAGATAATGATTATAAAATATCACTAATTAGTAATTATACCTTCAGATTCCGTTATTAATCAATATGTTAAAATTTATATATTTAATAAATTAAAAATATCTATTTTTTTATTAAAAGTTATAGCATAAATAAATTTGTGAAAATAATACGAAATATATAAATACGATAAAAGTAAACGTGTTAGGCCCGCGCGAAGTCGAAGAGAAAGGGGGATCACAATTTAATCATAACTCTTCGGTGATTTGTAAGGGACTCCAGAGAGTTTATCGAAGGAGATTGAAGGGACTTCAAAATAATGTCCCAAATTGAAGCCTCATTCTTTTTTTGGCACTATAACAACGTTTTCATTAGACTATAATCGATAGTTCGTGCTACTCGCGAGGCCTAATTATTTAATTTTGAAATGAAATTAATTTTATAGACAAAACTCAAAAGACATACCTAGACAACCTCTTAATAAAATAAAATTATTATATACCAGAGTAATTAAAAAATAGATTTACAAACTTTATTAATAGTGTTTTGACATAACATTTAACTTTTAATTAAATAAAATGTGGTTTTGGCGTGGAGCATGAAGATTAAAGTAGAAGATTGAGGAATAACTAGCGAATATAGGTGTGAGTTCACCACCATGGGTTGATTCACTTGGAAGTCAGGCAATACACAATGTTGATAATCTTGGTTCACTCTCAAGTGCTGCGGCAAAAGTAAAACTGCAGCGTCTCGCCAACCCATCTCCCGCTGAGCTCACTGCATCTATTTCAGGCTGGAAACGTCCGGCAGAAATTGGCGGTTGATCGACAACTATGTGGGTTTCATTCGTCTATTCCACACAAGACGACAGGAGCATACGCTCTCGCCCAGTCCTCTCTTTCCCTCGTTTCTGATTTTTCTGTTTTTACTGTAATCCCTGATTTTCTCTCTGACATTTATATCGCAGATAGCCTTGAACCTCGCTAAGTTTTTTGGTTCGTTTTAATAAAACTATCTAAACAAGACAAAAAAAAAAAAAAAAAAACGAAGATAACTTAAAACTAGCCACCAAAAAAATTCCAAAACCAAAACCAAAATATAAAGAATCAAAATTGAAGAAAGAATTGAGAGTTGCATTCAATTAAATTTTGTGTACATATCCAACTTTTTATTAGTTATCATCAATCAGCGTGTGTTTCCGCGCCATGTATGAAATCGCATGTATTAAATAATTTTAATAAGATAATTATATGTGTACTATTACGTAGTACTTTATGCAATTAGTTTATAATTTATAATTTAAGTTCTAATCAGATTTATAATAAATATATAGTTTAAGTTCTGAGCGAATGACGTGACAGTGACGTGGAAGATACGGTGACATAGCTCAGATTCCTCGGAGGCCGACACATAAGCCCATTAAACATAAAGACGACATACGACAAAGCACCGCTCTATGTATAAATATGGTCTTCGCATTGCGACTTATTTCCCAACGGATCAAGTTCTTACGTTAAATCAATCAGAAGAAGGCTAATTCAAAGTGATAACATGGGTTAGTAAATAATGGCGTTTGTCTTGTAGCTTATAAATCGATGTCCATGGCAATAAACAAATTCCGTAGTTGTATTAGATATGGATGGATCGGGTTCCTTTCGCTGCATCCAGTCACCATACAATTATAAAATCTTATTACACATGAATCAACAGCTACTATAAAATCTAAACCAAAGTCTTTCCCTTGAATTGAATTACAGAGGGCGAGCGCGGCGGGTCGAAGATGGAGATGAAGAGCAGCAGCAGCAGCAGGTGGAAGGAATACCTGCCGGCGGCGGGGATGGTGGAGATTCAGGTGACGGCGGCGGCGATGGCGCTGCTGAACAGAGCTGCGCTGGTGAAGGGGACGAGTCCCCCTGTTTTCATCTTCTACCGCCAACTCACTGCAACTCTCTTCATCTTCCCTCTCCTCCTCATCTCTTCTAGGTAATCTGCTAAACTATGTGTCAATTGCTGCTTCATAAGCCATGATTTCATTCATTTGCAATCCAGATTGTTTCCATGGTCCATGTGTTTTGGGTTTCTGCAACATGATAGGAACGTACAGGCTAAAAGTACATTGGTTTAGGATAAAACCAATTGGCAATATGAGGCTTTTTATTATCTCAACTTCCTTCCGATGTGAAAAGTCCATTCTCACACGCGACAAGCCAGCCGCTCATAACAAGCCATCATGACGGACTAAGCTCGGATAAACCAGGAAACGAACCCAGACTCGGAACTCGCTCTGATACCATGATAACGTCCGGTGGGCCGATAAACACGGGGGTCGTGTATATTATCGCATATGCGCATTGGACCCACAATACAAGTCCATGGGGTTCCATCCTAAAACCAATTGACAATAAGAGGAGTAATCCATGATATTATATAGTGGGCTTTTTATTATCTAACCTCTGATGTCGGAAGTCTATTCTCACAACAGATATATCTACAAAGCCAATTTCATTTGGCTTTCTTAATTTTTGTCCAACTAAGATATAAAATGATCCATGTATATCACGCGAAACTGCAATGACAATACTCTTGATTATCATGCAGAATTAATAATAATTCTAATATTACTAATTACTACGAGTATCATGACTATGGAGTATTTATTTTAGGAAAAGATTACGGATGATTTTTATTGTATGAATGTACGAATGAAAAATTCACGTATACAATTTTTCACACTGACATGCACATACAGATGTAAATACATGCGTCTTCGCAGATGTGTGCATGTCTTTAACAATATATGAAAATAATATTGAAGAATGTGCATGCATTCGCATATTTGTACAATAAGTCATTTATACTATCTTTGTCCTTTATTTTAATATGAAGTTCAATTTACGGCTACTAGTCAATATTTCAATATAAAGAATCTTAGAAAATTGCCCAAGAAAAGCTGCTATTTGTTAGAATCTATTCATCGTTGAGTAAGATTTATGCAAATACTTTGAATGTGAAGACCATTAAATGGTAATTCCAGTATAAACTAGTGCAAAAACAATACTTAGATCCTTCATGAATAAAAAATAAGCTTCGATCCTCATTGTATAAGAGTCTCATCATTATTCTTCTTTGTAAATGACAATGAATGCAGGAAAAGAGGCACCAAGTGTTCCATTGGAATGAGGAGCTTCCTCTTGATCTTTGCCCTCTCTTTAATAGGGTACATCCCTAAACTGCATATATACTGAATCCATTTCTGTATCTGTTCATTTAATCTATATGTGATGATCAACAGGGTTACACTGAACCAGAACTTGTATTTCGAAGGACTATACTTCGCTTCATCATCCATAGCAACCGCCATGTCAAACCTCGTCCCTGCAGTCACTTTCCTCATTGCTTCCTTATTCGGGTACCAAAACCGCCAAATCATACACCATTTGAAGCACATCATACAACAACACTAATTTATACATGCATAGTGCATTTTATATAGGCTGGAGAAAGTAAACATAAGGAGTTGGAGCAGCCGAGCCAAGATCATAGGAACGGTCGTGTGTGTAGGAGGAGCTGCATCCATTACATTCCTTAAAGGCCCTAAGCTCTTTACTTTGCCTACCCCTTTAAATCTGCAGACTAACTTCAGCGCTCTTCGGTTTGGAGTGGCTCCTGTTGAAGATACTTGGTTGCTTGGTTGCTTCTTCCTGTTTGCTAATAGCATTACTTGGTCTCTCTGGCTTATTCTGCAGGTACTTTTTTGGTCTCGTCTTGGTTTCAACTTAAAAACGGAAACAGAAAGGAAATGAAACTCACTCACTTTGAAGTTATCACAATAAGATGTCGAGTCTAAAGGAGGGTAGCACACATGTGCAGATAAGCTCAATACATAAGTTTGGTGAAGTTTAATTTTATGATTATGTTCCAACAAATAATGACAAAAGTATTTGATTACTGAATAATGACATCAAAATTGACTCGTTTTATTTTTTCGTTAATAAACCAGGTTCCAGCCACTGCATCCTGCCCAGATCATCTATCATTATCAGCTTGGGCGTGCTTGATGTCGACTTTTCAATCGGGTGTGGTTGCATTGCTCATGGAGCCAAACTGGGAAGCTTGGAATATGAGCTCAAAACTCGAGCTTGCTTGTATTTTATTGTCGGTAAGTATGTTCTCAGTAGCATTATCCAAGATCATTTTTCAAAGTTTTCGTCTCTAAAAGGCGAAAAATTGCTATGTTTTGACCTTGGTGACCAGGGGATCATGGGATCTGCTGTGCAATACATAATCCAAGCTTATTGCATATCAAACCGAGGCCCTCTCTACTCTGCTATGTTCAATCCTCTTAGCACTGTCATTGTCACCATCTTGGCTGCCATCTTTCTACATGAGCAGATTTTCATTGGCAGGTAAAGTCATGTGTTTCTATTTCTTATTATACATGGAAATTTGGTTTAGGTTGGTGATTCCTATGTGGGTCTTAATGGTGTCTTTCTTCACGTTTCAGTTTGATGGGTTCTGTCGGGGTGATTGTGGGTTTGTACGTCGTGTTGTGGGGAAAATCAAAGGAGATGGAACAGAGAAAGATTGTGGAAGAAGACATTGTTAGACATCTTAAGGAAGTTGAAGATTCCTGCGCAGATGACTTGGAACAGCCTCTTCTAGAAGAAGCCAAGTCTGATAAAAAGATGGATATTTGATACAGTTCCTTGTAAACATGCACATTTAGAACATTTTGTGTTCTTGTTTAGATTGTGTGTCTTGATTTTGTCAATGAAATATTTGTAGTAGCAATGGAGATCATTGGAAGTACAATGTGATGATGTCATATAAATTTGACTTATGCCTTGGTTTAACAGTATTTGATTAATAACTTTAATACGATTGGTTGGCCTCGTACTGATATTTGTTACTCCCTCCGTCCCATAATATAAGCAACATTTGAAATTCTGACACTATTCACACTTCAATACTAATTTCTAAATTTATTCCAATATATAAAAAGAAATATAGTGATATAGGATTTTGTTTGATTCGTCTTGACGAGTACTTTAATAATATCAAAATTTTATAATTTTTATCACCATATAACTAGAGATATTAACGACGCAAAACGTGCATCGGCATATGTGCATAAAGCAAATGTTGCTTATATTGTGGGACGGAGGGAGTATATCTTGATTTTAAATAGTTGTTTATAGTTTTATATTGAGGTTAATATAGAAATGTCATCATAATAACACGGATATAGCTTTATGAAATCCAATTTGGAGTCCATGTTAAACTAACAAAATGCAAAAAAAAACATTAAATTGGACATTAACTTTTGAGAATCTATATCTATATAAAAATTGTTGAGTTTGATGAAGTAATGACAATTGATACTTACTTAATGCATTGAATTATGTATTAATTTTTTTTTAAAGGTTAATGCATCGAGTTAATTCATTAAAAAAATATCACATTTAATTAGGCTCCTATAATAGTCGTCTCGCGTCTGTTCGTTTTTGCCAGTTGTTCTTCCTTTCATTTAATCTCCTAATTTGGGTCTTTTAGTTATGTTTTGAGTGTATGTTCGTATGTTCATTTTTGTTTCTTATGTCCCTCATCGATTTCTATATGTTCCATGCCTCTTTCAGTAGGTTGTTATTATGTAGATAATGATTATAAAATATCACTAATTAGTAATTATACCTTCATATTCCGTTATTAATCAATATGTTAAAATTTATATATTTAATAAATTAAAAATATCTATTTTTTATTAAAAGTTATAGCATAAATAAATTTGTGAAAATAATACGAAATATATAAATACGATAAAAGTAAACGTGTTACGCGTGCGTGAAGTCGAAGAGAAAGGGGATCACAATTTAATCATAACTCTTCGGTGATTTGTAAGGGACTCCAGAGAGTTTATCGAACGAAGAGGCTATTTGCACTGCTTTTTGTTGCAGGTGTCAAAGCGCGCGAACCCAGGCTCCGCCCGGAGCTTGGCTTCGCGCGGAGCTTCGGAATGGGCGGATTTATAATCCGCCAGAATACTTGAAAATTTTGTAAAAAATTAGGCTGAAAAGCTGGCAAATCCTAAATCTGCCCGCTTTTTCACTTTGAAAAAGCTTGCGAATCTTAAATCCGCCCGCTTTTAAGTTTTGAAAAGCTGGAAAATCCTAAATCCGCCCGCTTTTTGGCTTTGAAAAGCGAGCGGATAAAGCTGGCGGATTGTAAATCTGCCGGGTCGGTCGGAGCGAAGCTCAGATTCGCCGGAAAATCAGAATGGTCATTCGACCTGATTTTCCATCAAATCCGAGTGCAAATAGGATCCCCTTATCGAAGGAGATTGAAGGGACTTCAAAATAATGTCCCAAATTGAAGCCTCATTCTTTTTTTGGCACTATAACAACGTTTTCATTAGACAATAATCGATAGTTCGTGCTAGCTACTCGCCTAATTATTTAATCTTGAAATGAAATTAATTTTATAGACAAAACTCAAAAGACATACCTAGACAACCTCTTAATAAAATAAAATTATTATATACCAGAGTAATTAAAAAATAGATTTACAAACTTTATTAATAGTGTTATTAACTTTTGACATAACATTTAACTTTTAATTAAATAAAATGTGGTTTAAGGAATATATCTAGTAGCAATGGAGATCATATTACAATAACAATATTGTTATAATTTTGAGGAAGAAATGTATGAAAATGAGAGTTGTGCTTATGCTGAACACATAACAATCTTTGAAAACATAATGATCTTTGTACTTCTCTTATGTAATTTTCATTACAAATCATCCTTATTTATAGAGGTGATTGTGTACATAAAAGTCAATCTTTATCTAACACATTGTAGGCTAATAAATGATGGTGAATTATTCATTTGCTTATATGGTTTGTAACACTCCCCCTTGAATAATCACCTTTTATTATACTCATTTCATTTAGAGTATACGTTGCCTCATTAAAAACCTTGTCAGGAAAAAGCCGATGGGATAAAAACCTGATCGAAGGGAAAAAGAGTGCAACTATGAATTTCGTTTTACGCCTTGATGCTACCTCGTTAAAAACCTTGTCAAGCAAAACCCAGTGGGATAAAATCTTGATCGAAGGGAAAAAGAGTGTAGCGCGTATATGCTCCCCATGAGATCAATGTATCTCTCGAAATACGCACATTCCAATCTTAGATACCAACTCTGCAAATTTATTTGGAGCCAATGACTTTGTAAACATATCAGCCAAATTGTCATATGATCGGATATGTTGGACGTTGATTTCTCCGGCTTCTTCTAGTTCACGGGTTGAAAAGAACTTTGGAAGTATGTGCTTTGTGCGGTCTCCTTTGATGTAGCCTTTCTTCATTTGAGCAACACAAGCGGAGTTGTCTTCATACAATGTTGTTGGCTTGTCGGTGATGGGCTTCATCCCACATTCTTTCTGGATGAATTTGATCATTGCTCGTACAGCCACACATTCTCTTCCAGCTTCATATAAAGCAATCAACTCAGCTTGATTTGATGATGTGGCAGTCACAGTCTGTTTTGTTGATCTCCAAGAGATAGTTGTGTCTCCATATGTGAAAATGTATTCATTTTGTGACTTGGCTTTATGTGGATCTGATAAGTACCCTACATCCGCATATCCAACTAAGGTGGCATCTTGTTGATTACGGTACATCAAACCAAGATCATGTGTGCCCCGAAGATAGCGGAATATATGCTTGATCCCATTCCAGTGTCTCCTTGTAGGTGTTGAGCTAAACCTGGATAATAGATTCACTGCAAAAACAATATCTGGCCTTGTATTGTTAGTTAAATACATAAGGGCACCGATTGCACTTAGATATGACACTTCTGGGCCAAGGACTTCTTCGTCCTCTTCTCTTGGGCGAAATTGATCCTTATCAACATTTAGGGATCGAACGTCCATAGGAGAGCTTAAAGGGTGAGCTTTGTCCATATTAAACCTTCTTTGGATTTTCTCAGTATAATTTGACTGATGAATGAATATTCCATCCTTAAGGTGCTCAATTTGTAAACCTAAGCATAGCTTTGTTTTACCAAGATCTTTCATCTCAAATTCCTTCATCAAATATTTTGCAGTCTCTTGAAGCTCTCGTGGAGTTCCAACGATGTTTAAATCATCAACATAGACTGCGATTATAGCAAATCCATTCATGGATCGCTTGATAAAGACACATGGACACATTGCATTGTTCTTGTATCCTTCTTTCATAAGATATTCACTGAGACGATTATACCACATTTGTCCTGATTGTTTTAATCCATATAATGATCTTTTCAGCTTTATGGAGAATAATTCTCGATGTTTGGCCTCTGGTATTTTTAGTCCTTCTGGGACCTTCATGTAGATGTCTGTATCAAGTGACCCATATAAATATGATGTCACGACATCCATTAGGCGCATTTGCAGCTTTTCGAACACAGTCATGCCAATTAGGAATCTCAATGTAGTTGCATCAACTACTGGGGAGTATGTTTCTTCGTAATCAATTCCAGGGACTTGAGAGAAACCTTGGGCCACAAGTCTTGCCTTGTACCTTACAATTTCATTTTTCTCGTTCCGTTTTCGGACAAAAACCCATTTGTAACCGACTGGTTTTACACCCTTTGGTGTATAGGCTACATGCCCAAAGACTTCTCGCTTTTCAAGCGATTTTAGTTCTGTCTGAATGGCATCTTTCCATTTTAGCCAATCTTTTCTTTGACGACATTCATCAACTAATTTTGGCTCAATATCATCATCTTCAGCCACAATATCTATTGCCACTGTGTAGGCAAATACATCATCAACAATGATATCATTTCTATTCCATTGTAAACATGTGTAAACATAATTTGTGGAAATCTCAAAATTGTCGACATTCTGATCTTTATCCAAGATATCATTTTCTGTTGAGATGTTTTCATTTTCAATCCTTTTATCTTTATCATTTATTCTAGAAGCCATGGTGGCCTCTTCTGCTATACCCTTTAAGGTCTTTGTATTTCTTGGTTTCAAGTTCTTTGACCCCAACGGTCTCCCACGCTTTCGACGTGTTGTAGACTCATTTGCAATGGACGCTTCTGGTTGTCCAATGGGTATTTCAATTCTTGCGGGGCCATTTTCCGCTGGTATATGTGATTTTGTTACCTTCTTTGTGACTATGAATGCATCAGGTAACTGATTTGCAATATTTTGCAAATGAATAATCTTTTTCACTTCTTGTTCACACACTTTTGTTCTTGGATCAAGGTGAGATAACGCTATTGCATTCCATGTGGTCTCTTTAGTATTTGGGTCCACCCTTTTCTTGTCTCCCCCTAAGTTTGGGAATGTAATTTCCTCAAAGTGGCAATCAGCGAACCTGGCTGTGAATAAATCACCTGTTGTAGGTTCGAGGTATTTTATGATCGATGGGGATTCAAAACCAACATATATTCCCAATCTTCTTTGTGGTCCCATCTTTGTGCGTTGAGGTGGAGCAATAGGAACATAAACTGCACATCCAAATACCTTAAGATGTGAGATGCCTGGTTCCTTTCCAGATACTAATTGCAGTGGGGAATATACATGGTTTGCACTTGGTCTCAATTGAACCAATGTTGCAGCATGCAATATAGCATGCCCCCACGCGGATGGTGGTAATCTGGATTTCATTAATAATGGTCTAGCGATTAATTGTAATCGCTTTATCAATGATTTAGCAAGACCATTTTGCGTGTGAACATGAGCCACTGGGTGCTCTACATCAATCCCAATCGACATACAAAAATCATTAAATATTTGGGATGTGAATTCTCCTGCATTATCAAGCCGAAACTTCTTTATAGTATAATCCGGGAACTGTGCCCTTAATCGGATTATTTGTGCAAGGAGTTTAGCAAATGCAACATTTCTAGTTGATAGTAGACTCACATGTGACCAACGTGTAGATGCATCTATTAGTACCATAAAATATCGAAATGGTCCACATGGTGGAGCAATTGGTCCACATATATCTCCTTGGATTCTTTCCAAGAATGTTGGCATTTCACTTTCGATTTTGCCCTTTGAAGGCCTTATAATTAGCTTCTCAAGTGAACAAGCAGAGCAATTAAAATCACTGGACGACAAAACCTTAATGTTCTTTAATGGATGTCCAAGTGAGCCCTTTATAATTTTGTGCATCATTATTGTCCCTAGGTGACCCAGGCGCTCATGCCATAATGTAAATGAAGCTTTGTCCTTTGATTTTTTACTTATCATTGCATTGACCTCAAGTGGATGAATATATGTATAATATAATCCAGAGGTTTGGCTTGACATCCTTTCAAGGATCCTTTTGAAGCCAGGTTCATGCCTTATGATGCACAAATATTCTTTCCCATTTTCATTCATGGTTTCCATATGAAATCCATTTTGGCGCACATCCTTAAAACTCAATAAATTTCTTTGGGATTTACTTGAGTATAATGCGTCGTTTAACACTAATTTTGTCCCGCCTGAAAGTAGAACAATTGCTCTTCCGGAGCCTTCAATGAGTTTTGACACACCCGATATTGTAGTTACATTGCCTTCATAGGGCCTTAGATGTGTAAAGTAACTTTTGTTTCTTAGAATAGTGTGCGTTGTTGCACTGTCTAGAAGACATTTCTCCTTCCCATCGAGTTTCATTTTAGGCAGTTCCATGTTCACTATATAAAGGGAAATAAAATGAGAAGTAAAGTAATAAGAGGAAAGCTTCATATATATTACACAAGGATAGTCATATTATACAGGATACTGCGAAAATCAGAATGCAAGCACTTCAGGAATATGTTACAGAAACAAAGATATATTATACAGGGTTCTACGAGATAGTAAAGGAAATACATATTATACAATATTATACATCATAAGAGGTGATTGAGACATTTCGAGGCTAGTTCAAGCATTCAAAAGCGAGGTCATCGTCATTGTCATAGTTGAGGAATGAAGTGGTACCCCTCCCCCCCTCTTGGTTGAGGAATGCAGGGGTATCCATACTTGGCATTTTAGAGTTGCCAACATCCTCAACATAATTAGTTTCGGTAGCCTTTTCTTTGTTTTTCGCAGCTTCATACAGCTTCACTAAGTGTGGAGCTGTACGGCCTACCCTTGACCAATGACCAGTCATGCCACTTCTATAGCAAGCATTTTTGGATTTCTGGGAGGGTCCAGTTTGTCCCGTGTGGACCTTTGACTTTCCATCCCCCTTGTTGCTTTTGTTGCCCTGGTGGTTACCATGGCCTTTGTTGTATTCCTGGTAGTTACCATGGCCTTTGTTGTATCCATGGCCACGACCTCTACCATAGCCACCGAGACCTCCTCTGCCACGGCCACCTCCACGGCCTCCGCGGCCACGACCATGACCATGATTCTGTTGTTTATATTCATTTGTGTTTCCTTCAGGGAACCCTTTGTCTACAGCGTTTGCTTCAGGAACCGCTGTGGAACCAGTAGGCCTCATGTTGTGGTTTTTCATGAGGAGGTCATTGTTCTTCTCAGCAACCAACAAGACTTTTAGCAAGTCTGAGTATTTCTTAAAGCTTCTCTCCCTATATTGTTGTTGTAAGACAACATTGGAGGCATGCATTGTGGAGAATGTCCTCTCCAATATTTGTTCTTGAGTTATTATCTGACCACAAAGTCTCAATTGAGATGTGATCCTATGTATAGCACTATTATACTCAGATATGGACTTAAAGTCCTGGAACCTTAGGTTGCTCCATTCATAGAGTGCTTGTGGGAGAAGGACCTCATTTTGATGTCCATAGCGTTCGTTCAAACTCTCCCACAATTCTCTTGGATCCTCAACAAACAAGTACTCAGTTTTGAGGCTCTCATGTATGTGGTGGCGGAGGAATACAATTGCTTTTGCCTTCTCTTGTGGCGTTGCATTGTTATTTTCGGCAATTGTTTGCTCAAGGCCATTTTCCTTGAGGTGAGTAAAGGCATCTACCTTCCACTCAAGGTACTTCTGACCCGACAACTCGAGAATGTCAAATTCCCTCTTAGCGATGCTTGCCATTGAATTACTACAAGTAAAAGTTGTAAAACATAAATTATTAAGATGCTCAACATTATGCGTGTATAAATTACGAGCCGTGTATGAGACATTATAGATGAACATTTAAGTCAAAAGAAAGTGTAACTATTTAGTTTACCAAATTTAACTTTTGACAAAGTGATATAAATGTTACGTACATGCATTTGTGTTTTAATATTAGAGTAGTATGCATAATAGTAATATTGCCTTATGAATAAAGTGCATAATAGTATTTGTATGCATTATGATGTGTAGGACTGTAGTATTATGCATGCAAATGTGAACTGATGCAACAAGGATAAATTTTATGCACGTGAAATAGACAATAATTTGATATTTTTACATCTAGTCTACAAATAGCTGGTCTAAAATGTCAAAGTTGGTATGAATAATGACGAAAAAAAATTAAATTGCAACGAACATGTTGTTGGATGCTATAGTATTACCTTTTAACAGATGATATCTATATAAAGCATGCAAAAGAATGAACATAAGTAAGTAAGCAATAAGAAATATGGATACGCCTCCGGGTTTTCTCGTATACCCGGTTATACCTTTCCCTTTTTATACCCCTTATCCATTTACCTTTACCATTCATCCATATCTCCTTCATCCTTATCCTCATCTCCCTCATCCTCTCGTTCCAACACCCAATTTTCCGATCACTCCTCCGGCTCCTCCTCCGACACCGGTTCACCATCCGTTTTCAGATTATCAAGAGTCATGTCAGAAACCGATTTGGTTTTGCTAAAGATGGCCCTTAGCATGTCCATGATCATGGTTATTATCATAGCTTATATCATGTGGGTCTCAAAGCATTGTCATTGCGATTAAGGGATGAAGCAAGATGGTCCGAGTACAAGTCCAAAGTAGTAAGACGTTATGTCATTTTCTTTCTTAAACCAGTTTGTAAAATAAGTAGATTTCTTAATCTACATAGTGTCGTGTGTATGAACATTATGATTATGCAAGTTTTATATTTTGGTTCATATATCATGTTTGTATGCAAAATTACCAAATCTCTAAAATTTATGTTGATAGAGATATATATGGTCTTAAGTCAAAACAAGAACGAAATAATATTAGAGTTTCTGATGTAGAAGATCCCATAGATTTTGGGCGACTACATAGCATACTTATCAATAAAAAAAATTGATTGTGTGTATGATTTATAAAATTAACAAGATAATAGGAGGATAATACCTTCGAGATGTTGAAGCTCAGTTGGATTTAGACTCGTACTGATAACGTGTTATAATTTTGAGGAAGAAATGTATGAAAATGAGAGTTGTGCTTATGCTGAACACATAACAATCTTTGAACACATAATGATCTTTGTACTTCCCTTATGTAATTTTCATTACAAATCATCCTTATTTATAGAGGTGATTGTGTACATAAAAGTCAATCTTTATCTAACACATTGTAGGCTAATAAATGATGGTGAATTATTCATTTACTTATATGGTTTGTAACAAATATATAATTAGGAAGATTTGGTCATGACTCATGACATACTAAAAAATACAACATATAGGATGTATGTGGCTTCTTGAGGATGATGATGAGAATGACCAGGACGATGATGTTGATGACAACAAAATGACTAGGCTAGCTAGTAATTAGTGTTTTGGCATGCAATATATGTACATCACAAACCATTGATATTTTGATTAATCATATTAATAAATGCCAATATGTTTCTGCAAAATGATGTACTCCTCCAGTCCTCCCTAGATCTAATTTAATTTGTAACCAGTAAAGATATAAACAAAAGTAGAGATTATAATAATGAAAAGTCCAATCATTCATAGAAACCATTAGATCTAGAAAGTTTGAAAAGAATCCAAAAAAATCTCCTACAACTCAATTAAAAAATCCCTCTTTCGATTCAACAACTTGTCATTTGAGTTGTTCATCTTGAGCTGCAGCTGAACATGCTGTCACTTGCAAGATGAAGTTTCCAGCTCTCTCCCTATTAGTGTAGACTTTAAGCTTAAAAGTGGTTAATAATGGTGTTTGTCAAGTAGCTTATAAATTATGAATAATGACTCCACCGCATTCAATTTGCTGAGTCACAGTAATTATTAAACTGATGTACGTGATCAGTATATAAAAGAAGCTACCTAGCTTCCATCTAAGAATCAATCCATTGACCATAATTTAAACAAAAAAGGCAGTTATAATTTAAAGACTGCCTGAAAATGAAGACAGAAGGGGGCGGAGGAAGGTGGGAGGAGTACAAACCGGCGATGGGAATGGTGGCGATACAGTTGATAGGGGCGGCCATGACTCTGCTTAACAGAGCTGCTCTCGTCAAAGGAATGAGTCCAAGAGTTTTCATTTTCTATAGACAAGCAATGGCAACTCTCTTCATCTTCCCCTTTGCTCTCTTATATAACAGGTAATGAACTGCAAATTCTCTAATGTACTTACAACTCATAATATATTGAAATTATTGATCTTTTGCAGGAAGAAATGCAACATGTTCAGTATGGGGTTAAGGAGCTTTCTCATGATATTTATGCTCTCTTTAATTGGGTACTGCATCTTACTTCTCTTTTACATGTTCTCTATTTATACTAGCTTCTTAATTTCTGTTAAATATGATTAACAGAGTGGTGGTAACCCAGAACTTATATTTCGAAGGACTGTACCTGGCTTCATCCTCCATAGCAAGTGCCATAGCCAATCTAGTCCCTGCAATCACTTTCCTGATAGCTTCCTTGTTTGGGTAATTAGACTAAATACATACTATCAACAAAAAAACTTTCTAAATTATCTCATATTGTGAAAATCACAAACCTTTGTTGATCATCCACAGATTGGAGAGAGTAAACATAAGAAGATGGAGCAGCAGAGCCAAAATCCTTGGAACAATCGCGTGTGTAGGAGGCGCTGTCTCCATTGCATTGCTCAAAGGCCCTAAGCTTCTTAACGCGTCTCTCCCTTTAACTTTTCAGACTAACTCCCTCACTTTCCAGTTTGGATCGGTTCATGTTCAGAACACTTGGTTTCTTGGTTGCCTCTTCCTCTTTGCAAACAGCTGTTCATCGTCAATCTGGCTTATACTCCAGGTAATTACCCACAACAAGTCATCATTTTCTCATGTCTTGATAAAAAAGATTAGTTCTTTCAATGGTGATTGCTGAGCAGGTCCCAGCATCTGCAGCATGCCCAGATCACCTGTCGTTATCAGCTTGGACTTGCTTGATGTCGAGTCTACAATCTGGGCTGGTTGCATGGCTCCTCGAGCCAGACTCACAAGCCTGGAATATGAGCTCAACTCTTGAGCTCACTTGTATTTTCTTCTCGGTACGGTCTGTTAAATTCATAACTGCAATCAGATTTTTGAATTGTGTATTGATGAATCTCCATGATGGATCAGGGAATCGCGGGATCTGGGCTACAATACTTCGTGCAATCTTGGTGCATATCACGTCGAGGTCCCCTGTTCTCTGCTATGTTCAATCCTCTATCCACTGTCATCGTCACTGTCTTAGCGGCCATTTTCGTACACGAGCAGCTTTTCGTTGGCAGGTAGGCACTTAGTTTAAAGTCTAATCCTGTTTATCAAGTGATGTTATTCTTGACACTCTTAATTAATGGCGCCATTTCACCACCTTTCAGTTTAATGGGTTCTGCTGCTGTGATCATGGGATTATACGCCGTGCTTTGGGGGAAATCAAAGGAAATTACAGAGAGAAAGATTATAGAAGAAGCAAGCATGGTTACAAATTTCAAGCAAGTTGATGATTTAGAGCAACCGCTGTTAGCAGATGTCAAGTGTGATCAAAACCATGACTGATTAATTATTCTGAAATCTTGTAAACAATTTTCCAATCAAATATAGCAAAACAAATAAATGCATTCATATCAGAATAACCATAATCACAAGCTCAAGTCTGATCCAACTCAGTCAACAAAGGCAGATAGTCAACAAAGGCAGATAGGGGATATACAAGAACAAACTCCAGACGAAATGAAAAGCAGAAAAATCCAAGTCTAGGAAAGATATCATAATAGAGTACTACTAACACTGCTAATGCAGGCAGAAGAGTGAGTTAATAGTGCTGCGGCTTCCACTTCCACTGATTGTTGTAGTTATCTTCTCGGTTGTTCCTGAAAGCATAGCATCCAAGAGAGTAGATGATAATGAGGATGACAAGAACGATGACGTTGACTGTTGCAATCTTCTTCCAGTGGCTCTTTATGTTTTGAAGCACGCCCGCCTTACAAGCGGTGCAGTTGTAGCAGAGGGCACTCTCGTCATTGCTCCACAAGTTGCAGTCTGCATTGGATGATGTCGCAGTGGCGGGTTTTGTCCAGCTGGTAGGGGTCACATACGTGAATCCACAGTCGCTTGATGGCTTGCAGCAACCAGACTGACATTATGAAATTCCAATTGTTATGTTGTTGACCAGTTTATGAATTTCACAGATATGGATAAATGTGCAAGAAAATTCCAAAGTGTTCCTAAGATTGGGTTACATATCTGTCACTATCAAGGGTGTTTGATGATGCAACTCCATCTGAGTGTGCATCATATGCAGAAGCATACGCAAAAGAAGAAAGAAGAAATTACAAGCTTTTGGTTTAAAAGCCTTTACCTACTACAATGACTCAATGAGCAAAAACATCATTAGTCATGAAAAGTTACAAAGCATAATAATGCAAGAAAAGGCATCCAAAATGTAACTTGGGTAGACCCACTTTTAGGTTGAAGTTAATTGTTGAAAGATATCAATGAATGAAGGAAAATAGTGAATAGAACCCCATCAAACAAACCAAATAGTAGTGTGTTAGGGAATTCCATTGAAACGAATATCATATAGAGTTCCTTTCATGGGAAGATAAGAATTCAGGTGACAAATTAACTAGTCGTCCTAAGGTTTATGTGATCTTCCACTGAAAATTAGGTCTAATTAAGCAATTCAACAATGCCTAACTCAGAAAAGATCTTACTTTTATGAAAGATAAAATAACCCAGAAAAGCAAGAAGAAGAGAAGGTCAAAGTCTAACTTTAAATAATCTCTACAATGTAAAATCATGAAATTCCCGGAAAGTTTGAAACCTAAAAGTCGATTTCGACTCCAAAATCAACACCAAACCAAGCAAACATCAGACTTAGTTCAAGAACCCTAAAAAAAGCAAAACCCCTTTTCTATTTCGAATTACCTGAATAGGAGACAGATCCTGACTACTGAATTGGTCGAGAGAGGTGGAATTCTGAGCAACCAAGCTCTGACAAGCCTTACCATCGATCAAACAGTTTCTAATGTTGTCCCAATTCTTACCGTTAGTAACCCTCTTCTGAAGCCAGGTTGAGTAATCTCCAAGCCTGTACTCCTTATATCCTTTCCCACTAACAAGACTTCCTGCGCCTTTGTTGGTAACAACGAAAGCGAAGATGGTGAAGCAGAAGAGGAGAAGGATGAGGATGAACATGACGAGAAGGTAAACCCAGAGAAGCCAATTAACCCTACAACAGGCGCCGATTATGCCGGCGATGGAGACGAGGAGGAGGAGGACGCCCAGAACCACCATGGGCTTGGCCAGGAACTGCTCGCAGTCGGTGGTGTCCGCCTTGTGGTTCAGCCATATCCCGCCGGCTAAGATTGGGATCGACAGGAGTAGGATTATGAAATTCAGGCACCCAGCTAGAGAGTTTGACGCCCTCATTTTTCTTGTGTGATTTGTTCCGGATTTCAGAGGGTGTTTTTTTCAGTTGCGAAACTCTGATGGATGATAATGATTAATGACGATGGAAGATGAGATATATAGAGAGGTGGGTTTAGTGGTTGGAGGTGGAGAGGTTTCAGTATTTTTGGGTAAAACTACAGCATTATTTACTTCACACGAAATAATCGGTCTGCATCATTTTTGATACCGTTAACGTTAATAAAAATTATAAAATTTTGATATTTTTAAAGTTTTCGATGAGACGAATCAAACAAGATCTCATATTACTATGTTTTTTTTTATATATTAGACGATATATCGAAGATTCTCTTCTAAAGTGAATAGTGTCAAAAATAACAATGGGAAGAACATTTGGGGACGAATGGAGTAATTTATAGTCTATTAAACTATTATTTCAAGTTATATGTTGACCAAAATTTCATTTGAAATAGCTATACAGTAAATTAACAATGTAGTACAATTTAATGTAAGATAATGTAGTATCCTAATGAGATCCAAACGAATCAAAGTCTTACTCATGAACAACTTTTGTATTAAGTTACGTGTAGAAAGGGAAGCATAAGACTTTGTAAATGATTTTTGCTGAAAATGTGCGAGTAATTCTCGTGGCGTTTGCTTTCTTGAAACTCTATTACGGAGTATTTAGAAGTTGGAATGGCCAAAGAAACACGTGTTATAAATGCCAACGCGGCAACGGTTATTTAGAAAACAACGCGTTTACACTTGCACGTTTTGTGAGTTGCTATTTGGGTCATCAATTTTACATTTGAATTTATTGATATTGGTCAATGTTTTGGGCCTGGCCCAAGACCGAACCCGGATCCATTTCGGTGAACCATGCATTAATAGTGTAGCGTGAATATCTTATTGCTTCTAGGAAGAAATGGATAGAGCCAAAAATTGCAGAGTAGACACACGACAAGGACTTCATCATTGTGATTTGTAGATAATGTTCAAACACAAATTATTGGAGTATCCACTTGATAGCAAGCGGGAAGACTCTAGAACTAGGAAACAAATAATATAGTCAATTGATTCATCACAGCTTGAAGGAATATTGAAAAAATATGCTTTTGAATAGACATAAACAAGCAACTGTTTTCAAGATGATGGTGATGTCCATGGCTGACTTGTGAGATGAGATCACAGAGGTCCTGCAAATGTTCCGTTTTCCCTCTGCTCGTTCCAGCGCTCAACCTGTCATGTTCACCCAAACAGCAAAACATCAGTTGTTATATAGCAGTTCAAATTGCATAAACAAACAAAACCTCATTCAGAACATATTGTCAACAGTTGACAGCACTGCTCAGTGACCAAACCGAGTTTGTAAGATTTGACCCCGGATGAAATCCTACTATATGAATTTTAATTGATCCACAAACTTCCAAAGCAGAGCATTGATGTCAATCATATAGAAGCACAAACGATTTAAATTTTCTTTCTCTGTCAAAAATATGAGCAGCTCACCCATTCACCAGGGCACAGGGAGCGATAGTACTGGGCAAACTTTGCACACTCATTTGATTCTTCACCCTTTGCTGCTAGACACCTGTATGTATTCACATAATATACACTTGATGATTTAACAAACTTGAAATAGAGACATATCAGTATATACATCTCATAGACATGAACTTTAGGCATGTAGTTAGATACTCAAATGTATACCTGTGGAATTCAACATAGCGGGTGAAGCAATGCCTTGTTTGATTAGTGGTGGGAAATCGGAAATCTGCTGGTGCAGTTTTCAGCTGAACGTCAACCTGACAGAAGCACCACAGGAGGGCATATCATGAGTTAATACAAATATTAATGAGAAAAATAGCTGATTTCCCGTGATTATTGCTTTCTCATCTATTCTTACATAAATGTGCTCTACAATATTTACAGAGGTTAAGCAATGAGGAAAAGATAGGAAACTGGTTTCACATAGCTACCAGCTTCATTAGAAATTAAGGCAAACAATACATTTGAAGAATGATTTAATGCCTATAATAATCCATATTCCAAACTAATAATTTTGCTGAAAACATTTCAAGCAATTTTCACAATATGAAATTAATCTAATAAAGAAAGAAAAGCATTCTAGTGACCTTAGTTATAGTTTTCATATTAATATGAATGATCTTACAATTTATTATAAAGTATTTATCATATGCTAAGAGACACATAGCTTGGATATTTTTTTGCAGAGTTGGATACTGACAATGTTATAACTGAAATTGTTTCACATCATTGTAATTCTCCACAATCGAACTATAATTTGGATTGTTTTTTGCAGAAATTGAAGTTCAGATAAGTTTGCAATATGGTGATAAATTGAACTATTTTACACAAATTACCAACAACCTCACCAGTTAATGAAAAAAGGGCGACTAGGCGAGCCATATATTGCTGGTCGAGCCCTAGGTGACCTAGGCAACTAGACACAGAAAGCGCCTCAACATTAGGCGAGCGCTTAATCAATTTCACAATTTTTTTTTAAAAAAACATTTCATCTACATTAAAGACAATACACCCAATAACCATCCTAAATTATTTAATGAACGATCTTCCTTTATTCTTCCATCTCTCCTACTGATCTCTCATTCTCTTATTCATCGTCGCTCGCCTAGGTGTGCCTACGGAGTCCCATCACCCAGGGTCTCCTAACGCATTCTTATTCACTGCAACTCACTATAGTCCCACATAAACAGTCTGGTGGGGTCAAGATGTATGCTCCTTACCCCAAGCAAGTTTAGAGGATGTTTCTGAAAGATTAAAGGAGAGTGGGAGACCAAAGAAAAATACATGAAAGGCACTCAAGACACAAATTAAGACATACATGCCTACTAACTCCACCTACACACGCCTATCTAACGGTAGGTTGATATGGGCTCGTGTGAGTAGGAAACAGAAAATACCTATTCCAGTTCTATCATCAGCTACAGGTTCGAGTCTAAGAGATTCTAGAGATCGTTTGTAACCCTGAAAATTTCAGACTGTAGAAAATCTTTAGGTCTCTCTCCCTCATTCCTAAAATTAACACTATAGTTTCTTAATGATTCTAGCGAATGAAAACATAAGCTAATGCATAACTTAAAAAAACATTTCAGAACGTGCAGTCCACAAGTGTGCAATATACATTGATATCTTAGAAAA
Source organism: Oxyria digyna (assembly GCA_029168935.1). Classification (NCBI taxonomy): domain Eukaryota; kingdom Viridiplantae; phylum Streptophyta; class Magnoliopsida; order Caryophyllales; family Polygonaceae; genus Oxyria; species Oxyria digyna. The sequence goes on along the minus strand of JAPVLV010000011.1, from coordinate 31,108,984 downwards.
GGGTAACTCTTTGCTGTCCTGAGAGCAGAGCACAAAGTAAGTACAAAACTAAAAGCAAACATGCCCGGTTGTTTAATTGCTTACTGCTAACTAAATGAAAGAATTGTATTTACAGAACTGCCAAACATTGACAAGATATTAGGAAACTCACTACCCAAGATCATATATTATGGTAGCAGTTTCATACACAAAAACATGTTGATTTTGCACCATTGATATATTTCATCTTCGCAGTTGCGCGTGTTGATTGATTCTAATATTAAAAACTGTGCCCTGGTACTTCCACTACCAAAATTTAAAAGTGATATAGCACTAAATGCTTTTTCAGTTCATCATATGGCTCAAATGCTAGACTCAATCACTACAACTGTACATCAAGAGGAAGATCAGGCCCCTATTAGACTTCCCTGCACCATGTTGAAAGTAATGGGAGGATATTTGTTAATTCAACTGAATCATCACAGAAGGATACCTATTTTTTAACACACTCTCACATGCAAGAAGAAGTTTTGCACTTAAGTCACTACCCACCAAATATATCGATGGTCACAATTACAGGCAGCAACCTAGAAAGATTGAAGCTTCATATCCAAATTTACTGTCCAAACGAGCAACATTTAAATCCCTAGGTCCCCAATTCAATTCACTGTCCCCTCGTAAAATAAAAATTTACTGGTGAAGGTCTCGAATCTTTATTAAAGTATACAGCTAACAAATGTCTAATCCGTTCAAAAACCTATCAAAGGGAACTGGAGATGAATATCGTCGGGGAGGATCTCAATTCTCATACAAAAACATGCCCTATTAAATCAACTAGAACAGAGAATCACGCAATTCGAGTAGTGTAATTGACGACGAGGATAAATTCATAACCAATTTTGGAGATCGATTGGAACTTTTAACAGCGAATTCGTGCGAGGAACAATAGATGAAAAAGGCTCCACATTTGAGAACAATACACAGATTTGATCGTAGAGAAAGACGTACCTCTTCCATTGGAGACCGAATCGATTAACAAAAAGATTACGAAAACGAGGATTAATCGGATTGACAACTAGGAGATCAAAAACCTTGGCGAAATGGCAACTTCTCTAATCAAGGAATTTATATTTGACCTGCTAACACGCGTTCGTCACGTGACTTGCTAATGTGCATTTCACTTCGTTCCCTTGCTTTGCAGTGAAAACATATATTGGATCCATTTGACCTTATTGTTGCAATTGTAAAAAGTTAAGGAAGACCATTTTTTGAACAGATTTTCATAGCATAGATAAGATATTAATTTAACCCAATCTTTGGTAAAGATATGAAGCAGAACTGACGGAAGTGTTGAAGGTGTTGAGTTAAAGATATGAAACACATTTCATTGCTCATCAGTCCAAGACTATACTGACTGAAGTGAGCCGAAAATCCAAATGCAAAATTGACTCGAAAAGTGAATGAAAGCGTCTGATCAACCGATTGATTTCAAGCATTAATGCCCATTGTCCAGACGTTCTCAGGTACAGTTTAAGAATAATTCCACTGTCCATATAAATACAAATCCATAGACTAAGCTTAACCACGACTGTCATCCCTGTGACGGAGGTGGGTCATAAGGTGGTGGTGGAGGTATTGTTTCATCAAATGGAGTATCTGGAGGCGGTGGAATCACTTCATCAACTGGCGGAATTGATGGAGGCGGTGGAATCATCCCGTCAACTGGTGGAATAGCTGGAGGCTGTGGAATCATTCCATCAACTGGAAAAGCTCCCATCTGAACTGGAGGAACACCATAAGGATGATGATAATAGAGGCCATTGCTTTGGATAGCTGCCTGAACTGGATGAGATGGAGCTGAGTTTTGGTATGGAGCACCGTAAGTAGCTGCTGTCACAGGTGGTGCTGCATGATTGACAGTTAAATCGTATGTTAAGTGAAGAAGACTGTAAAAATGAAGTGTGAAAAGGGTTTAGAAGGATTTGTATACTTTGTAAACTCTGCTCTGCATTTGAGATCTCTGTTTGTAATCTCTCTACTTCTCTACCCATGCCGATGAAGTCTCTCTCCATAGCTTGGAGTTGCTCAACCTTTCTGGTGTTGATCTCTTTTTCATACTCAAAGGAAGAACTTCTCGTCCAAAGCACCACACATTGACAATGAAAAACACATGGAAAGTTGAATTTCAATGATGTGAACTGAGTTTACTAATATAAACCTGTAAATGCTTTAGTTACTTGAAAATTGAACAAACATACAACTTGATTTTGAACTCTGGGGAAGTGGGACTACATGTCTTATAGCATAGAAATAAAAGAATAAAAAATAAAAAAAAGGGTTGAAACCCACTCCAAACAACAGATGTAGACAGTAAAAATTAAAAATTGAACTGAAGTAGACAGTCAGCAACAACCAGAATGATAGAATGCAGATTCTCATAGCAATTCAGACTCCACCATATGGAATACCTTGTCAGTACATTTTGTGAAAAGGGGCATAAGATTGTTAAAATTTCAAACAGCCCCTAGCTCTTAACTCAGCAATCTTATCCTGCTAACAGTCCCTCAATGTTCTACCCTCACTAGTCACTATAGCCAAGTTTGCTCAATCAATATTCCTAGGTTTTCAAATGGGGTTGAAGAGAAAGATCCATGGAATCACACAATAAGCACTGATTTAAGCTCTTTTCCAGGTGAGCCATTCTTGCTAATCATTGGCCAGACAAATTCTTGCTGATTATTAGCATATTCTTCCCTTCTGATGTGTAATCTGATCTTTATATAAAACAGAATGGATGTTATGTGAACAAACTCGTCTGGCCTAATAACTGGCCGCCTTCTTTGGTCCCATATAGTATCAGCTTAAATCTGCCAAAACCTCAGCATTTGACTACAAAGGGACATTGTCATCCATGTCAGGCAAAGATACTTCTGCACTGTGTTAAGAAAAACTTAAAGGCATCGATATCAATTAACAAACACATGCCTAGACTGATAATCCTATAACTGGATGGATCTATATCATATATGGGATATATAAGTAGAATATCTATCGTCCAGATAATATGATCACTCTTCTACGTATATGTTAGCTCCTTCCTATCTTCAACAGAGAATATATCATTCTCACATGTGGATGAGGTTCTTGTAGAAGGAAGAGGGACAAGAAAAAAATAAAAATGGTGATAAAGATTGAGTAATTCAAAGGCAGCTCTAGATGAAGTAGCTTTCTCCAATTATGTAAAATTCCATCCCTTCATTTATGTCTATGAAGATATAGAGAAACAAGTCACAAGTGGAAAACAAGAGCATGTCATCAAGTAATAGTATAAATTAGATAAATGAAACATGGTGCAACTCAAGTGAAGTGGAAAACGGAAGTATCTCATCAAGGAAAGTACACATTGGACGAATAAAACACGGTGCAATAATTAATAGTGAAGTTATTTATTATGTCAAATATAATGCAGAATGATATTATATGCAAATGTAACCAGTACTCCAGTTTCAGTCATGTTTACTCACCGCAATCTATGATGCTCTTCTTTCATACTATCCAGCACAGAAAGCACATCAGGAAGCTGTTTAATCTCCGTTTGTACCTCATTGAGTTCCTTCTTGGCATTTTCAACCTTATCCGCAAGTTCTTGCCTAGCCACAACCAACCTCTGTGCCTCTTTGTGTACTTGTTCCACTTCTTTCTTTAAATTTGCAGCGTTCTTGCAATCTGCTTCCATTTTTGCAATCTTCTCCAGCAAAAGCCTAATCTGGATATCACTTTCTGTCTGGATGCTTCTTATGTGAGCCTTAACCGTCTGTACTTCTTCTTGAGCACAGACGAGGTCCCTTCTTAAGAGTATCTGTGCTGTAGCTAATTTATGGTTTTCACTGGCAAGTCTTTCCACTTCGACAACCAACTTCTCTTCGGCTAGCTCAAGAGGCAGATTTGCATCCATAAAATGGATAACACCAGAACCTGATCCCGGGGCAGGGGCATGACGCATCATCCTAGGAGGTCCTGGATGACCTCTTGATGTCATACCTAAATGATATTATCCCCAATACCAAGAGGCTGAAAGATGCATTTATTAAAAAAAAAGTTAATAGCTTTACGCACACTAAACAAAAGCACTTTTAAAAATTGAAAGGCATTCGACTATAAAGAGTATATAAGCACTATGATATAAGTATAACTACAAGAACAATTGACATGAGGAAAAAAACTGAATGCGAGAACCACAATCACGACCATGAGAGAATGCCCTTCTAGAGCAACCAATTAAGACCCTATCTTTGCACTAGGGAGTGAGTATCTTTTCATTGAGCTGTACAAATTCTATTATGAATTTGTCCAATGTCCACTTACAAGCTAATCAAAACTTTATTAGGCATCAAGAGTTGAGGAAGGTGCAGAATACTAAGGCACAATCTAGGTGGAATCCAAATTGAATGCATCAAAGTTCATATGAACTTCTAGGTAAATAAAATTCGAGTCTTTTTTATCCTAAATTGCGTTAGGGCATTTCAACATTCTATCAATTTGACAGAAACGTCAACATAATCTATGAATTGCAAATATCAAGAACTGGAATTTGCGATAAGTTCCTCCCTCCGCTCTGCAAAATTGATATCACGAAGGATCATAATCTTCAAAATAGTTAATGAGAATGCAAAAAGAGGTGGATTTGCGATATCAGCCAAAATAGAAAAAGGAGAAGACGAAGAAGTAATAGATTAAAAAGCAAACTGGTTGAATCTCCGACGACTTGACAGTCGCAGCCCCGTGATGAAGTGTCGTTGCCGCTGCCTCGCCGCTACTCAGCCTGACTCTTTCCCTCTTTCTTTCTCTCTCTCGCTCGCTCGCTCGCTCTATTTGTCAGAGGCAGGGGACTTGGCAGCAATTGGCAGTTTAGACCCAGTTTTTTAATTAATCCAACTATACCAACTAATTTTTTCAATTTCCACCAATTGGTTTTGGTTACTGGTTCATTTGCAAATTTAAATTTAAGAAATTCAGCCGGGCTATTTCAAGTTTAATGTAATGTCTGCTAGTTAAAATGATTGTATTGAACCGGTCTGATACGATTTTTCCTCGCTAGTTCTGGTTGTTGAGTCTCAATTTTCACTTTTGTACAGCTCTTAAACTCCAACTCTGTCTCACCTTTGACATGAGTGAAGTTTAATATGAATGTAGGATGACAAATCTTGGTACTCTGGCAATTGAGGTGTATTTAGAGATAATTTCAATTCGTTTTCTCGGACCTTCTCGCTCAAGTGTGGATGTTATGATGCGCTTACAGCCGAAATTTGGGTCATCCTCCATGGTTTACAACTTGCCTTACAATGCGTATCTCTTCGCTTCTAGGCCACACACCCACACCCCATCTACTACCTTATTGCAAGAACAAGCAACTCATCTAAACCCCCTCTTAACAACTAATTTTTTCCTCTCCTTAGACCTAGTAGTTTTTTCGAGAACATATTATCCTTCTTCCATATTCGAAAAGAAGAATAATTCGAACTTTCACGAGTACATCCAATACAATCTTTAGTTAATATTTCTCATGTTGTATACAATAATTGTTTTTCATTTATAACAAATCTTATTATAAGGTATTGTATTGTAATTAAATCCTAACATAATTATTTTATCGTTTTTTATTTATATATTAATAAATTACAATTATCTTGTATCTACTACAGTAGTAGTAAAAATTGAAATTAGTAAAAATAAAAAAGAGTTGATTCATGCGTGAAAATTGTAGTTTGTGGTCTTCCTATATACACCTCCGTCATCTTTTCGTTATTAGCAGAATCCAGATGCTCTCCCCCAATTTGAACCCTAAAAAATCCTCAAATCCAATCGAATCCCGCAATCCCCAAATCCCTCCGAATCCCCATTCCAATCTCACCGATCACCTCCGATTCCTGATTGAATTGGCCCTCCAATCTTGCTTTTCTTTCAAGGCGGAGGAGGATGCGTTCCATGGAGGAAGAGGCGTTCCCCTCGACGCCGGGGAAGTTCAAAATCGGATCTCACAACCACGCCTCCTATCATCGAAAGCTCCACCGCTGCTTCGCCTCGACTTCCACCATGTTCTTATGGGCTCTCTTCCTCATCGCCCTCACCGCCTCTTACCTCTCCTTCCAGAGCTTCGTCTCCACAGGCTCCCGCTACCTCTCCTCCTACCGCCATGACCACGCCCAATTCGACCCCCACGTTCTCCTCTCCTCCGCCCGTCCCCGTCGCCCCGGCGGGCTCTCGGTTCTCGTCACAGGCGCCGCCGGATTCGTCGGGTCTCACGCCTCGCTTTCCTTGAAGAAGCGCGGCGATGGCGTCGTGGGGATCGATAACTTCAACGCATACTACGACCCCTCGTTGAAACGCGCACGGAGACAGCTTCTCTCTTCCCACAACATCCTGATAGTGGACGCCGACATCAACGACTCCGCCACCCTCGCCGTCCTCTTCTCCTCCGTCCCCTTCACCCACGTCCTCCACCTCGCGGCACAGGCAGGCGTCCGCTACGCCATGGAAAACCCTAACTCGTACATCCACAGCAATATCGCAGGCCTCGTCTCCCTCCTCGAGGCCTGTAAATCCGCTCGACCTCAGCCCGCCGTCGTCTGGGCCTCCTCCAGCTCCGTCTACGGACTCAACACCCGCGTCCCTTTCTCCGAGTCAGACCGAACCGACCGCCCCGCCTCCCTCTACGCCGCCACCAAGAAAGCAGGCGAGGAGATCACCCACACCTACAACCACATCTACGGCCTCTCCATCACCGGCCTTAGATTCTTCACTGTATACGGACCATGGGGCCGCCCTGACATGGCCTACTTCTCCTTCACCCGCAACATTCTGCAAGGGAAGCCGATTACCGTCTACAGAGGCAAGAACCGAGCCGATCTGGCTCGAGACTTCACGTACATTGACGACGTTGTGAAGGGATGTTTGGGTGCGTTGGATAGCGCTGGAAAGAGTACTGGCTCGGGGGGGAAGAAATCCGGTCCGGCTCCTTACCGGATTTACAACCTCGGGAATACTCAGCCGGTGACGGTGCCGGTTCTGGTTAACATTCTGGAGAAGCATTTGAAGGTTAAAGCGAAGAAGAATTGGGTGGACATGCCTGGAAACGGTGATGTTCCGTTTACGCACGCTAATATTAGTATGGCGCAGAGAGATTTTGGGTATAAGCCGAGTGTTGATTTGGAAACTGGGTTGAAGAAGTTTGTCCGATGGTATCTCTCGTATTACGGCTACAACCGCGGCAGCCATCTGTAAATTCAATTCAATTCATTATAGCAAAGTTTGTTTCTTCTTCTTTTTTCCATTTCTTTGTTCTTCAGTTTATTGGCTAAATGAATCTATTGTTGGTTTGTCTTCCTCTTTTGCAAATTTCTTGCTACATTAGTTGCTGCGTGAAATTTCTGTGTAAATCAGAGGAATTGTGTCATTTGTATGTAGAAAAAAGTCTTATGTTGAGTGATGTGTGTTTAGCTTGGTACTCCGGAGGAAAATTTTCAAAGAGAAGGTTGATGATGAAGTGCAGGAAACAACTGGATTTGCGGAGAGGCCAATGAACCGCAAGGCTAGTTATTAGCAAAACTGGTTTTTTGCGTCCAATATCTTGGCAAATCATACAGCTCACCATATACTTTACTGCAATAGCAAAATATGGTATTTTTTTTAATGATTTCCGAACTTGCTTCTGAGTTGATTCACCTCTCAATTTCTTATACTGCTATAGCTTTCTTGTACTCAACTACAATTATAATCGATGTCTCATTTTTTAATTATGTTTCGTCATCGATGTCTCATTCTTTAATTATGTTTCGTCATGTTTCGTCGACGTAATTAGCCTTCTCCATAGTATTTGATATATGGCTCTGTCCGGGGACAATATATGCACATTTATGGAGCTGGAAATTGAATATACTTGTAGCATCTAGATGATAATGACCACTTTTTCCGAACTAGCAGTTCTTGTGTAGTTAGCAGTGATGGTCTCACAGCTTTAGACATTGTAATACTAATGGAAGCATCTACGAAATGAAATTGGCTTTGACCTTTTATAATGTTTAATATACAATGAAAAGGATGAGGATAAAATCATTTTGGGACCCAACGTCAAACAAGTATGAATTGGTATAAATTATCCTCACTGCACGTCTGCACATGTCATGATATTACTAGCAATATTAGTAGTATAACACCAACCCACCACAACATCAGTGTCCATCAAGATGATGCACACAAGAAGTCTATAAGAATGTGCTGAGTAGGGGCTAGAGGGTTCATTATTTAATTTATAGGGATTGTTTTCCTTAATTATCAAAGCAAAAGCAAAAGGGTAGAGAAGAAGGTTTCATTTTTTTTTTTTTATAGAGTAGTCATGTGAAGGAATTTTTTTTCTGAAATAGGCTTTTTTTTAGAAAATATTTCCGATATGGGCTCGTTTTGAAAATAATTCTCAACATAGGCACTCTTATGAGGTTCGGAAATTTTTCACGTATGAGAGACGCTGGTAAACTCATCCGAAGCAAATTTTTATTTTTTAATCCCCCGTGTAAGAGACGCTGGTTTTAGGCGTTGGGAGAGCATTTGTTCTAAAAAAAAAAATTCAAAGTTTTTATATATATATTATTATATACTGTAAGACTTACTCGTGTTTGGATGGCTCGTATGGGCTCGTTTGAAATCGGAATCGATCACGATCGATTTCGTTGGGTCCGTATTGATCCTAGTTTTCATCAGATATGTCTCTCGCTCGATTCTGTTCGGGTGGATCGTATGCGGTCGTTCGAAATCATAATCGAGCGAGAGACATATCTGGTGAAAGTTGGGATCAATACGGACCCAACGAAATCGGTCGTGATCGATTCCGATTTCAAACGAGCTCATACGAGCCATCCAAACACGAGTAAGTCTTATATAATAATATATATATAAAAAAACTTTGAAAAAAAAAAATTAAAACAAATGCTTTGTATAAGGCGCTGGTTCTTATACAAATAAATTTTTTTTAAAAAAAATAAAAAATAAAAATCTGCTTCGGATGAGAGACTATAAGCGTCTCTCATACGTGAAAAATTTATGAACCTCATAAGAGTGCCTATGTTGGAAATTATTTTCAAAACGAGCCCATATCGGAAATATTTTCTAAAAAAAAGCCTATTTCAGAAAAAAAAAATCCATTTTCAGAGTATTTGTTTAAAATAATCATGCACAAGCATCTCGTTCTAACTTTCTAAGTAGGGTCAAGATCCCTAAAGTGAAACCCACTTCATGAATTTCTTATATCACACTCCATCTTACTTGAATTCAATTGATTCAATCACCGAAAGAAGATAGAGATTGGCTCATCTAGACATCCAAATTCATATATACACGCTTCATTAGTCTCTGACCGACATCTTTGTTCCTCAACATAACTACGAACATGATTCATGCTTTCATATCTCAACTGATGTATCTTGTTTATGCATTTCATCTTGCATGATATAAAGGAACGTCTCCACTCACCGAGTTTTTCTGCTTCGGTCTCTCTTTTTTTGTCATTCAAGCGGTTGAAGACAGCAAGTTGAATTCGCGCTCCAAGCTCCAAGAAGACTCGTTCTGATTGACAGTCAAGCTATGCTCTCTGAAGTATCCTGTGTGGGTGATGATAGATATTGTCGCCCTGGAATTTTTTCCAAATTAGCTGAGGATTTTGTGAAGTCACATGAAAAGCATTATAGAACTTATCACCATAACCCAAATGAGTATTGCAATTGATTTATAGAGTTTTAAGTGTATGAAATGAGGATATTGTCTCACCTGAAAGAAATAACTTCGGATGTAGAAGGGTCTATAGCTTTCTCCACTTTGCGTATTACTGCACAACTAGACAAGGAAATACAGGCTTAGATACAAAGATTTAAAAGATCTTAATTATAAAAATTAAATATCAAATGGAATTTTTTCTCACCTCTTCACCCCTTCGGGAACTGCATTGTGAAGGATGTGATGATGTGTTGGATCGAGTGCATCAATTATGGAGCTGGGAGTTATGGACCGGAGAAAGCTGCCAGATCTTTATATTTTCAAAATGTGAAACACAAAAAATAAATTTCAGGATCATGTCAATTTTCACACTAATGCATATGTGCAATTAAAGTGATGGTTATGGAAACCATAAGTGATAATGTCTGGAATGTATTTCTTACCTCTCATTTGCAATAGATCCAAGCATGAACACATGAAGAGTACCAGAAGAGCTCGTGGCAACAACAGCTTCAGGTTGTTCAGCAGACGAGCCAAATGACAAGGAGAATATAGTTGACGGATATGTCCCTCTTCTGAAACTATAGCACTGCCAGAAAGAGAAGGAGAATTATTGAAATCCTTAAGTAGAAAACAAGATCGAAATTGTGTTTTCCTAATGCATTTGTGTGAAAATTGACATGTGCTGAGAGCACTGACCTTAGTTCCATCAGAAACCAAATAAACTCGGACCATGGTCCCGTGCTCTGATGCTGTTGCCAAGTATCTACCATCAGGGGAGAGAACCATAGCTGCTAATGATTTTTGGTGAGCTTCTATCTGCATTTTGAGGGAAATAAATGGGTAGGTGGGATTTTGCAAAGTAAAGGGTCAAAGACATCAGTTGCAGTAAAACAGAAATGAGATTGGATGGAGATAAGAAGATGCTGAGTAATATAGAAAGCTGAATAGATTTTAGTAACCTCACAATGAGATTGAAGCTCCATAACATTGTACACCAGCACGGATCCTCTTGCAGTACTTGCAGGAAGTGCCAAAAAACAACCATCCGAGTTATGGGAAAATGCACAAAGCCCTAAGAATAAAATAAGAGATTATGAGTACGTAGTAGTACTTTACCATCAGAAAATTGAGTCTAAAAAGATTAAAAAAGATATCTAAGGATATCAAAACGGGAATTTGGATAATATTTCACATAAATCATTTCAAGGAAGTGAAAGACAAATTGCATGAAACTAAGTGGAAGTTTCATAGTCACCTTTTGGGTTCGGCACTGTATCAACGGTGCTTAAGATAGCAAGACTGTCTATGTCATATATAAATGTCTTGTCTTCCAATATTACAACAAGTCTGCAGCATTAGAAAAGAATTAGACGACACAGGTAGCTTTCAACTTTAATGGAGTACAAGTTATCCTCACAATGTATAAGAATCATTCAGATTTTTCTAGATTGAGAATGTAAATTAGATACTGAATTAACTTTCAACTTCCATTTAGAACACCTACCCCTCCATCATGGTTAGAAGAAGTGACAGTGTTAACAAAAAGATCCAAACTCTCACAGGTAGTGAGAATCGTAGAAATTTCAACACTAAGAATCCCATGCATGGGTTTTGATATTGCAAGGCATACAATGGCATGTTTAAGCAGTCAGTAAAATGTATATAAGGTATAAAAATGAGTCTGTAATTCAAATACTTTATTATCGCAAACAGCTGCCGTTGAAAATCAAGTACCAATTAATGTCTTGAACTCTAGAAACATTTCCCAACAACTGAATCAAATACGAGTCTGATCTTTCACCTGAGCTTATTTAAACGAACAGCTAGGATAGAGGTCACGAAGTTGAGTTCTTGGAGAGCGGTTCCAGTTGTAGTATTAAACAAACAAAGGCGCCGTGGAGATAGAGCTGGCTATGACATATAAGACAGTCATGCATTACAATCAGAATATAAAACTAATCTTGCAAAGTAAATCACTCAGCTGATCTTAGCCCAGTGTACAAAAATGGCTTTCTAAGTACCTGTTCACCAGCCCCTACAATGACTAGAAGACTTGAGCCGAACCGCATCTCAACAATACTAAAAGCACCAATATCTGTTGATTCCAGACAATGAAGAACCGAACATTAATATCAATCCATTATTCTCTCACATAAGTACATATAATGTATACAAGATAAATCACAGTTCAGAAGATGGTATTGAAGCACACGCACCATGTAGACCCTAACGTACAGATTTCTCCTTGTAATTTCAAATTATTAGGTTTCAGCTTTATCAAGAGGCAAAGTATTTATAATTTGACTTCATTTTCACCAGCACATGTAACCCAATCATCCCAAAATTTCAAGAAATTTACTAGCCATAACATAAGATCTGGATTCCGAACTTCACAATCCATGATCAATCGCAAGCTGTGAGCGCAAATATTGAGGAAGACCGGCGAAAGATAAACCCTAACTAACGTGATGTAAACTCTAGAGCAGAATATAAACGGAGTTCCAAATCTATGAAAAGAGAGAGAGAGAGAGAGAGAGAGATCACCTTTCTGATAGCAAAGTCTACCGGAATCAACATCAAATATCATGAACCCAAGTCTCGTACCAACTGCGAAGTAACTGCGACATTTTTCAAGAATCAAATACGCAGAATCGGTGAAAGAAAAAGAATCATGGGAGGCATAAGACAGAGAAATGGCGAATTGAGCATGAAAATGCACCTAGCATCCTGATTGAAAGAAGCGCAGATAATCGGGTTGGGATTTTGCTCGTCCGCCATCTCAGAAACTGACAGCTTTCTTCGTCTGTTAGATTAGATTCGGGAGGAGACAGCGGGAGTTATTGGTGTACAAGAAGTTACTCCTCCGTCACTTTTCGTTTCTCCCCACAATTTATTAATTGTAGCAATATAATGATTATAGAAGAGAGAAAAGTATAAAGTAAATGGTTAGAGTTGCGCTTTTCACGGGAATATAAGCGATTTTCACGGGAATTAAGCGCAGATAATCTGGCTCGAGTTCATCTTCTTCTCCAATCTCCCGAAGCACGCAGATCTCCAAGCCTCCAAGCACGCAGATCTCATCAAGCTTGAGGTCATGATTCGCTCGTTTCCTGTCATCATCCTCAGGCGAGATGCGCTTCAGCTTTCAGGTACGCATTTTAGGTTTTTCAATCGCTTCAAAATCAGTTAATCGGAATTAGCTTTGCATAATTCTCTGTGCTGCATCTGTTCAAGCTTTTCTAGTTCATGCGCTCATTTTCGCTCTCGTTCTCGGCTCCAATATTTTGAGTTATGTTCTGGAAGATTGTAGAGGTTTTGTTTCTGGAATTCCTTGATTTAGTTCTGCGTGATGGATCTGGTTGCTTATTTGTTCAATCTCCAGTTCATAGCATTTATTCCTGTTTTTCTCATCGCGCTCGTAACGAGTTCAGCTCTTTCCAATTTGTAATCTTTCATTTTTCTGATTTTAGTGTTGTTGTTATAGATTCTGAATTAAATATTCCAAGGCACCTGCTGATCTAGAGAACGAACAACATCAGGTAATGATTGGAGTTTCTGAATATCACAATGTCCTAGTCGTGTGGTACTCCCTTTCAAATATTTGAAGGCTGAACTCTCAATTGAAATATGTTCATCAACGTTAATTAGTTTATTTTTACTGTTGCATTATGCTATGTTCTCTGTTGACTGGTTCATTATGAACGATATGAATTGCAGCATACTGTCTATTAAACTCCAGGTGGTTTAATTGATTTGAGATACCTTTGTCCTAATCCTAAGTTTTGCTTGTATAGATGTGAATACACCTATGACATTGCAATCAAGAGGTCTGAACAGTTTGGAAATTCAAGATGAGCACCCAAGCACAAGCAGTGAGGAGTCTGATGAATCATCTCATCATGATACCTATGACAAAGGCTTGGTTTGGCATCAAACTTGGCAGCAAACATTGTAGTACGATTAATAAGGGTGTTTGACCTCTTATTAATCGTGTTAAAAAATTAATTTAGTATGTTGATAATTTAATTTAATGTGTTGACAACTTCATTTTAGTATGTGTTGATAATTTTTTAGTGTGTTTATAGTTTTTAAAATGTGTTGACAATTTTATTTAGTATGTTGACAAGTTTTGTAAAGTGTTGACAATTTTGTAATATTACTCGTGTTGTATATTGTTGACCGTAAATTAGTCGTGTTGACAACTTATTTAGTCGTGTTGACAACTTATTTAGTCGCGTTGACAACTTATTTAGTCATGTTGACAACTTATTATTCTTGTTGACAGCTCTGTTAAAAATTTTGTTGACAACTCTGCTAAAAATTTTGTTGACAACTCTGTTATAAATTTTGTTGACAACTCTGTTATAAATTTTGTTGACAGCTCTGTTAAAAGTTTTGTTGACAGCTCTGTTATAATTGTCACGTCAGCAAATGAATATTTACTTATAATTTAAAAAAGTGATGCAAAAACTTAAGTGGTTCACCTAGGTGAATCTAGTACAATATGTACTCCGTATAACTCTCAGAAAGCAGCGCCTTAAAAAGCTAATATTTCCCCCCAAACATAATTCAAGAGGCCATTTTTCAAACTCTTGGAAGTATCAACGGTTATGTGTGAGCCATTTGGCTTTTTGCATCAAAGTGAAGTAAAAAGCAACAATGTAGAATCACTTTGTGGTAAAAAGCCAACAACCAAGAAAGGGGTAAAAACATCCGGGCCACTACCCTCACATGAAAGTGAAGGATAAGTAAAATAGGTAAGTTTGAGTGGGCACTGTCAATGTCAATTGTGTCAAGGCAACCAACACCCAACAAATTCCTTCCCCCTTTTCTGCAATTTTACCACGCGCACTAATGAAACTTTCTGCTTTTGACCACAAGTACCCTCCATTGCATATATTTGTAACTAAAACTACAAAGATCACATTTCATTTCCATTGCTAGAGTCTGAATTCATTACACTTAGCTATGTTATAACACTATTTGACAAATTAAGTATACCGTTTTACGTCTTTCGATCTCTACCTTGGACCCGAAAGTTCCATGGCGTATGAATCCATCGAGTTGTCATCGTCCTCATCCTCTAACGTTACTTTACCGTCCAGCGAGCTTTGCATATTGTGCCTTTTCTCGTTATCGTCCTTGCTCGGTGCATGAACGGAGGTGAGGCTGATGTGAACGTCTTTCTGGCCTCGGGCTTCAGCCCATTGTTGGACCAGCCCGTCGCCCTCCAACATTAAGACAACCTCTGACATCTTGGGCCGTTGCGTGGGCTTGCATTGTGTACAAAGGAGAGCAACTTGAAGCATCTCTAACACCTCTATTTTATCATAGCTTGTTCCTAGCTCCCTGTCCACCAATACTTCTACTTTCTTCTCTTCTTGCACTTTCCTCACCTGCAAACCCAACAACAAATTAGCATTTTGAATTAGATGGTGATTAAGGACATGGTTTTTGCATTTACCCAATCAAGCATTGCTCCTTTCTGGCTTATGGTCTTGCCAAACTCGAACGCCCTCATTCCCGTAATAAGCTCCAACAAGAGGATGCCGAATCCAAAAACGTCGGTTTTCTCTGATGATTGGCCGGTGGAGAGATACTCGGGCGCAATGTGTCCCACGGTCCCACGGACAGCGGTCGTGACATGGGATTCAGAGTGGTCAAGAAGCTTTGCTAGCCCAAAGTCGCCCACAACTGCCTCGTAGTACTCATCAAGTAAGACGTTAGCCGCCTTCACATCTCGGTGAATTATCTTAGGGTCGCATTGCTCGTGGAGATAGAAAAGACCTCTTGCAGCACCGATCGCTATCTTTTTCCTAGTGTTCCAATCTAAAGGCGGCTTTCCTGAAAAAATACAACTTCCATATGAATATTTTGGTTAAACAGTATCAAACAATTCATTGCAGTTAGATATGAAAATATACCTCTAAGCCTAGAAGCGACACTACCGTTGGACATGTAGGGATATACCAATAGGCGCTCGTTCGAAGTAGCACAATACCCGATTAACCGAAGCAAATTACGGTGGACAGCTAAGCTAATCAATTCTAACTCCATCTGAAATTGGTATTCACCAGAAGTTCCACTCATGTCCTTTAAGCGTTTAACCGCCACTATCGTTCCATCCACCAACTTGCCTTTGTAAACATTTCCAAAACCTCCACTACCGAGTATGTTCTTGTTGCTGAAATTGTGGGTTGCTGTCTGAAGCTCCTTGAATGGAAAGCTTCTCAGATTACCTAAGCTTAATTGACCCTCTTCTTGCTTCTCCACTGCAAAATCTTTTGTTAATTCCACATTTAGAGAATCATGTAGAAAAATTGCAGAATCTCTGACCTGTAATCTTGTGCAAGAAAGGATTATGCCTCGTTCTTTTATAATGAAGAATCCCTAAGGCCACAACGAGCAACGAAAGTATACCAATTGTGAATCCGAGAGCAATGGAAAATCTTTTAGGCCATGCAGTTCCTGTGATTCCCACATTAATAACATATTAACATGTGTGAGGAAAGAATTATGATTCGTCAAAATACAGGGAGAAATCTTCAATAATAAACACCTGAAGACGAGGTAATCGACGATGATAGAGGATTGTTGTTGGTTAAACCGGAGCATCCATAGGCATCTTTGCTTCCACATATAAGAGGATTCCCTTGAAAACTACAAGAACACAACATTAAACAATGAACTCATGTGTTTTTACTACTTATAATATAATAGAACCATGATTAAGAAATGGACACATACTTGAAATTACTACTAGAAAACTTGGGAAGGGGCGAGCTGAGGTTATTAAAGGACAAATCCCTGCAAGAGCAACCCAACAAAAAAACAAGAAAAATTAATGGCAGCTAGCATCAAGCTCCATTGATAGGGAGTATCCAGACAAGAAGAAAACAAAAAGCCTCATGCAGACAATTGGAAAGAAGAAGAGAGTGGTACACTCACAGGAACATGAGCTTGGAAAGCGTGGATATGGAAGCAGGAAAAGGACCACTCAAGCTATTGTTGTTCAGCCTCCTGAATCATGGCGACACAAATCAGACCAAATTTTCAAACCCAATAACAGAGTTGCAAAAAAATGGGATCACTTACAGGAATTGAAGACTGGCTAAGTGGCCTAGCGAGTCAGGAAGTTTCCCGGAGAATCGATTGTTAGAGAGGTCCAATGTCTGCAGCTTCGTCAACGACCCTATTTCGGGCGGAATCTTGCCGGAGATGTTGTTATTCTGAAGTAATCTGAAAAGATTTGGATTATAAATTCCAGCCCTCTAATTTCAACATAATTGTAATATGATTTCGGAGCTCTTACATTTCTCTGAGGTTTTTCAAGTTGGCGATGGTACTGGATAGTGTTCCAGAGAGGGATTGACTCGGAGCTCCCCTGGTTCGTTAAGAATCTCAGAAATTACTTGCGGATTAAACATATAGGAAGAGTCAGAGATTGCAAGAACTTACAAGCTAATGACAGATTTATCATGGGAGCAAGTGATCATGGCCCAACTGCAAGGGTCTACGGAGAATTCATCCCAGTTGCTCAACACACCATGCGGGTCGTTCAAATTCTGCTTTATTTCAAACAGGGCTTGAACTAATACACAAAAAACAAATTAGACAAAAAAAAAACAGGTAAAGTAGATTTGATTTAGTAGAGTGAGTTACCTTCAGGGCTGCGAGGCTCATACGAGAGCGAAGAAGAAGCAAACGAAGAGAATAGAAAGAAGAGGAGAAGGAGCTTCATGGCTAGGTGAAAAAGAAATACAGTGGAGTAGAAATCATTAATGGGGGGAGTAGTATATTGGGAGGAGGAAGGAGCATCTGAATTGCAGATGCAAAAGAGATTGTATATGAAATGAAAGATGGGTTCACTCTTCTTTTTTTCTGAAATTTGTGACCTTTCTTTTCACACGTCTTTTCTCTTTATTTTGTTTGTGATTTCTTTATGCTTTTTTGGGTACAGAGTAACAGAGGTGGGTTTCATCTGGTTTTTGGGGTTAGTGTTTTGCAAGTGCAGACACAGAAAAGATTAGCATAAATAGAGAGAGAAGGAGAGAGCAAATACGGAGCAAGCTTCCTTTTACACTTTATAATCATCGATTTATAGCTTTGTGTTCTGTAGGAGGTGGTGCAGAAATGGAACAGTTAGGATTGTATATACGGAGTACACATTATTATCTCTTTAATACGCATTCATTTTACTAGCTTATAAATTAGTTAACCAATATCCTCCTATTCTCCTATTCTCTAACCAATATTCTAAATTTACACTGTTTTATATACAGCTCACCTAAATTATCAAACATCGTCCGGCCTTTCGCGTTACGTGAGAAGCACGTCCATCGCGTTACGCGAGATTAGAAAAAAATAGCATAATTTAAAAATGCTAATCTCGCGTTACGCGAGGGACGTGCTTCTCGCGTAACGTGAGAGATGTACATCTCTCGTAAGGGTCTTTTTTAATTCTTGCGTGTTGAAATCAGAGAAAAAAGAGAAGGAATTGAGGGAGAAAGAATTGAGTTCTCTAATTAATTTGTGAGGAGATTACAGTAGGAGTTTTATAGTGTACAAGTCTTGCCAAAGTACAGTTGTCAACACCTATTACAACGCGTGGTCTAGGCAGTTACAGTTAATCAAAAGTTTGTTACACATAACTAACTCCTGCACCCCCTCAAGCTGAAGGAGGAGTCACCAACTGAAGCTTGCCAATGAGTTCCTGATGACGAGGTCCAGGAAGAGACTTGGTTAAGACATGAGCTAGTTGTAGTTTGGTGGAGACATGAGACAGAGAAATCAATCCTTCTTGTAGCTTGTGTCTGATGAAATGACAATCTAAATCAATGTGTTTTGTCCTTTCATGAAAGATAGGGTTGCGTGCAATGTGGATCGCCGCCTGACTATCACACTTGACTGGAATAGGAAGAATGCCCGGGACATTGAGCTCATGAAACAATCTAGAGAGCCAAGCCAACTCAGTTGTAAGACGACGTAGGGACCTATATTCAGATTCAACAGAGGAGAGGGAAACTATGGCCTGCTTCTTTGCCTTCCAAGAAATTGGACAACCACCAAAAGTAATGAAGTAACCACTTACTGAACACCTAGTGTTGGAACATGCTGCCCAGTCAGCATCACAATAGCCAAGGAGGTTGTAATTAGGAGAATTGTTGAGGAGGAGGCCGAGAGTGTCATGCTGAGAGAGGTAACAAAGTGTGTGCGTGGCTTCTTTATAATGTTCAACAGATGGAGAGTGCAAATACTGACTGAGAAATTGTACTGTGTATGCAAGATCAGGGCGACTGTTGGTAAGGAAATTCATCTTACCAATGAGTTTTCTATACAAAGTGGGATCTCTGAAGGCAGGTGCTCCATCAGAGAAATGCAAGTTTGCTGGTAATGGAGCAGAGATAGTGGTTGATGGAGGAGGAAATTCCTGAAGCAGCTCATGAAGGAATTTCTGTTGACTCATAACATATCCAGTGGGAATGCGGATGAACTCAATTCCTAAGAAAAAATGCAGATGTCCCAAATCTTTAATCTGAAACTGAGCATCCAGAAACAACTTCAAATTGGTTATAGCAGGTGGATCATTTTTTGTTACCAAAATGTCATCAACATAGATGGCAATAAAAACCAAAGAGTTGCCTGCCTTTCTGGAAAATAAGGAATAGTCATTTGGAGAATGAACATAGCCTTGCGAGGAGAGAGGCTGAGATAACTTTGCACACCACTGACGTGATGCTTGTTTCAATCCATAAAGGGATTTATTGAGGCGACACACAAGAGAAGGATCAGTGACTGCCAAGCCAAGAGGAGGTTTCATGTATACCTCTTCGTGCAGTTCACCATGAAGAAACACATTGTTGACATCCAACTGAGCAATAGGCCATCCTTGTTTAACAGCCAAAGCAACAAGAGTTCTAATTGTTGTCATTTTGATGACCGGGGAAAATGTTTCAGTATAATCAATTCCCTCTTTTTGTGTAAATCCCCGGACAACAAGCCTAGCCTTGTGACGTTCAATAGTGCCATCTGAGCGCAGCTTCAGCTTGTAAACCCATTTGCAACTAATCGGGTGTTTCCCAGATGGCAAAGGAACAAGGTCCCATGTGTTGTTCAAGGCCAAAGCAGTGAACTCCTTATCCATAGCCTCTTGCCAGGCAGGGTACCTAACCGCATCTTCATAGGAAACAGGTTCATGTGAAACAAGTAATGAAGATAACATATTCTGATTTTCTTTGGTCAAAACAGGAGGCAACCCCATTTTGGAAGATAAGAAAGCAGATGCTTCAAGGCTTGATCCGAGCTCAAAAGCATTGTCTGTTCGTATGATTTTGGGGAGGCAACCAAACTGTGTATGGACCATTTGGATGAAGGATTTTATGATGGGGAAAGCATTGCTTTTGACTGACAATAAGTGTGTCCAGGTATTCCTGGAGAAATCATCAACAATAGTGATGAAATAACGGAAGTTGTTGTGAGTTGGTGTATGGTAATGTCCCCAAAGATCAATGTGCACAAGATCAAAAGGTTTAACTGTGGTTATTTGGCTGTTTGGAAAAGGTTGCTTATGCTGTCGAGCCTTATAACAAATATCACAAGGTATATCAATATGAGAAGATATAAGGGACATAGAACTCAATTTATTGAAAGGAACATGTCCTAAGCGTTTGTGCCACAACAAAGCTTCAGCTGAAGCACTGGAATCCTTAGAAACATTACATGAGAGATCTAAAGGTGTAGGATTACAAGATTCTTTGGAAAGACAACTAGTGTGCATAGAAGAAGAGGTGTCATCTGTAGGAATAGTATGTAGTAGATATAGGCCATTCTTCTGCTCACCAAGAACCATTGGGCTCCTCACTGAAGGGTCCTGCAATAGACACTGAGATTCAGTAAAAAGGACATGAAGATGTGTTTGGAGGATGAGTCTACCGATGGATAAAAGATTAAACTTGAAGGATGGGACAAAAAGGACAATATGAATGGTTAAAGAAGGTAGTACTGGAACAAATCCATAATCCAAGTCTTATCAGAAAATGAAAGCTCACACTGTCCACTAAAACCAGATCCAAAAGAAGAATTACAGAAAGCAAGAGGTCTAGGCATACCTGCAAAAACTGATCCTGCAAACTCATTTGAACCAGCTTTGCTGAGTATTCTCTTCAACTGTGCAAGTTCCTCATTAGAGAATCCACCAAAAGAAGTAGATTCTTGTGTTGAAGAGGACTCTCCAGTAGAAGCCTGTGCTCCAACAAATTTCTCCCTGCTATCTGTTCCATTTCTTGCTGGAAAACCAATAATCTTGTAACAATTTTCTACTGTGTGCCATGTCTTCTTGCAATGAGTGCACACCAGAGGAGGTCGCCTAGTTGGTACAGTCCCCTGCTTCTGCCAGCAGAAATCAATAGAGTGTCCTTTCTTGTTACAATGAGTACAGATCATTGGTGGCTTCCTATGACCAGAATCTTGTGAGAATCTTCTGACAGCAGCCATGGTTGAGGAATCCTCTGAGAACCGAGGAGTGCTCTTGACTTCTCGCTGCTTTTCTTCCTGGACTAACATGGAGAAAACTTGAGCAATGCTTGGTGTGGGGCTCATCATCAAGATAGTCCCTCTAATAGAAGCAAAACTGTCATTTAATCCCATCAACAACTGTACCAGCCTTTGTTCTTGCTCACATTTAGTCCAGGCATTATTTGTACCACAACAACAAACAGGCAAATTCCTCAAAGAGGTCATTTCATCCCAAAGACGTTTAATCCTAGTGAAGTAACTAGTCACACTATCATTCCCATGTGACAGATTACACAATTCTTTCTGGATTGAAAATTTTTGTGCAAGATTAGGTTGACCAAACCTAATACACAATTCACTCCACATTTCATAAGCAGATTCAGTGTATATAATGCTTTTAGCAATTTCTTTACTCACTGAATTCAATATCCAAGATACAACCATATCATTAGTCTTTTCCCAATCTCTGAAATTAGGAGGAGTAATTTCAGGTTTGTCCAAAGTTCCATTCACCAAGGCTATCTTATTTATCGCAGAAAGAGCGATCATCATCGATCGCTTCCAGGTGCCAAAGTCAGATCCATCAAAAGATCTGGACACAAGAACCATACCTGGATTGTCAGAGGGATGAAGGTAAAGAGGATCTTTATGATCGGCGATCGGAGAGCTTCTTTGATCGCGTCTTCCATTAGTGCTACTGTTATCAACACTGTCTTCCATGGCGTGTGATCTCGTAGCAGGAGAAGCGAAGAATAGTCGAAGCAATCAGAAAGAACTAGTAGGCCGCTCGATCGGCTCTGATACCATGTTGAAATCAGAGAAAAGAGAGAAGGAATCGAGGGAGAAATAATTGAGCTCTCTGATTAATTTGTGAGGAGATTACAGTAAGAGTTTTATAGTGTACAAGTCTTGTCAAAGTACAGTTGTCAACACCTATTACAACACGTGGTCTAGGCAGTTACAACTAATCAAAAGTTTGTTACACATAACTAACTCCTACCGCGTTACGCGAGGTGTCTCTCCCTCGCGTTACGCGAGAGACCGGGTAATATTTGAAAAAGCCTTCTCCCTCGCGTTACGCGAGAGACCGGGTAATATTTGAAAAAGAGGCTGGTTGTATTAAGTAAGGAGTTATTGTTGATTTTGTCGAACAAACAGATACTCTTTATCATATTTTGATTGATAAATTTTGAAGAATTGGTGTCACACAGAAAGTTCAAACTAATTATCATCCTCACCACTCAAAAAATATTATGTTTATATATTATAATATGTTCATGCATTAGTGCATGTGCATGTTCGTAGTGAATTCATGTATGTTCATTGGGCAATATTTATTCAAGTGTCAAAATACGTGTTTTCATGGGTTAGTGTATTCAACATCCTCTATAAATGAAAATTAAACTTATTTAAAAAAAGAAATACTTTACAATATAGTGATAAAGAAAAAACAAAGCAGAATGTACGTAATAGGGATGGATCGAATATAAATGATGTAAGACCTAGACCACGATGAAGGGGCCCATTATTACGAAGGAGGCGAACTCACCGAACGATTCGGATACGGCTTCGTTTCAAATCTTCGTTGGGAGGCGTTCAATTCTTTCCACGTTCGCTCTGTCCTTGCTTTTCTGGTTAATCAATTCATAAAGAAGGGGCCATAACCATAATTATGATTTTGTATGGATTTACGGGGTCTAGACTCTAGAAAGCAAAACAAAAATTACAAAGCCGGTCGAGGGAAAGTGAAAAATAATTAAACCAAAAAGAAGAAGGGTGCATAGGATGGATAAAAAGCAAAAGTTGGCAGCTCGTGCCATGATGATTCTATACCAGAGTATCTCAATTCGCGATAGAAAACGGATACTCCGTACGTCCCTTAATATAAGACTCATTTACTTTTTCGATAATATTAACAAATCGAGAGAATCTTCTAATTTTCTTCCAACATATAGACATAAATATAGGCATATGAGATCTCATTTGATTCGCCTCAATGAGTACTTTGACAATATAAAAAAATTATATTTTTTATCATCGTATATTTAGAGATATTAGCGAAACAAAACGTGCATCGGCAAATGTGTCCGTTTGAAATGGGAAGATCAAAAGGGGATGGAGGGAGTATTATTTTATACGGAGAAATGGCAATGAATGATACTCTGTATATGCACACGTTTTTTTGTATTTGGTGCGGTAACATTAGTAGCACACTCTGGTACGGTAACATTAGTAGCATCAAGGGGTTCCGGGGCATTTTTGGAATTTTTTTTGAAACGTATATGAAGTCGGTGCGGTAACATTTAACGCACAGATCTGTGCGTTAACATTTACCGCACAGATCTGTGCGTTAACATTTACCGCACATGCTTAATTTGGGATTAACAAAAAAAAAAAATTAAATTATTTTTTTTAAAAAGAAAATTAAATTAAAAAATATATAACCATGTGCGATAATATTTACTGCACAATTTTTTTTTTCAAACAATTACTTTTTTTAAAGAAAAATAAATTTTAAAAAATAATAATAATAAATTTTAAAGAAAATTAAATGTTACAACCACATGTAACATACCTTCAGTCGCATGTAAAAATAAAATGTGGCCAAATGAGCAAAATTTTGCAAAACTTTACATTTTTTAAAACGACTAAAAACGACCAAGTACGTGACATACTGATAAAAAATGGTTCAAAACAACTCAGAAACGCAAAAACCGACTCAAAACATTAAAAAAACAAGCCAAAATGAATTTTGAAGCAATTTTGAAAAAGTTGTCAAAATGATGCCATTATATGGCCAAAATGAGCAAAATTTTGCAAAACGACATTTTTGAAAACGACTAAAAACGACCAAATACGTGACATATTGATAAAAGTGGTTCGAAACGACTCAGAAACGCAAAAACCGACTCAAAACATTAAAAAACAAGCCAAATTGAATTTTGAAGCAATTCTGAAAAAGTTGCCAATGATGCCATAATATGGCCAAAATTAGCAAAATTAGACATTTGTGAAAATCGAATAAAAACGAGTCATGACGTGAAAATCGAGTAAAAACCGACTTAGAATGACTAATGACGCGAAAATCGACTTAAAATGACTAATGGCACAAAAATCGAGTAAAACCGACTTAATACGAGAAACGGCGCGAACATCAAGAAATGTGGATAGTGGATAGTGGATTTGGATAGTGGATGTGGATAGTGGATTGTGAATGTGTATAGTAAATAGTGAATAGTAAATGTGGATAGTGGATGTGATAAGTGCATAGTTTGGGCCCAATTCGTTTAAACGCCTTAAAACGATAAAAATCAAATTTTCAAAATTGTATCATGATAGCAAATAAGGCCCATAGTCGTTTTCATTTGTCGGAATCGAAAAACAATCATCAAAAACGTCAACGGGCCTAATAAGGCCGAATGGAAATTTAATGAGGCTCATTATCAAAGAAACGACATAAAACGGGTTAATAAGACCTTAAACCGCAAAAAACTTGAAATGTAAAAGTAGTATTTGAGCATTACCAATATGACTCTTTCGTTTTTTAAAGAAATTAACAAAATGAACACTTCGAAATATCTAAACGAACACTTTCACCTAGTAACGAGTTAATCTCAAGTATACAAGTCGTACAGTTATACTCATATATGTGTGATATCACTTCGTTACTCAAATAAAGTTTATATAAACTTTCATTAAATGTTATGAAATACTCAAATAATCCTAAATAATGACATTTCACATCTTCGTAATGTGTATATCGTTTGATTAATCACATATGTACGAGTATTTCATTAAAACTTTCATTAAATATTGAGTAATCAAACAATAACGACAATACGAAGAGGTGAAATGTCGTTATTTGAGATGATTTGAGTATTTCGTAACATTTAATGAAAGTTCTATTTAAACTTTATTTCAATAATGAAGTGATATCACATATATGAGTATAACTATGCGATTTATATACTTGAGATTAACTCGTTACTAGGTGAAAGTGTTCGTTTAGATATTTCAAAGTGTTCATTTTGTTGATTTCTTAAAAAAACGAAAGCGTCATATTGGTAATGCTCAAATACTACTTTTACATTTCAAGTTTTTTGCGGTTTAAGGTCTTATTAAGCCGTTTTATGATAATGGGCCTCATTAAATTTCCATTCGGCCTTATTAGGCCCATTGACGTTTTTGATGATTGTTTTTCGATTCCGACAAATGAAAACGACTACGGGCCTTATTTGCTGTCATGTTACAGTTTTAAAATTTTGATTTTTATCGTTTTAAGGCGTTTAAACGAATTGGGCTCAAACTATATACTTATCACATCATTTTTCTAGTTTTTTGCTAAATACCCCCTTCCATTATGAAGTTATTTTCAATTTTTTTTGCTAAATACCCCCTTCCATCATCTCTCTCCTTTTTTTTTTCTTTCTAAATACCCCTTTCTTGTCATTTCTGGTTTAAAGTCCGTTTTACTCGATTTTTCGCGTCGTTACACGTTTTAAGTCCGTTTTACTCGATTTTCGTGTCGTTTCTCGTTTTAAGTCTGTTTTACTCGATTGTCGTGTCGTTTCTCGTTTTAAGTCTGTTTTACTCGATTTTTCGCGTCGTTTCTCGTTATAAGTCCGTTTTACTCGATTTTTCGCGTCGTTTCTCGTTGTAAGTCCGTTTTACTCGATTGTCGTGTCGTTTCTCGTTTTAAGTCCGTTTTACTCGATTTTCGTGTCATTTCTCGTTTTAAGTCCGTTTTACACGATTTTCGTGCCGTTTCTCGTTTTAAATCCGTTTTACTCGAGTTTCGCGCCTTCAGTGTGTTACAAGTTTACAACTAGCACATAGAGTTGTCCAGTTCTGGACCAAGTATTATGGGCCGAAAAACGTTATTGGGCCTTTGTTGTTGTGGGCCTTTTGTGTACATCGGCCCAAAGCTAACGTTATTGGGCCTTTGTTGTGGGCTGCAATCGGCTCGGGATGGGCTGCAGTCGGGTTGGGTCGGGCTAAGCTATTTGTATAGGGGGGTTTGCTGCAGTTCCCGACGTTCTCTCCGAGCACCACCAGCCAGCGACGCCGACGTCTCCTCCTCCTACTCCGCCGCCTCCGCGCACAACACAACAGCAGTCGGTGGAGCCTCCGCGCAAATCTCCTCCGCCGCCTTCTCGGGCGGGGCTGCTTAAACTCCGTCTTCGGCCACAATTCCGGGCTCATTGGAAGCGCCATGATCGGGTGAAGTGGAATCCATGGTCAATTATGTGTTTGGGTTAAGAAATTTATGGTTTTTGAAGGATCGAAGAATTAGGGTTTTCGGGAGAGAAAAGGGGGAAGAACCGGCGGGGGAAGAAGAAAAGGTTGTATTTAGCCTTGGTGCGGTAAAACTTACCACACCACATTTTTAAAAAATAAAATAAAAACATGTGCGGTAATTATTACCGCACAGGGTTATTATTATTTTTAAAATTATTTTTTAAAATTTCATTTTCTTTTTTTTTAAAATAATTCGTGTGCGGTAAATATTACCGCACATGTTTAAAGTTAATCAATTTTTTTTTTGTTAATCCCAGATTAAACATGTGCGGTAAATGATAACGCACAGATCTTTGCGTTAAATGTTACCGCACCGGCTTCGTATATGTTTCAGAAAAATTTCCAAAAATGCCCCGGAACCCCTTGATGCTACTTATGTTACCGCACCAAATAGTGTGCATATAGACCAAGCCAATTTTCATTCTTCATGAATAAAATTTACGACGACTAAAATTATTATCAACGAATACAGATTTGATTATGATTTCTTGTATTTTCTTAGTAGAACATCAATTACTAATTACTACTGTAAAGAATATGTAAAGGCATTTTATTAATCAAAAAATAGCTAACGTCACAGTGGAATTCAATTTAATAATAAAAAATAATTAAGTTAAGGCACACCCTGGATCAGATAGATTCTGGAGCCAGGTCAAGTAAAAAATTCAAAGAATTAACAAAGAATATGTTGTTTAGATTATATCGGATGTTAAGTTTTTAAATTCCGGTGCTCTATAGTTGCTACGTATAAGCACTTATATCCTTGTATAGTTTATGGTCTTATACATTGTAATTTCCAAAGATTATTTAGGTTTGTAAAATATGTAAAAATCGTACTCAAATTGTTGAGAGAGAATAAATAAAGTATAGAATCTTTCTTTTGTAAGTTGGCGTTTGATTCTCAATGGAAACAATCAAGACATTCCGATGCGTTTACTAACCAAAAATCACCACCCAATCCATGGAGAATATGAAAGATGCAAAGTAAGTTATCCTTCATGTTTGTGTGCAGTATTAGTGGACGAGAGAGGAACATTTTCATTTTGAATGGCAGTAACTTTCTGTTTTAATATTCGTGTGCGTTAAGTCCTAACATATATGATTTTGGCCCATCTCTAAAAATAATAGATGGGCCAAAATCAGACCGGCCCAATAAACTGGCGAGCCCAGTCCATAAAATAATCTAAAACGGCGTGCATCGAGCATCAGTTGGCTGATCTTCCTCTCTGCATTCACCCTCACCTTGTCTCTCTTCCTCTTCCGCGCGAAAATGTCGGGTCCCGACACCGACATTTCCTTCTTCTCCGACAAATCAGCCAAGATCTTCGTCGCCGGACACCGCGGACTCGTCGGATCCGCCATAACTCGAAAGCTTCAATCCCACGGATTCACAAACCTCGTCCTCCGCACCCACGCTGAGCTCGACCTAACTGTCCAGGCCGATGTTGACTCCTTCTTTTCCACCGAGAAGCCCCGATTCGTCATCCTCGCGGCCGCCAAAGTCGGCGGTATCCACGCAAACAACACCTACCCGGCCGAATTCATCGCCGTCAACCTCCAGATCCAGACCAATGTTATCCACTCTGCATACGCCCATGGTGTCCAGAAGCTTCTCTTTCTCGGATCCTCCTGCATTTACCCCAAGTTTGCCCCTCAACCTATACCTGAATCGGCGCTCTTGACCGCTCCTTTGGAGCCTACTAACGAGTGGTATGCAATCGCCAAGATCGCTGGGATTAAGATGTGCCAGGCTTACAGGATTCAGTACAATTGGGATGCAATTTCAGGTATGTCTTCAGTTATTTAAAATGCTTTGTCATCTTTCTTTTTCTCTTCGTCTTATATTCATGAGATCTTCATCAGATTTTATGGCTGTGAAAGTGTGAAGTAGGGCTTAGCTTGGAACCTGTGTCATGAAAACTTACATGATTAATTAGTGATGCCTGGTGTAATTGTATACATAATGTAGGTAGATATCGGTAATGAAGTGCTTCAATATGAAATTGATGTTGCTTGATGTTTGAGTGTCAAGAATGGCTCTGGTTCTGGTGAATCTGATGTGTAGAATAGACAGATGTTTAGCAGAATTAGAATTTGGAGTCAATGTAGATATTGATATATCTTATTGACTTTGTTCGTGGAAGCTTACTACGCCAGAGCTAATTAAGGTGACCTATTTTGATGATGCAATGCAGGAATGCCAACAAACTTGTATGGTCCAAATGACAATTTCCATCCTGAAAATTCACATGTTCTGCCTGCATTGATGCGTCGGTTCCACGAAGCAAAGGTGAGAGGGGATAAAGAAGTGGTGGTGTGGGGAACTGGCTCGCCCCTTAGGGAATTCTTGCACGTGGATGATCTGGCAGACGCTTGCGTCTTCATGATGGACAAGTACAGTGGATTGAGCCATTTGAATGTTGGGAGTGGGAAGGAAGTGAGCATTAAGGAGTTGGCTGAGCTGGTCAAGGAGGTGGTCGGGTTTGAAGGAGACCTCGTATGGGACTCCACCAAGCCAGATGGCACCCCAAGGAAGCTCATGGACAGCTCAAATCTGATGCAACTCGGTTGGCAACCCAAGGTTTCGCTAAGAGATGGTCTAGTGGGAACTTACAAGTGGTACCTCGAGTATCTCAAGCAATGATCAAGGTGAACTTACCAACTTAATTTATCCTTGTTGTTTTAATATGCGTAAGAAACGCTTATAATTTTATACCAGTTTGTTACATCACATTTTTACAGTTTGGTACATCTATGGAACTTAAAGTCAACCTTTAAGGACAAGGTTATTAACTTTTTCATAATAAAAAGTTCAGATGTGTTTGTGAGCTTATCTTGGGGTTAAAATGGTACTTTTTCAGAATGTTACAGTTCATCCATAAGAACTTTCCTAGAATTCCTTTACCTTTGAATCAGCTAACAGCAAGGGTTTAGCTGATCCTGTCTTCCTAGTAAGGGTTTTCTTTTGATAAGTATAACTATATTAATGTGATTGATTACTCAGCTTCCATGGAGATGATTGATTGGTAATTTTATATATATATATAAAAAATCAAAGAAGCACATTTGTCCAAAGTGTAAATTGTGAAGAGTGGGTTATTGACTGAATTGTTCCAAGACGTCATCTTCGTTTTTACAAGTTTCATGTTAAGTTTTGGTGACAACAGGTTGGGTAAGGTACACAAAATTTAGGACGTGTACCATGTGTAAGTGTGGGATCTGGATCATTTTGCCAATTTTTAACATTGTTGGATCATTTAAAATTAGAATTGTAGATCCCGTCGGGGTTGTAGGAGCCAATGGTTGACCTGTATTTAATGGAGTCATATGTGTATGATATAGAAATTTTCAAGAATTCTGATATAGCTTTAAAAGGAATAAGCAAGAGAGTCCTCAGATTTGTTTGAGAAATTTTTGTACTTGAAATCATGAACCCCTACCTAATATGATAGGATTTGTAAGTGCACTTTTTTCTTTTCTTTTGTTTTTGTAGTGAATTGGTATCATTTGCGAAAGAATATATGCCAGAATGAATAACAATACAGACACATTATACACCTTAACGCACTTACATATTACTGGTATAACACTCACAAATCACAATAATTTACTGACATTCATTCTTGTTTACAAACAAGAATTTCAAAGCATATTGGTGCAAAATCTTGTAGCTTTCTGATTTGAATAAGACATGTGCATCCCTACTAAGTTTCGTTATGTTGAAGTGAGTTAATTATCAGTACTGACTACTGAGGGACTTCTTTGCCTTCCATGATTTGTGAGAATGTTTCATAATGCAAACAGAATCGCAGAATAGCATATAACTCTCATTCGAATATTCACCTTTAATATAAATCTGTGTAACTCAGCTTTCTTATGCATCAAAGGCAGGAAAGAATTGGTAGTCCTGTGGATGACTTCTCAAGATAGAAGAGATAAGCTATCTGGATATTCTGAAACTGAATGTGCTAGATCTCTTAGGTGAACCTTCATTGTAGTGTGTGGATATGATGTTGACTCCTGATAAATGATGAAATTGATTGGAGCTAGGGAGACGTGCGTGGTCATCCTTTCTTTCTGCATCCTTGTTGGAATGTCGACCATTTTTCTTTGTCCTCTTATTAGGAACTCACTCTCTATCCCTTGTTCATATTGTTCAACCAATCTGTTTGCAGTGGCCATTATCTTCTGCACCAGTAGGCCTCTGTTTCTACAGTACCTTTCTTATCTAGTTTCCAGATCTTCTTCTTCCCATGTTGCCACA
This sequence comes from Oxyria digyna, assembly GCA_029168935.1. Classification (NCBI taxonomy): domain Eukaryota; kingdom Viridiplantae; phylum Streptophyta; class Magnoliopsida; order Caryophyllales; family Polygonaceae; genus Oxyria; species Oxyria digyna. Next base: position 31,078,164 of record JAPVLV010000011.1, on the reverse strand, counting down.
ATTGAAGTGTCTTTCAACTAAGTGAAGCTCTGATGACATTTAGCCGTTTGACCGTTAAGGAAACTAGGTCGAAACTGCAGAAGGCTTTTTCCATTTGATCTAATTACCCTTCAGTTTTGTTACTGCAATTTTAATTTACCCTCCTGATTGTATAGTTAGTGATTCCTGTGTTGATGTCATTTTCTGTCTTACCAAATGGAGAGGCAATAGAGTTCTTATTTTTGTTTGCAGATGAGAGGTAACCCAACCTTCCATACAATCTTTTCCATTTCCTTTACCGCTCTTAACAATTACCTTTCCATTTGCATTCCTTACCGTTCAACCAAACACCGGCTAAAGAAAGTGATGATGAATGATGATCACAATAAGGTATATAAAGTGGGCAGATCCACACAATGCTTAAGGACAAAAATAGTATTATATCGCAATGATACAGCAATGGGGCCAATCGACATTCCAACTTGTTACCTATGTTTTGTACACAAAAATATGGACGTGAGAAAGCAACATGTTTGTGTTTTTAGCCTTAAGAGCATCTATAATGGAGAAACTCAATTTGTGTTTTTTAATCTATTTTTTTATCTTTTTTCCTCTTATTTTTGTCAGAAAATGGGTTTTTTATTAGAAAATGAGTTTCTTAGTAGAGAAACTCATCTAGAAACCAAGTTGAGGTTTCTCTGCAACTTTCTTACATTTTCTGCCATTTTTATTTATTTACTTTTATTTTTCAATCTTAAAAAACCCATGAAATCTCCATTGTGGATGTCCTAAGATTTGTGGGATCGCAGTAGCTAGCATCGTGATTGGAACACGACATTTGACACGATTTAGGTAGAACGTTAATCAAGAAGTCTCTGATTATTTCCTTCATGGGTAAGACTGATCTAGGAAGTTGCATGCAAAATTTTAGTTTTCCAAAGTTTCTCAGTGAATTTTTGTGTCACATTTGTCAAAAAGAGCAGCTAGCTCCAAAAAAATGCTATAATTCGAAGTTGTCTATCACATGCACCCATGTTAGACTAATTGCTTTGTTAAGTAGGAACAAAGAATTAAAATGTCTCTTTCTCAAGTTGATGGCCGGCCTTATAATATTAATGACAATGCTAGTGTACTTATCTGTCTTTCACCATCATCTTTCCACCTTTTTTCTTGTACTATTAGCAAAAATTAACGTGGTTTCATTTTGTAAATGCTAACTTAATGTTGGAGCAAGATGGTGCACGGATTAGTCAAAAGTGAAGACCGTTGGATCAATGTTTTTGTGCATTACATTACACGAGGAATTATATGTGAACCTTAATTATGGTTCACATATAAGATAGTAATGTTTACGGTTCAAATTTCACATACTGTATAAGATAGTAATGTTTTCACCTAAAACTCCATCTACGTTACACAAGCATATACGCATTAATAACTAAGTGTTGGTATAGTAACATTTGGTTACATTTGATCACTTGTTAATATACACAACATGTAGTATTTTCCTCGTATTTTTGGTTAATTTTCAAGGGTAAAGAGTAAAGTGTGTTTGTTTTTGTTTTTCCATTTGTCTAGTTTCCAAGGTAAGGTTGAAACGGCTGGTTTTGCACTGTTATTCTGTCGCTTGCTGTCTTTCTTTTTCTGTCTCCAATTTTTACTCTCCTGCCCACTTCGGTTGGGCCACTCTCTTTTACTGGAGTAGTAATTTTAAACCCAAAACAGCTGCCAATAAAAACAGAGACCACTCGGTCACTCACTTTCTTACTTACTCTAAAGTCTAAACATACATCAGCTTAATTTCAACTGACTAAGTATAAGATTTGCGATAATAAATCCCTTAGAATAGTGTGATTTCTTTCGTCGATTTTCAGGCAACGTTGTGTCACTGTTCTAACAAGATAAAAAGAACGTGTCACTGTCAACCAAACATAGTATTGAGTCTGAAAATTTCACCCTCATCTTTATATAAAGTTATTACAAACCCAAATCCATACAAATTTAAAGGCATGGTTTCATAACATGCTCGTTACTTTGTAAGTTCCGTTAATAAACAATGAATAAATTACTCCATAAATAAAATAAAATAAAATAATCAAATCTCGTTGTTGGGTTGCCACTGGGTATGTGGCTGTTACTAGTGTAGGGTGTTCCTTTTTCTTTACATTAGTATTATCAATTTAATACAGGGGCTAAAATTATACGGAGTAATATATGGTGTATATCTCGATAAAAAATACCATTCGTATAATAAAAAGAACACCTCGATAATAGGACCCTGTAGTTTTGGTCAGCCACTCAGACTTCAGTGCATTAAATATGAAAAACACTAGTGCTACACAAAAGATTGGACTCAGAGAATGACACCAAATTAAATTCATTTTCGATCACAAAAATCCTACTGTAAAAAAATTGAGTAATTGTATTTCTCACTTTTTCTCGTAGAATTTGTTCAAAGCAAGCAGTCTTTTCGTCTTAGGGGAAGAGGGGTAAAGCTGTAATTTACGGGAAAGAGCAGGGGCAAGCAACGGAAAAGAGAAAAAGGACAGAGATTGTTTGCGCAAATCTAGCTAGTGTTGGGCCTCTATCAACCGGAAAACAATTGTGCATTTGTGGTAGCACTCAACGTAGAGTCACGCAATAAATATAAATATAATATAATCTCTCCATTTTTTTAATTACCCTTAATGTTTACTCCGTAGGTTTTAATACAACCACATTATTACCATTCTCAAATATAAATATAAAGATATTTATTTCGGAGTATAAGATATTGTATTATTTTAAATTTTAAACTGACATTAAAATACTGTTTTTTTTCCTTTTGCATAAGAAAACATTTAGGGGGTCATCTAACAAGAATAAACCATCCTAGAGCTTCCTGAAGGATGAGACATTAAAATACTCTTGTTCATGTATTAAAATTATTAGAGTAGCTTCATTTTTGATGTTAAAAAGATTTTCTTTTATTTAGATTGTTTAATTTGAGGAGAAAAGTTCTGGTGAGAACAAGGTTTAACTTAGGAAAAACAAAATTTGTGCGTTCACATATAACAAGCTAATATTCATAATTTAAGTGATAATGTTCAGAATCTTGGCGATAAATTCTTTTGAGGTTATGTTAAGGAAAAAAATAAAAGTTCTCAGTAATTATAAATATGTCATCGTGTCCATCACCGAAAACGTTCAAAAATAATTATGCTCTAAATTATAAAAATTATCATCCAGAATATGAACATTGACATGTTATTTATGAACGCGATTTGTTCATTTTTCTTAACTTTAGAGTTATTTATACCGGAATTTTACTCTAATTTAAGGGGCTAAAAAATAAAGCCCCCGTTAAGTTCTTTTTTCCTTTCGGCCAAGGCCCAAAAGGGAGGAGAAGGGCTTTAAAAGACTCGAGTTTTGGTCCTCTCTCCGTCATTAATTACAGAAAACACGCCAAAAATCAAATTGCATCTTAAAATGTCACGTCATATTCCACACACCCATCTCCCTCTCTTCACTTCTTGACCTTCAAATCTATCCACCCTTCTCAAAAACACTGATTTCCCAAAGCTTCCTCCCTTTTCCCTTCTTCTTCATCTGAAAAATGGACAGAGACGAGCCCATTAAGTTGGAAATGAGAGACAAATGCGAAGACCCATCTCAAGAAAACACCTCTTCTCACCAATTTGACCTTGACCCAGATGAGTTGTTTCCATTTCTCATCTGGGTTTCAAAAACCAGCTCCTGAATCGCTCTCTTGACGGCCCAGCGAAGAAGACGAACGGCCGAGGCTATTTTTTTCACATTATGGTGGTAAATGTGTTATTTATAGTGCAATTTGTTGTGTTAATGGAAGTGGGTTGTTGTTGGATTTTACAAACGGTGGTCTGCGACGGTGGGTTGTGATATTGGCGGGACGGCTCAATCTCTGACTATGAAATCATAATAGTTGGTGTAGCTTGTATTAGTGTTACTATTATCAATATTGCTTTGCTTAATTACAGTAGTTTCTACTAGATCGATGGCTCTCCTTATTCTTTGCTTCTTCTTTCCCCTTTTTTTTCCTGCTTTGTTCTTTAGGTTAAATTTCACCATATGTCAAATTATCAGTGTGGATCTCCATAAATTATCCTTATCTTTATTGCATTGTATTAGAAGACCATATTGATGTATATTACATGTTGCCCAAATGGTAAATCACTGTTTTATTCTTCCTCTGTTTTTATCTTTCTAATTTTTCAAGCTAGTTTGTCAGAGGGTCTTCTGCTTCTTATAAAGTGGAGTAGTATAAACAGAAGAAGAATAGCTTTATTATGTGGTACTGTACAAACTAGGGCTACCCTTTTACCTCAAAAAGATAGCTACGAAACTGTGATCAATTTTCATGAAATATCAAACCATTTGGATGCAAGTGTGCGCGTAATTGCTAACACTTGAGCATTTTTATGTGATATTGCCCATCTTTTGGCCTAAATATGTGCATGTTTTGTTTGTCTTTATAGCCACATTTTTGCCTTGCAAATATCTTCTTAGTGTGTCATATCTTGTCATGATGTTAGAACTCATGGGTCATCATCATTCAATATGGGGCAGCTTCGTTTTGTTTAGGAAAAAATGAATTTTCAAATTTACTGAACTCGAATTGGGTGTCAGAAATAAATTTCCTGAACTCGAATTTTCAAATTTACTTCATCCTTAATGTGAAGAAGTTAATGTTTGTAACTCTGTAAGGATGATGATATTAGTGGACTGGGTAGAGAAGGTGGTGTAAGAATCATTCAAGCAATTCATTTTATTCCATGGATTCCAATAGTTGAGCACTACATTATGCGCTAACTCCACTGATTCATGCATGTTGAATTGTTGATACATTTCTTGTCACAAACTGTTGTCACATTAGCTATTGGGTGTTGTTATAACAATATATTTTTATACTCTAGAACTAAAAATTACAGTAGATGAGTTGCATGACAGATATAGATGATATACTTATAAAGGGTAAAGTTAGGAGGAGAGAAGGCGCGGGGGAAAAGTGTGGTGAATATGAGCGGAGCCTTCCCCATGAAACTGTCCTGTCTATTTTCTGCACACATCGATTCCCTGCCCCTCTTCTATTTCAACTTAACTCCTCGTGACATCTTCCTCCATCTAATTTCTTCCCAGCATATTATTAAAAGCTACAAAAATATCACAATTAGTGAGAGAGATTAAGGATTTGAACCTAAAGAGGGGATTTCCACTTAAACATTCATATTTTATATGTGAGCATTTCGAACTTTGAACATGTTTATCTTATATTTCAACCTTAACTATATACAATTTAGATTGACATATAAGGTTATACATATAAAGTAGCAATGTGCACAGTTCGCATTTAGTACCTTAAGTTATAATTTTAATAAACATCTATAAGATACGAAACGGGCATTGACAAGCGTATTATAGTCAAATTACACTAACATTTAGGAACAGACGAAATATTACTCTCACGTAATCACATGAAACGATTCTCTTCTAACTTGCACTATAGAGTTCTCTATGTATGCATAGTGCATGAAGTATCAAATATGTGAGCCCAAATTGTGTATCCTTACCATTAAGGCTCATAATAGATTTTAAATTTGCTTTTTATTTTTTAAGTTAATAATTATTGTTGTTGTTTTACTTGCTTTTTAAGATGATACACAATTTAGATACACCAATTTGTAACAGATGATTTGGATTCATGGTGCATGTGTTTTTTCTGTTTTTCACTGCGCCCTATTGGGCACTATACTTGTAACAAGTGCACTCCCAAACTAAGTCTTTAGTTTCTACCCCTACCCTTTTTCCCTCCCTCTATCAAGAACACGCTCCTAAAGGCTCTAGATTTGAGTGATCAGAGTCCGCTGGAACTCCTGTTGTGCTTGATTTCACCGCCATTGATGATGTGCTGAAAGATAAGATTCCTTCTGAAACACTCGATTTCGCAGACGCAGATCTCTTCTTGCTCTTTGCGAAGTTCAGGATCTCTCCAGATGCGGATTTCAATCCGAAATTCAGAAATCCTTACTGCGATTGCTGGTTCAATTTCGCAGGCGGATGGCTAGCGATCGGAACCAATGAGGACGGATCGTTGATCCACATAGCAGAGGGATCGATTTTCGCCTCATCAATCGCCATATCTCTGTTTCCAGATCTAGGATTGAACAAACCCCTAGCCAAATCGATGAGGAGAGAACTATGTGAAATGAGATCAGTAGATCCCAATTCGAGGACACCGGATCCGGTAGGCAAGCAGAAGACGGTCTGGATCCCGAAGGCGCCGCCCTGACGAGCTCGTTCCCACGGGGAGCCAGCGAGGCGATCAGATCCGAACTATGTGTCTCTTTCTTGATTCACTTGCAGAGATTCGATTTCATGGAACCGGGACTCCTTAGCGATCGCTGATAGCTTCACCTCTCTCTTTGATTCTCTCCGATTAGCACTTTCCGAGGCCTATCAAATTCGACCTCTTCTCTTTCAATTAGGGTTTGCTCGTTCAATTTTGAGTTGGAATCGATTAAATTGGCAATTGACAGTGTTATATGTTTGTCGGTTTTGTATTCCACTACTTCTTCGATCGATCACATACAGACATACAGTGTTTCAGCGATGCTACTGGTCGAATTCAGGAATCTGGTGACAAAAGACTATTACTCACAATACTTGACTTCTCTGAATGTTTATGCTGAAAGTTGTTAATGTTCATGATTATCTTGAACTGTCAATTGAGTCAAGCTGAATCCCATGCTGCAACTGATGTTTTTTCTGTTTCTGCAAGTTGTTTATTGTTGTTAACTGGTATTGTGAATCAAGAACAGAAAGTTTCTGATCTGGTTTGAAGTTGATGTGTTGAATTATCAATTTGTGTCTGCAGCGATAGAGGTCGCGGCTAGAGGGAACCGATTCATAATTTCTTGCCATAGGTACATTACATCCACCATACCCATTTATTCATATACATTCATTTGATTGATCTCTAAACCATGTAAACATTGTTCATCTGATCTCTACGGGCTAAATGAAGAGATGAAGGGTGTTGATGCTTTAGCAATGCAGTTGTATCCTTTATATCAGTTTCTGAATTTATCGTCTTCTTTCTAAAATGAATTTGATTAGCAAACTTTCCAAGTAACATCTTCATATGTTATCATGTTCTAGTTGAAATTGTGGAGTAGGTACAAATAGGTTGATACTTTATTTCCTGTATGATGATTGATGAGGCAAACATTGCCCATTGTTCTTAATTTTGTTGAATGATCGTTGTTCTATGTATGCAGAAATGGAGATGGAGTGGTTGTTTGAGTATATGCTGCTGTTTTGGATCACAAAAGAACAACAAACGCATTACACACGCCACTCTTATTCCCGAAACAACCTCCTCCTCTGAAACCGAACCGCTTCCTTCAATCCCCATCCCTTTTGCAGCTCCTCCCTCTTCCCCAGCTTCATTCCTCCCTTCCTATCCTCCTTCTTCTGCACATTCTCCAGCTAACTTACTCTCAGTCTCAGCCAACATGTACTCTTATTAATCGTGTTGACAACATAATTTAGTACGTTGACAATTTAATTTAATGTGTTGACAAATTCTTTTTAGTATGTGTTGACAGTTTTTTAGTGTGTTTGTAGTTTTTAAAATGTGTTGACAATTTTATTTAGTATGTTGACAAGTTTTGTAAAGTGTTGACAATGTTGACAATTTTGTAATATCACTCGTGTTGTATGTTGTTGACCGTTTATTAGTCGTGTAAACAATTTATTTAGTTTTGGTTGACAACTTATTTAGTCGTGTTGACAATTTATTATTTTTGTTGACAGCTCTGTTATAATTTCCACGTCAGCAAAGGGTTATTATTGGTGTTGACAACTTATTATTCTTGTTGACAGTTCCGTTAAATTTTTTGTTGACAACTCTGTTAATAATTTTGTTGACAACTCTGTTATAATTGCTACGTCAGCAAATGAGTATTTACTTATAACTTAAAAAAGTGATGTAAAAACTTAAAAAACATTACAGTTTTGGGGTAAATACCCCAAAACTGGAAATGATTATGACAACCGACCCAATGTAAATAGGCCACTCCGGCCCATTGTAAACAGGCCATGGCCAGCCCATTGTAAATAGGCCATGATCAGCTTAATACCCATAATGGAATTACATTGCTTCTGGCCTACAGTAAATACATAACTTTCTAAGTTTTCTAATGCTAAAATTTGTCCAGACTTCTATTCACTTTTCATGACCAAAACATATAGCAAAGCTATCTATTCAAGAAATGACTAAAATCCATATACCAAACTTTATTATGTCCACAAACATCATCATAATCTTTTCATCTTTTCCCAAAAAAGTTCACGATTTCTAAAAAAAATTCATCTAAAGATAACATTTCACCTCAAAATGTGACGACTATTGATCCTCGAGATACCAAAAGATAAAGTACTATCTTTACATACCTAACGACTCCCTAATCATGTGCTTACACTAACAGAGTAACAGTAGACATGCAGTAGGCCAGTGGCTACAAACATTAAGAAAAAGAAAAAGGAAAAGGAAAAAGAAAAAGAAATTAGCCGTTAGAAAGAAAGAAAAAACAGGAAAGCAAAAAACGACGTAAATCCCCCATTTCTTCTTCCCCTCACTCATCAGTTGTTTACTTTTTGTCCAAATCTATCGCACCCATTCGAGCCCTAACCACCAAATCCGCCATCGCTTCGCCCGTATTCGATTCTACTGATCTTCGGATTTTTCTCCCTTCGCCGAAATCGCCGACTACCGGCGCAATCCCGTGTACACTGTAGCTCAGCTGATCAGAAAAGTTAGCAGGTGTAAACCGTTTCCTTCGCTCTAATTGTTGTGTATTCAGTGTAATAAGTTTTTGTTTTGTTCTGGTTCTTGTCTCACAGGATGACATTGATGTTGGAATATCGTATCATTTGGATTTTCCACCTCTCCTATGCGTTGTAAATGGAGGTGGATGATTAATTTGAGAAAAAGTTAGATTTTCAAGACACAACCAATCATTTTTTTAATATGTGTGAAAAATGCTAGAATGACAATTATTTTAAAACGAAGGGAGTATTGATTAGCTCAAATGTCAGTGCATATGTTTGTGTGTATTCTTCTGACAGACATCTATCAAATAGAGGAAACTGCACAAAAGTATGGGTCTGGAGTTTTATTGGGCAAGTCATAGACCATCTTGAGGCAATTTACTGGAGGCCTTGATGATGCCTAACGGTTAGTGGGATCACGGTCCATTTAAAGAATACTCCGTATTTTTCATTTGAAGAGTGAGTTTCTTTTGTTGACTTTTAGAGGATTTATTATTTAAATTCCTGACAAAAATTTGATTCTGAATTTCAATATGCATGGAGTTTAAGTATAGTACCTTACAAGCTAAAATCTACCATCCAAATCTAACATGTTTGTGTACGAAATTTCCTCTAGGAGCCTTTTGTTAGAAGTTGGACACCAAATCAAAATGAAAAAATAGTTACCACAGTCTATGAATAAGGTGATTGAAACTTGAGTGCCCTTTCATTTTTCATCTGGCAATCCATAATTGAACTTTTCTATGTTTTATAAGTTGGTTTCTTGTTTTAATTGCGTCCGCACATATGGAGTTTGTTGAACAAGTAGCTTCACTGCTGTGCATCACTAAATTTGATAATTTTAATGTATAATCATCACATTGGTTCATCTGTTATCCACTGCTCTTATACTTCTCGCTCCTTCTGCATACTTGCCTGTACTGTTTTTCTCTGCTTATAACATTATAGGGCCATAATTTTCTTTGGAATAAATTATAGCTTCAATGGTGCAGGCAGTTTCGTACACGAGGCCATATTGCTTATATTTTGGTTATCCACCTGGAAATATGTCACTGCTCAGGAAATTCTTCCTGAACAATATCTTTCATTAAAGACTAAAGTTGCACATTCACCAAACAGTGGGCTCTTTGGTCCCATAGCGATATCACCATCTGTTCTTCCTCATTATCCCGTTCCTGAACAGCCACTTTTTCCACCTTTTGCGACCATTACGAGATATAATCCGGTCTTGACTGGAAAGTGTCCTGTGAACTTCACTGCCATATCAAATATCTTTGACAGAACAGCATCTGATTGCGCTCTGACTTTTCCTTCGTCTTTTGGAAATGCCATGTGTTGTCCACAGCTTAGCAGCCTACTTCACATCTTCCCGGGATACTACAGGATTGCTGATCAATTAGTACTACAGGAGTCAGTTGCTGAAGATTGTTTTACAGATATTGTTAATATTCTGGCTAGTCGAGGGGCTAATAAAACCACAGCAACTATCTGCTCATTAAAATCATCAAATCTCACAGGCACCTCTTGTCCAGTGAAGAGTCTGTCCTCGTTTGAGAAAGTAGTGAATACTAGCCAACTGTTGGATGCCTGCACTACAGTAGATCAACTTAAAGAGTGTTGTAGTCCTGTGTGTGAATCTGCTATTTCTGAAGCTTCTCTTCAGCTGTTGGGAGGAGAATTAGCAATCGGTGGAAGCGAAACGCTAGTTGAAGGTGGTGATAGTGTGAATGCACTTAGTGACTGTAAAGGGGTGGTATATTCATGGCTTGCTAGAATGCTTCCATTAGACTCTGCTAATAGTGTGTTCCGCGTGTTATCTTCATGCAGACTAAACAAAGGTACAAAATTTGAATCCCAAGGGATTCATAGTGCAAGCTTTACTATGTTTTGCTAGAATTCCAGTACATCAACATTTGCTGTACTGCAGAATTTGATCATCTCAATAGGAATCCTCTAATGATTTACATTTAGCCATTGAGTACCTTTTATACTCTATAAGTAGGCTGATACTTTGTTGGACTAAGGATTTTCACTTGCATTTCCTTCTTCTCATAACCAAATTACTTGTGTAACCTTTTTAAAAACATCTTCCTGTGCTGTGCTACTGATCCTGTTTTTTTCAACCCTTATAATGAGACCCACTTTAAATTACTCAATAGTAATTGCTCTTCCCTCTACCAACTGAAAATTAGACTCTAGGTGATGCATCAAAGTTTAGTCTTGTAATCTTCCAATGCTTATGGTTTTATATTCTCCAAGTCCAACTGCTCATCATTTTGATTAATCTAATGTTATTGAACAATTATCACACTGTGCAAGAGGCTTGCTTGCAAGAAATTGTTGGTGATGGCATAAACCTTCAGATTCATTCCCTGATCCTATACAAATTGTCTATTTTGTTGGCTGTACTTCTCTTTTCTTGAAGATATGGGATGGAATTCTAACTAAATGTTAGATATTTTCTTTATAACAGAATAAGCTTGTGTATTTTGTGTGTTTTTTACTCCTTTCATTGTGGAAACTGCTAATTATGGATTTTGCAATTTCTTGTGCAGTTTGTCCTCTTAACTTTGGACACCCATCAGAAGTCGCAAAAGCCTGTCACAATGTGGCAACCCCTAGTCCTTCATGCTGTAGCTCTCTAAATGAGTATATCGGTCGTTTACATACTCAGACTTTGCTCACAAACAGGCAAGCAATAATATGTGCAACAACTTTGGCATCAATGTTACAAGAAGCTGGTGTTATGTCAAATGTATACGAGCTTTGTGATGTGGATTTAAGAGATTTTAGCCTCCAAGGTATCCCTAAAAATGCCTCTCTCTCTCATTTTTTAACCATCCTTTATACTATGATTTTTTTCCTTCTATGAACGGAAATGGAACACCAGCCAATGGAGATAAAGGTTCGTACGTCCACTTGTCAGTATTGAACATCTATAACATATTTCTTCTTTCCATACGTATTAGTTTTGTTGGTAAAGTCCCTCACTCTCTCATCTTGCAGGGTGTCTGCTTCAAAGCATGCCGGTAGATGTAGTTTTTGACAATGTCACCGGTTATAGTATCATGTGTGATTTCTCTGACGACACTGGTGCACCATGGCCTTTATCATCTTCCATGTCTTCCTTTTCTCTTTGTGCAGGTATTATATTATTCTTTTCATTCACATAACATTAGGGATTAGTTTCTATGCATAAGAACAAGTGCCTGATACTTTTTAAAATTTATACAGAGAAGTCATTACCCGCACGACCAACAAAGCAGAGTTCAGGGCATGCTGGTATGCTTAATTAGTTACATTCAACATTTTTTGTGTCAAAATGAAAGATTGCATTTCTTTTCGTTTTATTAGCCCGCAAGGGTAAGTCATGTTTCCATCTTCCATGCATGTCATCAAGTTTTAGGTTGATCTTGAAAAAACTCATGTTTTATATTTTTATGCAGCAAATTGCCCTCCTGGAATCAAGCTTCTCGTATTGATATTTTCAGTGTTTGTCATCGTGGATGTACTGGTGTACTAAAAAATGGCATTTGACTTTGGACTACGAGGGCCTTTTTTGTTACGGCTAAGTTGATATATTATGTGTATATTTTGTAGCAACAAGTCTTTCTTAGTGTATATAAGCTACTGCATTTCTTATTCGGGAAATATAACCCGCCTCCACTCTTGGGCACATTATTAATGCGGCCAAATCTTTTTTTTAAAATCCGGTTCAGTTTTTAGGAATTTTGAAGGCAAAAAAAATAAAAAAAATTGGGACGCATCCATGGCCGGTTTGTTTGAGCGCGTTAAGGATGCGTCCAAAACGGGTGCGAGTTATAATTTTTCGGATACGGCGTTAAACGCCCTTTCTTATTTCCTCCTTTTTCTTTAGAATAGATGGTTAGTTTTTAAAAATATTGTTTTACTAATAAAAAAGTACACATTGGTTATTTACTCAACTCACCGATAAAATTGTGTTTGTTTAAAAAAAAAAAAGACTTTGGGTTTGTAATCGATCCATACTTAATTCCAAGTGCTAAAGTAGATTGATACAAACATAATGTATTATGTACTCCCTCTGTCCCATTTTGATAGTCTCATTAGATTCCGATACATATGCCGAGACACGTTTTGTATCGTAAATATCTCTAATTATATGTTAATAAAAATTATAATTTTTTAATATTGTTAAATTACTTATTAAGACGAATCAAATAACACCCCACATGACTATGTTCTTTATTATATATTGGAAGAAATCTACAAGATTCTCTTGGTTCGTGAATAGTGTCAGAAAATCAAATGAGACTATCAAATTGGGACGGAGAGAGTATGTACTATGGGATTCTAACCAATCTATCCAGACTTATTCCAATTTTAAGTGTAGAATCTAACACCTTATAAGGACCTAAATTTTTGTAGAGAATCATATTCTTCCACGAGTGGATTTTTATAAGGATCTGAAATATTCCCTGAAACCATATCAAGTATACTCTAGTCCAATATCATAGTCCATTTCATGGTCCATTCATTTTGATTAGTTCAAATAAGTATTTTACTTTTACTTTTTCAAAATTAAATAGTTATATAAGATTTTTTTATTTCAATTTAATCAATCACAACAATTGGACCATGAAATGAACTATGATAATGGACTAGAGGATCCTTACCGACTCCATTGCCACTACATCTTTCTAGCCTCCACCATTATAGCTAGTGTAGTGACACGTGTCATGCACGAATAATCCAATTTCATATTGTTCAAGCTAAGTTCGCCTAACAATTAAGTTTAACTCTCACCAAATAAGCGAAATAAGTTTAACTTTTGTTTGTGAATACTATTAATTAATACATATTCATTTCATGAACAATATGTAATTTAATTATATAAATATCTCATTATATATATCACAATTAAATTTAAAATAGTTGAATAATAAAAGTACATATTAAACTTTAAAGGTAATTTTTATTCTTAATTGGATAATTTGTATTTTTGTTGTTGAAAGGAGTGATTGTTTTATAAAATTTATTTGCTAAGATACTACTCAATATATTATTATTTATAATTAGAGATAAAAGATGAAAATAACTTAACAACCTAGCCTAAAATCTTTCTAGATGGTCTAAAAGGGTTATCTTTAATATATAAGATAAATAGATATGATTCACTTATCTTATATTTCATCTTTTGCGTAAATATCGTAAAAACAGCTTAATCTAACAAGGGTATCTATCTTACAAGTTAAAGCTAATCATTTTCAAGCTTTTAAGAGTGTTTTTAAGACTAAGTTGTTAGATTATAATTCATTAATTTATTAAACATAGTAAATTTCAAAAAAATTGTTAACAAAATGTAATACATCAGGTTGCCAATTGTAATTACAGATTTATTAGGTAGCCTACTTTATTTGTTAATGTAAGAGCAATATGTTCGAAGCTACCGTACTTTGTGTAAGATTTATAATTTGATTCAGAACATAGAATTCTTAATCAAATCATTGATACTCCGTAATATTTAAAACATGTGGTTTCTAGTTCATTTATGATATTCTTATGAGTAACCTATCGTAATTGATGTATGGATAGGATAGTAAGATGATACTGAGAGAAGTAGAGAAATATCTTGGAAAAGAGACTATTTTTTGCCTTTTAACTTTTAAATTAAAGATATTCAAAAAAGAAAAAGAAACGAAATGGCCATGCCAATATTTCCGAAATACATGGCGTAGAATCGACTGTGAAGTATATGCAAGAAAAGGAATTTGTCGTGAAGAAGAGTTACAGATTGGATCGGTGTAGCTGGTAAGTTGAAAATGAAAACCACTCGACCTGCGGTCCTTCAAACACTAGATATTCATAAGAGATAAACGACGTTCGTTTTAGACGAATTTTATATACACTCGATCATATTGAAATTCTCTACATTAACATGAAGAATACGTGACATAAAGCCGTTTCCGAAGAAATTATCTGCATTGGGAGTGTACGATGAATAGCAAATAGGGTAGACGATGAATAGATCATAAATCATGAAATTTAATTATCAAATAAAAAGAAAGAGGGAAGATATATCGTATACATAAATTTGAAAGACAAATGTCTATTTTTCTAATTTGTAACAAACCAGATATATTATGACTTTTTATTCAAAAAAATAAATTTCTTAAATTGATATTTCTCACAATAAGATAACAAAAGTTAAAAACAACCACAATTTCGTTATTTCTTGTAGATTAATAATCTTTTACTGGTGTATGTTTTTACATTTAAGCCATCCTATCTTTCATATTGGAGCACGTAAAAAATTAAATACCCAAGCTTATAGATTTAAATGTTAAATATTAAATTCTATAAAAGTAAATAATAAATATATTTTTTCCAAATGATTTCAACAATGATATGCGGAGGTGGGTGTTGGCCAATCACTAAGGCGCAAAAACATATGGTAGCTGAGATGCGGTCCATGTGTTGCATTAAATGTGTGTTCGTACAAAGTTGGATAGGCTTTGGAACAAGGTTATATGAGGCATAGTCGGAGCGACTAGTATTCATGATAAGTTGTTAGAATTGATACAGGTGCTCTATTATTTGGTTATAAATCCACTGAAATCTTAAAATTGATAATATAAGAATAAATAGATGATAAAGTGGGATTCGTTCGAAGAGAGGAATACAAATCATTGTGGGGTTCGAATTGTTTAATTGACGCGTGATTCTGGTGACAGATGAAACACGGTAAAATTAATAACATTAAACTTTCTGCTTAAACAGACGTTGCATGAAAGTACATGCATACTTACGTGACTATGTCAGGTTTATTTGTGTGTTCAACAAATTAACTAAAATTGCGGAGACTTTTGTTATACTCGAGTAGATCTTAAAATAATTTTCAACAACGATAAACAGTAATTAATTATAGACTGACCCAATGAATACGATGCAAATCCAACGCGGCAAATCATATGAAGACAATTAGTTTTATTATTTTATACTCCATGCAATAATACTCCCTCCGTCCCACTATTTTGTTCTTGATTCTGTTTTTGACACTATTCACACATCAAGAGAATCTTCGTAATTTCGACCAATATATAGATAAAAACATAGTCATGTGTGGTCTTGTTTTATTCGTCTTATCGAGTACTTTAATAATATTCAATTTTTATAATTTTTACTAATGTATAATTAGAGATATTGATAAAACAAAACGCACATCGACATACGTGCCCGAGTGAAACAAGAAGGAAATAAAGGGACAGAGGGAGTAGTATACTCACATGTTTTTGTACCCATATTCCACACTCCATTAATTTCCGAAAACGCTGTATATGTTATGACACGCCATACCGGAGATGCACGGCAATGCGGGGTTGAGTTTTTCCGATTCATGTCCATAATTCCCGCTATATGAACGGAGGTCGAAAAGTATTTAATCTTTGCTCGAGAATACAACGAGGAGAAGTTTGCGGGAATAGGAAAGCAGACGAGAGAAAATTGTAATTTCTTCGTGTCTGGCGGAGAAATGTTTTCTCCGCCAGAATTGAAGAGAAAATTTAATTCCAATTATAATAAAAATAGAAACGAAAAGTGAATTCGTAAATGGAAATGCGAAAAGGATACTTCACAATCTCAAGGGTATATATGTACAATGAAAGTTATATAGATATTAATTCTATTTTTTAATTTAGTAACTGATTTTATAATTTTTTAAATATTATCTAATGTAAAAATTTATATTGTATGATCTCAATCATTACAAGTCTAATTGTCATCCATCGTCGGCCACCCTCAATCAGTCACACTAATAATATCATTCTCCCCCTTTTACTTTATTTCCTTATCTTTCTCCTCTAAATTTCTTCAAGTTTCAAGTGAAATTCCGTAACGGGTCCACTTTTCAAATAAACAAATACAAAAGTCCACGTTATTTTTGCAACTTATGGCCTATATAACCAAACGCATCTCAACACTTTCCCTTTCATCTATCCATGCACACCATAGTACTTGAGCTCACACAACATCTCAATTTAACCTCAATCATATCAACACAAACACATATACATGGAGAAGAAAGGAGTTGAGGCCGGTAAGCGATACGCATTGCTTGGAGCAGCTCGTGATTCGGAGTACGTTAAGCAAAAGTATGGTGGCTACTTGAACGTTTTTGTGGCGGCCTTTGGGGAAGAAGGAGAGACGTGGGACCTCTACAGAGTTGTCGACGGTCATTTTCCCAAATTCCGTGACCTTTCTAGCTATGACGGATTTGTCATTACTGGGAGTTCGTATGACGCTTATGGCGACGAATTTTGGATCCTTAAGCTCTGTTTCCTCATCCGCATCCTTGATGCCATGCACAAGAAGGTCCTCGGGATCTGCTTCGGCCATCAGGTATGCTCATAGATTAATTTTTGTGAGAATATACTAGTCAAGTTTCTCCCATATTGAAAGTGAAGAACTTGATGGTCTAGAATATAAGTGCATGGGCTACTACTCCTACCACCAATTAGTTTTAAGATGAAATCTTACTTGTTTGTATACTAGGCGCAACTGCGCATACATGTTATCACATGTTGAGTGTCCAATTCATATATTATAATATGGACGCGTGTAGGTTCTATGTCGAGCACTCGGAGGAAAAGTAGGAAAGGCGTATACAGGGTGGGATATCGGGCTAAGAGAAGTCACAATAAGGAAGGATCTTTTGCCTACAAATGCATATTTGGATGGAATCATACCTTCCTCTCTATCCATCATCCAAATCCACCAAGATGAGGTATCCGCTTTACATTCAACATATGTTTTGCACATGACCCAACCCGACGCTACTTATAATTATTAAGTATTGTGCGTGAAATTTGCATAACAATTAAACGAACTCTTTCAGGTTTGGGAGGTTCCTAGTGATGCAGAAGTGATAGCGCATTCGGAGAAGACGGGAGTGGAGATGTTCACCATTGAAAAGCACATAATGGGGATTCAAGGTCACCCTGAATACACAAAAGACATTCTCTGCAATCTCATTGAGCGTCTTCTCAATAGTAACACCATTGAGATCGAGTTTGCTAACAAGGCAAGATCGAGCTTGGAGGTTGCTGAGCCTGATAGGATGTATTGGGGAAAAATATGCAGAAATTTTCTTAAGAGATGACGAATTGATCCATCTTGTTTAAATAATAATTAGTAGATTCTCAATCTACTAAAAGTTATGAGAAACGTTGGGGAATATATATATATTCTACAACTTTATGTATATGCAACATGATCTATACTTTCTTCTTCAACTCTTATTTTAAGTAGCGTTGTTGAATTTCATATACCCTGTTAATTGTAAATAAAGTACTACTATAATTCAAACTTAACATCGAGCATTATTATTATATTTTCCTTTGTCGGCATTAAGTAGATGTAAACTTGTACTCCCTCTGTCCCAATAACTGAGGTTGATTCTGATGTTTGCACAGGAGTTAAGAAGAGAATTAAAGGGAACAATTTGCATTAAATGGGGCACTGTTTTGTACAGTAATTCTGCAGGGTACAATTTCAACCAATGAGAACAGATTTAGCTTCAGTTAACAGCCAATGAAATCCATGAATTACAAGCACACGGATTAGGGAATTAATACCCCATTTTGCCCCTGCTTCATTTTGCAGTATTTAAGAGCTCAACTACCCATTAGTTACAACATTCAATACTTTGAAAAAAAATTACAGACATTCAATACCAAAAAAAGAAAGCATTTAATAGGCTTCATTGCCCCCTTAATGGCTTCAAGCTTTGATTTAAATGAGGAGTATTTCTGTACTGAGGAGGAGGTGGGAGAGCTGCATCAAGAGCACAACATAGGGGAGAGCTCAAACTTTCCATTCGACCTCAACCAACAGCCTCCTCCCCCAACTCCTCCGCCAGTTCAAACTCAACCCACAGACGAACAGCTTCATCATCAGCCAGTAAAGAGGCTCAGCATTGAGACCAAGATGGAGATTCTTCATTATCTACTCAACCAGGCAACAAATGGTAGGCTTCCTGTGGGGACAATTACAGAAACAACACTTAAATATAGTGTTTCACTGAGGACAATAAGTAGGATTTGGCAAGGAGCAAGAGATCAACAAGACAACAATCAGCCATACAAGATAACCACAAACTACCACAACTGTGGAAGGAAGCGCATTCAAGTGCAACAGGAGCTAGTTTCACCATTAGGCATGGGGGAACGATCATGCATCAGAGATTTAGCAAGCAACATAGGAATGTCCAAGTCAACATGTCATAGAGCAATCAAAAGAGGAGAAGTTAGAGCTCACACAAATGCCATGCATCCGAGCTTAACAAACCAGCACAAGATAACAAGACTTGAATGGGTCATCAAGCATTTACAAGGGGACACATTGCAATCAAAATCAGCATACATCCCTATGTTTGACTATGTGCATTTGGATGAAAAGTGGTTCTATTTATCCAAAAAGTCACATAGGGTCTATCTAGCTCAAGGGGAGAGGGGCAAATACAGGTCAGGTGCATCAAGTAAGTTCATACCCAAAGTTATGTTCACTTCTGTTGTTGCTAGGCCTAGGTTTGATCTAGATGGTCAATGCACATTCGATGGAAAAATAGGGGTTTTCCCTTTCACATATCAAGAACCAGCAAAGAGAACATCACCCAACAGACCAAGGGGAACTATGATTACAAAGCTGGTTGAAAGGGTCACTCAAAAAGTAAGTAGAGCTGTGCTTATTGACCTAATCATACCAGCAATTAAGGCCAAATGGCCACAAGATGGAGCAGAGAAGATTATATACATTCAGCAAGATAATGCTAAAGCTCATGTCAAGCAAGATGATCCAGTTTGGCAGTTGTCTCACAAGCAAGATGGTTTCACTTTTATACTACTGCAGCAGCCAGCTAATAGCCCAGACTTAAACATATTGGATTTGGGATTTTTTAGGAGTATTCAATCCTTAATGCATAAGAAAATGCCAAAGGATGTGGATGACATGATTAGGGCAGTAAATGAAGCATTTTATGAGTTGGAGGCTAAGACTCTTAGATTATCACAACATGAACATGCAGAGAATGCAAGGGGATTATGCAACAGAATCTATTCAAGATCGGCCATAGACGGCCGATCTTGCACATGCAAGTCAATATAGGGAACATAAGCAATCAGATCAGAGCATCAAGGCCTCCAAAACACCAAAACAGGACAGCAAGGCAACAATCCAAACCACAATCCAAACCACAGTTCAAAATACAGGCCGGCAAGGCCAAAGTCCAATGTCCCAATTACAAAGTCTACTGCAATACAAGGCCAGCAAGGCCAATAATAAAAGACATAGGGGATAATTAAGAGGAAACCATCACTTAGCTTCTTCCAACTTAGTGGACGACGACCTCATCGCCGGTAAGGCCAATACTAGAAAACAGAGGGGACGCTTCAACTTCTCCTCCTTCTTCGGCTGGTCCACCTCCACCTCGCTGGGCCTCTTCATCTTTTGGTTGACCGTCGAATCGGAACCACGATCACCACTAAAGGAGTGGTGGCCGTTGCATGCACCCCGCTTCCGACATCGTGGCGCTTGGGAGCAAAGAGTGGCATCTGAGGAGTCTGGACACTGCGCGTTTTGGGCCCAATCGTCAGAATCCGAGGTCACATAAAAGGGGGGAGAACCAGGGATTATCATCGGAAATTAATGACTGAGGGAAGTGGTGATGGAAATAGCAAAATCAAGCAAGATCTTGGGGTTTAAGGAGGAGGGGACTGAGGGAAGGTGGTGATGGAAAACATCGAGAGAAGGAGGTTGAAGAAAGGTGGAGATCGTCAATGGCGGATCTGAGGGAAGGTGGTGATGGAAATAGTGGGAGAGCTGCGCCGCGAGAGAATTGAAGGGAGAGTTTTAGGGTTAGAAGTGAGGAGCGGCGTATGAAGTGATGGGAATTAGGCAGAGAAGGGAGGTTTTATATTTGGGTTAGGGAGGGATTAATTGGGCTCATCGTGAAATTGGGCTGATTTAGTTTTAGTGGGTTAGGTTGTTTACGTTAGTGTGGGTTAGTTTAGGTTAGCTTAATTAGATTAGTTTAGCATAGTTTAAGTAGTGATTAATTCAATTTTGAGAAAATTAGATTAGATTTTTTGTTAAATTTAATTAATTAGTGATGTTTATGGAAGCTTTGTTCTTGAAAAAATGGAGTTTTATAAAAATGGTGGATGTTAATGGATTTGTGGTAAAGAAGATGATGTTGATGTTGATTTGATGGGTGTTGGGAAAGTAAAAGTGTAAATAAAATATGGTATGAAATGTAAATTGATTTTATGATAAGGGTATTGTTGGGAGTAAATTGTGGATATAAATGGAAATGTGACAAACATTTTGAGACGCCCGTTTTAGTAATAGGACTGAAATTTTGGGACGGAGGGAGTACATCGGTAAGATATGGGGATATGTGATTATGTGGTCGGTCCACCCAAAAGCGGGACCGAAAATATACTTCTGATAATTTTTGGTTGAAGTTTTATTTCCTTTTGTAAAATAAACTACCTACCTAATTGATGCTTTTAGTATCGTCTCTATTCAAAAATAAAATAACATTTAATAAAGAAGATGAAATATATTAGAAAGAAGTGTTTACATACATATGCTTCTTAGAGTAAAAGTTTGAGCGCAAACAGAACATAATAAATGAAGTGTAAACAGTTCGAGTCAATGTTAATATTCTTAATTGTGAAACTTTTAAAACTTTTTCAGTAATGCGATATGTGATATTTTTGTAGTTACTCCCTCACTGATCTTCTTCGGGAAAGACTCCTATTGGATGAAAACAAAGTAGATGAACGGAATTCCTGAACCAAGAAGTAAAACACTATTCGGCCCACACGTTTTGGAGCACAATTAGGATGGGCCTCGGCCCAACACTTATAACACCTCTCTTCAGCCCAATGTCTATCTTTAAGATCCGAATTACGGGGCCCATTAACCTTGTTTGTAAAGTGAGAAGACCTTCTAACACGCTTTATTAACATTGAAGAAAGTAACCCTTTTCATTCTAACCTACTCTCTCAAAGTTTTCCGCCTCCATCGTCCCTATTCATCCCTCTTTTTCTGTCTCTTTACTCTCGCTCCGCTCCCAACTCGTCTTCGCTCTGATCTCACCGCCACCGCCATCGAAGTCATGGATCCTTGCAGATATCGCCATGGCCACTTGCTCATCTCTGTCAAAGTCGGGACTTTGGCGGATCTACGCTCGACCTCCTCCTCCTGGAACAACTTCGAGGCTCGTGCAACGAGATAAAGATTCAGTAATGCCTACTCCTGGAACAGCTTCGCTTCGTCGCCTCCTCCTCCTGGAATAGTGCCTTTGAGCTAGTTCATCGGCAGATCCACAATCTCTACGGTAAAGCTCGCTATCACATCCGGAATCGAGGTCTCATCGATGAAAACTCCGGGTGGCGAATGAATGATGGAGGGAGGCGGCGAATGAACCTGGATGACGACTTCAAGGAAATCTCTATAATAATCAGATTCCTCATTTATTTTTCCAGGTACAGTTCTTCTTCTTCTTTCCATGTTTCTGTTGAATTGTTGCTTGATTTATGTGTCGATTCTAAATCATGGTACCGAAACTAAACTATGAGTTGTATGAGCGAATTTATGTTGTTCTCTATGAGCTGAAAAACTGTATTGTTTTGTTTTGTTTTGTGAATTTTGATTGCTTATACTGCAACATTTATTTTGCTCCAATTTGTGCTTACGTTCAAGCTTTTTTTTTTGAAATCGGATGCTGTAACAATTGCTATCTTAAGCATATGCGGATCTTGATCAAATCAGAGAAACATAAGTGATTCAGGCTGTGATTATATCGAGCTTGTCTCTCATTAGGTTAGTGGTGTTGGATTTTGATGATCTGCAGTAGATAAATTTGTCATCTGAGCAGTGTTTTCATTAGGTTCTGCTAAGTCAATTTGAATGTGCATTGTTGTATGACAGTTTTGTTCAATCGATTGAACAAGCAGGAGATTTTAATAATCTGAACAAAATTTCAAGAATAATTATTCTGATCCTGAAAATTTCAAGAATAATTATTCTAAACAAAATTTCAAGAATAAATACTGTTCAGATTAATTATTCTGTAATTAATCTGAACAGTATTTATTGAAATTAATTGTTGAAATTAATTGTTCCAAATTGATATTAATAATCTGAACAAAATTTCAAGAATAATTATTCTGTAGTTTCAATCATTAAAAAGATGATTTTAAAATTTTATTAGATAAAAATTATAAATCTAATAACTCACTCCTACAAGCACTCTTAAAGATTGAAAAGGCTTAGCTTTAATATATAAGATAGATACACCTAGACGAAGTATTTGTATTTAAGCCATACATATTAGGGGTATCAAAAATATCCGATCCGGCCGTTTCAATCCGATACACCGTCGATCTGATCCTGAAAAATCCGTATTTGAAAATATCCGATTAAGTTTTATCTGAATCATGTCCGATCCCGGCGATTTTTTCGGACCAGATACAGATCGAGATGTGTAGCTTACGAATATTCAAAAATATCCGGTACTGTTATTATAATATATAAATATTTTATTATAGAACTAAAATATACTTTTATAAGTGTAGATGATTCAATAATTGTCATTATACATTTTTAATTAATATGATATATTCTCTCAACACAAAAATTCTCTTATTTAAATATAAGTTTGGTTATTTGTAAAATTTTAAACTTTAATTGTTTATTTAAATTGTTGACTCACTAAATAAATCCAATATATTAATTTTCACATCTTAATTTCTCTATATAATATATATTTAAGTGTATCTACATGGAGTTAGTGGGGAGCCTAGACACAATCTGGACCCCACTCCCTTAGCAATCGCAAAACCAATTCTAGTGAATATATGTGCAGCAGACCGTGTCCCAATATCCTGAGCTTGAACAAATTTCTGAATCCTTTTGAGAAGGCAAACAACATCTGACTCAAGCTCACCTAACGATGAAAATGAAAATGGTAAGAAACCATAGCCCATATCCTTGCACTTAGCCTGATACTTGATCCGCTTGCGATCCGCCGCCCCGATCACAACTCGCCCCGGAGCGAAGTCAGACATTCCTGATTGCGTCAGAGGAGATGACCCAGTCAAGTCAACACAAACATCAAGTCCATCCTCCCAGGAGTAAAGCAGCATGTCAGCAGGCCGAAGTGGTCTATCGTCGCCCCCACGTAGCCCAATGTTAACCTCTTTACCAACTGATATCCCAGAACGGAAGTAGACATTCACCAACGTATCGCGAACAACATTGTGTCGGTGTTTAATACCAACAATTCCAGCACATGACACAACATGGTCCCCAAAAATGTCTCCCACAAAAACCTTGGAACAAGCAGAGCAAGGCTTCGGAATGGAAAACATAGGTATACCCAATCGATAGCACAACACACATCTATATGTCTTCCCATTCATGGTCTGACCCAAAACTGAAAATGGAACAACTCTAAGCCAATCAGTGGCATGGTCTCTTTGCTGAGATCTCCATAGAGCCACCTGCCACAATGTCAAGGAAAAAGTGGTTATTGCACTTTCAGCAACCTTGGTGAAATATATATCTGCCAATTTCGTCATTAGTTGGGGGGCAGCGATCTCACTAGGATTACTAAAAGCGTCAGTCTCGACAGACTTGTTAAACAAACATACGACATCACCAAAAGCCTTCCCTGGAGCTGTGACACCGGCCTGCTGTAGGAGCTTAGCTTATAAACCAGCTGACTGAATTCGCGAGGCCAAGAAAGCATAATTCCGAACATCACCAGCTGAATAAACACCAAGACCTCCAAACTTAAAGGGGAAGGTGGCAAGCCTCCATTGCCAGGCGCCGAAACCAGGTCCTGAAGCGTTAACAACGCGTTCAAGAGAACAACGGAGGGCCTGATCAAACTTAATTTGGGCAGACTCAAAGACAAGGGGCGAGCAAGTACGCAAAGAAAAATAGAGACGAGAAACACCCGTACAAGCGCGTATCAAAAGCAACTCACACTGAGGGTCTTCGATCCTAGCCACTGCATCCATCAATGCAATACACTTGTATACTCTCTCCATCACAAGTCCACTTCTGAACCCAGAATCAACACTAACAGGACCACCAAGAAGTTTGACCCCAAGTTATGGCCTAGCAATATTCGACGGAAATACACCTGGTAGCCTGCTTCTAGGATCCTCCTTAGGCCAAAAGACCTCAGTTTTATCAACATTGAGATGTAGGCCAAAAAGAGGTCCATCATTAATAATCATCTGTAAGACCTTCCCGACAACCAGGGTATCTCCAACAATAGTGCCATCATCCAAATACCAAGCATGTAATCGCAGGTCAAAACAATCCCTGATTTTACAAACCAAGGGATGCAACACTAGAGCAAAAAGCAAAGGGCCGAAGGGATCCCCTTGTTGTACTCCTTGACAAGACCACAAAGTGTACTCCCCATAGTACAATCTAGCTGGGTTAGAGTAGCAAAATTCAACCCAACGAGATAAAGCAGGACAGCGAAGCCGGACTTCACGAATCATGACCTCCCGATCAACCAAGTTGAAAGCATTTCTAATGTCCACTAACAACATAGTAAATCCCTCAACATCACCTTGATCTTCAATCAAACGATTCATAGCATGAAGAATAGCTTCGCCACCGCCCGACACACCAACACCAAACTGACAATCATCAAGATAGCCACCCAAGGAATGATCAATCAAAGATGCGCTAACCTTGGATACCAACCGCCTCCAAACAGTACCAACTGCAATAGGACGAATACCACCACCTGGCTTGACCAGTGGCGTCAGAGGAGCACTAGCAATGTACTCTCCCAACCCCTTAGGACATTTCCCATCAAGAAAGATATTAACTACCTGAGTGATAACATCAACTAAAACATCAGAAACAACAACCGTTGCCCCACTCAAGCAATCTAAAAGATGTTGGGCACACAAACCATCCCGCCCACATGACGAACCACGTGGGAAACTCTTAATCCTGTCCAAAACCACATCTCTAGAAGCAATGAGGTTATGATGAACAAAAGGGGAATCAGGTAAAGAGGGCGCTGGTGAGAAGGGATGCTTAGCCTGTAAATCCTGAAGCATATCACCATTGTAGGGAGCAATGCCAGAAGAAGAAAGAACTCTGACGGCAGCGGTGTAATGGCCATCACAAATCTTCCTCTTACACTGCTTAATATTACGCTCACCCAATTCGAGGACGGTCTCATCCACTTCCGACAAAGGTGGTGTGGGTTCAGCAATGGTAGCCCTAACAAGCTGCATGTTACCCCCCGGCTCACACCAAGAACGAATAGCATTAGCAATGGACTCTTCTTGCAACACACGCTTGTTACCAGACCTGCACTCACGGTTACTCCTAGGATAGAAGGTTTTCAGAACACAAGAAGGCAACACCAATAAATTAACCCAAGCGCTAATGTCAGCAGGACTACTAACGACCTTGTCAAGCGCTCCTTTCAAGATCCGAGAAAACCCAAGACGGCATCTAGGGGGGATGGATTTAACCGTACGTATCCCCTTAAAAAGGAAATGATCAAGGAGATCGATATTGAAATCACACGACAACCCATCAACAAAACCAACACATGGATCGCACATTTCAAGGGAAGGAGTAACCAGTGGCTTGGTAAAATCATAAAGCACAAATCTGACCACACCATCACCAATATTAGGGGGCTGCACACAATCAGAACCACTTCCACGACGGCATTTAGAACGGAGAGAGTGAGTTTTTAAACAAACCCCACACAACCAAATTCCCATCCTCTTAAAGGTGGTCTCAGCCTCAGTATAAACAAGCAAGTTGGAAGAAAGAGATTCTCTTGTTGAAACATGCGCATCACCCGAACAATGACGGTCTCTAAGATGGGCGATCAAAGAAGACTTAGTAAGCCCTCGGCCACCGCCATCTTGGCACCCATTGAGACCCACAAAAGGGCAGTGGAAACGAACAATACTAGAGGCCATAGGATAACAAAAGGGCAGTGGAAACAAACTACAAACATGCACCAGGCCACAACAACAACAACAACTGCAACAGACGAACGAAAAAAAACAGCAAGACTGCAACAAAACAACAGCAAGACTGCAACACGTAGACAAACAACAAGACAACAACAACCAGATCGTAAAGCACAGACGAACGAAAAAAACCCGCGACAACAAAACTGCCACAACACGACGGACGACAACCGTAAGACGAGGCCGGAGAAGCACAACACCGAACTGAAAAGACGAACTGTAAAGACGAGCGAAGCCGAAGGGGGAAGAAAACAAACCGTAACAACGCCAGGGGGAGGGGAACGACTGCCCTAGCACCGGAGACGAGGGAAACACCGCCAGCAGAGACGAGGGAAGCACTGGAGACAAGCCACCGTTGCCCTAATCACCATCGTAGCCCTAATCGCCCCAATCGCCCTAAGATATTAAAATTAATTATGATTATATATTTACCATTTAATTTACATTTTATGATTTTTTAAATAAACAGTTTAATTTAATTATCATATACCTTCTAGAAATCGAATAATTCGGATAATTCAGACATCCAAATCAAATATCCGATCCGGATAATATTTACTGAATATCTGCTCCAAAACGGATCAAATACGAATCAGGTTTTGTGAATATACCTCTCCCAATCCCATGCATTTTGATATATGTTCTTCATGTATTATGACATATACGGAGTATATCTATTGGCATTGATACGCATATATGTACACGATTCCTGTTGGATCCGGGGTAAAACAAGCCCGATAGCCTTCTTTTGTACCATAGACTAGTATATATATGTGTGTGTTGAGAAAAAAGCAGAGAAAGGGGGGAAGAGGATAAGACGGAAAAAGGAGGAAAAGCAGAAGGATGGGGGAAGAGGATAAGAGGAAAAAAGGAGGAAAAAAGGAGGAAAAGCAGGAGAAGGGGGAAGAAATCAGACGAGAGGCAAGGGATGGGAAGAGGGGGGAGGAGAGGATGGAAGCTGGGACGAAATCCCAACTTTTGGTGTTGAAACTGTTGGAGCCGGTTCTCGATGGGCTCGCGAGGCCCATAGGGAATTGGGTCAGGCCCATGGAACGCGAGCCGGGTCGTCATCCCAGAAGAATAAAGCGGCCCATAAACAGGTGAAGCCCAGTCAGAGGATACAACGAGACTAAGTATCAAGGGGCAAATCGGTAATTGACTCGCGTGGGTCCCAGTTGATAGTATAAAAACGCAACCCAATGGATAAGGAAGGCAGATCGGAAAAAAGAGAAAAACGCTTCACCTCCCTCTTGGCAGGAAGAAAAACACAAGAGCAAGCCTAAGCTTTGATCTTTCGAAACACTCACTTCCTAGAAGAGTTTAGACGTATAGCACTTGTTTTACCACTCATAGTTTTGCTGTTAAGCTTTTAGTGTTGTTGTGTACGTTTTCTGAACTGGTTGGTTTTTTATAAGCTTGGAACGTGAAACGTTTTGATTTACATAACACAATCTTCTTCCTTCACGTTGTTTTTCCTTACCTTCGTGTACTCTTGTGTTGTTTCGGTGTCTCTGGTTTTGCGTTAATCCTTCTTATTGGAGCTTAAAAGAGCCGAAACCGGACTCCTTCTCGGTTTGGTTACGCAAGTGTCAGAGGTGTCGAGAATAAGGTTGGTCTCGAGGAAGAAGACGACGAGGTGTATTACATAAGTTGATTGTCCAGACGCCCTGTGTCACGCGAAGTGTTGTGTCGCGTGATCGCAATTTCTGGGCTCCAACACTGGCGCCGACCGTGGGGACCTCCTCGCACAAGTAAGGCTTACTACACATACTCGCGTATTTCTAATACTTAACTACCTGAGAAGATGAATACTAGTGGCGAAAGAAGCGACAACACCCCTCCCCAGACGAGAACACAAGACATTAATAGCACGCGAGCACGTCTCTCACACGTACATGAGGAAGAAATTGTTCTGGTAGGGCCCGCACTGGTTCAGTATCGTGCTTTCCTGCAGACGATGGGACAAAGTGCGGACAGGGGCCGAAACCAAGAGCAACCGAGGACCAGATCACGCGAGCCTGAACAAAATCGGAGCGGACGAGAACAATCAGTCGCTGAAGAGAGTGCTGAGCACGTACCTGACGACAGAGTCTCAGTGTCGCGTAGGACCAGAGTCGAGGGCCGCGAGAGGCCTTGTCACCCTGGTAGGTTCGATTTGAATCAACCCCCTGTGAGCTATGTGGAGAACCAATCTTGCAGGGGAAGAACCGAGACAAGAGGACAGGGGATTCACGCCGAGCAAAGGCCTTGCCGCCGCCAGTACGAGGGGGAACCTTTTCGCAACCAGGCAACCCACCCGCGACAGGCTTCTGAGGCCTACCCGTCCATCAACCCGTCAACCTTATTCGGCCCGACTGCTTTTGCGGAGCACATAGTCAGGTCAATTCCTCTGCCTAATTTCAGATTCCCTATTATCAAAGAATACAATGGTAAAGAAGATGTGCAAAGGTTTCCCAGGCACACTCGCGGGACCCGCCATGACCTGGATGCTTAACCAGCCGTCAGGGAGCATCCATTGTTTCGCTGATCTAGAGAATAGTTTCTTATTGCACTTTGGATCCTCGAGGAAAAGAAAAGTGACAATGCAAGAAGTAGTAGGTGTCAAACAAGGACCTCATGAATCACTAGAGGGTTATGTTAAGAGGTTCACGGAAAAGATCTTGGAAGCCGAAGTTTTCATGATAAGACCGCACGGGTCGCGTTCCTTGACGGACTCACTGATGGAAGTTCCTTCAAGCAATACCTATACCGCAAGAAAGATTTGGACTACCAAGGAATGCTCGAAAGAGCGTACACAGAGATTAACGTGGAAGCACACTCGAGTATCGCGTTGAAAGGAAGTAATCAGAATAAGCCCGCTCAGGGTCAGAAGAGAGAGAACCAGAGCTGGGGGAATAAGCGCCATCAAGGTAGTCAGGGGAAGGGGCAGATCGACTCGCGAGTGCCCGGTTTACAGATTCAAGATCAGAATCAGGGTCAAAGGCAGTTCAGGGGCCAAAATCACGATCAGAATCAATTTCAATCGCAGAATTTTGTAGCCGAGCAAGATAACCGACGCGAGGTTGAGAGGAGAGGGGATCGCGGTCGTAACCGCCATGGGCCAACCACCTGGTGCGAATACCACGGAGTGAATACTCACTCTACAGAGGAGTGTTGGTCACGACATCATCACCCAAGAGAGCAGGAAGTCCTAACTGCTCGAGGGGGAAACGTTGATGGAGGTCACGGCATCACTCACAGAGGAGCATGGAGTAGAGGAGGAAGAGGAGGTAGAACACAGAATGAAACAAGGCAGCAACCCCCCGCTAAAAATGACCAGAATCAGGGGCCTAATCGCCACCCGCACCAGAACTTCCCTCGCATGGACGGCCATATAGGCACAATCGCGGGCCGCCATGAACCCATCCCCCTGGGCAAGCGAGAACAAAGGCTTATTAACAACGCACCCAAGCCTCAAGGAAAGCCGATCTATAGTGTCGCGAGGTCAAAGTCTGAACCATACACGCTTTTCTTTAGTGACAAGGAGGTAGATACCTGGGCAGTCGAAGCCGCTGATCCACTGGTCATTCATGCTCAGGTAGGAACCAAGCTTGTAAAAAGGATCCTTGTGGACACAGGGAGCTCAGCCGACATACTGTACTGGGACGCGTTTGAGAAAATGGGGATTGATCAGTCCACGCTCAGGCCAACTAAAACCACGCTGGTAGGCTTCGCGGGTGACAGAGTAAGGGCCCTGGGCGTCGTCACCCTAGATCTCGTCCTAGGCGAAGAAACCGGGTCAAGAAGGTCAGAAAAGATTGATTTTGTAGTAATCCCAATAACATCCTCCTACAATGCGATACTGGGACGCGAGACTCTGTGCAGGTTTGAAGCGGTCGTATCAATATGTCATTTTTGTTTAAAATTCCCAACGTTGACAGGAGTAGGTGTCGCGAGAGGAAACCAAGAGGAAAGCCGTATCTGCTACGTTTCATCCGAAAAGGGCAATACCAAGACCTTGCTCGCCAACCAGCTATTTATTCCAGGACTGCCACGCGTGCTTGAAGAAGCCGAGTTAGAGGTTCGTGCCTCACCCAGGCCGCAAGATACTGAGGGAAAGGCAGAGGGACACAAACCGCATTTTGATGGGTTTGAGAAACAGGTAATCACTCATTTCCCCAACAAAGAGGAGAAGCTTTATGTAGGGGGGAAGCTGGATCAAAAAGTCGTACAAGAGATTGAGACCTTACTCACCCGCTCCCGGGATGTGTTCGCGTGGACACCAAAGGATTTGAGAGGGATCCCAGCGAGTGTCATAACCCACTCCCTGAACATTAGTTCGGAAGTCAAGCCGCGTAGACAGAAGAAACGAAAACAATGGTAGCCCTAACAAGCTGGTGTGGGTTCACCCAATTCGAGGACGGTCTCATCCACTTCCGACAAAGGTGGTGTGGGTTCAGCAATGGTAGCCCTAACAAGCTGCATGTTACCCCCCGGCTCACACCAAGAACGAATAGCATTAGCAATGGACTCTTCTTGCAACACACGCTTGTTACCAGACCTGCACTCACGGTTACTCCTAGGATAGAAGGTTTTCAGAACACAAGAAGGCAACACCAATAAATTAACCCAAGCGCTAATGTCAGCAGGACTACTAACGACCTTGTCAAGCGCTCCTTTCAAGATCCGAGAAAACCCAAGACGGCATCTAGGGGGGGTGGATTTAACCGTACGTATCCCCTTAGAAAGGAAACGATCAAGGAGATCGATATTGAAATCACACGACAACCCATCAACAAAACCAACACCTGGATCGCACATTTCAAGGGAAGGAGTAACCAGTGGCTTGGTAAAATCATAAAGCACAAATCTGACCACACCATCACCAATATTAGGGGGCTGCACACAATCAGAACCACTTCCACGACGACATTTAGAACGGAGAGAATGAGTTTTTAAACAAACCCCACACAACCAAATTCCCATCCTCTTAAAGGTGGTCTCAGCCTCAGTATAAACAAGCAAGTTGGAAGAAAGAGATTCTCTTGTTGAAACATGCGCATCACCCGAACAATGACGGTCTCTAAGATGGGCGATCAAAGAAGACTTAGTAAGCCCTCGGCCACCGCCATCTTGGCACCCATTGAGACCCACAAAAGGGCACTGGAAACGAACAATACTAGAGGCCATAGGATAACAAAAGGGCAGTGGAAACAAACTACAAACATGCACCAGGCCACAACAACAACAACAACTGCAACAGACGAACGAAAAAAAAACAGCAAGACTGCAACAAAACAACAGCAAGACTGCAACACGTAGACAAACAGCAAGACAACAACAACCAGATCGTAAAGCACAGACGAACGAAAAAAACCCGCGACAACAAAACTGCCACAACACGACGAACGACAACCGCAAGACGAGGCCGGAGAAGCACAACACCGAACTGAAAAGACGAACTGTAAAGACGAGCGAAGCCGAAGGGGGGAGAAAACAAACCGTAACAACGCCGGGGGGAGGGGAACGACTGCCCTAGCACCGGAGACGAGGGAAACACCGCCAGCAGAGACGAGGGAAGCACTGGAGACAAGCCACCGTTGCCCTAATCACCATCGTAGCCCTAATCGCCCCAATCGCCCTAAGATATTAAAATTAATTATGATTATATATTTACCATTTAATTTACATTTTATGATTTTTTAAATAAACAGTTTAATTTAATTATCATATACCTTCTAGAAATCGAATAATTCAGATAATTCAGACATCCAAATCAAATATCCGATCCGGATAATATTTACTGAATATCTGCTCCAAAACGGATCAAATACCTCTCCCAATCCCATGCATTTTGATATATGTTCTTCATGTATTATGACATATACGGAGTATATCTATTGGCATTGATACACATATATGTACACGATTCCTGTTGGATCCGGGATAAAACAAGCCCGATAGCCTTCTTTTGTACCATAGACTAGTATATATATGTGTGTGTTGAGAAAAAAGCAGAGAAATGGGGGAAGAGGATAAGACGGAAAAAGGAGGAAAAGCAGAGAAAGGGGGGAAGAGGATAAGACGGAAAAAGGAGGAAAAGCAGAAGGAGGGGGGAAGAGGATAAGAGGAAAAAAGGAGGAAAAAAGGAGGAAAAGCAGGAGAAGGGGGAAGAAATCAGACGAGAGGCAAGGGATGGGAAGAGGGGGGAGGAGAGGATGGAAGCTGGGACGAAATCCCAACTTTTGGTGTTGAAACCACTTCATCTTCGACCCGATATTTCATTACTCATCTTAATCGGTCTTCCACGACTGAGATTATCTCGTACTTGATGGCTAACGTCTCGGCTCGGGCTCTCGGAAGGCGGTTTAGGGTTGATTCTATCATCGCCGATCTCCGATGGGACAACGTTCCGGCTCACGAGCTCGACCATTGGCGCTTGTTTGAGCTAAACCTTCGATCGTCAACTCCCGACTGAGAACGACTTTCATCGTCAAGAGCCAGTCCTCGGAGGTCACTCATGATGCTCGCTGGGACGGAATTCATCACCCGCTCAGTCCCGGTTTGATAACACCCTCGCGAGCTTTTGGCTAATTCTACCCTCCCGCTCGGACGGCCTGCTCTAATGAAACTTCGACTAACCATTCATGGTTCTTCAGGTGACATTTTGTCTCCTCTAACGTCGGAACTCGTTTACTCGGTCTTCCTTGTGAACTCGCGACGTTCACATGTATGTAGCGATTATTGTCGGCCTCCGACCGTGCATCGTCTCGGCTCTTGAGCTCATCTCGGTATTCCTTGTGAGCTCGCGACGTTCGCATGTACATGGCGATTATTGTCGGCCTCCGACCGTGCATCGTCTCGGCTCTTGAGCTCCTCTCAGTCTTCCTTGTGACACCACTTGATGGCATTGTCCGATCCTTCGCGACCCTAGGTTAATGCTCGCGAGTTTGACTCTATTTCGCCTTTCATTATATAATTAGATCAGATGGCAGTGGAGTGATTATTAGTTCACATGGCGAGGTTCGGTGTGGTTCTCGCGTGCAAGGAATAGCCATCAATGAGATTTGTGCCCTTATAATACCTTATTCGTATGATGCTCGCGTGCCTGTTATTCATTATATTTGGTAAATGAGGGTTTGTAATCCCTTCTAAAGTAGTTCGTGAGCTTAAACCTTCGCGACTCTTTATACTTGCTTATCGCTTAAAATATATCATTTATATGAGCACTGACTTAAGCGTCGGAGTGCCTTCCCGGGGAGCCCCATCTCCGGGTTTGGCTCTTGCAGGGATCTGAGGATATTCCGATCGAGAAATGAGAGAGCCATGAGAGCTTGTGGAAAGAAGAAAAGACAAAGACTCGGGAATCCGGAGTGTTGCCGATTTCCTTTCCGTTGGAACGAGGTCCCAACAAATCCGAGTTCCAACAATTCTCATGCTCTAAAGATTGTGTTAATGATAAAACGAGGTACTCATGTACATTCTCTATATATTGTGACAAATGTTTCCCAATCTCTACACATGCATAGTGCACAAACGATGTACATTCTATCGAATTTGTATATTAGGTTTAATGCATACCGCGTTTATACAAACTGTAAATCAATAATGAGAATTGTACTCAACGATTCACATAATTGACAGGTTCATTCTTGGCTAAAAAACATGCATTGATTGTAATAGGGATATATTCATGTATATGGTTAATTTATTTTTCACCATTTAAAATCGTTTTATATTCAAATTGAAAAATACAGTTGATCCACACAAACTCTCCATACACTTTTAACACTTTGGGGAACCACGGATTTAAATTGAATAACATACATTGAACTTTTCAGACCAAAAAAAAAAAACATACATTGAACTTGTCATTTTAATTCACTTTATAGGCCGTTAGAGTTTGAGCTATGACTGCCCACAATGGTGCCGCTCCATGCCGCGGCATGGAGTGCACTTTTAGGACGATGTCGCGGCATCGTTTGCGTTTCTCCTAGTAGTGCCGCGACATCGTACATTAAATATGTTTATTTTATAAGGTTTTGGGGTTAAAAATATTATTGGTAAATAAAATTCTTTGTTATTGTTAATATATAGGTTAATGTATTATTATTATAATAAAATTCATTAATTATTTCTATTTTGAATTTAAATAATTTTAAATAAGGAAATTTAATTAATATACTAATGCAAAGTTATTAATAACAAATTACTTATATTAAACAATCAAACTAACAAAACAATAATTAATAAAGTAAAAGACAACATGTTACAAAACGTGAACTGCAGAAAATGATCGAATTGAACAACAAACATAAATTAATGCATCGAACTTAAAACAAACAAGACACACGATTGATGAAGCTCGGACATTCAACCCATCCTGTAAATATGTTGCATCAAGTCTGAAGTGAGTTTTTCATGCGTGTTGACGCTATGCATTTGACGGTGAATATTCATGTAATCTTGGAGAGAGTTTATTGTAGAAGACGCCCGACGGATATGAATGTCATCATTTGAATTCCCAATAGTTTCCCTGGTATCTTGTTCGAAGTCCATCCTCAAGCTTTCCATTTCTCTATCATAGTTTCTGTATTTGTGGCGCTCATCTTCAACTATCATATTGTGGAGAGTGATGCAACAATCCATGATCTTGCGGAGTGTGGATCTGTTGTGAGCAAGAGCCGGATTTCGTATAATTGCAAAACGTGCTTGCAAAACTCCAAAAGCACGTTCCACGTCTTTCCGACAAGACTCTTGAAGTTGAGAGAACTTTGCTTCCATATGAGTTATCGGATTACGAATGGCACTCACAAATGTAGCCCAAGCTGGATAGATTCCATCTGTAAGGTAGTACGGCATGGTGTATTGATGGCCATTCACCGTAAATTCCACCGGAGGTGCTGTGCCGTTCAGAAGATCATCAAAAACTGGTGAACGCTGCACAATTGTTAAGTCATTAAATTTACCAGAAACCCCAAAGAAGGAATGCCATATCCAAGTGTCTTGGGACGCTAAAGCTTCTAGGACAAGGGTAGGTGTTTTGCTCTTTCCTTGGAATTGACCGTGCCACGCCGTGGGACAATTCTTCCATGCCCAGTGCATACAGTCGATACTCCCAAGCATGCCCGGGAAGCCTCTTGCACCGTTGATTGATAGAAGTCTCCTCACGTCGTCTTCATTGGCCCTCCTCATGTAGGTTGCACCAAACTTCGCAACCACAGCGTCACAAAAATGCGAGAGACATTCCAGAGCCGTACTTTCGCCCATGCGGCAATACTCATCAACTGCGTGTGCAGAACACCCGTAAGCTAGCATTCGAATGGCTGCAGTACATTTTTGGAGTGTGGATAACCCCGGACGCCCAGCAGCGTCTGGCTTGAGCACAAAGTATTCATCTTCTTGCACCACACCAGCAACCACTCTTTCGAACAAGGACCTCCTCATTCTGTATCTGCGTCGGAACTTATCTGCATATATTGCATTAGGAACGAAGTAATCTCGTTCCAATTGCATAGCATGGTCGACTCTGCTTCTGTCAATATATTTACGCTTGTTATTCGAAGTTCTTTTTTGTGGTTGTTGGTGTTGGTGTTGGATGGACTGCATCATATGAGGTATACTGGACATTAAGAACCTATGAACTTTGTTGAGGTGATTGGAGGAAGAAGCGGAAGAAGATGCATCAATCAAACTTTCATCGGACGATGTAGAGTTTGATGTAGCGGACATGGTTGTGTTTGAGAAGAGTTGGTGTATCTGAAATGGAAGAAAAGTTGGTATATTTGAAATGAGTTCCAAAATCTGCATTATATAGGCATGACTTAGATAGATCCGACGGTGGAGAGAGGCTATTATTGTGCTTTCTCTAGATCGATCCAACGGTGGATAGAGGCTATCCTTGTGCTTTCTCTAGATTGATCCGACGGTGGTAAGATGTTGAAATTGTGCTTTCTCTAAATTGATCCAACGGTGGATACAACCTATCTGTGTGCTTTCTCTAGATCAATCTGATGGCGCCACGTGGCTATCCGTGTGCTTTCTCGTGATGGTCTTTCTCCACCGTCGGATCGATCGAGAGAAAACACACGGATAATCTCTCTCCACCGTCGGATCTATCCAAAGAAAACACAATTACATCCATATTACGATTAATTTAATTCGAATAAAATTAACTAATAAATTTATAATAATTATATTCACAATTTAACAATATATTAACAATATAATAAATAATCGGAATTGAGAGATCGAGGTAGGAGGCTCCAAATATAATCAATATTGGTCTCTATTTGTAGATCTCGGAAAAATAAAGTCGTTGGTAATTTTTATTTATTTTTATCATTTTTATATTTTAAGTTATAAACGTTTTAGTGATTAGGAGGTATAATGTGAAAATAAATAAATAATACATTCTACCAATGGCAGCCCCTTTAAAAAAATAAAAATAAATAAAAGGCTGAAGAGGGACGTCATCCGGCGTCCCATGCCGCGGCAAGGCATGCCGTATGGCATGCCACGGCATCTTCAACCCATTGGGGAGGGAAAATTGTGGCAAGCTCTTGCCGTACAGGATGCCGACAATGGTGCCGAGCCATTGTGGGTAGTCTGAACTCGATCACGGGAACAATTGACAGTTCCAAGTTTATGACATTAAAATCTAATGCTTTTATGATTCAAATTCTAAGAATTGAAATCTAAATTTAATGCTATCATGTTTGGGTTACAAAGTCACGAGACTTGAATTTCACGTGGCAAACCGGGTAGCCTCCTTTGTTGGCATTAAACGTACCCACTTCTCTATCATCATATTCCTCCCTTTCCCACCCCACAATTAAATCAATAAAAATGTTTGTCAATTCCTTATAATGGGAATAAATTGAACATAAATATTGAATCAAATCAAATACTCCCGATCATCTTATTCGGAGCCCTATACATAGATATACTTTTACAAAATTATAAAAAAATTACCACTTTATCAAATATCATGATTTTCTTATAAAAAATATGGTCTAAGGATATAGATAAAAGCTTTGATTTATACTCCGTAATACTTTGTGATGTTATATATTACTCCGTAGTATGTAATTAAATTTCATCGTGACACCTTTATCTTTTCAATTATAAATTTATAATTTTATTTTTTGATTATGTACCCTTAAGAAAATCCGGCTATAAAAATGACTCCAATAAATGAAATTTCATGAGTTAAAGTTGTGATTTTACTTCAAGAAAAAATTGCAGAAAAAGTCAGAAAGCATTGAATTATGTACTTATGTACTTATACCGCAAATATCATTAAGGTGCCTAATATTTTTGCTCAAAAGATAGATGGAAATTAGCTATCTTTATTTGACTCTTTTCTTTGAGCAAATCCGTATCCAACTACAACACGTATATTGTTAATTTGTGTTGGAGGTTAAAGGGGTTTTCACTCTGAATTTCTGCTCCTCTTTTCAGCAAGACAAGATATTTGTAAAGCTTCTTTTCTTCTTCTACGAGAGAGGCGTGACAGATATGAATTTATGATGATACGATTGTTGTCACATAATCGAAACGAGAATAATAAAGTCAAGAAAGACATAAAGATTTACGTGGTTCATCAAATTGGCTACGTCCACAAAAGAGGGAGATCAGATTATTACGGAGGCTGATTGCAGTTTTCGATATAATTAAGATTTACCTATAAGTCGTTATATATAGCGCTAAATAACCCTAAACCTATACAACGAAACTGATACCCCGTGCTACATGTCGCTGATTCAGATTTAAGGCATAGTAATAATGAGGA
The DNA here is from genome assembly GCA_029168935.1 of Oxyria digyna. Classification (NCBI taxonomy): domain Eukaryota; kingdom Viridiplantae; phylum Streptophyta; class Magnoliopsida; order Caryophyllales; family Polygonaceae; genus Oxyria; species Oxyria digyna. The sequence continues at coordinate 31,039,491 of JAPVLV010000011.1, read as the reverse complement.
CGACGACTGACCTTAAACTTAGCCTATACTCCTTTATGGTAATTTTGTACTCTTTCAATTTGGGGTCGTCTCTGTTGGCTTCATCTTGTTTGGTTTTATAGTATAATCTGACCATTTGGGCATCTCAATCTTCTTTTATCTTGGCTGATTTTTCCATCAGCGTGTGTGGGTGATTGTTTTCCTTTTCTTTGGCCCCTCTGTTTTTTGGTACTATTATGCTTCTTGTGGGGCTCTCATCATGGTGGCCATTACTTTAATTGCAATTTCTACTTGGCTTGTGGAGTATTTTAGACTAATTTCCCTCTTGGAATTGATTTTTATATTCGGGTATCTCTGTGGCATTGTCCAGGCGTCCACGGAAGGTGGGTATTGACTTTTGTGGAGTTTTGAAGCTTAGCGAAGGTCTTCTTTTACTTTCCCCTCTTTTGAAGAACTCTTTGCTGTACAAAGCTGTACCGGAACCAGGTTTGGGCTATTTTTCAAATTCAGTGGATTCTGATATCTGATTTGTTCTTCCCACCGTCTGTCTTCTTGATTTTCATGGTTTTCAGAGGTTTTACTTTGTGGGTATTGTAAATAGATTAGTTTTGGGATAGGGTTGGTAGGATTTGATATCTTTTAGTTCTATGTGTTGATGGGTTTTGGGGGATTCTGGATAAGGAGCCATGTTTGTGATGGACAACACCAATTGATTCATTCAGTTAACAGTTTAGTCTTTGATCCATTCTCTGAAAAAGAAGAAGTTGGAGAATCACAAGGAGAAAGTCAAAAGTTGAATTCCTTTATTATTGTAAGTTTGTGATCTTGTGAGTTTTCAAGGGGAGGCCAATGGATGAAGAGGCTAGTAGTAGTTCTTGGCTTGGAAGAGCAAAGTTTTCCCAAACTATCTATTATAGATTCAACTCATCATCTAATTTGGCCTCCGTACCCTTGAGCATACAGCCAAGGGATATTTCGAGGTTGAGTTTGAGAAGAAGCCTAGAAGAACCTTTTCCTACCAAGAAATTGCCACCTACTAACAAGCCAGCTGCACAATCAGATAGGACTTCCCTTTCGAGCTCAAACAGCCTAGAAGCACCTTTTCAATTCCCGAAATTGGCGCCGGCTGATCCCCAGATTCAGTACAATCCTTTAACAAATAAACAGAGATCTGTATCACCTCTTCCTCAAACTGCAGCTGCAAAATCAGATGGGATTTCTGATTCGAGCTTTCAGTTTCCGAAGTTGGCGCCTACTGATACCCAGATTCAGTACAATCCATTAACTAACAGGCAGAGATCTGTATCACCTCTCCCTCAAACTTTCATTCCAGATACATTTAGGGAAGCTCGAGCTGAACGGAAGAGATCCGCGACACCTCAGCCTCGAAGGAAAGAATCCCACAAGGGTATTGTGCGTAGGTTGCTTCATAGAGATTCTCGTGAATCTGATAAGCCAGCTTTCAATGGGACGCCAAACTCCAGCCCTGCTAGGCATGTTGCTGCATTGAATCTTGGTGATAAAAAGGGACGAAAAGATTCTACGTGGACTAAGTACTTTGATCATGCAGCGGGAAAAGTCAATGCGGTTGAGGCTGCTGATGACCACATGGTTGACCTCTCTCAGCTTTTTCTGGGCCATAGATTTGCCTATGGAGCGCATAGCAAGCTCTACCATGGAATCTATAAGGATGAGGCGGTTGCTGTTAAGATTATCACTGCACCAGATGACGACGAAAATGAATCATTGAAGTTTCGGTTGGAGAAGCAGTTTAGTAGAGAAGTCACTTCTCTCTGTCGGCTTCATCATCCAAATGTAATAAAGGTAAAGGGATCAATCTAACTGCATTTCTGTTCTTGTACATTTTTTCCTTTGCCATTTTTTCTTATAATTTGATGATGCAATCTCTGTTTCAGTTTGTGGCAGCGTGTCGGAAGCCACCTGTCTTTTGCATAGTCACGGAGTACTTAGCTGAGGGGTCACTGCGATCCTACCTACACAAGCTCGAGAACAAAACTCTTCCTTTAAAAAGATTAGTTACTTTGGCTTTAGACATTGGGCGTGGAATGGAATACATTCATTCTCAGGGCATCATTCATAGGGACCTCAAACCTGAAAATATCCTCATCAATGAAGATTTCCGCATGATAATCGCTGATTTCGGGATAGCTTGTGAGGAGGTAAATTGTGATCCATTTGCCGACGATCCTGGTACTTACCGTTGGATGGCACCAGAAATGATCAAAGACAAGTTTTATGGAAGGAAGGTTGATGTCTATAGCTTTGGGCTCATTCTGTGGGAAATGGTGTCAGGAACTATCCCTTATGAGGATATGAAACCAATCCAAGCTGCCTATGCCGTAGTTAACAAGGTCTGGTTCTGAATCCTATTCTTCTTAAAAAGATTCATTTTGGTTGTACTATGTTGCTCGAGTTTCCTTTTTACTATATGCTGTTTAATTCATTTTAATTACGCCCTTTCAGTTTAAAGGCTTTGAAATTATTTCTTTTAGTATCTTATTCCTCCCAAATCTCATTCTGCATTATAGACATTTGTGTGCTCCTAAATTCTAGCTTTTCAATGTTTATTTTTCTATAACTACTCTTAGCAGCTTCATGCTTTTGAGTTTTCTCATGCTCTGTTCAATTTTTCATTTTTCTACATTTACTGTTGGATGCATTTTCTTATGGAAGCTGGTTTGGATCCTACCTGAATATTATACTGCTTTGTGGATATCCACATCAGCTCCCATGATGAATCTGGTGATGAAGTGGGTGGAAAATCATTATTGGATGCTTGTTATTTAACTTACATGTATATACCCTCTAGAAGTAAGCTATTTTTATTACCAGTAAATGATAGATTGCTTAAACTAGTTTAAGTTACTATGTATGTGACATCATTCAAGTGGATTTTCTTAAAGCATTTTCCTGATTATTATTTTTTGCTTGTGGATTGGGAGAAATTAGTTTTTGAATTTATTTTTTGTTCTTGTGCTGATTTTTTTTGAAATTTCTATAGATGAAAAAACTAGGAACTTCATGAAATGCTCTTGTAATTTGTTTTGACATGGTTTAATGAACTCCCTGCTCACTGGGAACTTTAATATTAAAACTGATGGGCTTGAACTTGGAGAGATTTTATCAAAAAAATAGTTGTAACTAAAGATAAAGATTATCTGTATTTGTTCCATTTATTAATTATAGCTTTTTGTTAACTCTTAAAATATACAAGTATGAGATATATATAGTGTGAGAACTCAACATATATTCATGTACATCCGTTTCATCTTTTGCATCACAGTGAATAATATTATTCCTTCTAGTCTGTTTCTTATCTTCCTCTTCTTGTGGCATCTCTGTAGAGCATTCTTCCATTGCACCGCATAATACTTAGCCTTGTTGTCCTTTAATGTTTCATCCAATCCTTTCTCCTGTTATGATCTTCAATTCTTCATTGATGGGGATCAAAAGAGAGTGTAAAAAGATCATAGTGCTGCAGGAGGCAGGTTGAGTATAGGAGAAAACTAGGGAGTGAGCTAAACCTAACTACCTAAGAGGATGGAGCATTAAGAGATCCTTAAAGAAAATCAGTTATAAAAGCAAATTACATGATAAATTCTTTTGGAAAAAATAGGATTATGCTATTAACCTTTGTTCTAAGCCTAGATGATGTAGAGCTAATTTTGGAGAACCAATTTCTAGTTTTGTACTCATTTTTTCACATGAAAACATATATTCTTAGTAGTTATTTGGTGAGTCTGCATCGAAACATTTTGTCTCACTAATGCTCTATAAGTAGGTAAGGATAATATCATGTTTGAATAAATCCGTCTCTTAACATAAAAAATTTCATTCTAAATTTTTCAGAATCTGAGACCTGCTTTCCCCAAGGACTGTCCTCTTGCAATGCAAGCTTTGATTGAGCAATGCTGGTCCACTCAACCGGACAAGAGGCCCGAATTTTGGCAGATTGTCAAAGTTCTGGAGCAGTTTGAATCTTCCCTTGCAGTTGATGGTTCACTAAAGCTCATCCGGAATGTTACATTTGAAGATCATAAGAAGGGCCTGAATCACTGGATCCAAAAGCTGAATACCACACAATCTTCCTCCATATTGAAGCCAAAGTTTAGTTAACTCTCCTATAGGCAACTTTGTAAGTAATAGGCTTGTTTTTAATTGCCTGTTTGGATGGATGGCATTCAAGTAACCTGGAATGACGAATTTGATGATCATGTATCTCAGGTTGAGCTTTGTTTTAGTTTTAAGTGCAAACACCAACTATATTGATGGCGTATATAGTCTGAATAATGTACGAAACCTTTTGAATTCCGGTTTGCAGGCATTTTTACAAGTTCCACTAGTAGAATTTTTGAGCATATGTTAGTCTGAACATGTTTTGAATTTACTTATAAAGTTGTGGCTGCCTTCATTATACTGCTAGTCTCAATCTTCTTGGCCAGAGTTGGAAGTGCTTGGGTGCTCTATGGAGCACAATGGCACAAAGCATCATAAGTCTTATTTGTTACAAGAATAGGAATAACTTGAAACTGGTGTAATATACTAGTTTATTTTTCTTTATAGCTTCCATTGTTGCTCTAAGACTGTATGATCAATGTATGATCAATGTATGAGTTCAGTGAATCGTTGGTCTTTCTGTTTCCTAGGAAAATACACTCTTTATTAACAGATTGTATAAGATCTTCAGGATTTCAGTAAGATTAGGCATAACTGAAATGGAATATCAATCTTGCCCCTCATTTTCATTTTGTTTTGATCCATTAGGATTATGATGAAGGCTTGCATAGAGCTTTGTACAAGGAGAGATCAAGTTGATTGAATTGACATGACATCAGCAACATGACATCAGGAACTTGACATCAGCAATATTAGCATGTGTGGGTAGGAGCACAAATAAGGACACCTAACAGAGCTCAGAGTCAATGGGAAACCACCAAACTAATTTAAATGAATAACATACAGAGTAGAATGTAGTCAAAGACAAAATCACATTATTCTTACTGAATTATATATTCACATTATTCTTACTGAATTATATATTCACATTATATCTACTCCTTTCCAAAAGGGGGATGTTCTCATTTCCAAAAAGGGGCTAACAAACGACAAGTTGGATCATTTCAGGTGCCTATGCCAGTCGATCATCATATCAGGATCCTGATATCAGCAGCTACCAGTAGTAATGCTAGAGTTGCAACAAGAATCAAAGACAGAATACTTTAGTTGACTTGTTGGATTCTTACTGCAAATGCACTTCAAGTCTCAACTATTTGTACTCCTGACATCTCTAGAGTGTACTCTCCTACTGCTAAAATGGCGAATTTGTACTGGATCAGGACTCTGTCCTAACCGTGTGTAATTTGATTCTGCACTACTCTATGCAGTTATTTTCCATAGATTTAGTGCCTAGACATGGAAATATTAACTAGTTCTGTACAGTAGTACTCGCCAATTAGTATTGGCCTTGATCTCATTAGTTAGGTTCTGATAGCAACCATGTTTTACATAGTAACCTAGTAAGTACAAATTCATGAACATAATTCTTGATATTTATAGTCACGAACACCACGGCTCTGAAGAACAACTTTAATAGTATGTTCACAACAATGAACATGATTAAAAAATTAAATGTAATAAACACATTCTACATTAATGTTCATGACATTGAGCATCGATCACGCTAATGTTCATGAGTCTGAACACAAAATGTTCATGGCACGTTCACATTGAAAATTCAACGAAAAAAAATGAAATCATTTAATGCATGCACAAAAAAGGCATGAACATTTTGACATAAATGAGTGAACACTTTATTAGGACACTAGTAAACCTTCAAAGGCAAATCTACTCTACAATACTAGGTCATTTTCCGCGCTTCGCGCGGATCAAATGCGTTTTGATTTTGTCGATAATTCTATATTTCAGATATTTTTTCATACATGTCATTTTTAATAAAAGAATAGAATATCTCTCATATATGTACCAGAATCACATAGTCATTGATGGTGCTCAGATTTCTCTTCATCGCCATACAGATTGGTGGCGAAGAGCGAAGAGAGAAAAAGATGAAAAAGTGGGAATACTAACCAATTAAGCACATCATTATGAGTTTATTAGTCATTGGGTAAATGGGAGATGAAAAATTAAAAGGAGAAAAATTAGGTTTAAACATTAATTAGTCCCAATTGACATTATTTTATCAATAGATCGATTTTATAATATATGGGGAGAAGGTTCCCGCGCTCCGTGCGGGTCTTTCTCTTTTGGTGTGTATCCATGTTTTATTTTATTTCTTGTTATATAAATATTTTTACTACGCGCCAGAAAATTTATAATTTTTCATTTTAAAAGTAATATTAAGAATATGTGTGAAAGTGCATAATTGTTTTTTAAAATTTACATTTATAGGAAGTAGAGGTGTATATTTTTTTTTCAAATGTTTGAAATTATGAATGTGTTGTATAATTTACAAAATGATTTCTTTTCTTTATTTATAAATAATTACATCTTTTTTGAAAATTGAAATTCCATATATATATATAAATATTGAAGTTATATGATCCATCTATTTATCTTTAATGTATAAAATCAACAAATTAGAAGATAAAAACATTGAATTGAGGAATGTGAATTAATCAATCACAATACATAGTATTTCTTTTCTTTATTTATAAATAATTACATCTTTTTTGAAAATTGAAATTTCATATATATATATAAATATTGAAGTTATATGATCCATCTATTTATCTTTAATGTATACAATCAACAAATTAGAAGATAAAAACATTGAATTGAGGAATGTGAATTAATCAATCACAATACAGAGCATTTAAGGCTAAGTCTTTCATTTTCTCTCTCCGCGATTTTTATATTATATTATATTAGATTAGATTAGATTAGATAGATTAGATGTAATACATCATGTCTTTTTCTAGTCTTATTATTATGATATCTATATATGATATTTATGTTTGATTTTATTTTCATTGAGCGAATGTCAATCAAACCACATATATCCTAATCTATCTATCTCTATATAATAATTCATGAGTCTGCCGAAGTAATGACAATCGGTACCGGACTGACATGGATCAGCCATTAAAATCCGGGCTTATGGACTTCTAATTTGGTGTCTTTCAGTTTTCCCGTGTTAGTAGCTCTTTAATCGTTTCATCGTCAAATCACATGTATATTAGCTCTCACCAATTAAAGCTTTCCCCTTTTTATTAGTCTCTTCCAATTTTACGGACCTAACTCCTCTGACTGTTTGCTTCCTCTTCCGAGAAGGGAGAATGAGAATGAGACGCCTCTCCAGATAGACTCTCACGAAGCCGTAGAAAGGAGAATGAGAGGAGCAGCCGCCGCCATCGGAACCGTCGAGATCAAAGCTCTTCGCCTGAATCGTCTTCGGATGACAGTGAGGATGAGAAGCGGAGGAAGAAGAAAAGGAAGAATAAAGAAGTAACTGAGGAGCAGATTAACGAGGTGGTTCGTCGGCAAAATTAGAAGAGGGAAAGGAAGATGGTGCAGCCCTAATTCGTCACTGCGCCCTGCTTGCGATTCGATGGTGCCATTGAAGATGGTGTAGCCCTAATTCGTCACTGCGCTCTGGTGCAGCCCTAATTTCTGTAAGTGTCCGTCGATGAATTTTCCTCCTCCGTCTCTGTCTCCCTCTCAGACTTCTTTCTCTCTTTTTTTCGCTTTTCTGATGTATTAACGTCTCTATAATGATATGATATTGTGTTTATACAGAGGAGCGACAATGGTGTCTGTGAATTGTATGGAGATGGACCGAAGCGAAAGAAACGAGTTTGAGCCAAACGGTTCACACATTTTAGAGGGATTGGCTGTCCTGCACAGTTTAAGGCATGAAATGAGTTGAATTTTGTGATGCTCTGTTTTTCTGAATTTTTGTGTTGTTTGTTGCAGGCGGCGTTAATGGGGGAGTTGGTGTGTTCAGGAAGAGGGACGGCGAAATTGTTGGGGGTTTACTACGTTTTCATGTGATTGTCTGCACTTGCTGTGGTTCGAGGGCTTATTCCGGCGTCCTGCACCAACAGTAGGCATGTATCGGAGAAGAAGAAGAAGATGGGTTAATTAAGCATTCAGATCTCAGGTTTCTTCACTTCTTTCGTATGACATTTTGGTCATATATTTTGTATTGTTCATTGATTTGCTTCTATGGATGCAATAATAATAATTTACATTGACAGATCAGTACAAATTCTCAACTTAGCTTGCATCAAATTGATGGTTTAGTTCATTGGTTTGCTTCTATGGATATCATAGATTAACGGTAAAAACACTCTTTCGCTTCTATGGTGTAGACTCGGTTCAAGGCGGTGATATGTACTCCAATGACGGTTTCACAAAGAAACGGAAACGGCTCGTAACTCACAAGCTGAAAAAAGGTGCGACATTTCTTCTAGAATTCAATGGGATTTTATAGGCTAAATATGCATCAGATGAAAAGAATAAGCAGCAGCTGAATATACAGAACAAACATGCTGTTGTTGTTGTTTTTACTATTGATTTCGTATCTCTGAATCTCTGATAATGTCAAATGAAATTGCAAAATTTATTTGGGTACAAAGAAAAGAGGTAGCTAGGAGCTTTTATGTTTTGACATTCTGCCAAATTCCATCTTTCAAAAGATTCACTGCTAATATATGAAACTACCATAATTGCACACACCTACTGTAGGATTGGAGTGTCCTGAAATAAATATTTCTTTAGTTTCCCCTTTCTTTGTGTTCAGGGTTGTTTAGAAACACTCTTTGATGGCACACCTGCATAAATGTGTATACCATCCCCTGCATTCCTGATGACCTGATTCATGCAAGATACAAGCTGAGAAAAAGGTGCTACAATTCTTCTAGAATTCAATGGGATTTTATAGGATGCTGAAGATTGAGAGGAATTTACTGGATTATCTTCTGTCAGATAACTAACGCCAGGTTATGCATTCTTCTATATTTTTTAGTACGGATTGATATGCTTATGCAGTAAGTTTCCATCTTTGATCTCTTTCATCCAGCATTGATGTGTTTTGATGTTACAATTGATAGGTTTGAAAAGAAAAAACTGAAAGAAGCATTTGCTGATGTTTTTTTTCCTTTCTGCAGAATCTTTGCCGGATGTATATTATAAATGTTGGCAGTGGTTTCAAACTGGTGTGTAACACAGTGAAATCTTTTTTGGATCCTCAAATGAGTGCCAAAATTTGTGTGTCGCCTAGCTTACTGCTTATTATGAACTGTAGAAACTTTTTAACAGAAGAAATCGGAAGAGGTATGGTGCAACTTTATTTGAACTATTTACACATGCCATATTTAAGTTGCATTTTGTGGATGATATTTTCTGGTGCAACTTCCTAGGAAGAGAGATTGAGCAGAGACATGCAATCTTGGATTGTTCAGGATTGCTAATTTTCTCTGTATCTATTCCATTTTCTTAGCTTCCATATCATTGTACTTGGAAAAAATGACAGTATAATGGGTTCTTAATGTGCCATGTCGTTTCTTTCGCTGATTGGGAGTATAAGTTTGATTTTTTGTCTTCAGTTAGAGGGTTACAAAAAATGAATTGCAAGGAAACTGAAAGCTGCAAGTCACTTGATTTCGTATAAGGAATTAGGTTTATTTTTATGCAGGTTTGTTCCTTGATAGATGAATTACGCTGTGAAGTCGAGCGCGGTATGGAAAGACCGAAACGAGGACACCGCCTACGCTACCGCATGTAAAAGAATTCAAGACAAGCTGCAAGCGCATCTGAACGAACACGGTGAGCTATAAGCGCATCTGATTCTGATTCGTTTGCTGAAACAGATATTAAATTCTTCTTTGATAAAGCCGCAGGTGAGCTTCTTATCTTGGATTATAAGGTTTGACATGTACCAATTTATATTTTCTGATTATTAGATGATATTCCAAGAAGGCATGATGAGTTATGAAGTTTCTCTACAAATTCTATGTTCGGGGTCTCAAAAACCTAAATAAGCATGCACGTGAACTTATAGCGCGACTGCAGAAGATTGATAACGACAACTATCCTGAGGTAATATGTGCAGTAAATTTAATTTGATGGACAAATTATAAAGAAGCATTTGCTGATGTTTTTTTCCTTCCCGCAGACTCTTTGCCGGATGTATATTATAAATGCTGGCAGTGGTTTCAAATTGCTGTGGAACACAGTGAAATCTTTTCTGGATCCTCAAATGAGTGCCAAAATTTGTGTATGTTGCCTAGCTTACTACTTATTATGAACTGTAAACTTTTTAACAGAAGAAATCGGAAGAGGTAACTGGTGCAACTTTATTTGAACTATATACACATGCCATATTTAAGTTGCATTTTGTGGATGATATTTTCTGGATTCGAGTGTCTGAGTTTGTTAACATTCAAACTGTTGATTATTCTTAGGAGGAAGTTTCCATCTCCCGCCCTACTTTGGTTTATTATATCTCGGCTCATGCATGACTGTTTTGAACAAACAATTCTGCTCTAAAATTTTCCAAAACATAGTCACGACAGTGAGAAAATGAGAACAATATACAATATGATGCTTTGGCAATATGAGGGTGGGATTTCCCCCTCAAATCATGACAGTGAGAAAATGAGAATAATATACTAGATTGTCAATACACTGGATTAGCAAACAAGTTTGTGTAGAACTATAATTCCGTGGTGTTGGTTGATGTCTATTTGCCTATTCAGCTATGGGATAGTTGGAGTAACATTGCAGAAGTATAGCCGGTGGGATGCTCTTCCGATTTATTTTTGTTTGTATTCCCCGTTTGGTTTTGATTCTGAGTTGGAAAGATGATGATTAGCTGAATTGCAAATTTGGTTCATTGTAGTTGTTGGAATGTGATTGTGGGTATATAGAATTCTCATTCAGGATCTAGGTCTTTAAAGACTTCTGCTAGCTCAGTCCTAGATGACTTCAGGTTCTGCAATTCATGGATATTGGGGCAAACATTTCAGTATGATTGGTCTATAGAAGTGTATGATTTAAATACTTATTGTGTAATGTGGCAGCTCATATTTCTAATAATGCAGCATATAAAGGGTTCTTTGACCTTTTCATGATGAAGATTAGGATGTTGTTTTAGTTGAATTTTTTATTGTCTTTGTCTTGACTTTAGGATGAATATTCCTTTTTCCCTTGAATGTGGGAACGAAGAGACATATGTGATGTAAAGATGAGGACCTCAAAAAGATGCTTATACATTCTAAACCCGAATCACATGAAAATATTTTTCTGTATCAAGTTAGCGAAGACCAAAGGCTCATATAAATGAGAGAATTGGGAAAAGAAAACGGATTAAAAAATTAACACATAAAGGCCGTGCATCGCACGGGCGCCGAGATTCTAGTCTATATATAAAAGTTGATGGGTTTGAAGAAGTAAAAGCAACATGTACCTAATAAATGCTACTCCAATATTTTAAATTTTTATTCTAATTACCTACTCCCTCTGTCCCATTTTGTTTGTCCCGTTTCCTTTTCGGGCGTCCCCTTTTGATTGTCCCGTTTCCTTTTTTGGACATAGATTTCTTCCCCTAATACCCTTACTCATATTATTTTACTCCCTTATAATCTTATTCATTTATACTCCCAATAACACTTTATCAATCAAATCAACCATCTACATCATCTTCTTCATTACTTCTCTACTCAATTAATTCATCCAGCTAACTTCAACTCCATTAAATTACTTCAATATCTACTTAACCCATTTCTTAAACCCAAATTCTTAAATCTAAATTTACCCAAATTAAGTCTAAAATCCAAATTAACCCACCGAACCCAATCCAAATTAAATTAAAGTGAGGGGCTGAGCCCAATTAAACTAACCTAATTTAGCCCAAAATCAAACCCAATCCTACCCCACCCTAATTTTCGTACGCTCTCCTCCATTTGTTCTCAGACAAACCTTCTTCCTCTTCTCTTTCTATTTCTCTTCCATTCCATTTTTTTCTGTCTGCTCAAACCCTCTTCTATTTCTATTTCTCAAACCCTCTTCTCTTTCTCTTCCTAAGTGGAACGACAGACATGGCGTGGGCGTGGGCGAGGCAGAGGCCGGCGTGGGCCTTCTCCGCGTTTGAGCAGCAACAACAGCGGATATGTGGGCGAGGCAGTCGACTGCGCCGCTGAGTCTGGCTCCTTCTTCTGCTGCCTTCGACCAGAAGTTTGGACTTCTTCCCGGCGTTCGTCTGAAGATTTCACGCCTTCGTCTTCGTCTGAAGCCGGCCTTCTTCCCGGCATCCTCCCAGTTGAGGCTTGCTGCACTCAGATCTGGATTGGGAGAGGGATTGAGGGTAGGGGTATTTTAGGTTTTTGTGTTTTTTATTTAAGTTTGTATTTAATTTTTGATTTTCAGCTGTGTTTTGATTGGCTAGAAATTGTACTGTACTCTTGCCTTAATTTGCGTGAAAGTTGTGGTTTGGGACATTCAAAACGGGACAGAGGGAGTATTATATTAAATGTTAATTTCATCATCAACTAAGAAAGCACCAACTTCGTCTCCTTCCTCTACCCGTTCATCAATTCCTTCGTTTCATTCTGACGCCCCTTCTTGCCCGATTAAAAAATAATCTGGATTAATTAGATAGTTTTATCTATATATTAACAACATCTAAGATTGATTCATATGCTCCAAAACATCTAACACGCCAAACAACATTGGCCTCACTAAAACATAAACATCATATAAATACTTTATGTTGCAGATTTCGGTTGTAACCGACTGTTACAATAGTTGTATTTGCATTTTACGAGTTTGTAGAATTGTATTATATCATCGTTCACTCATTTTGAATTTAAGGCCTATTTAATAACTAACCGCAACCGGAAAACCGTAATTTCTCCGCGCGAAGCGCGGGATTCCGGATCTAGTAATATAATATAATATAAATGTGGATGTTTGAGGAATTAAATTCCAATCCCCACATTCAATAGCCTCCTGTTCAATACTCAAAAACAATTTTTTTTCACCTTTCCAATTCACATTATTAATCTACATTCATTAATCACCTCCTAAAACAGCTATTTCGAATTCCATCCATTTGTACATACAAATTGGGCCGATTTCGCAGAATGGGTTGGGCCTTACCATTTGAATACTGGTTCCCTTTGAATTACAAAGGTGGACCTCCCTGGATTCGAAATAGGGTTCTCGCCGTCTCTAGACAGAGCCACTCCCGCAACCTTTCCTCCTCCATCACCGTTGATGGAAGCACTGTCTCCAACCCAAGACCACAAGCTGCAACTGCAATTGCTCCGAGGAGAAGAAATTGCGCATTTAGAAGACAATTAGGGTTCTGGATGTTAGCTCTAAGATTCGACTTTACAGATTGATACCCATGCAGTTCCTTTAACTTTTCCCATGATTTGGTATCGATTCCCTTTCTCTTTGCTACGATTCTAGGTTTATGCCGTTTTGGATTGAATAATACCAGTTTGTCCCACGAATTTAGAGTGAAATTGATGTTCGTTGTTTCTATTTCAGGAAGGAGATTGTCGATTAGAGGGAGGAGAATTGATACAGTAGAAGGTATATATGTGATGCCACTTCTACTTTCAAATTAGTTTTGTGTTTTGGTCCTATTTCCCCCATTTTTATGATGTTGAGCGCGCACGATGATTTCTTTCCGTCCACTGTTTTGTGTTTTTGGCACTAGAATACTTATGTTTTTGTGCTCAGTAGAGATCAAGCTAGGCTATGCCTTTTTACTTTATGCCTTTTCCGTGAGATACTAACTATCTCTTTTCCTGAGATCTCCTTTACTTTGTAACCTAATATATGATCCATTTTTTAGGGTTGTAGGAGACAATTCTGATTTTGGAAATGGATTGCGGTGATTGGTTACGTTGCTGCATGAGCCTTCTCCAATGCAAGTTATATTAAGAAGGGAAGAACCTGTAAAATTTGATTCACGTGAGATATGTTCAATTCAACCTGCAGGTAAAAAGAGGGATGCTCTTGCAAAAAAAAAATTGATAATGAAGAATGAGATAACTTAATTTTGCTATATACATATATATTTCTGCAGGTGATGAAAAAGGGAAGGCGAACCCAATCGTACAAGTGTAGAAGTCTTCTGTTGTGCATAGACCAGTGGATAAGTATTATGAAGCCCATAAGTCAGGTTTTCTTTGCAAAGACAATTTTTTGTCAGTTTATAATGTTTTTTGGACCTTATCTAAAATAAAGCACAATATTATTTACTGCAGACATCCTTTATTTATTATTTATGCAAGACTAAAAATTCGCGCGTAGCGCGGGCGGAAAAATCCTAGTTTAATATTGTAACGATTATAGTTGGCAAGTTAGTAGGTAATTAAATAACGTCATTGAGGTTGTTACATGTATTTGTTTCTATTGCTTTGATACGGTTGTCGGGTGATTTTTTTGTTTTATAATTAGAGTTGTTAATCAGATCAGTTAAGTTGGGTTGGGATTGAGAATGAATTAGATCAATTCAGATTATTGTTCAAGACTGGTTGAGTCTATATATGTTAGTGTGCAGTTGAGTCAATTTATTAATTAAGTATATTAAATAGTTAATTTTTCTTTATTAATGATATTAGATTTAGATTTATTGTGTTCGAACTGGTTTTCAGTTTGACGTGATTATGTTGTTTTTACTCGGACGGTTAGGTTTTGACTACGAACAACATCATTTATTTAGGGAGATTAAAATTAGTAGATAAAAATTATATTAATTTTTTGACATTATATTTAATATATTATTTAATTAGGACAAAGATAGGATTAAGAAGAAAGGATAAGATAATCAATTGATAGAATTAATAAATCTCACAATAGCCTTTAATTATCCTAAATCTTTTGTTATCATTTTTTTATTTGAACTAAAATCAATTAACAAGTTTTTATAAATTAATTATAAATCTGACAATTTTCTTTTTTTGTATGTGAAAATCTCACAATTTCCTTTTTTTACCTAAATGTTAATTTAAAAATAAATGGAAACAAATATAATTATATAATTATATTTGTTTCCAACCCGCTAGGCCGACCCGACCCGCCGTTTGGGTCAAATCCGTTTTCGACCCGAATCCGTTGGGTCAAACCAGAACCGAACTTCTCGAAACTCGTGGAGGGGTCCACTTTTTACATATTTTATTTCATTTAAATTAAAAAATAACAATATATGTTATTAAATAACAATATAATAATATTATTTTATTATAAAAATGTTTTTAAAATTTTAATTTCTTTATTACAATAAAAAAAATCAAACATTTGAAACCCGTTGGTCGACCTGAACCCGAACTCGTTCAACCCGAATTTTTTTTCTTCAACCCGATTGACCCGAACCCATTTTCGACCTGAACCTTATTGACCCGAACCCGACCCGTTCGACCCGTTTGTCAGGTCTAACTAAATACAATTGTGATTAATAAATGTATATAGGATAAATATTTATAATTTACCCAGAGACTAAAAAATAGCTAACAAACTAACAAATTATTATTAATTACTAAAATATTTTAAAAGATGAAAAGTATTAATAATTAAATTTTGAGAATTAATAGCAAAATAACACATAAAATTATTAATAAAACTTAAAATTAAATAGAGAGCTCTAAATAACTCTCCTATATATAATACTTCCTTCATCCCCTAATATAAGGCTCATTTGATTTTTCGACATTATTCACAAACTGAGAGAATCTTCTCATTTTCTTCCAATATATAGAAATAAATACAGGCATGTGAGATCTCGAATCACTCCCTCCGTCCCCTAATATAAGGCTTATTTGATTTTTTGACACTATTTACAAACCGAGAGAATCTTCTCATTTTCTTCCAATATATAGAAATAGATACAACCATACAGGCATGTGAGATCTCGTTTGATTCGTCTTGATGAATACTTAAAATGCGCGAAAAATTATAATTTTTATCATCGTATATTTAGAGATATTAACGTTAAAAAATGTGTCTCGACAAATATGTCAAAACACTACTACATTTTTGCTCTACTGTAGCGGTTTTGTGCGGCGGTTTATGTATTGTGGCGGTTTTGTGCAGCGTTTTATGTATTGTGGCGGAGCATGTAGCGGTTTACACTGTTGTGGTGGTAATATGTAGCGGTTTACACTATTGTGGCGGTAATATGTAGCGGTTTACACTATTGTGGCGGTGTTTACACTATTGTGGCAGTAATATGTAGCGGTTTACACTATTGTGGCGGTAATATGTAGCAGTTTGTAATATGAATATGTAAATGCTTTTGCTGTAATAAAGATTAAAATTTTTGACTTCTTTCAATAACCTTTTCTTTTCCAAGGTTGATCATGATGGAGGAGAATGGACATAATTGTACATATTGTCCTTTTTTCTACCATTTGATTTCTAATAGATGATTTGTTTGTGTAGGTTGTTGTTTGCTTCGTGCTAAGAAAGATTGTACCACTCATGAATTATGGACAAGTGAGTCCATATTCCATGTATTGCCATATATTGCAGTTTGATGATCAGTTTAGTTTTTTCTTTTTCTTCTCTGCCTTCAACATGTTTATCCCCTTAAGTGATGTTTTATAAAGTGATGTATATGTTTGGGATAAGGCATTGTATTGTTTTTAAAAATTTATAAGAATTGGTTTTGAACTACGATGATTACAAATATTTGTGAGAGTTGTGAATTAATTTAAGGTTTCTGCTACCTACTTCAACCAACAATCTTCTACAGAGCTCATATAAGACACATGTTTCCTTTGTCTCCTTAATCCATCCTCCCCATTCTTCAATATCTTTGTTTCATCATGGATACCAGTATTCTGCTATGCTTACTCCTTGTCCTAATAAATTAAATTTATTCACCTTCTTAGTGTTAGGTGTAGGAAATTGAGTATAGATTTGTGATACAATGTCTGTGGAACATTCTCTAAATGAAAAATAATATTAGTGGGTGCATTAATATCTACAAAAATAATAACTAAACCCTTGCTTAATTAGCTAGCTAGATATTATGTTCCTTTTAAGGGTCATTTGGTCAAGCTAATCACGTTTTCTATTCTTGGTACTTGGAATAGAGATGGATCAAATCATATTACTCACTTTTTCTAGAAGAAAAATATGTAGCTTTATTTTTAAAAATAAAAATAATGCATAAGGCTTGTAGGTAATATAATAGTGCGGAGAGAGAGTCCAAAAGTGATTGAAGATCATTTTGAGACCTTTAATCTCTAGGCTTTAAGAGATTGGTCCTGTTTTTTTTGAAGTAATTAAGTAGCCTTTTCAAAGAGTCAATATTTTTATTTTGGGTCACTCACTAGGACTCAATATGTATTAGATGGCCTTCTCCTTCTACTGCTGTAAGATCTATAATTTACATTTGTTCATAACTAAGCAAATATTGCTGAATTTGCTGCTGCTTTTTTAAGCTCTATATTTATGTTCGTTCATCATTAAGCAAATAATGCTGAATTTGTTGCTGCTGTGTTTACTGAATTTGTTGCTACTTGTATTTGTTGTTTTATGTATAAGCGCATCAATTTCCTCTTTTACACTAAATATCTCATTTCCTAAGTCATGTGGTTTGGAATCTAGTCATAAATGAAATCGGTAGTGATATAATCTCAAACACCCCATGTGTTGCTTCTTTTCCCTTTCATTTTACTTCACTTTATTAAGTAGTCTTAATGTGGTGCCTGTCATATAGATGCTTGATGAGATGAAGAATCATGAATATTTGCAGCTAGCACACACATTTCATGCAGGAGCAAGAATATTGAATATTGTTGAACTCTTTTGTGATTGTTGTTGTGCTTTAAATACTTTGTGGGTTGTTTCTATTTCTTGTCATCTCGGTTGCATGGATTCTAATAGTGGTTTGCTTTTCTTTAGTATTTTTCAGTTAGGCTCTCCTATTTTTTTTTGAAGATTTGTTGATAGTCTCAAATGTAAGTCCCACTGTAACAATTACCAGCAACTTGTTCACTATTTTGTAGTAATAGAAAATGTTCAGGGATACACCTTTGATTTTTACACTTGATATGATAAATTTGATGTAATCGTATATAAGCTAACTTTGTTTTTAATGTTTCATATGTCTAGGTGGATTGTCTGCTTACATCAAATTTTAAAGGAATGACATTTGGTGGGAGCGCAGGCTATAAGTTTGGTTTAGTTAGAAGGAAGGAATATAATTTCATGACATTTTTTGGATTTAGGTAATTGTGATTACTGCTATTAAAGCTTGTGCATGTTTAGCTAAATGACACTTTACTGATGTACTCAATTTTGTATAATACATTCTAGTTTGTGATGCGTAATATATATTGTTAATGACATATTTTATATAATTTGATATATCAATATTAAAATAGTCCAATGTATTGTGTAAAGATCTAGTGCTAATAGCACCGCAACAATATGCCACTATTATTGACAGATGGAAAACAAAACTGCTACAAAAACATTACCAAAAAGGCAAAAACCAGCTAAAAATACGCTACAAGAAATATTTAAAGTGGCGGTTACTTAAGATGTTGTAGCGGTTTTATCTAAAAAGTGAAACCGCCACAATAGAAAAACCGCTACAATAGACCTTTATGTAGCGGCAGGAAATATGGCGGATACAAAACCGTCACAATAGGTCTTAAGTAGCGGTTTAACACCCTTAGGCAGCGGTTTTGAACCGCCACAATAGATATAAAATGTAGTAGTGAAAGCAAATGAAAAGATCAATAAGAGACGGAAGAAATATATAGATATAGAAGCTAAACTCGTACCGGTATAAACCTAACCACATCGATTTTTTGTTGCAAACCTAACCACATCTCCAAAACCATACTCCGTATATTTTAGTGTGACATATCATTAGTGGGCACATGCTTTAAATCATTAGTTAAATTTGTCTATTTCTTTTTTTCCGTTTATTTTCTATTTTTCTTTGACCTAATTGGCTAACGGGGGAAAGTTTGTTATAAATGTCATTTCCAACCCAAAAGAAAAGAATCCCGGCCCTTTTGTTATTATCTCCAACACCAAAGTCGTGATTTTTAAATGCTTTCAAAACGTGTACCCAAAAGATATTCGAGCTAGAAGATATTTTGGGTTGAAATTATTTGCTTTATACTCCACATTATCCAAAATCCAAAATTCAACGATTCTTATTAATTAAACTCTAAATTTTAGATAAGTACGTCTTAAATGTTATTAATGAGAACTAATTTAGTTATTAACTCTAATTCAACGAATAAGCTTTTGGTAGAGTCTTTTAAAAGAAAAGTTGTGACGCGAACAAGTTTTAGAAAAACGAACAGTTCACGTTCACAAATTACACGTCAATGTTCATAGTCTGGATAATAACGTTTAAACTCTGAGCCATGAAATTTTTTGAACGTTTTTCAGTATGCGACGCGGTGACATATTTGTAATTATTGCGAAATTTGATTTTTTAATATTTTTTTCTCAAAATGACCTAAGAAAGTTTGGATTATAAGCGTTACCGCCCAAATTATGAATATTAACTTGTTATCTGTGAATGCAAAAAGTACGCGCTCCTACACGCGCTCTCCCCCGCCCTGCTCTGTTCGAATCCACTGGGTGGCCCGTATGGCGACCCTGCCTGAAAACTCCACTACAATGGACTTGGACGGACACGACCCACCCGGGGCCGTAGCCATTAACAATCCCTTGTTTCATCATGTTGACACTAGGATGGTTGTAGGGGTCCCGGCGACTATCTCTCAGTCCGGAGTTACCCCAGGAATCTCCTTCAAGGAAATTATGGCCAAGGAGAAAGCCACTGCTAGCGGGCAAGGAAATCTGGAGGTTTGGGACGATAGAAACGACCTCTATGACACAGATGACGACCATGTTGATGGGGATGGCGAGTCTGAATATCCCCTAATCCAACTGTCTGCTGCTGAAAAAAGGGATTTACAGAAGCCATGGGCGCACTCGTTGATCATTAACCTGTTCGACAAAGATCCCGGCTACATTCAGATCAAAAAGAAGCTCGAACAACGATGGGCTCTAAGAGGAGCGCTTACTCTTGTCGACATTGGTAAAGCCTACTACATTGCTAAGTTCACCAATCAAGATGATTATCGACATGTTTTGACGGGCGAACCCTGGATGATTGGAGACAACTACCTCATGATTCGTCGTTGGCTCCCAAATTTTGATCCCTTCAACGACAAGGCAAAAGTTCTAACGGCATGGATCTGTATCCCAGGCTTGAGCATCGAGTATTTTCAGGAGAGCTTCTTGACTCGAGTTGGTAGCCTTGTCGGTAAGGTGGTCCGAATTGACAAGACTACAGTCCAAGCTGATCGCGAACAGTTCGTTCGCCTTGCAGCCGAGATTGATCTCTCAAAACCTTTGGTATCCAAGTTTAGGTTCCGAGGACGATCATGGGTTATTCAATATGAAGGCTTACGTATGATGTGCTCTGAATGTGGCAAGGTAGGGCACACCACAGACAAATGTCCCACGACGAAGGAGAATGTTGAGAATGAGACAGTGGGAGATGCTCCTTTTCACCCTGCTGATGTTCCAGATGGCATAGGAGATTGGAATAAGGTGGTTAAGCCTATTCGACGCCAAGTCCAAACCTCTCAAGCTCACACCTCCTCCAACAACACGTAGCAAAGGCAGAGCAAACCAGTTCATGCACAAACGAAGCAACCTAAAGCGACTACTCCTCAGGCACAAAACTCTGTTTCGGGTTTGAGGTTTTATTTACTTGGCAATAATGACAATGAAGCAGGGACGTCGGAAGGAAGCATCGCCCTGACTTTGGTTGCAGCGACGACAGCTCTTACAACCCAGGGCAACGCTCAAGACCCGCCCAATACTGTTGGGCCCGCAAAATCCCAACAGAAGGAAGTTGTTACCAAAGATATCCAGACTACCATAAAAAATAAGAAAAATAAGGGAAAAAACGATTCTGTGATATCGGTGGGTAGGAAAAACAAAGGAAAATATGGGGCTAAATTATCTTTAGGCGCAAATCAGGCTATTCAAAAGAAATCACAGCTGTTACAAGATATTGTCTTCCCAAAAATGCAATCCCAAGCTGAACCAAGGCAACCGACTCCGCTTATTACGCTAAAACCTAAGATCCCTCCCCAGCCAACCACAACCTCGATCTCCATTCTGCAACGACCCTCCCCTGCACTCAGTGGAACGAATGGAATCAATCCCGATAACCCCATTGTACACTTGGACCTTGTCGGACAGACAGAGCATGCTGATGTTGAACCGCCGGATGGGCCCATTCAAAATAATGGCTCCACCTTTGGCAAGCAGGGTATTTCTAGAGCTATTACCAATTGCAGCGGAGTTCCAACCGTTGCTATGCAAGGTGTCGATGACACCAAGAACTGTTAATGCCATCCAGAGGCTCAATGATGTTGCCTCTGCGTTTGCCTCAAGAATGAATCTTATGCCAATCCCATTTATCAGGAACTTTTTACAATCAGTTTCCCCCATGATGAACATCAATATTGTCTTTTGGAACACTAGAGGAGCAGGTGGCGCCAATTTTGCTACTGTTGTCTCTGAACTTATTCGAACCCACAGACCAAGCGTGCTGGCTTTGGTCGAAACTCACATTAGTGGTACTAGGGCTGATCAGGTTTGTCGCCGTATCGGTTACGATGGTATGCTCAGAGTGGATGCAGAAGGCTTCTCGGGTGGGATCTGGTTACTTTGGAAAACTTCTGAGGTCATCATTAATCCTATCTCCCTTAACAGGCAACACATTACAGTCGAAATTCGACGCAGAGGTGAATCTTCTTGGGTTATGTCGGCAATTTACGCCTCCCCTGATAGCCGTCGTCGCTTACAACTCTGGGACGACCTTGGCCTCTTTGCTCGTTCTAACAATCTCCCGTGGCTTTTAACGGGAGACTTTAATGCTACGATTGCTGCTTCTGAACGCACTTATGATTCAGAATACTCAACCAGGGCTTCGCTTGAATTTTTGCAGAACATTGACGACTTGCAGTTGATCGACCTGGGATTCAGTGGGCATTAGTACACTTGGTCTCGGGGCACCTCAATGGACACATATAAGGCTAGTAGGCTGGACAGGGGCCTCTGTTCGGACTCATGGCGTCTCCTCTATCCCGATGCTGTGATCCAACATCTGACATCCTCCCATTCCGACCATACACCCATTCTGCTCAGTACTGTCCATGGGTCTGCGCAGCCACGGGATGAACGTCCCTACAGGTTTCTCGCTGCGTGGCAACTCCATGAGGATTTCTCGAGTTTTTTGCAGGAGCAGTGGGGCAGTTCTGGACTGGTTACGGAATGTCTGCAACAGCTTACTGTGAAACTCTCCGCTGGAATCGTCTTACTTTCAAGAATATCTTCTATAAAAAACGCAAGTTGAATGCGAGATTGGCAGGTGCACACCGTAAGATGGCGACCCATCCATCCCAATGGTTACTTGACTTAATCCATCAGCTCCGTAACGATCTCGAGAGTGTTCTTCAGCAGGAACAAGCTCTTTGGTTTCAGAAATCAAGATCCTCTTTCATGTTAGATGGGGATCGCAATACAAGATTTTATCACCTTTCGACGGTTGTTCGACGCAGAGCAAACAAAGTTGTCACTCTTCAAGACGAGTCGGGAGTTTGGCTCACTGATGCATCCGCCATAGTGCAGAGAGTCCTGAACTTCTTCTCATCTCTGTATACCGAGGAGAATGGATCGCTTGCTACCCCAGTTCCGGTTCTCTCGGTCTGCTTCCCCCGGCATGATCCTAGTTCCTTGAATGAGTTAGCTTCTCCTTTCAAGGCGTCTGATGTCTGGGTTGCTTTGAAAGTGATGGGTCCCTACAAGGCGCCTGGTCCCGACGGCTACCCAGCCATATTTTATCAACGTAACTGGAGCATTGTCAGCCCTCAGGTAATCTCTGTTGTCCTCGACCTTGTCAATAATGGTCACTTACCCGCAGGTCTGAATAATGCCCTTATGGTTCTCATTCCGAAAGTTGACGTCCCTGCAGAACCAACCCATTTCAGACCGATCTCGTTACTTAATGTTGTCATCAAAATTGCCACTAAGATGCTTGTTCAGCGTTTGAAACATGTCCTCTCGTTTCTTACGTCTCCTGCTCAGGCTAGTTTCATTCCTGGTCGCCAGATTATTGATAATGTTGTGGTTGTTCAAGAGGTTCTCCATACTATGTTTGAACCGTCGGGATCGACTAGGTGGATGGTGCTGAAAATTGATCTTGCCAAAGCATATGACAGAGTTAGGTGGTCTTTTCTCCGAGTTATGCTTGAGCGAGCTCACCTTCCCGCTAAACTGATCGACATCATAATGAAATGTCAATCATCGGGGGAGATGGAATTGATTTGGAATGGCTGCAAATCGAGTGCGTTTACCCCGTCTCGGGGTGTTCGTCAGGGCGACCCCCTTTCTTCGTATCTCTTTGTGTTGTGTATGGAATTCTTATCTCACATTATTCAAGATGCAGTTGATAGAGGAGTTTGACATCCCATTGAGTTGGGGGGCGTTCTCTTATTTCATTTATTCTTCGCCGATGACCTTATCCTTTTCGCAGAGGCTTCTGCTAATCAGGCACATGTAATTGATGATTGTCTCAAACAGTTTTGTCTTCATTCGGGGGAACTTGTGAATTATGCGAAAAGCAACATGATTTATTCGCCTAAGGTTGCTTCTTCGATGCGAGTGGCGATTAACTCTTGTCTTGCTATACCTATTGTGAACGACTTCGGCACCTACCTTGGTGTCCCAGTTGCCTGTGGGCGAATGGAAAAGGAGAGATACAATTTTCTTCTTGACAAGGTGACTAACCGCCTGCGAGGGTGGCAAGCCAAGTCATTTTCGATGGCAGGTCGGGTCGTCCTTGCCAACTCAGTCATCACTACTGTTCCTCTTTATGTTATGCAAGCAGCTATGATTCCTAGAACACTTTGTGATGCCTTGGACAGCCAGGTTCGTGGTTTCATATGGGGTTCTTCGGCAGAGAAACGTAAGATGCATTTGCTTGACAAGGAAAAAATTTGTCTCCCGAAACGTCTCGGAGTCCGATCCATGAGGCAAGTGAATTCTGTTTTGCTTGCAAAGCTGGGCTGGAGACTTTTGCAAGAACCAGATTCGTTGTGGGGAAGAGTGATCAGAGGTAAGTACTGTCGAGGCAGATTAGACGTCGACATGTTTGCTGGTACGAGTCGTTCTTCCACGATTTGGCGGGGCATTGTTCACGGCTCTGAGGTCCTGTCTAAAGGCCTCACCAAGGCAGTTGGCAGTGGTCGTTCAATGCTCTTCTGGGATCATTCATGGATCCTTGATTCGCCTCTCAGTGACTTACTCTCCTCACCTATTCCTGAATCAGTTATGGGTGCCACTGTCGCTGAGTTATGGAACGGTTCCGACTGGAAGTGGAACCTTATTGAACCTTACTTACCAAGCCTTGTGTGTGACCGTCTGAAAGCAGTTAAACTTTCTGTTAGTCCAACAAATGTAGACAACTTAGTACTCCTTCGGGCATGTTTTCTTCAAGTTCTGCTCTCCGTCTGCTGCGCCAAGATGATCTCTCTGCACTTGAACCGATTTGGGCCAAGATCTGGAATCTCCCTGCGCAGCAAAGAGTTCGTCAGTTCCTTTACCTCGCAGCTCATGAGGTGTTTCAGTGCAATGCGACAAGATTCTGAAGGCACATTGCACCTTCTCCTGACTGCCCGAGATGCAAGATGCCCGAGACCTGTTTCCATGTTTTACGAGACTGCGCAGCAATACGTTCTGTTTGGCTTGCTCTCAGTGGAAATTCACTCCCACATGACTTCTTTAGCTGTTTCAATATGAAGGCTTGGCTGCACATGAACATCAAGGAAGGAAATATGTGGAGCAAAGTAATCGGATACACTCTTTGGCATGCGTGGAAAATCAGAAACGGGCTGGTGTTCTCCGGAAAGGATGAAGTAAATAGACTCTCGTTGATTGTTACTTCACTCTCTGAAGCCTATAGGAACGCCAAGTTGGGACTCACTAAGCTAGCTGCAGCAGCCACTCAAGCTCAGCAGAAGCAAAGTCTTCATTGGATCCCTCCTCCTATGAACTCCCTTAAACTCAACGTCGACGCTGCTTGCCATGGTAACCCGGGACCGGCGGGAGGAGGTGGAGTTCTCCGAGACTACACTGGGTCCTTCTTGCGTGGATTCACCTTCACCTGCGGAAGCTGCAAGGCCATTATAGCAGAGCTTTGGGCAATACTCCATGGGCTTCGCCTTGCCTTGTCCATGAATGTCCGAGCCCTGTTAGTTGAGAGCGACTGCTTACAAGCCTGTCTTCTTATCAATGGTGACTGCGCCAAATCTCATCCCGACTACTATGTGGTGTCCAACTGTAAGAGGCTTCTCAAAGACTTTGGACCATCTTTCAAGCTCACTCATATTCGCCGGAATGCCAACTCAGTGGAAGACGCTACTGCGGCTCTTGCCCTTGTCCTGAACCATCATTTTCATGTTTTTTCACAACCCCCTGATTGTATTACTGCCTTAGTTCTAGCTGAGTTTGTAAGCCTCTCGGGGCATAACACTTGATTGCAATTTTAATCCATTCGCAAGGGCCTAGCCCTCTTTCATGACCAAAAAGAAAAAAAAATTGTTTTTCCTATGTTAGGTCTTGCTCTCATCCGAACTTTTACGCGCGATATAGATGCATGTAGCTAGATATGTATGATCGATCATGTGCATACGTGTCGTCCGTTGATCATCCATGATAACTGGAGTACGTTATAAACCGTGGATTAAATTCGCAGAGGCTATTTGCACTGCTTTTTGTTGCAGGTGTCAGAGCGCGCGAACCCAGGCTCCGCTCGGAGTTTGGCTTCGCGCGGAGCTACGGAATGGGCGGATTTATTTATAATCCGCCAGAATACTTGAAAATTTTGTAAAAAATTAGGCTGAAAAGCTGGAAAATCCTAAATCCGCCCGCTTTTTCACTTTGAAAAAGCTTGCGAATCCTAAATTCGCCCTCTTTTAAGCTTTGAAAAGCCGGAAAATGCAAATCCACCCGCTTTTAAGCTTTGAAAAGCCGGAAAATCCTAAATCCGCCCGCTTTTTGGCTTTGAAAAACGAGCGGATAAAGCTGGCGGATTTACACGGGTCGGTCGGAGCGATGCTCAGATTCGCCGGAAAATCAAAACGGTCATTCGACCTGATTTTCCGTCAAATCCGAGTGCAAATAGGATCTGTATTAAATTTGAGCAACCTCTCAATCTGTAAATGGCATGGATAAGATCGATCTGCAGCAAAATCAAGCCTGAATTGATGTTTGGGTCCACTTGTCATCTCTTGGGGTGTTAAATGAAGTAGGGTACACACATTCGTATAAATATATAGGACCCACCAACAGAAAATTAGTTCGTCACACCAAGATTTTTTCCAATATTAAGGGTTTGTTTGCGGTTTTCGAGTAAAATTAAGGAAGAGAGAAAGAAAAAGTGAAAGAGAGAGAGATTGTGAGAGAGTGTGGTTTTTTATGTAGGGGAGAGAAGATAAAAAGTGATTAGGTGTGAAAATTGATGTAAAAAGGAAGGAGCGAGAAGGTAGTTGGATGAAGATTTTTAGAAAATTGATTTGATGTAGATAATAAGACGAAAAATATAAATGAAAACAGACACAACATTTTGGGATGCCAAATAAGAAAAACAGATACTATATTATAGGACGGAGGGAGTATATGGTTGTGTTTGGATATTCATAAATAATGCATTAGGTTAAAATGAATTTAATCTATAAAGGTGTTTTTGGCCATAAATAACATAAGTAGTCTGAAGTTGCATATGTAGAATATAAGGGTGTTCAAATTACTTTCAACATGAATTTGGATATCGAATGTAACCGTTTCATGCATCTCACATGTCCATCTTACACCCTAGTGTGCATATTTATTTTTGAAAAAGATAAGAACCTGCACCTGAAAATAAGTTACAACTCTTGACCGTCTTGAAGGATGATTCAATGAACATATATACTAAAACATACTTCCTCCATTCATTATTGTCCTTTTAATAAAGTTGTACATATACATATAAATGAGCTTAAAGTTGGTTGCGACATACATATATCAAGGGGCTTACTATTTGGCACACCCTAAAATTCTATTTGGCACACTCTTACTTTCGTCACGAATGTATTTGGTCAGACTTTCGTCACGAAGGTATTTCACAAGAGATTCGTCACGGAGAAAAGGAGGACTTCCGTCACGAAGGTTCCCAGGAGTTCCGTCACGAAGGTATTGGGGAGTTCCGTCTCGAAACTTTTTTTGAAAAAAAATAAAAAATTCAGAATGTTGTAGAGAATTTCAATACGAGTCCGTGCATATAAAATACGTCCAAAACGGACATCGTTTGCCCTTCCAAAAGCCCTAAAAACAAAACAGTCGCATGCGATAAGTTCGTAAAAACAAAAACTTATATAATTATTAATTATAGTTAAAAATCATGCAATTAAATTTATATACTATAAATATATATTATCATTTAATATCACTAGTTTATTACTTATAAAGTACAATTATGCATTATGTTTAAATATTACGAACTTAACGAAAACGACTGTTTTGTTTTTAGGACTTTTGGAAGGGCAAACGATGTCCGTTTTGGACGTATTTTATATGCACGGACTCGTATTGAAATTCTCTACAACATTCTGAATTTTTTATTTTTTTTCAAAAAAAGGTTCGTGACGGAACTCCACAATACATTCGTGACGGAACTCCTGACAACCTTCGTGACGGAAGTCCTTCGTTTTTCCGTGACGAATCTCTTTTGAAATACCTTTGTGACGAAAGTCTGACCAAATACCTTCGTGACGAAAGTAAGGGTGTGCCAAATAGAATTTTAGGGTGTGCCAAATAAAGACTTTGTATATCAATGCATGTTTCATTCTCACATTGAAAAGTTAGATAACAAAAATTAGAATAATCTCTTCATCGATCAAACAAAAAAGAAATTCCAAATTATGTGAAAAAATAACAATGTGCACAAAATTGCAGCTCTATTACTTCTATATATAACTCTATAAGGACAACTACACATGAAAGAGTATAAAAATGAGATGATATAACTTTGCTAAAAATGAGTATCTTATCTTACTCTCACCCATGCATGTCCTAGATCTTGCATCAAAGTACAAACAATTTTCATTTTAGTTTTATTTTCTCTGCATCATATTTTCGGAATCAGCTTAATTACTTCTGGATTGAAATCTCATGGACTTATATATACGTTAGGCTCTACGAGCGTATTGCATTTGTATGTATTCAAACCTCGTCTATATAGCTCAACTGGAACAGCACATACAATTCAACATCATAGAGATATAAACAAGCTAGAGTAAACATTAGCTAGCTACATGCAAATCGCTTAGCTAGATATAACCAAAACATGGTTATCACAATAATGCTTTAGCCAATAAGTCTCCATCTCAAAAGAAAGGGCCAAAATTCTATCCCAATATGTCTGAACAATATAGACAAGATGAGCATAATCTAAGCCTCTCTCCCTTTCGGTAGACAAATATCATTACAGAACCTACTGACAAGACTCGATTCGTCGTTAAATATCTAGTTACAAAACCTATTCAGCCTCTCCGTTATCCTTGCAATCACAACTTGACGCTGTGAACACTCCTCAATCTATCACAGAAACACCAAACAACATTAGCCTAAAAAACCACCAAATCATTACACAATTAGGGGCCGTTTGGTTTTTGGTTTTCGTTTTTCGGGCTTAGGGAATGGGTTTCAAAAGTCCATTCCACCTTCATCTGTTTGTTGTTGTTTTATTATATTTTTTCAATCCGTAAAAAAACGAGTCAAACCTAGAATTTCATTAACCCCGAATTACAAGGGTTTGACTCTCATTCCCTCCGTCTCCAAGCTGCTTCTCCAACGAGGCTTCCATGTCCTCGATTTTCTGCTCTCGCCGCCTCCTTCTCTCTGGTAAGCTTCTCATTTTTTTTTCTCTCGCCGCCTCCTTCTCACTGTGTTCTTGTATCTCAATTCCCCATTCAAATCTGCATCTGCTTGCGTTGAGATTGATTCACTTCTTGTATCTCTGGTAACCTAGAATTTCTCTTTTATGGATCTGATAGTCACAATTGTTTGTTGATTGTTTTTATCTTCTTCGTTTATTAATGGCTGTCACTTTAATCCCCTTGCACCATTATTGAGCATTTGCAAGTTGGGACATAGGAGCTAAGGAGGACATGTGCATATATGTACAGGTTTACTGCTTTGCAAATCTCTATCCTACTATTCTTCAAATAATTTTAACAGGAAGAGCAACTTTCATACACAAGCTTACATTTGTAGCCATCATCAGATTTTAGACTGGTTTATACAGGAATTGCAATTATCTTTTTCTTCTGTTTTGAGTTTTTTGGAACTCTAGCTACTGCTGAGAATTGCTAATGTAGGGAGTTTTAGGAATTGTTAATGTTAACGTGGGATTTGTAATAGGTTGGAACTAAAGCTCCGTGTGTTTTATCAAGCAACTACAGCATTGAAGAAACAATATGTGACTGATTTGTTGAGGAAGCAGTGATTGTGATATTTTAGTTCTATATGGTTAAATTGTGCACGTTATATTTTGGTTAAATTTGGTAGTGATTTGATACTTAAATGTTGTCAAAGATATATTATGGTGTTATACACAAGAATGTTTGTTCGATTTGGTTCATTATATAAACTTTCTCCCTCTTATCATATAAAATTATGAATTTTATATATTAATGATTTATTTGGAATTTTATATTAATGATTTATTTCAAATTATTGTTAAATAACAAAATTTCAATGATAAGATAAACCAAACACATAATGTCTAATGGGAATGGAATCAATCCATTCATGGAAAAAAAACAAACAAAATCAAACTTTAATCCATTCCCTTGATATTTCAAACTCATTCCTTTTCCGTTTCCCTTGGAAAAAACAAACGCACCCTTAATTCATTGACTAAAGTTTAGAGGTAAATAACTCTTAACTTATGAAAAAGAACAGATCGCGATCACAGATTACACGTCAATGTTCATATTCTGAACGGTAATGTTCAAAATTTGGACCATAATTTTTTTGAACGTTTTCAGTGAGAGATGTGGTGACATACTCTCAAAAACTTTTATAGCCCAAATTATAAACATTAACTTGTTATCTGTGAACGCGGTTCGTTTTTCGTAAGTAACGCTTTGTTCCCATCCGATTTTTTCTCTTAATAAGTTAAGACTTAAATTAATTAATTACCTTAGCGTGGATGGTGTGATAAACGGTGGATTGATCCATAACAGAGAAGGTAGCATTGACAACCTCCACACCTTCATCATGAAGAACTCGAATCGCTTCGGTGAAGACGGATTGACAATCTGTGCCAGTTATTAACACCAATTGCAAAGCGGATTCTCCTGCTAAGTGGATATCCATTTTGGGAGTTTTCAACCCACAATATGATGATCTATGATTAGTGTTATGTGTTAAACTGCTTTTCTTCTCTTTTAGCCTCTCCAACTGCGCCTGCATCTTCTTTATGTACTTGGTCGCCTCGTCTATTTGCTCCGGCAACGACATATTCTCCTGCCCATAAATCCGAATAATTAAGGGTTTACTCAATGATGCAATATCCAACCTTATAATATAATTAATATAATCAGAATAATCCAAACCCGAGAGGTGGATCCATGGTGATGGGGGACGAGGGAGTTGAGGTGGGTGAAGAGATTCTTCATCTGATTCCTCCTGTTCTTCTCTATTGTTTTTCTGTCGGGTTTGCAAGAGAAAGAAGATGAAGCTTTAGGGTAGTTTTCCTCCATGTGATCGATGAAGCCTTATCCGCACCACTGTGCTGTAAATATGTTGGGGTTTAGGACACCCTTTAGCTATTTATATTAGAGCTACCTTATATATATATATATTACGAGAACAAACATAGTCATATCTGATCTTGTTTGATTCGTCTCAATGAACACTTTAACAACATTAAAATTTTACAATTTTTAATAATATGTAGTTAGAGATATTAATGATGCAAAACTCGTATCGACAAACGTAAAAAATTAAAAATGGACAAACAAATAGGGACGGAGAGAGTACGACGAAAGTGAAAGGAAGTCATGGGCTTAAATTCAATCATTTTACACTGCTTTTGACCGCGCTGTCTCGAGTCGTAATCCGTCGCACTTTATTTACCTCGCTCATTAATTCATCTATTTCGCTCATTAATTCATTTCTTTTTGAAGTTTCAAAATATGAAATGTATAATTTATATTATAAGGAAAGTGATATTATTATTATATTTATAAACTTGTTTTTTAGAGTGCATATCTACGTGGATATATTAACGTGTGAATCCTAACTTGCTAGATAAATTCATGCATTTACAAACAAATAATGATGCAATATAAGTGAGATTGAGTATGTAATTAAAACATGTATATGCATGTATTTATGTGTGTTCAAGTGAATACGCATTCGTAAGGTATTATGTGTGTTCTAAGGGCATAAGATAAGAACTCGTAATGGAAAGAAATTCTAAATATTTTGATTTTGAGTTATATTTTTTAATGTGATGGGTTATATTTTTACCATGCAGGAAAACAGTTTACATTTAAAGTATAAAGTATGCTTAACCCTATTTTTCTAAGTCATTGTTGATAAGAAGATGGATAAAAATGTTAAATTATGTAGACCTAAGTGTTTGAGAGTTAAATTCAAATTGTTTGAGAAAATGAGAAAACAAAATGGATACTCATCCTGATACTTTATAAATAACTAGTATAGTCCCCGCGTCATGTGCGATAATTATTTAGTGTTTATATATAATATAATTTATATACAACAATTTATGATATTATAAATTTTTTAATCTCACTTGTATCAATTTTCTTTAACTAAAGTTCAAAAGTAATTTTTTTATATTGAAATATATTAGATATACATTTAAAAGAGATAGAAACATGTGAAGTAAACATGTCTTAGTATATAAACCATGAAATAAAAGATTATAATATATTAGACTTATAATTAAAATATTTTGAATAAAGTTTGGAGAAATAACTCTCTTTTAATATATATATATATATATATATATATATATATAGATAAATAAAGATTTTAAAAATCAGAAAACAAAGGGTCTTTTCCTAAGATGTAATTACCCATACAATTTTATATAAACTCAATCTATAAAAATCATTGAGTCTCGGCTAAGTTTCCGTTCAAATCATCAAGAAAAGGAATCGAAATAGGCACGTGCTAATTAAGATTGGTAGAGAAGCGAAACCTGTGGTAATGGAAGGTTGGATATATAGAGCAATATGGACCGTCCAATTTAAGCATGATCTTCTGACCGCTGGTTCAGCTATTATCTCGTCAGTGTGTCAGGTACTGGACGTACTACAGTAATTAATCCAATTAAGATTTGACCTAATTTGGACTAAATATTTACTCCAAATATCATGTCATGTACGAGTAGATGTATTATTAATTTTATATTTTTTAGTATGTAAATTAATCTCTCCGTCCCATAATATTCTTCTTATTTGAGATTTTTACACTATTCACAATTTAACACAATTTACTTGATTATTTTCAATTTATAAAATAAAACATAGTCATATGATATCTTATTTTATTTGTCTCATTGACTACTTTAACAATATCAAAATTTTATAATTTTTAAAAACGTATTACTGCAAATATTAATGACGTAAAATGTGCATTGACAAATGTGTCATAATGAAATAGAAAGAACATTATGAGACAAAGAGAATACTCTGTATTATACATTTTTTTATGACTGTATATCTTTTTTGAATTTATATTTTGTTGTGCACTCCTGCGTACATACTCTCTCCCTCCAATATTACGTCCTAATTACTTTTCTGATTCTATTCACAAATCGAGATTCTCGTAGAATTATTCCAATATATACGAATAAAAATAGTCATGTGAAAGTCTAAATGAGTTTTTTTAGAATATTAAAAAAATTTAATCTTTATTAACGATATAAAACGTAGATCGATATATATATAAAAAATAAATAAAATTTATATTACGAAAGTGACCCAACCAGACATCGTAGTTCGCAACGAGTGAAGGAGCAGCCTTTACATCTATTCACTCACGATTTGGTCAAAGCTTTGACCAAAAATATACTGTCATATCCTAAGATTGGGCTTAGAAGCCATTTCTTGTAATTGGGCCTTGGGCCTACATTACTTGTTGGGTTGTAGCAAGTTGTGTAACAAACCCAATAAGCTACTGTAGCTCCACAGGAAGTGTTATCCAACAACGAACAATCTAGTCCTTCTAGTCTCTTTTATCGTCTTCTTCCCTCTATCTCCTTCTTGTCTAACTTCTCCAAATCTTCTCACAGTTTATGCAGTTTGGAGAGTTAGAAATGAGAAGATTTTTAAGGGAGTACAGAAGACTGTCGGGCAATGTGCTTAAGAGATTATTTTTCGATGTAAATTTGGACTTATGTCCTATTCGGCATTTAATCATTTTGCCTATATTTAAACATCTTATAAACTAACTTATTATCACAATAAGCTAGAATTTCAACATTCTTGGGAAATTAAGCTACGTTTGTTAAACAGACTCTAAGAGTGAAATGTCAAGGTGCCAAAGACTTCCGTAGACAAGTGAGAATCTAGAGTTTGTTGAGAATGGTTTTTTGTATTTGATATGGGCTTAGTAGAGTGAAGGGGAAACTTTAAAGAGGTAAACTGTCAACTTTTTATTAATAATACTTATCATTAACAAAAAAAACTTAGGATATAACATTATGATAAGGGGAATTAAGAAAAGGAGAGTAAGTAAGAATAATTATTAAAGCAAGAAAAAAAATCAACGTCTCCCAATCGAATCAGATTTTTTTAAATTTTCACGTGCAAGAGACGTTCTCAAAACCAAGTTGTCTTTGAAAAGAAAATACATGAGGAACCTTTGTACAAAGTTGCACATTTCAGAAAAAGATTCTCATTATCTGTTATAAGTTTTGAAATGATATTTAAGTTAGAAGGTTTTAGACAGTTACTCTGTAGAATTATGAAAATAAAGACTACTACGTACTTTTAGGAAGATAATAACAAATTTTCCGATCAAAAGTAACAATTTTGTGGATTGGTGGATACAAAACGTATACCAACATATATGCTAAAATCAAATGAGACTTATATGATAAGTCGGACTATCGGAGGGAGTATTAATATTTCGTGTGGATTGGTGGAGCCAATGAATGCACAAGAAAATCAATGCACTAGAAAATCTGCCGGGGAAAAGGAATAAAGCTAACAGATAAATCCATTGTATAAGAACTTGCAACAAATATATACTGAAAATCCGGCGAGAAAAATTGAAGCTTTTATTTTTGAATTTTTTTCTAAAATAAGCATTTTATCCGAAAAAATTCCCGACGTAGACTCTTTTCAAAACAATTTCCCAAAATAGGCACTTATTTCAGCTTCGGAATTTTTTTACGTGTGAGAGACGCTGGTTCAACCAGCGTCTCTCCTCCGAAGTTATACATATTTTTTTTTTAATTCCCCGTGTAAGAGACGCTGGTTACGTAAAAAGTAAAAAAAAAGGCTTATTTGTATAAGACGCTGGTGCCTTATACGTGAATTACTGTAGATTGGATGGGCCGATGGGGAATCTTAGGAATTGTTAATTTTTTTTTTTTAAAGTTTATATATATATATATATTATTATACATGACTTACTCGTGTTTGGATGGCTCGTATGGGCTCGTTTGAAATCGGAATCGATCACGACCGATTTCGTTGGGTCCGTATTGATCCCAGCTTTCACCAGATATGTCTCTCGCTCGATTCTGATTTCGAACGACCCCATACGAGCCACCCGAACAAGCGTAAGTCTCGTGCGTACCTTCTACTGTAAATGGATATTTACAAATTCGTTCCTCCATATCACGCGATGAGAGACATATCTGGTGAAAGCTTGGATCAATACGGACCCAACGAAACTGGTCGTGGTCAATTCCGATTCCGAACAAGCCCATACGAGCCATCCGAACAAGCGTAAATCTCGTGCATACCTTCTTTCACCAGTTCGGAATCGGAATTGACCACGACCAGTTTCTTTGGGTCCGTATTGATCCCAACTTTCACCAGATATGTCTCTCATCGCGTGATATGGAGGAACAAATTGTAAATATCCATTTACAGTAGAAGGTACGCACGAGACTTACGCTTGTTCGGGTGGCTCGTATGGGCTCGTTCGAAATCAGAATCGAGCGAGAGACATATCTGGTGAAAGTTGGGATCAATACGGACCCAACAAAATCGTTCGTGATCGATTCCGATTTCAAACGAGCCCATACGAGCCACCCGAACAAGCGTAAGTCTCGTGCGTACCTTCTACTGTAAATGGATATTTACAATTCGTTCCTCCATATCACGCGATGAGAGACATATCTGGTGAAAGCTGGGATCAATACGGACCCAACGAAATCGGTCGTGATCGATTCCGATTTCAAACGAGCCCATACGAGCCACCCGAACAAGCGTAAGTCTCGTGCGTACCTTCTATTGTAAATGGATATTTACAATTCGTTCCTCCATATCACGCGATGAGAGACATATCTGGTGAAAGCTGGGATCAATACGGACCCAACGAAACTGGTCGTGGTCAATTCCAATTCCGAACTGGTGAAAGAAGGTATGCACGAGATTTACGCTTGTTCGGATGGCTCGTATGGGCTTGTTCGGAATCGGAATTGACCACGACCAGTTTCGTTGGGTCCGTATTGATCCAAGCTTTCACCAGATATGTCTCTCATCGCGTGATATGGAGGAACGAATTTGTAAATATCCATTTACAGTAGAAGGTACGCACGAGACTTACGCTTGTTCGGGTGGCTCGTATGGGGTCGTTCGAAATCAGAATCGAGCGAGAGACATATCTAGTGAAAGCTGGGATCAATACGGACCCAACGAAATCGGTCGTGATCGATTCCGATTTCAAACGAGCCCATACGAGCCATCCAAACACGAGTAAGTCATGTATAATAATATATATATATATATATATAAACTTTAAAAAAAAAAATTAACAATTCCTAAGATTCCCCATCGGCCCATCCAATCTACAGTAATGCACGTATAAGGCGCTGGTTGAACCAGCGTCTTATACAAATAAGCCTTTTTTTTTTTACTTTTTACGTGTAAGAGACGCTGGTTGAACCAGCGTCTCTTACACGGAGAATTAAAAAAAAAATATGTATAAGAGACGCTGGTTCGGCCAGCGTCTCTTATACATAAAAAAATCAAAAAAAAAATAGCTTCAGCTTCGGAGGAGGCTACGTCGGGAATTTTTTCGGGTAAAATGCTTATTTCAGAAAAAAATTCTTTATTTTTAGCGCGAAAAATTGATGATTCGACTTGCAGGAAATTTATGATGTATCAATACCAGGAACACAAAGTGTTGCTTATACATAGTCTGGTCATAAAAATGTTGCGTACTCCACACTACTTTCCCAGCTAACGCAGCATTATTTCTTAGGCCAAAGTTTTATGGTAGAAACAATTTTTTTTTTCCCCTAATGTTGTATCTCACTGTTTTGTGTATATTTTCTTTCCCAATTTGAAAATAGTACAAATAATCTCGGTCAGTGGACAAGAAATTAAATATTTAGGAGTTTTTTTGGTATAGAAAATGGGTGAGGTAACTCGAATTGAATCTAATTGTATTTGGTTATCGAAAAGATCGCGCTCTTTATTTATTTGAATAGAAAGATTAAAAGCCAACGAGTTTGAACATAGCCGAGGATATTCACAAAATTTCGGCCTTAAACCGACATTTCAGAGTCGGGTTGTATTAACGTTATAAATGCATATTTATAGAGGAAGCAACCCTACTAGACTAAGTTACGTCTATGTTATTTCAAGCTGCTAGTTTCGTAAATATTAGCGTAATCTCTAAGCTAGGTTGTGCATCGATTTATAACCAAAATTTGAATAATGAAACCAATAAGATTTATTATAACTAAAATGGAACATAAGACAACAGAAGATAAAAATAACTTGCTAAATGGATATATAGAACAATGTATTGCATCTAAATTGTAATATAATGGGTGATTTCCTATTGTGGATCAACCCATAGTTATTGGATCTATTTGTAATGAGTTCATGTATAAAATATAAGGGTAAGGTTCATGTTTGGGCTTTGGTCCATATAGCTGAGATTAGCCCATTAGTGATCTGATGCTCAGAAGTGTTATCCGACCCGGTTCGAGGGGATCCGGGGCTCCGAGTGTGACCTAGCGGGCTGGTATATAACCTGGTGATCTTCTTTCTCCTCGGGCACTATTCATTTTCGCAGCTTCACTTCCAAGCAAAAGAGAGAGAGCGATCTTCTAGGGTTTCTGGTTCAAAAGGTTAGCCAGATCTTCGACGGTGGTTCGTAGATCTGTTCACTGAAGAAGCAAGCATTGCTTCTGGTGTTTCCAGAAAGACGGTGGTCTTGTTGGTGCTAGTTGTTCCAAAGGTTGTCTTGGAGGTTCCTGGATGCTCATCGGGCTCGCGAGAGACATTCTTGTTGGCGATAGATCCTAGGGAGTTTCCTTTACCGTTGCTTTACTCTTGCTCTGTATTGCATGAACTTGTTCTGAGATCCTCTGTGTAATGCTCTCTTGTAAACGCTTTGTCTTGCTTAGTGGATTTGGCTTCCAATCTTGAGGCCACGAGGAATAGGCTGAGTCCGAACCTCGATAACATTTGATCGTGTTCTTTACTTTCTGTTTGTGCCAAGATTGAGTAGATTCGAGTACCAATTTTATCAAATTGGTATTAGAGCCAGGTTGCCCTAATTTCCGTGTCTTCTCTGATCTTGTGCGATTAGATTGATACTTCTAGGGCTCTCTGTGTGGCTCTGTGTAAGATCTTGGTCCTTTGCTTCCGCTCACAGTTTGTGTACTCTGTATCTACTTAAATCTTGAGCCTGAATAATTACTGTGTGTGTGCACTAAGAATTCTTGACTTCTGCTTAAGTTCAAGAACTCCATTACTTGCTTACTTCTCTGAAATTCTGTAAAACTAAGCCTTCTTTTCTGACTTGTGTGTCCTTGAAGGTACTATGTCAGAGAATAATGTGAGAATGAAGCCCTTTGATGGGACAAGTGACTTTGCAATGTGGCAAGTCAAAATGAGAGCCATCTTGATCAAAGAAAAATGCAATAAGGCCATCAAGGAGGACTACACCAGTGAGACCTCTGTAGCTAGGAAGCTGGAAATGGATGAGCAAACACATTCTGAGATCTTGATCAGGCTATCTGATGATGTGACTCGACAAGTGGTAAAATTCACTACTGCTAAGTCACTTTGGGATGCCCTTGAGGCACTTTACCTTACTAAATCCATGCCATCTAGGATTTCTCTTCTGTGTAGATTATTTACTTTCAAAATGGATACAAATCTGACTTTGAATGATAATCTGGATAAATTCCTTAGGATGACACAAGATTTAGAAAGATGTGATGATAAAATAGAGGAAACACACCAATCTGTTTTACTCTTGAATGTTTTGCCTGCTCAATTTGATAACTTTAAGGATGTTATTCAATATGGGACTGAGACTTTAACCAAAGCTAAGATTATAGAATCTATCACTCAAAAAAATGAGACCTTAAAAGTGTTTAAGACCAAAAATTCTGAGAAGAAACCTGAGGTTAAAGTTGAAGCCCTTATGGCTAATGGCAAGGCTAAGAAGAAGTTTATTCAGAAAAGGGATAAAAAGTTTGAGTCCTTTAACTCTGGAAATGAAAATGATAAGAAGGAAAAATGCTTCTTCTGCAACAAGACAAGACACTTCATTAAGGATTGTCATAAAAAGAAGAAAGCTGACTCTAGTAAAAATGAAAATGAAAATTCTGCTTCATTACTTGAGTTTAATGATTATTATGACTGTGAACTCCTTATGTGTTCTGACTCTTCTATTGATAATGATTGGATCCTAGATTCTGGATGTACCATGCATGCTACTCCCCATAAGTCTTTCTTTAGTTCCTTGATTGAGTTCAATGGTGGGAAAGTTATGT
Source organism: Oxyria digyna (assembly GCA_029168935.1). NCBI lineage: Eukaryota > Viridiplantae > Streptophyta > Magnoliopsida > Caryophyllales > Polygonaceae > Oxyria > Oxyria digyna. The sequence goes on along the minus strand of JAPVLV010000011.1, from coordinate 31,000,403 downwards.
TAGGAGACTATAGTTCCTTAGCTATTAGAGGGGTGGGAAATGTTCCTCTCTGTATGCATGATGGTAAGGTTAGAGTCTTACAAAGTGTGAGATGGGTTCCAGAACTTAGAAGAAACCTATTATTTGAATCTGCCTTTGATGATCTTAAGTGTCAAATTGTCACTCATAATGGTATAAGAGAAGTCATCAAGAATGAGACTACTGTTATTAAGGGGGTTAAGAAAGGTGGGTTGTATCATGTTATAACTTCACCTGAATTAAACCTCTCCAAAATTGAGAACAATTTAACTCTTGATCAAACTAAAATGTGGCATAATAGATTAGGTCACATAGGAAACAAAGGCCTGGATTATCTGTTTAGACATGGTTTGATTGATAAGAAACCTGTTAACTTGAGTTTCTGTGAAGATTGCATCTATGGAAAAAAGACTAATGATTCTTTCTCTAAGTCTGTGTATGTAGCTAAAGCCCCTCTTGAGTATGTTCACTCAGATCTCTGGGGACCAGCACAGGTAAGTACAGTTGGAGGTAAGAGGTATTTTATATCTCTCATAGATTATTATTCTAGGAAAGTCTGGATTTATCTGCTTAAAACCAAAGATGAGGCTTTTAATGCTTTCTTGAATTGGAAAAACATAGTAGAAAACCAAACTGACAAGAAACTCAAATGTCTAAGAACTGATAATGGTTTAGAATTCTGCAATAATGAATTTAATGAGTACTGTCTAAAGAATGGGATTAAAAGACACTTAACCGTGCCTGGTACTCCCCAACAAAATGGTACAACTGAAAGGATGAATAGAACCTTACTTGAAAAGGCTAGGTGCATGCTAGTTAGCTCAGGAATAAAACACACCTTATGGGGAGAAGCTGTTAATACTGCTGCATACCTTATTAACAGATCTCCCTCATCTGTCATCAAATTCAAAACTCCTCAAGAGTTGTGGACAGGCAAACAACCAAACATAAGTCACTTAAGACCATTTGGATGTACTGCCTATTCACAAATCTCTCAAGGGAAATTGAAACATAGAGCCCAAAAATGTATTATGTTGGGTTATCCTGAGGGAGTTAAGGGTTATAAGTTACTTCTTGTCCAACCTGGGAACTATAAAGTGATAGTATCCAGAAGTGTAACTTTTAATGAGAATGAGTTTCATTTTAAGAATACTCTAACAGCTGCTACTGAGAAGACATGTACAAATTCAGACGAAGAGGCTGAAGGCTCAAACCCCAGCAGAAATTTCTATGTACCAGATCAAAATCCTCTCCCAGAAGAAGAAGAATTTGATCTTGGACATCTCTCCATGAGTCAAGGAGAAGCAAGCAGTGACGCCAGGTTAACTAAATCCTTAGGAGATCAAGACGAGTCTTCTGTGGAACCTGAGCTAGGAGTTCAAAACTCACAACAATTAGGGGAAGGAAACAGGGAAGAAACCTCTCAACTCCCTCTTACTCTTACTAATAATGTTCAAACTATTGTTGCTAGTTCTTCCAGTAGTGCAGAACAACATGTAACTGATAATAATCTTGATAGTTATCAGCTAACTAGAGATAGAACACCTAGGATGAGAATACCTAGTAAGAAGTTTTCTTCTAATGTTGTTGAGTTTGTAACTGTTGCAGTTCATATTGGTTTTGTTGATTATGCCTTTATAACTGCTGATGTGCTTAAAAAACCCACCTATACTCCTGATACTTATGATCAAGCCATTCAGTGTTTAGATTCTAAGAAGTGGTTGAGTGCTATGAGTGAAGAAATAGAATCCATGAAAGTTAATAACACCTGGACTCTAGTTTCTAAACCTGAGAATGCTAAACTTATTGAGTGCAAATGGATTTATAAGATTAAGGAAGGGAATAGTCCTAATGACCCATCTAGGTTCAAGGCTAGGCTTGTGGCTAAAGGGTTTACCCAAAGAGAAGGAATTGACTATAATGACATCTTTGCTCCTGTGGTTAAATATAAAACCATGAGGTTACTTCTTGCTATGTGTACTGTGTATGACTGGGAATTAGAACAAATGGATGTAAAAACTGCTTTCTTGCATGGTGACCTTGTTGAGACTATTTACATGAGGCAGCCTAAAGGCTTTACTGATGAAAATAAACCTGATTATGCTTGCTTACTTAATAAGTCCATCTATGGTTTAAAACAATCCCCTAGGCAATGGAACTTGAAGTTTGATGCATGTATGAAGAAACTTGGATTCACCAGAAGTAGTTATGACACCTGTTTGTATTTTAAAAATGTCAAGTCTGACTCTGCATTGTATGTGTTACTATATGTAGATGACATCCTGCTAATGTGTAGTTCTGAAGTCTTGATTTCCGGAGTTAAAAGAGACTTGAAACTGCATTTTGACATGAAAGACTTAGGCCCAGCTCAGATGATTCTAGGAGTTAGAATTAAAAGAGATAGGAAGAAGAAACTTATGTGGTTGTCCCCAAAGGATTATATTCAAAAAGTGTTAGATAGGTTCAATATGGATAACACTAAACCTACATCTATACCCTTAGGAGGACACTTAGAACTCAAAAGTACTGGTTTTCCCAAAAACCAGATTGAGAGAAGTGCTATGTCCAAGATTCCTTATGATGTTGTTGTGGGGTCAGTAATGTATGCCATGATTTGCACCAGCCCTGATTTAGCTTTTGCTATTAGTGTGTTGAGTAGGTTTATGTCAGATCCTGGTAATGTTCACTGGATTGCTATGAAATATACTCTGAGATACATTTGTGGAACCAAAAACTTAGGTTTAGTTTATTCTGATCATGACAAGAAAAGACAATTTCTTGACTTTGTTAATTCTGATCATGGTAATAATAAGGATAACAGAAAGTCTGTTACCTCTTACTATTACACTTGGGCATGCAATTGTATTTCTTGGTAATCTCAGAAACAGTCAGTGGTTGCTTTGTCTTCCACTGAGGCTGAGTATATAGCTACTGTTGAGGCAGCTAAAGAAGCAATTTGGTTGATTGGTTTGTTGAATGAGATTCAGAGTGCGACTTATGTTCCTGTTTCACATACTGACAGTCAAAGTGCATTGTATCTGTGTAAAGATCCTATGTATCATGAGAGGTCTAAACACATAGACATTAGACATCATTTTATTAGGGATCTTATGGAAAAGGAACAGATTATTGTAATGAAAATTAAGGGTGACCTTAATCCTGCTGATTTTGGATCTAAGATTGTCACTGCTGATAAGTTTGCTTTCTGCAGGGATTTCTTGCATATCTGGGATGTTCCTTGATGACTAGCAGGGATGATTGGTTGACGATGGTAGGACAACTTCAAATCCACTCCTCTCTCAGTAAAGGGCTGTGTTCTACAGCTTGAGTTAGGCATTATAAGACATAGCAAATCAGGAGGGCATATGTAATATAATGGGTGATTTCCTATTGTGGATCAACCCATAGTTATTAGATCTATTTGTAATGAGTTCATGTATAGAATATAAGGGTAAGGTTCATGTTTGGGCTTTGGTCCATATAGCTGGGATTAGCCCATTAGTGATCTGATGCCCAGAAGTGTTATCCGACCCGGTTTGAGGGGATCCGGGGCTCCGAGTGTGACCTAGCGGGCTGGTATATAACCTGGTGATCTTCTTTCTCCTCGGGCACTATTCATTTTTGCAGCTTCACTTCCAAGCAAAAGAGAGAGAGCGATCTTCTAGGGTTTCTGGTTCAAAAGGTTAGCCAGATCTTCGACGGTGGTTCGTAGATCTGTTCACTGAAGAAGCAAGCCTTGCTTCTGGTGTTTCCAGAAAGACGGTGGTCTTGTTGGTGCTAGCTGTTCCAAAGGTTGTCGTGGAGGTTCCCGGATGCTCATCGGGCTCGCGAGAGACATTCTTGTTGGCGACAGATCCTAGGGAGTTTCCTTTACCTTTGCTTTACTCTTGTTCTGTATTGCATGAACTTGTTCTGAGATCCTCTGTGTAATGCTCTCTTGTAAACGCTTTGTCTTGCTTAGTGGATTTGGCTTCCAATCTTGAGGCCACGAGGAATAGGCTAAGTCCGAACCTTGATAACATTTGATCGTGTTCTTTACTTTCTGTTTGTGCCAAGATTGAGTAGATTCGAGTACCAATTTTATCATAAATCAATGACACATGACGTACCACAATTTTGATTTCGGTTATTTCACTCGCGATCAAGGCAAAAATAAAAAATCTGTATTCAACAATCACAATCAAGTGACGCATTGACATGTACATACAACAATCTAACTCGAATACTACGGTTAAATAGATGTCGATTACATGTTCTAAATCAAATACAACATTGACAAGCAACAAGGCAACCAATAAAAAGAGAAATCAACCCTCAAACATGTAGCTCAAGTGATAGGGGTTGTACTAGCTAGCTTAACCATAGGTCTCGAGTCCGAGCTATGTGAATACAACTATGTTGAATCTTCAGAGAGAGAGAGCTTTGTCGCTCAATGGTGTCCTACTCAGTTCGGAAAGGTTGCTCACTTTGCCAACATTTCTTGACCAAAAATAAAGTAAAAAAAGAGATCAAAGAACATGTTGACTTGTATCAAAAGAACAAAGGTCGGTGGTAGTGCCGCCGCCACCAGTAAGTATGTTGATGACAGTGACATTTGATGCTGAATCGAATTACGGTTTAAGGCGTCAGAACTCAAGGTCAAGGGTGTGTGAATTACTAGGGTTGCAAAGTGACATACAACTAAAAGACTCCAAGAGACGAGTTGGGGGCGAATAAAGTTTACTGTGAAGCGGCCTTCATCAGACAATAACTAGGAGCTTCTTAGCTGCATACGACCAGTGACTTACGTATGATCTTAGCTTAAGAGAGGCTAAATCTCGCGTGTCTATAGATACCAGTAAAATTTACTAGAAGATAGTGATTGTGGGCCAAACACCTCTAATTAGGCCCAAACTCTAAACTCGAACAAACGTTGTTAATTAGGCCTTACCAAACACACCCTTAATGTTGCTAGACGGAGTTGAAAGGTGAGACATGGTCTAGTATTCAGGCTAGATGTGAATTATAGAGTCAATGCATATGCAATTTGACTACCATTAAAAGTCAATGATATGCAATTATTTGACTACTCTACATTCTTATATTGAAAATCTGCAGGAAATAAAAATAAATATTTGTGTTTAGTTGGAAAAAAAATCTATGAAAATCATGGAATTCAATGGTATTAAATTCTTTATTTTATTATGGGTTTATCTTACAAGATTTTATCCAAAACTTTCTTTTCTACAATCACTATCTTCTAAAATATTACTCACTTCGTTTCTTTATAATTGTCATTTTAGGAGTTCATTATATAGTTATAAAATATATACATCATACTCGGTATAATAGTAAAATGTGATTTTATAAAAGAATTTGATACAATCCACTGGAGCTTCATTCATGAGGTACTCGACTTCTTCAACTTATACTCGAATCTGGTTCAGTGCATCACGGCCTACATTTCTTCAGCGTTCTACTGGATTACCATCAAATGTGGAGCTTCATGGTTTATTTCAAGGAAAAAGAGGAGTTCTACTCGATTACCATCAAATGTGGAGCTTCATGGTTTATTTCAAGGAAAAAGAGGAATAAGACAAGGAGATCCCTTATGTTTCTATTTATCCATCATCATCATGGAGTTCTTGAGTAATAAAGTAAACAAATTTTTTACCAAAAAAATAGTAAACGAATCTTATGCTATAGGCTTTTGAATCCACTCTAATTTAACAACTTGTTACAAGTGAGGTTATGGTAAGTTATAAGGGGGTGGAGGAGTGGGCTCTAATCTAAGTTATAAATAAGGCCAACTTTGATGTTCATTCCCCAACCCAAAACCTAACCACAAAATGGATCTTCTCAAAACCAAATTCCTCCTCCTCCTCTCTCACTTCACCTTCCTTTTGGCCTCCTCCTCCTCCGGCCAAATACTCCCGCCGGCCGCCGCCCCTTCCTACCACCACCACCACCACCACCACCCTTCCACCACTCACTCTCCACCCATTAAACCCCCGGTTCACCCTCCTGTTAAACCCCCGGTTCACCCACCTGTCAAGCCTCCGGTTCCCACTAAATCGGTGTCCGTACAAGGTGTTGTGAACTGCAAGAACTGCTCGTACCACAATGTGGACACTCTTCTTGGATCCACCCCCCTCCCCGGTTCGTCCTCCCATACTTCATTTAATGCACACTCAATTAATCACACTAACCCTGTTTCCGTTTATGTTTCCGTTTATGTTTCCGTTTATGTTTCTGTTTATGTGTAGGTGCAACGGTGGTGTTGAAATGCAGGACAATCGGAGCAGTGTTGATGAAGAACGCCACAACAGACAAGAACGGCTACTTCAACATTTTAGCCCCCAAAGGAGTCGTCTCCTACAAAGCAACCAGGTACTGTCACGTCTACCTTGCAGCGGTGCCTGCCGGCGCCACCTGCACTCAGGCCACCGACATCAACGGCGGCCGTAAGGGCGCCCTTCTCAAGCCGCAGGAGACGTTGGCGCCTCTTCCCTACGCGCTCTTCACCGTCGGGCCCTTTGCTTACCAGCCACCCAAGCACCGCTGCCACAACACCACCTCTAATTAATTTAATGTTTTGATTGATGATCTGTTTTCTTGGATTCTGAATAGGGTAATTAAGCAGGAGTGTCAGTGGAGCAGTAGCTCTGCACGCTACGCTGCTTCTGTTTTCTTGGATTCTGTTTTCTTTATTTTTGTCTGTGTTTTTCATGATTTTGCCCCCCTGTTTTCAGCCAGATTGCTAAAATATGCAAACACAGCGTGGTTTTCGATTTTGACTACTGTTCGGGAATGCCACTTTCCCTCTTAAATTTTGTAAGGGATGGATCCGCGGCCGGGCTAGAAGCAATCGCATTTGCGAGGCCCAGACTCTAAAACGGCCCAAATTATTAATTTGAAACTGACTGACTTCAAATCTTGTTTTTGGAATACATGACAAGTTTGAATGCTTGCTGAACCACGAGAAAAGATCAAGGTATGAACAGAAATTACATGTCGGTACGTTAATGTTTTGGAGACTTTGACAGAATTTTTACTTTCTATCCGATGTGAGATGACTCCCTATATAATCACACTTGAACCAGTCCTTGATGTCTCAGTTTCTTCTATATTCATATACCCAAAGTAAGAACAAACGAATCCGAATCGATCTCATTTTAGACACTGATGCGCCGCTCTGATATCATGTTAGAGACCGATACGTTTATAAGATCTCATTTTAGACACTGATGCGCCGCTCTGATATCATGTTAGAGACTGATACGTCGTATAAACGGGAGCGCAACATAAGAATCATAGGACCACTAGATACAAGATAGGAGTTCACCATTTGCCCAAGAAGAGGATATAGGCTGTGTAAAGACTTAAATCTCTAGATTTTTCTCTCATCTTGTTGTAGTGTTGTACACTACTACTGCCAACAAATAGTCCTAGACAAACCAACTTATTGGCCTCAATTGTCACATCGCCTTGTATATATCTTCAAAATACATCACTTAAGCATGATGGAATACTTGTTGAATGGATGGAGAAGTATGATACCCGGTGCCAAGGTTTCTGACCAAAATCATACATGACCAACATCAAAATGGTCATGTGAAACATACTAAACCATATCGCAAAAAATTTCACACCCACTTTTTTTTATAACTGGCACTCACTCTTGGGCGCACTCGGAATGCGTCCAAACCTTTTTTAAAAAACTCTGTTCAGTTTTGGGCGCACCTAGGATGCGACCAAAATCAGACCGAATTTTTGAGCAGTTTGAAGGCAAAACAAAAAAAAATTTGGGCGCATCCAGAATGCGCCCATAAATGACCTAGGTTTTTTGGGCGCGTTACGGATGAGCCCAAAACGGATGCGGGGTTAAACGCCCTGCTTAAAAGAAGCTATCTGCATAACAGATCGAGGAAGGTTTGCCACAATTAACATAAACATGTTAAACCTTTATAAGCTTACAATATACCGGACTTGCTGATTTGAAGTGAGATTATTTCAAGAGAAAAGACAAAAGCAAAAAAAAAAAGGTTCATACAATTCATCCATTGTCCGGCAAAACCAAAAAACAAAGTAAGCATATCCTAATATATCTTCCTATTAGGATCATCCCCTGCCCTCTTCTTAAGATGATCCTCCATCAACTCCTCCGGCGTCTTCTCATCATCAGACTTCCCTACAACCGTCTCCTTAACCTTCTGTCCCGCGCCTTTAGCGGCGTCCCACGCTCCTTTCACCGTCCCCTTAACCGCCTCCCCGACTCCCTCGCTTCCTTCCTTGGCTTTCTCGGCCGTCCACTCCGCCGCCCCCTTCACCTTATCCTTCGCCCCTTCTTTCGTCTCGTGCATGCTCTCCTTCGTGTCGTGCATGCTCCCCTTGGCTCGCTCCGTCGTCTCCCACGCCTTCTGCTTCGCGTCGTTCTTCATTTGTTGCATCTTCTCCCCCGTCCCCTCCTTCGCCTTCCCTGATACGCTCCGAGCCGCCTCCTCGGTTATGTCTCCTAGGTCTCGGGCGCCTCTTCGGGTCTCCGCGTCTTCGAATCCGCCCTTCATTTCCTCCGCCGCTCGCTTCGTGTTTTCCAATCCTTCTTTCATCGCCTCTTTCCTGTTCCTCTGCTCGTCTTCTCCCGTGTATCGACTCTGCCACCATCGCAATCAATTAACAATTGGTTTTAGGATGAAACTTCATGGACTTGTACGTATTGTGGGCCTAATACGCACGTGCACACTCTTATGCACGATCGTGTTTATCGACCCGCCGAACTTTATCAGCAAACTACATTCAATTTGCTATAAACAACAATGACATGGATATATATGTACCTCGGAGGAAGAGAGGGTGGTGATACTGATTCTTGACGCCCTTCTAGGATAGAAAGCACAAGTAGGTTGTTGAGGTAAAGCCTTTGATAGCCTCAACATGGAGTTCTTCCAGACCATAATCGACACCATTTCTTCTTGTTCGTCTTGATTGATCGATCAATGCCAACAATATAAACGCTTTGTTATTTTGTGTTGTACGTTTTCAGGTCAAGGGTGCTAATACTTATTACACTGCATATATGCATGATGGAAATACCTTTTCATGACACGTAGCATGCCTGTTTGACACGTGGTGCTCAGGCTTGTCTCTTTTCTACTTACGTGTCCTTGCTAGTCAATACATGTAAACATGGTACATAACAAATAACCGACCAGCATATTTCCTCACGAGCTTATCCTTACACCTCAACAGTCAACACTTGGCCCATTTCCAAGGAAAGCCCAACTATAATGGGCTTCAATCCGTACAGGAGGGGTTGGTCCACTTAGCTTCGAATCAAATATTCCTTTTCTTAATAAAAAAATTGTTTTAGTTTAAGGTCTCTTTGGATGTGTGATGACAAATTTTCCTACACATTTTCTTAATGCACTCAAGTTACCAAAGGTGTGATAAGTGGTTTATAAAACCATTTGCGCGAATTCGTGTATCGCATCAACATCGTATCTGAACCTATTTATTCGTTTCTTTTGTTTCCTATTATGTGTTGCAAGCAAGATGCATGTTCCGTATCAACGTTTTAAGTTAGTGATCCTCTATAAACGGTACATAATATCGCGTACACCCGATAAAATATTTCTCGGAAATGGTTAGGTTTTCACCCTAAGAAGTAAAATATCATACTTAAGATATTGTAAAAGATTAACGTACAAGAGAATGTAGGTTGTTATTTTATAACTTTATGCGACTTACTTTTCAACGTTTTAAAAAAAATGAATTTCTAGTTTTTCCAAACCTAGAAACTCCAAATATCAAACTCGTATCTTTAATGCGTGTGAGACTGGATTACTTACACATGAGTTAATGAAGCCAATCTAATCCAGTGACTCCAGTGAGTGACACTATTCAGTCCAATAAGTTAAAAAAAGACTAAACCTTACGAATAACATATTTTTAACATATTTTACAACTCTAAGAAAATTGGAAACAGCGAATAAGTTGGGTCTTCTGTTAATTAACAGTGTGATGAATAATTTTACGTCAGCGGTAAGCGGAAGTCTGACAAGATGATGTCATGCAAACAAAAGCCTGTTGTACGGACTTACTGTGGCTATCATCCATTGGCGACGAATTAATACGTCATGATTCATAATGTTCATGTAATAGCCACCAGGCAAACCACCCTCCGCCGTCATCCTCCTCCCTTAAAACGCGCATGCATAAATTCTTTGGACATTCACTATTTACGCATTACGTACTACGGAGGATTATAACACAATATAATAATGTTACGGAGTATTTATATAATTTCCGTCGCAAAACTCTCACTTCATTTCATATCATGCAGAGTTTCACAGCAAGATTCCTTTTCAATTTTCAGCCTCACAACAATATTGTTCCTTTCATTTTTACGGTAAACTATATTTTAGTACATTACATCATAGGTGCTAGTGCACATGCTCAAGGTTTTAAGATTGTCGATATATGATTCTAAAATATTTATTGAAACCGATTTTAACCAGTTTCACGCTCTTATATCAAAGTATATATATAATTTTTTTAAAGTAACATGAAAATAAGATAAGTCTAAGATTAAAATTAATTTTTAAAATTAAATTGTACGATATATTAGTATCCTACATGTCTTACTGAATAAATATTTAATAAAAATATTTTAAGAAGAGAAATTGAAATGATGAACGATTTGAACTTAATATGAAGACGTTTTATTTTTATATGTCCGTAATAAAAAATAAGCCATATCATTAAAAATAAGTATAAAATATAACCGGCGGTTCCAGACTATTTGGATCACTAGTGGATTTCTACGGTTTTATGAAATCATGAACAAGAATCGAAATCGACTTCAAACGATACTCGATGATTTTGATTTTTGTTTCTAGCGGGATTTTGAACAATTTTGAAACCGTCGATCCTCGATTAATTGAACCATTGAATATCTCTACACTAACACGATCGCGAACAAAAACTTACCTTATGAGTTTATTTTCTTCTAGAAACTATCTTAATATATACTCACTTTGTGTTACTAATACATGTCTTTCTAGCCTATTCTTTTTGTTAAAAATTACGTGTCTTTTTCGATATTTTGAAATATTTTTTTTACCAAGTTTGCCCTATAGTAATGAGTTATTTATTTTTACATTTTGTCTTTATAATGACACAATATTAAATGTTATTTTTATACAATTTAAATTTTCACAATGCTATATATTTTTTCGACTATTCAACATCGGGGCTGATGAAAATTACTACTCTAATATTACATTGGTTCATGTCTTGATACTATTTGCATTAACTCCATTCTGAATATGAGATCCTTGGGTGATTTTTTTAACTAGTGAGTGGTCAACCTTTTTAGGCAAGAAATCACAAACCCACAATATTATTAAAAAACTTGTGGTAGAAGAAACAGCCCTAATGTACATTTGCATGGTTATATAAACCCCCATCACACCTCTTCATCTCCCTCATCCTCCTCCCCTGCTTCTTCTCCTTCCTCTGTTTTTCCTGCAACACAAATGGAGGTCCCCCAACCCGACGATGCAGCAGCCCAAAGAGAGCTCCATCCGGCGAGGAAGTGCCCTCGTTGCAACTCCATGAACACCAAATTCTGCTACTACAACAACTACACCCAAACCCAGCCCCGCTACTTCTGCAAAAGCTGCCGTCGCTACTGGACCCACGGCGGATCTCTGAGGAACATCCCCGTCGGCGGATCCATGCGCCGCTTCAAGCGTCCCCGGATCGAGGAAGATGAGGCGACGGTGCCGAACCAGCTGATCGTCCCTTCGTCTTCTCTGATGCAGCCTTCTCCTTCCTACTACTTTCCGAGTCTCGGCGGTTTTGCAGGGTCCGGGTTCTATTCCTCCCTTGTGGCGCTGCAAACCATGAATCAGGCTCCCTATAATTTCGGTAATTTCTTACAGGGGTTGGATTATGGAACCGGGGTGTTTGAGCATAAGCCTAATTGTGTTACTAATTCTTCATCTGGAGAAGGAGAGGGCCCACAGGTGGTGGTCGGAGATGATGCCGATCTCAAGCCGGATCTATCCTTTGGTGGTGGTGTTGGTGGGAGCCGTGATAATTGAGATTTAGGAGACTCATTTCAGTACTTTCATTTCTAGTCATTAATTAGTATTTTAGCAGTTGCTTAATCAGTTGATTCCTAATTTAGTTATGCGTTTTCGAGTTTATTTGTTTCTAGATACACAGTAGATCCATTGAACGTACTTTTAACTATAACATGTTATGTACTCATGTTCTAATGGTTTTCTCTGAAATCATAATAATAATAATATATTTATGCATGTAAGTTGTATCGACTGGATCGAGTTTTCAAAATTTATTAGAAGTACACTCGATTGATTAGTTTAATTAATCTGTAGAATGAAAATTTTGGCATTCGGATATACATGCATGACGTAAAGCAAGTACAGTATATACACACATATCTATTCTCTCACAGTAAGCAAGATGAGATGACAATAAGGGTCTTCCCCCCCTCAATCACAAGTCCATAATTCCACCTTCAGAGAATGACTGGACCTTCTTATTATCTATTGGTTTCATTGTGAAATATAATTATACATAATGTATTGCTTCATTCTTATAAATTTTAAGATCTGTTTCATGCATTTTTGGTGTTTCAACTTTTTTTTGGGTCAAGAGCATACATATATCTATATTCTCTTATTAAGTGATGAAGATACAATGTATGTCCTGCAACAAAGTATCATGGACAGTAAAGTTTTTCACATTTATAATGTGAAAAAGTAAACATGAAGTCGAAATTGTTATACAGAGGAGAAATGTTTTAGGACTAGACTAATCCGTGCACAATAGCAGAGCCAGATGTTTTTTTGTCTAAAAGGAGGCCAATTTTTATCTGAAAATATTATAATGTATAGTATCTGAAAATATTATAATATAAAATAACTATTTTTAACAGCAAATTATTACAATATACGATAATGTATAGTACTCCCTCCGTCCCTGTTTCCGTCCCTGTTTGTTCGTCCTGTTTCAAATTTTGACACTATTCACTAATCGAGAGAATCTTCTAAATATCTTTCAATATATAAGATAAAACATAGTCATGAGTGGTCTTGTTTGATTCGTTTCGATTAGTACTTTAAGAATATTAAAAAATTATAATTTTTAATAACATATAATTTGATATATTGACGATATAAAACGTGCATCGGCAAGTGTGCCAAAGTCAAACAGGACAAACAAAGTGGGACGGAGGGAGTATATTCTATAAAATATTTTGAGCAAACAACAAAAGTAACATATTTAAGTCAATATATAAAAGAGATGAAAATGAGATTAAAAGGTTCCACTTTTAGAAAAAAAGAGAAACAAAACATAATACTCCTAAAGAAGCAAAAAATTAGAGAAGCAAAAATTAAAGGGATAGTTATGAGATTCGAACACAATATCTCTATGATATTTCACACTCTTGCTCAATTAGAGAAACCTTCCGAGCCATTGAAATTTAGTCTAAGACTACTATTACTAATACTATAATATTAGTACTAATATAATCTAGAGAAACCGGAAGTAATGGCTCCCTAGGCACCCCTAAATCCGCCTATGTCCGTACATAAAATCTACGGGAAACAAAGGGTTTGCCGAGCCGAGCCGAGCCGATCCAATAAAACAAAGAAAGAGTCTAAGATCATACTAGCTCTGTTATCACGATGAAGCTAGCAATAGGAGGGGAGCAATCCATTAAGCTTATATATATGGCATGTTTGGTTACAAGGGTTGTGAAATGAAAAAACTATATCCATTGTTAGTGTTTTCCAATTTTGAATTCGATTACCTTCATCATGTATGAGATTTTCATACATCTTACATCCCTTTATTGTGCATCAACTTCAACCTCTAGTGATTTTTTTTTAAAATAGGCTTTTTTTTCAAAAAAAATTCCGCTACAGGCTGGATTTGAAACATTTTCTCAACATACACACAAATTTTAGGTTTGAAAAATTTACACGGTGAAGAGACGCTGGTTTTGACAATGTCTCCTAACCGAATCACATTCTTTCTTTTTTAATTCTTACGTGTAAGAGACGCTGACTACACATAAACTTTTTTTTAAAAAAAATTGTTTGCTGCAAAGTTGCCTCAATGTTTCACTATTACCTCAAGAGATTAGCAGGGGCAATTCAATTGAGGCAAAACCACCACCTTATAGAAACAATTTTTTTAAAAAAAGTTTATGGGTGAGAGACATTGGTAATTAAAAAAAAATGTGATTCTGGGAGACGCTATCAAAATCAGCTCTTCGCCATTTTTTCCAACCCATCTTTATCCAATATTGTATATCAACATCAATTTTTCCATCACTCTGCCTACATAATCCTATATACTTGAAGACCTCCTTCTGCACAACAACATCCCCATCCAACCGCATAGCTGGCCCAATCTCATCGTCTCCCCCAAATCTGAACTCAACGTATTATGTCTTGGTCCTGCTCAATATAAGACCTTTGGTTCCAGCTTCTCCCTCAATCTCTCCAGCTTGGTGTTTACACCGTCTCTACTCTCGTCTACTAAAACGATGTCATATGTAAACAACATACACCATGAAACCCCATCCTGAATCGCCTCTGACAACATATCTAACACCACTGTAAAAAGGAATGGACTTCATTTGATGATGAATTTTTATACATGACCTAATTCGTACGTAGTATTTGGGATTACAACAATTATTTCCTATATCAATGGCATCTACTAGGGGTGGGCATAAATAACTGCAATCGAAAAATCGGAAAACCGACCGATTTTTCTATTAACCGTACTGAAATATTAAAAGTTTTGGATACAATTAACCGAACGATATTATTTGCGGTTATACGGTTAGGAAACAGTTAATTAAATTGTATTTGTGGTTAACCGAAAATATAATATATATATATATATATATATATATTTAATATAAAACAATATGACTATAATAGATTTCTATAGTAAAATTTTATCTTCCAACACTATTTATCTTCATTTTTATTTTTGAATCGGTCTATTTACAAAGTATAAGATTACCGTGACTTTTTTAGGCCACAAAACTTTGTTCAGTTTGTTGCTTTTGTGTCGCCAACAAAACTTTGTGGCTTTTTTAGCTCCTTAATTATGTTGTGTAGTTGTAATTGTGAGATTTTACTTCTTTGAACTAATTTCTTTTAGTGTTCTTTTAGTTTTGTTCTTTTTTCTGTAAAATTTTAAGAGCATATTTTTAAGTTTTTGTTATATTGGTTAACCGAACTAACCGATTTATTTGTACCGAAAATTTGGTTAACCGATATTGGTTAACCGAGAATTATGGTTAGGTAATTGGTTATTAGAAATCACTAACCAAACATTTTGTTAACCGAACGACGATTAACCGACCACGCCCACCACTGTAAAAAGAATGGACTTCATTTGATGATTTGATGATGAATTTTTATACATGAGCTAATTCGTCTCTGACAACATATCTAACATCACTGTAAAAAGGAATGGACTTCAAAGAGGCTGTTGACACGTCCAAAAACGCTCTGAATGAAGCCCCCTGGGAACAGTGACCCAACCGCCGGCGCCTCTACCGGCACATCGGAAGAACTTGATCTTGTCCGACGTTCGACTAAGAAAATGAAACGAGGCCTTGCTGACATACTTGACCCGAACGTTGAACCTGAACATTTCCCATCCCTCGCTGAAGGAACTCAGGGTATTTCGAAGGGACAAAAGTCATTCAAGGAAGCAATGACAGGAGGCAGTAGCAATGAAGTGGTGACGGAATACTCGAACCCGTTCTGGGAGGAGGAGATTACTGATAATGATCTTGTTGATGACGTCCAAGAAACCGATGAAGACCCATATTGCCATGAGATCCTTCTCACGGCAGAGGAGAAACAACGCATTCGTCAACCATGGCGGAACTCAGTCATTATCAAAGTGTTCAGTCGAAGTGTTGGTTTCATCTTCCTTCGTAACACACTGAGACTGAAGTGGAGCACAAAGGGAGAGTTCGTAATGGTCGATATAGGCAATGACTATTATGTAGTCAAGTTCAGGAATGCCGAAGATTTCAATCATGTCTTACTAGGTGGTCCATGGTTAATTGGAGAGAACTACTTGACCATCCAAAAATGGAAGCCAAACTTTGTCGTGAAGGATGAGAAGATCAGATTTGTCACTACTTGGATAAGGGTGCCAAATCTCTCCATGGAGTACTTTGACTCCAGCATTCTCAGGAGGATAGGAGCGAAAGTGGGAAATGTGCTCAAGATTGATCGAACAACGAATGCTGCTGAGAGAGGAAAGTTCACAAGGATCTGTGTTGAAATTGATATCAAGAAGCCGCTTCTCTCCAAGTTTAGGATGAACCAGAAAGTCTGGAAAATACAGTACGAAGGCTTAAAGATGATCTGCTTTGGATGTGGAAGAGCAGGACACACAAATGATGTTTGCTCTAAATATGATGATGAGGATGACATAGGAGGAGAAAAAGAGCCTGATCCACCAGAAGGAAAGGAGTATTGGGGGAGCTGGATGATGCCTGAAGTTGTCTTCAGGAAGAGGCCAGAAAACAAGCAAAACTCGCAGGCAAAAGCCACTGAGTCGACGCCGGCGACGAACTCCGGGGATGCAAATCGAAAGGCGGGGAACACGGATGAGGATGGATTTCAAATCCCAAAGAAATCTCTCCAAGCAAGGAAAGTCAACGAGACTCCAACGACTTCGGGATCTCGTTTCAATATTCTGGAGAAATATGGGGAAAAGGCTGTAATTGAGGAGGAAGTTGCAGCACTACAGGATTCTCTGCAAGGAAAAGAATCAGAAGGGCCACAAATAAGGGAAGCAGACACGAGGGGGAAAGGAAATTCAGGAAAATACGAGGAAAGAAAACAAAGGTAAAAACAGGAAGAATAGGCGAAAACAGGGAATAAAAATACTAGGGGCAAAGATCTTGACCAAGAATAACAATGATGCCACAAGTAACAGCAGGGTTAACACAGCAGGCAAGGAAAATAAAAGAGATTATCTAGTGGCAGGAAAAAATAAGGAAATACAGGTGGCAGAGAATCAGGAAGGAGATATGACAGAAGAAGATTTTTTGGGAGATATTTCTTCAACAAGGAATATTACGAATATTCAAGGGAAATTTTGGGGAAAAGAGGACCCAGGACCCGGCCAAGCTATTATTCCAGTAATTCAGTTTGTAGCGGGTACCAGCGCCTCGTCTCAGGAACACAGTAGTGATCCGCCTGGCAACGATGACGTCTCAATGGAACTTGATCAGGGAATCGGAGCCAAGAATTCTTCGAATGACCCCGTGGTTAACAGAGTGGAAAGTTCAGTTCAGGAACTCGAGGAACAGACAAAGAACTCGGGATGCGAAGCTTTGCAGGGCGGTGATACCGCCATGGAATCTGCAGATTGCCAAGCTTTTTGATAGATTGCTCCAAGACGATAAGCCTCTAGTTAATCTGCTTTCAATGTTGACAAAAGAAATAAAAATTGTTTCTTGGAACACCCAAGGCGCGGGAAGCAAAACTTCCTTCTTGCTCTTAAGGACCTCATTCGAGCTCATGATCCCTCTATTCTCATTCTCCTTGAGACTCGGATCAGCGGCACCCAGGCGGATTTGGTCTGCAAACAAACTGGTTTCGACGGGGTAGTAAAATCAGACGCCATTGGATTTAGCGGCGGGATTTGGGTTCTCTGGAAATCCGATCGAGTGCAGCTTAATTGTGTGGATGTACATAACCAGGTAGTCACGCTGAAAGTTGCTAGAGCCGGGGACGCTACATGGGTTCTCTCTGCGATCTATGCCAGCCGGACGCCGAGAAATAGAGATGAATTATGGAACAGACTCATGAATTTTTGCAGCTCCAACAACCTCCCGTGGATACTCATAGGAGATTTCAATGAAACCTGTTCGCTTGAGGAACGAACGAGCAGTTCAGATGAGATGAGGAGACGCTGCGCTAAATTTAATCGCTGGATTGAGGATATGTGCCTCCTGGACCTTGGCTTCTCGGGTCAGAATTTCACATGGAGTCGTGGTGTGGATCCTCTTACCCGCTCATGCGCTCGACTGGATAGGGGGCTTTGTAACTTATCCTGGCGAAGCATGTTCGGGGATGGGGCCATACGTCATCTCCCAGCGTTGTAGTCAGATCACAATCCACTTCTGCTCAGTATTAGTGGGTTCAATGACTACAGGCCCTTTAACCGATCTTTCAGATTTCAGGCTGCGTGGCTCATGCACCATGAATTCCAGACGTTTCTTACGCAACACTGGACTCATGGAGCACCCATATCTCAAGCGCTCGCGACTCTTACTGAGAACCTGGTAGAATGGAACAGGTCAGTTTTTGGAAATTTATTCCGAAGACGGGATCGACTCTGGCGAAGAATTGAGGGAGTTCAGAAACACTTGTGTAGCACAACGAACAGTGGTCTGATTCAGCTGGATAGAAAACTCAGAAAACAGCTTGAAACCACCCTTGACCAAATACATCTCTTCTGGATGCAAAACGCGAGATCTGATGCGCTACTTGATGGAGACAGAAATACACGCTACTTCCACACCTGTTCAGTAATCCGCAGAAAACAGAACAGAGTCGAGGGACTGCGCAGTGAGAACAACGAATGGGTATGGGACCCAAGAGAAATTCGAGACATGGTCTCCACTCACCTGCAGACTTTATATACCGAGGACCTAGGCAGCATGGGGCTGTTTGATATGCCGAGGGGGAGATTTCCGGAGCTCAGCCAAGCTGAGTTTGAGGCACTATATCGACCATTCTCGCCTGCTGAAATCAAGGAAGCAGTTGACTTGATGGGACCTCTTAAAGCCCCTGGTCCCGATGGGTATCATGCAGTGTTCTACCAAAAGAACTGGATTACCGTTCGGGAAGAGGTCATCAAGAGTGTACTTGGGATATTGCATGGACAAGGGGTTCCAGAGGCTATGAATGAGACCATGATAGTTTTGATACCTAAGGTCCACAACCCAGAGACAGCGCATCAATTGCAGCCAATCAGTCTGTGCAACACTGTCTTCAAGATTGCCACGAAGGCGATTGTCCTTAGACTAAAACCGCTGATGAGGAAAGTGGTCGCTCCCACTCAGTCTAGCTTCGTCCCGGGGCGACAAATAACTGACAATATTGTGATCACACAAGAGGTTATGCATTCCATGCGTTCGACGTCCGGGCTGCCTTTTATGACAATAAAGATTGATCTCGAGAAAGCATATGACAGAGTTAGATGGGAATTCATTCAGGACACGCTGCAAGAACTCCGGATCCCGTCAATGCTCACGAAGGTCATTATGGACTGTGTTTCCTCATGTAGTATGAAAATACTGTGGAATGGGGAGCCCGGTAATCAGTTTCGACCTTCTCGGGGGGTACGCCAGGGGGACCCGCTGTCTCCATATCTATTTGTGCTATGTATGGAGAGGCTAGGCCATATAATTGATGAGGCAATATCATCTCGAGCTTGGAAACCAGTTAGCCTGTCTGAACATGGCCCGGGATTGTCACACCTATTTTTTTGCTGATGATCTTATCTTGTTTGCTGAAGCATCACCGGAACAGATGAGAGTCATAAAGTTTTGCTTAGAAAAATTCTGTGCAACCTCAGGGGCGAAAATTAACTTCCTGAAGTCAAAAATCTGCTTCTCCAATTCCACACCCCCGGATTTGATTGAGCGGGTCTGCCGTGAAGGGGGTATCCTTGCCACTGATGACCTAGGCCAATACCTAGGAATTCCTATGACGAAGGAGAAAATGAATAAGCATACCTTCAAATTCATCTTAGACAGAGTCGATGCTAAACTGGTCGGGTGGCAAATGAAATTACTCTCGATGGTCGGCCGAATCACACTAGCGCAATCAGCAGTAGCGACCATACCGTACTACTCCATGCAGACCAATCAACTCCCTTTGTACATCTGTGACGAAGTGGACAAGCGAACAAGGGGTTTCGTCTGGGGCTCGGTACCTGAGAAACGGAAACTGCATTTACTGAATTGGGAGACGCTGCGGAAGAATAAAAACGCTGGTGGTCTTGGGATGAGGAGTATGCGCCAAGTCAATACGGCGTTCATGACTAAAATGAGTTGGCAAGCCGTCTTGGAACCCGACTCACTTTGGTCTCGAGTTGTAAGAGGGAAATATTGCCATGGGCGCTATGATCGGGACATGTTTCGGTCGGTGAAAGGATCATCTAACCTATGGAGTGGTATGATTAAGGCCAAGGATCAGCTACTCAAAGGCACAAAAACTGTAATTGGCAATGGACTGAACACCTTCTTCTGGACTCACCCCTGGTTTGACAAGGCTCCCTTGGAAAACTTCGTTATAGAACCACTTACCGAGGAAGATCAAAGCAAGATTGTTGCCGACTACTGGGAAGGTGATAGCTGGAGGTGGACTGAATTCTCCCATCTGTTGTCGGCTGCTGTGCTGCAGAAAATTGCCAATGTCTCGGTAGTTGCTGAAGGATCAGGAGATAATTTCAGCTGGTGTGCAACTGGATCCGAAAAATTCACCATTAAATCAGCGCTACAAATCATCCAGAATGAACCTGAAACAGATGAACAAATGGTATGGAAGAGGATATGGAAGGTCAAGACAACCCAAAGAGTGCAGAATTTTATGTGGCTTGTAACCCATGATGCGGTGATGAGTAATGCTAACAGAGTTAGACGCCACTGTGGAACAGATTCTACTTGCACGAACTGCCTAGACCGACCAGAGACAACTCTACACATTCTCCGTGATTGTCCCCTTGCAGCTGCAGTATGAAACGATTTGCTGAACACTGAGCAACGCAAAAATTTCTTCGAGGCAACTTTGGAGGAATGGGTGGACCAAAACATCAGCAAACTGGATTCCTGGGCTACTATTTTCTGTTTTGCTGCTTGGTGGATATGGAAGTGGCGCAACGCGCGTGTATTTAATACCCAGATTGTCATGCCCTATTCCCGTGCTCTCTTCATCAAAGACCGGGTGGAAGAGTACATGAGGCTGCTGCGTGACAGGAAATCAAAGAGAAACAGTAGAGCGGGGCATATGGAGACATGGACGAGACCGAAACAGGGATGGCTGAAACTGAACAACGATGGCTCGTATATGGTGAGAGAAGGGAGGTTGTATGCAGGTGGAATAGTCCGTGACCATGAGGGAAATTTTGTTCATGGATTTACAGCGAGCCAGGCAGGGGAATCAGCATTTCACGCTGAGATTCTTGGCATTGTTCATGGTCTATCTCTTGCTAATTCCCTACAGATCAGCCAACTGGAAGTGGAAACTGATTCCTTAGAAGTCTTGGAGCATGTTACAGCTGATGGTATACCGCCAACACTCCACCGGGATAAAATCCTCAAAATCCAAAATCTGATCGCTGATCCTTCCTGGAAGGTGTGCATCAAATTCGTTCCTCGCCTCGGAAATCAGGCGGCTGACTAGATCGCAAAATTTAGCCGCTCTTGCCCGGGTGAAGTGACTTCACGTATTTTTCTATTCCGCCTGAGGACCTCGGCTTATTCATCGAAGCCGACAAGCTCTTAAACGAGTTTATGTAATTCTTTATGCTTTAAATAAACGGGTATAACCCTCCTTTTGCACCAAAAAAAAGAATGGACTTCATTTGATGATGAATTTTTATACATGAGCTAATTCGTACGTAGTATTTGGGATTACAACAATTATTTCCTATATCAATGGCATCTACATTATGGTTGTCGATATTCTTTATCTTTTTTTTGTGATATAGTTGATTGAATACAGAAGAAGACATATTTGCTTCCATATGATCGTGTATATGTTCATATGCTGATTTTCCAATCATCAAATAATGGATGTATATAGATAACAAGGTGATATTTAATTTCTTCTCTGCCACAATGTTTGTATACATAGAAGTACAACGAGTCAACGAACTATACATCTCTGTGTGTAAAAGATATCATAATTACATCCCATACAATAATTAAGTAACCTTTCCAAATATTTTTGAGCAATACTTGCGACATCTTTCTCATCTCACCCTGTTGAAGGAGGGTTTTCTTCTTTCAGATTGACAACCAGATTGCTCTGTTTACCCTCTTGAGTATATCCATGTCAGTAAGATCTTGAGTTGCAGCTTCATGTTTTCTTCTACTTGTGAATCTCAGCAATACCTTCAAGTTTCTTTTACACTGCGAACAAGATTGCAAGCTGATAAAGTCGGAAGACTGGCAGACAGTTGCATTCACAGATGAACTCATTCATGTCTTTCAAAGCTGAAATCGAACAACGAAAAATACTCTTTCATTTCCCGCAATCTCTTACTCTCGGATCCAAACCCCACCACTTTCCATGGAATACTCATCACCACCACCATATCAACAACCTGAATCTTACACTAAATCTTCTACCTCAATCCAATAAAAGCCCTCTTAAAAACCTCTAGATAAACATCTGAATCCCCATCAATGGCTGCAATCGCATTCCTCAAATTCTCATCCCGAATAATCCTCTTTCATCTCCAAAACCATATATTTACCTTCCTCGTAAATCTCCATCAGTCGCTCCAATGGGACTCGGCGCCTACGTCGTCACTAAAACCCTAACTTTCTCAGTTGCGTTCTCCACTTTCGGTGATCCCATCCCATGGTTGATTACTGTTGCCTTCTTCTTTGCCAGAGGATTCATTAAAACCGGTCCGAGGAAACAAATTGCATATCAGTTCGTTCGATTGTTTGGTAGCTCGTCGCTAGGTTAGGTTAAAGCTTGGAATTCAGCGAAGCGCCGTCAACGCCTGCGATTCCCGTCTCCACTAGGGCTGGTTGGATATTTCTTCCATTGGTGAAGTCTCTTTGCGTTGCTTGTGGAAGCAAATTCGACGATGGTACAGAGAAGAATTTAGGTTGTGGCCTTTCTCCTAATGGCTTAATCATGAGATCAGCCAAGTTATTTGCTGATGTTACATGAATAGGCTTTAAAAATCCTGTTTGCACATGCTCTCGAACATAATGGCAGTCCACTTCTAGGTGCTTGGTTCTTTCGTGGAACACAGGATTCTCTGAAATGTGTTGAGCTGACTTGTTGTCACATAGTAAAGGCACTGGCAGAGGAGCTCGGACTTGCATATCAGATAGCAAACCATATAACCAGTAGATTTCTGCTGATGTATGAGACATGGCTCTATATTCAGACTCAACTGAAGACTTAGACACAGTTTTTTGCTTTTTAGTTTTCCATGAGATCAAAGAATCTCCTAAAAAAACACAGTAGCCAGTTAAACTTCGTCTAGAGAACTTACATCCACTCCAATCTGCATCAGTGAAGGCTTGAATGTTCATTGTAGACTTTGCTGAATAAAAGAGTCCCATGTTTAGAGTGGCTTTGAGGTACCTGACTACATGCTGAGCTGCTTGCATATGAGGAAGCCTTGGACTACTAAGAAACTGAGATAAGTGTTGTGTGGAATAAGAGATCATCAACATCCTTTATAGTAAAGGCAGTGTCTAGACTTTTCTTAAGTGTTTGGATCACACTATCATTGGTTCCTACAAGTAAGAGATCATCAACATAGACAAGAACCAAAGTAGTGTGTCCTTCAGTAACCTTAGAGAAAAGAGAATAGTCCCTCTTTGACTGAATGAAGCCTTGTTTCAATAGGATTTTAGTCAATTCCACATTCCATTGCCTTGAAGCTTGCTTCAGCCCATATAAAGATCTTCTTAATCTGCATACTAATCCTTTCTGTGGCAAAGAGTAACCCAATGGAGGCTGCATATATACTTCTTCATCAATAAAACCATGAAGAAAGACATTGTTTATGTCTAACTGATGTATAGGCCATCCTTTGGTTGTTGCTACTGCAATAAAGTATCTAACAAATGAGAATTTAGCCACAGGAGAAAAAGTTTCTTTGTAATCTGTTCCTTCAATCTGGTCATAGCCTTTGGCTACCAATCTGGCCTTGTGCCTTTCTATAGTCCCATCAGGTCTATATTTGACTTTATAAACCCATTTGGAACCTATAGCTTTCTTTCCTGGTGGTGATGGCATGAGCTCCCAAGTGTGGTTATTCTCCAGAGCATTAACCTCCTTGATCATTGCCTCTTGCCAACAAGGATGTAGTTTGGCTTGAGTATAAGAGGTAGGTTCAGGGGTTTTGATCACATTAAAGAGAGAAGCTATATAGGAAGGAGAGAAAGCAGTCATATCACAATGATAAGTAAGGAAGGATTTTGACAGATTAACATCTTTGGCAAAATTGGGACCAATATAATCATTGTATTTTGCTGGTATTTTGGACTCTCTAGTTGATCTTCTTAACTCACAAGAAATTTCATTGTTTGTTTCTTGTGGTATAGGGTGGACAACAAAATTGTCATTCAGAATAGGTTGGGATTCAGTTGAAGGTTGATCAGTGACAATAATAGGAATTTCTGGTATTTGAGGAGATGATTGTGTGCAATCTGATGAATCTAAAATAGAAACATCAGATAGAGCTGGGTTAACTAAAGGTAAGTCATGATTTTGGTTATGTGGAGATATCTGGCTATTTTGATTGGTAAGGTAAGGGAATATATGTTCTTTGAAAACTACATCCCTACTGACAAATACCTGCTTAGTTGTAAGCTCATACAACTTGTATCCTTTCTGTCCTGGAGGATACCCAATCAATATGCACTTCCTTCCTTTTGCCTCAAACTTGTCTCTATCCTTCCTCTGCTTCAAAGCATAGCACAAAGAACCAAAAACTCTCAGAAAATTGTAATCAGGAACTTTACCCATTAAAACTTCATAAGGAGACTTCCAACTGAGCAAAGATGAAGGCATTCTATTTATCAAATCTGTAGCTGTGAGCACTGAATCACCCCAAAAAGAAATAGGCAATCCTGCAGTCAATTCCAGAGATCTAGCTGTCTCTAACAGATGTCTATGCTTTCTTTCTACACGGCCATTCTGTTGTGGATTACCTGGTACACTCCTCTGCAATAAAATCCCTTTACTGGCAAAAAAACTCAAACACTGATTGTTGACAAATTCAGTACCATTATCACTCCTAAAGGTCTTAATCACCACACCAAATTGATTTTGTATTAGGTTAACAAAATCAACAATGAGATTAAACACTTGAGCTTTATTTTGGAACAAAAAAGTCCAAGTGCATCTACTATGATCATCTAAGACTGTTAAGAAGTACTTAGCTCCATTTCTACTATCAACTCTGTAAGGACCCCAGACATCAAGGTGTACCAAATCAAAACATTTTTCAGCAATCTTTACACTTCTTTTATAAGGAAGTTTGACTTGCTTAGCTAGAATACAAGGCTCACAGTAATGTTTAGACACATCAACTGAACTAAAATCAATAAAATGCTGAAGTTTGGATAAAGGCATGTGTCCTAGTCTATTGTGTAATAGAACTAGACTATCAATAGAATCAGCTGTCAACATATCTCTATGGTTACACTGACTATCTTTATTAGACCCTGAAAATAAAGCAGAAACCAGGTTGTCCTGTGCAAACATCAGTCTTGTGGGAGAAAGCAAATATAGCCCAGAGACTTCCTTCCCCATAGCTGCCACTTTCTTAGTCAAACGGTCCTGAAAAAAACATAGATCACTGTCAAATATTGCCCTCATACCACTATCACACAACAACCTTTTCACAGAGAGCAAACTATGCTTGAAATCTGGAACCAACAACACTTCTCTGGGCACTATTGAATCTGAAAGAACTACAGTACCAATGATCTTTATGGTCTTCCTTGACCCATCTGGTAATCCCACATAAACTGGTTTATCTAGCAACTTATGATCTTGAAACAAATTAATATCATATGTCATATGATCTGAAGCACCAGAATCAATAATCCATACTTTACTAAATTGATCTTTACTAAGTTGACTAGCATTTGAAGATAAAGCAATACCTGTAAAGTCCATCTTGCCACTGGTGGATGCACTTTGCTCTTTCATCACCTTAAGCACCTCATTACAAACTTTGTTGATCAAGTCAGTTTGTGAATCTCTGTGACTGCTTTCCACAAAAGGAGTATCTCCACTGAATTCCACATTAGCAGCCAACTTTCCTGAGCCATTTTCCTTTGATCCTTTGAACCAATCTAGGAATCCCACCAGTTTGAAACACTGCTCCTTCATATGACCTTTCTTGTTACAGTAAGTACACTTGCGCTTAGCTTTCTCACGCTTTTCATCAGCCTTCCAATTGCTATTAGAATTCTTCTCTGAATTTTTCCAAGAACCACTATTATGGTTACCAGATCTACCTGAGAATCTTCCTGCTTGCAAAGCAGTTGAAACTTGGTCACTATCCATCATCCATGTGACAGACCTTTGCTTCTCAAATATGCCTTATTAAGCGAAGGCAAAGGCTCAGTAGATAAGATGTGATCTCTGACACTGTCAAAACCACCATTTAACCCCATCAAGAACTGCATCAATTGATCCTCTACAGTTCTTTCATGGAATTTGGAAACAAGATTACAACCACAGTGGCGAATTCCACCACAAATACACTCTGGAACTCCTTCGAGTGCAAAGATCTCATCCCAAACTTTCTTCAATTTGCCAAAATACTCAGAAACAGGTAAATTTCCTTGACAAATTTAATTCAAACTTCTCTTTAATTGGAAAAGAAGAGGGCAAGATTTCATTCCAAAGCTGAGCTGCCGAGTTGACAAACATGAAACCTTCGCTGACTGAAGATTCCATCGAATTAAGCAGCCAACATCTCACCATAAAATCACACTTGATCCATCGATCCAATGCTTCAGTAGCTGGCGGAGGACGAGCCACAGATCCATCCAAGAACCCTAGCTTGCTCTTCGCCCCAAGCGCCATCGTCACTCCTGATCGCCATGCCAGGAAATTTGATCCATTAAACTTCAATCCGATCAATTGTGATCCTGGATTGTCAGAGTTTGACAATCTCAAAGGATCACTGGATGCATAATCGCCTGATCTCAAAGCTTCTTCCATGACTTGATTGAATCACTCCCCCTCTGTACTGTAAACTCAAGAATCAACAAAGAGAATTAAGACCGATTCGGCTCTGATACCATGAGAAGATCTTGAATCACCAAGATCTTAGTGTGGAAAAGAGAGAATTGGAGAGGGAACACTTGCTGTATTATTACAAGTGAATCAAGTAGTTTGTTACAAACAGAGAAATCTGTTAATATAAAGCCTTAGGTACAAAGACTAAACTACCCTTATACAACTATCAATTACATATAGTGTATTATCTCATAGTTATGTTCTTGACTGCCATGGCTACCAATCCCTTGACTGTCAATTTGACGTTCAACACCATTCAACAAACTATTGGATGGACGGATTGCGCAAAAGCCGCAATTGTGCATGGGATGATTTTTCACGTGATATCAAAGAACGTTTACGATCATCTTATAGGTTTGAAAGGTAGGAGAAGATGGGTCGAAAGGTTGAAAAAAAAGATGGACCTAATTTTTGACTCAATTACAAGTTTTATCCAACTTTTGAAGGTGTGCAGAAAATAAACAAAAATAAAAAGTTTAGATTAAATTTGTAAATATCTAATCAAAATTTAAACGAAGTATGAGGGAGGGTGGTTGTTTGGTGACAAAGTGATTTATGAGAGTGGTTTTTGGTACTTAATACCCTTCATTGACGTTCTTTGCACCGTCAGACTCGTCTCCTGCCACCATTATTGCTCCTCCTTCGCCGATTTAGCTTTTGCAACCACCAAAACCTTGCCCTGGACGTTAACCAGTTGACCATCGATTCACCGATTAGGACTCAATCGTGTTGGGTTAATTATTATTTTCAAATATTAAGTTGTTGGGCTGTTAAAAAAAGAATAAATTAATGGGCTAAAAGCTGGGCATGTGGACATTGCCCAAACACAAGCTGCAGTAATTAGTTCCAGAATTCTCCAGATGGATGGAGGTGTTTCTTGGAGCTTCACTTGGTTAGAAATCCAGATTTGACTAGAAATTAGTGGAAGGAAGTTAAGGCTTGTTTTGCCGACTTCTCCAAGTATAAATAGGATAGATGTAATCCATTTTGTGTATCGAGCAAAAGATTGAGAGAAGTGCTCGTGTGTGAGGTGTGAGTGTGGTGTGTGAGTGTCCCGCAAAATATAGAGTGTCGTGAACTAGTCGTGTAATTCATCTTGTATATTCACATATAATATAACGTCGCTTTTGCAATATTGCGTCTTTGTTTCGGTGGGTGTCGGTGATTATACAAGGAGTCCTGGGAGGAGGTCGATTCCCTAACAAATCGCACATGTTGTCTTCGGCATTGCCACCTCCTCGAAGCTTTGGGAGAAGCGGAAAGAGTATATAAGGCTCTGGTTTAATCCTTCATCGGTATGCACGACGCGGTTTGGCTCGACAATCTGGTTCTCTCCTCTCCAAGCAACACGAATCGGCTCCCTCCGGTCTAGATCTCAAGCAACACGACCCGATTTGCGCACAAAAACAAGCGTGGGCACCGCTCCGCCATATACGGATGAAGGTCATGCGGTGAATCGTTCTTTGGTGATGATGCCACGGTTTTCGTGCATCAGAATGTTATGTGCCATAACAACGGAAGATGGATTGAGGAGAGAGAAATTAGAGATGAGAGGAAGAGGAGGGGTTTTGTAATTCTCTAAACCGGTTCAAAGGATTTAGTGAACCGGTTCACCTATTATGTAACTAAACCGGTAAATCTTGTAACATAAGATTTGACGAATTTTTGAAATAGGTGATTATTTGTTAACATTGTACTCCCTTCGTCCCATAATGTTTGTCCTGTTTCAAATTTTGACACTATTCACAAATCGAGAGAATTTTCTAAATATCTTTCAATATATAAGATAGAACATAGTCATGAGTGGTCTTGTTTGATTCGTTTCGATTAGTACTTTAAGAATATTAAAAAATTATAATTTTTAATAACATGTAATTTGATATATTGACGATACAAAACGTGCATCGACAAGTGTGCCAAAGTCAAACAGGACAAATATTATGGAACGGAGGGGTATATAATATGAATTGTTCGGTATTATTTGTTAAAATGGATGATTTCTTACAAAAACTCCATTTAACTCGGATTTCCAACTTATCCATTTTTTAGAAACTATATGAAAACTAAATTGTTATTTTTTTCTATTAAAACTAAAAATTCACAAAGTATAAATAGAATTTCAATTTTATCATTATTATTTGTCAAACAATTAAGCTCAAGAACCCTATTATGTTTAGAATTATAAACAAAAATATTATATAGAGGAATTAACTTGTACAAATTAATATATTTAATTTATTTAGTGAGTCAACAATTTAAATAAATAGCTAAAGTTTAAAATTTGAAATACAACTTTTAAAGTTTTGTTTTTATATAGAGGAATTTTTTTTGAGAGAATTTACACTATTGATTAAAAATGTATAAGGACCATTATTAAATAATCCAAACTCATAAAGTTTTATATTTTAGTTCTATAAAAAAAATATTTATGTATTATAATAATAGTGTCGGATATTTTCGAATATCCGTAAGCTAAATAACTCGATCCATATCCAGTCCGAGTATCTGAAAAAATCGCTCGGATCGGAATAAAAATAATCAGGTATTTTCGGATGCGGGATTTTCATGATCGGATCGGATCAACCGGATTGGATATTTTTGCTCACCCCTACGTTTAGTGATTGATGTTGTATACACCATGGAGGACGCCAATTGACGATTGCTTGAAGATTTTTGGAACTTTTCCTTGTATCGTGTCTTCCGATCCTTGATTCACCACATCATGTGGTATCAGAGTCACGCAAGGAGGTTTCAAAAGAAATAATGTCTAATGACGGAAGATACCAGCTGATGACCATATTTGAGACTAGGGATGCACAAAAATGACTTGGACCGAACCGGAATTTTTCGGGTCGGTCTGGTCCCCGGTCCGTATAATTTAGGAATTCTGGGTTTCGGTCCGGTTCGGTCCTGGACCGGAAACCCGGATAATTTTATAAATAAATAAAATAGTATAGAAAATATAATATTTTTAATTTTTATATATAAAAAATACCGGTCAAGTCCGGACCGACCCGGGGATTTCCGATCCTGTTTGAAAAATTCCGGTTCGAACCGATCCGGAAAATTCCGGTCCACCGGTTCGGACCGATCCAGAAAATTCCGGTTCACCGGTTCGGACCGATCCAGAAAATTCCGGTCCACCGGTTCGGACCGATCCGAAAAATTCCGGTCCGATCCCCGGTCCATAAGTATCAAAAAAATCCGATCCACTGGTCCGGACCAACCCGGGTAATTCCGATCCGGTCCGGACCGGTTGTGCAACCCTATTTGAGACTCGACAAATTTGGCAAGAGTTTGAATTATTTTTACAAGAAGATGGAAAGTCATATCAACGAATATTATCAGGAGCAGATGAGAGGGCACACGAGGATTGAGAAGATGTTGAGCCAAATTACTGCACATTAGACAGCTCATCGGGGTTGCCCAATACTTTTGCACATTATTCTCCCAATGTGCAATAGTTGTTTGAGCCGTATCGCTTCGAATATTCCTCCAAATTGATTGGTGCAAAGTTATTTGATGTGTGATAGCCCTGTATCCACAATTTCCTTCAACGACAATTGAATATCAACCTTGATCTCTTAGGATATGTTTCACGGTCGTTTTTTTGGTAAAGATGTTTCACGGTCGTTGTCTTGGTAGAATCGCATCAAAGCAACTAATAAAACTTATTGATTTTCAACCCCATACCTCATTTTTTCCATGAATGTAGGTTGAAGACTCTATTTGCCTAACTGCATCCTTTCATTCCTTCCATGATCCACCCCTTTGCCTATTTTATGAGCCAAGCCAACTCCATGCAAGATTCCAACTTCAGCTCAACTACCTTCTCCTTCCTTAAACATTAGATTAGTTATGCAAGAGGAACATGATTAAATGTGGCATTTGACGAAGAAAATGAGCGACTTGTGCTAGAAGTTGTTCTAACTCGACATGTCACGTGGACGTTGTCTAGCATGTGTTGGAGTTGTTTACTATCTGATAAGAGTTCTTTCTATTAGAAAAGAGAGAAAATGTCATAGTTGAGCAAGAATATATATGCCCTCTTACAAAGATGTTCACAATGCAATGTGTTCCACTCTTTTTAGGCAGCTCGTACCATTAAGGGCGTGTATGGTATAAAGTTAGACAAGAACGTGCGGCATAGGATTAAGATGGCATGGGATTGGAATTTGTTTCTTCGTAGAGGCCGAGATTTTGTTGTTTGGTCGTAGTTTTCGAATGAAATCGGGACTTTCAAAAACTATTATCCAACAATTTGGCTTTATGTTGGAGGACGTCTATAGAGGTGTAGACTATTGTTGTGATGAAGTGTCTCATTGAGATCTACAAAGAGGAATTAAGAAGAGTATGCATATGGTTTTTGTTAACAGAGTGTTTGTTAACAAAGTGTCTAGGGCGTTGCATGTTGTTCGTAGTATTGGTGAATATGTTGACAAGTAGTTTATAATGAGAAGTTTCATGGTGCATGTTGTTCGCATACGATATTGTGTTGGTTGGGGAGTCCTAAAAGGAAGTGAGTAACATATTAGAAGCGTGGAAAACTGTTTTAGAGTTGAAGGGTCTCTAAGTCGAGCTAAGACCAAGTGTATGGAGTTTGATTGTGGGACCTCGTTGGATAGGAATATTGAGATGATGCTTGGTGAGAGTACTATGCGGAAGAATATCAAGTCTAAAGTACAGATAGGATGACACCAACTAGAGACGTGCCTCTGAAGTTTTGAGTGACAAGAAAATGTCATTAAGGTTGAAAGATAAATTTTACAGACCCGTTATCATTTATGAAGGAGAATGTGGCCAATCACTAAGACTCATGGAGCACAAAATTCTGGTATCTGAGATGCGGATGCTGTGTTGGATATGCGGCTATATAAGGTCGGAAATGATTAGAAATGAAGATATCCGAGACAAAGTCGGAGTAGCTAGTTCAGGATAAGTTGCAAAAATCAAGACTTAGATGGACTAATTTGTTTGTGTTAAAACTATTCCAGTTTGCAGTTGTGCGGTTTTGGCTTTGGAGGATTTTCGTAGCAACAATGGTCGCCCGAAAAAGTGTTTGATAGAATTATTCAGAAAGATCTCTCTTTTGGCACGTAATGACTCATGAAAGAGTTTTACAAAGAGAGTAGATACGGGTTACAAAAGCATATGTTAATTCTAATATGGAGTATGGCAGTCTTTGTTTTGGTCTTGTGTTTGTTCCCGTGGATGGTTTTGGGTGGTGCGGTTTAGTTTTGATTTCGTTTGGTTTATATTCGTTGGACCCTGAATTTTTATGTGGCTTTTTGTGGTGTTTTTATGATTGTGGGACATAACCCCCATCAAATATCAAACAAAAACAACACAGATTCTGTAAATTTCTTCTTGGAGATCAAAACACTACCAGTGCGGGGATTCTTCTTCACATTGCAAAGCTGCCACTAACACTGAGCTTCTTCACACAGTATTGCCGGCACCAGTGCACCACCAGGCTTCTTCATGGATCACCACCAGGCTTCTTCATGGATCACCACAGACCCTTTGTTTTGTGACCAGCAGGGAAGAATGCTCCAAAAATTAAGGGTGGTGGGGAACAGAAAGGGAGGGAAAGTGAATGAGAGCAAGATTTGTCAACTATGGTGAGAAGAAGAAGATTGAAGAGTTGGAATGAGATGGGAATTCCAACCAAAAGAAGAGGTATCATCCCACACCTAACGGATTTAAGGAACTGGTTTCAAATCCAAATTTAACTCAATCAAACACTAAGTATCAGGTTGCCATACCTTATTCCCTAACCCGGGCAACCAAACGCCCCCTAAGTCTTTGTATATATAATTAACCAATCACATCAAGGAGTTATGCCAGATTTCAGATTTTTTATTCCTATTGGTTCAACATTTTAACATAATTTACAGTTCAAGAGCAAGACTGAGTTCAAAATACCTAAAGGAGTACCCTATCCTATATAGGAGAGGCAAAACTATTTCTCATAAGCATGGAAAATAGATTTTGCGAGCCAAAAAAATGTTTAAAAAACATAATAGACAAGTACCTTTACCAATCTATCCTGCATATAGGACGTGTCCCATAATCAAACTTCATCCAAGTATACAGGTTTGGAACACATCAACCTAAACATATCAAGTTGAAAATGACAATTAGATTAGCATAATCATATATAAAGTTTGTGTGCCCAAACTAACTTCTAAAGTTGTCTTGTTCAACAAATAAGAGCACAAAACCTAAAAATCTACATCTCATCTTTGGTTTGCATCCAAGAACACACTTCAGCTCATTAACCATATAGCACAAAAACACTTCAGTCCAAGTCCATACGGGACACAACTGTCAGATGTTGTAAACATGTCTGGTAATCCATTATTGTGTAGGAACATAACATCTTCTAACATTCATTATTAATATAGATTGTTATAAACATTAAAACACAGATGGGCGCTACACTTATCTCCTAAAGAAAAATTCTCAGTGAAAGCAGAGTTCTGGTTTCAGATACTAATACTTACAACAGATGGGATTTTTCCACATAACTTAACCCACTGGCTGGCTGCTCAGAGACTTTCTGTACTTCACTGCATAACCCTACAAATCGAAAAATGTCCCATGTGAAGTGGAGAAAAAAAAAGGTCAAATGATACTTGGGTGTATAAAAAGCGTTGTGGCAACTCTTACCTCAAGAAGCTTTTGTATTTTTGTTTGTGATGAAGAAAGATATTGATTAACATGTTCAGCGGTGGCGGGAATTTGATTCGCCTGCTGCAGGCTGTTCACAATCTTCTCCTCTGCTTTTTGAACAATAACTTTGAAAGCGTCTTTTGTCAAGAGACCATCGTGCCACATAGGTCTCAACAAACCTTTCACAAATTCTATAAGAGCGGCTCTAAAATGCTTCACAGCTTTCGATTCTCTGTAGATAATGGCTTCATAATCTGCAGGATCTAAGTCCACTTCACCGCTTTGCCATTCCTTTTCTACTTTTTGCTCAATCCTGAGCCTTAATGCATCATTTTCATGATTACTACCACATTCCGCATCTATAGGCATGCTGGTAAGAGCTTGTGCATCGGTAGCAGAAGCTGAAGCTGATTCGGCTTCCATTAGAGGAATATCTTTTTGGCCACTACAACTCTGCCTTTTTTCAGGATCAGGATTGCTTGAACATGATTTACCATGAAATGACAACTCAGCAACAGGAGAAGGTTTGACTGAAGTGTCCTCCTTAGCTTGCTCAATGCTATCACGAATAGGATCATATTGGCATCCAGGAGATGATGTACTCATTGAGGGATCAGAAAAACATGGTCTAAAAGGGACAGATGGTTCCCAATTATATGGAATGAATTTAGACTTGTAACCAAAAGGGAATAGTGTTTCCCTAGAAATACTGGCATGATATGATCTGTCCATTCCAGCACCTGACTGAACCAAAAATGACCTATAGGCATCATCTCCTTTGTTACGACCTGCAAACCAATCCTGTCTCAATAGAGTGTGGCTGGAAAATTTACTTCTCCAGTCAGGAATACGGCCATTGTTCATAGGGTAATTCAAACGTGATTTACTGTGATCATTGAGCGGGTACTGGGAAGGCCTCAGGGATGAGTCCATTGATAAACCAAAACCTCTAAACCCAGATTCACGCTCTGAGAAGTTATGGTGGACTTCTGAATTGCTGCTACTGACTATTGGAATATCTGAAGAGATATTTTGTTTTAGTACATCTGGAGAAGAAGGTGATTCGGCATGCCCACGAGAACCTGTTAAACACAAGATACTTAGTAGAATTTAAAGCATAAAAGTAGAGAAAGCTAACCAGAAGTATAAAAATTAATTACCTCCACTGTTTTGCAAAGCAACATCTTCCCCAATTTTTTGGCTGGTACTAGTATTGTCTCTTTTATGAAGGAATCTACACGCACTCCCTTTAATGCACCAACCTTTAGCAAAAAACTCACATATGAGAGCAGGCCTTTTCTCTCTATCATTACCCTCTGTTTCAGCTGAAGCACTCCTAGACCTTGTGAGTGGTACAGAAACTCTGGAAAAGAGACTAAATAATATTATAACTAAATTGCAAATGTGTTCAACACAAATAAGCTAAAAACAGCCTACAGAACTTTTTTTAAGAAAATATATCAGCTAACCTTGATGCAGTCTTGCTGTTCTCATCCATTGGCTGCATATCTGATTTCTGATCTATTTCCATGGGAACTGAAATAGGGTCTACCTCTCCACCAGTGTCTCCTTTAACTGAACTTTCTGAAGTAATTCCATTCCCATTAAATTGAGGGCACTGACTATCCTTTACATCCATAAGCTTTACCTCTCCACCAGTGGTGTCTCCTTTAAATGAACTTTCTGAAAAGATTTCCTTTTTACAAAATTGAGGGACTTGACTATCCTTCACGTCCATAAGCTTATTTCGCTCAGTGCCCATATCAGCAGAAGAGTCTTTTTCTTGAAGATCAATGTCAGATATCTTCAACGTTGGAGCAAGATCAACATCCTTATCATCTTCAGCATGTACTTCAAGTTGGCAACCATTAGACATGAGAACATCTTTTCTGTCACTTTGATCATCAGTGTCTAACTCAAGATTCCTAATTGGACTCTCAAGTGGGTCAGAGCTTTTATCATCACTCGTGTTACCAACTTCACAGTCAGACTTCGATGGAGCCATTGTTTCAAGATTTATCGTAGAATTTGAAAGGTTTGACTGAGAGAAGTCATCATGTCTTTCTGGTAACAATTCCTGACTAGCATCTATAAGAGAGGAAAAGGAAGATTAATACACAAAGCAGGCATATTTTTTAAATCACATTCTTAAAAAATAATCATTTACTGAGCCTCCATAGATGTTTGATTAACTCATATCACACCGCGAATCTGAATATTTGTTTCAAAATCATCAGCAAACACTCTTTTTTAAAATGATAAGTGGTAGATCTCCTCAAAATTGCATTGGAACTAATAAAAGCAGATGAATTTGTATACAAAAAAGTTTAATTGTTGAAAGTATAATGAGTTAGTAAAATAAAATGTTACACACACACTGCATCATTAAAGACGAGATTTGTCATTGATGTTTATGACTTATGTGAAACAATATCTAAGATAGCTAACAGAATCAATTATTAAAAAAGAAGACCATATAAATACGCTGCCTCTTATACCGTTATCTCTTAGAGGCAAAACACCGATCAGACTTACTGGCATTTACCTTATATTCCTCTAACGATATAAGCAATTCCCGCCAACTAGGGTAATTCTGGAAGGTGCATTCGTCAACAGAATTCTAAGGCTACCGATTATAACTCTGAAATTACTCACTCCTGCAGTGAACTAATAAGAAATTTTTGGAAACCATAGAGAACGGAGAGCTAGTAATCAAATGAACTTCCAGAGTTCAGACCCAACTCGCTACAAAACGCAGCTCACTATAAAATAACTATTTTCAGCACTCGTATGCATCGAATTGATCTAAGGTCTTGTTAGCCCTCATATAAGACACTGACATGGATGCAGTAAACAAGCCCTAATTATCTAGCAACAGGCTTGATCTCGTAACAGGCTTGAATCCTCTCTTATAGCAATTGGGGGGTGACAGTAACAGCAGACTCTAAAAAGTTATCAGCATTGTAACAAGTAATGCAGACTAAACCTAAATCACATAATTCATATCACCAATGGAAGACAATCATATAAGAAAGCCAAAATTTGCAAAGCGCAACATAGTTTACCTTCGTTTGGGGATGCAATTAATGAATTTAGAGCGCCGGTATCTGTCTCCTCCTGAGCATGCTGCACCTCCTCCTCCTCGTCGACCTCCTCTTCTTCTTCCTCCTCCTCTTCTTCCTCCTCCTCGTTTTCCTCCTCTTCTTCTGGATCCTCCTCCTCCTCTTCTTCTTCTTCCTTCAATTCGTCAATGGGTAATTCTTCGTCTTCTTCAACCTCAATTTCCTCTTCGGATTCAACTTCCTCCTCCTCTTCGACTTCAATTTCCTCGTACTCGTATTCGTACTCCTCCTCGTCTTCCTCCTCCTCCTCTTCAATCGCGGCGGAGGAGTTGGAAGAGGGACCCGCGGCGGAGGTTGAAGATCGGCGATGATCGGAGGACGGCATGGAGAGGGCTGGGCTGGGCTGGGCTGGGCTGAGTGCAACGAAGGAGAAGTCTCGTCTGGTAAGTCTTCGTATCTATAACTCTATTAATCCAGCAATCTACCCAAGTTTATGAAATTAACGTCACTTCGACCAATCGACCGTACTCCCAACTTCAAACTAACGTTCTCTGAAACACGGAAACGGAATAAGATAGGTTTTTTTTTGTTGTGAACAAACCGGGACTTACAAAGGCTCCTAGAATAAAATAAAGAAATTACATCAAAACAAACCGGGACTTACAAAGGCTCCTAGAATCGTTCACAATCAAATGAGCAACTCCTGCGGAGGGTCATCTAAGACGAAAAAACCTAAAGAAAAGGAGAAAGCAAGGGAGGCGAGCTCATCTTCAACAAAATTCGCCTCTCTGAAAACATGACGGAACTGAACATCTCAGTTCCTACTAATGAAGTCCTGCGCCAAAGCCATAAGACTAAAAAAGGGTGACAACGCTTCATGGGTTTGCTAAGCAACATAACCGCCAACTACGAATCTGTTTCTAAATACGTAAAGAATACTTGATGGAGGTGTGATTTCGTTTCATTAAAACAAATATTCTAAATCTATAAAAAGCACAATAGTTTATGATACTTATGTCAACATTTATTAATATTAAAATAATTTTTATAAACATCAAACTAATTCTTTTTTATCAAACAAAAGAAATTGTATTATCCAAAGAACAATAGACAATTTTAAATTTAGTGGAAAGAAAACTGACAGAAAAAAGGCTATATTCATATGGAACAATGAATAATTTGATAATGTTAATTTTTTTCCGAATATTTTGTGAATTAAACAAGTCTTTCAATATTTCGAATGGTAAGGTATTTTGTTATCTCCATGACATGTGTTTATGAAAGTTCACTGGCGTCATCGCTGATTTTGGTAAAATGTGCACCCATTTGTTCCAAAATATTCATGGCTTTTTTGGAAGTATATTTTCATTTTTTGTAGTTCACTGAATTTCGCTATGAACATGTCATGAACATTTGTGTTCATAATCATTAATATTCATGCTCAGTAACATGAACATCCGTGTAGATAATATTTACTATATTTATTATTCTGATCATGCTCTTTGTTTTGAACGTGTCATTAACATTGTTTTTAAGAGCCGCAAACGCTAATGTACGGTGGACGCTTGAATGACAAGGGGCGATAGAGAAAAGTTAAATGACACAATTTTTCAATGATTCGAGTCGTTGGAAGATGGAGGTGAGTCTGTACTAGCTATTGTCGTCAAATGTCAATACTAAAAAGTTTGTGAACAAAGGATTTACTACTTCTTCGTTTCCTTTCAAAAAAGCGGTTCATTAAGTAGGACAAAAAAGTGTTTTTTTATTGAGCAAAACATAGGCGTTTTGAAAGGAAAAAAGAGAGATTATATTGAACAAACCTCTTCTTCTTCCTCCTCCTTTTGTTCTAGATCTACAAACATTGAAGAATACCCATCAACGACAAAAAAACCAACGGTAGTTCGAGGCTCGTCCCTACTAATACATTGGCTACTAATTGGAGGTTTGTAGGGTCGGATACCCACCAACGCTATCCTAAAACTCTTTATTTATGAGTTTCTAGTTACGTCCTACTACGCATGACATAATATTATTTAACAAAAAATATTTATTACAACCTATGTATTCCATATGCTCTCCTCAAAATTGAACTAAGGATGTAAGAGTCCAAACTTAGACGCAATGAACTAGTGTAAAGCTTCCCTCAAAGGCTTTGTAAAAATGTTAGCAAGTTGAAGTGAAGATTTGAGCTTACTTATGAGAATTGGATAAGATCGATCACTGCAAGGCATATGCGTAGAGTTCACTTTGTAGAGCAAAGACTTCGAGATCGTAGGATAATCCACCAATCCATGAACAATAATAAGTATTAGGATTTCGTGAAATTAAGTCTAAGGAAAAGTATCACATACCGGATCCATCATCCTTCTGGAGGGACGCTTTGGAGATTCAACTAAAAGTCCTTGAAAAATCAATTCTCTATTGAAGGGTCGAAAAATTACACTTCAATTTATGTTGACCTCGATGACTCGCTTGTTGACTTTTCCGCCACGTTCTTCACTCTGTCACAAACATATGTTCGGATACAGTTTGGTCGGAGGTGGGCTTGTTCCGGTCCAAGGTAGTCCAACGTGGTTCGGTCGTGGTCCTTGATTTCCTGCACAAGGCAAGTCTCGAGGAGGGTCTCGGAATCGCCCCTTCGTCACTCAAGTCAGAATTTAACCATGGGGAGTAAATGGTGTTTTCATTCTTAAGGGTGATTAGTTCTTGTCTCGATCTTTTTCTCTCGTTAATCTCTCTTGTTCTTGTTTTTTAATCTTAGGTGAGAGTCTCATTTTTTTCAAGCGTTCAGGATCTGACCCAAAGCTTGATGTTTTATCTCACTATTTATAGTGAATAGTTTCTTGAGGCTCAAACCCAATTTCTTAGCCTTGGAGCCCAAGAGATGATAACTTCGGGAAAGTTACCTTCACTTTCTTACTCGTTGCAGTTGTCCTCCGTTGGTTGTGCTTGAGGCCCAAGTACTTGTACTTTTCCTTGCATGGAGCGAGATGACTCTTTAAGAGCGGAGGCTCTTGTCGGTGAGGAGGGAGAGGTGAGTTGGCGATGGATATTGAAACCCACTATAAAATTAGTTTAACAAATACCCCAACGTTACTAATAGAAGAAGAAAAAAAGGAAAGAAATCTTTATTTTAGTCGATGAACAATTTCATTATAATCTAAACAAACACCACCAAAAACTATAACCGTGTTGTGTGTTTCAGTTGGGAAAAAGAATGTTGCTGCCCAGGATCGAACTGGAGACCTTCAGTGTGTAAGACTGACGTGATAACCACTACACCACAGCAACTGTTGTTGCGCTTCAATTTACAAAGTTCTACATAACCTTCTTTCGAAGGAAGGCGGTCCATAAACGGAAAACCAAAAACAGAGCTGCCGCGTATCATTTTCAGATGAAGATCCTTCTCGCCTACCTCTCACAATCTCACCCACTCTTCTCACCTCAACCCCTTCAATGGCGGAACCACCCCGCATATACTATCTCTCCGCACGTTGTACGCTTAGTGCGGCTCCCACTTTCCGCTCCGAGGTGCGTGGCGGCTTCATCGCCGGCGGACTCTGCGGCTTTTAACGGCTGGGATGATTTGAGTCTTCGAGCTGAGCCGGGACACTCAGGTGACTCAAATCTGATCCGTAGCTATCTCAATTCACTCGGGTTTGACGATAGGAGGTACGTGATTGTGTATGTACTTGGATTTGTTTGCGCCTTGGCGGTTTCCAGGGTTAGGGTTCCATCGATTGTAGTTGTTCCCGCTGTTGCTATAGTTTTTGCAATCGGGTTTTCTTTTGGGTTTCTTAATGGCGGACCTCGCGGGGTCAATTCCAGTGGGAGTAAGAGGAAGTCCAAGGGAGAGGATTTGAAGGTTTCTGGTGATAAATTAAGGAATCTCGTGACGTTGTTTGACGATTTCGATGCTAGGGTTGGTAAGCTGAAGGTTCATATTAGTGAAGCTATTCAGAATCAGAAAGTTGGAATTGATGATCTGAAGAGCTATGTTGATGCTGTAGAGTTAATGGGGCTGTCTGTTAAGAAAGCTAGAAATGTTGTTGATGAATGTATTGATTTAGATTCAGTTGAGAATCACGAGGTGGATAGGAATTTAAATAAGAAGCCAGGCAAGAAAAGGAAAGAGTCTGCTGACAGTGGCTTCAATTTGTTTCAGCATGTTTTCAGTTTTTTTCAAGATAATGGAGCTGTTGCAAAGTCTAGTAAGAAGAAAGAGGGGATGAAAACCGAGTTACAGCATGCAAATAATCCGTCCAGGGATGATTTGCTAGATGAAGAGAGAGTGATGAATTCTACGTATGCTAGGGACGCTAGGAGACCAAGTAGGAAGGATTCGGACAACACTTACTTTTACCAACCTTTGGATATTAATAGAAGAACAAAATCATTATATCAAGGCGAACAATTGGATGGAGTTGCACGAAATGGGAAATTCAGTTTTATGGAGGTGAACAAAAGTAGAGAGCTGTCCGAAAGCAGTATAAATGAAAGAATTCTCGATAGTAGTGGAAGGGAGATTAACTTTCAAAGTAATAGAGTAAGGTTCACAGATGATCAACAGGTAACTTTACGTATGTCAGAGTATGATGAAATTGGACAAGGGATATCTGAAGAAGCATTGGATGATGATGTAGTGATTAGAAGCCGCTCAAGGAATGGAAAACTGCATCGTAATTTTGGTGAAGCCTATGAGTCTTCTGTATATGGAAGTTATAGCAATGGGTACGGAGATAAAACAGGTATGGAAGGGAATCTTCTGGAAAGCGGTGACCAATCTAGACAGGAGACGAGCTTTGTTTCTTCTTCATCTTCGGTATTTTCGGATGACATTCAATTTGACAAGTGCCTGGCTGAAGCTTATAGTCTTCTGAAACAATCCAAGGATTGTTTAAGGGTGAGAGATAATGAAATACCTGTGGAGCAAATGTTACATGAATCTGCCAATTTACTATCAAGAGCTCTCTCTTTGAAGCCTATGAGTCTATTGGCAACGGGTCTACTAGGAAATGCTTATCTGCTTCATGGAGAGCTGAAATTCAGATTTAGCCAGGAGTTGAGGTATATGATTTCTGGAAGTGATGATCCTGGTATTGATAGATTGAATAGTATACCTGTCTCAAAGGGTGAGCCACTACCAGCCAGAGATAAACTTGTAAGGCGTCTTGTAGATGTGTGTGAAGAGTGTGAAGAGCTTCTTGTTGAAGCTGGAAGGAAATACAGAATGGCTATGTCAATTGACGGAAGTGATGTCAGAGCCTTGTATAACTGGGGTGTGGCACTCTCATTTCGTGCCCAACTGATTGCTGATATTGGACCGGTGAGTGACAGTTTGAGTTGGCCGTATAATTTCCAGCTGACACCAGTATGTTCTCTAACAATTGATTTTTCTTTTCTTTGTTTCTAACTATTAGGAAGCTGCTTCTGATGCTGACAAATTATTCTTGGCGGCAATTGACAAATTTGATGCCATGATGTCTAGAAGCAAAACTTATGCACCCGATGGTATGGCTAATTTCTTCCTTTTTCGGATGATTTCTTGGGTTCTTCTTCTTCTTCTTCTTCCATGTACTGCATTATTGCAATTATAACTATCTAGGAAATTAGCTGATTCAGTGAGTCTATGAAATATATTGGCATAAAGGTATCTTGTTTTATTTTCTTGAATAAGCTGTCAGGAGGGGAAATGCTTTTCAGCATGCCTTTTGCTTCAATTGTTGCTTACTTGAAAACTTAAACCATTTTTTTCAGAAGTGACGGATTATTAAAACTTACCGGCACGAGAAAAATTAGAAAGTTTATCAATGTTGACAAGTACATGTTCAATTGTTCACTCATTTGGGTAATAAAGATCACACTCTTCATTTTCATAGAAAAAAGCCATTAGGTTTTGAAAGTGAATAAAGAATCACAAAAATAAAGTTTCATGCATCTCAATATCATAATTCAGCAGTGCCAGTGTCTGTATATGCTGGAGACGTAGTCAATCATAATTATGAAGATTTAAGAGTACTCTCTCCAGGGACCAGATGTTACAAAAAAGAACCTTTTAGGTTCCTCAATTGAGTGATTGACTGCAATCTCAAGTAATAACAGTTACAAAAAAGGTTGCATCTCCATCACAGATAGGAACACATTATCTTTCAACTTTTTTACAGGAGTCTTTGTTTTTCTTTATAAGGTCACCATTGTAGTTCCTGACCAACATAACTTTTTGGTGCAGCTCTGTATAGATGGGCAATGGTGTTGCAACAAAGATCACGCCTAAGACGCAGAAATAGCAAAGATAAGGTCAAATTACTGCAACAGTCGAAAAGGCTTTATGAGGATGCATTGGAGATGGGGTTTGACAAACCACAAGTAAGAGAAGCCTTATCATCATCCATATTTGAGTTCAGTCCTGAACAATGATACTGTTAGGGTATCTATTATTGCAAACCAGATAGAATAGAGGATGTGTGAGAGCCGAAACCAGGTGGTCTCACCATACAGAATAATGAACAGTTTCAAGAGTCAAAACCTTTTCAGCTACTTGACATGCTCTGCTATTTTTAGTAAGAATTCATCTCTATTTAGGATTTTGGTTAGACTTTTGTATATGAAAA
The DNA here is from genome assembly GCA_029168935.1 of Oxyria digyna. NCBI lineage: Eukaryota > Viridiplantae > Streptophyta > Magnoliopsida > Caryophyllales > Polygonaceae > Oxyria > Oxyria digyna. The sequence goes on along the minus strand of JAPVLV010000011.1, from coordinate 30,956,945 downwards.
CCAGAAGTTGAAGGCGATTGTTTCTGGGTCTTCTCCAGACTCCAGCCAAACATACCCTTAGAAGGATGGCGGAAGACCTGGGCAAAGCTAGAACCCTTCAACCATAAAGATGAGTTATCCAACATATGCTTGTTTCAAACTAAAAAATTCCTTGATAAGTTATCTATTATCACAACCTGAAACTAGGAGTAAGAGTTGAAGAGCTTAAACGTACCTGTTCAGGCTGTCACTATATGTCTATAACAACTTGTACCCAAATTTTTGAAAACTATACAAATTGGTGCCCATTGGCGAGCTGGAAGCCAATCTAGGAGAGAAAGACAAGGATATTAAGGTCAATGAGGTTGATTTATTTTATTCTTATCTTGTTAGCGTCTGAAAATATCCTTATTTTCAGGGAAAATATCCAAAAAACTTAAATGCACCACAAATTTTACTTATTGAGCCAATATACTAAAAAGGTTGCACCTTTCTTGTACTAAAAGAATATCTAATTCGACCAACCAAACTCTTCAATATTGACAATAAAAAATATATTTTGTCACCGGTATATGATGATTTTCTTCTAGGGATGGCAACGGGGCGGGTCTGGGGCGGGGAATACTCATACCATCTCATCCCCGATTAATATTATGATCCCCATATTCATACCCATCCCCGTTTTTTTCTAAAATCTCGCCCCATATCCCCGTCCCCATTGGGGAATCTCCATCCCCGTTAATTTTCCCCATTTAATTTTCCCAATGGAGATTTCATATCCCCGTTAAATTTCATTATTCATATACATGTATAAATAACAATAACTAAATCAAAATATTTTAAATTCAAATTATATCAAAGTTTAAGCATAATTAATATGGGGATGAGATCCCAAATGATGACGGGGATCTCCAATGGGGACGGAAATGGGGATTCCCGTGGGGATCCCCAATGGGGATGGGGCGGGGACTGGGGCGGGGACTGGGGCGGGGACCCCTATCCCCATCCCCATCCTCGTCTCCAAAAAACATCCCCATCCTCATACCCCGTGTGGGGATTCCCAGCTGATATTGGAGATTTCCCGCCCCATTGTCATCCCTATTTTCTTCCTCTTTTCCTAAAAGAATCACATTCAAAATTCAAACTATGAAACTAAACTAGCGTAATTCTCGTGCCATGCGCGGATTTATACAATTAATTCTACATGAGAAACTTAGTTGATAGGTTTAAAATGACGCTGCTATATAATTTCGTTTTAAATTTAAATATAAAATAAATAACAAATTTATATTTGATAACAATAAACGAAATCAACATCCTAACTAAAAAGATATATGAAAAAGTATTTCAATTAAATTGCCACAAAGTTATATCAATTGAAAAACATTGTTTCATAAAAAAAAGTATACAATAATTATATAGAGTTTAGATTGATGATAATTTTGCATTTCTTTATTCAGTCATTATAATTCTATAAATATTATAATACTCTGGTCGTGAAAATATACTTTTTATGTGTATAGTCTATACTCTATAGGCTAGAGTTTATATATTATTTAGTTGTATCATGTAGAGATTTCATATTAATATATAATGAAAATTCATAACTTAATATTTTATAAATAGAGTGTACGTAAAATTGCATCTTCATATTAATTGATTAATTTAGTTATTTAAGTTGTTAAGATTTGAAAGATTAGTTGAATCAAATCTTTAAGTATCTTTTACGAATTTTGATCATTATAATTTATTATTAAAATCAAAATAACCAAAAGATTAACATATATACATTGACTTCGACTTCAAATGAGACGTAAAACTCATCCTCACAAAAATCAGAGATACATCACTTAATAGAGAAAATTTGGCTAAAGGATCTGGGAGCATATCCATACATAAAGAAATTAATGTTTTTGTCAATCTCAAGAGCAATAAATTGAGGGGGAAGACATCTCCTGCACAAGAACATAAGTTATGGAGTATTATAGATCTAATAATTTGTGCTCACTCTGGAAAATGTAGCAATGTCTACCAATGAGCTGATATTTGAGTAAAAAATAATCACCTCAATTGAGAAAAAACCCCAGAGAATTGGTACCTGTAACGGAAAAAATAACACGATCAATAATTTAATATAGAGATCATGATCTACTATGTATGATTAGTATTACTAATTGAGAACTAATAAAAGCTACATAACATTAACATGGAAAATTTGTAAGAGGGATACGTAATAAATTTTCCTAAATTGATAATTATGAGAAGATACATAACATTAAAAGAGTAAATTTTGCTATAAGATCCATGAACACATACATACCTACACAATCATTATTGTCAATGCCATGAGTAAACAATTTGAGGAGAAGGTGTCTACTGCACAACAAAGTAATGAACATTCATACAAATGTTAAATATAACAGAACAAAGGTACTAACAAAACCAAATTAACAACAATCAATGGGAGGAGGAGTATGGCAGTAACATCTATCACTACAGTAATGAACATCTAAAAACTTAACTACAAAAGCTTACCGTCTTTGTGGCCTTGAGAATGAGCTGAATAGGGTTATACAATGGAGTGAAGATTTTATAAAAGGGATGACTTTACAATGTATCGAAATAGGGTTTACACTAAAGAAGAATTGAGGACGCCCCTAGCTGGACGCCATTTTTCTGCTATTTGGACGCAGTTTTGCACGGCTAAGTTAGCCGACCAACTATTGCACGTCTAATTTAAACGACCAAGGGTAAAACCGTCAAGTTTGAAAAATATATTATAGAATTGCACGCCTATATTAGCCGTTCTACAAGAAAATGGATTTTGTAACAAAAAGATAAATATTATGACGAATATATTAAAAAAATGAAGATCCTTGTGCGGCTAACTTAGCCGAGCACATTATACGGCTAGTGTAGGCGTGCTAATGTGCAGAATTCCGCAAAATCAGATGAATTTTAACTGCACGTCTATCATAGGCGTGCTAGGTGATGAATTTTTCATTTTTTTTAAAATTTCACAGGGCTGTTAGTTTAGGCGTGCAATTTTGAAAATATGACCGTTTTAAAAAAAACGGCTATAAACGGCTATATTGTGGTCTATATAAGCAAGGAAAGAAGTTGTATTCACTATACACATTCATAATGTCTTATCCTAATGATGAAAGTGAGGAAATGAGTTTGTTAGGGCTTTCTTTGTTAGAAGGCGATGGAGTAACCGACGACCCAAGGATGTCAAGCATTTGTAATCCGAACGACGAAATCTTCACGGTTAATATTGGGTTTAATATCGTTTGAGTATTCATTAATTTGTACTAGATTCTTCATTGATCATAGGATTTTAAGTAAGGATTATTAGGAAGTAAGGATTAGGATTTTGTTCAAAAAATTGTTAGAAAGAAGTTAGTATTTTACCTTACTAAAAAAAATTGTTCAAAAAATGATATTAGAGATATGGACATAAATCCTATTACATGTAGCCATGTAGGTATGGATTATTTTACCTTGCTAAAAATATATGGAACTTTACATGATTTGCATTTATTACTAGTTCTCGGTAGAATTGTTATAATAGTAGCCGCGTTTCCTTGTAGTAGTATAAATACTTAATGAAATATTACATTATAATAGGAGGGGGAAGACTATGGAGATAGTTTTCGTACATGTCAAGTGTGGGATAGTTTGGCCGAAATGGTTGAATGGGCGAGGAACATAGCAAAAGGATTGATGATTGTTTTGGTGAAAGCTCACACAAGTCCGTACGCCGTCACTTTGACATGTGATGGATTTGGTAAATCGAAATCTAAGTTACTAAATCCAAGGAAACGCGAGCGTAACACAAAGAAGTGTGGTTGTAAATTCGAGTTGCATGGGTGTCGTATGAGAAACGAGTTCAATAAGCTTACGCACAAATGGGTCTTGGATGTTATGTATGGCTCCCACAACCATAGGCTTACTAGCCTTCATGGGAATGCATTCATTGGGCGAATGACGGAGGAGGAGGAGAAATGGGTTAGGAGTGAGGGTGACGAAGGCAGGACACCGAAAACCATCGTTTCTGGGCTGAAGAAGAAGTTTGAAGGAAATATGACTTCAATGAAACAAGTAGAGAATTTTTTGCAAAAAATTAATTACGAGGATCGCGGAGAGTTGACCGTTATCCAATGGTCACTTGTTTTTCTGAAAGAGAACGGGTACACCTATTATCCTCTTCGGGACGTGGACAAAAAGAATGAAGTCGAAGTACTGTTTTTTGCTCACCATGAATCTCTATGGCTATTGAAGAAGTTTCCGTACGTTGTGATCATTGACGCCACATACAAGACAAATAGGTACGTAATTCATTTTAATAACAACTCGTTATAGTTATATGTTCCACATTTTAGTTAGATAAAACCACTATTATTTATACATGTGTGAATAGGTATGGTATGCCTTTGGTGGAGATGGTGGGTTTCACCTGCACTCATAAGACGTTCAACATAGCATATGCATTCACCCGACACAAGAAGTTTTTCAATTACCAATTCATTATGAGGTGCCTTAGGAATTTGTTTGAGGAGCTAGGAGTGATGCCAACTGCTATAATGACCGATTGTGACACTGCTCTAATCAAGGGTATTAAAGATGTTTTTCAAGACGTCTCTGTAAAACATCGATTGTGTTGGGTGCATATTAAAAACAATATCAAGGCACATACTGACAAGGTTATAAAAGACAGTGCGAAAGCGGATAGGTTTGTGAACCAGTGTTGGACATTATTTTGCTCAACCACCGTTGAAACTTACGAGGAGAGGCTCAATGCATTAAGGAGATGTCGGATGAAGGGTCTTGTTAGATACGTGGAGAGGCAATGGCTGACTCCTTACAAAGAAAACATAGTAAGAGCTTGGACTGATCACACTCTTCACTTCTGCACGAGGACTACAAACAAGTATCTTTTGAACATTGTGTAGTTGATTTTTTTATGTATTAGTAAAAACCTAATACAATTTCTCGCTGTGATAGAGTTGAGGGGATGCATCGTGTGTTGAAGATATTCTTGCATCCACTAGAGTCGGCTTTAACAGAGTGATTGTTAGGATTCACCGTTCGATCGTCTTTCAAGTGGATCAGATAAGGGCCACAATGAACAACTCATTGAACCAATCACCATTGTGCTTCAATGATCCAAGGTTTCCAGAGGTGGGAAAAATGGTGTTTTCAAGGCTCATTTGTAGAGTTTCAGATAGGTGTTTTGTGTTATTGTTGGCCATGTACGATCAGATAATGAAGGAGCAGTATTTGGAGCATTGCGAGGATTATTGGGTGAGAGAATGTCTTGGGCTGCTTGTGTCCACGATATTGTTAAGGCCATCCTTACGAAGACCGCTCTCACACCAGATTTCGTTCATGACTTCTGGAAGGAATTGCATTGGGAACTTGAGCCACTAAAATTTGGGCGTCTTGATGACAATGTTGAGATATCATTTCCAGAGTTGAGACTGCGCGAGATGTGGGCTAAAGTGGAAGATCGGAGTTTGAGCATTGCCACGCTATGGCAAGTGAGTGAACTTTACGTCGCCTTGGAGCATCCGGAACATAGTACGTTTATGGAGCCGACCGAGGATCCAGACATTCGTGGTAAGGGAAGACCACCGGGTTCGAAGAACAAGGGAAATGAGTCTCCGACTAGAGAAAAGAGTCATCATGAACACGTAAGAGCAGAATTATTGCAAACTGAGTCGAAGGCAAAGGAGAAGGAAAAAGAGAAGGCGAAGAAGCCTAGACGTTCTAGAAAGCAAGTATCTTTTGACGAGATTGGCGATGAAGATATGCCTTCCCAACCGGTTGAATCACAATTTGAACAGATGTACGTGAAGACCGACGTTGTGGAAGTAGACGCTTCCTCGAAGTTGCCTGAAGAATCCATGGTTCATTGTGGAGTGGACTTTGGGGTGCAAAATATTGACTACTTCTGGTATGGTTATATTAGACAAGCTCAAGATGTGCGTTCAGACGGATATTGTGGATATCGGTCATTAGCTATACTCAAGGGATTGAGTGAGGGTAGCTACCCGTTGATTCGTAGCGAGATGGCAGCGGAGTTGCGTGTCAACCGATCGTATTGGGAGCCGATATGAGCACAAACCCGAGAAGGGACATGGGATGATTTAATGCTTCAAATTAGCTATGTCAGGTCCCCTTGCGAGCGACGTTATTGGCTTGACATGCCATTTATGGGTTTAGTGTTTGCCACTTTGTACAACGCTGCGGTCGTCGTCTTATCTTCGTATCCTTTGATGTGCTTACCTATAAGGCCGCATGGACAAATAGACCTAGTGACGAGGCAAATTTGTTGTATTCCAAGTCAAGTAATCCTAACAAGCTCACTAACAAGTATAGTAGGCAAGCAAGGGTCGAATCCCAAAGGAATCAGGTTATCGATTCTTAAAGTTATAATAATGATTAACGAGTGTAAGTAACAAAAGGGAGGGTTTTTTGTATGTTTTAAGAACAAAGTAACGAAAGTTGATTTGGATTGTAAATATATCAGTGGAAGGTGTTTCACTTGACAATTATCCACTAACAGATTAACAAGTTGATCATAAACTCCTTTTTAATCCTATGTCGAATTACTCATATGATCGTTCTAATCCCTGTTCTAATGTAGTTATTAGTCCAACTAGTCCTAATAACCCTTACTCAACTATAACCTTGAAACTATCAAGATTCAATAATAAAGCAGCTTTAAGTTCAGGAATGGATAGATACATGCAATACCATAGACAACTAGTCAGATACTCGACATGTACTCAATTCTCTTCACAATTGACATTCACAACTAGTTCATGCAAATTGTGTGTGCTACAAACAAGTATGGTATTTCAACTAGAAATAACCAAACAATAGCAATATGAATGAGATGAAACTACTTAGATGACCAATCTAAATGAGCAAATCTAATTCAATAACAATACACACAAGAGAATAGAGACAATCATAAGAGTAGAAAAAAGGAAAGAAATCTTACAACTTAATCAATCCGAAAGCTTCAAATGTCAAGCAAAACAATGGAAACTTAGCAACTCATGAAGTTCTTGAGGAAAACTCTCAAAACTTGGAAATGGAATGTGTAAGATCATTCAAGATCATCAACACCTAAAACCTATATGTATCTGCAGAATTAAACTGACAAATTGAAGCTAAAAACGTTACAAAACTTAACACAACTGGTCATTAACAACTAACTGAATTTCAGCCAATTGACGTTGGGTGTCAGCAAGAGCTCTTTGCTCGGGAGTCAACAACAGGTCATCTTCCATTGCACCTGTTTCAGTCTCAACTCTGTTCTCTCTCTGATTTTGATGGAAAGTCCTCTCGATTTCTGGATCAAGAATAAAAAGAGACTGATTAGTAGAACGGGTGTTGACTATTCACTAGTCAACACTAAGGTTAATCAAAACAAGAACTTTAAAGAAAAGAAAATTTGACTCCCCGGCAACGGCGCCAAATTTGACGAGGCGAATTGTCGTATGCCAAGTCAAGTAATCCTAACAAGCTCACTAACAAGTATAGTAGGCAAGCAAGGGTCGAATCCCAAGGGAATCAGGTTATCGATTCTTAAAGTTATAATAATGATTAACGAGTGTAAGTAACAAAATGGGGGGGGGGGGGGTTGTATGTTTTAAGAACAAAGTAACGAAAGTTGATTTGGATTGTAAATATATTAATGGAAGGTGTTTCACTTGACAATTATCCACTAACAGATTAAAAAGTTGATCATAAACTCCTTTTTAATCCTATGTCGAATTACTCATATGATCGTTCTAATCCCTGTTCTAATGTAGTTATTAGTCCAACTAGTCCTAATAACCCTTACTCAACTATAACCTTGAAACTATCAAGATTCAATAATAAAGCAGCTCTAAGTTCAGGAATGGATAGATACATGCAATACCATAGACAACTAGTCAGATACTCGACATGTACTCAATTCTCTTCACAATTGACATTCACAACTAGTTCATGCAAATTGTGTGTGCTACAAACAAGTATGGTATTTCAACTAGAAATAACCAAACAATAGCAATATGAATGAGATGAAACTACTTAGATGACCAATCTAAATGAGCAAATCTAATTCAATAACAATACACACAAGAGAATAGAGACAATCATAAGAGTAGAAAAAAGGAAAGAAATCTTACAACTTAATCAATCCGAAAACTTCAAATGTCAAGCAAAACAATGGAAACTTAGCAACTCATGAAGTTCTTGAGGAAAACTCTCAAAACTTGGAAATGGAATGTGTAAGATCATTCAAGATCATCAACACCTAAAACCTATATGTATCTGCAGAATTAAACTGACAAATTGAAGCTAAAAACGTTACAAAACTTAACACAACTGGTCATTAACAACTAACTGAATTTCAGCCAATTGACGTTGGGTGTCAGCAAGAGCTCTTTGCTCGGGAGTCAACAACAGGTCATCTTCCATTGTAATCTCATGTGTAACTCAACTCTCCAAAACTCCATGATTACAGAATACATCATAACATCTAGCAAAATCCTATACAAAATGAGCTAATAACCTATAGTAGCACTATGTAAAATACCGCTTATCACCTAGCTCCTCCGTCACAAATTGTTACTGTAGCACTCGTAGGGGCTAAGAACCACTGGATCCCGGTAATGGGGCGTCTTTTACGTTATAGCTTAAATGTACCCGTTTATTTTTTTTATTCTAATTACATATATATGCGTTTGTAATTTTATAGGTGTCGGTCACTGATGTCGCTCCATTACCACCCATTACAGATGCTTGGAGAAGACATTGTGATCCAAGAATCCTATGGTGGGAAACACTCTTTGCACAGAGATTGATGGAGTTTAAGGAATGCCGCAGACAGTTTGGGGAGAATCCAGATTACTATATCTAGTTTTATAGTAGAAATATGCCAAGTTCTATAGGAATCTTTTATTACTTTTCTCCAGGTTTTATCATGTATGGATTTTGGTCCTTGATTTCATTCCATGGCTTTTTTGTTATGCGCTTTCAGTGATCTTTATGCATGGCCTCACTATACATTTGTAATTGTATATCCAATGTTTGTCTACCTCTATACTACCTGGTTTCATTGTTTTAGATAGAAATTCTGCAAACCATAATTCAGAAAAAACATTAAGATAGTCAATTACAACACAAACTTAAAGTCTTCAAACCAGTACATTAAACCACAAACCATAATTCAGAAAAACAGGTGAAACTACAAATTCAGAGAATACCAATAACTTCCAAAGCTAAGGCCTTCAATTTCCTCGACATGTTTTGATAATTTTTATGGAGCCACTTATCATGTTTTTCCAATTGCTTGTAGTCTTCCTTCAGCTTCTCATGCTGCACGACCAACTTTTTAATAAGCTTACCAGTTTTGATACAATACTGGGGGTCATACCACTGGATGAAAGTACATGCTCCGGGGTCGAGCCTAAAGCGGCGGCAACCATAGAAGTGCCTCCCATAGTTGGCAGGGTCCCTACCGTCCATTGTAAACGTCTGTACTTGTTCATGACAATGGCATTGATGCTCGATCATGGGGATGTCCTCATCGTTGCCAGATGATGAGAGGGAGTCAGGCGACGAGCTATCAAACAACAAAAGAAGCATCATAATCTGCAGAAACTAAAATTTAGTTGCTGTACAAATGCAACTAAAACATCATAATCTGCAGAAATTAGACAACTAAAATTTATATGTTGCACAAATGCAGCTAAAACAGGATATGATCCCAGAAAACTACTACTCTCAGTACATTCAAAAACTACATGTCCCAGAAAATAAATAATGCCAAAAAATAGACAGTTGTTTTAAAAAAAACTACATGTCCCAGTTGCTTTAAACAATCCATCCTAATTTTTTGTTTATATCTGAAACCAATGTTCTTGATATTATATTTAAGTAATTCCTTTTAAAAAAACTTATACAATAGAAGCAAACCTACAATGACAGAAACCTAGCATCAGAATTTGGACAAGGCATGTACACATAGAAGCAATTCCTTTAAAAAAAATTCCTTTAAAAACTCAATTCCTAAAATAACAGTCCCAAGTTCTTTTGTAGTGATACAACCTCTAGAAGCAATTATAACCATAATAGGCTGATTAATAAACAATAGCAGAGAAATTCAAGACAGGCAGATGGATCATGAAAAGAGGTATTACATCTAAAAACTCAAGGTCAGCTCAGATGTAGAAGATGGAAAAAGCGTAATTGAACACATAATCCACTAATCTATTACCATCCTTGTGCACAAATAAGTCACTAAACTAGCTTCTCAAACAGGTAAAGGTAGAGTGAAGGAGACATCATTACTTCTTAGTTTCCATGTTCTAAACTAATGAAGAACAAGAATTTGAGTATTCCAATCAGTTACCAAGGAGTCGATGTAGTAGCGCTCGGAGTGGTGCGCCATCGTGGGAAGTTGAGCTGCAGAGGATTGCTCCTCCGTCCGTTTTGAATGAAGTGGTTTCGGCTGAACAGACGTCTGGAAGTGAAACCACAAGTCTTCATGAGCAAACGTGGGAGGAGATGACGAGATGAGGAGGAGAGGAGGATATGAGGAGATGAGGAGGAAAGGAGGAGATGAGGAGGAGACAGAATGAAATTGCGAGAGAGGCGAAAGAAAGCAGAAATGGGAAGAGAAGGAAATGAAGTTGAAAGCGGCGCAAACCCTAGTTTTGAAGTCTGGAAAACACTATATGAAGCACGACTAATTTAGCCGTAGGGTTTAGGGTATGGAGCGCCTATTTTAGGCGTGCCACATCGGGATGCAAATGAGAGCCTCTGACGAAAGAAAGTTGAAAGAGGAGGAGGAGGAAATCGAGTTGAAGGGTTTAGGGTATAGAGCGCCTACTATAGACATGCAAATGGAAAGTTTTAATGTTGAAATGAAATAAATGGAAAGATTTATTTACTAAGTTTTAATGTTGAAATGAAAGAAATAATGTTTTAATGTTGAAATGAAAGAAATGGAAAGAAATAATGTTGAAATGTTGAAATGAAAGAAATGGAAAGAAATAATGTTTTAATGTCGAAATGAACGAAATGGAAAGAAATCGGGATGAATGGGCATGTTACTAACTTTGAATGTTATCTTGAACAAAACATTATAGGTTAGTCGATGTAGGATAAAAAGAGTTGAAATGAAAGTTACTATCTCGTAACATTGATTAGTTTCAATCAAAACTTATGAAATCAAAACCAATGTTATGTTACTAACTTTGAAATATTACTAACTTTGAATATTACTAACTTTGAAATCAAAACCAATGTTATCTTGAACATTAGTTTTAATATTACTAACTTTGAAATCAAAACCAATGTCATCTTGACCATTAGTTTTAATATTACTAACTTTGAATATTACTAACTTTGAAATCAAAACCAATGTTATCTTGAACAAAAGTTTTAATATTACTAACTTTGAATATTACTAACTTTGAAATCAAAACCAATGTCATCTTGAACATTAGTTTTAATATTACTAACTTTGAAATCAAAAAACGTTTATTTACAATTGAAACGCTTCAATTGAAACTTATGTTTTCCAATTGAAAACTACAACTTAAATTTAATAAAAAAACGTTACATTTTTGTTATTTGAAATCTAAAACTTTAATTTAACCAAAAATGTATATTAATCTTAACCATTAATCTCAACCATCCATCCTCTTTTTAATCTACGACTAAGAATGGAGATCCGTGCTTCTCATTGGCATGCACTCTTCCTCCTATCTCCTTCCATTCATTCTCAACCCTAAAACCAGACAATAACACTCAACCCTCAAAAATTCCGCCGTCACCTCTTCCTATCTCTCTTCAAGCCGCCTTCAATTCGCCTTCAAGGACTCTTCAATTCGTCGCCATGGATCCACATCCTGAGCCCGTTCTTTACATCTGTCAAGGTAACCAATCAGAAAATTTACATTTTTGTTATTTAAAAAATCAGTAAAAATCTCAACCATCCATCCTCTTTTCAATCTAGGGCCCAGATGGTCGATCCGTGTTTTCCATTCTGAGCAAAATTTGGCATGTAGGAAATGAAGTCACATGGGTTGCCTTCTCCTTCCATTCAATCTCAACCCTAAAACAAGACAGCAACTATCAACCCTAAAAATTTCCGCCGTCATCTCTTCATATCTCTCTTCAAGGACGAGTACAATTCGCCTTCAAGGACTCTTCAATTTGTCGCCATGGATCCACAGCCTGAGCCTGTACGTTACATCTGTCAAGGTAAGAAATCGGGATGTATCACTACTTGATTCTGATTTTTTTGATTTTTGTATTTTCATGTTTGGGCGTGCAAAATTGTTTTTGATTCACTACTTCATTCTGATTTTTTTGATTCCCCTCTTCGATTTTTGTAACTTGTTTTTTATTCACTTATTGATTTTGATTTCCGCTGCATTCACTAGTTTGTTCAGATTTTTTTGATTCCCGTTTTGATTCAAGTTTGGGCTGCATTTTTTTGTGAACAAATTGTGGTAAAGAGTAAGAATTTAAGCCTGGTGATGTATTTAAGAGCTGTCACTGTTCAATTTTTACTAAACAATTCAGTGTCAAATTCAGAAGCATCCCTTTCATGCTTTGTCCTCGTATTAATGGTGAATTCCTGTTGAATGTTGCAAGTCCATGTGCCACAGTGAAAGCATCCCTTACATTTCATGTATTGTACACAGTGAAAGCCTCGTCTACTGCAGTTGTGCGAGTCGAAGCTTGTTAAAGATGCCTCAGATTGGAGCACTGATATTACCCGATGTTGTGTAATATCAGCTTCTTGCAACTGTGTAAACGTGTAATGTGTAATGTCAACTGAAGTCATGAAACCATCTTCTATGATCAACTCAGCTTGTAATTCTGGGTCTGTTTGTGTTTTTTTGCCCGTAAAATTGTTGTTTGAATTCTGGGTTTAGTTTTATTTGATGGGTTTTAGTTGATTTTGTTGTAGTGATTTTCTGTGGTGAAATGAGATGCGTTGGATGATTCTTGATGATCATCAAGTTTCAAGCTTTGTTTTTGATGGATCATGGATGGTTCTTTTGGTGATACTTTTAAATTTCTCTTACTCTAATTTATGTTTAGAACAATTTATTTTTGCTTATTACTTCATGACATCAATTACACCAATCATTCTTGTCCGTGTTACATACCATTTAAAACCATGTCATAAAGCTATGCTAATCTTAAAGATTCATGCTGGATTCTATCAAACCTCCAAAGTCATAAAATAATTGGTGTATATCTCACTTGTATGATAGCATAACGATCAGATTTTAGGTGAACTAAGTCATAAAATGAGCAATGATCATGATTCCGATCGAATCAATCTTCTCCATTCCATACTCAACATAACAACTAATCCAAAATGCAAACGATAATACAAAATGCAAACGATAATCCAAAATACGAACAATAGTCCAAAATACCACGTGATAGTACTCCTAACTTAGTTGTGCATCGCTACCCTCACCGTCCCCACCACCCTGACTACCGGAAGCGTCATTGTCCCCACCACCCCGACTACCGCTACCCTGACCTCACTCAAATACAGAATCTCGAAACAACCTCTGAGATGCACGTGGAGGAGGAGGAGCCATCGGAATATGCTCGTCTACTAACATATTAAGCAGACGCCTCATCATATCATCAATTTGCTCCTGGGTAACAACCACATCCATCGGCCTCTCTAAATAACCTCGAATCTCAGCCGCTACCATCTGGTTCCGCTGCATTCATAATGTTATTATATTAGAGATGATATATATTAACAAAAATAATTATAGTCAAGCAATAAACTATTTAAACATACCGCAAGTGTGTCAACAGATGGAGTGGGACGGATAGGGCCAATTGGTCGATCCTGCCTAATAGATGTTGGATCCACTAACAAATGGGAGTAGTCATCCAACCAATCTAAATAGTCCTCGGTAACTGCCCAGAAGTAGGAGGCTCTCGGCTGCTGAATATGAAACAACGGCCTAGGCACTTCATCCCACACCCCTAACATCGACTCTGCAAATTCCACTTTGTAGTGGCTGAGGTTGTTCAACCGAGTCACCCTGCTAGGATGTAGTCGTAGATCCTCTGGGATCATTTGTACATGGCCAAACTGTCGAAGACAATGGTCCGGGTGGTACGGCTCCTGAATAGGCATGAGACGTAAGATGCCTCTGAAAAGAGATGATGCATACTCCGGTCTACGGAAGTCGACCCTAGCAAAAGGGAACCACTGAATCTGTAATAAAAAAAGAAAGAAGTTATGAGATGGATAATGTAATTACAAATGAAAATGAAATAGTGAACAAAACATTTTACCTCCTCGTATCTAATCTTGTCAAGCAAGCGGCGTATGCAGATCAAACACTCGGCATTCTTGCCTTGTGGGACCTCCTGTCCATCCCTAATAGCTCTAGCATCAGAAAGCTGGGCAGCAGGGTCCATGATGTAGTGTCCACGGAAATGGGGAAAATAAGCCCATATCCATGACTGTAGAATACGAACAAACAACACAAATTAAAAAAGAAACTAATAGCGTTTCTTTTAAATTAAATAATCAAACTACATTGACTTACCCTCAACAATATTCCACAGCTAACCATGGTCATCGCATTTCGTCGAGACGCCTGTCCTAAGTTCCGTTACAGGTGCGTCAAGACGCCAGCTCCCCAAGTGATATTGTCTGTACACGAGTGATCCAAAACAAGACCTAGTATCTAGTGCTTGAGCTTGTTGGTCGACTTGTCCACCAACACTGTCGTGGCGAGAAGATACCACAAATACAATGACGCGACCAACTCCTCGTCCCTCTGCTCTGCTTTCATCATCGCCTCCATCGCATCTGCAACTAACTTCATAGGAATACCGCCTCCCGTAATCCAGTTGTCCACTCTTTTCCTATCCACATCAAGCACTGTAGCTATCGTATCTCTCACCCTATTTTCAGTCACACTCGGTGGTAAAGTACAACTCCTCCCGTCTATAGGTAGACTTAGAATCTCGAGAACATCGTGAAGGGTAATGGTCATCTCGCCCCATGGAAAATGGAATGAGTTAGTTTCGGGTACCATCTCTCTGCAAAGGCTGAAATCAATACACAATCAACTGCTCCCGTGCCTAGAATCCGAAGATGCGTAAGACCACTACGTTGTGCTATCTCGAACCATGAACCAGGCTCGTGTCTAATATACCGCTCGTACGGACTGGTGTAGCCAGCATGTGTGTAGATCTTAAGAACCTTACGCGTCTGCAAAATCACAAAATTTATTTAGTTATGAAAAATAAAAATAAAAATTTATCTTTAGTAAAATCATGGGGCTCATTTACCAAATCTGGAGGTGCAGCAGGAGGAGCCTCAACAGGAGCACCAACAACCTCAACATCAGCCTCAGCAACAAGCTGAGCAACAGCTTCAGTAGTAGCTTCAGCAACAACCTGAGCAGCAGCCTGAGCAGCAACCTCATCAGCTTCCATCTGAGCTCGAGTTCTCCTATATCTGCGAACAGGAAGAGGAGGGAGTAGAGGCTGAATATCAAGAGGAGGGACATCTCGAGGGGTGTCGTCCCATATAGCTCTGGCAATGTGTGTCTGATATGAGGTAAGGATGAGACCATAGCGAGGACCTCCGTCTGGGTACCATGTACTAGGTCCCGAAAAAACTGCATCATCTGCTGGAGGTGGAGGAGGGGGGACACCATCTGTCGGATGTCGAAGAGGTGAATGGGGAGGTGTCGCTACTCAATGAGATGAATGGGGAGGTGTCGAAACAGGTGAGGGGCGCTCATCACAAATATAAGTGGACGGTGATGGCATACTGTCATCCATCACCAAATCATGTGTCTCTAAATCCGGATCATCCTGTGTCTGTGCGATCTGATCAACACGTACAATCGGAGTATACTGTACAGCGAATCGTCCCTATATAGGAGTTGCATCTTCACGCTGCAACTCCGCCTCCACGTCAACGCCAACGTCCATCTCATCACCAGACGAGACGTCCGACATGCTGTCACCCTGGCCCTGATCTTCCCCAAACAAATCTGCTTGTAAAGTAGCTGCAGGTGTACTACGTGCATTAGCTGCAACCCTACTACGTACAGCAGCTGAAACGCCTCTCCGAGGAGGAGCTCTATCCGGCGTATGCCTAGTAGCCGTTGGCTCAGAATTTGACGTTTGTGCAGTGGTCGGCTCAATAACTGGTGTCTGTGCAGCTGCCTCTATTTGTGCTCCTACTGAAGTGGATCTCGTGCGATCGTTATCGCTAATGACCGTTAAAGTCGGAGGACACCTTTCTGCTACAGGAGCTGGAAAAGTAAACCCAACAGAGTCTCCCACAACGTTTCGTACCGCCTAAATTATTAATTTTATTTCTTGTTATTAAAATATTACTTCTGATTTCATAATAACGCTATTATTCGATTTTTTCGATATTCCTTTTATAACATATCATAATATCATAATATCCAATAATGCAAAACAAAACATATCATAATATCATAATTTAGGGATTTAGAATTTCTAATAAATTCTAATATTCTAATTTTATAACATATCATAATATCCAATAATGCAAAACAAAACAAATAGAACTTATTATAATCTAATATTCTATAAAGACACTATATCTAATTAAGACGGTTTTTTTTATATCATTAAAAAATCTATTCGATTAGAACTTATTATAATCTTTAAAGCGAATTCAGATTACATACCTGGAAGATGCCTACGGGTGACGAAGGATTTGACGTCTGTATAGTGGTCGGCTCAATAACTGGTGTATGTGCAGCTGCCTCTATTTGTGCTCCTACTGAAGTGGATCTCATGCGATCGTTATCGCTAATGACCGTTACAGTCGGAGGACGCCTTTCTGCTACAGGAGCTGGAAAAGTAAACCCAGCAGAGTCTCCCACAACGTTTCGTACCGCCTAAATTATTAATTTTTATATCAATAATCTTATCTATTCGATTAGAACTTATTATAATCTTTAAAGCGAATTCAAATTTCATACCTAGAAGATGCCTACGGGTGACAGAGTCACGCCGGCATCCACGTCCTGAGCGATAGTGGATCGGGTTGCCCGTTTTCTAGCGCCACCAACAAATTGCAATTGATCCGTAGCCTCTGTTAACACCATTGTCGAAGAAAGCCCTACACCATAAATTACGAAACTTTAGATGAAATTCCGACGCGACGTTCCAATTAGTTCTCATTAAAAGACATAGCCAAAAAACACATTTTCAATACATTTTCATCCAAATGGATTGAAACATTAGCAACCAATCCATATACTAACCATCCATATAGTGTCTACAAATTGACCATTAAAGCCAAACTAGAAATTTCTATAAAAATTCACTATATATTCAAGAGCAACAAATGGAGTAACAAATCGAAGTTGTTGATGTTTGTCTAAAAATTGACCATCGAGGGAAGGAATACTCAAGAGCAACATTTACATCAGCAACAAACCATTAAAGTCAATAAACTTCCAATTTTCAGCAACAAACCAAATTTACATCAGCAAACCAAATTTTCAGCAACAAACCAATAACCATTAAAGCCAATCTATCATCCAAACTAAATTTTCTACTTCCACCAAATTTACATCCAAACCAAATTTATATACCAGACTCAGCAACCCCGACGCCGACAACAACCTCCTCTGACCCACCCACCCGCGACAACGCTTCCTCGTCGTCGCCCTGAGCTCCACCTGAGTCTTCACCGCCTCCTTCAGGTCCACCCGACTCATCTCCGACTCCTTGAGCTCCACCTGACTCATCTCCGCCTCCCTGAGCTCCACCCGACTCATCGCCGCCTCCCTCAGCTCCACCCGACTCATCCCCGCCGCCCGCCGATAGCAACCTCCTCTGACCCACCCACCCGCGACAACGCTTCCTCGTCGTCGCCCTGAGCTCCACCAGAGTCTTCACCGCCTCCTTCAGGTCCACCCGACTCATCTCCGACTCCTTCAGGTCCACCCGACTCATCTCCGACTCCTTGAGCTCCACCCGACTCATCCCCGCCGCCCTCAGCTACACCCGACAGCTCAATTTCCGGATTTCCCCCTCCGTCGGATTCCATTCTTTGACAAAAGATTCGGATTTAGAATGACGAACTGAAATTTGGAAGAAATTTGAATGGAGATGTCGGAGGGAATGTGAGGGAAGGAAGAAGAAATGAATGCAGAGAGTATATATTAGGCGATGAATTTGACCTAAATTAAGCGTGCTAATAGCCCGTCTATATTAGGCGTCCAGATTTCTAACCTAGGCCGGCTATATTAGGCGTCCATATGTGTGATTTTTTTAATATTTTTCGCGCTAAATTTATCTTTTTGTCACAAAAATCATTTTCTGTTTCTACGGCTAATATAGGCGCGCTAAGTTTGGGTATATTTTCTCAAACTGACGATATTACCCCTTCTCGCTTAAGTTAGGCGTGCTAGATTTGATCGGCTAAATTAGCCGTGCAGAATCGCGTCCAGATAGGATATAAGTCGTGTCCAAATAGGGGTACCTAAATTGGAGAGTTGGAGAAGATTATAGAGGAGTTAGTTTGAACAGAAAGATCTATAGAGTAGGAAGTATATTCTCCAATTAGTTAAAGAAAATAATTAATTTGTTTAATTAATAAAGCAGAAAGTTAGATTTCGGTAACCATCCAACAAATCAATTTGTTATGTATTTTAAAAGGATAAAAAATATTTTTAATTTAATTTTGGAGGTTTGATGAGAAATTGACACGTAGGATATGTGAGGCCAGAGTGAAGAAGAAGGTTTGAAATAGCTCTGTTTTAATATATATATATATATATATATAAATTGTCTTCTTTATACGATCAAAATCAATAAATGGATAAGCTTGAATGACACTATATGCCAATTGATAACTTAGGCAAACCAAAAGGAAAAAGACATGAACAAAAGTCACATTTATTTCTTATTTATAAAATTTTATTTATTTTATAAAGATAGTAAAATGTATGAGAAATTCATGGTTTTAACCAGCTTAATTGTTAATATACTCCGGGTTGTTGTTATTTGTTATCATTAAACATTTAAACCCATGAACATCTTGAAAAGAAGACTCTAATACGGAGTATAATTGAACCAAACTGGAGTATCTCTAAAGATCTCATCTGATTTTACTACACAACTAAAAAAAGTAGCTGACTCGGATTGCTGTCATTGTGCTCTTCTTCAATGGATAAGGCATCTATATCCCACGTCATTATCCCATGTCAAAGGTTAATACTTATCCGAAAATAAAATGATTTCTTTACTGGATTTTTTTTGTTGTTGTTGTTGTTGTTGTTGCAAGTGGATAAAAATCTTAAGATCAGATCAAACTCAGAACCCCTATATATAACACCCATCTTCACCATCTCAAATGATCATTCATTCTCCTCTCCATCTGCTTACACACATCAATTTGAATCTTCTGTCTGTAATTTCCATAATGTTGGCCATTTTCAAGAAAGGTGTGGTGGATCCACCAAAGGAGCTCAACAGCCCTGTTTCCAGATCATTCGAGAAAGGAATTGCTCAAAAACCCATATCTCCTGATGAGATTGTGAAGATCTTCCACTCATCTCAGCCTTCAAATATGGCTCTCTCCATTGGATTTGGAAACTCTGCATTCCTTGCATATTTCCCATCTCAAAGGTATAGTCTTTCTCTTCATACTATTACTCTCTTGCTGTAAATTCAAAAGGGTATTCAAGTGTTAACTGTCTAGAATAAATTGCAGGATGTTCTGTTCCATAGACAACATACACTGCATTTTCACAGGCCATCTGAACAACCTAAGCACACTTATCAAACAATATGGACTATCAAAGAACACAAATGAAGCCATGTTTGTGATCCAAGCCTACAAAACTCTCCGAGACCGCGGGCCGTACCCGGCACATCAGGTTCTAAGAGATCTTGAAGGGAGGTTTGGATTTGTCATCTTTGACCAGAATGCTGGCACTGTTTTCACTGCCCTTGATGCTGAACAAAGTGTGAAGCTATGTTGGGGAATTGCAGCTGATGGCTCAACTGTTATTTGTGATGACTTGAATGTGATCAAAGCTAGCTGTGGCAAGTCATTTGCGCCATTTCCAGCAGGGTGTATGTTCCATAGTGAAGCTGGGCTTGGAAGCTTTGAGCATCCTAAGAAGAAGTTGACACCTATGCCGAGAATTGATAGTGAAGGAGCCATGTGTGGGGCTAATTTCAAGGTGGATGTGGCCTCTAAGATTACTTCTATGCCTAGAGTTGGAAGTGAAGCTAACTGGACTGTGTCTGAGTTCTGAGCATGCTCAAATCTTCATCTTCTAGCTCTGTTCTTTCTTTCATCTCTTGTTAAATTTGTTTCATCTAAACACAAAGAAAGGTTTCTGTGTGTATCTTATGCTTGTTTGTAGACACACAAATCGCTTTTAATGAATGTATAGTTCATTTTGTTTTATCCTAACCAAGTAAACCAAGAGATCTGCTGCAATTTTCTTGTTGTGTTTATGCCAAAAAGTTGTTTGGTGCATACTTGAATCGGATCAATCCATGAAAGATTACAAAATACATCTTGATATAACTTTTAGTGGCATAATACAAAAATTTTACTTATATTAAAAGAAATATATTTCATAAATAAGATGTCAAGAGATTTGTAAAACATAAGAACATGTAAATGCAATATAAAGAGTTTCCCTCTCATCCGTTTATGAGTCTTATCACCCATCATAATTAGAATTTTAATACGGAGTATAATTTTTCGGATCGGATTAATCAGGTAGTCATTATATAGAACTTGGAGGTGAGGTGGTATTTACAATGAGTAGAAAGTTGACCACAAGAAGAGGAAAAATAAATCAATAGAATGAAGACTAAATACCTGAAAATCACCAATTTTTCTATCGGCCTCAATTCAACTGAAAAAATATCGAAAAACTGAATGTGACAATATCATAAGATGGTTGAAATAATGAATTTCCATCAACGTATGACAATTCTAACAGAACTAGAGCCAGAGTCCGACCATTTTGATGGGCCGGTGCAAGCCCAATGACTACTCGAGACACCCACCTCGTTGTGCTTGAAGCGGCACCCAATAAATACTGATAGCTCCATTTAATTGGGCCAATTCTAGCCCAACGATTATTGGTCCAGGGGGAAAAACAAATCCATTAAGCACATGATCTAATTATTTCACAATTGCGCCTAGGGCCGGCCCTCAGGGCCCTACTCCGATACCATATCCTTCCACTTTAAAAAAAGGTCGGGCAGGGCCGATCTTTATGGGTAAAATCTCCTATCCAGATCCTCTCAAATTTTAGGACGGGCTGGGAAGGCCGGGCTCCCGGCCGGGCCGGCCCTAGTTTTGTCAGGTCTAATTTCATCATCTATCATCTATACGAAGGACATTCTTCATCCTCAGGCCTCTAAACAACAAAAAATTGAGAATAGGCCGGCTCTAGCCTCTTTGGTTTCACAAAATCAGAAAAAACATGATGATCTGGATGAGCAAGTTGTTGCATGTCGTATGATGCAAACTCAGAGCATGAAAATGATGTGTGGCCCCATCAAAATGCACTTGTTTAAGGATCAACTCAGCCAGGGATTACTATTAAGTGGGTAATGAAAAGGACCACTCCTCTTTTTCTTCTGTTCTAAAGCCACATTTCCACTGCTTAAATGGCCCCTTTACAGCTCTATTACCTACACAAATCAGAACAAGGCATGCCCTAATAATCAAACTTTTGATTCTCATATCAAGTGGCCATAAATAATATTTGTAGGGTATGATTTGAATCTCATTTCTATGTTTTTTAATCTGTTCCAAGTTTCATCCACAAGATTTCTCTATCTATATCTTCTTAGACCACCGTAGCTGGATCAAGACCCCAGCTGCTTCCTCATATGTTCCTTACCAAATTGTCCTTGACACTATCATTCTGTTAATTTTGTACCATTATCTACAATTATATGTGATTCATACATTTGGTATTTCGTCGTATTCGCCAACTCGAATTACGTTTACAACATGCTTGAAGCTCATAAATAAAATTACTTTCTTAGTATTAATAGTTATAAACAAATTTGATTCCAACAACTCTATGGACAATGGATTTCGACTAGGTAGCTAGATCAGTGTAGGGATGAAACGATAATGAACTAAGATTACCATGAAAAAAAAACTCAAATAAAGTTGAAGAACCACTCTTAGCAAGTCTTAACTTTCTTAGAGCTCTGCATCATCCCAGGGTATGGTAATATCAGCTGTGATGAAGTTCTCAATGTCGTCCCAACCCCAATTGATCACACTCTCGTTAGACGGCCATGCCTTATCATTCATCGAGAGGGGCGTGTGATCAGATCCGTTGATCAAATCAACACTTTCATCCAATGCATTATAAGGATTTGAAATATGAGTAGAACTCGAAATCGAACACGGGAAGTTTTCATCCAAAGTTATGAAGCTTGGACATGGGAATTGCAAGTCATGGTTTTGAGGGATAGATGATCCTCCAAATATGCCATAAGAATTATCCAAGGTGTTGTTGAAAAGGCCGTCTTGGGCTATAGATTGCGGCCTAGGAATCACGTGGTTGAAGATCTTTCTCATTGAATTCTCACTCTCCAATCTCAATGGAAGACTATGATCTGAAGCTTGGACACTAGTGGTGATTTTTGGTGATGTTTTGAGCCTCTTGTTCTTCCGCCCACCGCCAACCGGGACATTTCGAAGCATGCCACCTTTAGTCCAATGTCTTTTGCAAGCCTTGCAAAAGTGTCTTGGTTGTGATTTGTTATAGTTGTTGTAGTAACAAAACTTTGTGTTTGAGGAATCACATCTTGGACACTTCAACTTTTCTGCCGGTGGCTGAAGATTCTCTTGTTGTTGTCTTTTCATTGGAGGCTTTGGCAACTCCATGGAGCTACCATTAGAATCATCACTTGTAGAATGAAGCAAACCTTGACTCCAATCTTTAACATCATTGGAAACTTGCTTTGAGCTCAAACCCATGATTGTTTTCACTACAAAAATGAAAAGAAATTGAGCTAGCTAGCAAACTTTTTTGGTAATCACAACAAAAACATGTTTCTAACCTTTGGATGAAGTTGAGATAGGAGATATAAGATAGGAGATCACGAAGAACTCGAAGGCAAAAATGGTGTCGTCTTGTAGATGTGTGAGGATGTTTATATTGAATAGCTAGAGAAGAGTTGTGATGAACAAGGTTGGAATGAAATGGCGAGGAAGGTGAGGAGAAGAAAGCATGTCTTTGTATATGTTTGTATGGTAAATAAATGTGTGTATAGCCGTTTTTCTATAATAAGAGAGAGTTGGGAGAACACAAAGAGGACCCAAATGAGAGTTTTTAATAATAAATGAAAGAAAAAAGAATTTCAACTTCGTTTATGTGGTGGATATATAATAGGAAGTTAGTGGATGGTTGATAGGAGTGGGGTGTACAAGTGTAGTTTGTTGCCAAATCTGAATAATGTGAACTTGTATTAATTTATTGTATCCGAATTTCATATGGAATTCAATGTGTTTTTTTTGCTTAGTTTGGAATTTTTTGACCGATTGTTTTCTTAGTTGTTACGGTGATGATCAAGAATTAATGATGTTGACACATGGACCAAACCTAACCATTGTTAGTGCGTTGTCTATGCTTACCCTTTGGCGTGGGCCCTATCTAGTGACGGACCCAAAAATTTATGTCAGTATAGTGCGGAATTGCTGAACTGTCTCTTAATATAAATCTAATCAAACATACACCATCAAAATTAACAATCAACTCAATACTATTCGCATTAAAGATCAAACATACACACAAATAAAATATTTACATCAGTGTTGCACTGTTCACGTACAATACATTTTCTTCTAGTCATACAAAAATTTTAAAGCATAATTTTTTATAAAGATCAATTCAACATCTTCTATCTTGTGACTTTTCAAAATTAAATAACACATGAAATAAAAGTAGTTGTGACTCTTTATAAAAATGGAACAACACAAAAAAACGTTTAAGGAACTAAAAAAGAAAATTGTTGCATCTCTGACGTCCTCAAATAGTTCGAAATACATCATCTTAATCACCTAATTTTGTATGTTATTGTTGTTTGCAACCTACGAGAGTTTCATATTTTTGAATTTTCAAATATCAGATTCGATTCGATTCAGATGAATTTTATATACCGTTTTAAAAAGATCTATACAATTTTGATTCTTTTTTGCTATGCTAGGTCCGCCCTTGGGACTATGGAGTCCCTTCCTAGCTTGTGACTCGTATAATTTCATGCATGAGAGAAAGTGCTTCTATCGATTTAAAATATACTATCTAGACTTCTAGTTTGTTAATACAGTATTACAACGCAATATGTTATACGATTTTATTTATTTTTTGAAACCGCAATATGTTATACGATGAGAATCATGAGACTGCATGTATTGATAGAATATTATATTTTGTGATAGAAAGTAGTGGACTATGGCATGCGTATAGTTAGATTATATAATGCTAAATTCAGTCATTAGGTATTCTTAAATATTTAAAGTTGTATGTATTAATAATGGGCTAGTTTTAGCCCATATACAACTCCAGTCAAGATTTTTACATCGACAGTTGTTTAGCAACCTTACTATATATACTTATGAGAGAATATAGTAGAAAGACTAATAATTTCATGAATTGTGAGATTGTAGAGGTTATGTTATAACTTTTTTCAATTCGGTAGAACTTCCTGAGAACTTCACATCTTTGTCTGAGTACATATAAACAGATAGTACATTATTTCGAAGAAGCTGAAGGTGTAAATTTAAGCTTAATTTAATCTCCCCAAGTCTTGTGTTTGTGGACCGTGGACGACAAAAATAAAAATGGGTAAAATAGAAAGGTCGGTGGAGAATGTGTTGGACATTCCTGCTAGGGTTAAAACATGACTAGGAAAGTATGTACTTGGGTTTTTCTTAGGTCCCATTATATTGGCTTGTAATTAACTTGTAGGCTAAGTTATTTATAAGGTAAGTATTTGCTATATAGCCTATATGTACGTATGACAAATTAAATAGACTGAGCTTGATTACTTGTGATGTAAGTTTTCTTCTAAAGTACTTATTTCAACACCAAAAATAATGGTCCAAACTAATTTGCTACTATCCTTTTTACGTACTATTTGTTTTGTTTTGAAGTGATATTTTTCAACACTGATGTGTTAAATATTTCTAACTATAGTTAACTTATTTCGTATAAAAGTAAGTTAGATAAAATATGGAAATGTATAGTTGGCAACATGTGATGGCCGGTCGAGGATGGATTACCATATTGGTGAATGGTGATACATTGTGAGGCGGTGATCATTGTATATGGACCAACCTTCACTTTTGCTAATTTAATTCATTCATATCATTCTTCCTTAGTCCTTACCAAGTTATCATTGTAGAATAAATTAGATATATGAACGTAAAGATGTTAAATATATGTTGATAGGTTCAAATTCATGTATATAATTTAAAAATGTGCATAAATTTATGTTAGTATATACA
This sequence comes from Oxyria digyna, assembly GCA_029168935.1. Classification (NCBI taxonomy): domain Eukaryota; kingdom Viridiplantae; phylum Streptophyta; class Magnoliopsida; order Caryophyllales; family Polygonaceae; genus Oxyria; species Oxyria digyna. Next base: position 30,931,384 of record JAPVLV010000011.1, on the reverse strand, counting down.
TATATTTGTTTATGTACTAAATAAATTTATGCAAGGCTTTCCACCAAAATAATATTTATGCACAAGCAAAATCGTCATTCGTGTGTGCATAAATTTTGGTCTCCAAATACGTGTATTTGTACATAAGTAGGAAATATATGTTATACTCACTATCGTGCATAAATTTTGGTCTCCGAATACGTGTATGTGTACATACCAACTTTACCTCATAGTAAAAGAGATTTATTCTCTGATTTTGAGGAGCAAAAGTAGAATTTGTTATTTATTCAAGTCATCTATCTCTATATAAAAATTCATGAATTTTGAAGAAGTAATGGTAATTGGAATCGGGCTGTTTTCGGGCCCGAAATTAATGAGTCGTTTTGGGTTTTTTTGGATTAGGGATCCGTCTGAACCAATTCATTCCCTCCGCCTAGGGCATGGATTCGTTCACCTGCCTCCAATCCATATTTTTTGGCTGCCCCGAAACGCCGCTCTCCGAACACCTCTGCCAAGGATTGACGTCGACCTGCTTTTGTCAACTTCATTCCTTCAACTGAACTCGTGAGCTTTTCTAAAATTGCTATAACCCTAACATTTGATTTCGGATCTGAGGTGCAATTGATTTACTGACATCCTTCTGTGTATTATTAGGGTTGGGGATTTGGGATACAGTTCTACTACCGTCGAGCTTGATGCCATGATTCAACATAAACGAAGGTTGGATCGACGAAAACGCTTTAGATCATCTTTCCAACTTCTCCCTCCCGATCTCTTTCTGCAACACAGTGTCAACAGGTTAGTATTCTTTCTGATCTCTCCCTTTCGATCTTGATCTCGATTCGATCTCTCCGTGTTAGGCCCGTGCAAAATGGATTACCTCATCTCTTTTCAATGTCTCATAGCTTATATACCTCTTCTCCATTATCAGCATTCTTCTGCTCACTTCAGAATCCATCTGAAACTCATCTTCCTCCACCACTGCCCCATTCCTCAGCAAATCAAAGCTTGAATCGGAATACCCATTTGAAATTAAGAAGTTGGTATGGAAGATTAGGAGCAGAAGAAGGTGGGTTTTCAAGGAAGATTATGCCTCAAGAAGCAGGAGAGTGCACTTACAGTATTTTTGAGCCTATGTTTGTGTAAAAAGTTATAAATTGTGTAAGTATCATACTGAATAAACAGCTTATGTTTCTCTTGAACATTCAGTACACGATTTTGTTGGCTCTTCAGTTTCCGACTCTCCCATGTCGTTTGATTCCTCCTTATTGAAACCCCTCATCTCCTCTTTAATTTGGTAAGCTGAACTGAACATATTTGTTTTTGTTCAACCAACAACCAGATTTGTAGGATTTAACATTTCTGTTTAGCTAGATCTGTAGGGTTTTTTCCTGTTAAGCCAGATTTATATCAATCAAACTAGCAACCAGACTTCGGTTTCAGTAGCATAACATCCTCTGTTTTTCATAATTCCATAATTCAGATCACAAAGTGTCTTGATGTTTTTTTTTTATCCAGGGAGCCTTGGATTTATTAATGACTGTGTATAAGAGAGATTTCAAAAGCCTTGGAGGATATATAGTCGATGCGGAGCGAGTACGTATAACTTCTATTATTTCTACACGTCAATTTCTACTTTTTTAATAACATGTTTGCAAACAGATTAGTGAGCGAAAGGCGCCATATCTGAAGCTAAAAAGAGTGGAGAGGTTGGTTCAACATCTAGGAAGTTATGAAGAACAGATTTTCAAGAAAAGGAATGATTTGAGGGAGCGAAAAATCTGACGCGTCCTAAATGATCTATCAGCCTCAGTGAGTTCTTTGAAACTTTTCTTGAATTTTCTTGAATTTCCTTATTAATTCTTGGTTTTGTACAGAGGAAAGAAGATCTTAATGATGACGGTGCATATATTAACACCTATCCTAAATGTTGCTCTTCATTTGGACAGTTGTGGTGATGAAAATGACATTGTGAGTGGCTACTGTTTTTCGATACAAAAGATACGAAAAAGGTTGCTAATTCAGTTCGTTTTTTTTTCTCTTTAGATGGTTGAGAATACAAAGCAGATGAAAGAGGAGGTAAAAAAGATCATAAAAGATAAGGGTGATTAAATGAAGTCGGATCTGTCCAGAGAAGTTCATCTGCCTAAAACCGCCAACCATTGTTTTCTAGAGATACACGTACCCATCTCCCCAACCGCTTCTTCTTGAGGACGACCAAACGAAGTAGCCGGAGCAGTTCAAATTGGCCTTCGAGGACGACTAGAACGAAGTCCGCTTAAGGACGAACGATTCAGAGCATTATAGGTATGATCTTTCTAGGTGCTTCTTTGCTTATTAGTTATTACCTTTACAACCTTAATTGCAAATTAGGATTTTTTATTTAACGAATTTTTTTGTTAAGTTTGGTTTTCCATTTATTATCTTGCTTATATTTGAGTAAAATTGATTTGTACATGTTGTGATGATGATTGATATGGATTTAGGTTTTCGTTTAATCGGGCCCAAACGAAGATAATTTAAGGGGGAAAGCGAAATTAAGAAGAAGGGTTTTGAGTTAGATTTGGAAGAAAAAGACGTGTTATATTTATTGTGTTGCAGGAGGTTGAATTAGATCTCGATAGTGTTATCTATTACATTACTAAAAATGGTTGAAGGATTGAAGGGTTTTTAATTGGATTTGTAGAGTCTGCAAGGTCTGCAATTGTGTTGTAGAGAAGAGAAAGTTGAAGACAACTTTCCCATTCTTTTCATTACTTTTTTTGATTTTTTATGTTATCTACTAATTCGGTTTTATCGGTTTAAATCGGTTCGATTTTCGGTTCGGTTCGTTTTGACCGAATGAATAACCGTGTTAATTTCCATGTCTACTGGTTGACTTAACTGTTTATGCCATATTCATGTTTGTATACTCATTAATTCAGTATCCCTTATGCTAATTGAAAACTGGACACCTAGGCTAGCATCAACTTAATTTGGTTTATATATGTATATTTTCCCAAATTCAATTGTTTGGATGGTGTGCATCAACTTAATTTTTCCTATATGTAAATTTGTGCGGCTTAGAGTTGGGTATCTGTATTCCACATTATGCAAGTTTTGTTTATGTAAAAATGGAATAAGTTAATGAGCCAACTAACGGTATGTGTATCCTCCTTTACTGAAAAAATTATTCATCAAGTTGGAGGCATCAAGTAGTGAATTGCTTGATACTCTGATGGGTTTCATCACATTGTGTTGGATGTTTGGTGGGCCATTAGTTCACCCATTTAACATTTTGGTTAAACTATTATTGACACACGGATGTGATACTATATCCTATACAGCAATCCAACACAATAGGAGTTGTAAGAATAGATACACATATTCGTTAGCAATATGTCTAGATTGAAACACATGGGTTGATTGAGTGTCATCTTAGATAAGCTTGAATTAGTCGAATTGATTGATTGAGTTAATGTGCATTTTGTGAAGTCTTTAAGATTAATTTGAATTTGTGCAATTGTATGAAGCAGCCAACTCATCATCTGAATGTAGTTTTCCTATGGAATTTGGGGCATGTTTATGTTTAATTTGCTTATTAATCCGGCTTACTCAATTCAATGATTGATTGGTATTGTAACAGTGGACATGAATGTTTTTCAGTGCTTTGTCTTTGGACCAAAAAGCTCAGGCAAGACAGCGTTGTTAAATGATTTACTGGAAACGTATATTTTCTCTGTTAAATGCTTTGTTTCCCTGTTGTCGACGCGTGGGAACCAATCATGGTAAGCTATCTTGCGCCTATGCATGTTCTTCTCTCTGATTGCTGGTATGCATAGTAACTAACTTATTCCTTCGCTTGACACCAACGCATATATGCTTTTGGAACTTCTAAGAAGGGAAAAAGCAGTTGGAACTAAACCCGATGAAGACCTTGATTTATTCACGAAGGTTACAACATTATAGATAAGCTATATTGTTATGGGTCTCACAATTAACAACTTGCTTCTTAGCTTCACTATCTCTATCCTTGCATTTTTCATTTGCCTCTATGAATTAGCTTTGGATGGTGAAAATTCATATTGTCCATGGACTCCACCCTACCCATGGACTCCATGTTCATTTTTTTTGTTAGTGATATCCTTTTTTTGCCAAAATAAATAAATTAGAAGAACATTTGATGACTTCTTAAGTTTATATATATATATATTATCATTTCATGATATCATTGCTTATTTGGTATTTTGGGATGAAAGGTCTTGGTTTATTTTGTACTAACGGTTTAAGGTGGAAATGTTAACTGGAATCCTCCTAAAGACATTAAGGAATGATATCAATAGAAAGTATGTGGCAATGGAATGCTCCTAAAGACATTAAGGAATGATATCAATAGAAAGTATGTGGCAATGTTTCCTTGGGTTTCGAATCTCAGTTATGCTAATAAGCAACATTAAGAGAGATGTAAATTGGTCCGTTCATTTTATCCCATTTGATTATTTATGATAGTTAATTAAAAATTTCGTTATTAAAATTACTCTTAGAATAATTTCATTTACGATGAAAAGTATATTATACATTTATATAGAAAGGTTCTGGTGAGCATAAACTTTAGGGTACAAAATGCAAGGTGTTCGCGTTCACAGATAACATCCAGAACTTGGGCGATCACTCTACACTTTGATTAATCTCACTTAAAAAATTCAAAATTTTCACCGCCCATATTATGAACATTATCACCCTTAATATGAACATTGACGTGTAATTTGTGACGCAGACACTCCGCACTTCGTGTTGTAACTTTTCCCACCCGAACCTTAAATTCTAAAAAAAATAAGCCTCTTGGTTATAACTACTTAAATATATTTGCATATAATTGAATATTTAGTTTTTTCAAACAAAATAAGAAATAATTTTTTTTCAATATTACCCTTATTTAATTTTCATAATTATTGATGTCTAAAACCTAAATTCAAAATTTTCAATATTACCCTTATTTCCCGTTATAGGATGACCTGTTTGATGGGCCGGTTTTTAGACTGGTGATGCTGATGACTTATAATATTCTGCAACCCTATCTTTTAAAAGTTAATTCTATATAGCCATTATATTAACGTTAGTTATGTAATTAATTTAATATATTAGTAATAAACCTCAATAAATTCTTCAACATTATCATATTTAAATTAATAAATTTTTTACTTTATCTATAAACAACACAATTAATATCTATCACTATTCATGTTCTTCAACTCCATTATATTAAAGAAAAAAATACGATGGGGATCGGTTATTAGCTTAAGACTCATGACACTTTTTTTGTTCATGTGTCATAATGTGTGTGTTCATCGGACATAACGTATGTGTTCATGCGTCAGAGTATGTGCACGTCATAGTGTGTATTCATATGTCATATTGTGTGTTTATTGGTAAAAATATGTTTATACATCATAACGTATGTGTTCATGCATGCGTCAGAGTATGTGCACGTCATAGTGTGTATTCATATGTCATATTGTGTGTTTATGGGTAAAAATATGTTTATACATCATAACGTATGTGTTCATACGTAACACCGTTTGTGTTCAATGTCTTCAGTCTTCACTCTTCACCTTAAGATTCTTTCTCACTAAAACTTAACGCGCTAATTTTTGTCGCAATTTTCATTTTGGGTCATAAAAAAAAACCTTTATGTTCTTTTAACACATTCATCAACTTCCCTCACCGGAAATTAACCCACTAATTAATACACTAAATTAATAAAATTTTACACTCAAGAATAGTAGCAATTACGGAGTAGTATTAATACTAAATTAAATAAATATAATAAATAACTTATATATATATAGAAATTTTTATTCCATTTTCCAGTGGAACCAATGATGCATTATTCTTTGGCTTTTAAATTATATGGAATAAATCAAAATACATCATTTAACTTTCTATGATTCTTATTTTGTGAAATAGTAATCAGACTATGCGATTTTTATCGCAATTTTCATCTTGGGTCATCGGAAACAACCTCCCTGCTCTTTTAACTCACAGTTGGTTGGATACATCTAACCTTCCCGCTCTACTATAAGCATGAGACTTTTTAAGGCATTAGGGTCATGCTATTGTATATAGAAATTTTGTTACAAAATATATCTAAAATCAATTGTTGAGGAGTTCGGATGAAAAGTTGTAATTTAACCCTACAAGAAAAGTACACCCCGAATTGAAAATATACAAGACTTAGTAAAAATGTAAATTTAGACAAGTCATTTCACTTTATTTACATTTATCATATAGAACAAAAGCACACTTAGATAAATAAGTTGGACAAAATTAAAACCAACGATGTCAAATAAATTCAAAATAAAAAAAATATAATCCATAAAAACCCACATTAAACATGCGAATAGATTCAATCACCTATGAGCAAAGTATAAATCAAGGAGCACTAATTCAGCAACAAAGAGTTTATAAACAAACCAACAACAATGTTAACATTGTTGTGTTCGTACTACAGAAAGGTTCGAGTAAGAATAAGGCTTTATGTTGGAAAAAAGAAGAATTTACAATCACGGATAACAAGCTATTATTTAGGTTCTAAATGATAATTAATGTTCATAACCTGGCGATTGTTTCCGTTTCGGTCATTTAAAAAAAAACCATTCACAAATATTACAAATTGTCGTTGTGTGACTCACTTAAAAAGTTTAAAATTGTCATCACCCACATTACGAACATCAATATCCAGAATATGAACATTAATGTGTAAATTGTAAGCGTAATGTTTCTTACTACCCAAACCTTTATCTTCATATTAATATAAAACATATTAAATGACCCACACAAGCAAAAAACACAAACAATAACGCGAGAGTGTAATAAGATGTAAGTAAGACAAATGCACATTTACTAAATATTATACAACTCAAAAGACAAAATACTATTACGATCTACACCATTATCCACTCTGCCTCAAGAATTTTAATAATGAGCCACATCAAAATAAAGACTATATGTATACAAACAAAAGAAAATTCTGGTGAGAACAAGGCTTACCGTAGGAAAAATGAAGTTTCCCGCGTTCAAAGATAACAAGCTAATATTTACAATTTGGGCAGGAATCACAAAAGAGGTTTACAACATAACACTTTTCACATATCCAATAAATAATGCCACGCACTAAAAAACAGGAAGACAGAAGGCCCAAAACACAAACAAACAATAGGATTGTGATACACAAAACATCGGAATCAAGCCCATAACATAGACATTTTATGAAACCCTACTAATACTCAGAACCAACAATATCAAGACACTCATTACCCTGAAACTAAAGAACCAAACATCCAAAACAGAAAACAAAAACACGAAAACAAAATGAGACAAAAGAAGTGTTCCAGATTAGGGATTAAAGATTGGAGGACTACGTTCAAAAACAAACAATCAACCAGCAACATACCAGCATAATTCAAACAATAAAACACAACAAAACACCAAAACCAAAAAACAGATTACGACACTTACTTGGACGTAGAACCCTAATTTGGGAAACCCCCAATTTCAGAGGGAAAAAGGACGAGGGAGAGTGGAAAACAAGCTTTATCTTCATATTAATATAAAACATATTAAATGACCCACACAAGCAAAAAACACAAACAATAACGCGAGAGTGTAATAAGATGTAAGTAAGACAAATGCACATTTACTAAATATTATACAACTCAAAAGACAAAATACTATTACGATCTACACCATTATCCACTCTGCCTCAAGAATTTTAATAATGAGCCACATCAAAATAAAGACTATATGTATACAAACAAAAGAAAATTCTGGTGAGAACAAGGCTTACCGTAGGAAAAATGAAGTTTTTCGCGTTCAAAGAACAAGCTAATATTTACAATTTGGGCGGTAATGATTACAAGAATCACAAAAGAGGTTTACAACTTAACACTTATCATATATCCAACAAATAATGCACGCACTAAAACCAGGAAGACAGAAGGCCCAAAACACAAACAAACAATAGGACTGTGATACACAAAACATCGGAATCAAGCCCATAACATAGACATTTTATGAAACCCTACTAACACCCAGAACCAACAATATCAAGACACTCATTACCCTGAAACTAAAGAACCAAACATCCAAAACAGAAAACAAAAACACGAAAACAAAATGAGACAAAAGAAGTGTTCCAGATTAGGGATTAAAGATTGGAGGACTACGTTCAAAAACAAACAATCAACCAACAACATATACCAGCATAATTCAAACAATAAAACACAACAAAAAACCAAAACCAAAAAACAGATTACGACACTTACTTGGACGTAGAACCCTAATTTGGGAAACTCCCAATTTCAGAGGGAAAAAGGACGAGGGAGAGTGGAGAACAAGCTGGAGTAAATAAGCAATTAATATCAGGAAATCATCACATCATTAAAAGTGAACTGGTGTTTCAAAGTAACTGAAGGGGTAATCTGGTAAATTAGTTGATTTAGAAACAAATTACAAAATTGGATTACATATTGAAAAAATTATAAACTGTAGATCAATATGACCAAATATGTTAAAGGCAATCAAAAGTGATATGAGAAAAACACGAAATATACTCCGCATAAGATAAACAGTAAACAACTACAAATGAGTAGTTAACACAAGCTAATACAAATTGAGACTACTTTGAAACTACAATAGTCGTTACACGTTTAATAATCTTAACCAACAGTTTTACATTTTATTTAATCGCATAATCAAGGCCATTTGGTTATGTTCTTGGCTTCTGTTTCCCATGTTATTTTAGTACTACATTTTCCACATGAAGTCTTATATTTTACAAAAGTATCATGTTAAAGATTCTCCCTAAACATGTTACGCCTCTGTTCAGATTCTCTTTCAATAGGTAATCACTACAAAAATAATGATTCAAAATGCAACTACATAAATATAATATAGTTCAAATCTGACACCTAATCTACAACACTTAGCGTATTACGCAAACCAAAGTTTGATAAGCACATTCAACAACAATTCACAGTTAAAAAAACATGTTTCATACCCGTGCAAAACGCGGGTTTCCGAATCTAGTGTTGATTTACAATTTTGATTTTTAATTTGTCTTAAATTCCTAAAAGGACATTTATTTTTTATGGGACGGAGTATATTTTTTTCCTTAATTCATCAATTTAGTTTTACTTTTCTTCTAAACGTCTTGTTGAATTAATTAATTCGTTGAAGGTGCTAAACATGAGAGGATTGGAAAACTGAATAAGTAGATTAATAAAGGTGGAAAGTACAAAATTTGGTCGGTTGATTTGTTAGGTAAGGTGTGATCTTTAATAGGCTTACTAGTGTAGTGACCGTGTAGTGACCCGTGCCATGCACGGGTATTTCAGATTGTTCGTCGTAAAAATTCATACGGTTTAAGTCAAGTTTGTCTAAAAATTAAGTTTAACTCTTACCTAATAAGCGAAATAAATTTTACTTTTTGTTTATAAATACTAATTAATACATATTCATTTCATGAATGATATATAAATTAATTATATATAAATATCTCATTATATATATATCATAATTAAATTTAAAATTTATTCTTAATAGGATAGGATAATTTGTATTGTTTTTATGTTGAATGAAGTGATTGGTTTATAAGATTTATTTGTTGAATTAATTATTCAATATATTGTTAATTAAAGTTAAAAATAAAAAATGAAAACAGCTTAACAACCTAGCCTAGAATCACTCTATAGGCTCTAAAATTCTTAACTTTAATATATAAGATAGATTTTCCAATTCCATCCATCAAAACGGAATAAATGTCTGCTGACTTGGCAGCAATACTCATTATAAATCATACTCCATCAGTCGTGGAGTAATTCCGGTTTTATTTTTGACACTATTCACCTTTTAATACATTTTGTTGTATAACTTTTAATATGTAAGAACAAACATAGTTATATGGAGTATTGTTTGATTCGTCTTGACGAGTACTTTAACATATCAAAATTTTAGAATTTTTTATTAACATATAGTTAGAGATATTAACGATACAAAACGTGTCTCGGCAAATGTAAAAAGTGAAAGAGGAATTATATTATGGGACGGAGGGAGTAATAATCATACTACTAATTTGGTTTAGCTAACTATAGTATTATTCAATGAATATATGAGGGTTTAATCTGTCATATTCGCTGGCCAATGGTTTAATTTAGTCCAGGCTTTAGCGTTTATGATAATTGTATTAATAATAATACTATAGCCGTGGTCATGTGTTGCATGTTGGTGGAGCCACCCTAGTATAATACTCCCTCCGTCCCACTATATAAGCCCCATTTGACCTCGTGGCGGATGTCGATGCACGTTTTGTTTCGTTAATATCTCTAATTGTTTATTAGTAAAAAATATAAAAATTTGATATTGTTAAAGTAATCACTAAGACGAATCAAACAAGACCTCATATGACTATATTTTTCGTTATATATTGGAAGAAATCGAGAAGATTCTCTCGAATTGTAAATAGTGATGAAAAAGCAAATGAAGCTTATAAAAAGGGACCAGGGAGTAGTTGTAAGCGAGTTCAAATTAATACTCCTTTCGCCTTATAATATAAGTTTTATTTGATTTTTCAATACTATTCACAAGAGAAATTTTATATTTCTTCTGATATAAAAAAAACATAGTCACATAATATCATATTTGATTCGTTCGAATGAGTAATTTTGACATACAATTAGATATAGTATAGTAGAGTTCCCCAAAGTAAAAATTAGAGTTTCTTCATCACATTTATTTATTACATTGGAGTAATGGACCAAATTGTTAATGTGCCTTGGCATAAAACCGATCACCCAATTAGAGTTTCTTGCACATTTACTACATTGGAATAATGGACCCTATTGTCAATGGGTCTTAGCATGAAACCCAAATCACTCGGAGTAATGGACCCAATTGTTAATGGGCCTTAGCTTAAATCCCAGATCCCTTGCTAAATTATATTCTGTTAACGGGCCTTTGCACGAAACACTCTGGGCTTTATTCATTAATAGAAATACTAATTTGAAAATATCGATGAATAGTCAAACATCATATATCATCGAAAACAAGAAGTTAAATACACTTCGGACAATTACTAAAAATATTACAACCTAAATATGGAGAAGATACATAGTTCGCTAACCATGAGCTAGACGATTAACACCATGAGCTAGACGATTAACCTCCTTATATAGATGAGTAATCCGGATTTTTCACTCCATTGTATTAAAGCCGTGAGACATGGGTAACATGAAAGAAAGAGGGTGAGCATTGTTCACCCTAATTCTAAGAAATCTTACAACAAGCTCATAATCTATCTTCAGTGCCACCTTCCTATAACCCAACTCTCATGCTATATGAGCACTTTAAATCCCGATGTTAAGAGAAACCCACCTTTCCAATTTCCATCAATATCACGGATAGCGCCGTCCGTAATAACTAAATCCAGATTGCCTCTCGAAGCCCCGTCCGTATTCAGCTTCACCCAATCCTGATTCCGCTTGACCCAATAAATCATCATTTCCACTTTCTCACTAGAAGACTAACATCACCCGTTAAATAGTTGTCCATTTTATTTGTGAAAAACGCTTAATACGGAGTAAATGATATTACATGTCTTAAATGTACCCCTATTAACTACGTCATCGTTATCCTGAAAAATAATATTATCGCGTGTTTGATATTCTAAGTGGGATTGGAGATTCTTTAAAAGAAGTTAATTTGTTAAGCCTAAGAAATTATAATTTATTTAGCAAATTTTAAGAACACAAATTATCTCGGGGTTCCCATGGGCTCAAAAAAGCTCTCCATCCAAGCTTTTTCCCCTCTGATTAGCCGAATCCTTTCCCGTATCCAATCATGGACCTCAAAGAACTTGGCCTATGTCGGACGTTTACAACTAATCTCTTCTGTTCTCTTCAACTTGCAGGTTTACTGGAGCAGCATCCTTCTCATTCCCATCAAAGTTGCTGAAAAAATTGAAAGCCTTCTTCGCAATTTCTTATGGACGGGAAACAAGAACTTGATTGCTTGGAAATCTGTTTGTCAGCCAAAATACAATGGTGGACTTGATCTCAAGGAAGTCCTCTCTTGGAACAGAGGTGCAATTACAAGATGTATTTTCGAGCTCTGCAACGATCATGAAAGCCTTTGGCTCGCCTGGATTAAAGAAAACTATCTTCGTGCCTCTTCGATCTGGACTGCCTCTCCTCATAACTCTGACAGCTGGTGTTGGAAATCCATTTTGGCGGTCAGAGATGCTCTCCTCACTTTGAAGACTCCTGCTGAACTCATTCTCCTCATGCCATCACCTTCTGGTAACTACTCTACAACTGTTGTCTATGACATTTTGGCTCATGCGTCTCCTCTTGCTATGCCCTCTGGTTTCTTTTGCGATATATGGGGCAGTCACCATCTCCCTCGCCATTGCTTCATTTCTTGGATCGCGTTACACAAGCGACTCCCTACTCTTGAGGGTCTGCAGCAATAGGGCATCGTCACCTCCAACACGTGTCGGCTCTGCAATATGGCGGTTGAATCAATTGAACATATATGGCTTCGCTGTTTCTACACCAAATCAGTTTTTGACATGGTCTTTCTCTGTCTCGGCATTTCCACTCGCTTCACTGATCTTAACTCTTGGATCACTTGGATTTCTGTTGCTTCAAACAAGAATTCTTTTATCTACAAGATGCACTCCTCAAGCTTCACAACTCTCATCTACTATATTTGGAAAGCTAGAAACCACACTATCTACATGAATTGTGCAACATCTCCTAGTGACTGTGCCAACCAAATCATTCTCTCTTTGAAAGAAAATTCTTTTGTGAATTGGGTTAGGAACAATAGTCCTAACTAGATTACTCTCTTTGGTTCGTTTTTGTGAATGTGGTCTTGCTAACCATTTTGTCTGGTGTTAGCCTTGTTTGTAAATCCTCTCTTATATTTCTTTAACACGTAACCGGAAAATCTTCCAATTTTTTTTAAGAACACAGGATAAAAAGTTTATAATAGAAATATTTATAGATTTGGACACAATGAAGATAAGCCCAATTACTGAAACATATCCAAAGGAGAGCTTAATCCGATCTTCCGTTTGCCCAAACGAACAGAAACAAATTCGGTCCTTGCAGCAGCCATATCTTGGTCATTGGGCCTCTGTTGGGCTTCAACTTTGGACACGGCCAAGATAGGCCCAAGAAGTATATTATGACCAAAGATCTTCTCAAATGAACGCTCGAGCCGTCCATGCCACTTTGCCCTAACTCGGCCCCGTCGTCGTCGCCGTGGAAGTCCTCGTCTTCCGGGAAACTCTTTATCAGCGGCCTCCAAACTTAGTAAGGTTTCCCATTATAGTAAGTCTTCGGAATGGGGCCCTTTAGAGCTCACCCATACAGCCATGGGTTTCAAAGACAACCTGAAAGATGTCACTTCTCTTGACGTGGCTCTTGCCGCTACATTCCTTTGACTCCTTATGTTGACGTCTATGATCTGAGTCGTGGGGGTCCTATGTACAACAGCAACGTGTATCCTACGTACATCATCCTCCCTCTCTAAAAAAGGATTCGTCCTGGAATCTGCATCAGGAAAAACAACAAACACAAGGTTTCTAATATAAATAGGATGAGTTGGAGTCAACTTACGTTGTACAAGGTTGATCGGTGGGAGATCGAAGTGTTCTTCAATACGTTCCCTCTCCCACTCCATGCAGTAATTCATAATTTCCAATTGATCTTCTGTACCCCTCACGCCTTCTTGTTTGTCTCCACTGTCAGCAGTATCATCCAAGGGACCTTCAAAAGGCAATATCATACAAGGAAAAGTCTCGCCTTTCACATCAGCAGCAGAGAAGTGAATCTCCTCAATATGTTCAACTTTCTCCTCTTGGTTATCCTCCTCTTTAGCAGACTCGTATCCCTCGTTCTCATTTGAAAGGATGACTTATTGATTCAGGCAGTTATTAGCAATATGATCATGTTCCCTACACTTGAAGCAAATGTTGGTTGGAGTTCTCGAGCCCTCTTTAGGAGGCTCTTCAGTTCTGGTCCATGTCCTGGTGGCCGGTTCTGTAGTCGGCGGCGACCGGGTGGTGGCTGAGCTCGACGACGTTCAATTCCTGTTGTTGCCAGATTGACGTCTCTTTTGCAGGGACTCAAAGATTTGAGTAGCGTAATGCATAACGCTCTCAATAGCAGTCTCTGGACCAAAATACTGAGTACGCACAATCGATCCAACATCTTCATTCAACCCATTTATAAACATAGAGACGACGTACCTTTCAGGAAATAACACGTATGATCTTGCGATTAGTTGCATCAACTGATTGAAGTATTCTGCCGGTGAGTAAGATCCTTGTCTAAGTTTCTGAAGCTGACCCTGAACATTTTCGATGTAGTTGCGGGTAATGAACCGTTTCCTCATAGCTTGCTTCAGTTCTTTCCAACTCTTAATCGGATGCTCTAGACGATTTTGTCGCTCAATCTGCTCCGCTCTCCACCAAGTCAGGGCCAAGTCTGTAAAGTGAATAGTGGCCATAGCCACCCTAGTGTGCTCCGGGTACGCACAAAACTCAAAAACCTGATCAGTTCGGGACTCCCAACTGATGTAGGCTTCCACATCGGATGTACCTGAGAAACGGTTGATCTGCACCTTTGCCTGAGGGTGAATTGCTGGCCGTTCTGATCGTTGATCGAACACCTGATATGTCGGGACTCCCTGTCTCTGCTGAAGATAAACAGGATTATGTTGCCTGCCTTGACCACGGTAATTGCCACCTAGGGGAACCTGATTGGCATTCTGAAACTGCCCCCTGGGTTGCATCTGCCTGAGCTCCGGTTGCCAGAATTGCGAGTACGTTGAAGAGGAGTATGTTCAACGACTTGCTCTGCATAGGTCGGGTATGGTGTCGACTCTCGTGCCTGTTGCTTCCCCTGACGTTGGTCGATTGCCTCTAGAATAGTAGCACTGATTTTTGCGACGAGATCCTGCTCCATCTCCTGGACTACCTCTTGTATGGTCTCTCTCATCTCAGCAGTTACTGGTGATGCCGGCTCAGTATCTGAATTGCTTGGAAAAATTGAAACGAAGAAGACTTGTGAATGGGGGGGGGGGGGGGGGGTCGGCCGGCTGTGGAGTAGTAGGGTTTTTAAGAGCTTCTTCAAATTTGGATGCTTGCCTTCCAAGAATAAAATCCCTACAAGATAAGAAAGAAAAGGAAATAAAATCTAGAAGATCTAAAAGGAAAATAAGAAAATAAAAGAAAATCCTATTATGGTTAGATAAGATCTTACCAACTTGGTAACAACTTATCCTCCAAGAAAAGAATATCTTCTATTTTCCTAAATAAAAGGAAAATAAAACAAATAATAAGATATGGTAACAAGAAGATCTTCCCTTTTTTTTTGTATTTTTGGAAAAATGAGGTGGGAAGGGGGAAGGGCCACTCGGCCGGCCCAAAGGCCAGCCCGCTAGGCGCGGCTGTGTGCACCTCGGTGTGCGTGCTCCCGCTCGAGCGGTGGGTCCCGCCTTGCCAACTTGACGATTCTCCTCGTAATCTTCCCCTGCAAGATTGTTAGCCCACTTGAAATAAAAGAGACAAAATTAAGGTAACGTTTAATTTCGCAGCCCTAGGCTCGACATTCCTCACGCTTTCCCTTTTCAGAAGGTTCTCTCTCGGTTTGGGCTCGGGATGAGGTTCTAGCTAAAACAGGATCTTCCAAAAGTCAATAGGAGATTCGGTTGAGATTATGCCGCAAATAATTTTGAACAATAATTTTCGTAAGAAAACGAAAAAATGCAAGATTCAATTCGAAAATCTCTAGAGCCGCCCCCGAGCGGGAAAGCGCCGGGCCGGAGTTCGAGGCTACTAGCCCGATTCACTTGGCTTGACCCCTGGGACTTCTCAAGGCTACTAGCCCGGGTCCTGCTCAACCTTAAACAAACAAGGCTACTAGCCTAAAACGTTCTCGCCTTAGCCAGATTTCTCTTCGGCTAGTCGGGTTGTACAAAACTCGTTTTTTTTTAAAAATGGACGACTGGCCGTGGAAGGGTATGGAGCTTGAAAACGCCTCCCGCTCGTATGCCCTTTTCAAAATTCAAATTAAAAAAAAGATTTTTCTGATTTCCTTCCGAAAATAGTTGCACAAAATCATAACAGAAAATCTTCAAACCTGATTCTTCCCTTGATTTATGGGTTGGTTAGGGTAAGAATGGATTAGGGTTTTGGCTCACCCTGGCCGTCCGCCGTCCCTAGGCTAAGACGCCGCTTGCTTCTCTCGGCTACACTCTCTTCTTCGGCGCTCGTCACACATTTTGAGGAGGATTTGGCTTTAAAGGTAGATCTGAACAAAATGCACCCGAGTGAGTAAACTTCAAGCAAAGGGAATACGAAACTAGAACGTTTTACCTTGTTTAGCTCTGATACCAAATGATGGCAGACGAATCTGCAGGATCGAATATATGAGGCTGAAAACGTTTTCTTGGGGTGGATGTTGAGGAAGTCGATGTGGAGATGGCTTCGAGAGATCGTTGTGGCAGACGATCGATCGAACCTTGGCCTTCAACAAGTGTTATCTACCTTGACTCAGTCGTCGATCTAGGTAGACTAGCTTGACTCGGACACGATAAACAAGTGACGTCTTTTAGAAAGACTCTCTTGACTCGAACTAACCCAAGGAATCCACCTAGGGTTCTTTCAAGGTTTTGAAGTCGAACTATGTATAGACACAGATCGATCTCACAGGTGGACAATATCAAACCAAGCGTTGACTTTTTGCAATTCAATATCAAACCAGGACAATATCAAACCAAGCGTTGACTTCTTGCAATTCAATATAATCCAAAGCTACAGCTAAAGACGTTAAAACAACGTCAAAACTAAAAACGTAAATCTCAATTCTCAATTTGTCTAATCTACCTAAAACCCTAGAAAAACACACACTAAATAGCCTTCCCGAAATGCTTGATTCTCAAGGAAGGAAACCCTAGAAAATCCCTAAAATCTTGAAACTTGTTCTGATCATGGCGGCGTTGTCCAATCTCGAATGGGCCTCAAATTTGGACACGATGAAGATAAGACCAAGTACTGAAACATATCCAAAGTAGAGCTTAATCCGATCTTCCGTTTGCCCAAACGAATAGAAACAAATTCGGTCCTTGCAGCAGCCATATCTTGGTCATTGGGCCTCTGTTGGGCTTCAACTTTGGACTCAACTAATATAGACCCAAGAAGTATATTCTGACCAAATATCTTCTCAAATGAACGCTCGAGCCGTCCATGCCACTTTGCCCTAACTCGGCCCCGTCGTCGTCGCCGTGGAAGTCCTCGTCTTCCGGGAAACTCTTTATCAGCGGCCTCCAAACTTAGTAAGGTTTCCCAGTATAGTAAGTCTTCGGAATTGTTAGCATATTAGGATTATTGTATTAGTTAGTTAAGTGAGTTAGTCCTATATAAAGCATTCTTTGTAACAGATTCTGCAATTCATTCAATAGAGAGCATTCTTCTTCCTCTCTTCTCTCCCAATGTTTGTTTCATCTCTGTATACAAACATGGTATCAGAGCAGATGTCGATTATGCAATTTTCTTCCGCACATTCCGATCTTCATTTACCGATTTTCATTCCTCCTTCGATCTCGGATCGAGATTTGTTCGATTACTGGAATTTTATTCCGATTTCTTCTGTTGCTTCTTGATCGGCGTCAATGGTGACCACGGTCGATAGCAGCGATTCACTATATGTTCATCCGTCAAACAATCCTGGAGCTTGTCTTGCTTCAAAGTTCGATGGGAAGAGCTTTCTTTCTTGGAAGCGCGCAGTAATGGTGTCTTTGAGTGCCAAAAACAAAGTCACTTTTGTTGATGGCTCGTTCCCTCGGTCTTCTATTGGAGAAGATCCAATTCGCCTTCGTTTGTGGGATCGCTGCAACGATTTGGTAATTTCGTGGTTGATTGGTTCTTTGGAAAAGAACATAGCTGATAGTGTCTTGTTTGCTTCTACCGCTCAAGCAATTTGGTCTCAGCTCCATTCTAGGTTTGGGAGAACGAATGGCGCTCAGAAATTCACAATTCAGAAAGACATTGCATCAATGGTTCAAGGTACTGATGCAATTTCAACTTACTTCACTAGAATCAAGAAACTATGGGACGAATTGGATTCTATGAGATCAATCCCCCCTTGTTCTTGTGTTTCTGCACCAACAATATTGGCTTATGAGGAAGAGCAACGTTTATATCAGTTTCTAATGGGGTTGAACGAGTCCTATACTGTGGTAAGAGGGAACTTGTTGATGATGCATCCTCTACCTACTGTTGATGATGCATATTCCGCCTTGGTTCAAGAGGAACAACAAAGGGAGATCAAGTGTTGTATGCAACCTAGCCAGATAACAACTTCTTTCAATGTCAGCTCTTCACAGAGCAATCTTGCAAAGACAGGTTACAAAGGAAGAAATCCTAAGATCTGTACATTTTGCAAGAAGCCATGACACCTTGTGGAGTCTTGCTATAAGGTGATTGGGTATCCTCCAGGATATGGACAAGGACAGAAGTCTCAAGCACACAATGTTTCCACAGAGAGCTCAGGTGGTTTCACTTCTTCAGAGTTGGCTCAGTTGAGGTCCTTATTGTCTCAGAACAGTGTCCAACCATATCAGTCTATTTGCAACATGGCTGGTATATCCTCTTATTCCTTTGGTGGCTTTGGTAAATCTGTATCTAACCACATATGGATCATAGATTATGGAGCTAGTGATCATATGGCATGTGATTTTAGTTTATTTCTGGATCACAAAGACTTAGATACACCTTTAAAGGTTCATTTACCAAATGGCACAGTGATGTTGGTCAGTAAAGTTGGCAGAGTTCAGATAACTACAGAAATAGTCATTGAGGGAGTTCTTTTTGTTCCAAACTTTAAGTTCAATCTATTATCAATACAGAAACTTGTTAAACAGATGCAATGCCATGCTATTTTTTCTGATGAGTTTTGTGCACTGCAGGGACTGAACTTGACAAAGCCTTTAGTCCTTGGTAGAGCATCAAATGGATTGTATCTTCTAAAGCAGTTGAATACTCTTACACAGCATGGACTGAAGAATTCCAATGCTTTATCTGTCTCCTCCAATGAAGAAAATAAGATTGTGTTACTTCATAGAAGATTAGGCCATCTTCCCTTCTACAAGTTAAAAGTACTTTGCAGATTAGAAAGTTCAAAAGATTGTATTGTTCCATGTCTAGTTTGTCCTAAGGCTAGGCAGGCAAGACTTTCTTTTCCTAGTAGCTCTATTTCCACTACTGATGTCTTTCATACAATTCATGTAGACACTTGGGGTCCTTTCAAGACTACCACTTATGATGGATATAGATATTTTCTCACAATTGTGGATGATTTCTCAAGGGTTACTTGGATTCATCTATTAAGTGATAAATCTAGTTCTTTTACTGCTTTACAATCATTTATCACAATGGTTCATACTCAATTTGGTAAAACTGTTAGAGTAGTAAGAACAGATAATGCCTATGAATTAGGGTCAAGCAAAGCTTCTTCTGAATTTTTCACAGCAAAGGGTATAGTTCATCAAACTACCTGTGTTTACACACCTCAACAGAATGGTGTTGTGGAAAGAAAGCATAGGAACTTATTGGAAGTTGCAAGAGCACTCTTATTTGATGCTGGTCTACCTTTGAGTTTTTGGGGAGATTCAGTGCTTACAGCTTGTTTTCTGATTAATAGATATCCTTCTTCAAGCTTGAAAGGAAAGTCTCCTTATGAGGTTTTGTTTTCTAAACCTCCTGATATTAATTCTCTGAGAGCATTTGGTTGTCTATCTTTTTCTTCTACTATAAAAGCAGGAAGAGATAAATTTATGCCTCGAGCTTCACATTGTGTTTTCTTGGGTTATCCTGCAACCAAGAAGGCATATAAGCTCATGAATCTGGAGACAAGAGAGATTATATACTCCAGAGATGTTATTTTTCATGAAGACACAATGCCATTCTTAAATAAACAAGCTGAAGACTCTTCAATATTTCCAGCACCTTCTTCTACTATATTTGAGGATCATAATGTTGTCACTGATGTGTCTTCTTCCCAGGCTGCTCCACCTACTGAAACTACAATTAGAAGATCTTCCAGAGCCTCTAATCCACCTTCTTACTTACAAGACTTTGTGTGTACTAATGTTTCATGTAATAGTGTTCTAACTGCCTATACTTCTCAGGTAGTAGACTTTAACACTATATTTGATGAGAGTCAGAGATTGGTGACTAATGTCAGTCTTCTAGAGGAACCTACTAGTTTTGAGCAGGCAAATTCTTCACCAGAATGGCAAGAAGCAATGCACAAGGAGCTAGCAACTTTGGATGCAAATCATACATGGGATATAGTGGATCTACCTCCAGGAAAGAAGCCCATTAGTTCCAAATGAGTTTACAAAGTCAAATGCAAAGCTGATGGCACTCTGGAAAGGTACAAGGCAAGGCTGGTGATAAAGGAATGCACTCAGAAAGAAGGTATAGATTACACAGAAACTTATTCTCCAGTAGTGAAGATGACAACAATAAGGAGCTTGATAGCAATGGCATTAAATAAAGGATGGCATCTTTGTCAACTTGATGTCAACAATGCTTTTCTACATGGAGACTTACTAGAAGAAGTATACATGAAAATGCCACTAGGAATTCCTACACTTCAAGGCAAAGCTTGCAGACTGAAAAAATCCTTATATGGATTGAAACAAACCTCAAGACAATGGCATTCTAAATTGTCAGAGGCATTATTATCACAAGGTTTTATACAGTCAGAAAATGATCATTCTCTTTTCCATAAAAAAGAGGGAGAGTCAATCATTTTTTTAGCTGTATATGTTGATGATATATTAGTCACAGGAAATGATAGCAGTGCCATTGAGAGAATAAAGGGCTATCTGGATGCAGTCTTCAAGATCAAAGATCTAGGACAACTCAGTTACTTTCTAGGAATTGAATTCCTGCATTCACCTCAAGGGATCATTTTGTCACAGAGGAAGTTCATCAAAGAAGTGTTGAAGGATTTTGACAGTGAAGATTCAACACCTACATCTAGTCCACTAGATCCTAGCATCAAGCTCACAAATCCTTCCACATACTTCTTGGCAGATCCTACTCCATATAGAAGATTAGTTGGCAAGCTCAACTTTGTCACACATTCAAGGCCAGATATATGCTTCTCTGTACAACATCTAAGCCAGTTCATGCATAGCCCTACTCACCAACATTTCAAAGCAGTTGTACATACACTCAGATTTCTGAAGGGCACATTGAACTCAGGATTGCTTCTCAACAATTCAACAGATTTCAAGCTCCAGGCCTATTGTGATTCAGATTGGGCATCCTGTACTTGCAGCAGAAAATCTGTAAGTGGTTACTTAGTGCTTCTTGGTTCCTCACCCATCTCATGGAAATCCAAGAAGCAATGTACCATTTCCCTATCAAGTGCTGAGGCAGAATATAGGTCTCTCAGAAGATTGACAGCTGAATTAGCTTGGCTCATAAGGTTGTTGACAGAGATGGAAGTACCAGACATCAACCCTGTTCCTATTAAATGTGATAGCCAAGCTGCAATACATATTGCAAGGAATCCAGTCTATCATGAGAGAACGAAGCACATAGAGATAGACTGTCACTACATAAGATCTAGACTAACTCAAGGCATGATCACTTTGATTCATGTTCCCACTACTTCTCAGCTAGCTGACATTTTCACTAAACCTCTTAGTGGTCCTAATCATAGCAATGTAATGCCCAAATTGGATCTTTTACCAGCACCTCCAATTTGAGGGGGGTGTTAGCATATTAGGATTATTGTATTAGTTAGTTAAGTGAGTTAGTCCTATATAAAGCATTCTTTGTAACAGATTCTGCAATTCATTCAATACAGAGCATTCTTCTTCCTGTCTTCTCTCCCAATGTTTGCTTCATCTCTGTACACAAACAGGAATGGGGCCCTTTAGAGCTCACCCATACAGCCATGGGTTTCAAAGACGACCTGAAAGATGTCACTTCTCTTGACGTGACTCTTGCCGCTACATTCCTTTGACTCTTTATGTTGACGTCTATGATCTGAATCGTGGTGGTCCTACGTACAACAACAGCGTGTATCCTACGTGCATCAACTTCCTTACGCACAACAACACCGGCCTGAACTTTCGTTGCATTTTTTTTTGGTTTGACATTCGTTGCATTTTAATACTCCTTGTGATGCGAAAGCACAACGGCTATAAAATTTTAGGTCTCACAACTGCCTCCAAAATATTAAATATATTAAGTTATCTTACACTATCTCCGGATCTTAAGATATAAATCTGAATCGTGCCTAAATAACAAACATATATACATACATCTAATTATAGAGATCAAAACGCTAATCGATAATGTAATTAATCCCAAGTTGCCACATGCTATTTGTCCCTCATCCAAGTTTGAGAATCGTCTTCCCGGTCATGACGATGTAATGCATATAATTTTATAATCCAATCTTGTACTTAATTTCTTCTCGTCAGACAACTCTCATATTAAAAAAAAGTCATTCACATAACCTCTTTCTTAGTGATCATTGACCCATCCATCCAGAAAAGAAAAAGTAATAATTCTTAACTTAGAAAAAAATAACAGTTTATATTCACAGATTATACGTTAATATTTATATTCTGAATAATATAGTTCATAATCTGGGTCAGATTATAAACATTACCTTATTATCTATCTGTGAACGTGGCTACATCCGAACTTTTCATTGACCCATCCATCCAGAAAAAGTCCTCATGCGAATAATAGTTTATATTCACAGATTACATATTAATATTCATATGAATGTTTATAATCTGGGTCTTATTATCTACTAACGCGGCTACATCCGAACTTTTCTCTCCGTTATAAATCAAAACCTACACCACATTACTAACTAATCACTCCATAAGCAGCCATGACTTGTTGTAATCTCTCAACTCCCTCGACAACCCTTTCCTCCACCCCATCAAACCCCTTGTACTCAATCCCAAGATCCTCATCCCAAATCTCCATCCTCTCAAAGAAGCTCAACATCAACTGCAAACTCTCAAGAACCGACGATCAAGAAGCCTCATCAAACAAAGTGGACAGAAGAGACCTCCTATTAGGGCTAGGTGGGCTATACGGGGCGGTAGCCACAACGGGCTTCGGGGCCCCGGAGTCTGCCCTAGGGGCCCCGATAACCGCCCCGGACTTCACCAAATGCGGGAGAGCAAACCTGCCGGCTTCGGCCAGCGGGCTTAACTGTTGCCCGCCGCCTACGACGAAGATAACCAACTTTAAGCTGCCGGCCCAGTCGAATGCGCTTAGGGTGAGGCCCGCGGCCCATTTGGTGGATGGGAAGTATATAGAGAAGTATAACAAGGCGATGTCGCTTATGAAGGCGTTGCCCGATAGTGACCCGCGGAGCTTCACGCAGCAGGCGAATGTGCATTGCGCTTATTGTGATGGGGCTCATGATCAAGTTGGGTTTCCGAATCTTGATCTTCAAGTTCATAGCTCTTGGCTCTTCTTCCCATTCCATAGGTACGTGCTTATTCACCTACTAGTAGCTAGATTGGATCTAATATAATGCAGTTTAGATCTTGTATTAGGGGTTACTCACTAGTACCTAATACCGTAGGTCAGAACAAAAAATAAATTACTAACTAAACAGTATATGCTCCTTTGTTTTCCCTAGAGGCAACATTTTTAGAATGACAGAGTTTAGGGTTCACATCTAAAAGTTAGTATTTTTTCTGTATTTTGAGTAGCAAGTTTAAGGGTGAAATTTTGTAGTATTACATTATCGTTGTAATAATTATACCAAAAAAACTATTATTTTATGAATGAAAATAAATAACAAATACTAAGCAACAAGCCTTAACTAATGGAAGGCTTTTTTTTTCATGTGTATTTTATTTTCTGAAATACTAAGCAACAAGCGTTTCATGTGTATTTTATCGTAGAGGCGTTGTTTGTAACGTCTCTATTGAATTTATTTATTTAGGGCGTTTAATCCGCACTCGAAAAATTATAACCCGCACCCGTAACGCGTCCAAAAAATCCAGATTGGTTAATTTTTTTTTTTTGCCTTCAAACTGTTCAAAAATTCGGTCTGAAAACTTAACCGAGTTTTTTTTTAAAAGGTTTGAGCGCATCAGGGTACGCTTAAGAGTGGGTGGAAATTATAATTTCCGGTGCGGGGTTTTTTTCCTTTTATTTATTAAAATTTATAAGAGTCTTTTTCGCATTTTGCATTTTTTTAAAGATATCCAGCTTCGTGTGAGAGACGTTTTCGAATTAGTTTTCATCCCTTCACTAACAATTTAATTAAGTACTCTGGCCGGTGTAGTTTTTTTTGAAGTATATTAAGGACTTGGACTTGGAATTGGAATTGATCCGTAAGTAGCCAAGTATACAATTTAATTTGTTAATTAATATGATACATATATTCTTTTCCACAGATAAAATACACATTGGGTTATCAGAATTTGACATGAAGCTTCATTTCCATGATTAGTATCATTTCTTTTGTTGAAAGGCCATGACTAATTTACGTTACTCCGAAACCAATGGCAGATACTACTTACATTTCCACGAGAAAATCCTTGGAAGCCTAATAAACGACCCGACATTCGCCCTACCCTACTGGAACTGGGACGCCCCAGCCGGAATGGGCTTCCCCCCAATGTTCACCGACCCAAACTCAGCCATCTACGACCCACGTCGAGACGCGGCCCACCAGCCCCCCACCGTGCTTGACCTCAACTACGGCGGTGCAGACGAGACCGACGTCTCGAACGAAGATCGTATAGCCGCCAACCTCACCATCATGTACCGTCAGATGGTTCCTAATGCTAGGAGCCCTAGGCTGTTCCTAGGGTACCCCTACAGGGCTGGGGATGAGCCTGATCCCGGTGCGGGATCCATCGAGAATCTTCCTCATGGCTCGGTCCATGTGTGGTCGGGTGATCGGAGCCAGCCCAATTTGGAGGATATGGGTAACTTCTACTCGGCTGCTAGGGATCCGGTGTTCTATTCTCACCATGCTAATGTTGACCGAATGTGGCATCTTTGGAAGCAGATAGGTACGTTGCATTTCTTTCATTTCTTTTACATTAAGATATATTCCATGTCATTTTCATCCTGTTTAGTTAATCCCTGAATTCAGACAAGTTTTTTTTTGAAAGCTAGTTTATTTTTAGGACCAGAAATCGGATATAATATACCGGTTTTTTAAATAATTTTAACACCAAAAGTCAGACAAGCAATCGTTGAAGGGATCCGAGCAATATATATTTAATCACTTTGAATAAAATAACTTCACTAATAGTATAAAAAAGTGTGATAACTTTAACCTATATGGGAAAAGATATCACGAGTTAGATGAAGACTGAGGATGATGAACAGAAACACTATAATTAATGCACTCACATGTTATATTTGGTGTTGTACACGTATATTAGTTTATATATAACTCGTGTGTATGAGTTATAATATTTGTGTGCATCATGCTCAATCCTCATCTAAGGACTCATTCTCATCGTAAACAAATCTCATAATGTATGCAACTAGTTACAAAAATGTGTTATATTATATATATGGATTACTTGTGATTAACTCGAAACTTTTGTATCCAACTCTTAGAAAAGTCTAGGGCATATGTTATTACAAGGATTGATCTAATAATGACGTTATAGTCAATTCTTTTTAAGATACAAACTTAGGTGTAAATAGATTATTAACATATAATTATACGATTGCTTTTACACATGTGTATTAGGCGACAAAAACAGAACAGACCACACAGACCCAGACTGGCTAGACGCGACCTTCTTATTCTACGACGAAAACGCGAACGCAGTACGCGTAAAAGTACGCGACTGCCTCGACACACGCAAGCTCGGGTACATTTACCAAGACGTGGACCTCCCGTGGCTCAACTCGCGGCCCACCTCCACCAAGTCACGTGTCCGATCCCTCTTCTCGTCCTCCCCCAAATCCGCCAAAGCAGCCCCGCACGTGCCAGTCGTCCGCTTCCCCAAGCCGCTCACATCAACCATCATCACCGACGTGGGCCGGCCCAAGAAGTCTCGGACCCAGTCCGAGAAGGACAAGGAGGAGGAGGTGCTTGTCATAAGCGTCGAGCTCTCGCGCGACGCTTTGGTCAAGTTCGACGTGTTGGTTAACGACGAGGACGATGATCCAGCTGCTGGGAAGCCGGTTAAGGCCCAGTTTGCTGGAAGCTTTATGAATGTGCCGCATAAGCATAAGCATAAACATGGAGAAGAGATGAAGAAGATGACTACTAAGCTTAGGCTTGGGTTGACTGAGCTGCTTGAGACGTTGGATGTTGAGGGTGACGATAGTGTTGTCGTCACTCTTGTGCCTAAGCAAGGAAACGACGCCGTTGTGATTACGGAGGTTAAGATTGTGCTGGCTTCGATTTATTAATGGTTCGTCCATCTTGTAGGGTTTGGGTACGTTGACCGGTCAAATTTGAATTCTTTTTTAATTGATTGTTTTCCGGGCGGTGATTAAACAAATGGAATTGTACGTGTACTTTGTTTTGGATCGTAATGCATGAGAAAATAATGAATGCAAGTGTTTTCGTGTAATCTATGTCCACTTGCGTGATTAATATGCCATTGCAAATTAACGTTTCGTCCGCAAAATTAGTACCAACCTAATCTTACAAATTTATGTCCATAGAATTGTATTTATGACTTACGGAGTATATATGAATTAAAAAAAAGATTATTATGGTAGGAAAAATGTCATGTAATAATAGGGAGTACTTGTTAAAATGATAAATGAGAATGATTGTGGACCTTTGATCAAGAGATCTAAGAACCCATATGATGACACGTGACACCCCTTGTCATGACTTGTCACCTTCGCCGGACCACCTCCGACCACCGCCAACCACCTCCGACTACCGTCGGACCACCTTTGGGCCTTGCCGGAATAAAATTGTGACAAAGATATATAAAATTGTTCACAAATATTTTAAAATTATTTATTACTAAATGTTCATCATGTTGTTTATAAATGTTCATCACAGTGTTCATAAATGTTCATTTGTATATATTCTACTGAATGTTCATCACATGTTACTTACATGTTCACCAACTGAATATTCATCACATTCTACTTAAATGTTCATCAATTGAATGTTCATCATATTATACTTAAATGTTCATCAACTGAATGTTCATCACATTATACTTAAATGTTCATCAACTGAATGTTCATCAACTGAATGTTCATCAAATTATATTTAAATGTTCAACAAGTTTATTACACTTAAATATTTATGTTATTTGGACAAGCGGCGAACCACCACCGCACCACCACTGACCCACCATCAAGCCACCACCGGACCACCACTTATGTGGAACACCACTTTAATATAATTTCTTTTAAAAACACACTTAATTTTCAACAAAAATTACCTAAATGTTCATCATCTCATACTTAAATGTCCATCATCTCATACTTCATGTTCACAAGAATTTAATAAAATGTTCATTACTCAAAGTTCATTACAATTGGCTTAAATGTTCAACACGTTTGTCATAAATGTTCATCAAAATGTTGATAAATGTTCATCAAAATGTTGATAAATGTTCATCAAAATGTTGATAAATGTTCATCAACTGAATGTTCATCACATTATACTTAAATGTTCATCAAATTATTTTTAAATGTTCACCAAACTTATAACACTTAAATGGTTATGTTATTTGGACAAACAGCGGACCACCGTCGGACCACCACCAGACCACCACGACCGCACCACCACTAACCCACCATCAAGCCACCGTCGGATCACCGGACCACCACTTATATGGAACACCACTTTAATATAATTTCGAATAAAAAAACATTTAATCTTCATCAAAAATTACCTAAATGTTCATCATCTCATACTTAAATGTTCATCAAACATCCTTAAATGTTCACGGACATTTAATAAAATGTTCATTACTCAAAAGTTTATTACAATTAGCTTAAATGTTCATCACGTTGTTCATAAATGTTCATCAAAATGTTGATAAACGTTCATTTTGATATACTCTATTGAATGTTCATCACATGTTACTTACATGTTCACCAACAGAATGTTCATCACATTATAATTAAATGTTCATCAACAGAATGTTAATCACATTATATTTAAATGTTCACCAATTTGAATTAGACTTAAATTTTCATTTATTTTTATACTTATTTTTCATTTATTATTGGACCACCGCCGGACCTCCACCGGACCACCGTCGGGCCTCCGCCGGACAACCACCGGGTGGTTACCGGGAAGTCGCCGGACCACCACAACTACCTCCACTTGTAGTGGGGTAACTAGTTTAATATAAGACATCCAATGAATAAAATATAATAGGCGTATGTGCACATGGAAAATTAATGCATTGGGCAGCTAGACATGTCGCCCTAATCAAGATTACCAACTCAATTTTATATGGGAGAGTTGGTAAAATTTTCTAAATGTAATTTGGAGATATTATATTATTATTATTGCATTGATCTAATATGTCATATTGACAATTTGGCAAATAATATATACAAGTTCTTCGAGTTATAATTTGTAAGTAGGGAGTTCACCGTATACTCCGTATTTATTAAAGTTTCTACTTCAATTTTAATTTCACCCTATAGTCCACTAAACCCTAAACCGCAAGTCACCCTATCTAAATTTTTTGAAGCTATCTACGCTTCTTCTACTTTTGGTCAATGAAGCTACGCTTGTAAGAATCACCTCTTTCCGAATTAAATAATTCTGTTGGACCAAATGTATCATTCCACTTGTCAATTATACATATTATTAGACAAGTTATACTGGAATATAAGATATTATTAGATCAAATAAATTACTCCCTCTGTCCCATTATATAAGCCACATTTCATCCCCGCACGGATTTCGATGTACGTTTTGTTTTGTCAATATCTCTAGTTACGTATTAGTAAAAATTATAAAATTTTGAAATTGTTGTAGTACTTGTAAAGACGAATCAAACAAGACTCCATATGACTATATTTTTGTTTGTAAATTGGAAGAAATCGAGAAGATTTTCTCGAATTGTGAATAATGACAAAAAAAAGGAAATGAGGCTGGGAGGGAGTAGTTTTTAAGTTCAGCTAATTGAAACAACTATTAACGGTAGAATGAGAAAGTTAACTTGATTTTCAAGCTCTCAGTCTCAGATTGTTCGAATGTAATTGGATAATAGAGGTATATATACAAGACAGAACATGAAATAGCAACAAATTGTGCAAGTTTTTCTTGATTTACACATGCTTACATTGTACATTTACAAATCTCAATGTTCTGTATATGTATACTTGACCAAATCAAATGGAGCCATATTAACTATACACAAAAGACAAGTATTTCACAAATGAGACCATTGTCTGAGCCAAAACCTAACCCAAATTCTGTTACTGTTTGTATGATACTGCATTACTGCCCAACCAAAACCGCAGAGCATCAAAATAGCCCTCAACTAACATGATTTTTCCAATTGTCATCACAGAAAACTGTGATGGATGTATGGGATTTTTCCTTTTGGGTTAACTTATAGTGCTGTTACTCTTCTATGGGATGTGTCTCAATCTCTTTGGCAAGCTCACTTGTCAAGCAATCAGCACGCTCGTCTTGTCCGCCTGCAAATGAGTAGACTTTGAACGCAAACTGGAAAGCCCTCCACAACATTTTCACGCTTGACATATGTTTTCCGTCTGTTTTTGACGACATGTTATCATTTATTTCTGCTTTTTCTTCCCTTCTCTCCTGCAACACCAGAATGAAGACAATAAAAAGGAGGTTTAAGAAAATGAAATGACTTTGCTGAGAATTTGCATACTTTCAAAGCTAATTCAATGAATCCCGATGAAAGATCCACCATGGATTCCTTAATCTTTGTAAAGATGCTGAAGTCGAAATGGATGTTTTGGCTCTGGAAAAGCTTTGATTCTTCGTCTTTGGTACGCTCTAATCCTTCAAGTTCTGCTTTCATCTGTAACAGAAAATTTTGGTCAAGATTTCAGATTCTTTACACCAATAAAAACGATGTTTTTGGAAGTGGCATCAACAAGAAAAAAGCTCCCTCACCTTGTTGAAGTATCTTTCCACTTTATCAAGATGCTCAGAAAGAGGCGGCTCTATCTTCCATTTTTGGATTTCTGAGACGATCCCGTTTAGCTTTGTGCATAGAGCTGCTGCCTCCCTTAATGTCTCCAACTTATGCATAGGGAAGCCTTCGAGCTTTGACAAAATCTGAAGGATACCATAAAAAACATATTTACATCTAGCATTATTTAGCTGAAATAAGACATGGAAAAAAAATGATACTAGCCTGAGTCTCATCCGTGAGGATTTCAAGAAGAGATTCAACACGGTTGTGAAATTTGAGCAACTCATTCATATCTCTTGTCTCGAATGCACTCAAATCCCGTTGCAATTCTTTGATTTCCTTCCCGTGCTTCTCCATATCCTCTTCTATTTGATGGAAGTATGTTGATCTGAATGCCAAACACTAAACCTAAGCAACTTAAAAAATTGTAACTTTCGGTGATATAATAATTTATATACCAATTACCTCTTTGTCATCTCTGCCAATGCGTCAGCCATGCTAGTGCCTCCTCCTCCACCTCCAACACTTCCTCCATTGCTAGCATTTGCATTGATTACATTTTTATTTCCTGGAGAAGATTTCCCGCCAGGTAAACAAGAACCTTCGACTTTCCCCCTAAGAATTCTGTAGAGATTTCCCATGTGTCTAGACCTCTTTAGCTTTGTTTTGTTTTTTGGACAAACAACGGTTCTCATGCCACCTGGTGGAGGTGGTGCAGCTCCGCCTTTCATTGGCGGTGGTGGGGTGGCAGCAGAGGGAGGTGGTGGTGGGCGTGGAGGACTTTGAGAAGGAGATGGTGGGGGAGGTGGAGGGTGGCTATAAGAACGAAGTGATGAAGGATTAGCCGATGATTTATCATTCATTAAGGGAGGAGACGGAGGAATTGATCTCGAAACTGCTTTTTTTGCGTCTACAACTTCATTTTCATTTTCAGTTGGTGTTGGATTTTTCGTCTCCTTAGCATCAATATCCTTGGCCTCTATTTTAGTGGATGCTGACTTTGGGTTCTGATTGAAGTTGCTGCTGTTGGCTGCAAAATGAGGCATTACCTGAACAACGAGGCGCTTAAGATCTATGGGGCTAAGCTCCTCTACAGCCTGAATTCTCAAGTTCAGTAGCTGATGAGAGGAGTAAGATCCAAGCATGGCACCTAATAAGTCAGCGAATCTTGGAGAATCTGGAAGCACGGAATTCGGGGTACGAGGAGAAACAGAAGTAGGTGATCTGCTATATTCTGAGTTGCAATCTGCAGACGGTTTAGGATATGTCTTTAATCTCATGGAACCCGAGTGCTTGTATTTTCGCTCCACATTCATCAACTCAAACCTTTTATTTGCAGCCTTGTTGATGCAGTCTAACATTTCCAGCACCAGTTCAACTAATAATTGTATTAAGACGGGAAATGTTAATCAGCAAAAGTTTATGGTCATAATATTGGGCCTCAAGAAGAATGGCAGAAGGAGTACATGTAATTACCAAGCTCATCAAGGGGATTAGTTTCAATGTGAGGCTTCTTAAACTTGTCCCTCATACCTTTATCCTCAACCCACGAATCGGCCATGCATTCAAGTACATGATAGAGGCAGATTAAACCCTATGAAAAGAAACAGTCCTAGATTAGTTACAGAGACATAACCTTTTCAATCTGTTTTTTATGATACCAGAAAGTTGTCTAACTTAAATCAGCAAAATGGCACCTGATGAGTGTTCCTCTCTTTCATCTTCAATATCGGATAACCAGGCATCAAATCCGGGTACATCTTGTTCAATTCATCTATTGTTTGCGTCACCACCTGCAAATGAAATCCAATTTGGTATCCCAAAGACGTTCATGTCTAGAAAAGTCCATCCAAATTCAGCCAGATCAATCACAAGGCTGACTCACTGATTAGCATAAGAGATTATACATGCTGAAATAGATCAAGTAGATACCTCATGGATAGATACAGATCCATTGATAGGTGGAATGTCAAAGATGTCACGGAAGATGAGGATCTTCTTCCTGAGGTGCATAAACAGTAAAAAGGTGCCTCCTTCTGATCCATTGCTGTCACAGCTGCCTGTCCTGTTCAAGTAAGTTTGTATAGTTCGCTTGTCGTTCTTCTTTCCCTCGCTTTTACCCTTCCTGCTTGGACTCTTTAATACCATCACCAAAAGTTCCAGTCAGATTTTCTATTCAAATTGGGATAAATTCTCCTAGTTGTTGAGGGTGATTTTCTTTAATTCCAGGAAAAGAAATGTATCTTTGGGACAGGAATTCTGGATTGTAGCCATGGTGATGATACTAAATTACATAGAAGAAATCATACAAATCTACCGTAAACAATCTCTTTTCTTTAAGGTTTCAACCTATGTGTATCCTACCAACAGACTTTACACAACATTCATTTCCACATCAATAAATAGAGGCATAGAGCAAAAACTGTTCAGAATAAATCTAAAAAAGCTCAAGAAATGCTAGAATGTGAAAGCAAGGGCTAAATTGTAGACAAAATACACAAAACTGAAAATAGGATGAAAAAGCTAAAAGCATAAATTGAAATTTGGAGGAAAAGAAGCAATCAGACCTTTAATGAGTTTGGACGGAAGAGCTTAGGGAAACAGGAGAAGGGTTTGCTGGCTGTAGACCGCATGGACAATGTCAATGTTAATATATGATTTTCCTCTCCGTCATGAAGCAGCAGAAGATCAAATGCTATCTCTTGAACGAGATACTAATCTCAATCTATCGATTGCCTATTGAATCGCTGAAATCAATTGAATACAATCACAAACAACCACCGCAATGTGGTCGTATAATCAATCCGGGTAGTCAGAACAGCAAAAAGAGGGCAATTTACAAACAAATTCACCGCCAAAACCAAAATGCGATTTGAAATGATTATAAATTGGAATCATAGTAGAGTTAGGGCAAGCCAGAGTTTTCTAGGGTTAGACGGTGTTGGTGTCGCCGGCGGCAGCGTTTGTTGATCGGTAAAGAGGCAAAGCCTATCTTTCTCCCGTTTTGCGTCGCTAACGGGTATTAGAGAATTCCATTTCCCCGCAACTAGCTTGTTTGGGTGAGAAAGGAAAAGGTTTTTTTTTTTGAATTTGGGTGATGCCACTTGATTTATAGCCACAGAGACGACGACGGTCCACAACAAAAGCAATTTTATTAATTCCCACCAGGGAGAGCTACGTCATTGAACATGAAATAAACTAGACTTCAAGACGAAACTCTCTCTGGGATTTGGAATCGCTCAATTTCGATCTCGGACGAGAGAGAACGAGCCGTTTTAAAAACAGATGTCGACGACATGTTTGCAAAGCGGCGACCGCCGCCAATTAATTTCCAGGCATTTAGCTACGAAGCGGAAACGGCGATTGCCGCCTATGGCCGGCGACCGCTGCCTGGTCACCGGCGATCGCTGCCTTGCCACCGGCGACCGCCGTCAGCCTGCTGCCACTGTTTCGATCTTTTGTTCTATTCTTGCGGTATTATTTCTTTAATTCGGCTTAAGTCTTTTTAGGAAATACTTGTATTGGTTTTATTTCTTTTATTTGGCACCCTTATTGACTCTATATAAGGTTTGTCCTAGCTATTGTTTTAGCCCCCACACTTTGATATTGAATACAACGTTTATCGTTTTTCCTCCCAAAAGAGAGCTTTTGTGAGCAGAGTGTCATGTGTGCATTGTTGTTGAACTCGCCCTAATTGTACTTGTGTGTGTCAATCTCTTTCATAAGGTTGGAGCTATCGGGACTTCATAGAGCATCCTCCAGGTGTCTTGGCCTACCATAGCCATTGTGTTTGGTTGTAATCCATTGGGGTTTCTTCATCATTCGGTAAGGTTCTTGTTCTTAAGTTCAAGGGTTTTATCGTTGTTTGATTTGGTTCCAATTGGCCTATCATTCGACTTATCCTTCTTTCATCTCATTCTAATTCCGCCTATCTTCTCTGTTCGAGTTTCTGTTCGAGGTTTGGTGTCTAGATCGGACAACAGTGGCTTATCCCCGCATCAAATTGGTATCAGAGCTGTGTTGACACCATTCCGTCTTCACAAGAACATCACGAGACCCCACTATAAAAAATCACAAAAAAAGAGAGTCAGTTATTGTTTTCTTGTTTGTCAGTTTTTTTCAGAAATTGATTTTAAGTCTTCTAGTACTTTGATCTTTCTTGTTGAGTCTGTTTCAGGTTGTGTATAAGAAGCTTGGATCGATTCGTGTTTGTGGAGATCGATAGATTGGAGTCTGGAGCACCCTTGTCCCAAAAATTCATTCATCCCATCACCCCATCACAAATTCATCTTCTCTACCAAAACGCAGCCGTCACAAACCCTAGAAGGATTGCTGGAATTTCTTTTCCTTGGAGCCCAAACAAGATCTTCAAAGAAGGAAATCTTATCTTTTCTATAAGGAAAGTCAAGTTAGTGGTTATTTTATTCATTTTCAATTTTGCTGATATTAATATCTCGTATCGAGTCTGTATTTCGTTTTGCTGAGACAAAAAAAAAAATATATATATATATATAGTAAAAAAAAAGGAGTAAAATACAAAATAAAATAAAATAGAAAAGTCTCAAAGTCAGCATTTATTTTACGTTTTGTTGAGTCAAAGTCTAGTTTGATACTGTTTGAGTCGGAATTCAAGAGATCGGAGGAATCAGGATTGCCACGAGCCCGAACGAAGAAAACAAATTTTCACTCGGAAAAAGGCAGCGATCGCCGCCTCACTGCTGAGTTCTTCCTACCACTCCGAGCTTCCCGAGCCATTCCCGAACTTACCCTAGCCCTCTCGACTCCGTCTTCGATCCTTCATTAACACCAGTCGGGACAAGTTAAGGTACGCTTCCTTTTGGCCCTCTTGAGTTCAAACTTGAGTCGTATTAGTTGTTTGCATTTACATTCTTGCAAACGTTTTGAGTCTTTGTTTATTTCTTTCGTTGAGTCATTTTGTTTTGAGTCAGAACCTTAAAGTTGAAACCCCGCCCCTACACTAGCCATCTCCATCTCTACCATCACTCATATTAGTGCTAGGAGCTTGTTAGTTTCAATCTACTGGGTTATTGGTCCATACAAGACAATTCAACAAGAAAATTTTGTTACAACAACAATTGAGAGAGAGTGCAGAGTGAAACACACGAGAGTAAACACTTGTGAGTTGTTTTCGTTTTCACTAACTTAACATTGTTATGTGTTAGTATTTTCTTTGATCATGTCTAGGACATTGAACTCTCCAAGGGGATATCAGCAGGAGTACATGGAGAGTGAAGATTGGCAACCATACAGAGATGTCCAAAGAAGAAGAGGACGTGAGCTAGAGCAAATTGGTCTTGCCAAGATCAAGCTGAACATTCCAAGATTTGAAGGTTGGGACATGGATGAGTATATGGAATGGGAAACCAAGGTTGAGAAGATTTGGAGTTGTCATAACTTCATGGAATTCCAAAAGGTAAGATTTGTTGTTCATGAATTTACCGGCTATGCACTGAAATGGTGGAATAACCTTGAGGAAGAAAGGAGAAGAGCACTTGGTTCAGCCGTGAACACTTGGAGGCAAATGAAGACCTTGATGAGAGCTCGCTTTGTGCATCCACATTTTGCACGTGAGCTCAGACAAAGGTTGAAAAATTTGAGGCAAGGAACCATGTCAGCAGAGGAGACATACAATGCAATGCAGGCTGCTATGGTTCGAGCTAATGTGCATGAAAATGAGGAGACTACTATGGCTAGGTATCTTCATATACTTAACTCTTATTTAGCTAACGAAGTATATTTGTATCGCTACTCCTCCATGGAAGAATTGTTGCACTTGGCCATCAAGATTGAGAGGAGAACAAAGGCCAAGAAGCAAAAAGAAATAGAGAAGGCTACGGAAGAATGGAAAGCGCGAGTGGAAGCGCGAGTGCAAGCGCTAGTGAAAAACAGCTTTGCTAAGTTCCAAGCCGAGCTTGAGGGTTGGAGTTGTCAAGTCAAAGAGGTTGTTAAGAAGAAGGAAAGGGATAAGAAGCCAGAAAGGGATCTAAGGCATGCCTCTGCAGCACAAGAAGTTAACCTAGGGAGCACTTCTAATCTTTCTACTAAAATTGAAGATGTTTTGTGCTTAAACTGTCAAAGTAGAAATCATATGATTAATGACTGCCCTAATATGCTTAATCACCTAGGTCAAATTGAGATTGAATATGAAAAAGGTGATAGTATTGATGATATTGTTTTTGTTGATGATCTTAAAACTGATTTAGATAATGAAGTGGAAATTGAGTATAAGCATGTTGATTCATTGATTGATAGGAAAGATTTGCATGTACAAACTGCTCATTGTGCTGAAATTCTAGGATAAACTCATTGTCTAGATAAAGTTGAGGATTGCAACATGATTATTGGTGAAGGTAGTTGTGGTAATATTGTTAGCATGAAATTGAATACTAAATTGCAAATTACTTCAGCATGCTACCCTAGTCCTTTAAAACTGCATTGGATTAATGATTGTGTTGATTGGAAATTGAACAAGCATGCTAAGGAAACCATAACATTAGGACATTATGATGATATTTTATGTGATGTTGTACCTATGCAAGTTTGTCAAGTTTTATTTGAATATCCATGGCAGTATGATAAGAGAGTTGTCCATGATGGTTTTGCTAGTTGTCATTCGTTTACCTTTCCTAGAAATATGTTGTTCTTCCATCTATGGATTTTTCGGAGGTTGCTGATGAGTATGACAAGAGGAAGGACAAGGATAAAAGAGCTAAAAGAATGAAGGAAGGCAAGGATTCTCCACAACATAGAATTTGTTCCTCAAGGTGGAGCTATGCACTCAAGGCATTCAAGAGGAAGTTGTGCATCAAAGAGGACGACGCCTATGAAGATCGTTCTATCATTCATATCAAATCTGATTCGAAGTCGAATCCTTTACAAGAAGGGGAGAATGATGCGGGAGCATCTGAGCTACCATCAAGAGCATCCGAGCAATCATCGAGGACACTTCGTCCTAAATCTAGAGATGTGCTAACCACTGGAGCAAGGGCTAAATACCGCTATGAGCCATCATTGGAGTCATTAATAGTAGCCCAAGCTCGTATTGTAGTCATTCAAGCTCGTAGAGATCCGGTTCGAGTCAAGATGAGAAGTCAAGTATTGAAGATGAAATAAACTAGACTTCAAGACGAAACTCTGGGATTTGGAATCGCTCAATTCCGATCTCGGACGAGAGAGAACGAGCCGTTTCAAAAACAGATGTCGGCGACATGTTTGCAAAGCGGCGACCGCCGCCTACCTTACGGCGACCGCCGCCAATTAATTTCCAGGGATTTAGCTACGAAGCGGAAACGGCGATTGCCGCCTATGTCCGGCGACCGCTGCCTGGTCACCGGCGATCGCTGCCTTGCCACCGGCGACCGCCGCCAGCCTGCTGCCACTGTTTCGATCTTTTGTTCTATTCTTGCGGTATTATTTCTTTAATTCGGCTTAAGTCTTTTTAGGAAATACTTGTATTGGTTTTATTTCTTTTATTTGACACCCTTATTGACTCTATATAAGGTTTGTCCTAGCTATTGTTTTAGCCCCCACACTTTGATATTGAATACAACGTTTATCGTTTTTCCTCACAAAAGAGAGCTTTTGTGAGCAGAGTGTCATGTGTGCATTGTTGTTGAACTCGCCCTAGTTGTACTTGTGTGTGTCAATCTCTTCCATAAGGTTGGAGCTATCGGGACTTCATAGAGCATCCTCCAGGTGCCTTGGCCTACCATAGCCATTGTGTTTGGTTGTAATCCATTAGGGTTTCTTCATCATTCGGTAAAGTTCTTGTTCTTAAGTTCAAGGGTTTTATCGTTGTTTGATTTGGTTCCAATTGGCCTATCATTCGACTTATCCTTCTTTCATCTCATTCTAATTTCGCCTATTTTCTCTGTTCGAGTTTCTGTTCGAGGTTTGGTGTCTAGATCGGACAACAGCGGCTTATCCCCGCATCAGAATTTGCTATAGTTTTAGTGTAACTAAGAAAGTCATAAGTTGCATAATCACCAAAA
Source organism: Oxyria digyna (assembly GCA_029168935.1). Taxonomy (NCBI): domain Eukaryota; kingdom Viridiplantae; phylum Streptophyta; class Magnoliopsida; order Caryophyllales; family Polygonaceae; genus Oxyria; species Oxyria digyna. The sequence goes on along the minus strand of JAPVLV010000011.1, from coordinate 30,893,201 downwards.
TTAACTTAGATATATGCATATACCAGCAGCATTACAAGGAGCTACATGAGCATATTCACTATGTGTGTGAATGTATTTTCATACAACTCAATATGCCATTACTTGGCAGCATTCCAAACTTATGTAGGTTCAAGACAAAAGGAATTAGCTAGCTAGGGAGAATGATTCTCACTTATCACTAACTATAAGCATCGACGATCGATCTATCAATCGATCCCGACTGATTATTGGCCTCAAAATCCAAGTGTGCATTTTCATGAATCATGATCAGACATTTGTGTACCTAGCAGAAGGCAGAGACTCTCCTTGCAGGAAAGAGGTGAATAAAGCAAGCGAATTGCTCGGTTTAAAGATTGGCACAGCGTGGCCCGCTCCTCTAAATGTAGCAAATGTTAGCCCTTTGTACTCTTGGTACCATCCACTCACCTGCATCAAACAATTACCGTATATTTCATATGAATCACACCATATATTATTTTCCAATCATGGTTCTATTATAGTCTGTGTTACCTGAGAGTTATGGTACCAAGGCCTCCATGATTTGGTTATAGGGAGATTAAGCGCGTTTATGCTGTATCGTGTGGATAGAACAGGAACTCTTCCATCTGTATCTCCACTGAGAAATTTATTGACCCATAAATATTTTTAGCTTTGTTTGTTGGTGAAACATTCATTAGGGAGATTTTGGTTTCAGTACCTGTAAACCCAAATTCTGAGTCCTGCATCAATCAGTTTTTTGTAGATGGGAAGAACCGATGGCTTTGTGTCGTTCCAGTTGGCGAATATCGTGAAGCTGGACATAAAAACCGTGTAATAATAAGAACATGATGATTTTTTGGACAGATTAAACAATAATTAATATTGATTACTTGCAAATGCTCCAATTCCTGAGCTGAAGCCCATCACTGACATGAAGAGCCTTTTGAACGTCCGGTTTGTTGTAGAAAGCTTTTGCATAGTCATCAAGGCACGGGTCGTATCCTCCCATCACTCTTGGCATCTGGAAATCCACATAGTCTATTAAATTGGATTTTCAAACAGATGAAATAAGGCTTAGGATAAATAAAACTTACCATTTTAGAGGAGCTTCTGAACATGACTTGTGTTGATGACGATGATCCATCTTCAGATTTTGTAAAATTCCCAATGCAAAGTGAAGTGTACAAACTATAGATGTCAATTTCTTTGTACTGCTTCAGCACCTCATCCACTGCTTTGCTGCACTCCACGTTGCTCCATGGATTATGGCTGTCGAAATTACAAGTTTCGTTGATGATTTTGTGAGTCTCGTCAGAAACTACAGCGTGACTCCAGGCATAGTCCACTAGGCCTCTCCAATCATCCGAGTCAGATGTTTCCGGGTTACCCAACTGAAAATATATTGGTAATTAACAAACTATGCAGATGTTGTTGCAAAAGAATTATTACAAAATTTGAGCAGGTAAAGAAGTTTGATTCTACATATATACATACCAAAATACCCTTTAGATTGATGTAGAGAGATGGGTCCTTATTCTTGTCATGGATGAGCTCAGCTAACTCTGGTACATATTTTCCTGCATAGCTTTCCCCAGCAATGTAGAAGGCTCGGCTTCTATACGATGGAAACTTGAGAAACCAGTTTTGCAGGAATGCATAAGCATCATTTGCTGAAAGTCATCAAGAGGAAACACAAACAGTTATCCCAAGATAAGAGTTAACACAATAAAAGTAGAGTTTAATTGCACAAAGGGAGATAGAAGAAATTAGAATCAAAATTTACCTGCAAAGTCATCTCCAAGAGCATCATAGTCAGTACTAGTGTTTGTATACGAAAACCCAACTCCAACTGGAGATTCCAAAAATAGCATATTGGCTTCTGCATCATCATCAAGGTTGAACATCAGATGCACAAGATTATTGCTTCATGAATCATGAAAGAAAATTATGTCAAAATAATCTGACCTTTGTTCCATGCATATTGATTAAATTTGAGTTGTTGACCATTGGTGTCCACAATGAAGGGTCCAATCTCTTGTGTAGCTCCATATCCGACTGAGGAACATCCTGGACCTATACAACCAGTGCATGATAGTTCAGCAATCCGGTTTTGAGCATATCTTAGAAAAAAGTAAAAGCACAGAACTATTTGTTTTTCATATGATCAATAAGTTTCACGCTTGATGAAAGAAAATTGTCCTTATTCAAGGAAACTGACTGCTCAGGGAATAAGAAATCACATAGGCTTTAACAAACTGAATGGAAGCATCCAGGAAAAGCTGAGGCAATCTTGAATTAAAAAACTTACTTTGGTTTAGAACCATACATAATGTTCAATGGAGTCCCAACCCACTAGAGGCTTACATCATGAGCAGAATCAGAGAAAAAGAAATGGAAAAGAATGATACATAAATCCACATTGTTCCTTTTATTTTTTCTTGGATAAGCAAAATATTCCCTCTTTTGTCTCCTTTAAAAACCATGTCGATTTTAGCATATCTGTTTAAAACCAACTCATGAAATGATCAAGATAACTATTAAAAAGGATGAACTGAAAAAAGGTTGTGTGCATATATACAACACAAACAATGAGCACTTACCCAATAAACATCAGCAAATATAAAGAACCATTTTGAGTATCAACATATTAATTATGTAAGAGCTTACCGCCATTAAGCCAAAGGACTAAAGGTTTGAGCTCTGGCTGAGAAAAGGCCTCATAAAACCAATAAAAGAGTTCCCTTTGATTGGCTTCATTTACCGTGACATACCCAGCATAGTGTTGAAAGCTTACTTCGGGCTGGCCTGGTAATTTAGACACCAAATGATCCTCGTTTGTCAAGGAGTTAAAACTCTGCCCAATCTTAGGAGCCTGTACTCGGTTCCTAACGCAAACTACAGTTTCTAGCTGCAGGAAAAGTTCAAAAAATGTAACGAAAGTGAGAAAGGCAATCAGCTTGGATACAAACTCCATGATTGCTTACAAATAACTGGATGAAGCAGGAATGTGAGGCTACAGATGGTATATATAGACAGAGAGAAACCAATATGAGATAGAGAGAAAAAGAGGAATATGAATATTATAATGTGGATTAAGGAGTAATGTGGCCATTAGCAGTTTTGCATCCACTAATGGGATCATTGACAAGGATGGAATCTGACAAGGGATTAATTCCTCTTAGGTAAGATTAGATGAGCTTTTATGACTTCACAGTCACTGTGCCTAAGTGGGTCTTCTGTTTTAGTTTTGTTTTTTCCATTGGTAATCAATATCCACAATAACACATTGCATCAAATTGAACTATTCCATTTCAAATCATCCATAAAAAAAATCAAATCGTGAATGGTGAAAAACCGAAAAAGCAACAGAAAGAGGTAATAAATGTCAAGCAAAACAAGTCATATATGAAGGTACTCAAATCATTCTAGAAAAAAGGTATACTTGAGGCAAAAAATTACACTGCAGTTAACTCTAGAGACACAATCAGAAGTAAAAACCGAACTGTCAGATATCCAAATACCCTCTTTCATACGGAGTTAATTATGATCAAAGTTGTATACCTGAACAAACTACTCAAGAGTATGGCACAAACAACAATAACCCCTTGTCCATGAAAACAATCAATAATTCCTTTCTCATTTGCATTCAAGTTTGACCAATTTGACCATCCAGAAACAAGTCAGCATCTTTGAATCCGTTGTAGCAAAAGTTGCCACGTGGGCATACAAATTAGTTACAGAAGATTTGGATTCACTGTAGAATTGTCTCTCTCTAGTATCTACCCTAATAAATAGTCCTACAGCAACAGGTGATTTCTCACTCAAAGTTGCAGGCCATCCACACGCTGCTGTGTTTACAGAAAGGACCACTACATCTGCATCAATGTACCACTACATCTGCATCATTGTCTAGCAGCAAACAGGTGAATCATATGATATCTAACACATAAATTTCTTGTTGGAACCGTGCAAAGTAAAAAAATGTGTGTTAGAAAAACATCTGAGAGTTGTTAGCAGAAGATCCGAATGACTACTGCCTTATAGTCAACTTGAACAGTTTTAAAATTAGCCTGCGGCAAACAAGTTCAAAACTGTGAAGACTGAAGAGTGAACCTAGTAACAACAAAAACACTGTAAACATTGAGAAATAAACAGGGTGATTTAGAAGCATATACCGTGATAGAAGTGAAAGTTACAGTCTCCTTGCTAATGAAATTTATTAATCAAAAGTAAATATAAGCTTCAACAATATTAAAACACCCAACAGTGTAAGATAATCTGAATTTAAAAACCTAAACTCCACCATCGTTCCAAAACAAACAGAATAAGATACAGTAAAAAATGGGCATTTAGTCGAACAGTTTATATGCACAGATAGAATAATGCGCTCGAATCATAGTCAACTACTCTAGGAAGAAGCAATTTATGTATGGGATATAGATCATAATCATTCATAGCCATAGATTTCATGGAGCCAAGATAGCCAACAGTACCCCCATCAAATCTTCCAACACACAGTCGTACATTGTTTTTGTATTCCAAATAGGTTTCAATTAGGATGAACATAATATATTTTCATGCGCACGAAGATCACACGTCGGTACAGTATTATGATGGAGTTTTATGTGGCGATTCGAGTTTATCTATCTGTATATATATGGAAAGTGAATGGTGACATGGATTCCAAAATTATAAGCAGCGTTCCAGAATTGGATTTTGTGGAAGACAAAATAAACACAACACGTACGATGAGTGGACTAAATAACATGGAACACTAGAAAACTTATCAATATAGATGTACATCCAAATTCAATGGTTAATGTGAAATCGAACTGCACCCACCCTAACTAGTGTATATATCATTTGAAGGATCATTATAAAAGAAAATCATTTGATCCATGAACTACCTAATTAAACTTTCAACTCCTATATATAGTTATCCATTTAGCTAGCTAGTAAGCTTACGTATAACAACACTTCGGTGATAAGAAAAATCCATTGACTTCTTAAGAAAAATTCATTTAGCTAGTAGACTGTAATACAACACTTGTCGTTTGTATACATCATCATTCATCTATAAACTTTAATTTTCACATGATCTTATTTTTTAAATATACATTTATTTTAGTCTATCTTTTCATATAAACAGGTTTACATTAATAAACATATCGATCATCGTAGCTTTTGAATTAGCCCAATAGCCATTGCACTCCTAATAAAATACAAGTATGGTGGTCGTATTTGAAAGGCCAAAACACTTTTGAAATTTTAAAAAACGAATCATCATCTTATGAATTTATCTTCATGCAGATTACGGAGTATTAATATATACAAATACTTGGGAGGTTTATTATTTGTTTCGTGTGGGGTTTTGAAGCATCTGTAATTTTGCTCCCCAAATGGGTATTCCGTCTACTTATATACCAATGATTTTTTAATATTAATTCCACGCAAATATCCCCACTATATTTATTTAAAGTGATTCTTTAGTTAGAAAGTAGATTAATCTACTCTATACTAGTAAATCACGATCTAATTTAGTCACATGTTTTAGCCAACAAGTGGACTAACATGGAGTCGTGGTCATCCACAACCATCTCAAAAACTTTATCTCTTACGGAGTCTCCCTCATAATTCCTACTCATGTTACATAAAAGAACACTTAGTTGAGTATGCATTTGCTAGCATTTCGAGCGTATAGAATGCTCATTTGTTACCGGGTCTTGTTTGGGTTTTATTAATAAAAATCTATGAATAGAATTTGTAAACCATTTAGAAAAAAATATCTCTGCAACAAAATCTCAGGAGGTTTACAAACTCATTTGTTATCCGGTCTTGACCGTTCATTTTTATTTAAATGATTTCTTCAACTCTAGGTAGAGTAACTCCACCTTAGCTGGATCCTTTGTTACCATTTGATTTTATCTTTAGTAGAATTGGGTTAAGCTATCATTCAATCCTTATCAAAGTCTCATTGAGTCTTAAATATAGCCAATCTAGATGCTCTTAAAATTTTAACCATAAAATAAGCTTTAACCTTTCTTTTCGTATCTAGTAAAAGGGCTAATCAAGACCACTAGTTGAGTTATAATGAAATCTACTGGCATTGGCAGGCATCTACGAATATTGAATAGTGTCACTTCATGATGAAGTATGAATTAAAAATAACATTGCATAGTAATTTCGATACTCAGCTTCCTCACCATATGATCGATTATATGAACATGCATGCATTATCAGTTTCTTCCAATAAAAACACACACACATGAATATGATTCAACCCTATGTTTTAATCACCATTATCCAATAAAAGCAGTAGTGTACGTATACCTAGCTGTGATAAAAACAAGTTTTCAAGAGGTGGAGAATTTGAAGCTGCAAAGTGTGAACAGAGGGGGCCGGCACGAGGCGCTGATCGCTTGGACTAAACCTCCTGAGGGTTGGATGAAGCTTAATACCGATGGCTCGGTTAGAGGTGACCTGGGTTTGGTCGCTGCTGCAGGGATTTTGAAAACAAGGATGGTAGTTGGGCGACTACTGTTATTGCGAATTTAGGTGCTTGCTCTGTTATTGAGTTGAAGCTCTGGACTATTAGTATCGGTTTACAGCAGGCTTGAAATGTTGGTTTTCGGCAAGTTATCTTTGAGACCGACTCTGCTATTGTTGTTGGCTTCCTCAAGAGTAAACTTCATCCCCATCACCCCCTCACTAGCTAGCGTAGTAAAATGTTGTCAGAGCTCCTTGTGTAGAGATTGAAGTGTTCAGTTTTGACATGTCTTTAGGAAGGCCAACTGCGTTGCGGATTGTTCGGCTTCCTCTACTTTTTCTTTTCCTATTGGTACTCATTTCCTCTCTGGTGTGTTTTGGAAGTTTTTCTGAACGATGTAAAAAAGAAGTTTTCATCACCGCTCAACACTAAGTTTTGAGGAAAAGTATAAAACGCATCATTCAAGAAATTAAAACAAGACTAATGTCCTAATGGACAATTAATTATACATCATCCACCAACTATGCGTCTATACTGTATACCTAGCTATAACGAGTTAATAATCAGGCTATCAACCACATGAAAAATCCATGTATAAGTAGTGTTCTTAAAGTCTTCAACTAGGGCCTTCTCGAATTAGATTTGGCGAAAAAAGTATTTTTTAATAAGATAAAAATATTAAATCTCATCCTATCATAGAGAAAACCATTAGGCTTTGCGTAGAAACTAGGTCCGATATTTATAACATTTTTACCTATGAAACTTGGAATATCATGAATAAATTGAGTACTCAAATTCAATATGATCACCTTAACTGTACGTCTATACGACTATACCCATATAGTCTCTTTATATGTTTTTTTGTTCCGGTGATAATTAATTAGCTTTATCTTCTTGGCAGACCAGTAATCAACAACACGTACATATATAAACCCATGATCGATATATGGCGAGGCGATGCAGCAGAGCCAATCGGACAAGAGATTAGTTGAGGTTGAATATTGATGAGCTCAGCTCCATTTTGGAAACACTTTTGCTGCATGTGTAATGTGTTGGTTCTCCACAAATAATATTTTTACTTTAACCTTACTAGTCAACATTAATTAACCTAATCAAATGATCTTCCTTTTCAGTGAATCAGATGCTTCTAGATGCTAATCTTCATTTACGACTTTGTAATGTGCTTAATTATCCAGTTGTTTGGCTGAACCCGGTTGGCCCACACCTTCTTCTTCTTCTTCTTCTTCTTCTTCTTCTATCCAACCAATCAGAAAAGAGCCGTTAACGTCAGAGAAGAAACAATGGAGGAAAATCAGCACCCGTCTCCTCTCCTCCACTACTGGGGAAACACGCCGGAGGATGAATTCTACTCTCAACAAGGAATCAAAGGCACTCAATCCTACTTCACCTCTCCCACCACCTCCCTCTCCCTCTTCACCCGCTCATGGCTCCCTCTCCATACTCCGCCGCGCGCTCTCATCTTCATGGTTCACGGATACGGCAACGACACCGGCTGGACCATGCAGTCCACCACCATCTTCCTCGCGCAGCGAGGATTCGCCTGCTTCGCGCTCGATCTTCCCGGACACGGCCGCTCCGCCGGACTCAGAGCGTTCGTCCCGAGCATCGACGCTGTAGTCGATGACTGCATCGAATTCTTCGAATCCGTTGGAAGCTCGCCGGAGTTTGAAGGCATGCCTCGGTTCCTCTTTGGAGAGTCCATGGGAGGAGCCATCTGCCTTCTCATTCATCTCAAGATGATGGAGATGAAGAAAGAGGGTTTAGGTTTAAAAGGAGCAGTGCTGATTGCTCCAATGTGTAGAATATCCGAGAAAGTCAAGCCGAGGTGGCCTATTCCTCAGATCCTCACCTTCATCGGCAGGTTTCTACCGACGCTGCCGATTGTCCCTTCCGCCGATCTAATCGACAAGTCCGTCAAGGTGCCGGAGAAGAAGGTATGTGTTTTGTGTTACTGTTTTGAGATTGTAAAACCTAGGGTTTACTTGCTCTGAAACTCAGGTGATAGCATCAAAGAATCCGATGAGATACAATGGAAGGCCGAGGCTCGGGACAGTGATCGAGCTGCTGAGGGTGACGGAGTATCTGAGCAAGAGGCTGCAGGAAGTGAGCATTCCGTTCATCGTGGTGCACGGTAGCGACGACGTGGTGACAGATCCTAATGTGAGCCAGGCGTTGTACGAGGAGGCGACGAGCCAAGATAAGACGCTGAAGATCTTCCCCGGAATGTTACATTCATTGTTGTTTGGGGAAACGGATGAGAATGTGGAGATGGTCAGGAAGGAATTACTGAATTGGTTGAATCAGAGGTGTTGAACTCAAGATTTCTTTGTGGTCTGTACAAAACTGATATGAATTGAAACTGTATTTGGTGTTCAAGTTTAGTTGCATTGGCTGAACAACTGACCAAAAACATACTCCGAAGTAAAATGTAACCAGGGTATTTACACTGATTCACTGTCAGAGAAACTAGAAACTTTATACACGAGGGAAAAAAATGAAAGGAACTCTATATTGTGTTTACTTCCTCTATGCAGACTATACGGCATAAACGCAAAGATGGCTATCATAGTAATTTGAAAAAAGAAATTGTACCTGAGCTGTCTGTAATTGATCAATTCTGTGCAATCTTCTAGGGGGAAAAATTTGCCTTTCTATGGAAAAATCTGCTGCTCTAGAGGGAGGGAACTAACTGATGACTATTCTGTGGATCAAGATGATGATGCTGCCTCTCGGGTTAGTTGAGTTTATTTATACCATGAACAGGTAGTTCAAGTCTTCCACGGTCAACCGCGTTTGACGCCTTCCTTTTTTATCTTCTCCAAACGCAGACGCAACCATTTCCCTCTTTTTTTCCTTCAAAAAAGATGACATAACAAAAGTAAATTCAAGGAAACAACTTGGTTTGAGGTAGCACAGAGAAAATAATACCTGTAAGGCCAAGATGCGGTCTTCAACAGTATCCTTGACCGTCAAACGAAAAACTGTAACAGGACGAGTCTGTCCAATGCGGTGAGCTCTATCGATTGCCTGATCCTCAGTCGTTGGATTCCACCACGGGTCCAGGAGGAGGACACGGCAAGCAGCAACCATATTCAATCCAAGACTGGCAGCTTTTAGCGACATTATCATAACTGTTACCTGCACACACAAAAAAAACTCAACAACTAATTGTATAGAAACAAAAATGATCAAAGATAAATGCAAATAATATACCTCAGGAAGGGTATTGAAGTCTTTAACAGCCTTGTCACGAGCTGCAACAGTCATTGTCCCGTCTAATCGCCTGTACTGAAGGGTAGATTCCTTCAAACCGCGTTCAAGAACATCCAGCATCCTCGTCCACTGAGAGAAGACAATTGCTTTCTCCCTTACAACTGAAGTACTAGTTTTAATTTTATCATTAGAGGAATCAAGCATTTCGCCACGGCTGTGAGAGGAATCTGAAGAGCTGGGGCCACTGTCATTATGCTCCGTGGAATCTTGAGGTTTAGATAGTGACTGAAGGATTTTAAGAGCAGTTTTAACTTTTGCAGAGTCAGATAAACCGCCACCTAAACAAGGTTCATCGACCTCTTTTAAGTTGGATTGGTGGGTGATTTCACTGGTTTGATCTGTGAGACAAGAATTCAGCACAGCGCCTGAAAAGACTGATGACGAACTTAGATTAACTTTGCAGTTTGAGGCGGGGCATAGGTTGTTGTCCCCTGAAAGATGCTCACAGATACACTGATTGCAGAATACGTGGCCACAGATACTAACCACAGCATCCTCTGGAGGATCCTGCAAAGCTCATCAGTTGGACGAATACAACAATCAAAAAATGTTCCAAGGATACTGGAATTGACGGCGAATAAACATAAGTATATACATATATACAAAAAAGAAATAAAGAAAAAGGATTATAACCACCAAAAAGAACATACATTACAGATACCACAAATAGCCAATGAAGCTTCCAAGCAGCTTAGAAGGGAATGAATTTTCTCCAGAGAAAGCTTCTTTGCTTCGTTGCCTGATGATTTCCCGACAGCACTAGAATCATAACCATGAACAAGAACAGGATGATCACATGCTTGACGAAGCCGTAACAGCAACAACAATATGTTGACATAGTTTTGTTGCACGGTTCCAGAGGCTGCATAATCCTTTAGAAAAAGAAAAAATTACATTTAGAGAAACCAAATAAGTTCTGTTATATACTATCCCAAGAAAGCAAAAAAGAAGAGTGAAGAATAATAAGAGATCTCATACTTGAAATTGAGCACGTGAAGCAGCCTCCAGCTTTGAGTAGAAATCTCTCTCCACCTCAGAAAACTCCACTTTCATCAACTCAACGGTTTTAGGGGGCAAATTAATAATAGGTTCGCCATCCAAAAGAGTGCCTACAGAAAACATGTGATGTGACATGCTCAAGAACATCCAGAGACAGAAGTAGCAAATATCAGTGTATAAGATACTTATATAAAATATTTAATAAATATGAGCAATCTGTATGGGGTAAGGTATTACAACATACAAACAATCCGAAATAGGTCGGTATTCAATATCTATGCATGTCAAAAATTCAGATTTATGTGCTAAGTTGCTAGTTCTATAGATACGAAATAGAAACTTAAGCCTTTAATTTTCGTAAAGCAGATATTGCCTATTGCCGAGTTTATGGTGGCATAAATGTCCACACTACGTTAGAAGCGTACTCATTAATCCCAAGTTCATACTTAAATAACATGGGAAAGTTTATTTTATAAAAAATTCTTCAAAATCCCATTCTTGTATCCAGGAGTTAGATGTCTTGCGCATTTTCTAATGGATAAGACAGCCTAGACATGTGAAATCAATACAGAATACTAGGAAAAAACAAGTGCATGATGTTAAACCAGCTATCAGTGATTATAGAAGGCAGCTCTATCATTAAGCGAAAAAGGTAGCCCAACTGCATCAAACTTTTCACAATGGAAAACAAACTTTTCCTACTCGAGAAGAACTCGTTTTGGTAAAAGCCTTAGCAACTCCTATGTTCGAAGCAAGATCTTGTCTAATTACACCGCGAATTACAAATGACTGGAATGGAAAAAAGCACCCGAATTTTTTAAAATTTGTATTGTGCCTGCTATTATCAACCAAGGAGAAAATATATTTGTCTAAAACTTTGGACAAAACAAAAACTGACAGATGCTTTTTTGTCTAAAATTTACCTTAACCCTAACACGAATTTAATTCTAACAAATTAATTAATACCTTTTGTGCGGCGCAACATTACCGTCTTCAAAATAGCTTGCAGTTTCTTATACCCTCTAGCAGGGCTCTTGCAAATTGGTGCCTTTATAAGCGAGCAGAATGACTGGTGCACGTCATAAGGATCATACTTCAGAAATCTAAAATAGCTGTAAAGATCATCCACTGCATTTTGTATGGGCGTCCCCGACAAGCACCAACGACGTTTGGCACGAAGACCCCAACAGGCTTGGGCCACACGGGTTTTATAATTTTTAATGCTCTGGGCCTCATCAAGTACAACCCTAAACCACCTAAGCCTTGCAAGAGGATGTGTGGAAGGTTCAGGCAACACATCACCCATTCCTCTTTTCAAACGCCTTTTATCAGAACTTGGAGGATATTTTCTTTTCTTACTAGATGGAAGATGAAGTTCATTGTCTGGATCCAGATTTCTTTTTTCATTATCTTTGTCCTTGAGTGTCTGCTTAGGAACCTCCACGCTCACAATAGAATAAGTTGTAAGAACAACATCATATTTTGCCAGTTCATGAGGATCCTTCGTCCTGTGGCTTCCATGGTATATCAGCACAGAGACACTAGACACACTAGATACCTTGCTGCGCAACTCTTCAGCCCATTGCCTAATAACACTAGTAGGGCACACAATAAGGGTTCCAGCAGCCAGTCTTCCCCCTGATAGCGAAGAAACATTGTTGCTCTTCGATTGATTTCCATTTCTCTTAGGGTCAAAGTCATCCTTCTTCACTAAGTCTGACTTGCACAACTGGTCATCATCTTCATCCACATCCAATGTTTCAAGGTCAACTTTTTCTATATTAACTGGGGTTATTCTAGAAGAAGGCTTCTCTGCAAGTATAAGAGCAATTGTCGAAATGGTTTTACCTAACCCCTGCCATAAGTAACCATTCAATTAAGTCCAAAAAAACACAAAGATAAGACTCAGAGAGAGTGAAAACTACTGGACTGAAGTAAACACTAGATACCTGATCATCTGCCAAAATTCCACCAGAGCAGGGCCCTCCTGCTGTTTCCTTTTGCACCATCCAATGCAATGCAATCCGCTATTTTAGTTTTTTTTTTAATCAGAATTCAGAATAAAAAACAAGCAATGAGTACTAGCTTAATCAAAATATCCATACCAATTGCTCAATCATATTAACTAATTGACACTGTACCTAAATCTACAGAACTGTGATATATCTTAAACGGTAAGAACATGAAATCCATTCAGGTTCTACAATTTTAGCTTTTGAATTAAAACCACAATGCACAGTGATGAATTCAAAAAAGAAAGCTGATGTGTATTGTACATGATGTTTGACATAGGTAACAAAATAAAAAAACGTGCCATGAAAACATATAAATTTAGTGAAACTTTACTTAAAGTTCAAAATTCTACCATAAAGACCTATTCACATATTAAAATCACTTAGCTGCCACAATAAGACTATTTAGTCACCTGATGTCTTAACAGAGACACCGTCAAAGAACCATCTGGTGGATTAGCTTCCATTGTAGGTTGAGAAAGATCCTGCAAAGGAGGAAATTGCCTCAATCTCAAATCGAGATGTAAAGAAAAACAAACGATATTTATAAAATGGCTGCATTGGTATCCTGAATAGGATAACATAAGGCTTTACCAAAGGAGCATGGGAGTGTACAGGGGTAGCATAGGATAAAATAAGGGGCTAACAAAAAGGCATGTGTGTAACAAGTCATGTATAATCATGTCCTGTTTCACCAGTCACTACAATTATGTCCATCACTTTCAGCTAATCAGCTACTACACTCCATACACTAGCATGAAAATCACATAACATAAAACAAAACCGGTGTATAGCTGTACTTATTTTATATTGGCAAATGGCACCCCTTCCATAATGCCCCAAAGGTTTGTTCAACATAATGAACACTACTGATTAACATAGATTCCTTATATGCTTGTATGACAGAGGCTCAGTATGTAATAGAAAGTGCACAACTTACATATATGAATAGAAACAATACTGCCCAACTAATACACCACGTACACATTTCCTCTATGTAGCATGACTTATTTTACTTCATTTAAAAAAGGTAAGATTTTTTTTAACGACAAATCAGCATCCTACCCCCAAAGTATAAATGCCCAAATGGGTGCAGAATATAACATGAACATTCACAGACAACAAAAGCATCAATATGATTGATTGTTCATGAATTACCTGCAAAGCTGCTCGACGGATTGGTCGTTCATCGCGAGGCATCAGTTTTGGGCCTCCAACACTAACATCATTATCAGGTGTCCTAGGAGTGAGCTGATTCGAAGTTGTAGTACATGACTGTGGGGATAAGAGGGGAAATATTTGTCCATGTTGGCTGAAATCTTCGAGAATATATAAATCATGAGCATCACTACCACAATTGGGAGAATTAAACTGGCATCCCTCTGCCTGTAGAGGAGTAGACTTGATACTCATTGGTACAAAATTTACCTTCAAATCTTCCTCAACAGATCTTGGATCACGTGAATCAAGTCCTTCTGAAATAGAAGGAGAATTTCCAGCAGGTCCAAGACTAAGATGCATGTATTTATGATACAGATCCTGAGAGGGATGAGATCTATTCGATACAAAAACCTCATCTTCTTCCTTTTTAGTTACTGTCAAACTCTGATTCCCTGGGTATATAGCAAGCATATCATCTGCTAAATTTCCATTAGCATAAGCAAAAGAGACATTTTGGCAGAAATCTTTATTCTCAGCCTCTTCATAAAGCTGGCAGTTCACGGCACTGGGAAAAATAAAATCACCAACATCTTCCTTCTTTTTGACTAACTGTGTCTCCAGCATAAAATGCTCTGAAGCTGTGTCAGTACAAGAACTAAGACTGAAGAAGTCTATCCCAGCAGGAACTACAAAACATTCATTCTTAATATCCTGCATAGCTGCGTTTTGACCAAGGAAATCAATCGTTGGAACTTCGGTGAAGGAGTTGTCCATACTTTGCAATTTAGTTTCAGGTACAACATTATGATCCAGATATGAAAATATAGGTTGAAGATTGTCTAGTTCATTCTTTTCATAATTCAACATCTTCCCACTGAATGGCAGTGTCTGGGGCATAAAACCATCATTGTCAGGGTCTTGTTTCCAACATTGAACCAGAGTAGCATAGGAATCATCATCAACATAAACAGGCTCGGGAATATAAGAAACACCAGATTCAGATAAGTTTCCAATCAGCGAGATCTTGTTTGCTTCGTTTAAGGATATCTCTGCTGGAGATGGGCATTGACGTTTTATAACGCCTTCCATAGCCTCGATGCTATTTTCACTTGTCCCACCAGAAAAAGAAAGATTTCTCTCTGTATGAGGGAAACATGAATTATCTAAAGTTTCATTGAGGAAAGAAAATAAAAGAAAGTTAATTTTGCATTTGAAAATAAAAGATGTGATAATGAAGGAAAGAAAAAGGTTTCTTAGATAAACTAGATGCTCCACGGATAACAGACCCACATTACGAACGTGTTTCTTTCAAAGGACTAGCTTCCAGAAAGAGGTAAAAAGAAGTTATAGTAACTCCACGTTCAATGTAACTAATAGCTTATTATATGGAGTCTTATTATAATGAATTTTCATGGGCACAGACTCTCAATTGTTGAAATGCTATTAATGAAGAAGAATTAAGCAAATGTAAGGGTATATATGGCTGCTCCAATAACATTATTCATATTCCTATTTCCTACTAATGGAGTAGGAAATATTTCTCACTAATCTGAACACTCTTAGGAGCACAAGAAAAACTCTAAACATCAAGAGGGAAAAGATTTACCAGTTTGGTACATAGATCTGTCACAATCTTCAACACCCATAGCTAGTCCACGTTCCTGGGCAGTTTCCGTAGATTGATACTAATATGTAAAAGAACATGTATACAAATTCATGACAAAATCACGCAGATAAAAGAACAAGAATACAGGATTTAGCACAGTATAACAAAAAAGAAATCTTAAAAAACAACAAAATATAGATATATACAATGTATGCTACCCTGTGGAGTAGAACAAGGCAAAATACTGAGAGTCATGCAACAATCATGTTCCTATTCGTCAAGTATTTAACATTCCTTGAGCTAAGAACAAGTCACATCAAGCAGGGCAATGCCATCAGCATTCATGTTAGGCATCTTTCTAGTCTCATATTACAAGCATGTAAACTTAGCCCTTATTTTATCTGTTTGTGTTCAGTACGACATGAAAATATGAAAACTTCCAGTCTACCCTCAACCAAAACTATAGCTCTCATCAGACCTACAGTCTGCATTGTCAGTCATCTTGCCCTTAGATAGCTACTTAGCGCTTTCTGTCGATAATTTATACATCTCAGCTCAACTACTCCGTAATATATTGGTATTTTTACTAAACATTAGCTTGAAGAAAACACTGTAGGCTTTTAACCACTGTGTACTTAGTGGAGGGTGATCATTCGTTTCAAAACCAGCATCAGACTGCAGTATTGAGCTCGCCTCTCAGGGGATGATGTATTGAGCTACATTTGTAGCCTGAATCTCACCATATTGCCTCTTTCTTTGACCAAAACAAAGTTCAAAAGAGTGCATAAACAATAATGTACAAAGAATGCATAACCACGCGGTTTTAACTTCTGCTCCTATCCCTTTGACAGAATACTTCCACTTCCTAACATGTAACCATTCATGATTATGACGCCTTTCACAATGGAACATAATGCTATATTTCCCGCAATAATTCATGAACCATCACAATGCAATATTCAAAAGGGACTCGTAATTCTACTCCAACTGAAAAAAGTTACCAAACATGGCTTGCTTCACTCTTTTTCATAAACAAAAACTCAGCTTGTAATCACCGCAAAAAGTACCCAAAGAAACACAAGCAAAATTTCAATCCAAGCAACAGTACAGCTTAAAGCAAAACCGAATCTCTGGTAAATCGCAAAATACACTTACGTGCGGAGGATCCAGTCTCTCCTCCTGCAGAATTTCGTAGAATGACTCCATATCCATGGAAACATCACCGGCAGCGTCAAAATCGTCAAATAAACCTTCAAATCCACCACCGACTTCGCCAGTAAAACCTAAATTCGAGGTCTGCGGGGCCGTCGACATCACAACAATCAAATCATTCAAGCCAGAAGACGAACGGGGAAGAAGACGATCAATCAAACAGCAAAAACTCCAAGTCCGCCGCTTTTGGATCAAAATTCTGCTGCTACGCATACACTATGGAGATAGGGCGTCAATGAATCGGAAATATATCCTAGAAAGAGTAAAGACAATGAAAAGGCAAAAGAGGGAGAAATTTGGGGTTTAGGGTTTGCGTCCACTACACGTTAACCCGCAGAAGAAACCAATCGATTGGAAAGTTCGTTGCGGTTTCCATGTGAAGAGGGTTCGAAGATCGGCGACTTTTTCTGGTGTGAGTCACGGCCAATTGGGATTGAATATTGTGACGGATCCATACAATCGCCATGCCCGTAGAAGAATCTCTATTATATAGCTTCCATTTTTTTAATAAATTAAAATTAAGTAACGCACCGTAATCCGTAGATACCAAGCTGGAGTAGGGGTATTGTTGTCTTTCCACAAGAGACGTGTCCCGCTAGGGCTCTCCCGTATATAACTGTCGTTTATTTCAATTTTCATGTTTTCCAACTTGTGTACTCCGTAATTTTTAAATTTTGAATGCGTTTTTTGCGGTAATAATTGTATAAAAATTATTAGTTAATTAATTAATGGGCCCAGTCCCACGGGTGGTGGCGTGGGATGAGTTCGAAATATAACTACTGTATCAATTTTTTATTATATGGTGATGTGTTAAAGTTTAGCCATAGTTTAATACAAGTCCCGCGTAATTCATGTGAATTGTATAATATTAATAAAATATACTGTAGTAATATTCAAAGGGCAAGTAAATAAGAATCCGGATCAGGTGAGAATGATTATTATTGTGCGAATTGCGAATGGATGCACATTTAGGCGATTGACATGCACTTTCTTCAGTAATGACATGCACATTTAGGCCATTGACATGCACTCGGTCAGATTTGCATGTCATTGATAATTTGCCATTGACATGCATTTTCGGGGTGTGTGCATGTACTTTTCACATATTATCAATGACATGCAAATCTGACCGAGTGCATGTCAATGGCCTAAATGTGCATGTCATTACTGAAGAAAGTGCATGTCAATCGCCCAAATGTGCATCCATTCGCAATTCGCACAATAATAATTATTCTCACATGAATCTTTTCCAGTAAATAATGAATATAATATTAATGGGTTGGGCTCGATTGCCATTGCTATCGATTTAAAATTGGGCCTAAGGGCGCTAAAAAACAATTGGGCCTCATCCATAAAAAAAACCCAAAATTGAGGTAAGTAACCCTTTTTTTCCTCTTACTTGTACTTTCTAACCCTAAAAGTTTATAGTGTGTTAACTAACCTTTTTGTGTTGATGACAGTTTGGTTTGATGACAGTAATTTTTTTGATGACAGCAATTTTGTTGATGACAGTTTGCGTTTTTGATATTTTTATATCATATTTGATTATAATTTTTGTCATCATTTTTATTAATATTGTCATCGCAAGATTAATAAAAAAACAACAACGATATGAACTGTCATCCATACATCATGAACTGTCATCTGACGACATAAACTGTCATCCGACGATAATAATATTTCTCAGTCTTTCTCATTGAATTAACAAATCTTATGAATTTTTTAAAATAAATAGTGTTATCATCCTGTCAATTTAATTTAAATCATCATTATTAAGTCAAATTAAAGTGTCATCCACGCTATTAATATTGTCATTGCAAAAAAAAACATTATTAAGTAAAATTAAATTATCATCGAAGTGTCATCAACCTCTTGACAGAAATTTTGATGACACTAATACTATTATTTAGTTCTTCTAATTGATACGGAGTATTTTGTTGGTCATAAAAGCGTAAAAATCATAATTAAAGCCTCATAGAGAAGAAGAATAAATTCAACTAATACATAAAATACATAAAAACAAGCAATTTCAACTTAAATTACATGATCAACATGTTGTCATCAACAAACAATTTCAACATTCGAACTAGACAACCGAATACATATTGTCATCAATAACATTAATGGGAGTGTGAAGTGATGATTGAAGATCCGATGAAGAGCCAGGAACAAACTGAGAATAACTTCATATTATGAAGTAGAAGAGCATCTTTAACCTGTTCGTCGTGAGTAGAAAACTAATGTTACAAACCTGATTCATCTTCCTGCTTGCAGAGATGCAGAAACTTCCAGGTGGAAATTCAACGGCTCCACCATCTTCTCCCGCATAAGAGCACTGTCGTCGGTCCTTGGCGAGATCTAGGTTAGAATCGACCTTGTTTGCGCTATTACGAGTTACAGATCTTCGTCGAGGCCGAAAACTTCCTTTTCATCTTCATCCTTCTCCTCTCCCTCCCTTTCATCATCGTCTCCTACCTATTCATCGCCGAATCGCTCGCTATCAAGACTATGATCTTCATCTCCTTCGCTGGATTACGGATCTGCGACATTGCGCTTCATCTCCTTCCCCCACGCTTCGTCTTTCTCTGCGGCGTCCTTCCGAGATTCCACACACGTCCTGTCTGGATGGAGAGCTTGGAGGTCTTCGGGAGGGAAGAGCTTGGAGAGCTTGGAGTTTGGATTTCGCCAAGGACCGACGACAGAAAGCTTGAATGCAGAGTAGGCATATATTGCGCTTGAACATGACGACAAGGTTGAAATTGACGCGGATTCCAATCGACTCTGTTCGATTGACTTGAAAATCGAGATTTGGAATCGGATAAGTATACGATAGGCGAAGGAGGCGAGATCGAGTGAGCGCGATAGCAATTCGTCGGTGAGAAATCGGCGCAAGAAGAGGAAGAAGAAGACGATTGCGAAGAGTTGTTGCTTCTCGTTTGATTCATTCTCAGAATCGCTTTGATCTTCGATTACTTGTGCAAAGAAATGGAGGCAGAAGAGAGGGAAGGAAGCGGAGAGAAAGGAGGCGAAAAGAATGAAGGCTGAAAGAAAGGAGGCGGAAAGGTTAGAGAAGTAGGTTAGATACGAAAAGGTTATTTTCTACAATTTGAATAAAGGCATGCTAGAAATTACTCTTATTAAACAATAAGGGGCAAAGGGCCCCGTATTGTCTAAAAAAACATGTTTGATAAGATTAGGTCCACTAGTTTTTTTAGCACCACAAGATAACCCGACATCTTTTATTTCGAGTTTTTTTAACAAGCAAAGAAAGCCTATTGCTAAACACAACTCATGCCTAAATCATCTTCGCGAATGATCTTGAGAAACTCCTTCATTAGGCGACGTCCATTGACAACCTGGAATAAGTCGTTGCGAAAAGACGTTGTCTCTTCTTCAGTTCTGAGGGTATTCCATCTTGTAAGTTGTACCCGTAGATCTTCAATGTTGAGGTCTTTGGTGGCTAAGAAGTCAGCAACTCTATTCCTCAACCTGCTAATATGAAAAAAACGACACTCATCAACTAAAACACTGAGGGAACTAATCATTTTTAGCACCACAAGTTTACCATCCACAAATCATTTTTTAATCATTTTTCTTTTTATATACAAAATCATTTTATAAAAAAATTATAAATACGTATATGTTAATTGTAGGATAATTTAGATTTACAGGATACTATGTATATTATAGAAAAACTTATTCTTTTAACCTTCTACAAAGTGTTATTTAATAATTATTGTATAATAGAAAGATTTAATCTCATAATTTATAAATTTTAAATACATTAAACAAAATATAATTAAATATTTAAAAAATTCTTGATTAACACTTTCTTCATTAAATATTTTAAATTAAGCAATAATTTTTAAAAATCATACTAAATTTGTTAGAGGTAAATGAACTAAATTTATTTGAAAAAATATATTAACCTAAGCTATTTTTGTATTCAAGTTAAATTTATTACTCCCATTGTCCCACAATGTTAGTTCTATTTGACTTTGACACATTTATCGATGAACGTTTTCATCGTCAATATCTCTAATTCCATGTTAGTAAAAATTATAAAAATATGATATTATGAAAGTATTTATCGAGATTAATCAAACAAAATCTCACATGATTATATTTATTCTTGTACATTAGAAGATATCTACGTAATTCCCTTAAACTAGTGTAGTCCCCATGCCATGCAAGGGTTATTTCATATTATATATTTTAAATTTTAAATTGAAGGAACGGGTTGGCAAATGCAGATTTCCATGTAATACCTTGTATATCTGTAAAGCATATTCAACATACACATAAGATCAGATGAACAGATTTAGCTAAACAAGTTACAGCAGCATAACACATAAGAAAGTGAAAGAATCATAGAGAAACAAGTACTCCAGCGTTGCAAAACTACACTCAGACATGCATACAAAGTTTGAGTTTTCATGCATCAATGTTAGTAGACTAATTTTAAATGTAAAAAACCAATAGATGTAAATCAAGCAAGCTAGAAGGAAATTAGGACATATAAAATTCATAGAATGATAGGGGACTTACACAAAGATGATCGACGCTCGACAAAGACACGAAATCAACCTCTTATTCCTGCAAATTTGAAGCAATAATAACGAACACAACAAACGAAACCCTAGATTTCAGATTTCGCCTCATTAAAAGAATCTCAAAATTGAGCGGTAATGTAATATCTAGAGTTAATAGGGACAAAGATGGAATTGAGATGTAGGCCGAGATAAACCTCGACGGGCCGTAGAAGAGAATGATGGAGGCATCGCCTCACTGGGAAAGGTTCTCCTAGAAAGAAGGATGGCAGCGTTTGCATGGCCGACGAGGGAGATCTTGTTGGGGAGTTGAAGGCCATTGAGGGATCGAATGTAGACGGTGAGGAGGGAGGCGGCTGATATGATTTCTAGGGTTAAGTTGTGAGAGAAGATAGAGAAAGTAAGGGTTAAGCTTTTTTGCCCAAATTAATATCAGCTCAAGGAAGTGAGGGGCTAATGAAAAAAAGAGCGGTATAAATTACAATCGGGAAACTCAAATATTTTCCCCTTCCCGCCTCTAGTACCAAGTTACTGTGCACTTAAGAAATGCTTTTAATTTTAATTAACTATAAAATTAGTCATGTCACGTATTTAAGTGTAGTTCACAATAAATTTAACCATAAAATATATTAAATTTATATAATATATCTTTAATTTTAGCCACAATCATACCGAATTATTTAAGGCTAACAGCCTTTGAATTTAGCCATAAGTTTTGCCATACCATGTATTTAAGGCTATATGGCTTCAAATTTAGCCACAAATTTAGCCACAATCATACCGAAGCAATTTATTTAGGTTATTTATTATTTTTATATATTATTTTAGTATATTTTTACGAATATACGATTCGAGTTTACAAGTCGAGTCTAATAACATTTGTCACTAATTATGAATAATAACTAGCGTGTGTTCCCGTACCATGTACGGGGTCGCATGTAATAAATATTTTAATAATATAGTTATATTTTATACTATTAATTAGTTTATAGTTTGTAGTTTATATTTTATAATTTATTTTAATAATATAGTTATATTTTATACTATTAATTAGTTTATAGATTGTAGTTTATATTTTATGATTTATAATTTATAGATTATAGTTTATAGTTTACGATTTATGTTTTATAGTTTAAGTTCATTAATAACTCAACTTAATTAGATTGATAACATAATAATAGATAAAGATATATATATATATATATATATATATATATATAAGATAAAGATATGATATGATAAAAGATAAAAATTGATATTTCTTTTTGTTATATAACCTATTAGATATCTTTTTGATTTTTTTACATATTTATTTTAAAGATATATATTAAAATATAAAGTCGGATGATGTGGAGGATTACATGGTGGATGATGTAGCATAACTTAGAGGTCGACACATAGGCGAATTGAATATAAGGGCGACATGTGGCAAAACAACGTTCTGTTTTAGTATATGTATAGATATGAATTTTTTTGAAGACTGATTTGTAGGAAAAGTGAACGGAAAATTAGACTTAACTTTTTCTATTGTTAAGTTTATATCACTTATACTATCTATATATTAGTCTCATGTATTATTCTTCATATAAAAGTATTTCGATACATCTTAACAAAATATATAAGATTGTGTGAAAGTTTTTTATTTGATAAGCCAAGACATTATTTACTTTAAAAATTCATAATTTATTTATTATAATATAGCGAATGGTAGAATCAAATAAGTTTTAGTAGTAAATTAATACATGGTTAAAAAAATAAAATAGATATATTATTTTTACTTTCACTATTTTATCTAACAAAAGAATAGCTAAAGACTGTTAGAGTTTGTTGTTGAGATTTGTTACAATTTTATTATGTAAAATTAATTTAAAAAAACAAAATAAAAAGAGAGGATTAAGGAGGAAATTACACATAGGATTTGTGGAGCCGGAGATAGCTTTAAATGTAGAGGTGGCTCCCGGTCCGGTTCCGGTTCGGAACCGGGAAAAACCGGTTCCACCGGTTACGGTTCCGGTTCAATCCGGTTCCGGTTCGAAACCGGAACCGGACCGGTTTTTTAAAAAAATATATATATAACCGCCGGTTAACCGGTTAATAATTTTATAAATTTATAAAACTGAAAAACAAAATAAAAAAATGTAAAAATAATTTTTAAACTTAAAAAAACGCTATTAAAAAAGAATGTTTTGTCATTGTTTTTAAGTTTAAAAAACTTAAAAAACATTCTTTTTAATAGCGTTTTTTTATAATCATTTTTTTTAAGTTTTTTAAATTAAATATGAAGGAACAAAAAAATTAAAAAAAATTGGGCTTGCACTTAACAGTGACTTACTTGTTAAGTTGCCTACGTATCCTCTCGGGTTAGAGGAATCAAAGCCCACGTAGTTCTTTACCTTTTTTCAAAACCCGTTACCTAAGTCGAATCTTCGGCGGATGAATCGGTGCGTATCGTAGTAGAATCTCCAATCCACTCGTCTTCCGATGACTCGATAATGTTACATTGTTGCCTAATTGCGGCTCTCTTCCAATCGCAAACACAACATTGCGCCTCCAATGACTCCGGTGCCAAATTTGATCTCTTCCTCGTTAAAGTGTTGCCTCCTGCACTAAAAGTTTGTTCCACCGCCACGGTTGAAGCGGGGACGGCAAGAACTTGAGCCGCAATCTTCGCAAGCGTTGGAAACATGCTCCTATGATCCTCCCACCACTTCAAAACATCTAAAGTATCACAACTAACAAACTCAAAGTTGGTGTTAAGATAGTTATCAATTTCCGCATTCGTGTTTGTAACTCTTGGTCTTTTACTAAAATACTTAGCTCCAAAGGCCCCCAAGCTAGAGCCCGAAGAAGCCGGAGGTAATTGTAAAGTAGTCGGAGAATCAGAAAAATGAGTAAATAAAGTTTCAATGTTTGTTCTAGTTCTAGAAACCATACCTAAAATATCCTCTAGTTCACCGTCGGCTAAAATATATCCATAATAGTCATCTAAAAGAGCGTGTAAAACTCCTAAGTTAAGTCTAGGATCTAAAACACAAGCAACAAGAAAACAATCGGGAATATATCTATAGTATTGCAACCACTTACTCCTCATGCTTGCAACGGATTCCTCAATGCCGGGAATTTTAGCTCCCTCACTTAAACCACACATAACATTACAAGCTTCCAAGACAAAAACATTACTACTTGGTGTATAAACATGACTAAATCTCTTTGTTGCATCACTAAAACATTTTAAAAACGTTGCAATACTTTGACATATATCCCAACCTGATTCGCTAAAATAGAAAGTAGAGCCAGAAAGGTTTTGAGAAACAAAAGACGTTAAAACTTGTTTATATTCTATACATTCACATAGTAATATGTAAGTAGAGTTCCATCGGGTACCCACATCTTTTGAAAAACGTTTTGGGTGCACCCCGTTAGTTTTACAAAAGGTCATCCAATCTCTTGTAACTTTAGGATGCCCCCAAATATACTTAATAACGTTCTTAATTGGCTCAAAATGATAACTCATAGCACGTAAACCATCTTGAACACATAAGTTTAAAATATGACAAGCACATCGAATATGAAAAAATTTCCCACCAAATAAAGGTTGACACATTTCTTGTAAATCTCTAATAGATGCGGTGTTAGCAGATGCATTGTCGAATCCAATTGAAAAAACTCTATTAAGTAGTCTATATTCTTCTAAAATTGCACGAATCATCATAGCAATATTTTGTGCGGTATGTGAATCATCAAAGACTCTAAATGCCAATAAACGTTTTTGCATTGTAAAATGATGATCTACAAAATGACATGTAACACCCATGTAAGAATGGGTTTGAGTATTATCACTCCATATATCACTACAAATAGAAACATTCATATCATTTTGCGAAAAATAAGAAACTAATTCGGCCTTGTGTCTTTTATAAGCCTTAATTACGTTTTTCTTAATCACTTTCCTAGATACGGATTTAAAAGCGGGTTGTGTATGCTCTTTAATATACTCATTAAATCCTACATTTTCACTAAATCGAAATGCTAAATGATCAACACAAATAGCTTCGGCTAATGCTACACTATTAGCTTCATGATCAAAACGAAAAAAAGGGTTACCGCTAGTAGAAGATGCAAATCCGCCGGAAATTTGCGTTTGTCCCCCTAGCATTCCCATCTCGGTGACGTGTCTGTGCTCCATGTGTCGTTGAAGGGTTCCATATCCTCCACTTTTCTTCCATTGGAATGTCGCCTCGCAAAAGTTACAAGAAACAATAATTAGTCCGGGATCATAATCCTCGGCCTCGAGTTCCTCGATACCGGGTTCTAATTTAGTAAACCACTTTGTAAAAACAGGAGATGTTAGTTTCCGGGATTGGTTCCCGGAGGACCCGGGAACGGTCCCGGTCCCGGTCCTCCCCCCCTACCCCTAGCCGGCCTCGAACCGCTAGCTTGCCCTTGAGGCCTAGCGGTCCTACCCCTACCGGAGGACCTAACTTGGGAGGTGGGAGTGAGAGTGGGAGAAGTGACATTATCACTCTCTTGGGTGTCAAAATGTTCCGCCATATGATTAAGAACAATTAAATAATATGATTAAAAGCAATTAAAACAATTAAAACAATATAACAATAAAACAATAAAACAATAAAACTTAGAACAATATAATAATGTGATTAAAAATGTAAAAGCAATAAAATATTGAAAGACAAAAGCTAATTAAAAGGAAGAGATTAAGAGAGATTGTTGATGGAATTTGAGAGATTATGAGATTGAGATTTGAGAAAGAGAAGAAAGATTGTTGTTGTTGGATGTGTGATTTGAAGATTGTATGGTATGGTATTTATAGGGGTTTGATATGGTTTTAATATTAAAAAATGAATTTTTTTTTTTTTTTAATTTCCTAACGGCTCCTAGCCGTTAGGACCGCCGGTTAACCGGCAACGGCTACTTTTGTAGCCGTTGGAACCGTCGGTTAACCGGTTTTACCAGTTAACCGGCGGTTCAGGTTTTTTTTTTTTTTTTTTTTAAAAACCGCCGGTTTATTTATTATTTTTTTAAAAAAAAAACCGGCGGTTAAAAAAAATAAAAAACCGGCGGTTAACCGCCGGTTCGGGATTTTCGTGAACCTGAACCGGACCGTGACCAAACCGGTTCCGGTCCGGTCGAGCCATCACTATTTAAATGACTCTGTTTTAATATATATATATATATATAGATTGTGAATATTTGTCACGGGACAAACATAATGAGACGGAAGGGAGTAGTTTATAAAACTTGTATGAGGCACGAGAAATTGAATTAGTTTTTATTAATCAAAAGTATCATAATCGAAGCCATCAACCAATCAAGTGTAATTAGGTCATTTTTTAATTTTGCTGAGTAACAAAATAAAAAATATTTGAGATTGCACGAGTCATTTTGTTGTCATTGTTTTATGTTATGTCGATGTATTTTGTGTCGTTTGATTTTCTCCGGGATCTATGTGCTTTGTTTTTCATATATTATTTTGAAGCTATGTTTATGTATACTCATTTTTCATGGCTAATTACTATTATTTTATAAAAATCAAGAGTTGATACTCATGTATGGGAAATGATATTAGTTTGATATCTCCTGCATATCAAATACAAATATTAAATATCAACTTCATACCCATAATACATATATTTATATCTGATACTCCCTCCGTCCCTGTTTGTTCGTCCTGTTTCCTTTTCGAGCGTCCCCTTTTGTTTGTCCTATCCCATTTTCTTTCCTTTTCTATCTATATTTTTCTTACCATAATACCCTTACTTTATCTCTTATTCATCCAAAATATCATTTCTCTCTCATACTTTTCACATATCATCTCTACCAATCTCCATCACCATTAAAATCCACCATTTTTATACAATTCTTTAAACCTTTAAACAAAAGTGACTAATCTCGTTAATTTAACCTTAATTACGTAATTAACCAAAAAACATTAGATTAGTGGATTAAATTTACATAATTAACAAACCACTAATCTAGTCATAATTATACCACTATTCCTAACTAAACCCAAAAACCCAAACACATTAATCTAACCCGTATACACTTAACTAACCCAGCCCAATATTCATCCCTAATCTGGATTAGCCCATTAAACAAGCCCACTATTCACCCCTATTTAAACTCACCCAAACCCTAACCCAACTCTCATTTGCTTCTCCTCCTCTCGCAGCCACCACTAAACCCTAACCACACCTTCTCGATCTCTTTTCTCCTGGTTTTCTCGATCTCACTCTCTCTTTCTTCTCGATCTCACTCTCTCTTTCTTCTCGATCTCTCTTAATCTTCTCCTGGTTTTCTCGATCTCTTTTCTCCTCCAATGGCTGCATCCAACTCCCCCCCTCGGAGTCCTACCAAGACAGTTGAACTGTCCACCCCGGAGTCCTACTGGAAGCACTATGATTTCAACCTGAAGCGGTCGGAGTTGATGTCGGAGCTCTCTGAAGACGAAGCCCTGTCACGTCCCCGAGAGGTCATCGTAATTCCTGATACTCCGACACCTGAACTCTATTATGAAGACGAGGCCGACAACTACTTTCCTCTACCGGATTCAAGTCCCCCTGGGATGCCTCCATCGGAACTGAGCCCCCCTGAGATGAGCACTCCAAAAAAGCGGTCCCCCGAGCTCATAGTGATCCCTGACACCCCTGAAGGCTCTCGATCGGAGACGATCTAGCTAAGTTTACTTTAATATCCCTTTATGTAATGAAAGACTTATTTTGATGGATTTCTGTGGGTTTTTGCTTGGATTATGAAGTTGCATGGACAAGTTGTTGGATTTATGCTAAGATCTGAGTATTTCGGTTGGATTACTGAGGCTTATGTCTAATATCTGAGCATTTATGTTGGATTACTGAGCCTTCTGTGGCTAATCTGAGCATTTATGTTGGATGACTGAGGCTTATGTGGCTTATCTGAGCATTTGTGGTTGATTACTGAGGCATATGTGGCTTATCTAAGCATTTTTGTTGGATTACTGAGGCTTATGTGGCTTATCTGAGCATTCTTGTGGATTACTGAGGAGTATATTTAATATCTGAGCATTTTGTTAGATTATCTGTTGGCTTGTTGAGATGATGATTTTGGTTGCCTTGTTGGATTGTGCTTTCTATGATGGAGTCTGAAAACTGAATTGACTAGTATCAAAAAATTGTGTCTTTATGTGCTATGGGAACTCTTTTGCATGTGATGGATTGATTTCTATGTGATATTTTAGGTTTGTGATTAGTCTTGAATCTGTGAGGGAAATGGGGACACTGAGATTTTAAATCAATGATGTAAACTCTTAACTTAGATGTAAGATGCAAGACTGTTAAAATCACAAACCTATTTTGCCATAGGAACACCCACATGTGATCAAGTAGATGCCTATGGGTATGTTTGGACATGGTTTTTGGTATTTTAGTCTATGTGGGATATAGGGACATCTGAGAATACAATTGCACACATTCCATTCATTGCATTTCCAAAATATCATCTTATATTCATAATCATCACGGATCTTGACTAATTACATTCACAAAATGATTAAAACTGATTAGAAATTCATAGTCCCCTAATCATCTATAATCATCCCTCATTTGACTGTCATTTGCATGTTGGGTTGCTGGATTCTCTTCAGTTTGTGGCTCTGCTGGATTTTCCTGAGTTTCTTGCCCTTCTTGTTGTGTTGTTTCATGTGTCCCCCCATGGACTATGTTCCAAGCTTGTATAATAGCCCACATAGGTGCCTTGACAATTACGGGTAGATTCCCTTGAGCAAATAACTTCTTCTTGCTGTGATGTGGTACTTCATAATCATTGCCTCCTTTGCATTTAAGTACTTCATTCATCACATATTGTAGAGACAACCATACATCAGCTAGAGTTCGAGGTTGTAATTCATTAAAAGCTTCATTCACTGCCTCTAACATTTGATCAACACCATTTGGCATCTTCTTGTGCATTAGTGACTGGATGCTTCTGAAAAATCCTAGGTCTAGTATATTCAGATCTGGACTATTTGCTGGTTGTTGTACTAATATGAATGTGAATCCATCTTGTATGTACACTTCTTGCCATTGTGGATCATCTTGAGTAATGTGAGTTCTTGCATTGTCTTGCTGGATATATATAACTTTCTGTCCATCTTGTGGCCATTTTGCTTTAATTGCTGGGATGATATTGTCTATCAACATGCTCCTTGTGGCTTGCTTGTTGACTGATTCAACTACTCTTGTAATAATAGTCCCCTTTGGTCTTTTTTTTGAGTTTCTCCTTGCTGGTTCTTGGAATGTGAATGAGAAGATTCCAATCTTCCCATCAAAAGTGCACTGTCCCTCTAAATCAAATCTAGGCCTAGCAACAACTGTAGTGAACATGACCTTTGAGATGAACTTGCTTGAACTAGCTGATCTGTATTTGCCCTTCTCATTTGCTCCTAGATAGACCTTATGAGATTTCTTGGTTTGATAAAACCACTTCTCATCCAAATGAACAAAATCAAACATTGAATGATATTGTGATTTCTCCTCTAATGTAGTCCCCTGTAATAAGCTTAAAGTCCACTCCAACCTAGTCTTTTTGTGTTCCTCATTCAGTCCAGGGTGGAGTGAGTTTGTATGTGGCTTGATTGTTCCCTTCTTGATCATCCTATGAACTGTTGTCTTTGACATGTCTAGGCTACTTGCCAAGTCCCTAATGCATGTCCTCACCCCCATTCCTAGTGACTCTATTGCATTTGGTTGTAACTGAATTCTTTTTCTGCCACAATTATGATATTTTGTGGATAGATTGTACCTTTGGTTGGCTTGATGTTGCTTCTTTGCTGTGTTCCATAACCTGCTAATACACCTTGCTGACATCTTGAACTCTTGTGCAGCAGCCGTAATTGCACCTTGTGGCAGTTGTCCCCCTGAAGCCCTTCTTAGAAGCGTATTCAATATGTGCATTTTTTCTTCACTGCTGAGCCTGGTTTTGTGATTTGGCTGATGATGTTGGGTTGCCTCGGTGTCTTGCTCTGCTTCTGGTTGGTGGAAGTCTTCTCCTACTGCTGATTCATTAAGGTCAAATGCTAGCCCTTTGTCCCTTGTTGGCTCATTAAACTCCTGCTCAAACTGAGCCATCTCTTCATCAATAAAGACTTCTTCATCTGGAAGTGGAGCTTCATTTATGTTAAAAGCTGAGGCCATAGCATCCAGGCAATGATGCAGTTAATGCTCTGTTTTTTCCTCTCTTTTCCCCCTATTTTTCTCTTTATTTTCTCTGTTTTTGGGTGTTTAAGCAATAAATGCTCTTCTCTACACAGGTTTAGTTGTATTTATATTAGTACAATCCCAGATCTGTATAAGGGGTATTTTGGTCCAGGTTGTAAGTGAAATTTGGTGATCCGTGTGATATGTAAACAAGCATTTTGATTGGCTGGCTTAATTGTTAAGCTAGCTTCTGATTGGTTTAAATTTAATAAAAAATCTTTTTTAATATTGTGTCAGATGTATAACTCTTATTTCCCTCTTTTTTCCTCTCCTAAAATCCTGTGCAAACTGTCCTTCAGGACAATTAAACCGGGACGGAGGGAGTATATGATATACTAGTATAGGAATATCAAATGAACCCTTAAAGTGGAAGTAGGTTTCATTCGGTAAAGCAATGAAACTTAATTTTTATTAAAGAATCGTTAAAAATGTTAATCTACTAATAGATAAAAATAACTTTTAAAAAAAATCAATCTTCTTTTCCATTAACTTCCAAAATTATTGAAAATTAATTAATTTAGTTTTTTATCTCATTTTAGCTTATGATAACGAATATCATCCACTCGTTTAATTATAGTTACTAGCCTATTCTCAGCGCCATGCACGCGTAATTTCCACGTACAAAATGTTATGAAGATTTGAATTTATCCATATATAAATTCATGTCTCTATTTGTTTGGTAGAAGAAGGGGCGGAACCCTTTGGGGTTTTATTTAATCAAAAGATCTACTTTAGCAAAAGTCGGGGTGTGAACCGAACATCGTCATCAAGCAGAGAAAAATTAGAATATCGTCATCAAGCAGAGAAAATTTACTACCCGAGGGAGTCGACAAAAAACGACACACCCAAAGGGGAACTTAAAGCAAAAGAAACTAATCTATCTGCTACAAGTTTGCCTCACAAGAAATATGATGAACTTGAATGTCCTAAGTTCTACCGAAAAAGCTTCGATATTGAGCAACGAGGCTAGACAGGGGGATGAGTGGGAGGAACACCGTGCCCATGGAACAGCTTAGCTTTGTTACTAAACAAATTAGTTACCTCTCACAAAAAAATGCAATTGGATGCTTGCACAAAACATATACGGAGTACCTTGGACTACCAACTCGAGTGGGCAAGTCAAAGAAGCAAATTTTCAGCGGAGTAAAGAGCAAGCTGGAAAAAAAACTCAAAGGATGGAACCACTTCTATTTATCGAAGGCAGGAAGGGAGACTTTGATAAAAGTTGTTGCGCAAGCCATTCCCTCCTATGGCATGTCAGTTTTTGAGATGCCAAGCAATATGATAGAGGAGCTGGAGTCCCTCATCAAAGGATTTTGGTGGAGCCGCCGAGAGGGGAAGAGAGCTATGTACTGGAGCAAATGGGAGAAGCTTTGCACATCCAAGAAGATAGGAGGCATGGGATTTAGGGATATCCATAAGTTCAATTCTGCCCTTCTCGCAAAATAGGGGTGGAGATTAATTTGAAACCCGGATAGTCTGATTGCTTCTTTGCTCAAGGCAAAGTACTTTCCCGATACTTCCTTCATGGATGCACAGATTGGGTATAGGCCAAGCTATACGCGGAGGTCGATTATGAAGGCAAGGTTTGTGATTGAGAAAGGAACATCCTGGCAAGTTGGTGACGGGGTTGAGATCAATATTTGGAAGGAACCATGGATTTTAGAGAATGCTTACAGGAAAGCCATCACAAAACCACCTCCGTTGCTGCAATATTGGCGGGTGACAAGGCTTATTAATCATGAGTATAGATGCTGGAACGACGCCTTAATCAACCAAATCTTCCTCCCGTTCGAGGCAGAAAGAATCAAAAGCATACCCTTGAGTGTAAATCACTGCAATGATAAAAGAATTTGGTTCCCAGACAAGTATGGTGAGTATATAGTGAAAAGTGCATACCATCTCATTAATTGCCCAGAGAATCCCGAGGAGATAACGAGTTCTAGTGCCACAAATGTTGTTGTTTGGAGTAAGATCTGGTCCGCAAAGGTTACGCCTCGAATCAAGCTTCATGCCTGGTCAGTTTGCAATAAATCTCTTCCTTCTAACGCAAGGTTGGCCCATCGAATTAATACCTACTATGATATATGTCCATGTTGTGAGGTTGGCTCGGAAACTGATGTGCATGTTAGTCGAGATTGTAAACACAACAGGGCAGTTTGGGATCAATTGAATATTGAGACGGATTTTCGGATGGAAGAAGGAATCAATTGGATCGATAGGATGGGTCAAAAACTGACAGCAAACGAGTTTGAAATGTTCCTCATTGTGATTTGGAGTTTGTGGAATAGACGGAATCAATGGGTTTTCGAGGGTGCTTTTAAGACAAGTCAAGCAGTGATGGAAGAGAGCTCTGCTCTGGCAATTGAACTAAAAGGAGTTTCACCCACTAGGCCAAATGTGATAAAGGAGAAACCTCAGGCTAAGTGGAAGCCGCCGGATAGAGGAGCCGTCAAGCTCAATGTCGATGCGGCGATCTTTGACCTAGGAGGTACGGGCTATGGGGCGGTGATACGAGACCATAATGGGGGTGTGATAGGGGCGGTCACCGAGCAGACACCGATTAAGCAATCTCCTCTTTTAGCAGAGATTGTTGCTATTTTCAAAGGCCTGCAAATAGCACTTGCCCATGGGATGATGAATCTTGAAGTTGAGTCGGATTGTCTGACCACGATTGAAATTCTTTACATTTCAGCTCAAGTCCCCTTTTGAGATTGACATGGTTGTTAGGGATATTCTTTCCATTGCTGAAAATTTTGTATGCATCAAATGGCTCCATACAAGGAGAGATGGTAACACTGTTGCCCATGCTTTAGCTAGGCTTAGTCCTTGGTATGTCGGTTTTCGATCTTGGGACTTTTCTCTTCCCAATGATGTAAGACATTTTGCCAATTTTGATTCCATGAATGAAAATAGTTAGATGCCTGATGACGCCTCTCCCTAAAAAAAAAAAAAAAATGAGAAACTAATTTTAAAAACCTTTCTTTTCCTTGACCAAGAAAAAATAATTAAAAAACTCTTTCATGAGCGACATACTGATTGGTAGGTTTCATGTTATTGAATACTAGCTTGATTACGATGAAAAATCACGTGTCCTTTTACATTGACGATCGATCAATTTTAACATGTTTGCACATACTCTTGGAACTCGGATTTGTTGGAACCTCGTTCCAACGGAAAGGAAACCGGCAATACTCCGGATTCCCGAGTCTTTGTCTTTTCTTCTTTCCACAAGCTCTCATGGCTCTCTCGTTTCTCGATCGGAATATCCTCAGATCCCTGCAAGAGCCAAACCCGGAGATGGGGCTCCCCGGGATGACACTCCGACGCTCAAGTCAGTAATTATATAAACGACATAACTGTCAAATGATACTTTAGGGAATTAGAATGATTAGTTTAAACCCGAAAGGAGATTTAAGAAGGTGATTATACATCACCAAGAGAAGGTGAAACTCATGCTCAATGCTTTATTCGACTAAATGACCTCACGAGCCATATATATACCTATAACTTCGACTTACTCAATTACTCGTATATGCTTGGAGTCCCACGAGTAATAATATACTCAAAGAGCATTCATGCATGCTCACGTGAATAGTAAACCCAAGTAATATATATACATGCTTGTAATCTCATTTTCTTATCCCACCTTATATACTTTAAATAAGTTACCTCGCAAGCCGATAAATCATGTATTAGGAAGTTGACAAAGGCCGTAACGAATATGCTAAAGACGCGTGCATGTGAGAGGGCTCGAGTTGGGTTCTACGGCGGAGACGTAGCACAACCGATACCTCGCGAGCAAGGCCGTAATGCGCTAGTTGAGACGTGAGTAGTCTTAAGCTTGCGGGTCGGAAGGGTGAGGACGCGAGCAAGGTGAGGACGCGAGCAAAGCCGAGGCGGGCTACGGCTTGAGTCGCAACGAAGACGAAGACCAAGGTGAGGACGCGAGCAAAGTGAGGACGCGAGCAAGGCCGAGGCGAGCTACGGCTAGTCGCAATGAAGACCATGGTCGCGAGCAAGGCCGAGGCGAGCTACGGCTAGAGTCGCAATGAAGACCATGGTCGCGAGCAAGGCCGAGGCGAGCTACGGCTAGAGTCGCAATGAAGACCATGGTCGCGAGCAAGGCCGAGGCGAGCTACGGCTAGAATCGCAATGAAGACCATGGTCGCGAGCAAGGCCGAGGCGAGCTACGGCTAGAGTCGCAATGAAGACCATGGTCGCGAGCAAGGCCGAGGCGAGCTACGGCTAGAGTCGCAATGAAGACCATGGTCGCGAGCAAGGCCGAGGCGAGCTACGGCTAGAGTCGCAATGAAGACCATGGTCGCGAGCAAGGCCGAGGCGAGCTACGGCTAGAGTCGCAATGAAGACCATGGTCGCGAGCAAGGCCGAGGCGAGCTACGGCTTCGACCGAGTTCATGGCCTGTTTAGAGAAAGCTGAGCTTGGAGCGGGGAGCCGACCATACCTTGCGTGGCGCCGTTGCCGGGACTACCGTTCTGAGTGAGAGAGGGCTCTCGGTCGAAGAGACCTTATGGCCAGTTCTCCTCCTACTTCTTCTCTCCCATTTCTCTGGTTTTTTCCCCTTTTTTCTTCTTTTCTCCTCCCCTGTCTTATCCTCTTTTCTTTGGTCCTTATCCCCTTCCCCAAGCCTTACCCTCCTTGCCTTTCTCCTTTTTTGTGCACAACACACATATATATACTATATAGAAGGTTATTTGGGTTTTTTCTTTAACGGGCTTTGGGCCTGTTTCAACCCGGGTCCAACACATACTAAAAAATCAAGACACAAGAGCATGTGACATACTCCGTAAATAAGTTGGTGAAATACTCACAAAACATAAGTGAAGGAGACGTATATATTAATTCCATGGACCCGGCTTGTAAATGGATGATCAATGAGAGGGATGAAAGTCTCGATATTTTCTTTCATTTGTAATGTGATATTCTTTTGTTTTATTTAAGATACGACGATGTGTCGTTTATTAATGAGGTAGCATATTTCAGAGATCGATATAACTAGTCGAACGTAAAAACGATATGTATCGAACAACCCTCTATTTTAATATATGTATAGAGGATAGATAGATAGTAAATAGATATATTTTGTGATTTTATGGATAGTAATCATTATTTTTCTTGAGGGATTGTTTTTTAGCAGCCGGGGATTGTTGAGTGAAGATGTATGGGTTACTCCTAACACTTATTAAAAGTCGAGCGGTTAGGGCGATTCGATTCGAACCGAAAAACTCGATCCAATTCGACATGATAAGTTCATGATATCCAATGGGGTTCATTGCTAAGACTGCTAACGAATTTTGGTTGGCCCATGAGAAGTCCAAAGGTATCGACAGGGCTGCTGGGAAGCGCATGACCCAAATAGCTTGGCGGAAGCCTAATGCTAATTGGGTAAAACTGAATACGGATGGAGCTTCGTTGGGAAATCCGGGGAAAGCTTCAGCGGGGGGAGTTATTAGAGATTCTAGAGGTGCTTGGAGAGGTGGATTTGCGCTGAATATTGGGGTTTGTACTACTCCTATGGCGGAACTCTGGGGTCTTCATATTGCGTGGGAGTTGGGTTTCAAGGATATTGTGTTAGAGATTGACTCTGAGATTGTGGTTAGGTGGATTAAGAAAGGGGTGCTGGAGACTCATCATCTTTCGTTCCTAGTGCGCATGTGCCATGACTTTACTTCTAGGGACTGTAATGTCCGGGTTACGCATGTGTATAGAGAGGTTAATCGTCTTGCTGATGGATTAACGAACTATGTCTCTGGCTTAAAGTTAGGTTTTACTTTTCTTGAGAACATTCCTAGTAGTTTAATTTCGATTTTAATGGATGATGTGCGGGGCTTTGCTACCCCCACTTAACGGGAAATTAGCTTTTTTATTTCTTATGTTTAATAAAATATCGGAGATTGCCGCCTCTCTTTCTTAAAAAAAAAAAAAAAAAATTCTTGGCTGGTGGACAGTTAGGCAGTAACAAAATTATAGTCGTAAGAACACAAAGCAATCATAAACAAATTAAATATAAAAAGATAGGTCCCTACCTATAATTGAATACTGTATGATTTATTGGGCAATTTTGTGCAAACTGACTTTATAAACGTACTCTTATGTAATTATATATACTAATCCTTCATAGTTGGAAGTTGAAATCCATTCAGTTTGTTCTGAAAGCGATATTTCAGAGAAAAGCACCTGAACTTCTAATCGCAGAAATAGAGAATTTCATTAAATAAAAAATTAGTCATTTCCCAGAATTGATTAATTTCACACTGAGACGTTTCTCAACCAAAAATTACCATGCCTTGCCAAAAAAAAAAGTTGCCATGCTTGAAGGTGTGGCGAGGAGGAGGAGCCGACGTCCACCATTAGCAATCCACCATACAATAAAAAAGAAGTTTTTTACAGTTGCACTGGCTTTGCATTTAATCTGCTTATCCTCTTGTGCGGTTGTGCCTACCTACAAAGAGAAATGGCTTAATGATTAAGAACAAAGAAAGATCACTTAGAGAAAAAGAGAGTAAGAAGTGGAGCTGTCCGCCTGTTAGCGAGCAGAAACCAGCTTTCCACAATTGACCCACTTGCCTTTTTCTGTTGTATGCTCCAACAAAAAAAAGATTAGGGTTTTACATAGATTCCGTGATTTGCTCTCTTATGTCACAAATAATGTGTTCTATGTAGGCTCCTCTCACTGCTCTCTTGCTTTTGTTTACAAACATCATTGATTGTGTCCCATGTTCCTCAAGGAGAATGCTTTTGGGTTTAATTGATCCCAGTTGTTGAGTTTCTCTAGGACTTAGATCAATTTACAGTTGTGGCTTTGGTTGCTTGATCTTGTCTGTGGATCAAATGGGTGATTTGAAGAGTTGCTGGTGGATTGTTGGGTGTATTTTGATGCTTACAGCTTCATCTGCAAGCGGCGTTACTAATCCTCTTGATGGTAAGTCCATGAGCTTCATCACACTCAAACTTCTTGTTCCTAGCTTATTCTGAATTTTTGACAAAGTACCCTTTTTGGTATGAATCTAGTGCTTGTGTATGCTTTTCTTTCTTTTTTGGCTGCTGGAAGATCAGATTTTGAAATGACAATTACCAGATTCAGTATACTTACTATGCTGAAAATCAGAAAGACAACAGAGGAATTTACGTTGAATCTGTCTGAAGTTGTGTGAAATGGTTAATGTCAGTGTTGCTTGTTTTCTGCAGTTTTTGCAATAAATAGCTTGTATGCTGCTTTGGGTACACCACCAATTCCGGGGTGGGTTCAGATTGGAGGAGATCCATGCACGGAGGCTTGGCAAGGAGTTCTCTGTGTCAATACAAATATCACTGGAATGTGTGTTCATCTACATCTCTTCTGTGTCCAAACTTTGATTTGTTTGTGGTTAATTGCTTCCTTAAATGAAAAATAGCTGCCTCAAGTGAGCTCTCTTGGTTGACAGATCGCTTAATGCTACGAATTTGGGAGGGGAGCTGGGCACTAATTTGGATTCATTCAGGTCCATTATATCAATGTAAGTTGAGATGAGAATTCTCATATGAAGAGTCACGAAAGTTTGAATTTGGTCTGCGGAAAAGCATGCAGAGTTGTGCTGTTGATAAGTACTTGTTCTATGTTATGATAAATGAGTAAAGAAATTGGATATGATAGGCATTTTATGCATTTTCTTTGTGCCTAAAGTTCTGAACTGTAATGTGGTTGATGCCTAGAATTCCTGATAATGAACAAAATGGCATGTGATTTTTCCACTTTGTTATCTCATGGGGTTGAAGAGTCCCTTTTATCCATTTACGAATGTGAGTTGCTGAACTTAGCTGGAAAAAACTGGGATGTTCGTAATTTATTGATTTTTTGTGTGCAGAGATTTGAGCAACAACCACATAGGTGGAACTATTCCATCCAATTTACCGCCCACCATGAAGACCTTGTATGTACAAGCTTGTGCATTCTTATTATTAGATATCAATGGAGTTTGCTGGATAAACTATGACCAACCAAATTGCTCATGTTAAGCTCTTCCTGTGCAGTTTTCTTTCAGGTAATCAATTTACTGGAAGCATCCCAGACGCATTATCCATCTTAGATCAGTTGACGGATATGTAAGCCTTGTCAGTTCTTCTAACATTCAATTGTACATGCTTTATTTTGAACATTTGTAAGTGAAGACTGTTGATTGATGTTTTCAGATCACTCAGTAACAACAACTTTTCCGGACAAATCCCCGATTCCTTCCAACTACTTACTGGTTTAATTAACTTGTAAGCACTCTCACCCACTTTGTTTTTTGATTGTTGGTGCCCTTATATTCTTTCAAATTCAATTAAAATTACCTGCACCTTTGCAGGGATCTGTCCGCAAACAATCTGAGTGGTCAGCTACCACCATCTATGTCAAATTTGTCTTCTCTTGCTACTCTGTGAGCATCCATCTTCAAGAGTTTGCATCCTCTTTTTGTTGATCTTATAACTGATCAATGCTGCTTTTCTTATCCAGTCATTTGCAGGAAAATCAACTTACTGGGACATTAA
Organism: Oxyria digyna; assembly: GCA_029168935.1. NCBI lineage: Eukaryota > Viridiplantae > Streptophyta > Magnoliopsida > Caryophyllales > Polygonaceae > Oxyria > Oxyria digyna. The sequence continues at coordinate 30,854,117 of JAPVLV010000011.1, read as the reverse complement.
ATGTCATACAAGATCTTCCCCTGATTGACCTGTATGTCCCCTTCTTGTCTTGTATTTATATCCTTCGACTGAGTGCCAGTTTTAAATCCTGGACCTAATTACTTTCTGGCGTTTGCACAGAAATATCGAAGGCAATGAATTCTCAGGGCCAATACCTCCTAAATTGCTTAATATTCCAAATTTCAGGTGAGATCTTATTACACTCTCCATCTTGGTGCATATATGGTTTACAAATATCTCCTCCCTTGGCCAAAATTATGATATTTATTATGAATTCGTCAAGGACTAAATTATGAGTCACGTGATTTCATGATTGCTTACCTTTTATATACTATATCTTAAATACATGCACATCTATCCTCTTCACAGGAGCTCAGGGAATCCTTTTAACACTAGTTCTATCTCATCACCGCCAGCTAATGCACCCGCCCCGAGTCCCATTTCGTCACTTCCTGTAAGACCATCTTACGGAGAAGCACCTGAACGACATGAGGCAGCTGGACCATCTGTGTCTGAGCCACTTAATACTAAAAAGTCAAGAAAGTCAAACAAAAAAATCATGTTGAGTGCTATTATTGTGGTATCAATGCTTGCTGGTATTGGCTTGGTTTCCTTCCTTTTCTTATCAGTACGTTGCAAGAAAAGACGAGGAGATGAACCACTTATTTTTGCACATGAGAAGAATGGTTCAGAATCTCCTCTACAAATATATAAACAGTCTGGTAAACTTTCCCAATTTGCTACTTTTATAGGCCTGATAAAGATTTCATATGCATCTAATTTTGACATATTCTCTATCTTACACATGAAACATTTTGGTAAAGTAGATTCCTTGAGTTTGACGAATATTGCGGGGCCAACTCTTTCTAGTACAAGAAGTGAGGATCATCATGCTATTGATATGACCAGTGCTTCATCACAGTCACTGCCAACATCCAGGCGATATTATGGTGAAAGAGAAAAGATAAAACCTTTGGGTCTCCCCAAGATCAGCAGAATACATCATCAGGCCACGGGGCTGAACTCTTTCACTGTAGCTTTTCTTCAAGAATATACTAACAGCTTTTCCCAAGAAAACCGTATTGGAGAAGGCACGCTTGGCAGTGTTTATTGGGCTGACCTTCCTCATGCAGAAGTAAGATTTGAGGCGCATTTTACCGGTGACTGAGGGTTTTGTCTGGATGAATTTGAAAATTGCATAATCCTTCATTATAATACACAAAATGGAATTTAATGGTTTCCTAATCATCCAAACAGAGCCTAGATTACCCGATTTCATTGGCTTACGGATATTCATGCATTCTTTCAGGTTGTAGCAGTGAAGAAGCTGAGTGCTGTTATTTCAAGGCAGTTAAGTGATGAGGAGTTTGTCGAGCTCGTATTTTCCCTTGCAAAACTTCAGCATGATAACATTGTCAATCTTGTTGGATACTGTGCCGAGTACGGACAGAGACTGCTTGTTTACGAGTACTGCAACAATGCCACACTCTTTGAAGCATTGCATTTTGATGATGAAATGCATAAGAAATTATCCTGGAATGCACGCATCAAGATTGCTCTTGGAGCTGCACGAGCCCTTGAGTAAGTGCCGTCTTATTTACCTTTCTCTTGTTCCTCTTTTAACAACTAAACAAATCTGAAGTATAAAAATGACTTTGTACCTTGTCGGCGGTGAAGGTATTTGCATGAGGTTTGCGAACCTTCTGTCATTCACAGAAACTTCAAGGCTACCAATATTCTCCTTGATGAACAGTTGAGTCCACGAATATCAGACTGTGGTCTAGCACCTCTTTATTCAGATGGCTTCAGAAATCAGGTACATTATTTTTTCACAGAATAACAACTCAAATTTTCAAAATAGACGCCTTTAGATACTACGTACCAATGATTGAAATTGACACATATAATTGGTTGCAGTTGATTGAAATTGACACATATAATTGGTTGCAGTTGTCTCAATTGTCTTCTAGTGGATATGGCGCTCCAGAGCTCGAGTTGGGAAGTTATACGTACCAAAGTGACGTTTTCAGCTTTGGTGTAGTGATGCTCGAACTCCTGACTGGAAGAAAGTCCTTTGATAGGTAAAGTTTCTAGCTGCAATATACATTTTTCATTCAGAAGTATTTGTCCTTGGATCCTAACACTCAATATCTAAATATCAATATAATTCAAATTACAGAATGCGTCCTAGAGGAGATCAATTTCTCGTTACGTGGGCCATTCCTCGGCTTCATGATATAGACTCCTTGTCCAAAATGGTGGATCCTTCACTAAATGGAGCTTATCCATCAAAATCATTATCACGCTTTGCAGACATAATCTCTTTGTGTCTTCAGGTTTGCACCTAATCTTGGTTTAGGATGGATAATCTTGTGATGGGCATTTTGTTTATGAATGTGTTTGAAAAAACATTGCAGGCTGAGCCGGAATTCAGGCCTCCAATGTCGGAGATCGTGCAGCGCCTGTTGAGCATGCAACAGGCTCAATTGGAACCCTGAACAAAATGGAAGCTTATTCATCAAGGCTTCAAAATGGAAGCCATGATATGATAGTTAGGTCACCTTGGGTTTGTATTAGTAGCTGATGATGGTTTCATGCTCATTGTACTGATGACCATGTTGTGCTGTATTACTTCATTCTTTGGGTTTGTATGATACAGTATAATTGATATCTAGTGTATGTTGACAGAGATATGTTGGATGTAAAAAAACAATTTTATTAGTATCTATTTGTAAGATGTGTTACAAAACTATTTTATAATAAAATTACATATTCTCTATTCTTTTTACAGTTACATTTCTATTTTATTTTATTTTACAAATGCCATATATTTATTCATTTGTGTATGTGAATGTACAATTTTGTACAGTTTACGTTTCTATTTTTTCAAGAAAAAGAGGGGACACCGGTAGGCGGTATTAAGGGCGCGTTTGGTTACCGCAAAGTAGAAGTTTCTCTCACTCCGTTTTGCCTGTTGATTAAAGTCATCTCTTTATAAAATTTGTTTGAATCCCTTTCTCTCTCTTCAACCTGTAATTTTCTGATCTAAAACCCACTAGATTTCCCCCAAGTATTGTGATAGAGAGAAGGAACTGATGGCCAATCGATACGATCCCAACCCTTTCGAGGAGGATGAAGTTAATCCTTTCTCTGTAAGTCCTTCTCCCTCCTTGTGTATAGAAGAATTGGTTTCGTCTTGATCTTCCCCCCATCCATTGATATGCTGTTTTGCTCCCTCCTAGCGTATAGAGAGCTTATCCGATTGATCGTTGGGAGTAATGATTTTGGTGTATATTTGCTGAAAATAATTTGATTCGGAATTTGTTAGATCTGTCGTTCATGTGAGTTACTGTAACTTTCCTGTATTGAACATTTTTAGAGATTAGGGCGTGTTAGTGTCTTTGGTTGCTCAGGGTTGTAAGTTATTGATGGATGAGGTAAATGTGTGTGCTGTCACTTGTTAAACCACTGCTCTCTTAGAATTCGAGTGTTTCTGTTCTTTTCTTGTTCTGAATTCAATCAACTGCTTGGTACTTATTGAGAGGACCAATCTCAGGAAATAATGGGGTTACTACTTATTGACTTAGGATTGCATGCTAAAACAAGTGGTCTATGATATGTGCAGCTTAGGATTGCATGCTAAAACAAGTGGTCTATTATAATGGGGTTGATTTTTTTTGCTTATGTTGAATCTTTTCTGGACATGTAATTTTTGCGCTGGTTTTCATCAATGATTTATAATTGTATACCTCCTTTAGTTTAAACTCTTGACAAACATAAAGGTGCTATTGATTCTACTTTTAGTTTTGTTCACCTTAAATTATCTACTTCTTATCATTAGGGATCGGAAGGACGGAGCAAGACATCAGGACAGTCAAACTATGGCGGCAGTGGATTTTATACAACGGTATACATATTATTGTGTATCTTCCTTGTAGTTGAAATTTTCAAATAAGGTGTAATTTCCATAATACTTGCTATATTTAGTGGAAGTTGCATGAAGGACCATGATAAGCTTGTTGCTTAAGTAAGACCATTAGGCATGTTTCTTCTCGACTTGGGGTTGCTTAAGCTATTTGATCTCTCTTTGATCTTGGTTTATGCTATTTCAACTTCTTAGGTTATTGATTACCTCTGACTTTCCTTTTTGTTTATGCCAGCCAGGTTTCTGAAATGATTTATTTTCCTTCCCTTTATATACATTGGTTTTATAGGCACCTGGAAGTGTTCCTGCAGCCACAAACTCGAGACTTTCACCCCTGTCTCCTGAACCGGCTGATTTCTACAATCCCACTGCAACAGTTGATATTCCCCTTGATTCAAATATGGTATAGTCAAATTTTATGACCGGTTCACCCATCAATCTTGTTTTTGTCTTCTCAAATTAAGTTTGTTTCTTTATCTGATTACTTCAGGATTTGAAAAAGAAAGAGAAAGACTTGCAAGCTAAAGAGGCAGAGCTACGAAAGAGGGAACAGGTATTTTTGTACCATCTGTTTTGTCGATGCTTTCATGCAAGCATGATATATATGAATGGAATGCGGCTGTTTGGGTTTCTCTGTCAAGCTTGTGATTACTGTCCTATGGTTGATTATTCTGCGTATTGCTCTAAAATAATTTTGAAATAATGCTATGATTTCTGATTTCTAGACCACAATATTACCTCTTATGCACATTTCTACGTTGATATACTGTTTTCCTTAGCCTTGAGATTGGTGTATTATATAATGACATCATTGAAGATAGAAAGTGTTATATTTTATCCCGCTTCCAGAATGAATGCCTGTCACCGTCACTGTAACTGTATTGAATTTTTTTAAATACATACTTTGTCTTTAGACTTGCTGTTTTGACTTCTTGTTCTGGGCAGGATGTCAAAAAGAGAGAGGATGCTGCTTCACGAGGTACACTTTTTCATGTGCTTATGTCCATTATCATGGCTGATATGTTTTTAGGGCCTTTGGACTTCAAAAATGATGATTGGAATTATTCATATGTAAAAGTGCTCCCAGATTTTCCTTAGCATTTAATCCAGTGTGATAAACAATCATTTTTGAAGTAATAACACCATAATTTATACGTTTTGTTCATAATGTTTTTTATAATCAATTGCTAATGCCACTTGCAGCTGGAATTGTTCTGGAGGAGAAGAATTGGCCCCCATTTTTCCCAATTATTCACCATGATATTGCAAATGAAATCCCAGTTCATCTCCAGAGATTACAATATACTACTTTTACCACATTTTTAGGTTTGTTAACCTATTCTTTTTATTAAGTTAGATATTTACATTTCAGCTAATCAGGTTTGGGAAAATTTGAGTTAGATGACACATAAACAGAGATATAATTTATTTCAGCTGAGATGATACTAATAGAAGTTCCTAAAACCCTAATCAATCATGAAACTTAATATCAGATCATTTGTTTTTTAGGGGATATGATTAGGTCATTTATTGATGTAACCATGCTGGATCTCTGATGGTAAAATATATGTATGTGGTAATATATATGTTCAATAATGATTTGATTAAGCTCCTAAAGTGTATTGGATATAAAGTGTATTGGATATAAAGTGTATTGGATATAAAACTCTTATCATTTATTCGAATACATCTAGCTGGGCACTGATTTACGCAATTCAGTTCTTCTGTCCTAACCACCATCTACAGTCCCAGTGTCCCATCTCCATAAATTTGCTCCATACACATCTGCTAAATATGTGCACTCCCTTAAACTTGCTAATATGGATCTTTTGGGATCAATTGTAGCATTTAGGTGCTGAATCATGTACATAAAGTATGATGCAAATATTTAAGTATCTGTTGCCTGTTGTGACTTTTTTTTGTCATTTGCAGGATTAACAGCATGTCTTGTGTGGAACTTTGTAGCTGTAACTACAGCTTGGATCAAAGTGGGTGGTAAGTTGCTCTAGTCTATCTTCCTGTATGATTCTTACTACCCAATTTTACAGTATCACTTTTGGCTGCAAGATTAAAGCTTTACTTTTCTTGTATACAATTTCCTCCAGATGCTACAATTTGGTTCCTTGCCATCATTTATTTAATAGCAGGAGTTCCTGGTGGGTATGTGTTATGGTATAAGCCACTTTACAGGGCTTTCAGGTACTTATTCATCAATCACTTCACAGATGCACGCGACTATGCAAGCTTTACTTATTAAACTTGACGAGGTTATGTAACCTTCTTGCAGGACTGATAGCGCTTTGAAATTTGGATGGTTTTTCATTTTCTATGCGGTACGATATCCAGCACTCATATCTTCATTTTCTATGGGATGGTGTATAGAATTGTGAAGGTCTGCACATTTGCTTATTTTGTCTTTGCAGCTTCACATCATCTTCTGTGTCTTTGCTGCTGTTGCTCCTCCTATAGTGTTTAAAGGGGATTCACTCGCGTAAGCTCCTTGGTCTTACTTTTCATTCTGTGTAGATCTATAATCTTTAAAAGATTTCATCGTTCTTTTAGAGACATCAATAACATAATACTTATTTGAAACAAGTTAGTTTAATATCTTCAAACTTGTGAAGAAAAGGTGTCAGATTTTCTTGTCCTCGTCTAAGATTTTTCATATCAATGAAATGTATAGGCATGCAATTCAAGAAAGTACAACAGTTGAAAGGGCTTGTCTGTATTGGCATCAAATCTATTCCCATGTTTCAATCTTTCCAAAAAATTTTACCCATTTCTTGGGTCAAGTCTTCCAACTATATTCTAAAATGGATTGGTTATCTATTGAGTACATGAATGGACAGATTTTGGCATTGTGATGCTTATATGCTTTTATTTGAAAATAACTCCTTACTTTCCTGATCAACTTCTACCAGAGGTATCCTTCCGGCTATAGATCTCGTCAGTCGTAATATTTTGGTTGGGGTAAGTTCTGCCCTTTTATCTCTTCCCGAGTTTCTTTTTTCTACAATATATGATGTTTCAATGTTTTTTCCCCGTCAGATCTTCTACTTCATTGGCTTTGGTCTATACTGCATTGAGTCTATGATAAGCATCTGGGTTATTCAGGTTTGCGTCCATTTTCAGCAACTCCTCTTCTGAATCACTTTTGATAGTTTGTTAATTAAATCATATCTTTTTTTCTATCTGCAGCAAGTATACATGTACTTTCGTGGAAGCGGGAAAGCCGATCAAATGAAGCAAGAGGCGGCTAGGGGCGCAGTGCGAGCTGCCTTCTAATTTGAAAATGCAGAATCACTCATTGAAATTCTTTAGGTTCTGCATCATGTTTCAGTTTCTTGTATGACTGGAAAAATCATTGCGAGTTGTTTGTTTGTGCATCCAAATGTAGGTAGAAATAGTTGAGCATGATATTTCCTACATGTAAGTTGAATATTATAGTTTTTTTCTTCTTGTATAATGAGTTGGGTTTTACCCTCATTTTCACTTAGCTCATTGAAGGGATTGGACTACTGAAATTCTTCTATGTATTCTCAACCTTATTTGGCATTTAACAATGGATGGTGTCTTCTCAGAAAAAAACAAAACAATGGATGGTGTAATTTTTTTATACGTTTTCATAGTTTTAATAGGCAAAATATTTAGGGTGATAGATATATATATATTTTCCTATGAATTATGAATGTTTAATTCGCTAAGCATACACAAAATTACATTTACAGTTAAAATAAGATATTCATGCATTTATACTTGAGTGCTAGCGAATTTTTGTTATGCATAATCTTTCTAAAATATTTAAAATCATTTTAAGGAAAATGGATAATATTTCTCTTGTAGTGATTCTTGTAATATATCCTCTTCTCATTCCTCAAACAAACCGAAACTTCTACCCAAATGAAAACAAAATTGCACCCTAAAAGTTAAGCATTAAGCATCTATGTTATACATACAAAATAGATTAGTCAGACCAATGTTACTAACATAAAGAATAAGATATTTTGATAATCACATACTTCAGAGGAAATGTACAGTGATCCAACACCATAGATAAGCTAGGAGATCCCAAAATCAATCTTATTTTTTCTTGCAAGAATCCCGTGCAACACCACTTTTCTCCTATACTCCTTCGAATCAAACTCCGAACTCTCGTGTTTTGCATCGGTGCTGTCGTTTTCTTTGTTGCTATTCTTGTGATTGTTGTTGCTGTTATTGCTTTTTGTGGTGTTGATGAAGTGAGGCATACAATAAAACCAAATGGAAGCACACACAATGGCACATAATCGACCACAAAGAAGCATGATGATCAGTATCACCATCAGAAGTGACATGGCCGCTATTGCATCCCCTTTGATCATACGCTTACTCGAACGACCTCCCTTCTTCGTCTTCCTGCAACTCTTTTTTAAATCCGGATCTTCTCTATGAACTTGGAGTTTTGTTGCTATGTCGCTGGGTTCATACATTTGGTTCGACTTGGATCGCTCAAATTTTGATAATTTGGCACCAAAACAACTGTCCTTGGCTTGGTCATCATGCTGCTTGATCAACTTTGTAGTCCCATCTTTTTTCTGCATTCAAAAATTTAAGTTAGGCAGTGTTTATGGTCAAAATATTCAGATTAATACATAATTTAACAAATCTAACCTGTTGGGATTCATGATTGATGAGCAGCAGTTTAGCAAGAGCATGATCATCAACAGAAACCACTTTAAAATTGCTGTCTCCCCACTTCTGCAGCACTTTTTCATCTGGCTTTGCAGCAGCATCTTTCTTGATCATCTTAGACCCAAACCCGAAAAAACCCAGGATCCGACGACCTCGCTTGCTAGCCGGGTCGGTACCGGATTTCTTGTGGGCCGGAGCCATGGATATATGGCGGTACAGAGACTGCAGTGCCAACCCCACATATATATATATATATATATCTATATATATATGAGTATAAAGATGGTGGAGGAAGGCAAAGATGGTTTGTGGAGTTTGCTTTGAATGGTAAACATTTCCAGCTTTGAATGGTATATATATATATATATGAGTATAAAGATGGTTTGTGGAGTTTGCTTTGAATGGTAAACATTTCCAGTTATAACTATAAGCAGCTGGAATAGAGCTGTATTTTTATGACAATCTCGCCTTCCTGTTTTCAATCTGTTTTTCGTGGACAAGTCTTTTGCTTCGTCTACTAGTCTTATGTAAATATACAGTCTTTATTTGTCGGCACACCCTAAAAAAGTTTATTTAACACACCCATACATTCGTCACAAAGGTATTTGGTCATACATTCGTCACCAAGGTATATGGCCAGACATTCGTCACGAAGGTTCGAAAGAGATCCGTCACGAAGGTATTGGGGAGATCCGTTACGAATCTTTCTTTTTTTAAAAAAATTCAGAATCTTGTAGAGAATTTCAATACGAGTCCGTGCATATAAAATACGTCCAAAACGGACATCGTTTGCCCTTCCAAAAGCCCTAAAAACAAAACAATCATTTTTGTTAAGTTCGTAATATTTAAACATAATGCATAATTATACTTTATAAATAATAAATTAATGATATTAAATGATAATATACAATTATAGTATATAAATTTAATTGCATGATTTTTAACTATAATTAATAATTATATTATACAAATACTAAATTTATATAAGTTTTTGCTTTTACGAACTTAACGCATGCGACTATTTTGTTTTGGAGGCTTTTGGAAGGGCAAACGATGTCCGTTTTGGACGTATTTTATATGCACGGACTCGTATTGAAATTCTCTACAAGATTCTGATTTTTTTTTAAAAAAAAGATTCGTGACGGATCTCCCCAATACCTTCGTGACGGATCTCCCCAATACCTTCGTGACGGATGTCCTTCGAACCTTCGTGACGAATGTCTGACCAAATACCTTCGTGACGAATGTATTTTATGCTTTTGTTGATTTATTTATTTCTAGGGACATTTTCTTGTTTTATGTTTGGCATATCGGTGATCCTCCAAATTCCTACCTTATTTTGAGTAGTGGGTGAATTCTTAACTAGTACATGCAAGTATAAAAACGTGCAAATACTAATGGACATATAACATACATTTATAATCATATAATATTTTTTATGTACATATACTCTACTCATATTACAAGTGTTTTTCTTTGTTAGGTAGAGAACCGGCCCATTTGATTGGGCCATTAGGCCCACCAGTATTACTAAGATTGGAAGCTTTATTGAACAAAATCAATTGTGAAGCCGAACGGCGAAAAACAAACCAGACAGGTGAGAGCCATGGTCATGGATGTGGAGGCGGAAGAAGCTCCGCAGTCTTCTCACACGAGGTCTAAACACATAAAGAAGCGGTCTCTCAAGAACAAAGCACTCACTGTCACTTTCGATGAGAAACAACTCAAGTAAAGCCCCGCTATTCCATTTCCCAAACATATTTTAGGTTAATCTGTGTAAACCCTAAATTTCGTTTTTTAAGTTTAGGAGTTGTTTGTTTCTATTACGGAAATTGTATTGTAAGGAAAAACTGCATTTTACGGTCTGATTGTTGAGCACTTTGTTTGTTTTAGCGATTTCGTGACTGGTTTTCATAAGAGGAAGAAGAAGAGGAGAAAGGAAGCTAGGCAGAAGCTGGAAGTAGTTGAGCGTCGCAAGCGAATAGAAAGCCGCAAGAAGGTTTGTTCACTTTTTTTATTTCCCTACTGGTTTCTATTTCTATTTGGGATCAATGTTTTATTTGAATTCTTATGAAAACAATTTTACATCAAGATTGTTGTTTTTTCAAATTAATTTAGCAACTGCTGCAAGAGCTTTTGTCCTATAAATTTGCCTTCCTCTTCATCTTCCTGTAATCTGATATGAAATTTTATGTTGAATTTGGAGGATAAAGTAAAATGTGAGCTTGTTTTAAGCTTTACTCACTGTGACACTTGACATGATCTTGATTTTTCATGCAATGAGATGAGCTGCAACCATTTATGACTTATGAATGATATGTATTCAATATTCATAGTTGTCCTAAATTTCTGCTGTAGAGGAAATTAGAAAAGGAGTTTGCCCTTTATGGTGGACCTCTACCCAAAGGCACAGAAGAATCCGAAGAAGATCTTGAGAAGGATGAAGGAAGTGATGATGATGAAGAAAGTGATCTAATCCCTTCAGTTGCTGGTATGAAGAAAGTGATCTAATCTCAATAATAGTTGTATCATGGTGCTTCTTTTTCTGAGAAGGATGAAGAAGTTATCAATCAATTATAATATATGTGACTGGTTCTGATGGTTTTTAAGACCTTAATTATCTTGCTAGGAAGCATATGCCTTAGGTTTAGTCTATAACTGCTTTCTGCTTGCTTCTCACTGAAACTTTCCATCTTCCTGGCTTAACAGGGACAACAATGTACGACAATGGAGATTACAAAGTGACAGTGACTACAAGCGAGATACCCAAAGAAGAAGACGATGAGGTGAATCACATTGTGAAGCCAACTACAACATCATCGTCGACAAAGAGAAATATTCCAGTGGTCAAGAAAAAACTCTTAAAAAAGGTGGTAAACCAAAGATCAAGGCCTAAGCTTCTTCCCAAAAGAGACAGAAGGAAGGGGAAAAAGAGTTCAAACCAGAAAAAGCGGTAGATCCCTGCTGTTGAATCTGGTTTAACCTTGAATTATGAAGACAGAATCAATTAATCGAACCTAATTTGGCTGAAGCATGCAATATTTTTATTTTGATTATGTGGAGGGGGGATGTTATGTTCTTTGTACTTTCTTGTATTGCTGCATGGACATACACTGGAAAGTTGAGAATGTGAATTTACTTTGTTTTTGTTTAGCAACCTACCTTCTCTAGCTTTTTCGGTTATGTTCCCCCTATTGTTAATTTACATCCTCTTGACATGATCAACATGGTCGGTGATGCACACATCTAAAATTCTAAACCTCTCATAATAACCTAATAATATTAAAAATATTAAATAAACAAAGTCTTTATTTAGCACACCCTAAAATTCTATTTGGCACACCCTTACTTTCGTCACGAAGACATTTGGTCAGACTTTCGTCACGAAGGTATTTCAATAGAGATTCGTCACGGAGAAACGAAGGACTTTCGTCACGAAGGTTGTCAGGAGTTCCGTCACGAAGGTATTGTGGAGTTCCGTCACGAATCTTTTTTTGAAAAAAAATAAAAAATTCAGAATGTTGTAGAGAATTTCAATACGAGTCCGTGCATATAAAATACGTCCAAAACGGACATCGTTTGCCCTTCCAAAAGCCCTAAAAACAAAACAGTCGTTTTATTTAAGTTCGTAATATTTAAACATAATGCATAATTGTACTTTATAAGTAATAAACTAGTGATATTAAATGATAATATATAATTATAGTATATAAATTTAATTGCATGATTTTTAACTATAATTAATAATTATATAAGTTTTTGTTTTTACGAACTTAACGCATGCGACTGTTTTGTTTTTAGGGCTTTTGGAAGGGCAAACGATGTCCGTTTTGGACGTATTTTATATGCACGGACTCGTATTGAAATTCTCTACAACATTCTGAATTTTTTATTTTTTTTCAAAAAAAGTTTCGTGACGGAACTCCCCAATACCTTCGTGACGGAACTCCTGAAAACCTTCGTGACGGAAGTCCTCATTTTCTTCGTGACGAATCTCTTGTGAAATACCTTCGTGACGAAAGTCTGACCAAATACATTCGTGAAGAAAGTAAGGATGTGCCAAATAAAATTTTTGGGTGTACCAAATAGTAAGCCCCATAATAAAAGGGTAAATTTGTAGCCTAGAATTCATAATAAACGTGAAGCCCTAAAATTCATAATAAGCGAACTAAACCCGGTCCGTCGGCTTAAAACGACGAACCCCAAGAATAAAAACAAGCTAAATTTTCATACAGAAAAAGGAAATTTTTATGAAGAGGAGAAGAACACGCTAAATCTAAAGTCACACTCAAATCCTGTTCGAGGCAGGGGAGATTATCTGCTCTCCTCTTCCTTGCGAGGATTGTCTGATTTTTGGCTCTTCTGTGTTCCTCTTCTCTGCTAGCTGCTGTCTGTGAAGGAACCCCGCCGACTCCAAGTGGCGTATAGCGTGTTTAGGTTTGTATAATCACTCATCGGCCTTTCTATCTACTAATTTGTGATATCACGAATTTAGTTTCTATTTTACACAATGACTTCCCTCTTTACTTTGATCCAATTCAGCTTATTTGATTGCCTTTTAAAACGAAACTTTTGCGCCAGAGGCAAATCAGCTTTGTGTATATGGGGTCTGGATCTGTGTACTTCTTTTGAAAACGCATATTGAGAGTCAAAGCCTTTGAATTCGGTCTTGGATTAACCTACTTTTGTCGTCCGGTTGATTTTCTAGCTGAGAATAATATTTGGAATTGTGTATGATGTAGGTACAATGTGTCATCAGAACTCCTGCGTATCTGTTTCTGTTGAAGAGGCTGGTGCAGCTGAAGAATGCCTCTTGGTGTACTGCAAGCCTGTTGAACTGTATAATATTCTGTTACGCCGCGCTCAACATAATGTAAGATCTCAATTTTGAAACGGAGAATTCAAAATACTCTTGGCTTTGGGTTGCTATGCATTCAGTTATGTACACTTAGAAAGAAACAAAGGGTGAAAAAAGCTAGGGACAACGTACGAAATTAACATCGCTAAATTAACCGCCTTTTGGAAGCAATTACCTACTATATTCGGACAAGATTATTTACGGCATTAGCATAATGTATTGGTTGTATATTTGTATTCTACTACCTCCGATCAAAAATATTGTTCGTTTTACAATATTGCACATGAATTAGAGCCTCTAATCCATCGTTGAAATTAGGATTAAATTTATCACCAATCGTTGGAACCCTGAATAGAGCATTAATTGTACTTTTTGAAAAAAGAACAAATTAGGCTTTAGTAGGAGGGGATTTCAGAACGAACTATAAATCAGTTCAAAGAAATTGTGCTACAACGAACAATATTCCTGATCGGAGGGAGTATTACATGCACCTCTTTTTTCTTTTTTATTGCTCATAGCTTAACTTTTCCATTTATTTTTGAACTGTAGCCATCATTTCTATCTAGATGTTTGAAATACAAAGTGCAAGCAAGGAAGAAGAGAAGGTGTGTGCTTTGTATTTGGTTCATGGGCTTGCTCTCGTTAAATGTGAATTTGTTAATAATGTTTCTGTTGGTTTCCCCACCCCCCTCCAATGTGTAATGTTTAGGCTGTTAAATGAAAATGTGATCTTCAACTATAAAGACGGGAACAGTTTATTCAGAAAGTCTGAAGGTATGTCATGTCGCCCATGTAAAGTTCTCTCTTTGAGCAGATTGTAATTGTTGCAGCCAAGTTTAATTGATATTAGTAGATGAATACTATTTGGCCTTTCTTAGCTATTTATGGACATACCTTTTAGAAGGCAGATACGATTTCTTCTGCTTTATACTCATTTTTCTCTCAAATTGGGAAATGGTTTTGTTTGCTTAATTATTTCATGTAGTAAGTAGATATCCTTTATGTCCCTTTTGCTGATGAAACGTGGTAATTTCGTTTACAGTTTTTTCTATAATCTTTGGAGTTGATTTTGTTTTTAATTACTACGTGCAGTAACTAGAGAGTTTTCATGCCCCTTTTGCTTGATGAGATGTGCGAGTTTCAAGGTACAAAGCGTTGGTGGTTATATAAACACTTTCACATCATATCACGTTAGCACCTGCGTCTGTGCTGATATTTTTTTTGCTTATTTGAAGATCAGCAATAATTAATAAATTATAGGATTCATGAAAGCGAGATATGTATCCCGTGGTTATCCTAACAAATTGATATTTGATCCACTTGTAAACTAATAAACTCGGTATGCTGGCAATATTCATTTTTTTTCCCATGCAATAATTTTGATGATGAGAACTCTGAGGCTCTCTACTTTCTACTTAAATTCATGCCAGTACTGTCCGGACTAATTTAGACTGATAGTGACCCCCTAATTGCAGCATGTGCTAATGAAGAGATCGTTTAAGTTTCTTAGATGTCCAGGACCTTCACTATCTCTTATTCACTATATATCATCAATCCGGAGGCCTCTTGTCTGATATTTAAACTGTTAGCTAAATTTGTTAACTTTCTTCACTATTGTCTTTGCTTTGCAGGGCCTTCGTCATCACTTGACATCAACACATGAACTTTTCCAATTTGAATTCTGGGTCGAACATCTAAACTGAATTGAAATACTGTTACTGAGCTTCAAAACATACAGCTAACTGACTTCTGAATGTAGGTGTCTGAAGAGTATCAAGCTGTCAATGTCTCTGTTAAAGTCGATGATCTGCAATCAGAGGTAATAACTGCTTAATGGTTCCTATGGAGTAAGAGTTTGTATACAGTCAATAATCATCTGTTGAAGGACCAAGTGCTACCTGTCAAAGCAAAAAGAAAATGCAAATTTAAATATCAAGGCTGTGACTAGCTGTTCATGCAAGTGTATGAATAGCTATCTTGAGCCTGTATAATGAGTGGAGAAATGAACAAAACCTCTTAAATGGGAAACATTCCTCTGTCGATCTTAGTCATTATCTTATTGTTCTTGTTTGATAAATTTAGGTCCTATGCTCATGAGATTAAAATCATATGATAGAGAAACTATTGCCTAAATCAAATTAAACATCCACTTGGTACTTTCACACCTCTTTCAGCTTGTGGAATTATAGAAGTTGAAACTCATGTCTGAATATCTCGAACCCATTTTACTTAGATTGGATCAAATATTGATCATTCTTGCTCCAAATTTTGTAGGTACAAGAACTGGTGAAACTCGTTTAAATTATTATTACAATACCAAATATAGTCACTTTCATGTTATTGTTGGAACTTTGGAATCAAATGTTGTTCAAATTTTAATGCCACTTCAGGTGTTATTTTGTCACTTATTGGTGGTGCTCTGCTCTGCACTGCAGGTTAATACAGATGGTAATGATCCCAAACTGCAGTCATATTGTTTGCTGTAAGTTAATATTGCATGTACCTCTACAAGTCTAAATTTACAACAATATATGAAAGGGTTAGGCATGAAACAATATCCTGAACAGGTCAAAGCCCCGCAAAAGAAGTAGAGCAGAAAATCCACTTGAAAATGTGAGGAATGTTCATCTATTTGTAGTAGAGCCTGACTGGGTTCTCAAAAACGGTGAAAGTACATGCAATGGTTCTATCAAAAAGGATGAAGGTGTCAATTCTCTCTTTCCACTCTAATAACTGATTTAATATGTTTTATTTATTAGCCTAGTTGTGTTTCATAACCTGAATTTTCATCTGCACAGGTAGTAAAAGAATTAAAGCCATGTAAAAATTAAAATGTGGGAATAACCCAACTACTGCTAATTTGAGATATGCAATACTTCCCTACAGCTTATGACACCTAATATTCAGTATATTAATGGGGTTTCACGCTGGAGTATTATTTTGTCTATAAACATAATTTAGATGCATTGGCTACAATGAAGTTTTTGCGCTATAAATAAAGAATCATTCATATTCTGATAGCAAAAAAAAAAAAGAAAAAGCGCAAATTGGTTAAAATTTACCCCCTTGAACAAATTGGTAGGTTTTCCTGATATAGTTATACCCATGTGCAATGTTAAAAACTCATTCCACAAATTAAGAAATTTAAGTATTTTTAGTGAATTTCTGGAAAGCTGAATTAAGTAATATATGCAACATGCCTTTGGATTGGCCCATTTGAGACATTCAGGGGTTCAATCAACCTAGTTAAAGTGACTATAAACAACACGTGCACACAAACCCGAAGTTTGGTGAGAAATTATAGAAATTTTCCGAGTGCAAGTAACTAGATAGCCTATTGCCACATGTTTGATTCAACAGATACTATACCTTATTTGTTATTTGGTTTGGATTTTTAGTTGAGGACGCACATGGATCATCCCGTAATGATTTAGAATTACCAGATTCAAGGTCTGGGGAACAAAGCACTCTCAGTGCAAAGTGTGCAGAGCTTGCTTTGGACAGCCTTGATACTGTTGGCATACCAGTTGCACGAGCTCAATCCTTCGAAGATATTGAAAATCCTCAGATTGTGTCCACAGACCAAGCTTCGTTACTTCAGAATGCAAAAACAAGAAAGATCATATTGGAGAGGGCAGATTCTAAAAAGTATTCAACTTTCATCAATTATGTCTTCTAGGTTTATCCCAGCAATCCACTACATGTTAGTTTTTTATTGTGAGAAAACATCTAATGTGTTCTGCATCCAGATGTCTATAGTCTATACTTCTGGCCCTTGTGGAGACGGTCAATGAAATAATCTTCCAGCTTCTGTTGATTCTTTTCCATGGATCAATATATAAACCTGCTCCCTGATCGTGCATTGACTATTTTTTAGTTTTACAATATATGTTATTTCACACCTGATCATTATGTGATGTGAATTAAAAAGATGTTGCGGGACTGGCAGCTCTGTTTACTTTGATTATGTGCTTCTTTTATATGATAGGTTGCTCATCTACTATTTGTTTTCCATATATTCTGTCTGTGATCCAAGAATCTTCAGCTGTATAGATGACAGAAAATGTTAATTCCTCTAATTTTTTCCAGTAATGGTTGCTCAAGAGTTAGTATAGTAGCAACTACTGGTTGCTTATTTACACAAAATGTCTGTGAAGAGGAAATATTTGTTTTGGGCTTATTCTGTATTTAATGTCATTACATTTTAATGCTTGTTATACTTTTAGCATCCCAGTCCACCATTTTCCGTTCTAAATTACATTTGTATTTTTTTTTGCAGTGGTGCACTCCTCCAGAAACGACAGTTCTACCACTCTCATAGAGCTCAGGTAATCATTATCTCTAAAGCTACTGTTCCTTCTCATTTGTCTCGGTTCTTCATTAAATCTGATGTGGCATCTTCTGCTAATCCTGAATACCAATTACTATATTGTTCATTAGGTATTCACCTGACCTGTATTTGGTAATCATTCTATGTTGAAATATTACCTTTGTGTAATAAAAGAGAACAAGGGAATTTTCTTCCCATTCATGTTATACCCTATACTTGGAGTGTAATCAGCTTGAGTTTTCTAATCTAGAAAAGTTACTTAGTCGGGTAACAGATCAAGATAATAGAATTATCGGTTGTGTAAATTGTTGATGCCAATTTCTTGTTTATGCGGTTTTCCTCTTATACTAACTATCCTTTGCTCGGTATTCACTGTTAGCTTGAGTGAACTAAGTTTCTGAATGCTGCTTAATCTTTTCCTATATTTTTTCGGTTGGTGTTGGAAGCCAATGGGCATGGAACAAGTGTTGGCTGACAGAGATAGTGAGGACGAAATTGATTTCACCATTGCTGATCTTGAAGATAGAAGGGTATGTATTATACTCCATCATGAAGTGTTTGAATATTATCGTTTACCTTTTTTAACATCACATGCTACAAAGTATGGTGTCCGTTTTGTTTAATCCATTTTGATTTTGTGGATCGTAGTACTACTACTGATTTTATGCTTTGAATTAACATTATGAATAAGAAAGGAAATTGCTGTTTTAGTAAATAAAATTTCTATAGTGAATAACAAACAATCAACTTTTTATGTCTACAGACAACAAATTTTTGTCTATATATACGTCATTCTAGCTTAGCATGAATTATTGGAAAGGCTTGGGACGTAGAGTTCTATGGGTAAGGAGGACCTTTTCACCTGTAACCACATGAATTCTTATTTACTTAAAGTGCAAGGTATTTGAACCCAATCCAATTTTTGCTTATAGATCTATGAGTGTGCATGTGGCTGATATCTTAAATTAATTGTGCATTTATTTTCACCCTGTTAGTGCTCTCTTTGGTTTTGCGCCTGTTGATATCTTTGGTGATTATTAACGGAACTATATTGTGATATCCAGATGCTTGATGATTTTGTTGATGTGAGCAAGGATGAGAAACATCTAATGCATCTTTGGAACTCTTTTATCAGGAAGCAAAGGTAGATTCTTATTGTTTTGGTTGACCTCTTTCACTTAGTAGAAAATGACCTCATAGATTCTTGTCAAAATAAAGAAGAAAAAGTGAGTCTAGAGGCATGTGTGATAGAATGATTCATTATTTTGAAACCCATTTCCCAATGAAATGGAGAGGGTGAAAAAAAAAGTCTATGAAATTTGAGATAAGATGGACTAGAATTATGACCAATGAATAAGTAGTTTCATTCCCTGCCCCTTCCCTTCTTGGGTTTTCGACCAGTTAGGCCCCTAATTTTTCCTCCTCTATATTTTTAAATCTTCAGTATTTGTATCTTCCTATTAAACATTTTAGTACTCGGTTATATCAGGGTCTTGGCAGATGGTCATGTTCCCTGGGCCTGTGAGGCATTTTTACAACTTCATGGGAAGGATTTGGTTCAAAACCCTGCACTTTTTTGGTAATGCCTTTTCTATCTTATCATATCTTTTTGGCTCTCCAAAAAGATTTCTATAAGTTATATGTTCTTTGATCTAAACTCTCTGATCTGATTCATCTTGGTTGAGTGCTCAAAACTACTCGTTCCTTTAGGTGTGGATATAAATATATTTTGCATAACCTCATTATGTTGCTTGTTTTCAATAAATAATGATCACATCACTTGCTTTTACATTATATTGAACTATGCACGAGCTTCACTTGTATGAAATAATGTTGTTATATGACGCACTAGGGCGATTGTAAAAGTTGGTGTAGTGCACTTGGTAAAAAGAAATCCTTAACTTGAATCGACAAGTTTCTGAATCTTGCAGTATTTGTAGTTGTAATCTCAATTGATCTAATGAAATTCTGGGTAACCCTTAGGTGCTGGAGGTTGTTTATGATCAAATTGTGGAATCATGGGCTTGTAGATGCCAGCATAGTGAACTTGTGCAGCCTAATTCTCCAGAAGTTTCAAGACGAGGCTGCTGAAATTAATGAGAGTCTAAGAGAAGAGACCCCTGTTGAAGGAATCTGAATGAGTAATTCTTCTCAGATGTTTATTTCTTGATGTGATTCCCAGAACTATATACATCCAACATTCATTTATTTCAAAAACTCAAGTAAATCAGACATTTGATCCATTTGAAGTGATTTAATTGATACATTTACAGACTTGTAAGAATTACATGATGACATTGTCCTTTGTAAAATATGTCTGGTACATGTTCTTTTATAATGTAGAATTCAGAGCAGATCATGCAGTTGATCTCCTTTGCCATGCCTTGAACTACTTTTTCATGGTTACAACCGTTGGTTTGAGTTGTGGAACGGTAACTAAAACGAAACAAATTTAGTTCACCCATCGTACTATTAAGGGAAAAATTGCTTAGGTAACACATAATATAAGAATCTCTCAATATAGTCAAACCGGTCATAACCTCCATCCATAGCTACATAAGTATATATCCCTGAATTCCTGCTAATATTACATGTATAGTGTCGTCTATTATGTCTGAAAATTTCCTTAAAACTTGGCATATTTGTATATCCAAGGACTTGAAGGAAACGAGAGTAATTAAGGCGGCAGGAAATGTGGCAACATGATTTTGCACGAACGGCGAATAATGCAATTCTTAATTGGGTCAACTTGCAGATTGAACCATGTGATGCTTCTTAGGTTAGCTCATGAATGTGGCTATAGCAGTTCCTTAATTCCTCGAATCTGTGGTGGACATGTGATGCCAGCTTGAAGTCGGTCACATGTGGGATCCACTTTCAACTCTTGCACGGCTGCCCTCGCACGTGCGTCCAATCATCATATATATTCATCAATCCTCATTAGTATGAACCTCATTACCGTTAATCCTGATCCCGTGATAATTTTTATTATACGAATATGTCAGCGACATTCACTTTCTTCAGTAATGACATGCACACTTTTCACATATTATCAATGACATGCAAATCTGTCAATAGTGCATGTCGCTGACTTAAATGTGCATGTCATTACTGAAGAAAGTGCATGTCAATGACTTAAATATGCATTTATTCGCATATTCGCATATTACTCGCCTGAATCTTTTCCATTAGTGTTTGCCTATTATTGTGAGATTTTTCAGTACCTAGTGATTAATCAATCATACTCGTACTTAGGATGCACGAGGTGCGGGTTTGAGCGTTGAACCAACTGTAGGTTTTGACCAGGACGCACGTGAGAATGACGTAGGATTACACGTGTGATTTGCTGGATGTGTGCTGTATTCTCTAGTGCGCACGTGGATGATACGAACTTCGACGTTCGGATTGTTTATGCAGTCCTATGATCTATGAACGTAGTAGTGGTTGAAACATGGCTTACAAAATTGTATGTTTCCTCTACTACATTTATTATCCCATTCATATATGTTAAACAGTACGGAGTATAAAGTTTTGTAAGCATATAAAGAATTACAATTAACATATTTTAACACACACATAGGTGACAAAACAAGAGAACAGTTTGGGTGACACATAGGAGACATAATAAGCTAATGTTCATAATTTGAGCGGTAATATTGATAATTTGGGCCATGAAATGTTTTGAGATCATTTTGAAAGAAAGAAAACAAAGTTCACAGTAATTATAAAATTGTCACAACGTCACTCACTGAAAACGTTTAAAGATTTACATTGTCTGGATTATGAACATTACTATTTAGAATATGACATTGACGTATAATCGATAACGCGAATTGTTCGTTCTTCCTACGTTAAGACTTGTTCGCACCAGAACTTTACCGACAAAAAGAAAACAAATCATGTAAATACTCCGAGAAAAGTCTTTCTTCATAATGCAGTAAATCAGAATCTACCAAATCTCATACAAACCGAAAGACAAATAGAAAATATATGACATGATTAGCATTATTTATAACTACAAATATACTCCGTATGTATTAAATTCCAAGTAGGAGGAGTATACAAGTCGAATTATTTGGTTGCAAATAGATTAGGGCGGCATCACGTGTGAATCACATGAGAAGCATAACCCAACTTCCTACATCATGATTATTGTTATCATGACCACCATTACCAATCATCGTAATTACCATCATCATTGTCGGGATTGTATATAAAAAGAAGATATTTTATGGGGGACAGCTAGCGTTAAGCAAGCACTCGTGGGGGACATCTCCACAATCATCAACCCGACATCTTGTCGGACTTCGTTTTCCTTCTTTGCTTTCATCAATCATTTCTCTAATCTCAATCTTAATTACCCCGGAATATTAACAATTCTGTTTCTTTTTGGTCAAAGAATGATATTAAATCACGGAGATTTATCGTCGTCATAGGTTTCGATGTTTATTATTGTACGCTAATTTCCATACTTTATTCTTAATTTCGTCAATTTTGAAGTCAAAAACTACTACTCCATTCACAAATGGAAAATACTTTACAATTTTCTTCACTTTGATCAACATAATAGGGACATCGAACACTTTCTACTTTCATTAATAAATTCACCAGTGGTATATTTTTTTTCTAGAATATAGAAAATCACTCCTTATCTTAAATGAGTCAATTTATCAGAAGTCCTTCTTAAAATATTTTTTAGCGAAAATCACCTCTAAACTATCTCCGTTAGCCAAGAATCACCTCTTTCACATTTCAAGTTTCAGATCCGTTAAACTTATTATTTTAATATTTTTTTCATTTCATTTATCTTTTTCAATTAATTCAACTCAAATATCCTACAACGACCCGAGTCCATTACAATTTTGGAATTGGGGATCTAGAGATTTCTAGGGTTTGCGATATTGCGATCGAGCGAGCAATTTCTAGGTTGCGATATGGTGCTTGAGCGATTGATTGGGGAATAAGGCTCTTCCGAATGGAGATCAATGTTAGGGTTTGAGGAATATGACTCGAGCGAGGTCTGGGTTTTAGGGTTTGAGCAATCGAAAGAGAGGGGATTTATGGGTTCACGAGCAATTGAAAGAGAGGGGAAGATTTCTGGGTTTGAGCAATTGAAAAAGAAGGTTTCGACTGCGATTGAAGAAGGCTACTGAAGAAGGTGATTAAGAGAACGTTGAAGAGGGCGATTTTGATGCGATTCTGAGTGAGAGAAATATGAGGTGAGTTTTGACTTTTAATTTGAGTATTTTACATTGTTTTCTGGATTGTGAGTGTTGTTTGATTCTTGAGAGAATCATGTGGTTACTCTATTGAAATTGTGGTTGTTGTGATGTTAAGTAATAGTGACATATTATTCTCTGAAAAATGTCTTGTTTGGTTCCTTTCTTCAAACGAAAGAAAGAGAGATAGGATCAGGCCGATTCTCGAAACGCCTTTCTAGATATTCCTCGATGTCTCGGCTATGGTCAATTTATTTGAAAACGAATTGAAGATTTAACATATGTCAATTCATGTCGAATAAGTGAAACCCTATAAAACAGTCGATTGTAACTTCTAATATGAAATTTACATATTCCAGTCTCGATTTTCAATCGCTATAAACCCTAGAATTGCCAAATCTTCAATTCAAGTCTAATTCCGACAAAATCTCTTCCCTATATCCACCAATTAAGCACGCGACCCATTTAATAAATGATTCGAACACAAACCATTCATCTTCAAAATCATAAACCCTAATTTTCGCCCTCTTTCTAAATCCACAATTCAAAAGGGGTAATTTTTTATCGGGCCGGGTTAGGATATTTGAGTTGAATTAATTGAAAAAGATAAATGAGATGAAGAAAAATATTAAAATATGCGAATTTAGGCGATTTATCGGGTCGGGTTAGGATATACGATTCTATGTTGTAAATAGGCGATTTAGGGTGTAGATATGCGGCGGACGACAGTGGAAATGAAGAGAAGACGAAGATCTTCGACGGAGGAGGGTCACGATGAGCTATATTTTTTCTTATTTTTTTCTTTTCATGCATCAAATTAAATAGTGCATTAAATGGGTACCGGTTGACATTACTTCATCAAGCATTAACAATTTTATATGAGGTACCATACTTCCCAAAAAAATATAAATAGAAAAATGGAAAGAATTCAATCAGAAGATGTTGATTCAGGATCAGAATAAGACTTGTTTTGCCTATACAAAGTTACTTGATTAGAACTTGTTTCAAGTAAATTCAGGAGTTAAAAAAACCTGTCTGCTTGAAATCTTCATACACACCAACAATATTTTTATACCAAAACTCACCCTTGTAACCAATTCCATGCTTACAGAAAGAACAGGTGACTTTTATACCAAAACTTAATTGGCCTCATCATTTGACTGAAGAGCATGTTCATAATCCTTAGTAGCTTAGTTCCTTTCCAGCACAATTTCAATCTACATTTTCCAATCAGGTAAATAGAGAGAGTGCAATGTGTAATCTTATGACTAAGGGAAAAAAATCGGCAATGATAAAAATCTGAACATTAGATCAAACCTTGGCTATTGCGTATTTGAATTCTGTAAAATCAAAGGAAAGTTAATTAGTTGCTAAGAGCTACACTAATCACATACCTAATATCCGTTATATTTAATCAACTCCTTCAACTGATCCACAACATACACAAAACCTTGCATAAATGCACAAACAATCCTATTTGTAGAATACAACAAAAGCATCATCAAAATCCAAAGAATATAGAAATTCACCTGAACTCATAGGAATGAAAGGCAAAAGGTTATAATCGAAGAAAACCGAAGAAATAGATAAGGAAACAAAAATTATGATATGAAGTACTATGCTCAGTTTCTAACCTTGAGGCATCCAAGCTTCACAGACTGGATCTCGTTGGTTTCCACTGTTAAAAGCCATATTAACGTCGACAACCATTAAACACTTTCTTCTTCGGGTAGATTCATTTGCACCATAACTATCCAACGCAGAAGATTTGTTTGTTAATGAATATTGTGCAACCTTCGTTGCAACTAATTCATTTCCAAATTTGAAATTTCTAAGCAAAAGGTCATGGAACTCAAATAAGCCACTATCCCTCATTTATGAGTTTTTCATTCATTAGCTCTTTAGAACATTGAGAAGTCTGCAACATATATATATATACCATGTTAGACATGTTACATCCTACTTACCAGCAAATATTATCCCACAATGTGAAAATGAAACTAAAACAATTGAAGAAACTTTCCCCGAAATTCAATCTTAAATTTCACCATATTTTGTGTAAACCTCTCTTTGTTATTTAGGTCAAGGTTTGGGGTTATATCCTCCACCCGTTTCTCAAAGAACTGTTGAAGCTTTAGCTGTTGTTCTGATGGCTGGATCATGATAAAGATTTGTCATCATAAACAAATAAAGTTGCAGTTTTTGCTATTTTATTTAAAAAGCTAAGTAAAACTTACCAATGAACCTATGATTTGTGGTTTGACTATTTTCACATGGGCATACAACTATAAGAAATAAAATAGTCTTAGCTAGTATTGTGCATGTTCGGAGTGATATGGGTAAAAACACAAAGGCGAAGATTATTATGATTGCCTCTTGAATCACCGTTAGATGTGCCCCCTAAACGTTTTCCGCATAAAGAAAACACAATACCCACCAAATCGCCAGAATATTAATACATTGTAAAAGAAATTTCACACCACACCAATTTTAGATTATTATTATTATCTATAATCATATGACCACGGTTCCTCAATGTTTGAAAGTTAAAATAAGGTAACATATTTAATAACAGGTGAAAAGTGTTAAGAAAAACACATGCATCTAGTTTTATAGAGATCCATGTGAATTACATATCATAATCAAGTTTTCATTTGATCTGTGTAAAGCACGATACCTGAGAATTTTTGCCTTGTGTTCTTGGAGAGATGGGTTAGTATAATCCTTGTGAACACAATATTGACTCATCATAGAATGATCATGTACTACCCATCACGTTAAACGCACATGCATTAATTGAAAAAGGAACAAAAGAGATTAGAATGGTTCAAGGAAAACATGTATATATAGTTAGGTTTGATATACAGCTACACCAAATAGTTGTGTATCAAAGCTTTTCACAGACTGAAAATGGATACGACACCCCTCTTTGCAGTACACTTCCAACGACAGTATCTCCATTTTCCTAGTATATTTATAATAAAGACAAAAACGTTTACTGGTTTAACTTAGTCGCAACCATTCCGAGATATAGTTATATAAATATTTCAAAGTATAACATATTCATTAATCCCAAGATATTTAAAACAGAAGAGATTCATTAGTTTAAACATTGGCTGGAAATATCATTAAGTGACTATCTTTAGGCCATTTGCACCCCGGTAACCCTCTTTGAAATATGCTCCTATATTTTCTTATAGCCACATCAACTAAGAATTCATTTATCCTGCCTATAACATCTTATAAACTCGTTTGTAATTCATTTTAATCACTAAATAGATACAAAAGTACCTATATTTTCTTACGCACCTGCTAGCATGATAATAATTGTTAAATTTGATATTACTTGAATTGAAGCAAATGTAATTGTTATTTAATCACTAAAAAGTAAGTAAATAAACATCCATTACAGATTTGAGAACATGACACATAAGGCTAGCATGAATTACACAAAAAGAATGTTGATAATTACATGACATAACATACTGAATTACTAACTACATGAAAAGAGTGCTAATACTAAAAAATAAAAATAAGGAGAAATTTTGTAAGCTACTACTTGTACCTTTGGGTGGGCCTATACTTTTATTGGGAGGTCTATTGTTGTCCTCTTCTTTATCTCTGCAGTAGAACATACTTCAAGTTGCTTCCCTTAGTGGAAGAATAATTAGGGAATTTAATTGCAGCTCTTTGCTCCTCTGTAAATATAGAAACTACATATAGAAATAACAAATAACAAATCTAGAGGAAGCATACCTGGTATTGTTGTTGCATTTTGTTACCCGTTTACTTTAGCTAGCATGTCTACTGATCCAATTCCTGAGAATGAGCACCAACCTCGATCAGGAAATCATATTATTTAGAGCAAAAAATCAAATTCAAGAACACGGAATTCTTGAGAATTAGCACCAATGACCAACCCAGACCATGAAATCATATCATGAACAAAGAACACCACTGCAAAGTATTTTAAAGAACAAAGATAAGAATACAATCAAAGACCAAAACTCCTCACAAAAGCAATAACAACAACAAAATTAGGGGTGAATAATCAACGGTAGCCCTATAAGTGGGTGGTAACGTCGATCGGAGCAGCGAGAAGGTAGCTAAATTAATAATATGATTTCCTGTAACGATGAAAAAAGACCGAAGAAGTCTAAAGACAGAGAAAAGTAATCTAATAGAAGAAGAGGATTGAGATGTCGGTGACAAATCAATTGAAGGAATCTTGAATCATCACTACTGGTTTATAACCTGTCCATTTGAAAACATTGAAATTGCCATTAGCAATATAACCTAAAATCTAGGTATCTAGTGAATTCTTAAATTAACTAGTTCTCCCGCTACAGCAGTTGATCAATGGTTGAGGAGCCAAATAGCTCAGCAAAAATATAAGTACCTGGATCTCTTCAAGAAACGTCTATATGTTAAGCTCTCAAACACGATTTCAAACTCGAGGAAGAGTGTTGTTTGCATGGTCGAGAAAGAGAGAAAAGCAAGGAAATATTAATGGCAGCTTGTCACGCCAGTGAAAAGCTTGGGAAGGCGGAGCATTTGCAACCCAAACTGCTCCATGATCATAGACGAATAATTTGCAACCAACTGACTAATTTTTCTTGTTGTCGTTAGTTAAACATTTATATAAATCGATATTCAAAACAAAAAAACTCATACACCAGCATATAACCAAATTTATTTGCTTCTTAAAAAGATTGCACACGAAGCAGTCCAATGCTTAGAAAGGGGTAAAACTATCATAAGCATCAAATTTAATTGCACTTATGTAAAACTGCTATATCACTTTTTCCAACCAGGTACATATTCAATTTAAAGATACTGAGGCTACAACAAAGGATCTGATCAACTGATGAGCAAAACAGGGAGTCTACTGGGCGTTCAACTTGATGTCAATTAAACTTAATAAAATTGATAGCTGAAGAAATATTAAAACTGGGGTGAAAAGGAGAGGGCTTTAAAATTAATATTATATAGAACCCAAATATAAAAAATTACCTTGCGCTTTTAAATTCAAATATGAATCTTTGGCTAGACATTCATTCCCAAAGGGGTCCATTGCTTCCATTCAACCTTTTCAAAGACAATGTTAAATAAACAAAAGCTCTTTGAAACACTTTCAGAGCAGAAAATGAGTCAAATTACTGACAGGATAGGAACTTACAAATTTTCTTCCAGAGATAGGGAAAAATTGCCTCCCCCGCCAAAAGCTAATATGCCATTCAAACATATATAGAAATTTTATGTAGTAGTAATCTCTAAAACATTGAAAATTGATTGAGCAAGAACTCATATATTTCGCATAAATTAGCCAATTGAATTGGAAAGGAAAAACCTAGTGATCGAACCTCCATTAATTGAAGCCACCGGGAGAGGAACCAAAAGAGAAGGCGGCGACATCGATTTGACGGAGGCAGTGGAGTATAGAAGAGTGCCCATCTCTTGGCTCTGCTTTTCCTTACGGGCGTGGTCGCGGTAGCACTTGGAGCAGAGATTGAGAGTGAAAGGGTTGTCGAAAAAGTCGCAGTTGTTTGCGCAGAGGCTCGGCTGCTGGTTGCTCGTAGTGTTGCTCTTCCGCCATGGAGGAAATTGGAGAACGGAGTTGGGAGAAATTGACATAAACGTAGATAGAAGGGCGAGGAAACGAAACGGTATATGCATTGAAGGCACCGACGTTTTGGAATTGAAAGGGTGTTACTGTTTGGGCCGGTGAATCGATAAATGGACATTGATGGATCGCGATTAATAATGTGGTATAATCCATATTTATGATAAACATTCAGCCCATTTTTTAATTGTTGGCCCGTATCTAGGCCCGATACCAGTTAGACTAAACTTATGAGCCTATTACCATTATCAGGCCCGAATGTTTAAGCCCAGTACAATTTACCATTACTTTTGCAAATCCATGGATTATTATATAAATATAGATAAGTTTGACGGGTGTGAAACAGAAAATGTGAAAGATGTGGTTCTTGACTAACGAAGGTAGTTTTGAGGTGATTTTCGTTAAAAAATATTATAAGAGGTGATTTTTGACATTTAAGCCTATACTCCCTCCGTTTGTTAATATAGGTCGTTTGAGAGTCATTTTCATGTTTGTTTATGTAAGTCGTTTACATATAAAAATAATTAAAGTTGAGTTTCTCAATTTTGCTTTTGTGGGAAAGTGTGCTTAAGAGCTATTTTCAAGACAATAACTGAGTATACTAATCCATTTTCTATTTAAATTTTATTCAAATTCATACATAAATTACATGGTATTAAATGAGTGGTCAATTTACCTGCCATGATATTAGTTACGAGTCATTTGATGATTGAAATTTTAACTCTACTCAACTAGTCTTAATATATGTGTTCATCTTTGAAACGACTTAGATTAACGAACAGAGGGAGTATTTTATTTAAGGAAGCCTGGCTACTGTAAAATATTAAGCCCGGCAGGTAGCAACAAATCAACAGTAGCTGCATCGTGAATCATGATCTAATTGGTGGGTTTTTGAATGAGTAATTGGAATTATTACCATCAAAATATGGAATCGCATGCTTAAGAGGTATTTCACCATCAAAATATAATTATTCCAATCGCCTGGCTAATTGGAATTATTACCATCAAAATATGGAATCGCATGCTTTTTGAATGAGTAATTGGTGGGTTTTGACTTTTGAGATCCAAAGTAGTAATTATGATCTACGAATTTATGATGATGTTGATTACGAATTTTGAATTGTATTGATCGATATGATAGAGCTAGGGATGGATATATAATGGTGAGTTACTGAGTTGGTCGTAGTCATGTACCCTTTCAATAACTATACGGTGAGTTATTGAGTTGCACTAGAGTTATAGAGTTGCACTAAGGCCGATAGAAACGTTGTGACATCGGGTATAAAACACTTATTCTTTCGATTGTATGATGCAATTCATTTTCGTATAAAGATAAAGAAAGTAAAAATAATTTATTTTGGTTGTGATTACCGTTATATAATAATTTGACAATAGAATTCTCATATTTTTTTTTAAAATTTGATTAGTAAAATAGAATCTACTCCGTATGTATAAAGCAGTATTTGCGTACGGTATAACCAACACAATACATCGCTATCAAAATAATATCAGTTGTTTGATATGAGTCAAGTATATTACTCACATCCAATTAATATCTTAAATATGGATATCAAACGAGCCTTAGATGTTTAAAGGGTAATTATCCTTTATTTCTCATATTGAGTGTTTTTCTTTATTATAAATCTTATACAATATAAAATATTAATCATTACTCCATTTGTTTCATAATGTCCTTCCTACTTTGTGACACATTTGCCAATTCATATTTTGCTCCTAATTAAAATTTATACCATAATGTTTTTACTACATTATGTCACAATTGTAAATACATATTTTGCACGTTCCTAATCAAAATTATAAAATTTTAATATTGATACAATAGTCAAACAAATAAAACGAAATTTCACATGAATATTTTTTATCTTGTGGATTAAAAATAATTAAATAAATTGTATTAAATTATAAATAGTATATAAATCTCAAATAAAAACAACATTGTGGAACGGTATCGTGAAGATTAGACTATTATTGTCGCTGGTGAGTTCCTCCTCGTGCTCCCTGTCTCCCATTTATTATGAACTGGAGTTTATGATTTTGCGATTTTTGATGGGTATAGTGAATCATATTTCATGTATCATGATGATAACGACGATCATGATTGATAAGGTAGTTACATACATACAAATCATGATGCCTCTTTCTCGCTCATCATTGAAATATATGCAAAGCATCTAGGAGAGGAAAAAATAACAATCTCGAAACAGGTAGGAAAATGATAATGAAATAAACTTTATAAAAAAAATTATGTATATAGCTGAGGATGTGATTACTTTGATGGATTACGACAACAATAAATTGACCATATTGTCAAGGATATAATTTTACGGCTTCATTTTTTGACCGTGTTGAAAAGATGTGGTACGAGACTCTATAGGAAAATAAACAAAAATAAAAATAATTTTTAACAAATATATATATATATATATATATATATATATACATGAAACTCAATCTTCTTAAAATCAATTTTAATGTAATTAAAAAAAAAAGAGTCTTCAACCAAAAAAAAATTAGAGTCTGCATTTATTTTGTCTCAACAAAATGAGTTGCAACTTGCAAGCAAAAAGAACTCTATTTCTGCCTTTTATCATTGAGACCAAAGATTTTTCATTTTAAAAAGTCTATAAAACTTGAGTTATATGGATAAAGATAAATTTAGTTAAAACTTATGACGGTCTTTTAAAAAGAAAATACGATGTTAAACTTATTACCAAACGTAAAAGAATTCTTCACTTTCTCTATATATGTTTAGAGAAGCTATCGGAAAATAAGGAAATACAGTTCAGAAATATGTTTAGAGAAGCTATTGTTGACCGCTTACTCGCTTAACTGACTTTGTTTCTGATTTTCTTTCAACTGCTCATTTTTTCTTCTCGTTCTGTCTGATTAAATGTCTTTTTATATATATTTGATACGATATTAGGGCTCAATAATTGACTATGTTTCTCCTTGCAACAGAGCAGCGGCTTAAAAAAATAAACAACCTGGCTCACCACTAGAGATGCGAAAAAAATGATCTGGATCAATATTTCCCGGATCGGTCCAAGACCGGACTGAGTCAGGTTTCGGTTCGGTTTGGTTCATGATCGAAAACCCTGATAAATTTATGAATAATAATAAAATAGTATAGATAATGTAATATATAAAAAATATTGATCCGGTCCGGTTTGAAAATTTTCTGTCTGGTCCAATCCCCGGTCCGTAGGTTTCAAACATACCGGTCCACCAGTCCGGACCGGACATAAATATGTTGGTCCGTTCCCCATCCATAGGTTTCAAAAAAATCCGATCCACTCGTTCGAACCGATTGTGCAACCCTACTCACCACTCACCAATAATCTAAACCCGGTTCAGTAAAAAGGATGGTGACTACTCCCTATTTTGGTGTGAAATGTTACTGTTACACTCACAGTAAAATGAAAAGGATGCTGTTTTTCTGTTTTCATTCTCCACTCTTTCGGGTTGGTATAGTCAACGGTCAACCTGCAAATGATGCATGCTCACGCTCATGGATTTTGCACTGCCCAACCAAATCCATTTTTAACCATGGATGGGTCCATGTCCAACTAAAAATCATAACCAAAATATTTCATTCTACTCTCGTCTGAACAAAGAAGTCATTTTTCCTTTCAAAACAAAACCAAAAAACAATTCTACTGTTTAAATTTTGTTAACAAATTTTTATAATGATTTATGTCTAATGAGTTTTCTAAATATCGACTTTTAAAGTTTCTTAACAAAGTAATGGTTCATCAATGATTTATAAATTTTTCTAATGATTCATACCAAAGGTTTTTAAAATAGGAAATAATTCTTAGTTGCATTGGAAGCTAAAATCACAATTAATTATTAATAGTTTTAATTTAAATTGTAGTTTAAATAATCAATCATATTCATATCATTTAAATTTATTGATCAATTTAATTCATATGATTTAGTAAAAAAATTACTTATTGGTAAATTTAAAAAAATCGTACTTTAATACATCAAAATCAAACAATAGGTATATATTTTTTTAAAATAAGTGTTATCTTTAATTTGGTGAGCAAAGAAAAGGCCATGGCGATGATTGTGATTATTGGGCGTGTACTTTGGCTGCAATTACAACATTAAAATATGATTGCAGCACTCATTTTTTTCCTGTTTAATTTAAAAAAGTGTTATGAATAAAGTTTTTCCTTGAATTTCTCTGTTTTTTTCTTGATCTGACACGACACCAAGCCATGATTGACCTGTTTTCCTCCATCTTCCCCTGTCTCTCTGTTTTCTCTATAAAATCTCACAACCTCCTCTCTTTCCTTCTCCACCGCTCTCTCTTTCTTCACTGCATCTCCATTTGCTTCTCCATCCTCAAGATGATGGTTGACAACGAAGATCTCGGATTGAGTTTGAGCTTGGGTTGTTCAAAAGCTACTAAAAATGGCAGCAACAGCGGAAGCTTCAATCGGAGTCTTCATCCTCTTCAGTTGAATCTCATGTCCTCTCCGTTTCCCCTTTGTAAGCTTCTCATACTCTCAGATCTTATTTGTTTTCCAAGACCTTATCTCTGACTGTTTGGTTGCGCGTTTTGTGCAGTAGATCGGACTTCAGATGTACCCTTCAGATCAGTAGATCCCAGATCGCTGCACAAAGGAATCGACGTTAACAGGAGCAGCGGCGAGGAAGACGAAGCCGGCGTTTCCTCTCCGAACAGCACGATCTCTTCAATCAGCGGGAAGCGTAGCGAGCGTGAGGCCACGATCGGCGCCGGAGATGACCAGGACGGCGAGCGAGCTTGCTCCAGAGGCATCAGCGACGAGGAAGACGGAGAAACCTCCCGGAAGAAACTCCGCCTCTCTAAAGAACAATCCGCCGTCTTAGAAGACAGCTTCAAAGAGCAGAGCACTCTCAATCCAGTAAGTCCTCCCGATGGCAGATCTTCGAAAATTTGATTTCATTACAGGGGTATAACCGTCATTTTGGATTTTTTTTACAGAAGCAGAAGCAGGCTTTGGCGAACCGGCTGGGGCTCCGTACGCGTCAAGTGGAGGTTTGGTTTCAGAACCGGAGGGCAAGGTTAGTAAATACACTCACTTTCTACTGCTTATTCCATTTATACCCTTGGTTATTAAACGACGTCATTTTGAAACAGGACGAAGCTGAAGCAAACGGAGGTCGATTGCGAGTATTTAAAGAGGTGTTGTGAGCAACTAACGGATGAGAACAAGAGGCTGCAGAAGGAAGTTCAAGAGCTCAGAGCTCTCAAAATGTCGCCGCAGTTTTACATGCAGATGACGCCGCCGACGACACTCACCATGTGTCCCTCCTGTGAGCGCGTCGGAGCTCCGGTGGCTGGCGCCGCCGACGTGCGGAGGTTGCCGTGGGGGTCTGTTGCAGGAAGGATTTAGTAATTAGGGAGATGATAGTGGTAATTATTAGTAATGGGAATGGATGATGTTGTTAATGTTAAGTAGTCAAAGTGATGATTCAGTCGATCGTGACTTGAATTGTATTGGGAAAAATGAAGTTGAATGGCTTTTTTAAGGCCTTAATATAATTATGGTTTTCCCTTTATACCCCTCCCCTAATGCTACATACATCTATGATTCAATGTACATCAACATTCAATATTATAATGACACATTTACATGTAGAATAACTATACCTATAAGAAAATAATTTTGCTACTTTTAATAATCCAATTCACAGTAATCTTTTGCAAATTTATCCAAATGTTCATATTCTTCAAACATTGTTCTCACAAATCGTTTTTATAAAAAAGAATAAGTTAAGTAACAAATAATTATGCAATCACAATATTCATAAAATAACGAATTTTATAAAAAAAACTAATTAATATATATTGAAATTAAGGTTAAATTTATGAGCAATTTACTTGTATAAATATACGAGGATGCTCTCTTCATTATTATGCATTTACAAAAATATTAAAGTGTATTAAGAAAGAGAAACGTTGATCGAAGAAGTAGAAGCCGTAAGCATAAGATTGTTTATCTGAGCACAATGCAACACAATGCAACACATTTACAACTGAACATTAATTATATGCGTGTAACTTATTTGTTTCGTTAAGGTTGATTACTTAGAAGATTATGGTATAGTCCTAGGAGTGAAAAGACTATTACCGTGTGTTTCCTATCTTTGTATTTTGAAATTCAATATATAAGTAGATTTTTCAATTCTCGAGAGAGGTGGTGAATTATTTTCTAGGTAACTAGTTGGTTATCCAAGATTTTCACAATAAAAAATTAGTTCTTACTTATCTTGCTCTAGATAATTAGTTCTTACTTATCTTGCTCTAGATAATCCTGCTGCTCAGTTTCCTTGATAACATTTGTTTTACTAAACTTGTTATAACATCCTTAGTTGTAGTTTCGTTGTCAAACTGAGCCTAATTAATGTTCAGTTTCATTAGAACTTGTAGCTTGTTGTTTGCTTGCTTAAGATTACTTTCGTTGTCCATAAAAACTGAACACAATTATGTTTCAGTTTCCTTGATTCTAACACACAGATCCTACAGTAAATTAACAAAAGATAAATAAAACAATTACTGTAGTAGTTTCAAATTAGATAACCAGGCTTGTATTAGTCAAATAATACTCCCTTCGTCCCAACGTCCCAATATATAGTTTTCATCATCTTTTTACACACTATTCACTATTCGATAGAATTTTATAAATTTTTCCTATATATATGAAATAATATAGTCATGTGAGATCTTGTTTGATTTGTCTCGTCGAAAACTTTACCAATATCAAAAATTTATATTTTTAAATAACGTATAACTAAAGATATTGAAGAAACATAACGCACATCGATATCCGTACATAGATAAGATGAGATCTACAGTATATTCTTACAACTAATAAAGGGAAAAAATGGAGTCCAAAACAAAACGACCATCGCATTATTTGTGTGATTTGATGGTTACTATTGTTAGGGCATGTGATTTGATGGTTACTATTGTTAGGGCATGTGATTTGATGGTTACTATTGTTAGGGCATGTGATTTGCTCTGCTTTTGTTTTCTTGCCACTTCATCTTCATCTTCTTGTCTTTGATTAACTAAATTATTGCCTGTATAACAGTTCATCACGTTATATATATCCTCCGCTCACTCTCATAATTATCTTCTTGTTTCTCTTTCTTGACACTATTTACTATTTAAAGGAATTTTCGTAATTTCGACCAATATATAAATAAAACGTAGTCATGTGTGGTCTTGTTTGATTCGTCTTATCGAGTACTTTAATAATATTAAAATTTTATAATTAGAGAGATTAACGATACAAAACGCGCATCGGCAAATGTGTCCAAAAGAAACAAGAAGATCATTGTAGGACGGAGGGATTATCACATATATGTCTTGTTTTCATTCTCCTTTACTTCGTTCGATCAGGCCAAATAACATTTATTTTCCTTGTCATAACAAATTGATGACGAGTTTATCGTTCCGCCTCTTTAAGTTCTTCCCGTTTTGTACTTTGCACTTGGATTAAGGCATGTCTAATCAAAACAAGAGTGTAAGTAATGACACGTTAAATAATAAAATCCAATCAATAGGAAAATTATTAGAGGGAAAAATGTTGATTTGATTGATAAAGTGTTGTTAAGATATGAATAAAATAAATAAAGTAAGGGTATTATGGGGAGAAATTAATGGATATAAATAGAAATGGAAAGAACTTAAGGGGACACCCAAAACGGAAACAGGAAGAACTTAAAGGGACGGAAGGAGTATAAATGTTCAAGTTATAAAAAATATCTTAGATTTGTATAGCCAAATAAATGAAGTAAAGAATACATTATTTATGTGACTCATCATACAATCATACATTCATACCCTAATACTATTAATAGAGTTAAAATTCTTTTGGCAATAAAGTAAGTAGGGATTCTCATACTAACTTCTATTAATGGAAGAAGATCAAAAGAAATGTAACGTGATACCTAACTATATATGCATTGTTTAGCGGAAATATTACTCTTATGTGTCTTGACATACACTCGGATGTTTTTCTGTTAATACAAGAAGGGTGTCAAAAGGTAATATATGTAGAAAGTGGGTAATGGTAGAGATAAATGTGAATATGAATGGTCTAACTATTTTTGATGTGATGTGCACTCATGTTTGTTTTCTTTCCTTTTGTGGTTTAACATCATGATATTGGATTCCCATATAACTCTCCCTTATATTTTTGATGTGAAATGTCGAGTGATCTTTTGATGAGAAGAGACACAACATAATAATGGTATTTCACATGATCATATTGTGATACCAATTGAAGCACGAAGTAATTGTGTCCTTTAATCAACGGTGCAATTATTAATATGGAATAAAACTATTAATGGAGATTTATACTGTAATCCAGATATTTTAGGAGTCGCACGCTATTGC
Organism: Oxyria digyna; assembly: GCA_029168935.1. Lineage (NCBI taxonomy): Eukaryota > Viridiplantae > Streptophyta > Magnoliopsida > Caryophyllales > Polygonaceae > Oxyria > Oxyria digyna. The sequence goes on along the minus strand of JAPVLV010000011.1, from coordinate 30,817,072 downwards.
TAGTGGCCAGTACGACTTATGAGATTAATAAGATTAAGCTCATGACTAGAATAACTGGGTCCTATGAGGTCACACACTTAGAGTTTACGGACTAGATCATGCGAATCCGAAGGCCCGATTAGCCTATAGGATTTGGGGTAGGTGGAACAATAAACGAGGTGAATTGTTCACCGGGTGTCAGATAACCGTTATCAGTTATTTAGAGTTTTGACCAAGGTAAACATGTGTCACACATGCCCAAGGAGCAAGTGTCCACACCTTAGACACTTGTCCTCTTCCTTGCACACCAAGGAGTTGGCTTGGACCCCAAGTTGTCTTGGCCTCCAAGTTCTTACCTTGGGGTTCAAGGACTAAATGCCTATATATAGGCCTCTCTTATTCCAATAGAGAGCACCCAACACACTAGACACACCATATATTCCACACCCCGCACATCCTTGTGAATTTCGGTCTAGCAGAAGAAACCATAAGGAGATCCAGTTTATTGCTCGTGTGGACTAAGTAGAGAAGTCACATTTGAGACTTTCATCTCTGTCTTTCGGCATCTACGAACACGCATCAAGAGGTATTTGATTCTTCTTATATACATGATCGGTATCAATATATGCATGAGATCCTTATTAGATGTTAGGAAAGTGTTTCTTGAAATTCCGCTTTAAGCATCTAAATTCCCTAACAGTGGTATCAGTGTTGGAGCCCAGGTATTCGCGATATCACAATCAAGACCTCGCGAGATCTGGCCAGTCAATAATCTTCAAGCACTGGAGACCTCCTTCACGCCGACTGATACAACAACTTAGATTCCATCTTCTTTTGGATCAAAATCTGGTTTTCTTCACTGTTCTTCGTGTTCTTGAGTTCCCGAAACACCTGCGCAACCAAACCGGAAGGATGAACCCCCAGATTTGGCTCTCTGACGCCCAAGTCAGTAACGATCACAAGCAAATAGGAGTAACGAACCTAAATAACACCAAACTATAACCAAAGAGAAGAAGGAAACGATCAAAATCCACTTCTAAACCATAGAAGCCTTATGAACCAAACCAATAAAACAGTGAAATGGCGAATCTCAACCAAACGTCACGATTCTTACACCAAAAGCATGAATACGGTACCGAGAATCAAAATTCAAGTACCGATCATCCGATTCTCCACGAACATAGATGAATCGGGAGGAAGAAGACGATCCCGAATGAGGTTTCGTCCTCTGTGTGTTTCTCTCTTGCTCAAGGGGAAAAGCTTTTGATGCCGAAAAGATGCCTTTCTCTCTCCTTTCTGTTACGATTTATATCCAGATCGCGGGCCCCACTTTATCCGATCTCGCTCTCCTTGCTTATTGGGCCGCTTATTGGGCTTTCTTTCCCGGTCCTCTCACGAGTCTCTTGGGCCTTCGCGGTTCACTGGGCCGTCGCGAGCCGGTTTGGTTCCCGTCCTGAGAACCGGGTCCAACATCCAGCCCCCCAAGTTCTTGTTCTTCGCGAGAGCAAGGCTTGGGTAGTTTTTCTTGAAGCCGGGATCTCAGGTCGTATTCCGGGGATTCTTTTTTCGACTTTCGCTCGCGACGCTTTATTTCCATCGCGCTCATTTCGAATTTTAAATATGAGACGTTTCGTCTCCCGCGCTCTAACATCTTTCGACACGTGTCAATCATCCGGACCTTCTCCCTTTCCTATATAAACCAGTTGAATCGTACTTTCTCCTTCTTCTTCACTCCGCCTGTTTCATATCCCTCTGTAAAAACCTCTCGAAATAATCCTCTCTAAGGTCTCGTTTCTAATCACTCGATCGTGCAAATAACTGCAAATGGAAGGTATGTCTTACTTCTAGTTCGTCTTTTGCTTTACTCTATGCTACTATCATCTTCGATTCTCGATTTTTTTACGTATTTCCGTCATTATAGTACATGTTCGAAGCTCCTGTTTAGCTTTTATGGCGGTCCGACGGGTTTCTCCGCCTTCACTTTGGTTTTTATATGGGCGGCGCCGCCTCCCTTTTGCTCTCTAAACCCTAACCTTTCTGGCGTTCTTCTCTCGAGGGCGTTCAAGCTCTTGGCTTTTTGTTTTTTCTGAGTTCCTCATACTCAAGTGTTCTTCCTCAGTGTTCATCCCCATGTCTTTTCAACTTCTCCTCAGATCTTTCTTTTTCCGTTTTCCAGGGACTTCTTTGTTTTTCTCTTTATGGCTCGCGAGGTTCATTATCCACCCTTGCGTTTCGTATTCCTGCCCTGGAGAACTGACTTCCCTTTTCTTTCCTCGTTATTACACAGGCCAAACTTCAAGAAATAAAGATGTCGCGGGTCCTTCCACATCAAGTTCTGATGCTGGGAGCAACAATAATTGTTCTCCCGTCCAAAATCCTGAGGATGTGGACCTTGGTTTCGGGGACGAGGAGGATAATTACACTTGGAAAGGCAATCTTCTCCGTATACAGATTGACGATTGGCTTACTAAACCCGCGAGTCCTGTACAGATTTTGACCTGTCGCGTTCGTTTTTCTAAAGCCAAGAACCTCGGCAACAAATTTACCGCCCTTAATACTACTCTTCAATTTCGTGACCTTTTGGCCATAGCTGATGCCTACCCGTTTCCAGAGGGCACCATTTTCGCGTTGCCCTCTTCCGGAGGAACCTCCCTTGACGAATACGGGTGTTTCTTCGCGATTAGTCGCTCTTCTCTCGTGGCGGGTTTTCGGCTTCCTCTTACGAGTTTCGTTCGGAAACTCCTGATACAATTAGGCTACAGCCCTGCCCAAATGCATCCCAATTTCTGGCGCATTGATGTCATTTATACAATTAGATGTCAAGACATAGGTGTGAAACCCAATCCTTTCCATTTCTTTCTCATGTTCAATTCACGTAAGGCTCCCGATGAAGAAGGAATGTTCACGGCCTTCAAACTTGGGGGGACTGAGTGGGATGCTCCTCCTCAGATTACCAAATGGAAAACTGATTGGTTTCTTATTCGGCCGCCTCCGAACTCGGGATTCTCCATTAAGATTGCTGAGATCGCTGCCCAGCCCAAGGCTGGGAACTGGAGCCAAGCTAAAAAGGATAGTCTCATGGCGAAGTATCACGACTTTTCAGACCTCTCGTCTAAACGCATCTTCGCGAGGTGCATTACTCCCGAAGTATTAGCCCAACGAGGCTTAAGTCTTGAACACCACTATGGTATTTTCGTAGTCGCGAGTGTTTTTGCTCTTTGTATTTCTTATAAACTTCGCGTACTAATGCTTTGATTTCCACTCTTTTCAGGCAAGAATTTCTTCTCCAAACTTCCCAATCTTGACAGCTCAGATGATTCCTTTGATGACGATTTTATAGATGAGACCCCCGTCCCTGCTGCAAAAGGAAAAGGCCGCGACCAAGCCCAAGGCCTCTGCTCCTGGTGACGCTCAGGCCCTCAAGCCCAAGCGCAAGCAAAGGGGTTCCGTTGGTGGGATCCGTATTCAGGAGCCATTAGCCGAGGAGAATGAACCTTTGGCTGATGATACTCCAGTTGGTCAAACCACGCCCCTCACAAGAACTCCAACTCCGGTGAAAACCATCCTTCCCCCAAGGCCCAGAGGAACACCTGCTTCAAACTCCGGGGTTGCAACGGAACGAGCATCGGCAACCGCGAAGGGCAAGCAACCGATGGTTTGCGAGGAACATGGGAATGTCCCTCCTCGGGGCTCGTCCGTGGAGGATTCAATCTTTCTCGACGAGGAGACTGTGAGGAAGTTCTTTGGTAAGGATCGTCCCTGCCTTCCTGAGATTCCTGAATGCCTTGAGGGCGTCATTCGTGGTGGTGCGGGAATTTCTACGGTTGCTCTTGTGGTGAGTCTTTGTGCTTTGTTTTCTTTGTTACTTTCACTTGGAGCTTTCTAATTTTTCCTTATCTTTTGGTTGTAGGGGATGCTCTTCTTTGAAGCCATAGGGCAATATGGCCTTACTGTCGAGGATGCAAAGAAGAGTGTGGATAAGGATTATTGACGAGGCGAATCGTCGTATGCCAAGTCAAAGTAATCCTAACAAGCTCACTAACAAGTATAGTAGGCAAGCAAGGGTCGAAATCCCAAGGGAGTCAGGTTATCAATTCTATAAGTAATGAAGATGATTAACTAGTGAAAGTAACCAAAGTTTTTTTTTATAATGTATCAAGAACAAAGTACCGAAGGTTGATTTGGGTTGTAATTTATCAAAGGAAGACGTTTCACTTGACAAATATCCACTAACAGGTTGACAAGTTGATCATTAACTCCTTTTAGTCCTATGTCGAATTATTCATATGATCGGCTTAATCCTTGTTCTAATGTAGTTATTAGTCCAACTAGTCCTTATAACCCTTACTGAACTATAACCCTGAAACTATCAAGATTCAATAATAAAGCAGATTTAAGTTCAAGAATGGATAGATACATGCAATACCGTAGACTACTAGTCAGATACTCGACATGCACTCAATTCTCTTCACAATTTGACATTCACAACTAGTTCATGCAAATTGTGTGTGCTACAATCAAGTAAGATATTTCAACTAGAAATAAACAAACTCTAGCAATATGAATAAGATGATTCTACTTAGATGGCCAATCTAAATGAGCAAATATGATTCAATGATAATACGCACAAGAGAATAAAGACAGTCAAATGAATAGAACAAAGGAAAGAAGTCTCACAACTTAATCAATCTGAAAGCTTCAAATGCCAAGCAAAACAATGGAGGTTTAGCAACTCATGGGTTCTTGAGAGAAAAACTAAGAAACTTGGAATATGGAATGTAGAAGATGGAAGATGATCTCAAAACCCCTCACAACTAAACCTATAAGTCTCTGCCCAATAAAACTGATGCAATTACTAACAAAAACGTTACAAAACATAAAGAAGTTTCTAAATCGGAAAATGGAAGAAAGTCTTCGCAGGCGGAATCCGCGATCGCGGTTTGGGACCCGCGGTCGCGGATTTTGTGCTGTAAAACTAGCTGGTCCAGTGGAATTTCCGCGATCGCGGTTTTGGACCCGCAGTCGCGGAAATGGCTTATGTGGCTTCGTCTTCATCTGCCTCCAATGCTACATGTGGTCTTCTTCCTGTGGTCTTCATGCAGCTTCGACTCCTCTTCTTATGCTTCAATGCTCCGTATCATCCTCTGTAATCTCATATGTAGCTCAACTCTCCAAAACTCCGTAATTACAGAATACATCATAACATCTAGCATAATCCTATGCAAAATGAGCTAATAACCTATAGTAGCGCTATGTCAAATACCGCTTATCAATTATGAGGCCATTATAGAGCAGAGTCGCGAGCATAAATCTGCACGCGACAAGGCAAGACAAGCCTTGGAGGCGCAAAAGACGAAGAATGCTGAGCTGGTAAAAAAGGTGGGTGAGATGGAGATTGCGGCCAAGGTGGAAAAACGTAATCACAAGACGGTGATGGGCAAGTTGAGGCAGGAAATGACTGAAGCCATAGCCCGTGCCCGTCGCGAAGGAGCTGCCCAATACGCTTCAAGTTATCGTGAGCAAGATCGTATTGACTTCATCAGCACGGCTCGCAGCGTCCTTCTGATTGCCTCGCTCAAGGGCCAACTCAAGAAACACCGAGTGCCTAAGTTTCCTTATGATCCTTCAGACTTTTGCGGCTATTCGGGGGAGCTTCTTGAGTACGTTCCTCCTCCAATCGGCACTTACGTGGACGACGACGCGAGCCTCCTTGAGGGTTAGACAGTGGGTCCAATGAAGCAAGGTACAAGAATTGTTGAGGGGAAAGAGGCTCAAGTCCCGATCGTCCCGGCTCCCCAAAGACTTAAGAGGAAAAGAGAAGTGATTTATTCGGAGGAGGGGGAGCGCGAGACCGGGTCTCCACTTAAACGTTTTCATGCTGAGACTACGAAGAAGGGCACTCGCGATGGGACTGTGTTGATTGATAGTGATGAGACTGCCGAGGCTGAGAACATCGCGTCTACGGAGGATGCTGGGGGGTAGGGCAGATGCTCGCGATGATGTGGTCGATAACGTTGATGATTACCTCAACATTCCTACGGGGCATGCCGACGATCAGATTTGATCCTTTTGTTTTTATGAACTTTTTCTATAAGTATTTGGGTATGTAATACGTACCATGGTTTATTTACTTTTGGTGGGTCGTGGACCGTGTGTGGTCGCGAGCCTTTGAATTATATTTTGTGTTTGTGGAAGGCAAGACTTCTTTTCGTACTTGCCAATTTTATGTCCGTTGCTTCTTACTTCGGCGTTTAATTCTGTACTTGCTTTCACATTTATTTCTCTACCTACTTTTACTTTCTCAACCACCTTTCCTCCCACCTACTTTTCTCATTAATGGTGGGTTGGGTGCTCCGTCCCCCTATATAATGGTTCTTTCTCCCTCTTCTTTGTTTCTGCCTTGTGCGAAAGAGTTTGTCATGGCCAGATGGAGGCGGACTCGAGAGGGGACTCTCGGGGAAACTTTCACCATTCCGATGGATTCATCCACCATTTCAGAGGGTGCTAGCTTGGTAGGTGCTCTTTGAGTTTTCTATTCTTCGTCGATGCATTTTGTGCCTTAGTTCTTTTCTTAAATGTGTGTAGCGCTTTCCAAAGGATCATTGTGACAGGCATCTTAGCCACTTTGGTGGTCGCAATCTCATACTTTGTGTTAACTTTGAGCCTTGGGACGTGACGCTGGACAAGGCTGGGAGTTCCTACTTCTTGGGTGAAGGCTGGTCTGATTTCGTCGAGGACCATAACCTTCAGGAGGGAGACGAGGTTATTTTTACCATGTGGCGTGCTAATCCTCCTGAGATTCCAATTCAGACCGCGGTCTATAAAGTGAAGATCGTAGTTCCCCTTTAATGTTAGTGCATTCGCGACTGCATGTTGTTTGACAACTCCCTCCTTTCTTCCCCCCCATAGCATTCGCGAGGGTGCCTGCATCCTTGGGGGATGTTATGCAATAAAAGAGAGGGAGTGGGTGTGGTGGTGTTTGTTGGATTTTATTTTGCTTAACTCGTGACCGGTACTTGAATGTAGCAGGTGATGCGTAATGAAAACTGAAATAGCTTATATTTATAATGGTATCGCGTTCGCGAACAAAAACGAATACGCTTGCCACCCTAGTGGTAGAGTCATTTCATAATTTTGAACAGATTCAATTGAGCCAAAACAAATAACAAGACATGTAAACGAGAAAGAAAGTCTCCCCGATCGTTTATGCTCCTCAGAATAACCCTGATTACTGCGTGTGTACTAGCCAGTAATAGGGCTTACAACCTTTTCGATCATTGTTTTGTGAGCAAGTCAGAATTTCCTGCGTGTTTGAGTGCGCAGTGGTGTTATGCTTATGTTATCGTGATGAAATGATATAATTTGCGTATTCCTTTCATGATACCTGAGCAAAGGCGTGTTGAGTGCCTCAGTAATTCTGAGCTCGCGAGTCAGAGCTTGTGAGTCGGTTCTATCATTGTGATGAGTTGTAGACTGCTCGCGATGTCTAACTGGGCAGTGGTGGCTTTGATGCCCCAGCTTAACCTCGCGAGCATTTTCAAGATCATTTGCTACTTTTTGACAAAAATTTCTGCAATAAGCAAAGAGATGGGGTTGCCATTAGATCTCTGCGTGACTTTGTGAGTCATGACATAAGTAGTGATTTTATTGGTCACGCGACTGGTTTGAAGCTTTCAAGTGTATGGGCCAATCAGTCGTCGTGCCTCACGCCTTGACGGATTATTAAAGCGTCAAAGGTCGTGACTTCGTGATCAAAGCGAGGAGGACTTGCGTCATTAAACGTCATTGATTTTCACGGCTTCGCGAACTATGGGGGTCTATTGGAGCCCTGGCATAGTAACATGGCTTCACGACCTGGGTGGGTGCTCTTGGCCCCAGCCCAACGTCATGGCTTCACGGCCTGGGTGGGTGCTCTTGGCCCCCAGCCCAGCGTCATGGCTTCACGACTTGGGTGGGTGCTCTTGGCCCCAGTCCAACGTCATGGCTTCACGACCTGGGTGGGTGCTCTTGGCCCAAGCCCAGTGTCATGGCTTCACGACCTGGGTGGGTGTTCTTGGCCCCAACCCGGTATCATGGCTTCACGACCTGGGTGGGTGCTCTTGGCCCCAGCCCAGCGTCATGGCTTCACGACCTGGGTGGGTGCTCTTGGCCCCCAGCCCAGCGTCATGGCTTCACAATGCAGTGAGTGCGCACTCATCTGTCATCATGGCTTCGCGACCTGGGTGGAAGCTTCTTGGCCCCAGCCCAGCGTCACGGCTTCGCGACCTGAGTGGGTGCTCTTGGCCCCAGCCCAGCGTCACGGCTTCGCGACCTGAGTGGGTGCTCTTGGCCCCCAGCCCAGCGTCACAGGACAATATTCATACTTGTCTATATGAAGAGTGTGGTTGTACCTTTTATTCAAGGCTGTTGTTCCCTCTCTTTCGGCGAAAGTATTTATTCTCTTTGTAACCCGGCTATAGATTTGGTTGTTTTAACCTCATTCGGTTCTTTTGCCTGCATAGAGTTTGTTAGATAGAATGTTCGCGAGCATTGTATGCACGACAAATAGTTTATGCGTAAGGCAAAGTATATTTCTGAGTGAAAGGTTCGTACCTGTGGGGGGAACGGGCTAGGCGTAATAGCGGCGTAGTCACATCACATTCCAAGAGTTTGCAACGTGATTCTCGAAGCTATCCTTCAGTCGACAGGCCCCCGGTGCGACTTCGCGATCCACTATGTATGGCCCTTCCCAGCCGGGGTCAAGTTTTCCTCCCTCTGTCTTTCTCAGAACGAGATCTCCTTTCACGAAGCCTCTCACCTTGACATTTTTGTTATAGTACTTCGCGACACTAGCCTTGTGTGCGGCTGCTCTGATCACGTCCATCTCTTGCGACTCTTCGCGAAGCTGTAACTCCATATTCATCTTCTCATCGTTGGTGTCTTGGTCATAATGGAGGATTCTTTCATTTGGGAATAATAATTCCACCGGGACTACAACTTCGACACCATAAGCGAGGGCAAAGGGGCTTTCCCCCGTCGCTTTTTTGATAGTCGTGCGATTGGCCCAGAGGGTGAGAGGGAGGACTTCAGCCCACCTCCCCTTCGCGCCCTCCAGCCTCTTCTTGAGGTCCATGACGATGCTCTTGTTGACAGCCTCTACCTGGCCGTTGCAATGAGGATGTGCAACAGAGGCAATTTTCAGCTTGACACCAAGGTCGTTGCACCATTTTAGCAGTTGGGGAGAATTGAATTGAGGGCCTCTATCTGTGACAATCTCTTGAGGGAGGCCGTAGCGACAAATGATATTCTTCCATAGGAACTTATTTACAATCGGGACAGTTGTGGACGCGAGCGCTTCAGCCTCAACCCATTTGGTGAAGTAATCCACAGCCACAATAATGTATTCGAGTTGTCCGGGAGCCTTTGGCTTAAATGGACCAAGAAGATCCAGGCCCCACATCGCGAACAGGATGGGGCTGCTCATGATCTGAAGTTCCACACTAGGTTGGTGAGATGCGGGGGCAAAGTATTGGCAAGCTTGACAAGCTCGCGATATCTCCTGCGCATCCTGCTTCATTGTAGGCCAGAAATGCCCTTGGCGAAGTGCCTTGTAAGCCAAAGATCTCCACCCTGCGTGAGTCCCACAAAGCCCCGCGTGCAATTCTTCCAGAAATGACTTTACGTCATAATGCGCCATGCATTTCAATTCGTTGGGATTTCCCCCCTTTTGTACAGCTCACCCCTATTGATGTAAAAGCGGGCGACTTTTCTTTTCAGCTGCAAAAGTTCTTTGGGATCAGATGGTCCGCGACCATTTTTCAGATAGTCAATAATTGGTTGGCGCCAATCGTCACTTGAGTAACTGATCCTCATCATTTCAATCTCATGGCTGATGGCACTCTCCTCTTTTACAAGGAAGAAGTACTTCGGAGGAGCCTCTTTTGACACAATAAAGCAAGACCTTTTCTCACGCTCTTCTTTAGGACCTTCCCAACTCGCACCTTGCTTCGCGAGTGCGTCAACTTTTCAGTTCTCATCCATCGGGATTGCTTGGATCTCGAAGTGTTTGAACAAAGAGATCAGTGTCGCGACCCTAGCATGATATTTAGGCAGGTTCCCCGTTCTAGCTTCATAGATTCCTTGCACTTGTTTCACAACGATCTCTGAGTCGCATCGACAAGATAATATTGCAATAGATATGCCAATGGCTAGCTCCAGGCCGGCGATCAGAGCCTCATACTCAGCTTCATTGTTAGTTGGTTTGAATTTGAGAGCAATGGCGTGGCTTATTTCCTCACCTGTAGGCGAAGTGAGAACCACGCCCGCTCCGCACCCCTCATCGTTCACTGCTCCGTCGGTGTGCATAACCCACATCATTTCTTCTCCATACAGATTCGGGGCTTCACCCTCCCTGAAACTTGTCTCGACTATGAAATCTGCAAGCGCCTAAGCCCTGATCACGAGCCTCGGGCGATACACAACATCAAACTCTGACATTTCTATGACCCACTTCGCGAGCCTCCCTGCTACTGTTGGCTTTGTCATGAAACCATGGAGTGGTAAATCTGTTAAAGTCTCAATTGGGTGTGCGTGAAAGTAAGGCCGGAGCTTCCGAGCAGCTGTTATCAATGCGAGCACAGACTTTTCTATGGGAGAATACCTGGTTTCAGCTGGCAGTAATGCGCGACTGAAAAAATATACTGGCTTTTCGAGTTCGCGAACAAGAACTGCACTCACTGCCCTCGAGCTTTCCGCGAGATACAATTGAAGAGTCTCGCCCGAAATCGGAGAGGATAGAATCGGGAGTCTTGACAAATGTTCCTTGAGGCTCGCGAAGGCTTGATCACATTCTGCAGTCCACTCGAAGTTTTTGGGCTTCCTCAAGATCTCAAAGAATGGAAGATTGCGCCCGGCTAGCTTGGCGCAAAACCTTCCCAGATAATTTACTCTGCCTACAAACCGCTGGACTTCATGCGTAGACCTGGGTGGTTGGAAATCAAGTACTGCTTTGACTTTGTCCGGGTTAACTTCTACGCCTCGGGCACTGATCATAAAACCCATGAACTTTCCTTCAGTCACGCCAAAGACGCATTTATCCGGGTTTAGGCTCATCCCATATTTTCTCAGAGTCGCGAATACCTCCACAAGATCGCGAGCATGGTCACTCTGTTTCTTACTCTTCACCACAATGTCATCGACATACGCTTCAACTGTGTCTCCCATCTGATCACTAAAGATCCGATCGACGAGCCTTTGGAATGTAGCTCATGCATTATTAAGACCGAAAGGCATAACCTTGTAGCAAAAGGTCCCCTTATCTGTTATGAATGATGTGTGCTCTGAGTCTAGAGGGTTGACGAGGCGAATTTGTCGTGTGCCAAGTCAAGTAATCCTAACATGCAAACTAAGTAATATAGTGCGCAAGTAAGGGTCGAATCCCAAGAGAATCAGTTTATCAAATTCTTAAGTTATCACAATGACTAACCAATAAACGTAACCAAAGGGTTTTTTTTTGTGGTTTTGATACGAAGTATCGAATGTCAACTTGGTTATAACAAGATTAAGCGAAGTGTTCCACTTAGCGATTATCCACAATTAGATTAACAAGTTGATCTTAGAATCCTTTTTATCCCTATGTCAAGTTCTCAAGTGATCGTTCTAATTCCTGTTCTTGAATAGTTATTAGTCCAACTAGTCCTAATAACCCTTACTCGATTATAACCTTGAAACTATCAAAGTTCGATAACAAAGTAGCAATGCATTCAGGAATAGATAGATACATGCAATATCATGGACAACTAGTCGGATACTTGACATGTACTCAACTCTCTTCTCTAATAACAATCACAACTAGTTCATGCAAATAGATTGTGCTACACAACAAGTATGATAATTCAACTAGAAGTATCAAACTCTAGCAATATGAACAAGACACAACTAACTTAGGTGATCAATCTAAAGTAGTAAATCTAGTTCATGGACAATACAAACAAGAGAGTTGAGACAATCAAAGAGTTAGACAAAGGGAAAGAATAAACTCACAACTTGTTGAATCCAAAAGCTTCAAACGCCAAGTGAAACAAAGACCTTTAGCAACTCATAAGTTTGTGAAAACTCTTCAAAAACTTAAGCAAAAACCAAGGTTCCTTCATCAAGGATGATCATCCACAACTTAAATAGCATTCAGCTATTGTAACAGCTGAATTAAGATACTAAAAACGTATAGAAAGTTACAGAATTAAACACAAATTACTTCAAATGGCAAAGACATCAATTTGATTCTTCTGTCGAGGAACCGCACCCGCGGGTTGAGAGCCGCGGGCGCGGCTTGAGGTTTCTCGGATCCTTAGCTGAGTGGTGAATCCCGCGGGTGCGGCTTTGTTGTCTGAGGCAGCAGCTACTGATTTCTTCAAGTCTTCGTCTTCGTCCTCGTCTTCGTCTTCAGCAGCTTCTTCCTTATCCTTCAATGCTTCCAATGCTTCGTATCATCTCGTATGTAAATCTTCTCTCGAACAGCTCCATGATACAGATTACATGGAAACAAATAACATAATCCTATACAAAACTAGCTAATAATCCATAGTTGCGGTATGTAAAACACCGCTTATCAAACTCCCCCATACTTAGACCTTGCTCGTCCCCGAGTAAGCTAAAAGAAACTTACTCTTTTACAATAATCACTCAAAGATCTCAAGAAGTATGAAAAAGAAAGTAACTACAAATCACTAACACATTTAGTATACAAACAATATGATGAGAAAAGAATCTATCAATTTGGTCCTCCATAGTGGTTGACATGCAAAAAAAATTCGTCCTAAGACACTCATTTCACTCATTTTGCCTAGGCGCCTCGAAAGGTTTTCACCTAGCCAGTCATTTCATTTTCAATCTCACCATTCCTTCCCGCCCTCAAGTCCTTTTTTTGCCAAGCCTAATGCAAGCCGAATGACCCGCTTATTGCATGGATTTTTCTATCCCAGGATTTTCATTTGCCTTTTTTCGTATTTTTGTGGCTTTTTCTGTTTTTAATTCCATGCAAAGTACAAACTTGATTAAATAAAACCGAAGGGAAATAACGAGGAAATAAAACTACTCTAGGATAAGCAATGAACTAATTTCCCTCCCCCATACTTGAAGTGCACAATGCCCTCAGTGTGTAAGGCATAGAAAAATAATGAGGAAGAGAGAAAGATGCTCACTGATCCGGGTCATCCCGGTTTGGATAGTCGGGCCAACGAGCCTGCATGTCGAGCCGTAAGTCATCCACCGACTGTTGCAGCCTCTCAACATTGTGGTTCACCGCCTGAACCATAAATGATCGTCCATTGTAAATGAACTGGATGGCCGAGATGAAGGTGGTTTCAGAGACGGCCTTGGACTTGAGGCTCGCCAGAAACTGATAGGTAGCCTCGGCATGAGTGGGAGCTGGCCTGAACAAGAAACCATGCAACCCTGCATGCTCAAGCATGGCCTCAGTGCACGCCGTCATACCCAAATCATCGAGCGTACGTCGATGGAAAAATCTCGTGGCTATACACTGCTTAGCCCTTAAAAAGGCTAAGTTTGCCTGAACCTGTTGTTGCCACAAATCATTTTTGTGGCCTCGAGACGTCCCTGTGAAATCAGCAAACAATGGACGACAGAGGCGAAAGCCGCGGGCGCGGGTTGGGAGCCGCGGGTGCGGTTTTTGCTTTTGTCTGATTTCTGGCGAGGAGGGAGCCGCGGGCGCGGTTTTGGAGCCGCGGGTGCGGTTTCTGCGAGCTGGAGAATTTCTTGGCAGGGCGAGGTAGCGGGCGCGGGTTTTTGAGCCGAGGTTGCGGTTGGATTCCGGCGCGGGTGCGGCTGTGGAGGAGGACTTGGTGGGAGGGTGTTGGTGTTGGGAAAGAGAAGTGGAAGGTAGGGTATGAGGGAAGTGGGAGGTGGGAGAGTTTTATGTGGTGGGAGGTAGAGAATGAAATTTGATATGGAGAAGGGTAGAAGATGAAATTTGATATGGAGAAGGGTAGAAGATGAACCGTCAATTCCTTCTTCTTCTTCTTTTTTTCGATAAACGAAAAGAAGAACCGTCAATTCCTTTAGTAGCCAACGACCATCGTCTTCTCGTCTTGAATTCCTAGAAAATAGAAAACAAAACAATTAAAAAGAAAATGAAATTTAAGGGAAAAGAAGAATACCCTGGGTTGCCTCCCAAGCAACGCCTTGGTTAGAGTCGTAGCTCGACTTGGTTTCCCGTCTTCAATTTTCAAAAGTTGGCTCTTCTAGAGCCATTTCATCGAAAGACACTTTGGTGAATCCCTCATGGTAAGGTTTTAACCTTTGACCATTCACCTTGAAGACGTTGTGGTTGTCCTTGTCAAACAACTCCACGGCGCCATGAGGAAAGACGCGAGCAACAACATACGGGTCATTCCACCGGGATCGCAACTTACCCGGAAAAAGTTGAAGACGAGATTGGTAGAGCAAGACCTTATCTCCCACCTTGAAATATTTCCTCAAGATGTTCTTGTCATGCCAAGCCTTCGTCTTTTCCTTGTAGATCACCGCATTCTCATACGCATCCCGGCGTATCTCTTCAAGCTCTTGGATTTGCAACTTCCTAAAGTCGCCTACCTCATCCAACTCCATGTTGAATTTTTGCACCGCCCACCATGCCTTGTGCTCTACAACCGGTGCCTGCACAATAGAAGGAAGAAGCTTTTCGCTCTCCAAAGTTAGTAGCATGGGCCGACCGGCCAAAATTCTACCCGAAGCGTCTAGACGAGCTAGAACACTTTGAATCTTAGGTGGAAGAGACAAATCAAGTGTTGGTGAGTGAACGATGTTGTGTTCTAATACACTTTGTAATTCATCTAAGCCGAAGATATTGAAAACATCTTGGACTATAGGATCAATTACATCAATTGAACAAATAGACGCAGCATCTTCGACGGGGTGTTTCATAGCATCAAAAATGTTAAATTGAACTATTTCCCCCATCGAACTCTAAAGTAAGAGATCCACTAGCCAAATCAATCTTTGTGTTAGCGGTTCGCATGAAGGGCCTCCCAAGCAAAATAGCAGCTTGCCCATCATGTTCCATGTCTAACACAAAGAAATCAGCGGGAAAGAACAAATTATCCACCATAACCAAAACGTTTTCAACTACACCTTTAGGATACACGGTGGACCTATCGTCTAGTTGAATAACAACTCCGGTTTCATGAAGTGAACCTAACCCAAGAATCTTATAGAGAGAGTAAGGCAACACATTTATCGATGCACCCAAATCGAGCATGGCTCGTTCAAAATGTGTGTCGCCTATACGGCAAGGTATGTTGACCATGCCCGGATCGCTGCACTTCTTAGGCATTCGCCTTTGAAATACAGCGGAGACACGCTCGCTTACCGTCACCTTTTGTTGCCCTTTCAACTTTTGATTCCTCTTGATTGTGCAAAGTTCTTTTAAAAACTTTGCATATCGAGGAATGCTTTTAATTAACTTGAGCAAGGGGATGTTTACCTCACATTTGCTAAACGTCTCAAACAACTCCTTGTCGTTTTCCGGCCTTTTGGTGTTCCTAAGGGCATCGGGAAACGGGGCGGGAGGCTTGGTGGAGTCGAGAGGTGGAAAGTTGGGGCGAACGTAGTTGTCCTGTCTTAACTGGAAATCCCCCCGATCCCCCACTTCGAGTTCAGCATTTTGTGAAGGAAAGTCCGAAATATTTACCTCAGTAGAGGAGCCACGGGCGCGGTTTTCAACCCGCGGGCGCGGTTTTCAACCCGCGGGCGCGGTTTTCAACCCGCGGGCGCGGTTTTCAACCCGCGGGCGCGGTTCTTCAGGAAAATTGCTTTCTGGCTCAGTGGAGGAGCCGCGGGCGCGGTTCTCGACTGTCCTCAGAATCCAATTTTTCAGCAGAAGCCTCGACAAGGTTTTTGGTTTCCCCCAAAATCTTACCACTTCTTGTTGTCACTGCACTTACATTTCTAGTTGGATTCACCACCGTTTGGGACGGTAGAGAATTGGAATTTTGTTGTGCAATGGTGGTAACAGCTTCAGCCAACTGCCCAATTTGCTTCTCCATGTTCTTGATGCTCGACTCGGTCGTTTGAACATGAGTTGTGAAGTGTTGAGTCAAGGATCTCAGCAGCTCTGCAGTAGACGGTCCAGCATTGGGTCGAGGGCCTTGAGCTTGTTGTTGGGGCTCATTTGGATCACGCCATCGAAAATTGGGATGATCTCTATACCTCGGGTTGTAGTTGTTTTGTTGATCACCACGAGGTCGTGGGGGTCCATACCCACCAGCAGCAGCATTGACTTCAGCAACGTCTTCACCTTCAAGCTCAGGGCATTTATCTGTAAAATGAGAAGGGTCAGCACAAATACCACATACCTTTACTTGTTGTTGTTGTCCTTTTTGCAACTGAGAGACCGTCTTTTTCAACTCTACAAGCTCAGCTACAAGAGCGGGATCCCCTGAACTTGTTGCGTGCACTCCCTTTTTGGTGTATGTCCTACCAAAACTCCTTGTGCTCTCAGCCATATCTTGCAATTTCTCCATGGCATCCTCCGGCGTCATGTTGAGAATATTCCCACCACATGCAGCATCAACCATCCTCCTTTCTTGGTTAAGGAGACCATTGCAAATGTAAAGCACAAGATCCTCGGTATCATACCCATGAAAAGGGCACGAAGCACACAACCCCTTGAAGCGTTCAAGGTAGTCATAGAGCGTTTCGTCTTCACTTTGCTCGACATGGGCTATCTCCTTCTTGAGAGCATTTGCCTTCTTCACCGGAAAATACTTGCTCAAGAACACCTTGTGCAACTTTTCCCAATTATCAACCGAACCAGTTGGCAAATGGTAATACCAAGAACAAGCACCATCCTTCAAAGTGAACCCAAAGGCTCTCATCTTGATCTGCTCTTCCGTGACATTTGGCGGTTTGGTCGTCATGCAAATGTCATGAAATTGGTTCAAATGCATGATCGGATCCTCACCAGCCAAACCATGGAAACTTGGGAGCAAATTGATCACCCCCGACTTGAGCTCGAAAGTCACCCCGGGAGCAAGGGGTGGAATAACCACAGCTTGAGGTTGCTGTGTCAGGTTCGGTGTTTGCCGCTCTCTCAAAGCGCGAGTAACACCACGTCCTGGTAGCCTTGTCTCAATTAGCTCCTGTTGAGCGTTAACGATCAACTGCATGTCAGCCAATTGACGCTGCACTTCAGCAAGAGCTTCTCGATCGGCCATTTCTACAACTTGTTGAATCCAAAAGCTTCAAACGCCAAGTGAAACAAAGACCTTTAGCAACTCATAAGTTTGTGAAAACTCTTCAAAAACTTAAGCAAAAACCAAGGTTCCTTCATCAAGGATGATCATCCACAACTTAAATAGCATTCGGATATTGTAACAGCTGAATTAAGATATTAAAAACGTATAGAAAGTTACAGAATTAAACACAAATTACTTCAAATGGCAAAGACATCAATTTGATTCTTCTGTCGAGGAACCTCACCCGCGGGTTAAGAGCCGCGGGCGCGGTTTTGGATTCTCCAGATTTTCCAGATGGCAGAGGGCCGCGGGCGCGGCTTGGGACCCGCGGGCGCGGCTTGAGGTTTCTCGGATCCTTAGCTGAGTGGTGAATCCCGCGGTTGCGGCTTGAGACCCGCGGGTGCGGCTTGAGACCCGCGGGTGCGGCTTGAGACCCGCGGGTGCGGCTTTGTTGTCTGAGGTAGCAACTACTGATTTCTTCAAGTCTTCGTCTTCGTCTTCAGCAGCTTCTTCCTTATGCTTCAATGCTTCCAATGCTTCGTATCATCTAGTATGTAAATCTTCTCTCGAACAGCTCCATGATACAGATTACATGGAAACAAATAACATAATCCTATACAAAACTAGCTAATAATCCATAGTTGCGGTATGTAAAACACCGCTTATCAAGGGTTCATCATCACTTGATTGTAACCTGAATATGCATCGAGGAAGCTTAACGCCTCGTGTCCTGCGGTGGAATCCACAAGTTGGTCAATAGAGGGCAATGGATAACTGTCTTTCGGGCAAGCCTTATTGAGATCGGTAAAGTCTACACACATCCTCCATTTTCCTGTTCCTTTCTTCATGACCATAACAACATTGGCTAGCCAAGTTGGGTATTGTACTGGTCTCACGAATCCGGCTTTTAGGAGCTTCGCGAGCTCTACAGCTGCGGCTGCGTTCTTTGGTCCTGCTTTCTTTCTTTTCCTCTGTCTCTTGGGGATTATTTCGTTACTGATGTTCAAGGAGTGGGTAATGACGGAGGGTGGAATCCCCTTCAAATCTTTTGGAGACCAAGAAAATACGTCTCGCGATTCAGACAACAATTTCTCAATTTCTCCCATTACCATGGGATCCAGATTTCCTCCCACAAACAACTTTTCCTCTTTGTTACCAAAGGGTATAATTTCTTGAGTCTCAAAACCAGTAAACTTCACTTTGTCTGCCTCCCCGTCAGGCCCTTGGGATCTCCGGGGGCTCGCGAACATCTAAATCTGCTTCTTCTTCGATGTTTGGCATGCCCGGGACGAAGAGTTGGTTCGCGAACTTGCATAATGTACCTCTTCCAATGATCGCATTGTATGACGAACTTGTCGGGATGATGACAAAGTCGATCTTTTCATACCTTGGCGGCCTTGTCTCATCGCCCATTACCACATCAAGTGTTATAACACCCAGAGCTGTGACTCTTTCTCCTGCAAAACCCCACCAAGGTGGTCCGGGTTGGTCTTTTCAATCTAGGGTCGACTCCCAAATTTTCAAAGACATCAAGATACAAGATATCAGCGGAGCTCCCCGTGTCAACTAGGATACGGCTAACCAGCTTTGTTCCTATCTGTAGATGTATTACTAGCGGATCACCTGAAGAAATTGCCCACTCATTAACTTCTTCATTGGAGAATACAAGCTGGTAGGGTTTTCTGGGTGGAGGAATCGCGAAGCTCATAATCGGAAGACCGCGAGGCAATGGAGCATTGACCATCTTTCGAAACTCGCGTCTGTTTGGGGGGATAGGGACATGCTTCCCAGCTATAGTTCCCACATGACCATCAAGCCTCAGGAAGTTCTGCTGCTGATTACCCTGGGGGGGGGGGCAATCGCGTTCTGTTGGTTGCGACCCCTTCCTCTGCCTCCGTTGTTATATCCCCCTCTGAATGGCCCTCGGCCAGGGTTTCTACCACCCCTGCCTTGTTGATTGCCTCCGCCTCTCTGGTTCATGAGGACGGCTCTTTGTTCAGGTTCGTTGTTTACTCTAGGACCATTCCCACACTCTTCCGTATTGTGAGTAGTTGAATTGTGGTTGGCGCACCACATCCTATCGCGGCCACGATCACGACCGCCATTACCACGGCCGCGACACCTATGATTGACACTTTCATCTCTTTGGTTCATTAGGTTATGTGCCTGAAACTGGTTCTGATCTGTATTCTCTCTGTAATCCTGATACTGATACTGATTTTGATTCTGATGTTGAGTGGCTAAACTCGGAGCTCGCGAACTGTTCTGACCCTGATCATACTGTTGTCTCTTGTTCCCCCAACCTTGGCTGTTCTTTTTAGAGTTCTGACTTTGGTTCTGATTCTGCTTGCTCTGTCCTCCCCCTGCCGTGGGAGTGCTAGAATGAGTCTCAACCTGAATCTCGACGTATTCCCTCTCAAGCATGGCCTGATAAGACTGCTCTTGCTTCCTGTAAAGGTGTTTTTTGAACTCACTCCCGTCCAGCAGACCATTAAGGAACGCGACTCTAGCTGTTTTATCATCAAAGTCATCAGCTTCTAGCACCATCAATGAGAACCTCTTCACGTACTCCTCCAGAGTCTCCCTTGTTTTCTGCTTAACTCCCACTACTTCTTGCATGGTGATTTTCCTCTTTTTTGAAGAGCCAAAGTGCAATAGAAAACCTCTTTCAATGTCCGCGAAGCAAGAAATACTCCCGGCAGGCTGGTTCAACATCCAGGGCTGTGTCAGCTAGAGTCCCTGGGAAGCCTTTACACATAGTGGCCTCATCCGGACCCCTCACGATCATTGCATACTTGTATCGCGTGAGGTGCTCTTTGGGGTCTCCCTTGCCCGTATATTCCTTGATAGTCGGGAACCTGAAATCTGGCAGTGGAGGAGCCCGAATGATATGCTCCGCGAAAGCTGTGGGACCAAACATGGATGAGAAATTGAGAGGAGGATTAGCAGGGTACATCTGATTCTGGTACTCTTTGCGAGGGTAGTAGGGAACTCCGTGATGGTTACGTGGAGTACGTTGCTCATCCAAGGGGTAATATGCATAATCCCTCTCGTCATAGCGACCACCATATTGAGAGTGATAGTTCTCTTGATGGCTCGCGGGACCTTGGTTGAGATCAAAACCTCCTTGTCTGGCTTCCCTCGTGATGTTTCTGCCCCTTGGCATTCTGGAGACTGAAGCTCTGTCATCCGGAGCAACTTCTGTGGCTTGCTCTTCCAGGTGAGCCTCTTGATTTTCGCGATTCTCCTGTGGCTCGCGAGGCTCTACCCTTTGGTTAGTGGGGTTCTGATTCGCTGGTATTTCTCGAAGTCCCACCCAAGCATTGAAAAGTGCATGTTGCTCTCGCGGAATCACAATAAGGTCGCGAGGGTCCTCCTCGTCCACGCGAGGGAGGGGCGGATTATGGGCATTCTGGGTGAGATGACCTGTTTGCAATAGGGTGTTGTTCACTGTGCCGCTTCTATCGGTATCCTCCATCGCACTGAATTTCACAATCTGATTCTCAAGGTTTCGAATGAACTAGCTGCGCGAGGAGGTCCCCACGGTCGGCGCCAGTGTTGGAGCCCAGGTATTCGCGATCTCACAATCAACACCTCGCGAGATCTGGCCAGTCAATAATCTTCAAGCACTGGAGACCTCCTTCACGCCAACTGATACAACAACTTAGATTCCATCTTCTTTTGGATCAAAATATGGTTTTCTTCACTGTTCTTCGTGTTCTTGAGTTCCCGAAACACCTGCGCAACCAAACCGGAAGGATGAACCCCCAGATTTGGCTCTCCGACGCCCAAGTCAGTAACGATCACAAGCAAATAGGAGTAACGAACCTAAATAACACCAAACTATAACCAAAGAGAAGAAGGAAACGATCAAAATCCACTTCTAAACCATAGAAGCCTTATGAACCAAACCAATAAAACAGTGAAATGGCGAATCTCAACCAAACGTCACGATTCTTACACCAAAAGAACGAATACGGTACCGAGAATCACAATCCAAGTACCGATCATCCGATTCTCCACGAACAGAGATGAATCGGGAGGAAGAAGACGATCCCGAATGAGGTTTCGTCCTCTGTGTGTTTCTCTCTTGCTTAAGGGAAAAAGCTTTTGATGCCGAAAAGATGCCTTTCTCTCTCCTTTCTGTTACGATTTATATCCAGATCGCGGGCCCCACTTTATCTGATCTCGCTCTCCTTGCTTATTGGGCCGCTTATTGGGCTTTCTTTCCCGGTCCTCTCACGAGTCTCTTGGGCCTTCGCGGTTCACTGGGCCGTCGCGAGCCGGTTTGGTTCCCGTCCTGAGAACCGGGTCCAACAATCAGAGCCTCTTGCATAATTGACATTGATCTTAATTTTGATGCATGTTTAACCATCATTTTGATTCAAGATGGATAAATTGTATTTATGGGTTAATTTGCATTATTTTCTAGATTAATGAAATTTTGAATTTGCATGTCTAGATGCGTGAAATTTATTAAGTTTATGAAACTGTTTCATAATCTTATAAATTAAAAACGTTAATTTTATGAAAATTAAAATCACAATCTTACTTCAAATTTTGTAAAAGTTACAATTTTTTGAGTGGGAGAAACACCGCGGCTGGGTGAAATTTGTTCACGGTGGTGAAGATAATGGTTGACGGTTAGACCGTCGACGGGTGGGTCTTGATGGCTTGTTGGATAAGTTTCCTAGTGTAGGAATACTTTTAGATAAAACTTGTCATAAAGTAGATGAAATATTAGATATTTCATTTTGGAAAATACGATTTTCACATATGCATTTTAACGATTAATATTAGATATTAATTCCATAATACAATTAATATAATATAATAATAAGAGATAGATTTAATTAGTCTTTTGCTAATTAAAATTTTCATGCATCTTAATTTGATTATTTTGCATGAATTTTATTTATAATATTTGATATTATTTTGCATGTATGTTTTAATATTTGATATTATTATTTGCATGCGGTGACTAGTATGAGTTATACTAGGATCACAAATTCTTGTTATGGCATTTATGAATGCTTTACAAATTATTTTAAGCTTGCAGGATTCTTTATTTATTTGAATTAGTTCACTTGTAAATAGACAATCATTGCATGTTTAAGTCTCTTAAAAGGAAAATTGAGATATTGCCTTTCCATGTCATAACCCATGAGGTCCTTAGAATTAGTTGGATAGTTTTCGCCCTAGCGAGGTGTCCTTCTTTGACTTTGGGATAGTACGGGCATGTCTATATAAGGGGCATGTAAACCTTGATATGGTTATACTCAACAAGAGACCAAAATGCACAGTTTTGGATCTTGAGGCATAGAGATGGTCTGACATGAGATGTGACCATCAACCAAGAATTATAAGGAGTTATAATTAGTAATTGTTACTTACCTTGATCACATAAGGCTTAAGGAAGTGCCTCAGTACGCTTGAGTCTTATCTTAAATAGGATCTTGGAATCATTTTATTCACAAGGGACATATCAAAATTGAATAAAATGTGCATTAGCTTAAATTTTAAAGCATGTTTTGATTTGAGCTCTTGCATGACAAGCATAATTTATCTGCATGTTATTTTCGTTGCTTGTAGTTATTATGTCTATTGAACCTTTGAAATTCACTCTCCGCTCGATTCTTGAGAAGAATAAACTGAATGGGACAAATTTTCTCGATTGGGAAAAAAACTTGAGAATTATTCTCAGGTCTGAGGGACAAGAGGATGTCCTTGAAACACCAATCCCTAAGTTAACTGACACCTCAACTGTTGAGGAAAAGTCAGAAGAAGAGGCTATAAGACGTAAGTCTGTGAATGTCACATGTCTTATTCTTGCTGCCATGGAACCTACACTTCAAAAGAGGTTTGAACTGCAGGATGCTTACACAATCATGTCAAACCTGAAAGTTTTGTTTCAGGAACAGGCTAGGATTGAGAGGTATGACACTCATAGGCGCATACTAGAAAGCAAGCTTGAAAAAGGAAAACCAGTTGGCACTCATGTATTTGACATGATAGGTCTGTTTGACAGAATGGCCAGTCTGGGAAATCCTTACGATGTAGAGATGGCAACTGACATCATACTACATTCCCTACATGATGGATACAACCAGTTCAGACAAATGTATCACATGCAAGGGATGGGTAAGACCCTGAATGAGCTACAAGGCATGCTCAAAACAGCTGAGCAAAATATTTTACATGACAATAAGAAGGAAGTTCTTATGGTCAAAGGGAAAGGTTTCAAAAAGGGGCCTCAGGGGAAGCGTAAGCAGACTTACCAAGGGAAGGGCAAGCAAGTTGCTCATACCAAGGGAAACACAAATGTTGTGAAGGTGGTTGCTGAACATGAATGCTTCTACTGCAAGGCTAAAGGGCACTGGAAGAGAAATTGCCCTAAGTACCTGGAAGATAAAAAGAATGGGGTTGTGAACTCCAACTCAGGTATATATGTTATTGAAGTCTTAACTTCAAAAGTTTCTACTTGGGTATTAGATACCGGATGTGGTTCTCACATTATATCTAATGTGAAGGGACTAAGAAATAGTAGACGCTTGGAGAAAGGAGAGGTAGACCTACGCGTTGGAAATGGAGCAAGAGTTGTTGCACTTGCCATCGGCGATTATAGTCTATCTTTACCTTCTAGTTTAGTATTGGAACTTCATAATTGTTATTTTGTTCCTTTAATTACTAAGAACCTTATTTCGACTTCTGCTTTGGATAATGAGGGTTTTGAATTCAACATTAAGAATGGTTGTATTTATGTCATTAAGAATGACGTTTTCTATGCAAAAGCTATTATGAATAGTGCAGGACTATACATACTGAACCTCAAATATGAAGTATATAATATAAATACCAAAAGGCAAAAATCGAATGATTTAAGTGAACCAAACCTATGGCATTGTCGCCTGGGCCACATCAGCATAAAACGCATGAAGGAACTCCAAGCAGTTGGAATCCTAAAATCAATTGATTTTGAATCATTTGAGACATGTGAATCTTGTTTGATGGGCAAAATGACAAGGTCACCTTTCACTGGAACGAGTGAGAGGGCTACTGAACTATTGGCTCTTATACATACTGATGTGTGTGGACCAATGAGCACGGAAGCTAGGGGAGGCTATAGATACTTCATTACATTTACTGATGATTTTAGTAGGTACGGATATATCTACTTAATGAAACATAAATTTGAATCCTTTGAAAAGTTCAAAGAATTTCAGAATGAAGTTGAAACACAAACTGGTAAAAAGATAAAAGAACTCCGATCAGATCGTAGTGGCGAATATCTGAGCCAAGAATTCGATCATCATTTGAGAAGTTGTGGAATCGTTTCACAATTGACTCCACCAGGCACACCACAATTGAATGGTGTGTCTGAGAGGAGAAATCGAACATTGTTAGACATGGTTCGCTCAATGATGAGTTTTGCTGATCTTCCTACATCCTTTTGGGGTTATGCCCTCACAACTGTTGCGTTCACACTAAACAGGACTCCGTCCAAAACAGTTGACAAGACACCACATGAGATATGGCATGGAAAGGTTCCTAGCTTGTCATTTCTAAAAGTTTGGGGTTGCGAGGCTTTTGTAAAACGTTTACTATCTGATAAGCTTGCACCTAAATCAGACAAATGTTTCTTTATAGGGGTATTAATTCTACAATCCAACAGAGAACAAAGTGTTTGTTGCTAGGGATAGTGTCTTTTTGGAAAAAGATTGTTTTTCCAAGAAGCCAAGTGGGAGAAATGTTCAACTTGACGAAATTCAAGCTGAGCAACAAACACAACAACAAGATGACATTGAAGATGTCACAGAGGATCTAGATTTTGGAGGTATACCCTTTCAAGGGAATACCGTCCAGATTCAAGAACAAGTTCCTCAAGTGGATGAAGTTCAAGAGGCACCACAAGATGTTGTGGAAAACCCTCCTGCTATTATCCCTCCTGTTGTTGCACCACTTTGGAGATCAAGTAGGCCAAGACATCAACCTAGACGATATGATGATTTCGTCTTGAATGTTAGTCCTAACGTACTACTTTTAGAAAGTAGTGAGCCTGCAACCTATAAGCAAGCAATGACGGATCCCAACTCCGAAAAATGGCTCAAAGCCATGAAATCTGAAATGGACTCCATGTCTGAGAATCGGGTCTGGGACTGGTAACACTTGTCGGTTGCAAATGGGTCTTTAAGATCAAAACAGACAAGGATGGGCACGTTTCTGTTTATAAGGCAAGGTTAGTTGCCAAAGGATTTAAACAGGTTCATGGTATTGACTATGAAGAAACGTTCTCATCGGTCGTAATGATTAGGTTCATTAGGATACTCCTAGCAATTGCCGCTTATTATGATTATGAGATTTGGCAAATGGATGTCAAAACTACTTTTCTAAATGGTTTTTTAGAAGAGGATGTGTATATGACACAACCAGAAGGTTTTGTGGATCCAGAGCACCCTAGGAAGGTATGCAAACTTAAAAAGTCTATTTATGGACTTAAGCAAGCATCAAGGAGTTGGAACATTCGATTTGATGAAGCAGTCAAACAGTTTGACTTCATCAGATGCGAAGAAGAACCTTGTGTTTACAAGAAGTTTAGTGGGAGCAAAGTAGTTTTCCTAGTCTTGTATGTGGATGACATACTACTCATTGAGAATGACATTCCGATGCTGGAAACAGTTAAAGAATGGCTGAAGAAATGTTTCTCAATGAAAGACTTGGGAGAGGCATAGTACATATTAGGTATATAGATCTATAGAGATAGATCTAAGAGACTTATTGGTCTTAGTCAAGGAACTTATATAGATAAGGTCCTTGACAGATTCAATATGGAAAATTCCAAGAAAGGATTCCTACCTATGCAACATGGCTTACGTCTAAGCAACACTCAGTGTCCTAAGACATCTGATGAGATTGAGAGAATGAGCAAGATTCCATATGCCTCAGTCATAGGTTCTATCATGTATGCTATGATATGTACACACCCAGACGTTGCATATGATCTGAGTATGTGTAGCAAATACCAATCAAACCCAGGAGATGCACATTGGTGTGCAGCCAAGAACATCCTAAAGTACTTGAGAAGGACTAAGGACGAATTGTTGGTATATGGAGGTGATGACGAGTTAGTCGTCAAGGGCTATACTGATGCGAGTTTCCAGACAGACAGAGATGACTTTGAGTCACAGTCTGGATACGTCTTCATTTTGAATGGAGGAGCCGTTAGTTGGAAGAGCTCAAAGCAAGGGACAATAGTAGATTCTACAACGGAGGCCGAATACATTGCTGCTAGTGAAGCAGCGAAAGAGGCCGTCTGGATTAGGCAATTTGTAGCTGAGCTTGGTGTTGTTCCTAGCATATCTAGGGCAATTGACGTTCATTGTGACAACAATGGTGCCATTGCTCAAGCAAAGGCACCAAGCTCGAGCTCTAAGTCTAGACATAAACAACGAAAATATCACCTGATTCGACACTATGTCGATAGAGAAGATGTAAGGATGTGCAAAGTGCACACAGATGATAACATTGCAGATCCTTTGACCAAGCCCATGCCCAGGCCTAAGCATGATAGTCACACTAGGGCCAAGGGTCTCAAGCACATTGGGGAATGGATTTGAGATATAACTGTTTTTCATAATAAATCTTGTTTATTGATGTTAGACACTTTTATGCTTGTTTTCTATATGAGAATGACTCATTATTATTTAATTATTGCTTGGTATTAAATAAAATGTCCAAATAATTCTGTAATTATCAAATGGGCTTATCATAATTGTTATGGTGAGTGAAACCCCATTAAGTGAGCTGAAATTAAGAATTATTGTTTTGTCCGTGGTCTGAATCATTAACACGGACATAAATGATTTATCTAAAGACCATATTGTGAGATTGGATGATAGCACAAGGTTTCATGTGCTATGGAGACATAGAGATGTCTAGTCAATTACATAGATGTGCATAGATGATGCATATCGGACTGACCGTCCTCTAGACTCTCCAAAAGAGATTGCAGAGCCTTTAGGATTAAAACCATGATTTATGAGTTCCTCAGACATGAGTGTGATATTGTTTCACTTGACTGATGGTATGTCTTTGACGCTGTTAAACGCTCACTGTAATAGGGAGTTATAAAGTCAGTGATTGGGATTGCCAAAGGTTGAGTGGGAGCAGTATTCATACAAGACTGGAGAAGTCCTCTTGTTCCATGCATACCATGATGCATTGGAAAGGAATGGTGTCTTGGCCACTTGAAGAGTGAAAGCTGTAAAATGCGTGGCCACGCTCAGATGGATTAAATGTAATCATCTGTTTTGACAGTTCGATCTCAAGAGTTCAAGAAACACATTTGATATAGATATGAAAGTCACCATATCATCAAATGAGACACTAAGAGACAAAGGAATTTTAACATTGCACGCTTGTTTAAGGACAAGTGGGAGATTGAAGAAATTGTGTCCTTTAATCAACGATGCAATTATTAATATGGAATAGGACTATTAATGGAGATTTATAATCCAGATATTTTAGGAGTCGCACGTTATTGCTAGTGGCCAATACGACTTATGAGATTAATAAGATTAAGCTCATGGATAGAATAATTCGGTCCTATGAGGTCACACACTTAGAGTTTACGAACTGGACCATGCGAATCCGAAGGCCCGGTTAGCCTATAGGACTTGGGGTAGGTGGAACAATAAACGAGGTGAATTGTTCATCGGGTGTCAGATAACCGTTATCAGTTATTTGGAGTTTTGACCAAGGTAAACATGCGTCACACATGCTGCCCAAGGAGCAAGTGTCCACACCTTATACACTTGTCCTCTTCCTTGCATACCAAGGAGTTGGTTTGGGCCCAAGTTGCCTTGGGCTCCAAGGACTAAATGCCTATATATAGGTCTCTCTTATTCCAATAGAGAGCACCCAACACACTAGACACGCCATATATTTCACACCTCCTTGTGAATTTCGGTCTAGCAGAAGAAACCATAAGGAGATCCAGTTTATTGCTCGTGTGGACCAAGTAGAGAAGTCACATTTGAGACTTTCATCTCTGTCTTTCGGCATCTACGAACACGCATCAAGAGGTATTTGATTCTTCTTATATACATGATCGGTATCAATATATGCATGAGATCCTTATTAGATGTTAGGAAAGTGTTTCCTGAAATTCTGCTTTAAGCATCTAAATTCGCCAACAATTGATTCCATCTATGTACTAACCGTAGATGACATTCAGGTTAGGTGAGAAGAAGAATATAAGTTTAGCATATTTATTAGATCGGTCCTTTTTATCTTAGTGTTGCCATTTTCCAACGAAACCAAAATAAATCAAAATGACTCATTTGACCGTCTATGCTTCTTATTTTGTGTAGTAGTCAAGCTATGCAACTTTTGACACAATCTTCATTTCGGGTCATCGGAAACTTCTCTGTTTTAACATAGGGTTTGATTGCATAAACCGACCCCCGCCCTGCTATAAACGGGAGCCTTTTAAAACATTTGAGCAATATTGTTGTTATTGGTCTTTTTATCTTACCCCCACATACTTGGGTATATGCCCTACTCCGGAGGTTCTTTCAGGTAGAGTTTCATTGGTATTTTTTTAGGCAAAATCTATACACACTACATTTTGCAATTTTTCACACTACATTCTTGTACGTCCATAATGGGCGTACGCTCGTTTTCAGCGGACAGTGCAAAATTCCAACATCGATTGTGAAGCAAAATACAGAATATGGTCGTATGTATACGCCCAAAACCTGCGTACAGTCTAAATTTTAATAATATAGCCGTTAGAAAATAGTCGTTGGGGAATTTAAATTTAATAATATAATACTCGTACGCCCATTATGGGCGTACGAATTAAAAATTTGGCGTAACGGCTATTTGTCCAAATTCAAAAGTTAAAAAGGTGGTCGTTGGGGTATATTTTGCCTGTACGCCCATAATGGGCGTACATTTGTTTTTATCCCAACGACTATTTTTTCAGAATATGACCGTTTGGGATGTAGTTTGTGTATAAATGTAGGAACTTCGGATGGATGTTGAAGTCAAAAATGTCAAATAGGAGAGTTACAAATTTGAGTGATGGTGAGGAGTTTGAATATGTGACGGAGATTGAGTATGCGAGCGGTGAAGAGAACGAGTATGTTGAAGAGAACGAGCATGAGAGTGACGAAGACGATGCGATCGTGGATGAGAAAGAGTATTTTAGTGAACCCGACGACGGGATGTGGGACGACGATACCGACGAAGAAGGAGGAGACTTCGATGCCAGAGATTTTTCGGTTAGTAATTAATTAGAATCGTTTCGTATTTATTTACGTTATTTAGTTGCAAATAATTTGTAGAAGTGATAGTTTCGATTGATGTGGAATCGTAGTTTTAAGTTTTAGTTGTGATAAATATGGTAGTTTTTATTAATTATAGGGTATGGATTACTATGATTCGTTTGATACCGAAGAAACGTTTCCTACTAAGGAACACTTGAGGCGTTGGGTTCAAAGTATTGGTAGACAACTTATGATGGTATTAGTGACTCGTCATAGCAATGAGCGTCAAATGAATATAATGTGCTCGCATGCTGGAGTGTATAGATCAGGGAAAAAGAAAAGAGAGGATGGCGAAACAGAGGAGATTGTTAATACAGAGCGGGATAGTAGGGAAAAGAAGTCGGATTGCAAGTTTGAGATCCAAGGATATAGGTTCAGGGCGAGGGATGCGAGAGATGGATGGTATGTGAAGGTAAAATACGGACAACACAATCATAAGCTTTGCACTAGCTTCATTGGCCATCCGTACATGGGTCGAATGACGCCGAATGAGGTGAAATTTGTGACGGTATGTGCGAACAGCTTGACTACGCCGTCTGTTATTGCTACTCAGTTGAGTGCGGCCTTTCCAGGGAATACGACATCCACAAAACAAATCGCCAACTTTATTCAGAAGTTGCATTTTGAGGATCGTGGAGATTTGACTGTTACACAATGGACCTTGAAGTTTTTGAAGGAGCGCAGCTATGTAGTGCATCCCCTCTGCAAGAAGAAATCAAACGAGGTGGAAATCTTGTTTTTTGCCCATCAAGACTCGTTGCACTTGTTGAAGATGTTTCCGGACGTCGTGGTTATTGACGCCACATACAAGACGAATAGGTACATAATAGTTGTATATCAAAAAAAAATTGTTTAAATATATTGCATATGCCTCTTCCTTCATTATTTAAATATATTATGCAGGTATAAAATGCCTCTTGTGGAGATTGTCGGTTTCACTTGCACGCATAAGACATTCAACATTGCATATGCATTCACGGGTAAGGAGGAAACAATGCACTACTTGTGGATAATTCAGAGGCTTAGAAAGTTGTTTGAGGATGCCGGAGTAATGCTGACTGCAATAATGACCGATCGAGAACTAGCTCTCATCACTGCAATCAAATATGTGTTCAAAGATCTTCCGGTTCAACACCTCTTGTGTTGGGTTCATATCAAGCACAACATCGAGGTAAACGCTACCAGAATTTTGAAAAACAAGGAATCGGTGAAAAGGTTGTGCTCGCAAGTATGGAGACTTTCTCTATCAAGAACGGAGGAACAATACGAGGAAAGACTGCTAGGATTGAGAACATCTTGGACAAGCGGCGGCGTCGGATACATTGAAAAGGTGTGGCTTATCCCTTACAAGACAAACATTGTTTGCGCATGGATGGAACACAATCTTCACTTCTTCACGAGGACCTCAAACAGGTAATTTTGTTTTAACTTACTTAAACATTTCTGATTTATTTATTAGTTTATAATGTAATAGTTGTTTTACTTAAACGCGACATTGAATGAATAAAACATAGGGTTGAGGAAATGCATAAGGTGTTGAAGAAAATAGTCGGTTCAAGTATAAGCGGTTTTAATCGAATGGTTGTGAGGATCCATGCAGCCATCGAGGGCCAGATTGTGAAGGTGAGGGCCACCATGGAAGAGGATTGGATCAAGACACTCGGGGTTTTCAGACGAATGAATCCACAAGTGAAATTGATATTTCGGCATCTATTCCATAATGTGTCTGATAGAGCGTTGCATAAGTTGTGGGATATATGGAAGGATATAAAGGCGAAGAATTATGAGGAACATTGCGAAGATTACTGGATGCGAGAATGTCACGGCCTACCGTGCATCCACGAGATGGTGCAACATATTATTCACAAGAAGCCATTCAAGCTCAATCAGATTCACAGATTCTGGAGGAAGCTACAATGGGATAGGATTGAACTTGAAAACGGGGAGGTAGAGATTGGTGTACCTCATACCATGTGGGAGTTGAGATTCATTGAGCTCAATGATAGATGGCAAAAGGGGGAACTTCCAGAAAGTCAGTGGTCTCAGATATCGGACTTGTACACAATGTTGGAGTATCCACATCAAAGTCTTGCGTTGGAGTCGACGGGAATCAAGGATCCTGGCAGACCAAGAGGAGCGGTAGGAAAGAAGTGGGGAACCGAGAGAGAGATGAGCGCGTTTGAGTACGCAAGGGAAGAATTAGAGAAAAATGATGCTGCGAAGGTGAAGAATAAGACGGTTAGAGGAAAGGGAAAGGGAAAAGAAATGGCGGCACAACCTACTTTCAATGAGCCTACTATAATGAGGGAGTTTGAAGTTGCTGGGTGCACTGCGGCAGAGGCGTTTGGTCATTCAAGTGGCACTGGTGGAGAGGGGTTCGGATTATCAGGTTGCACTCTTACAGATGAGTTCCCTCAGCCAGCAATGACGAAATGTGGGGTAGACTTCGGGGTTGACAATGTTGATCTCTTCATGTTTCCATACATTGTAGATGCACAAGACGTAAGGGCGGATGGACACTGTGGATATCGGGCACTAGCCATGTTGTTGGGGCATCACCAACAAGAATATCCTCGCATTCGCATGGAAATGACTACGGAGCTGTTAGAGAACAGTGATATCTACAGACGAGTCATGACCAGACTACACCCGGATTTGGCAAACAACTTCGACGCTCTTGTTCAAGAGGTCAACTATAGCAGATCACCATGTCCTGAAAGTTACTGGATGAGTATGCCCATGATTGGATTAGCATTTGCCACTAAGTTTCAGGTTGGTTTGATATACTTATCCAAAGTCCGATCATATTTGTGCTTACCGATGAAGGTGTATCAACAAAGCTGCAGTCATGATTTGAAAATTTATGCAATGGCTTGTGTGGGCTTAGCAAACCACTACATACCGGTATGATTTTCACTAAAGTGTTTGTGATTTTCACTCAATTTTCTTAATGCTTAACATGGTATTTATGTTTTGTAATTTAGGTGTGCCTTAGAGAAGACTGTCTGGTACCATCTGTACCTGGAGTTTGGCGCATGTTCAAGGATCCTAGTGCGAATGGATTGGATCGCGGGTTCGCGCTGAGGATGCAGCAATGGAAGGACTATCGCATTAATTATGGTAGTATAGATGTTGATCTGTAGTGAATTCGGATGTGTTGAATGTTTCACCTTTTGTAACTTTACAGGACTTGCCCTTGTATGCTTTTGAGATTCTAGTTGATGACTTCTGTTGTATGTCTGTTATGCTTTTAATATCTTGACTCCTTTTTTATAGTATTGTCTTGTCTGTTATTTTTTAATGTTTTAGATGAGTTAAATGAAACAAGTTCTGAATTCACTACAAGGGATTAAAATGAAACACGGCGCGAAAATCGAGTAAAACGGGATTAAAACGAAAAACGGCACGAGAATTGAGTAAAACAGGATTAAAATGAAAAACGGCGTGAAAATCGAGTAAAACGGGATTAAAACGAAAAACGGCGCGAGAATCGAGTAAAACGGGATTAAAACGAAAAACGGCGCGAAAATCGAGTTTATGAAGGGACGTACAACGAAAAATGACAAGAAAAGGGTATTTAGCAAAAAGAAATATTTTCCATGATGCAATGGGTATTTAGCCAAAAAATACTTGAAAAGTTGAAAAAGGAAGGGGTATATAGTAAAAACTTGAGATATGATGTTTGAAATGGATAGTTTGGGCCTAGTTCGTTTAAACGCCTTATAACGCTAAAACTCAAAATTTAAAAATTGTAACATGATAGAAAATGAAGTCTTTAGTCGTTATCAATTCTCGGAATCGAAAAAAAATCAACGAAAACGTCAACGGGCCTAATAAGGCCGAATTGATATTTGGTACCTAAAAACGACATAAAACGGGTTAATAAGACCTTAAACATTGAAAAACTTGAAATGTAAAAGTTGTATTTGAGCATTACCAATATGACGGTTTCGTTTTTATAATAAAATAACAAAATGAACACTTCAAAATATGACGGTTTTGTGTAAAGTTTATTTGAGTAACGAATTGATATCACACACATATGAGTAAAACTATATGACTTATATACTTGAGATTAACTCGTAACTAGGTGAAAGTGATTGTTTAGATATTTTGAAGGGTTCATTTTGTTATTTTATTATAAAAACGAAACCGTCATATTGGTAATGCTCAAATACAACTTTTACATTTCACGTTTTTCAATGTTTAAGGTCTTATTAACCCGTTTTATGTCGTTTTTAGGTAATGGGCGTCACCAAATCTCAATTCGGCCTTATTAGGCCCGTTGACGTTTTCGTTGATTTTTTTTCGATTCCGAGAATTGATAACGACTAAAGACTTCATTTTCTATCATGTTACAATTTTGAAATTTTGAGTTTTAGCGTTATAAGGCGTTTAAACGAACTGGGCCCAAACTATCAATTTCAAACACAACTATCCACATTCACTATCCACTATCCACTATCCACATTCAATATCCACTATCCACTCTCCAAACCCTATACCCTATACCCTAGCTAGGTTTTCCTCGGTTTCCGTGTCATTTCTCATCTTAGCCCATTTTAAGTCGTTTTTCCTCGGTTTTCGCACAAATTCTCATCTTAGCCCGTTTTAAGTCGGTTTTCATCGGTTTTCGCACAAATTCTAGTCTTAGCCCGTTTTAAGTCGTTTTCATCGGTTTTCGCACAAATTCTCGTCTCAGCCCGTTTTAAGTCGTTTTCATCGGTTTTCGCACAAATTCTCGTCTCAGCCCGTTTTAAGTCGTTTTTCCTCGGTTTTTGCACAAATTCTCATCTTAGCCCGTTTTAAGTCGTTTTTCATCGGTTTTCGCACAAATTCTCGTCTTAGCACGTTTTAAGTTGGAAAATCCTAATAATATATAAATCCATGAAAACTACGACATCCAAAATATAATATTGAACACAAACATATCATTGCACAGGCCCATCCTCCTCTGGTACTACATCACCAGTCCATATGCTGATCCACCCCCTCATCATCCTTGCTTGTCCTGGAGGCAGAGTGTCACCATATGCACGTAGGAAACTAGATATCTCAGAGGCGAGTATGTTGCCCCGCTACATTTTCAAAATGTAAATATAAGTAGAATAAAATAGATTATAATTATAACTTGAGCGATATTGACTAAAATACGTACCACAACTACAAAGGCTGTCGCATGTATCTGTATGTGCTCGGCACGGTGGTCAAACGGTGCACGTGGGTCCTGCCTGGGTGATTTGGAATCAACATAAGGATGTGACATGGCATTAAACCATTTCAGGTATCCATCCTTGCAATCCCATGCATACTCTCGAAGTCCTCGTCGATCCTGCTCGTCTAAGGTGATCAATCGATCTGGCAGGGTCTCTGGGGACCAAGTGCAGTCCTCATCCCCGAATGTGACAGTGTACCCCGATGCAGAATCATTTCTGATCGCAGTAGGTGGTGTAATCGGGGGTTCGGGTATGCCTTGCACATACCTGAACTGTCGCAGACATCGGTCAGGATGGTGCGACTCCCTGACCTCAAAGGACTCTAGAGGCCCCCGAAATAGACCTAACCTATACTGGGGGTCGTTGAGATCCAACTTGCCCCAGGGGTTCCACTGAACCTATGTTTTTTTTAAATGACAAACGTATTTTTAAAAATAATAATTGCATAACATATGATGAAATTACTCATTAAATAGTACTTACCTCTGCATATGTGATTTGGTCAAGGACCAGTCTGAGGGAAACTAGTCGAGCAGAATCCTTATGGTACTTGACTTTGTTGTTTTCCCGGATAGCCGCCGCCGAGGCATTCATGGATGCCAAGTCCTGCGTAGCATGACCCCGAAGACCATGGAAATACGCCCATATCCAAGCCTACAAATACCAGAATTTCATAATGTTTTAAACATAAGCAAAATATACACGAAAATAAAACAAACATTAAACGAATACTACCTTCAGCAGGAGCGGACAGCCAGCAAACCCCTTGGATTGAGCACGGGAGGCCTGACCTAACTGTCTGTACAGTTCAGCCAAGACGGTTGTCCCCCAAGCATAGGACCCTGTCTCATTGTGATCTACGAGGATGCTAAGGTATTTGTGCTTCACCTTCATCCGAGACTTGTCTACAAATGTCGTAGTGCCTAACAGGGACAACAAGTAGAGCGAAGCAATATCACTCTCTTGCTGAGGAGTCCTGCAATTAATAACAAAAAATGACTTAGTAACGTTAATCGAGAAATTATGAGAAATTCTTATAATTTACGATAATTTACCTGTCTCGTATATCAAACATCTCTAAAGTCGGGTGTGGATCGTGGTGATGCCTCTCTTGTTGTGGATGTTCAAACCCCCATCTGATAATTTATCACGGATTATAAATATTTAATTGAATCAACTAAAAAATGGAATCAAATTTAAATAATAAAATAAACTCTACGTACGTAAGCATAGCGCAGGAGCCTCCTCGATCATAGCAAACCCGAACATCCGCTGCACATGAGGATGCACAAACCCATCTATGTCTGCCTCAACAGATCTAACAGCTCGTCCATGGATCGGAAGCTCCAGAATCTTCAGCACGTCTAACAAGGTAGGAGCAATCTCACCAAATGCAAAGTGAAACGTGTTGGTTTCTGGATACCAACGCTCCACAAATGCAGAAATCAGAATCGGATCGATGTTGTTGTACTCGATTCGGGGATCTGCAAGGACCTGTAAGTGGCTCCGCTCAACGAGCTGCCACCATGACCCAGGCACATTAGATTTATGCCTATCATACTCCCTGAAGAAGTCCTTGCGGGTGTATATATCCAACACCCTCTTCAGCTGATGTACGAAAGAGAAATTAATGAATTAGAAAAGCGTGTGGATCGTTTTACCTCACAAATTCATTTAGAAAACAACGCATACCTTCAATGAGGGCGGTATCACATAAGCCGGGTCATGCTCAATACGCTCTGCAAGAGACAACGTCTCAGTCCATATCACCGGAGCAATGTGGGTGTTGTAATCCACCAAAAGCCGTGAACTGAGAGACCTCCAGGATGCCCCACATAATCTGCATCCCCTGGAACCGGTACAGCTAAGCCCGGATCAATGTGCTGAACAGGCTCCTGAACAGGGTCCTGAATGGGCTCTTGGAGGTCTGGCTGATCCTGATCGAAATCATGAACAAGCTCCTCAATCTCCTGCTGATGATCCTCTGCAGAAGGCGACAATGATCCAGCTGGAGATGGCTCACGCACAGGTGATCCCTCATAGTAATCAGCATGCATCTGCGCCTCCAAATCTCCTAGATCTACATCTGGCTGATCTGCAACCTCTGGCTGATCTACAATCTTTGGCTGATCTGCAACCTCGGTCGCCTCCGTCAACTCCTTTGTAAACTCCTCCTCACTAACATCCAAATCATCCATCAGAGCTTTCCCTGT
Organism: Oxyria digyna; assembly: GCA_029168935.1. Lineage (NCBI taxonomy): Eukaryota > Viridiplantae > Streptophyta > Magnoliopsida > Caryophyllales > Polygonaceae > Oxyria > Oxyria digyna. Next base: position 30,780,104 of record JAPVLV010000011.1, on the reverse strand, counting down.
ATCTCCTATATGAACTCCTGGAATGTCTGGAGGAGATCCACGACGTCGGGAAGCTGTGATCCCGCGTGCGCTAGGGTGACGAGGGCCCTTCCTCTTTCTTACAGAACAACCCGCCGGAGTAATAGCCCTCTCTAAAGCCTATTTTCATATTTACGAATTATTATTTTATATTATTTGACGTTTTTCTTTTAAATATTTAATAATGTATTAATTACTAATTTTTCCTTAGGTACGACTAATTAATAATTTATTAACACGCTATTTAATAATGTATTAATTACTAATTAATTCATTTATTAGTAAATAACGACTAATTAATATTATATTAATAAATATTATTTAATATTAAATCTTTTTCTTTTACTCGTTATTCATCGAATAACGTGAAACGATAAATAACGACTAATTAATATTATATTAATAAATATTATTTATTAATAAATCTTTTTCTTTTAATCGTTATTTATCGAAGAACGTGAAACATTAAACGATACATAACGACTAATTAATATTATATTAATATTATATTATTTATTAATATAATATTATTTTCTTTTAGCTAAACGATAAATAACGACTAACTAATATTATATTAAGAAATATTATTTAATAATAAATCTTTTTCTTTAAATCGTTATTTATCGAATAACGTGAAACGTTAAACGATAAATAACGACCAATTAATATTATATTAATAAATATTATTTATTAATATAATATTATTATCTTTTAGCTAAACGATAAATAACGACTAACTAATATTATATTAATAAATTTTATTTAATAATAAATTTTATCGTTTTAATCGTTATTTATCGAATAACGTGAAACGTTAAACGATAAATAACGACTAACTAATATTATATTAATAAATATAATTTATTTATTAATATATTATTAATTTATTTTTAGTCGTTATTTATCAAATAACGTTTCACGCTAAACGATAAATAACGACTAATTAATAATTTATTAATAAATAACAAATAATTCATATTTTATTAATAAATCTTTTTTTAATCGTTATTTATCGAATAACGCCGGACGGGAGGGAGAACAGAACTAGCCGTCGTCGCCTCCACCGTCGCCGGAGTGGCTTTTGAAATTTTCTCCATTTCTTCGGATTGCATGATTCCCAGTGGAATTGATGAAATTGATTGAGGGATTTGGATTCTATGAGAAAAACGAGTCGAATAGGATCGATTTGGGGAAGAAAACGAGTGAAATGGGAGGGAATTTTGACGGCGGCGCAAAATAAGGTTTCCGGTGAACAGTATCGAGACAGAGAAAATGAGAGGAGGAAGAAGAAAGCGAGACGGATTTTTATATCCGCCTCGTACGCCGCGTACGGACCATTTTTTTTAATTTTTTTACTTATACTCGATAAATAGCACTATACGCCGATAGACCCCGCGTTTTTTTAAAGCTGCCCCACAAAAAATAGAATCTTAAATAATTACTCCGTAGAAGTTAAACATGAGAGTGAGAGATAAATTTGTTAGCATTACCAATTTTTAACACAAGCTGAATTATAGCATTACCAATTTTTAACACAAGCTGAATTATAGCAACAAAGTTGTTTCATGGTGATGGTACGAAGCATGCCAATCGTAATGAACTAATGAAGACAATTAATCAATACTTAGTCGTAGGGTCTGTTTGGGAGAAGCAATAATAAGCGGGAAAGTGTCGGGTGAGAATAACTTTTATAATACGAACGTGAGAATGATGCACATTAGTAGTAAATTGGTGAACATTTAGTACTAATTTGGTGCACATTCGTTGACAAACTTAAAAACATCCAAAATTTGAAGAATATTCATTTTTTAAAAACATTTATTGAGAAGCTAAAGAAATTTCAGGTAAAAGTGTATATATACATCACTTTTTCAAAGGATTAACATCATTTAAGTATATTCTAATGCACATTTAAGTATATTTTAATGCACATTATTCATTCTCACGTTCTCATTTTAAAAATTATTCTTACCGAAACCTCACCCATAATAAGCTAGCTTATTTTTTCAAAAAGCTTGATTTTTTCAAAAAGCTTGAAAACCTAGCTTATTGAGCTTATTGAAGCAATAAGCTAGCTTATTTTGTTATAAAATGAAGGCAAAATTTGATGTGCCGAACAGACACGTAATCAGATTTTTATTTTACGATTTTTGAAAGATTAGTTCTATTGAAATCCAAAAAAGGAACAATCGGGTACTAGTACTGCATAAGAAAGCCGAAAGTCAAACTTTCTTTGATATTGCCATGACATTGAAGTTCAGAGTGTTGGGATTGTTCTCCATCATTTTCTTTATGACTTTGGCCGCATCCTGTGAAACCATATAGACAAGAAATATAACTTAATTTTTCATTTTATTGTTCATGTGTTGATGATGAATTGTTCATTAAAAGACAATGTTCAGATGACTTGTAAGAAAAATTACCTGCAATAAGGTTTCTGGTGAAGATGAACCATGTGATATTGGTCTAGACCTTCTTCCGTCAAGTTCATAAAGTTCACCTGCACAACCGATTCCATTTTCATGATTAAGACAGATTCTAGTTTTTAGAGCAAATTTATTCATACTGGACAGAAAAAAGAGAAACAGGCATGTACCATCAACACAGGAAAAGCAGATGAAGTGAGTATTGACATTCTCTGAAGCCTGCAAAAACCAATTATCCGAACATAAAAACTCACATGAAGCTCACTGAATCGACTGTTTGTAGGATGTTTAAGATATAATCATTCTTAATCTAGTCAATATTTATAGACTCAACCTAAGAGTATATTAAACATTGGCCATAGACTCTGAAAACTTATCCATCCTCATCTTAAACTTCAAGTCACAGTAATAAAATTACTAACTTTCAAGGAAGCTAATGTAAGATCAAGTCCTTTTGTCCATTAGTTCACTTCATACAAACATGTGGCTGAAAATGTAGATAATTAGTATCAAAGGCAGAGTTTGTAGTTAGATGGAGTGAAACAACATTGATTTCCTAAAATACAGAAATAGGTACTGGTAACACATGTGGCTGAAACAACACTGATTTCCTACTTCAGCTCACACGTCCTTTAGTATGTCTACAATCTTTGTGTAAAACTACTCCGTGCACTTACCAATGCAAGAGACAAGCTTCTCTTCTGATTTGCCTTCTACTATAACCTTTTAAACAATTTAGAGCGATATGCTAAGCATTTATCCTATAAGTTCCAGTATATGTTCTTTATATCCACTGAATGCAGCATCCTTAAAATATAAGCAATTCAATAGTCCTTTTGAAGAGTATATTTCATATATAACAAACAATTTTAATGACTTGGTCAGTTGGTCTACCTCAGTATCTCCAGCACTAGCAGCTACAGAATGAGCATCTTCCATTTCGTCATCATTCTCAAGAAATGCTGCACGCTGAACAACATTATAGACCAATTTAAGTTAATGGAAGAGACTAGCATATCTGTAGATGAATAAACAAATACAACTAATTTCAAACAGATACATTACCTCAACTGGGTCCATTTTTGCAGTAGCCTTGTAAAACTTATCTAGAAATGATTCATCCCCTGAAAATTATGAACCATATATATAGAGAGGCATCAACAAAGAAACAAAATGAAACTAAACAGAAAAACAAACACAAGATAAAATCAGATATATAAACTCAAATACATTTACTTCTTCTCCGTTTCTAGTCTTTCCCCATTCAAGAATAAGACAGGTCTAGCTCTTATTTATGTTGTTCCTCATTTTTCTATTCTAAATATGCCCCACAAATTTCAAGATGTAAAAGTTATCGAAAGCCAATTAATTGTTTTATCATTTATCCTTAAGTTTCATTCTTACAACTAAAATTTGCAATTTGCTCCAAGAGAATTTGATGTTAACACAATCTAACATGAGTCAAGATATTAGTTGCAATACACTACGGAGTATGAACTAAAAGAAAACTTACGAAGCTTGATTTCTGAAGTAATATTCCCAAGAGCATGTAAAAGTCCAATTGTACCACAAGCATTTCCAACAGTTTGTACCATGAAATATACTTTCTTGTCATAGTCCTGTAAAGTTCAAATTAAGTTCTGTAAAGGAACTATACTTGCTATCACAATTACCATGCTTGAAAGACAATACAATACAATATAGTTTAGTAGAAGTGGCAACTAGAGAGTAGAGACCAAATAATAAATAGATAGTAGAAATCTAAACACAGAAATAAGATAGAAAAATATATCATCTACTTTAACAAGCTTAACAATGGAACACAATAACCGCTATGAATAAAGATATAAAGCATAAGTTTTAATATATGGACTGTGTTCCTAATATTATAAAGGGCAAACTACTTGCCTAGATATTGAGATTATGCTTTCAAGCATTATGCAATAGTGTTTAGAAGAATCAGCGGCTTGACTTCACTTTGATCCCGCATCATACTGAGCATATTAATACATGAAACCCCACACTTTATAACTCAAAATATTTATTCTACTGCAGTGTATGTTGATAAAGCATTATATGTTGCCAGATGGAATAAAGAGAGAAATCAGAGGCTACTAGAGAAAGAACAAACCAAAAGACAAGAAGCAGTCATAAACTCCAACATACAGAACTGCTTCATAAACTAGTTTACCTATGGGGAACCATTTTACTTTCCATTGATTTTCATTAGTTTCAGTAGAATCATCTCACAATTAAAAGGAATTTGGTATTTCCAATTCCTGTAGTCAAAGGCACATACATAATGCAATGTACTTTTTTTTTAAAGCTTAGTATAATCTCGGAATACATCGACCAGTCCGCTATCAATAATTAAGATTGAAGTGGACTTGCCTTCTCAATGCTGTTTTCCTTCAGGCGCTCTGCTTCACTCTGTAAAAATACAATTTATACTCATCATCTTGAAATTCATAATAGTAACACTTGAAATTCAAACTCGGAAGAATCAATGGATTAAAAAGGCATACCTCATCAGTAAGGGGGTATAAGAAGAGAACGGCAAGGACTGGCTTTGGTACCATTTCCAGCAATTCATCATCCAGACCATAAACATCGCAACACTCAGCTTCTTCTTCTGGGAGACCGAGTCCCCAGAGAAACTGCACGAACACAAATCCAGCCGTTGTGATCAGCCACAGATTCACGAAACAGACAACTAAGAGAACATCGACTGAGAGATCGAAAAGAACACAGAAAAATCCATCTAACACCCTAGTTAACTGTGTAGCAGATGTATATTTCTAGTAAAAATAACAGAAGGAGAAAAACTGCATTCTCAAGACATCCTCGAATCATCGGTCAATAACCCTAATAATTTGGGGAGAAAGAGATCGTCCATAGAAACAGGTGCAGATGGTAGACAGACCTGATTCATGACATCGGGATTAGCTTCAAGAGGAAGCCAGCGCTTCGCAGAAGGAGGGACATCGGCCATTGTTTAGTCTATGATGTTTCTCTGCCGCGATTGTTTCTAATTCCCAACCCCACGATACTAGAAAGAACAAGAATCCCGTCGAATTTTTGGGTAAATTACATAGTGGGTCCTTACTTTGTCCTTTTTTACAATTGGCTCTTTTGTCTAAAATTAATTCAGGAATGAAAATGATTTTTAACACATGTTACCAAGACTAGCATTTTTTTTTTGAAAGGATTACCAAGACTAGCATTGATTAACCGATCATAGAATAAATAAATGTTTTTTCCTACAAGTATGTTTTTCTCCCTCGTCCAACATGTTTTTTCCTATAAGTTTAGTTATTTCGCAGCCAAAACCAATGATAAAAAGTTCTGAAATGTAATTTACATTACCTATAATTAAGATTACGAGAAAAATACAGATGTTTCTCTAATGGTCATAATTATCTATAGCAAAAATATTGCCTATTAAACTAATAAAAAAGTCTAAAAATTACAATAAAGATTAATGAACAATATGCTACGTAACTTAATTGACGTGGCACAATCCCAAAAAGGGCTCATGGCATATTCAGAATTCTACTATTGGCGAGCACCATTTTTTTCTAGTTTCTAGCAGGAGATTTTTCACTGTCCGCAGTGAACTCAAGCTGTTTCTCCACACACTTAAACAGATCACTCCGCTTACACCTCAACTGATACTGAGGCGACGCACACAACTTCATTCTACTCTGAATCTGACAAATGCTCTCACAAGAACCACCTTGAGATATGGAAGATGAACACCTGTCATTGCTCAAAAGATGAAGCGATCGAGGTTGCGTCTTTCTTTTCCTCAATATCGAAGGAGTATAGGGAAACGTGCTCGCTGCAAATCTCAAGATAGACTCAGGGCTACTTGTGGGCTCCACATCGCTTCTCACACAAGGCGGAGTGAAGAAGGATACAGGCGACATTGCTGATGACGACGTCGTCAGAGGACTCAGAGGTGGTTCAGGAAACTCCACCTGAATTTTAGTTTCTTGATCCGTTTTCCCGACGTTGGTAGTGCCTGATGAAGTTTGAGCCGGTGAATCACATTCCTTGAGCGATGGTGACGGTTTATTTTCATGGCCAGCACCACCTGTAAATGGGCTACTCTTTGATACTGCTGGAAGTTTACCTGTGGCTATGTAGAATTCTAGCTTTTTCTTCAAGGAGCTATTCCAGTGATTCTTAATGGAGTTGTCGGTCCTGTAAACAGTTTAAATCAGACAGTTTGAAAAAAACATGGAAAAAAACATCTAGGGATTTAGTTTTGGTACCTTCCAGGTAAAAGCTTCGCTATTTCAGCCCATTTATTTCCATATATACGATGAGCATTCATGAGGGTTAATTCCTCCTCTAATGTCCATGCATCCTTTGTTATTTTCGGATTCAAATGATTATGCCACCTGCAGAAATGTGCATCAAATGCCTGTAAATCAACTCATCCTAGGAGTAAGCACGGAAAACCAGTGTTCCCTCAGTGATCACATAGCAAACACAACATCAATGCATCGCACAAAAGGAGAAAGCATACAATACTGAATACAAAATTGATTTGTAAAATGTTTAAAGTAAATAAGCAGGAAACATCAGCATACAAGATCATTAACTGAGAATCTAACATTGTATACTATTTTTTCATACACACTTAAATGATGATAAAATCAATATGTGCGCTTAAACTGTAATATTACCTTTCTCGACATTGTTTCCCTATACGTCCTGATAAAGACTTCGCAATGACAGACCACTTCGATGGACCATATTTTGCAACTAACTGAGTAATTTTCTCATCCTCCTAGAAATGGAAAATGCATAGATGTTATGTTACAAACTTTCATAATAGAAAAATAAGAATAAATAGAGCATATATTCTCTCTAAATCTTAGAAATAATGAAAATAAGAAGTAAAGTTCACCTCCTGAGTCCATGGTCCCTTTATGAGCTCTGGGTTAAGAACCTTCTGCCATCTATGTAAACATTGCACCTCAGATCTGTCGGGAAAAAATTCCGCTGCATACAAATATTCAATTCAACTGTGAAAAAAAAGCTACTCATGAAAACACAATATACAGATTATATGTGCAATATCATATTTAAATCTAGGAAAAACCATCACAGCCAACTTCGGAGAGTCTGCATACAACTTGTCAATTTAACTGTGAGCAGAAGCTGCCATTCATAATATAAATAGGAAGCATGAGAAGCATAGAAAATGAACCATATGCAAAAATATATTAAAAAAATCTAATGAGTGACATGATTTGACTGTCCGTGACTAGATTTTTTTTGTACTTGAATACTCCCTAAACCGGTGCAAAAAGACAGATATTGGAAGAGTTTTATAGATATATTGATATTCTATAATAGATAAATAGCTTCATGTTCATTCCACATTACAGAACTTTAAAATGTTAATATGATCAAGAAAAAGACAAATAGCTGCATGTTCTTTCCACATTACAGAACTTTAGAATGTTTATTTGATCAAGAAAAAGACATTAATAAGTCGTAGAAGCATGGCTGAGCAAATACCTATTTTCTTCCAACTCTTCCCATTATAAGTAGCAACAGCATTCCTCAATGTCTCATCCTGTAGGACCAGAAATAATGCACAAAGACAGCGTATCAAAAAAGAGTATAAAATTACAGATCCATACTGCTTTATAAGTATTAATAACTCAAGTTGCTTCATCTTAAAATATAGGGAGGAATAAAAGAAGAACAATGTACATTGTTGATTGCACACTGAGATAAGGTAAGCAAAAAAGATGTTTAAACTGAAGAAGGAAAAATATAGTTGACAGTTTCATCTCTTGACAAATAGAGTGAAACATCATATCGTTTTACTCATGTAAATCCAGGATTCAAATGATTCCATATGTATAATAAACATAGAATTAACTAACCTCTTCAGGTGTCCAACCACCCTTTGCCCGTCTAATGGGACCAGTAGTCCTCCTATGAAAGAAAAAGTAACCCAACACAAACCATGTTAAGAGAAGAGTAAAGAACGTGAACTCATATTTGCACTTTCATACACAGTTGACTAAACCCTTCACAAAAACAAATTGAAAACAAAGAATGATATGGGTCAAATGCCGTAAATTTAGATACATTAGGCATTCAAATATAATCACTAGTAAAGCAGTAATATGTTGTATGCAAGCAACATATAAGATTATCAATCTCTAGAACAATAATTCATACAGTCCTCTCCCAATTGTAGTCTTAAGAATAAAAAACTGAGAGACCATAGCATGCATAAACAAATTCTAGAATTGTCCTTGTCAAAAACTTATTGCTAGATTCATTGCCACCACCATCTCGTATTAGAATCAATTATGATCCAGTTCACCATTTATACAGGCCAAAGGTACATGCTAGATAGCTCACTCCCCAAAATGTGTTGATACATTCAGGCAAAAGGTACATGCAAGATAGCTCAATCCCATAATGTCTTGATACATTCAGGTCCAACTGTCAGATGATCTGAACTAATGGATGTGACTTTATTAGGACTGCATTAACTAGTCATTATATCTAATCTAAACTGCATATTATCTGAATAGACTTCTTCTGTTTATTAATGGACTAGACATGACAGAAAACAAACCAAGAGAAGAAAAAATAGAATAATACAGAACAAGCATTGATGTGAATAGGCATATGAATACCGATGCGATGGCGACGCTGTAGGTGGGGTCATGCAACCACCAGGTGACTTAAAGCTAATACTTCCATTGCCATCAGAAACTGATGAGGTTGAAGCTACTGCTGATTCTTTGTTCTCCAAGCAGTAATCTGCTACTCTCTCATCACCTTCAGCCATTTCCACAAACGGTCAACTGTTCCGAGAACCTCCCAGCTCTATCAGGATGTCCACCTCACTTATCAAGAAAAAACCAGCTTTGAAAGACTAGAACTAACAATCAGTAACACTGCCAACTTAAGCTCGCTCAGAACCGCGGAAACCCTAGATCAAGTCCACTAAATCAATATACACTAAACAAGCTCAAATCTTCCTCTACTGATCAATTAAAAGAAATCCGGAGAACTTCCTAGATATCATCAAATCACCTCTGCAGCTATCCAAAATATAAATCCAAATCAGAGCCAGCGCAAACTCAGAACAAATTCAACAAATAATCAAGCGCAATCATCAAGAGGGGCAGCTGGTCTGAATTGAGCTCACCAGCAGGAGAAGACGATAAACTGGCGGGAATCAGATTAAATTGTTCAACCTTCGATCCCGACGAGTACGCTTCCAGATGGACACGAATAAGAAGAACAGAGGAAGATGAGAAAGAGAGACAAGAGGTTATGGAACTATGAACTTGCGTTCAGAAAACCTCGCTCGTTGAAAGGGGGGAAAGAGGGCAGATTGGAGAATGGAGAAGAACAAAATTGATAATTGTAAATTAAAAAAGTGTAACGAATATATGACCGACGTTACCGTTTAGATGCCGTCATCTGTCAGGCTTTCAGCAAAACCCTATCGGTTAACGGCACTCAGTTTTGACGGTTTTCCTCTTTTAGACGTTTGTGAAAGAAAAGTTTGAACATCAAACGGCACTCAAGAGGAGAGAAGTAGTCGTTAAGGTAGAGCAGGTTACGCTCATTTTCCGCCGTTGGATCTTAAAAAGGCATCCAAACTCTAAACCATCAGCCGTCGATATTTTATTTCTGTGTGCTTGATACGTTTCGATATTATTTTATTTTATTTAATGATTAGTAGGGAATCTAGTTTATTGTGGCAAATTTTGATACCGAGACCTTGTCAACCGTTACGAATTTGGTAAATCGGTTTGTGATAATCAGTTCAACTTGCATTAAATTAAACTAAACATGATTTTCTTATATTGTCATAATTTACAACTAGAATTTTGGTGTCCGCGCTACGCGCGGGTTTTTAGTCTTGTAAAAAAATTGTTTCTATTTTAAAATTTAGAATATATCTACCACTTGAAACGTTGTGATTCAGATATATATATAGGGTGACTGAAATCACTGGATCGATCATCCATAGTGAGTAGAGAGTCGATGTGTTTGGAGGTAATAGGACTGAAATAACTGAAATCTTCTGTTTATGTTCATATACCTGAAGCTGATGCAAAATCGTATGTTTATGTTCATATACCTGAAGCTGGTGCAAAAAAGAGTTGGTCTTTCTTAAGGCATTTTGCTAACAGTTTTGGTACCCATACAACAATACTACTAAAGTATACCTAGGGAGAGGGGGTCAGCGCTCCGCGCGAGTCTTTCTCGCTTTGTTTTTAACTTGTAACCTGGTTATTTAAATTTTATTGTGTGTTTTAGATCATTTTAAGAGAGTTATTTCATCGTTTTATTTAATTGGTCAATATCTAAACGGAATACAATTCGAATGTGAAGATTAATTTAGGTTTTTTCCGTATAGACATAGTGGTTGATATTTGTTTTATTTTGTTAGAAGAGTTCATTAGTGATTTAGTTATTCAGTGGAGCATTTTTTGCAATTATGTTGTAGGAGAGGGATATTTTTTAATTTCTTATGTTAAAACACCATTTACTCATCTAGTTCTCCACAAAGAAGTTTCGTTTCCACCATTTTGTGCATTGTAACACTCTATTATAAGTACACGACTTATATATACGACTTTGTAAAGTGTATTGTAGTGTAATTTATTTTTATCTTAAATTTTCAAAAATAGATTTATTGAGTTTAGTAAAAAAAATCCTCAAATAATAGTTCTAATAAAAATGGAGTATTGTTTTTTATTAGTTTATAATTATATATTATTGATGGCAATCAAATCAAGTTGTTGTATTCATACATTGTGAAGATGAAATAATGAAATGCAATTCAGACACTTCTCGCTCAGTTGTAAGCAAATCGTATTCAATTATGCAAACTCTTTCCTTTAATCATTTTCGTTATTCTAATGTGTGGTTGTTGGTTGGCTAGAGAGATGTCTGCCAATATCCATTTATAGGGCTAGAAATGGAGAAATTAAAGATTGAGTAGAAATCAAACGCAGTTACATAAATTAAGAGGGGGGTTACTTATCAATATTGGGGGTTAAAAAAATTAATAGGAAGAAGTTATTCATATCTGGGGTTGTGAAAATTAATTGAGAGAGGGTTATCAATAGTGGGGTTGCAAAAATTAATGGAGGGGATTATAAATGGTTAGAGAAATCGAGATTTTAAGACTTTGTGTGGAGTTTAAAAGACCGATATAATATAACCCATGGGTATATTGCAAATTTGCAACCCAACTGATGATACTGCTTGCATAGAAGACACCTATTCTTGTTCAATTAAATTTATATAGTTCAATCAGTAACATCAACTCACATCTTGAGGCTCACAATCAAATTAACCATTTCAGAAACTGAATGACTATCTCGAGTAGGAAAAACATCTCCTTTAGTAGATTGAAACTCAATTAGAATCTTCCCAAGCTAGCAACCTTGTTTATTACTGTACCAAACACCAAACCAAGAAACCAGCAAATCGGAATTGACGAATCAAGAAAGGTCACTCCATCAGACATGTACAACTTGTGCCAGTACATACAGTAGATCCTTTTTTCTTTACCTGAACGTCAACACACTTCAAATTGAGCCTCTAAAAAAGTGCACCTAGAAATATGAATACAATAAACAATTAAATTCTCATCAGAGAAGATCGAAACTGAATTCAATCAATCAATAGGCTAAACAGACTAATCCAAAAGTCTTGATGTTCATAGCATATGCAACATGAATTCAAACAAAGACTTCGTTTAAGGAACAAAAGTTTTCATCTTCTTTGAGAACTTCTGAGGCTATTTTAGAATTTTTTATGGATGAGTTCATTTATAATGTTGGGTTAATATGGAAGAATGTAATAGTACCAAACAACCTGGACAATATACCATGCATTTAAGATTTTCATCCTTTCTTTAAAAATTAAAACTCCATATGAACAAATCTAAAGCTTGCAAATGCACCTTAAAATCCAAGTTTTTTGCAGCCAGAGTCCAAGCATATGTTTTAATCAGCAAAACCCAATTAGAAAATCCGAAAATTAGAAGTCATGAGAATAAGGATTATCAACTTAAGGCAAAGAGTTGCCCTAAATTTAAATCTTTGTCAAAATTCAAATGAAAACCCAAAAAATTGTGAAATCTCCAAAATCAAAGGCATGATAACCTAGTAGGAGTATATAGCTTAGGATATCTTACTCGATGGAGCACTTGCCATTTTGACTATAACTAATTGATAAAGCTCCTATTTCAATTCTTGGTGCTGAAATTGATAAAATGTCTCCACCTGAACTGGTTAAACAATTTGAGGAGGTCCTGCATTCAAAACCTGAGGTATGACATAATGATCCCTAATCACGTTACTTTATCTTTTCAGTTTCAACAAATATATCATTTGACATTTTGACTATAACTAATTATTAAGAATAAAAGAAGGATAAAACTTCAATCCAATCGATAGCAGTTCGAAATCAACATAGAGAATTAGCTAACCTGAGAAGACTGTGCGAATGAGTTGATGCTGCTTCTCGGGAGGCTGAATCGACAATAGTATAAGAAAAATATTTAAATTTCAAGGGATTTGGATCAAAGAGAATGACAGTGAGAGTAATTAGATAAGAAAGTGAAGAAATGAGAAAGAGACCTAAAAGTCGAAAAATTTGACCAAGCGAGGCTTCCCCTAGGTGTTGAGGACAATCACTGCCTTTATCATCGTCCTTCTAGAGCGGTGTAGCCCTTGAATATCTTCTGTGAATGTCCAAATCTGAGACCAATTAGGATCCCATTCCAATAATTGTGAGATGATGCTATAATATTATCATTTCAGAATGATTACAACATCGAAATTGAGCCAAAATCAACACAAAGTCACAAAATCTATCAGTTTCAGAGCACTAATTATGCGCAGAACATCTGAATCAAGAACCGTTTCAATTTCTAGGTTTTCGTATATCTAAGTAATCTTAAACCCTAGATATCAAAACTGAAAGAAGAGAAGTGATAGAATATACATACCAGTTGTTAAGAGTCAAAATCAAAGATGGTGATTTGATTCCTAGCTCGTCGGATGAGGAATGAGAGGTGGCGTAGCAGAGACGAACCAAAGACGGGGATGAGGAAGAGGACGGTACCCCCAACCTTAAATAGCCAAGAGTTAATCACTCCAATCGACAGTCGTTAGCTGAGAAAGGCAAAACTCCCATTTGAATGGGTAAACGAAGAGGCGAAAACGAAGAAGTAGAGGAGACGGTGAGGATAAGGAGGTGGAGCGAGATGTGAAGAACCGATAACCCTAATTTTAGAAGATAATGAAGCCAGTTAGGTTTATTTGTGGCATTAACTTTTGTTATAGTATTTATTGTTTGGAATTTATTATCAAACATTTAGCAACATTTAGCTTTATATTATATCAAGATTTCTTATGTAAATTTTCAAAAGCTTAAATTCTCATGGTAAGTTTTCAGAATAATCTCTATATAACTACTAAAATAAAAGACTTTTCTCCAATTTTAGTTATGTCATATTGTATACTCTTCATTCAACTCATCTACTTGTCGTCATTTTATTGGTCACGATTTTTTACTATTTATTGTAATTTTCTTAAAAAAATTGATTAAATTTGGAAATGTCATGTGCAAAAATATCACAAAAAGATTGTTTAAGATCTTTCAAATACACAAATGTGTTAATTTTTTGATTTTGACTTCTTAATATCCTATTATGTTATTTTTATAAATTTATAATTTTTTTTGTGATGTGACATATCACAAAAAGATTGATTGCTTAATAAATAAGATAAAATATTATATTTTTGTGTTATGGTAGTGTTTTAAATTATGAATCCGGATCAGGTGCGAATAATTATTATTGTGCGAATATGCGAATAAATGCACATTTAGGCGATTGACATGCACTTTCTTCAGTAATGACATGCACATTTAGGCCATTGATATGCACTCGGCCAGATTTGCATGTCATTAATAATATGTGAAAAGTACATGCACACACCCCGAAAGTGCATGTCAATGGCAAATTATCAATGACATGCAAATCTGACATAGTGCATGTACATGGCCTAAATGTGCATGTCATTACTGAAGAAAGTGCATGTCAATGCCCTAAATGTGCATCCATTCGCATATTCGCACAATAATAATTATTCTCACCTGAATCTTTTCCTTAAATTATATAGTTTTATATATGTTGAAATCTATTTATTTAAATTTGTTAAAAATTGACCTATAATAATTTGATCAAATAATATTTTTGGTATAAAAATTCAGTTATATTCGTTGTTTATTATATTTAAAATTTTAAAACTTTATTATATATCAATATCATTTTAAGATATCAACTTATTTTCATATAAAATTATATATTACATAATACTTCATACTACTTATTAACTATATTTAGTTATATAAATCCACGCATGGCGCGAAAACTAGGCTAGTAGAATACTCTATATTGTATTAATCTCTTTCATATATCTCATTCTAATTTATAAATCAGACTAATATTTTTCAGGTCCGCGCTACGCATGGATTTAACGGTATGTTAAATTTTACGACGATCGGTCATATAAAAACGTTAAGATGGCATTATTAATCATAAGTTACTTGTCTGTAGACCTAGCCAAATGCGGGCCCAGGCCGGGTTGGGGTCGTTTTTTCAGCCTATTTTCCCAGGCCGGGCGAGCCTGACGCCCGGATGTAGGGACTAACACCTTGTCTATACCCGGCCCGGTTTTTTTTATTTTTTTCGGATATCGTTCATTTTTGTACGGTCTCGCAATGCGTGTGCGAGACTTTTTTAGGGTTTAGCAATGCATGTGCGGGGCGAACTAAGTGAAAAGCCTAAAATTTGAGTGGATTTAGCGTCTCCGTTAAAGTAACTTGGCTGCCCGAATAGAGGCCGAATATGGACAATGTGATAGGTTCTTCATCCGGCCTTAGGCTAGGCTAGAAAAATAACTATAACTCGACTCAAGTCCGAGGACCTGCGTTTGACCAGGTCTAGCTGAAATGAAGAGATTCTGTAACATAGTTGGGTGGAAGAAGAAGAATTTGCTTAGTAATTATACAAGGATTCGTGGGCTAAATTAATAAAATTCAAACTTGAGGGCTAAAAACGCAAAACAAGTAACTAAACAAACAAGGAAAAGGAAACTAATCGCTCCAGCTCAAAATTTCTGAAATAGGCTTTTTTTTAGAAAATATTCCCGATATGGGCTCGTTTTGAAAATAATTCTCAACATAGGCACTCTTATGAGGTTCGGAATTTTTTCACGTATGAGAGACGCTGGTAAAACCAGCGTCTCTCGTCCGAAGCAAATTTTTATTTTTTAATTCCCCCGTGTAAGAGACGCTTTGCCAGCGTCTCTTTTCAAAGTTTTTTTATATATATTATTATATAAGACTTACTCGTGTTTGGATGGCTCGTATGGGCTCGTTTGAAATCGAAATCGATCACGACCGATTTCGTTGGGTCCGTATTGATCTCAGCTTTCACCAGATATGTCTCTCGCTCGATTGTGATTTCGAACGACCTCATACGAGCCACCCGAACACGCGTAAGTCTCGTGCGTACCTTCTACTGTAAATGGATATTTACAAATTTGTTCCTCCATATCAGGCGATGAGAGACATATCTGGTAAAAGCTGGGATCAATACGTACCCAACGAAACTGGTCGTGATCAATTCGATTCCGAACTGGTGAAAGAAGGTATGCACGAGATTTACGCTTGTTCGAATGGCTCGTATGGGCTTGTTCGGAATTGGAATTGACCACGACCAGTTTCGTTGGGTCCGTATTATATAAGGCACTCCCAGCTCCTTATATAATAAAATTTTATTTGTTTTAAAAAAATTTAAAACAAATCCAATTTGTCAGCGTCTCTTACACAGGGGAATTAAAAAATAAAAATCTGCTTCGGGTGAAAAATTTCCGAACCTCATAAGAGTGCCTATGTTGGGAATTATTTTCAAAACGAGCCCATATCGGGAATATTTTCTAAAAAAAAGCCTATTTCAGAAAAAAAAAAAATTAGCAGCTCAAAACCCTATGAAAACCTTGAAGCAGTTATTTGAGAGGGAGACAGAGATAGAGAAAGAGTTGTTCTGTTACCGAAAAAATGGACAAGAGCATGCTAGGCGACCTCGACAATCTTCCCGAGGAAGACAAGCTTAGAATGGCCACCATGATCGATCAACAGCAGATTCGTGACAGGTTCTTTCTCAATTGCATTCTAAGATCGATTCTTTTAGTATTATTATGTCCAAAATAGGAAGATGATGAAATTACTTGCCATTGATTAATTTCCTCTATGATTGTATTAAAATTCATGTTTTAAGTTGAGATGCTGGATTGTTTATTCGTTGAATACCAAATTGAACAAAGACTTGATTTTAAGAATGTGAATCTCTCTTTTGCTCGAGTTCATATTGTATTTTTGCTTTACACTCAAATATGGATGGAGAATTTGTTTGGATGCTTGTAATTCTGATACCCTGGAACAGTAAACTGTATGATAGTTGCATTATAATGTTATCCTGCACAGTGTGATGCATAATTTGGGTGAAACTGGACAGATTTCTAAATTGAACTGTACATGTTCCCATGAGTTAGCTTCTGGTTTGATTTATGCTTGAGTCAAAGAAAAGGCTCTTAAAAAAGAATTCCTTGACAATTCTGTTTTCTATTAGGATATGACTAGGATTCATATATTTGATGCTTCTTTTCTGCCTTGGTAAGTTGTGACCTTCATCTTCTGTCATAATGAAAGTTGAATTGCAGCTTGAGGATGTATAATTCATTGGTGGAGAGATGCTTCAGTGATTGTGTGGACAGCTTTAGGCGCAAGACGTTAGACAAGCAAGAGGAGACGTGTGTAAAGAGGTGCGCCGAGAAGTTCCTGAAGCACTCAATGCGTGTTGGTCTCAGATTTGCTGAGCTTAACCAAGCTGCACCCACTACTCATTAGAATTCCCCCTGATGCTGCATTGCTGAATACAACATAGGTCTCTCTTTTTCTTCTTGTTTTTCACTGGAACTTCGGTTCTTCCGGACTGCAGAGACGCAATCATCTTGAATATTTGGTATAAATGGTGATTTTTGCAAAATGATAAGGAAAGTCTGGACCTGCACTAGCATTTTATCATTGTAAAGTTATGCATTGAACAAACATATAGTCGTAGAAGAGTATAATCATAAGTCATAACCTATCCTGTTTGGTATTTGATAATCGTACTATCAACATGAAAATGCAAAACTCGAACATTTTTTTTTTGTCTATTGTTATAAAATTTGTCTTTTCTTATTGTTAATGCTTATAAGTTTGATTAATAAAAAATTCAAAAGACACATTGTTTCTTACTAGTTAACTATGGGACCCCTTAAAGACAATACAACAAACAAAGGTAAAACATTTAACAAAATAAATTTAGTTGCTATAAATAGGAGATTTGAAGTATAATGGCAACTGTGTTTTGGTAGGAGAAGTATAATGATAACGGATTCAATACTATTAGTATAAAAGATTCAAATTTGCAAAAGAAAAAAGAAAGTATGAGAAAAGTTTCGAAGTTGGAAATTAAAAAATAGAAGATGGAATACTGGGCCTGCATATGTCCTACAAGAAGGCCCAATATCAATCATATACTCTGAGAGAGGCCCACAAAAATATAAAAAAGTGACCCTAAAGATGTGGCATTCAAATTTAACTGATCTCAACGGCATGTTTCTGATTCAAAATAGGGATGAACAAACCGGATTCCGGTTAACCGATATTTTAATTATTAGTTGTAACATTGTTGATTACCAAGAAGATTGAAGTTTTAGAAGAGCATCTAATGGTTATGTTTATGTCAAGAAAACAACGAAAGTTCTGTCATACTAAACTCTAACATGTTCTACTAGTATTCCGGATAACACAAAATGGAATTAGACAAACTCGTTATATACAAAAGGCCCTTTAAAAGGAATATTTATTAGGTTATGGGCACACAATAAACAACTAAAAGAGGTAAAAAAAAACTAGGTCCTACCTCCTTGGAAAATGGGATAAACTCATCACAATAAAAAGGTATTTTGACTTCGATTTCGATGAAGATTGAACTTATATTAAGACTGGACGATGCACACAATTTTTATGATATATACACAATCTATAATACTCCCTATGTTCCACTATATAAGCCTCATTTTATTTTCTAACACTATTCACAATCCGAGAGAATCTTCTCGATTTCTCCCAATATACAAGCGAAAACCTAGTCATGTGGGGTCTTGTTTGATTCGTCTTAAAAAGTAATATAACAATTTCAAAATTTTATATATTTTACTAATATGTAATTAGAGATAGTGACAAAATAAAACGCGCATCGACATCCGTGCAGGGATGAAATAGGGCTTATATAGTGGGACAGATTAGAATGTATGACAAAACATGTATGCAACATCGGAAGTTTTTTTTATGAGAGTATCCGAAGTTCTATACATCTGAAGTTTTTTTATGAGAGTATCCGAAGTTCTATCGGTTAACCAGTAAAAAGAAAAAGAAGTTAATCGTTGGGAGAGGTTTTTTGTCTGCCACCCCTAATTCAAGGCAAAAGCTATACGCACTACATTTTTCAACTTTCCAAACTACATTGTCGTACGCCCATTTTGGGCGTACGCTGGTTTTGGGCGGACAGTGCAAAATCCCAACATCGAATGTAAGGCAAAATACAAAATACGGTATTATGTATACGCCCAAAATGGGCGTACAGTATAAATTTTAATAATATAGCCGTTTGAAAATAGCCGTTGGGGAAATACAATTTTTTACCCGTACGCCCATTATGGGCGTACGCCCATAATGGGCGTACGAGTAAAAAATTGTGTGTAACGGCTATTTGTCCAAATTCAGAAGTGACCGTTGGGGTATATTTTGCCTGTACGCCCATTATGGGCGTACGATTGTTTTTATCCCAACGGCTATTTTTTCAGAATATGACCGTTTGAGATGTAGTATGTGTATAAATGTAGGAACTTCGGATGGATGTTGAAGTCAAAAATGTCAAATAGGAGAGTTACAAATTTGAGTGATGGTGAGGAGTTTGAATATGTGACGGAGATTGAGTATGGGAGCGGTGAAGAGAACGAGTATGTTGAAGAGAACGAGCATGGGAGTGACGAAGACGATGCGATCGTGGATGAGAAAGAGTATTTTAGTGAACCCGACGACGGGATGTGGGACGACGATACCGACGAAGAAGGAAGAGACTTCGACGCCGGAGATTTTTCGGTTAGTAATTAATTAGAATCGTTCCGTATTTATTTACGTTATTTAGTTGCAAATAATTTGTAGAAGTGATAGTTTAGATTGATGTGGACTCGTAGTTTTAAGTTTTAGTTGTGATAAATATGGTAGTTTTTATTAATTATAGGGTATGGATTACTATGATTCGTTTGATACCGAAGAAACGTTTCCTACTAAGGAACACTTGAGGCGTTGGGTTCAGAGTATTGGTAGACAACTTATGATGGTATTAGTGACTCGCCATAGCAATGAGCGTCAAATGAATATAATGTGTTCGCATGCTGGAGTGTATAGATCAGGGAAAAAGAAAAGAGAGGATGGCGAAACAGAGGAGGTTGTTAATACAGAGCGGGATAGTAGGGATAAGAAGTCGGATTGCAAGTTTGAGATCCGAGGATATAGGTTCAGGGCGAGGGATGCGAGAGATGGATGGTATGTGAAGGTAAAATACGGACAACACAATCATAAGCTTTGCACTAGCTTCATTGGCCATCCGTACATGGGTCGAATGACGCCGAATGAGGTGAAATTTGTGACGGTATGTGCGAACAGCTTGACTACGCCGTCTGTTATTGCTACTCAGTTGAGTGCGGCCTTTCCAGGGAATACGACATCCACAAAACAAATCGCCAACTTTATTCAGAAGATGCATTTTGAGGATCGTGGAGATTTGACTGTTACACAATGGACCTTGAAGTTTTTGAAGGAGCGCAGCTATGTAGTGCATCCCCTCTGCAAGAAGAAATCAAACGAGGTGGAAATCTTGTTTTTTGCCCATCAAGACTCGTTGCACTTGTTGAAGATGTTTCCGTACGTCGTGGTTATTGACGCCACATACAAGACGAATAGGTACATAATAGTTGTATATCAAAAAAAATTTGTTTAAATATATTGCATATGCCTCTTCCTTCATTATTTAAATATATTATGCAGGTATAAAATGCCTCTTGTGGAGATTGTCGGTTTCACTTGCACGCATAAGACATTCAACATTGCATATGCATTCACGGGTAAGGAGGAAACAATGCACTACTTGTGGATAATTCAGAGGCTTAGAAAGTTGTTTGAGGATGCCGGAGTAATGCCGACTGCAATAATGACCGATCGAGAACTAGCTCTCATCACTGCAATCAAATATGTGTTCAAAGATCTTCCGGTTCAACACCTCTTGTGTTGGGTTCATATCAAGCACAACATCGAGGTAAACGCTACCAGAATTTTGAAAAATAAGGAATCGGTGAAAAGGTTGTGCTCGCAAGTATGGAGACTTTTTCTATCAAGAACGGAGGAACGATACGAGGAAAGACTGCTAGGATTGAGAACATCTTGGAGAAGCGGCGTCGTCGGATACATTGAAAAGGTGTGGCTTATCCCTTATAAGACAAACATTGTTTGCGCATGGACGGAACACAATCTTCACTTCTTCACGAGGACCTCAAACAGGTAATTTTTTTTTAACTTACTTAAACGTTTCCGATTTATTTATTAGTTTGATTATGTAACAGTTGTTTTACTTAAACGCGACATTGAATGAATAAAACATAGGGTTGAGGGAATGCATAAGGTGTTGAAGAAAATAATTGGTTCAAGTATAGGCGGTTTTAATCGAATGGTTGTGAGGATCCATGCAGCCATCGAGGGCCAGATTGTGAAGGTGAGGGCCACCATGGAAGAGGATCGGATCAAGACACCCAGGGTTTTCAGACGAATGAATCCACAAGTGAAATTGATATTTCGGCATCTATTCCATAATGTGTCTGATAGAGCGTTGCATAAGTTGTGGGATATATGGGAGGATATAAAGGCGAAGAATTATGAGGAACATTGCGAAGATTACTGGATGCGAGAATGTCAAGGCCTACCGTGCATCCACGAGATGGTGCAACATATTATTCAGAAGAAGCCATTCAAGCTCAATCAGATTCACAGATTCTGGAGGCAGCTACAATGGGATAGGATTGAACTTGATAACGGGGAGGTAGAGATTGGTGTACCTCAGACCATGCGGGAGTTGAGATTCATTGAGCTCAACGATAGATGGCAAAAGGGGGAACTTCCTGAAAGTCAGTGGTCTCAGATAGCGGACTTGTACACAATGTTGGAGTATCCACATCAAAGTCTTGCGTTGGAGCCGACGGGAATCAAGGATCCTGGCAGACCAAGAGGAGCGGTAGGAAAGAAGTGGGGAACCGAGAGAGAGATGAGCGCGTTTGAGTACGCAAGGGAAGAATTAGAGAAAAATGATGCTGCGAAGGCGAAGAATAAGACGGTTAGAGGAAAGGGAAAGGGAAAAGCAACGGCGGCACAACCTACTTTCAACGAGCCTACTATAATGAGGGAGTTTGAAGTTGCTGGGTGCACTGCGGCAGAGGCGTTTGGTCATTCAAGTGGCACTGGTGGAGAGGGGTTCGGATTATCAGGTTGCACTCTTACAGATGAGTTCCCTCAGCCAACAATGACGAAATGTGGGGTAGACTTCGGGGTTGACAATGTTGATCTCTTCATGTTTCCATACATTGTAGATGCACAAGACGTAAGGGCGGATGGACACTGTGGATATCGGTCACTAGCCATGTTGTTGGGGCATCACCAACAAGAATATCCTCGCATTCGCATGGAACTGACTACGGAGCTGTTAGAGAACAGTGATATCTACAGACGAGTCATGACCAGACTACGCCCGGATTTGGCAAACAACTTCGACGCTCTTGTTCAAGAGGTCAACTATAGCAGATCACCATGTCCTGAAAGATACTGGATGAGTATGCCCATGATTGGATTAGCATTTGCCACTAAGTTTCAGGTTGGTTTGATATACTTATCCAAAGTCCGATCATATTTGTGCTTACCGATGAAGGTGTATCAACAATGCTCCAGTCATGGTTTGAAAATTTATGCAATGGCTCGTGTGGGCTTAGCAAACCACTACATACCGGTATGATTTTCACTAAAGTATTTGTGATTTTCACTCAATTTTCTTAATGCTTAACATGGTATTTATGTTTTGTAATTTAGGTGTGCCTTAGAGAAGACTGTCCGGTACCATCTGTACCTGGAGTTTGGCGCATGTTCAAGGATCCTAGTGCGAATGAATTGGATCGCGGGTTCGCGCTGAGGATGCAGCAATGGAAGGACTATCGCATTAATTATGGTAGTATAGATGTTGATCTGTAGTGAATTCGGATGTGTTGAATGTTTCACCTTTTGAAATTCTAGTTGATGACTTCTGTTGTATGTCTGTTATGCTTTTAATATCTTGACTCCTTTTTTATAGTATTGTCTTGTCTGTTATTTTTTAATGTTTTAGATGGGTTAAATGAAACAAGTTCTGAATTCACTACAAGGGATTACTTGTTAAATTAAAACAGACACTCCAGAAACTACAACAGACTTAGCAAAGACGTAACAACTTTCAAGACACATAACAACATTACATCCTAATCGGAATCAGGGGAAGGAGGACCACGGCCATATTCATTGGGAAACAGAACTCCAAGGTGGAATAAGGCTGATTCTTTGTCCCACCTGTGAAAAATACGAAGTTTGAGCTCCATGTCAGCGTGTTCCTTCAACAGTTTGGCCATGACTCGGAGATGATGAGGGTCGTATTCTGGCTCCAGATACACGATCCTCCAGTTACAATCACATGTAACAAACCTTCGTCCATACGTATGGGGATTGTCCTTGTTATTAGCAGATAACACGGTGAGTGTCTTTGAGCACCTTCTACTAGGGCACTGGATCTGAGTGCCTTCAGCTGGAACTGGGGAGGATGAAGATGATGCCATGCTTGTTTGAATCTGTAATACAAAGTAAGAAAACATTTTAGAAACAATGAAGATATCTATCCAAATCAGTAAAAAATGAAACTTACAGAGTAAGAACTTGAAACAATTAAGATTTTACGGCGGAGTGAGAATATGATGAAAGGGTTCACTGAGGCAGTGAATTTATAGCCGAAGTTTTACTAGGGTTAGGGAAAAATTGGGTCGGTGTAGACAAAAGGCCCACAACAACAAAGGCCCAATAACTTAAAATTATGTCATCCAGCTGTGACTTATGTGACTTACAGCTGTGTAGTAGCTGTAACACATTCATTTTCATATAAGTGACATCCAGCTGTATGCTAGATATAGAATTCATCCCAACAATTCAAACCATCAGCCGAACATTTCAGCCCAGCCAAGCCCAATAATTCAGCTCAGTCAAGCCCAATAATTCAGCTCAGTCAAGCCCAATAATTCAGCCCAGCCAAGCCCAAATAATTCAGCCCAACCAAGCCCAAATAATTCAGCTCAGCCAAGCCCAAATAATTCAGCCCAGCCAAGCCCAATGAATGGAGTAAAACGGGATTAAAACGAAAAACGGCGCGAAAATCGAGTAAAACGAGATTAAAACGAAAAACGGCGCGAAAATCGAGTAAAACGGGATTAAAACGAAAAACGGCGCGAAAATCGAGTTTATGAAGGGACGTACAACGAAAAATGACAACAAAAGGGTATTTAGCAAAAAGAAATAGTTTTCATAATGCAAGGGGTATTTAGCCAAAAAAACTTGAAAAATTTGAAAAGGAAGGGGTATATAGTAAAAACTTTGGATAGTTGTGTTTGAAATGGATAGTTTGGGCCCGGTTCGTTTAAACGCCTTATAACGCTGAAACTCAAAATTTGAAAATTGTAACATGATAGAAAATGAAGTCTTTAGTCGTTATCAATTCTCGGAATCGAAAAAAAATCAACGAAAACGTCAACGGGCCTAATAAGGCCGAATTGAGATTTGGTGAGGCCCATTACCTAAAAACGACATAAAACGGGTTAATAAGACCTTAAACATTGAAAAACTTGAAATGTAAAAGTTGTATTTGAGCATTACCAATATGACGGTTTCGTTTTTATAATAAAATAACAAAATGAACACTTCGAAATATCTAAACAGTCACTTTCACCTTGTAACGAGTTAATCTCAAGTATATAAGTCGTATAGTTTTACTCATATGTGTGTGATATCAATTCGTTACTCAAATAAACTTTACATAAAACTTTCATTAAATGTTATGAAACACTCAAATACTCCAAAATAACGACATTTCACATCTTCGTATTGTCCATATTGCTTGATTACTCGATATTTAATGAAAGTTTTAATGAAATACGCATAAAATTATGATTAATCAAGCAATATGGACAATACGAAGATGTGAAATGTCGTTATTTTGGAGTATTTGAGTGTTTCATAACATTTAATGAAAGTTTTATGTAAAGTTTATTTGAGTAACGAATTGATATCACACACATATGAGTAAAACTATACGACTTATATACTTGAGATTAACTCGTTACAAGGTGAAAGTGACTGTTTAGATATTTCGAAGTGTTCATTTTGTTATTTTATTATAAAAACGAAACCGTAATATTGGTAATGCTCAAATACAACTTTTACATTTCAAGTTTTTCAATGTTTAAGGTCTTATTAACCCGTTTTATGTCGTTTTTAGGTAATGGGCCTCACCAAATCTCAATTCGGCCTTATTAGGCCCGTTGACGTTTTCGTTGATTTTTTTTCGATTCCGAGAATTGATAACGACTAAAGACTTCATTTTCTATCATGTTACAATTTTCAAATTTTGAGTTTTAGCGTTCTAAGGCGTTTAAACGAACTGGGCCCAAACTATCCATTTCAAACACAACTATCCACATTCACTATCTACTATCCACTATCCACATTCAATATCCACTATCCACTCTCCAAACCCTATACCCTAAACCCTATACCCTAAACCCTATACCCTAGCTAGGTTTTCCTCGGTTTCCGCGTCATTTGTCGTCTTAGCCCGTTTTAAGTCGTTTTTTCTCGGTTTTCGCACAAATTCTCGTCTTAGCCCATTTTAAGTCGTTTTTCATCGTTTTTCGCACAAATTCTCGTCTTAGCCCGTTTTAAGTCGTTTTTCATCGTTTTCGCACAGATTCTCGTCTTAGCCCATTTTAAGTCGTTTTTCATCGTTTTTCGCACTGATTCTCGTCTTAGCCCGTTTTAAGTCGTTTTTCATCGGTTTTCGCACAGATTCTCGTCTTAGCCCATTTTAAGTCGTTTTTCATCGTTTTTCGCACTGATTCTCGTCTTAGCCCGTTTTAAGTCGTTTTTCATCGGTTTTCGCACAGATTCTCGTCTTAGCCCGTTTTAAGTCGTTTTTCATCGTTTTTTGCACACATTCTCGTCTTAGCCCGTTTTAAGTCATTTTTCCTCGATTTTCGTGTCATTTCTCGTCTTAGCCCGTTTTAAGTGCGAAAATCCTAATAATATACATCAAAATATACATCAAACAAACATCCAAAATATAATACTGAACACAATCAAATCATTGCACAGGCCCATCCTCCTCTGGTACTACATCACCAGTCCATATGCTGATCCACCCCCTCATCATCCTCGCTTGTCCTGAAGGCAGAGTGTCACCATATGCACGTAGGAAACTGGATATCTCAGAGGCGAGTATGTTGCCCCGCTACATTTTCAAAATGTAAATATAAGTAGAATAAAATAGATTATAATTATTACTTGAGCGATATTGATTGAAATACGTACCACAACTACAGAGGCTGTCGCAGGTATCTGTATGTGCTCGGCACGGTGGTCAAACGGTGCCCGTGGGTCCTGCCTGGGTGATCTGGAATCAACATAAGGATGTGACATGACATTAAACCATGTCCGGTATCCATCCTTGCAATCCCATGCATACTCTCGAAGTCCTCGTCGATCCTGCTCGTCTAAGGTGATCAATCGATCCGACAGGGTCTCTGGGGCCCAAGTGCAGTCCTCATCCCCGAATGTGACAGTGTACCCCGATGCAGAATCATTTCTGATCGCAGTAGGTGGTGTAATCGGGGGTTCGGGTATGCCTTGCACATACCCGAACTGTCGCAAACATCGGTCAGGATGGTGCGACTCCCTGACCTCAAAGGACTCTAGAGGCCCCCGAAATAGACCTAACCTATACTGGGGGTCGTTGAGATCCAACTTGCCCCAGGGGTTCCACTGAACCTATGTTTTTTTTAAATGACAAACGTATTTTTAAAAATAATAATTGCATAACATATGATGAAATTACTAATTAAATAGTACTTACCTCTGCATATGTGATCTGGTCAAGGACCAGTCTGAGGGAAACTAGTCGAGCAGGATCCTTATGGTATCTGACTTTGCTGTTTTCCCGGATAGCCGCCGCTGAGGCATTCATGGATGTCAAGTCCTGCGTAGCATGACCCCGAAGACCATGGAAATACGCCCATATCCAAGCCTACAAATACCAGAATTTCATAATGTTTTATACATAAGCAAAATATACACGAAAAAAAAAACAAACATTAAACGAAAACTACCTTCAGCAGGAGCGGACAACCAGCAAACCCCTTCGATTGAGCACGGGAGGCCTGACCCAACTGTCTGTACAGTTCAGCCAAGACGGCTGTCCCCCAAGCATAGGACCCTGTCTCATTGTGATCTACGAGGATGCTAAGGTATTTGTGCTTCACCTTCATCCGAGACTTGTCGACAAATGTCGTACTGCCTAACAGAGACAACAAGTAGAGCGAAGCAATATCACTCTCTTGCTGAGGAGTCCTGCAATTAATAACAACAAATGAATTAGTAACGTTAATCGAGAAATTATGAGAAATTCTTATAATATACGATAATTTACCTGTCCGGTATATCAAACATCTGTAATAGTCGGGTGTGGATCGTCGTGATGCCTATCTTGCCGTGGATGTTCAAACCCCCATCTGATAATTTATCACGGATTATAAATATTTAATTGAATCAACTAAAAAATGGAATCAAATATAAATAATAAAATAGACTCTACGTACGTAAGCATAGCGCAGCAGCCTCCTCGATCGTAGCAAACCCGAACATCCGTTGCACATGAGGATGCACAAACCCATCTATGTCTGCCTCAGCAGATCTGACAGCTCGTCCATGGATCGGAAGCTCCAGAATCTTCAGCACGTCTAACAAGGTAGGAGCAATCTCACCAAATGCAAAGTGAAACGTGTTGGTTTCTGGATACCAACGCTCCACAAATGCAGAAATCAGAATCGGATCGATGCTGTTGTACTCGAGCCGGGGATCTGCAAGGACATGTAAGTGGCTCCGCTGAACGAGCTGCCACCATGACCCAGGCACATTAGATTTATGCCTATCATACTCCCTGAAGAAGTCCTTGCGGGTGTATATATCCAACACCCTCTTCAGCTGATGTACGAAAGAGAAATTAATGAATTAGAAAAGCGTGTGGATCGTTTTACCTCACAAATTCATTTAGAAAACAACGCATACCTTCGATGAGGGCGGTATCACATAAGCCGGGTCATGCTCAATACGCTCTGCAAGAGACGACGTCTCAGTCCATATCACCGGAGCAATGTGGGTGCTGTAATCCACCAAAAGCCGTGAACTGAGAGGACCTCCAGGATGCCCCACATAATCTGCATCCCCTGGAACCGGTACAGCTAAGCCCGGATCAATGTGCTGAACAGGCTCCTGAACAGGATCCTGAATGGGCTCCTGGAGGTCTGGCTGATCCTGAATCTCCTGCTGATGATCCTCTGCAGAAGGAGACAATGATCCAACTGGAGATGGCTCACGCAGAGGTGATCCCTCATAGTAATCATCATGCATCTGCGCCTCCAAATCTCCTAGATCTGCAACCTCTGGCTGATCTGCAACCTCGGTTGCCTCCGCCACCTCCTCTGAAAACTCCTCCGCCTCACTAACATCCAAATCATCCATCAAATCTTTCCCTGTATCTCCTATATGCACTCCTGGAATGTCGGCAGGAGATCCACGACGTCGGGAAGCTGTGATCCCGCGTGCGCTAGGGTGACGAGGGCCCTTCTTCTTCTTTCTAACAGAACCACCCGTCGGAGCAATAGCCTTCTCTAAAGCCTATTTTCATATTTACGAATTATTATTTTATATTATTTGACGTTTTTCTTTTAAATATTTAATAATGTATTAATTACTAATTTATCGAATAACGTGAAACGTGAAACGATAAATAACGACCAATTAATAATATATTAATAAATATTATTTATTAATATAATATTATTTTCTTTTAGCTAAACGATAAATAACGACTAACTAATATTATATTAATAAATATTATTTACTAATTAATCTTATTCTTTAAATCGTTATTTATCGATTAACGTAAAACGTGAAACGATAAATAACGACCAATTAATAATATATTAATAAATATTATTTATTAATATAATATTATTTTCTTTTACCTAAACGATAAATAACGACTAACTAATATTATATTAATAAATATTATTTACTAATTAATCTTATTCTTTAAATCGTTAATTATCGATTAACGTGAAACGTTAAACGATAAATAACGACCAAATAATATTATATTAATAAATATTATTTATTAATATAATATTATTTTCTTTTACCTAAACGATAAATAACGACTAACTAATATTATATTAATAAATATTATTTACTAATTAATCTTATTCTTTAAATCGTTATTTATCGATTAACGTGAAACGTTAAACGATAAATAACGACCAAATAATATTATATTAATAAATATTATTTATTAATATAATATTATTTTCTTTTACCTAAACGATAAATAACGACTAACTAATATTATATTAATAAATATTATTTACTAATTAATCTTATTCTTTAAATCGTTAATTATCGATTAACGTGAAACGTTAAACGATAAATAACGACCAAATAATATTATATTAATAAATATTATTTATTAATATAATATTATTTTCTTTTACCTAAACGATAAATAACGACTAACTAATATTATATTAATAAATATTATTTACTAATTAATCTTATTCTTTAAATCGTTATTTATCGATTAACGTGAAACGTTAAACGATAAATAACGACCAAATAATATTATATTAATAATTCATTAATAAATCTTTTTTTAATCGTTATTTAAACGTTAAACGATAAATAACGACTAATTAATAATTTATTAATAAATAACAAATAATATTAACGTACCTCGTGGATCGAGAGCGTCTTCTCCGGCGATATCGAACGGGCCCGTTTTTCCGCACCGCCCCGATCACGACCACCCCGAGCTCCACCCCGACCACCACCCCGACCACCACCCCGACCACCAGCTCCACCAGCTCCACCAGCTTCACCTCCAGCCACCTCGACGGCGCCACCAACCTCCTCCCCTCCACCACCAGAGCCCTCGCCACCGACCACCGCAGCACCACCACCCCGCGTTTTTTTTGTCGCCGGATTCCTCTTCCGCCCTACTCCTCCACCTCGCACCCTTGCGCCACCAGCACAAATACGGACGGGAGGGAGAACAGACGAAGCCGCAGCCTCCACCGTCGCCTCCACCACCGCCGCAGCCTCCACCGTCGCCGCCTCCACAGTTTTATGCGTTTCTTCGGATTGCATGATTCCGAGTGAAATTGAAGAAATTGATTGAGGGATTTGGATTGAATGAGAAAAACGAGTCGAATGGGATAGATTTGGGGAAGAAAACGAGTGAAATAGGAGAAGAATGGACGGCGGCGATTTTTAAGGTTACGGTTGAACAGTACATCAGACGAGAGGAGGAAGAAGAAGAAGCTCGAGTTTTAAATCCTGGGCGTACGCCCAAAATGGGCGTACGCCCAGGATTTAAAACTCGAGCTTCTTCTTCTTCCTCCTCTCGTCTGAAGTGATACGCCCATTTTGGGCGTACATACCATTTTTCAGTTTTCCATACGTATACGTATGTTCGACAAAATTGCACGGTACGCCCATTTTGGACGTACGAGAATATAGTTTAAAAAGTTTCAAAATGTAGTGCGTATAGTCTCTTCGTAATTCAAATGCACTCTTTTTCAGTGCTCTCGCGCTTTCTCTCTGTTTAACCGACTTCCTCAACCCAACTCAAATTGCAAATTCTCCGTCTCTTCCCTCTGAATCTCTGATCCACCAAATTTCTCCGTCTTTTTCAGATTCATAGTTTAGAACCCCAAACCGCAGAATTTGATTGCAATATGAATCCCAAAACACCGCACAAGCCAAAGCCCACAACGACGCCTTCAAAACCCCCAAGTTCAAACAATGAATCAAAGGTGAGGGTAGTTGTGAGAGTTCGCCCTTTTCTTGCTCGAGAAAATGCCTCAAAGAACGGCGACTTTCCAGTTCCCTGCGTTTCGGTGCTCAGAGACGAATTTCTCAGCTCTTCCTCCGATGAAAAGGAGGTTTCTGTTCATTTGAAGGATCAGGAGACTAGGTAGGTAGCGTGATCTTTTTGAGAATTGGTGAAATTTCTTGGTTATTTTGTGAGGTTGGTTTTTATAGGGTTTCTCATGCCCTTTTGTGGATGCAGGCGAAATGAATGTTACAAATTGGACGCTTTCTTTGGCCAAGATGATCACAATGTGTCCGAGATTTTTGATAAGGAAGTTAGCCCTTTGATCCCTGGGATCTTCCAGGGTTATAATGCCACTGTCTTTGCTTATGGAGCTACTGGCAGTGGGAAAACCTACACTATGCAGGTAAATATGAAATCTGTTCATACTTCACGATAACACTGTAGAGCAAAACGTTAAGATAGATGCTTAGATTAAGTTACGTACTTTTTTCCTGTATGTATTTGGCCCAACTCTTAAATTTTGTTAAAATCTGGGTGTAATTGATATATTGCTTTTGATACAAGAGCTTGTTTTGGGGGTGTTGTGAAAGTGTCGGCTGTAAAGCTTGTGTGAATATACATCTCCATCGGAGGTGGAGAACTTGGTGGTCTAGTATATAAGCATGAGCTACTCCTCCTATTACCAATTGATTTTAGGATGGAACCTCATGTGCTTATGTGCTAGGCCCAACTGCGCATACACGCGCTTGCCCGCACGATCCCAGTCCGTCACTGTCACGGACCTACCGTGGCCCCAATGGACTTATACAAATATACATCCCACATCGGAAGTGGAGAGCTTGGTGGTCTAGTATATAAGCACATAAGCTACTCCTCCTATCAACCAATTGGTTTTAGGATGAAACCTCATGGGCTTATGTGTTAGGCCCAACTGCGCATACAAAGTTGCTTGATTTGACCCTTTCACATAGATTTATCAGCTTAATCCTTCTTTCTATGAGGTAAAATAGCCTTTCACATGGTTACTATCTTAGTATCTTCTTAGTATGCTTTGCAAGATTGATAGGCCTACTTAGAGCTAATTACTTTAATTGATTGTTGATAATATTGTATTTCCTGAACCTGAAGTTTGTTATACTGGATTCATACTTATAATTGTGTTGATGTTCTTTTCTTAATGTCATATGAGGTTTTTGCTCTTAAAATGTTCTGTAAGAGGAGGGTAAACCCTTAGTAAAGTTGAGAAGTATCTCAGAGCTGAGAACTATACCTTAACAAAAGCAATGTGTTGTTGCAGGGAACTGATCAGCAGCCGGGTCTGATGGTGCAGGCCATGTCTAGAATCTTATCCATCTGCGAATCCACAGGAAGTAAGGCTGAGATATCATACTATGAGGTGTATCTTGACAGATGCTATGATCTACTGGAACTCAAAGCAAAGGAAATTATTGTCTTAGAAGATAAAGACGGGGAAGTCCATATGAGAGGGCTATCCCATGTCCCTGTGAATTCCATGGCTGAATTTCAGGAGGTCTTTTCTCGCGGAATCCAGAGACGTAAAGTCGCACATACAGGTCTTAACGATGCTTCTAGTAGGAGCCATGGGGTGCTTGTGATTGCTGTCTCTAGTTGTCCTGCTAATAATTCAAGCACCACTATTTATGGAAAGTTGAATCTCATAGATTTAGCAGGTTGGTTATGAGATAAGATTTTATTGCAGATTTTATTCAATCTTTCATGTTGCTTACACTTAAAATTCTGTTATCAGGGAATGAAGACAATAGATGGACTTCAAATGAAGGGATAAGGTTGCAAGAGAGTAGCAAGATTAATCAGTCTCTGTTTGCACTGTCCAATGTGATATATGCATTGAACAACAACCAGTCACGAGTTCCCTATCGAGAAAGCAAGTTGACTCGTATATTACAGGATTCTCTTGGAGGGACTAGCCGTGCCCTTATGGTGACTTGTCTGGTAAGCCCTTTTTATATTTATGGTCAAAATACTAATGTGGATTTTAATAAAGATTCGAGTTTTTTGCTGTGATAGAATCCAGGAGAATATCAAGAATCAGTACGTACAGTTAGCTTGGCTGCTCGCTCTAGGCAGATCACTAACTTTCTCCCTTCAGCATCCAAGCATGAAACTCCAAAGGATAAAGTTGACATGGAAGCGAAATTGCGTGATTGGCTAGAATCTAGAGGGAAAACAAAGAGTGCTCTTAAAATGGGAGCCTTCGTCGCTCCGAACTGTTCAAGAACACCAGGAACTGTAGGCAGTTTCAAAAAGCAACCGAGTATTCACGGCTCAGCTATGTCAAAATCTACAGTAAATGGAAGGTAAAATATCCTTTTTTGGTGTGATTATAATCATAATTTCTTAATCTAACTAAAATTTATCTACTATATTCAGGCTGAAGTCTGTATATCAGAGGAAGCTATTTAATTTTGACATTGATCAGAATTCTGATGCAAGTGTAAGTACAACATTGTCATTCCTTTTGCTTAATATGGTTTTGTATACTTGCTTGGTCACCATTCACATTCTTAATATCAGGGAAATGATCCTCAACGAGAGGAGAAGAATGACGATTACCTTGGAACAGAAATTGATTACTCAACATTACCTGAAATTGTATGTATGAGCAGCAATTGTACTCCACCAAACTGTGATGACTCCAAGGTTTGTGTCTTTTTATTACTCAGTATAATTTCAGTACTAATCACTAAGTATAGTTGTTTCTCTTTTCGATATTTTTAGTTTTTACAAAGAGTGGCTTTGTCCATTTAGATAAGTGTGGCCCAGAATGTGATGAACAACCAAGAAGAATGCAATGAGCATGCATCTTTCGAGTCAATGGTGGAATTACAATCATGTTTACCGGGTAACAACTACCTACAAATTGAGAACTGGCTACAATTTAGAAAGTAGAATCCTAAATGGGTGCTTCCTTTGTATACAGATGTGACAATGGATGAAAAATCCCATCAAATTTCTTCACCATGGAGAAAAGCCTTATCCGACATCGACTCCAACATAACCAGAATCCCTCTTGAAGAAATCTCAATGAGTGAACAAGAACACTCATTATGGCTCTTGGAAACAACTCCTCCTAAAACACCCTTTGTCGTGACCCGTGACAAGTTCCAAGATTTCGGCTCTGCTCTCGATAAGTTCCAAGCACGCAGCTCGAACTTGAAGGTACAACAACAACTCATCTCTATTGAAACAACAACTCAATTAATTGATTCATTCTCACAAGTTCCTGTTTTCTTGTCCAGAGCTTTCTGCTAGACGAGTACATGGATTTCCTGAATACTGCAACAAGGTGAGAGCCTTTACTTTTCTTTTTATTACAACTGGGTCAAGATTGAAGAGGAATCTGACCCCACATGTCCTCTATTCTTGTTTGAACAGGGATGAGCTAGTGGCACTAAAGGTAAATCCTTATCTTGCCAAACTAGTTTGATATTTCCAAAACTTATAACTTTCAACCTGTTTTTAATACCAATGTACTGTGTGATATGATTCCAGGGCATTGGACCAAAAAGGGCGGATTATATAATGGAGCTCAGAGAGGCTAGTCCACTGAAATCGGTATGCAAAACCCAGAAAATACTGTCACACTAGCAATTATATATTATCCCACAACAAGTAACGCTAACTGATGACATATTCGTGTTTATCTTATTACTGTTGTGCAGTTGGATGATCTGCAGAAGATTGGTCTATCACTGAAGCAGGTCATTATCTTGTGTTATTTCCTGAAACTAATGTGAGCTGTATGTCAAATACTTATTAACTTTTCTTCTTTATTCAGGTTCAAAACTTGTTTGGAACTGCTGCCAGAGGAATATTTGATTGATTAACTGCAACAATCACTCACTTGAAACTTGCAATATTCTACTTGAATTTGGCCCTAGAAAACTTTGGTATCATCACCATCATCACTGCCTTGTGTGAATGTGTCTCTGTTTCTACAATATGTAAAAATTGTTTGTGTTCTAGATCTTGAACAGGATACAATTTGTTCTATGTTGTTGTTGTTGTTGTTACATTATAAGAGAGATAGAGACAGCGTGAAGGGAGATATTATAAGCAAGAACATATATCATTGCAAACATAACTTGAGTTCCAACACAACATCTCAAGAACAAAGCATAACACATAGATTTTGGTAGTCATATAGTTGAAATAAGCACGACAAAAGCCACCATGGAAGTCACACAACACAAGGAGCAAATACAAACTCCATGGTTTAGCTTTTATTCTAACTGAAAGCAACTAATAAGGTTATTCTGCGAGTACAGAGATCATATTACAGGTCTCTGTTTTTCAGACTAGGATTTCATCTCCTTCATTTGCCGCAGTTGCAGGGATCGCATGTGCAGTTGGATCCGCACTTGCAGCCGTTCTCGGCTCCCATCTCTGCTCCGGCAAAGTAGCTGTATATTTCAAAATCAAATCTCAATTCCATAAGACTAGGCACAATTCATGATCGAAATTCTACAAAAACAAAAAATTGCGATTGATTCGCTTACTTCATCTGAGGAGCAACGCCGGAGATGATGCTCACGGTGGAGGAGGAAGCTTCCATGTAGCTGAGGTCGGCGTTCATCTTGCAGCTGCACGATTTACAGTTAAAATTAACAATGAATCGAACGGAATTACGAAATTCAGAGCGGAATTGAGAATTTTACCCTCCGCAGCCGCTTCCGCACTTGCAGGCAGATCCGCAGCCACAGTTTCCGTTACAACAAGACATGTTGAGTGAAATTGGGGGAAGGGAATGGAGAATTCTTTGAAATTGAGGTTAGATAGGAAACTGGTGGTGTGGTGAAGAGAGGAAGACGATGACGCCTCTTTATTTATAGGCGTTAAGGGGGAGAGAGATTGTGATGCATCCACCGTCCACGTGTCAGAATCTCAGGAGGCATAAATCAGTACTATAGTAACTCCAATTATTGTATGCAAAATTCCGAGGCGGTCTCTTTCTACAGTACTCTACTACGCTTTATCCTTCGAACTAGAAGACGTATTAAAAGATCATTGACCGCCATTTCCATAAGCATATTTTTAATTAATTTATTATCTAATCTTCTTTTGGTCTATGCTGATTTGTTGTATTACTTGGATGCACTACTTTTGTGATAAATGAGAAATTGAACTTGTCCTCTGAAAAACAGAGAGAAAAATCCTTAGATATTTATGCGGATTATAGGTTTGGTTTAAGGGGTGAGTGCGTGTGTAGGCTGCACATGGGATGGGAAAGGATAAGAGAGAAATGATGGTATAGTATTGGTGTTTTTTAATTGGATTGGATGCGCTGCGAACCGATTCCTTCCTCGGTGGGCCTATCTTCTACATGGGCCGTCAATATTGTTCTTACATTTCATACACGAATCTCATTTATTATTCAAACAAAAAAACAGACAAGTGAAAGAGGTGTTTGCAAAAAGTGAAAGGCCAGCTTTTGGTGATTGTGTAGTCAGGGGATGAGAATTTTCTACCCTATTTTTTAATGCGTCAACTTGCGCTGTGGAATACTCTCTCCCTCCCAATATTAAGTGTCCGTTCGGGGTTTTCGAGAAAAATTAAGGAAGTGAGAAAGAAAAAGTGAAAGAGAGAGAGATTGTGATTTTTTATGTAGCAGAGAAGATAAAAGAGGATTAGGTGTGGAAATTGATGTTAAAAGAAATGAGAGAGAAGGTAGTTGAGTGAGAAATTTAGAAAAGTGATTTGATGTGGATAATAAGACGAAATATATAAATGAAAAAATGCACAAAATTTTGGAAACACCAAATAAGGAAAACAGACATTATATTATGGGACGGATACATGTTGTGGTATATGAAGAACCACATATACAAAAATTCAATTTAGGGAAAAAAGTAAGCGCCCACCGTGGGGCTCGAACCCACGACCACAAGGTTAAGAGCCTTGCGCTCTACCAACTGAGCTAGACGGGCTTGTTTGCTTTTCCATCTCATTTCCAAAACTAATACCTATAAATAAAGTCTGGAGTATTTATTCACCGGGTAAACACAAGCAGAAGTAGATGGATCAAGAACTGTGATGATGCATCAATCTTCTTTCTTGTTGTTTTGTGTTAGAGACGGGCACACCTTCCAATTATACAACTTGGAACAAGGACTACAGTTTCAGTTACAAGATGCATGAGTTGGGCTTGACCTAAAGGCTTAGCCCAATCTATTTCCTAGGTTAAGCACGGCCCAATTTCCCTTCTGTGATGTCTGGTCCAGAGTTACAAAATGTCCACCATAATTGGGCCAGGCTGAGCACATTCTGTTGTGCTTGATTATATAAAAGATAATTCTTTTGAAGTATTTGTGTATAATGCCCTCGTAATAGTTCCAATAATTACACACCTCATATTAAGTTGTAATTTTATACCCTACCCATCCAAACACACACATCCCCGCCGCCAGCCTCTGTTGCGCCGCCGACGTTGATGCCGGCGACAGCCACCCGTCTCCGACCTCCCACCTTGCTCCTCCGACGACGTTGGCCTCTTGTCTCTTCATCGGTGCCCTGTTGCAGCCAACAACTCCCGCCTCAGTCGTCGTCGGCCTGTTGCAGCTTCTCTTTGTCGTCGTCGGCCTCAGTCGCAGCTTCTCTTCGTCGGCGGCGGCCTTAGTCGGATTCGAAGTTCTTCTTCATCGTCGCTCCTCTTTCCCCCTTCCTTTCCCCTATTCCTTTCTCCAGGCCGCTGCCGCTACCTGTTGTTTCTTCCTCCCCTCCCGTCGTCGCCGTCTTTCTTGCCAGTAACACGCGGTTCTTAGATTGTAAGTGTCGACGGAAAGAAATGGTGTACCTCTACTATTTTTCTAGCACTATCATGGAGTTGTTTTTAATGGTTTTTCGAGCTCTGTTCTTAGATTTATCCCGGAGTTCTTGTTAGTGAGTGTACTGACTTGATATGGTTGCAGTACTAGTTGATTAATGGTCACATCAGTCTTTTATTTAATTTTAAAAATTTAGTGGTTGATAAACGTAGAATAATATGTTGTTGACAAATGTAGTTGACATGTAGTGTTAGCATTTCATTTGTTTTATTATTATTGACAAATTACTTAGTTTTGTTGGCAAATTATTAATATTGTTGATGATAAAAAATTAGTTGGGTTGACACTTCATTTGTGTATTGTTGACACATTATTAATTGTGTTGACACTTCATTTGTATGTTAGTGGACATGTTATTGGTGTTGTTGACAGGTTTTTTTTATGTATTGAAAATTTTATTTGTGTTGTTGACACTCTTACTGGGTTGTTGACATATTATTTTAGTTGTGTTGACACTTTATTTTTGTGTTGTTGACATATTATTTTAGTTGTGTTGACACTTCATATTTGTGTTGTTGACATGTTATTATTGGTGTTGACAGACTATTTTAGTTGTGTTGACACTTCATTTTTGTAGTGTTGACAAGTTATTATTGGTGTTGACATATTATTTTAATTGTGTTGACAAATTATTAATTGTGTTAAAAATTTAATTATCCATGTTGACAACTTAATCACTTGTGTTGAAAGTAATATAAAATTTCTTGACGTTATAAAATTTATAAAAATTAATATAAATTTCAGTATCTAATTTAGTGATAAAGGAACCTTATATGCATCAACAAATGTTGATGGAATAACATATATATGCCTACTTTTGATCGACTTGGACATACATGAGTTTCAAATTTTTGATCGGGGTTGAAATTCTAAGATTGTGTTTTTTATCAGCATATATATATACAGAGTAACTAGGTAGCTTGAAAATTATTTAACGGATTTGGTTTCCAACTATGTTATCGGGGGTGGAGCTCTTGTCGGATTCCGGCGGCGAAGCTCTTGTCGGATTAGGGCGGCAAGAGGGAGGTCGGGTTCCGGCAGCGAAGCTCTTGTCGGATTAGGACATACATGAATCTAATCCAATTATTTGAAGGTAAGACATCTAGAGTAATCTACTAACTCCTTTCAGACGATAGTAAACGTGTTTGAACTAACTAACAATCGCTGTCGCGCAGAGCCAATCTCATTCAAACCCATTAACGCTATTAGAGTTTAGGAATAAACAAAAATAACATTCGATGTCGCGCTCCGTTAAATCAACCTAAACCTAGAACATCTATGATGACTTAGTATCCTCAAGAGTAATTAAGTCGCTTTCGTACAAATAATACTCAGGTTCAATTCCTAGGATTCCGATAAAAGTTATCACTTTTCAGTCTCAAACTCTACCTGATTACCTATTAGTGTTTTCACCTTTCAGTCTCAAACTCAAATAGGATCTCATTCGCATAAACTACCATTGGCATAAAACATCTAGGAATGAATAAAATACTATTTCAATTCAGGCAAACATATAATTCTATTTACATACGCATTGTTTGGATCACCATAACCTTAGAACTAGGAATTTAGCCAAACATGATCGAAGACATATCCGAAAGATTTAAACTAGCAATCAACATATATGAATTATTCAATAAACAAAGGAGATAAGAAAACTTAGTCTCGATGATGAAAATAATCTAAATTAATCCAAGCTAGAACGATAAACACCGTCTTCGAATCAAACGAAGGCAAGAAAACTCCTTCTTGAAATGTTGTTTGCGGTGCAACTCCCAAAAAAACAAGAACAAAACTCCCAACAAAACCTAAAAAATAAAATAATCACTAAAAACAAGAAATCATGATAACAAAACCTCCAGCCCAAAATTACGTAACCCCCACTCCGTTACTCTTCTTTCTAATTAATGTGCCATGTCATCCTAATTTTCCACCAAAACACATGCTTCCCTTCGTTCAACTCCACAAAAAAGGTTTGGGCCACCTGAGTTGCGGGCTGAAATCCAACTCCCAAGTCCATGTGAATTCCAAAGTTGGGCCGGCACCAATTCATCATTTGATCAGAATGAGGCAAATCAAACACAGCTCATTGTTTCATCAAATAGGACACGGTCCATTAAGTCCACGACCAACTAGCTTGTCTTAAAAATACCTGAAATACATATAAAAACGAGTGTAGACTTCGAATACAAAATAATGCGAAAATAGCTATAAAATATATAAAATATGCATGAAAAATAACCTAAACTAATATGCAACTAGACACCTAAAATATGTACAAAATGGATGTTATCAGGAGGATGAGCGTCGATGCAGCCGAAGTCAATCAACGAAGAAGATGAGATAGTTGTACGGACTGAGGCACACACGCGTTTTATTAAGTTGCTGAGGTAGTTACCTAAGACTTAATAAGCTGGTGTACTAACCTAAAAAACTATCTTCATTTCGGGTAGTTACCCAAAAACTGGTAATTCTTTTGGGTATGGAAATGTAGAGGTTCATCATGCTTCTAAAATTTTTGTAGAACAAAGTCATTGCATCTCAAAATGGTTACAGTAATGATATAAGTCAAGTTAAGTATAGCCATGTTCATATTAAAGAACGGTCTATTTACTAGACAACTCGATTATCTCTTCCAACGACAACAACAACATGCCCTATTATATCGCGGTAAACGGGGTCTGGGGGATCGGGATTGATATTTCATTACTCTAATAAGTTAGGAGGAAGTAACCGATATGACCCAAAAATCTTAGGTGTATACAACATAACTTAACACACCAAACATAAAAAGACCAAAACCGCCACCAAAACTTAACCGACGGAAACCATACAAACTCCATTCCCAAGCGAAAAAAACAAAACAAAAGACAAGGAACCAGAAACATTGATCATAGCTCGAAGGAACGGTATTAATGCAGCCTTCTATCACTCGGATCTTCTCCCTCTACAAGGCTCTGTCCTGGGTCAAATCCTCTGAGATTGCCAAAACAGAGAGATCTTTCCAAATTACTTTCATCCAACTTTCCTAGCGAAAGCAATTCCGGTTAACCGAATCAAGCGAAAAACAAAAAAAAACTATCATTTTTTCCTTTCATTAATAGTTTTCGCTTACACTTCGACGAGATCAACAATTATAATTAATCGAATCAAGCGTAAAACGAAAAACAATCGTTCTTTTTCCCTTCGTTAATAGTTTTCGCTTACACTTGGACAAGGTGTGAAAGTCAACGAAAAAGTTAAAAGAGTTTGGTGTTAGATTACCTTCCCTTGTCATTTCTTTTTGGTGGTTTAAGAACATTCTTTAACAGTACGACCATAACTCACGTGAATGACACGTGCAATCGCTCACATTGTACTGTATACAGTGCCCACAATGGTGCCGCTCCATGCCGCGGCATGGAGTGCACTTTTAGGACGATGCCTTTGCGTTTCTCCCAGTGGTGCCGCGACATCGTACATTAAATATGTTTATTTTATAAGGTTTTGGGGTTAAAAATATTATTGGTAAATAAAATTCTTTGTTATTGTTAATATATAGGTTAATGTATTATTATTATAATAAAATTCATTAATTATTTCTATTTTGAATTTAAATAATTTTATCTCTCCACCGTCGGATCTCTCCAAAGAAAACACAATTACATCCATATTACGATTAATTTAATTCGAATAAAATTAACTAATAAATTTATAATAATTATATTCACAATTTAACAATATATTAACAATAGAATAAATAATCGGAATTGAGAGATCGAGGTAGGAGGCTCCAAATATAATCAATATTGGTCTCTATTTGTAGATCTCGGAAAAATAAAGCCGCTGGTAATTTTTATTTATTTTTATCATTTTTATATTTTAAGTTATAAGCGTTTTAGTGATTAGGAGGTGTAATGTGAAATTAAATAATTAATACAACTCACCAATCAGGGGCTGCCACGTGGCAGCCCCTTTAAAAAAAAAAAAAAATATAAAGCGGAAGATTGGGAAATCTTCCACGCCAGCCGGCGTCGCATGCCGTGGCGTTGCTTGCCATCTCCCTTGCCGTGGCATGGTGTCATCAATGGGGAAGAAAACTCACGGCATCCTTGTCGTATCTCCTTGCCGGCACCACGCCGATACCATTGCAGCTGGTCTAAGTAACCTTACATTTTATGATGAGATCAAATGAAAATAAAGTAGAAAGTCAAAACAACATTATGAAGAGAATGTATGATTTGGTCTTTCACATTTGGTCATCCCTCCAGCTATTTTGCCGTTTTGACAAAATCAAGTTAGTATTCAAGTAGTATGTCATAGACTATATGACAAATCCATTATTTATATAAATAAAAATAGTTGCTTCTCTTCTACTTATTCACCAAATGCAATTTCAACTAACCAAATACAACTTTTGGAAAATTGTTTGGTAGTATAGCACTACCACCATGATGAAGGATTGTATCATTGTAATATTTGGCATTACAGCAACAACTCGAACCAATAGGGTGCGAAGTAATCTTAAGGTGCGAAAGTATGAAGCATTTTCGTTTACAAATAACATGTTAATGTTTATAATTAGGGTATCTAGGCGATCATATCCGAAAAACAAAATAATTTTTTTACAGAAATTACAAAAAAATCACCGCGTGAAATCACTTACAATTTTCAAATAATTTAGTTTCTTACTTCCATTCTCATAATTGTTTTCACGGGAACCTAAATAAAATAAGTAGCCGTAAAAAGCTACAAGAAATCATGATACAAATTAACAAATTACACATAGACCAACAAGTTACTAAACAACATGGAATGCTCCCATCAACTATGTATATGTTGTAAAGACATATCATGGTCAGTTTTAATTTCTTTAATTTAAATAAAATGAAATATTATACTATGTGTAAATTATAAAGGGACTTGATCTTTTCTAATGACCTCCTCTCAGGTCCTTTTAGACCGCCCTCTACATCGACGAACTCATTATATAGTCTGACCTTCATATCTACAAACAACACAATATTAGCATTAGATCATATTAACTCTGATTACACGTCAATGTTTATTATATAGTCCGACGAACTCATTTTTCCTACGTTAAGCCTTGTTTTCACCCGAACTTTTCTCTAGATTATATAATGCCATTTTTTCTACTACAAGGCTAATAAATATGTAAGTAGTTAAGTTGCTTAATTGTTTTTTCTACAAACGAAAGGAAATAGATGTTGATATGAATTTGCTTAAAAGTTACATATCTTTGATTGATGGTGAATCCATCAACAAATTATGATGAAGAGAACACCCACAATTCCACAAACAAAGAACATATTCTGCGGAATATATAATATTCGTAGAGTCTAAGTTGATGGCCATCTCATATATTCAAGATATGATATCTAATATTAAGCTGGTTGGTTATACCCATCACTCATAAATATTTGAATGTTAATAAATCAAAATCACATATATGTGATAGTGGATTGTTTATCAGCAGGATGTTAACTTTAAGTTTGGCTTTTCGTATTGGTGTTTAAATTACGTTAATACACATTTGACTTTAGATAGATATTTGAATATTTTTTTAAAAGATTGCAACTCCATCAAATACAAATGTTCTCTTACATTATTTTTATTATCAACTATAAAGATCATAAATTTAATAATACACAATTACTAGTATAATACCATCCGGTCAGTGGTTTAGGATTGTGCGTACGTATGTCTATTAAATATCATCATCTTTATACATTTAACAATTTATTACTAATTAAAACTTATATTTATGAGTAAAATGGTGAATAAAGTCCAACACTAAACCACTAAGGCTATATTTGATATGAAAGTAGCTGATAAAAACGCTATATATATCACTAGTTGTAGAATATTTGAATTTATTTAAATCTCTAAATGATATTCTAAACGCAGATTTTTTACCTCGGCAACACGCTATAAATTAATCAAAAGAAAACTTCAAGTAAAAGTATCGGATGAGAATAACTTTTTTAATAGAAACATGAGAATAGTGAACATTTAGTGCTAATTTGGTGCACATTCGTTGACAAACCTAAAACATCCAAAATGTGAATAACATTCATTTTTTAAAAAAGATTTATTGAGAAACTGAAGATTATTCACGAAAAAATCGTATGTGCATCACTTTTTTAAATAATGTGCATCAAAAGATTTAATAAACATCTAAATATATTTTGATAAACATTTAAACATTTTGATGGACATCAACTATTTACACGTTTCACTATAAAGACTATTCTCACCCAAATCAAACTCATTTTTCTTAAACAGAGCCATTGTCATTTGTCATGCATAGAAATATTATCAAGAATTTTTCTAAAGTGTGCCCAAAGGCACATAATAAACAATTAAAAAAAAAGAAGGTAATACATTTTTGTTGTTGTATATCTCATTTTCCTAAAAAGATACTCCCTCCGTCCCTTAATGTTCTTCTCATCTCTTTCCGGCACATTCGCCGAGACACGTTTTGTAACGTTAATATCTTTAAATACACATTAATAAAAATTATAAAATTTTGATATTGTTAAAGCTCTTGACGAGACGAATCAAACAAGACCCCATATTACTATATTTTTTTCTTATATATTGGAAGATATGTCGAAGATTCTCTTAAAACGTAAATAGTGTCAAAATTAAGGATGAAAATAACTTTTGAGGACGGAGGGAGTAGGACTTAGTTTTTTTTTCTTTTACTTAATTATTGTGTGTCTATGGAAGCGAATATGGAAAATAAAAGCTTCGGAAAGGATTCGAAACTTCTTGTGGCTTGTTGCACAAGATGCTCTAATGACCAATGCAAATCGGACTCGCCGACACTTGGGGACTGACTCGTCTTGTGGCCACTGTCACAACATCCCGGAAACAACTTTACATATACTCCGAGATTGTCCCTTAGCGAGCTCGATGTGGCAAGCTCTTCTCCCTGATTCTCGTTGGAGTAACTTCGGTAATGGAGATATTAAAGACTGGATTAATAGCAATCTTCTTCAGCAGAATTCATGGCCAACAATTTTTGCTTATGCAGTTTGGTGGTTATGGAAGTGGAGGAACGCAAGAGTTTTCTCGACAAGAATGTTTGTCCCAGATGCTAGACACTGCTTCGTCCAAGACAGGGCTCATGAATACCTTGAACTACTCCACCGTGGGA
Organism: Oxyria digyna; assembly: GCA_029168935.1. Lineage (NCBI taxonomy): Eukaryota > Viridiplantae > Streptophyta > Magnoliopsida > Caryophyllales > Polygonaceae > Oxyria > Oxyria digyna. The sequence continues at coordinate 30,735,161 of JAPVLV010000011.1, read as the reverse complement.
TTCCTGGAAGTTCAGCATCTTCCTCTGCGCTGACTTCTTGGGTCCGGCCTCCTGTTGGCTGGGCTAAACTTAACACTGATGGGTCCTTCAAGACAAGGGAAGACCGAATCTGTGCTGGTGGCCTCATTCGTGATCACAACGGAAAATTCGTCATAGGATTCGTCGCTCAACGTGCAGGAAATTCAACATTTGCTGCTGAACTATTTGGGGTGCTGAAGGGACTTGATGTGGCTGTTCAAATGGGAATTGATAAGATCATTGTTGAGATTGACTCGAAAGAAGTCCTTGAGATGATGAACTCCGAGGATGAGCAACCAGCTGTCCATAGAGAGTTGCTTCGTCGCATCCGAGAGCATCAACGGAGGCGGGAATGGAGCATCACGTTCCGATTCTGTTACAGGTGGCAATTGGGCTGCCGACTTCATGTCCCGATTCTGTTACTGGTGCCAAGGAGAGTTTACAAGTTTTGCATTTCAACCAGATGGACTAATTAAGTTTCTAGATATTGATAGATTCAGCTTTGAACTCATGTAATTGCCTCACTTGATTAATAAAATGGGGATCAAAAAAAATATTATTGTGTGTCTATAAACCCTATTCTTAATCTCATAAAAACCGTTTTGACTTTAAAAAACATTAATAGTAAATAATAATTATACTCCCTCCGTCCCTTTTTTATGTTCCCATGCATTTCCCATTTTTGGTGTCCCAATTTGATGTTCTCATTTCCATTTTTAACCACAAATCTTTATCAATATACCCTCATCAAAACTCATTAATTTTCCCCAAAATCACAACAATCCAAAATACAATTTAATTTTTTTCTTCTTCTAATATTTTCTCAATCAATCTTAACCTTTTAATTTCTCATCTCTCACCATTCTCTCATCCCAATACACTATTGTCATTCCCGTCTCCTCTCTTCTTTCCTTAATTCTCGTGGGAAGAAATGATTAGTACAAAGTAACAATCTGACGGTCTGACCTAATAATATCGGAATTAGGTCTCTCTCCACTCTGCCTATACTCGTTCACGCGCCCTTTTTCTCTCTCCCACCACTCCCTCTCTTCATTTACACTATTTTTCAGATTTTAAATTGGAAGTCAACTACTCCAACGAAAATTAAATGCCCAACAAATTAAAATACAAATAAAATAAAATAAAAACCCAATAAACTGGAACATTTTCATTGCCCACTAAGCTTACAAAAGTCAACTCTCCCACCCCTCTAAAAAACAGAGCATCTCTCTTCATCTCTTTCACAACAAAATCTCCAGAGATGGGCAACTCCGCCGGCAAGCTCAACACCTGTTTCTGCCCCGCCGGAGAAATCTCCAGCCGTCACGACATCGCTGTATCCCTCGAAGGCATCGGCCACTCCTTCTGCTACATCCGCCCACCCGAAAGCTTCGAATCAGACGACGTCGTTTCATCTCTCCTTCCCACAATCTCCGGCGCTTCAGTCTCGGCCAACACCACGACGCCGCTCTCCACCGCCCTCTTCGATCCCTTCTTTCCGGCGACCTCTTCTCTCGACCGCGCCGCCTCCTTCGAGAGCTCTCCTTCCTTCGCCTCTGTTCCTCTGCAACCTATCCCCAGAAGCTTAATCAGCTCCGGTCCGCTTCTCCGTAACCCGGGATCCGGTTCGATACTCGGGTCCGGTCCGATCGAGCGTGGGTTTCTGTCCGGTCCGATCGAGCGTGGCTTCATGTCCGGTCCGATCGACCGGTCACTCGAAAACAGAGGATGCAGGAAAACAGAGGGTGCGAGAAAACACAAGATAATCAAATGGAGATCGATTAGAGGGATAAAAGATGCAATAATGGATGCGATTTGGGGGAGTAATACAACCCTTAGCAAGAAGATGATGAGGATCAACCAGAACGAGAGCATCGGAAAGAGCACCATCACCACGTGCACCAGCAGTTGCAGTAGCGCGAATTTGAGTAGCCAAGGGAGCTTGTGCGAAGAGATTGAAGAAGAAGAAGAAGACGAGAATCTGCAGTGGGCGCACGGAAAAGCAGGGGAAGATCGGGTTCATGTGGTGGTTTCGGAAGAACATAGTTGGATTTTTGTTGGAATCTACGATGGATTCAACGGTCCAGATGCAACCGATTTCCTGCTCACGAATCTCTACCCTGCAGTATACAAGGAGCTTAAGGGAGTTCTATGGAGTGATCAAGATGAATCGAATAAAATCAGTGTTTCTCCTAGAAATTCAGATGTGTTGGCGGCGCTTTCGGAGGCGTTGAGGAAGACGGAGGCGGCTTATTTGGGCATCGCCGATAAGATGATATTGGAGAATCCAGTGTTGTCTTTGATGGGTTCTTGTGTTTTGGTGATGTTAATGGTGGGTGATGATGTTTACATGATGAATGTGGGTGATAGCAGAGCAGTTTTAGGGCAAAGAACTGAGGATTTGGAGAGTGACACTTTTGATGATTTGCCTAACATGGCTGCAATTCAACTCACTGTGGATCATAACACACTAGACAAAGAGGTGACAATAATGAGAATCACAAAAGTTCAAATCTTGTGTTGTGGTTTACACGATTCTTATGAAACCCTTTTTTCGGTTTTCGATTGTAGGAAGTACAAAGACTGAAGCGCGAGCACCCGTATGATCATGGTGTGATCGCAAATGAACGAGTAAAGGGATCGTTGAAGGTCACACGAGCATTTGGAGCCGGGTTTCTGAAGAATGTAAGTTCTTAATAAACTGACGTTCTCTTCAGTTTTGACGATGATAAACACTTATTATGTTTTTTGTGCAGCCAAAGTGGAACAAAGGGCTACTGGAGATGTTTAGAATCGACTATGCAGGGAGCAAACCCTACATAACATGTTCTCCGTCACTTTGCCACCACAAGATTGGCCTAGACGACAAGTTCTTGGTCTTGTCTTCAGACGGACTTTACCAATACTTCACGAACGAGGAAGCAGTCATAGCCGTTGATCAATTCATGATCTCAACGCCAGAAGGCGATCCAGCTCAGCATCTCATTGAAGAAGTACTCTTCAGAGCTGCCAAGAAAGCTGGTAAAGACATAACCTAATCAACAAATTAGAGCTAATTATATCATTTATTATGTGCTAATGGTGAAAATCTTGCAGGGATTGAGTTCCATGAGTTGTTGGATATACCGCAAGGTGAGCGAAGAAGGTACCATGACGATGTGTTCATTATTATCGTTTCGTTTGAAGGAAGAACATGGCACGGATCACTGTAAATAGGGATGTGTTGATGGTTTATGTAAGTACATAGAAAGTTTGATTAGTGATCATATACAAGAAATGAAATGGATGTAGAACAAATTTTGTGTCTTGATTACCCTTTATTTGTTACTTCTTTGGGAATCATCATTATTCAATACTAATACTGAGTAGTAAGTTTTAGGAGGAGAGTTGTTCAGATAATTTTTTTGTTTTATTATGAAAATAGTTTGGTGAATGAGTTCAAAGTTCAAACTGATCATGTTGATTCAAGATCTTTTCACATTAAGGTAGTTCCTTTCACGTTGTTCAAACTGTTTTTAATGTTCAACACAACAAGCAAAGTCATTGTCTCACGTGGATTGGCTTAGTGCTATGGTTGTATGGTGATTGGATGATATTTAATGTTAAGTTAATGGGGGATTACTGGAATTTTTTTCCGAAATAAGTTTTGTTTTAGAAAATATTCTCGATATAGACTCGTTTTTGAAAATAATTCCCAACATAGGCACTCTTATGAGGTTCGGAAATTTTTCACGCATGTAAGAGACGCTGGCAAATAAAAAAAATTTAAAAAAAATTGGATTTGTATAAGGCGCTTTATACAAAGGATTTGTTTTAATTTTTTTTTTTCAAAGTTTTTATATATATATTATTATATAAGACTTACTCGTGTTTGGATGGCTCGTATGGGCTTGTTTGAAATCGGAATCGATCACGACCGATTTCGTTGGGTCCGTATTGATCTCAACTTTCACCAGATATGTCTCTCGCTCGATTCCGATTTCGAACGACCGCATACGAGCCACCCGAACACGCGTAAGTCTCGTGCGTACCTTCTACTGTAAATGGATATTTACAAATTCGTTCCTCCATATCAGGCGATGAGAGACATATCTGGTGAAAGTTGGGATCAATACGGACCCAACGAAACTGATCGTGGTCAATTCCGATTCCGAACCTCATAAAATTGCCTATGTTGGGAATTATTTTCAAAACGAGCCCATATCGAAAATTATTTAAAAAAAAAAAGCCTATTTCAGAAAAAAAAAATCGGATTACTGTATTTTTTTTTAGCCCTCGTTTTTTTTAATGTTTGAATTTAAGTTTCCGAAAACTTACCTACTTCACAAGGAATTGTAAATTATCATAATATGAGAAATCATGTATGATTTAAATTGATGTAATTTGTAGTAATATAGAAATTAAAAAAATTATTAGTTAAAAACATAGGAAGTTGAACTTAACTACTTGAACAAGATAGAAACAATTTTCATGATTGAAGTAATTACCACTTCTTAAAAAGTAAGTTCATGTGGTTTTTAATTTTTATCAAACATAGGAAAAAAAATTACTTCCTGTATTAGTTAGACTATGAACCAAACGAAGGGTTATATTATTACATTATTCCATATTCCATATGAAACTAGAGATAAGTACTAACCCATCTAAAAATTTGTTGACAAATCACATTGCATTTGTCAATGGAGTAGAGTTAGAGAATGATAATGACAGTTAATTTTTTAAGGTGTTCTAATTTTAATCCTAAGGGACTTCAAAACCTACCTAAAGAAGCAATCTTATACTATAATATAAACCAATTTAATTAGATCAAGTGGGTTTGAAAAGTTACAGTTTTCAGATTTTTGACTAATTTTAAATTGAATATCTTATGCTAAACTTGGCTGGGATTGGGTCGCTGTTCACATCCGAGTCATGTTTTAATTGGTGAAATTATGTACGTATAAATACTATACTCCATATAAATAGTCAAACATTGAGATGGTATTGTGCCTAATCAATTGGTCTCTGCAGGGATACTGAAAATAAGGAATGAAACTTAAACAAGTTGTATTGGTTTATTGTTTAATCCCAAGTTGATGAATCAAATCAGAGCATCATATCTTTGAACTTGGTTTAAAATAAAGGTAATGAAATAATAATGGTATCAATTGGATATCAATTGGATAAAAATACTACTAAACCTGGTTGTTATAACCAAGCTATTAGGGGTTCAATAGTATTTCAACTAATCTACTTACACTATTGTACACGCATATATACTACCACAAAAGTTCATGTCCAAACAACTCTTAACGTAGGAAAAATAAACAGTTCACGTTCATATATTACACGTCAATGTCCATATTCTGGATAGTAATATTCATAATTTGAAACATGAATTTTTTTGAACGTTTTCAGTGAGGGACACGGTGACATACTTGTAATTCCTGTAAATTTTGATTTTTTGGGGTTTTTTTTCTTCTCAAAAAAATTTATCGCCCAAATAATGAACATTACCGCCCAAAACTGAACATTAGTTTGTTATTTGTGAACGCATACGTTAAGTCTTATTCCCATTCGAACTTTCATAGTAGGGAGATATGTCCATGAAAATTGTTGCTAGAAACATGAAGTAGTAGGCAGATATGTCACATGTGCATATAGTTTGGGAAGAAGAAGAAGATGGGGAAAGAGTTGATGGCAACATTATATCTATATGTTTGTATTGTATGTTGTGTGAATTGTGATGGTGAGAGTTCAGTGATATGAAGACTGAGGTAGGTGGTTGTGATAATGAGATGGAGCTGGGGTTAGGTTTTTTGGTATTTAATGAAATTTGTTGGGGTGGTGTTTGGATTGAAATTCATGCAGCCAACAACCATATTTGTATCTCATTTAAGAACCCTACCCAAACAAACCTCTTTCCTATCAAATTTGTTGCAAAGTTTGGCATTGATACGAGTAATAAACACCTATCTTTCTTCTTCTTCTTTTTTAGTTTTCTGAAGATTTTACCTTCTTTCTATATGTAATTCTGAAAGAAGAATGATTTATATGATATAAATATATGCATAACCTTCTATATTCTCATATTTTTATATTTAAACTCAGGATATTACCCTTGTATGTACGTTAGTGGGGCGGTTTGCTTGTAAATTAGGCATGCATAAAATCTTCTGCGCAAATATTCAAATATCATAATAAATCATGATGGAAAGTAGTTATAAAAAGCAATACTTTCACATGGATACCCAGTATTGAAAAATAGTCACCATCAAAATGTCCAATCCCAAGTGTCCACAGGTGAGAAATTGTTGGCAAATGTAATGGTTTTCAAACCTGAAAAGAATGTCAAAGTGTTCAAGTAAATAGCCTGAAAATGGCAAATATCTGGGGACTTTGTTATATTCTCATTCACTGTTCTAAATCCACAACTTTGCCGATCGAATTTTCTATATCCATTCCAGTAGCTTTTGCTATGCCAAAGAAACCATTGATTATTTAATTATTTTTTTACCCTAAATTATTATACTCCCTATACCCAATAACTTAAATTCTAAACCCCAAACCCCAAATCTTATACCCTAAAACTCAACTTTTTCAAAATATTAAAATATTATTATTTTTAATTTCCTATGTATGGGCACAAATATAGCTGCACCTCCGGCTCCAGAATATCCAATTTGCAACTTTGGGGGTGAATTGTCCAATCTCAAAGAATTAGTTTACAAATCTCTCAAGATTATTTGGCTTTCAAGACATAGTTCCTTGACTTTGTTTCATGTGGATGTAAGTTACAAGTCAACAACTTGGAAAAGCCAAAATTTAGGTATAAGATGTTTCTTAGTACTATGTTTTTGTCTTTCAGGTTGTACCAAATTGTAGTGATCCAATGATATTCATACCAAAGTCAAATATTACTCAATCCAAGATGGCCTCATTCATACTCTCTCCGCCCCCGTTTATAGTTTCTGGTTTCCTTATCGGGCGTCTCTTATTTTTGTTCCTCTTTCCTTTAATAGCAAATTATTTTGACCAAAATACCCCTATAAAAATCTTATATTACACCCCAATCTACAACAATCCAAACTACTTTTTCATCTCTCTCTTTTTCACTATTACCCTACTATTATCTCAACCATTCACTACACTTTTTTTCTTCAATTCTCTTATCCCAATACAATTTCTACCTTCTCTCTTCTACTTTTCTACTTTTTTTCCTTCTTTTCACCCACTTCCTTAATTTTTGACTAAAAAGGAAACGAGGAACTATATTCGGGGAGGGAGGGAGTATCTTCTACCTTCACCGTATCAATGTCAACGTCCACACATAAGCTAAGAAATTTGAATCAAATAACAGCTAAATTACACCCAAAATTACCCATTCCAAGTGTATGCCTATATAATTAAAAAATACATACCTTGTATATGTAACTGAAAAATTCACCTATGAAGATGCATCCACAACAGCACCAGTTACATTCAGAGTTGATTAAACGAGGACTAGAAAATCATGTTCAGGCAAGTAGGATTGCAAGGGAACGGGCAATCAATCAGTTTAGCTTTTTTTCGGTTGAAGTACCAATCGCCCACATATTCTGCAATTGTCTATACAAAGGAAATAACATATAATGTCAGAAAACCATTTGAAATTCCAAATCTTAGAACATTATGTAAAAAAAAGTGCAGTTAAGCTCACCCTATTTCCAATTTTGGGAGAAGATGGTCCATGCCATGTGTTCATCCAAGTTTGACAGTGAATATAGCAAGAATTTATGTACATCCCCCAGTCGTCATGCTTCTCAAACTCACTGACCGCCTTCAACAACGAGTCTCTAAAGCCTGTAAGCACTCCACCATGATTAATATATTAATTTTCAGTATGCTAATTGATAAGTTTGGAAAAATATGCTAAAACAGGAAACACAAAAAGACAAATATATCCTATTATGCACTAGAGTTGGAAATAAAATTATCTTTCATATATAATACGGAATGATTATGCAAGTCTCATCATTCCATATCACTAGATGTAGATGTGCATATACTTTTATAACTTCAACATAAATTCTTCATCATTGAAGTTCTTACCCTGCAATATCTTCATCTCAGTGGGACCACAGCTCTGAATGTTACGTCTGCAGCTCAACCAATTGCCAGTGGAAGCAGTTTCAGTTGGCACTAGAACATTTTGGATCTAAAAATTTATTTATTAGTATCAAATAGTATATGGGAAATTACAGTTAGTGGATAGAAAGAGTTAAATTTGAGATGATAGTGTTAGTTTGAGCTATCTTTAATGCTCATTCAAATTTGACTTGGCAAGATATAGAGTTTTCTAGTTCAGGTACAGTTCTGCTGAAAATTAATGTAAAATAGTCCATACTATGTTTGACTAAACAAAGATAATCCAGTCTAGTGATATTGAAGCAAATGAAACTAACTTCCGTGAATCTTATTCAAAGATAACTAATGGGTAAGTTCTTAACAATGAAAATCACCTGCCAAAAGTCATATGCGGGGTTGACAAGAAATATTGGGGTCTTTATGCTTTTAATTAGCTCATGGGGAAAGAGACACTGCCAAATCAAGAAACAAACGAATGAGCCTATGTAATTACATACTGTAAAAATTTAAGCTGCAAAGGAACCTGATTTCACGAGTTGATTTTAAACCGAGGAAAGAAAGGAAAATATGGCCAACCTGTGATGGTTCCATCTGAGTGACACAATCTTTAGGCAGGCTCTTGGCTACTCCCTAATACAACACGAGAAGAAACAAGATGTTCAACAATTTCTAATAAAATACACAAGCAGTCTGCAAGTGGAGAAAGAGCATTGGAATCAGAAGGTGAGCTATGATCTGCAGGCTGCAGCGATTATTCCTGTAAACAGTAATCTCCAGACATCTGATTTTTCACATTCATTTTCTGATTAAATTAAAGGCACACATTTATGCTGCATGGTTTCCTTCAGTTTCACCATAAGATCGTAGCCAAATTTAGCTGATGCAAGGCAAATCATACACCAAAAATACCGATGAAATGGGAGCTAAATCAGCATCAAGCAATGTTCACAAATCACAACTCAGGTTATTTCGCAAAACATATATAAAAAATGTTAAATTAGTCAAGAATATAGTTATGCAAGGAAATCAATCAGTAAAAAAGTTTTACAAAAACAACAAAAGCATATAGAAGAAAAATGCAGCATAATTGCAACAATTAATTAGGAAGAACAAATTAATAGCACATTCCATAAATCTTTAGAAATGGGATTGCAACCTGCAGATGGACTACTCTCTGATAAAATGATTGCATAGTAGGCCTTCCACTGATATCCTTCCTGACCCAACAAATACAGAATTTTAGATACAAACTTGTTAACTATTACGAAAAGCAACATTCAGACTCTACAGAAAACTTACTCGTCAAGAAAGAAACTAGCATCAGCGAGACACTTAACATTAGCTTTCCTTGGCATAAGTTCTCGGAAGTCATCACAGTGAATTATAGCTGCAAGCCCACCCGCTGAACATCCTGAAAGAAGAGCCTGTGAGATGATTAGATATAACACTAAAGAATTTTAATTTCAATTACCTTATATTACATTTTGGGCTAAAACCAAATTGTTGTTCTTCTTCTTCTATAGGTTGTGAGTTGTGACAATAATAGTAAGCATTTGAGCAACTGGAAAAAAATTTCCTTCAAATATATAGCCCATTTAGAATGAACAGATTATAGTAATTTCAAGATGAATTTCATTTTCATGCAACAACACAAGATATGTAGAGAAAAAGTACACCAATAGTTGGTGCCATGAACGGAGTGGCAAAGAGTAATTTCTCTCAAAATAGCCTCTAAATAATTAAGATACAAACATAAAATATGCAAATACATCAACTAAAACTGGTAACACTTGGTCCAGTTCATCTACGGATGGTTGTTCCGGTTCGGAAAACAAAAAACAGAACGTAGATAAAGTACCTGTCTGGCACTAGACATTCCTATTGATAGAAGCTCCTCCATAACAGCTTCCCAAATGAGTTGACCTCTGAAAAATAGATTTGTTCCATTCTGCAGCAAAGTCAGTAAAGTACAAGGAAGTAAAGTGATTGAAAGAGTCAAAAGCCCACAGAAGCGATGTCCAATTTCTGGAAAGCACAAATGATTTCACAAACAATTGGACTCACCTGGAGCTCATTTTCAGGATGTCCTGCCAAAGATGCACCATCGCAATAGCGTATTTTGACTTTGTTCCAGTTGAAGAAATCTGAAACGGTATCACATGTAAGTCCAGCAACCCATAGTTTGATATCCACAATACAAGCATAATAAGAATTAAATGAATGCAAATTATCAATAAAATAAAATTTCAAACCATATAAAAAAAACGTTTGGTAGTTTATATGGTTCAGTTTATTATAAAATTTAGGTCCATCATATCATACTTGATTCAAAATGCAGATCTTCTCACATCCTTATGCAGCATAATTGCGAATATGCCCACACAATAATTGTTTTTACAAACAACATAGGATTCCTCTCACAGAAGAGAAGTTTATGATCAAAGATTTAGGGATTAGCCATCCTTGAAAGAAGAAGGTAAAAATTCTTACCAGGATTCAAGGCAGGATCAAAGCTCAAAATTCCAGAAAAATGAACTTTATCCATGTAGGCTGAAGATCCTAAGGGACCTCTTTTGCGAGATGAACATGATTCAATTGAATCACACCAACCCCCACCCTATGCGAGATGACATTGAACCAAATGCAGCTTACAATTAATCATTTGAACTTCACTCCGAATATGAGAGCTAACAGACCAAGATGATGAATTGCAGAAATATGTGCAGTAAGCTCCATGAACAATTTCTCAAGCCTAACCAATCCGAAATCATGCTAACCTCGATGTGGAGAACCCAATTGCTGGATCCGGATCCAAAACCCTTCCGAAAATGATATGCGGGCAAAGAACCATCCAAACAAACTACGAAGAAGAAAATAACTGGAACATTAAAGCAGCAGTCTGGTATTTGCTAAAAAGGATCGAAGGTGAGAAGAGATATTTACAGGCGCCTTTGTTTTTGGCATTGGTAAGAAGAGTGGGCTCAACCAGATCGGGCTGATGAAGAGTCAAAGGAGAGTCTTTGGAGGAGAAATTGGAGAGGGAAGAGAAGGTGTAGACGATGAAGGTGATGCCGACGAGTGCAACGGATAGTTCCTTTCCTCGGAGCCTGAGATTCGCCATTGATGTGGCCAACCACGATCTTACTCTTCCACTCATTGAGATTTGAGGAAGACGGAGCTCTGCTGTTTGCTTCCCCCAATTCTTCCTCCTCCCGGCAGTTGCCATCGCCCAATTTCATATTTTACCAAATAAATAATTTATTTATTTATTTTTGAAGTAAGAATATATATTTTTGAAATTTATATGCAATCACCTCATTTGTATGTTGGATCTGCTGTGTTAGAGTGTGTTTGGCAACACAATTTATAAAGGCATTGTCATTTATAATGGCATTATTTCCAAAAAAGATATTATGAGAGTTTTGAATTCGTGTCGAAAAGGCTTTATAATATCATTTATAACGACTTTATCAATGATAAATGGGTAATGTACCAAACATATTTATATAAAATAAAGGCTTAAATTAAAAAATGTCTTTATAAATGACACACCCAAACATACTCTTATTCAAAAGCAAATATAATAATTTCTTATGTTAATTTTCCTTGAAGAGGTTTTCGTAGTTATATATTTTTGTTTTGATTTATACGCAATTTTTTGTCTTAAAGTCTTATTGTGATTTCAAAGAAGACAGAGAGGAAACAACTAGTAGTAGTAGCAGCTGAATAAATGTATATAGATCGTTGAAGATGTGAAGCATCGTTAAGGAATATAAATGTACTAGTGGTAACTGGTATACACCAATTTACCAACATTATATTCAGTCTCAAGAAAGAAAAAAAAAGGCTCAACTTCATATAAAAAATGGGATTGGTTCTCCAAGAGATTCAAATTATAACCTTAATAACACACCTCTAAATCATAATGAAGCCATCTAACATTCTGATCTACTCCGTAAGCTTAATTTTCAAGTAGCTACAAAATCCCAGTGACACAACTACAAAGATAAGCCCAACAAATTGCATTTCCCTCTACCATATAAACCTCTGCGTGCCTGGTTCATGATTCCAATGGAACGGCTTAAACAAGAACATTGACATGGTGAAGATGTTCACAGCCATGAAGAGAATCCCCATGATTGCCCATTTATAGTCTTCAGAAACCCGCGAGTGAAGAATGAAGATATAGAATGGTATTGTGTAATACCTGAACTCGATCAATGGAGCAGGAACCAGAGATGCTGAGCAAGCCAAGAAATAGGCCAGCACCCAGATCTTTTTCTGGGTTTTCCCTGCCAAGATCGAACAAGATAAATCCTTTGTTTCTCATGAGACTCAAAAAGTAACATTAAGGAGAGAGTTGTGTAATAATATATACCCAAAATGCTACAAATAGAAGCCCATGAATAAACGTATACTGGGACTAGAAGGTATCGCATTGTCCAGTGTGCATTGATGACTTTGCGCCACAAATAGAAGGTGTAATGACGGTTGTCGGCCACAAGGTACGGATGAGCAATGCTGAGGATAACAGATTGTCAAGAAATACTCTGTAGTTGTTATTTTAGAGTATTAGGTAATATTTTATATATCAGTGACTTACGATGAATGTTGTTGGAAATTTCTTTTTAGTGACGCTTTTTATTGGCCCGACATAATGTGAGTAATTATTCTCATAAATTTTTCAAAAAGTTTGTAGTTTTTATAGCTTAATAATTACATTTCTTAACATATTACTTCCTCCTTTTCACTTCGATTGTCTTTCTAGACTCCAAATCTTATTATAGGATTTCAGGACAATTAATCACAAGTAAATCATGACCTTTTGAAATGGAATTTGGTATAATAGTATTGAACAAGGAACCAAGTAGTCTGCTACAAAAAGATGCAATTTGGGTGTGAGCACTGACCTGAAGAAGTGGATGGAAAATAAACCAGCACCAAGAGCAAAGCAACATATGACGATGCTCAATGGTCTATTCTTCCATAGAGCAGAAAGAAGACGCACAGCTTGGCCTATAGTGAAATGGAGTGGAGCACTAGCCAAAGCAGAAACTAAAGAAAAATACATTATCTGTGCCAAATGGGTCGATGCAACATGAGCCTCCTTTGCACCTGCATTATTAAACACCAGATAAGTTGTTGGACGTACATAAAATAGTGGGATGAGATATAAGAAGAAAAATAGTAGGTGGCGATTACCTAGAACTATGCTACCATTCCATTTAATGAAAGTGACAAATGCCGCTAATACTAAAAAGAAAGGAGCAAACTCAACCAAGAGCTCCCATTTTAAATGCCATGACCTCAGCAGTAGAAGCTCAACTTCATGAAGGAATCCTGCACACTGAAATTAAATTATATACCTATGCAAAAAAGACCCTTCGGTAAAAGGATGAATGTTAAACTAAGCAAAAAGAAGTTTTTACACTCATCAACAAAAAGAAAATTTAAAATCGACAAATTCATATGTGATATCCAATACTTTTCCCTATAAAAAACTTTACCTTCTAAGAACTTGTATAAAATTCATATATATTTTCATTCAGCCTTCCAAATAGCAAAAATATGGAGTACATAATACGAATAGACTGCTAAACAAGTTCTATATACTACTTATCCAGGATTTAGCAGCTTATGTATTCTGAAAGGATGAATTTAAGCACCTTTTTCAACAGTGGCTGGTTTGGAGCTAGAATCAGCCTTATCAGTGATGGTTTTTGACTTCCGTTTTCTCAATCCTTGATTCGCTACAGCATTATCAGAAAAAGTTGGATTCTTTTTTCCCAAGGGAACTGAGAAATAATTTTCCCGTGCAATTCCACTTTGATGGGACAGAGTAACATCTAAGATTCCACTACATGCAACAAAGAGCATCCATATAATATTGGTTTGGCGTACGGTCACAGCCAGAGCTCCGAGCTGCAAGTAAGCGAATCAAGAACTGTCTTCAAGTCTGATTCGTGAATGTCATTAACAAAACTAAACATACATAGACTAGATAATAAAAAGCTATTATAGTGGTCAAGTATAAGACAAACCCTACCAAGGCACTTAACCAAAACCTCTTCTTTAGGCTGCACAGATGCATCCCAAGAAATACAGCAAGTGAAGCGACATCTGTATAATAAAGATAAGTGAAGAACCAATGGAGGGGGTACAATGCAAGGACAGCAGCATACAACGTTGCTGTTCTTCTTCCAATTGATGGTTGTAGCAGTATGATTATTTCATACAAAAGAACACCGCATACCACAGACAAGGCGATATTGGTAGATCGAAGTACAGAGGTAGAGCAAACATCATAAACTGACGAGGCTTGATGTAGCAAAAACATGCCTGGAAACAAAGAAGCAACATGGGCAAGTGAAACAAGGTACCTGCAACGTTTTAAATTCAACAATCAACTAACTGTTTCCATTTTGTTCTCCTTGTATTGTTTTTACTTCCCAATTTTAAGTCTTAACCAAATGATTTACAATCAGGCCAAAGCTCACAGACTTTATGCTTATGAGAATTTTAAGATTTGTCATCACTTAGAACTACTAATTGATGCATTTTGCTAAACGCAGAAAGTCTCAAGATTTCTTCAGCAGAGATGATAAACATATTGACGTATTGAATCCCAGGGACATGATGATAAACGAAAAAACAGAATAAAGAACAGACAGATTCAAATCGAGGGAATGTGAAACATACAAGCCAGGGGGAGTGGTGATCATGGGATCCCAGCTCTTGAAGTTGCCATGACAGTACTGTTGAGCTTGAGGGACGTGGAAGATCTCGTCCTGTTAGCAGCATGTCGTAATCAATAGCGATAATTCACCCACTCAAAATACACGCAAATGCACAGACAAGAGTGAACGACGAACCATGTAGGGATCAGGCAGAATCCGATTGACAAGAATTGAAATTGGGATCGCCCACAAGCTGACGATCACGGCAATTGCTAGCTTTCCCATCTCTTTGCGAGGAGTTCTAGGCGAAGTGGAAGAGTGAGAAACGTAACCCTAACCCCCTTTCTCAATTTTTTGATTCTGAATTGCAAAAATCCCAGCATCCCCTGTAAAATCAAATTCTTTGGGATCTGGGTGTTGCTCTCGCTAGAAAAGACAGTACAAAATTATTAGTCCTAGATAGGCTTTTATAAACTTGACTTTGACCAATCTAATAGAAGAATGAAAGATGATCAGATTACAATTCATTATTTCAATTCAACTCATAATTACGATGCCAATTTGTCTAAGAAGACTTTGTATTTCTATTGCTTGGTATTAGAATTCTTCTAGCATAGAGAATATATCAGCCATAAATTTTACGAGCAACAACAAAATATTGAAATCAGAACTTCAAATTACTCATTATAGTATTTTTCGTCACAATCTCTACAAGAAAAGACCCACGAAATACAAGGACAATAACAAGAACCAACAATGTGGTTATACTTTGAAAACAACTGCTACAACAATGAAAGAATATAAAATATTTTGGTAATCAACTTCAAATCCCAGCATCACTAGCAGACTGGGAGAATGAACACAGTCCATATATAGCAAAGATGGGAGATGAAGTTTCCATTTGTAACTGTAACACCACAACTCTTTGTTGCAATTTAGAAGCACTTCCTGTGGACAATTGACGGCCCAGACTCGTCATACTCCGCCTTTGCAATCCACATCTGCAAAATCGATGGGAGGTTATTATCAGTCATTTTTCATTTTATTTAAGTATGAAGAAACATTGATCAAAAAATGAAGAAGATACCTGCTGGAAAGTGCTGAGGGATGCCAAGATGGAGCCTCCAATCCAGACACTGTATTTTCTCTCAGGTGGAGCAACAACCTTAATCTTCATGCTGCTAGGAGCCAATGCAGTGATTTCCTTGCTCATTCTGTCAGCAATGCCAGAAAACATAGTGGTCCCACCACTAAGGACAATGTTTCCGTACAGATCTTTCCTGATGTCGACGTCACACTTCATGATGGAATTGTATGTCGTCTCATGAATACCAGCAGCTTCCATCCCGATCATGGAAGGCTGGAAGAGGACTTCTGGGCACCTGAAACGCTCGGCTCCAATGGTGATGACTTGTCCATCTGGCAGCTCGTAGTTCTTTTCCACAGACGAGCTTGTGTTGGAAGTCTCGAGTTCTTGCTCGTAGTCGAGGGCGATGTAGGACAGCTTCTCCTTGATGTCACGAACAATTTCCCGTTCAGCCGAGGTGGTGAATGAGTAACCGCGCTCGGTTAAGATTTTCATGAGGTGGTCAGTTAAGTCACGTCCAGCTAAGTCGAGACGGAGGATGGCGTGTGGGAGTGCGTACCCTTCGTAGATTGGGACAGTGTGGCTGACACCATCTCCAGAATCCAAAACAATACCTGACATACAAAGAAGGAAATAGCATCACCTATCCAGCAATTCTTTACAAGGCCACTTTCTTTTCTATAAGACTATAATTGCTTATAAGCATTTTAAAGCAGGCAATAGATCATAATCACATAATGTAGACAATAGCCATGAATGAGGTTTTACATCATAGCTTAGACTGAATCAATGAAAACCAATTGAAAGTGCAACATCTGACAGTCTTCATCTCAGTCTAATCAATATCAGCCCATAGACCATTTATCCATGGTATGAGTTTAATGAGTGTAAACTACCTATAAGCATTTTACAACAGTTAGATTGATCATCATCACATAATGTAGAACAGAGAGATGAATGAGGTTTTACAAACAATGACTTAGACTGAGATCCAACTGACAATTCAACCGGAATCTGCTAAAATTATATAAACCTCTGATTTCTGTGATTAAACAGATGAAGAATCCAGCAAACAAAATGAGTTTAAGAAAGATTATAGAAAGGATGCTAACCGGTTGTACGACCACTGGCATAAAGGGAGAGAACAGCCTGAATAGCAACATACATAGCTGGAGCATTAAAAGTTTCAAACATAATTTGAGTCATCTTCTCACGATTGGCCTTGGGGTTGAGAGGCGCCTCAGTGAGAAGAACCGGGTGTTCTTCGGGAGCAACACGGAGCTCATTGTAGAAAGTGTGATGCCAAATCTTCTCCATGTCATCCCAGTTACTGACAATACCGTGTTCAATCGGGTATTTCAAGGTCAAGATACCACGTTTTGATTGAGCCTCGTCCCCAACATATGCATCCTTTTGACCCATGCCAACCATGACACCAGTGTGACGTGGACGACCAACGATGCTAGGAAATACAGCTCTTGGGGCATCATCTCCAGCAAATCCAGCCTAGAAAAACGATCAAGGTTATGGAAATCACAGTTACAGTATTAAATCTAGCAGATTAGTCATTCTACCAAAAAAGGGGCAGGTTTAATACCTTGACCATTCCAGTTCCATTGTCACAAACAAGAGGTTGAATGTCCTCACCGTCTGCCATTTTCTATAACAATGTAACCAAGATAATTAGGTCAGCATTTCTTACAGTGCAATTGGCAATACAAGCAGATTACATGATCCAAGTCAAACGTTTAGAACAATGGAATCCAAGGCCACACTTATCTGAAGATGGAAGTACTTCCAATTAATTAAGTTCTCACAAAATTATATCAAGAATCCAATTTCATTTAATTCAATAACCTCATCCTAGGATAAAAAATATCACCTCATAATACAAATGTAAGCCTCCAATTGCTTAGTGGATTAAAACCCAAGAAAAATGCATGCATTATGACATTTCTCCTGATAATATCGACAATCAAATCAAGGCCTTCAGCCACTTATTTGCAACCATTTCCCCCAAATCCACCAATCAAAACGGCGATTGGTATAACTTTTATATAAGAAATGTTGGTAACATTGTGGACGAACGAACCATATCAGATTAAGAATCATCAAGGAAACAACAATGCTATACCTCTAAATCCACCTAGAACGTAAATTAGAAGCACATTGGTCACGAATGAACAAAATCAACAAAAGATTCGCAATCAACGCGAGAGTGAATGGCGATGGAAGACTTAATTACCTGATACGGTTGATATTCTCAAAAAGCAGAGAGAGGGAGGAGAAGGCGATGGAGAGAAAGAGGAAGAGGGTGATTTTCAAGGTTGAAACTGGTTGGGAAGGAAAATAAGGAGGAGGGAAGGAGTGGTGGAGGGTGCGAAATGGAGATGAAATGCGAGAGAAATGCGGCCCAAATTCTCTCGTCGCTCTGCTGAACTTTCCAAATTCGGAGAATAATCCTCACCGCTCATTACTTCTTCTTTATACATCCATCTCATCTGGGAGATGTACGGCTGTCAATATACCTTTAATTAAACCAAATATATTTTTTATTGTTTTTAAATATACGGAGTATTTTTAGTAAACTTTCTTCAAAATTCACCTCCACTAATATGTCACATCACATTGATATGCCTTATAAATATTTTGTACGGAGTACATGTATTAAAATATACTGAGCTGTCCATAGATGTATTTATTTATTTTTTATCTTCAAATTAGTAAAGTTTTAGTTGTAAACTTGTTATAATTGATATAAAAAATGAGTTAAATGAATTTTAGAGTTTAGTTTATTAATTTAGTACGTACGCAGTAATCTAAGATAATGTAATTATAAAATGTCAGTTGTAATTGTACTTCCTTCATCCCTTTAAGTTAGTCTTGTTTTCTTTTTAGGTGTCCTTTAAAGTTTTCATTTCTATCCATTGAATTTTGCCCACAATACCCTTACTTTATTTATTTTATTCATATCTTAACAACACTTTATCAATCAAATCAACTTTTTCATCTAATAAATTTCTCATTGGTTGGATTTGATGATTTAACGTGCAATTAATTACACTCTTGTTTTGATTAGACTTGCCTTAATCGAAGTGCAAAGGACACAATGAGTCTAACTTTAAAGGGGCGGAGGGAGTAATAAATATAAGGTCATTCATAACAGAGAATCTTGAGTTTTCTATGTAATTTAAAAAATTGAAAAATAAATAAATTTAGAATTGTACAAGGCTTCGTTTGATATCGATAGCTAGATATCGGTATTGGTATCAAGATATGCGTATGAGATATTGAGTAAAGGTATGAGTATGAGTGATTTCTTTGGTTTTACTATATTTTTTAGAGATATCAAAACAACACTCTGAAATCATTTCGATATCCATATATGATATACTTGAATCATACCAAACAGCATTATATCAGTTTGATATCGTTATACTGATTATACCAAACACAGATATGAATATGAGTGTATCTCATACCAATACACTATATCAATATATCAATACCAAACGAAAATAAGAGAAACAATGTTTGATTCTTGTGCAAGTTCTTGCAGGATAAACTTGGTTCTCTAGCACGAAAATTATCACTTTTAATTTATTTTAATTAAAAACA
Source organism: Oxyria digyna (assembly GCA_029168935.1). Classification (NCBI taxonomy): domain Eukaryota; kingdom Viridiplantae; phylum Streptophyta; class Magnoliopsida; order Caryophyllales; family Polygonaceae; genus Oxyria; species Oxyria digyna. The sequence goes on along the minus strand of JAPVLV010000011.1, from coordinate 30,715,655 downwards.
TTAAAAATTATGGTAGTAAGTGTTATGGGCCCACATCTCACTTTATGATGTAACCATTACACATATAGAAATATAAATTGAGTTTTTCTATTGTAAAATAAAATATAATTTAGTTTCTTAAAATGATGTGGCATAGAAAAAAAAAAACGTGAGTTAAGTTTCTTCATCGTGGATGGTCTAATTATCACATAAATTTAACATTTTATATGAGTATAATGATAATCTCATTCTCATGCCAATTGCCGTATTCACATCATATATCCCATGTGGATAGCTTTCTCAAAGTCTAAAGCTAGTTCTTGATGACCCTAAGATTGAGCTATTGACTAAGGAAGAGGAGAAAATAATGGATATTTAATGATTCTTTGTGAATAAAAAACTGAGAATCTAAAATATACTGTATATAAGTAGAAGGATTAATATGAAAGTTAAAATGAGTTGGTTTACAGCAGCACTAAGGTGGCATAGTGTAAAAAAAGGAATTAAAGGACAGAGTGATTCTTATCGAAGCTTAAAGTGAAGAATATGTGGTGTCGGGTTCTGACTAGCTTAACATACGCTAACATTGATTTTAACTGCAGCAAAATATTGGTCAATGTGTCAAAGATTAAGCGTCTGTTCGGCAATAATCAAAATAAACTAGCTTATTGTTTCAAAAAGCTTGAAATCGTAGCTTATTTTTTTAATAAGCTAGCTTATTTTCAACAAAAATGAAGGCAATAAATTATTTGCCGAACAGGGCCTAAACTTTTTTTAATGCAAGTTTTGGATCCAAGTTGTAAGTATAATTATGATCTATACAGTTCCATCTATACATATACTAAAACAGAGGGTGTTTTGACACGTGTCGTCATCACGTTTAATTAACTTATGTCTCGGTCTCTCGGCTATGGGCTATGTCACATTATCTTCCACATCAGCGCTACATCATTCGTTTTTATCTTTTGCTATATATCTATATATATTTATTTTACTATCAATTCTATTAGAACTTAAACTATATATTTACTATCGATCTGATTAGAACTTAAATTATAAACCGCAAACTAAATTATAGAATACTGATATAAAGTACTTACGTAGGAGTACACATCATATTGTTAAAAATATTTAATACAAGTGACCCCGTATATGGCGCGGGAACACACGCTAGTTATTCCGTGTTAAAGGCCCTTACTAAATACAGCCCACCTAAATTACCAAATACCGTCCGGTCTCTCGCGTTAATTTGACCGGGCTGTATATAACATCTGTGTTAAAGGCCCTTACTAAATACAACTCACCTAAATTACCAAATATCGTTCGGTCTCTTGCGTTACGCGAGGGAGAGACACCTCGCGTAACGCGAGAATTAAAAAAGACACTTACGGGAGACGTACATCTCTCGCGTAACGCGAGAAGCACGTCCCTCGCGTAACGCGAGATTAAAATTTTAAATTTATAATATTTTTTGCTAATCTCGCGTTACGCAAATGACGTGTTTCTCGCGTTACGCGAGAGAACAGACGGTATTTAGTAATTTGACCGGGCTGTATATAGCATCCGTGTTAAATTACTGTACTTTCATATATCAGGATCTTATTCTTATGCATCACCCAGAAAATCTTTTTTATTTTATTTTTGAGCAGGCCAGAAAATCTTATTTTGATTGAGGTTGTCCACGGTCCACCCAACGGAAACAGGCTGTTGCAGGCCGAAGGTAGCTCCTTCTTTCCATTTTATATCAGTTTATCTAATACTGATATATTTAGAATTTTCATCAATTTATTGAAATAAGTAATTTTTAAAGATTATATAGTATGTCATGAAACACAATGTTGAAATTGATTACGTAAAGAGTTTATAATGATGAATACGGAATACCCTTTAGCAGCCCGTTATGCTTCACATTAGCATAACGGCTCATTGTCAAGCATATGGAAATGCGTTCTCATTCTTCTTTCCTCAACGTTTGTCTCTTTCTCACTTCTTCTCTTTTAAGGTGTCGAGTCTGAGAGTACACACAGAAAAACGTTTGTTGGACTTATGTTCCGGGTTGTGTGAGGTCATAAGTGTTAGCAGTTGTTACTGGGATTCGAACGCCGGTAACTCACACTACGGGGCGTTTTCATAATTAAGGAAAGAGATATTTATCTCGACTCTGCTCCAGTTCGACCGATCCAATGTTGGTATTGGTTCGATCAAAATTCTCTTCACCTTATTCTATTTTATTTCATTTATTTTATACAATTTGTATGTTGTAGAAATTAAGGTTCCTACATTTCTTACATTTCTTCTTCTTCATGTTTGCTCTCGATCTAATTTTCATCCTTATGGTCTTGATGATCCCTCCAGAACTCATACAACTTAAAATTACAACAACAACAATACTTGCACTAAAGGCAAATGTGAGTATTAGATGTTTGCATGATTTTAACTTTTAATTATAGATAGATAGAACAAACATCTAATCACATTCAAGGCAAAACTTTACCTAAAGTTTCCATGAGGCCTTTGTCCAATGTTGCTAATGGCCCATAGTTATCTGACCCAAGACACGTACGTGACCCACTTGGATTATAACATACTTTTGGCCCATAGTTATAAAACATACTTTTCCTCACGTTTCAAAATTTATTTTACTTATCAAAATTGCACAACAATAACTTACTATCAACATTAACAGGTCAAGATCGTGTAGATAGATGATCCATTCTGTAGAAAATCTCACGTCTTGGTTCTTTCTTGAGTCTGTAAAATTACCCAAAGATAGCATGCATAAATTTTAGTCGTACACAGAAATTCTAAAAAATAACTAGTATTTTATTACATATTATTAAAGCATATTTAATTGATTATCACTTTAATAGTCTCATTTAATATTACTGATGTTAGTCAAGAAAAAGAAGAAAGATAGTACCTCACATGAAAAATTAAAACGATTCAAAGAGATTCGAAAAGGCAAGAATAACCAAAAAAATTGAGAATCAACAACTAATATTATGAAATCTGTGTCTTTGAATGTTGACGGAGGAACATATAAAAACCCAAATTTTTATTACAATTTTTTTTATAACAGAAAATCGGAGAGGAATAAACTAGTTGTGCTTGTAAGATATTAAATGTATATATCTTTGAATTGAGAATCAACAATAATTGAAAGAATTGAGAATTATTTATAGAAAAAGGGTTCAAATTGAATTTGGACAAAGAGGTAGAAATAAACACTTCACTTAGGTTAGGAATTTGGGCATATTAATTTTGGATTTATAAATAAAAAAACATATAATGGACCTAAAATTAAAATATGGGGCCCCAAAATTTCGGGGGCCCTGTTCGGTCACCCACATTTAACTCCCCTAAGCCCGGCCCTAAATGTCAGCATGTCAGAGAATATTTCACCATCATCACACAACGAACCACAACAAATTTAAATCATAAAAAGCTTCAATTGAACGTATGCATCATACATCTTCCATGCATGTTAGCTAGCTTCAATTCATTAAGGCCCCACATTATATTTTTATGTAAAGTTTAAACATTCATATATATCATATAAGAGGAAAGTTCCGGTGAGAACAAAGTTTAACGTAAGAAAAATGAAGTTTTCGCGTTCACAGATAACAAGTTAATGTTCATAATTTGAGAGGTAACGTTCATAATCTAGGTGATAAATCTTTTTGAGGTCATTTTGAGAAAATAATTAAAAAAAATCAAAGTTCGCAATAATTACAAGTATGTCATCGCGCCCCTCACTTAAAACGTTTAAAAAATTTTGTGGCCTATATTATGAACACTACCATCCAAAATATGAACATTGACGGGTAATCTGTGAACACGATTTGTTCGTTTTTCCTACGTTAAGAGTTATATGTATAATGTGTGTGTAATGGTGGGAGATTCAATTCTGATCTGCGCAGAGTTTCCAGCAGCGCTGAATACGACCTCCATTATATATGTATCATTCCAATTATATAAACATGCATATAAAAGAAGGCCTAAATTATAAGGGTACCAACATTCCATGAGACAAAATGTAGTGGAGACTAAGAGAAGAAAAACATGCATCATCACAGTATATACATATGGGCGAAAAAGGGATTCATCAACCAATTTTCTTGCTCGTTATCCTAACATTATACTCGATGGAATTTCAAAAAACTTAGTACATACGTGAAAGATATGTTGATCGATCAGTAAAAGGCGAGAAATATAGATGTTGTGTGGAGATATATTACATGATATTTGAACAAAAGCTAGATTAGTTGATTGATACTAGAGTGTTATATATAGGAGAGGGCTCCACCGTACTCTTTGATCCATCTCGATCTACAACGAAACATTAGGGGACCGGCCGGGGATATATATATGGTCCACAATAATTTCGATATACTTTTATGAAATAACAAGGGTCTCAAAGTTAGCTTAACCATGTACGTTGATCGAAAATTGTATTACAAATGTTACACGTACTTGCATGCTTTGGTAGTAAAAATAATAACATCTAGGTACGTCCGTAATTAGTAGGCTCATGCTTACACTTTCTCTCTCACATGCCTACTTTTCCATCATATATCTTGGTACAATTTATATACTCCCTCCCCTCCGTCCCATATTGATTTTCCCATTTACTTTTGACACATTTGTTTAGATACGTTTTGAAACGTTAATATCTTTAACGTTAATGTCAAAAAAGCAAATGAGCCTTATATTAAGGGAGAGACGAAATATTTTTTGTATGAATCAAGAATGATATCTGAATATGGTATAGGGTTGAAGATGAAAAGTATGAATGTGTAATAATTAATTAGGAAGAATATCATATTATATAGTGCAGCTTTAGACTGAAATTAGGATATTCGATCATCGACAATGGAAGCAGAGGAGGATATGTTGAAGGAGAAGACACCGAGATTTGTGGGCCAAAAGTGAAATATGTTATCGAACTCAATTTGTCTAATGGGAGACATCATTGCACTGCTCAACATCCATATCATTCATCATCCTTCCTTCCTTCTGCACTTATATGCAATTATATTCACCACCCTGCATGGAAGTTTGTGCTTTTCTTTAATAATTTTATAGATTGAAATAAATGTGACCGAAGAAAAAAAAATAGATATAGAATTTTGAATTAATATATTTCATCTTTTAGGGAATCTATTACGGAGTCATAGTCTAACACGTACGAAATTTGTATTTTTTTCATTTTAGAATAGCCCTTGACAGTACATATTTGTACAACATTAAGATTGTACCCGAAAAAAAGTAGCAGTAAAATTCTCAAGTCCTAGTTAAAATTTGCAGGAGCCAAATCGATCAAATATCAAGGAAGGCATTTATGAAATTAAGTGAATATATAAAGTGTGAGTGATGGAATATATAGCTGGCAAGTTACAGTTTCCATTCATATATACAGTAGATAGACTGGATGTAATAGTGTTGACCGTCAGGTAGGTGGTTAGCTAGAGCGCGGGAAAAATATGAGATATATAGCGTGTGGGGCTCACGTGATGTAGCGGCGCGTGATAAAATGGGCAATTGGCGCGTGATACCAACCGAGACACTTCAGTACTTCACCTTCTTCTCCACACCTTGATTTGATTATTTTCGCTCATTCAACCGGGCAACACCTTTTTTACGGAATGAGGTTCCGAACGAGTTTTGTAATTTTTTTTTTAATATTCTCGTTTGGAAACCGGGTTCAAAAATGTGAATCCGGTTTATGAAACCGGGTTCAAAAATGTGAATCCGGTTTATGAAACCGGGTTCAAATAAGTTTTTTTTTTTAGTTTTTTTTAATGATGTCATTATTGTTTTTTAATTCTTTTTAAATTTATATCGGATATCCGTTTCTCGTTCGGAATTAGCTGACGTCAACATTCTCGTTCGGAACGCCATTTCGAACGAGATGCTGGCGTCAGCTAGCCGTTGGGGTACAGCTAGCTGGTGCAAAATCGCTTATAAATACGAGTTCAGAATGCCATTCCGAACCACACTCGAATTCACTCTCTTCTCGATCTTACAAAAAAACGCTCCCTTCTAAATCTTTCAAAAAACGCTCTCTTTCATCTCGATTATGGCTGGAACTCCTCCTAATCCTTTGTTTTCTGATCTGACGGCTGCAGATCCCGAAGTTTACGTAGGAAACGACTGGTGGTCGGGTTATGGTGTTCCGAATGCAAGCTACGCTGGTCCTTCTGGTAGTGGTTTTTTTGACATGGACGGAGCAACTAGTAGTAGTTACAACATCCCATCCCCACTGACAGTGATCTCCAAAGGCATCAACAACACACGTTCTAGGATCCAAATGTTATAGGCGGAGCAACACCTCAAGAAGAGCCGGAGCAAGAGCATGAGGATGTCCGAGCACCACGTCAGAGACGGAACACTGAGTCAGTTAGTATTTCTAAAAACCTGAAATAAGCTTAATTTTGTAGAAATAGTGGAAAATGCTCAATAGTACTTCAAATGCATGCTAAAATTAGTTAATAGTGGAAAACGCTTAATTTCAATATTAACTGCAATGCATGGTAAAAAGATAGGTTAGAAGATAAGAATTAAATTCATTGTGAAATTTAGTTTATAAGAATTAGTTTAATGCATGTTGAAAGCGCATCAACACTTTTTAGAAAATCGCATATATGGACTTTAGTTATAATAATCGATGCTAAATTTGTATATATTTCGTTAAAACTAGGAGGTAGTTAGAAACATCCGATCTGGAGTTGGGGAAGACAGGAACCTGGGTGATAGGCGGATTACTGCTTCTGAGAGGAGGGGGGATAAAAGATCTCGGGGTGATAGACCTCAATAGTCAGGTTCTCGGGGGTCAAGTGATGCGGGGGTCAGGAACCCATCTCCTGTTCCGATGCCATCTTCTGTTTCGATGGCATCTCTTGTTCCGAGGCGGTCAGGTTCTTCCGGGGGTAGATCTCGACAGACTCGACAGTCAGGTCCTGTTCCGATGCAAGCAGAAGCTGTTGGGGCTCCTCCTCTTCCAGGACTGAACGAGGGGTCTATATTTACTCGTTATGGGCAACACATTGCTCATGAGATTTAGATACATCCGAATCCCGATGAAAGTGCCCCCCGTCAACTAAAGGCGCAAACAAGGCAGAAGTGTTTCGAACTATGGTTGCCTAGAATTCCTACCGACCCGGAGCCAGATTCATGGTTTGCTATTGCCCAGGAGTCGGGGCTGCTTCACATCCTTAAGGGTCAATTTTGGAATGTGAACCACAACCTCCTTTCTGCATTTGTAGAAAGGTGGCACCCAGAGACGAACACATTTCATATGAACTGTGGGGAGCTTGGAATCGGTCTCCATGACGTTTTGGAGATTCTGGAGCTGTCTATTGACGGGCGTGCTGTCACCACCCCATGGACGCATTTGGGTCTAGATGCAGATTCAAGGGAGTGTGCCCAATTGTTCTCCTATTTGTTTGGCGTTGACCTGGACAACCCGTTTGACGATGAGAAGGAAGAGATGGTCAAGATCATAGGTAGGGGGAAAGTCGACAAGCGGGAATTCTTTTGCCATGTTGTATCGATGATCAACTCTGGAAGATCCGATCCGGGCTCTATTGCAACAGGCTTTTTGTGGCACCTCATTCAGCAGTCTCTGTTCGTGAACAAGACCTCGAACCTGTTAGACACACGCTTCCTGCCGCTACTAGAGGATCCGAGCAGGATACATGAGTACGCATGGGGTACAGGTTGTTTGGCATTGTTGTACAGGCAGCTGGGTATAGCATCCAGGGCGAAATGCGTGCAATTTTCTGGTTGCGTAAGGCTTCTTGAGATTTGGATTTGGTTACATTTCCCGTATTTTCCTGGGAACCCAAACCTGGATGTGAGCTCCCAAGAAGTTACTGCTCGTGTGTCCCGCTATTCCATTGGACGGGCCCCGCTGAGGCAAAAAAGGACTCTACAACAGTACAGGCGCATCTTGGATGAGTATGCACCGGAAGATGTAAGTCAATCGTCTAAATGTCATTCCAAGTTTTTTGTTTTCAATATTGTTATTAATTGTTATAAGCTACTTTTGTAGGTGTGTTGGATGTCGTATCCGGATTTGGACGTGGGACCGCAAGGGCGTCATAGAGTGGCCACTTATCGTGGTGGGATCCAGTGCTTTGACATTATGGAGATGTACAACCCTGGTCGGTTTTGCAGACAGTTCGGACGCCGTCAGTCCCGACCTTTGGATGTCCCCGAGCCAGTCGAGTATTATTGTCCGCCAAAATCAATGCGAGGTGGCCGGGAATATATTGTACGGTATGGCCCGGAATGGGATAGATGAGACCAGCATTATGACAACCTGTGTCCGTACATCATGTCCAGCCCACCAGCTCTTATCCCTTGGGATGTTGAGGATGCTTACCTCGATTGGTTTGCTCAAGTTTCACATCCATATGTGAGCCCAAACGCCCCGGCAAGACCTCGACCGCCACGTAACCCGAACCCGATCCTTACCCTCGATTTCAACCGGGTAATTCTTATATTATTTTATTTGTTGGTATTGTGTTTTCTATATGACCCATCTCCTAATTATTTGTTGGTATTGCAGCGTGTATCGACGACACTCGGTATTATGCGGACACATCGACAACAGGGGATTGCAACTCTAGAGAATTTGGATGCCTACATTCGGATGCTCAGTATCGACGATCCGCCTACAGGTGAGGAGGTCACTCAAACTCAACGGATGTCACAAGCAGAGTCGTCCAGGAGTGCCGAAGAGAGAGCCACACATTCTATATGGGAGCGGGAAAGGATGGGTGCGGGACAAGCCCCTCCGAAACAACAAGCATGGCGTAATGAATGGGAAGCTAACTTGGGTCACGAGTCGGACCCTTATTGGAGGATTTGATACGTTGTATTTGTTGTTTAAGTTTTAATGAATTTTATGTCCCCTGTGTTATGGATATTATGTTTCGTTTTCGTTGATTAAGTTTTAATGGATATTATGTTTTATGTATTTGGTTTCCTTACGTTTTGATTTAATGTTATAAAGACGTATGAAGGTGAAATTCAACACTTTAATTATGCATAACGAAAGTATTACAAAGTATATAAACGTGAGCATTACTAATCATCATCATCTTCTTCCCCACCATCTTCTTCAACGTCATCATAATCATCATCATGTTCTTCTTCCGATTCGTCTTCACCGACGTCTTCATCTTCGTCTTCATCTTCGTCTTCACCTTCGTCTTCACCTTCGTCTTCACCTTCGTCTTCACCTTCGACTTGACCTTCGTCTTCACCTTCGACTTGACCTTCGTCTTCACCGTCGTCTTCACCTTCGCTTTCTTCATCGTCTTCACCACCATCTTCAACTACATGATCGTCATCATCGTCATCTTGGGGTATCGGGTTAATATTTAGAGGCGGCATTGGTTTACACGGTTATGACGTTAAACAAACCCGAGACATATATATAGATGAAAATCCGGGACTCACCTTCACCCGCATGGCTGCCATTTGTCCGACGAAAAGAGAAGAGTGTTTGGGAAATATCCGACCCGGTCCCACAAAGTCTCGTTCGGAACCCCATTCCGAACGAGACTTTGTGGGACCGGGTCGGATATTTCCGTTCCGAACGAGACTTTGTGGGACCGGGTCGGATATTTCCCAAACACTCTTCTCTTTTCGTCTATAAATACCTCCAACACAAACCATTTCAAACACACATTCACTATCATTCCATTATATTTATTTTCTCTCAAATTTCCTTCCTCAAATTTCGATATGTATCTGAATCGTCCAACTCTATTTCCCGCCTCTTCCTCGACAATGGATCCTGGTCCGAAATTGTGTTGGTGTCAGAAAAAGCCCACGGTGCATATGTGTACCGAACAAATAGAGTGGGACAAGGTCAACTATGGGAGAAGATTTTGGGGATGCCCGGATGCATGTTGGGATGCCCTTACTGAAGAAGAGGAAGAGAAAGGGTGCAAATACAAACATTGGATCGATCCACCCTACACAGGTCGTGCAAGGGTTGTTATTGAAGAACTAAATGCAGACAACTTATGCAACTGGTCAAAGGCTGGAGGAATTGAGGAAGGGATGGAGCTGCTGAGGATTGGAACAAAAGAATGGGCCAACGAAATAGATGAACTGAAAGCCAAAAACGCCGAGCTCATGGAGAAAAACGCCGAGCTCATGGAGGAAAACACTGCACTTGCTGCAGAATTGGCAGCAACACTTAAGAAATAGAGAATTCAATATTTTTAATTTCTTGTATCGTTAGTTGTTCACCGTCTGCGTTGTACTCGTCCTGTTGTTTTTCAATTATGTTGTTGTTTCAATATTAATGCTTCTATGATTATGTTGACATCATTCTGAAAAAACATTACTCAAACATTTATAAATTGTCCACCAAAACATTAATCAAACATATATAATTCAACAAACATTAATCAAGTCAACCACAACATACTTAATACGAACATTAATCAAACTAATACAAGATTTAGGTCATTATGGGACTGCCACCATGAAACTCTCTCTCAGATACGTAGTTGTCGAATCTACTCTGAAAGCGTTGTTCCCATCCGTCCACCGATGGCTGTTTGTAGATACTCCACTGCCTTGGAGGGGGTGGAATTGGACAATTGTCATCAACCAACCAAATCTGTCAACACAAAATTGTTATTGTATACTAAAAAACATATGTGAAATAAGGTACAAGAGCGGAAAATATCAATGCGTACCGGTACGTAATGGTTGCGTCTGCCTACATGTGCAATGGCGAACACCGTGGTAGGAGGCTCTGAACCGGGAGGAGCAAACATCGGAAGACATGTACAAGGACCAAACCATGATAACACCACTAGTGCAACATGATACCTCGTGGCAAATACCAATCCCATTGTAGGTGTGCACATCTAGAATTCAGGAGAGCATGGCGATCAAATGTGATTCACTTCTCGAATGAGTTGCGGGATAGTCTTGAAACCCTCTAGCATCTCATGATACATATGCCCGTTTTGTTGGAGGTGCTTCGAAAGATCTAATCGGATTTCAACATACTGTTGCTCTGGTTTACCTAGTAAGCGAGCAAGGGATCGATAACCACAATGACCGTCATCACCTACTTTCTCCACAACAGCTATGTATGCGAGCATGAAAAGGTCTATATTATCTATCCCCCAGTTGAAGTCGAGATAGATGATTGAATTGCCACCGCTACATTTCGATCTAGCATTTCCTCTTTCCCTCTGTGGTTTAGTTGCACTCCCTTTTACGGTCGTGGCCCCGCTTGAAGCTCTATTGGATGCAACCGACAATTTCTTTTGTGAATCGGCTTTTGGTGGCACAGTTGCACCCTCTTCCTCTTTCATCCCTTTTTTTCCTTGCTTCTGCCTTCTCCTTATCCTTCTTAGCTTGAGCCCTCTCATCCCAACCCGGATCTCGCTTTGTACCCGTCTTCTTCGCATGAATCTTAGGCATGCCTCTCTTCGTCTCTCCCCGAGGGGGCTCCTGGACATCAACTGAAGAAGGATCCTTGCACTCACGCCACTTATCAACCATCCTCTTCATATCGAAATCATTAACGTTACCGGTAAACACCCATTCAAAGAAATCATCCATAAGAACCTTATCTGCAGTCAATTGCACGTCGTCGTCAGAGTCGAAGTCTTTCAATTCCACTCCTTCCCACTTGATCTGCTTCCAGAAGATATCAATGTCGCTCGGCAACAATGGCGTTCCTTCTTCTACAAACACCTTAATCCTGTGTGGGCAAGGCAATCTGAGTGTTGATTCCCACCAAGGATCCTCACATGGGCCACATATCTTTCCCTCATTTGCCTTAATGACTTCTTTCAGTAGCATTCTCAAACACTTGTCGAAGCACTTCCTTAATATGCGCATGAAAATAGTCTTGATCCACCGAGGCTCGTCTTGTATCTCCTTCGGGCTAGTATGGTTGGACATTTCCATCTCGGCCTGTATTCGACGGTGCTGATCGACAAACATATTGTCAATGTGTTGCACTAAAGTGTCGAACCCTCCAACAGCTGAATCAAACATATTCTTCAACATCAAGTGCTGACCTTCAACCCTGACAACAACATTGTACATGTTAAACATTTAGCCAACCAAATGTCATGATCATTCTCGTTGAAAACAAATTCAAATATCTTACCTGTTAGACGTTCTTGTGCTAAAATGGTGTATATCATCGCAATACGCAGCTATAAGTTTTTCCTTATGGGGAGTAAACCATGTGCTCTCAACATATCGTACAAGATGACCATTCCTCCATGTTTTCCGGAAGTGATCAAGTCTCTCCTCATACTGCTTCTCTGTGTGAGACCGCATCACCCGTCGAACGCTAGCAGATGCACTTTTTTCGTCCAGGTTGTTCAATTTAGCAAATGCCTTAACATTCCGATCAACGTGGACATGGCAAAGCATATGACGCACACTAGGAAATACATGGTCAACCGCCTTAATTGTTGACAGCTCTCGATCAGACATGATGCAATCCGGTCCTCCGAGTGCACCAAACAAATACTTGAGCCGTTTCAATGCCCATGCATAGTATGGGGTTGTCTCACAACAGATGAACGCTAGTGCAATACAATATGTATAGTTGGTGCAATTGAATCCAACAAATTGAAGTAACGGCCAACCATACCTATCAATTTCAAATTTAATAATTATAATTCAAAAACGGTATTTGAAGTCATAATAATGAAATTTAGTGTACCTATTAGTCTTGTACGTCGCGTCCATGATCACCACCCGAGGGAACATTCTCAACAAATGTTCACAACCCCGATGAGATATGAAAAACGCTGACAACTTTTTCTCCCCGGTCTCCGGATTCGTCTCGTAGTGAATGTCTTTACGATAAGCTCTTTGATGGAGGAAATCTAATGACCACTGGGTCACGGTTAGATTTGCCAATGCCTTTTTCCTCTCCTTTTCCCTCACAGTGTACACTTGCCTCCTTGATATTGTGGAAGTCGGATTTTCCTGAAGCAATTGTGTATAAATAACCTTCGGCATTGCCCCGGCCGCTGATGCAATCATTATTTTTCGTCTCTGCTCTCCCGTCATCCTCGAAGCAAATGCATGGCCAATCAAGCTGCTAGAAAGACAGTGGTTGTGACATGCCTTCTCAACTTTTAGTATCCACCCAGCCAGCTCAACAAGAGTTGCTCGTCGATAATATCCTCTTAACATAAAGGACAATTGTACTTCCTTAACCTACTAAGGTTGCTACGCTGCGACGATGGTTCTGCTACATCTCCTTCAAGATTAATCTTCTTTCGATGTTTTCTATAACTACCGGATTGCTCACAGTGCAGAAATATCCTCTTGTTGGCCATTGATGATTTCGTGGTGATAACCATACACAAGGCATAACCGACCTTCCTAACCCACTCTCTCAGAAGATCCATAGTAGGAAATCTCTCACTAGTCGTAAAATGGGCACTATAGTCGATTTTTAAATATTCTTCATCACTACAGTATCCCTATTTAAAATTACTCAAATTTCAATACTAATATATCAATAAAATAAATTCTAATGAAACGCTATAAAAAAAGGTTTATAGGTACTTACTTGGAAATATGTATCATCTACCGGCGCAGACAAATCAACCTCTTCCTCCACCGACTTCTCACTAGAAGAACACTCTCGTCTTTCTTTCCAACTACCCGCCCTTGAAGAATTAGTTGAATCGCTTTCAGACGTCATTTTTTGTGCTTCTTCCGATTGGGTTTGAAAATTTGGCCATACAACTCCGGTTTTATAGACTCCATGAAAATATAGCCGTTGGCTTTTTCCAAAAATATAGCCGTTTTCCTGTTCGGAATGGGGTTCCGAACGGGCCACGACCCGTAAAAAAACCCGGGTAATCTCGTTCGGAACCCCATTCAGAACGAGATTACCCGAATATTTATGACGTCATAAATATATATATAAAAAAAAACCTCGTTCGGAACCCCATTCCGAACGAGTGTCGAACCGGTTCGACATTTATTAAATGAAAATTGATTTTTCCGGACCGATCTCGTTCGGAACCCCATTCCGAACGAGAAACAAAATTAAAAAAAAAAATCGGACAATCTCGTTCGGAACCGGCTGCAACCCGTTATTTTCTGGAGTCTGCTTTCTCTCAATTTATGAACTGAGTTTCTTGAGATGTATCCTGTTTCCCAAATTAGAGAAAGAAATCATTATACTCCATAAGATAATGAATTTTTATATTTATTGTTAATTGTTTTTGGGTTTAATCTCATAGATTTGGACTCCTGGTAGATTCATTAAGCTTGTCCTTCCTCAAGAGTCAAGACACATGAAGTCAAATAATAATTGAACAATAACGTTTACGTCTAATAGTGTGTACATAGAGATATATCCATATTGAAAATGGAGGAAACAAGACAACTATTATGAATTCTCCTTTCATTCTTCTTTAGTTTCCTATTAAAATTTTAGTATGTGATGAGTTTTATGAACCCCTCTACCACTTCACAAGCGGGTCAACCCACGTCACATCATTATAACGGTTAAACCCAAACTATGTCTTCGAATCGACTTGTCAAATGAGCCGTTCATAACAAATCATCACGGCGATCTAATCTCAGATAAAACAGAAAACAAATTCAGATTCAGAACCCGCTCTAAGGCCATGATAAAGTCCCGTAAATTAATAAACACGAAAGTCGTATACATGAGCGCATATACTCATAAGGCTCACAATACAAGCTTATTAATTTTCATCTTAAAACATCAATCGATAATAAAAGAAGTAAACTATAAATTTATATATTGAGTTATTGTTATCTCATATTCTTATGTAAAAATCCTATTCTCAGTTTTTAATTGGTCCAATTTGCAAAACTAGTCTATATGTATATATTTAATTTAAGTACGATTTTGTAGAAGGGAATTCTTCACTACACTTGTTGCATGGCTAATACGAAAGTACTCCATATATCTTGCAATCGAAACCCAAACTATAGTGGGCAAAATAAAATATTGATATGTACATATGTCCAAGTACTCTTGGCTATTTTTGGTGGGTTCAGTCTTTTCAGTGAGGGAATCCTAAGCTCTAATACCCAAAATGATTTGTGGTGGCCACTTTCTCTTTTTTTAACCTTCTTCCTAACATCCAAGTTTGGTTAATAATTCAAACCTTAGAAAATGCAACGACACATAAAGTCAATTTGGCATCTCATCTTCACTAACAGGTGATGATAAAAGTACACAAGTTAATTAGGCAGTGTTATAAATGTTTCTATGTCATTAACCAAATTGACTCATGCAATTGGTTTGAAAAACAAATAAGTACATCTGGTCCCGATTTCTTCTCTTGATACTTAAGACGTGCAAGTGCAAGCATAAATATATTGTATTTACAAAGAATATGTTTAATGAGATTTTTCATTTAAAAAAAATCACGTTTAATGGTTGAATTTATTTGAAAAATATAAGATAATCTATTGTAAATAGAGGATGAAAACTTAACAGAATATGAAGAACAATGTACACATGTATTTGCGACTCAAGTATAAGATAATCTAGACTAAAATAATTAATCATATTTATAACTCGTGCGAGGCACGAGAGTTAGACTAATCTTATTAATAATCGCGGGGAAAAGATTGGTAAAATCTTACCAAACATGAAAATTTCATAAAATTCTTAACAAACACAATGAATATTTCTAGGATATGCAGTATAGAATGTCAAACAACGAGATATATTTAATTATATACTCTGCATGATGTAATTATTTGTCTTCAAATATTTGTATGGGTAATAAAAAACGAAACATTATCATATACACCAAAAACAAGTCGAACAATCATCCGATCCATATGGCCCAGTGAGAACGTGTGTACATATATGTATTAATGTATATGTAAAGTTTCAACAACCATGATAATATTTCTTGATCCCAAGAGCATCCAAGGCAATGAATGTAGCACAATTCAAACTATGACGATAGCTAATGAGCTCTTGATCATAATATATAGCTTACTAAAACGAAACGAAGGTGGAGAAAAAAATTAGAGAGAAAGATGTTAAAAGTCAAGTGTGTTCTTAAAGACGTACCAAATAATATCTTCTTGCTTGCAAGATAAACTAAGCATCTGACTTTTTAACAAAACTATTATCTTATAAAAAAGCCAACTAATCAACTTCATAATCTTCACAAAAGTCTAGTCTCATAGTTTCATCTTTTCCACGTTACTGAGGAATAAAAAGGTAATCATACTATTCAAAAGTATGATGGTTAAATTGAGAGGAGTTAGTAGAATTTTTTCGGGGTAGTCTTTTTGCAGGTAAATTACTTGAATAGCTGAAAAGTTGGCGGATTATGTTGTCGGATTTACAATTTACTTGGTTGGTTCGCGCAGATCTTAGGTCTGTCGGAAAAGCGAGTTGGTCATTCGACCGGTTAATCTGTCTAATCGAGTGTATTTAGTATCGCCCATTTTTCCTCCACTGACAATGTTGAATGAATTTAGTCCCTTGTAGTTTAGATTTAGTTATTAGGTTAATATTTTTTTAATTTTTGCTAAAATATTTTGTATGGAAATTTTTAGGATTTAAAATAATTATAAAAACAATTCATATAAACGAAAAAAGTGTACATCTTAATTATTGCAATTATAAAAAAAGATTGAGTGGGGACTAAATGCTCTCCTAGACCTAATCCGCCCGAGAAAAGTTCGGGTGATAATAAGGCTTAACGTTTTTCGCATTCACAGATGACAAGTTAATGTTCATAATTTAGGCGATAATATCACTATCTGAGCGATTTAAACTTTTGAGGTCATTTTGAGAGAAAAATAATAATAATCAAAATTCACAGTAATTACAAGTATGTCACTTTGTCCCTCATTTAATACGTTCAGAAATTTTATGGCCCAGATTATGAACATTATTATTCAGAATATGAACATATATTGACGTGTAGTCTGTTAACGTGATATTCTTTTTTACTACGTTAAGACTTGTTCACACCGAAACTTTACCGAAACTTTCCTAATCCGCAGTGGTAAATTCTTTAAAAAAATTAGAAACTAAATATGAATGATAAATATATTAATATTAATTATTTCGACTAAAGAGTTAAACCCACTAACGCAAAACGGGACCCTTTGCCCCTAACTATCCTCTAGGAGTGGGAAATAGCATCCACATTAATCAAGAGTGGTAAGGTTTCCTGCTTGATTTTCTGCTTGATTTCTTCGTGTTTCTCCTTGATTTCGAGTTCTCCTACTCTCTCCGATCTCCAGGTAAGGTTTTTTCTTCGTTTTTGGTTGATTTCTGTAGAAATTAGGGTTTCTGATCCTTGTTTGGTTGTTGTTATGTAATGCAGTTGTTTTTCTCTAGTTTCTGTTTGGATTTCGATCTCATTTCATCCACAATCAGTCACATGTACGTATTTAATTCAGTTTTTGCTTTTGTTCTGTGTTTTTAGCTTTTACAGTTCGATTTGTATGCGATTGAGCTTTTTTTGATCTGATTACAGTGTTGTTTTGTGTGTTTTGCTTGCGAATTGCATTTTTTACAGTATTTCTTTGATTTTTACTTGTGTGTCTATTTGCATGTGTTGATTACAGTTTTACTTTGTTTCATTTTTGTATTTGTCATCACATATATGATATTTAGTTGTTTTTGTTCTTTCTTATTGTTGTTTGCGTGTAATTGATGTTAGTTTTATAGTTTCGATGACAGGTAGTTTGCTTAGACATCTGTTTTTTGGTTCGATGACAATGTGTTTGTTTGTGTTTTATGTTGAGGACAGTTTATTTACATAGTTTCTATTTGACGCCCACCCTTTTTACTATTTACCGCCCAGGTCATCCGTGCGTCACGCATGGATTTAATCCGTGCGTGACGCACGGATTGCACATTCCAGATCACGCATGGAATGTATCCATGCGTGACGCACGGATACAATCCATGCGTGATGCATGGATTTGCATATATGAATCTAGGGTTATTCAATGTATTTCTAGTTAAGTGTGCAAAGAAACACATTTTTAGTGTCTTTTTTAAGGCGATAAAGCCCAATTCGACAAAAACGTCATCGAAACTTTATCGAAATGGAATGAAACTTTGTTTCAATCCTTATAATGTCTATTTGATCATGTGTGTAACTTGAAAATCAAATTTAGACCTTTGTAAGTGAAACATAGTTTGAAAACCGAACGAGGTCGCAATATGTATGGCGTACCATATACAATTTGAAATATAATAAGGTTGAACATTCGTCAACATAACAACAATATAAGCATTCTAAATATAAAAATAAGATTTTGCAACATAAAACCATGCGTCACACATGGAATTAATCCACACACCACGCATGGTTTTACACCATACGTGACGCATGGATTTTCATATGTTTTTTTGTTGCTTATATGATCCATGTCAATGTATTCAATGTATTTTTAGTTATGGCACACAAAATAATTCATGTTCCGTGTTGTTTTTAAAGGCTTTAAAACCACAATTCGCCATAACGTCGTCGAAACATCATCGGAATGGAATGAAACTTGTTTACAATGCCTATTAGAGATATTTAACCATGTCCGTAACTTTGCATCAAAACCTTTTGCTTTTAGAGTAACACACTCTTTGTAAAACATCAAACTACTCACCACAAGCTTAACTTGTTGCAATATATATGGTCGTAACATTGATGTTCACGTATGTTTGAAAAATTTATACAAAAATGTGTTATAAGGCATATAAAGTCCCAATAATGTCTCACACATACAAAACGGGATTCGAAACTATGCCAAAATGCTAAAACCACTAAAAACGCCTTAAATGGACTTAAGGCGGTTTTTGGCGAAACGACACACGAACGATGTCCGAATGTAATGAAACTTGTTTTCAGTGGCTATTATGGATATTTAACCATGTGGGTAACTCCCAATCACAACTTCTAACTTTTAAAGTACCGCCTCCTTTGTAAAAAACATACTAGTCGTAACTCTCTAACTTGTCGCAATATGTATATTCTACAACATTGACGGTGATTATTGTTGAAAATACTATACAACATACTCTTATTAGAGATATTCAGTAGAAAAGAGGTCTCGCTCACACGAAATGAGGCACGTAAACGCTAAAACCACTAAAAACGCCTTAAATGGACTTAAGGCGGTTTTTGGCGAAACGACACTCAAACGATGTCCGAATGTAATGAAACTTGTTTTCAATGCCTATTAGGGATATTTAACCATGTGGGTAACTCCCAATAACACCTATTAACTTGTAAAGTAGCATATCCTTTGTTTGGACTTCTTACGTGGCCTAAATGTCCAACCTTTGACAATATGGAATTTTATTTTGATTGGAAATCATGCACACATCAGTGTTACTAAGAATCAAAGGGATCATGTGTCATTTTGTGCGTCACGCATGGAAGAGAACCGTGCGTCACGTGTGGATTATATCCATGCGTGACGCGTGGACATAAACCGTGCGTGACGCACTGTTTTTCTTTTCAGAACTCATGCCAGCACGTACTAGTTGTATGACTAAACATGTTGATTTGTGAATTTATGTTGATTTATGATATTTGAAATGTGAAACCTAGTTTGAAAGTGAAACGAGTCGACATGTTTTAAAATACCAACAAAATAGACACTCTTAAGAAAAACAAGTAGTTCTTGCAACACAATAAGGTTCAACACTTCAAAGGTGCAACACAATAAGGTTCAACATAATAAGGTTCAACACTTCAAAGGTGCAACACAATAAGGTTCAACATAATAAGTAGATCTAACGACGAGGGTTGAACGGCCTGAAGAGGTTCCTGAATTCTCGTGCGGTCATCCTTGGTCTAGTGGATGGTTCCCCTCTCTCCCTTTGACGTTCTTGTCTCTCCCGTTCACGTCGCTCACGTTCTTGTCTCTCCCATTCACGTCTCTCCCGTTCAAGCATATCAAAGTTGTCTGCCATGCTAGACGCCGTACTAATATCGGAAATATCAGATTCTTGATCGGAATAGGACATCTGTATAATCACAAACATAACCAAATTATAGTTACATACTCAATTAACTTCTGCATAGTCTTAATGTTGAATGTGGCAATTCCGCGCGTGACGCATGGTCACTAACCATGCGTCACGCATGGTTATAACCCATGCGTCACGCATGGTTATAACCCATGCGTCACGCATGGAATTGCCACTTCCAGAACTTCAGTACTGCTTTCGAATCTATTCTCAAACCCTAATCTCAACATTTTTTCTGAAATTCAACAGTTTGTCAATAAGTTTATTAAAACCACACCATATCAAATTTCAACACCCTCATTTATAACCCTAATTCACAAAACCCAAATTCAGTATCAAAATCCTAATTACACTATCTACACATGAAAATATCAAATTCAACAAGAAACTATCAACAAAGTACACAATCCATTCATATATTACAAGTTTAATCTCTTCTAATCAAAGTATAACATACACATTGGATCTACATATGTAAATATTATCAAAACAACATCAAAACCTCATATATACATCAATATCTTATCATAACAATGAAATATTAATTTGCACATACCTTTATATCCAAAGAGTTGTTGAAAATTGTTGATTTTGGGGTAAATCCGTGCGTTTGTGCTGCTGCTGCGCCGTGAAGAGAATGAGGAAGAGGACAATATGGTAGGGTTTCGATGTTGTGCCTTTTATAGGCAAAAAATTCCATGCGTCACGTATGGATACATTCCATGCGCCACGCATGGTTTGTATCCATACGTGACGCATGGAATTTCAATGTATATGTTTTTGCTTATGTAATCCATTTCAATGTATTCAATGTATTTGTAGTTATGTCACGCAAAATAATTCATTTTTCGTGTTGTTTTTAACGGCTTTAAAACCACAATTCGCCATAACGTCGTCGAAACATCATCGGAATGGAATGAAACTTGTTTACAATGCCTATTAGAGTTATTTAACCATGTCGGTAACTTTGCATCAAAACCTTTTGCTTTTAGAGTAACACCCTCTTTGTAAAACATCAAACTACTCATCACAAGCTTAACTTGTTGCATTATATATGGTCGCAACATTGATGTTTTTGTATGTTTGAAAAATTTATACACAATTGTGTTATAAGACATATAAAGTCCCAATAAGGTCTCACACATACGAAACGGGACTCGAAACTATGCGTAAACGCTAAAAGGCCTAAAAAGGCCATAATGGACTTAAGGCCCAAATCAGCCAAACGACCCTCGAACGATGTCCGAATGGAATGAAACTTGTTTTCAATGACTATTATGGATATTTAACCATGTGGGTAACTCCCAATCACAATTTCTAACTTTTAAAGTACCACCTCCTTTGTAAAAAACATACTAGTCGTATTTCTCTAACTTGTCGCAATATGTATATTCTACAACATTGATGTTGATTATTGTTGAAACTACTATACAAATTATTCTTTTAGGGATATTAAGTAGCAACAAGGTCTTGCACACACGAAATGAGGCACGTAAACGCTAAAAGGCCTAAAAAGGCCTTAAATGGACTTAAGGCGGTTTTTGACGAAACGACACTCAAACGATGTCCGAATGGAATGAAACTTGTTTTCAATGCCTATTAGGGATATTTAACCATGTGGGTAACTCCCAATAACAACTATTAACTTGTAAAGTAGCATATCCTTTGTTTGGACTTCTTACATGGCCTAAATGTCCAACCTTTGACAATATGTAATTTTATTTTGATTGGAAATCATGCACACATCAGTGTTACTAAGAATCAAAGGGATCATGTGCCATTTTACACGTCACGCATGGTTGCAAACCACACGTCACGCATGGTTTCTAACCACACGTCACGCACGGATGTGTTCCATGCGTGACGTACACTTTATCCAAAATATTCCGTCACTCAATCTGTTTTTGAGAGTCATGTAACAGGTGGGACCCAAGAGCATTGGAAGTTCATACGAGAAGAGATGATAAGAAAGGCTAAAGAGATTTGGCATTTACTTAAAGGCACGTGGATTGGTGGAGAAGTAAATCCAACATTGGAGTCCTCTATACATCAACTTACATGGGAAAACGATTACTACCCAGCTCCAAGGGATAAGTGGCTTACCGTACCAGAAATGGCATGTTTGGTGGCTTCGGCATGTAATTGTGTCTTTGTGTGTCTAGGCGAGCAAATTAAACAAACATTCCTACCTCTTAGACTTCCGACTTGGTATGGTCAACCTGGAGCCAAGATGCAAGTTGTTTGCCTATTACTACTTACACAGCAGGAACATTTCATCCCGGTATGTTTTTTCAATTGCTATTTACCTAGTGCATTACATGTAAATTTAATTATGCAATTCCGTAAAATCTATCTCAGATTCGCCTGAAGGATGGATGTCCACTACCACCTGTTTATAATATTTGGGAGCGTAATTGTGAAGAATTTGCTGCGGACTTGTATGACGAAGTGTGGCAAAGATGTGGGGCTTACACACCCCCGAAAAGAGGAGGACATCAATCGTCCAAACAAAGCATCACAATTCCAGATGATGATGAAAACGATTACTAGTTCAAGAGTTATTGTCAGTCATGACAATGTTGTAATGTGTATTTTATTTCGAGTTTCGAATGACCTTCTAATGTTGTAAGGTTGTATCTTTTGATGCACATTTCAGTCTTTATGTGGTATTTCTGGGTTACATTTCACGTGAAACAGGTGCTTTGCATCTGAAATGGAATTTCTGCATTCTGTAGGAAAAATGCAATTCCATGCGTCACGCATGGAATTGCATTTTTCCTACAGTATGCAGAAATTACATTTCAGCTTTACTTGTCAAAAACAACACTTCCGAATTGTTTTCTCAAAAGGAGACATATGAGTTGTCTTGTCAAAAGGAGACATGTGAGTTTTCTTGTCAAAAGGAGACATATGAGTTGTCTTGTCAAAAGGAGACATATGAGTTGTCTTGTCAAAAGGAGACATATGAGTAGTCTTATCAAAAGGAGACATCAGAATTACAACATAAAACAGATATATTACAACATAAAACAGATACGTTACAACAAAAAACCGATACATTACAAAATAAAACAGATTCATTACAGCATAAAAAAGACTCATTCTTGAAACGTAAATTAAAACATACTTAACAAAGACAAAACCGTGATAGACTTCCTACAACATAAAAAAGACTCATTCTTTCTCTTCGTTAAAGATTTCCAGTTTTGCTGCCATAGTCCGGTTTTCCTCCAACAATTTCGTCATGACACGGAGATGATGACGGTCATATTCAGGATCAAGAAACACCCACCTGATAGGATTATTACATTCGCATGTAATAAACCTCCGGCCATACTGGTCTGGTCTCATCTTGTCATTAGCGCTGAAAACCGTGATAGACTTCCTACACCTCTTATTTGGACACTAAATGGTGCTGCCTTCTCGTGGTATTGAAGATGATGATGAGGATGATGCCATGTTGGTTTCCAATCTGTAATACAATGTAAGAAAACAAGTGAGAAAGTAAGGAATAAGATGTGGAATATGGAGCTTCAATGAAGAACTTCAAAAATCAACTTACAGGCTGATGGAGTGAAAATGAGAGATTAATGAGTGGAAATGATATGCTGAGGGAGTGAATTTATAGGCGATTTGAAATTAGGTTTACACTTCCATGCGTGACGCATGGAATGCATCCGTGCGTGACGCATGGTTTTGCATTTGACCACCAGAATGCAGATTTATGTCTTGTCCACCCTAAACAAATAATCCAACAAATTCAACAACGCTAATCAGAATTGAAAAGTTCAAACACAAAACAACCTTAACAAACAATCCAACAACATCAATCCAACAACGTCATAGTTTCCTTACGAAAAACCGACAATCCTGAAAATCAGAAAACAAACAGTTCATAAAAAATATTTGAACCCAATCCAACAAGATCACCACCGATGTTGTTGATACATAGTTGTCCACGGCTCAATATCTTGAAGGACCTCGGTTATGGCTCCATGCATTGCAGAAACATCATAGGGATCAGACAAGGTTGCATATGGTGACAAGTGATCGTAGACCTTGTCAAAAACCTACAAATAAAAATAAATATTGAAATAAGCTATTTGCATAATGTTTACCTTAAATCAAACTTAAAGAAAAATCAAGATCTCAAGTTACATGAGATAAATGTATTACCTGCTGTGCTTCCAAGCTAGCGTGTCTGCCGGGTATCAGAAATCGATGAGTGCGGGGGATGTACCACAGAAGATACTCCGGAGCTTCTTCAAAACCTGTCTGTGCAGGTGGTCCCATCTGCTCAAGGGTCGCCCTGTGGATATCCATCCCCTCCCAACTCCACGCCATTCTATCATAATTCACCACATATGACCTAGGGCTGATGAGCCTATGGGCTCTAAGGGGTGAAATTGGAGGCTTGGGAATCATCTGCACCCTACCAAACTGCCTAGGCGACCTATCGGGATGGTGGGGCTCGGTTATGTCCATGCAGCTCAGCACCCCGAAAAAAAGAGCAGGAGCATAGGCAGGATCATTGAAGTGGATTTCACCATACGGGTTCCAATTAACCTAAAAACGATATCAACGTCTTGCATTACTCAAACAGTAATTTTACACCTTAAGGTCCAAAACAGAGGTAAAAAAAACTGAGGCTTAAAAATGTAAACAAAATGCAACACAAATACCTGATCCGCCCTCATTGCATCTAGTTCAGCTCTGTAGTTTCGTGCTTCAGGGTCGTAGTTCGGCAACGCTTCCTCTGGTAGAAACCGAAACGCATAAGGATGATCAACTGACCAACCAGGATTACGCCGAACACCCGCTGCTAAGGATGGGAAGTATGTGTATATCCAACCCTACCATTTAAAAAATATAGTTAGCATTAAAACCATAGAAATAAGTTATGATTGCTAAAAAATGTAGTTCCTAAATAATTAAAAACTTACTTGAAGGAGAGTGAAACAAAATGAGATCAAACCACAATTTTGGCGTGTAGCGATGCCCATTTGGCGATAGAAATATGCTAGCGCCGCAGATCCCCAAGAAATACTTCTTGCCTCTTCAACACTCCCTAGAAATGCACCAAATCTCATCGGGAGCTTATGTTGTGACTTGTCAGTGAAGATTGTGGAAGCCAGCAAGTGGAATATATATCCCATTCCATGAACTACGGGATCATTTAGGCCCTCAATGTGCGCCTTAAACTTTTTCGCGCTAATCCAATAACTATCGAGCTGTTCATTTTGAAGATGAAAATTTTGCCGTCCCTTTTCACCAAAAAAGTTCTTGTTCGTAGTTCTCCCGACTGAAGCGGTGGGGTCGGTCACCATAGCTTTCCTGTGAATAGGAAGCAACATCAGCTTCTTGATGTCGAGCAACGTCACTGTCATCTCACCAAATGGCATGTGGAAGCTATTTGTTTCAGGATGCCACCTTTCTATAAAGGCGCAGATGAGCGGATAATCAATCACATCGTACATCAATACCCTGAGATGAGTCAGCTCCGTTGCAATTGCGTGATTACCCCATGACAAGTCAGAATTAAGTTCCCAATCTTTCAGCTGGGATTGTCTTGTCTGGTAAGGGAGTACGCCTCTATCCTGTAAATTGATTACGTAACACAAATAATTTTAATAACGCATAAATTTTTTCCAGAAACTGCAGAATACAGAAACTGCATAAATTTGGTTAAGGTGTAATGTACAGAATGCAGAAAGCAGTTTCTGCATTCTGTACAGCACACCTTAACCAAATTTTCAACAAAACTACAAATATTTCAACAAATAATCCATTTGGTTAATCAAATCAATTCATACATTAACAAATTTATTATCACAAATTCTATAAACCAAATTAGTTATGATAAGTATTGAATCTATAAACCAAATTCTAATTACATACCTTTCCTTTTTGCACAAAAAAGGCTGTATGAGCTTCAAAGCTTATGAGCAGCTCCGGAATTTGTGGACCTCCAGGAGTACCCCCCTCTAACTGAGGGACGTATATGTTTTTGACCGGAGGTTGTCGTCGTCGTCGTCTTCTGGGTTGTTCCTCTCGCTCCTCTTGCTCTTCCGCTTCTTCATGTTCTTCATGAACATTCTCATAGGTCCGATCCTCTTCCTGACCCTGTTCCTCATGCTCATGCTCCTGCTCATAATCAGAATCAGAATCAGCATTGGCACCCCCAGCTGATGGCCCTGCACTGCTACAAGCAACCAGTGCGTACTGGTCATCACCCGTCTGAGGGTTCTGAAAGTGATGAGAACCAGTAGCTTGCCTCATCATCTCCACAAATGATTGGTCATGTTGTGGATAGCCCGGATAGCCTGGAAACTGTGATTGTTGTGGAAATATAGTTTGATGTGGGATCAGAATGGGGGTGTCAGGAAAGTAATGAGGGGAACCCTGGGGATCGAAACCTGCAGCAGACAAAGCTAGCTGTTGTTGTTGTTGTTGTTGTTGTTGTTGTTGTTGTTGTTGTTGTTGTTGTTGTTGTTGTTGTTGTTGTTGTTGTTGTTGTTGTTGTTGTTGTTGTTGCTGTTGTTCTCATCAGAAAACTCTAAACGACGAGGAGGCGATTCTTGTCTATTCTTCTTCTTCCTTTGTTTTGGAACTATGGGATCTTTTTTCTTCAGATCTCTGTTTCTTTGACGAGTATCCCGTCCAGGTCGACGACCACCATCCATATCTACATCATAAAATGTGCAATTCCACAAAATTAATCAGTTTACTGAATTTAATCAGCATATCATCAAAAACTCAATCAGTATATCATCAAATACAATCTGAAACTGCAGAACACAATTTCTGGAATGTGCAATTCCATGCGTGACGCATGGCTTAAATCCATGCGTGACGCATGGAATTGCACATTCCAGAAATTGTGTTCTGCAGTTTTTCCATGTTTCAAACCCTAATCTCAACACTTTTTCCAAAATTCTAACAGTTTTTCAATAATTTCATTAAAACCATACCAAATTTCAACAACCTAATTCATAACCCTAATTCACAAAACCCTAATTCAATATCAAAACCCTAATAAACTATATACACATGAAAATATCAAATTTGTCAATAAATTATCAACAAAGTACACAATCCATTCATATATTACAAGTTTAATCATTTCTAATCAACTAATTAACATACACATTGGATTTTGAAGTAAATAACATCAAAACAACATGAAAACCTCATATATATACATCAATACCATACCATAACA
Source organism: Oxyria digyna (assembly GCA_029168935.1). Classification (NCBI taxonomy): domain Eukaryota; kingdom Viridiplantae; phylum Streptophyta; class Magnoliopsida; order Caryophyllales; family Polygonaceae; genus Oxyria; species Oxyria digyna. The sequence goes on along the minus strand of JAPVLV010000011.1, from coordinate 30,688,431 downwards.
ATGAAATCTTAATGTTTACATACCTTATATGTAGAAAGATGATGAAAATTGTTGAAAATGGGGTAAATCCGTGCGAGATAGAGTTCAGCCTCCGTTGAAGTTGTTGAAGAAGATGACAAAATGGTAGGGTTTGATGATTTTGGGCTTTTATAGGGAAAAAATCCATGCGTGACGCATGGTTTGTGTCCATGCGTCACGCATGGTTTTGTTCTGTGCGTGGCGTGTGGATTAAAACCATGCGTCACGCACGGATATAATCCATGCGTGACGCACGGCGCCTGGGCGGTAAATAGCAAAAAGGGTGGGCGTTAAATAGTAAGGGCCTTTATTTAGTGAGATCTCATTATTATACTATTGTGGATGACAATATGTTTGTCATCGAGATGCTTTCCCCTTGAATATTCTACTATTTTAGAGGACAATTATATATTCTGATGTTGATGACAGTTAGTTTGCTTAGTCATCTGTTTTTTGGTTCGATGACAATGTATTTGTTTGTGTTTTATGTTGAGGACAGTTTATTTAGTGAGATCTCAGTATTATACTATTGTGGATGACAATGTGTTTGTCATCGAGATAGTTTTCCCTTGATTACAGTGTTATTGCTCTATTTGATTTTTGTGCATGACAATATGGATGACAATGTGGTTTGTTCCAATGTGGATGACAATGTGTTTGACAATGTGGATGACAGTGTGTTTTGTTCAAATACAGTTTTTTATGACTCTTTGATGACAGTGTTATTGCTCGATTTGATTTTTGTTTTAAAGGTTGATGACAGTAGTTATCTAAAAGTTTTGAGGTTTGATTACACTATCTTCTATATTAGGATTTGTTTGTCTATTTCTTCTTGTTGATGGCAATGTTGATTTATCATCAAATTTCTATCATGTTGTTCTAATAAATTATTACCTCACTCCCACCTTGCATCTCATAATCAATTTGAAATGGAACAAGGCTGTTTTTCTCACTCACTATCGTTGTTTTAGTTGTCTTCCTCTTCTTTCTTTCTGTCACATACAATGGTACACTCCATTGCACCTTCTCTGATTTGTTGATGTCAATGAAACACTTGAAGTCCTCCTCCGTGTCCACAATATATGGTATCTGAATTTTCTGGAAAGGGTTCAAGTGCGACAAGTCAATTTCATGTGCTTGTGTCTTCAACTTAAACCTTTGAATAATTGTATCCTTGGCACCGTCCATTCCTATGTTTATGTCGATTACAAATGCTTTTGAAACCAATGTCCCAACATAAGCATTCGAACCATCTTTCATCTTTCATTCTCCCCCCCAACATACTGTTAGAATATTCATTTGTATCTGCATAGCACAAGTTATTGTGTTCATAAACATTCTGTCATCACTGTACAATTCTTGAATTGTAATGAAACTAATTATCAATCTGTCATCACACTTAGTATTCTAAATCTATGTTCAAAATCCTGTCATCAACTTCTTTCCTTAAACAACAATATTGTCTTCGTATTATATATGTCTTCATGTTTATAATTCATAGCATCATCCTATATTTCATTTCAATAATGTCATCCAGCACACAACAACTATGAAATTATAAATCCAAATTTAATATTCAGCAAATCATCAAATTTCAATTATCATAAACATTCTTCTCTTAAAAAATATTATGTCATCAAAATTACATTATGTCTAACCATTAGTTTGTCATCTAAATCCATCAACATCCGGTCATCACTTTTCAATTCCTGAATTGTAATGAAACTAATTATGAATCTGTCATCACATTTAGTATTCTAAATCTAAGTTCAAAATCTTGTCATCAACTTTCCAATCTTTTAGTCTAATATATTTTGTCCTCAAAAATATAATTCTGTCATCAAAATTACAGTATGTCTAATTATTAGTTTGTCATTAAAAAAATAATTTTGTCCTGAATTGAAATGAATCTATTAATCAATCTGTCATTACATTTACAATTTTAAATCTAAGTTCAATATCCTGTCATCAACTTTCCAATCTTAATCCAATATTTTGTCCTCAAAATTATAATTCTGTACAACATCTTTGTTTATTTAACATTTTCTCATTCAACTTTCTATATCTAATCACTATTCCATATGAGCATCATATTGTCATCAGCATCAACATTCAATAGTATCATTCTATATTCATCAACTCTGTCATCCAGTTTCCATTATTTTATTCAATCATTGTACCTCATCTTTTTCATCTATCAAAATCCTTTTTTAACAACATTTTGTCATCTCAAATCCAGAACGTATTACAAATCACTGTTTATTTAATTATTTCGTGTGTTTGAGCATTCACAGTCATGGAATTATATGATGACATAATTAATCTTACCTTGAATTCGAATTTGCAGCAGGATGTTTCTTATATCGCGACGACATATTGATGCTTTGTTAGTTTGATGAAGTCAAACCTTAAATTTCACCCCAGAAGCTACCCCGAGAGAGTTTCTATGAAGCGCGCGAAGCGTGCTTCATTAATCTTACCAGAAACGTCGATGCAAGCCACCAAGTCCAGTCGATGGGAGCCGAGGCGATGCGTGGCGTAGAGATTTCCAGTGGAGGCGAGTCGCTGCGAGGAGGAGGATTGATAGCACCGGGAAGGAACGAGCTTTTTTACGCCGAATGAAGAGGAAGGACGAGGACGACAACACCGGGTAGGAGGAGGAAGAAAATCGGGAGTGAAGAAGAGGAAGAAGAAGAAGAGCAGCGCGTGTAACAGAATAGAAAAAGGAAGGGTTAGTTAACCTTCCTTATATAAAACGGGTTTCGGGCCGAAATTAGTGGTTATATACTGTAGACTACTGTAGACTGTTTGATTTAATCTCGGTGCATATGGGAGGGTGGTCCCCACTTAACAAACCACGTGCATAGATCCACCACAGTTTGTTTAAACCTACAGAAAAATATATATATTCTGCAAAACCAGAAACACATAATTCATTCATTTACATGCCCTTAATTTCTACAAAGAGAGAGAGAAGAGAATGATGAGGATGAAGAGGCCGGAATAAAAACGCAACCTCTTTACCCAAGAATCCGATCCACATAAACCCATCTCCTCAATTCCCCTCCACCATGTCAAATTCGGATCCGGTTACCCTCTCAGACGATCCACCAAAATCCGGGTCGGATCCCATCAAAACGACGCCGTCTTTGGGCGGGATTAGCGCCACAGAAGGCGAAGAGATCGGAGGCTTTACAACTCCGACGAAATCAGGTGACAGAATCCCGGAGATCCGGCTATGTCCGCCGCCGCCGAGGAAGTCGACGGAGCTCGGCCACCGGAGAATGCGGCGCCTGAAGAGGAAGAATTCTCCCGACGGTTTCTGGAGTCGACATCGAACTCCTCCGTTGCTTCTCGATCTCTCTAACGAGATCGATTCCATGTTTCCTCCGATTCTCCGCTCGAATCTAACGTGTAAGATCAAGAAAGCTCGAACTGTATGATTTTTATATTATTGTCTACCTGTAGAAGAAGATCATATGGTATTAATTATCATGTATGTAAATTAGGGTTAATGGCTCTGTTGGTTTGTTGGCTCATATATTATTATATATCCATGGCTTGCAGTTACAATATTGTTCATTCTACAATTCTAGCAACATCACTTTTTATATGAAGAGTAAAAATATATAGAGCCTTTAGAATTCTGGGTATTTTGTTGAGATCTTTACAAAATCTTGAAATGGAAGATAGGATTGGTCTACAAGTCCACAACCAACCTAGAGTGTATGTATATACTTTGCAAAAGCTAAAGCTAGTTTTGTGTTGGAAAGAAGAAAAAAGTGGAGCTACAACAAGTACAAGAAGAAGAAGAAGAAGCAACTTTTATGCATATAGTAAGAAGAATTGATAGTTAGCTTCTTTTACAATCAAGGTTGTTTTGCAGTTGCAACAAACTAACATAAAAGGGAATCTTCATTTCTAACAAAGAGATAATATTTTATATATTTCCTATGAGTATAATGAGGAGAATTGTGATACAAGGAATGGAGCATAGACTTGCTCTACAAGATTATGGATTGCTACATAGCATAGCAGAATACTTTGAAGTTTTATCTGTGTGTATATTTGTCCAAAAAAGGAGAAAGTTACCCTTAGGAAAAATGCCATCAAATTCTTCTGTAGTGCAGTCAGCATCATGAGGGGCAATTTTGTCCACATATATTTATGGAGCTTCCCTGACAATGGAATCTCGAAGCTGACGAGAAGAATTGAGGAACTAACTTACTAGCTAGATTGCTATATATATAAACCGAATGTATTTATATTCAAATATTCTAATGTAACAGTAGTTCAAAATATATCAGACTAGTGGGTAATTAGGGCCCACCTAATTTACTGCCCTTGCAACTCGAACATATCCCACTGCCCACTTCATAATACAGTAAATACTAGTTTATATACACTATTCTCTAGCTCGTTTAATTAAGCTCTTTTATATATTACTTTGTTAAGTTTATCCATTTTTACGTACAGTATTTTTATACTCCCTCCGTCCCTGTTTGTTTGTCCTGTTTGACTTTGGCACACTTGCCGATGCACGTTTTATATCGTCAATATATCAAATTATATGTTATTAAAAATTATAATTTTTTAATATTCTTAAAGTACTAATCGAAACGAATCAAACAAGACCACTCATGACTATGTTTTATCTTATATATTGAAAGATATTTAGAAGATTCTCTCGATTAGTGAATAGTGTCAAAATTTGAAACAGGACGAACAAACAGGGACGGAGGGAGTACAGTATTTTTATCTTGTTTGTTTTAATCCTTCGATTTTAATTGTTTCAACAATTTTCCATGGATCATGCATGCATTCATGTGAGGTTGTTCTTTTTGTGTTGTCTTTATCACCCCTACAAATCTGTGCGTTTATCTCGTATCGTGAACTTCAGAGTTACAGTTTAGCTACCTAGCTAGCTATCCTTCAAATCAATAGAAATAATAAATGCCTAAAACGACGATGCACCAAAAAGTGAAATAAGAGGTGGTTCAGAGCAAATTCGGCCAAATAAAGGGTGGTTTGGCGCAAAAACTTTTTTTTGTTAATCTACCAATGTAATATATTAATAATTAATATTAAAGATAAAAAATAATAATTGTTTAACAAATTACCCTAAAATCATTCTAAAGTCTCTAAAAGGGTTAGCTTTAATATATAAAATAGTTTTGTCTATTAAAATTGTTACAGAACAAAAATTGTAAATATAAATAATAACAACCAATTAAACTTTACCACATAAGAGGTGGTAGGGCCAGAAGCAAGGAGAAAACTTGAAAATGTGCAGTTTTAATAGATAAGATAGATAGAGTTATTTCTTAATACTTGTGAAAACTTCTAAAATCCCTTATAAATCTGATCAGAGAGTACTCTATATGATGACTCGGCCTCTTCTTGGACGTCAAGATGTGTTCGGATCTAGATTCAAGGTGGAAAGTATTCTTGTTTGATGATGGACGACAGGACAAGGCCTCAGATGAGGCTAAGTGATGGCGGAATTTGGGGGGGGGGGGGTAGTTGACGAAAGCGGAAGACTTTGGATAACTAGCTTTTGAATGTGGATTCTAAGTTAGGAAAGGACCATATGTTTGTGTTTAAAGAGGGACTTGAACCACTCTAGAAACTTGGGGGAAGATAAGCTTTCGAAAAGGACTTGAACCGCCTAAGAAGGTTTGACGCCAAGAAGCAAAGGGAAGAAGTTCTACTCAATTATGAAGCTTTGCTTTTTTCAGTCTCAACGTGCTTACAAATGCAGCCAATCATGGCTTTTATAGGACAAAGAGATCGATTTTTCTTTGTAAGAGAAGACACAAAGAGATCGATTTGCCTTTGTAAGAGAAGACAAACACCCCATGTAACACCCCGTGTTTGTAATCCATTATAAGGATTAGATTGCTACTCATGTCAACAAGAGCTCTTCTTTTTCTTGGTTTGAGTGTGGACAAAGAATTAAGAAGTTAAGCGTGCTAGGGTGGGAATAGTCCTGGGATGGGTGACCTCATGGGAAGTTCCTACGTTGACATGGGATAGCGCTTCTAAGACTTAGGGCCTTACACCTCAATCTTATGAAATCACACTTAAATGCATATTAAATCAAAGTAAATACAAAGATGCTAGGTAAATCAAAAGGGGACATTCTAGGGATGCTTATTTACATCTTTATTGTTGATTTAGAGCCCTTACGTCTAGAGTCAATGTGTGGAAAAGGCACAAGGCGACAATCAAGGAGACTAGCCAAGAATCAAGGTCCTTGACAGGTGACGAGGAACTTCCAAGCGCTGCATGGCTGGCATGTGCGGACATGGTTGAATCATGGTCCATGGTGAATTTTGAGGTTAATTGGCTCAGGTGTGATGGAACTTCAATGGTGGTTGAGAGCGCTCAAACATGATTAAGCGCTAGCAAGAGTGACTCTGATACTCTTTGTAGTGTCTTGGGCGCCTTGTCTTGGATGCTTGACATAAGACATGGCTTTGATTGAGTGATGTCAAGAGTCCCAATGTTAGCATTGCTTCTTGTGACCAAGAACTGAGTGGCTCGAGTGATGGCCTTGACCCGAACTCGAGTGATGGAACCCTTGATTCTTAATCTTAGCGCTTCCTCCTCTTCTAAGACACTCATGGTGGGGAGGGTCATATGTATCACTATTTATATAGGATAAGGTGAGAAAATCAACTACTCTGTAGTATACAAAGCACATTATTTTTATTGAGAAGGAATACTTAAGTTGCATCTCCTTTTTGAATCATAGTGCACTAATCAGTTAAGCGGTCAACAAATTATTTTTTTGATAAAGGTTCAACGTTTTTTATACCAGATCGTCATCACAGCATCACGTACACTGTGATAAAAGCAAGAGGTATTGTCACCTGCTCTATGTCCTCCAATCATGAAAGAGTACATCCTCCTTGCATGATGCCCTAACCTCCTCGACCAACCAGAAGATAGCACGTGGAGATCAGAGTGACATGTATCACCAACGCCTCAAGCACCTCTCCAATACCCCCTCCCCTCCTTAGAAAAGTGATAAAACCTTTGGGTCCTGAATACAGAAAGTTGAGACATGTGTATAAGTCCCGAGATTCAAGATCCAAAGTTCATATATGATAGCGTGATGGTCTATGCACCTGCCTCAACAGGTTATTTTTCGCGATACACATAAGAGCTAGGATATAGATGTTATTTGAGAGTTGTAATGTAACTTCAAGTATATTAGCACGCTACTTTATCAACAATGTATTTAAGCATAGAGACTTAGAGAGGAAGTGAAGATAGTGCGTCGATGTAGAGACAATCTCATAGTTCTTCAAATAAAAATACATATTTAAGCTAGATCTGTTTTAATCGCTCTTAGTGTGTTAAAATAGAAAAGACAATTCGACATTTCACTTTATCGATCTCGACCCATGCCCTTTTAGCATGCTATAGTATGAACATCGACCTATCTCGTTCATTACATTTTTTACTTAGCTCATCCATTATCATCCGTATTCTAGTAGAGCGAAATCTGAGGCTCTATCCATATCCATTCATACATAAAACACAAAGTTTGAGAAGTTGTACAATTAACACTTTATTAGCAGGGGTCTGCATGCAAGCTAAGCAATGAAAAGAACGAACTTTTGTTTAATGAGACTTTTTTTTCTTATTCATCCTAAAGTATTGGAGAAATATATATACTCCTAAATCAATTCAGTTAATATTGGAGCAACTTATCTAAATAAATTTAGTCAGAAAATTTACTCCTAAATAAATTTAGTCGCAAGATAGAAAGACTAGAACATTGCACCCGAAATCATTTCTGGGTTGACCAAAATATTAAAAAAAAACATAAGAAACTTTTATCTATATCAATTCAAACAAAAAGATATATATTAATAAAAGGAGTAAAAATAATTTAAAATATCGTACGTGAATCTTTAAACAATACTCCATTATATTAAATATAAAATCTATCGATTCAAATTATACAAAACACATGTTGATATTCATTTAGTTTTTCTCATTAATTTGTGTCATCATCGAAACTAATTAAGGTCGACTTCACTCAAAAAATCGAGTTTAAATGTCGAGTTTTCAACAACAATCGACGCCTAATTTATCCCATCATTAGTAAAATTGGCATCTTTTTGTGGATTCTTTCTCATTGCATATGGGCCTCAATCTTAGTCGCGACTTCCATCTGTTCGATTTCGGAATTTTCAAGTCGGTGATACTATTTGGATGGGTAGACAAAATTGGTTACAAACTCGGTTATGAGATTACACATGGTTTTTGGGGAATTGTAGTTGAATGTTTGGATGGGTGAAAGTTAAACCATTTAGCTGTCGGAGATTGTTTTTATTTTGGTCGAAAAGAGAGAGCTACGCTCTAAATGTCGCGGATTGTTGTTCTTTCAAAGGTTCCATTGTTGTTCTTTCAAAGGCGTAATTTGTTTGTGTAAAAAGTGGTGGAAGATCTCAGCATTATGAAAACCTTTCAAAGCTTAAATGAAAGAGTGGTGAAGCATTAACCTAGCTAGAATGTAGAGGATGCATATTTATAGAAAGGAAAATAAAACCCTTATGAATTTGGGCCGAACATTACGACCCAATCCATTAGAAAAATAGGAAAACATCATTGACATGCATGCCCCCCTCTCTTAGGGATCGTTTGGTATCGAGTAGGAATCGATTTGGAATGAGGAATCGAGTTGGATATGAGAAATGAGTTTAAGTGATTCTTAGTTTTTAGTGTTTGGTAGAGGGAGAGGTGAATTATAAACTAAGTATAAGTCATACATTGATTTCTATTTGGGTATGAGATCTAATGTAATCTGTTGGTATGCGAATGACTCATACCCATTTCTTATATCCATATATATTCTACCAAACACAAAAACAGATTTAGCTCATTCCTATATCGATTCCCAATACAAAGAAACGACTCCTTAGAAACAAAGTACTCGGTATTTTAGAGGACGGACGTTGTGGAAAGACCATGATGTAGGAGCGGACACCTCCCTTCTTGGACCAAACGTATTGCACCAAAGGGTGCCCTAGAGCAAGACCTCGAGACCTTCTGTTATTAATCCTAAGTATAAGATGCTATAAATACTGAATGATTTGAAACTATAAAACATCAAAGCGCAAGTATGATAACATTAACATGTTACAACTTAAGCTCAGAACTTGCTAGATTCGGCCCCTTTATAACGTGACTAACTAAAAATAGTAACTAACTGATGGAATAACGATTAAGATTTGCAAAGTATGCAAACAGTGATTACAAATTTTAAAATTCAAGGAAAAACAAATCAACGTTGTAATTACTCCCTTCGTCCCACAATATAAGCCACATTTGAGGTGTTTCACGGGAATTAAGAAAAGTTTGAGTTTAATGATTAAAAGAGAGTGAAAAGTAAAAAAGTATAATAGTTAGATGAGAGAGATAGAGAAGAAAGAGAAGGGAAAACGAAAATTGAATGATTAGAGGAGAGAGAAAAGTGAAAAGTGTATTGGAAGAAGATAAATGAGTGTAAAAAGTATACTAAAAATGAAAAATATTGCTTATATTTTGATACGCTCAAAATAAAAATATTGGAAATTTTGAAAATATTGGGAGGAAATATTAGAGTAGGAAGTAATATGTGTGTTATTGTTGTGATTGTTGAATATTGACCGCCAAAAAGAATCCCATGTTAATTAATGGCAGTTCCAGCCTTATTTGTCTCCCTTCCACCTCTCAATCCAACTCTCATTTTCTCCTCCTTCCTCCCCAACTCTATCTCCCCTTTCTGCAAATTTTCACCTAAAACTCTGTCCAAATTTCAGCATTTATAAAAATGTGGCGGGAAGCAGATGAGTAATCCGATCTGGAATGGCGCGCACCACAAAAAGGACGATGACGGTGAACTGGGACGACCTGGCCTGCTACAGCGACGACGACCCAGACGAGTTTTTCGAGTCGAACAACCGCATCTCCTCCGTCATCCGCCCCTCCTCCGCCGCCTCGTTCGACCTTCTCCTCCAAGACGACGACGACACAGACGACAGCCTCTTCGTTGACACCCGAATCTCGTTCACCGTCCACCCTTTACGCAAGCCCTCGTCCCTCTCGGTTTCCGTCCCTTCCACCGCCCTTCCGATGCCGTCCATGGACAACAACTACGGCATCTGGATGGCTGATCCTGGCTCGATAAAAGAGCGCCGCAAACGTCTCCTCCAAGGGATGGGAATTAACAGCAATAAGGACCTCTCTAGGCTTGTCACCATGCGCCTCTCCAACAAACTTACACAGATCCACCGTCCGACTCCGCCTCCCCCCAAAACCGATCCCAAACCCCAACCGCCCACCGCTACAGACGAGCCCAACACCAGGACCACCACCAAGGTAAAAACGAACAGTTTGCGTTCACATATTACACGTCAATGTTTATATTCTGGATCGTAATTTTCATAATTAACTTAGTTCTAATTTTGATAGGCAGTGGCGTCGACGAGCCACGAGGTGGTGTTATTCCGGTCAAGATCAGAAGGTGAAATCGAGTCAGAGTCGTTTCACACAAAGCGTCGCCGCGAGGAGATGATCGGCCACAACGTCTCGAAGCAGCGACTAACCCGATCGGCGTCAACTCTAGCACCGTTGGCCAAAACTTGCCTTCTCAAAGTAAATGCAATAGTCCGAGGCAGCTCCTCTGCTCCGGCCACAGCTCCTCTAGTCGACGCCTTCTTCCTCATCAAGAATCTCGACACCGGAAAAGAGTTCATCGTCAAGGAATTCGACGAAGACGGGATGTGGAACCGCCTGAGCGACCTCCAAACCGGGAAACAACTATCAATGGACGAGTTCGAGAAGAACGTGGTGGGCTACTCACCGGTAGTCAAAGAGCTGATGAGGCGGCAGAACGTCGGAAGAATGCAGGGAGGATTGGAGAGGAAGATGAGCACCGCCATTAGCAAGAGCTTCAGATACAGTAAGAAAAGGGGAGCGTCTCTTTTCAAAAGCATCAAGAGCTCTGTTTTCAATGCCGAGAAAGAAATGGCTGCGATCGAACAAAAGGCGGAAAGTTCAGGCTCCTGGGTTAAAGTTAGGCAGCAAGGAAAGCCATATAAGGAGCTGACGGCTTTACGGCTTTGTCAGGAGATTCAGGCACACCAAGGCTCGATTTGGACGATGAAGTTTAATGTGGCGGGAACTCATTTGGCGAGTGCAGGTGAGGATAAGGTAATTCATGTATGGGAAGTGCAAGAGTGTGAGGCTGCCACGTTGTTGCTTCAGGAGGGAAAGTCGCCGGTGCCCGATTATGTTCAGTTGCCTGAGACGGTTTTCGGGTTGTCTGAAAGGCCTGTTTGCTCGTTTACGGGTCATCTTGACGATGTCTTGGACGTTTCTTGGTCAACTTCCAGTGTAAGAGCCAAGAACAGAGGAATTGGGTTCTTACTAGGGATTGTTGTTGAGTTTTTGACATGGTACTGGTACTTTTTTGCTGTGCAGCTTCAGTTGTTGTCATCTTCGATGGATAAGACCGTTAGGCTATGGGATATGGAGACCAATTCTTGCTTGAAGTTGTTTGCTCATAATGACTATGGTAATCTTCATTGCTCTTGTGTTTTGTCAGATTTCACGAACATATTTCCTAATTTCTTGGATATGTAGTGACTTGCATACAGTTCAATCCGGTGGACGATGATCAGTTCATCAGCGGCTCACTGGATGCAAAGCTTCGGATATGGAACGTCCCTGCACGACGCGTTACTGACTGGGTCGAGCTTCATGAGATGGTTACCGCTGCATGCTTTAGCCCTGATGGCCAGGTTTGCGCTTGATCCTCGGTTTCTTCATTCTGCTTTTACTTCACATTACCATGACAGTAACTTTTTTTGTGATGTGGTGTTGATGAAGAGTGCTATAGTTGGGTCACATAAAGGCAATTGTCGCATGTACAGCACTTCAGGTAAAAACAATCAACCAACATCTTATACCAAAAATTTCCTCGTAATAACATCCAAAGAAAGCTAAGAATTCAGCAAATATGCAGAGGGCAAATTAAGCCAACTAAGTCAGTTCAGTCTCCCCAACAAAAACAAGAAAGTTGCAAAGATAACTGGTTTTGAGGTACTTAATCACTGATCATCATCATCCTTCAAATTTAACAATCATTCAAAATCTGAATGCCATTAATAATTTGTTACCAGTTTACACCAGAGGCTCCATCGGAAGTGCTGATAACCTCAGCCGACTCCCGAATCCGAATCTACGATGGGCAAGACATGATCCACAAATTCATAGGTACAGCATATGAACAAAACTAAGCCATTTCCAATTGGAATCAGAATTCTTATGTAGTAGTTTGAACTGATGAAATCAAGCAGGGTTCCAAAATGTAAGTAGTCAGATAGCGGCAACTTACAGTCCATCCGGCGGGCACGTAATCAGCGCGAGCGAGGACTCACACGTGTTCTTGTGGAGGCGAGAGGAGCCCCGACCACCCGGCGCCGGCACCGGAACTGCAAAAGCCAAGACAGCAAGAACATACGAGCAGTTCGACTGCAAAGGCGTCTCAGTCGCCATTCCTTGGCCAGGAAGCGTCAAATTCAAATCCCCAATCGTCTCGTTAAACCCTAAGAAAACCAAGCCAACGACAACGACGAATCCTTCATCTGCGCCTGACGCCGTTAGCAAGAAGCCTCCATTGCCGAAGAAGGCTAAGAGCGAAGAAAAGGAGGAGGCGCAGCCAGTGAGTCCTGAGACGGGAGAGGCGATGAAGAATGCGGATATGACGCCGTCGACGACTGCATCGTCGTCTCCGGGGTGGACGCCGGGGTGGTCGTGGCTGGACGGTGGGGGGAGCCAAGGAGTCGATACGGTGCAGGCGTCGGCCTGGGGAATGGCGATTGTAACGGCGGGGTTGAGTGGGGAGATTAAGGCGTATCAGAATTTTGGGTTGCCAGTGAGAATTGGGAAGCAGAAGAATCTGTATAGTTAGTAGAGGACTTTCTACAAACAGTTGGTGTGCATATATCTTGTCTTCTTTCTCCTTCTTAATGTACAGTTGTTGTAACCGCAAAAGTCAAGAATCATCGTCGAGCAGTTGATCTAATCTCTCAACAACTCCAACAAACCCATCAAATCACAGTCGATCATCTATAAATCACAGTCGATCATCTATTCAAAATCGATTTAACATCAAACCCCCAATTTGCGATGCCGAGCTCAATCTTCTATCGCCTACAATCGCGGCGGCCAGTGCTTCTGTACGCGGTGATATGGACGGCGGTGCTGACGGTGGCCGTCGCATTCGCCGCAATTGCTCCGGAGGCGGCTTTCATGTGGTCAATATCGCCTTCCTCCTTGCCGCCGTTGTTGTCCTCCGGCCCCTGCGATCCGGATTTGTTTGTTAGGGTTCCGTTGGACATGCCGTCTCAAGTATTCTGCTTGCCTATGCAGAAATTCCGGCGATCTTCCATTGATATGATGGTTCCTCCTGTTTTCGCCGCCATTATCGTCGCTGGCTCCGCTTGCGTAGTTCGAGCTTTCGGTTTGTAATTTCAGAAATAGGAATAGAAATTTGTCCAGGCTCTGAGTGAAGAAAGCACATGAAATCCTAATGAAATTTTTTATTCAAAAAATAGTAATTCAAACTGTGCCATCTCGATGAGCTTGTTGCTTAAATCCTAAAGTTTGTTAGCCAACTCTTAATCAGAAGTGAGCATCTCGTTGCTGTCGATAAAATACTTTACTGTCACATCTCGGAAATTAAACTGGTCAATTACCTTCAAAAATCCAGAAAGCTCGGCATAGAAGATCCAGGGGTTGAGTGTATACCAGTAGTTTTCACCATTTCCTTAATCTTGTATAGCATGAGATTTGTTAGGAGGAAATGACCTGCTTGAATCACAGAAAGGAGGATAGTGCACAAACTAGTTCATATCTAATAAATTAGTTTGATAGAGTTTCGTTGAGTCAAATGTAAATCCCACATCCAAACTGTAGGGACTTTACTGGCCGGGTGGTTAGCAAATTGGTGAGTTCAAATTGTGTATCATTCTAAAAAGCAAGTAAAACAACAACAATAATTATTTATTTAAAAAGTTAAAAGCAAATATAAAATTCACTATGAGCCTTGATACACAATTTGAACTCACCAATTTGTTACATATGATTTTGATTCGGTGGTTAGGGATCCCGGTTGCCCTCCATCTCGGGCTCGAAACCTGTGGGGATTATAAATTGTTTGTTGAAAAAGTCATCTACGCAACTCGAACTCTAGACTTAGGTGATAGGGTATAGATCTCTAATCGCTGAACTAGAGTGGTATAATAAAAAAAATTGTAGGGATTTTAAATCTAACAATTTAGATGAATTAGTCTTCTTATTGACAAATGATTTTAGAGTAGAGCCGGATTTTTTTTTTCTTAAAAGGAGCTTGTGCATGAGTTAGGATATAAGTTCTTCAATAGAAAGAGAATTAAAACTGATGTACGTAGGATACACGCTGTTGTTGTACGTAGAATCACCACGACTTAGATCATAGACGTCAACATAAGGAGTCAAAGGAATGTAGCGGCAAGAGCCACGTCAAGAGAAGTGACATCTTTAAGGTCGTCTTTGAAACCCATGGCTGTATGGGTGAGCTCTAAAGGGCCCCATTCTGAAGACTTACTATATTGGGAAACCTTACTAACTTTGGAGGCCGCTGATAAAGAGTTTCCTGGAAGACGAGGACTTCCACGGCGACGACGACGGGGCCGAGTTAGGGCAAAGTGGCATGGACGGCTCGAGCGTCCATTTGAGAAGATCTTTGGTCAGAATATACTTCTTGGGCCTATCTTGGCCGTGTCCAAAGTTGAAGCCCAACAGAGGCCCAATGACCAAGATATGGCTGCTGCAAGGACATAATTTGTTTTTGTTCGTTTGGGCAAACGGAAGATCGGATTAAGCTCTCCTTTGGATATGTTTCAGTCCTTGGGCTTATCTTCATCGTGTCCAAATTTGAGGCCCATTCTAGATTGGACGAGGCCTCCATGAGCAAAACAAGTTTCAAGATTTTAGGACTTTTATAGGGTTTCCTTCCTTGGGAATCAAGCGTTTCGGGAAGACTATTTAATATGTGTTTTTCTAGGGTTTTAGGCAGACTTTGACAAATTGAGAATTACTCTTCCTTTAGATTTTGACGTTGTTTAGTTGTAGCTTGGTTTATATTGAATTGCAAGAAGTCAACGCTTGGTTTGATATTTGCCTGGTTTGATATTGAATTGCAAGAAGTCAACGCTTGATTTGATATTGGCCACCTGTGAGATCGATCTGTGTTTACTCATACTTCGACCTCAAAACCTTGAAAGAACCCTAGGTGGATTCCTTGGGTTAGTTCGAGTCAAGTGAGTCTTTCTAAAAGACGTCACTTGCTTATCGTGTCCGAGTCAAGCTAGTCTACCTAGATCGACGATTGAGTCAAGGTAGCTAGATAACACTTGTCAAAGACCAAGGTTTGTTCGATCGTCTTCCACAACGATCTCTCGAAGTCATCTCAACATCGACTTCCTCAACATCCACCCCAAGAGAACGTTTTCAGCCTCATATATTCGATCCTGCAGATTCGTTTGCCATCATTTGGTATCAGAGCTAAATGAGGTAAAACGTTCTGGTTTCGTATTCCCTTTGCTTGAAGTTTACTCACTCGGGTGCATTTTGTTCAGATCTACCGTTAAAGCCGAGAGGGTGAGAAATTTTTTCGGCCAAATCCTCCTCAAAACGTGTGACGAGCGCCGGAGAGGAGAGTGTAGCCGAGAGAAGCGAGCGGCGTCTTACCCTAGGGACGGCGGACGGCCAGGGTGAGCCAAAACCCTAATCCATTCTTACCCTAACCCATAAATCAAGAGAAGAATCAAGTTTGAAGATTTTCTGTTAAGATTTTGTGCAACTATTTTCGGAAGGGAATCAGAAAAATCTTTTTGCAATTCGAATTTTGAAAAGGGCATACGAGCGGGAGGCGTTTTCAAGCTCCCTACCCTTCCACGGCCAGTCGGCCATTTAAAAAAAAACGAGTTTTGTACAACCCGACTAGCCGAAGAGAAATCCGGCTAAGGCGAGAACGTTTTAGGCTAGTAGCCTTGTTTGTTTAAGGTTGAGCAGGACCCGGGCTAGTAGCCTTGAGAAGTCCCAGGGGTCAAGCCAAGTGAGTCGGGCTAGTAGCCTCGAACTCCGCCCCGGCGCTTTCCTGCCCGGGGGCAGCTCTAGAGATTTTCGAGTTAATTCTTGCATTTTTCGTTTTTCTTACGAAAATTTTTGTTAGAAAAATCTTGGAGAATAATCTCAACTGAGTCTTCTTTGGACTTTTGGAAGATCTTGTTTGTTTAGCCAGAACCTCATCCCGAGCCAAACCGAGAGAGACTTTCTAAAAAGGGAAAGCGTGAGAAATTTCGAGCCTAGGGCTGCGAAAATTAAACGTTAACCTAATTTGGTCTCTTTTATTTCAAGTGGGCTAACAATCTTGCAGGGGAAGATTACGAGAAGAATTGCCAACTTAGCAAGGCGGGACCCACCGTTCGAGCGGGAGCACGCACACCGAGGCGCGCGCAGCCGCGCCTAGCGGGTTGGCCTTTGGGCCGGCCGAGTGGCCCTTCCCCCTTCCCACCTCATTTTTCCAAAAATACAAAAAAAAGGGAAGATCTTCTTGTTACCATATCTTATTATTTGTTTTATTTTCCTTTCATTTAGAAAAATGGAAGATATTCTTTTCTTGTAGTATAAGTTGTTACCAAGTTGGTAAGATTTATTCTAACCATAATAGGATTTTCTTTTATTTTCTTATTTTCCTTTTAATTCCTTTTAGATCTTCTAGATTTTATTTCCTTTTCTTTCTTATCTTGTAGGGATTTTATTCTTGGAAGGCAAGCATCCAAATTTGAAGAAGTTCTTGAAACCCTACTACTCCACAGCCGGCCGACCCCCCCCCCCCCCCCCCCCCCCCCCCATTCACAATTCTTCGTTTCAATTTTTCCAAGCAATTCTGATACTGAGCGGGCATCACCAATAAGTGCTGAGATGAGAGAGACCATACGAGAGGTAGTCCAGGAGATGGAGCAGGATCTTGCAGCAAAAATCAATGCTACTATTCTAGAGGCAATCGACCGACTTCAGGGGAAGCAACATGCACGAGAGTCGACACCATACCCGACCTATGCAGAGCAAGTCGTTGAACATACTCCTCTTCAATGTACTCGCAATTTCTGGCAACCGGAGCTCAGGCAGATGCAACCCAGGGGGCAGTTTCAGAATGCCAATCAGGTTCCCCTAGGTGGCAATTATCGTGGTCAAGTCAGGCAGCAGAATCCTATTTATCTTCAGCAGAGACAGGGAATCCCGGCATATCAGGTGTTCGATCAGCGATCAGAACGGCTAGCAGTTCACCCTCAGGCAAAGGTGCAGATCGACCGTTTCTCAGGTACATCCGATGTGGAAGCCTACATCAGTTGGGAGTCCCGAACTGATCAGATTTTTGAGTTCTGTGCGTACTCGGAACACACTAGGGTGGCTATGGCCACTACTCACTTTACAGACTTGGCCCTGACTTGGTGGAGAGCGGAGCAGATTGAGCGACAGAATCGTCTAGAGCATCCGATTAAGAGTTGGAAAGAACTAAAGCAAGCTATGAGGAAACAGTTCATTACCCGCAACTACATCGAAAATGTTCACGGTCAGCTTCAGCAACTTAGACAAGGATCTTACTCACTGGCAGAATACTTCAATCAGTTGATGCAACTAATCGCAAGATCATACGTGTCTTTTCCTGAAAGGTACGTCGTCTCTATGTTTATAAATGGGTTGAATGAAGATGTTGGATCGATTGTGCGTACTCAGTATTTTGGTCCAGAGACTGCTATTGAGAGCGTTATGCATTACGCTACTCAAATCTATGAGTCCCTGCAAAAGAGACGTCAATCTGGAAACAACGGGAATTGGACGTCGTCGAGCTCAGCCACCATCCGGTCGCTGCCGACTACAGAACTGGCCACCAGGACCTGGACCAGAACTGAAGAGCCTCCTAAAGAGGGCTCGAGAACTCCAACCAACATTTGCTTCAAGTGTAGGGAACATGATCATATTGTTAATAACTGCCTGAATCAACAAGTCATCCTTTCAAATGAGAATGAGGGATACGAGCCTGCTAAAGAGGAGGATAACCAAGAGGAGAAAGTCGAACATATTGAGGAGATTCACTTCTCTGCTGCTGATGTGAAAGGCGAGACTTTTCCTTGTATGATATTGCCTTTTGAAGGTCCCTTGGATGATACTGCTGACAGTGGAGACAAACAAGAAGGCGTGGGGGGTACAGAAGATCAATTGGAAATTATGAATTACTGCATGGAGTGGGAGAGGGAACGGATTGAAGAACACTTCGATCTCCCACCGATCAACCTTGTACAACGTAAGTTGACTCCAGCTCATCCTATTTATATTAGAAACCTTGTGTTTGTTGTTTTTCATGATGCAGATTCGAGGATGAATCCTTTTTTAGAGAGGGAGGATGATGTACGTAGGATACACGTTGTTGTTGTACGTAGGACCACCACGACTCAGATCATAGACGTCAACATAAGGAGTCAAAGGAATGTAGCGGCAAGAGCCACGTCAAGAGAAGTGACATCTTTCAGGTCGTCTTTGAAACCCATGGCTGTATGGGTGAGCTCCAAAGGGCCCCATTCCGAAGAGTTACTATATTGGGAAACCTTACTAAGTTTGGAGGTCGCTGATAAAGAGTTTCCCGGAAGACGGGGACTTCCACGGCGACGGGGCCGAGTTAGGGCAAAGTGGCATGGACGGCTCGAGAGTCAATTTGAGAAGATCTTTGGTCAGAATATACTTCTTGGGCCTATCTTGGCCGTGTCCAAAGTTGAATCCCAACAGAGGCCCAATGACCAAGATATGGCTGCTGCAAGGACCGAATTTGTTTCTTTTCGTTTGGGCAAACGGAAGATCGGATTGAGCTCTCCTTTGGATATGTTTCAGTACTTGGGTTTATCTTCATTGTGTCCAACTTTGAGGCCCATTAAAGATTGGATGAGGCCACCATGATCAGAACAAGTTTCAAGATTTTAGGGCTTTTCTAGGGTTTCCTTCCTTGAAAAGGCTATTTAATGTGTGTTTTTCTAGGGTTTTAGGCAGACTTTGACAAATTGAGAATTACTCTTCCTTTAGATTTTGACATTGTTTTGACGTTGTTTAGCTTTAGCTTGGTTTATATTGAATTGCAAGATGTCAACGCTTGGTTTGATATTTGCCTGGTTTGATATTGAATTGCAAGAAATCAACGCTTGGTTTGATATTGGCCACCTGTGAGATCGATCTGTGTTTACTCATAGTTCGACCTCAAAACCTTGAAAGAACCCTAGGTGGATTCCTTGGGTTAGTTCGAGTCAAGTGAGTCTTTCTAAAAGACGTCACTTGCTTATCGTGTCCGAGTCAAGCTAGTCTACCTAGATCGACGACTGAGTCAAGGTAGATAACACTTGTCAAAGACCAAGATTCGTTCGATCGTCTGCCACAACGATCTCTCGAAGCCATCTCAACATCGACTTCCTCAACATCCACCCCAAGAGAACGTTTTTAGCCTTATATATTCGATCGTGCAGATTCGTCTGCCATCAAAAACTGAATTGAATAAGTTCAAAATTCAAAAAAAAAAAAGAGAGATTCACCAACTGAAATGACTAGGAATCATTTCCAAGAGGAGATTTTTCAAGTTTCCGTGAATTTACGACACTAAAAACGTTAAGTCGAGTAGTCGGGTGACATAGATTTTATGAGAGCATTTCTATTTTCAGCAAAAACCGAGATTTTGATAGTGGCAAGAACAAGATACAATAATACTAGTACAAGTACAAGTACAACTAACTACAAAATGCATCAAGATTTAAGAATCAGACGTACAAGTACAACATTTGTTGTTGTTGGGAAAGTATACCTTGTTATTGATGTGATCAAACAAGACCAACAATTCCCGTCGGTCCTCCTCCAACTTGGGTCCTAGACAGTGGGAGCTCTTGGGTGTGTGATAGGTCGTGTTGTTGGACGACCAACACAGAAGATGCCATCTGGTTGTTGTAAGAGGTGAGGATGTCTCCTATGGGTCCCAACTCGGCATGCTCTGCAGTCAGATCTGCGGCCACCTCTGCCACCATTTTGGATGGAAACCGCCCCCTCCCTACCACAATCAACTCATATTCACCACTCATGCCAATTGCCACGACATCTTCCACTAGATTCACCACTGCACGTTCGATGTATTCAATTCTTGTGCCCTCCCATCTCCTTTTGAACTCCGCCACTGCTGCCTCATCCAACGCCTGCATTCGCACAAGTTTAGTAGTTTTTACATATGTGCTTCTTCTCACTTGATCTTTGTCCTTTTATTAGTCTACTTCTCAAATTTATACAAAGACATGTCTTTAATTTCGTAAACAATATTAGAATAGATAAGTAAATATCATCGGCTTACCCTCTCCTCTTCATTTTGTTGGGTGACAAACCGAATAACAACCACCTTTAGGGTTGGATGCTCTGTCATTCGTCCCACAAACTCCAACGCCTCCCTATCATCAGGCCCTCCAAAGAAAAGAACACAAACCTTCTTTTCTCCTCTCTTCTCATGTCTCTCTAGACTGACCCCTTTCACTTGAAACCCTAGGCCTCTGTCCACCAACACGGCCACAGAGCATGGCGCGTGCTTCAACACCCTCTGAGTCACCTCACGCCACCTCTGGCCCGCGTCATCCTCTGTCGGCCTCCACGTCTTGTGGAAGGGGAGCACGATCATGGTTACCTCCTTCTGCTCCGCCACGTGACAGATGTCCTCGTGCATGGTGGAGAGACAAGAGATGTTCGACATAGCCTTGACTCTAACCTGATCCTGCACCTGCCCATACGCTTCAATTGCATAGACAACTTCTCGAGCCCCACCCCTGGCCTGTCGTTTGGTGAACGGGAGGCCGTTGCAACGGAGCCTACGGGCCAACACAATGGAGGAAGAGCGCTCGGTGAGCTCGAGGAGGTGCATGGCATAGAGCTTCAGCTTGGACTTGGCTAGGCCTGTTCGGCCTCGAATGAAGTCAACGAGGCTTATAGTGGCGGAGACGTTGTTCGGCCCACGGAGGCACGCAAGGACGCGTAGCTCGTTTTTCGAGATGCTTATGTCGATGTCAGATTCAAGCCTGCGCTTCCGGACCGAGACGCTTCCGCTAGCATTGTGCCGGGCCGGGTTGTAGATGGCAATCACAGCCGGAGTAGTGATAAAGGTTGTAAACAGTGCCATTAGGACAAGAATGGCAAACATCTCATCATTAAGCACCTATCATGAATTAAGAAAATGAATCATATGAGAATAACATTAATTGTAATATACTTATGCATATATTTATGTTACACTAAGCAAGTATCTTCTATGTCAACTAAGATTAAATTGAACCTATTGATTAATGAATTCAAAATGAATCTAGAAGGGATGATCACAATACGACAAAGAAACTTTTTAGGTCCTCTAATGTTCTTTCCATCTCTAATTTTTACACTATTTACAATTTAATACAATTCGCTAGATTATTCTCAATCTATAAGAACAAACATAGTTATGCAGGATCTTGTTTTGTTCGTCTCATTGAGTACTTTAACAATATCAAAATTTTATAATTTTTAAAAAGATATAATAAGATATATTAACGATGCAAAACGTGTTTCGACAAATGTGCCAAAATGAAATGGGAAAAACATTAAGGGATAGAGGGAGAGTATGAAATAGTCGAAAATCATGTGATAGAATATTTTTTTATCGTATGCTAAACGTAACTTTTGTTGATTCATTATAATGTTACTTTCGCTAGTGCAATTATAAATTAATACGACTATAAAACCAGTATGATTAACGACAATGACGAGAACTAATATATATACTCCACTACATGCAATAAAGTGAAAATGGGAAATGAAACAATTTTAGAATCTCGAATCTCGAATCTATATGTATTGACTATTGAGAGGCCACAGATCGACGATCACGTACCCCATGTCTGTTGTAGTGATATACTGGAGTATTAAATAAATAAAAGAACTTGGAGAATAAAGTTTTTATGAGTTAAATTATTGATTCAATTGTTGAAACAAAACAATGATTAAAGTGTTAAATTGGTGGGAGTGATTTATGTATCCAATGGTATTTACCCTTTCATTTCTATTGGTTGAATTTTTTTTTTATTATAAATCATATTTCTTTACAAAAAGATAAACCCTCCACTACAAAATACATAACCAATCAAACATAAACGTTTCATGAAGGTATATATCCACTATTTAACTTCATCATTTTCCTAAATTGCTCACGATATACAGAAAAAAGGCACTCACTACACCAAATTCCACTGAAATTCCAGATTCACATGATCAGCCGCATTGACAATTCATTGCTTACCAAGTTTGTGGAACGAGGTGAGTCCTACCGTAATTTCTATGGCTCTAATTTCGGTGGAGATTTAGTAGAGAATGATATACTCCCTCGGTCTCTTTTTTATGTTCTCATTTCCCATTTTGAGTGTCTCAATTTGATGTTTTTATTTTTATTTTTAAGCACAAATCTTTATCAATATACCTTCATTAAAACACATTAATTTCCCTCAAAACCAAAACAATTCAAAATACAATTTAATTTTTCTCTCTCCTATTATTTTCTAACTCAATCTTAACCCTTTAATTTCTCATCCCAATACATTACTCTCCTATTTTCATCTCTCCCTCATCTCTTCTCCCCTCTCCTTAATTCTCGTGCAAAAAAGGGAAATGAGAACATAATCAAGGGACAGGGACGGAGGGAGCAATCAACACTATAAGGATAATACACAGAACATATATAACATGTTTACACAGTATATACTCTGTGTATCACAACGTCTGTATATGAGGAGTATTTGAAGAAGAAAAAGAGGAGAAAATACCTTTTTCTCCCGGCCGATATTGAGAACAATGAGCTCGACCAAACCCTTGGTATTCATCAAAACCCCAAGCGTGAGCGACTCCCTCGGCGGAATCCTACACGCCATCGCCACGACAAACGTCCCAATAATCTTCCCGGCAGTAGCCGTGGTAATAACCAACACCAACAACCCCCACGTCTCCGCCCCCTTAATGGTGGCGACATTCGTCTTAAGCCCACTCGACGCAAAATACAACGGAAGAAGCAACACCGTCACGAAATCCTCGATCCTCTCGATCATCTTTATGGCGAACCCACCTTCTTTCGGGATGATGAGGCCGAACACGAAGGCCCCGAAGATAGAGTGGATCCCGATGAGGTCGGTTGTGAAGCCGGAGAGCAGGACTCCGGCGAGGGTCAGGGCGATGCAGGCCTCCGAGAAATGGCCACGGGCTAAGCGGGCCATGATGGGCCGGGCTATCAGGCCCATGAAAACCACGAACCCAACACCGCTTAGAAGGACCCACACCGAGATTACTGGGCTTTTGTGGGAGTTGCCGTTGCCGGCTAAGGCTATGGCTAGGGCCAGGAGGATCCATGCTGCCACGTCGTTGAATGCCGCTGCCGCCATAGCTGTCTCTCCCATCCTAAAATAAAATATGGATGATGCATACAAATGTTATAACTCACCCTACTATATCCCTAAAATAGTCCGAATGAGTGTTAGTTTGCCTATTCAAACAACTTTTAAATTCTGTTTAGTTAGTATGGCCAAATACACCTGACGGCTATCAAAGTTTATAAAATGATGATAGCTCACTTTCATTAGATCTCGGACAATTATTATAGCTCGGATGAAGTATTAAATATTGGTTATATGCTACGGTGTACTATGTATTGTTATAAATTTAAACCTTTTCATAAAGATCTCCACTAATAAACTAACTAGACACGCAAACGTGTTAAGTAAAGATC
Organism: Oxyria digyna; assembly: GCA_029168935.1. Lineage (NCBI taxonomy): Eukaryota > Viridiplantae > Streptophyta > Magnoliopsida > Caryophyllales > Polygonaceae > Oxyria > Oxyria digyna. Next base: position 30,664,493 of record JAPVLV010000011.1, on the reverse strand, counting down.
GATCACAAAAAACTCAAAAATTAATCGTGGGCATGAACCCACTCAAAAAGTATTTTTATTTATTTTGAAAAGTTGCTTAGATCGTTTTGATTAAACAGAGGTCGAATTTTTGTTGAAACGTGAATCGTAAGCATTATTATCTTATACGTGAGTGAATGTTATTATCAGTGGTCGTTTTACATTCACGAATTATTTTTGTAGTTTCATATATAAGACTAGATCCGGAACTCCGCGCTTCGCGCGGGGAAATCACGGTTTTCCGTTTACGGTTAGTCATTAAATAGACCCTAAATTTAAAATAAGTGAACTTATATAATACAATTCTACAAACCCGTAAAATGCAAATACAATTATTGCAACGGTGGTTACAACCAAAATGAAAAATGAAAAACTCGAGAAGGCGTTTGGATACTGCAATAGGTAAGACATATTTATACCAAAAAAGTCTCATGTAAAATCATCCTTCAGTTCAGCAATCAAGTGAGGAGATGAAAGACTTAAGGAAAAAAAAAGGGTTGAATATCAACGGAAGAAATAAAGTCTAATCGATAAATTAAATTTAACCCGATAAGTCAATTAGTCCCGATGAATTAATTACGGTGGCGGTACGGATTGACATTACTTTGTCAAATCCATCATTTTTTATATAGATATAGATATATATAATATAGATAGATTAAAAATATCTTATTAACCCATATTAATTTTTAACCAGAGAAGGAGGGGGCGTCGGGATTAAACGAATGGATTGACGAACGGGATTAGATGAGAATGAGTTTGAAGGTTGTGGTAGAGGAAGGAGTCGAAGAGAATGTGTTCTTGGTTACCGATGAATTAGTTACAAACACGAGAGAAGCAAGGCGTACGTACCTAGTGGTAAGCAGTTTAAGCTCGGCAAGAATACGGGCGAGAACGGGGAAAGCGGTGATGGAGAGCGCCACCCCCATAAACAAAAGAAACTGCCAATACCCCACCTTGTCTGCACCCTCGATGGTGTTGCGAAGGACAACGGCGACACCCGCACCACAAAAGAAAGGGAGAGAGATTCCAGCGAGGGCAATGAACAACGCATGCATCCCGCTCTTGCGTATCGAGCTAAGGTCGAGCTCTAGCCCCACCAAGAACAGGAAGAACAGAAGCCCGATGCTCGCTACTGACTCCAGTAACGGTGTGCTCCATGTCGGAAACACCGTCTTCATGTACATCTCGTTTCTCCCAAAAGCCGACGGTCCCAACAATACTCCTCCCTGATCATGCACTTATTGTTATAACAGATGTGAGAAAGATGTGAGTACGGAGTTGTTATAACAGATGTCATAGTAGTTCATTAAGAAGGATAATTATATCAACAGACAAATGATAACTACGAAATGAGAGCTAAGTTAGTAGAAAAGGATCGAGATGATCGAGACGAAGACTTACGACAATCTCAGCGATGACTTTGGGTTGGCGAAGTGGCTTGAAGAGGAAGGCGAGGGTGCGGGTGAGGAGGAGGATAAGAGTGGTTTGCAGGATAAGCAATGGGAAGGCGTAATGCATAGGATCTTCTCCCTCCCATATTCCATCCGATGATGTTTTTATGCTTGTTATGTTTACTCCCATATCTATATCTATATGTTGAGTAAGGATGGGAAATGGTGATCGATGATTTTGTATATTACAAGGTTTGGATGGAGTACATATATATAAGGTCGGAAAGCGCGACCGGATGGGTCCATCCACCATTATTTTGTAGGATTAAACATTGTTTTTGTTTAGGCTATTTCACTTACAAATTAAACATCAAGGGAATGACACAATATTTAAGAATAAGAAAAGTGAGATGAGTGGAGAATAAAAAAAAAAAGTTGAGTAGATGATTGATTTGATTGATAAAGTGTTTTTAGATAAAAAAATAATAATAAAATATTGAGTAAAGGTAGTAATAGTGGAAATTAAATAGAAAAAATGATATAGATGGTTGATTTGATTGATAGTGTTGTTAGAATATGAATAAAATAAATAAAATAAGGGTATTATGGGAGAAAATTAATAGATAGAAAATGAATGTTGCAAACATTTTGGAACCCCGAAAAGAAAATGTTGCAAACATTAAGGGACGGATGGAGTACTTAATTAGTGAAGTCAAAATTATTGTATTAGTTTTATTTGGGATAAAGATTTGTTACGAACATGTTTAACGTACAACATATGAATATATGTACATTTTTTCGTATTCACAAGAACATTCATCTTACATTCACGTGAACACACATACATCCGTAAGTATTTTCCATGTAGTCTTAAATACATGCAAATAGTTGCAAATATATAAGTATTTAAGCTTGTATGTACCTGAAAATGTGAAAATACACGGAAGTATAAGTATTTTTCCATACAGTCTTAAATACTAAAACATATTTGTAAATATGCATATATATAACCTTATATGTATATGAGAATGTGAAAATAATGTGTATGTGAATTTTCTTTTTATATATTCATATATTAATAATTATTTTTTCCTTTTATTTTTCCAAAGTATTAATGCTTCTGCTTAGAGAATAACTAGCGTGTGTTCTCGTACCATATACGGAGTCGCATGTAATAAATATTTTAATAATATATTTATATTGATACTATTAATTAGTTTATAGATTGTAGTTTATACTTTATGATTTATAATTTATAGATTATAGTTTATAGTTTACGATTTATGTTTTATAGTTTAAGTTCATTAATAACTCAACTTAATTAGATAGATAACATAATAATAGATAAAGATATATATATATATATATAAGATAAAGATATGATATGATAAAAGATAAAAATTGATATTTCTTTTTGTTATATAATCTATTAGATATCTTTTTGATTTTTTTACTTATTTAATTCAAAGATATATATTAAAATATAAAGTCCGATGATGTGGAGGATGACATGGTGGATGATGTAGCATAAATTAGAGGTCGACACATAGGTGAATTGAATATAAGGGCGACATGTGACAAAACAACGTTCTGTTTTAGTATATGTATAGATTTAACATTGTAATTTATTACGAGTAGTTTGTATATGTAACACACATTTAAAAATCGTTACTTTAGATGACATAATTTCGCTTGATTCCTTCTGCACATAAGGGTACTTTTTATTTTTTTAGAGCACCAATTACGTCAAGCTTATTTGACAAGAATTCTGCATGCATTAAAATGTGTACAAGCACTAGAGCCATTAAAAACAATGGAATATATAAGATTTAATAAGATTATCATTTCAGACCATATTAATAATCTAAGATATATATTATATACTCCCTCCGTCCCATAATATAGTGCATGTTTTCCTTATTTGGCGTCCCAAAATGTTATGTTTGTTTCCATTTATATTTTTCGTCTTATTATCCACATCAAATCACTTTTCTAAAAATTTACACTTAACTACCTTCTCTCTCTTTCCTTTTTACATCAATTTCCACACCTAATCACCTTTTATTTTCTCTCCTACATAAAAAACCACACTCTCTCACAATCTCTCTCCCTTTCACTTTTTCTTTATCACTTCCTTAATTTTCATCCGAAAACGCAAACGAACATTTAATATTGGGACTGGGACGGAAGGAGTATATGATATAAAACGATACAGTACATTATTGGTTTGGTCAACGTCACCTGGATGCCCTTCCCATCATTCATATACCTCCCGCGAGCAAACCAAAATTTCTGCAAATGGTTTTGAGAACAATGAAATACTCCTCCCTCCGTCTCATATTGTTCTTCTCATTTTAAATAGTACACACTATTTACGGTTGAAGAAAATCTTCTCGTTTTATCTTGATATATAAGAAAATATATAGTCATGTGGGGTCTTGTTTGATTCGTAGTAATACGTATTTTAATAATATCAAATTTTAATTATTTTTATTAAAATACAATTAGAGATATTAAGGATACAAAACATGTCTCAACAAATGTGTCGGTGAAGAAATGAGAAGAACATTATGGGACGGGGGGAGTAGTAGAATAATTTTACAAACTTCCTCTCAAAATCTCTTCATCTAAAAAAAAATAAAAACATATCAACCAAATTATCACCATTTTCAACCCCAAATTTACCCACCTTTCCCTAAATTTACCTAATTACTCAGATTTGGAGGATAGAATCGCGGTTGCGGCGATGAAACCCTAGACCAGAGGCGGCGATGACGGAGGAAGGGAGGAGAAGTTATTTGCGCCAACGCCTGTAGCGTGGAAAAGTGTTTGGTAGGAAATAAGTTGTGCTTCCTCCTAGTCAATTTGGCATGTGTTAGAGTTTCAATTGCCTCACATGAAATTATTGATCTTGATTCTTGACAAAGTTGATGGGTTGATTGTTGACAGGACAAAATAGGCGAGCTGACAAGAAATAGAATGTTAAGTCGGAATGATAAACGAGTGTAAGTTAAGTTAAACAAGAGCAACATTTAAATTAATAAGAACGATAAAAGAAGGGCGTTTAACCCCGCACCCGAAAAAATATAACCCGCACCCGTTTTGAACGCATCCTTAACGCGCCCAAAAAACCCGGGTCGGTTTTGGGCGCACCCAAAAAAATACACTAATTAATGGCAAAAATACTCAAAAACATGTCTTGCAATTTTGTAGCTAATGGGGTATTATGTAACTTTTTTTATAAAGTGGGATACCCATGCAAATTGGCCTAATCTATTAAAGATGATAAGCTAGCTTAATTTATCCTCATTTTAAAAATGTTCATGAACAACATTTTGCTGAAAAATAAGCTAGATGATCTTTTTATACTCTTTTTGATTTTTTCTTTATTAACTTTTATAACATTTCAACTATTTTTTATAACACATACGAAGTACTTCTGAATTCAGATACAAAATGTCAAAATCAGCTTCAACTACCATTATATAAGTTGTAGAATCTTGGTTCTATCTTAATAACCAGATCCGATCGATCTCTAGTGCAATCGATTCGAGAAAAGTAAATAACAAAATGAGAACAATGAACACAAGAGTTGGTCACGCAGTTCGGTTTCCCTACATCTGCGAAGTCTCAGTGGGGAGACTCATCCCGAATAATGCACTAGATCAGAAAGGTTCAACAATGGTTACAAAGACACCAAGCAAGACTAGCAAGCTAAACCTAAGCAAGCTATTACAGAGAAGAAGCTAGGACGAAGGTAAAGAAAGAGATTCAACCCCCTTTCAAGGCAAGAACAACTTCAAGGAAGAAGCTACGAAGAACGCCGAATGAATCTCTGAAGGTCACCACCGGAGGACTCAACTTCCACCGTGAGAATCACTGCGATCGAACCACCAAGAACCCTAGCACTCAAACTCTCTCTGTAATCTGGTAAGCGGTGAAGGAGATGAACCAACGACAAGCTAACCCTAACTCACGAGTTATATACCTTGTCAGATCGTCAGACGAAACATAGCGTTTCACTTAGTCTGAAGCAAGTAAGGCCAAATCACAGAAGCGGCCCAAACACAAGCCCAAACAATCAGGCCCAAAACCACATATACCAGAAACCAATTACCTCAAACACAATGCCATCTCGACCAAGCCTTTTGAGCTCGGGGTTGCATTACTGTGAGCCATGATCCCTGAACCATGAGCCATACCTAAGCTAGCCTACTCTAGTCCTAACTTGGTTCTTGATTGACCTATTGTCGAACTATAGAATATACATATGGATATGGATTACACATTTACATAAGTTATCTACAAACTATAAACTGCATTTTACCGAACTAAGACTTAGTTAAATGAATGAATGAATGCACTTATCATTATCAAAACACAAATAGAGAAACAAGTCGTAATACTAACTAAATTGAAATGTTTTACTAATTTAACAACTCTTATATGTGAATAATAATAATTACTTTTTGAACATCTTTATTCATATTACTAATTGTAACATAACATGGATGATGGATGGACATAGATGCTCTAATATTATCTTCCTTTTGACTTCCAAGTTGAAAGTTGTAACGACAATTATACGTGTGTTCAATTATATTCAAAGAGATCGACTATAATCATGCCACATACACTAATTTTCGATGATGTCGATCTGCATTTTTCAAAGAGTCCAGCCGTCCAGGTGTTTCGACGGGTTTGCGACCTTTGAATACTCTCACAAGACACAAAATATTATATTGGTCGACATGAATTTAAAATCAATGGAAAGTGATTGATCGAGCAATTGAAAACGAAGGAGTACGTCTGGACCGTGTGGTGGAGATATAACAAAATATATACTCCCTCCGTCTCACAAAAGTTGTATTGTTAGAGTTTATCAAAAATAGTGTAATTTGACTCATATACTCCTAATTAAGTGTATTAAAATTTAAAGTTTGTATTTTTAAAGATTAGAGGAATATACACTTATCTATAAATATAAAGGAAAATATCGAGTGAAAATAAACTTTAAAATCTAAACGTGTAAATGATGAACATTTATTGGTAAATTCATAAACATTTATTACTAATTTGAAGAACATTCGTTGACAAACTTCAAAACATCTTGAAATTACAGAACATTCACTTTCTAAAGAATATTTATTGAGAAACTGAAGAACATTCAAACAAAAATTATATACATGCATCACTTTTTCAAAGAATGTACACTTGATGTACATTTGAGTACATTTTAATGAACATTTACATATATTTTGATGAAATCGGACATTTAGACGTTTTCACCTTAAATATTGTTTTCACACAAACTGTACCTTAAATATAATTATTTTTTTGTTATTTATTATTGAGGACATTGTTGGAAAAAATCAATAAATTAAAATAGCTATATTGAGAACTTTTTCATAAAAAAATTGAATTTTAAAACAATATCGAGATTATAAGTTATACGCACTATGATAGTGTTACTTGTATTAGTGTTATATGGTGGTTAATTATTAAGATAGTGGACTATAAGTTATACGTACTACTTCATAGCTTATACAAGCATTAAGTTATTTAATTTACAACCTCTTATTTTGGGATCCGACCAACCTCGGAGGTCCTACACCCACCCGCTTTTAGCTACGAAGTAAACCCATACTTTTCTATTTTAATTCCACACAAAAAAACATTTTCTATTTTAATTATTATAGTAGATGCTCTCTTACAAAGTTTAATGATTACGGGAAAATAAAATGTAGCATAAAAAAATATTTATTGAGAAATTATATTAGAAATGTAATTATTATAGTACATGCGCCGTATGACACGAATATGTGCAAGGTTCGACGACTGTAACCAATAATGCTATCATACGTGAACTCGTAATGCATGGTTAGAGTACATTCTTATTTGTATTTACAACCGCTAACTTTGAAAAGTAAATTATATCTAAAAATATTAGTAAAAATGTCGGAGTAGAATTAAAATACGAACTGAGAATGATGCAAATTAATAGTAAATTTGTAAACATTTAATACTAAAGAGGTGTATATTCATTGACAAACTTAAAAACATCTAAAATTTAAAAAATATTTATTTTTTAAAGAACATTTATTGAGAAATTAAAGAACATGCATTTCGTTAGAAAATGTATATATACATTATTTTTTTCAAAGTATATTTCAATGCACATTAACCATTCACACATTTTTATTTTAAAAATTATTCTCACCGAAACCGCATTATACCATAGTTGAACATGAAATATATAAAATACACTTAGTTTTGAATCCAAATAGACCCTAATTTATATTTGGACGTACATAGTGTAATTATATTGTTATCTCTAGCCCCACTCACCTTGAAACTTGCATATGTGTCACAATTGGAAACCACATATCGAAATGCTTGTTAAGATTTTGTATATACACTGTAGAATTTCAAATCAGTTGACCTATTAAGGTTGATACAGTAGATTACAATAATTGAACATGCATGCACTACAAGTTTAAGCAGTGGCGAACAAACCCAACATAATTCCACAAACGAAAACAACAACAGCCAAACAAATAAAGAGACTTCTCTTTTCAACTTAATTTGTGGTCCGTTTTCATTTAGTGTAACGTTATTATTACTCCCTCCGTCCCCATTTGTTTGTCCTCTTACGCGTTTACACACTTGCCGATGCATGTTTTGCGTCGTTAATATCTCTAACTACATATTATTAAAAATTATAAAATCTTGATATTGTTAAAGTATTAAATGAGACGAATCAAACAAGACCCTATATGACTATATTAATACACAAAGATTGAGAATAATCGAGCAAATTACGTTAATAGGTGAATAGTGTCAAATTCCGTCATAGGACAAACAAATGGGGACGGAGGGAGTATAAGAAATTAAGATACAGCTCATCATGTTAATATATATAGCCGGATATAACGTACTCCCTCCTCCGTCCCTTTTTGTTTGTCCACAAGTACGATTTTCACGGGAATTAATGAATTGTAGGAATATAATGATTATAGGAGAGAGAAAAGTATAAAGTGAATGGTTAGAAGAGAGATGGAGAGAAAGAGTAGATAAGATTGGAATTTGAGAGAGAGAAAAAATAAAAATGTGGTAATTATAGTTTGATAGTAGAGATAAAATGAGTAGAATAAAGTGACATAAATGAAATAGTGGACAAACAAAAAGGACATCCGAAAAAAGAAAGTGGACAAACAAATAGAGATTACGTGTCATGATTATATATCTATGAATAAACGCCATAAGATTCTGCTGTCATATTCTGTAGATCGATCGAATTCCATCGACTTAATCAGGTCAACTAGTGATCTTCCATGTAGGGTTGCTAACAGTGCAATAAACATCTCCCGTTTCTCGTCAAGCCATCATTCTTACAGGGGAATCACGTTCTCATCTCAAATTCTACTTTTATCGGATATAAATAATAAATATCTTATCTATATAAAAGTTGGATGTCTATTGTCAAAATTGAATGAAATTGGTATCAATTTAATGCATTACTTATTTCTTAATCACCTCTTATTGGACTTTTGGGCATGTATTTAAATATCTTTCTTATATCCCTATGTTATATTTATTTATAGTCTACTTGATTAAGTCACAAATTAAATTAATGTGTGAGCTTCTCTTATGACAATGCAAACTTATTCTAATATTATGTTTTAAAACTACTTCAAACATAAATATAAGGAAATAAAAAATACTTATATTTACAAATATTAATAAATTTGATAACAACAACAACATATTAACAAATAATGTATAACTATATTAAATCACATACGAAAATCCGTAATTTTCTCGCACGGGGCCCGTATCTAGTAGTTACTTAAACGGTTAACCCAAACCTGAAATAAAGTAAATTATTCTGAACCACCTCTTAAATCAATAATTAGATACAATCACTTTTTAAATTAATTTTGTTAACAATCAACCACCTCTCTTCTCTTTCACGAGGATTTGAATTTTGGGCTTGTCTCAATCCAGCTAATCTTTGGTGGGAGGAGAGGATGAAATCAGAGATCTGAATGGAGAAGAATATGAAGTTGTCGTTGAGCCTCAGGACTTCAGATTTTTTCTTGAAGGCGTTTTTTCCTATTTAACCGGATTGTAACCACCATGTGGCGCGTGTGTTTTGGATCGATTTGGCGCTGTGGAGAATCTGGTCAAAACCCGTTTATAATTAAAGAAACTCATAACCCAATTTAATCAACATAAACCGGTCAAAACCCGATCAAAGTGAAGAGTGGTGCATGGTTGATTGCTAAGAAAATTCATTTAAATAGCGGTTGTATGTAATTATTAGTTTAAGAGGTCATTATGGGTAAAATGCTCTATTTAAAAGGCGATTTTACGAAATTTCCTCTACATATGATATGACATATCTACTAAAGAAAATCACCCAGAACATACCCTACATTGCGTATACTCACCCCATTAATTAAATATTATCGGAAATCACTCATATAATGCTCGTCGTTAGTCAAACGCCACCCATTTTCATATTCCTTTAAAAACCCATAAAACATTTACATATTTAGCCTCGACTTTTTACTTAATCCATTTTCTCCGCAACTTGAAAATTTAGATGAAAAATTGAAATAAAGCCAAAATTCAGGCCACAATATGTCATATTCTTCAACACTTCACCCCAAAGGCCCAAACTAGGGGTGAGCAAACATATCCGATCCGGCCGATCCGATCCGATAATCCGCCGATCCAAGTCCGAAAAATCCGTATCCGAAAAAATCCGTTTCATATTTATCCGAATCCGATCCGATCCGGACGATTTTTCCGGATATACGGACCGGATACGGATCATGAATTCTGCTTATCGGATATCCGGGGATAACCGGGGATATGTGAAATAAAATATATGTTTTTATTAATTTTATTAATAAAAACTTGTAAAATTGTATTAGTTATAATTTTATTAATAAGTACTGCACTAGTTATAAAATTGTATTAATTTTACTAATTTTACCCAAGCCCAAGCCCAAGCCCAAATAAAAGTCCAGCCCAAATTAAAACTCTCCTATTCCTAACTGACCTAATCTAACGCCTCTTTGCAGCTGCCTCATTCTCATTCTCATTCTGCAGCTGCCTCATTCTCACCTCTTGAGAGAAAAAGCCCTAGCTGCCTCATTCTCACCTCCATAGTCCATCCTACGCTCTCTCATTCTGCAGCTGCCTCTCCCTACCGCCTCCTATCTCTCTCATTCTCATTTCTCGCCTCTTCTCTCACTCTCACTCTCTTGACTTCGATTTCTCAATCAAACCATCCTAGCTGAATTTCTAGATCAAGTTCTCCCTCATAAACTGAATTGTAAGTGTTCAATTTCCTCTTCTTTATGCTCGTTTCTAGTTTCTAGTCATGTTTATATATGTGTCTTTCTTTTTTTGGTATTCGATTTCCTCTTCTTTATGTTCGTTTCTAGTCATGTTTGTATATGTGTCTTCGTTTTTTAGTTTTTTGTGTTCGATGTACATATGAGGTGAAATTTTGAAAATATTAGGCATACTACCTGCAAAAAAATTACTGCTAGTGCGTGTATCTTTTTCTGGTAGAACTTTGAGATAATCTCTACTTGTTGGTTCATGAGATAATCTGTTCTTGACTACTTGTAGGATGAACTGATTATTTCTTTTTTCAGCTCGATTTGCCTGCTTGATTACTGACCTAATTTAAAAACCAAACACTATAAAATTGATGCAATGTTAATCATTGATAACATTTCAACAATTAATTAAACTACATTTTGGTTTCACTCCCACTACATCATTTTTTTTACCAAAAAAACATTTCAATAACTAAAAATAATTTCTAATGACTTCACAACTGACATTTCAACAATTAATATTTTTTAATGTGAAATCTATTATCTAAGTACACCATGACTTTTAAAACATAATTCAATATATGGTTGCATTTCTAATGTAATTTCTTATTCAGGCAATATTTGGTTGCATTTCTCTCACTTTGTTAGGGCTTCACAACTGAATATCCATGGTAAGTTTATGTAGTTTTTTGTTTCATTTCTGTTTTCTTTTGTATTAGTTTGATTAACTTAATACACAATGTGATTACAGGAATGTGGCTATACATCCTCAAGTGGGGCATCCTACGACTCAAGTAATTCCGATCTAAATGATGTGCAAATTATAGAAGAAAGAAGTTCAGCAAAACCACCAAGGCACCCTGATTCTTCCTCAAATGTGGATGCTTCTGAAGATTCAGGTAAGAGAAAGAAAACTTCTGTATATTGGGAACATTTTAATGCTATTCCAAATTCTAAAGTTCATGTTAAGTGCAAGTATTGTGGAGCAGTGATTGGTTGTAAGACATCTAATGGAACTAGTCCTTTAATAAATCATGTTAGAAGATGCAAAAAACTTCCTGCAAATATGGATAAGGAGCAAAAGATGTTGGATATCTATAAAAAAAACTGTTATTAATGAAGATGGTGTTGCTGAAATTGTATGTGTTCCTTCTACTTGGATGTTTGATCAAGCTGCTTGTAGGAGAGCTCTTGCTAGGATGATTATTTTGGATGAGCTCTTGCTAGGATGATCAAAGTTGGCTCGAGATATGTTAGCAATTCCAGTTTCCACAATTGCTTCCGAATCTGCTTTTAGTACTGGAGGGCGTGTTCTAGATTCGTTTCGTACTTCTTTGTCTACAAATATGGTGGAAGCTCTTGTTTGTTCACAAGATTGGCAACGCACTACTAACTCTCCTATATTTATTGAAGAAACCTTGCTTGGAATGGAGAAAATTGAAGAAGGTTATGTCTCTTTTTATTTATCTTCAACTTTTACTTGTTTTCTTACGTATTTTCTAGTTCCCCTATTTCTTATATGTTTTGTATTGAATAATATAGGACTGAAAGAGCTGTATTTGTCGCATCCAACTTATGAAATCGACGAAGTGTTGGTTATCAACGAAGAGTCTGAGGATGAGGAGATCATTCAAGAAATTAGAAGGTTACTATTTAATTTATAAGTACTTTTTTCTGTTTTCTTACACAATTAAATGTTATTGATATCAATACTCTTTTTTTTTGCAGTGGCTAATCTTGGGAATTTATGAAGAACTTTATATTATTGCTTATCTTTGTTGTTAAAAAGACTTTTGGTTTGTAAGAGAAAGTTGTGGATTTAGTATTTTAGTGTGTATGCAGATTGCAGGTTTTTATTGTGTATGGAGATTTGTTTATGAACTTAGCTTTTATTTATGTATGCAGGTTTTTAATTGTATTGTGTATGAAGGTTTGTACTTTGTAAGTTTGTAGTATGTACAGGTTTGTGACTTTGTGTATGCTGAATTTTATTTGGTGCAGGTTAAGGATTTCTGAATTTTATTTGGTCAAACGGATATTTTGGATATCCGTAGTAGATATCCTATCCGATCCGGATCCGATTAGCCGGATATCCGGGGGTTATCGGATCAGATACGGATCACTATTTTTGAAAATATTTTTTCCGGATATCCGGCTAACCGGATCGGATCGGATCGGATCAGATATATTCGAATGCTCTGCCCTAGCCCAAACTATGTCTGCGATCGAACCCAGTCGAGCATCGATTCGCAGGAACAGTCACGATCTGTGGCGTTGGAATTTGACGACCAACGATGTTGCACCATCGCGAGACCAGCGTAGAACGAGATGTAGAACGATGTAGCAAATTCGGGCTCCGTCGTTGTGTGCACACTCTGGGCAGAGGAGGCGATTATGGAAGATGGTCTCGGAGGCGACTTGGTTAGTCCGAAACCAGGAACCGACCACACGCGCGAGGAGGAGGATAGTTACAATTTACAGATCCGATCTGGTTTTGGAGGGAACGGTTGAAGAAGATGACGATTGTAGTCTCAATTGTGGCTTAATTACAGTTTTTCCCCAACTTTTCAAGGTGTGGAAAAAATGGATTAAAATAAAAAGTTTGGACTAAATCTGTAAATATTTAATGTATGTTTTAACGGAATATGGAAGGGGTGAAGTTTGTTTAACGACGAGCACTACGTGAGTGATTTCCGAAAATATTTAGAGGTTTTTGCATATAACCACCCTTTATTTGGGCAAATTTGCATGGAATCACCCCTTATATTACTATTGATTTATAACCACCCGTTATTTCAATTTTTCTTACAAAGTCCCACTCCGGGCTAACTTTCGTTAACATTTCCGTCAAAGGTTTGAAATTACCAATTTAACCTTGTATGTTTAAATTATTTACAACTTTTACCAGGTCATAAATCAAGTTAAATTTCTGATTTGGGATTTAGGATTTGATACGCTACACTTTGTATGGCGTAACTAGGGGTTATTACATTAGTTTAGGAGTGTTATCACAAGTATTTGGAGCTATTGTTATGTTCTGAGTTGTTTATGAAGAAGTGAAGAAATGAAGACCAGAACCGAAGAAGAAGAGAATCAAAGATTGAAGACATTCTGCGGAGCAGCGGCGATCGCCACCATCACTATGGCGAGCGCCATTCTACAACAGAAGCGTTACATGAGTCCGAGAGATCATGGCGATCGCCATGACTCTACGGCGATCGCCATGGGGCGACAGAGACCACGGCAGAGCTTTACATGAAGACCGCGATCGCCAGGCATCTATGGCGATCGCCACAACAAGGCCGAAGACATTACGGACTTTCCTTATTTTCCTTTGTTTGTTTTATTTCTTTTTTCCTTTTTATTATTTCCTTTTAGGATTTATCTTTTACCATATTATTTTAGGGTTAGACTCTTTATATACCCTAGCCTCTATCAGCATCTTTTCCATCAGACAATTTAGTTCTGCAACCATGAGCAGGAACTAATCTCCATTGTTTTACTTAGCGGTTGAAACCTTCAGTTATTAAGTTGTGAGATTTATAAACTCTTGTTCTTGTCCTATGGGTTTGTATTAATTCTCTTGTTCTTCATCTATTGATTTCTATTAGTTTTGCTAGCTTGATCACCTAGTTTGATTGATAGTTTTCTATTGCTAGACTAGGAATATACGGTGGAATTCCTTGTCATTGTAGCACTCATATCTGCATGATCTGGTAGTTGATTGCTTTTATGAAAGAGAATTGATTGCATGTTAATACTTGACGGTTGTAAGTTATTGCATGCATCCTTATAATTCATGTGCCCTTTGCTGCTATTTCATCTAATCTTGAGAGGTTTATCTGATTGCTGAACAGTAAGTATTATCAGGACCGGTTGGTCTGCTGATATATTAAAGATTGGAATAGGAACATTCCCTAGGATTGAATAGAACTTGAGATAAATCTATGATCAACTTGATTGACTGTTGTGTGGATACTTGCTAGGTGAAACCCCTTCGCATAATATTCTCACCCAAACTTCCTCTGCTTGTTACTGGTTACTTGTGTGTTCTTGCAATAAAAAAAAAACCCTTTGGTTACTTATTACTAGTTGATATTTCACTTGACTGCATTGATTTGGTGTTTTGATTCTCTTGGGTTCGACCTCTACTTACTTGCTATACTCTAGTTAGTGTTTAGGGTTTTCTTTGATTTGGCACTACGACATTAGCCTCATCAGGATTCTTGTTAGTTTTTTGAGATTTAGGGTTCTTGATCTGTGTCTAAATCTGAAGAAGAATCGATGGAGGAAGTGGAAGAAATGGTAAGTACAATATTTAAAGAAATAGACTCATAATAATCCCTTGTTCTTCCTCCCAAACCAACTCTCACATTCAGAAGCCGCAAACCCAGAGGTATGGAAAATCAAACATCCTCGATTCCATATGCTTCGTCCTCGGAATCACTAACCTGCACAGGTTAGGGCTTCCAACCTCCAAGAGCTCGTCTACAAGCAGGGCCAGACTGGAATCACTAAGGCTACTGTTTCCGTCATCTTTTGCGAAGGAATCGATGATGGATCGGAGAGCGGATTCGTCGGATTCGGTCTCCATTCCAAGGCGCTCGAGAGCTGTCTCGATCTCCTCTGTTGTGATTGTTCGGTCTCCATTCGGAGGCGCATCGGAGACGACGTTCAGACTAGGGTTGCGGAGCCGAAACGAGGAAGGTCTTCGAGATAAGCAGCCATGGCCCATGAGAGGAGCTCCTTACTGTTGGATCTCCCATGTCGATGTTGTGAGATCGCTGATGATGGGATTGTTGATTTTGGTAGAAATTGAAAGGGGGAAATTAACAATTGCTATCAAGAACCCTAAATTCCAAAAAATTAACAAAAATCCTAAATCTTCAAAGCAGAAATTTAATTTGGTTTGTGACTGGTAAAAGTTGTAAATAATTTAAAAATACAAGGGTAAATTGGTAATTTTAAACCTTTGACGGAAATGTTAACGGAAGTTAGCCCGAGGTGCGACTTTGTAAGAAAAATTGAAATAACGGGTGGTTTTAAATCAATAGTAATATTAGGGGTGGTTTCATGCAAATTGGCCCAAATAAATGGTGGTTCTATGCAAAAAAACCTCAAATATTTAATTAATAAGTTTGTTTAACGTCGAATTCAGTTTCCTGAACAAACCAATCCTATACATCATCTCATAAATACATCAGTTTTAAGAAACTTTCAATAGTGAACTAGAATCGGACCCCTACGCGCGGGGTAATTACGGTTTTTCGTCTCAAAATTGGATTGGGCTAATTATATATTAACTACATTTTTCAGGCATAAATTTATGCAATTCAGGGTAAAGTAAATCTAACTTGCAGATCAAAACATCAACACAAAAATAAACGAACAATAGAAGTGATAAAATAGCAAATTGGTCGGTTTAATTACAAATTGACAATAACCATAGTAACGACGAAATACAATATGCAGAAGAGTAACAACGACTTGATGGGAGAATTCAATACAAAATCTCAGTCGGAGAAGTTGGAAGATCAAAAGTTGAAATCAGAAGGGGAATTCAAGAGGCCACAGAGTAATGACGACTTAATGACAACTTTCTAGGTCATTGCCCGCGCTTTGCGCAAGCCAAATACATTTTATTTTTGTCTATATTCATATACTTAATATATTTTTTCATATATGTATTTTTTAGTAAATTATAACAAAATGAATTGAATATCTCTTATATATGTACTCAAATCACATAGTCGTTTCCGTTGCTCGGATTACTCTTCATCGTCATACGGATTGGAGGTGAAGAGCGAAGAAAAAAAAGATGAAAATGGTGGAAATACTAACCTATTAAGCACATAATTATGGTTTTATTAAACATTTAATAAATCTCAATTACCATTGGAGAATAGGAGATAGAAAGAAAAATAAAAAATTAAGTTTAAACATTAATTAGTCTCCATTGTCATTACTTTCTCAAACTCATGAATTTTTATATATAGATACAAGATTCTCCTATCACAAGAGGGGTCACGTAACTAGCAAAATCTTACAAACAAAAACTGGATATAGAAAAAAACGAAATGACCAAAAACAGACAGACTTCAACCAAACACAAAGAATGAAGTCTCATCAATCAAGAACTCGCAAAACTCAATTACCGGTCAACAAATCAAACTAAACAGAGCTATGGACAAAAAACAGCATACAAGCTCAAGAAAAGGTCTAATACTTGGAATAATTCTAAAATAGTAGTACACACGAGCTGTTGTTTATTTGTTATGTTGGATATAGTTCCAAAGTTTTACACTGCCTTTTAAACAAGTCATTGGGTGCATCCGATCCGATCCGGATAAAAATTCGACCCGATCCTATTCGAATAATTTACATAACCCATTGACCGAAACCCAAAGGACTCAAAACATTTGGGGTCAAACCCGGCTGATCTAAAATTCGTCGAGTGATCCATTTTTCACATATTTTAATCATTTAAATTAAAAATTAAATAGTATATTTTATTATAATATTAGTATTTTATCATTAAAATACTGTTTCAAAAATTTATTTTTTTCATGGCAATAAAAAAATGGAATACTTCAAACCCGATGAGACGACCTGACCCAGATGATTTGTGCACTTGTCGTTCAAGGGCATTTTGTTGACGGACCTAGTCCGAGTTGTTGAGTCGTTGAAATGATGATGGATGCCTCAGATAAGGCTGGTGTTGAACATGAAGGGTGGTGAAGGAGCCCTAAGTGCAGGCGCAGTTTGGTGAGTGTTGGTGTGAGTGCAAGACTTTGATAAGCACACACAAATGAGATTCTACTTGAGAAGTGTTTGGAGGGTTATGTTCTAAGAGAGACTCGAACCACTCAAAGAACAAAGAAAAGATAGACTTCTAAGGAGATTCGAACCACCAAATAATGGATATTGACGCTAAGAGCAAAGGAGGAGTATTACTCAACTAGCATCTTTGCTTATTCAACCTCAACGAGCTTACAATGGTCAACCAAACTTGACTTTTATAGGTAGACGCCTCACCTTTCAAAGGAAAGAACACTCTTCAAAGGATATCAAACATTAACTAGCAAATCAAGTCATAAATGTGGTCGATGCTAGTAAATGAAAAGTGGCTAGGTTGGTCCAGGCTTGGTGACGGCCTCGTTGACGCATCAAAGAAGGTGGCGAAGAATCCGGTATGTTTGTGGCGTGCAGCGAAAATGGTGAAACTATAGGTTGGCTCGGCGCACATGTCCTTCTTATTCCCGCTCGATGTTTGGTTCCAAGCATTTATTGGCGTTAGAGTCTTTGGGACTATGAACGCTGCTGGAAGTGAAGATTACGACGATGAGCGCGATCTTTGCGTAGATGCGTGGCTCGCGATGAATGATGATTGAGTTGTGTCGCTGAGTGAGATGTTAGTCCTGTTTTGAGGTGCCAAGTCTATAAACCTCATCCTTGACCATATGCCCGGTCCGAGGCGTCGAGGTATTGCTTAATGGGAGTGTGTCTGAGGGTGAGATCACATCATTGAACTCACTCAACCCATAACTTTTATCGACTCACTTGATTACAACCCGAACCAATCCGTTTGACGAGTCTACTTTTTATTCATGGTCACCTCAAAATATAAGGAGGACGAACCGATAAGTTTTATCGTGATAGAACCGTACACTAAATATTACTAACTTATTTATATAATTTTATTTATTTATTTTGAATGGTAAAAATTGTCATTCTTTTCTAACCCAAAATTTTTGTTCAATTTTTTTTAATTTAGGATTTAGCCTGTTAAATCGAGCAAGTATATTTTCAGTAATGTATTACCAAAAAAACATTTACTCCGTATAATCGAAACAAATTGATTCACGTCGACCGAATATATCGAACTACGGAGTAAATATCTCAGCCCTATCGAACGGCTCACAATCAGCCAAGCCCTCCGAAGCTTCTGGAATTTCAGAGTTCAACTTGAAAACCTACAGGCTTGTCCTTTATAAGCTCCTTATTCTCAAGACCTAGATTTCTCTCTTAAATCTCTCCTGCTCTATTCTCTCACACCCGCCTCTCTATCTTCCAATCTCGATCTCGAAGCAGAACCTGCAATGGCCGGAAAGGGTGAAGGGCCTGCTATCGGGATCGACCTTGGAACAACCTACTCCTGCGTCGGTGTTTGGCAACACGACAGAGTTGAGATCATCGCCAATGATCAGGGGAACAGGACCACGCCGTCTTATGTTGGATTCACTGACTCCGAGAGGTTGATCGGTGATGCCGCCAAGAATCAGGTCGCCATGAACCCCATCAACACCGTTTTTGGTGAGTTCTCTACATTGCAATCTTTAGGTTAAAAGTTTCAATCTTGTTTATGCTGTCTATGTGAATTTGTGTTTTAAAGTAATAATAGATCTTATTGAGAACTGGTTCTTCTATTGCTCTTGTCGTTGACTTTGGCCTACTTTGAGCTAGATCTGGATCTGGTCCAGTTTCATTGTTAACTATGATGTCTAGTTTGAGATAAATACTATGTTAAAGATATGTTCTTCCATATGCCCTAGAAATTTTGTTCTTCTGTCATGATAAGGTTGTTGCTTAACTAAGATGTAGATGTTTGATATGGAATGGAATCTGCTCACTGGAATTGAAATATTAACTATGATATCTAATGTGAAGTAAGTAGTTTAAAGAAAGTACAATGATAATCTTATTTCTTAGTTAAGATGTAGATGTTTGCTATTGTATGGAATCTACTCACTGGAAATAAGATTAACTATGATGTCTAATTTGAAGTAATTACTATGTTAAAGATGTGCTTTCGTGATAATCTTATTGCTTAATAAGATCTAAAAGTTTGATATGGAATGGGGTTGAGATTAAGGTTTACTAGAAATTTCATTTGATTGATCCATAGTGGATTAGTGGTAGAGAGAAGAGTTTAAGTTAGTAGTGCTAGCTTGGCATCGTCTTGATATATGAAGCTAAATTTGGTGTGTCTATTACAGATTTACAGAGCATGTCCTTACCAATGAAACCTTTAATTAAATATGTTGCTGAACAGAACTTAGTTGTAGTTGATAACTTATTTGTGAAAAGGTCACATAATTCAGAACATCAGCACACATCAATTGCTAGTAGTCATTATATATTTCAGCAATGTCTAACCTATTTCTGTGTGCAGATGCCAAGAGGTTGATTGGTAGACGTTTCAGCGATGCCTCAGTCCAAAGTGACAACAAGTTGTGGCCATTCAAGGTCATTCCGGGACCTGCTGACAAGCCCATGATTGTGGTCAACTACAAGGGTGAGGACAAGGAATTTGCTGCTGAGGAGATATCTTCCATGGTCCTCATCAAGATGCGAGAGATTGCTGAGGCTTACCTCGGTTCAACAGTGAAGAACGCTGTTGTTACCGTTCCTGCCTACTTCAACGACTCTCAACGTCAAGCCACAAAAGATGCTGGAGTCATTGCTGGACTTAATGTTATGCGTATCATTAACGAGCCCACCGCTGCCGCCATTGCCTACGGTCTTGACAAGAAGGCGACAAGTGTTGGAGAGAAAAACGTCCTCATCTTTGATCTTGGAGGCGGTACTTTTGATGTCTCTCTTCTCACAATTGAAGAGGGTATTTTCGAAGTGAAAGCCACTGCTGGTGACACTCATCTTGGAGGTGAAGACTTCGACAACAGAATGGTTAACCATTTCGTCCAAGAGTTCAAGAGGAAGCACAAGAAGGACATCACCGGAAACCCGAGAGCTTTGAGGAGGTTGAGAACCTCGTGTGAGAGGGCAAAGAGAACTCTATCGTCCACTGCCCAAACCACAATTGAGATTGATTCTTTATACGAGGGAGTCGACTTCTATTCCACCATCACCCGTGCCCGTTTCGAGGAGATGAACATGGATCTCTTCAGGAAATGTATGGAGCCAGTGGAGAAGTGCCTTAGGGATGCGAAAATGGACAAGAGCACCATCCATGATGTTGTTCTTGTTGGCGGGTCTACCCGTATTCCCAAGGTCCAGCAACTTCTGCAGGACTTCTTCAACGGTAAAGAGCTTTGCAAGAGTATTAACCCTGATGAGGCCGTTGCCTACGGTGCTGCAGTTCAAGCTGCTATTTTGAGTGGTGAGGGCAATGAGAAGGTGCAAGACTTGCTTCTTTTGGATGTGACTCCTCTCTCCCTCGGTCTCGAGACAGCTGGCGGTGTCATGACTGTCCTGATCACAAGGAACACCACCATCCCAACCAAGAAGGAGCAGGTTTTCTCCACCTACTCAGACAACCAGCCCGGTGTTTTGATCCAGGTGTATGAAGGAGAGAGAGCAAGGACCAAGGACAACAACTTGCTCGGTAAATTCGAGCTCTCTGGAATCCCTCCTGCCCCAAGAGGTGTTCCCCAGATTACCGTGTGCTTTGACATTGATGCCAATGGTATCCTCAACGTGTCTGCTGAAGACAAGACAACCGGGCAGAAGAACAAGATCACCATCACCAATGACAAGGGAAGGCTGTCAAAGGACGAGATCGAGAGAATGGTGCAAGAGGCAGAGAAGTACAAGTCTGAGGATGAGGAGTTGAAGAAGAAGGTGGAGGCGAAAAACGCTCTTGAGAACTATGCCTACAACATGAGGAACACAATCAAGGATGAGAAGATTGCCGGGAAGCTCGATTCAGCTGACAAGACGAGGATTGAAGGAGCTATCGAGTCTGCCATTCAGTGGCTCGAAACTAACCAGCTTGCTGAGGCTGACGAGTTTGAGGACAAGATGAAGGAGCTTGAAGGAATCTGCAACCCTGTGATCGCTAAGATGTACCAAGGTGCAGGTGGTGCTGATATGGGCGGTGCTATGGATGATGATGATGTTCCTCCGTCTTCTGCTGGTGGCAGCAGCGGCCCAGGACCTAAGATTGAGGAGGTTGACTAAGCTTAAGGCTTTTGTTCAGAAGAACTGGTGGAATCTGTCTTGAATTTTTGTTTTGAATTTTGGATTGTGGGTTACATTTGAATTTTAACTGTTGCAGGAACTTGTTTTTACTGGTTTATTATTGTTATGGTATTGCTCATTTTTCGAGTAAATTTTGTTTCCTCTCATTTGCCTGAGATTCTGGGGAATTATTACAGGTAAGATGATTTCCAAGAACATTTACAAGTCTCTTTAAAACGTGTTTGTGTGTCATATCATAACTACATGATGTGAAACTGTGAGTTAACGATCCAAAATGTTGGGAGAATACACTCCGTACACGGTAGAGCTGGATAGCTATCTTATCATCTCTATGATCTGAGAAGACAGCATATATACTCATGAAGATTGTGTTACTTGCTCGTGTTACTTGCAAGCAACAGTATGTATCCAGTCTTATTACTGCACACTTATCTTGCTCATATGATATGACACGCTGAAAGCTGCCCATTACCGGCCAAACTTACATTATCTTGTCAAATCAAAATCGAAAGTTAAGTTTTGATGATAAGTGAAGAAATGTCAAATATGGTTTTAAACTCAACAACTTTGATTTGATCTTTATATATGACAGACTGTATCCAAACTACTCCGTATATACGGAGTATGAATATTGAATGTTCTTCTTCTCTAAACATAAGTAGTGACTTTTCATCACTCCCAAAGGCCATATAAAAAGGCCCTTGCTAAATACAGCCCGGGCGTTTTCAAAATAACGCCCGGGCGTTTTCAAAATAACGCCCGGTCCCTCGCGTTACACGAGGGAGCGTCTCCTCGCAGAACGTGAGAGTGCGTCACCTCGCAGAACGCGGGGGTGTTTTTCCCCTATAAAAGGGGAAAAACCCTACTCGGCCCATTTTTTATATCACACACAATTTTCTACTGCCGCTCTCGCGTTTTCTCTCGGTTCAAACTTCTTCTTCTTCCTCTTTTCACTTCAAATCTCCATATAAAGTATGTTTCTTATACTCTTATGCTTTATAATGTTGTTTCTAGATGAATATATGTTGTTAGTATAGGAAATTTCATATTATATGATATTTTGATATTGAATGTTGATTTACTACTACTACATTTAACATGAAATACAACATAATAACTTCATTTTAGCTCTTAATGGTGCAAAACAAATTAAAATTCAAAAATTAAGTAAGAACATTACCTCATTTGCATGGTAACTTGATGAACCACCATCTTCATTCCCTCATTTGTTGAATTCCTCTTCATCTTCCATTATTTTAGGTGTTTTTAGAGTGTTTTGAAGTTTGAAGGTTTTGAAAATGAGTTTTAATGGAGGGTGAAAGATGATAAAAAGAGGTGTTAGGGTAGGGTTAATAGGTGTTATAGATTACTTAAAATAAGAGGGTAGTTATTATAGTTAGGTGGGGACAAGACATGTAGTAATGACGCACAACAACGTCCATCTGACATGCTAATCTCGCGTTCTGCGAGACACGTGACACTCGCGTTCTGCGAGGACACGTACCCTCGCGGAACGCGAGATTAGCATGCATGGAATTAACCTAATAATTTGCTAATCTCGCGTAACGCGAGGGTACGTGTCCTCGCAGAACGCGAGTGACCCGGCGTTGTTTGAATAAAGCATCGGGTTGTATATAAGAACCGTGCGATCTTCTTGAATACTTATAACCAAAATCAAAAGCCAATATGGCTCCTCCCTCCCTCTTTGCCCCTAAAATTTGGCCATCCAACTAGACCAATTGGATTTGATGATTTTGCGTGTTCCAATCAAAGAAGCCCATACTCAACAATTCATGTATCAATGATAATTGTTTCATGACATCAGTTTTGTTTTTAAAACAAGCTTATCCTCCTAAGCAATTTGCCCATCACTATCACTACAAATAGTAGTACTCAATTTCTAAAAAACGGTTTAAACGGCTGTCCAGATGCCGGATGGCTAGCTACTGTACTGTTTATGTAAAAAACGGGGATTAAGACGGTTGAGCTTAGCGAAACGGACGACTATATGGGCTGGACAAGTGGCTGTACGACCAGAACGACAATAGACTGCCACTCTGTCTCGATATATAGATTTCATTTAGTTTTGTTAGACTATTTACAATTCGAGAGAATTTTATAGATTTCTTCGAACATATAAGAAAAAATATAGACATTAGACATTGCATCAGCGTAGAACTCTCGTGCAAAGTTTTTTAAAACATTGATTGTATATACCCCATTTAAGAGGACCACCACAAAAGCAGAAACTAACACCAAAGAGATAAGGAATGAAGAAAAAATGCATTGAAAAGGGGGTTTAACCCCGCACCCATTTTTTTATAACTGGCACCCGTCTTGGGCGCATTTCGGGTGCGTCCAAATTTTTTTTTTTGAACCGGGACTGTTCATGGGCGCATCCTGGCTGCGCCCATGAACAGTAATTTTTTTTTTTTTTTTTTTTGCCGTCAAAAGTTTAAAAAACCCGGTTTAAGTTGGACGCATCCTGGATGCGCCCAAAACTGAACCGGGTTTTTTTAAAAACATTTTGGACGCATCCGGGTTGCGCCCAAGACGGGTGCCAGTTATAAAAAAGTGGGTGCGGGGTTTTTCGCCGTTGAAAAGTAGTCCCAACATGAAAAATCACAATTCCACCAAACCCACAAAAACTTATAAGCAAAAGCTACAAAAAATATTAAAGGATTCACATGAATCACACCCCCACCTATCTCCCTCTTACAGTCAACATATCACCACAAGCCATTGGATTGAGAATGAAATGTTATCCATCTTATCCTTGATAACTCTGCCTCCTCTTATTTTATACACCCATGTTATTTATATTTGTTGGCACCAAACTTAGACTTGGAATCTTGAATGCATTTTCCTCCACGTTTACCCATGAAAATTTCAATAAAATAGCTAAAGTGGACGTCTAATTCCAAATCTATGTGATAAACAAACGAGAAGGCTTATTGCACTCCTGTCAGACACACTCTGACACGAGGTTAATTCCGCGCGTTGCTCAGCTCCGCGCGGAGTTTCAAGAAATTTCAAAGTCCATGAATTCTGAATTCGTGGATTTATTTTTTTTTAATTTTTTTTTGAAGTTTCAAAACTCATGAATTGTGAATTCGTGAGCTTTTTGAAGTTTCAAAGCTCATGGATTGTGAATTCGTGAGCTTTTGAAGTTTCAAAGCTCATGAATTGTGAATTCGTGAGCTTTTGAAGTTTCAAAGCTCATGAATTGTGAATTCGTGAGCTTTTAAAGTTTCAAAGCTCATGAATTGTGAATTCGTGAGCTTTTTGAAGTTTTCAAAGCTCATAAATTGTAAATTCGTTAGCTTTTTGAAGTTTTCAAAGCTCATGAATTGAAAATTCGTGAGCTTTTTGAAGTTTACCTCACGAATTTAGAATTCGTGGAGTTTGAAGCGGAGTTAAGCGTCGCGCGGAGCGGAAAAACCGACTGGTCATTCAGCTTGTCATTCAGTCCATTCGAGTCTATTTAGAATCGCCCTAAACAAAGCATCTTTTTCTTGTATACAATTCAGAGGATCATTTCTATTTTGCTTGTAGTAAGCAGCGCAACCAGTTGACACCTCCCTATATAAACTCCCCACCCCAGTTATAACCTCAGCAGATTCTTAAATCATGTCCTTACATATTTCAAAATAGTGATAATCATACACAGATTCCTACCACTTTCTAATTTTAACATACGGAGTAGTTGCCAGGACATGGCAACATGAGTCCCCACAAAGCATCACAAAGTAGTCAGAAATATTCTGGATCCAAAATCAAAGGATCACAATCAAATGTTGAACTATATATTATGTTAGAACAGCCAGCAGAACAATTGTTGTGAAAAAAACAAACTGTAATACAGACCATCTTATCCTTTAATATTTTTTTAAAAGAAGTACACTAAAACAATGAAAAATAGCAGTTGGTTTCACCTCAGCATAAACTCATGGGCTCGAGCCGGGGTCGAAGGCAAACTTGAACCTCGTGTTCTTCCGAGCCAGCATAGAGTTTAGGAACCATAATCTCAAGGAGTGTTCCTGAACTGTCATAATAAGCTTCTATGTTTGCATCTTCGGGAATTCGGGTCGTCAGAGGAATTTCCCTTATGAATTCGCCAGGTGGGCAATGCTCGGGTGACGGATCTGTTAGCCTAAAAGTCCGGCCATGTCTCTTAATGAATGGCGTTCTTGATGTGCTTACACAAGACACCTTTAAAATTCCATGGGTAACAGTGTTCCTCCATGATACCTTGACTCTCTGAAGATCCACACATGGCAGGCTAATTACAACAAGATAGCCTTCTTCGTCCTCGTAAATTGATTTTGCAGCTGTCACGGGCCCGTACGAGCTTTTCATGACCCCGGTATAATCATGTAACCACTGTGGTTCAGATGGTTGAACCTCCATTTCTGTCTGACCCAAGTAACCATATTCACCATTCACATTCACATTTCCATTTCCATTGGCATGGGCATGGACAAAAACGTCTTTTTTCCTCTTGCTGGAGACGGGGGAGAGGTCCATACCTTCGCTGCTGCTCGTGTTGTTCGAAGGCGGTGTGGCCAAATTCAGCCCCGTCCCGTTAGTAAGCTTCTTTGGATTGTTCTGACCAGTCCCGTTAGTAAGCTCGTATTCGGTGTGGTTAATATTTCTCCATGAGCTGAAATCACTTGCATCTGTTGGAATACTGAAGTTGAGGTCTCTTCCTGTCAGCTTAATCCATCTCTGCCTATCTTCTTCATCAACACACAACAGATTAGGAGACGAGATAAGCTCGATCCCGTGCACACACTGAGGATTCGAAAGCCCTCTGTAATGCTTCCTTTGCATTCGATGAGACCGAAGAAAGCCTCGATCAACACTAAACGGAAAAGGACGTTCGCCTTGACGAGAATGCCCGTTCATGAAGCTTCTAAGTTGCATCTTCCCCAATGCATTTACAGGCCTCTCCTTAAACACCCACATGTACATATTCTCCATGTCATGTTGAACCATGAAAGTGTCAAGCTGAAGATCAGATTTTTCAAACCCAGAAACTCCATTGCTGTCCCTGATAACCCTGGTCTTTGATTTCTCATTCAACACAGGCCTAAAGTAGAAGCTGAAGAAGAACCAAGCCCCCCAAATACTGTCAATCCGCTTGATACACTTCTTTCCTGATTTCGGAAGGTTTAAATGAGCCTCGGGTTCGTAAATTTGCGGGGCAAGGCCGACTTCAAGAATTTCACAGGGGTCTGAACTCCATTGTTGTGGGGTGGGGCTGCGCTCTGCTGATAAAGGCAGGTTGATATCAGGTGGGCGAGGAAGGACGACATGGCGGTTCATCTCGAGGTCGAGTTCGTCGTGGGAAGAAGCGCTTGAATCCATTGAGAGCATTGTGGAGGGATGATGATTCTCCATGGAAAGAGCTGTGAGCAGAGTTTCCACCATCTCACCTCGTCTACTATGCTGCAGCAGCAACTCTCTCTGATGTGTTGCAAAATAATGAAATTGAAAACAGGAAGAGATCTTCCACTACCACAGATGATGGAACATAAAAAATTGGAAAATCATCACACCTTATATAATCAAGAATCCTTTTGAACCCTACTCGTAATCGTCCAACCAAATCTTGAAACACCTATTCACTATAAAGTCCCCTATATTTCCCACTACTTGCTTTGTTTAACAGAATTAGAAAACTACGTCAGGAAACCACAACAAATCTGTCTGAATCTGCTGCTATTGGAAGAGGATGAAAGAGCCCCCAAACTAAAACGGGAAATTGATTCCAGTCCTGTTCTTCAAGTCCCCAGAAAATCAAATTCAAAAAGAAAAAGGGGGAAAGGCTAAATCCTAGAGGGAGAAGGAGTGATGAGAAATCGAGGAAGAATACCTTTGAGGATAAGCTTCGAATCCATAGAAAAAGAGGATGGAATCGATTACTATAACATTCATCTGCGTTGTATTGATGTTTCCCTCCCTTTTTCGGTTTTAGTTTTATAGATATTTGGAGGAGTTTTTGGAAGAAGAAGAAGAAGAGGAAAATCGCAACGGAGAAAGGTGGGGGCGGAGGTAGGGTTGAGGTTTGTCTACCGGTAGAAGCCTTCACCGGATACTACCAGATCAACGCTTGCCGTTACTTGACGGTGACGGCTTTCTCTTTTTTATTTCCTTTTTCCCTTTTTCTATTCACTGTTTTGTTGGTTTACTTTTGGGGTTTTGTTTTGGTCACTGTGGGGCCCTTTACTCGGATGAGCTGGAAATTGGGGGGAACCACGATACTTTCTTATTGAATATGGTTTTTTTCGGAATTTTTTTTCTAAAATAAGCCTTTTTCTTCAAAAAAAAAAAAAAAAAAAAAAATTCTCAATCTACTTTCGTTTTGAAACTATTTTCCAATATAGACACTCTTGGGAGGTTCGAATTTTTTTCACGTATGAGAGACGCTGTATCCGAAGCTGATTAGTTTTAAAAAAAAAATTATATGTATAAGAGACGCTTACATATAATTCTTTTTTTTAACCCCATATATAAGAGAATATTATATATTTGTGTTATGGTAGTATTTGAAATTATATAGTTTTATATATGTTGAAATCAATTTATTTAAATTTGTTAAAAATTGACCTATGATAATTTGATCAAATAAAAATTTTGGTATTAAAAATTCATTTATATTCGTTGTTTATTACTCCCTCTGTCCCGTTTTGAATGTCCCAAACCTCACTTTTTGATAGAATTAAGGCAAAACTGAAGTACAACTTTCAGCCAATCAGAACACACCTAAAATCCAAAAAATAAATACAAAACTAAATTTAAAAGGCAAAAACCTAAAATACCCCTACCCTCAACCTCCCCTTTCAGATCTGGATCTGGATTTGAAAACGCCATGGAGGCGGTGCTCAGCCAACGACGAGGTGTTTTTCGGCGATTGTGGACAACGGATTGAAGGTCGACGACAATCTCTCGGCGAACCCTCTGCAAGACCCATTGAAGGGGAGAGAGAGAGAAAGACGGGTCGCTGGCCTCCATGGATTCAAGCTATACGAGCGTCGGAACAGCCTCAAACATCGGCTTCTCATGATTAACCCTTAAAACGCGTCGTTCTCGACCACTAGAAAGCCGGAGATTCTCTCCCCTAGCGTTCTTGATTTTCCCTCGTTGACTCTCAGCCCCGTTACGCCGTTGTCGGCTTCCGGAGAAGACGACCAATTCGACAGGTCGTCGCACTCGTCGACCGAGGAAGAGAGAGCCATCGTCGGGAAGGGGTTTTACCTTCACCCTTCGTGAGGTATATGACAAAGAGGGGGGAGGTGAGGGAGGTGTGTGCTTGGCTGCTACGGAGAGGAAGGGAAAGAGATGGGGGTATGCAGAGGGAGGGAAAGAGAATAAGAAAAATTAGGGTTTTAGTTTGGGTTATTGAAATGGGCTTAATGATGGGTTGAATAATAGGCAATAGGCTGGTATAAAAAATGGATTAGAAGAATTAGTAGATTAATTAAATTAAAATAATAAAGTTTGGGTAATTATTAATTAAAGTATGGGTTTGTGAAAATATATTGAATGTTTGAGTTGTGTAAAAATGGTGAAAATTGATGAAAGAAGGTAGAAAGAAGATGATGTAGATGGTTGATTTGATTTTTATTTTTATTTTTTTATTTTTTGATTAGGAAAGAGTTTAGGGGAGTATGTTTACCGAGAAACAGACTGCCCTAGAGCGTCCCGAAAGACGAGATCATGGAGATCTGGATAGGATGCCAAATCGGGTGATTGGGTGAAGTGGTGCATTTTCACAAGATGGTCCGCCACTCCATTAATCTCCCTAAAGACATGGGAAATGCGATAGAATAGAAAATGTCACAAGTCAAGATTTATGTCTGTAACTATTAAGTCAATTTCTCATGGGCAAGCACACACGCCGTTTAAGGCCTTAATAAGGTGAAGATTATCACTTCAATCTCAATGTGAGAGATTCCAAGTTGGATAGCCGCTCTGATGCCCAAGTGCATTGCGAGGGCTTCCGCAGTAAGAGGTGAGATGAATCCAAGGTTACCATTCTCCATATGAATTGGTTTTCCCAAGTGGTCTCGAATGATAGCGCCAAATGATGCAGGTCCATTTGATGGAACCGATGCATCCACATTTAATTTGACATAGTTGATTAGTGGTTTTGTCCATTTGATTTTTGCCCTTTTATGTCGTGTAGGTTTTTTAGTTAGTCTAGGCTCGTTTCCATCTTCATCTGTTTCCTTTTTTGTTTTAGCCCATTCAGTTCTATGCTGATTAATAAATTGTAATATGTTAGGTAATTTATTAAATTCACCTTCGTTGAAAGTCTTCTTGTTTCGATAGAAGATGGTTGATTTGATTGATAAAGTGTTATTGGGAGTATAAATGAATAAGATTACAAGGGAGTAAAATAATATGAGTAAGGGTATTATGGGAAGAAATCTATGTCCAAAAAAGGAAACGGGACAATAAAAAGGGGACGCCCGAAAAGGAAACGGGACAATCAAATGGGGACAGAGGGAGTATATTTAAAATGTTAAAACTTAATTATATAATCAATATCTTTTTAAGATATCAACTCATTTTCATATAAAATTATATATTACATAATACTCCATACTACTTATTAATTATATCGAGCTATAAAAAAACCCGCAAGACGCGGGACCTAGGCTAGTGATTGGTGGAAAAAAAACGTTGTATGTATATTTAGGAATGTGAGATGTATTTCCTACATTGTTATTATACATAAAATTATACTTGTTTGCTGTCAAAAAAAAGTTATTAATGTCAATTGTATCTTATTTATCGAAATGGCTTTACGTAAATTTGGATAGGAGATGGAAATAAGTTGCGCTCTCAACCCCATTCTAAATGCAAAAACTTAATCTATGAATAATAAACAGGTTGCAACCGGGCAACACTCTTTTTACGCCGGGCACACACCCCGTTCGGAATGGGGTTCCGAATGGGTTTTTTTTTTTTTAAAAAAAAGTATGGCCGTTAAGAATGGTATCCCGAACGGCCCTATTTTGAACCCGGTTTTCCGTTCGAAATGCGATTCTGAACGAGAATTTAATTTATTTTTTTAATTAAAAAACAGAGTGACGTGACGTCACTAGCCGTTGGGGATCTCCCTATATATACCTCATTCGGATTGTCATTCCGAACCACACTCGAATTCACTCCCTTCTCGATCTTTCAAAAAACGCTCTCTTCTCAATCTTTCAAAAAACGCTCTCTTTCAATTCGAATATGTATGGAACTCCTAATCCTTGGTTTTCTGATCCGACGGCTGGAGACGAAGCAATCTACGTAGGAGACAACTGGATGCGGGCTTATGGGCCGAATGCAAACAACGTCGGGCCCTCTCGTAGTGGTTCCAACATCGTCGGACCATCTAGTAGTAGTTACAACATCCCCACCCCCAGTTTCAGTGACGTCCAAAGGCATCAACAACACAGGTTCTGGGATCCGTCTCTTATAGGCGGAGCATCACCCGAGCCGGAGCAAGTGCAGGAGGATGTCCCGAGAGCACCACGGAGACGACGAAACAACACTGAGTCGGTTAGTGTTTCTGAAAACCGTAAATACGCTAAAGTTTTTAGAAATAGTGGAAAACGCTCAATATTACATCAAATGCATGCTAAAATTACGAAATAGTGGAAAACGCTTAATTTCAATATTAATTGCAATGTATACTAAAAAGATAGGTTAGAAACTCTAAATTTAGGAAATATATCCGTACGCACAATTGGACTTAAAATTCATGGTGAAATTTAGTTTATAAGAATTAGTTTAATGCATGCTGAAATCGCATCTATACTTTTTAGAAATAGTGGAAAACGCTCAATATTGCTTAAAATCGCATCTATACTTAAAATCGCATGCTAAATTTGTATATATTTCGTTAAAACTAGGATGTCGTTAGAAACATCCGATCCAGAGTAGGAGAAGACAGAAACCCAGGTAATAGGCGAGTGACTGCTTTTGAGAGGAGGGGGGGGGGGGGATAGAAGATCTCGGGGGGATAGAAACCCATCTCCTGTTCCAATGTAGTCAGGTTCTGCGGGGTTTAGAAACCCATCTCCTGTTCCGATGCAGTCAAAAGCTGCTGTTGCTCCCCCTTTTCCAGGAATCAACCACGGGTCTATATTGACTCGTTATGAGCAACACATTGCTCATCAGATTTGGGTATCTCCGAATCCCGATGAACATGTCCATCAACTGAAGGCGCAGACAAGGCAGAAGGCGTTCGAGCTATGGTTGCCTTACATTCCTACGGACCCGGAGCCAGATTCCTGGTTTGCTATTGCTAAAGATTCGGGGCTGATCCACATCTTGGAGGGTCAGTTATGGAATGTGGACCACAACCTCTTGTCTGCATTTGTGGAGAGGTGGCACCCGGAGACGAACACCTTTCATCTGCCGGTTGGAGAGGTTGGAATCGGTCTCCAGGATGTTTTGGAGATTCTAAAGCTGTCTATTGACGGACGTGCTGTCATCACCCCTTGGATGCATTTGGGTGTAGAGCGCGATGCTGAGGAGTTTGCAAGGTTGTTCTCTTATTTGTTTGGCATTGACCTGGACCACCCATTCGACGCTGACGAGGAAAAGATGGTGAAGTTCATAGGTAGGAGGAAAGTCGCCGAGCGGGATTTCTTTTGCCACGTGGTTCAGATGATACGTGGTAATTCGGATCCCGGGTCCACTGCAACTGGCTTTTTGTGGCACCTCATTCAGCAATCTCTGTTCGTGAACAAGACCACGAACCAGATAGACACATGCTTCTTGCCGCTGTTAGAGGATCCGAGCAGGATAGATGAGTATGCTTGGGGTACAACTTGTTTGGCATTGTTGTACAGGCAGCTGGGTATAGCATCTAGGGAAAACTACAAGCAATTATATGGCTGCGTCAGGCTTCTAGAGGTTTGGATTTGGACTTATTTCCCGTATTTTCCTGGAAACCCAAACCTGGAGAAAGGCTCGGATGAAGCTGATGCAATCCGGTCCTCCGAGTGCACCATACAAATACTTCACCCGTCTCAATGCCCATGCATAGCATGGGGCCGACTCACGACAAATGAACGCTAGTGCAATACAATATGTATAGTTGGTGTAATTGAATCCAACAAACTGAAGTAACGGCCAACCATACCTATCAATTTCAAATTTAATAATTATAATTCAAAAACGGTGAATGAAGTCATAATAATGAAATTTAGTGTACCTATTAGTCTTGTACGTCGCGTCCATGATCACCACCCGAGGGAACATTCTCAACAAATGTTGACAATCCGGATGAGATATGAAAAACGTTGACAACTTTTTCTCCCCGGTCTGCGGATTCGTCTCGTAGTCGATGTCTTTATTATTTCATCTTTGATGGAGAAAATCTAATGACCACTGGGTCACGTTTAGATTTGCCAATGCTTTCTTCCTCTCCTTTTCCCTCACAGTGTACACTTGCCTTCTTGATATTGTGGAAGTCGGATCTTCTTGAAGCATCTGTGTATAAATAACCTTCGGTATTGCCCCAGCCGTTGATGCATCATTATTTTTCGTCTTTGCTCTCCCGTCATCCTCGAAGCAAATGCATGGCCAATCAAGCTGCTTGAAAGACAGTGGTTGTGACATGCCTTCTCAAATTTTAGTATCCACCCAGCCGGCTCAACAAGAGTTACTCGTCGATAATATCCTTTCAGCATAGAAGGACAATTGTTCTTCCTTAACCTACTAAGATTGTTACGCTGCGACGATGGTTCTGCTACATCACCTTCAAGATTAATCTTCTTTCGATGTTTTCTATAACTACCGGATTGCTCACAGTGCAGAAATATCCTCTTGTTGGCCATTGATGATTTCGTGGTGATTGTTGGTTCCCGGGTTTAGCAAGCTGATCGAATTGAATCTAATTGGCATTGGTTATCGAGAAGACCACGCTCTTTATTGATTTGAATTCAAAGATTACAAGCCGACGAGTTTGAATATACCCGAGGACCTTCACAAACCTCTGGGCCCTAAGTATACATTTCAGAGTCGGGCCAAAAGATCTCGTAAAATAAACGCTATACATCCCTATTTATAGAGGAAACAAACCCACTAGACTAAGTTTCGTCCAGCTGCTTGTCAGCTATCTGGTTGCATTAGTATGCTGCTTGTATCACCTGCATATATCAACAGCTTGCATAACCAGCTTGATTGTCGCGCTTGATCAAAGTTTACGCCGTCGTTTTGAACGCGTTGGTTAGAGACGACGCCTGCCATTCCATAAGAATTAACGCGTTCCTAGTTGATTGAGTTGTTTGGATTAGCTAGTTTTAAGGCGATGAGTGTTGTTTCGTAGAAATAGCGCGCACCATCAGTGAAAACCATACAAAACTCATAACCGACCTTCCTAACCCACTCTCTTAGAAGATCCATAGTAGGAAATCTCTCACTAGTCGTAAAATGGGCATTATAGTCGATTTTTAAATATTCCTCGTCACTACAATATCCCTATTTAAAAGTACTCAAGTTTCAATACATACCATATGAATAAAATAAATTCTAATTAAATGCTATAAAAAAAGTTTATATGTACTTACTTGGAAATACGTATCATCTACCGGCGTAGACAAATCAACCTCCTCCTCCACCGACGTCTCACTAGAAGAACACTCCCGTCTTTCTTTCTAACTACCCGCCCTTGAAGAATTATTTGAATCGCTTCCAGACGTCATTTTTTGTGTTTTGCCGTTTTGGTTTGAGACTTTGGCTATAGAAATCCGGTTTTATAGGGGAGTTCATGAGAAAGAGCCGTTACAAACTTTTTGGAAAAAATATCTTTTTCCCGTTCAGAACCACATTTCGAACGGTACCCTTTCAATTTTAAAAAATTAAATTAAATCTCGTTCGGAACCCCATTCCGAACGAGATTAGAACCGGTTCGCAATCGTGCAAACCGGTTATGTAATTATTAAATTACAAATTATTTTTTTGAATCGATAGTTCCGAACGGGAAATTTTTTTAAAAAATAATAATAAAGTGGTTCCGAACGGAAGGGTGCTGTCGGGCGTAAAAAAGGTGTTGCCCGGTTGAATCTCCGTAATAAAGGAATCATTCTTAATATTGTTAGAGTGACTAATAGGAAAAGTTCTAATGCGCGAGAGCGTGTCCAAAGCCTCCCTATCCAATTCCTCGAAGGTAGAGAAGACAAATGAGATGAATTTATAACCATTATCTTCACACTTAAACTTATATTTCTTCTTCTTCTCCACGGCATTGTGCAAAGCCATATTAAGAGTTCAGGAACTCAAACTCATGTCAGCAAAAGGAGAGATATCAGTCACATCCAAACAAATATATTTACCCTGAAACCAGTTAAAAGTAATAGGTTTGTCGGTCTCAGATCCTTCACTGCCTTTGAAAGAAAACCCATGGAAGCCTCCTTGCGCACCACGATCCCAGCTCTGGAACAAATAGAGTATGTCACGCATCAAATTATGTCTGAACTTCACAGCCACTTCACTAGACTAGTGAATAACATGATCTCCCTATTGGTCCATCTTGAAAACATTGCAACTCGAACAAAGACTACCCTCAGAAAACAAAACTATCATGAGTTTATAACATAACACAGACTGAAATTGACGATAATTCATTCGGTATACCAATCCATCAATAGGGAGGATAAACAGAAAATATTGTGCATAGAGCCCGTATGACTAAAAACAACAAGTTGCGTCAGGCAAAACTTTGTCAGAATAATCGTAGTCGATAATGTAAGAATAAAATAATAGGCCATGAACCATTTTCTTTGCTTTCTCTGTACGGATCAGTTTCGTGGTTAGTAAGAACTTTTCAAAAATATATATACAAAGTATTCTCAGAACAAATTATTATACTCCGCACCTCATATAAGATAAGCTGAGAACATTATCTCAACACATTTATAATTTATTCATGGCGCGTGGCCTGGATTCCTCGCCGACGCCAGAGCTCGACTTGAATTCAAGGGTCACATTTTCAGAATTGGCCATGAATAAAGTAAATGAAATACACGTTATTGGATTAAGCTGAATTCTAAAAATAACTTTACTTACTTTAAAATAAAAATAACAATTTTACTAACATGTGCCCTTAATATAATGATTAAAGCTTACTTATTTTGAAATCTAAAATCTTAGATAGAAAAAGTTTACCAAATAATTTTTCTTATAGATTACTTAAAAACTAAGGTATAATTAAAGAAATCCATAAAATAAAAACGTTCTGTTCGATGATCGATCAGTACTCAGAATAGCTACTACAGTAAATTATTCTGGTGTCAACCAATTATTTAACGACCATGGCTTTTAATTCTTATCATATGAACTGTATGTCATCATGATTTATAAAATTTTCACTAGCTTGGTGTTTTATAAAACAAAAAAAAACTTAATGCATAATTTGAGTAGCTGTGAAAATGATGATTTCATTCTCAACTCAACTTAACTGAACCACAAGTGTTAGTATTTGAGGGTCGGGATAGCAACTAATTGGTTGTCAGATGTCACTGTCACTGAAGTTCATGTAAGGTATAAATAGTATTGCTAGTCAATTCTGTAATGCCAACGAACTGTTAACCAGTTAGCTAGATTTCAGATTTGGATCTTATAAAAGGTTGTTTCCTACTTTGTTTGATTATGCATTCATTGGTGTTTCATTGAGTTTTTTGACCTTTGTAAGCAAATGGCCGGGATTGGTAAAAACAAAAACCGTACTAACTCTACCGACATAAAAATGATAATTGGGTCTAGAAATCTGCGAGTATATAGTTAGACTTAAAGCTCATTTACTTGATGGGCTACATAGGCCCAATTCAATGATCAATCTATAACATATATAAAGTTGACTTCTAGATTAAGCATTTATGAATTTTACAATTACTATTAGTGAATTCTTTATTGTTGTTTTAATTGATAAACATAAATTTAAAGTAATGTCTATTCTTTGTCTTCTCCTTTTGATCTATTTATTGTGGAATTGGAGTGGATTTCGAATTGATGTTTGACTTCGTTGCGTTTTTTGCCTTCCTCTTCTTTTTGAAAACTAATTTATGGTGGAACATGGATGTGAGGATCGAGAATCCACTTTAGCTCGGAGAAGGAGTAGGATTTGAACGGTAAGATCGGATCGTAAGATGGAAAGATCCTACAAATTTGAGAAATTGGACGATCAAAATGTGACTAATACATGTCTTTTCTTTTTGAAAAACAATACCAAAACACACACTTTTGCTCACATAAGAACGAAAGAAGTGTCATATATAGTTAACACGATTCTACAAGTGTTATTTAAAGCTTACACTTTTCCAAAATACAACTATATATAGTTTATATATAAATGTTGATTATATTAATATGTGATAATATAAGTACTACTTTTTTACTTTCTTAATGTCTACTTATATGTTTAATGTCTACATAAATTTAATTTTTTAACAGCATATAATGTTGACCTTTAGATTAAGCATTTATGAATTTTACAATTACTATTAGGGAATTCTTTATTGTTGTTTTAATTGATAAACATAAATTTAAAGTAATATCTACTCGTTGCCTTCTTCATCTTCCTCTTCTTTTTGAAAACTAATTTATGGTGGAACATGGATGTCAGAATCGGGAACCCACTTTGGATCGGTGAAGGGGGTAGAATTTGAACGGTAGGATCGGATCGTAAGATAGCAAGATCCTACAAATATGAAATATTGAGCTACAAAAATGAATTTTTTTGACTAATACATGTTGTTTCCGTAAATAATACCAAAACACACATTTTTTCTCACATAAGAACGAAATAAGTGTCATGCATAGTTAACACGATTTTACGAGTGTTATTTTAAAGCTTCACATTTCCAAAATACAATTATATGTAATTGAAATATAAATGTTGATTATATTAATATGTGATAATATAAGTTCTACTTTTTTACTTCTTTAATATCCACTTATATGAATAATGTCTACATGAATTAAAAATATTAATTGAAATAACTTATAATAAATTCAAAATTAAATAATATAACATCATACTCTTTTCGTAGGATCGTTAGAAACGTACATATGACCGTAATTTTACACAAGATCCTACTAATTTTATTTGGATTGATTAAGATCCTACCTCCACTAAGATATCACCTAGGTTCATGAACGTTCTTCCATTTCGGATCGTAAAATCGTAGAATCTAAGATCCGGATCCTGATTTTGACAATCATGTGGTGGAATGCTACGAGTCTTGGCAATGTAATTGTAACTCCTACGTACGATAGTCGAGAAGTTAGATATGTGCTATATATAACAGTCCATGGTCCTTTCTCTCTTTCACATTTTTTCCATAACTCCGACATCTACGCTAGCAACAGCGAGAAGCGTCGACGCCTGTTAATCAACGACGAGCAATTGAAACTCGATGTTTTTGTTGCTTATATTCACACAATGAGCATCATATGCAAGTAATAATTCATGTGTGACCATCATTACCTTCGACAATCCAATATTCACTTCAGTAACTGTAAATAGGACCCGTACATGGCACGGGTTCCATAGGGCTAGTTATGCCTGAAAAGTTGCATCAATGTGCAAACAATGTCATTGCCCGAATGCGTAGGTTCGATTTAGTGTTTGTCCACCTTAATTTTGTTAACTAAGATTCAAAATCAACATGTTTCGCTTTGCTTGGGTGTTTACGAGTGAAGAAATTGTGAGCCAGGCCTACATCTAAGTTGTCAAGTTTTCGGACAAATACGCTTTTCACCATTCTAAGGATCAATCTGTAAGTTTTATACATTAGTTCTTACAAACAAGGTTCGGTGAATCCTAATTCATGAATCATACTGTAATAACCTAGTAAGCGTAATACTGTAATCAAAATTAAAAATTAAAAAATATTGTAAAAGATTACAAAATGAAAATAGAAAGAAAAAAAAACGAACGGAAATTTAACGTGCCCGTTCAACATTGTGTTAATTATATTCACATCATATCATAATCATAATATATATAATTTTTGGGTGGTTGAAAAATATTCACCCAAAATATTAAACAAGATATTCATCAATATATTCATCTTGGGTTGGACTTTTGCTTGGGCCACCGGAAAAAATACCCAATATTTTTTTCTTGGGCCAGCGAAAAAAACATTATTAAAAAATAATAAAAATGATAAAAGTTACGCTCCAAGATATAGGATAAAATGTAAATCTTATATTATAACTTGATAGAATATTTAGATGGTAAAAAGATAATAAATTCTTTACCACAAAGATAATCATCATATTATAATCATCATATCATAATAATAATATCCTATATACAATTTTTTGGATTGTTGAAAAAATTTCACCCACAATATTTAACAAGATATTCAACATATTCATATTTAGTAGGGCTTTTATTTGGGCAAAAAAAGAGTCTAATGTTCGTATTAAAGGGAGAAGATATGTTTAATTTCTTAATATCATGACTAGGTATATAGTACTCCGTATTGTAGAACACATTGGAGTGGATGATGAATTTTAATTTCATATATAAATTTGTTTATCTTATCATAGTATATCTATTTGGATTTAATATTAGACCTTTTTTAATGAGCTAATAGAGGATAAAATTTATATAACAGATCTAGGTGTGATTTTATGAAAGATAACTTGATAGAATATTTAGATGGTAAAAAGATAATAAATTCTTTGCCACACAGATAATCATCGTATTATAATAATCATATCATAATCATCATATCATATCCTATCCTATCCTATCCTAATCATCATAATATTCACACAAGATATTCATGAATATATTCATATTGGGTTGGGCTTTTGATTGGACCATCGAAAAAAAAGTCTTATTATTAAAGTTCACATTTTTTTAAAACAAATCCACCTATTTTTTTTTAAATGTATTATTATTAAATAATAGATTATCTTTTAAAAATGAAATTATTTTAATAATATGTTTCTAATAATATAAATTATATGATAAGAATTAACGGACCTTGTATATTATTATAATATATAATAAATTTGAATAATAAGATGTTATAAAGAAAACGGTGATATAGAAATTCATGTAGCTTCTTACATGTATATCATTGTCAGATAAATTTTATTGAGTCGGTTTTAGTGTAATACTAACGTGTTTCCGCATCATGCACAGGTCGTATGTATTAAATATTTTTAATAATGTAATTATATCATATCAT
Source organism: Oxyria digyna (assembly GCA_029168935.1). Classification (NCBI taxonomy): domain Eukaryota; kingdom Viridiplantae; phylum Streptophyta; class Magnoliopsida; order Caryophyllales; family Polygonaceae; genus Oxyria; species Oxyria digyna. The sequence continues at coordinate 30,624,563 of JAPVLV010000011.1, read as the reverse complement.
CATGATATATATAATTTTTGGGGGTGGTTGAAAAATATTCACATAAGATAATCACAAAGATATTCATGAATATATTCACTTTGGATTGGGCTTTTGCTTGAGCCACCGGAATAACAGTCTAATATTAAATGTTTACATATTTTAAAAAGAAATTTCTACATATATTTTTCAAACAAATCTATTACTATCAAATTAAAGATTATATTTTAAGAAACTACATCAATCTATTTCCTAATAAAGATTTTATCTTTTACTAAGTTAAAAACGAAATTAAATTTTATAAGGATTATATAATTGAAAAAATATTTTTAGAGGTGGTTGAAAAATATTCACACAAGATATTTTAAAAAGAAATTTCCACATATATTTTTCAAACAAATCTATTACTATTAAATTAAAGATTTATCTTTTAAGAAACTAAATAAATGTATTTCCTAATAAAGATTTTATCTTTTATTAAATTAAAAACGAAATTATATTTTATAAGGATTATATAATTAAAAAAATATTTTTGGGGTGGTTGGAAATATTCACACGAGATATTTTAAAAAGAAATTTTCATATATATTTTTCAAACAAATCTATTATTATTAAATTAAAAATTATCTTTTAAGAAACTACATCAATCTATTTCCTAATAATTTTTTTATCTTTTACTAAGTTAAAAACGAAATTATAATTTATAAGGATTATATAATTGAAAAAATATTTTTGGGGGTGGTTGAAAAATATTCACACAAATATTTTAAAAAGAAATTTCCACATATATTTTTCAAACAAATATATTACTATTAAATTAAAGATTATCTTTTAAGAAACTACATAAATCTATTTCTTAATAAAGATATTATCTTTTACTAAGTTAAAAAAGAAATTATATTTTATAAGGATTATATAATTGAAAAAATATTTTTGGGGGTGGTTGAAAAATATTCACACAAGACATTCGCAAAGATATTCATGAATATATTCATCTTGGATTGAGTTTTTGCTTGATCCATAAAAAAAAGTTCAATAAAAAATAAAATATTGCCTTTTATAATGGAAAATATTAAAACTAAAGAATATAATAAAAAAAATAACGATAAATGAAACGAAACGCCTATATGCACGCGACTTTTTCTCTATATGCACGCGATTTGGTGCGCAGATGTTATGCGCATAGGTTGGTGCGCAGTTTTCTTGCGCACAAGGGTATTTTCGGGATAATTGTGAAAATTCTGACGATGTCTGTCAAATGTGTGCGCATTAAAACAGCGCACATAATATCTAATGCGCAAAAGTTCAGCGCACAACGTTTCGGATTCCCGAATGTGTGCGCTGAACTTTTGCGCACAGAATTAGTGCGCAGAAGCACTGCGCACACATTCTATTAAACCCTCGCCGCAACTTCTTCTTCTTCCTCCTTCTTTCTTTCTTCTTTTCTGCTGTAGCTCGACGGCGCCGATCAAACAATTTCCATTTCCGACCGTTTCCCTCGTCTAAACACAATTCCGTCAATGGATTCTGAACCCCCTCATTCTTCCGGTCCCGACCACACCACTTTCGTCCCAATCCCAACACCTCTGGCGACTTCCGTCCGAACGGAGCCACCTCCGGCGACCTTGTCCGACGATGAAGCGTTGGTGGATGGAGGTGGCCGGCGGTATGCGACTCGAGCCGCGTTGGCAGCGGCAAATGCTCCTCCGGCGACTATTCCGGCGACTATTCCGGCGACTCGGGTTCCGGAGACACCGCACGATCTTTATTCGGTATAAAATTTCTAAACCCGCTTTTTTCAAATATTTATCGTATTTAATTGTGGAAATTTATTCGTAATTGTTTTTTGTAATAATTACGAATAAATTTCAGTTTTTTATGAATTAAATATTAGAATTCGTATTAATTGTAATTTAATCGTAATTTTTCATAATTACGATTAAATTTCATTTTTGTATGAATTAAATATTAGAATTCTTATTAATCGTATTTTTTTATAATTACGATTAAGTTTCAGATTATTATGCATTAATCGAATGCCTAATCGAATTATTATGAATTCGTATTAATTGTAATTTTTTAGTAATAGTAGTGATTATTATTTCGTATTAGTTGAGATGTTTATTTTTTAGTAATTATGAATTAAATATTAGAAACTTAACAGTCATAAATAGTTATGACTTAATTGTTAAATTTCTAACAATTTCTATTAAAAAATTCGAATTAGTTTTCGTAGATAGAAAGACTTGAATTTGATTACGAAGTTGCAAATTATTTCCGAATATTTTAGTATGAATTAGTCATACTAAAAATGTAAAAACATGTAGACTATACAAGCCGTCATGGATCAGACGGGCAACACGATGCCCGCACCAGTAGCGGAACGGCTTCCACGTCGACATGATGTGGCAGCCGGTGTGCGATTATCGTTCGAGGCCCTCGAACGATTTTTCGGCACCGGATCACCTGAGCGCCGTGAGCTAGGGAATGAGTACGAGGAGGCACAGCTGCAACAGGAGGAGATAGATGGTTCGCACATGGAGATGGATGGACAAAGAGCAGATTTCCATGACGACGTAGATTATCCTGGTCGATATGTTACTGCGTTCGACCCTATCGAGCCCACACCAGTTCAGGCGCAGGTGACCACGGATGACTATGATATCCAGGACGCACCTCTGTTTCAGGATGCTTTACCTCGCAGTTCAGAGCATACAGAGCAGGATTTACCTGCAGTGACAGATGCAGAAACGTCGACATCTTCTCCTCCTACGGTCGCATCTGCAGAGCCAGTCGCATCTTCAGAGCCAGTGTCGGGAGATTTAGACGACGATGACCATGCCCCACAGACATATTTTCCTTGGCTCGGGGAGTCGATGCAGGACATTTGTCGTCCACGTGCGCCTCACCTATTGTGTTCTTATGAGACGCATATAGCGAGATGGATATGGTCGCGTGGTCCTCTTCCAGGGCCCGCTCCCGATGTACCATTGGTGCCCCCGGTGCAGGTTAGGAAGCGTGCCCGTGCGGGGGAAGCTGTAGGCCGAGGCAGAGGCCGAGGTGGTGGGAGAGGGAGAGGGAGAGGTAGAGGGAGAGGGAGAGGGAGAGGTCAGGAGGGTGCTGAGGGAGTTGGTGGTGAGGGTGTTGCTGCTGAGGGAGTCGCTGAGGGGGCTGCAGTTGAGGAGGTTGTTGGTGAGGAGGTTGCGGCTCCAGTTAGAGGTGGTCGTCGTCCCAGGCAGAGACGACGAGTAGGAGATATTCAGGCAGAGGATGAGCCAGAGGATGGGGACGGGGATGAGGCCGAGGCTGAGGCGGCTCCGTTAGATCCGGTATGTTCAATAACATTGATCTGAATGCTTATAATAAGTTATACGTTTCTTATTTACTAACCGGACGCAAATTTTTTTCTGTACTTATTTAGGCTAGGAAGCTCCTGAGGGTGATGTACAGATCTGCACAGGTTCATGATTATGAGCATCATATTTCAGCTGAGGAGGGTACATGGTTCAGGCTTGCTGAGCGTTCTGGGCTGACAGAGCTGCGCCGAGTGGGCATAGCGTCTCAGATCGATGCTGCATTGATTTCTGCTTTTGTGGAGAGGTGGCATCCAGAGACCAACACTTTCCACATGCCATTTGCTGAGATGACCATCTGCCTACATGACGTGATGCAGATCCTCAGAGTCCGTATACATGGTCGTAGCTGCAATTCACCTATGACAGATGACCAGATCTATGCGGCGCTTGCGGACGCTATGGGTCAGGAGGCTGATGACATGAAGGCATGTTATAGCTCAGGTGGCATTCATTTCGGTGCCCTCAATGCTCGGTTGGAAGTTTTGTTTGATGCGCCAGTCAGGAATGAGAGTCACATTGCCACTCTGTATCTCCTTTTGCTTCTGGGCTCGACTGTCTTGGTGGACAGGTCGACAAAGGGTGTCAAGGTCCAGTACGCGGCGCTTGTTCTCAACCATGATCGTACAGGGGACATTGCATGGGGAGCCGGCATACTTGCGTTAGTGTATCGCAATTTAGGGTCTGCATCTAGAGTCGAGACGGCAACCATTGGTTCATGTGGGATTCTTCTGAGGGTAAGATCTTGTCGTTAACGTCTTGGTGAATAACTCTTAACTATTCACGTAGTTTTACTAATAATTTGTAATTGTTTATATGTAGTGTTGGATCTGGGCATACTTTCCTCATTTTCGTGATCACTTTGTCACGAACCCTGCATTCGCCCATGGAGATGCTGCTGTAGGATTGTATACACCACTTAGCTCGGATACTGGGCGTTTGGTTGCCATCCGTCGCATGCTCGACAGCATGAGATATGAGCAGGTTTGGATTTAATTTCTTATATTTTTTATTTCATTACCGCAATACGTGTCTAATTTGGCTTGTTATTTGTTTCAGGTTAACTGGCAGCCATGGAGAGATTTGGACTTCAACTCACCAGAGGTTTCTCCTACGAGATTTGAGGGCGTATTGAGCATCTGGAAATTTCATGAGGCCTACAACCCTAGGAGAGTCCTGCGGCAGTTTGGGCGGGCTCAGCCCGTTCCTGACCCACCCATTCAGCCGTTGTCATTTCATCGGCCCATGGGTTGCACGAGGTATGACGTCGTTTATGCACCTGAGCTTCTTCTTGCATGGGACGCAGAGCCGAGGCCTCTGATCGATCTGGATGGGCCGGTTGCAGAGCCAGCATGGAAGATGTCTGATGACTATATGGATTGGCTGGACGAGTTCTCACATCCCGTCGTCGATCCATCCTCTGAGAGACATGATCGCCCGCCGCGCTATGGATATACCCCGGTGCCTATCGATGCATTAGCGGTATGTAAAATTTTATAAAGTTTGTACAAAACTTAGCTTTAGACCTTAACTAACGATTAAATTTATGTTTCGTTTGCAGCGTTGTCAGATCCTTCAAGCCATGATGCACTCTTTTCTAGACACCCCTATCTCGGATCGACCTTGGGCCACTGAAGATGTGATTCGTGGTTGGCTTGCAATCTTAGAGGCACCTCAGGCACCTTTGGCACCATCTCCCCCACGTGCATCGCGGATGCCACCACCACCACCACCTCCTGTTTTCCGAGATTCTGTTCATGAGAGTGGCCAGGGGAGTGGATGCGGCACTCAGGAGGATGCGCACCAAGATGATATGACTCAGGGTGATGTGCCTCGGGAAGATGCTCCGCCTTATACTCAGGAGACTCAGGATTAGACGCTTGACGTCTGTTTTTGTTTGATGGATGTTTTATGTATGATTGATGTTTTATGTATGCCTTTTTCTTGTATGATGGTTTTAAATTTTATGTTTTGCTTGTTTGAATATTCAAAACGACTCCGAACAATAATGCAAATACAAATCTGAACAACAAGACGTGAAAAACTATATTGATTTGAAAACGAAATACAAATTTCAACAACAACACTACACAAAGAGATGGTGAGGAAGACCAACCTATGAAGATCCCCAAACCGATGATTGGTTTCGATGTTCGGAGTCGGCAATATGTACCAACTAATAACCAGTTTTCAAACTCTTATTAGTTCGTACATTTTGCTAAATCCGAACATCGAAACCAATATCGGTTGGGGATCTTTATAGGTTGTCCCTCCTCAACTTCTCTTTGTCCAGTGCTATGCTTGTTTACTAACGATTACAACAACCACTTAAATAACAATTACAACAACGAACTAACGATTAAAACAACCACTTAACTAACGATTGGAAGCCAGGGTCGCCTTAAGATCGGCGTTTTCCTCCTCCAACGTACGTATCTTCGAGAATAGATCTCTTATTGCAGCTAAGGAGTAACAAGAGTGTGGTGGATCGATCCACTCGCGGAATTCACAAATGTAACCACCAGTACCAGCGCATGTCCAGAACCTTCGAGCGAGGTTTCTTCGAGATTCTGAACTCCTCATTACCGCTGGTCGATCACATTTACAATAAAAAAGGGCAGAGTTGCTTGATGATGAACTGTGCGACATAGCGAGTGTTAAGAGACAAATGGTGAGATTGGTGAGGTTAAGAGAGAGATGGTGAGATTGGTGAATTGAGGTGAGTGCAACCCCCTTTTATAGCTTCGGTTTTTGTTGCTGAAATATGACCGTTTCGTGCGCAGATGTTATGCGCACGCAACGGTCATATTTTAACGGTCTTCAACCGTGCGCAGATAAAATGCGCAAAGAATCCTGTGCGCAGATGTTATGCGCACACAACGGTCATATTTTAACGGTCTTCAACCGTGCGCAGATATAATGCGCAAAGAATCATGTGCGCAGATGTTAGGCGCACAAAACGGTCATATGTATAAGTTTTACAAAGGAGGTGTTACTCGAAGAGCTCGAGTTTTCGACTCGAACTTACCGACAAGGTTAAATAGCTATAATATGCATTGAAAACAAGTTTCATTGCATTCCGACGTCGTTTGGGCATCGAACCGCCTATTCTCGACCTTAACAGGCCATCAGGACCGATAAGGCGTTTTTGCGTTTTCGCGTATTTCCGATCAACTTTTTGTGAAGGGGAGACCTTATACACTCTTTATATGCCTAATAACACATAATTGTATAAGTTTTAAAAACATAATCCACATCGATGTGCTAGACCCTTCATATCTCAACTACTTCGACTATTTCGAAGAATGAAAGACTAGTGAAGGTTTACAAAGGAGGTGTTACTCGAAGAGCTCGAGTTTTCGACTCGAACTTACCGACAAGGTTAAATAGCTATAATATGCATTGAAAACAAGTTTCATTGCATTCCGACGTCGTTTGGGCATCGAACCGCCTATTCTCGACCTTAACAGGCCATCAGGACCGATAAGGCGTTTTTGCATTTTCGCGTATTTCCGATCAACTTTTTGTGAAGGGGAGACCTTATACACTCTTTATATGCCTAATAACACATAATTGTATAAGTTTTAAAAACATAATCCACATCGATGTGCTAGACCCTTCATATCTCAACTACTTCGACTATTTCGAAGAATGAAAGACTAGTGAAGGTTTACAAAGGAGGTGTTACTCGAAGAGCTCGAGTTTTCGACTCGAACTTACCGACAAGGTTAAATAGCTATAATATGCATTGAAAACAAGTTTCATTGCATTCCGACGTCGTTTGGGCATCGAACCGCCTATTCTCGACCTTAACAGGCCATCAGGACCGATAAGGCGTTTTTGCGTTTTCGCGTATTTCCGATCAACTTTTTGTGAAGGGGAGACCGTATACACTCTTTATATGCCTAATAACACTATTTTGTATAAGCTTTTCAAACATAATCCACATCGATGTGCTAGACCCTTCATATCGCAACTATTTCGAAGAATGAAGAGTATAGTGCGCAGTGGTAGAACGCACAGAAATTTCAGCCATGCGCTAAGGTAAAGCGCACCTATTCTGTAACTTTTTGAATCTGTAACTTTTGGTGCGCAGGTGTAACGCGCACAGAAAATTACCGTTAAAAATTTGTGCGCAGCTACATAGCGCACTTTTAGTTACCGTTATTTTGAATCGGTAACTCCTTGTGCGCAGAAGCAACGCGCACCATATACATAAATTCCTATAAAACCAACGGTTTGAAGGTGGTGATTTCTTCATCCATCTCAACTAGTTCATCCATCTCAACTAGAGCAAAAATCGAAGTTTCCCTACTAACCGGTAAATTTTTATTTTGTTCATTTTTGTACATGCTTTGTTTTTTGTATATGCTTTCATGTTTATAACTAAAGTTTTATTATTTACTTATTTCGAAGAACATAACTACGAATATGGCATCATCATCATCCCCAAGACGTGTGAAGCCTAACCCTCCACAGATAATGTGTACTGGTACAAAAAGGTGTCGCCAAATGTGTAATGTTTACGTTAACAATGACGAAGACATGCCTGACCAGTATGGACGAAGGCATTATGCATGCAATTGTTTCTTCGGAATCAGGTTTATTGATCCAGAGCATACCCCTACTGCTTTACGTGCTATCACGAAATTAATCATCAAGAAAAAGAAGAGTGACAATAGAGTGAAGGTCCTGATGGAAAGGTTTAAGATTAAAGAAAAAGAATTGCGGTTGATGGTTTGTAGTATCGTCTATGCTTCCGACTGCTCTTCCTCTTCTGCCGACGACGCCTAAATCGTAGACATCTAATGTTATGAGCATTGTGTACTTTCATTACGTACTTTCATTACGTACTTTCATTATGTACTTTCATTATGTATTGATGTGTGCAGTTTTTGCCGACAAGACTTGCTTTTTATTCAAGGAAATAAATTAAGAAATCCAATATGCATGGTGTACTATTGCACTGTCACTCTATTAATCGAGTAAGTTGATCGAGTAATTTCCTGTATTACGGAGTATACAGGAAATGTGGTGGACAACAATACTTAATTTTGTAGTGTCAATGTCAATATCTATCAGAATTTGCCTTATTAATCCTCAACTACAACCATTTAATATTTAATAGTGTTAGACATGCATCCATAGTTTAAATTCATCCTCCAGAAACTCACAAGCTCTTCATGTTCACTCCAACTTTGAAAACCAAGGCATTACAAACTAAGAAATTCCAATGCCTTTTTTACTTTACTAAAATAACAATGCAATCTGATCCATTCATTGTTATATAAAGCACAATTACACTACTACCAAAATAACAAATACGAAACATTAAAAACCAAGGCATTACAAACTAAGAAATTCCAATGCGTCTTCTAATTATTACATGACAATCTCACTCAGTCAGATATGTGAACGGGTTCGGTCCCTCCTTTATACATGAATGGATCTGGTGCCCGGCCATTTGAAATGCGGTACTCTCGATACATCCTCAAATTGTCCCCAAATGTTTCTTCCCACCATTGAATGTTTGGATCTACGTGTTTCTTCCACGAACCGGGAGTATGCGGTAGTGGCGAACCAACCATCAACGCCACCTATATAAACACAATCGACTTAAGACATTAAACAAAAAACTATGATTACACAAGTATCAAGTACAATTGTCTACTTTACCGGTATGAAGTGGTCACGGTTGCCTACGTGTGCCATGCCGAAAATCTGTCGTGGAGGATCAGCGTTTTCTGTTCTACACCTTAGCGGTAAGCAAAAGGTCGGAGCATCCCAACACAATAACACGAGACCAACTTGGTATAGGGTGGCAAACACTAAGCCCATCAGTGGAAAGTGCAACCAGTACAGTTCTGAACAAGGGCTTCTGCAATGGTTAACTTGGAGAATAAGATCCTCCCAAGTACCCGGACGAAGACGACGACGAATAGGCTCGTACAATTCTCTGTTCTGAAGCAGCTCCGTTACCAGCTCACGCCGAATGTTTCCGTACTCTTGTTCTTTTCTTCCCAGAAGTAAGGCCATCGACCTATAACCACAATGTCCGTCAGAACGTACCTGTCTAACATCTGTGATGTATGGAAGCCAAAAATCATCCAAATTGTCAATGCCGAAGTCAACCCCCCTATGAATGAGAGGAACACCAAGTTCTTCAGGGCACTGATCGAAGTCAGTGTAGTTTGATCCTTCAGGCTGTGATAGGTCGGGCATGGGTTGAGAATGCAAGTCCTCGGCCTCAATGACCACGGGAAGTGATGTCGTTGTTTGCTCTCTAGGACGACCTGGTCGTTTTGCTCCTGTATTGTTTGCCTTCTTCTTTCCTTTTGATTTCTGCTTTGCCTCCTCCTTCTCATACTTCTTCAGCTCTTCTTGTTTGTGCTCAAAATAACTCTTCTCTCTCGATTCCTCCTTGTCATTTTCACTGTCATCCTCCTCCTTTTTAGGACGACCTGGCCGTCTTGCTCCTGTACTCTTCTTTCCTTTTGATTTCTGCTTTGCCTCCTCCATCTCATACTGCTCCATATCTTCTTGTTTTATGTCATCCTCCTTGTCATTTTCACTGTCAACCTCCTCCTTATCCTTGTTCTTTGCACCCTTTGGCCTGCCTTTTCTTCTCACATTTGTCGGTTCTTTCAAGGTAGTTAGTTCAGGATGCTCCAAGTCCTGATACAACTCACCTAGCTGGTATGCCGTGCTTTTCTTCAAGGTTCCAAGTTCCAACTTGGTGAACATTTCATGGAGTCGCAACTCTATAATGTTCATTCGGACCTTCAGATTTGGGTCGTCTTCTGTTTCAGGAGTGTCATCCCAATGCAAATCCCTCCAGAACGGGTGAATGTCATCCTCAATCAGGGGTGTGTTTGAAATGATAGCGTGTGCAATTTGATGGACGCACGGCAACCCAAGACAGTTCCTCACCCAATGGTCGGTGCATTGTTCAGGAAATTTCCCCGTCAACATGATCTCATAAGTAGCCAACAAATGATCAAAACACCTGTCTGACACTTTGTAGAATAGTCGGGAAAAAATAGCCCTTCCAAGCGGATGCATGTTTGGATCATCAAAATCAGTTGGTCGTTTGGAGAGAGACATGTTCATGCTCGCCCTAATTGAATCAATCTAAAGGAGTACTGAATGATGGATCCGTACGATCACTCTGTTAAAGCCCCCTCTGCTGGAACCAATAATATCTTTCAAAACCTTGTGCATCCCTTCAACTCTAAAAAACAGTTAAGTTGGTAAGTTAAGAAAGTACGCCGTTATGATATAATCGTCTTTAACTAAAAAATATCAATATTTACCTGTTTGAAGTCCTCGTAAGGAAATGAAGCTTATGATCTGTCCAAGCCCTCACTATACTTGTCTTGTGAGGATTAAGCCATGTTCTCTCGACGTATCCCACAAGGCCGCTCTTCCAAGATCTCTTCAACTGTTCGAGCCGCAGTTCATAGGTCTCTTCAGTAGCTGAGCAAAATAGTCCCCAACATTGTCCTGCAAAGGCTTCCACTTTAATTTGTCTCTTTAGGATGGTCGAAGCATGTGCCTCAATGTTGTGTTTGATATGCACCCAACACAACAGATGTTGAACTTCGCTCCCGAAAACAGTCTTTATCCCTTTTATCAGCGCGTCTTCGCAATCTGTCATTATAGCCGTTGGCATCACTCCCAAATCTATGAATAATGACTTCAATTGAATCATTATCCATGTGTAATGATAAATCCTTTCCGCTTTAGTGAATGCATACGCGATGTTGAACGTCTTGTGTGTACTGGTGAATCCAACGATCTCTACGAGCGGCATTTCATATCTATTGAAACATTAACATATATCACTACAGAACATATATCATTATCCGAACTAAATATCGACCAAGGTATTGTAGAGACTTACTTGTTTGTCTTGTACGCCGCATCGATAATTACCACGTACGGGTACTTCTTCAACAAACGCAACGACTCTTGGTTAGCAAAGAATAATATTGCAACCTCTCCGTTTGTCGTGTCTCTATGTGGGTGAACTACGTAGTCGTGGTCTCGCAAAAACTTAAGCGACCACTGTGTCACGTTTAGCTCTCCGCGATCTTCGTAATTCACCTTCTGCAAAAAGTTTGCAACTTGTCTCCTTGAAGTAACATTACCAGGGTACTTCTCCCTCAATTTAGAGATAATTTCTTTTGGCGTCTTGCGTCCAGTTCCATCTCCCCACCGCCTAGCACAAAGCTCTTGCTCCTCCGTCATTCGACCCATGAATGCATTCCCATGAAAACTAGCAAGTAGCACATGGTTATGCCGACCTTCTATCACACCTAAAATCCATTTTTCTCCTGCGACCCCGGGAATGTTTTTCTTTCGCACTGCTAGTAGCTGAAATCTACACTCACACTTCTTCGACTTCGACTTTCTAAGCCTAGGAACAACCAACTCTGGATTCTCTTTGTTCACCTTTGGCCTCCCAGATCTTGGTTTTCCAAATCTATCGCACACAATACTTATTTGGTACGGACTTGAATTACGCGTTACCAAAGCTATCACTAACTCTTTTCCTCTATCTCTCGCCCACTCGTACAATTCTTGCGGAGTATCCCAATATTGTGCGGTTCTAAAATAATCCGAATAATCTTTCCCCTATACGTAATTGTAGAGCGACAATTACACTACTACCAAAATAACAAGGCAAAATACGAATCATTACTTTAAACTAATTAGGATATCATATGAAACTAATTAGGCTATCATATGAAACTAATTAGGCTAGCATATGAAACTAATTAGGCTAGCATATGAAACTAATTATTCTAGCATATGAAACTAATTATTCTAGCATATGAAAATAATTTGAAACTAATTACGCTACCATATGTTTCAAATTATAACATATTATACTAACCACAAATTCACCACTCGGATCCCAGTCGCCGAACTCTTCGTCTTCTAAGAAACCATCCAACCATTCGTCGTCGTTCGGGTCGTCTTCCTCTTCTTGTGATCCGCTATCCCAATCGTGTTCTTCATCACTATCTTCACAACTTTGATTAATCAACTCTAACATACGAGAGTTTTGATTACGACGATACATTTTGAATGAATTTGTTGGAAAACGAAGAGGTGTTGAATGAATTTGTTGGAAACGAAGAGATTGTGGCTTTATATAGGCACATTTATGACCGTTGTGGTCCAAATGAAACTGTAAAGACCCGTGCGCTAACCATCCGCGCACAAACCCAAACCCTAAAGGCACCTGTGCGCAGAACCTCAGCGCACAGTTTTACATTTAACGGCTACTTTTTTCAAAAATTTCAACGGCTACTATGTCTGAAGAGTGCGCAGAAACACGGCGCACAGATTCTCAACCTGTGCGCAGTAGTTAGGCGCACAAGGTGTTACAGACTCTGAAAATTTACGAAAAGTACCCGTAATACCCCGTAAAACACGTATGCGCATAAGAACTGCGCACAGATGCGTGCGCAGTTATTATGCGCACAGAATCGCGTGCATATATGCATCGATTCGCGTGCATATAGCTAATAAAAATAATATTTTGTGAACATGATAAATCATATTTTAATAGAAATAATTTTTTTTAAGGCTCATATAATTGAAATAAACAATGTTTCACAAATTATTTACTAAATAAAAAAATTTAATTTTTTAAGGGTCATATAATTGGAAATAATATCAAATATATGCATAAATAAAATTTTCTTTAGATAAAATGTATTATAAATATAATAAGCCAACATAAAATTTTCACCTCTTATTTGATAAAGGGAAATTAGATCTGGCGAACGGGTCGAACGGGTCGGGTTTGGGTTCGGATGAAAAACGGGTTTGGGTTAAGCAGGTCGATCATTGGCCGAGTTTGGGTCGGGTCAACCTAGTGGGTTTCAAAGGTTCGATATTTTTATTGTAATAAAGAAAATAAAATTTAAACAATATTTTTATAATAAAATATTATTATGTTATTATTATTTAATAGAATTCATTTAAATGAAAGAAAATATGTGAAAAGTGGGTCACTCGACGAGTTTCGAGAAGTACGGATCAATTCAGCTTTGACCCAAACGGCTTCATTGTTTGGTAAGCTTTTGACAAGTCTACTTAGGATATAATAACATATAAATTCAATATTTTAATATAACTATTTGATCTGTTTCCTCATTCTAGAAATATCTATAATGACAAAGAACTTCATCAGTAAATATTTGACACTAAAAAAGATTAATTTTTATAAATTTTAATATTTCTCCTTTGGTAAAATAAAATTTTATGATTATTATTTCGTTAGACAATCAAAAACAAAATATCCTACAAATGTATTCTTTAGTAGTAACCTAAATTTACATAATACAATACGAAAACAAAAAAAATCTCAATTTTTACTTTAGATAAAATTAATCTCAACTTTTAAATCAGTAAAAAATTAAGAACCCCAACTTAAAATTTATAAACAAATAACAGCCAAATTACCATTTCAATTAAATATTTTTTAAATTCGAAGAGAAATGTTCTGCAACGTACATAAAACTATTATTATGTGCAATATTGTTATTGAATTTTCTTATTTTTTTTAATGTCGTTTGATCTACATTTTGGTCTTTTGGTAAAATTTGAAAATATTTTAATTAGTTTTTCCTAAACAATTAATGTTTAAGCTTATCTTTTTCCCGTGTCGTGTATGCATTTAGTATGTTTATGTACTTTATTATTTAATTTTTAAAATTATATTTAATTCATTTAAAGATATAACAAAATAATTGAACACAATAATAGATTTAAAAATTATTATCAAGATTCAAAGTAAAATATAAGTGAAACATACGAGACAATATTACACATTCTAATTCATATTTATAGAGTACTAAATTTTTATTTATTAAAATTCATTTGGCCCGTGCGTAGCACGGGCAGGAGGGACTAGTATATATAATTTTTGGGGGTGATTGAAAAATATTCATCTAAAATATTCAACAAGATATTCACCAATTATATTCATCTTGGGTTGGGCTTTGGGCTTTGGGCTTTGGGCTTTTGAGAAAGCTTGGAATTTACATAAATAATAACAAACGATTGGTTTAGATAAAATCTATCTCTTGTTTTTTTTAAGAAAATAATATATCTCTGACTTTGAATAATTTTGACCTTATATACTTTTTATATATATTCACAATCGTTTTGAAGAGTGTACGTGATATCTCTTACTTGAAAGGTCAAAGGTTTAGATAAAATCTATCTCTTTTTTTTAAGGAAAATAATATATCTCTTACTTTGAATAATTTTGACCTTATATATTTTTTATATGTATCCACAATGGGTTTGAAGAATTTACGTTTTACTTGAAAGGATTTTGACCTTTTATATTTTTTATATTGAAGGATTTTGGAATAAATCTATTTCTCTTTAGATGGTATTATAAGTAATCATAAACAATCATCATATCATAATCTTAATATATATAATTTTTGGGGGTGGTTAAAAAATATTCATCCATTGATTTTGGAATAAATCTATCACTCCTTAGATGGGATTATAAGTAATCATAAACAATCATCATATCATAATCTTAATCATATATATATAATTTTTGGGGGTGGTTGAAAAATATTCACACAAGATATTCATGAAGATATTCATGAATATATTCATATTGGGTTGGACTTTTGCTTGGTCCACCAGGAAAAAAAAGTCACATTATCTTTTAAAAAATTACATTAATCTATTTCCTAATAAAGATTTTATCTTTTATTAATCATAATCATAATATATATAATTTTTGGGGGTGGTTGAAAAATATTCACACAAGATATTCATGAATATATTCATCTTGGGTTGGGCTTTTGCTTGGCTCGCCGGAAAAAAAAGTCCATTATTAAAGTTCATATTTTTTTAAAAAAAATCCACTTATATTTTTCAAACAAATCTATTTTTATTAAATAAAAGATTATCTTTTAAGAAATTATTTCACCTATATTTTTCAAACAAATCTATTATTATTAAATAAAAGATTATCTTTTAAGAAACTACATCAATCTATTTCCTAATATAGATTTTATCTTTTATTAATTTAAAAACGAAATTATTTTTTATAAGGAATATATAATTGAAAAAATATTTTTGTGCTTAGTATTTTAAGAAACTATTTCACTTATATTTTTCAAACAAATATATTTTTATTAGATAAAAGATTTTCTTTTAAGAAACTACATCAATCTATTTCCTAATAAAAAATTTATCTTTTATTAATTTAAAAACGAAATTATTTTTTATAAGGAATATATATTTGAAAAAATATTTTTGTGCTTAGTATTTTATAAATGTATTAAATTCATAAACGAAATATTCATCATAAAATGGGAAAAATATGTTATTAAAGATATTTGTATATTATATATTCGCAAAGATATTCATCAATATATTCACAAAGTTGTTCATCAATATATTCATCTTGGGTTTAGCTTTTGCTTGTCCCAACGAGAAAAAGTCCAATATTTGAAAATAAATATTTCTTTTTATAATTGAAAAATATCAAACTTATAAGATATTCTGAAAAATATTTTTGTTGAAAAAAGATAATAAAATATATTAGGTATAATATTTTTTACACTACATAGATTGTCAGTTGATAGTTGGAGATTACACTACATATTTGCAATAACATACTTAAATTATATTGAATTTGATAAAATAATATTTTTTATACCTTTATATTGTACAGTATGTTACTATATCTTTTGTTCATGAGATTTATATTCTCTAGAGATATTATCAAATAAAAATCTTATCAAAAAGGGAAAAAGTTTATTCTTTATTAGCCTACTAAAAAATTTCAATATTAAATACATATATATTTTTTAGTTAGACATATTAAAAGTTAAATAAACAATCTTATCCTGTAAAACAATATATTCACAAATCATTCCTCATTATATTCATCTTGGGTTGGACTTTGGCTTTTGGGCTTTTGAGAAAGCTTGAAATTTACGAGTATCTACTTACTTTGAGATTGAGAAGAGAAAACTTGGAATTCAAAGTTAGGGATTTTGGATAAAATTTATCTCTTCTTTTTTTGTGAAGGAAAATAATATATCTCTTACAATTAATTATCTTCTACTGCAATCTTTTACGTAACTTGAATAAATAACCAATATGTAACAACTAACTACCCTTTAAAAGATAACATTCTATCTCCAAGCGAATAGTATAAATCAACTCTTGAATTAACAAGATTTAAAATTTAATAATAAAAAGATAAAATACTCTTTAATGACAAAAGATATCAAATCATGTCATAATTTTGTCATAATATATATAATTTTTGGGGGTGGTCGAAAAATATGCACACGAGATATTCATGAATATATTCATCTTGGGTTGGGCTTTTGCTTGGCCCACCGGAAAAAAGTCCATTATTAAAGTTCATATTTTTTTAAAAACAATTCCACCTATATTTTTCAAACAAATCTATTATTATTGAATAAAAGATTATCTTTTAAGAAACTATTCCACATATATTTTTCAAACAAATCTATTATTATAAAATAAAAGCTTATATTTTAAGAAATTACATCAATCTATTTCCTAATAAAGATTTTAAATTTTATTAATTTAAAAACGGAATTATTTTTATAAGGATTATATATTTGAAAAAATATTTGTGTGCTTAGTATTTTATAAAAGTATTAATTTTATAAACGAAATATTCATCATAAAATGGGAAAAATATGTTATTAAAGATATTTGTATATTATATATTCACAAAGATATTCATCAATATATTCACAAAGTTGTTTATCAATATATTCATCTTAGGTTGACTTTTGCTTGCCCCAACGAGAAAAAAGTCCAATATTAAAAAGAAAATATTTCTTTTTATAATTGGAAAAATATCAAACCTATAAGATATACTGCAAAATATTTTAGTTGAAAAAAGATAATAAAATATATTAGGTATAATATTTTTTACACTTCATAGATTGTCAGTTTATAGTTGGAGATTACACTAAATTTTTGCAATAACATACTTAAGTTATATTAAATTTGATAAAATAATATTTTTTATACTGTTATATTGTACAGTATGTTACTATATCCTTTGTTCATGAATTTTATATTCTCTAGAGATATTATCAAATAAAAATCTTATCAAAAAGGAAAATTTTTTATTCTTTATTATCCTACTAAAAAAATTCAATATTAAATACATACACATTT
The DNA here is from genome assembly GCA_029168935.1 of Oxyria digyna. Classification (NCBI taxonomy): domain Eukaryota; kingdom Viridiplantae; phylum Streptophyta; class Magnoliopsida; order Caryophyllales; family Polygonaceae; genus Oxyria; species Oxyria digyna. Next base: position 30,607,011 of record JAPVLV010000011.1, on the reverse strand, counting down.
TTTAGTTAGATAGATTAAAAGTTAAATAAACAATCTTATCCTATCATCTTAAGTTGAGCTTTTGTTTGGCCCAAGGAAAAAAAGTCCAATATTAAAAAGCAAATATTTCTTTTTATAATTGCAAAAATATCAAACCTATAAGATATACTGAGAAATGTTTTAGTTGAAAAAAGATAATAAAATATATTAGGTGTAATATATTTTACACTACATAGATTGTCAGTTTGTAGTTGGAGATTACACTACATCTTTGCAATAACATAATTAAGTTATATTGAATTTGATAAAATAATTTTTTTTATACCGTTATATTGTACAGTATATTACTATATCCTTTGTTCATGAATTTTATATTTTCTAGAGATATTATCAAATAAAAATATTATCCAAAAGGAAATTTTTTTATTCTTTATTAGCCTTCTAAAAAATTCAATTTTATTGAATACACATTTTTTAGTTAGACATATTTTAAGTTAAATAAACAATCTTATCCTATAAAACAATATATTTTAAAAAGGAAAAAAATAATTCCATCATTTATAAATATCCTATAAATTCATATCCCATGATACACTCAAATGACAATCAAATAATCTTCTACATGCATATAAAAAACATATTATCATGATCATCATAATATATCATCATATAATAATATATAATTTTTGGATAGGAGAAAAATATTGACACTGTATCGTTATGGTTACTAGGCCTATTACCAATATATTCACAATGACCTTCATTAATATATTCATCATAATTTTAGAGCATTTGCTAAGCCTACTGAGAAAAGCTTCATATTTTTATATAATAAAAACTTATTTTTATATCAGTTTTCTGAAAAGTTGTATAAAATATACAAAATTCATTTTTGGATTAAAAAGACTATGTTAATATATCATATAACCATACATCAATATACAATATACAAAATACATTTTGATATTATTATAGTTGAATGAAATATATCATAATCCTATCCTAATATATATAATTTTTTTGGGTGGTTGAAAAATATTCAACAAGATATTCATGAATATATTCATTTTTGCTTGGGCTTTTGCTTGGGCCACCGGAAAAAAATAAATTACTGAAAAAATGATAAAAGTTACATTTCAAGATATATGATAAAATATAAATCTTATATTAAAGGATATTGACACCACGATACATCTAAAGAAATATGCTCACCTATTAAAGATATATATATATATATATATATATATATATATATAAAGATATTATTTACGATATAAATCTTATTATTTTAAGTATCCTTTGAATATAATTTACATTCCCTTTGCTCTTAAGGATAAAATATCTCCAGTTATTAAAGGATATTGTAAGGATTTTAATATCCTAATAATAAGATTCATCTTGGACTGGGCTTTTACTTGGACCACCGAAATAAAAAATTAATATTAAAGTTTACATTTTTTTAAAAGAAATTTCCACATATATTTTTCAAACAAATCTATTACTATTAAATTAAAGATTATCTTTTAAAAAATTACATCAATCTATTTTCTAATAAAGATTTTATCTTTTAGTAAGTTAAAAACGAAATTATATTTTATAAGGATTATATAATTGAAAAAAAAAATTGGGGGTGGTTGAAAAATATTCACACAAGATATAAAAAAAAGAAATTTCCATATATATTTTTCAAGCAAATCTATTACTATTAAATCAAAGATTGTCTTTTGAGAAACTACATTAATCTATTTCCTAATAAAGATTTTATCTTTTACTAAATTAAAAACGAAATTTCATTTTTATAAGGATTATATAATTGAAAAAATATTTTTGGGGGTGGTTGAAAAATATTCACACAAGATATTTTAAAAAGAAATTTTCACATATATTTTTAAAACAAATCTATTACTATTAAATTTAAGATTATCTTTTAAGAAACTACATCAATTTATTTCCTAATAAAGATTTTTCTTATAGTAAGTTAAAAAACGAAATTATATTTTATAAGGATTATATAATTGAAAAATATTTTTGGGGGTGGTTGAAAAATATTCATACAAGATATTTTAAAAAGAATTTTCCACATATATTTTTCAAACAAACTATTACTATTAAATTAAAGATTATTTTTTAAGAAACTACATCAATCTATTTCCTAATAAACATTTTATCTTTTAGTAAGTTAAAAACGAAATTATATTTTATAAGGATTATATAATTGAAAAAATATTTTTGGGGGTGGTTGAAAAATATTCACACAAGATATTTTAAAAAGAAATTTCCACATATATATTTCAAACAAATCTATTACTATTAAATTAAAGATTATCTTTTAAGAAACTACATCAATCTATTTCCTAATAAAGCTTTTATCTTTTAGTAATTTAAAAACAAAATTATATTTTATAACGATTATATAATTGAAAAACTATTTTTGGTGGTGGATGAAAAATATTCATACAAGATATTTTTAAAAGAAATTTTCACATTTATTTTTCAAACAAATCTATTACTATTAAATTAAATATTATCTTTTAAGAAACTACATAAATTTGTTTCCTAATAAAGATATTATTTTTTACTAAGTTAAAAATGAAATTATATTTTATAAGGATTATAGAATTCAAAAAATATTTTTGGGGGTGGTTGAAAAATATTCATACAAGATAATCACAAAGATATTTATGAATATATATTCATCTTGGTTTGGGTCTTGCTTGAGCCATAAAAAAAAGGTTCAATCAAAAAAAAAAAATATTGCCTTTTATAATGGGAAAATATCAAAACTAAAGGATATAATAAAAAAATAACGATAAATCAAATTAAGAAAAATGATTTTTTTGAACATGATAAATCATATTTTAATATAAATAATTTTATTTAAGGCTCATATAATTGAAATAATAAAAATTTCATAAATTATTTTACTAAATAAAAGAATTTTAATTTTTTAAGGGTCATATAATTGAAAATAATATCAAATATATGCATAAATAAAATTTTCTTTAGATAAAATGTATTCTAAACAAAATAAGCCAACATAAATCATATCAACTTATTAAAATTACCGGGTTAAGATATAAAAAATGATTTATAAAATGTATAAGTAACATGTTTTCTTAATAAATAAGAAAGAAGAAGATATATTTGACAAACTCTTTTTTAAATCTTAACCTATTCATTTTTCGGTCACATTTTTTCACCTCTTATTTGATGAAGAGAAATTATATTTGGAAAACAGGTCAAATGGGTCGGGTTTGGGTTCGGATGGAAAACGGGTTTGGGGCTAAGCGAGTCGACCATTGTCCATTGGTCGAGTTCGGGTCGGGTCCCAGTGGGTCCCTCAACGAGTTTTGTATTGTAATAAAGAAAATAAAATTTAAATTATATTTTTGTTTATTCAGAATGAAAATATGTGAAAAGTGGGTCCCTCAACGAGTTTTGAGAAGTACGGATCAGTTCAAATTTGACCCAAACAGCTTCATTGTTTAGTAAGCTTTTGACAAGTCTACTTAGGATATAATAACATATAAATTCAATATTTCAATATGACTATTTGATATGTTTCCCCGTGCTAGAAATATCTATAATGACAAAGAACTTCATCAGTAAATATTTGACGCTAAAAAAGATTAATTTTTATAAATTTCAATATTTTTCCTTTGGTAAAATAAAATTATATGATTATTATATCATTTGACAATAAATATTAAAATATCATAAAATTGGACAGGTAAGTCCATTTCTTGATGACTTACGGAAGGTATTCTTTAGGAGTAACCCAAATTTACATAATACAATACGAAAAAACAAATCTCAATTTTTACTTTAGATAAAATTAATCTCAATTTTTAAATCAATAAAAAAAATTAAGAACCCCAACTTAAAATTTATAAACAAAAAACAACCATATTACAATTTCAATTAAATATTTTTTAAATTCGAAGATGAATGTTTTGCAAAGTACATAAAACTATTATTATGTGTCATGTTGTTATTGAATTTTCTTAATTTTTTAATGAAAAAAGTTGTTTGATCTACATTTTGGTCTTCTGGTAAAAGTTGAAAATATTTTAATTAGTTTTTCCTAAACAATTAAAGTTTAAGCCTATATTTTTCTCGTATCGTGTATGCATTTAGTATGTTTATGTACTTTATTTTTTAATTTTTCAGATTATATTTAATTCTTTTAAAATATAACAAAATAGTTGAACACAATAATATATTTAAAAATTATTATCCGGATTCAAAGTAAAATGTAAGTGAAACATACGGGACAATATTACACATTTTAATTCTATTATAGAGTATTAAATTTTTATTTATTAAAATTCATTTGGCCCGTGCGTAGCACGGGCAGGAGGGACTAGTACAAATAAGAAATCAAATGTTATTAATAATCTAAAATCAGATTTTCAAAGATGAAAATATTTTTTGTGAGAATGATTATTATCATACGAATTACAAATACATGCACATGCACATTTCCTTACTTTCACATTCACGTTCGTACATGTATGCATGTCTTTGATAAAAAATAAAAAATAAAAATATGCAAATGCACAATGTGAATGAATGTGCACGTGAATATAGAAAAATATGCATGTATCTATACATTCATACAATAAGCCCATTGGTACTTTATCTTTCTCCTTTCAAAGAACAATACATGGTCTTTGAGAGTGTATGGTTATGATTTAAAGCATTACTATATAGTACGGAGTGTTATACATATACCATACAAGATGAATGATTAACCTTCATTATTATTACCATCTAAATTTTACTATTAGTGAGACATTACCCTTAACTTGTAAGCATAACCTTACTATTAAGTGGGGTATTATCCTTGACTTGTAAGCACACCCTCTCCTATAAATAGAGGGCATTTCATGACTAATATACACAAGCAAGAAACACTTAAGCACTTGCTAAATCTCATACAAAGAAGTTCTAGTTTTAGCTTTCTTTGTCTTTTGGTTTAATTATAACACGTTATCAGCACGAGCCTTAAATCCAGCTGAGTTCTTAAACATACTTAAGGTATGATCTTCTTATTATCTAGAGAATTATAATATCATATCATTAACAAGTTAATCAGTTTTTATTTTTGATAAGTATGCTCTGTAGTTGCCCAAAATCTATGGGATCTTCTACATCGGAAACTCTAAAATTATTTCGTTCTTGTTTCGACTTAATATCATATATATATATATATATATCAACATAAATTTTAGAGATTTGATAATTTTGCATACAAACAAGATATATGAACCAAAACATGAAACTTTCATAATGATAATGTTCATACACACCACACACTGTGTAGATTAAGAAATCTACTTATTTTACAAACTGATTTAAGAAAGAAAATGACATAACGTCTTACTACTTCGGACTTGTACTCCGACCATCTTGCTTCATCCCTTAATCACAATGACAATGCTTTGAGACCCACATGATATAAGCTATGATAATAGCCATGATCATGGACATGCTAAAGGCCATCTTTAGCAAAACCAAATCGGTTTCTGACATGACTCTGATAATCTGGAAACGGATGGTGAACCGGTGTCGGAGAAGGAGCCGGAGGAGTGACCGGAAAATTGGGTGTTGGGATGAGAGGATGAGGGAGATGTGGATAAGGATGAGGAAAATTAGACCTGGCCATACCCGGGCTCGGGCCGGGCAAGACTCAGATTTCCGGCCCATATTTCTGGGCCGGGCTAGCCCGAGGCCTGGTCTAAGGGCCTGTGACAGTGCCCATACCCGGCCCGGATAGCGGGCCAGGTAGCCCGGTTATGTTAAATTTGTTTTTTAAAGAAAAAAATAAAATAAAATACTGCATAATCATATTCTTCATATCATGATAACGAGGCGGGCACCGGTTGACGAGGAGAGGCGAGGTGCGTTGAGGTGTGTAAGGGTGAGTATGTGACACAATTTTTTTGAGAAGTCTTTGTTAGTTTGTGAATTGTGACCTAGGTTAGAGAAAGAGTAAGACCGAGTGAAAGAAAAGGAGACGGAGGCGCAAGTATGAGGAAAACAAATCTAAGTTAGATTATTTTTAGATAGTATATATATACATATATATATATATTTTTAATTAATATATAATACGGGCCGGGCCTATCGGCCCTTAACGGCCTAAGGTCCATACCGTACCCGGCCCTCGTACCCTTACGGGCCGGGCTTAGCGGCCCGACAGGGCTTTATCTAGTGCCCAAGCCCGTCCGGATAGAGGGTCGGCCGGGCCGGGCCGGGCGGGCTGGCCCGGGTTTGGCCAGGACTAAGGAAAATGTGGATGAATGGTAAAGGTAAGTGGATAAGGGGTATAAAAGGGGAAAAATATAACCGGGTATACGAGAAACCCCGGTGGTGTATCCATACTTCCTATTGCTTTCTTAGTTACGTTCATACTTTTGCATGCCTTATATAGATATCATCTTACTGATATTACTATAGCATACTAGTTACAATTCAATGCCTTGTTGAAATTTTGCATGCTAATTTTGATTTACTAGACTACCTATTTGTAGACTAGATGTAATATGTCTTTACTATGTTAATACTTACTAAAATAGTAACTAGATCAAATCATATCAAATGATGGCATGCATTTTTGCAATTTCATACTACGTAGCATGCATTCAAATTTATGACATGCACTATACAACTTGACATTAAATATTTTGTTTATTAACATGATTATCACCCATTTATTTTCCTATACTTAACACATATGTTGATTAAATACTTAATTGAACCTTGTTAAATTTGATAATATGACATCTAATGACTGTCATATATCGGTTAATATTGTCACACTTTATTTTGTCATGTTTATAAAAGGAAACATAATCATGATATATTATCTTAATAATACTAATCATCAATCTTACTTGTAGAGATTTCATGGCCAATATCACCAAAAGAGAATTTGACATCCTGGACCTGTCAGGAGACAGGTTCCTGGAATGGAGGGTGGATGCTTTGACCCATCTAAGAGCCAATGATCTTGCGGAAACCATTGATGAACAAAATACCACCACTCTGATGGAAAAGGCTAAGGCCATTGCCTTTTTCCGCCACCATATTCATGAGAGCCTCAAATCTGAATATTTATTGGTGGAGGATCCAAAGGATCTATGGAGAAATCTTAATGAAAGATTTGGAAATTTAAAGAACATATTACTCCCTCAACTCCAACATGACTGGAACTCCAACATGACTGGAGTTCAAGATTCGGCCGTATTTCGCATAACTGCGAGATTGAGGTTATGTGACCACGTAATTACAGAGGAGCAAATGTTGGAGAAAACATTCTCCACGATGCATGCCTCAAACGTGGTGTTACAATAACAATACAGGCGGTGTGGTTTTGATAAGTATTCTGAACTTATAAATGTGATGCTCGTTGCGGAAAAGAACAATGAGCTTTTAATGAGAAACCATAACATGAGACCTGTTGGTGCAGCGCCATACCCAGAAGCAAATGCTGCAGTTGTTCCTCCAGCGGGGAACGAATATAAAAACCTGCGTTGGAACAAGAAGGGTAAATGGCGTGGGAAAGGCCGAAAACAAGGACATGGGAGAGATCAAAACTTCGGTCAGAAAAATGACAATAATGGAGGATCATACTCCAAGGGAGAGAACCCACATGCATGTTCCAAGGGGTCCGACGAGACCTAATTATAAGAGAAAGACGCAGTGTTTTAGGTGTGGAAGGTTTGACCATTGGGCTAAAATATGCCGTTCACCTAAACACATAGTTGAAGCCTATCAAGCGTCTCATAAAGATAAAGGCAAAGTCGTTGAGGCGAACTTTGTTTTTGAAAATAATCAACAAGATCAAAGTCTGGATGTCTCGGCCTTCTACATGGACAATGTAGAAAATGGTGATGAATTTGGCTTAAGTGGAAATCTCAGTTTCTAAATTTCTAATCATGAAGTTAATACTTATGTTTGTTTCAGTGATGTTTAATTATGTATGATATGTGTGTGATGCATGACTCTATTGTAATATAAAGCTCCTATGTAATATAAAGTTATGTTTGTATTAACATTGATTCTCTTAATCTTGAAGCTATGCATCAATATGGAGTTCACTCAGACTACGAAAGGCAATGTTTAGTGGACAGTGCCATTACCCATACCATTTTGAAAGGAAAAGAGTATTTTACTCAATTGACTATTTTCGAAGGAAATGACAATACAATATCGGGTGTGGCAAGACTCATAGAAGGGTCTGGAGAAGCATATATTGTGCTTCCAAGAGGAACAAAGTTGAGAATAAAAGACGCATTATACTCAAGCAAATCCAAAAGAAATCTATTGAGTTTTAAAGATGTGCGTCAAAATGGATTTCATATGGAAACCATGAATGAAAATGAAAGGGAATACATGTGTCTGATTGCACATGTGTCTGGCAAATGACAAATGCTTGAGAAAATTCCAAGTTTTTCCTCTGGACTATATTATACTTACATTAGTCCATTTGAAGCCAACATGGTGTCTAGATACAATTTAGACAACCGAAGGTTATTAACCTTATGGCATGACCGATTGGGTCACCCGGGAAAAACAATGATGCAAAGAATTGTTGAAAATTCATTGGGCCATTCATTAAAGAACAAGAATGTGCTTTCAATAAGTGATCTTAGTTGTGCCGCTTGCTCATTAGGCAAGCTTATCATCAGGCCTTCTAAAAATAAGATAGCAAGTGAGGCTCCTACATTCCTTGAAAGAATTCAAGGAGACATATGTGGACATTGCTCCACCATGTGGACCATTTCGATATTTTAAGGTGCTCATTGATGCATCTACACGTTGGTCACATGTAAGCCTATTGTCAACAAGAAATGTTGCATTTTGATGAGGCTAAAGTCGTAGTGCCAAATCAAAGAAAACTCTAAACACTAACTAAAGTATATCAAGCAAGTAGAGGTCGAACCCAAGGGAATCAAAACACCAATCGCTATGCAGTCAAGCGAAATACCAACTAACGAACAAGTAACAAGTAACTAGGGGGGGTTTTGATTGTATGAAACACAAAAGTAACAAGTATCAAGCAAAGGGAGTTTGGGTGAGAATATGATGAGAAGGGGTTTCACCTAGCAAGTATCCACACAACAGTCAATCAAGTTGATCATAGATTTATCTCAAGTTCTATTCAATCCTAGTGAATGTTCCTATTCCAATCTTTAATATATCAGCAGGCCAACCGGTCCTAATAATACTTACTATTCAACAATCAGGGAAACCTCTCAAGATTAGATGAAATAGCAGCAAAGGGCACAAAAATCATAAGGATGCATGCAATAACTTACAACCGTCAAGTATTAATATGCAATCAATTCTCTTTCATAAAAGCAATCAACTACCAGATCATGCAGATATGAATGCTACAATGACAAGGAATTCCACCGTATATTCCTAGTCTAGCAATAGAAAACTATCAATCAAACTAGGTGATCAAGCTAGCAAAACTAATAGAAATCAATAGATGACGAACAAGAGAATTAATACAAACTCATAGGAAAAGAACAAGAGTTTAGAAATCTCACAACTTAATAACTGAAGGTTTCAACCGCTAAGTAAAACAATGGATATTAGTTCCTGCTCATGGTTGCAGAACTAAATTGTCTGATGGAAAAGATGATGATTAGATGATAATACTAGGGTTCTTAAATAGAGACTAACCCTAAAAATATATGGTAAAAGATAAATATCCTAAACGAAAATACATTCCCAACTACGGGTGACTTATTTACAGCAAGGTTTGCTGATTGTCACTTTGATGAAAATACATTCCCAACTCTGGGGAAAGAAAAGAGTAAAATGGACCAAGGCACAAAAGAGATCACATGGGATGCAATCTCACTTTCTTGTTTTGATCCACGAACCAAAGTTTGTGAACAAGAAGTGCAAAAGATAATTCACTTATAAAGTGTTGCTAACCAATTGCCTGATGCCTTTACGGATACAAATAAAGTGACAAAGTCACACATACCAGCTGTGAATGCCCCAGCAAGAATTGAAATCCCTAAGGATTTGACAGATAAATCTTTGGCCAATGAATCTACTGTACGTAGAAAAAGGGGCAGGCCACTTGGTTCAAAGAATTTGAAACCGAGGCAATCAAAAAGGCAAAAAGAGATGACTAGTGATGTCATAGTTCATCCAAGTGATGCAACCTTTGAAAACAAAGGCAATGAAGTGAATAATGAAAATATCTTAGAGGAAGAGAAGCTTCCCGAAGAAGATAAAAATGAGAATCTTCCTGAGGAAGACAGAGAAGTTGATAATCATGAAATTTCCATAAATTATATATCCACAGGGATGCAATGGAAATTATGGAATAGAAAAGACGTCGTGATCAATGACACGTTTGTCTACTCAGTAGAATCAGAAATGATGACTGATGACGATGATATTGAACCTAAAACGGTTAATGAATGTCGTCAAAGAAAGGATTGGCCAAAATGGAGAGAAGCGATTCAAGCTGAGTTGAAATCGCTTGAAAAACGAGAAGTATTTGGTCCTATAGCTCATACACCAAATGGTGTGAAACCAGTGGGCTATAAATGGATGTTTGTGAGAAAACGAAATGAAAAGGGTGAGGTAGCAAGATATAAGGCAAGGCTTGTAGCTCAAGGTTTTTCCCAAATGCCAGGGATAGACTATGAAGAGACATATTCACCGGTAGTTGATGCAACTACCTTAAGATTCTTAATTAGTCTATCTGTTGCGGAAAAGCTACAAATGCGCCTAATGGATGTCGTGACTGCATATCTCTATGGGTCACTAGACACTGACATCTACATGAAAGTCCCCGAAGGACTAAAAATGCCTGAATCTTGCACCTCAAAACCACGAGAAATGTTCTCTATAAAGTTGAGAAGATCCTTGTATGGACTAAAACAATCTGGGCGAATGTGGTACAATCGCCTCAGTGAGTATCTTTCAAAAGAAGGATATAAAAATGATGCAAGATGTCCATGCATTTTTATCAAGAGAACTGAATCAGGTTTTGCTATCATTGCAGTATATGTTGACGATTTGAATATCGTAGGAACACCAAATGAGATTGCAAATACCGCAAAATACTTGATGAAAGAGTTCGAGATGAAGGATCTAGGCAAGACAAAGTTTTGTCTTGTGTTGCAAATTGAACATTTCAAAGATGGAGTTTTTGTCCATTAGTCCATCTATACAGAGAAAATCTTGAAAATATTCTACATGGACAAAGCTCATCCTCTAAATTCACCAATGGTAGGTCGTTCTCTCAATATACATGATGACCCATTTCGTCCTCGAGAAGATGACGAGGAAATCCTTGGGCCTCAGGTACCATACTTGAGTGTTATTGGTGCTCTAATGTACCTGGCCAATAATACAAGGCCAAATATTGCTTTCTCTGTGAATCTGTTATCAAGATACAGTTCAGCACCAACAAGGAGACATTGGAACGGAATCAAAAATTTATTCCGTTATCTTCGAGGTACTCATGACCTTGGATTATTTTATCGTAATTCTCCAAATACTACTCTTGTTGGTTATGCAGATGCGGGATATCTATCTGATCCACACAAAGCCAAATCTCAAAATGGCTATGTCTTCACTTATGGAGAGACAGCCATATCATGGAGATCCACGAAGCAAACTTTGAGTGCAACATCATCCAATCATGCAGAATTAATTGCTCTTTATGAAGCAGGAAGAGAATGTGTATGGTTAAGAAAGGTGATAAAATACATACAGAAAGAATGTGGACTCAGATCAATCAAAGGCAATCCAACGGTGATATATGAAGACAACTCTGCCTGTGTCACTCAAGTGAAAGAGGGTTATATCAAAGGAGATCGGACGAAGCACATATCACCAAAGTTCTTCTTCACTCATGAACTCGAGAAGAAAGGGAAAATTGAAGTTCGACAAATTCGATCAGAAGAAAATCTTGCATATCTCTTCACAAAATCACTGAGCCCCAAGAAGTTTGAACAACTTGTGCGGAAGATTGGAATGTGCCGACTTCGAGAAATCCACTAAATGAATAAAGCTCAGGGGGAGCATTATACGCGTTGCACTCTTTTTCCCTTCGTTCGGGTTTTTATCCCAAAGGGTTTTTCCTGACAAGGTTTTTAATGAGGCAACATCATCAAAGCATATAACAATGAGTTGGTTGTACTCTTTTTCCTACGTTCAGGTTTTATCCCAATGGGTTTTCCCTGACGAGGTTTTAATGAGGCAACATATACTCCAGATGGAATATGTGAATAATGAAAGGTGATCATTCAAGGGGGAGTGTTATACATATATCATACAAGATGAATGATTAACCTTCATTATTATTACCATCTAAATTTTACTATTAGTGGGACATTACCCTTGACTTGTAAGCATAACCTTACTATTAAGTGGGGTATTATACTTGACTTTTAAGCACACCCTCTCCTATAAATAGAGGGCATTTCATGACTAATATACACAAGCAAGAAACACTTAAGCACTTGTTAAATCTCATACAAAGAAGTTCTAGTTTTAGCTTTCTTTGTCTTTTGGTTTAATTATAAGAGGTTTTTACCGAAAATCATCCGTAAAAGTGTCTATATTGCTCTAAACCACCCCTTTAATTGAATATTACCAGAAACCACCCACATAACACTCTCCGTTAGCGAAACGCCACCCATTTTCATATTCCGTTTATAATCCGCAAATTATAAACGGAATATGAAAATGGATTATAATCCGTTAACTATTTACAAGTTAAATCTGTAAATAGTTAACGGATTATAAACGGAATATGAAAATGGGTGGCGTTTCGCTAACGGAGAGTGTTATGTGGGTGGTTTCCGGTAATATTCAATTAAAGGGGTAATTTAGAGCAATATAGACACTTTTACAGGTGATTTTCGATAAAAAAATCCTCTAATTATAACACGGAGTATATAACATGTAAATTCAAATACAACTGGATGAGCTTCCACACGACACGACAACACAGGATGAAACAACCAATGAAGATGGATGACGTTGGGTTTAATATTAGCCACCACTAAATGAGCCCACATACCACACTTGGACGCCTTCTCTATTATTGTCCACCCATACAGTTTTGGCACTTCTCAAACTTAACCACCTCAATAGACCTACCTTAATAGAGAGATAGACTTGTAGGATTCTACTCATACTAACATAAATCAGCTACCTAGTTAGGATAACTTGAGAAGAAGTAAATACTACAAATAACACGCATGTCAAGTAAAGTATTTCTTAAATCTCTTAACAATCGATAATAATTGTATCTTCCCGTAACAACTTAAAATTGTTTATTTATACTCCCTCCGTTCCTAAATATAAGACCCTTTTTCTTTTTTAACACTATTTACGGTCGAAGAGAATCTGTCGAATTCTAGCTATTATATGAGGTAAAATATAGTCATGAGTGTCTTGTTTGATTCATATCAATGAGAAATTTAACAATATCAAAATTTTACAATTTTAACTAACTTGTAACGAGAGATATTGACGAAACAAAACGTGTGTATCGACAAAACTCATTTGAAATAGGAAGATCAAAAGGAGACTCTGGAAGTATTTTATAACAAAATCACCCTACCTTATGAATACACAAATACCCCACCCTACCCAACATATCCTGTGCTACCTGCAATCTTTTTTTACCTACTTTGATACATTATTGTCATTTACAAAACACTCATATTTATAGAAAACTACACATATCAGTCCCACCATGAGGGCAGTGGCAAACTCATGAAAAGGGAAAAGTGAAGCTTAAATCAAATTCTGATTCTGATCAGTCTCAACCCATAGAAGAATTAATTGAAAGCATGTCATCTGTTTGCTTCATCCTGATGCTTCTAATCTTCATCACCATCCCCACTTTAATCTACACCTTCTGTCAAATCCTGAAACGCCCTTCAACAACAACCGACGAGACGGACACTACTGTCAAATCCTCCTCCTCCATCGGAAGGTTGGAGCTGGTGACAGTCGTGGACGTGGCTAAATTGGAGTTAGAGGAGGCGATTGGAGAGTGTCCGATTTGCCTGTCGTCGTTCGAGGAAGGAGAGGAGCTATGGCAGCTTAAGCTCTGTACGCACATCTTCCACGCACCATGTGTTGAGAAGTGGCTACGCACGCGCTCTAGCTGCCCTGTTTGCCGCGCATTCGTGGCGTTTCCCAGGACGCAGAAACAGAGCCTGGTGCGTGAGGTTGATCTTTGGCAGGGGCTTCCTGACTCGTCCGGGATGGTTTGAACTTTAACTGAAACGACGCCGTTTTCTGTGTGATTAATTAGGATGTCGATTAAGGATTAGTGGTGAATGGAAGCTAGGTACCCACCTGGATGCACCTGCAACTTGAAGCTGCTTTGCTTTTTGCTTGATTGGATATAAGAATATTGATGCTCTATAATTGTTTCTAGCCTTGCAATTCTCCGCAAATCGCAATCAATACCAGATTATGATGTTTTTGTTTCGATACTATATTCTACAACTCTAGACGGTATAGATGTTAAGATAGAGTTGTGCTGGTTGGACGTGGCTCCTTTACTAAGTATATAATTTCAGGTTACCTTTCTGACTGTTTTCCTTTCCTTTTTTTTTTTTCTTCCTAAAATAGGCTTTTTTTTAGAAAATATTCCCGATATGGGCTCGTTTTGAAAATAATTCTCAACATAGGCACTCTTATGAGGTTCGGAAATTTTTCACGTATGAGAGAGCGTCTCTCATCCGAAGCAGATTTTTATTTTTTAATTCCCCCGTGTAAGAGATGCTGGCAAAACCAGCGTCTCTTACACATAAAATTTTTAAAAATAAAATTGGATAGGGTGAAAGCTGGGATCAATACGGACCCAACGAAATCGGTCGTGATCGATTCCGATTTCATACGAGCCCATACGAGCCATCCAAACACGAGTAAGTCTTATATAATAATATATACTCCCTCCGTCCCTTAATGTTCTTTCCATTTCATTTTGACACATTTGTCGAGACACGTTTTGCGTCGTTAATATCTCTTATTATATATTTCTAAAAATTATAAAATTTTGATATTGTTAAAGTACTCAATGAGACGAATAAAACAAGATGCCGCATGACCATATTTGTTCTTATAGATTGAGAATAATCTAGTGAATTGTATTGAATTGTGAATAGTGTAAAAATTAGAGATGAGAAAAACATTAGGGGACGAAGGGAGTATATAAAAACTTTGAAAAAAAATAAATTAAAACTGCTTCGGATCATCCGTGAAAATTTATGTGTTTATCAACGTCTCTTACACGGGGGATTAAAAAATAAAAATCTGTTTCGGATCATCCGTGAAAAATTTCCGAACCTCATAAGAGTGCCTATGTTGAGAATTATTTTCAAAACGAGCCCATATCGAGAATATTTTCTAAAAAAAATCATGTTTTCCTACAACTTTAGTGTTGATATTTTATCAGTCTAGTTTAAAATCTACTAAAAAAATCACTTTCTGTTGAGTGATATTTGTCCCCATTAATATGGTCAAAATTATACGGATTTCTACCAATATATTATTATCCATTACAGAACTACCTTTGTTCCTTTCAGTAATTCTATTAAGGTTAACAAGTGAAAGGCAAAAAATATTATAATGGTTTAATGGATCAACATAGAACAACATAGAACCGGTTGAAACCCATCCCTGCATATAGTGTAGATGTAAAAGTCCGATCCAAAAAATGAGAAAATCTACACTGTAAAGAATTATTTATATTGTGAGAATCTGGGTCCAGACAAGACAAGAGTGTAACAAAGAAAACACCAAAAGAAAAGGAAAAAAAAAAAAGAGAAGCGACCTGATTAGCCTCTCGGTGAACAAGGCAATAAAAATATTAGATTTTTCTATCTTATGTCCTTAAAATGCTTGTAATAATTTTTTTTATTAAATTTACTCAAAGTTTATAACTTTGTATTGAAATAAAACTTTCTTTTTAAAAAAAATGCACAATAATTACATCAATCAAACTTGAGATCCAATTGTATATGAGGTTACACAAAACTAGTATCCAACCATCACACCAAGTGAACGTTGGTATCTAATTCAACAATTTTGAAGCCCTAAGGCAAAACGCAGGACATCGACGAGCCCTTTGGGCTATAATCTCAAAGCCCAAAGCCAAGCTTGTACTCCTATACTAGTGTCACCAAAATTATACTTTAGTCCGAATCAACATAAGTTAAGTCTCTCCCAAATTGTACTCCTAAAATTGCAATGAAACGATCTCACATTTCGTCTTACACAGATCACAAATGGCAGATCCAGCTTTTCCTCCTCCTCTTCATCTCCTCCCTCCTCCTAATCTTCTCCCTCTCTCTCCTCCAACCCCTCACTTCCTCGCCCAACTCCCACCACACAGAATCTCCGCTTCCCAGCCTCCCTCGATTCGCCTACCTCATCTCCGGGACCAGAGGCGATGGCCGACGCATCCTCCGCCTTCTCAAGGCCATCTACCATCCCCGCAATTACTACCTCCTGCACCTCGATCTCGAAGCCTCCGACCAAGAGAGGCTCGATCTCGCTAAGTCAGTGAAGTTGGAGACTGTTCTGAGGGCTTTTGAGAATGTAATGGTGATTGGGAACCCTGATCTGCTAACATTCAAGGGACCGACGGTAATGGCTTCTACTCTTCATGCGGTGGCTGTGTTGCTCAAGCAGGCAAACGATTGGGATTGGTTTATCAATCTCACTGCTTCTGATTATCCTCTCATCTCGCAAGACGGTTGGTTTCATATCAAATTCTCTGCTCTCCTTTATGTTCAAGGATTTGGTTTAAATTTTACAAATGGTAGACCTCTTTAGGAATCGGAGCATCGTCTTTTAATTGGATATAGAATCTCTGTAGGGTCTGTTAAGGTTAAAAATTTGGATGCCAAATATGGACTATCATCAGAAGTTAGAATCTTTACTTATGGCCCTCTTTACAAAAAGAGTAGGATAAAAGGTGTGAAATTAGATAGTTTTGGTATGCTGCATTTGAAGCAGTGCTACCAGTTTAGAGGACTTTGGCTGTATTTTGTTGTAAGGATTGTACTGCAAGATGGCAAGATCATGTGGTCTTGATTTAGGTTTTTATTTTCCTAGCTTTTCATTAAGTGAAGGAGGACTAGGTAACAGTGAAAAGATAGAAGGGCCCTGCCTCTGCACTTAGAAGGACAATATTGTCCCTTATCTACTCATGTTGGTCATTGATTAGTCGATCACTTCGCAAATTCGTGGAATGAAATTCTGTAAATTTGCAGTAACTGCATCTAGTTTTTGGAGCTTGTGGAGTTATACCCTGTGCAGCTCCATGGGTGCATATCTTCTACCTACTAGATGACTTCTGATTTGCATGCGCATGAACTTAATGAAGTTGCTGAGTTTTTCTGAGTGCTTAGGTTGAAAGTTAATTAACAAGATGGGGGAATATGTTGTTCACTTGTTTGTGGGATGAAAAAAAGTTTCCTTCACCAATTTGTTTACTTTGTGCTTGGTTATTAGTTATTACTCGTGATCGACATGTTTTTTAAGTATGTTCTCAAGAGTTTTGGTTATTAAAGGTGAATGAAGTGTTTTTAAGTATGTTCCTTTAGTTGCGACTACTTGCGAGGTTTCCTGGTTTTGATTGTTATGTTTTTTCCTTTGTCAGATCTTCTGCACATCTTCTCATATTTGCCTAGAGAGTTGAACTTTCTTGAGCACTCAAGCGATATTGGTTGGAAAGAGTAAGACGACTGCTTTTTCCTCAAACTCTTTCTTTTATGTTGTTCCAGACGATATCAAGTTTCCACCTTTTTTGTTAGAAATCAAATATCAAAAGTTAATTTCACATATTTTCCTGCAGGAACCAAAGAGGAAGGCCAATCATTATTGATCCAGGCTTGTATCATACAAAGAAATCTGGTATCTTTTGGGCCAAAGAAAGAAGATCATTACCAGCTGCATTCAAATTATTTACTGGTAACCTTTGTACACATTTTGCGTCCTTACAAATTAAAAATCTTAATTTCACTTCAGTGACCAGATAATCCTGTTTGCAGGTTCTGAATGGGTGGTGCTAACAAAACCGTTTCTTGATTTCTGCATTTGGGGGTCTGATAATCTCCCACGCACTTTACTAATGTATTATACCAACTTCATTTCATCGTCAGAAGGCTATTTCCACACTGTCATCTGTAACCACCAAAATTACCAGAACACAACGGTTAACCATGATCTTCGGTTCATTAAGTGGGATAATCCTCCAAAGGCGCACCCTATGAATCTGACCCTAGAACACTTTGATGAAATGGTACAGAGCGGTGCTCCATTTGCACGTAGGTTTGCAGAGGATGATCCTGTTCTTGACAGAATCGATCATTATCTCTTGGGAAGGGAATCTGGGTCGTTTATACCGGGTGGTTGGTGTTTGGGGAAAGACAGTTGTGTGACTCACGGGAGTATAGATGCTTTGAAGCCGAGTGTTAACTCAAAGAGACTAGAAAAACTCGTGCTCAAGCTTCTTGATCCAGAAATCTTCAGATTCAGTCAGTGTAAATAACTCTCATGTCAATGTCCTGAACTCTTGGTTATAGTCTGTGAAATCTGTATTGCAAATATGTGTACATGTCCATATTGCCAGTTTTTGGGTAAATACCTCAAAATTGTAATGTTTTTTAAGTTTTTGATGCATCACTTTTTTAAGTTATATGAAAATACCTTGCTGATGTGACAATTATAATAGAGTTGTTAATAAAAATTTTAAAAGAGTTGTCAACAAATTTTTTAACAAAGCTGCCAACAAGAATAATAAGTTGTCAACACCAATAATAACCCTTTGTTGACGTGGAAATTATAACAGATCTGTCAGCAACATTTGTCAACAAATTTTTTTACAGAGCTGTCAACAAAATTTTTAACAGAGCTGTCAACAAATTTTTTTGACAAATGTTGTTGACAGCTCTGTTATTATTCGTGTTGTCAACAACATAACAAAATTGTCATCACAAGTAATTAATCTGTCAGCACGAATAATAATAATTTGTCATCACGAGTAATTAAACTGCCACCATGAATAATAATTTGTCAACACAGAAAACAATCTGTCAAACGCCACTAATAACGTGTCAACAAACAACAAATGATGTCAACACTACAAATAAGTTGTCAACACGACTAAATAAGTTGTCAACACGACTAAATAAATTGTTTACACGACTAATACACGGTCAATAACATACAACATGAGTAATTAAAATGTCAACGCGAACAATAATTTTTCAACACCACTAATAACTTGTCAACACGGCTAAATAATATGTTAACAACCAATAAAAACATTACAACAACACACAAATAGTGTCAACAACTAATAGCTAGTAGGAATCCATTATGATCTAGTGTTAAATTGTCAACACCACTTATGATACCTTGAAATCAATGAAATCAGTCTTCTTGAAGAAGTAATCCATATAGTGGAAGAGAATGACAGTAACAGTATGACAACAACAGTGTAAAAATCAGATTCTCCGTATAAAGAAGTGAAGTGCAAGAGGATAAAATGTATTGTGATTCCTGACTAGACATTAATGGAGATTTCTTCTGATAGCATCTTCTCATCAAGCAAATGGGCAAATCCTTAGTGGAGTACTTCCTTTGCCACCTCTACTCAATCATACAACTTGAGCTAAGTTACAAATTACCGCCTCTTGACAAGGACCACTAATACCTTAATCCAATAACTCCTTTGTATTGTTTTAAAATCAAAAACATTCTTCACTGTACATCAGCATAACAAGAAAATCACAAAAACTGGAGGACAACACAATTAATTCATCCAGCTAGGGTTTCCGGTGACCAGAAGAGAAACAGAAATTTAAAAATGAAATTAAACTTGATTGCAAACTCACCTAGTGTAATCAGCTTAAGGTTTTCACGGATGAACAAATCACAGGCACGGGATTTGGGAATTTCTTCGATTCATCCACCGCTGCCTGGAGTTGTTATTGCAAATCCGGATCCAAGAAACAACGATCGAGAATCCATCCCGAGAAACCGAATCATAAAACAACAAGCGATTGAATCTAAACCGACATGAGAAAAACTTTCTTGAAACTCACACAAGACAAATGCAAGCTCCGATCTGCATTAGTATCGCTTTCGACAATGACTAGCGATCTACCTCCTCCTTCATGGAAGGCCCGATCCAGTCCACGCCTCACCTCCTCCCACCCCGGATCTGGAGTAGCAGATCTAGTTCGCGAAGGTTTGATCAGTGTTTGTATTGTGTTGCGGAAGGTTTGATCGGTAAAAACAATCAGATCTGGTTCGTGAAGTCCACAGAGGCCGACGACGGAAGCGGAGGATCCATGAGAGCCGACGGAGATGGTTAGAAAGAAGAAAGGAGGAGGTCGAGAAGATGAGAGGGAGAGTTGCAGAGGTTTAGATCTGGGAAAGGAGAAAGGGGTAGGGTAGAAATTAACTATTTAATTGTAGGAGCGTAGTTATTGGAACTATTGTGCCCAATAGGGCATTGGGCACAAATAGTTTGTCCATATTGTTGTTATAGCTCGCCTTGTCCCAAATTGGGCCAAGGACAAAGCCCATTGATCCCGGCCTGATTGGTCCATTCATCCCTTATCACATACTGCTCATCAAGCTAAGAGGGAAAGAGGACCATATCTGAGAATCAAGCAATGTCTTTCTCACAAACTCTTAGATAGCTGCCTCTGAAAGCAACGAAATTTGTAGCTATATCTATGAGTGAATGGGGTAAGAATATTCTGGATATACTGTACATTGTAGCTACCGTTTGTTTTGGCTTCGAATTGATTCTTTGTGAGTTGTGAGTTGTGACCACTTATATGACTTGAAATTTTGAATAGATGGTCAAATGAACTGTGAGTGAATGAATGAATCAATGCATATAAAGAACAACCTTTCTTCTTTTTGGCAATGTGTATGTCCTTTCTCCCTCTTATCCTAGCATATGGTAATGCTTTAATTTGAACGACAAATTAAAATGGTTGAATTCACCTATACCCAACTCAAATATCTTACCTAACTATATTAAAATTAGGTTAATTTGGTAAAAATTTCCAACTAGGGATGAAAACAATTTACCCAAAGTCGAGAGATGTACAATAAGCTCACACAACACAACTCAATCATTGATATTGATAGGAATAAAGAAAGAATAACATGTTTTAGAGAGACAAATGGTCAATAAAGAATCCCCATGGATAACAAGCATCCTCAATCTATATGAACTTCAATGCTAAAATGCCAATCTTATGCAACCAATTTGTCTCACATGGGTCTCAACTCTCAGGTACGCACTGTGATCAAACTTCGATTTTTTCTCTCAAAATGACCTGAACGGACATGATCGACAGATTATGAACATTAGTTTGTTATCTGTGAACGCGAAAAACTTTGCACTTCGTTTTTCTAGGGGTGTTTTCACCCAAACTTTCCTCGTGGACTGGCCCTAAGACAAGATAGTAATGCTAACAAAGTCAGGATAAACTAGGACGGATAATCGGATCCATACTCGCGTGATGGCGTCAAAATGACTTTTTCATACACACACAGATATAGATAGAAAAGCTTATGCACATTTCACCCAAAAAAAGTTATGTACACTTAAAAGCCACTTAAGAGCCTAGGAACAATTGAACATATGCTAGAAAAAGCATATGAACATACTTATAAGAAAAGATATAATGTAAGTTCGCAAATGGTGATTTTTAACCTAGAAATATCTCGCTATCTTTGTTCGTTATTACTTAAAAAGCAAGATAATTCTACATTCACAAAATTTATTCATGATTCTAGAACCTGCAACTGGCACTAAGGTTAATTTTTCAAATTTATTATCATCTTTCCATCTAGATTCTCCACATACATCACTTTTTACACCAGTCTCAAATAGCTTCATAATTCAGAGAGCAAGAGTGACATCTCAGCACTTATTTTATAACTATATAATGTATGATCATATCTTTCAGCAAACCGGCCTTTCATACAAACTTATATTTTTTTTCTCAAGAAGATAGATCTGAGAGTGAGCAGGCAAAAGCTCAAATTGGTTGGGATTCTTGTACAGTATATCGAGTATGCAGTGCAGACCCACCACTCTCCAAAGCAACCCAATACACTTTTTTTCATCTTTTAATAATTCCAAACTTTATAGTATTTTAATACTAAAATAACCCATTTCACATAATTAATAATTAGATTTGAACCTTAACACAGAGCATATGCTGAATGATCTCTCTTTCTTTTTTCTGTGTGTGTCTCTGTCAAAGTATAGTGTCATGTACATCCTGGCTAAGGAAGACCACAAACCTTCACAGTCTGTATATCATTTGAGAGAATCTAATAGAAAGCTTATAGACTAAGCAACAAAGAGAAACATGCATGAAATCATCTCTTCCCCCACTTTCTAATATTTTTATATCATAAAAACCAATATGCTCTCTATAAAGCTAGAGTGTATGCCATGGTCTACCCCCTGGTTAAACATATGTAACATGCAAGTATATAATATCACACATTCACACTAGATATATTCTCTCTACGTTAGAATTTAGTATATAATATCACACATTCACACTAGATATATTCTCTCTACGTTAGAATTTAATTGTCTAGTAGGATTCTCCTCGTTAAGATTTAATTACTATTTTTGCCTGGTTCTCCTAGATTTGACCTCATATTTAACAGAGATCTTGTTTGAACCAATTTTTTTTTTTTACACTGAATTAAAAACGCTATCTCGATGCGTTTAACTTTTGATTTTAAAAAAAATGATTTTATACCACGGCTATGAAAATTCTTGGGTATAAGACGTGGCGTTTTAAAATCAACATTATAACCCATATTTCAAATAGTTCTGGGACTTTATAATCTGGAGTTTTACAGAACCGAGGTAAAAGGTATACTTTATAACCCGAATTTAACATAACCGTGATATAAAGTCAATTTTTAAACTTCACGTCGTGTTTTAAACCGGTGTAAGACTCAATTTTGTAAATATTAGTGCAAATGTCACGAACATTCATTCTTACAATCATGAGTATTAGTGTCCATAACCATGGATTTTTATGTTCAATTTCGTAAAATATTGGTGCAAATTCATAAACATTGACATTGAGTTTTGAAATCATTGAGCGGAAAACATAATCTCCATTGAAGGAGAGGAGAAGAAGAGAGGGAAGATATTTTGTGTTATTGAGAATGTGCCAAAAGGGTTTGTTACAGATCAGAATATATATGTGCCTCTGTGCATACAGAGAGGACGTGGCCTATGTGGCAGATGCCTTACATAATTAATAAAGGACACAATATTAATAATCCAACACCCCTCTCAAGATTGTGGAGACTCTTGTATACTAATCTTGGCGAAAATATTGTGCAACTGTACTCCCGGGAGGTTCTTTGTGAGGAAGTCCGCTAGTTGTTCTTGTGTAGGCACATGTGGCAAGGAAATAAGTCCTTCAAGCAATTTCTCTCGTGCATAATGGCAATCCAGCTCAATGTGTTTTGTCCTTTCGTGGAAGACTGGATTCCTAGCAATGTAGATTGCTGATTGATTATCACACTTCACTGGTATAGGAGTAATGCCATCAACTCCTAATTATGCTAAAAGTCGGCTCAACCAAGCCAATTCAGTGCAAATTCGCCTCAGAGATCTATATTCTTCTTCGGCTGAAGACAGTGAAACACTTTGTTGTTTCTTTGATTTCCAAGAAATTAGTGATCCTCCCAGAAAAACACAAGGTGTTGCTCTAGCCTCAAACTTATCTCTACCACTCTTCAATGTGGATGCAAAGCATAAACAACCAAAGTTGCGCATGCTCATAGTTTGGAGGTTTGTGGTAGAGAAGCTCATAAGGAGTTTTGTTGCCTAAAACTTTAGAAGGCAATCTGTTGATCACATAGGCTGCTGTCAACACACTCTCCCCCCAGAACTTCTTAGGTAGCTTAGAATGGAACATGAAAGATCTTGCTATTTCCAAGAGATGTCGATGTTTCCTCTCCACAACTCCATTTTGTTGTGGAGTAGCAACACAGGAGGTCTAGTGTTCAATCCCTTGGGAAGACAGATAAAGAGATGTCTCTTTACTGGTACCAAGTTCTAAGGCATTGTCACTTCTTAGAATCTTGACAGTGCGAGCAAATTGTTTAGAGACCATTGCAATAAAACTCTTGAGCAAATCAAATGCATTACTCTTGGAAGACAACAAATGAACCTAAGTAGAACGAGTGAAGTCATCAACAATAGTAAGAAAATATTTATAACCATTGAAAGTCACTGTATTATAAGGACCCCATACATCCACATGAATCAACTCAAAAGGGAATGTAGAGGTTATAGAACTTAAGGGAAAAGGAGTTCTGGTTTGTCTAGACTGTGCACAAACAACACAAGACTGCATTTCAGCCTTAGAAGACTCTGTAATATCAATAAAACTCAAAGATTGCAATTTATAAAGGGGTAAGTGACCCAGACAAGAATGCCACAACTTCACATCACTCTTGTGCTGCACAGAAGCTACTACTGAAGAAGTCATTCCAGCCTTAGCCTGCACCTGGGAATCCAACAGGTACAAGTCCTTGTAAGCCCTACCAATCTGTATCACCTTCTTCATAAAATGAGCCTGTAACAAGCAACTTCTAGGTGTAAATAAAACTCTGCAATGCATATCACTACAAGAAAAACCATTTATAGCAACGACAAAAGTCGTTGCAAAATAAGCAAAGTCGTTGCTAAAATGATTTTTGGCAACGACTTTTGTCGTTGCCCGTAAGCCCGTAGTTAAAGGCTATTGCAACGACTTTTTTCGTTGCAAAAAAAGATATCTTTAGCAACGACAAAGGTTGTTGCAATAAATAAGGCGTTGCAAAAAACAACTGCTTTTGCAACGACATTTGTCGTTGCAAAATAATAGACGTTTTTGCAACGACAGTTGTCGTTGCAAAATAATTAATGTTTTTGCAACGACATTTATCGTTGCAAAAGGTTAGGTTCAAATGCATTATGATATAGCAACGACATTTGGGGTCTATTACAATGACTATTTCATTGCGCTATATGTGGGCACATATCCTACGAACAACATCAGTATACCAAAATCTATTGCAACGACATCAGTAAACCAAAATCTATCGCAACGGCAAAATTGTATTGTTACAATAAATCATGGCATATACAAACCTTTTGTTTTACAATCAAAATATTAAGATGGCTCATCCTGCTAAGTATTCTATCATATCCAAATTATTACAATATTTTATCCTCTCAATTTCACCAAAACAAGATGCAAGCTTTTCTAGCCCACCATTTCCAAGTGAAGCATTTGGTTCCTGTTGCAAACAAAACCAAAACAGTCATACTTACAAGCCTACATTTACAATACAGTTAACATTACAAATTAAGACTGCAGCAATTCATTGCATGACACGCTCAAAAAACAGTAAAACTAATGTACACTTACATCAACATTAAAGACGACAATTTCACATGCACGAATGGGATCCTTACTCATATGCAGGAACAATATATCACCCTGAAACAAATATGAGAAACAATTACAATGATAATGAGCATCCCTGAATTTTAAACTAGAAAGAAATGCCACAATAACAAAATCCTCCAATATGATTCAGCAGTAACTAAATTCTCAGTTACTACCAAAACTGGGAGCAACTTGTATAACATTTCCTTCACAACTTCAACAGATCGGAAGAAGCTGCTCCCACAAAAGTCCTCTAACAAATGGATAGGTTTTTTCATGACATATCAATATAATCAGTGGCAGCTCCGTCCATTGCAAATCTGATTATCAATTACATGAGAGGCATAAGCTGACAGGAGCACCTGTACGTTTTATCTCTTTACAGAAATTAGAATTCTTTACCAAGTTCCTAAAGCCTAGGGAATGATGGACAAATTACAAAAAAAAAAAAACTTATTTCAGCAACTTGAGAACATTGATATTGTGTCTTTGTTTTGCAAAATGTGTAAAATATTTAAACAACTGCTACCAGTATCAAGGAAATCAGAGATTAATGTCATTTAAAACACATTCCTAACAAACTAGCTATTATGGTCTTGATAATTTGGCATGTAAACAAAACACTACAAAATGGTATAGAAATGACTCTGCGACTTTAGAATACGCTTATGATTCAAACTTCTTTCAAGAAATTCACCTACTTGAAATCTTCATACACGTCAACAGAATTTTATACCCACTAAAAAGGCTATTATGGAGCTGATGAAAACTCACTCTTTGCAAACCAGGTTCCATGGTTCCAGAAAGAACAACAACGACATGCGACTCACTACCAGTAATGCACATCAATGCCTTCCATATGATCAGTGTAGAAAGAACAAGTAAGCCAGTAAGACATGAAATATTATCTAACAATTGCACATGACAGAATTTTAGGAAAATCTAATACTAGAATCACAAAAGCTTAAGAGCCAGTCTACTAACACTCGTCAATGACGGATGACAGATTCAGTTAAATTCATTCGTTTTATGAGATTTACTTGAATCATACATACATCCCCGATTAAAGCACTCACTATTCATTGATCTACACGCAAAAGTCAATCATCCCAAATGACTCCAAATTTGAATTTTCGGACAAAAGAAATTGAAGCAACGACTAAAGTACAAAAAGATCCAATCTTTCATTCAAGAAACAAACTTAGCATAATCTCTTACTCTAATTAGCATACACGGAGATCAGAAAATCAAACAATGACCTGGAAACCCTAAATCTAAACCCGAAGCAGTAACTCAGATTCACGAAACACCACATAATTACACTATAGTAGTGTTGAATTAGGGCAAATTCGATGAGAAAGAAAGGGTAAATAGAGAAGAAGAGAGTTACCCAAGCTGACGAATCTGAATGGATTTGATAGAATCGATTGTCTCCCCGTGCATCCCCATGAATTGGATCTCACTGGTATTGGAAGGTTGTTTGAATGACATGTACATTTGGATATATTTTGCAGATACCATGTTGGCCAAGCTTTGTCTCTTAATCTACAGGCCAACCTCACATCTCCGTCTGCAAGAAGCTCATACAAACATAGATAAATGGTAGATAGAAGAGAAATATATTTTTAAAAAGTAGAGGACAGATGGTTGGACCTCACAGTTTAGATGACTGGCTTGTGTGGATGGCGAGCAGGGGCTCTTGGCACAAATTTCATCTATAACAACACTGAGGATTCAAGGAAATCCAATATTAAGAGATGAAATTAAAAGGTAAAACAATGTCAAATACCTTATTTGGAGCACTTGGTTTTGAATCCATATTATAAACTGAGTAAAAGCATGGCAATTATGTCCAAAAATCAAAGCAATGAAGAGAAGTAAGTGCACCACAGTATACGTAATAAATCATCAACCAAATATCAACAATAAACAAAATAATGAAAAAACAGATGAATAGAAAAACCATGGTCATCTTTTAATCATAACTACATCCATTCAGCAAACAATAAATAAATATGAATTGAACTCACTGGACATATAGTGAAATTATCTTGTTTTCAAAATGAACCGAAAGAGCGAAATTTAACCTATACACAAATCAAAACATTTACAAAAATAGGAGATACCAAAAATGAAAGAGGAAAATCAGAAATAAGTAAGTGAAAAAAAATCAGTAAGTGAAAATTAGAAATCAAGATAATTTTCGCTCAAGTTTTCTTTTCAGAGAGTTTTTAAGCCAATAAATGCTTGGCATCATTCTCAAGTTTTCCCACAGTAGGCACATCCAACAAGATATGGTCTTCAAAGAAGAGTGAAAACCAAATTGAAAATAATATGCAGTGGGAGGAGAAAAATGGAAAAGAATTGTTTATCCTAACTCATCATAGGAGGAAAACATGAAAGAATTATTCCTAATAATCAATCAACCAAATCTCATCTAAGGCTTACCACGTATGCCCAAAAAATCCACGAAATGCAACACTTAATAATGAAAACTCAGAATATTCACATAGAGTATTCGCCGAATACCTTGAATACAACATTCCCTGAGGCACATCCGAACACAACCCCCGGTGAAGGCTTCACTTTCGTCCTTGTACGGTGGAGGATTCGGTGGGAAGAAGGCGAACTTCGATGGAAAGTGGATGAGACAAGGATTAGGGTTGAGGCGGCGTTTGTGCGAGCCTCTTCGAGGATTTTAGGGTTCGATTCAGACGGAGATGATGCTGGCGAGACACCCGAGGTAAGAGATGTGGCGAGAGACCGGAGGTGAGAGATGCGGCAGTGAAGAGGGATGAGAGGAGGAGGGAGAGAGCGAGGGAGGGCAAAGATGGAGACGAGCGAGGGAGAGAAAAGATAGAGACGAGCGAGGGAGAGAGTGATACGGCAGATAGGGTTGTTCAGATTCAGAGATTGATGTTATTTTTCTCTTTTCAAAGAGTTTTTGCAACGACAAAATAATCAACATTTTATCGCAACGACAAATAATCGTTACCTTTACTCGTATAACTTTTATTGCAACGACAAGTTTCGTTACCTTTTCTTTGTGACATTTATTGCAACGACTTTTTTGTGACATTCACACTCCTCCCGCCCATATTTCAGAAAGAGGGAAATAAAATTTGAATATATTGCAACAACTATAGCAACACTAAATAAAAGTCGTTGTTAATGTATATTTTTTGCAACAACAAATTTTAGTCGTTGCAATAAATGATTTTTCTTGTAGTGTATCTCTAACCAGCTTTCCAACAGACAAGAGATTGCATCTAAATACTGGAACAAGTAAAACATCTTTCAGAATCAAGGTGGGTAGAACTCTGACACTTCCAGTCTGCTTAACTGATACACTAGTCCCATTAGGTAAACTGATGACAAAAGGTGTGGACAAGGAACATGTAGTAAGAAACAAATCTACATCATTGGCCATGTGACAACTAGCTCCACTGTCCAGTATCCAGGTATGTTTATCAAAAACTTGAGACAAGAATGAGGAGGTACCTGCAAAACCAGCAAAATCATCTGTCCCTGAGGTAGAATTCTTTCCTGAAGTAGTACCAACCAAACTTAAGAGCTTGGTTATCTGCTCAGCTGTGAGATCATCCAAGGCTGAGCCAACAAATTTCCCATCCTGTCTCTTGTTCCTGTCTCTATAATTCTCTGGGAATCCATGTAAGAAAAAACACTTGTCAACTGTGTGGTTCTTCTTCACAATTGGTGCAATAGAGAGGCTTCTTCTCTGACTTCCCTTTGTAAGAGCTAGGCCTACTAGACATAGCATTCATTGTTGCACTGTCACTTTGTGGTTGAGTGACAGTCTGCATTTCTCTTTGTTTCTCCTCTTGGAGAAGCATAGCATAGGCCTGAGAGACACTAGGGAGAGGCTTCAACATAAGTATGCTTCCCCTTACAGAAGTATAAACATCATTTAATCCCATCAAGAAGTGAACCAGGCGTTCATCATCCTCAAACTGAGCAAATTCTTTCACAGAACCACAAGAACAAGCAGGAAAACTGCGCAAACTACTAAGCTCATCCCATAAGATTTTCATACGAGTATAGTAAGAAGAAATAGAACATGTGCCTTGAACAAGAGCATTAAGCTCCTTCTTGACCGAGTAGAGCTGAGCTTCACTGAGCTGTCCAAAGCGAGTATTGAGTTCTTCCCAGATTTCACGAGCTGTCTCACTGTAGAGTACACTGCGTCAGATCTCCTTGCTCAAACCATTCAATAGCCAGGCCCGAATCATGTCGTTGCAACGCTGCCAACGATCGAAGGAAGGATCTGGTGAAGGAGGCTGAACAAGAGTCCCGGTGACAAAACAGAGTTTGTTTTTAGCAGAAAGAGCGATTCTCATGCTCATTCGCCATTCTCCAAAATTAGAGCCATCAAATGACTCAGTAACCAGGGACAAGCCTGGGTGATCACTAGAATGAAGGTATAGAGGGTCATTGTTGTTGTTGTTTGAAGTAGAAGAATCTGAGACCACCATTGAAGGTAAATGTCAAGAAAGCTTGGGGAAAAGTTTGTAGAAGAGAAGAAGATGCAGAGAAGCATAAAATAACTCCAGATATAGCGCCTGAAGCTCTGATACCATGAAATCATTGAGCGGAAAACATAATCTCCATTGAAGGAGAGGGAAGATATTTTGTGTATTGAGAATGTGCCAAAAGAGTTTGTTACAGATCAGAATATATACGTGCCTCTGTGCATACAGAGAGGACGTGGCCTATGTGGCAGATGCCTTACATAATTAATAAAGGACACAATATTAATAATCCAACAAGTTTCCACATGAACACTGATATACATAACATAACCATGATAATGAGCGTTCCCAAATTATATAAACTGTTGTAACAGAATCGAAACGAGAACAATAAACGCAAGAAAGACACAGAGATTTACGTGGTTCACCAAATTGGCTACAAGAGGGTTTGATTAGGGTTTACATATAAGCGACTATATATAGCGCTAAACAACCCTATAAGCCCAACCACAAAACTGATAGGCCTATTAAAGCTCATACAACAGAGACCGTATCTCGTGCTACCTGTCGCAGTATGTGATTCAAGACATTCTAACATAAACAAAAGTCATGAACACCTGCAGTTAGTTGTTAGTTGTGATGAACATATGTAAACATAGCCACGAACACAAGCCTTATCATGATAAGTTGCTACCTAAGAGATAATTGTTATTTGTATAGGACCATATATACATTATACCATATATATATATATGAAGAGAATTTAAAGAAAAAAGGAAAAAGTATATGGTAGCTATATAACGGAGCAAAAGCCGTTTCTTTTATTTTGGTCTCTTCATTCTTTCTTCCTCATTCCCAATTCATCCATCCCCTTTTGCTTTATAATTTGCTCATCTTCTTTAACAAAAAACAACACTCTTCTGCTATCTTCTCTCTCTCTTTGGCTTCCTGATGTTATATTCTCCACTCCCACTAACCTCCTTTTGCTAAAGAACATCCTCCATAGCAACTAAAGAAGAATTCCTTCCAAGAATTTTATAAAAGTTTAAAATTACACCCATGGATTTTTCCTCCATCCCTGCTTATCTTGATCCTTCCAACTGGCAGCAACCACCTCCACCCCAACACCAACAACAACATCAGGTTCATTTTATTTGCTCTTTAATTATTCACCTTTTCTCTCTTTAGTTTGTTTTTATGCTTAATTTGTTGGTTTAATTCCCATGGATGAGTACTAACTCTACACCTTCTTTGTTATAAAGATAAAGATAAATATTCCATGTTCCACCTTGTTTGTCTTTTGAGTTTTTATGTGGGTAATCCTTGGTTGAATATACTAGTATATATCTACAAATATATTTCATCTTTTTGACCTATGTTTTGATGTGTATCCAAATCTTCAGAACAACAATAATCATGCGCATGGATTCAGCATCAACAACTCAAACCCACTCCTACCACCACCGCCACTCCCACCTCCGCTACAAGGGCCAGTCCCGCCTCAACCGGGCCCAATGGGCGGGTCCATAAGGCCCGGTTCAATGGCGGAACGGGCCCGAATCGCCAACATTCCGATGCCGGAGCCTGCCCAAAAATGCCCTAGATGTGAGTCCACCAACACCAAATTCTGCTACTTCAACAACTACAGCCTCTCCCAGCCCCGCCACTTCTGCAAGACGTGCCGCCGCTACTGGACACGTGGCGGCGCCTTACGCACCGTCCCGGTTGGCGGCGGCTGTCGTCGCAACAAACGCTCCAAATCCGCCACCTCGTCGAAATCCGACCGCTCCGCTTCGACCGCGGCGGCCGCCACCTCGTCCGCCAGCTCGGCGCTCTCGGGCGGGGTGGAGGGCCTTTTCGGGCTGACTCCGCCCCCTTTATCCGGGCTCAGGTTTATGAGCCCGATGTCGGATTTCGGAGGATTAGGGTTTCATTCCGGTGGAGATTTAGGGTTACTTGGAGGAGGGATGGATCATCAATGGAGGGTTCCGGCGACTCCGCCGCCGCCCCAATTCCCGTTTCTCGGCGCGTTGGACGCGGCGGCGGGGTACGGACATCCGTATTCCGGCGTGGAGCGGTCGGTATCGACCTCCTTCGGACGGTCGAAGGGGGTCGATACCGCGCCGGTGAAGATGGAGGGGCGCCACTTTAACCTAGGAATGTTGAGTAATTTGCATGGGAGTGTGGTGGCCGGAGAACACTTTAACTGGGGCGGTGGTGGTAGTAGTAGTAGTGGTGGTGGAGGAAATGCATGGACGGATATGGCGTCAGGAGTAAACAACTCATCATGTTCAACAACAAGCGCCTTGTAAGATCGAGTAAACTTATCCAATTTCTTAATCGTCATGTTACAATATAGTATGTTTTATTTTGTTATTATGGAGGGTTGGTTGATTTTTTTTGTTAAGAGTGGTGTTTAGTTTATTGGGTTTTAATGACTATGGGTTAGTTATTTCATGAGTTTTAGTAAAGGTTAAGTTGAAGCCTCTCACGAATGACGATGATCGATCGATTAGAGCTCTCCTATGTTTGTAATGGATTTGAGCCCTACCTAAATACCAGAATATTATTTTCCTCTACTTCTATAATCCTTTTGTTTTTCTAATATCTTGGTAATTATCTAGGGTGCTTAATCTCTATGTTGCTTGGAGGCCCGACGAGGTTATTGTATGAGATAGCTTTGCTATATACTAGGTCACACAAAGTTGTCTAGTTTTTAGGCACAACACCATTAATAAACATGTTATCAACGCAATCAGTTAACAACAATCTTTTGATATATGAAAACAACCATCTTTCGATGATTAAAAATCTACTTGTATATAGAAGTTGTGAGTTTAGAGACGAACTTAGGTTATAAATTTATTCCTAAGTGCTAACCTAGTTTCTATCATAAGCTCTCAAATCAAGACACATTATGACTTACTTAATGTTCTAAGCAAGAACAACTCTTTTGACTCTTTCTTCTTCTTTATCAAGATGCAATCTTCAATCCTTCAAAATGCATAAGTGTTAATGTCGTCTGAATGAGTATATATATATGCAACTAAGATCATATGTAACAATATCGGCTAAGATATTTATTGCATAAGAGATCTTCATTCCATAAATACATCCATATATCCTTTAAACTTGATGTATATACAATTAATATTAACCACATAACCTTTAAACTTCTAATCCATTTGATTGATTTTCAAAATTATTTATATATGTATAAGCACTAGATCGAATTTCGTTCTTATATTATATTGTTCATATGCATGTATAAGCCATGTGTGTGCATGACATTATAGTGTTTATGTGTGAACTTTACTTTACTATTAACATAAATATTGTAACTTTTTGTGTCATGCACGGGATAATATAAGAAAATATAACAATTTGTATATAATAATACTGTATTAAGTAAACGATCTAAATAATTATTAGATTAACGTTTTAAAAAATACTTTGATATGTTTGTAAATGTTCAAATCAAAGGATATAATTAATTTATAAGTATTGTATCATTTGGTGTAAGAGAATGGAAAAAATGAAGAATATAAAAGACAATGGAATATTTTAGATAAATTCAGAACAAATAGTTAAATTTCTTAACAATTTTCCTAAAATTACTTTCATGGCTCTGAAAAGAATAGCTTTAATGGAGTGTATAAGATAGATTTTCATTTTTGAGATATATAAAGTCTCCTAACAATATCTCATATTTAATTAAAAATAATTTTAAAATATTTAAATTAACAAAATTAAAATAAAGTAAAAAAAAATAGTGTTGGTGGGGGAGAGAATTGGATCAAAATCACTTACACGTACACTGATTATAGTACATAGTGTAAGTCCCGTGATATTCACGGGCAATTATGTAAATGTATTTTTTATGTATAAGATTTTGTATATTTATAAATTATATTATAAATTATTTTATTAATAACTATTATAAAGAATAGAATTAAAATTTGTCAATTTATTTTAAAAATTATTTATTCTTAAACTCAATAAACAAATAATTTTAATATAACCAAAGTGTGGAGAAGGTGAGTATAGTTTAATCTTTTTCAAAACAAATTGTTTTAAATATAGATATATGACCAATAAATGAGCGATACATGACGCAATTTTTAACAAAGACTTGGCTTCTCCAATATAGTGTAGATGTCGGATGAGAATATATGTAGGTATATAGTACATATTAAATCTATAATTAGAAATCATCCTCACGTTTCATTCTAAATATTTTTATCGTCCAAACCCAATTCCCTGATAGGTTACGGTTACGAGTGTCGTCTACACATGCACCATTTATGAAGATCCAACAGTAAGTAGGTTAGAAGGTTAGATAGATGAACAAATAAAGATACTCCGTATAAATTAGGAAAATTACATACTCCCTCCGTCCCTTAATGTTCTTCTTATTTCATTTCGACATATTTGTCGAGACACGTTTTGCGTCGTTAATATCTCTTATTATATATTTCTAAAAATTCTAAAATTTTGATATTGTTAAAGTACTTAATGAGACGAACAAAACAAGATCACGCATGACCATGTTTGTTCTTATAGATTGAGAATAATCTAACAAATTGTATTAAATCGTAAATAATGTTAAAATTGAAGATGGAAAGAATATTAAAGACGGAGGGAGTAGAAGTAGAACTCTTTCAGGTGAATTATGAAAGGACAATATAAATGTTGTACTATTAGTAGGGAGGCGCGCAAGGTGATGATCAATCTGGAGTAACGGTACGTCTTTTGAGGAACAACAAATTAACTAAAGCCTAGAAAGAAAGTGAAGAAGAATAAGAAAGCCGGAAAAGGAAACTTTGATTTCAAAATCTTGAATAATATAAGTAAGTCTTTAAAATCACATTTTCTTGTAATATTATATGAGTCTTGATAGCATTTTTGGATGATTTTTTTTCTTTTCATCCTTAATTTCTTTCCAAATCAATAATCTCTACAATTTTGTTTAGGCAAGCGCACTTAAAAAGGTAAATAAAATAAAGACAATTTAATCATATAGTAGTACTCCGTATAAAACTAAACTGATGGAGTAATAATTTTCAAAGTAAAATAGCACATACTAGAAAGCCCTAAAAATATAACCGGCTTTGATTGTCTTTACAGTACTTCAACTGTACAGGCAAATCTCATTTTTGACCAACTTCTCTTTTTTTTTTGGTGGATTTTGACCAACTTCTCTAGCTCAGTAGATGTGCGCTTGATTATTTCATCATATCATATGGTAATTTTCTCTTCCTTTTATGTCGTCCATTGCTTCTCGATCAGGCTCCTCTTTTGTGTGTCTCCATATATATAATCAACGCATTCATCGATGCATTTGAGATCCTATAATTTTGCCATAAATTTACAGTAATTTGTTAAATTGTTTAGATTAACAGTATAGTATTCCCCATCTCTTTCTTGTTAACTGGTTGAGATCCATTTAAGGATAAAATTTCATCACTTTGATTGTAATTTCCACTTGAAGACTAGTTATTTGAAATTTTCATGTCATCATTTCAACTTTAAATCTATGAAAAAATAGTTCAAATGACTTTTTTTATATTAAAATATACATTAGCAACAAGACGTAAAATCATTATTGAGTTAATATACCTAACTACAATATACGAAATAAGTCAAGTCTTCACCTCAGCGTCATGTTATCATTTAAAAAAAATCAAATTTTTAATTAAAACCTCATTTTCCTACAATTTTCCACCTCCTCCATAATCTCCTACAAATATGCTAATCAAAAAGTTTGGGTCATTTATAAACCATGTTTAGGAGGAGCATATAATAAGCTTTGATCATTTTTAAATTTAACCTTTTTAAATAAGAGGTTAATTTTATAAATTTATGATTAAGTGTTGTCATTAATTTATGATTAAGTGGTGTATATTTTATATTTGAGGTTGATCATTCAGTGTTTTTAAATCAGTTTTTACATACATATATTTTACAATTAAAACATGTATTAACATTATTATTATTATTATTTATCTTTCGCAAATATAACTATAACTTATTAATTATTTTAACAATATTTGTATAAAAATTATAAGCATTCCATAAATATTAATGTGAATTTATAATCTCGTAATATTCACGGAGCCTACACTAGTTGAAACTTCAATTGAAATCACATCGACTGTTATTATAGATTAAAATTTAAAATTAGAGTTATTTTCTGTTAATTTTAAAATTTAGATTATATTTTATATATAAAATTATAATTATTACACCTTTTCTATAAATCAGTTTTCCTTAAAATTTTAGCAATTTAATCCAAACATAATTACTTATAGGGTAAGAATTTACAATTCTCGAGAGGTAAGTTTTCAGAAATATAAATTTTCACATTGAATTAAACAAGGGCTAGGTGTATATAGGAATATCCTTATAAATTAGCCAAAAATGGAAGTGATAAAATCCTTTCATCGATCTTAGCTAGGTTGCATTAAAGAATGTGAAGATATAAATTAGCTAGATTGCATTCGAAGTAGTAGTATAAAAGTACTCCGTGTAACATATGATCACTGACACTGTGACACAGCATATATATACATGCATGTGAGTCAAATTAGATCTTGAAACATTGTTAATTCGAACATAATTGTCAAATTAGATCTTGAAACATTGTTAATCCAAATTGCATGCATTGTTAATCCAAATTGCATGTACTATTTGAAAATTTTAACTGTACGCAAGAGAGAATAAAACGATGCGTTTGAGAACAAATCTCTTGGTAAGGCAAATGGTGGCTGTCGTGTCTTCACGTGATTTGTCCGCATTATGTTTTCATAAGCTGACAAAAGTGGTCCTCTCCTGTCGTCTTCCTGTGTACCGCGTAATTCATTTTCCTTTAATATTCATTAGGTTTAATTTGTGGGGCCCGTAAATGAGAAAAAGAAGGGGCCCACTCTCCTACCCCAAGGAAGGATTCCTTGCAATTTTGGGTTGAATGGTGTCTTCCCGAGTTTCCATTGTTGACTACTACTGGTATAATATACCTCCGTCCCCGTTTATAGTTCCTCGTTTTCTTATCGGGCGTCTCTTATTTTTGTTCCTCTTTCCTTTAATAGTAAATTATTTTGACCAAAATATCCCTATAAAAATCTTATATTACACCCCAACCTACAACAATTCAAACTACTTTTTCATCTCTCTTTTTCACTATTACCCTACTATTATCTCAACCATTCACTACACTCTTTTTCTTCAATTATCTTATTCCAATACAATTTTTACCTTCTCTCCTACTTTTCTACTTTCTTTCCTTCTTTTCACTCACTTCCTTAATTTTTGACTAAAAAAGAAACGAGAAACTATATTCGGGGACGAAAATAATTTTTGACTAAAAAAGAAACGAGAAACTATATTCGGGGACGGAGGGAGTAAGATCGAATACAATGTTTTTCTTCTTCACTTTTTAATTGAAAAGAAATCAAACTTACAACAATCTGGATTCAATTAACTTAAACTATTGTATATAATTCATATTTTACTAATATTTTTTGATTTAGAAATTACAGTACAATTTTTCAAAATGATGATTTTGATATAGCTTCCTCTATTTTCGCTTTCATCATCTGATCATCTCATCTCTAAATCTCTAATCATGTACGTATATGTTGTCATTTAAATACTCGTAAGAAAAAAGAGATGGAATCCAAAGATGAGATTCCGAAAATGGGTTATTTCCAATTTCCAAATTGCATGTATAGTTGCATTGGGGGCCACTGCTCCACTCATTCCCTCTACATATCTTTCCGTGCAATTTCTTATCTCTTCTTCTTTACTGTATTTCACACATTCTATACTTCTCTTAAAAAAATCCATTGCAATACTCTATTCAACATTCATCATTCATCATTCATCATTCATCATTCACTTTCAATAAATATGTATACATACGTATAACAGATTCACGTTTCCCCGAATTCAATTTCCTCTCATACATATCATAAGAATATTGTCGGTCAGAATATTTGAATTGTATATGCTTCCATGCATCTTAGTCACTACACATC
Source organism: Oxyria digyna (assembly GCA_029168935.1). Classification (NCBI taxonomy): domain Eukaryota; kingdom Viridiplantae; phylum Streptophyta; class Magnoliopsida; order Caryophyllales; family Polygonaceae; genus Oxyria; species Oxyria digyna. The sequence continues at coordinate 30,568,974 of JAPVLV010000011.1, read as the reverse complement.
ATTGAAAAGTTTTTTTAAGCAGCGTTTGATCATAATTTTCCGTTAGATTTTCATATTATATATGGATGACATATCCGTCAGATCAATTTTATTTTGTCATATATTTTCAAAGATCATGTAAATGTTTTAGGATGAGGTTAATGTATGAAAATATCCTATAGTATAAAATACGAATGAATTATTTGCTTAAATAATCGGCTCAAACTAAAGGCTACAAAGTCAAATAGGGAAGCTAAAAGAGAGCCAACCGCTTAAGAAGGTTGATGCACATTTTTTTTGTTGCACTTGTATTTTTTATCACTTTAATTTTAAAAAAATCTCGTTCCAGCTTCACTTTCATTTACTATAATTCATACTTGCATTTAGCTTATACTTTTAAATCTCGATTTTTCGCTTCAACTATTCATATTTTAAACCATAATTTCTATTAATACCTCATACTTTTTCAATCTATCTTATATATTAAAGTTGAGCCCTTTTAAGCTCTTAGAGTGAATTTAGAAAAGTTTTTAGGCTATTTATTCATTTTTTAAAAATATTATTAATATATTAACAAATTACATTAAAAAATAAAAAATATTAATTTGGAGCAAATTATTTTATAGGTTTAAGTAAACTTAATCTATCTAATTATTATTCATATATTTTATTTTTGATATATAAAGAAATTTAAAGCAGATATAACACTATAAATATCTAACCACTAAAAATTTGATAGTTAACCAATGAAAAACACATAAATATATTTTGTTTATTATAGATATTTATTGAGGTTGTAGCAATATAAAATACTATAAATTATATAAAACATATATCAAAATCGATTATAAAATTATTATTAAATAATTATATAAATATATTCTTGTGCATGGCACGGGTCTTGCACCAGTTATTTTTTATGAAAATACGTACCGCGTCTCCTTTTAGATCAAAATGTGACCAGAGAATGGTCGGCACTTTGTGGCTAAATAATTAATATTGTGTCCTTTTTGTATTCAGAGATATCACAACTTACTATTCATGCCAATTTATATAAGGGTAGACGTAAGTTTTGATTTATATAAATATATTGTTTGGATGGAATGAGAATGGTTGTCAATTGTAGCTAGTGTGTCCTAGCTAGCTCCAAATCCATTTGCTTTGATTGAGCCAAATATATATTAAAGCAACATGTGGGATCGATTTTGTTGCCCATTGTACGTATATTCGTTACTCTCTTATGAATTATGATGATGATGATGATCAACTCTTATCTAACTTTGGTGCAATAATAAAGCAATTTCGTCATCCTCTTATCCTCCCCGCCCTCTGAAATGACCTTGCATTCGACTCTTTTGCCTTTTCCCTATATATGTTGCCTCTTTGTTTCTACCCAAGAGTTCACATTTTTCCCCTGCCCTAAATGAGTGGCAACTGGCAAGTAATTAATCGTAAGGTATATTTGGATCCTACGTGCATGCATTAACATGCTCTTTTTTATACATGTATTATCTTGTATTATAATATGTAAGAAAGTGTATAAGTGTATATCGTTCTTACAAAAATTGAATAGTAAAATGTTGTCTCACGAGTTCTAAGTTAGCATTTCTCCCTTTTCTGGTCTTGATCGTTTAGTTTGACTAGGGAGTAGGGAGAGTCACGTCCTACGTACAAAAGGAATATTATTGACATACGTGTTAATCCTAGAGTTGTCATCCGTACCTTTACACTTGCCTTATGCAGTTAGTAAATATACTGTTAATATATTTCAGGAAAAGATTTTGATTTTGTAGAATCAAATCTTTCTAGGGTTTCATATTTTCACTCTGTAAGTTCTATAAGAACATGTGTAATACTCTTGAATGAAATTATCTTCTTCTCATCAATTACAAAGCTTTATATGGTATCAGCCTAACCTCGATCCAAAATGGCCAACGATAATCCCTCAAACACCTCTTCTCCCCAACTTCTCGCCATGGCAGCAAACCCTACTGTTGGCTCCTCCTTCCACATTCCGCACATCTCTCTGAAACTTGATCGTACAAACTACTCCCTTTGGCGCGGTACTATTCGTTCCGCTCTCGAGGCTTACGATCTCGACTATTGCCTTAATGTCCCAGCACCTCCCTCCAAAGTTCTTGCTGTTGAAGCAACAGAAACTGCCGCAGCCACCACCACTCTCAACCCGGCCTACTTTGCTTGGGTTAGAAAGGATCGGTTGGTGTTGCTTTGGATTCGGTCGACACTTTCCACGCCTCTTCTTGGTTTAGTTGCGCGTGCCGTCACCGCCCATGATGCTTGGTCCATTCTTGAACGGGTGTTTCATGCTCATACAAAGTCTCGTCAGATGCACCTTCGTCAACAACTCCAAACCCTCACTAAGGGCTCTCTCACCATGATCGAATACTTCGAGAAGAAGCGTGCCCTTGCCGACAACCTTCTTGAATGCCTCGTGGTGATCCCCGATGCCGATCTAGTATCCTATATCATCTATGGTCTAGGTCCAGCATACGGATCGTTTCGTGCTGCTCTTTCTCTCCATAGTGCTGAGCTTTCTTCTGACGAACTGCTCAACCACCTACTCCAGGAAGAGCAACGTATCGAAGAAGAACTCAAGGATGTCGTTCCCCCTCCTGAAGCTAACCTTGCTTTCCGGGGTCGTGGGCGTCGTCCCAAGCCTACTTCGGGTGATCAAACTGAATCTTCGCGACCCAAGTGTCAAATATGCAATCGCATGGGTCATGAGGCCAAGAATTGCTATCAGCGACATAACACGAACGAGTATCCTGCCACTCGTCGTCCATCCAACAACAACGGGTCACACCAACATCGTCAACAGCCGCAGCAGCCTTCGGCTCCTCCGGTAGCAGCCTACGTAGCCTCATCGTCATCCCCATCCACCATTCATGACCCGTGGGTGTTCGATTCTGGCGCCACACATCATATTACGAATGATCTAGGCAGACTGCAACTCACACATCCATATGACGGTAATGACGGTCTCATGGTTGGTAACGGTGAGTCCCTTCCCATTTCACATTTAGGTCGTTCGGTTTTACCTGCATCGTATGATTTATCTTCTCCTATTCAACTGGATAATGTGCTCTTTGTCCCACAGATTCAAAAGAACCTCATTTCAGTTTCTAAGCTTTCTCGTGACAATAACTTATATCTTGAATTTCACCCTACTCATTGTTATGTAAAGAATCTACAGGGGCAGACGCCACTAAGAGGAGCTCTTAAAAATGGTCTGTATCGGCTTCCTGCAATCACGTCCATGTCTTCCTCCGCGTCGTCTCCTACTCGTGCTTTCCTTGGTGAACGAACATCTCTCGATTGTTGGCATCACCGTCTAGCACATCCGCACGAGTCAATTTTACGTCGTCTAGTGTCCGAGTTTGTTTTACCTATTTCATCAAATAAATTGTCGTCTATTTGTTCCTCTTGTCAGCTAGGTAAAAGTCATCGACATCCTCTACCTAGCCGAACTGAGACCTCGGCGACACCTTTTGCTCTTGTTCATTCGGATGTATGGGGCCCCGCCTCTTTTGAATCTTTTAATGGCCATCGTTACTTCGTTTCGTTTATTGATGATTATACTAAGTTTATTTGGGTTTATTTCTTGTCTAATAAATCTCAAGTTTATTCGGTATTTTTGATGTTTAAACAAATGATTGAAACGCAGTTCTCCACCACTATCAAAGCCCTTCAAACCGATTGGGGTGGAGAATATAGGTCACTTTCAAGTCTCCTTGCCTCTCTTGGCATCCTCCACAGAGTCTCATGCCCCTACACACCCGAACAAAATGGCTTAGCCGAACGACTCAACCGCACCATCATCGAAAAAGGTCTTGCTTTACTCGCTCACTCTAAACTTCCAACAAAATTTTGGGAAAATGCTTTTCACACTGCGGTTTATGTAAACAACCGAACTATCACGCCTAATCTTGACTTTAAATCTCCCTTTGAGAAACTTTACAATCGTAAACCGGATTACGGCTTTTTAAAATCCTTTGGTTGTTTATGCTACCCATTTATTCGCCCCTACAATAAAAACAAGTTGGAGTTCAGATCTATACCTTGCATTTTCATTGGATATAGTCCAAAACACAAAGGGTATATATGCTTGCATGTTCCTACTTCTAAGACCTATGTTGTTCGTCACGTTATTTTTGATGAGTCAAAATTTCCATACTCCACTCTCCCAAACACTCTCAACAATGTCTCACAAAATACCCCAGATTTATCACTTGACATGCTACAGGCAGCAACTTCTCTGGAGTCATCCCCACCAGCCCAAAACAGCCCGCCGGCCTATAACATGTCCAGCCCACTTCAACCCTCTAGTCCGGCTAGCCCAATCACCACTCCCTCTTCTCACGGCCCACAAGTGCAACCTGTCTCCTCAGCCAGTCCAATTCAGCCACAAAACTCCATTCAACAACCAAGTCCAACTCCCCAAACTGCCTCCATCACTCAGGCACCGACTACAGACTATCCAGGAGCTCCATCTTATTTCCGTCAAACTTCAGATTCTGCACACTTAATGGTGGTTCGATCTCGCACTGGTAATCTCAAACCCAAATCTTTTATTACCACTAAATTTCCATCTCCTATTGATACATCTTTACCACTTGAACCAAAATTATTCTCACAAGCTACAAAAAATCCAAATTGGCAACATGCGATGCAGTTAGAATTTGATGCCCTTATGCGTAATGGGACTTGGGACTTAGTTCCCAAGCCTCCTGGGACTAATATTGTTGGTTGTAAGTGGGTATACAGGATCAAAAAGAAAGCAGATGGCTCGGTCGAACGTTATAAAGCGAGATTGGTTGCAAAAGGCTTTCACCAAGAGGAAGGTGTGGACTATTTTGACACTTTCAGCCCCATTATCAAACCAACATCGATCCGTATTATTCTCAGTCTAGCAGTAACCAATGGGTGGCCTCTTCGGCAAGTCGACGTCAACAATGCCTTTCTCAACGGCGACTTAACCGAGACTGTTTTCATGGACCAACCGCAAGGCTTTGTTGCTCCTGATCGGCCTACCTATGTATGTCGTCTTCGCAAGGCCCTCTACGGCCTAAAACAAGCGCCACGAGCCTGGTTTCACAAGCTTCAACAATGTCTAGTTCAGTCCGGTTTCAAGCCTTGTATATCAGACACATCCATGTTCATCAGAAAACAGGGGTCAACTGTGACATACGTGCTTGTATATGTCGACGACTTAATAGTCATAGGCTCAGATTCGGTGCTCATTGAATCGTTCATTACACATCTCAACACCGTCTTTTCTCTTAAAGACTTGGGACATCTAAACTTCTTCCTTGGCATTGAAGTTCACCGCAGCCCCAGTGGTATTCTCCTCTCACAACGCAAGTACATCTGTGACATTCTCGATCGTTGTGGTATGTCCGGAGCCAAGCCAATCTCCTCCCCTGCCGCACCTGGTTCTCGTCTTGAAGAAGCCGGTGATCCACTGTCCAATCCTCATTTGTATCGAAGCATCGTCGGAGCATTACAGTATGCAACTATTACTCGTCCAGAAATTGCATATGCAGTGAATAGTGTGTGTCAATATATGCATAGTCCGACTGAACTTCATTGGGCTGCAGTCAAAAGAATACTACGTTATCTCAAAGGAATGATCTCCTCAGGTATCGTCTTTGGCAAGGCAACTGACTCACGATTAGTTACGTTTACTGATGCCGGCTGGACTTCCGACTCCGATGACTCTCGATCTCAGCATGGCTTCTCTATATATTATGGCGGTAACTTGATCAGTTGGTCGTCTCGCAAACAAAAGACTGTTTCAAGATCTAGTACCGAAGCCGAGTATCGAGCGATCGCTTTTGCCACTGCCGAACTCATTTGGATTCAACAACTCCTTGGTGAAATGCAATCTCCCTTTGATGGTCCTCCAATTCTTCTCTGTGACAACCTCAGTGCAACATTCCTGGCAAAGAATCCCGTATTCCATCACAGGTCCAAACACATTAAACTCGACTACCACTTCGTCCGTGAACAAGTTCAAGCAGAAGACTTGGTGGTTCGACATGTCCGAGCTCATGACCAGGTCGCTGACATATTCACAAAGGCCGTCGGGACTACTCGTTTCCAATCTCTACGGCATCGTCTCCGAGTTCGACCACACCGTTGAGATTGCTGAGGGCTGTTAATCCTAGAGTTGTCATCCGTACCTTTACACTTGCCTTATACAGTTAGTAAATATACTGTTAATATATTTCAGGAAAAGATTTTGATCTTGTAGAATCAAATCTTTCTAGGGTTTCATATTTTCACTCTGTAAGTTCTATAAAAACATGTGTAATACTCTTGAATGAAATTATCTTCTTCTCATCGATTACAAAGCTTTATAATACGAAACGGCAAATTTCTCGAACAAAAATATTTTGAATCGTATGCGTTAGACACGGAACTTTGTATCGTTTCTTGGGCAATGGAAATAAAATTATTACAGTTTTTACCTTGTACGAGACACTGAATTAAAGAGAATACCCTTTATTAACTAAATACTCCTTCCGTCCCATATTGTTCCTCTTATTTCGAATAGTGTATACTATTCACAGTTGAAGAGAATCTTCTCGTTTTGTCTTGATATATAAGAAAATATATAGTCATATGGGGTCTTGTTTGATTCGTATTAATGCGTACTTTAATAATATCAAATTTTTATTATTTGTATTAACATAAAACTAGAGATATTAAGGATATAAAACGTACATCGGCAAATGTGTTATGAAAAAATGGAAAGAACATTGTGGGACGGAGGGAGTAGTTGATTTAGGATGAAAAGTCTGAAAGTCTACTTATTTTATTAATCGATTACAACTTTTAAACAAGTTTGAACATCTTGTGCAATTAATTATGAACACGTTAAACTTCAATTCCACACTTTGTTTTGTTCGAAAAGAGAGGCGACACTTGATCTAGCACTCTAGCATAGGTGACTAACTGAAAGCATGGGATAGTCACTTCCCATACATCGTCCAAAATGAGGGATTCAACACAATTCGACGGATCCTCCAAGACATGTAATTAAACCAAGGGACAATTCTTGTAGTTACTCTTCTTTTATCTTTTACCTTATTAAGTAATAGAAGGTTATAAAATCTAACTCTTTCCTTTGATGAAACTCTATCAAAGGGCGTACACCCTACACACGCATAAATTATACTCCAATAATTTACAATGTCGATGTCATTTGTAATGTGCATGCATGTACGTAGACTCGACCATGAATCGAAAAAAAATGATCTAGAATTGATTGAGCTTTAACAGATTTAATTTCTTAGTGGGAAGTGCTTTATGAATAGGTGTAGCAATGTGTACGTCGTGAGTGCTAGTTTTGTAGATTTCACATCTTGCATGTATTATTAGCAAAACAATTCTTGATCAGTTCAATTTTAATCGTTTCCAATACATATATTTTCTTATTCCAATTGGGAAATTGCTTTACCTAGCCAGGTTGAGTTTAGGTTTGTGCAAGTATAGAACTATGATTGAATTGAATGTATTTTTGAGCCAGCTTTTTTTAACGCAATGGTGGTGTTTAAAGCTTTGTCCACAATACTTAAAACGCCGTCTAATAGCGTTTTAATTTACCGGCTCAGTAATCGGTGTGAAAATCACATTTCTTTCCTTTTTATTGTAAAAAAATAAAAAATAAAAAATAAATTTATATTAACTATATACGAATTTTTTTCTGAAATGAGCTTTTTTTTCAAAAAAATTCTCGTTATAGGCTCGATTTGAAACATATTCCCAACATAGGCACACGTTTTTGGTTTGGAAAATAAACAAGTTGAAGTCTCTCAACCGAACCTAATTTTCTTTTTTTTTAATTCTAACGTGTAAGAGACGCTGGTTTTCGTATAACTTTAAAAAAAAAGTTTGCATAATTATAATTGCAAGGCAATCAGTACGTACGTACTACACCTCAAATGATAATTGAAGCCTAACCAGCGCCTTATGCAAACTTTTTTTTTTAAAGTAAAACCAGCGTCTCTTACACTGAAATACTTATTTTTTAACCCTACGTATAAGAGACGCTGGTTTTCTCAGCGTCTCTTATACGTGAGGTTAAAAAAAAATTATATGTATAAGAGACACTGGTTTTGCCAGCGTCTCTTATACATAAGTTGTTTTTTTTAAAAGTAATCAGCTTCTGATGAGTACTTGAAAAAAATCCGATCCTCCCAAGAGTGCATATAACGGAAAATAGTTTCAAAACGAGCGTAGATTGATAAAAAAAAATTTAAAAAAAGGCTTAGTTAAGAAAAAAAAATTCAATATGTACTGTACATGAAAATTTCTAAAAGGAATCTAATTTTTAATGGAGCGACAAAACAAGTGAAATAGCTATTGTTAAGCGTGTGGAGCACACGTGATAAATTGTGGTGTTACTAACCTAGGTCCAAATTAGCAACGTGTACGGGGTAGATAAATCCACGTGAATATCTTATTTTCTGATATTGTTAACTATTGATTCTATATATAGTTCTACTTGCGTAATCATGCAAATTGTAAATATGTACGTCAGCATCAGTTTGATTGCAATGATCATGCATGTAAAAGAACTTTCATTTTGATTTTCTCCGTAGATCACAGTCAACACACAACGCAACAAAAACATTTGTATTTACTGTAACGTACGAGTAGTAAGTTACGTGACAATCATTGACATGCGAACTTCTTTCACTCACTTGTTCATCCCACCTGCCCATAATTATACTGTAAAGGCTAAAGTTATTTTTATATCCATCGTTCTCACTTTTCACTAGTATTACATCCTTATATATTTTAATTTCCTCCAAATTTATGTACGTAGAGTTGTGTTCAATACATGTCATAATTCTAACAGTTTTTGTACACATTTCCTAATACTTTTACGTGACATTATTGTGTTGTAATTTAATGGCCACAACGGAAAAGTTACGCCACTTTTCAAGTGATAGTGATTGGCACGTACGCATGATATATACATATACATCAACGAAATGTTTCACTCTTTTCCATTGTAATTACGCTCGTCTAGCTATTTTAATTTGGGTATGCGTTAAGCTTTGTGTAAACTGCAGGTGAAATCTTAAACTATATATATATGATTGAATATAACTAGATCTCACACTCGCGCTAGCTCATGGAAAACAAGAGGCTAATTGCAACTAATTGCAGATGTACGACATTGTTCACAGCCATCCATTCATCTATGATGATCTTTTTGTGGTAACTAGATGGTTGACGCACTAGTGAAAAAAACACATGTTGAGGCAGGCAAAACCCCCCCTGTTGAGGCGGACAAGGGTCGCTGCAACAGAGGGGGCTGCAATAGGTAAATACTTGTCCGCCTCAACAAGTCACTTATTGAGGCGGGCACAAAGGCGTCCGCCTCAACAAATAGCCAAAATTTATGCCTCAGATACTCCATTGCCCGCCTCAAATGATGCTTATTGTTGAGGCGAACAAGAGGTGCCCGCCTCAAAAGCCTCTGAACGAAACAAAAAAAAACTTGCAGAAACTTTGCAGTACAACAAATATATTCCACAAATTGAAACTTTGCAGTACAACAAATAGCCAAAACTTTGCAGAAACTTCAATCGTAAAAAATTTGATCTCATGATCAGTACAAAAACTACAAAAAATTGAACAGATCTGATGAACCTAAAAAACGTACAAAAATCCAGATCTGATGAACAAAACCTAAAAACTAAACTTAATCTTCAACAAATCCAGATCTGATCAACAAATCTTCAACAACCTAAAAAAAACCTAAACTCGAATCTTCTAGATTTGATGAACAAATCCAGATCTGAGATGGAGAGGGTGAAGCCGAAGCTGGAGCCGAGAGAGATTGACATCTGAAGAAGAACATAGTCACCAGATCTTCAAAAATGCAGAAGAACAGATCTAGTATATAAAATGGAAAATAATAATATATCACAACAATGTCACCAGATCTGACGAAGCCTTCACCAGATCTAATCGATTCGAGCGATGCCGACATATAAAATTGCTGGAGGCTCTCGGAGACGACGAAGCAAGGTGTCGTAATATCTGGGGAGGCTCATTATCGCGACAATGGAGGCAGAAGAGGTGGTGAATGTTTCGTGGTGGAGGTGGTCCATCCGTCGCCGAGAGGAACTGGTCCCAATGTCGCCGAGAGGAGGTGGTCCCGCTATCGCCGAGAGAAGGCTCATCACCACCTCCTGCAAACACTCCCCCGAGAACCGCCTTCATCTCCGCGCCTAAGATCCGCCTCCATCTGAGAAGAGGCTGCTAGGGTTTAGTGGAAATGAGAGAATGATAGGGTTTTGACAGAGGCTGCTAGGGTTACATGGATTTTGAGAGATCCGCCTCCATCTGAGAGCGCCGCCTAAGATTACATGGGTTTTGAGAGATGAGGCTGCTAGGGTTTTGACAGATATTGAAATGAGAATGATATTGATATTAGAGGAGGCTGCTTATTTTTATTCTTTTTATGTGAGTCGTTGGATGATGATCCGTGTGATCAAGATCTAACGGGCAACATTAGAGGAGGCTTCTTTTTATGTGAGTTGTTGAGGTGGGCAACATTTTGCCCGCCTCAAAAAGTCAAGACCTGTTGAAGCGGGCAAAATTTTACCCGCCTCAACAAGTCTAATTTTTTGTGGTTGTTGAGGCGACCAAAGTTTTGCCCGCCTCAACAGATGTTTGTTTTGTTGAGGCGGGCAAAGTTTTGTCCGCCTCAACAAGGGCGCTGCAACAAGTGTTTTTTCCACTAATGACGTTTTAAAGGTTTACCAATGCATCCTTAAGAGTTAGGTTTTTCATTTTGACAAGCTGCTTGTACGTAGATCAATTTTTGACACTAAAAATGAGATCAAGTGTTCGTTTAAATTGCACATTAATAACTTTCATTGCACTATGTATAAAACAAAACATATGGGAAATTATTGTATTAATAAATTATAATCTATACATGTTATACCTTTTTTGGTGGAAATACTTGCTATAACTTACAATACCCTAAGTTCAAAATAATTTTCCCTCGGGAACTTGTCTGAAACCCGCCTTATAGATCAATTTGATTTTGGGCTGTACTGGTGCCCCTGGGATGGCCCTTGCTGAGGGCCAGTCAAATATATCAAATGGGCGAGTATGGGCCTTTCCTTGGGCCTCATCTATCAGACAGTGCATGATTTAGGTCTAGTTTTTGGGTAAGTATCTCAAAACTCCTATATTTTTTAAGTTTCTGCATCACTTTATTAAGTTATAACAAAATACCCTACTATATAAGCAATAAAGAACATTAAATCTGAAAAATATTCATTACTCACCTTTTTCCCCGAAATCAAAACGCTCCCGCCGCCGACAATTCTCCATTGATTCTCCGCCGACTGTCTTCATCCTCCGTCGGCGCCTCACACTCGCGAATTCTCTATTGATTCTCGCTAATTGTTCTCCATCCTCCTCACACTCGCTGCTGGCGCCTCGATCGGAAGAAAATTCTCGAAACAGCTCGCGCCTCCAACATTCTCCATCTTCTTCTTCCTCGTATTGTCAAACAAACAGCGAAACCTGAAATTCTAGAACAAAAACGCAGCGAGAAGGAGATTCAATTCAGGAAAACAGAATAAGAGATTACAGAGAGATAAAAAACAGAGGCAGACAAAAAACCGAAATCGATTCTCTGGAAACATATACAAAAAAGAGGCGTATCTACTGCAAACAATATGCTAAGCGCCGAATCTGTAAACGACACCAGCAAATCCATCGAACAAGAGGTAAAATAATGTTAATAATGATATAGCACTTATTTTGTTGACAAATTATGATATACATATATAGTTTGATGACATAGAATGAATTACATTAGGACTTTTATGAATTCTTGGGATATTCCATCGAGGATTAAGAAACACAGCTTTTGTTGACAAGTTTAGACAATGTATTGTTGTCAGATATTACTAATCATGATTCTATTGGTTGTAGACAGATGTTATAGAACATGATTATTTAGGTTGTTGGCTAATGTTAAATATTTTTTTTGAAGATAATAAATTTAAGTTGTTGACAGGTATATGTTTATTGATTACTTTTTATTAACACGTAAGTGAACGAAGCGCGCTACGCGCGCCTCGTAAGAATAATAAACTTACGAAGCGCGTTGAGCGCGCTTCGTTAGTAATTAGGAATATACATTTGGACCTAATTGAATATTGCTGATAGGTAAAACAGAAATGTTTATATTCCATAGGCAAAATGTTGACATATAGATTAGTTATACTTGTCTAAAAAAACTATATTAAATATATTTACAGATAAAAATGCACATTCTGACAGTCTCCTATGGCGAAGAAATACAAATCAGAGATGGCGTTATGGTGTCTGATGGGGGAATCATATCGAAAGCATTTTTAGTTGATAAGAACATTACTCTACAAGCAATGAAATCCTTGATTATACAACGGTTCAAACTAGAAACAGAGGAAATGAATCTCCAACTCTGCCATCTTAATCCGTTTCAGAAGATCAAAGTCAAATATAGTGTTGAGACAGATGATGATCTTGCGTCATTCATGGAAATTAATGACACAACACAAGTGGAATGGACTTGTCCACTATATATGTATCAAGGGAATACAGGATTTATGAACAAAAGATAACAAGAGAGAATGGATGCAGTAGTATAGTGGCAGTTAACATGGATGAAGACATGTTTCTACCTATGGAATATGAAGTGCCAACACAAGGGAATAGCGAAATTATGGATTGTGAATCTGCAAGCAAGATAATGACAGGAAAAAAAACAGGGGAGGATGAAATGAGTCACAGTGGAACAGATGCAGACTTTGTCCATGTGGGAAATCTATTTGACACAAAAAAGAAGCTGATTGAAGCTTTGAAAAAGTTGGCAATGACTGAGAACTTTGCTTACAAAGTTAAAAAATCAGATCCAAAGCTTCTAACAGTGATGTGCACAGATACAAGCTGCAAATGGAGATTGAGGGCAATTGCATTAGAAAACACTCCATTCTTTGAGGTGAGAAAATTTCAAAGAGAATGTACATGTTCCTTTGACTTTAGATGTCAACATGAGTGCAAACCAACATACAAAATGATTGGGGAGCAAATAAAAACCAGGTAATGTGTATAAAAGTTTCTGTATCATAATATCAATATATTAATTGCTTGAACCAAAACAGAGAACTAATATTAATATGATAAACATGCAGGTTTGAAGATGTTAAAAATGGACCAATACCAAAGAGCATTTGCAATGATATGAGGAAGGAACGTTACATGGATGTTAGCTATTGGAAGGCATGGAAAGCAAGAAAACATGCACAAGATCTAATACGAGGAACACCAGAAGAAAACTATGCACTCTTTCCCATGTACTGCCACATGCTCAAAGAAGTCAATATAGGATCATACACATGCCTAGAAGTTGGTGAGCATGACGACTTCAGATTCGTGTTTGTATCTATTGGAGCATGCACAAGAGGATTCCAAATAATGAGAAAGGTATGCCAGTTTATAACTGCTGAGTAAACATAAATTAAATGACATATTGATTAATACAATGATTTATTGTTGCCAAATTAAATTAAACATATGATGACAGAATAGAAAATGTAAACATTAGGTCTGCTTTTGACATTTTAATTGTTGTTGACAACATACATTAATAAATTAGAAATCTAAGATAAAAAGATGGAACAACTTATTACAGTGTTGACATAAATATATATTTGAATTATAAAATAATACATTCGATTGGTTTTGACAGGTAATCATGGTAGATGAGACTCACTTGCATATAAAACACAAAGGACATATGCTTATTGCTACAGCTCAGGATGCAAACCAACATATCTATCCACTTGCATATGTTGTAGTTGATAGTGAAAATGACATATCGTGGACATTCTTTTTTACACAACTTCTGAAAGTCATACCATGTATAGAAGATTTGGTAATAGTGTAAGATAGACATCTCAGCATTGCCAACGCCATTCAAAGAGTGTACACAACAACAACTCATGTTGTGTGCAGGAGACATTTAAAGCAAAATCTAAAGACAAGATTCAAGGATAAGGGTGTGCACAAACTATTATCTATGGCTGCTGATGCATACACGCTAAAGGATTTCCAAGAGAATTATGGGAAAATTTGTGAGATAAATAAGGAGATGGGCGAATACTTGGAAGCAGTAGGATTTAAAAAATGGGCAAGAGCACATTGCAAAGGGAATAGATACAACATAATGACAACGAACAACTCAGAGACAATAAATTCAGTAATACTGGAAGCAAGGTATGACAAAAATTATAGATATGATGACACTTTACCAACTATGAAGTGTCAACGATATTTTAAAAGTTGTTGACACTATTGAAATTTGATGTTGTCAGGTCTTTCCAAGTTGTTGCTCTACTAGAGTTTCTGCGAGATGTGCTGTCAAGGTGGTTTAATGAGAGGCGCACAAAGGCTGAAAAAAACAATAGCAAGGTGACACCAAATATCGGGAAAATACTGGAGTCTAGGTACCAAATGTCAAAGGGGTATGAGGTGAGAAAGCTAAATCAAGCTCAATATCATATACTTGGTGGAGATTTTTTTTGGGTGGTCAATCTACTAGAAAGGAAATGCACTTGCAAAGTCTTTGATGTGGACCACATCCCGTGTGTACACGCTATAGCTGCAATACAGAAAGCAAAAGCAACAGTGACAGATTTTGTGAGCGACTACTATAAAACTGAAGCTTGGACAGCAGCATATAGAGAAACAATCTACCATGTGCCAAGAGAGACTGAAAACAGTGTACCGAAAGATGTAACAGATACAATCTGCAGGCCACCGATTGTGCAGATAGATAACGGGAGAAGAAAAAAGAAAAGATACCCATCTGAAGGTGAGTTCCCAAACAGAAGCAAGAAGAGAAAAGGAACAAGAAAGCCAGGAAAATGCAGCCTCTGTGGTAATATGGGACACAACAAGACTTCTTGCCAAAAAAACTTTGCTGACAAGATCGGGACAGAGTTATCAGTGTGGACAACATTTTAGGATTTTAATTTTTAATTTTTTACTTTAATTCAGAGGAATAATAGTTGTATATCCTGTCAACATTGATATTCATACTGTAAGCAGGTTTTACCAACAAAACTATTTTGGGTTTTGAGATAATGTCAAATATTTTAATTCTCAGAATGATGTATACATGTTAATGTTGAGAAGTTGACATTGTGATAAAAAAATGTTGACAACATTGTGTTTATAGATTTGTTGACAACTTGTAATATTGTGATGATAGAAATGTGTTGACACGCAAACCAAATGGTAACAGATGTGTAATATTGACAGATTGAGTTGAGACGATGAAAAGATTATTACAGAGGTGAAATGTTGACATATTGTGATGACAAAGATTTGGAATGTTGACAAGTTATGCTGACAGGTTGTAACAAGTTATTTAACAGTTGACAAGTTATGATAGAAATGTGTTGACACGCAAACCAATGGTAACAGGTGTGTAATATTGACAGATTGAGTTGAGGCAATGAAAATTTTATTACAGAGGTGAAATGTTGACATATTGTGATGACAAAGATTTGGAATGTTGACAAGTTATGCTGACAGGTATGTTAACGAAGCGCGCTACGCGCGCCTCGTAAGAATATTAAGTCAATCATCATCTTCTCCCGATGAGCCCTCATGTGTTCGTCATCCAGATCATCCCAACTGGTGCCAATGGCCAAAGACTTGATGAACTTGATACAGTATACACCACAGTTCCCACTGAAAAATCAACCAAAAAAAAAGAGAGGAATCAAGAAATGAATAACAGAGGAACAATAAAGATAGAAAAATCTAAAAAAATCATATACTTACATCATCCCATCCCGAGGAACATCTTTGCGCTTTGACCATGACAAATCCTTGTCCAAAGAATTAAGATGACCAAACAAGCTGGACTTTTTCATAACAAGAGGGAGGATACGGGATAAACTTTTAATTCTATTTCCACAATAAACATCATTGTTGATCTGCAGGCTGGAATCAAACACAGTGACATGCCACTTAACTAGGTCTATGTCCAAGGCAACCCAATGCTCATTTTCAAAGTTGAAGGGGGTATACACCCTTGTCACAGATTCAGACCAACACCTCCCCTGATGTTTTGGATAGAGACCTATGAAGTACTTCTGGAAAAAGAGAAGCTCATTTTCATCATCTTTCTGAGTAAGAGCTTCCTTATCTGGATTGAAATGCCCATACCAGATCCAATCCATGATCACAACATCCTTGAACTTGTCACTGTTTTGGTTTATATGCTTCTGGAAGAAAAATAATGCTTCAGAGATGTGCTACATAACGAAAAACAAAAGAAAAAAGAATAAAGTTAAAAGAGAAATAAAAAATAAAATAAAACTATACAATAACAGCCAAATAAAAAAAATCTGCAAACTGAAAGAAGAAGAAATAATACAAGACTGACAAACACAAATATGACTGATTGAATATAGGACATCAAATATTCAAAACTTTTAAAAAGTTGACAGGACATATACAAAATAATTAACTTACACAATCATTTAGCCACTTGGCTTTTCCAACAGAACTTGTGCTTTTCAACAACAATTTGTTAAAGAAGTCTTTGGTAAAGTCAAAATCATGTTCCTTACGCCTAATCACCGCCTTCTTACCACTGCAACAAAAAGAAGAAAATTAGTAAACACAAATATGAAAAATATAGAAAATAAAATAAATCAGAAATATAAACATACGTCAAAGAAAACCATTCGTAGAACTTTCTGCGATCATCGATTCCATAGAATGAATAAGGTGGACGACTAGGCATGGAAATATTCTTCTTCTTCTCAGCAGTGAAAGGGCTTTGAACAAGAACACTTGAGGTTGCGACCTTGGAAGACTTACTCACTTGTTCTCCACCATCAACAATATTTTTAGGAGACTTCTTCAGTTGCTCTTTTGACTCAACAATGTTCTGGGAAGCAGGAAGAACAGTATCCAAAGTGTCTTGAGAAAGATTGATTCCAGAAGAGATGAGTATAGAGTCCTTCTCTGAAAATTCAGGGATGCTGTCAAGATACTGATCAATACACCTGATAAGGCTAAAGTCGTAGTGTCAAATCAAAGAAAATCCTAAACACTAACTAGAGTATAGCAAGTAAGTAGAGGTCGAACCCAAGGGAATCAAAACACCAAATCAATGCAGTCAAGTGAAATATCAACTAGTAACAAGTAACCAAAAGGGGGGGGGGGGGTTGATTGCAAGAACACACAAGTAACCAGTAACAAGCAGAGGAAGTTTGGGTGAGAATATTATGCGAAGGGGTTTCACCTAGCAAGTATCCACACAACAGACAATCAAGTTGATCATAGATTTATCTCAAGTTCTATTCAATCCTAGGGAATGTTCCTATTCCAATCTTTAATATATCAGCAGGCCAACCGGTCCTGATAATACTTACTATTCAGCAATCAGGGAAACCTCTCAAGATTAGATGAAATAGCAGCAAAGGGCACAAGAATCACAAGGATGCATGCAATAACTTACAACCGTCAAGTATTAACATGCAATCAATTCTCTTTCATAAAAGCAATCAACTACCAGATCATGCAGATATGAGTGCTACAATGACAAGGAATTCCACCGTATATTCCTAGTCTAGCAATAGAAAACTATCAATCAAACTAGGTGATCAAGCTAACAAAACTAATAGAAATCAATAGATGAAGAACAAGAGAATTAATACAAACCCATAGGAAAAGAACAAGAGTTAGAAATCTCACAACTTAATAACTGAAGGTTTCAACCGCTAAGTAAAACAATGGAGTTTAGTTCCTGCTCATGGTTGCAAAACTAAATTGTCTGATGGGAAAGATGATGGAAAAGATAGAAAGAACTAGGGTTCTTAAATAGAGACTAACCCTAAAAATATATGGTAAAAGATATATCCTAAACGAAATAATAAAATAAGGAAAAAGAAATAAAACAAACAAAGGAAAATAAGGAAAGTCCGGAATGTCTTCGGCCTTGTTGTGGCGATCGCCATAGATGCCTGGCGATCGCGGTCTTCATGTAAAGCTCTGCCTTGTCTCTGTCGCCCCATGGCGATCGCCGTAGAGTCATGGCGATCGCCATGATCTCTCGAACTCATGTAATGCTTCTGTTGTAGAATGGCGATCGCCATAGTGATGGTGGCGATCGCCTCTGCTCCGCAGAATGTCTTCAAGTCTTCATGTCTTCAATCTTTGATCCTCTTCTTCTTCGGTTTTGGTCTTCATTTCTTCACTTCTTCATAAACAACTCAGAACATAACAATAGCTCCAAATACTTGTGATAACACTCCTAAACTAATGTAAAAACCCCTAGTTACGCCATACAAAGTGTAGCGTATCAAATACCCCCATACTTAGACTTTTACTCGTCCCGAGTAACTTACAGAAAAGGTACCCTCACAATAAAATTTTCAAAGCCTCAGGAAGTACAAGAATATTTCCTAGTGATTACATAACCAATAAGCTCCTCCAAACATACAAAATACAACATCAATAATCAAGAACAATGTGATATAATAAGCACATACCCAGAACTACACCTTATTCCTCCAAGTGGCCTACCCGAATCCTCCTATACGCCTCCTTCTTATGTCTCCATACGCCAAGATGATAAAGATCCTAAAACACTCATTTTTTTTTATAACACTCATCTTGCTTGGACGCCATTTCGGGTTTTCATCCCAACCACTCAATAATTGTTCCAGGCTCACAAAACTCACATCACTCAAGACTTATTTTTGCCTCAGCCTAATGCCGGTCAAGCCACCTTCTTATTGCATAGATCTTGCTATCCAAGGATTTTGTATGCCTTTTTTCAATTTTTGTGGCTTTTTCATACAATATATATATATTCAATAAGCTCATGCAGATACAACCAACACCCAAATAATTACATGTGAATACATTCTCCTCCCCCATACTTAAACATTGCATTGTCCTCAATGAAATGGAAGACATAAAAACGAACCCAGGGAAGGAGACAAAAGACTCACATACAAGGTCGGATGACCTTCCTCCAATAAAACTCAAAGTGTGGTAGAATGAGAAACTAGATGAGCACTAAATGTAATCCAATAATGCATAGCTCATCTAAAGCAAAAGAAAGAATACCTCCAATGTAGAAGGTGACCCAAACAAATCAACTCCTTGCAAAGAACATGGTCACCAACAAGCTAAGCTCCAGCGAATGTAGATCTAGAATGATAGTACCAATGAAACCAAACTTGATGAAATACAACTCCTTACTTTATTTTCTCTCATATTTTTTTTTTCTGCACTCTATTTTTTTTTTAATCCGATATATTATTTTTTTCTCGGAATGATTTTCGGATTTTCTTTTTCTTTTTTTAGACGGGAGAGAAGACTTACAGCGAGATTGGCTACTGACTGTAACTGACCCTAAGCTTCGGTGATTTCCTCCTGTCCATAGAAAAACTAAAAAGAAAATTAAACCGAACAAAAACAAATAAAAACAGTTTCAAACCTCGGGTTGCCTCCCGAGTAGCGCCTTATTTTATGTCGTGGCTCGACATGAAACTCAAGAGATTTAACTAACGCCATTTGGCTTTGTAAAAACAGTCTCTTGTCTGAATTCCCTCTTGAACCACTCATGGAACACCTTGAATCTCGTCCCTCTTACCTTGACCGCCTTGTCTTTAGCAATGAAGGTGGTTTCATTCACTTTCTCCTCCTTGACCGTATCAGGCGGCTGTTTAAGCTCAATGTCAAGTGCTTGCACACTAGACATCAATGGTATCTCGCCTGGCGAGGTCAGTAATGAAGGGCGATTGCCCAAAGGATGTGGAGAGAGCTTACCTTTAGGCTCTGGCTTAGCCTGACACTCCTGCATATTAGTAGACAAAACAATATTTACTTTTGGGGGCTCTAAGAGATTCTCTAAAACAGGTTGCAATTCATCATTACAAGTAGGCTTAATCACATCAATAGCACATAGAGAATTCTTATCAATGGGATCCATGTCATAAATATTATACTCCACCTTATCCCCATCAAACTCCATAGAGAGAGTCCCACTATTAACATCAATTTTCGTTTGTGCATTTTTCATGAAAGGTCTACCTAACAATATAGGTGTGACATTATTAGCATGCTCCATATCCAACACAAAGAAATCGGCAGGAAAAATCAGATCACCAACCATAACAAGAACATCCTCAACAACCCCTTTTGGGTATACAGTAGACCTATCAGCAAGTTGAATAACAGTTCTTGTTTTATGCAAAGGTCCTAAGCCTAGTGATTCATACAAAGAGTAAGGCAAAACATTGATTGATGCACCTAAATCTAGCATGGCTTTGTCAAATTTAGTTTCACCAATCACACATAGAATGCTAAATATGCCTGGATCACCACATTTCTTAGGCATGCGTTTTTGAAACACAGCGGAAACTTGTTCACTTATTTCAACTTTCTTCTTTCCTTTCAGTTTTTGATTTCTTTTAATAGTGCAAACTTCTTTCAAAAACTTAGCAAATCTAGGAATACTCTTAACAAGTTTGAGCAAAGGAATGTTTACCTCACACCTACTAAAGGTTTCGAAGATTTCTTTGTCGTCATCCAGTCTTCGAGTATCCTTCAATGCCTCAGGAAAGGGAGCAACAGGCTTCTGAGAGAACAGAGGCGGAAAATTTGGACGAACATAATCGTCTACATATTCAGGGGACTCCAGGCGATCGCCATCAACAACTGGCGATCGCGGTCGCACAAATTGGGGTTCTGCAGGAGACCCGCGATCGCGGATCATCATCCGCGATCGCGGATTTGTGACGAGCAAATCTGGGCATTCTGGAGTGGCATGGCGATCGCGGTCGGGATGCAGACCTTGTGTTGCTCTCTGTAATCTCATGGCGATCGCCACTCAGATCTGGTGATCGCGGTTTTGGCACAGAACAGTCGTCATAAGTTTTTTCCGCTCCTCAAGAACACTGCAATGACGTTCTCTCTCAGGTTTCTTACCGCTTCCCTGGCCTCTAATTTACTCACAGCTTGAGCAATCTGTCCTAACTGATTTTCAAGATTTTGGATACTTGATTCCGTTTTAGCATTTTGTTGCATCACAGTCTGAGCTAAGGACTTGATCATATCTTCAACAGTCATAGAATTCTGAGGTCTAGGTTGCTGATAATTATTATTATGAGAGTCATATCTTGGCCTTGGTTGCCATCCACCAACAGCGTTTACCTCAGCATTCGGCTCTTGGAGTTGTTGACCACCACTTTGCAGCATAAAAGACTTCATCATATCTTTCAGTTCATTCATGTCAGTCTGTAATTGATCTGAATTAATTGCTTTGACTGAGTGGGATCCCTGTCTACTGCCAAACTGCCTTGAACTCTCAGCTAGCTCTTCAAACATTTCAGTGGCCAGAGGTATAGTCAGTTTCAGAAAATTACCTCCACAAGATGCGTTTACCATTCGACGATCCTCATCAATCAGGCCACTAAATAAGTACATAAGGAGATCTTGGTCAGTATAACTATGGAATGGGCAGCTTGAGCAAAGCTTCTTGAATCTCTCATAATACTCATAGAGACTCTCAGTTGAATGTTGTTGAAGATTCGTGATCTCCTTCTTCAAGCTGCTCAGTTTTGTAGCTGGAAAATATTTCTCTAAAAAGACCTTTTTCATCTTAGCCCATGTATCAATACTCCCTGGAGCTTGATAATAGAGCCAATCATTCGCAGCGTCTTTCAGAGTAAATCCGAAAGCTCTCAGCATGACCTGCTCCTCGGTAACACCTCTTGGCTTCATACTAGAACATATGGCATGGAATTGAGCCAAGTGTTTGTTGGGATCTTCTCCTGCTAAGCCATGGAAGTGTGGTAGCTCATGAATTAAACCAACTTTTAATTCAAAATTCACACCTTCTTCAATCTCAGGAAACCTCACTGCCAAAGGTTGTTGGTTTAAGTCTGGGGCAGTGAGTTGTCTCATAGTAGGCAATGGCGGTCCATGTCGATCACCCATCTTGTTCTCTTGGTTCAGAGCTGCTCTTTGGTTCCGAAGGAACGTCCTTTCAATCTCTGGGTCAAAGGAAACAAGAGATGAATCAGTAGCACGGGTCTGAACCATAAAGGTTCACACCAAACAGTTGATAATTTCACAATCAACACAGAATCAGAAAAATTTCAATTCCCCGACAACGACGCCAAATTTGATAAGGCTAAAGTCGTAGTGTCAAATCAAAGAAAATCCTAAACACTAACTAGAGTATAGCAAGTAAGTAGAGGTCGAACCCAAGGGAATCAAAACACCAAATCAATGCAGTCAAGTGAAATATCAACTAGTAACAAGTAACCAAAAGGGGGGGGGGTTGATTGCAAGAACACACAAGTAACCAGTAACAAGCAGAGGAAGTTTGGGTGAGAATATTATGCGAAGGGGTTTCACCTAGCAAGTATCCACACAACAGACAATCAAGTTGATCATAGATTTATCTCAAGTTCTATTCAATCCTAGGGAATGTTCCTATTCCAATCTTTAATATATCAGCAGGCCAACCGGTCCTGATAATACTTACTATTCAGCAATCAGGGAAACCTCTCAAGATTAGATGAAATAGCAGCAAAGGGCACAAGAATCACAAGGATGCATGCAATAACTTACAACCGTCAAGTATTAACATGCAATCAATTCTCTTTCATAAAAGCAATCAACTACCAGATCATGCAGATATGAGTGCTACAATGACAAGGAATTCCACCGTATATTCCTAGTCTAGCAATAGAAAACTATCAATCAAACTAGGTGATCAAGCTAGCAAAACTAATAGAAATCAATAGATGAAGAACAAGAGAATTAATACAAGCCCATAGGAAAAGAACAAGAGTTAGAAATCTCACAACTTAATAACTGAAGGTTTCAACCGCTAAGTAAAACAATGGAGTTTAGTTCCTGCTCATGGTTGCAAAACTAAATTGTCTGATGGGAAAGATGATGGAAAAGATAGAAAGAACTAGGGTTCTTAAATAGAGACTAACCCTAAAAATATATGGTAAAAGATATATCCTAAACGAAATAATAAAATAAGGAAAAAGAAATAAAACAAACAAAGGAAAATAAGGAAAGTCTGGAATGTCTTCGGCCTTGTTGTGGCGATCGCCATAGATGCCTGGCGATCGCAGTCTTCATGTAAAGCTCTGCCTTGTCTCTGTCGCCCCATGGCGATCGCCGTAGAGTCATGGCGATCGCCGTAGAGTCATGGCGATCGCCATGATCTCTCGAACTCATGTAACGCTTCTGTTGTAGAATGGCGATCACCATAGTGATGGTGGCGATCGCCTCTGCTCCGCAGAATGTCTTCAAGTCTTCAATCTTTGATCCTCTTCTTCTTCGGTTCTGGTCTTCATTTCTTCACTTCTTCATAAACAACTCAAAACATAACAATAGCTCCAAATACTTGTGATAACACTCCTAAACTAATGTAATAACCCCTAGTTACGCCATACAAAGTGTAGCATATCAACACCCACTGTCATCAAGATATTGACTAGAAGCACACACAACATCTGAAGTGTCAACACCTTGTGCATCAGGTAAGCTGTCAACATCTGGCCCCAGTGTCATGTTGTCAGCATCTTGCACCACTTTCATGCTGTCAACATCTTGCCCCACTGTCAAGCTGTCAACATCTTGTCCCACTGCTTTGCTGTCAACTTTAATGTTGTCAACTTCAATGTTGTCAACATCTTTGGCATTTGAAGGAATGTCAGCAATGTCTTCATTGGGCTCTACAGATTCAACTACTGGCAGATGTTCATCACTGTCAACTTTTACTTCCCCAACTTTCCCCACATCACATCCACCAACTACAACATCAGACATTAAAGGAATTTCAACACCTCCAGCTTCACCCAGGTCCCCTTGCTTCTTTGGAGCTCTATCTTCCTTCTCAGAACGGCTAGTTCCATCAAATACTGAAGAAGTCACCAAGCTGTCAACATTCTCATGTGTGCTGACATCTACAAAATCTTCAGATTCGTATTGGGTGCTCTTATCTTGGAACGAGGACTTGATGTTGCTCTGCATCACACTAGATAGGTTGTGCATCTTCTTTGCCACTTGAACCAACGTCAAGCCATGTTCTTTGGTGGAAGATTGAACTTCGGACATGGCATCGCACAAAAGTTCAATTTTTTGGCTCAAAACTTCAAACCGTCCAACCCAAGCAGCATCGTTTCCTTTTATGTCAGCTGAGGGACGAACAGACGCTGTCCTCTCACTGTCAACAGAATCACATGCAGGGCCAGCTGCATTTGTTTCCATGTCAACTTGAAAAGAAGAAGATGGCGGTTGAACAGATGATGGCTTACCACTCTCAGATGAGGACGGGAATTGAACAATAGGTGGGGCATCTTGGGCGGCTAGATCTGGGATGTCTAACCTCAGCTTTCTGATGATGTTGTCAATATCAATTTTGACAGGGTCGTACACAACAAGGGTCTTCACAGGGTCCTGCTTTGCCTTCTTCAATTCTGGCTCAGAACCACTAACTTTCAAAATGACCTTGGGGCAAGCAGCAGGCGGAGACTTCCTCTTCTTAATTACAACTTTGAGATTAGCAGAATGTTGTTCATCTTCAACCTTACCAGCAGATCTTGTTGCTCTTCTGGGAGACAGATGTGAAGGGACAGCAGAAACACCAGCAGAATGCTTTCCATCTCTAACCTTCTCATGAGACTTTGATGTTCTTTTACGAGAAGAATTTGCAGGGACTGAAGAAACACCAGCAATCACCTTAGAAACAACAACTTTGTGCTTGCCGGGCTGATTGCTCTCACCTTTACATAATCTTGGAGATTTTCTTGGAGTGTGTTCAGAAAGAACGATTTTTCGATTTTGTTTGGTGAGCCTACGTGTATAAGTTCTGACAACTAGAGGGGAATCTGTCAACAAAGTATAAAGAACTGTCAAAAAACAGAAAAAAATGTCAACAAAACAAAACATATGAAAATAGAAAAAACAAACAACATGTCAACAGTGTAAAAAATTGCCAAACATAACATACGTGGAGTGCTGACAGCTTGCTTCCTCTTAACAGCAGCTTTGCCAGCATTTGACACATCAGAAACTGGATTGCTGACAGCTTGCTTCTCTTTGCCATCAACTTTGTCAACCTCTGCAACATTATAACTGAACTGCTGACAACTTCCTTCTCTTTGTTGACAGCTTGGACAACCTTCGTCGCCTTCTGAACTGGCTTCTTCACATTCCTTTTGGGGGCAGTTTTCACTGGCTTAGACGCAACCTTCATGGCAGTCTTATCTGGTCGCTCGGATATAACCGTGTCAGAAATAGCTTGCTCTGAATTCTCACGAGCAGTGGCAAGAACTTTTTCAGCATATGCATCAAACAAAGGATCTTCGACCTCGTCGACAAAGTTGAGGTGCCGAAATGTAGAATGTTCCTCGTATGGAGACGGTCTGCACAACTAAAATAATGAAAACAAAACAAAAGAGTTATATAAATATGCTGTCAACAAAAATAGTTAAATACAAAAATAAAACAGACAAGACAAAAAAATGTATAATAAGATATAGAATAATACCAAAGGATGAAGATCAAAATGATCTGAGACAGAATGATACCAAGCAAGGTTGGAATTATCTCTTGAGAACCAACGTTCGCCATATGGAATAGTCTTAAGAGACGCAGTAGCAGCTCCAACAAAATTGCAAAACTGATGAAAATGTTCAAGCACCCAAACCTACAAAAAAAAATTAAGGATTAAAAAGGAAAAGGGATAAGAATGTCTTCAAACAACTAATTGAGATAGAGAAATGATAAAATAAATACCTGAAAAGCAAGAGGATAACCATGCAAAGTATACCAAACTCTATCGTTAGAAGAACCACCTCCTGTACGTTTTGCATTGACTGGAGCATCTTGAAAAGCCCGGATAGTCTCTAGATATACTTCCCTACCCCAAGGGTACTTCACAAAAGCTTCAAAGTTGCTAGCAAGCTTTAGAAACTTCAATCTGACAGCAGAGCCTTTCCTCTGAGGCATCAGCACACCTTCAAGAATAATAAGGTGTGCTAGAACCATCTTGCGCTCACCAGTCGAAATGGCAAACTCTGCAATAATGTCGTCAAGAGTGACCTTGCTTTTGGTTCCCAGAGAACACTGAAAGACATCATCTGGGATGACGTGGCCTTCAAAATCAGTGCACTTCAAACCCGTGATTGCAGCAAAGTCTTGAAGTGAAAAAGACAGCACATTGCCTTGCATATTAAACCACATTTCGTACTTCTTCTTTGTCTTAACTGCACGCATTAAAGCGTAATGAACTATGACGTGGTAATAGTTGAGTTGGGATGTCATGCTTAAGATGGTTTTGAAGACACCAGTAGAAAACAACAAGTTACTAACATCATCAAACTGCCCCTCAATCTGATCAATTACAGAAAATATGTGGTATGTTGTAACCTTGGGAGCCACAAACAAATCATTGGAAGCCAAAAACTGTAACTTAGACACATCCATGACACCCTGTCAACAAAAAAAACCAAATACAGAGTGTCAAAAAATATATCACAAAAAGAGATAAGAGCAGAGTAAGGTGTCAACCATAAAAAAAAAGATGTTGGAAATCTGAACAAGTTGTCAACATGAGCAAGTTGTCAACAATAAAATCTCCAGACACCAAAAGCTGTCAGCATACCATATTCAAAGATGTAAATATGAACAAGCTGTCAACAATAAGCTCTCGAGACACAAC
Organism: Oxyria digyna; assembly: GCA_029168935.1. Classification (NCBI taxonomy): domain Eukaryota; kingdom Viridiplantae; phylum Streptophyta; class Magnoliopsida; order Caryophyllales; family Polygonaceae; genus Oxyria; species Oxyria digyna. The sequence goes on along the minus strand of JAPVLV010000011.1, from coordinate 30,542,159 downwards.
AAGTTGTCAGCAAGCCATATTCAAGATGTCAACATGAACAAGCTGACAACAAATAAGATCTCAAGACACAATCAAGCTGTCAGCATGCCATATTCACAACATAAACATGACAAAAATGCCAACAATAAAATCTCCAGACACAAAAAGCTGTCAGCATCCCATATTCAAGAACATAAACATGAACAAGCAGTCAACAATTACATCTACAGACACAAAAAGCTGTCCCCCATGACAAATTCAACAACAAAAACTAAAAAACAGTAAAGTATCAACAAATAAAGTGAAATATTCGAAATAAAACACAACATGACATATTCAACACACATTTGCACAGTACAAATGCTCTGAATATGTCAGCAAACTTAAAAACAGTTTATAAAACCCTATGGATACAGAGATAGACAGTAATAAAAATGAAAAACCTAAAAAACACACAGATAAAGACGCATGCAACTAAACACCAACATAAAAATCTAGGTTTCAAACCAAAACGAACTCGATTTTGACTTCAAACAGGCGAACGAACACAAAATCTCAGAAATCATCCAAAATAAACAAATATAACAACAAATAGAAGAACGAGGGAGCTGGATACCTGATTTGATCTGAGAAACCGCCTGAAAAACTGGAAAATCGGGATGAACTGATGAGAACTCGAGCAGGCAAAATCGGAGAGAAATCGGAGCGAGAACTCGAGCGAACAAACAGAAGCAACGAAGAAGATGCGGGGAAGAAGAATCACGGCGAAATCGAGAGGGAGAGGAGAAGGTAAACGGTTGTTTTTTTTATTTTGGTAGTGAATGAGGGGAGAGGAAGGAGAAGAAAGAAAGTGCGCGTGTTTTGAAAAGTGATCTGGAAAACCAGCGCGTGTGTTTAATTGGGGGTGGGGTAGGGGTAGAAACTTAGTACATAGTTTGGGAGTGCACTTGTTAAAAGGATAGTGCCCAATAGGGCATTGGGCACAAATCCTTCGATTTAGGTTCATCTGGTTTACTATGCAAATGGGAAGGATGTGTGCCCAATGCCCTACTGGGCACTATATTTGTAACAACTACACTCCCTAATTAAACATTAATAAAATACCCTACCTATAAATACTCACCTTTTTTCAGATCTGGATCTCCTCCTCTCCCCCTGAATCACCTTTCCTCTCCTCGTTCATTCTTCTTCCACTTCCTTAACCTCCCTCTCCACCTTCCTCACAATCTCCAATGGCTCCTCTACAGACAAGAACATCTCCTCCTGAATCTTCACTGGCGACACTCTCCCTGCGAAATCGGACTTGAATCCAGAAGAACACCAGATAATATTGAATGCATTCATGTATCGATCTCTCTCCTCCAGCTTCAAACCTTCCATCTCACTTCCGCGAAATTCACCTTCGTTCAGATCTTTCCTGAACCACGGATCTCTGATTACGCCTTCGATACTGATTTTCGTGTCCGGATTCGTGTCCAGGAGGCGTGAGATCAACAATTTCAGCTCCGGAGACGTCCATTTCGGACATTTATACTCTCCTCTAAGAATTTTCATGTACATCGCCATCAGATTTCCATGGGCCTCCAAGCACGCAGATCTCATCAAGCTTGAGGCTCTTAAGCGCGCCGATCAGATCAAATCTCTCTCTATTCTTGATTCTCCCTCTTCTTCCTCTTCGGCGTCTGAGAAGACGCCTTCTGCAGAGGAGCTTGAGGCATTTGGTGTTACCGATGAGTTGAGAGAGTTTGTTAAGGAGATTAGGTTGGATACTTTCAAGGAATTTCCGTTGCCAGGTTTGGAGATTGTTTCTTTTCTATTTGCGTACTCTTTCTTCCGATTGATCATTAGTGCATATAGTTTTGTCTTAGATCTGGATTGTTGATAACCAGGATTGTTCTGATTTTGCCTGCAATGTGATGATTGGTTAGACAACTTCTTCTCCTCGATGTCTCTATAGCATTTCCACAATTTGCTACTGCATTTTAGTTCATGCTTTTCTGTCTTTCTTTCCTCTCTGACTTATATCTGGTTTGACTTTAGGTGGAAATCTTGCTTTCGGTCTTGCATTAATCTATCACGCCATTCTCTTAGCAGGACTTTCATTCGTTCTGTGAAAAGCACATCTGCAAATCTGACCAGTGAAATGTCTTCCACTTCCTTCATAATTCGTAGCCTATTGCATGAATTAGCATCATTTCCTGTTGTCTTACATGCCTACATTCTTTGTGGTTAATTAGTTTATTAATGTTTTCTTTCCTGTAGGAGATGAAGGGGATGAATCATCTTGTAGCATGGAGTTGTCTACTGTCATCAGTGTAAAGAACTTGCACATAAGTTCTCCTATCCTAGCAGCAAAAAGTCCATTTTTCTACAAGGTAAACAATTATTTCCACTACAGAGATCTTTTCCACTTGTCTAATTTGCCTGCCTTAATTTTTCGTTGATGTGTATTGCTGACTTTCTTTGTTCCTCCAATTAATTGTTGGGTAGTTATTTTCAAATGGCATGAAAGAATCAGAACAGAGACATGTGACTTTGAGAATTAGTGCATCTGGTACGGATTAATTAACTTAATTTTCTCTTATAGAAATCAAGCTGTTTTCTTAGAAGCTGTGATATTGCCAATGCCACCAATCTTTCTTAATTTGTTGACAACTTATGGCAGAAGATATATATTTCGGCTCAAGATGATTCATAATTTGTTGACAACTTTTCTTTTGTTGTGTAACAGAGGAAACAACTTTGATGGATCTCATGCGTTTTATGTACCACCACACCTTGGAGGCAAACACAGCCCCAACATTGTTAGATGTGCTAATGGCTGCAGACAAGTTTGAGGTTGCTTCTTGTATGAGATATTGTAGCCGGTTGTTGCGTCAGATGCCCATGACACCAGATTCTGCACTTCTATATCTCGAGCTTCCATCAAGTGTACTAATGGGGGAAGCAGTTCAGCCATTGACAGATGCAGCAAAGCAGTATCTTGCTGATCGTTACAAGGACGTAACCAAGTATGTTACTGAGTGTGATTTTGTATCTTGAATCCATCTGGACTCCATGGGATTATAATATTTGTAAGTTCCAGTATTATATAAATATGTAAATACAAGTGTTAATGTGAGAGTTCATCAATGCTATTGTTTAATATTTACTGAACAATTATATGTGAGTTTGACCTCTTATTAATCGTGTTGACAAATTATTTTAGCATGTTGACAATTTCATTTAATGTGTTGACAACTTCTTTTTAGTATGTGTTGACAGTTTTTTTAGTGTGTTTATAGTTTTTAAAATATGTTGACAATTTTATATAGTATGTTGACAGATTCTGTAGCGTGTTGACAATTTCATTCAATGTGTTAATAATTTTGTTATGTTGTTGACAAGTTATTAGTGGTGTTTGACATATTATTTTTTGTGTTGACAAATTATTATTCAAGTTCACAGTTTAATTACTCGTGTTGGAAAATTATTATTATTTGTGTTGGCAACTTATTATTCTTGTTGACAGCTTTGTTAAAAATTTTGTTGACAAAGACAAATCTATTAAAAAATTTGTTGACAACTCTGTTAAAAATTTTGTTGACAACTCTGTTATAATTCCACGTCAGCAAAGAGTTATTATTGGTGTTGACAACTTATTATTCTTGTTGACAACTCTGTTAAATTTTTTGTTGACAACTCTGTTAAAAATTTTGTTGACAACTCTGTAAAAAATTTGTTGACACCTCTGTTAAATTTTTTGTTGACAGCTCTGTTATAATTGCCACGTCAACAAAGGGGTATTTCCATATAACTTAAAAAAGTGATGCAAAAACTTGAAAAACATTACAGTTTTGGGGTATTTACCCAAAAAGTGGATGCAAATGGCCCCATGTAATCTGTGACCCGAGGACCCGAAAGGATAATTATTTTCTTAGTATTAAATGTGGCTAGAAAAAATGCGAGGTAGCCATTCCTCTTACGTCGTTTAAAATGAGAGTTTCGATACAAGCGGGGGATCGCCTATCAAATGAAAACCAATCGAAAGTCTAAACCTATAGAGCTAGGTGATCCACAACACAGTTAGCCTCTCTAAAGAGGTGACGATACTGGATGAATTAGTTCCTACAAACAAAGCTTTGGCACATACGTACCACTGTATCAGGCTACAAAGAGGATGATGGGGAAGAATGGACTTACTCAGAAAATTGATGGCCAATACTGAATCTAATTACGAAAGCCAAATTCCCACGCCATGCGAAGACCAAAAAAGTGGCGCATAATTCAGCCGAAATAATAGAACAACTACCCACATTAGCCAAAAATCCTGGAATCCAAGCGTGATGAGACCCTCCCCACCATGAGTGTCCAAGAAGAAGAAGAAGCCCTAAGTTTGAGAACCGAGGGTCGCGTCACTCGAGCTCATCTCAATACCATCACTCAAGATACTCAGTCATTAGTGTCAAGAAGTTATACCAACATGGGTGTCATCGACACTAATTCAACCAAGCCTTGCCTCATGACAAGCATTATGGAGTCGGCGCTCGACGAACCTCAACAAATCATGAACCATGTGCTAGAGAAACCCATGGAGGCACCATGCACGCTCCACAGTCCAAACCTCATCAATTGAGCCAACAAGTGGGTTCGAGACATCTCTGCCCGACCAAGTCTCCATCAAGCCGGTCAAGAAAGTCCACGCCTTAAATTTCGCCTTGATTGGCGCCTTGTGTCACCTTCATCATTCCACCGGCACAAATCAAGCCAAAAACATCTAAATCTGCATTCAAGGCCAAGACAAGACAATACCCCTAGTTCTTCTCCTTTTTGACTTACTTTGATTTGTTCACATTTAGCCATATACGGAGTATGTCTTATATATTATTTGCATTTATGTTTTGATTTGAAGAGTGATCTTGTGTTTGCAGCCCAAGTCGTCTTCGCCCCTATATAAGTCATGCTTGACTCATTTGTAAGACACGTTGAGATTTATAAAGCAAAAACATAGTTGAGAAAACTACTACCTTTTGCCTTAGACGTCAAACACTTAAGAAACACTCGGTGGACTCCTTGTGTCTTCTTACTTATCATATTGTCTTCCTACGAAAAAGATCTACCAAGAACAACCTCAAACCTTTCCCAAGAACCCTCGGTGGACTCCTTGAGTTCTTGCTTATCCAACTCTCTCAAACACTTTATTCAAAGCCACGCCAAAAGTTTTGTCTTACACAATCCATTCACTTCGATAGAAGACCTTTTCGCAGCCTTAAACACCATTTCCCTACCTTATCCACGGTCCATTCACTCATCATTCCATCAAGAGACGAGAAAACCTGTCATCTCGATCTAGATTTGTGCAAAAGAGGCGTTTCCGGAGACGAGAACACATCAAAGCTCCATGCTCATCCCTGATGCACCCCCAGCTGCTGCATAGCCGAGCTCACCACAAACTAACCCGTCAGAACTAATCGTAACCCAACCAAGGGGAGGCTTGTCCCATGAGTCCAGGACACGTGTTGAACCACAAGTTCCTTCTGTCTAGTCGAGGACATATTCATCTTACAGACCGCTTGAAGCCGACGAGCAACAACGCAAAGGAAGTTATGTTTATCTGGCATCGTGAGGTTCCTATCTAAAGTCTTGGTGTTACGCCATTTCCAATCCCACCACCCGAAATGATAATGGAGGCCCCTAAAGTATAGATCCGAGAGCTGAAGACATGAATGAATAAGTGTTCATTTGGTTAAGTATAGGAAATGAAATTTGTAGGAATTCCTGTTAAACATATTCATATCAGATATTTGTCAATATTGAGATTATGCAACTAATCAAATAAAGCTCATTACAGAGCTTAGGAAAACTCTCAACGAAATGCATGCCCACAAGAAATATGTATACATTCTTACGTCTAATATCATGTCCTTACTCCTTAGCTCTTTGCAGAATGTGAAAGCTCTAATGGACAATGGATTCATATCTTCATATTTGGAGAATGAACAAGAAACCATATGTGATCCTCAGTTTCTTGAGCTAACGAGGATTTAGGGGTGCCTCCCGCAGATGGAGTAAAAAGGAACAGAAACTGTCGGCGATTGCTTGCGAATTTTTTCCATGGTCGGCCGTTATGACACCGATAAAGATGTGCTTACATCTTATACCCATTTTACCCTTTCATTATTGAAAACAAAGACAAAAAGTTTTTTAAAAAAGAAATACACAGAGTACGAACGTATTCAAATTACAAAATTTCCATGTTATTTGACTTCACGACACATTAACATTTTAAAAAATCAAAATTACAAATGAGAAGGAATGCTTTTGAAAGGAAATGTGAAGGATCTTCGAGTGGCCACGCAGGGAATATACAAAGTGAATTCTCCTGGTGTTGATGAAGTATAGCGTTGATATTAAGATGAGGAATAAATTCTAAAATGTCTTTGTTAGAAGAAACAATTTAGTTAATGCTGTAATTGCACACTAGAACGATCCAGGTCAATCGAACAAGATGAAATCTAAGAGCCAAATCAAGATATCAAGTGGATCTGAATATCATTTATACCCATGGATTAGACATCGGGATATGAATATACATATACTGAATATATGTATCAAATATATATGTATCAAATAGGTACTATGACGTGAGTTCCGATATAACGAGTATTGTAGTGTAACAGTGTAATGGTATTCGAGTTTGTTATGGTTGATATTCAACTTTATATAAATTTAGGTTATATATGCACTAATTGCATTCTCATATATTCGTGCCTTTATTCAATCTTTTACCACTATTTATTCATGTTTATTTAGTTGAATATCAACTCTATTAGTATAGATAAATTAAGTTGAATATCATCCATAACAAATCTGAATACCATTAAGGATAAATACTCGTTACACCATAAGAAACTGTTATACGAGAACCTAAATCTATTACTATATATTTTTGATATTTTCTTAATTGAGTACATATCACCTTTTATCTACTTCATACAAATTCTGAAATCTGATTATTTCTCAAATATTAAATATCAATACCATTATTTGTTCTTTTAAAATTTCAAGCACAAACACACATAGAAATCTAATTATTGGTGGGTAGAAATTCCTGACGTGTAAAAAAGCAAAAGCTGTGTTTTTGCTCTTTTCTTTTTTCCCATCCAAAATTCCTTTTCCGGCAGCTGCCCTGATTCAGCGCGGCGAGGTCCCACTTCAAGCACTACTACTTCTTCAACCTCTCGCTTTACCCCAAAAAAATCTCATCTCATATTCCCAATTTCCCATCTGCTACAGACCAGACCCAGCATAATCCACCGCCCACGGTGGCGCGTGAAGAATGGGTCAGGGACTGAGTTGCAGCTGCACTGAACTCAGAGAAATCAACGGCAGTAGGATTTCTGCTGCAATTCAGAATGGAGAATTGGAAGCTGTGAGATCGTTTCTGCAGAGGGATCCTAAATTCGTACTCCGAATCTCTGTCGACGGCCATGATAGGGTTTCTGCTCTCCATCTTGCTGCTGCTTCTGGCCAGATCGAGGTGCGTTTTCGTTGATTTCTTGTTTGTTGATGGTTTCCTGGTTTTGATTTTGGTCGAATTTGGTTGCTGCAGATTCTCTCTATGTTGTTGGATCATGGTGCTAATCCTGATTCGTTCAATCGCCATAAACAGGTTTTGCTTCAATCCCTCTTTAGAATTCGTAGTTTGTTCTGATTTGTGAGTTGATTCTGGTTTTTGATTTGTTGAAGACTCCGCTTATGTTGGCTGCAATGCATGGGAAGATCTCTTGTCTGGAAAAGCTTATTCAAGCAGGAGCAAATGTAGGTGTTTTTTTTTGTGGTTAAAGAACAAGTAGTGTTAGAATTTGTTGTTCAAGAACTGATTTTTCAGTTTTTTTTGTTTAATTTAGATGCTGGTGTTTGATTCAACTCAAGGAAGAACATGCTTGCATTATGCAGCATTATATGGTCACTCAGATTGTTTACAAGCCCTTCTCTCCTCTGCACATTCCTCATCTGTGGCTTCATCTTGGTCTGTCTTCCTCGAACTCTTACTTTTTTTGGCCATCTTAATCTGTTCAGTTGGTAATAATTTTGAATGGATTTATTCGGCAGGGGATTCGTAAGGTTTGTGAACATTAGAGATAAGAAAGGATCGACTCCTTTGCATTTGGCTGCACGACAAAGACATGCAGATTGTGTTCGTGTTTTGTTGGACAACGGGGCTCTTGTATCTGCTTCAACTGGTGGATCTAGGTAGTTCATCGTATGTTGGACTTTAAGTAGTTTCTGTGATTATTTTTTATGATTTACGGTTTGAAATTGGCTATGCATTTTTGCCAGTTATTGTGGGAGTACGCCTCTTCATTTTGCAGCTCGTGGAGGCTCGTTGGATTGTGTGAGAGATTTATTAGCTCATGGAGCTGACCGGCTTCAAAGGGATTCAGCAGGGTAAATCTTAACAACCTTTGTACTTATAAGTAATTAGTCAAACAAATGTTCCCAACAAAACTTGGGTTTCTAGTTGGAATGATTTATAATCTGGGTCTCATAAGTTATAAACCGGGTTTTTTTTGGGACTGTTAAATCTTCAGGAGAATACCTTACATGATTGCCCTAAAGTTCAAACATGCATCATGTGCTGCCCTACTGAATCCTTCCGCGGCGGAATCCCTTGTATGGCCTTCATCACTAAAAGTCATCAACGAGCTTAACGCTGACGCTAAATCTCTTCTAGAGAAAGCGCTCATAGAAGCAAATAAAAAGAGAGAAAGGTCCATATTGAAGGAAGCTACTCTTCCGGTTGATGATGACTTATCGGAGGTAAGAAAAATTAGCATTTTATTTACGGGTTTTGTTAAGCAGCTTATAATGGAAATGTATGCTAGACATTTCTAATTTTGAGGATTTTTAGAGTTATCTAAGAGGTTTATAATCAAAAAAAATTAAGGTAGTAATTTATTAAGTTTAGAGTTATCCAAGAGGTTTCTAATTTTCAATTTAAGGTAGTAATTTCTTTATTAAGCATGCTTAACATGCATTCTTATTATCCAATCAGGGTAGTGAAGTAGAATTATGTTGCATCTGCTTTGAACAAGCCTGCACAATTCAAGTTGAAGAATGTGGACATCAAATGTGCGCCCATTGCACACTTGCCCTATGCTGTCAAAATACCAAACCGAGTCAGTATCAAACCTCTGCATCCCTAAATAAGGCTCCTCTGTGCCCTTTCTGCAGAAGCACCATCAATAAATTGGTTGTTGCAAGGATGGATAAAATTGAAAATGAGAATGATGTGATTAATGTTGATGGTGATTACGATGAAGATGAATGTGAGGTGGAGATGAGCCCCTCGTCAAAGCCGAGGCGATCAAAGAAGTACTGGAGTTACAGTGAAGGTAGTAGCAGCTTCAAGGGATTGTCAGCCATGGGTTCTCTTGGGAAGATGGTTGGTATTGGCACAGGAAAGATTGCAGCAGAGTGCAGCAGGGAGATGGATAAGGCTGTAACTGACTTACCATAAGTCATACATAATCACAGTGCTGCGAACTACTGAAGATTCTGTTGGTGTATAATTAAAGATGAAAGCTTCATCAATATCTGAAGCTCAGGAGTGATGCGCGAAGATGGTAACAGAGACGAACATATGATCAGATCCAGCGTCTTCAGCTAGAAAACTGTATGATGGGAGGGAGGAATATGTATTTGCATGCGCAAATGAAGAAAAAGAAGAAAAGAGGGTTATTTATTGTTCAAGCATTCACCCTATTTTGACCTCTAAGTATCAAATAAAGAAATGTTTTTATGACTCTAATTATTATGACTTATGTCAACACCACTGCATTTCTAATAATGAATGGTGGATAATGCATTATCAGTTGTGATCCAAACGGACGCTAAATGACCAGCAGGTAGAGTACCTAAGTGCAGTACTTATCAGCTTAGAACAAGTAATGAATTGATGCATCTGCACTGCAGTCCGAAATATGAGTCAGAAATGTAACAAGAGAAAGATATGCATTGAACAGCAGAAGGAATTTTTATGAAAAAAGAATGGAGACAAAAAATAAATTTCAAACTGGAAATAAACTACTCCATTTGATGTTCAAGGATGGTATACAGAGTGTATAGTGTATACATCGAGCCCTAGATGTATATTCATGCTTTATATTGTTGGACAGCTTTTTTCAGAGCTGTTCCCCCACATTGTCTCTTTGGATTGTGACATGGGATCAGAACATGACATAAAATGCTCGAAGCATTTTTCTGCATAGAGTAACAAAAAAAAATACAGGAGGATTTTGTCACACCGTGATATTCTGGTGGGGCAAACAAATAGTTTGTGAAGGTTAGCTCTTACATGAGATATACTGTGTAGTGGGTAATTGATCAGTTGCACATTTTAGTTATTGCTTGCAAATTGCACCAGGTCGACACTGTCCAATTCCCAGAAGATCCTGAAACAAGCACCGCTTAAAATGTCAGCCAATGAAGATCTACTGTTGGGCATATACTAATAACCGGGAAGAGGTAAGTCCAAAACATTGAAACGTCAAACAGAATAATCATGAAGAACATTATGATAAAATTGTGAGAACATGAGATCAATATGAAACATCTAAAAATAATTAGCATGAAAAAACTCAGAACTCATGCATGATATGATCAAAGAAGATCCAGTGCAGCAAAGACAACTAATCGTAAGGACTGTACATTCAGACACCAATTGATGAGAACATTAGAACAAGGTAGTCAAGAGCAACCTGACATGCTCTATTCTTGGCTCGAGTTTCAGCTGTACTGGGTATATCATTATTTGGTTTCATAAATCTCTTTTCATTCCTTTCACATGAGCCCCATCCATCAGAAAACCGACCACTTCTGATGAGAAGAATGAACATTGTATACAATGAGTACAGAAGAATTAAAGCATAATTCTAGTTACAGCTCCTACATTCAGCAAGAAAAAATACATACGGCATGTGTGCTCGGACTAAAAATTCTGCACGTTGGACATTTCGCTTATCATCAAATTCGATAGTCTTGTCCTTGATCTCAAAGGATACATTGAAATAAAAAGCCATCTTCCTCCAACCTATTAACAGGAAATGTAATATTCATCATCCAAGCAAAATATTGAGGGATGGATATCATTGAATAGACTTATTTCTTTATACCTGATTTTTTTATGTAAGGATTTCCTGATATCATGATGTAGTCAGATTTCTCCAGAATCTGCCAATTTATATAATCATCTGATCATGAAACTCAAACATAATACATGCAACTTGCATACAGCATAAAACTGACAGAAGTAGCAACAACAACAAAAATTCTGCTTAGATTTATAGCGTGTACTGTCAGAATGTATTAAGGATGAGAAATAGTATAAGAACATCTGAAGATGAAAGGAAGGCTGGCTTTGCATAAGAATCTGAAGCATTGTTATTGAGAATACTGGGTAAACACAAATTTGAACAAGCATATTGCAGCACTCATACAGCAGCAATCCTGATGTGATGATGAATCAAAATCTTTGCAGAACTCTTGTAGTATGTAACTAGGGAAGTCTTTGAAGCAGGTAGTACATGAAACTAGAATTGATAAGCTAATGAGTAATGACTGCGTATGTCACTACCCCATACATCAACAATTATTCTCAACTCCTACAACAATACTCAATACCGTGATGATAGTCTAACTTATACCTCAAATCCTCAATACTACTATACTGAACACCAAAGACCTACAAATTCTTCTTGCAATTATACAGGAACTTGCCTAATAAAAAAGACAGATCTTATCTCATGGATTCAGGACATTCCAGGAGCAGCAAAAGAATGATGAGGTTAGATCTACTGACCGCCATAGCCGTATCTTGGTACTCCTTGAACAAATTGACAGTGTTAATCCGCCCACCGAAGGGAATTTGCCTCCCAATTTCTTTGTCTTCTCCTCGTACATGATCAATTGGCATCAAATTTTCAGAAAAAGAACTTATCTCCTTCCCCGTGAACCTCCCGGATCCAGGCGAAGAGTAAATCGGAGTTGCCGGAGATCTGACCTGCTGCACATGTCTCGCACCTGGAGAATGACTGAATTCGGTCACATCAGAGACGCAGTAAGAGGATCGTGCGATTTTCTGTGGACGTTGTTGGTTCGGATCGAAGCTGTTCAGAACCTCGCCGCGTCCGCCGCCGTAATAGGGGGCAACTGCGTTGTTGGTGGAGGAGGAGCTGTAGTGGTACCTGGGAGATCTGGAGGAAGATTTCTGTAACTGTTGAGGTGGAGATGGGGAGGATGAGTGTATGATTTGAGGAGTTGGACAGTTTGAAGATTTTAGGGCTAAGGGTTTGCGGAATTTGGAGGTGGAGTAGGAAGCGGCGGCTGAGTCGATTACAGCCCATAGATCAGCGTCATCGAGGTCTTTGTCTTCGACGGGGAGGATTACCGGAGAAGCCATTGACGACTTTGGGAGCTGAGCTGAGCTGAGCTGAGCTGATGCTTATTTTCACTCTCTGCTGTTGAATTTGAAATTACATTTGGCGGAAACAAATGATAAAAGAGAATTACCTCCACCAAAACTAGCTGAGTGGCTAAATGATCAATGTTAAGGAGTAGGACAGTATTTATTAGTAAAACAAATTCTTTAAAAACTAACCTCAAAAGAAAAAAACCGAATTAGTTAAAAAACTTGTCAGCGTTGAATGTGACACACTACTACGTCGTTTTTCTACTTGACACTTGATATAACACAAGTGAACATTTTAAATAGCTTGAAAATCCGGCGGTCATGAAAATTACAAGATAGAGATTTTCATATCGAACACACACTCGAGAGCAAGAACAAGAAGTAACTTTGACAGTTTTGATTTGATTAAGAGAAGATAATAAATGGAGCTTGATACCTAGATAGAAGAGAGTTTCAGCCCTCATTTTCACCAAAAAAAAGAGAGAAACTCCGACTCTACAACTTGAACCTCAACAAAATATAAGTCGAAGGGAAATACAAGGATGCCCTATATAGGCTTATAAAGCAGCTTTGTGCCTAGTATAGATAATGGGTCGCTCGGTGTTGATGCAAACGTTGTTATACACATCAAGGGTTGATTCAGTGGATGCTAGTCCACGAGAGTCCTATGGGAGAGTCATAGGTGTCACATGAGGAATTTCTTTTACTGTTTCTTATTGTGTTGGCTTGCACAACAAATAATGTATTCTCAATAGAATGTTCCTGCTGTAAATAAAGTGACTAAGCTCACTATAATGAAATAACCATTCACAAAGCCTTGAGAGCTTTAGTCTGGACCTCCACAAAACTCTCTCGATTATCTTCTTCTTCTCCTTTCTCTTCTCAAATTTGTTTACAAATTAAGAATTATGTTAAACGTCGTCATGCGAAGGAGCGCGTCCAGGGCCAAAACAACGTGTCATTTGGAGAGAGCCCATGGAAATGTGAGGCGAGGTCCTAGAAGTTTGACAGTTGGTCAGAGGGCATCAGATTTTGTATCATATAACATAGCTTCATAGACTCCAATATATGGAAGTACTAATATTCTCTCGTCAAATGTGAAATTCAGTTTCTTGAACCCTCAAATGGCTCTTCCACTAATCACATCAACATCCATTTCAGCTGGATCAGTAACCTGCAATTTGAACCTGAATGCCACGAGCATTATGTTCTCCTTCCAAAGAATTCTCTAAATCTATTTCACAATTCGGCGATGAGTTGAGTAAATGACTTTTTGACAACGTTTTAATTAAACAACTAACCCTTTCCCCCAAGTTTTTTTATTACTATAATATTAAGTTATAACAATTTCATTCTCTCATCGCTCTCTCGTTCTTTCCCGATCAAATTCATCCTCCTCCTCCACCGACCTCCTTCCGTCTCCGACGTTTTAATTAAACAACTAACCCCTATATTTTTTTTTTTTTTATTTATTTTTTGATGAATTTGCTTTTACAAAATTTTCATATAAATAGAGACGGTTGCATAACAAAATACTTTTTCTCTCTTATTAAATATAATGATAAAACTATTTTTCAATTATGATATTGATTTTTTGATAAATTTGCTTTAACAAATTTTTCATATAAATAGTTTTATCATTATATTTAATAAGAGAGAAAAAGTATTTTGTTATGCAACCGTCTCTATTTATATGAAAATTTTGTAAAAGCAAATTCATCAAAAAATAAAAAAAATAAAAAAAAATATATCGGAACGGCCCGGTTTGACCTCCCTTCCACGTCACCAATGATGAAGAGCCGACGGTATCCCACTCGTTTCGAGGATGAATCTGACAAGTTTTTGTATAGATGTGCGATCTCCTTCCAGATCGGATTTGCGAAGGTACACACCATACCTTCTGTGTTTCCGCCTGCTCCGGCGCTAAAAACTAGGTTTCCTCTTCAGAATCGAGATACCTGTGTTGATGGCTTCTTTAATAGACTATCCATGGTGGAGGAAATTGATCAAGCTCTATGATTAGATCGATCGGCGAGAGATTATTCTGAGAAGAACGACCGATCTGATGCTTGCGTTTAAATCTCTAAGATTATATCTGTCCTTGGTGACCAGATTTTGTTCGAGAAGAATGGTTGGAGGTTAGATCCTTAGAGGAAATTCGGATCGAATTGATGGAGGTTAGAGGTTGATAAGAAGATAAAATAACAAATGAGTTTGATGTTTTTTTGCTTCTTGAATTGACGGCTTTGATCGAATTGATGGCAATCCAACCATGAGTGGTTCATTTACAATAGCTATATACTATTTGCTTTCTTTGTAACAAAATTACTTCACTAAAACTGAAATTGAACAGTAAGATCAACATGCTTGACATATTAAATAATTTTAGATAATAATTTAGAGTGTCATTAGAACACTTTTGAGTTGAAAAGTAACATTTTTTAGAGTCCTAAACTCCTAATACCACTCAAGAGAGAATTTAGAAGGTCATTAGTAGATTTTACAAGTGAAAAATAATTATATTGACCCTTTAGACTCTCATTACGAAATTGTCATTCATAAAACGTCATTATGGTAAAAAATGTCATCATGAAAATGTCACTTGTTATTCATAAAGTGTCATTACAAAACTAAATCTAATACACTTCATATTATAATTACGAATTTTTCATTCATAAAATGTCATTGCGGTAAAAAAGTGTCATTAAGAAAGCGTCATTACAAAAGCGTCAAATATCATTGATAAAGTGTCATTACATAATGCTAATAAAGCTTTAGACTATAATATTGATCTTGTCAGTCATAAAGTATAATTACGATCAAAACTGTCATTATGAAAGTAATGTTAATGACACTTTAGATTATTATTAAAATATTCATTCATAAAATATTTTTACGACAAAAACGTGTCATTACGATATTGTCAAGTGTCATTACGAAAGTAATCTTATTGACGCTTTAAAAGTAACTTTCAATAATGACGCATTATGATTTTTATCCGTTACGACATTTTCAAAATGTGATTCGTAACGAAACATTCAGAGAAATGACACTTTCAATGTAATGACACTTTTAATGTAATGACACTTTAAGAGTATAATCCCAATAACAATCTAGATGTGAAAAATAATACTAATGACACTTTTAGACGAATGATACTTTCCGATTAATGACAATTTTAGACTAATGACCCTTTAACACTAATGACACTTTTAGATTGTTCGTATGACACTTTTGGTCTAAATGGCACTTTTATATATCGTATGAAAAGAGTGTCATTATTTATAAAGTCTCATTATTTATAAAGAGTGTCATTATTTTCGTATAAAAAGTGTCATTACACTCACAAAATCACATAAAAAGTGTCATTATATTTATATAAAGTGTCAAATACAAGTACACATAAAGTTTCATTACATTCGTACAAAGTTTCATTAGTCCGCATGAGCACACATAAAGAGTGTCATTACATTCATATAAAGTGTCATTACACATGAGCACACATAAAAAAGTGTCATTACGTTCATATAAAATGTCATTACACACATAAAAACAGAATTGATTTAAGCCTTGAGTTTCCATAGCAACTTCCATTAAATTTTCTCAGCATTTGGCTCCTTGTGACACCTATCCAGTAAGGCAGAAACCTATATACAATAACAAGGGTTGCCAAAGCAAGAACTTCAATCACACCATAGCCCAATTTTAGTCCGAAGATAATCGATGGATGGAATGAGCTTAAGGTAGTAACATGTAAGGGAAGCATTCATTACATCAGTGATCAAATTAGGAGTGTATCACTAAAATGAAGTCCAAATTTGAGTTCAGCAGTAGTTTAACAACAATCAATAGTTTGATCTAAATCTAGTCAACCTCTTGCAACTCATTTGGGTACAATAGTCTAAGTTATCCCACATAGAATTGGCAATTGTTACTTCTGCCCCAAATCAACCAACTAAACTCTACAAATCAATACCCTTCTTTCAGGAATTTCGTCGAACACCTTACATCCTTACCTACACTCTAAATTCTGAGTACTTGGCAATCCAGATCATCAAGCAGCTTCATCATTTTCACCTAGAAAATGAAAAACTGCACCTTGCACCTATTGTTTCTCAATCTCAACTTCATTTCATAAATTAGGAGGCAGAATTAGAAGACATATACAAGTCAATAGTCAAGATCATATATCCAGATCGTCCACCTCGTCCACCAACCCAAGAAGATTCTACAACAAACTTTGACATACAAGAACCAATGATAAAGAGCATTTCATCGAACAGTTGGAGTGCACAAGAAAAAGAATTTCCATCCAAAACCGATTTTAGGTGCTTGGATCATGTGGACTCACTAGGTCTTACACAAATCAACAAAAAAAAGAAGGTACCTGATCAACTGGCTCATCAAAGCACAAACTCCACCACCCAAATTCAGAACCTGACGCCCATTTGGTTAAAATCTACGGCCCCAAAATCAAGTTCGACAAGGATGCAACGGTGGCGTTCAATGTATTCGAGAGGGAGACGACGACAATTTTGACAGACGAAGGCGACGATAGGAGAGAGTTCAGGATGGAGGCGGAGATGCGGCGATCGCGAGAGGGAGAGGAGATAGGAGAGAAGGTGAGAAATAATAAGAAGAGTAAAGTAATTTAGGGATTTAAAAATAGACAGACGCTATCAAAAACTAATTAAAAACTAACAAGGACTTATTTTCTTAATAAAATACTATCAAGGGGTCAATGGGCCACACTTGCGGCAATCCTCTTCAAATTGGGCTCAAATGGCCCAGTCTCACTGACCCAGTAAAAGACCAACCCACAAGCTCATACTTCATCCGTCCCACAATATAAGGCACATTTGAGGCGTTTCACGAGAATTAAGAAAAGTGTGAGTTTAATGATTAAAGAAGAGTGAAAAATGAAAAGTGTAATAGTTAGAGGAGAGAGATAGAGAGAAGAAAGAAAGAGGAAAGAGAAAATTGAATGATCAGAAGAGAGAGTAGAGTGAAAAGTGTATTGAGAGAAGATAAAATAGTGTAAAAAATATACTAAAAATGAAAAATATTGTTTATATTTTGAGACTTTCGAAATAGAAATGTTGTTTATATGATGGATAAGAGGGAATACTAATGTGGCCCAATATCTCCGTATAAGTCAATGCCATTTTCGAAATTGACGGCTTTCAAAAGCACCTCCACGTGTTCCTCCCATTTACCCCCCACCTTATCTGATTATCTCTTTCTTCTTTTCCACGCATCTTTTAATTCCTTCTTTTGGAACTCTCTCATTTTCTCTTTCTTCCTCCCTCCTTCAAATCTAGACCGCCAAACCAACTGTTATTTTCGTTTTTGCCGCCCTTCTTTTCCACTCTAAAACCCTACTCTATTCCTCCCTCTCACAAGATTCCCGATCAATTAATATCACAACTGTTAATCTCCTTGTCGGCAACTCTTTCCGTCTACTTATTGTCTGTTTTTGTAATCCCTAAGATCAGTTTTTCCATTTCCAAGAATTAATCGTTGTTGCTCCGCAAATTCAAGATGTCCTGAACACAAGAACAGGTAACCTGTCCTCCTCCGGGTTCAATTTCCAATTTCAGTTAGTGTTCTGCAATTGGCATCTCAATCCTGTGTTGTACCTTAGGTTGGTTGATTGTTTTGACTGTCAGTTAGCAGCGGTTGAATTATCTCATTCGCTGAAGGCGGATGCTACATGGGAGAAGGGGAAGTTTTTGTGGCGGTGCTGTCAAATGGAGAATTCGAAAATGAGAGGAATTCAAGAAGTGAGCTGAAACGGGATCTCCACTGTGTATTAACTGATTCTCAAGTAGATTCTCCTTACAAAAAGCAAGCAAAGGAGACCTTAAATGATGATGTCTGCTCTGAGGTCATGGATACAGCCAGCATCAACATGAATGCTAATAATGGTAGTACTTGTAAAGCTGTGGATTTGGATAGTAATGGCGGTAATCAGGATAATTCTTGCCAAATCACTTCCACTTGTGCAGAAATGTCTGGTGATGAGAATAATTCTGGGCTGTCCACTACTGATGTTATTTTGGAAATCCCCAAGAAATCTTGCACGACTGGAATCAGAAAAATTACATTCAAGTTTAGCAAAAGTAAACGAGTTAATACTGATAGTTTACCCACTCAGCAGCCTCTTTCCCGTTGGATTCACACAGACGAACTGCCTTTCGAATCCAAGGAGGATAAGATGTTGAACAAGGTTTTACCCAGTACCTGTCCCACAAATGTTGAGAAGTTATCGTCAACTGGCATTTTTGAAGGAGCTCGAGTGCAGTATGTTGACACGTCGCCGGATGTGAGTTACGCTTTTGAGAAGTTGATGTTTATCCAAACTGAGATCTTCAACTTTTGAAATTTTGTTGTGGGATTGAATTCTTTTAAATTATGGACAGAAAGAGATACCTAGAAGTATTAGAGGATGTGGCTATACGTGTGGTTGCTCAACTCTTGACTACAAAAATGTAAGTATGGTTCATGTCAATGTCCTGCATGGTTTTTCTTGCTGAGTTGATGATATGTTGAATCTTGTTGCAGGTTCTTAGTGCTCACGGATTTGGGAAGCATGCAGGTGGGGCTAAGAGTAGACATCCAAGATATCGCACACATTTAGAGAATGAAAGGCCAATCTACAACATTATTGAAGAACTGAAGACTGCCCCCAGCAGTTTGCTTGAGAACATTGTTAAAGACATTTCTGGTTTGGCGGTCAATTAATTTTTCATTTTAATCCATTTTAGACTTTATCAGATGCTCCGTCAGATTTAAGTGTATAATTGATGGACATATAAATGCAGCTGGTGCTCAACATTGCGATGGAGTAGCTCATGTGGACATTAAGTATCAAAGGTAATCTCATTCCTTTCCTGGGTTACAGAACATGCTTATAGTTTATTGTCTCTTCCGTGCTTGGTCCTATATTAAGTATCTCATTGACTTGTGATCCACTATAAGTATTTTTAAAAATGTTCAAAAGTAGTACAAGATAAATTTTGTTTGTTGTGTCTGTACAATATTTCAGTTTCATTTACCTACCGAGATCATGAACATTGCAGCAGATTTCATTTGGATACATGAATTACATATATTTTGTTGAGCAAATAAGTGAAAAGTCTTGAACTAGAAGTACCCTTAATTTCCATTTGACCAATGACCACCCATTGCTATCCATCTCCAGCTTAATATAATTTTTTTTTTGAAAGATCAGACTTCTGTTTTTTAAATCCTTGTTGTCCAAGTATGCATTTTTGTTAATACTGGAGTTTATTTAAGCTGGATAGTGATGAGATTAAGCCCTCTTTGTATTCACAAGCCACTACTACAAGCTGTTATTTACATCATGTTCCCGTCCACTTATCCTTGGAATTGCACTTCTACTGTCAGTTCTTTTTCCTCCACTTAATCTAGTTTTAATTGAAATAATTGTTCTGCTGTACAAACATGGGCACAGATGAGCCTTATCCTGTTATACATGTACAAGTTGTGCCTAAATCTAATACATACTCTAGAAAGAGTGGGGTGGAAGCAAGGCATCGAGGGAAAAGGAGGGATCTTACATTGTATTTTTAATGATAGACTCTATTGGTCTAATTTGTAGCTATTGTTTTGGTATTTATATGTAAGTACTCTCTACTTAATTTTTTTTACTTTTGTTCAGGACCAAATCTTCTGCTGCAAAGCTCCCTGTACCACAGAAAAAGGGGGGAGAAGCTGGTACTAGAAAGAGGTTGCCCTTCTATTTTTTTTTATCTATGATTTCAGATATAATTAAGTCCAATATATGCTATAATGGGTACTAAGCTCTTGATAATCTCTTATATTTCAGGGGTAATGACTTACATCGGCTTCTTTTCATGCCTAATGGACTCCCGGATGGTGCTGATTTGGCTTATTATGCTAAAGGACAGGTTAAAATGAAGTTTTATTACTTTTTTGGTTCCAAAGTTTTAACCGTTTTTTTTAAAGATGAAATGCAGGTAGGCTTATTTCAGTAGTTTATTATCTCTATGTTGACAGAAAGTTCTCCATGGTACCAAAAGAGGAAATGGTATATTGTGTGATCACTGCAACCGAAAGGTAATATCATGATCTCACTTGAACCATAAGTTAGATGATAAATTTTCTATATTTAAAAATCTGATCTTCATTTGTATGATAATAGATTAGTCCATCACAGTTTGAAGCTCATGCAGGATGTGCTGCCAGGCGCCAACCGTGAGCTTAAATTTTGTCTCCATCTGATATTTACAATAGGTTGTACATGATGCCGTTTTCTGATCTGTTTGTATACCCTTGCATTTACAGTTACCGTCACATTTATACTTCCAATGGGCTTGCACTTCATGATATAGCTATTTCTCTGGCAAATGGACAAAGCCTTACAACCGGCCATAGTGATGATATGTGTACAATCTGTGGTAACGGAGGACAGCTTACTCTTTGTTCTAGATGTCCCAGGGCATATCATGCAGGTAGATAACTTCAGAGTACTGATAGTTTTTACTCCACACTTGTTGCTAAGCTTCTTTCACCTAGTTTATTACATTCATCTCTCTTTCTTCATGGATATATCAGAGCTGTATTTAAACATGTAAGTTGATGAGCATGGAACTAATACACTCTGTTTGACCTTCTTCTCTTTGATTCTTGTGCAGCTTGCCTGGGATCTCAGTGCATTGTTGAAGATGAGTGGTGCTGCCCAGATTGTATTGGTAAAGCTTCTTCAGGAGATGATTCTAACAGCTATATAAAGCCAATCATGATTAGGCTGACCCGTGTCGTCAAAGAAGTAGAGTGTGAAAATGGCGGCTGTGTCATTTGCAGGTTTGCACTGTATATGCTTTTTTCTTCTTGTTCCATGCTGGGTTCTTGCGATGAACTGTTTGGCAGACTGCTATCTTGATTTTGAGAGTTTCGAAGAAGCATAGATGTTATTTTGTTTTAAAAGTGTCTTCTTTTCATACGTTGCCCTATGTTTTTACTTTACCTTTTGTCCAGCTTTAATAAATTAAAAAAAAAACTGAACTGGAAAACTTCTACGATCTTTTTTTACCATCTCTTCCTCCTCTCAGTTCATGATATTTTGATGCGGCTAAGTCTGCATTTTCTTTCTGCGTGCCTAACATGCTAATTATCTCGTGTTTTCTATCAGGTCCCATGATTTCAGTTCTGAAATATTTGATGACCAAACAGTAATAATTTGTGATCAAGTATGATTTTTGCCTTCTTCCACTGATGCTTGACTATTTTCTGAGTGTATTTGCTCAAAGTGCTAAATGTAATAACCATTTTGCTTATAGTGTGAGAAAGAGTATCATGTCAGCTGCTTGAGAGACAATAGGATTTGTGACTTGAAGGTAAAATTGACATTTTTATTCGATTATTTTGATAGTGTAGGTTCTTCTTGTAATGCTAATCCTTGTTCCTGCAGGCACTTCCTGATGGTGACTGGTTCTGCTGCTGTGACTGTAGCAAAATTCATGATGCTCTGCGGGAGAAATCTGTCAAGGGAATGGAGACAGTTCCGACCTCTTTGCTTAACAAGACTCTCCTACTGAAAGGTTTAAACTGTGCTTCTCAAAATGAGGTGCAATGGCAGATTATAAACGGAAGCAAGCGCAGCAGTGAACATCTTCCACTGCTTTCAAGGGCTACTGCAATATTTCGAGTAAGTCTATAATTAATTAAGGGTTTCATTTGTTCTCTTAGGAATTGTATTTCCTAATAATCTTGTAGCTGTATTATTGAAGGCAGAATATATAACATGCAATCCAAGAATCACTAAGTTGGCGTCTTGCAAAAAATTCAGAAATGAAGTTCTAGTTTCTTTTGGCTGCTCTTTGAAAACGAATGACACATTCATGTTATTCTCCGCAGGAGCAATTTAATCCTATTGTTTCAAGTTCTGGTCGTGATCTGATACCTGTGATGGTCTATGGGTGAGTACCTCAAATTATTATTAAGCTCTTTAATTTTGCAAGTCCTTCTCCCTTATAATTTTTTCTGGTAAAAGAGAGGCAGAACTCTCTTGCACAAATCTCTTATAATTCTTACAAGTACAAAGATTCATTTTCAGTTCTGATATGAATCCTTTTTTTTACTATTCAGGAGAAATATATCTGGGCAAGAATTTGGAGGCATGTATACTGTACTTCTATTAGTCAAGTAAGTGTCTTTCTGAACTCTGATATAAAATTTGTATCCCCTGCTAGTCTGCTACGGATGCTCAGAACATGTTTATATAATATTTTCTTGTAATTTTTTATAATATGAGTTGTTCTTCATTTTTTTTTATGTAGGTCAGTCGTTGTATCAGCTGGACTCCTTAGGATTTTTGGGCGTGAGGTAGCTGAACTTCCTCTCGTGGCTACATCTAAAGGAAATCAAGGGAAGGTAATCAAGGATAATCTGTTTTTTAATCTAAGGGTTTAAGAATGATCTGGGATTGATAAGTCAGACTCATCTGCTTGTGGTTCTTCAGGGTTATTTTCAAACGTTATTCTGTTGTATCGAGAAATTGCTTTCATCTTTGAATGTGGAAAACCTGGTTCTTCCATCATCTGACGAAGCCAAGGCAATCTGGACCCACAAATTTGGCTTCAAGACAATGACCCAAGACCGAGTATGACTTCTTACTCTCTCTTTTTTTCTTTCTTTTACGTGTATAACTTGAATAGATGTTTAGCAATAAAAGCTTGTAATTTTGTCAGGTGTCAAGATACAGAAAGAGCTACCAGTTAACAGCATTCAGTGGAACGTCTTGGCTAGAGAAGGCAGTTCGTCACTGATGCCCTTTCTCTCTCACGTTAGTGTAAAGTGTAAATACTAATCTTTTCTATTGTATGTTTGTGTACTGTTTGTTTAGTTCTTGTGAAAATGATAACGCAGTGAAAATAAAGCTAGATCACTTTTATTATCATGACTAATTGATTAAAATGGTAAATCATTCTCTTCCTTCCTTGGAGCTTTTCGTTCTTCATGAGAAGTGACATTGCGACATCATACAATGATGTGTTTTGTCTCCACAATGTTACAAAGTTTTCCAATGCATTAGATCGCGGGCTGCCTTTACGCCAAATTGTACTCCCTTCGTCCCATAATGAATCCTTAAACTAATATATAAAGCAAAATACACGTGGTATTGATAGATAGTTAAAAGAAATATATTTATTTTATGAAGAAAACTGAAAAATTAAATGGCTTCAACTATCTTATTTTTATATGTCCATAATGAAAAATAGGCTGCCATAAATTAGTGTAAAATATTAAGTTTCTAACCGACGATTCTAAACTATTGGTCCCAAACCGGTAGAACTGCATGTTCCACTGTTCTATGAAATTGAAACCGACGGTTCCAATTCAAATATGTTTGATTTCTGTTTTGAACGATTTTGCCGTTCTCGATTTGAACCGAACCGTTGAGCATCTCTCCCTATCTAGCGTCTTCCTTATTTGTATTATCTTGATTAACTCTTGAGTGAATTTCTAAGGGTCTGTTCGGTTAGTCGATGCTCATACTTAACAATGCTGATACTTTATGTTGATGTTGTTGCTGGTACTTTATTTAATGTTATTGCTGATACTTTTTTATGTATTTATTTTCGATAAACATATTCTGTAAAAATTACTTGTTAATACTTAAAAACTATAAATTTAACATAAAATTACTAAAATATCCTTAAATTGTTATAAACTTTTCTCAGCCGCCTTTACCCTTACCCTACCACGTGCCCTTCTCCCTCTCCCACTTCATCTTCAACCTCCATCTCCATTCCCCTTCCCCACTTCGTCTTCAACCTCCAACTCCATACAACACCTCTTTCCTCACGGCGTCGTCAAAGCTAGACGAGCCACCACCGCATAACCCGATGTTGCAAATCCAGATATGAAGGTTGAAGCCATCTCGGAGCTAGGCGAGCCACCACGGCGCAACCCGACTTTGTAAATCCAGATCTGAAGCCATCTGGGAGCTAGGAGAGCAACCTCTGCATAACCTTGTGTTTCGATTCAAGATCTGAAGCCGAAATGTAGATCTGGAGCTTGAAGTTTTCATATCCGTCGCCGTCGGAGCTAGACGAGCCGCCGCAGAACCTGCAGTCGTTTGAAGGGTTGAAGATGATGAACTCACCTGCGAATTGGACCTCTTCCCATCCTTTTTGTCGTTTTGTCGGGGACTGGAATTGGGAATGTGTAAACAAATTTTGAAGATAAGTATACAGAAGTACCCAAAAGCATGAGTTGGGATCTTTTTTTTTAGGCATATTTAAGCATTTAAAAGCACTTGAAAGTAATTGAAAGCATTCAGAAGCAAAAACTAACGAACAGGTTAAAATTTACTTATTTCTATAAATTAAGTAAATCAAAATTTAAAAGCATTTCAAAGTAATTTTCTGGGTCCAACCGAACAGACCCTAATTCTTAATTTTTTTTTATGTTTTTTTTGATAAAAGTAATTATATTATCAAAAAAGGAACAAATCTTTATACAAGACTAACCCTAACCTCACTGTCACTTTCTCACGAAACCTTACAATCCAAGGCCTCATGGAAAGCACACCAAGCCTCATCTCCTCCAAGGAACCTCGCAAAAACGAGGTCTC
Source organism: Oxyria digyna (assembly GCA_029168935.1). Lineage (NCBI taxonomy): Eukaryota > Viridiplantae > Streptophyta > Magnoliopsida > Caryophyllales > Polygonaceae > Oxyria > Oxyria digyna. The sequence goes on along the minus strand of JAPVLV010000011.1, from coordinate 30,517,104 downwards.
AAGGGGAGAAACAATAACGCTCACCCCCTCTATGACCCTACACGTTAGGGACTCTAGAGGGTAACAATAACCAACTCTCCCCCCAACCACAACACTCAGCCCAAAACCAAGCGAACTTCAGCCTTAACATTCTTCTATAAGAGTCATTCCTCCTGTTACCTTTCTTACACATTAAAGCAATCCAGTCCCTGCAATCATTCATAGCCATAATATAACAATCCATCACACTTTAGTTGTTTATTGTATGTCCATGGACACACAATAGGCAAATTCATTTTATAATTAATTAAAGGGTTTGTCTAGTGTGTGTCATGAGCACACAATAAACAATTAAGAGAGGTAAGAAAAGTAGGTTCTACCCCCATTCAAAAATAGAATAAACCCAAAGTTACTTACATTTTTTGTTTTTTTAGAAAAAGAAAAATTGGAGTAAATATACCCCTTAGATTATCAAAATGACAAAATATACTTGTTAAAAACAATTCTAACAAAATGTACCCTGTGAAATTTAAAAAGACAAAATTAACCTTTTTAAAAAAAATTAAAGAACCTCTAACCTAATTTACTTGCTTTATCCGGTTCAATCTAAAACATTTCAATAGAACACTACCGACCACCTCCGATCAACTAAGCAATTTCGATTTTAAGTTATGTACTTATGTAGAATAAAATACGAACCCTGACACTATATATAGTATGACTAAATTCATATTGAATTTACATACTTCTGTCTCCTTTTATAAGCCTCATTTGATTTTTCAGCACTATTCACAATTCGAGAGAATCTTCTCGATTTCTTCCAATATATAATGAAAAATATGGTCATATGGGGTCTTGTTTGATTCGTCTCAATGATTACTTTAACAATATCAAATTTTTATATTTTTTACTAATAAATAATTAGAGATATTCACGAAACAAAACGTTCATCGGCATCCGCACCGAGGTCAAATGGGGCTTATATTGAGGGACGGAGGGAGTAGTAAAGATGAATTACGATTTGAAATTATATGTAAAACTAGAATCGGACCCCGCGCGTAGCGCGCGGTAATTATGGTTTTTCGTCTCAAAATTGGATTGAGCTAATTATATATTTACAATTTTTTTTAGGGCATATTTTATCCAATTCAGGTCAAAACAAATCTAACCTGCAGATCAAGACATTAATACAAAATAAACGAACAATAGAAGTGATAAAAATAACAAATTGATTGGTTCAATTACAAATTGACAATAACTATGAGTAACGGCGAAATACAATATGCAGAAGAGTAACGACGACTTGATGGAGAATTCAATACGAAATCCCATTCGGAGAAGTCGAAAAATCAAAAGTTGAAATTAGAAGAGGAATTCAAGAGGCCACATAGTAATGTCGACTTAATGACAACTTTCTAGGTCATTACCCGCGCTTTGCACGAGCCAAACACTTTTTATTTTTGTCTATATTCATATACTTAATATTTTTTTTCATATATGTATTTTTCAGTAAACTATAATAAACTGAATTGAATATCTCTTATATATGTACCAAAATCACATAGTCGTTTACGTTGCTCGGATTGCTCTTCATCGTCATACGGATTAAAGGTGAAGAGCGAAGAAAAAAGATTAAAATGGTGGAAATACTAACCAATTAAGCACATAATTATTGTTTTATTAGACATTTAATAAGTCTCAATTATCATTCGATAATGAGAATAGAAAAAATAAATAAATTAAGTTTAAACATTAATGAGTCACAATTGTCATTACTTTCTCAAACCCATGAATTTTTATATATATATAGACTAGAAACGGAAACCCGCGCTTCGCGCAGGTATAATTCGACTGCTTTTTATGCTATGTGTATATCTCGTTTTCGTTTTCTTACGTTTTGGGTGGTTGTCGAATTAGATTATCGTTTGATGTTACGGCGAATTACTCGCTAAAGCATATGATTTGTTGCTTGTGGTTGCTCATACCGTTTTATGTTACGACGTATTACTTGCTAAAGTATTTTGCCATGACTTGCCCCTTTTCCTTGACCAAGCTATTTTGTTTATTTGGTTGATGTTTGATAACGATGTTACGACCATTTACCTATTAAAGCATATGATTGGTTCCTTGTGTTTGGTCATATATACCACTGGACCGTGTACATTTGACCATTTATAACTTTTAACATTTTTTCGGATCACCTGTTTGGATAATGTGAGAATGTCATCCACCGGTGATAGATTCTCAGTTGTAACCTAGTGTCAAAACAAATATCTTTCTTTTTATTTTATTCCTTGTCTGATTTTATTATTTTTGTTCTAGTTGATTTTTCCCCAGTAATGGTCTTGTTATTTTCTTTCTTTTCCAACTTTTTCATAGCAATACTGTCAGTAGGTTCTCTTAGCTTAGAGGTAGGAATCTTCTATACATATACTAAAACAGAGCGGTGTTTTGACACATGTCGCCCTTGTATTCAATTCGCCTATGTGTCGAACTCTAACCTATGCTACATCATCCATCATCTCATTCTCCACATCATCCGACTTTATATTTTTATTTTTATTTGTACAAGAAAACAAAAACCCGACTTTATATTTTGATATATATCTTTGAATTAAATAAGTAAAAGAAATAAAAAAGATATCTAATAGGTTATATTACAAAAAGAAATATCGATTTTTATCTTTTATTATATTATATCTTTATCTTATATATATATATATATTTATCTATTATTATGTTATCAATCTAATTAAATTGAGTTATTAATGAACTAAAACTATAAAACATAAATCTTAAACTATAAACTATAATCTATAAATTATAAACCATAAAGTATAAACTATGATCTAATTAGACCATAAAGTATAAAGTATAATCTATAAAGTGATTAATAATATAAAATATAAATATATTGTTAAAATATTTATTACATGCGACCCGTACATGGTACGGGAACACACTCTAGTTACACCTATTAGAGATTGTTGTTGCATTTCAAATAATCATTGGCCGGAACTTCAAATTTGAGCATTTAGCCATTAATGGATATTGATAAGCGGTGTTTTACATACCGCAACTATGGATTATTAGCTAGTTTTGTATAGGATTATGTTATTTGTTTCTATGTAATCTGTATCATGGAGCTGTTCGAGAGAAGATTTACATACGAGATTCCAAGAGATGATACAAGCATTGGAAGCATTGAAGCATAAGGAAGAAGCTGCTGAAGACGAAGACGAAGACGAAGACTTGAAGAAATCAGCAGGTTCTGCCTCAGACAACAAAGCCGCACCCGCGGGTCTCAAGCCGCACCCGCGGGTTTCACCTTCAGCCAAGGCTCTCGAAGAAACTCAAGCCGCGCCCGCGGGTCTCAAGCCGCGCCCGCGGCTCTCACCTTCAGCCAAAGGTTTCGAAGAAGCTCAAGCCGCGCCCGCGGGTCTCAAGCCGCGCCCGCGGCTCTCAACCCGCGGGTGCGGTTCCTCGACAGAAGAATCAAATTGATGTCTTTGCCATTTGAAGTAATTTGTGTTTAATTTTGTAACTTTCCATACGTTTTTTAGGACCTTAATTGGGCTGTTACATCAGCTAATACTATATAGGTAGTGGATGATCATTCTTGATCAAAAAAAACCTTGGTTTTGCTTAAGTTTTTGGAAGAGTTTTCACAAACTTATGAGTTGCTAAAGTTCCTTTGTTTCACTTGGCGTTTGAAGCTTTTGGATTCAACAAGTTGTGAGTTTATCCTTTCCTTTTGTCTACTCTTTGATTGTCTCAACTCTCTTGTTTGTATTGTCGATGAACTAGATTTACTTCTTTAGATTGATCACCTAAGTTAGTTGTGTCTTGTTCATATTGCTAGAGTTTGATACTTCTAGTTGAATTATCATACTTGTTGTGTAGCACAATCTATTTGCATGAACTAGTTGTGATTGTTATTAGAAAAGAGAGTTGAGTACATGTCGAGTATCCGACTAGTTGTCCATGATATTGCATGTATCTATCTATTCCTGAATGCATTGCTACTTTGTTATTGAACTTTGATAGTTTCGAGGTTATAATCGAGTAAGGGTTATTAGGACTAGTTGGACTAATAACTATTCAAGAACAGGAATTAGAACGATCATTTGGGAACTTGACATAAGGATAAAAAGGATTTTATGATCAACTTGTTAATCTAATTGTGGATAATCGCTAAGTGGAACACTTCGCTTAATCTTGTTATAACCAAGTTGAAATTCGATACTTCGTATCAAAACCCCAAAAACCCCCCTTTGGTTACGTTTATTGGTTAGTCATTGTGATAACTTATCAATTTGATAAACTGATTCTCTTGGGATTCGACCCTTACTTGCGCACTATATTACTTAGTTTGCATGTTAGGATTACTTGACTTGGCACACGACAAATTCGCCTCGTCAGATATTGAATGAATTATTGCCTCAAAAACCTTAACCGTTACTTATTATAAACCCTTGTGAGATTTTTAACCTTTACTTATTACTCAATGTGTATGCAACCATTAGTGGTGTCACTGAGGTCGTGGATGTTGAGGCCATGGAGGCCCGACTTTAGCCTTAGAGTCGTTCCCTTACATGAGAGGGTATGGGTAGGGTAGTGGATGGTGTGACCATCGTAAGTGTTGATGTAGGGGATTCCCTTTTGCTCGAATTGCATAGAAGGCACTTTACAGAGCTTGTGAAATTAGAGAAATTACTAAACTTCAACCTTAATACAGTAAAACATAAGAAACAATGCATCATTCTTCAACCTTAATGGATCAAGACGAACCATGTAATGTATGATAACCTGTGAATAACTAAAGCTATACAATAAGGAATCGTAATTAATAATGAAGATATTGTCATGGATATTTAATTAGTAATACATAGATAATTCAATAAAGACACTTTTGTCTTTTGAACTAAGCATTTGTGAAAAACGAAATAAGTCTAGAATCTGCAAGAAATCTAATATACACAACCAGACATATTTCTAGGGACTTTGAGTAAAAGAGAATACTACTTCAATCTAAGAGCATCTACATCCATGTTATTTGGAGTAACACAATCAAATTAAAAAATGAAAAAATAAAATGATGTGTCATAATCTTTTATAGAACCAATGTCATGAGTGGAGAGAAGTAACATAGAAGTGTTACTCATCCAACAAGTAACACTTACACATTTTTCCAAGTGGTTTTCTACCATTGATTAATAAATAGACTCCACCACTAAATCAATAATTTAACCAATCCACAATTTTCATCACAATAAAATATGGATGTATGAAACTTGAGTGGAATAACACCATTGTAGAACTAAAATAACAAACATTAATATAAAATATTAAAAAATACATTACCTGAACTCATCGTAACACCACCCACTTCTCGCAAAATTTCAGACCCTATAACTTGGAGCACAAAGTCCAAACCCCGAACTTGTTAAACATCCATTCGTTTAAGCTTCAAGATTGATTTTTGATACGCTGCACTTTGTATAGCGTAACTAAGGATTATTACATTAGTTTAGGAGTATTATCATATGTGTTTCGAGTCATTATTATGTTCTGAGATATTTATTAAGAAGTGAAGAAATGAAGATCAGAACCGAAGAAGATTGAAGACTTGAAGAATGAAGAAGCTTCTGCGACGCCAACCGCGATCGCCACTACCATCCAGACGATCGCCATCATTCAACAGAAGCCATTCGAGAAGAAATCAACGCCCGCGATCGCCATAGACGAGGTGGCGATCGCCATGAAGCAAGAGAAGTTACTGCTGATTTACAAGGCAGACTAGTTATTTAACAAATTAATTAAGGCAGGCCCGCTTGGAGAGGAGTCCACAACGCAAGGCACACTCAGATTGAATTGCCAGGCCCACGTGGAAGAAGAGAAGCAAGCAGCTGGAGCATTTGGGCCTGAATCATTTGGGCCACGTTGATTGGCGGAAGCAAGCAGCTGGACCAAAATTAATGAAGCAAGCGGCTCAAAAATTAAGTTACCCGAGAACTCTTGTTTGGCGTTCGATTTATTTCCTTTCCTTTGTTTGTTTGGTTTATTTTCCTTTTCTTTTCTTTTATTATTTTTTAGGATATATCTTGTACCATATATTTTTAGGGTTAGTCTCTATTTAAGAACCCTAGTTCTTTCTATCTTATTATCATCTTTTCCATCAGACAATTTAGTTTTGCAACCATGAGCAGGAACTAATCTCCATTGTTTTACTTAGCGGTTGAAACCTTCAGTTATTAAGTTGTGAAATTTCTAACTCTTGTTCTTTTCCTATGAGTTTGTATTAATTCTCTTGTTCTTCATCTATTGATTTCTATTAGTTTTGCTAGCTTGATCACCTAGTTTGATTGATAGTTTTCTATTGCTAGACTAGGAATATACGGTGGAATTCCTTGTCATTGTAGCACTCATATCTGCATGATCTGGTAGTTGATTGCTTTTATGAAAGAGAATTGATTGTATGTTAATACTTGGCGGTTGTAAGTTATTGCATGCATCCTTATGATTCCTGTGCCCTTTGCTGCTACTTCATCTAATCTTGAGAGGTTTCCCTGATTGCTTAATAGTAAGTATTATCAGGACCGGTTGACCTGCTGATATATTAAAGATTGGAATAGGAACATTCCCTAAGATTGATAAGAACTTGAGATAAATCTATGATCAACTTGATTGACTGTTGTGTGGATACTTGCTAGGTAAAACCCCTTCTCATCATATTCTCACCCAAACTTCCTCTGCTTGTTACTGGTTACTTGTGTGTTCTTGCAATCAAACCCCCCCCCCTTTGGTTACTTGTTACTAGTTGATATTTCACTTGACTACATTAATTTGGTGTTTGATTCCCTTGGGTTCGACCTCTACTTACTTGCTATACTCTAGTTAGTGTTTAAGGTTTGCTTTGATTTGGCACTACGACTTTAGCCTCATCAAATTTGGCGCCGTTGCCGGGGAATTGAATTTTTCTGATTCTGTGTTAATTGTGAAATTATCAATTGTTTGGTGTGTACCTTTATGGTTCAGACCCGTGCTACTGATTCATCTCTTGGTTCCTTTGACCCAGAGATTGAAAGGACGTTCCTTCGGAACCGAAGAGCAGCTCTGAACCAAGACAACGAGATGGGTGATCGACATGGACCGCCATTGCCTACTATGAGGCAACTCACTGCCCCCGACTTAAACCAACGACCTTTGGCAGTGAGGTTTCCTGAGATTGAAGAAGGTGTGAACTTTGAATTAAAAGCTGGTTTAATTCATGAGCTACCACATTTCCATGGCTTAGCAGGAGAAGATCCCAACAAACACTTGGCTCAATTCCATGCCATATGTTCTAGTATGAAGCCAAGAGGTGTTACTGAGGAGCAGGTCATGCTGAGAGCTTTCAGATTTACTCTGAAAGACGCTGCGAATGATTGGCTCTATTATCAAGCTCCAGGGAGTATTGATACATGGGCTAAGATGAAAAAGGTCTTTTTAGAGAAATATTTTCCAGCTACAAAACTGAGCAGCTTAAAGAAGGAGATCACGAATCTTCAACAACACTCAACCGAGAGTCTCTATGAATATTATGAGAGATTCAAGAAGCTTTGCTCAAGCTGCCCATTCCATAGTTATACTGACCAAGATCTCCTTATGTACTTATTTAGTGGCCTGATTGATGAGGATCGTCGAATGGTGAATGCATCATGTGGAGGTAACTTTTTAAGATTGACTATACCTCAGGCTACTGAAATGTTTGAGGAATTATCTGAGAGCTCAAGGCAGTTTGGTAGCAGGCAAAGAACACAGTCAGTAAGTTCACTTGATCCCGCTAAAATTCAAAGTGATATGAATGAACTGAAAGATATGATGAAGTCTTTTATGCTGCAAAGTGGTGGTCAACAACTCCAAGAGCCGAATGCTGAGGTAAACGTTGTTGGTGGATGGCAACCAAGGCTAAGGTATGATTCTCATAATATTAATTATCAGCAACCTAGACCTCAGAATTCTATGACTGTTGAAGATATGATCAAGTCCTTAGCTCAAACTGTGATGCAACAAAATGCTAGAACAGAATCAAGCATCCAAAATCTTGAAAATCAGTTGGGACAAATTGCACAAGTTGTGAGTAAATTAGAGGCCAGGGAACCGGTAAGAAACCCGAGAGAGAACGTCAGTGCAGTGTTCTTGAGGAGCGAAAAAACGTTAAATGACTGTTCTGTGCCAAAACCGCGATCGCCATGCCATTCCAGAAGATGCATCAGATTTCGACAACAATCCGCGACCGCGGATGATGATCCGCGATCGCGGGTCTCCTGCAGAACCCCAATTTGCGCGACCGCGATCGCCAGTTGTTGATGGCGATCGCCGGGAGCCCCCTGAGTACATTGATGATTATGTTCGCCCAAATTTTCCACCTCTATTCTCTCAGAAGCCTGTTGCTCCCTTTCCTGAGGCATTGAAGGATACTCGAAGGCTGGAGGACGACAAAGAAATCTTCGAAACCTTTAGTAGGTGTGAGGTAAACATTCCTTTGCTCAAACTTGTTAAGAGTATTCCTAGATTTGCTAAGTTTTTGAAAGAAGTTTGCACTATCAAGAGAAACCAAAAACTGAAAGGAAAGAAGAAAGTTGAAATAAGTGAACAAGTTTCTGCTGTGTTTCAAAAATGCATGCCTAAGAAATGTGGTGATCCAGGCATATTTAGCATTCCATGTGTGATTGGTGAAACTAAATTTGACAAAGCCATGCTAGATTTAGGTGCATCAATCAATGTTTTGCCTTACTCTTTGTATGAATCACTAGGCTTAGGACCTTTGCATAAAACAGGAACTGTTATTCAACTTGCTGATAGGTCTACTGTATACCCGGAAGGAGTTGTTGAGGATGTTCTTGTTATGGTTGGTGATCTGATTTTTCCTGCTGATTTCTTTGTGTTGGATATGGAGCATGCTAATAATGTCACACCTATACTGTTAGGTAGACCTTTTATGAAAACTGCACAAACGAAAATTGATGTTAATAGTGAGACTCTCTCTATGGAGTTTGATGGGGATAAGGTAGAATATAATATATATGATATGGATCCCACTGATAAGAATTCTCTATGTGTTATTGATGTGATTAAGCCTACTTGTAAGGATGAATTGCAACCTGTTTTAGAGAATCTCTTAGAGCCCCCAAAAGTAGATATTGTTTTGTCTACTAATATGCCGGAGTGTCAGGCTAAGCCAGAGCCTAAAGGTAAGCTCTCTTCACATCCTTTGGGCAATCGCCCTCCATTGCTGACCTCGCCAGGCGAGATACCATTGATGTCTAGTGTGCAGGCACTTGACATTGAGCTTAAACAGCCGCCTGATACGGTCAAGGAGGAGAAAGTGAATGAAACCACCTTCATTGCTAAAGACAAGGTGGTCAAGGTAAGAGGGACGAGATTCAAGGCGTTCCATGAGTGGTTCAAGAGGGAATTCAGACAAGAGACGATTTTCACAAAGCGAAATGACGTTAGTTAAATCTCTTGAGTTTCATGTTGAGCCACGACATAAAATAAGGCGCTACTCGGGAGGCAACCCGAGGTTTGAGTTTGTTTTTGTTTGTTTTGTTCGGTTTAATTTTCTTTTTAGTTTTTCTATGGACAAGAGGAAATCACCGAAGCTTAGGGTCAGCTACATTCAGTAGCCAATCTCGCTGTAAGTCTTCTCTCCCGTCTAAAAAAACAAAAAAAAAATCTGAAAATCTGAAAATCTGAAAATCATTCCGAGAAAAAAAAAATATATCGGATTAAGAAAAAAATAGAGTGCAGAAAAAAAAAATATGAGAGAAAAGAAAGTAAGGAGTTGTATTTCATCAAGTTTGGTTTCATTAGTACTATAATTCTAGATCTACATTCGCTGGAGCTTAGCTTGTTGGTGACCATATTCTTTGCAAAGAGTTGATTTGTTTGGGTCACCTTCTACATTGGAGGTATTCTTTCTTTTGCTTTAGATGAGCTATGCATTATTGGATTACATTTAGTGCTCATCTAGGTTCTCATTCTACCACACTTTGAGTTTTATTGGAGGGAGGTCATCCGACCTCCCTCCATTATTGGATTACATTTAGTGCTCTTCTGTCTCCTTCACTGGGTTCGATTTTTCTGTCTTCCATTTCATTGAGGACAATGCAATGTTTAAGTATGGGGGAGGAGAATGTATTCACATGTAATTATTTGGGTGTTGGTTGTATCTGCATGAGCTTAATGAATATATATTGTATGAAAAAGCCACAAAAATTGAAAAAAGGCATACAAAATCCTTGGATAGCAAGATCTATGCAATAAGAAGGTGGCTTGACCGGCATTAGGCTGGGGCAAAAATAAGTCTTGAGTGATGTGAGTTTTGTGAGCCTGGAACAATTATTGAGTGGTTGGGATGAAAACCCGAAATGGCGCCCAAGCAAGATGAGTGTTATAAAAAAAAATGAGTGTTTTAGGATCTTTATCATCTTGGCGTATGGAGACATAAGAAGGAGGCGTATAGGAGGATTCGGGTAGGCCACTTGGAGGAATAAGGTGTAGTTCTGGGTATGTGCTTATTATATCACATTGTTCTTGATTATTGATGTTGTATTTTGTATGTTTGGAGGAGCTTATTGGTTATGTAATCACTAGGAAATATTCTTGTACTTCCTAAGGCTTTGAACATTTTATTGTGAGGGTACCTTTTCTGTAAGTTACTCGGGACGAGTAAAAGTCTAAGTATGGGGGTATTTGATACGCTACACTTTGTATGGCGTAACTAGGCAATTAATGTGAGTACGAATACTTATGCCTCAGAAAAAATGAGCTACATTCATTTGTAGACCCTGCCAACATGAGCCAAGTTACAACTTTTACAGAAATTTCTAGAGAACAATTTGACAGTTTAAGCTCAGTGTAAAATTAGGAATTCCAAAAAAAACTATCTAGATGCAGTTTAGGAATGCTAAAGTAGAGTACCGGAGGTAATAGAGGGCGCTGAAGTTGCCGACGAAGATTGTGAATGGAAGATTTCGATCAAAATAGTTTCTCCCCAACATGAATAACAAACCTCTGCTTTTTAGACACTGCAAACGAACAAATGAATGAGAAAACGAACTGAATTGTGAAATTGTTACAATACAAATCATTCATTGAATTGAATAAGCCGAATTAATAAGCAGATTAAAACATAACCATGCCCCCAAATGCCATAGCCTAATCCCCAAATTGAACTCCAATACCCAACACAAACATGCAGTAGAACTTGTATCCCAAAACCCAACCCTAATAATACGCAGAAGGATGTCGGGAAGTCGATTGCCCCTCAGATCCGAAATCAAATGTTAGGGTTTTAGCAGTTTTGGAAAAGCTCACCAAAAGTTCAATTGAAGGAGTGAAGTTGACAAAAGTAGGTCGACGTCGATCCTTGGCAGAGGTGGTCGGAGAGCGGCATCTCGGGGCAGCCGAGAACTCCAGATTGGACGCGTGTGAACGAAGTCACGCCCTATGCGGAGGAAATGCAGTGGTTCAGACGGATGGAGACTCGGCCTTCTTGTAGGGGGGGCGATACCCGGTCACGGGAGAAGAAGCTCTAATAGACGTCGGGGAATGTCTTAAGCAGTATAACAACATTCACGACTATCGCGGTCAGGACGAAACGACACGGGATAAGAAGCACAACAAACGGCTCGGGAAGAAGAAGGAAGGGCGCAAAAGAGAGGAGGAGAAAGACAACGTCAGGCAGGGATCTGAAGAGAGCGTCAACCTTAATCCAACCAAAACCAATAAACACGACTCATTAATATCGGGTCGGAGACATCATCAATTACCAAAACCATAACGTCTGTGAAAGCAGGTGATAGGAAGAAGAGCAAACGGTAGAATCAATATGGCCCATTGACAATCACAGACCCGAAATTAAAGAATTGGGCCCGATCCCAATTGACATTACTGCTGCAAACCCATGAGTTTTTATATAGAGATAGATTTTTCAAAGTTACGCATATATATTTCTATGCTTATTCATGATCAACTCGCAGATGATTCGATAGAATGATACAAATTATAATTTATTGTAGGGGTATACTATCGATCTTTAGAACGATAAGCATTGTCGGTACCGTCTAATACTTGCAAGATATTCGAAGAGTCCGACCATCGTTTAACATCTACAAGCTATCTACAAGACGCGGATAAGATACCTACAAGACACCTACATGACACCTGCAAGACACCTGCAAGATCCTATAAGACGCTTACCAAAACCCTACAAGACACCTACAAGATATTTGTAAGATATTGATAGTTAACAACTTGACTCATGCATGCAGATCCTACAAGAACTCTACAAGACACCTACAAGACACCTACAAGACACCTACGAGACATCTACAAGATATCGATAATTAACTACATGACTCGTAGATACAAGATCCTACAAGACACCTCCAAGAAACCACAACGATATCTACAAGGCGCTTACAAGACAATGCCGACGATACAAAGACATATACAAGACTCCTACAAAACATGACTAAAATGCCTACAAAACACTATCAATACATCTACGAAAAATAATACATCTACAAGAAAAACTATTATATATATTACCAAGACCCTCCCAAGATAATTATAAGACACTATCAAGAGTACTAAAATTAATATCGTATGTAGATCTGGTAAGAACCTTCATTGAACCGTCAACCAAACCGTCCATGAACCGTTGGTGGTTTGATAGCCCTTAATTATCGACGATTGGGTTTTACCGATGACTTGATGGAAATTAAAATGGTGGGAGACCTAGAGATACTTACAACAAGATTATGAATGTTTGTTCTATAATTAAGAAAAAACAATTAAGGAAAAACAATTAGGGATAAATTAGTCTCTTTTAATTGATTAGGGTATATATAGTCGTAGTAAATAGGATAGGGTATAATTAATTAAACTCTATTATCAAAATAGAACAAAAATCCAATCTACTATTAAACTATTAAAGCAATCCTTCTTTTTTGCCACATGACATTCCCTCTTTCAACAAGTCTTCTAAATTTTCTTTCTAATTTCTTAGATCGCCACGTGGCAAGCCTTAATCCTAATCTCTGTATTGCCTTTTTTATATTTTAAATCACGATATTTCCTAATTCCTGTATTGTCTTGCTACAAACCGCAAGTTTCCTTTAAAACTGTTATTTAATAATTATATAGAAAATTTATCTTATAATTTATAAATTTTAAATACTTTAAACTGAAATATATTTAAATATTTAAAAAATGTTTGATTAACACTCTCTTTATTAAAAATATTTATCATACTAATTCAAAAAAATTATATTAAAGAATTGATATCTTTTTACTTTATCTATTTAGATAATAATTTAAATTAGACAATTATGTTTAAAAGTTATACAAGGTAATAAATTTCGTAAAATATTTTAACAGAAGCTATTTTTATATTTCAATTAAACTTATATTTTATAAACGAGGTAGAAGAGGCGTCATAGCTTCGACGGTGGAAGATAGGATGGAATCAATGAACTCGTCGAATTCCGCCATGATTGGTCACAAAACGGCGTGAAGGAGTTCATCAAATTCTACGGGTTGTTGAGCCGGAAAGCATGAAGAAATCAAAGCCATTCTACGGGTATATTCAGTATAGTCATGGCCAAACTAGTGCTGTCCGGCCCGGCCCTCTAAGTTCGCGGGATTGGACACTCGATAAAGCCCTGTCGGGCCGCTAAACCCGGTTCGTAAGGGTACAAGGGCCGGTATGGTATAGACTCTAGGCCCTGGAGGGCTGGTAGGCCCGACCCGTATTATATATAAATTAAATAAAAATTAATTAAAAATATATTTATCAAAAGTCTAGCCAAAAAAATAAAATTTTAGTACAAACGTCATTTGAGTAACTTAATTGAATCACTTTCCTTCCGCCTCCTTCGCTTCACTCTCAATATAGTATTTCAGACAAGTTTATTGCATTGTTTTTAAGCATTTTTAATTACTTTTTTCTTTAAATTTTATTTAAAAAGCCGGGTCGGGCTACCCGACCCTATGAGGGCCGGGTATGGACAAGGTGTTAGTCCCTACATCCGGGCCTTGGGCTATCCTGGCCCCTGAAATTGGGTTGAAAAAACGACCTCAGCCCGACCCATGCCCGGCCCGGGCCCGCATTTGGCGAGGTCTAATTAAGTATAAACAAAGGTGTGAATCCCGTAATAAAATCTCTTATAGAGATAAATAATAATGAATCTAAACCATTGGATGTCAAGGCATCCAATGACTTAGATTAAACTAGTTACCCCCACTACAAGTGGGGATAGTTGTGGTGGTCCGGCGACCTCCCGACGACCACCCGGTGGTTGTCCGGTAGAGGTCCGGCGACGGTCCGGCGTAGTCCGGTGTGGTCCAATAATAAATGAAAAAGTTAAAGTATAAAAGTAAATGAAATTTTAAGTCTAATTCAAATTGGTGAACATTTAAATATAATGTGATGAACATTTAATTATAATGTGATGAACATTCTGTTGGTGAACATGTAAGTAACATGTGATGAACATTCAGTAGAGTATATCAAAATGAACGTTTATCAACATTTTGATGAACATTTATGAACAACGTGATGAACATTTAAGCTAATTGTAATAAACTTTTGAGTAATGAACATTTTATTAAATGTCCGTGAACATTTAAGGATGTTTGATGAACATTTAAGTATGAGATGATGAACATTTAGGTAATTTTTGATGAAGATCAAGTGTTTTTTTACTCGAAATTATATTAAAGTGGTGTTCCACATAAGTGGTGGTCCGGTGGTCCGACAGTGGCTTGATGGTGGGTTAGTGGTGGTGCGGTCGTGGTGGTCTGGCGGTGGTCCGTCGTTTGTCCAAATAACATAACCATTTAAGTGTTATAAACTTGGTGATCATTTAAAAATAATTTGATAAACATTCAGTTGATGAACATTTAAGTATAATGTGATGACCATTCAGTTGGTGAACATTTTTAAGTATAATGTGATGAACATTCAGTTGGTGAACATTTAAGTATAATGTGATGAACATTCAGTAGAGTATATCAAATGAACATTTATCAACATTTTGATGAACATTTATGACCAACGTGATGAACATTTAAGCCGATTGTAATGAACTTTGAGTAATGAACATTTTATTAAATTCTTGTGAACATTTAAGTATGAGATGATGAACATTTAGGTGATTTTTTTGAAAATTAAGTGTGTTTTTAAAAGAAATTATATTAAAGTGGTGTTTCACATAAGTGGTGGTCCGATGATGGCTTGATGGTGGGTCAGTGGTGGTGCGGTGGTGGTCCGGTGGTGGTTCGCCGTTTGTCCAAATAACATAAACATTTAAGTGTAATAAACTTGGTGAACATTTAAATATAATTTGATGAACATTTAAGTATAATGTGATGAACATTCAGTTGGTGAACATTTAAGTATAATATGATGAACATTCAATTGATGAACATTTAAGTAGAATATGATGAACATTCAGTTGGTGAACTATAAAGTCTAATGGGATGAACATTCAGTAGAGTATATACAAATGAACATTTATGAACATTGTGATGAACATTTATGAACAACGTGATGAACATTGTGATGAACATTTATGAACAACGAGATGAACATTTAGTAATAAATAATTTTGAAATATTTGTGAACAATTTTATACATCTTTGTGACAATTTTATTCCGGCAAGGCCCAAAGGTGGTCCGGCGGTGGTCGGAGGTAGGGATGCACAACCGGTCCAGACTGGACCGGACCGGTGGACCAGATTTTTTGATATTTATGGACCGGGGACCGGATTTTTTCAAACCTAAGGACCGGGGACCGGAATTTTTTATATAAAAAAATTAAAAAACTTATACTCCCTCTGTCCCACTGTATAAACCCCATTTCATCCCTGCACGGATGTCGATGCGCGTTTTGTTTTGTCAATATCTCTAATTACGTATTAGTAAAAAATATAAAATTTTGAAATTGTTATAGTACTTTTTAAGACGAATCAAACAAGACCCCACATAACTAGGTTTTCGCTTGTAAATTGGGAGAAATCGAGAAGATTCTCTCGGATTGTGAATAGTGTTAGAAAATGAAATGGGGCTTATATAGTGGGACGGAGGGAGTATTTTCTATACTATTTTATTAATTTATAAAATTTATCCGGGTTTCCGGTCCCGGACCGGACCGGGAAATTCATGGACCGGACCGGAACCCGGAATTCTTAAATTTTACGGACCGGGGACCGGACCGGTCTTGGACCGACCCGGGAAATTCCGGTTCGGGTCATTTTTGTGCATCCCTAGTCGGAGGTGGTTGACGGTGGTCGGAGGTGGTCCGGCGGTAATCAAGGATGGTGGTCCGGCGGTGGTCCGGCGAAGGTGACAAGGCATGACAAGGGTGCCACATGTCATCATATGAGCTATTGAATCTCTCTTGATCCAATGGTCCACAATCATTCTCATTTATCATTTTAACAAGTATTATTAAATGACACTTTTCCATAAACAAATGGGTAAAACTTGTAGATTTCTAGTAGATGTTCAGCCTGTTCGGGAAAAGAAAACATAACCTAGCTTATTTGAAGAATAACCTTGAATTTCATCATTATGGAAAAGATAAGCTACCTTATTATCTAGTTAAACCAAGGAAAAATAAAATATAGAGTTACAGGCCTTTTATCCCATAAATGTTCGGAGAAAAACCCCGCACCCACAAATTTATAACTGGCACCCGCTTTGGGCGCACCCGCACTGCGTCCAAGTTTTTTTTTTAAAAACCCGGTTTTGACTTTGGGCGCATCCCGGATGCGTCGAAAGTAAACCGGTTTTCTTAAACCCGATTTATGTATTTAAAATGTTTTAAAATTAAACCGATTTAAACGTCGACGCATCGTCAATGCGCCCATGGTTTAACAAGTTTAAAAATATCATTATTTTGTAAACCGGGTTATGTAAATCATTATATCGCAAACCGATTTATACATGGCCGCATTATAAATGCGTCGAAGATTAAGAAAAAATTAAAAAAATATTTGGGCGCATTTGCAGTGCGCCCATAGTTAAGTCAAATTAGGCCTCAGGAGCGCAGCTTCGTCTTCCCGTTCTCTTCTCAGCTTCGTCTTCCTATCATTCCTCCCCGTCTCTTCTCAGTTTGTTGTTTCAAATTAGGGCTCTTCCCCGGCGTAAGTAGAATTAGGGCTCGGTCTCCTCTTCTTCGGCTATGGATACGACGGATGATATGGCGCAGGCAGAACCGGTTGTTGTGACGGAGTCGGATGCACCTCCTCGGAAACGCAATCGGCTTCCTCGAGTCGAGGTGAGCTTATACGTGAGATCTGATTTTTTGTCAAATGTGTGGAGAAATGGTTGTAATGGTGTGTGTGCAGAGATGCTGAACTTTTTCTTACTTGTTTATAAAATTGTAACTGGTGCTGTGTGCAGAGATGCTGAATTTCTTGAATGAGCAAAGATGCTGAATTTCTTGAATGAGCAAAGATGCTGAATTTCTTTTATTTTTCTGTGTGTTGTGCAGAGATGCTAAAATTGTAACTGATTTTTTGACTGCTTGTAATGATTGAATTTCTTGAATGGCATACAGTGCAGAGATGCTGAATTTATTGAATGAGCAAACTTGCTATGTAGGAAATCATGAGTGTGCAGGATTTGTGTGTGTGCAGAAATGAGGTGCTTGAATGGTGTGTGTGCAGGATTTGTGTGTGGAGGATTTTATGTATGAATTCAGTTGTGTTTAAATGCATTCTTTGTGCTGAAATAATTTTTTGACAGTTTAGACATCAAATTGTGCAAGTTTTTGACATAATTGTGCAAGTTTAGACAGTTTATATTGTATATACATACTTGATTTTTTTTGATTTTTTGACAGTTTAGACATCACGAGCCGAGGTAAGTTTATACGCCATATTTGATTTTTTTTGAAAGGGCTGTAATGGTGCAGAGATGTTGAACTATCTTTACTTGAAAATTGTAACTGGTTAGGAAAAGAGTGCTTGAACCTGGTAGCTTTGAATTGTAACTGGTGTGAGTGCTTGAACCTTGTAACTGGTTAGGAAATTCAAGTGAGCGCAGCTTTGAATTTTCAAGTAAAAATGCTGAACTTTTTGCTTTGTGCTTGAATGGTGCTTGAACCTGTTTATATACATGATGTTGTGGTTGTAATGAATGAATTTTTGCAATGCTGTGCAATGCTGAAATTTTCAAGTAAAAATGTTGTGGTTCTAATGAACAAATTTTTTGAATTTGGTGTAAATTTGTGCAATGCTGTGCAATGTTGAATGAGGTGCTTGTCAAACTTTATATCATGCTGATTTCTTAAACACTAGGATCTTAAACCTGTAAAAAATATGCAGGAATTAGACGAGTGCTTAATCTGAGTTCTTATTTTGAAATTGAAATTAAACAGGATTTAGCTGCAAATATCAGACGGGCTATGCGCAATGGAAGAAACATCAGAAATCGTTGTGTCACTGCTTCTAACCGTAAGAAAAAAACTCCAAGAATCCGCAAGAAACGTCGTGTGCTAATTCCAGTTCATGCAATGGATGTTGTTGATCATGTCATTTCAAGTGTCACTGAGAATCCGGTTATTCCCACTGAGGAGACAATCATACCCACTGAGGATCCAGTCATTCCCACCAAGGAGACGGTCATACCCACTGAGGATCCAGTCATTAACATTGAGGAGACGGTCATTAACACTGAGGAGACGGTCATACCCACTGAGGAGACGGTCATACCCACTGAGGAGACAGTCATTAACACTGAGGATCCTGTCATTCCCACTGAGGATCATGTCATTCCCACCGAGGATCCGGTCATTCCTACTGAGGATCTTGTCATTCCAATCGATGATCCCGTCATTTTCACTGAGGATCCTGGAGAGCAGAGTACTCATCAGGAAGATGTTGGTATGGAGGAGGCATACCATATCTAGCACGCAACAAAATAATCATTTAGCCACAAATACATCTTTAGGATATTCTAAGTATAAAATAATTAAAATATACCTGTTTGTCTTGTAAGTCGAATCCATAATGACAACATTCGGATATAGTTGCAACAAATGTCTAGCGGTTGGGTGAGAAATTAAAAGATCGCTCAAAACCTCCTTCCCTTCTTTGTTGGTTTTAGTCTCATGATCTGTAAAATATCCTTTGTCGTTCAAAAACTTCAATGTGTATTGGACAACACTTAGATCGCCCATGGTTTTCAACCTTTCCTTAGCCTTGCAACTATACACTTGACTTCTTGATGTCACGCAATTCGGATCTTCGTCCATAAATTCTCTCCAAATAGCCTTCGGTTGTGTGCCACACATGGAAGCAACCACCACTCTCTTACGTTGCTCCTTCGTAAGTCGTCCCGGAAATGCATGCCCAATCAAATTTTCGTCAAGCTCATGGTTGTGGCATCCATTAATGACCTTTAATATCCACGTGGAACCTCCCTTTTTCCTAATCCCATGCAATTGAAACGAACATAGATTTTTTCTTGATCTACTTTCATTTTTATCTTCAGAGGGAACAACCAAGCCATCAACCATCTTGATCTTCACTCCCGCTTTATATTTCCCAGATTCCTCACAATGTAATATGATCTTTCTGTCCTTCCATGACTTGCATGTGGTAATCACCATACACAATCCATAACCGACATTCCTAACCCAATCTCTCAAAGCATCCATACTGATCCACTCTTCATTAGTATTAAAATGTTGAGAGAAGTCTTGTGAAATTTTTTGATCCTATATAATTTATATATTAAAATTTTTTTGATCAGTTTAATCAATCTCAATGCCAATAATTATCTAACAAAAAACTCTAATAATTTTTTATCCATACTAATCCAATATCAATGCCAACTCTAATTATCACAATCCACACAAATTAAACTAGATGTATAGCTATGAAATATTCTACAAAAAATAGTAATAATAAATAATCAAACTTAGCTTAAACAACAACTAATTGAACATAAATGATTATTTACATACCGGAAAGCAACAAGAATCAAGTGACTCAAGACCGGGATCATCATCTTCATTCACTGACGATTCCGTACTCGAAGACTCGCTCTGTGACGACCTCCTCCAAGACGCCGTCTCACTAGAAGAAGACATGTTATCAATATTTTGATATGGGAATTTGGTTACTCATCATTTCAGAAACACATGTATATATATAGACACTGAAAATCCCAATAATCATGCCCATAAACCCCAACGTTCATATTTTTTCCCGTTAAAAAACGGTCTGATTAATGGGCGCACTGCAAACGCGCCGAAGGTGACCGTTGCCTTTTTCAAAATTCCCTCCGAGTACTGGGCGCACTGGCTATGCGTCGAAAAGCCCAGCCAATACATGGGCGCATACCTATTGCGTCGACGACCTTAGATCCTATTTCGGCGCAATGACCTTGCGCCCAAAGGACCGTGGAAAAGCCAGCGAACCCGGTTTACCGGTCCTGTGCAAGAATAAATTCTTGAACCCTATGGACGCATTTTAGATGCGCCGAAATCATTTAAAAAACCCGAATCGGTTTTTCTCGGGTTCATTATTTTTAATTTAATTTATTTGAACCGGCATGGACGCATTATGGGTGCGCCGATGGTTTGTCTTGGTTTTCTGGACGCAGTGCGGGTGCGCCCAAAACGGGTGCCAGTTATAATTTTCCGGGTGCGGGGTTAAACGCCCTAAATGTTTCGTTTGTATCTTGTATCTTTCAAGTTGTGAATAATCTTGCTCAACTTTTTAGCTATGTTCGCTGAAACTTAATTGTTTTTCTCCGCCTCGTCTTCATTTGAAATCCTTAAAGGGATTGAGAATCCCCCCTCAAATTTTGCGTGCATAATTTTTTAGTAAAACGGGGTTGAGATAAAGAAAGTTACCACCGTCATATAGTATTATACTAGCGTGTGTTCTCGTACCATATACGGGGTCGCATATAATAAATATTTTAATAATATATTTATTTTATACTATTAATTAATTTATAGATTGTAGTTTATACTTTATGGTTTATAATTTATAGATTATAGTTTATAGTTTATGATTTATGTTTTATTGTTTAAGTTCATTAATAACTCAACTTAATTAGATTGATAACATAATAATAGATAAAGTTGAATATAAGGGCGACATTTGGCAAAACAACGTCTGTTTTAGTATATGTATAGAAGATTGTTCTAATAAATGTAATGTAAGTTAGAAGTTTAATATTTAATATACTCGTCAATTATATAGAATAATATTTTTTGTCAAGAATTATATTAAATAATTGAATGACTATTTAAAGTTGTATCATATAAATGTGTTGATAACTAAATTATCATGTCTTGAAAAATAGAATCACATTGAATATTCCATTTGCATCGTACTTTGTATATTTGTAAAATACAAATATACAAAGATACATATTCATTTTATTATTATTAAAATTATACTTTTATGAATCGAACCAGAATAGATTGTGACCTAGAATCTATAGGAGAAGAAAAGAGAATTTGGGAGAGAGCTCGGTAATTTGTTATAACCTCACAAAGAGTTTGTTATAGAGACTGATTGCATATATGCACTTGGAGAAAGGAAAATTGACTACGGGTACACACGTCAGCGTGCCTAACTACTATATACAATTAATCTACATCCCCTCTTCAAGTTGGATCAGGGGGCAAACACACCAAACCCAACTTGGAAGATAGGAAGTTCTGACGGGGACCAACCATAAGCTTTGTCATCAAGTCAACCAATTGCAATCCAGTGCGCACATGAGTAGGCAGGAGAAAACCTTATTCATACTTCTCGCGAACATTATGACAATCAAGCTTGAGGTGCTTGGTTCGCTCATGAAAGACGGGATTCTCGATAATGTGCAGAGCTGCTATGCTCCAACAAGGTCTCAAGCCAGACAAAATCACTCGATGTGGCAGAGAGACTTCTATACTCAGACTCCGCAGAAGATTTTGACATCGTTTTCTGTTTCTTCGTCTTCCAAGAAACCAATGAGGTACCAAGGAAAGCGCAGAAACCTGTGAGAGATCGACCACTGAACTCACAATTTCCCAAGTCGGTGTCACTGTAAGAAGTTAGAGCTAAGAGTGGAATTTGAGGGATAAAACAATCCTATGTCAATAGTCCCACGAAGATAACGAGCAACATGAAGAGCATCTTGATAATGTGGCAAACGTGGCGCACCAATGAACTGGATGAGGTGTTGAACTGCATAGGACAAATTTGGAAGTGTCAAATTGAGATACAAAAGGCGTCCTACTAACCTTCTGTATAGTTCAGGATCCTGCAATAATATCCCTTTCTCTTTGTCAAGTTGCAATCCCTGAAGCAAAGGATAAGCAGGAGCCTTGCAATTCATCAACTTGTTGTCATGCACTAAATAAAGTGCATATTTTCTTTGGTTAAGAAGAGTCCCTGAGGCACTCCTGGAAACTTTCAAACCCAAGAAATATCGAACAAGACCAAGATCCTTGATGGTATAAGCTGAATAAAATGCAGTGCATCTCTAACCTTCTTAATTTCATCAACATCATCACCCGTGAGAAGCAAGTCATCATGCAAGAACTACAATGATCCCTTTATCCACAGTCTTTACATATAAGGTGTAATCATAGTGAGTTTGCACAAAATTCAAACTATTTCAGGAATTTAGGCAATTCTATATTCCACTTGCGTGATGCCTGCTTTAAACCATAGAGAGACCTAATCAACATTCATACCTTTGAAGATGAATCAGAAGAGTACCCTGTTGGCATATTCATATACACTTCTTCATCCAATTGGCCATGGAGAAAAGCGTTATTAACATCCAATTGGCCATGGAGAAAAGCGTTATTAACATCCAATTAGTGTATTTCCCAATTTCTGATTGTAGCAATAGCAATGAGAAGTCTGACTGTTGTAAACTTGGCTACTGGGGAAAAGGTGTGCTTATAATCTTTTTCCTTGATTTGGTTATATCCCTTGGTCATTGACCTTGCTTTATATCTTTTTATGCTCTCATTTGGTCTAAACTTCACTTTATACACCCATTTACATCCTATAGATCTCTTTCCATCATGCAAATCAGTAATAATCCAGGTTTGATTCTCCTCTAGAGCCTTAAGCTCTAATCTCATGGCTTCCACCCACTTTGGTTCAAGCCATCCTAGATGGGCTTAGCCCATTTAGGTTGACAATGTTTGGCCCAATACTTAACAACCCATAATTACATGTAAGCACGTATAGATATGGGTTTGTCTATAAAAGACTACTTGCCATAGTTGGTTGGACAAACACTCTTCTATGGGGGCACCTCTGAGCTTAAGAGTTTTTAAGGGATTTTATCCTTTGTCTATGCTTTAGCCATGTGTTCTTGAAGAGCTCTCTCAATCTAAACTTCATATCTCTTTTTACCCTTTGATTTCTAACCGAGTGGTTTTCGGTATTTTAGTTGAGGCCTAAAACGTTTTTCGTTCACAAATATTTATTCCGCATTTATATTTTCACACATATGAATCGACTCAGAAGAGATTGTGACCTATAATCTATAGGAGAATAAAAGAGAATTTGAGAGAGAGCTCTGTAATTTGTTATAACCTCACAAAGAGTTGTTACAAAGACTGATTGCATATATACACTTGGAGAAAGGAAAACTGACTACGGGTGCAAAGTCAGGGTGCTATGGTTTGTTCGAGCAGTTTTATTACGAGTTCTCGTCAAATATATTTAGGCATAAAGTTGATGGTAAAAAAATGTTTTTGACATTGATCTGGTAGAATAAACATATGGATCCGAACACGTACTAATTAAGAGATCGATAGATCTATATACATATGGAGAAATCAACTACTACTGGGCATATTGAATCGACATAGAGGACAAACGTGGTTGGTGGTGAACCAGGGAAGGAGGCAAGTCTTGTGGAAGATATGAGTACATGGAAACTTAATCCAGTTGGTATGGCCGATCTTGTCCATGCATACAACACAATTATCAACATGACCAAGATCATCGAAACAAGTACTAGTACCGTCACTGCCTTGTTCAATGAGAAGGATATTGTTGCTTTGATGGAGGCTCGTTTCGTCTTTGTTTGTGCCCTCTTAATGGAATCGGTTGATACTGCAGAAGCAGTCGAATTGAACGGGTGGAAGGCTCTAGGATATATGCAATGCCGCAACGATGTGGATCCACTCGAACAAGTTCGGGGAAGTTGCCGAAGGTGCATTCGATTGTTGATTGAGTCGTTGGCTTCGATATTTCTGAATCACGCTGCAAACTTTTGAATGATTGGGTTGTGCTTACTGACGGAACAATTTATAGCGATGGTTAGTGTTGAGTTCTATTTTATTTTTGACAGTAAATTTTACAAGTTAGTGTTGAGTTCTATTTTATTTTTGGTAGTAAAAATTATTTCCTTTCTTGTATACACCAACGGTAATTTGTAAGTGCTTGTTTAGTTGAAGACTACAATCTCAGGAATTGAAAATCTGCAAAAATGGAAATGAAAATCTGTGTTTGGTTCAAAAACAATTCTGTGAAAATCATGAGATTTTCAATTCCCCTTATCTAGACCACTTAGGTAAATTCACTTTCCCCCATTTTTACACATGCAATCTTAAATTCCCCCATTTTTCTATCTATTGTCAATTTTAACCAAACACATTTTCTCAAAATCCTCTATATTACAAATTACTTGAATTCAATTCTCATAAATTACAATTCCTACATTCAACCAAACGAGCACGAATATAAAGTTGCTTAATTTATTGATCAAGGTAGCTTAGTTCTAGACTTCTAGTGCATTATATGAGTTTTTATAAAATAATAAATCTATTCCCATTGGGGAATGGGGACGAGAGTATCCTCGTATAAAATCTCCAGTCCTGGTATTAAATCCCCATAGCGGGTGCCGTCCCAAATATTAACGTGGCGTCTATACGCATTATATTTTTCTGCCAGCCACACTACATTCTGATACGCCCATAATGGGCGTACGCTCATTTTGAGCGTATAGGCAAAATTTCATGGTCTTCGTATGTATACGTATAAGTTTTCTTATACGTATACAAATTTTCTAAAAGTACAACTCGTTCCATACGCTCAAAACGAGTGTACGCTCCTTTAGAGCGTACGATTCAAATTATAAATGTCGCGTCGAATCTCCTTCTTCCTCTCTTCTCCTTCTGCAATATCACTGTTCACCCCGACCTTTTTTAGGGTTTTTTGCCGCCTTCTGAAATCAGCTCCATTTCACTCATTTTCTTCCTCAAATCACAACAATTCAACTTATTTTTCTCATAGGATTGAAATCCCTCAATCAATTTCATCGATTTCATAGAAAATCATGGATTCCGAAGATTTGGGCAAAAACCCTAAATCGGTTCTGACGGAGAAGCTCCCTCTCGTTCGTCGTCTTGCCGGTGGCGCCAAAGTCCGAGGTGGCGGCGGTGTTGGTCCGAGTGAGAAGAAGAAGCCCGACGATGCGAAGGAGAAAAAATCGGACAACGCCGGCAAAGGGAAGAAGAAGAGGGGTGGTGCAGTGGTGGCGGCGGCTGGGCGGAAGAAGAAGGTCGTCGGAGGTGGTGGCGGTGACGGCGAGGAGGCTGCTGCAGTGCTGGCCAAACGTGACGACGTCGCCGGCGAAGCGGGACAGCCGCGAGGTGGTGGTCGTCGGAGTCGGGGTCGACGAGGAGCGCAAAAACGGGCTCATTCAAAATCGCCGGAAAAGACGCTCTCGATTTTCGAGGTACGTAATTAAATTATTTATTAATTAGTCGTTATTTAACGTTTAACGTTTCGCGTTATTCGATAAATAACGATTAAAAGAAAAATATTTATTTATTAATAAATTTTTTATTAATTAGTCGTTATTTATCGTTTAACGTGTCACATTATTCGATAAATAACAATATAAGAAAAAAATTATTAATAAAAAAATTATTTATTACAAAAAGATTTATTTAAAAAAAAATTATTAATTAGTCGTTATTTATCGTTTAACGTGGAACGTTTAACATTAAATAACGATTAAAAAAAAGATTCATTAATAAATAAATTATTTAATATATTATTAATTAGTCGTTATTTATCGTTTAACGTTTCACGTTATTTGATAAATAATGATTAAAACAAATAAGATTTATTAATAAATAAGATTTATTAAAAAATTAATTATTTATGAATTTGTCGTTATTTATCGTTTAACGTTTGACGTTATTCGATACATAACGATTAAAAGAAAAAGATTTATTAATAAATACTATTTATTAGTAAATTAATTATCTATGAATTTGTTGTTATTTATCGTTTAAC
This sequence comes from Oxyria digyna, assembly GCA_029168935.1. Lineage (NCBI taxonomy): Eukaryota > Viridiplantae > Streptophyta > Magnoliopsida > Caryophyllales > Polygonaceae > Oxyria > Oxyria digyna. The sequence continues at coordinate 30,490,782 of JAPVLV010000011.1, read as the reverse complement.
GTTTGACGTTATTCGATAAATAACGATTAAAAGAAAAAGATTTATTAATAATAAATAAATTATTAATTAGTCGTTAAAAGAAAAATGTTTATTACTAAATTAATAAATTATTAATTAGTCGTTATTTATTAATTAGTCGTTAAGAAAAAAGATTTATTAATAAATTAAATATTTATTAATTAGTCGTTAAAAGAAAAAGATATATTAATAAATTAATAAATTATTAATTAGTCGTTATTTATTAATTAGTCGTTAAAAGAAAAAGATTTATTACTAAATTAATAAATTATTAATAAGTCGTTATTAGTTAATTAGTCGTTAAAGAAAAAGATTTATTAATAATAAATAAATTATTAATTAGTCGTTAAAAGAAAAAGATTTATTACTAAATTAATAAATTATTAATTAGTCGTTATTTATTAATTAGTCTTTAAATGGAAAAGATTTATTAATAAATTAATTATTTATTAATAAGTCGTTAAAAGAAAAAGATTTATTAAAAAATTAAAAAATTATGATTTAGTCGTTATTAATTAATTAGTCGTTAAAAGAAAAAGATTTATTAATAAATTAATTATTTATTAAGTAGTCGTTAAACGACAAAAAACGATTAAAAGAAAAAGATTTATTAATAATAAATTATTAATAAAGAAAAAGATTTATTAATAAATTAATTAATTATTAATTAGTCATTATTTATCGTTTAACGTTTCACGTTATTCGATAAATAATAGATTAAGGCCGTATAATTATTAATTATAATTAGTTAAATAATAGAAATAATAATATTTCGTAAATATGAAAATAGGTTGTAGAGAAGGCTATTACTCCCGCGGGTGCTTCTGTAAGAAAGAGGAAGAAGGGCCCCCGTAATCCCAGCGCGCGGGGGATCACTGCTTCCCGTCGTCGTGGATCTTCTGCAGACATCCTAGGAGTTCATATAGGAGATACAGGGAAAGCTCTGATGCAGGAGTTAGATGTTAGTGAGGAGGAGGAGGAGGAGTTTACGGAGGAGACAGAGGTTGCAGATCAGCCAGAGGTGGATGTAGGAGATTTGGAGGCGCAGATGCAGACTGATTATTATGAGGGATCGCCAGTGCGTCAGCCATCTCCAGGTGGATCTTTGTCGCAGCCTGCAGAGGAGCATCAGTAGGAGATTCAGGAGCCAGTTCATGATTTTGAGCAGGATCTCCCACATCATGAGGAGCCCATTCCAGAGCCCGTTCAACAGCCCCCTCAGCATTTCGATCCGGGCCTCGCTGGACCGGCTCCAGGGGATGCGGATTATGTGGGGGAGCCTGGAGGTCCTCTCAGTTCACGGCTTCTAGTGGACTACAACACCCAGATTGCTCTGGTGATATGGACTCATACTCAGCAGCTTGTAGAGCGTATTGAGCGTGACCCGGCTTATGTGATACCGCCCTCATCGCCGGTATGCGTTGTTTTCTAAATGAATTCGTGTGGTAAAACGATCAAAGGCTTTTCTAATTCATAAATTTATGTTTTTGTTTCGTACATCAGCTGAAGAAGGTGTTGAGTATATACACCCGCAAGGACTTCTTCAGAGATTTTGATGGGCATAAATCTGATGCGCCTGGATCATGGTGGCAGCTCGTTCAGCAGAGCCACTTACACGTCCTTGCAGATCCCCGACTCGAGTACAGGAGTATCGATCCGATATTGATTTCTGCATTTGTGGAGCGTTGGTATCCAAAAACCAACGCGTTTCACTTTGCATTTGGTGAGATTGCTCCTACCTTGCTAGACGTGCTGAAGATTCTGGAGCTTCCGATCCATGGACGAGCTGTCAGATCTGCTGAGGCGGACATAGATGCGTTTGTGCACGTTCAGGTTCAGCGGATTTTCGGGTTTGATATGGTCGAGGAGGCTGCTACGCTATGCTTACGTACGTAGAATTTATTTTATTATTTATATTCGATTCCATTATTTAGTCGATTTGATTAAACGTTTATAATGCGTGATAAATTATCAGATGGGGGTTTGAACATCCACGGCAGCGTTGGCCTCACCACGATCTACGACCGGCTACAGGAGATGTTTCTTATCCAGGACACGTAAATTACCGTTTAGTATAAGAACTTTTCATAATTTCTCGATTAACGTTACTAATTCATTTTTCGTCTATTAATTGCAGGACTCCTCAACAAGAGAGTGATATTGCTTCGCTCTACTTGTTGTCCCTGTTAGGCAGTACGACTCTGGTAGACAAGTTTCGGATGAAGGTGAAGCACAAATACCTTAGCATCCTCCTGGACCACAACCAGACAGGGTCCTATGCTTGGGGGACAGCCATCTTGGGTGAACTGTACCGACAGTTGGGTCAAGCCTCCCGTGCACAATCCAAAGGGTTTGTTGGTTGTCCGCTCCTTCTCAAGGTAATATTCGTTTCATGTTTGTTTTATTTAAGAAATATGTTGCTTATTTTTAAAACATTCTGACATTCTGGTATTTGTAGGCTTGGATATGGGCGTATTTTCATGGTCTTCGGGGTCATGCTACACAGGACTTGGCAGTCATGAATGCCCCGGAGGCGGCTATCCGTGATAACACCAAAGTCAAGTACCACAAGGATCTCGCTCGACTAGTTTCTCTCAGACGAGTTCTTGATCAGATCACAATTGCAGAGGTGAGTACTATTTAGAAAGTCATTTAATCATATGTTATGCAATTATTATTTTTAATTGCGTTTGTCCTTTCAAAATATCAACAAAGGTTCAGTGGAACCCCTGGGGCAAGTTGGATCTCAACGACCCCCAGTACATATTAGGTCGTTTTCGTGGGCCTCTAGAGGCCTTCGATATTTGGGAGGCGCACCATCCTGACCGATGTGTACGACAGTTTGGGTATGTGCAAGGCATACCCGAACCCCCGATTACACCACCTACTGCGATCAGAAAGGATTCTGCATCGGGGTACATCGTCACATTCGGAGATGGGGACTGCACTTGGGAGACATTACACTTGTCGGGTCGATTGATCGCCTTAGACGAGCGGGATCGATGCGGACTTCGAGATTATACATGGGACTGCAAGGATGGATGTCTGGCATGGTTTAATGTCATGTCACATCCTTACCTTGATTCGAGATCGCCCAGGCAGGACCCACGTGCACCGTTTGACCACTGTGCCGAGCCCATCCAGATACCTGCGAAAGCCTCTGTAGTTGTGGTACGTATTTCAGTCAATATCGATCACTTTAAGCCTTTACGTTATAATTTTAATATATTTGATTCTAATTATATTTACATTTTAAAAATGTAGCGGGGCAACTTGCTCGCCTCTGAGATTTCTGGTTTCCTACGTGCCTATGGTGACACTCTGCCTCCAGGACAAGCGAGGATGATGAGGGGGTGTATCAGCATATGGACTGGTGATTTAGCACCAGAAGAGGATGAGCTTGTGCAGTAATATGTTTGTTTTATGTTTATTTTGTGGTTGATATTATATTTTGGCCGTGATAGTTTTCATGGATTTATATATTATTAGGAGTTTCCGGTAAAAATGATTTAAAACGACTAATGGCGCGAAAATCGACTAAAAACGACTAATGGTGCGAAAATCGAGTAAAAACGACTTAAAACGACTAATGTCGCGAAAAGCAACTTAAAACGACTAATGGCGCAAAAATCGACTAAAAACGACTTAAAACTACTAATGGTGCGAAAATCGAGTAAAATCGACTTAAAACGACTAATGGCGCGAAAATCGATTAAAAACGACTAATGACGCAAAAATCGACTAAAAACGACTTAAAACGACTAATGGCGCGAAAATCGAGTAAAATGTGGATAGGGTATAGGGTTTAGGGTTTAGGGTATAGAGTATAGGGTTTAGGGTTTAGGGTATAGGATAGTGGATAGTGGATAGTGGATGTGAATAGTGGATAGTGAATGTGGAAAGTGGATATTGAATGTGGATAGTGGATGTGATAAATGGATAGTTTGGGCCCAATTCGTTTAAACGCCCTAAAACGATAAAAAACAAAATTTCAAAATTGTAACATGATAGAAAATAAAGCCCATAGTCGTTTTCAATTCTTTGAATCGAAAAAAAATCATCGAAAACGTCAACGGGCCTAATAAGGCCGAATTGAAATTTAGTGAGACCCATTATAAAAAAAACGACATAAAACGGCTTAATAAGACCTTAAACCGGAAAAAACTTGAAATGTAAAAGTTGTATTTGAGCATTACCAATATGACGGTTTCGTTTTTATAAGAAAATAACAAAATGAACACTTCAAAATATCTAAACAGGCACTTTCACCTAGCAACGAGTTAATCTCAAGTATATAAGTCGTATAGTTTTACTCATATGTGTGTGATATCACTTCGTTACTCAAATAAACTTTATATAAAACTTTCATTAAATGTTATGAAACACTCAAATAATCCAAAATAACGACATTTCACATCTTCGTATTGTCGTTATTGCTTGATTACTCGATATTTAATGAAAGTTTTAATGAAATACGCATACATATATGATTAAACAAGCAATAACGACAATATCAAAATGGGAAATGACGTTATTTTGGATTATTTGAGTGTTTCATAACATTTAATGAAAGTTTTATATAAAGTTTATTTGAGTAACGAAGTGATATCACACACATATGAGTAAAACTATATGACTTATATACTTGAGATTAACTCGTTACTAGGTGAAAGTGTCTGTTTAGATATTTCGAAGTGTTCATTTTGTTATTTTCTTATAAAAACGAAACATCATATTGGTAATGCTCAAATACAACTTTTACATTTCAAGTTTTTTCTGGTTTAAGGTCTTATTAAGCCGTTTTATGTCGTTTTTTTATAATGGGCCTCACTAAATTTCAATTCGTCCTTATTAGGCCCGTTGACATTTTCGATGATTTTTTTTCGATTCCGAGAATTGAAAAAGACTATGGGCTTTATTTTCTACCATGTTACAATTTTGAAATTTTGATTTTTATCGTTTTAGGGCGTTTAAACAAATTGGGCCCAAACTATCCATTTATCACATCATTTTTCAAGTTTTTTTGCTAAATACCCCTTCCCTTATCAAGTTTTCAAGTTTTTTTTGGCTAAATACCCCTTCCATCATGTGAAACATTTTTTTGTGTGCTAAATACCCTTTTCTTGACATTTTTCGTTTTCAGTCCCTTTCATTGGATTTTCGCGCCATTTTTCGTTTTAAGTTCTTTTTACTCGATTTTCGCGCTGTTTTTCGTTTTAATCCCGTTTTACTCGATTTTCGCACCGTTTTTCATTTTAATCTCATTTTACTCGATTTTCGCACCGTTTTTCGCTTATTTGCAACTAACACACAGCTGGAAGTCACTTATTTGCCTTGAGTGTGTTACAACTAGCACACAACTGGAAGTCACTTCTGGACTAAGTTTCATGGGCCGAATCACTTATTGGGCCTTTGTTTTGGTCGGCCCAAATATGAAAAACCCTAGTTACCTCGTCTATAAATTCACTGCCTCATTTGTTCTTCAGCTCTCATTCTCACTGCGCCGTAAAAGAATTAGGTTTGAAGTTCTTACTGTGTATTTCAGTTAAAACCCTACTGATTTTGTTTGATATCTTCATAGTTTCTAACATGTTTTCTTACTTTGTATTACAGATTCAAAAAACCATGGCATCATCGTCTATAATGGTTTGCTAAGCCCACACGATCCATTGCATAAATCTTCAAACCCTGACTGGAGCTTTGTTGATACACCCTCATCGATAAGCACAAATAGGACCGACTTTGGATAAGTATATTAAACCAACCTGAAACCGAGTGGCAAATGCTAATCCAATCATGGGCATACTCATCCAGTATCTTTCGGGACAAGGTGACCTGATATAGTTGACCTCTTGAACAAGAGCTTCGAAGTTCTTTGCCAAATCCGGGCGTAGTCTAGTCATGACTTGTCTGTAGATATCACTGTTCTGTAACAGCTCTGAAGCCACTTCAATGCGAATGCGAGGATACTCTTGTTGGTCAAACCCCAACAACACAGCTAGTGACCGATATCCACAATGTCCATCTGCCCTTACGTCTTTCGCATCTACAATGTATGGAAACATGAAGAGATCAACATTGTCAACCCCGAAGTCTACCCCCACATTACGTCATTGTTGGCTGAGGGAACTCATCTGTAAGAGTGCAACCTGATAATCCGAACCCCTCTCCAGCAGTGCCACTTGAATAACCAAACGCCTCTCCCGCAGTGCACCCAGCAGCTTCAAACTCCCTCATTATAGTAGGCTCAGTGAAAGTAGGTTGTGCCGCCGTTGCTTTTCCCTTTCCCTTTCCTCTAACCGCCTTATTCTTCGCCTTTGCCTTCGCCGCATCATTTTTCTCTAATTCTTCCCTTGCGTACTCAAACCCGCTCTTCTCTCTCTCGGTTCCCCACTTCTTTCCTACCGCTCCTCTTGGTCTGCCAAGATCCTTGATGCCCGTCGGCTCCACCGCAAGACTTTGATGTGGATACTCCAACATTGTGTACAGGTCCGCTATCTGAGACCACTGACTTTCTGGAAGTTCCCCCTTTTGCCATCTCTCGCTGAGCTCAATGAATCTCAACTCATGCATGATCTGAGGTACACCAATCTCTATCTCCCCGTTATCAAGTTCAATCCTATCCCATTCTAGCTGCCTCCAGAATCTGTGAATCTGATTGAGCTTGAATGGCTTCTTCTCAATAATATGTTGCACCATCTCGTGGATGCACGATAGGCCCTGACATTCTCGCATCCAGTAATCATCGCAATGTTCCTCATAATTCTTCGCCTTTATATCCTCCCATATATCCCACAACTTATGCAACGCTCTATCAGACACATTATGGAATAGATGCTGAAAGATCAATTTCACTTGTGGATTCATTCGTCTGAAAACCCCAGGTGTCTTGATCCGATCCTCTTCCATGGTGGCTCTCACCTTCACAATCTGGCCCTCGATGGCTGCATGGATCCTCACAACCATTCTATTAAAACCGCCTATACTTGAACCGACTATTTTCTTCAACACCTTATACATTCCCTCAACCCTATGTTTTATTCATTCAATGTTGTGTTTATGTAAAACAACTATTAATTAATAAAATAATAAATAAATCTGAAATGTTTACGTATAAAATACCTGTTTGAGGTCCTCGTGAAGAAGTGAAGATTGTGTTCCGTCCATGCGCAAACAATGTTTGTCTTGTAAGGGATAAGTCAGACCTTTTCAATGTATCCAACGACCCCGCTTCTCCAAGATGTTCTCAATCGTAGCAGTCTCTCCTCGTATTGAACCTCCGTTCTTGATAAAAAAAGTCTCCATACTTGCCCGCACAACATCTTCACCGACTCTTTGTTTTTCAAGATTTTGGTAGCATTTATTTTGATGTTGTGCTTGATATGCACCCAACACAAGAGGTGTTGAACCGGAAGATCTTTGAACACTATCTTGATTGTAGAGATAAGAGCTTGTTCTCGATCGATCATTATGGCAGTCGGCATTACTCCAGCATCATCAAACAACTTTTTCAACCTCTGCATTATGAACAAGTAGTGCACTGTTTCCTCCTTACCCGTGAATGCATATGCAATGTTGAATGTCTTATGCGTGCAAGTGAACCCGACAATCTCCACAAGAGGCATCTTATACCTGGATAATATATTTAAATAATGACGGAAGAGGACATTAAACAAAAATATTTTGATATACTACTATTATATACCTATTCGTCTTGTATGTGGCGTCAATAACCACGACGTACGGAAACATCTTCAACAAGTGCAACGAGTCTTGATGGGCAAAAAACAAGATGTCCACCTCGTGTGATTTCTTCTTGCAAAGGGGATGCACTACATAGCTGCGCTCCTTCAAAAACCTCAAGGTCCATTGTGTAACACTCAAATCCCCACGATCCTCAAAATGTAACTTCTGAATAAAGTTGGCGATTTGTTTTGTGGATGTTACATTCCCAGGAAAGGCCGTTCTCAACTGAAGAGCAATAAGATTAGGCGTAGTCAAGCTGTTTGCACAATTCGTCACAAATTTCACCTCATCCGGCGTCATTCGACCCATGTACGGATGGCCAATGAAGCTAGTGCAAAGCTTATGATTGTGTTGTCCGTATTTGACCTTCACATACCATCCATCTCTGGCATCCCTCGCCTTGAACTTATAACCTCGGATCTCAAACTTGCAATCCGAATTCATATCCCTACTATCCCGCTCTGTATTAACAACATCCGCTGTTTTGCTATCCTCTCTTTTCTTTTTCCCTGATCTATACACTCCAGCATGCTCGCACATTATATTCATTTGACGCTCATTGCTATGGCGAGTCACTAATACCATCATAAGTTGTCTACCAATACCCTGGACCCAGAACCTCAAGCGGTCCTTAGTAGGAAACGTTTCTTCGGTATCAAACGAATCAGAGTAATCCATACCCTATAATTAATACAAACTACCATATTTATCACAACTAAAACTACTAATCCACATCAATCTAAACTATCACTTCTACAAATTATTTGCACCTAAAGAAAAACGAAACGATTAAAATAAATTACTAACCGAAAAATCTCTGGCATCGAAGTCTCCTTCTTCTTCGCCGCTATCGTCATCCCACATCCCGTCTTCGGATTCACTGAAATACTCTTTCTCCTCAACGATCGCATCGTCTTCGTCACTCACATGCTCGTTCTCTTCACCGCTCTCATACTCAATCTCCGTCACATATTCAATCTCCTCACCATCACTCAAATTTGTAACTCTCCTATTTGACATTTTTGACTTGAACATTCACATCCGAAGTTCATTTCTATATATAGACTACTTCCCAAACGGTCATATTCATAAAATATAGCCGTTGGGGAAAAAAGCCCGTACGCCCATAATGAGTGTACGCCCATTATGGGTGTACATGCAAAAATGCTCCAACGACTATTTTCCCAACCGTCAAATTTGAAAAATATAGCCGTTGGGGCTTCAAAATTGCTCGTACGCCCATAATCAGCGCAATTTTCACCAACGTCTATTTTCCCAACGACTCTTTTCCTAACGGCTATATTTTTCAAATTTGAACTGTACGTCCGTATTGAGCGTACGCTCGTTCTGAGCATATACAGTCTTCCGTATTCTGTATTCCGCTTCACGATCGAAGTTTTAAATTTGCAATGGCCGTTGGTTTTGAGCGTACGCTCATTATGGGCGTATGAAAATGTAGTGTGGATGAACGAAAAATGTAGTGCGTATAGATTTTGCGAATATTAACATCTCTATTTATCTAGTCTTCTGTTCTATTGGCCGAAGAATCAGATTAACCTTATCTGTTGACATATCAATCGAAGGATTGCAGGCTTGCAGCTCACATCTGATCCAAGTGAACTGATTAAAGAGTTAAATTAAGCATATGTTACTGGCCTTTAAATTTCAGAGCATATATCTGTTGAAAGGGCACACTTCCTTCTAAAATGAATCGACATTAAAACAATACGAAGATCAAAATGGTAGGTGGAGATGAGTATGCATGCAAATGTTACATCAAGAAGATGTTACATCAAGAAGATGATCTTCAGCAGCAATCATACAAAACCATTAACACAATTCACACAATTCACACAGTCTGATTTCTCACGCCAGGATTAACAAAAGCCAGAAAATTCTCTTATTTATCTACAACAAAGATACTGAACAGAAACCGAGCAACCGAGCATACCCGAATGAAAATCAAATACTCACCCCAAAATCAGACATTCATCATGTAGTCTCAGCATAAGGGAAGTGAAGGGTACCACGAGATTTCCTTAAGAAGCTACTCCCACAATTCGAATCAGGGCTGTCGACATCATTGTTAAAATCCAAAAGTTCAACTGTTGACTTATAATTGATTGACATTATTTTCTCAGTGCCTGCAACTGGATCCATGGTGAATTTCTTCTCGGTTCCTGCAACTGGATCCATGGTGAATTTCTTCTCGGTTCCTGCAACTGGATCCATAATGAATTTCTTCTCGGTTCCTGCAACAGAATCCATAGTGAACTTACGCCCCAATGATGGATCTTCTCTATGATGCTTTTTTTCTTTCTTGCTGCTACTGCTACTGCTTCCTCGTGTGTTCTTGCTCTTGTTTTTACCTTTTCCGTGCCTTTTGTTGTACCTACTATACTGCTGGCTGTTCTTCTTCTTTGGTAAATGTGATACAGAAGAAGGCGGTGGATCATATACATCAGGAGCCCACGACACACTAAGTTTCCTTAGAGGTAATCCTTCTTTCTCACGGCTTCCTTTCACTGCAGGGATTATCTTCCTTGGTACCTGCAGCGTATAGTGAATAAGTGACCGCAATTGAGAATAATATTTCAATTAGGACATAAGTGTATATTATTTTCTATTCTCAATCAAATCCTCACTTGAAAAAAGAAGAGAGAAAAATAGGTCAATGACAGGAAGCAAGTAACAGCATACGATGACTATAGTAAATTCATAGCACATCATATAATGCGAAGCGACAAACACAGTAAACTGAAGTAGGATTGCATCTATAAAAGGGATAAAACAGTGATATAACCCAAAAGATGGAAAGAAAATAATAGAAAATCATCAAGAAGAGCATTGTGCCAAAAAGTTATTAAGATGCAATAACTTACAGGCAAGGACATTGAGCGCAAACAAGAGACATTATCTTGAGAATCAGAGTCAAAGACATGTGCCTCGTCTTTAATGTCGTCAAATGTAAGAGAGTTCTGATCCATCACAGGAAATGTAGAACTCTTGCACAAGCATTTTATAGAAATTGAAGGCGGAGCATTAAGTGGAGTCTTGTCGTCTTCACTGCCACCATTTGCACCCAAAATGGGGTCAATCTTACTTTCTTCTTCAATGCTTTCAAATTGTAAGGCCTCATTAAAAGCACTCCTCAGTTGTGAGACAGTATCCTCCTCAATTGCATCAGAAGTAAACTGTTTTCTAACAGGAGATGGTAGCTTGAAACCGAGATCACATTTGTCGTTATCCAAATCCAGAAGTTCCATGAACACGTCACCCATGAAACCAATAGATATCCTGCATTAAGTGCCGACAGCGGTTTCATTCCTTATCATTACCATACATTTCCAAGAGAGAAAAAAAGACAGTAAAGTTAACCGGTCATGGGGGGGTAGTGAGCTAAAACACAATAAATTAGGAAGAAGAGAAGGGGCAACATCGACCACTTGATCAATGATCTTTTGATTAATAAAAAATAGTTGAAAACTTATAACAAAAACACCCACAATATTTATTCAGTTATAACTACATTAGCCTATCATAAATATCTTACAACTTGAGCCTGTTCTACAATCAGTAGTGCAGATCATAAACACAAGCACCAATCAAAAGCATACACTCAGTCCAATAAAATGCAGGGTCATACATCTACAATTGAAGCGATCTTCTCAAACGCCAGTTCACTAGAACATCATTAGCATTATCAAGTTGGAAAGCAGTAAAATTGTTCAAACGCAGATCAGCTAAGTTTTAATCATATATGCAAGGAGGACAAAGTAATCTAAGAACCAAAACACATGCATCTACCCCCTGACAAGATCAGCTACAGAAGTAAAAGAAACAATTCAAGTTAAACATGACACTAGAGAAACCCTAATCATATGTAAATTCCGATGGAATTGAACATTAATAAATCAACGAGAGTACACCAAGAAATATATGAGTATGCACGGATATACCTCGAGATTGGAATATTAATCCACACCGACCAGAAAACAAAATTTCTCAACCCTCCTCGAAAGCAACTACGCGGATCGGATATACGGGATACCAAACTTCAATCTCTTCGGTGTCTTTCCCAATTCAGGTAGATTAGGTGATCGAAAACGAGAAGATAGAACAAAGTGCGGATAAAAAGAAAAAAGCTCGATCTGAGGAGATCAACGCAGAAATGGTAATATCAATTAGAATAACCACGCCAATTACCCTTTTCAAGCCGTTTCAGACGATGAGAACACAGAGAAACATGCAAAGAGGTTATGACACAAGTCGGAGTTTGAAGAGGAAGTCCAGCTAGCATCGAAGGCATTGTACTCCGATGCTAAGGGGAAAAATCAAAAAAATGAAGAAAAGCCCCAATCAAATCCCAAATCTAATGTCTATAATAACAATAGATAGCAAATTCCAGAAATATGAGGCGACCGATCAACCGATTGAAGAAGGAAAACAGGAGTCTGATGTGAGCTACAGCATTGAATTAATTTAATTTGATCGAAAACGTCGGCGATTGAAAACCCTAGATCAGCTGGATGGGAAACGTACGTGTAAAAGGGGATAAAGGAAATGGATATATGAGATAGAGGAGTGATAACAAATTAACAATGGCGTTCAGAAAAAGATATTAAAATTTAAATGGGTGTGGGCTTACGAGAAGGCGGCCCTTTTGATTCAATCTCGAACGTACACGTTTCATCCAATTTGTCATCTACCTTTCCTCCAAAATCATCATTTTAGATTGGATAAATTACATAACGTCACATATATTTTGGGTTGTTTACGACAAATCACCCTTATTTGGTTATCTTCAGAAAACCACCCCTTGATACGAGTAATTTTCATTAAACCGTCCTACAGTATATTTTAATTTTTCGTTTCACACTTATTAACAACACTAGTCCTACGGTGTCTGTGCGACGCACAACCCCACGTGTTAATTTTTTTAATTTGTTTTCCTAATATTACCCCATGTGTTAATTTTTTTAATTTGTTTTCCTAATATTAAAGTTAGACCTGGCCAAACTAGGGCCGGCCCTCCCAGTCCGCCCTAAAATATGGGAGGATCTGGGTAGGAGATTTAGCCCATAAGGGCCGGTCCTGCCCGGCCCTTTTTTAAAGTGGGAGGATATGGGATCGGAGTAGGGCCCTGGGGGCCGGCCCTACCCGGCCCATATTATATATATAATATAATATTAAGGTTATGAGGATTTAGATGCGAGTACTATTACCACGACATAATTTTTATATTGTGTTTTTGGATTTTTTTTGTTGAATCGGTTATGAGGATTTTTATTTAAGCATGCATTTTGGACCTTTTTAACATGCGTTTTTGGATGGTGAATTGTTTGTAAGCACTAAAAAGGTTTTGAATGTTTTAGTAACACCATTTAGCTCGGTTGTAAGTAGTCGAGGGCCGCCCTTAGGGCCCTTATGGGAGGATATGGGTAGAGGAATTGGCCCATTTTAAATGGGAGGGCTTGGCCCGGCCCTGGTAAATGGGTAGAATTTGGAATTTGGCCCTGCCCTGGCCCGGCCCAAGCCCTGGTTTGGCCAGGTCTAATTAAAGTGTCGTGTGTAAGGTTCGGTGATATTGTTTTATATCTCTTAACTAATACGGTTTGACGATGTTATTGTTGAGCCTCCATGTTTTTTGTGTTATTTCATTTTTACGATGGTGATTGTCAAGTACTCATCATCCATTTATTATGTGTTTGGATGTGCATAGTCATGTGCAAGGCTCGTGAACCTCTGGTTCAAGGTTCAAGATTACGTTGAACCTTAACCTGAACCTTCAAGAGTCGGTTCGTCCGGGTCGGTTCAGATTTAGGGTCGGTTCAGGTTCGAGAAGGTTTTCACAAGGTTTCCCGCCGGTTCGAATGTCGGTCCGGTTTAGGGCTGTTTCAAGTTCGAACCTTGATATTTAAATAATAATAATAATATTTAAATTAACTTTGTTTTATTAAATTACAATACTAGACTCTTTATAGTTCATACAATGAGGGAATAAAAATAACTTCAAATTTTGTTCAACATGAAAAGGAAAAAAAAATTAAAGGGCTTGCACCTATTTACTTACTTTCGAAGTTGCATACGTATCTTCTCGGGTACTCGGATAAGAGGAATCAAAGCACACGTAGTTCTCTTATCTTTATATAAACCCACTATTTTATGTTCTAAGACGATTCTACGTCGGAAAAGTCGGTGTTGATCGTTGAAGTGTCTCCCATAAAATATTGACTATATTTTTTTATAAATATAGTGATTTTAAGACGATTCCACGTCGGACGATGTGCAATGTGTGGATGATTTTTGGGTGACAATATGTTTTTTTGTTTGTTTTAGATTATACACGACTTTGTGAAGTATGTCACATAGTGAATTGTTTTGTTAATTGTTTTACATGTTGAATAGTAGTTATAAAATGCGAGAGGAAATGGTCTATTTAGTTGTGATGCATTTTTTTTTGCCTAATTGTGTCGAATAAGTGTTTGGACCCTAAAACAAGGCATTAAACACCTCTTCTCCGATAACGACCTCCGACTATCCATCAGCCCAATGTGTGATTGAATTTGCAAAGCCACAAATTTGTCGCTCAAAACCATGTTCGACATTGGTACTCCCCCTCTACTCCCTCTTGCAACTCTATTGACCCAAGAATTAGAGATATTCGTCGGATCTCCGGGTGGAGGCAAGTCGTCCTCCATGACGTCGTCCACATTCCCATTTTCCGGCACCACCGGACATTTTCCTTTCAAACTCATAGAGAGCGTTTATTCTGCTCCAACCATTAACATAGCTTATTGTTATTGATGAATACACTGTTTTGCTTTAATATAATTATATAAAAGTCTTTTTTATCCACCCATTTATAATATCCACACTCCCATTGGTCCATTTCAATGTCACACGGATCACTACTCCAACTCCTTTATAACCTTCAATTAATAAACAAATCAAACGGCTGAGATTCAGTTTTTTCGGACGTGTAGTTCATCCTCTATCTAACACCGGATATAAAGCTCCACCTCCAGCACTCCTTCACGATCTCATCTCCCTGCAATTACCAACGAAAACAATTTTCTCAAATTATCTCCATCCTCGATTCGATTTCACCAGCGACAGAAAATGGACACTGCGAAGGGGAAGAAGGGAGCTGCTGGCAGGAGAGGCGGTGGCCCCAAAAAGAAGCCCGTTTCCCGATCATTCAAGGCCGGTTTGCAGTTTCCCGTCGGTAGGATCGGCCGTTATCTCAAGCAAGGAAGGTACTCTCGCAGAGTCGGTACCGGTGCTCCCATCTATCTCGCTGCCGTCCTCGAATATCTCGCAGCTGAGGTAATTTCTAGGGTTTGAATTGGGGATTTGTTCTAATGTAATTGCACATGCAAAGTGATTGGAAATGGTTTCATGTGGATTAGGTTCTTGAGCTTGCTGGAAATGCTGCAAGGGACAACAAGAAGAACAGGATTATCCCGAGACATGTGCTTTTGGCTATAAGGAACGATGATGAGCTTGGGAAGCTTCTCCGAGGTGTTACCATCGCCCATGGTGGTGTTCTTCCCAACATCAACCCCGTTCTTCTACCAAAGAAGACTGAGAAAGCAGCTTCTAAGGAACCAAAGTCTCCTTCCAAGGGGGCTAAGTCACCCAAGAAGGCTTGAATGCCATAACTGTGTTTGGTCTGTTTCGAAGGATTCAAGACAATATATTTGGAGGGTGTTTTAGTTTCATCTTTTGTTATCTCTGTATGTAAAGCATTAGCACCTTTTCTGTAATTTTGGGGTTTGAAGTAGAAGTATTTCCGATGCTGATGTAGAAATCTGAACTGTATTCGCTCTTTGCAAAACTAATATGACAGTGGATGTTTAGTTTTTATCAGATTATCATCTCCTCCTTATATTATTTACTTGTGCAATCTCCTCTTAATTATGCATAGTCATTTATTCAGGTGGCATCTATCATCTTTGCAATGTGCATTTTGTACCCAAAAAAACTCACAGCTTAAAAACATTATTTTTTCCTTGGCAGTTGTTTAAAAACTTAAATGCTTTTGAAGCATCTACGTTCTACAGTGTAGACTTGTTCACAAACTCTTCCCAAAAATAGGCTTAATTACATCATTCAGACATCAGAAGTTTTGAAAACCACATTTCAGTGCCAAAGTTAACTGTGATCATATACAGGCAGCGTGAGCATCTCAATTCTCAATCCATTATGAAGACAAAACAATTAAGTCAGGGTTAGGAAAATATGCCAAAACCCACCAAAAAAGGATGTTCAACCTCCATTCAGATAAAACAAGAACAAAGGCAAACATGGGCAATTCGAAAAGAATGAAACAAGCTAAACAGATTTCCGATTATGAGAAAATTGGCACCAAAATCTGGCGTCTGAAATAATCTTATTGAATCCCAATTACAACCTTCCACAAACTGCAAATCAAATCCGAAACAAAAAAAAGGCCAATCTAAATGAAAGAATCGGCGGACCCTAACGGGATCATCCAATTAACTAATCTAAATCTAGGAACTGGTGAATTTGGTGACAGCCTTAGTACCCTCAGAAACAGCGTGCTTGGCAAGCTCACCCGGTAAAACCAATCGAACAGAGGTCTGAATCTCCCGAGACGTGATCGTAGGCTTCTTATTATAGCGAGCCAATTTAGCAGATTCCTGCGCAAGCTTCTCAAAAACATCGTTGATAAAGCTATTCATGATGCTCATCGCCTTACTAGAGATCCCAATGTCAGGATGAACCTGTTTCAGAACCTTGAAAATGTAGATCTTATACGTCTCAGTGCTCTTCTTCGCCTTCTTCTTCTTCTTGTCGAGGCCGCCGTCCTTCGGGAGCCTCTTCTCCGCTTTGGGCTTGTTCTCTGCGGCCGGAGCCTTCTCTGCCGGCTTCTTCTCCGCCTTCGGTGCCATTATCACCGATGATGATCGAAGAGATTGGGGTTGTTGAGATGAAGGGGGACGGAATTTGCGGGGTTTGGATTTCAGGGAGGCCAAGAAATGTGATTTATGAAACAGAATTAGGGCGGTTATATAGAAATAGGGGGAACGGTACTGATTGGCTGATTTGCCGGGCCATGGATAAATGACATGAGAAATGGTGGGCCGTTGGATTTTGATGGGCTCTTTGAGCCTGAGTGAATAAATTTTGCGCAAAACGGGGCCTTTGCCCCTAATTGTTCATGAGGAGTGGAAACTAACATGAGTTAGTTGGATGAGTGGTAAGTAACCCTTTTAATTAAATTAATATTTATAAAGGTAGTATATATTCTGAAAAATTAGAAGACGCTTATATTGTTCATTCACAAAATCACGTTCCCGGTATTCTCTCTCTCTCGTTTTCTTCACTCCAACTCGTTCTCAAGCAATTTTCAGCCATTTCCGGCCTCATTCTTGCGTTTTCTCCTCGAAATCGGCTTCTCCTCCTCTCGGCGATCTCCCGATTAGTTTCCTTCTTTGTTTTGGTTGAGATTTGGAGAAATTAGGGTTTTTGATCGATTTCCGGTGTTCTTCGCGGAATTCAGGGATTTCTCTCGCATTCTAGTTTGTTTTCGACCTCATTGCATCTCTAATCAGTTACAGGTATGTATTCGTTCAGTTTTTGAAAGTTGTTTTGTGTTTTTTAGGTTTTACGCTTGAGTTTTTATGTGTTTGTGCTTTTCTGATGTTGATTACAGTGTAGGTTTTGTGTTTTTTGCTTGCGAATTGCTATTTTTTTATAGTATTTCTTTGAATTTCACATGTTTGTGCTCTTGGATGTGTTGATTACAGTTTTAGTTTGTTTTCTTTTTGTATTGTCATCAGATCTGTATTATTTAGTGGTTTATGTTTGTTTCTCATTGTTGTTTGCGTGTGATTCTTTGTATTTTGTGTAATTAATGTTAGTTTTATACTTTGATACTTTGTTACTTTGATACAATATGTTAAAACTTGACTATAATCCATTCCTTTTCATTTTTTTCTGTTTTTTGCTTACGAAATGCTTTTTTTGACAATATCTCTTTGAATTTCACTTTGTTTGTGCTTTTTGCATGTGTTGATTACAGTTTTAGTTTGTTTTTTATTTGCATTGTCATCAAATCTGTAGTATCTATTTGATTTTTGTGTCATGTTTGATTCTGTGTGTTTTTGTGTAGTTAAAGTTAGTTTTGTATTGTTGATGACAGTTTAATGCTCTAATCATTTGCTTTTTTATTCAATGACAGTGTATGAGTTTGTGTTTTTGTTTTGATATCAGTTTATTTATTATGATCTCTTGTGACTTTTGATACAATGTGTTAAAATTATGATTATAATCCATTGCTTTTTCATTATTTTCAATGTTCTTTTCAATATTATTTGTTGATGACAATAGTGTATATAATTATTCTTATTAAATAGTGTCATCGAGACGTTTTTTCTTTTAACATCATATCATTAGATGACTATACTGTTTTCTTATTGATGTTAATCTTTTGTTTGTTCTATATTTTGCTTTTGATGACAATATTTGTTGTATGCTTGTGATGAAAATCATTTATGTCTATGATTATATTGTTGATGAAATATCTCTCATTCTTGTGTAATTAAAGTTTGTTTTGTACTGTTGATGACATTTTATTGATCTAATTCTTTGTTTTTTATACGATGACAGTATATGATTTTGTGTTTTTGTTTTGTTTTGATGACAGCTTGCTTATTATGATCTCTTTGTGACTTGATACTGTGTTAAAATTATGATGATAATTCATTGCTTTTCATTATATTCAATATTTTTTCAATGTTATTTATTTGATGACAGTAGTGTATACACTTATTCTAATTTAATAGTGTCATCATGATTTTGTTTTTTGTGAATATCATATTATTAGATGACAATGTTGTTTTCTTTGTGATGACAATCCTTTATGACTTTTTCTTTTTTTGTGACAAATATTGATTTATTTGTGTTTGTCAATAGTGTTTGATGACAATAAATAGTGTTTGATGACAATAAATAGTGTTTGATGACAAAAGTTATTCCAACTTATATTTGGTTTTCATATGTGGTTGATGACAGTAACTTTTGTTTATTATGTTTGGTTTGATGACAATATGTTTGATGGCAATAGTTATTCCAATAGTTATTCCAACTTATATGTGGTTGATGACAATAACTTTTTGTTCCTTGTTTTTCTCTAAGTCTTCAACTTCTGTTTTTCATTGAGCATTTTCATTTTCTTTTCGTAGTTTTATCAAATACTCATGTATATAGTATGATAATGAAAGGCATAAAATTGAAGCATAATACTCATGGTTTAATCCGGTTCAACAGTGGAACGTGCAGATGTAATGATGAATTGATGACAGTTGCTGGATGTGCAGCATTGAAATGTTCAGCTGCTGGCTGGCTGTGCAGCAGTGGAAGGTACATCTGCTGGCTGTGCAGCAGTGAAATGTGCAGCAAAATTTTGTGCAACAACATCTTGTTCAGTGGCTGGTTGCGTAGAGGAATGGAAATCGACATCTAAATGTGCACACAGACCAAAACGTTGCGACAACAGACATAACCTTCACCAACAAAGACGGAAGCTCGAAGGCGCCAAAAAAACCCAGCAAGTTCCTTTCTTTCAAGTAGCAAATGAGAAAACCATAGTGTGATGCCCAAGTTGGCTCCCGTGCAAGAAAAAAATCAGCAAGTCCTTGTTTTGGATTTTTTTTGCGTCGAAGGGAAAGTCTATAGCAAAAAATATGTTTGGTTTAGTATTTACAAGACAGTTTGATAATATGTTTGGTTTTTGTTATTTAGATGACACTGTTTGCTGTAATGATGACTGTTTGTTGTAATGATGACAGTTTGCTTGTATTGTTATTTCAGTGATGACAATTAAATAAAATTTTCTTCTTTTTGCTTTATATTTGATCAATCATTGTATAATAATTTAGTCATCCTTTTTTTATGTTCTGTCATCCATTGTTGTATTGTCACCCAATTTCCTTGATAATCTAAGTTGTTCAAATATCATAATTTTTTTTCCAGGTTATCTATTTTTCTTTCAATCCCTAAAACATCCTTTTTATTGTTAATAATTCCCTAAATAAACTTGTTTCTTAAAAACTCCATTATTTTTAGTCATAATTTAACTGTCATCGATATTTTTCTTTTGCTCATTTGTCATCTATATTCCATTGCCTTAAACTATTCATTTCTTTTTTCAATGTTAAAGTTTTTTTGCCCTATTTATATGTCTAAAACAACTCACTAATTGAATTGTCATCATCCTTCATCTGTCATCAATGTTCTTTTTTTTTCTATGATAGTTAGATTCTTATACTGTCATCAAGATTTATTATTATTATCACATAGTCTATTAAATAGTCAAATCTTGTTATCTTTTTATATTAATCTTATGAAGCACGCTACGCGTGCTTCATTTGCCTCTCATCAAATTGTGATAAAGCTTGTGAAAGTGTTGTAGGGTTCAGTAACTGAACTGTCATCAACCTTCATCTGTCATCAATGTTCATATGTTTTCAACAATTAATAATGATTAATTGTACCACTGTCATCAAACAAATTAAAATTATATCTAAGCAACATTCTGTCATCAAACAAATTAAAATTGTACCACTGTCATCAAACACACAAAATTAATGAAATTCTCAAACAAAATTAGTATTAACAATATTTTTGTCATCAAAATTGCATTATCATAAATATTTTCTATTAAAGAACATTTTTCATCAAAATTACAAGTCTAAAACAACATTATGCAAACATACAAATTTTGTCATCAAAAATCTAATTTTATAGTAACATTATGCATCTATCAAATTTCTGTCATCAAAAATCTAATTCTATAGTAACATTATATTGTCTAGGCATTATATTGTCTTCATGTTTACAACTCAAAGCATCATTCTATATTCACCTTAATACTGTTATTAAATTTCCAATTCTAGGTCATCATTGTGTCTGGGCATCTTTTTGTCATAAAAAACCAATCACATAGTGCATTACATAATAATCCATGTCATTTAATATCCAATTTATCAAATTATCTTCTGTCATCAATCTCATAAATTATTCAATCAAATTCTTAATTCCAGAAACTATAAACAGTTTGACCACTGTCATCTAACACACAACAAAAATGAAATGCTCAATCAAAATTAATATTTAGCAATATTTCTAATCATCAAATTTCAATTATCATATACATTTTCTCTTAAAAACATACTGTCATCAAAATTACATTGTGTCTAATCATTATTCTGTCATCAAATCCTTAGTTTATCAACATTCTGTCATCACTGTTCAATTCATGAATTGAAATGAAACTAAGAAACAATCTGTCATCACACTTTCAATTCTAAAACTAAGTTGAAAATTCTGTCATCAACATTCCAATCTTAATCCAATATTCTATCCTCAAAATTATAATTATGTACAACATTTTTCTTTATTTAAAATTTTGTCATTCAATTTTTCATATCTAATCAATATTCCATCTTAGCATCATTTTGTCATCAACATCAACATTCAAAGTATCATTTTATATCCATATAAACTTTGTCATAAAATTTCCAATATTAATCCAGCATTGTGTCTAATCATTTTTCTGTCATCAAAATCCTTTTTTAAACAACATCATGTCATCACTGTTCAATTCCTGATTTGAAAATGAATCTAAGCAGCAATCTGTCACCATATTTTCAATTCTAAAACTGAATTAATGATTTTTAAATTCTCTGTACTATAAATTACCGTTTCTATGGAGCATATGATATCAAATTCCTCATTTTCAACAATATGTTGTCATCAAAAATTCAGAAAGTCATATAAATATCTGTTTTTTTTTATATCTTTTCTTGTGTTTGAGCATTCACAATCATGTAACTATATGATGACAAAATAATTCTTACCTCGAATTCGAATTGTAGTTGTGACGCAATATTTGTTTTCTTGTTAGTTGCGATTGTTTGTCCGTTCTTTTCTTCTCTCGCGAGTTCTCTCTCGATGACAGATGAATGCTTTTTTAGTTTGCTGATGTCAATCCGTGATTCTCATCCAATAAGCTATTCCGAGAGAGCTTCTATGAAGCGTGCTTCATTAATCTTACCAGAAGCGAGTCGTGGCGAGCCGACCAGTCGAGGTGAGGCGATGCCTCGTAATGTTCAGTCGATGCATGGATGCGAGGAAGAGGAAGGAGGAGAAAGACGGCGTGTTCTGTAGGGAAGAAGGAGGAAAGAAACTTGATGATGTGAAGAAGGAGGAGGAAGGAGGAGGAGGAAGGAGGAGGAGGAAGGAGGAGGAAGAAGGAGAAGAAGATGACGACGCGTATATTTCACAAGGGTTAGTTACCCTTCGTTTGAAAACTCGGGTTACTTACCTTTGATAAGTAGCCAAACCGGGTTACTTAACCCGTTTTTGGTAAATTTTGTATGACTCGACCCAATCCTCTTAAGAAAATAAATCTATTTTCTACAAGATTAGTTGATTACCTATCTTTCCCTATTAACCATTTAATTTAATTTCTTCATAAAGTAATATTTTTACATATTACATGCTATTTTGTCAAAATAACCACTTGATATTGCAAAATAATTAATTCTTATAATTTGGAATTTTAAAAAAACTTCTACAGGGTTGTTTTATTCGAAATCAAACTTTGAATTAAGTTTTTTTTTTTAATGGTTGAGAAACAACCAAATGACTGTAGTTGATATCTCAAGTTCCACTATTTTAGCCGTACAATATTAATTTAATCTGAATAATATTCAATGTTTTTGAAGAAGCAAGAAAGTAAGCTCTGAATTAAGTCAATCAATCCCAAAGCCTCAATTATTTATCCTGTTAGATTTGCAAGACTTGAGTGCTAGAGTATGGATGGATCCATTCAACTAAGCACAATTTTCTAGAAGTATCTCAGAACATGGCAAATTCAGAAACTAGCTCCACAAGGGCTCCGCTCTACAACTAACTGCATTATTTTTTTTTATTACAACAGATGATTCATCCATAGCATAGCAATTTCACCTGATTCATGATCATTCCAGTGAAATGATATTTCGGGGTCGAAAGACATTGGTGGATGCACTAAACAGATGTAATTGTAGCACAACACTGATGACACAAAGTTTTTCAATAATCATTATAGACATTAAGGGTATTTGTGATTGATATCAACAGATAGAAAGTTATTCATAAATGATTCATGCAAGTTATCCATTAAGTACAATTAAAGCTCCTATTATTTCTTCAAAGCATTACTGAAGTTGATCAACTGTACCATGAGATGCAAATCACACCTAAGACCTGTGAGAAAGGCAAAATCAATTATAAGAACTCATAAATTGGAAATTTAATCGAACAGCACAGCGAAAGAAACTATTAATGCATTTAAACAGTTTGTGAACATCACAGATGAAACAAACACATCAAATACAAATGATTAAAAAAATGCATACATGACAGAAATACAACATGATAAGCACTATGACAAGCTAAAACGGTCTTATCTTTGCAGGAATAAGTAGTAAGATAATCTTAATATATACCACCATGGCGCCATTATATGACAACATGAAAAATTATTGACAATGATGCAGATCCAAGTCCATTCACCAGTTCATACCAAGGAAGAACATTCACTGTCTTTATTTGCTCCCTGGTATAATGATTCCTTATTCCTTAATTATCTTGAAAAATTATTATGTTTAACGACGAGATATCATATACCAACCTCAAACTATTGGATTTTGATGAAGCCCTAGTCAAATGATGAACTAAGTTAGTCATAAGAAATTAATTTGATATGAAGAAGCATTACTATCAAGGAAATAACATAAGTGAAGGTAGATTTTGTAAGTTAGTAGGACACATGCTTTATGCTTGTATAACAGAAAAAAAATCAGGTAAGCTCTCAAGCTTATCCCAGAACAGATTAACCAT
This sequence comes from Oxyria digyna, assembly GCA_029168935.1. NCBI lineage: Eukaryota > Viridiplantae > Streptophyta > Magnoliopsida > Caryophyllales > Polygonaceae > Oxyria > Oxyria digyna. Next base: position 30,467,100 of record JAPVLV010000011.1, on the reverse strand, counting down.
CATGTACAAAACTGCATTCAGTGTAAGATTCAAAACCACCACACACGCGGTGAAGGCGGTTTAGGTGTGTTTGGCATGACATGCTCATAAACTAGTCAGCTTTGATAAGATATCTTAAGAAAAAAAGCTAAAAGTTAACTTATAGGAATAGACAATTTTAATAACAGTACAAGTAACATCATTACGCAAGTCCACTACATGTCTGATTCCTCCATTTTGATTCCCTTCTAACACCTTAATCTTTCTCCTCCTCACATTCTACAACATTTCCTACCAAAAACCAAATTTAAGAGTTTTGAGGCAAACAATCCAATCAGTCTTTGTATAGTCCAGTTGGTTTTCATTTATGCAAATTTCTATCAACAACGCAAGGAGCTAATACATGCAATTAATCACTTATCATCCTCAACACATCAAAGAAAGAGAAAATTTGCAAAATAAACATCAGGAGTAAAAATGGTAAAAATATGAAGAGGGTTGCAAAATTAGTACTTGAGAGCCGAATCCAGTAGCTCAATTAAGTCTTTGTAATCCAATTTCTCCTCCTTTCCCTCCTGCTTCTTGGGTGCCGGAATACCCCGAGCCTTAACCTGCATCTTTTCGAAGAAATTCCCATAAATATACTGAGGCGTATACCCGTTTTCGCCGTCGAACAACATGATGTGTCCGTGCCATTCCCAAACGCGATAATCCGACCCGATTTGCTCTTGGAACCCGATACATATATGGTGGTCGCCGATCGAAACGGACTGGCCGGAATTAGGTTTAAGCGAATCGGTTTTCCCGCTTAGAATGACCTTGATAATCTCCTTCTCCAGCCTGGATTCATCTTCAACGAGCAGGCGCTTGTTGGCGGAGGAGGCAGCGTCGGTGGAGGGAGGGCGGATTTGGTCTATAAGGAGGAGGAGGTTTTCTAGGTCTGGCGAGGAGCCATTGATAGAGCTCATTGTTGTTGTGATTGATGAGATTTTTTTTTTGATAGAGGTTGTGATTGATGAGATTGCAACGTCGGTCTGTCGATTTTACAACTATAAAAAGATAAAACTACCCGAAAAAATCAGTACGTATAATTCCAACAAAAGAAGAAAAAGAAAATTTATAACTTATGATTAATGAAAATATATTTATGATTTATGGACATTAGCTTTAGACAAATATGGGAAGAAGATAACATTACTTTCTAAGATTTTTCAAACAATTTAAGGATAAAATTTTGAATTATAATATCCTTGTTTAATTAAGGAATAAGACTTCTAAATAAAAAAGTTCATATTTTTTCCTTTAAGGAAAATATCGATATATATGAGACTAAAATGGGGAGAAAAGGTGTCAAGAAAATCTTAATGTTTATAACATTTTTTTTTTTTGGCGTTTTAAAATTTTGCAATATTTTTTTCTATCAATTTATTTTTCCTCATAATACCCTTATTTTATTTATTTTAGTCATATCCTAACATTACTTCATCCATCAAATCAGTCATTTATATCAACTTTTTTATCTACTTTTTCACCATTAATACATTTACTTAATATTTTGTTGATTTTTTTTTATCTAAAAATTGTCATAACATATGGAAGTATTATGACAATTATCCAAGTTGACTTTTTTTCCACCATAGGCCGGAGTTGAGAAACATCTCTCAATTATCCAAATTGTCATAAAATAACTTGCATCATATAGATTTGAGTACGTATACAAAGTGGTGCCTCGTAGGAGCCAACAAGAGTTCTTTCGGGATGATCCTGCTTGCGGGCTCCGCAAGAATCTTAATGGTGACTACCAATTCGCGCAGGGTCCGGAGGATGCCATCCTTTTCGCCTCCATGACGTGGTGGATTTGGAGATGGAGGAATGGTAGAATTTTTGGGGACGATGAGGTTGTGGGTGATAAGAACCGTTTTGTGCTGAGTCAGGCGTTCCTGTATGAAGAGGCTTGAAATATTCAACCCACTGAGATTGATCCTGATGCGGCTATCAGAAGCCCTGCCCTTTGGATCTCCCTCGAGTCGGATTGGATCAAGATTAATGGTGATGGTGCTGCCCGCCAGGACACAAGCCGGGTTCGCTTCAACAGGTGGTTTACTCCGGGATCACGAGGGATGCTGGATTAGGGGCTACGTTGCTAACTTGGGCTGTTGTCCGGTCCTTCACGCTCAACTTTGGGGTATTTTGCTCGGGTTGGAGATGGCATGGGACCTCGGGTACACAAAGGTTATTGTGGAATCAGACTCTCTTCAAGCTGTGGAGCTGCTGCAGGATGGCAAGGAGTTCGCGGGTACTTCTTTTTCCACCCTAGCACTTAAATGCCAAGCCTTTCTTAGTAGGGGCTGGAATATCCGGCTTCATCACATCTACCGTGAGACTAATAGGGCTGCGGGTAGACTTGCTTTGTTAGCTTTGACTTTTCTAGTGGTTTCCATGTTGTTAGGGAACCACCTGTTTGTTTGTTGGATGTAATCTCGGATGATGTAGCGGGTTTGGCTTGCCCCTTTATTTAAGCCTTTTTCAATAAAGCGTGCGAGAGTGCCGCCTCTCTTTCTACCAAAAAATAAAAGTACCTATACAAAGGTTCTGTTCCTTTACTTATATATACAAATCCTTTATTTAGCACACCCTCAAAATTTATTTAACACACCCTAACTTTCGTCACGGATGTATTCCACATTATCTTCGTCACGAATGTATAGAATCAAAGATCCGTCACGAATGTATACACTTGGACATCCGTCACGTATGTATGGAGGAGTTTCGTGACGAAGGTGTAGCCAACATACGTGACGAAGAAATCAAATAGTTCCGTGACGAATGTACCTATATCTGCAAAAGTGAAGCTATTATGTCTAATCCACACCAACTACATTTAATTACCATCAAATATTCGCAACCAACTTCATCTTCTACATTTTTAACTACATTTTACCCCATTTCAACACTCTCATTCAAACACAAGCTTCAATTGAAAATGTCAATTTGGGATGATTACATACATCAAAATGTTGATGAAGGTGGTCCATCATGGGGGAACTACAATAAGGTATGTTATAGTTATTTTAAATAATGTTCATGTTAGGGTTTGTAGTAAAATTTATGTTTTTGTATGAAATTGAATAGTTTGAAGTTAGGTTTTTGTGTTGATTGTGTGATTCATGTTGTAATATAGAGTTGTATAGAAAATATGTGATTTTTAGGTGTTGCATACAATGAGCATGACAAGAAGATGTTAAAATAATGTTGAAGTTAGGGTTTGTGTGGAAATTTGTGTTTGTGTTGGAATTTAGGGTTTGATTCGAATTTAGGGGTAAAAAAGTGTGAAAAACATTCTGAAATGGGGTAAAAATGAGATTCGTCACGGAAGTTGCATGGACCTTCGTGACGAAAGTATTGAGGACATTCATGACGAATGTATTTGCACAAAAAATGTGCAAATATTTTCGTCACGCAAGTAGAGCTCTTATCCGTGACGAAGGTGTATCAATTATTTGCGACGAAGGTAGGAAAAAATGGTTTCTGAGTGTAGTTTTTGTGTATTTTGTTGTTTTACAGAATAATAGTCCAATGTTCAATGGTTTAAAGAACTTATCGATCAATGCCGATATTCGTTTGGGACCTGAAGGAGTGCCTTCGTTTGATCTTGGTTTGGATTTTGATATTCCGCCAATAGTCTCTCAGCTTAATCCTCCTCCATATTATTCCCATCAAAATGATTGGTCCAATGTTCCTGAATATCAATCTTTATCGCAACCATATCAAGACATGGAGTATTTCCCGAAATTGAAGACAGTACCACAGTTTGACAGTGTTGTGCCTTATGAGGAGCCACATATATCATCGGATTATTCAGAAGTTTTCGTCACTGATAAGATTTTCAGCTCAAGAGCAGACGCAGAACTGTGGGCAAGAGATATTGGAAAAAACTCATAACTTCATGTTTAAGGTTAGTAGAACCGACTTCAAAGGGAAGTTAGGAAGGTCTTGGCTTAAATGCGAGCGCAGTGGACATTATATTCCTGATTCAGTGGGGAAAACTAGGAAATACACCCACACAAAGAAATGTGGTTGCAAATTTCAGATTGCATGTAGAGAGACTGAAAAGGGGAAATGGATCTTAAGGGTTGATCATGGAACTCACAACCACATTATTGGTCAATCCTTACACGGTAATGCATTTGCTGGAAGACTTACACCAGAGGAGGAAAAGGTGTTACTAGACATGAGGAAGGGAAATGCTAGACCAATACAGATGTACACAAGGCTCAATGAATCTCCTGACAACATGACCAAGAAGTCACAAGTCTACAACTTTTGTAACAAGTTCAGAAAAGAGAGGATGAAGGGAAGAACTGTGGTCCAAGAATTCTTCTATCGTTCGAAGAAGTTGAACTACTTCGTAAGACACAAGAGCGACGAAGTCACAAATAAGATCACAGATGTGTTCTTCGCAAGCCCAGAGTCCATGAAGCTGCTTAAGGCGTTTCCATATGTAATGTTGATCGACGCAACCTACAGCACAATTCAGTAAGTATAATTAAGTTATAAATTATGATGTTTGTTTTTACTGCATAAATTCTTATATTAATGTATTATCTTGCAAAGGTATGACATGCCCTTCATAGAGATTGTTGGAATAACATCAACGTGGAAGAACTATGTTGTTGTTGGGGCTTTTGTGTCAGAAGAGAAAGAAGAAAACTATGCGTGGTGCATGTATCAATTGGCTGAGTTGTTTAGGGTTGTTAAGATGACGCCAACTTGCCTAGTCACAGATCGAGAGAAAGCTTTGATGAGCGCTTTGGATAGGATCTTTCCAGATTCTACTTTCCTCCTCTGTAGGCAGCACATCCAAAAGAACATTGAGGACCATTCTAAGCTAGCAATGCGATCACAAGCAAGGGGGACCCATTTTGCAAGTGACTGTCTTAACTTATTCAAACAGTCGACAAATTTGGCATACAACATTCAGCTGGGGGGTATTGAACAAGATTGGGCAGAATATCCATCTGAGATTAGGTACCTGAAGAAAAATTGGCTAAACCCCTACGGCGATAGATTGTCCGGTTTTGCAGACAAATCAAATTTGGCTGCATATGGCATTGACTCATCTCACTCATAGTTTTGTGGAGGGGCAAAGGCAGGAAAGTACAAATAGATCCAACCCTACATCATCAAACACAACTAAGGAAAATACAAGGAAAATAATTCAAATCAAAACATATAATTAAAGACAAACATACCATCAACAAGGTGTAACAGAAAGACATCGTTGCACAATCTTTGCAGGAGTATTTACCCAACTGTCCATACAAAGCACACAACGCACCTGAACCCCAAGACACACCACGGATATTTGCCATATCATTAACCCATTCATGATGAATCAACTTGATCATGTACGACGACTTGTCAGGAAACAATGTCATTCCCAACAAGTATGTCAACCAACCCTTAGCGATTGAGACCTGATCCATTACAAAGTTCCCCTCATTATCTACTCTCATGCATTGATCCTTCAAAAGCTCTGGCGAAACTTCATTACCAGCTTTGACTCTTGCGTCAAGTAAATCTAAACCAAAAGCCGCCTTCGCTCTGTTGACCATTACAGTCTTCGTGTCAGCTTTGCCAACTCCATCAGCCGATGTGCGAAATCCCATGCCCTTTCCGTTTATAGGGATACCCAAAATCTTGTGCACATCTAGTAGGGTGATTGTCATTTCAGCAAATGGCAAGTGAAATGAATTTGTTTCGGGCTGCCAACGCTCAACAAATGCATTGATCAACGCTTGGTCGTGGTTGGGATACATGAGGGCTTGCAAATGTGACAAACCAGAAGTCTTAGCTAACGCAACCCAAGGATATTCGCCCACTAACCGCCACTTTTTTAAACCTTCTTTTCTGACCGTATTTCTCAATTGCGGTCTCTCCTATTTATCATATTTCAAGTTTTTTAAGTACATTTAAATCAATTAACAAATCATGACTAAATTAACAAAGCATGGAAATTACGCAACTAACAATTCAAACAAAGGTGATAGCTTTACTTACATGTCCTTGCCAAACCATATAAGCAGTGTGCCCGCTGAAGCTATACAGCAAGTCTATCTCCTTAGGACCTCCAGGCACAGGACACTGCAACTTTGGGTAAATGTCGTCGTTTTCATCGCCATGTTCATTATGATCGATCCCCCCGTAATGGCCCTCAAACTGTCCTTCAGCCCAGGAAGCATTTGGACCAGAATGCCATTCTGGTGCTTGTGGCTGAAAGGCCTGTTGATGGCCTACTGCTTCATCTCATGCTAGTTGTGGAGAAGAGGGGGGAACCCATGTAGGGATCTATTACAAAAAAAAACAGATTATTAAAATGTACAACTTTCACTCATAATCGTCTATAAATTAAATTTTAAACTAATACTTATAGCACTCTGCGGACTCCAAGTTGGATCCTGTGCCTCATAGGTTGGAGTCATCGGGATATTCTGTTGTAATCAAATAAATTTCATAAATTAATAATTTAATAATAACAAAAAACACTAATATAAGTGAATTTCAAAATAACTAACCATGTTCTCGTAAAGGTTCGAATATGCACTAGGGTCAGCTAGTTGTTGTTGTTCATGCCAAGAAGGTTGCGGGACCTCTTGACTTGCACTTGTACCCTCGTCAGCTCTTCCGCGCCTCTTCCTCGGCTTCGGCTGATAAGCGGGCCTCTCTCCAGCCTCGATTTCTTCTCGAGCCTGATTGCGGGCAGTCTTCCGGGCGCTTCTAGAAGACGGATGCATCTATACAAACATAATATTTTGTCAATCTACGCATAACAAAACAACAAAACAAAACAAAAACAGCAAAGGAATATGCATAAACATCCGTCACGAAGGTTCTGAAGACTTTCGTCACGAAGGTCCAATAGAGATCCTTCACGGAACTCTCTTCAACCTTCGTCACAGATCTACCACAGAGATCCGTCACGAAAGTTTGTCCAACCTTTGTCGCGAATCTATTCATCACCTTCGTGACAAAGGATTTTGCACAACTGCAGAAACTCAGCAGTGCCAATACATCCGGTGACGAATGAATTTGCACAAAATTTCCACAATTTCAAGCAAACAAATAGTTTTTGAAGCTATCCAATTACATTAGCCCCTAAATCATTTCATTCCATATGTTTCTTAATCAAAATGTCAAACCCTAATTCATGAGTTCAACAATTTTGGGGATTATATCTAAAATTTGAAACAACTCTCAATTAAACATAAACAAACAACAATTGAACTAAAAAACATGCTTAATACACGTATCAATCTAATTTAATCACACCATTTCAATGGTTTTGACATATCTTCATCAAACATAGAACATTAATGCAAAAGAGAGTTAGAAATTACCTTATGACTTGATTTGTTGATTATTGTAGTGAAAGAGATGAAGAAATGTAGAGAATGGTGTTGTGGTGTGATGTTGTTGCGCCGAAAGTATGAGGAAATGTAGAGGAAGAAGTTACATTAGGGTTGGGTAAAAAATCTCTTTTATAACTGCAAAATCTGACCTTCGTCACGGAAGTTTTGAGGACCTTCGTCACAGATGTTTTGGATACCTTCGTGACAGAACTTTGAAAAACCTTCGTGACAGATGTATGAAATAGTTCCGTGACGAATATGAGGGTGTGCTTAATAAAATTTAAAGGTGTGCTAAATAGTAAGCCCATTATTATTATTACTGATAATCTTGGTTTCAAATTTCAGTCCAATAAAATTTAACGTCTTATTTAGCCTTTTAGATAAACTAAATTTAGACATGAATTAGACAATCACGTCGAGCGATATGCATGTAATGTAAGGATTGAGCGAACAAGATTGAATCGAATTGCAACAATTATCTATTAATTGATTGACTTTTCACACATACAAATAGTCCACGTACCTCCGATATATCTTTATTTTGTTCTACACATATACTCCCTTCGTCCCTTTTCTTTCTTCCTATGGTGTATTTTGCACTTGGATTAAGGCAAGTCAAATCAAAACAAGAGTGTAAGTAATAGCACGATAATTATAAAATCCAACCAATAGAAAACTTATTAGATGGAAAAATGTTGATTTGATTGATAAAGTGTTGTTAAGATATGAATAAAATAAATAAAGTAAGGGTATTATGGAAAGAAATTAATGGATAGAAAAAGAAATAGAAAGAACTTAAGGGGACGCCCAAAACGGAAACGGGAAGAAAGAAAAGGGACGGAGGGAGTAGGTTATACGGAGTATTTATTTATTTTTGGTAAAAATGGCCAGGTCTAGTAATATGATGTAGTGTAGGTAGCTCGGCAGCTGAGTCTTACCGGAAATTGTTACCGGAAAATGATAGTCCATTTTATGGACTATCATTTTGGACTAGACGATTCTTATCGGAAATTGTTCTGTAACATTTCTTTTGTAAGATCCATAATGGAAAAGTGACTTCCATTGAATTCTTTTTGGGCCGACCTGTGCATCGATGGAAATCTCCCAGAACTAGAAACTCACAACTTCGATCGAACTGGAGCACTATAGCGTCGTCCTCTAAACATGCACAAACTACCGCAGTCTTGATTCTCGCAACTTACCATGAATACTAGCCACTCCGACTTTGTCTCAGATACCTCATTCTTAATTTTATCTAACCTTGTAAGTCCACATATCCAACACGCGCAACATCTCATCGACCATTAACCTTTGCTCTTGAGCCCTAGTGATTGACCAACATCTCATCGATCATTGTTGGTCTAACCATCACCTTGTAGAATTTTCACTTCAGATTAAGGGGCACTTTCTTGTCACATAAAACTTCAGAAGCTCGCTTCTACTGACGCCAACCCATTTGTATCCTAGACTTGATGTCCTCATCCATACCTTCATCTCTCTACATGATAGAAGTAAGATACTTAAATGAGTCTCTCGTCCGCACAATACTCTCACCAAGCATCATCACAACATCCGTATCTAACAAAAACCCCAAAATCAAACTCCACATATGCGGTGTTCGCTCGACTCAGTCTGAGGTCCTTTGACTCTAATGCAGCTCTCTAGACTTCTAATTTGTTACTGGCTACCTCTTTAATTAGACTCGTTTACCAACACAATATCACCTGCAAACAACATGCACTAACCTCCCCTTGGAAGCTACTTGTTACTTGTTAGTACATTCATCAAAATAATGAAAAGAAAATGACTTGAGTCGAACTTTGGTGCAATCCTATTTGCAACTTAAAGAAGTATGTATTTATCCCAGGCGTACAAATTTTAATCTTTGGATCATCGTACATATCCATCAGTATTCTCAAGTATGACTTAGACACACTCTTTGCTTCTAAACACTCCCGAAGTAGTGTCCTAGGCTTTTTGTCCTAGATCTTCTCCAGGACAATAAAAACGATGTGCGAACTCTTCTTCCTCTCGTCGTAGATCTCAATAAGACGCTTCATCTAATGAATAACCTCCATAGAGACCTACCTTGCATAAACTCAACTTGGTTTGCAGACACACAGATAAACTTTCTCAACCTTAACTCAATAATTTTCTCCTAAATATTCATAGTATGACTAAGGAGTTTGATTCCCCTGTAATTACCGCGGTGTTGTACATCCCCCTTGTTTTTGTAAACTGGGACTAACTTGCTACACCTCCACTCATCAGACATATTAGTTGTTTTGAGAATGACGTTAAATGAAGCCATTAGCCAGACCATGCCTCTAGGGATCTCATTTGTTCCGACATCACGCCTATTTTTCATTCTACGGACAACACACTTCACATCTTCCTTCGATATACGTCTACCAAAAGTACATAACAAAGAACTCATGGTACTCTGAAAACTCATCTCACACTCAAAACCCTCCTTAAGAATCCTCAATAAATACTCGTGCCAACAATCCTTAATATGAGCATCTACCAGAATCATCTCCATTCTCCAACTTTAATACACCTTACTTTGTCAAACTCTTTACGAGCACCCTCTCTAGCACGAGCCAAATGATACAGCAAACAGTCGCCCCGTTTGTCGTTTAGGGCTTTGTAGATTTCCAAACTGAAACCTCCATCTTCCTCGCTAAATACTTACTTTTCACTAACATTCAAATTAATTATTACACAAAAATCTCAATATTTTAGTGAAAATAATTAGCTTTTTAATTTCTCTAATTTTTAATGTTTAAAAAGTTTAAAAAATACTTATTATTCACCAAAATCTAAAAAGGGACAATACACAGAATTTTGAATACTTTTGGAGAAGATCATAACTTTGTTTCTTGAGTTTTTTAATGTTTAAAAAGTTAAATTATGAAAATAATTAATTTTTTGGTAAAAATTATAAGTTATTTTTTAATTTCTTAAAAGTTCAAAAATGCATAGAGGTTAGTATACATAAATTTCAATTATTTTAGTGAAAATAAATTTCTTATTTTTCTTGAGTTTTTAATTTATTAAGAGTTCAAAAATAAAACTACTTATTTTTATCAAAATTAAAGGACAATGTACACAAAAATATCAATATTTGTTTAACATATGTTGAATATATCATTTTAAAAATATCCACCAACATTAATAGTTTTTGTCGGGGTGAAATTTACAAATATGAAAAATGTATTAGATGAAGCCTTTTTCACATACAAATCGTGAGTGGAGAAACACTTTTCACTAATACATTTTTCATAAGTGTGACAAGTTATATTTTTATCATCAGTGAATCGCCGTTACATGTATATAAAACTGTGTGACACAGAAATGAGTCAAATGACAGTTGACAAAAAAAATTGTGAACAACCATATGACCAAATCAAAAACCAGGTTCACATATTACAGACTTCAGTTCATATCTGGAGGATGTAATTCAAGGAAGCACAAAATGACCAGCTTCCTTTATTTCCTCACTGTTTTTGTTTCACAGTATAATAAAGAGGCGATGATGGCCAACATTTTGCAAAAATATGTATTAAGGAGGCTACACAAACTTATTCAGAGCCGTAGATCAAATCTGGCAGGAAGAAATGAGATTACCGCCTCAGGGTCTCCACTACGTAGTTTGCGTAAAGATCCCTGCAAGAGCGTTGAAGACACAATTTGAGACGTTAGATTGAGTATATGGAACCTTAAAGTTGACAGAATAGAAGTAAAAAGAAAAGGATGAGAAATGAAACATCATAATCCAAACATGGGGCCATTCATGGATCTGAAAATATGCATTCAATGTCCAGTTATGCAGAGACCAAGAGTTACTCTCACACTATCAGATCCATACTGACAGTCTAGATAAATGCAATATAATAGAAGAAGCAAGATAGAGCTGAGGAGATTTGAACATACATGGAATGCTGGATTGCATCATGAGCAGCAACTGCAGGCAGGAAATTGTCGACAGCAACTTCCTTGTTCTCATTTTTCTTATCTGTCAAGAGGGAGAAAGCTTTAGAAAAAAGCAGAGCATGTGGGAACTGGGTAGATTAAAGAAGATAAATTAAGTATACAGTCTTCAAAGAAGCGACGGATTTCAGCCAAACGATGTGGGGGAAAATCCTTGATGTCATTGTAATGTCGGTACTCTGGGTCATCAGCACATACAGCAATGATCTTGTCATCTTTCTCCCCCTGTCAATAAGGGGTTAGTAGATGACTTATTTTGTAACATTTGACAGCAATTATATCAAGTAATAACCATTATGTACCTGATCAATCATAGGCATAAGGCCAATAGCTTTGGCACGCAAAAAGCAACCTGGCAGTATAGGCTCCTACAAGGTTGTTTAAAAAAAATTGTAAATAAGCATTCAACTCATTAATCAACATGAATTGATATGAAACCAATTATATTAGTACTAGCCCTCGCCCCTCATTATAGTCAGTTAGTTTTACTGTTATATCAAGACAGAGACTTGCTACTCAAATACGGAGTACTTATATACTTGACAATGTTACAATCCAGATTCTCAAGAAAGGAGTATAAGGTTGACTTTGAAGTTGAATGCATGCAAATAATATAGTTTATACCATATGATAAAGCCATATACCTGCATGATAACCAAAACATCCAGAGGGTCATTGTCCTCACACAGTGTTCGAGGAATGAACCCATAGTTGTGTGGGTACACAACTGATGAGTAAAGGATACGATCAACCTACATAAGTACCACGGTTTAATGAGGATGAATTCTATAAACATACGTGAATAAGAAGTTATGAAAGTAGCATGCCCACATTACTTTACCTTGATAAGTCCTGTTTTCTTGTCAAGCTCGTACTTCACCTTGCTCCCTTTGGCTATTTCAATCACCTGCATAAAAATGAACCACCACTTAGATACCCTTAATAATATTTTCTCAATTTGTTTGAATGACCTCGGTCATATTTCTTCATTTGTTAGCATGCAACAAATTTGATGTAACACCGAGTTCCTAATGTAGCATATGAATTCCTTGGTCCTATACTACTTATGTCACTCCTTAACACAATTCACAACAAAGGAATAAATCATTGCCTCTGGTTCAACCTCGTGTACTCAAATAAAAAACTATGAAGCATTCAACTAAGCATGAAAATGATTTGATGGTCCAGTCCATCCTGATTTTTTAAACTTATGTCATCCATAAAGATACTTCAGCTTATAATAATTTCTTTAACCTACACAAGATTCTACAACAACTTAGATGGTAAAACCAAGTTTACCTTTTAATATATGGATGCATCCTCATCTACTATGAAATATCCAACTCAGCAGAAAATAATAGGATGCACTATCCATCCAAAGGTCTAAACTTATATCAGCAATTATAAATTCAGATCCATATAAATATTTTAGTTGATTATAACATCAGGCACACATATTTTATTTAGAAAACATAAGATCTGGGTTCTTACACAGTTGAATATCTCTGGAGTTCCAGGCCCTGCATCATTTATCAATGAAGGTCAATTTGCCAACTCTCATCAATACAAGTATATGGTAGTTAGAAAAACAAAATATCTACCAATTTCGAGATCATGCCAAGGGTGAGCAGCAACCGATCTCCTGGTCAAGGATGAAAGTATCCTCTCATTCAAAGGAGGGCGTGCTGTACTTTTCACCACCTCCTTCGTTGGGGTTTCAATTGGTGGCGCCATGAATACTATACAACCAAGTTACAAAGATGTTTACATTCATCAGATCCGCATACAAAAAACGCATAATTTTTTTACCGCTTGTAAAATTTCCACCTCTCAATCATCACAAAAGAACTTTCAAATATAAACACTCATATAAAGTGCTTTGAGCACGTAAACGCAGCAGAACATAAACATTACAACAAAAAACCTAAATATCTCATCAGAAGTAGAAAAAAACGATTCGAAAGAGACTAAGCACCAATTCATCAAAAACTATCCCCCTTCCCAAAACAGATGAAAGAAGCAGCTCAATCTCCATAATCAGAACGAACTGAGCAACAAAATCAAAGGAGCTTGACAGTCCAACATCAGTATATCAAACCGCGAAATCCGACACATAGAGCCATCAGATCCATCAACGACATAGTTCATACCTGAACTTGGCAAGAACAAACGCAGATCTCAAAGAAACGCAGGAAGCGTGAAGAGAGAGAAGCAAACCCTAGAGCGAAATCGCTGAACAGAGTTGTGGTGAGAGTCTATACGTTCCCGCTCTCCCTCACTGGCATTTAAAGGCGAGCATCACAGCAACCGCCCAACCAAAAAAGCATTTTCTCGGTAATAAAATTAAAAAAAGAATTTAAATCCCAGGAAAGGGAAATAAATATTGAGAAAATATAGCTTCTAGAGAAAGAGAAGAAAGAAAATGCGGATAGAATCTTGAGATTCTTGGATTTTGTCCGTAAGTGAGGGAGGTCGATCCAGCTGGAATAGGGATTACACGTGGAGGGAGATGATTGGAGAGTGTGGTGGGGTCCATTTGGGATGGACAAAGACGGAATTCCTAACGGTCATGCGGTGGAGCTTGGGTGGCGCTTGTATTTCCGATCAGTCGATCGACGATCATGAGTTCATGACATAAATTAATAAATTTAAATGAGAGAGAGATAAAAGATAAAGAATGTATGGAGAAAAAGGTGAAGCACAAAAGAACAATTAAAAGCAAGGATCGGATGCGTTATAACGTCGCCTCGTCGGTGATCTATCATGCATCCCCCAACTTGAGGCTTCATCCAAGTTCGGCCGAAAACAAGGTTTAGCGTAAAAAAGCTTTCCCGCATTCAGAGATAGCAAGTCAATATTTATAATTTGGATAACAAAAATCAAAGTTCGTAGTAATTACAAGTATGTCACTGTGTTCCTCACTGAAAACGCTTAAAGAATTTTATAGGTTAGATTATGACCATGATTATCCAGAATATAAACATTGACGTCTAATTCATCTCTGAACGCAAACTATTCGATTTTCTTATTATTGTCCCCTCAACTTTTCTCTTGATTATATGTCTAATCCCAACTTTTCTTAAAGCAAAAGGGAAGCCTCACTAGTTTTAGAAAACGAAACATAATGGAAGGTCAAGCACGAAAGTTTACACTAACTTTTGCTAAATCAATACTTGATTTATATTGTGAAGATTAGAACGCTAGATTCCATCTTGTTGTCCACGGGTTCAAAGTTGGAATAACAACTAATGAAAACATTGTATGCTGCGAGCTAAGCTCTCCAATGAGGGGTTTTATAAAACTCATTCCGGATGTAAAATAAGTAGTCGAACCCACCAAATCTATAGGGTTTGGGAGCTTACATATATGTGTTTTCCGATCATATCGAAAATATGCTTATCAAGCGATTTAGGAAAGACGAAAAATAATAACTGAACAAAAAAATAGAAATAAGGCACATTTATAACCGTCCTAAAGATAAGAAAAACAATTCGAGTTCAGGGAAAAAATTTGTTTATAATAATTGAGGTAAGTACACCATATTCTCATTTTACTATAATTTGTATTCTTAAATTTTAAATTCGATGCCACCGGCTCCAAATAATACCCATCACAAAGAATGTAGGCAAGAAAGAATATGTTATCGGAAAGTGGATATAAGAATATAAATACACAAATTAAGAAAAAAAGGAAACAGACGAGAATAAAATAAGAGCAAGCAAATTAAGTGACATGTCTGAATTGGTCAAACCTAATGGTCCAATTTCTTATTCAACTGATAAGAGAATTTTAATCGAAAAGTTTAGATCCTAATGTGGGAAAAAAATCCGGTCAGAATAAGTCATTAGGTTAAGACCCATGATATTTTTGTGTTCATGTATTATAATGTGTGTGTTCATCAGTCATAACATTTGTGTTCACATGCCAGAATATGTGCATGTCATATAGTGTTCATATGTCACACCGTGTGTTCATTGACGAAAATGTGTTCATACATTATAACGTGTGTTTGTATGCGTAACAATGTCTGTGTTCACCGTCCTTATTCCTCACCTTAAGATTCATCCTCACCGGAACTTAACCCCCTAATAGCCCACTCCCCACCACTTAACTATATACTCCGTAGTTTATATTTTTCCAGTGATTCTGGATTATCGAAAAAAACTTTTCATTTGCAATACATTAATATAGACCATACGTTACACAAACTTTTTCTTCTTCAATTTTCTTTATAGTCTTGTAAACAATTTCAATACGAGCGCGTGAATATAAATTTATCACAAACAGACATTGTTTGCTTCTTCAAAAGCCCAAATAACAAAAAATGTATCGGCAATTATGCTCGTGTAAGTGGTGTAACGAATCTATTACTTATACAATATAGTTATGAGTTAAATATAAATATTAAAAAATTATCACTAAAATAAAATAGTTATTTATCATGATTAAGTGTTACAAATTTAGTATTTATAAAGAATAGTGTAAGTTTTAATGTACACTTGTTAACACAAAAAATTATGCACGATATATTTGATTTTTGACTTTTTAAATGAGCAAACGGTATCCGTTTTGGACGAATTATATATCTACGCGCTCGTATTGAAATTTTCTACAAGATTATGAGAAAAAAATTCATGCGTAACGCATGGACCATATTAATGCGTTAAGCATGAACTATTTTTCGATATTGCAATCGATACGTAACGCACGAGCGCATCTAGATGAGCGAAAAAAAGGAATGTGGGTATGCGACATATAGTAAGGGCTAGTTTTTTACTCTAAAGAGAAGAGCTAACAACTTAATTTGTAGGTATTCTCAAACTAAATATATTGAATATCTCGTTGAGAATACACTTTCAGCCTAATGTTTTGCCTGAATCAATTTCTTTGAGCTTAATCGAACAGCTTAAATTTTCAGTTCAGTCTCTCTTATTTAGGTGTGATGGTCAGTTTTCAATCATAGGTAGAATAAGAAATTGTGTAACACATCATTTCGTGAGACTTATTCCAGCAAATGGTTCTATACAAATACAAGAGTTTGACACTATATCTGTCCTCTAGTCTCTTTGAAATTTGGCAAATTCTGATCTACTCCGTACTATATAGTTCATTGTTTCCTAAAAAAGACTAGATATCTCGTTACATGTGAAAATGTGATCTATAGTGTAGTTCTACACTATTCCTAAACATTAGTCTTAGGAAAGTTATGAAATTTGTTTTTTGGGCTAGTTATGAACAACCCAAATGAATGGTCCAGCCCAGTTGTTTCTATAAGAGGTCAGTTGACGCAAATCCAGTACAGCAACGAGTATTTTACGGTGATTGATTTTGTCCGTTCGATGAACTCCCTCACAAATCAACGGTCGATCAATTTTTATCTACGGCCTTAGACATAGGGGTGGGCACAAAAAACCGTAACCGAAAAACCGTACCGAAAAACCGAGAAACCGATCAAATTCTTGGTTAACCGTACCGAAGAAAAACCGACTTACGGTTACGGTTAACCAACCGAAACATTTTACGGTTATTCGGTACGGTTACGGTTTTGAGTTTTTCTAACCTTGGTTAACCGATTAACCGAGAATATATAAAATATATTTATAAAATTAGAACTATATATTTAAATAAGCTTAGTATAATAGATTTAAGAATCTACTTCTAATTTTAATTTAAAATAAGAAATAAAAAAAGGCAAAAGACCAAATTGTTTTACAATCTCACGATCTAAGACAAACTCACACTCACATTCCCTACCTTTCCTTTTACTATGGTATTAATTAATAAAGCTTCAAAAAAATGCTGCTTAATCTTGGCTAGCCCAAGATTGGCCAAATTTGATGACCATTTTTCAATTGAAGAATACTTACTTGACTTGGAGGAGTTAGAAGAAGGTTAGTAAACTCTATACTTTTCTATTTGATTTTTGTTATTCATGTTCACGGTTAGAATGACATGTCTATTTTACACTATTTTATTTAATTATAGGCATGAAAAATTCGACGATAGAGCAACCAGTGATTATGATATATGATTAGCTTTTTGTTGGAAGAAGCATGCAAAGTTGTTTTATTGTTGGGTTTTTGTTTGCGCGGCATTGCAAGACAATTTATATTGTCATTAAGTTTTTTATTAGCTTTTGTTAGGTTTTATTTGTTTTTAATTACAGTTAATGCAAGTAATGTCGTTATGTAAGTATGTTAATTACAGTTTTTGCATACAAAAAATACTGTTTTTAAGTATATAATTTAAAATTATGGTTATTTGGTTAACCGATTAACCGTACCGAAACCGACGGTTAACCGATATATGGTTAACCGACGTTAACGGTACGGTTTACGGTATGCCTAAATCACTAACCGAAAGACCGGTTAACCGACCTTCAGTTAACCGAAACACCGGTTAACCACCCGTGCCCACAGTTACACGCGCCTGTTCAGTCAGATCTGAACTTTCCATTTCCCCTAACAAAAAATTGGTATTTACAAATGTACCAAAAACTTAATTTTTGTTATACATATATCATATAAGATGAATGATTAACCTTCATTAATATTATCATCTAGATTTTACTATTAGTGGGACATACCCTTGACTTGTAAGCATAATCTTACTATAAGTGAAACATTGTCCTTTACTTGTAAGCACACTCTCTCCTATAAATAGAGGACATTTCATGGCTAATGAATACAAGCAAGAAACACTTAAGCAATTGCTAAATTTCATACAATGAAGTTATAGTTTTAGCTTTCTTTGTCTTTTGGTTTAATTATAACACGTTATCAGCAAAAGCCCTAAATCCAGCTGAGTTCTCAAACATACTTAAGGTATGATCTTCTTATTATCTAGATAATTATAATATCATATCATTAACAAGTTAATCAGTTTTTATTTTTGATAAGTATGCTCTGTAGTTGCCCAAAATCTATGGGATCTTCTACATCAGAAACTCTAAAATTATTTCGTTCTTGTTTCTACTTAAGATCATATATATCTCTATCACCATAAATTTTAGAGATTTGATAATCTTGCATACAAACAAGATATATGAACCAAAACATGAAACTTTCATAATGTTAATGTTCATACACACCACACACTATGTAGATTAAGAAATCTACTTATTTTACAAACTGGTTTAAGAAAGAAAACGACATAACGTCTTACTACTTTGGACTTGTACTCGGACCATCTTGCTTCATCCCTTAATCACAATGACAATGCTTTGAGACCCACATGATATAAGCTATGATAATAACCATGATCATGGACATGCTAAAGGCCATATTTAGCAAAACCAAATCGGTTTCTGACATGACTCCGATAATCTGGAAAAGGATGGTGAACCGGTGTCGGAGGAGGAGCCGGAGGAGTGACCGGAAAATTGCGTGTTGGAACGAGAGGATGAGGGAGATGTGGATAAGGATGAGGAAAATGTGATGAATGGTAAAGGTAAGTGGATAAGGGGTATAAAAAGGGAAAAATATAACATGGTATACGAGAAACCCCGGTGGCGTATCCATATTTCTTATTGCTTTCTTACTTACGTTCATACTTTTTGCATGCCTTATATATATATCATCTTAATTATATTACCACATATATTTTTCAAATAAATCTATTACTATTAAATTCAAGATTATCTTTTAAGAAACTACATCAATCTATTTCCTAATAAAGATTTTATCTTTTACTAAGTTAAAAACGAAATTATCTTTTATAAGGATTATATAATTGAAAAAATATTTTTGGGGGTGGTTGAAAGATATTCACACAAGATATTTTAAAAAGAAATTTTCACATATAGTTTTCAAACAAATCTATTACTATTAAATTAAAGATTATCTTTTAAGAAACTACATCAATCTATTTCCTAATAAAGCTTTTATCTTTTACTAAGATAAAAACAAAATTTTATTTTATAAGGATTATATAATTGAAAAAAGTATTTTTGGGGTGGTTGAAAAATATTCACACAAGATATTTTAAAAGAAATTTCCACATATATTTTTCAAACAAATCTATTACTATTAAATTAAAGATTATCTTTTAAGAAACTACATCAATCTATTTCCTAATAAAGATTTTATCTTTTACTAAGTTAAAAATAATCACAAAGATATTCCTCATTATATTCATCTTGGGTCACTGGAATAAAAGTCTAATATTAAAGTTTACATTTTTTAAAAAGAAATTTCCACATATATTTTTCAAACAAATCTATTACTATTAAATTAAATATTATCTTTTAAGAAACCACATCAATCTATTTCCTAATAAAGATTTTATCTTTTACTAAGTTAAAACAAAATTATATTTTATAAGGATTATATAATTGAAAAAATATTTTTGGAGTGGTTGAAAAATATTCACACTAGATATTTTAAAAAGATATATCCACATATATTTTTCAAAAAAATCTATTACTATTAAATTAAAGATTATCTTTTAAGACACTACATCAATCTATTTCCTAATAAAGATTTTATTTTTTATTAAGTTAAAAACGAAATTATATTTTATAAGGATTATATGATTGAAAACATATTTTTGGTGGTGGTTGAAAGATATTCACACAAGATATTTTAAAAAAACAATTCCACATATATTTTTCAAACAATTCTATTACTATTAAATTAACGATTATATTCTACATCAATCTATTTCTTAATAAATATTTTATCTATACATATACTAAAACAAAACGTTGTTTTGCCACATGTCATCCTTACGTTCAATTCGCCTATGTGTCGACTTTTAAGCTATGCTACATCATCCACCATGTCATCCTCCACGTCATCCGACTTTATATTTTGATATATATCTTTGAATTAAATAAGTAAAAAAATAAGAAAGATATCTAATAGGTTATATAACAAAAAGAAAGATAGATTTTTATCCTTTATCATATTATATCTTTATCTCATATATATAAATATATATCTTTTTTATCTATTATTATATTATCAATCTAATTAAGTTGAGTTATTAATGAACTTAAACTATAAAACATAAATCGTAAACTATAAACTATAATCGATAAATTATAAATCATAAAGTATAAACTACAATCTATAACTAATTAATAGTATACAATATAAATATATTATTAAAATATTTATTACATGCAACCCGTAAATGGTACGGGAAAACACGCTAGTATTTTACTAAGTTAAAACGAAATTATAGTTTATAAGGATTATATAATTGAAAAATTATTTTTTTGGGTGGTTGAAAAATATTAACACAAGAAATTTTAAAAAGAAATTTCCACATATAATTTCAAACAAATCTATTACTATTAAATTAAAAAATTCTTTAAAGAAACTAAATCAATCTATTTCCTAATAAAGATTTTATCCTTACTAAGTAAAAAACAAAACTATATTTTATAAGGATTATATAATTGAAAAAATATTTTTGGGGTTTGTTGAAAAATATTCACATAAGATATTTAAAAATAAATTTCCACATATATTTATCAAACAAATCTATTACTATTAAATTAAATATTATTTTTTAAGAAACCACATCAATCTATTTTCTAATAAAGATTTTATCTTTTACTAAGTTAAAAACGAAATTATATTTTATAAGGATTATATAATTGAAAAAATATTTTTGGGCGTGGTTGAAAAATATTCACACAAGATATTTTAAAAAGAAATTTCCACATATAGTTTTCAAACAAATCTATTACTATTAAATTAAAGATTATCTTTTAAGAAACTACATCAATCTATTTCCTAATAAAGATTTTATTTTGTATTAAGTTAAAAACGAAATTATATTTTATAAGGATTATATGATTGAAAACATATTTTTGGTGGTGGTTGAAAGATATTCACACAATATATTTTAAAAAAAAAATCCACATATATTTTTTAAACAATTCTATTACTATTAAATTAACGATTATCTTTTAAGAAATTACATCAATCTATTTCTTAATAAATTTTATATTTTACTAAGTTAAAACGAAATTATAGTTTATAAGGATTATATAATTGAAAAACTATTTTTTTGGGTAGTTGAAAAATATTAACACAAGAAATTTTAAAAAGAAATTTCCACATATAATTTCAAACAAATCTATTACTATTAAATTAAAAAAATTCTTTTAAGAAACTAAATCAATCTATTTCCTAATAAAGGTTTTATCCTTACTAAATAAAAAACAAAACTATATTTTATAAAGATTATATAATTGATAAAATATTTTTGGAGGTGGTTGAAAAATATTCACACAAGATATTTTAAAAAGAAATTTCCACTTATATTTTTCAAATAAATCTATTACTATTAAATTCAAGATTATCTTTTAAGAAACTACATCAATCTATTTCCTAATAAAGATTTTATCTTTTACTAAGTTAAAAACGAAATTATATTTTATAAGGATTATATAATTGAAAAAATATTTTTGGGGGTGGTTGAAAAATATTCACACAAGATATTAATGAATATATTCATCTTGGATGGGGTTTTGCTTGACCCATAAAAAAAAGTTCAATCAAAAATAAAATATTTGCTTCTATAATGGAAAATATTAAAACTAAAGGATATAATAAAAAAATAACGATAAATCAAATCAAGAAAAATGATATTTTATGAACATGATAAGTCATATTTTAATAGAAATAAACCTTTTTAAGGCTCATATAATTGAAATAAATTATTTTTCACCAATTATTTTACTAAATAAAAGAATTTTAATTTTTTAAGGGTCATATAATTGGAAATAATATAAAATATATGCATAAATAAAATATTCTTTAGATAAAATGTATTTATAAACAAAATAAGCCAAAATAAATCATATCAACTTATTAAAATTACGGCTTAAGATAGAAAAATGATTTATAAAATATATAATTAACATGTTTTCTGAATAAAAAAAAACATATATTTAGCAAAACAATCTTAACCTATTCATTTTTCGGTCACATTTTTTCACCTCCTATTTGATAAAGGGAAATTAGAGCTGGCAAACGGGTCAAACGGGTCGGGTTTGGGTTCGGATGGAAAACGGGTTTGGGTTAAGCGGGTCGACCATTGGTCGAGTTCGGGTCGGGTCAACCCAATGAGTTTCAAATGTTCGATAGTTTTATTATAATAAAGAAAATAAAATTTAGACAATATTTTTATTTATTCAGAAATAAAATATGTGAAAAGTGGGTCCCTCGAAGAGTTTCGAAAAGTACGGATCGATTCAGGTTTGACCCAAACGACTTCATTGTTTGGTAAGGCTTTGAAAGTCTACTTAGGATATAATAACATATAAATTAAATATTTTAATATAACTATTTGATCTGTTTCCCCGTGCTAGAAATATCTATAATGACAAAGAACTTCATCAGTAAATATTTGACGCTAAAAAAGATTAATTTTTATAAATTTCAATATTTCTCCTTTGGTAAAATAAAATTATATGATTATTTTATCATTGGACAATAAATAACAAAATATCCTACTAAGGTATTCTTTAGTAGTAACCTAAATTTTCATGATACAATCCGAAAAAAAGATCTCAATTTTTACTTTAGATAAAATTAATCTCAACTTTTAAATCAATAAAAAGTTAAGAACCCCAACTTAAAATTTATAAATAAAAAACAACCAAATTACAGTTTCAATTAATTTTTTTTCTAAATTCGAAGATGAATGTTTTGCAACGTACATAAAACTACTATTATGTGCCATGCTGTTATTGAATTTTCTTAATTTTTGATGAAAAAAGTCGTTTGATCTACATTTTGGTCTTCTGGTAACAGTTGAACATATTTTAATTAGTTTTTCCTAAACAATTAAAGTTTAAGCCTATATTTTTCCCGTGTCGTGTATGCATTTATTATGTTTATGTACTTTATTATTTAATTTTTCAAATTATATTTAATTCTTTTAAAGATATAACAAAATAGTTGAACACAATAATAGATTTACAAATTATTATGCGGATTCAAAGTAAAATATAAGTGAAACATACGGGACAATATTACACATTTTAATTCATATTTATGGAGCAATATCACCAAAAGAGAATTTGACATCCTGGACCTGTCAGGAGATAGGTTCCTGGAGTGGAGGGTGATGCTTTGACCCATCTAAGGGCCAATGGTCTTGCGGAAACCATTGATGAACAAAATACCACCACTCCGATGGAAAAGGCTAAGGCCATTGCCTTTTTCCGCCACCATATTCATGAGAGCCTCAAATCTGAATATTTATTGGTGGAGGATCCAAAGGATCTATGGAGAAATCTTAATGAAAGATTTGGAAATTTAAAGAACATATTACTCCCTCAACTTCAACATGAATGAAGCTCTTTAAGAGTTCAAGATTTTAAAACTATAAGGGAGTATACTTCGGCCGTATTTCGCATAACTGCTAGATTGAGGTTATGTGACCACGTAATTACAAAGGAGAAAATGTTGGAGAAAACATTCTCCACGATGCATGCCTCAGTGTGGTTTCGATAAGTATTATAAACTTATAAATGTGATGCTCGTTGCGGAAAAGAACAATGAGCTTTTAATGAGAAACCATAACATGAGACCTGTTGGTGCAGCGCCATACCCAGAAGCAAATACTGCAGTTGTTCCTCTAGCGGGGAACGAATATAAAAACCCGCGTTGGAACAAGAAGGGTAAATGGCGCGGCAAAGGCCGAAAACAAGGACATGGGAGAGATCAAAACTCCGGTCAAAAAAATGACAATAATGGAGGATCATACTCCAAGGGAGAGAACCCTTATGTTCCAAAGGGTCCAACGGGACCTAATTATAAGAGAAAGACGCAGTGTTTTAGGTGTGGAAGGTTTGGCCATTGGGCTAAAATATGCCGTTCACCTAAACACATAGTTGAAGCCTATCAAGCGTCTCTTAAAGATAAAGAAAAGTCGTTGAGACAAACTTTGTTGTTGAAAATAGTCAACAAGATCAAAGTCTGGATGTCTCGGCCTTCTACATGGACAATGTAGAAAATGGTGATGAATTTGGCTTGAGTGGAAATCTCAGTTTCTAAATTTCTAATCATGAAGTTAATATTTTTATGTTTGTTTCACTGATGTTTAATTATGTATGATAAGTGTGTAATGCATGACTCTATTGTAATATAAAGCTCCTATGTAATATAATGTTATGTTTGTATTAACATTGATTCTCTTAATCTTGAAGCTATCCATCAATATGGAGTTCACTCAAACTGCAAAAGGCAATGTTTAGTGGACAGTGCTACTACCCATACCATTTTGAAAGGAAAAGAGTATTTTACTCAATTGACTATTTTCGAAGGAAATGTCAATACAATATCGGGTGTGACAAGACCCATAGAAGGGTCTGGAGAAGCATATATTTAGGAACAAAGTTGAGAATAAAAGACGCATTATACTCAAGCAAATCCAAAAGAAATCTATTGAGTTTTAAAGATGTGCGTCAAAATGGATTTCATATGGAAACCATGAATGAAAATGAAAGGGAATACATGTGTCTGATTGCACATGTGTTTGGCAAAAGACAAATGCTTGAGAAAATGCCAAGTTTTTCCTCTGGACTATATTATACTTACATTAGTCCATTTGAAGCCAACATGGTGTCTAGATACAATTTAGACAACCGAAGGTTATTAACCTTATGGCATGACCGATTGGGTCACCCGAGAAAAACAATGATGCAAAGAATTGTTGAAAATTCATTGGGCCATTCATTAAAGAACAAGAATGTGCTTTCAACAAGTGATATTAGTTGTGCCGCTTGCTCATTAGGCAAGCTTATCATCAGGCCTTCTAAAAATAAGATAGCAAGTGAAGCTCCTGCATTCCTTGAAAGAATTCAAGGAGACATATGTGGACGGCCTGCTCCACCATGTGGACCATTTCGATATTTTATGGTGCTCATTGATGCATCTACACGTTGGTCACATGTAAGCCTATTGTCAACAACAAATGTTGCATTTGCTAAGCTCCTTACTCAAATCATTCGATTGAGAGCCTCAATTCCCGAATTATACAATAAAGAAAATCCGGCTTGATGATGCAGGAGAATTTACATCCCAAATCTTTAATGACTATTGTATGTCAATTGGGATAGAGGTTGAGCACCCAGTCGCCCATGTGCATACACAAAATGGTCTTGCAGAATCGTTAATTAAACGATTACAACTAATAGCTAGACCGCTATTAATGATATCAAAGTTATCGACTTCGGTATGGGGACATGCAATATTGCATGCAGCGACTTTGATTCGTTTAAGACCAACTGCATATCAAAAATATTCTCCATTGCAGTTAGTGTCTGGAAAGGAACCAAATATCTCACACTTAAAGGTGTTTGGGTGTGCAGTATATGTTCCAATTGCTCCACCACAACGCACAAAAATGGGTCCTCAAAGGAGATTGAGAATATATGTTGGTTTTGATTCCCCTTCTATTATTAGATATCTTGAACCAACTACGGGTGACTTATTTACAACAAGGTTTGCTGATTGTCACTTTGATGAAAGTACATTCCCAACTCTGGGAAAAGAAAAGAGCAAAATGGACCAAGGCACAAAAGAGATCACATGGGATGCAATCTCACTTTTTTTGTTTTGATCCACGAACCAAAGTTTGTGAACAAGAAGTGTAAAAGATAATTCACTTACAAAGTGTTGCTAGCCAATTGTCTGATGCCTTTACGGATACAAATAAAGTGACAAAGTCACACATACCAGTTGTGAATGCCCCAACAAGAATTGAAATCCCTAAGGATTTGATAGATAAATCTTTGGCCAATGAATCTACTACACGTAGAAAAAGGGGCAGGCCACTTGGTTCAAAGAATTTGAAACCGAGGCAATCAAAAAGGCAAAAAGAGATGACTAGTGATGTCATAGTTCATCCAAGTGATGCAACCTTTGAAAACAAAGGCAATGAAGTGAATAATGGAAATATCTTAGAGGAAGAGAAGCTCCCCGAAGAAGATAGAAAGAAATGAGAATCTTCCTGAGGAAGACAAAGAAGTTGATAATCATGAAATTTCCATAAATTATGTATCCACAAGGATGCAATGGAATAGAAAAGGCGTCGTGATCAACGACACATTTGTCTACTCAGTAGCATCAGAAATGATGGCTGATGACGATGATATTGAACCTAAAACGGTTAATGAATGTCGTCAAAGAAAGGATTGGCCAAAATGGAGAGAAGCAATTCAAGCTGAGTTGAAATCGCTTGAAAAACGAGAAGTATTTGGTCATATAGCTCATACACCAAGTGGTGTGAAACCAGTGGGCTATAAATGGGTGTTTGTGAGAAAACGAAATGAAAAGGGTGAGGTAGCAAGATATAAGGCAAGGCTTGTAGCTCAAGGTTTTTCCCAAATGCCAGGGATAGACTATGAAGAGACATATTCACCGGTAGTTGATGCAACTACCTTAAGATTCTTAATTAGTCTCTCTGTTGCGGAAAAGCTACAAATGCGCCTAATGGATGTCGTGACTGCATATCTCTATGAGTCACTAGACACTGACATCTACATAAAAGTCCCTGAAATACTAAAAATGCCTGAATCTTGCACATCAAAACCCCGAGAAATGTTCTCTATAAAATTGAGAAGATCCTTGTATGGACAAACAATCTGGGCGAATGTGGTACAATCGCCTCAGTGATTATCTTTCAAAAGACGGATATAAAAATGATGCAAGATGTCCATGCATTTTTATCAAGAGAACTGAATCAGGTTTTGCTGTCATTACAGTCGATGTTGACGATTTGAATATCGTAGGAACGCCAAATGGGATTGCAAATACCGCAAAATACTTGATGAAAGAGTTTGAGATGAAGGATCTAGGCAAGACAAAGTTTTGTCTTGGCTTGCAAATTGAACATTTCAAAGATTTCACATGGACAAAGCTCATCCTCTAAATTCACCAATGGTAGGTCGTTCTCTCAATATACATGATGACCCATTTCGTCCTCGAGACGATGACGAGGAAATCATTGGCCATGAGGTACCATACTTGAGTGCTATTGGTGCTTTGATGTACCTGGCCAATAATACAACGCCAGATATTACTTTCTCTGTAAATCTGTTATCAAGATACAGTTCAACACCAACGAGGAGACATTGGAATGGAATCAAACATTTATTCCGTTATCTTCGAGGTACTCATGACCTTGGATTATTTTATCGTAATTCTCCAAATACTACTCTTGTTGGTTATGCAGATGCAGGATATCTATCTGATCCACACAAAGCCAAATCTCAAAATGGCTATGTATTCACTTATGGAGAGACATCCATATCATGGAGATCCACGAAGCAAACTTTGACTGCAACATCATCCAATCATGCAGAATTAATTGCTCTTTATGAAGCAGGAAGAGAATGTGTATGGTTAAGAAAAATGATAAAATACATACAAAAAGAATGTGGACTGAGATCAATCAAAGGCAATCCAACAATGATATATGAAGACAACTCTGCTTGTGTCACTCAAGTGAAAGAGGGTTATATCAAAGGAGATCGTACGAAGCACATATCACAAAAGTTCTTCTCCACTCATGAACTCGAGAAGAAAGGGAAAATTGAAGTTCGACAAATTCGATCAGAAGAAAATCTTGCAGATCTCTTCACAAAATTATTAAGCCCCAAGAAGTTTGAACATCTTGTGCGAAAGATTGGAATGTGTCAACTTCGAGAAATCCACTAAATGAATAAAGCTCAGGGGAAGCATTATATGCGTTGCACTATTTTTCCCTTCGTTCAGGTTTTTATCCCAAAGGGTTTTTCATGACAAGGTTTTTAATGAGGCGGCATCATCAAAACATATAACAATGAGTTGGTTGTACTCTTTTTCCTAC
Source organism: Oxyria digyna (assembly GCA_029168935.1). Classification (NCBI taxonomy): domain Eukaryota; kingdom Viridiplantae; phylum Streptophyta; class Magnoliopsida; order Caryophyllales; family Polygonaceae; genus Oxyria; species Oxyria digyna. Next base: position 30,438,883 of record JAPVLV010000011.1, on the reverse strand, counting down.
GTTCGGGTTTTATCCCAATGGGTTTTCCCTGACGAGGTTTTAATGAGGCAACATATACTCCAGATGGAATATGTGAATAATCAAAGGTGATCATTCAAGGGGGAGTGTTATACATATACCATATAAGATGAATGATTAACCTTCATTAATATTATCATCTAGATTTTACTATTAGTGGGACATTACCTTTGACTTGTAAGCATAACCGTACTATTAGTGGGACATTGTAAGCACACCCTCTCCTATAAATAAAGGGCATTTCATAGCTAATGAATACAAGAAACACTTAAGCACTTGCTAAATTTCATACAAAGAAGTTTTAGTTTTAGCTTTCTTTATCTTTTGGTTTAATTATAGGGTCCAAATCCCATGAAAAATTCCCTTAAGATGAGAAATAAGAAACAAGGAGGAAGCTCCTCCTCCCTCATCCTCCCTCCTTGGAGTTGACCACCCATTGACCGGCCGTTGACCGCTCGTTGACCATCCGTTGACTTTTTAATTATTATTTTTTAAAATGTCAGTTTTTTTTTCGGATTTTTTCCGTTTCAGTTTTTTTGTGCTATGATTTGTAAGTAAAATTGCTATTCTTTGTAAGGAAAAATGCTTTGTTTTTTTTTGCTACCAAATATTTTTTGCTACGATTTATAAGCAAAAGTGCTATGTTTTTTCTACCAATTTTTTGTGCTATGGTTTGTAAGAAAAAATGTTATGCTTTGTAAGTAAAAGTGCTATATTTTTAGAGGCAAAAGCGTAACACATTTCACCTAGTATAGAGAAGCACATATAGACAAAAGTGTAGCACATTTCAGCTAGCTATAGAGAAGCAAGTATAGGTGAGAAGTGTAGCACATTTCAACCATAAAGAAGCACATATAGGCGAAAAGTGTAGCACATTTAAGCCATAGAGAAGCACATATAGGCGAAAAGTGTAGCACATTTAAGCCATAGAGAAACATATGTATGCGAAAAGTGTAGCATATTTCAACAATAGAGAAACACATCCTGGCAAAAGCGTAGCACCTTTGACCTACATAGAGAAAAACATATAGGCGAAAAAGTGTAGCACAATTCGATCATAGAGAAGCACATATAGACAAAAGCGTAGCATACTTTAGCTAGCCACAGAGAAGCACATATAGGCAAAAGTGTAGCACAATTCAGCTAGCAATAGAGAAACACATATAAGCGAAAAGCGTAGCACATTTCAACAATAAAGAAGCACATCTAGGCAAAAAGTGTAGCACATTTCACCTAGCATAGTGAAACACATATATGCAATATCGTAGCACAGTTAAGCTGGCCATATAGAAGCACATATGGGCAAAAGCGTAGCATATTTCAGTAATATAGAAACACATAACACTTGTGGTAGTACATATTTTGCAAGTTCAAATTTTGGCCTAAAATATCATAGCACATTTCAACCTAGCACATTTCATGCATTTTGAAGCACTTAAATTTTGTAAGTACAAAATCCGGCCTAAAAAAATTTTTTTTTTGGCCCAAAAAAAAATTTTTTTTTTTTTAAAAAGTCAACGCCGGTTAACATCGGTCAACGGTCGATCAACGCCGGTCAACGGTCGATCAACACCGATCAACGTCGATCAATGGTCAATTCCGGTCAAACCTATCAATAGTCAATTACTTGGATCAAAACCCTAGAAGAGTGTAATCCTAGCGATTGAATTTTCTAGCTAGAATTACTTCTCATTTTATCTTTACAACAATTTTGTTATTTCCCGGATTTACTTTGTACAGACTTTTCGGTGTTTATATATTATTTAATTTTTTTCTTTCAAACTCTAAGCTCTGTATTTCTCTTCTTCGTTAACCTCAACCTTTACCTTTCCTAGGGTTCATACCTTTTCTCCTTAGATTTTTCGTTCCTCGGGAGATCTTAGAAGAGAAAAGCTTCAAAGGCTACATCCATGGCTGCTCCACGAGCCAGAGCTGATTATGATCACCTCATCAAACTTCTCTTGATCGGCGACAGTGGTATGATACTCTATTCTCTTTTCCCTTTTGAAGCGATAATTGAGAATGTGAGTGGGAAAATCTGCGTTGTCGATCTCTTTGACCCGAGATTTTCAGCAGCATCTCGTTCTTTGATTGATTTTTGTTGTGCATTTTGTTTAACCGCGCTCTTAAAATGGTTTCTAAGTTGTCGAACAGGATTTAGATTAGTGAATTGGGTGTTTAATTCTAATTGCTTGGGTTTCAGTTAGTTTGATTATTTCAAGCTTTCGATTTAAGAGGGGTGCATTTTTCCTTTGCCTCAGTTCAATGTTATGTTATCATTATGGATCTACAGTTATGAGTGTATCAGTTCTGGCTGCATTCTGAATGTAATATCTTATGTTTTCTGATTATGAAAAGTAAGGTGGCATTGTTGATTTGGGAGGCCTTAGTCTTAAATTCTTGTCCAATTGAACACAATTCTAAATTATAAGCATGTCGTTCTTGCCATATCATTGTAGGTGTGGGTAAGAGTTGCCTTCTATTGCGTTTTTCTGATGGTTCCTTCACAACTAGTTTCATCACAACTATCGGGTAACACTTCTGTTTTTATCAATGTCCTTGTAGAGTTGTATTTTCTTCATCCAAACTTTCAGTGCCATTTGATTTTTACAAATTTAGACCTTCTGCAGTATTGATTTCAAGATAAGAACTATTGAGCTGGATGGGAAAAGGATCAAGCTGCAAATTTGGGATACTGCTGGTCAGGAACGTTTCCGGACAATTACTACTGGTAATTTTGTACTGATTTTCTCAATAAGTGTTCCATACATCCCCATCACATCATCTAGCTTCATCTTAACTCCTTAAATGATGAAGTATCTGACAGCCTGACAGTAGTAGTTGCTCCGGACATTTCAGTATGCCTAGGATGAACTATTAAGATTCTGAACATCATATGTTTAATGATATCAACTTGTCAAGAGATGAGAATTCTATCTCATTCCAGAATACCTTTGAATATTGTCAATAATGTCAGTAGAATAATCTCCTTTTTGGTGATAATTTTTCAAACATCACTTAGATATCTCTATATATTTTCTCTCTTATCAATATTCAATTTTAACTAAACAGAAATGAGTATACCTTATTTTACCTGACATTACATATCCCAAGAATTCTGAGTGCATCCAACCCCCTAGATAAATGACATGTCTCAGGAATTCTGGGTACACAATTTGCAGATTGTTGAGAATATCGTCTTTTGCTTCCACTTCCCGCTGTTAAATTTTTACTATCCTTTTGCAGCCTCTGTTAATTATATGCACTGTTCTTTAATCTAATTTGCAAGTCTTATCTGTTGCAGCTTACTACCGTGGAGCTATGGGTATTCTCCTGGTTTATGATGTCACAGATGAATCATCTTTCAACAGTAAGTCCTCTATTTTACCTTTTTCCTTGTGGAGTCTAGTGTGTTAGTTTAGACGGAAGCTCATTACTTAATCCTCTTAGATGCAGTATATTTCCATCTGGTTGAATGAAATTCTGATGTATTTCAATATCTCACGTGAAAATTTATATTTCATGGTCTTACTTGTGTAGATATAAGGAACTGGATCCGTAACATTGAGCAGCATGCATCTGACAATGTCAACAAAATTCTGGTGGGAAACAAGGCTGACATGGACGAAAGTAAAAGGGTAATCCTTCTTTATTTCCCATCTCTCTTTCAAACACTTACAATTTGTTTATTCCATATTTGATGTAATCTTCACTGCAGGCTGTTCCTACCTCTAAAGGTCAAGCCCTTGCTGATGAGTATGGAATTAAGTTCTTTGAAACAGTTAAGTGATATTGTTACAGGTAGTGAAATTATTACAAAGAATTTTTTGTTTCCCATGGGATCTGAATTCTTGATACATTGCAGAGTGCTAAGACAAACTTGAATGTCGAAGAGGTCTTTTTTTCAATAGGTAGAGATATCAAGCAAAGACTCGCAGATTCTGAGTCCAAGGCAGAGGTATTGCAGCTGCATGAAAATTAATTGTATTTATTTAATAATTTTTAGCACAAACCTCTGTTGGGTTGATAGTCACTCTTTGTTTTAAATATAGCAACCAGCTGCGCTCAGGGTCAATCCACAGGATCCAGCATCTGGGGGAGCCCAATCTGCACAGAGATCAGCTTGTTGTGGCTCATAAGTCATAATATTTGAAGGAGATTTGGTTTCAAGGATTGAATTCTCTGGGAAAAAGAAGAACATGAAAAATTTATGCAACAAACAAAGAAAAAGGATCAGAGTTTACTTGTATCTTTCTCCTAACCTAATTGCTCCAGCTTAAATTTTAGTTCCCAGCAAAGTGAAAATTTTATGTTGCTACTTGTTCGTTGTGGATTGGGTACAATTTCTGTTTGCTCACGTAGAGAGGTGAAAGGCCTGTTTCTGTCGTTTCAGATTTCTTTTCTACTTCAACTCTAAGGATGTTCTGGAGGAGTATTTTTTCCTCAAGATGACATCAAAGCTTGTTATATAGCGTAGCATTGCTGCAAAACTGCCATCATATTTTATTTGAACAATGCAGAGATTCAGCTGACACAGCTCTGTTCTTGGGTGTGTTTTGATACTTTATAGCGAGTAGCACTGATGAAGTTTAATATGAAGTCACAAGCGGTTTTCAAAGTAAAGTAACTCGAACTTATGTGTCATTCAAATTGGAAATAAGTCGTCAGATAACTGAAATTTCACATGAATAAAGGGTTGTTATATCTGACCTGGAAGAACATCCTTTCACATCTGACTTTAGTAGGGAATATACAACCTGTCAGATCACTCAAAAAGTTTCTCAACGATATGCTCATCAGCAGATGAACTTCCCCACAAGTAGCACCTACTCAGAATCTGGGTTTGTAAATCTACTACATAAACCTAATTTTGCTACAAGGGTGTCACTCATAATCAGTTGACATCCACAAACGGAGCTCTATTTGGAGACATGAGATTCTCCGCCACTTGTTGGATCTTCCCATATTTTGTTATGTTTTCTGAACTGTCTCTAAATCCAACCAAACCTTCAAAGGCTGGTGTTCTCATTCCCTCGATCGATTCCAATGTAGGCACCTTCAGCACTCGCTTTGCTGGTGTTTCTTGCTGATCAACCTTAAATAGGAAAGTTAAGAAAAATTCAGATTGTTAAGTATAATGTCATCAGTCATGTGTAAAAGAAGGTAAAACGAGATTTGAAACCATATATACCAGATAGTTTTTTGTAATGCATTGCTGAGCCTGGTTCTTGATACTTGAAACACCTTCATTGTGCTTGTTCTGAATTAAAGTCAGTTGATCAAAGCATACAGATGCTATTGTATCTACTTCATTCTTCGTTTCAGAGTCTGCTGAGAATGAATCTGCGGAGAATAACTGAATTAGACACCCTATGGAAAATATAAGATCACAAGTTGGTGGTTGATTCAGCAAAGTTACCTTTTATTGCAGTCAGAATATCTGACGTACTAGAATTGAACTCTTCATCCTTGGAGACTGATTCAGCAAGATATTTTTCAAATAATATCTTATTATCACCAGTATTTTGCCTGACATATTTATTCAGTATGCATTAGCCCAGGAATGGATCAGAACTCCAATGACAATTGGAAGTTGAAAAGGAGAGTGAATAACGTACTCGCCAATAGAGTGTATTTCTGAAAATCCTCGATCATGAATGCAGTTCACCGAGTTATGAGTTTTTTTCCATTGTTGTCCTGAATAATCCACCAACTGAGAGCTGCATTTTGTGAACAAATATATGATCAATATTAGGTAATATAACCCAAAAAACATCCCATATAATAACACAGGGTCACAAAGCTTACCACTCCACAAGACCTTCCTCCAATGTTAATTTCACCTGGGTCAGCATGTGGGAATCCTCAAGAAAATGACTTTCCACCATTTCAAAGTGTTCACAAACTTCCTCCCTAGCAACACTTGAAACTTCTTGAATCTGGGATAATTCTTGCTGGAATGTCTTATTTGCTTGTGTTTCCATTTCACGGATGTTTCTCATGGCATCAGAAACCTACTCAGTTTGAGTTAACAGTAACATCAAAATAAAGCAAAATAAAATTAGAACTTTGCATTTATTAGTCTCCAAGAACAAAAAGTAAGAAACTTACAATCGCTGTTTTCTTTGCGGTCAAGGTTGCAAGTATGGCAGCGATTTTTTCAGTGGCCTGTCTCTCTTCCTTAGCAGCTTGTTCCTGATCCAAATTATAGTTCAAACATCCATAAGAATTTTTTGAATCCCTTTAGGCTATTATAGTTAAAACAGGTATATTTTACCTTAAACATCCTTTCAAAGTCAGTTATACATTGATGGTTTCTAGTTTGGTTTTCATTCAAATTGGATATGACTTTTGAAGCATGGCCGCACAAGTCATTAAAGAAACTATTGGTAGCTTCTGAGATCAGTTGTGCAGAAGCCATAGTTCTTTGTAGCCCCTACAAATTTAAACATGAAAAAAAGACAGGATATGTTATTGTTACTACAAAATAGAGGCCAGGATTTTATTTTAATGGACTAACTAATGGTCTGTGTAGTTTACCTCTTCTTGTTGTTGAGCAGAGAAAGCCAGAAGCTGCTTTTGCATACTCAGGGAATTCTTGATGTTCTTGATGACTTCATTAGCTTCAAAGACGGCAGACTCCAAGAACTGCGCAAAATTATCTGATGTTAGAGTATTTTAAAAACATAAAAATTTATCTTCTTCAGTTTTTAATATGTTTTTGTTTGTTCCAATTGAATTTATTACATACGTTTTCGATTGACAACTTGTGAGATGATATGCCGAGACTGATCTGCTCTAGATCAGTAGATGCTTTTCTCTGAAGAGTGCTAGAAAACTCCCTCAAGGCCTGTACTCCAGACATGTACTTTTCTGTCATAGTATTGATCTTTGATTCTAGGTTCTCGGTCACCTAATAGAGAAATCACAGATCATTTATAGTTGGTTGATATTATGTTGTAAAGAAAATCTATAAATGTGTTGGGTATTTAAGTTCAACTTACATCATTTTTGGATGCAAGGAATGAGCTCATTTGCTCCTCTATGCATCTTACTCGATCACGTTGCCCTGAGACCGATCCTGATATGGTTTTGTGTAGTTTTTTTAGGCTCTGATCAAGATGAGAACCAAATGTCAAGACCATCTCATGATTTTCTGCTTCCATTTTGGTCTTTTTTTCTGCAGCATGTACAAAAAATCTTTATATTTAGGCATTTGTATCCTACATATTCATACTTTCATGCTCAATGAGAAACAACAAATTACCTATTTTCATATGCAATGTATCGATATTCTCTGATGCATTTTCTAGATTAGATCGCAGCTCCTTTGCATGTTCAATGAGAGAGTTTTCTGTACGTTGTACCAAGATTTGAGATTTTGGGACAAGGCAATATCAAGTACAGTATTATTCAAAATTCACAAATTCACAGTATTTTTGGTTACCTGAGTGTAAGAATTTAGATATGATAAAATCTTTTTCTTTCAAATGTAAGATGGCTTGCTTGTATTGCTCCTCAAGAGTCTGCATAGCTTTCTTTGTGTTTTCAAGCTCCCTCTGTATAACATTTTAATGTAAGAGTGACATAGTAAAGACAAGAAGTAATATAAATAAATCAGTAGCAATTGACTGAACATAATTTATTGTACCTTGCAGTCCTTGAGTTCAGCTTCTAGATCCAATTTCTCTTCTTGCTCTGAGAGATGCAATTCACGGTACTTCTCAACTTCCTACCATGACAATTGCAAGTAATTTAAACTTAATAATTTGCATAATAAATTATTTAAAAAGGAAGAGCATAAAAAAAGGCACCTTTTCACTTTGGCTAAGATCAGCTTCCAATTGATCAATCCTTTCATTTCTTGTCTACATAATAAAAAATCTTTATTTAGCTATTTTATATAATGGCATGCCAGATATCCATTAGTAGTTACAAAGGAGTACCTTTTTTTCAGCTTCCTCTTGGGTAAATCTTTCATGAGGTACGTAGACGCCGTTCTTCTCTCTAGCTGCCCGTACATCTACCAATGGTGCAGAAAAGTGAATTAAATACCACAAATTCCATGCTACATTTGTATCTATATAATTAGAGATAAAAGTGATAAACACACTGAAACATTTCACATCAAGCAACCTTGTTTCATTTTGTCAATTTCCAAGTATAATTCCTTGAGAAGCATAGTCTTGGACATCTTTTGATTAGCCTGCAAAAATGTGTAGATCCAAATTAATATGAAATTCCCTTATAGACTGATGGCAAAAAGGGGAATGGATGAATGATCAGAAATATTATTGACAAACCTCAGGTTTATTTTTGATGTTTTTAGCACGATGAGCATAATCAAGAGTGCTAAGAGTTTCTTCCAAACAGTAAGCAGATGGTGAGATTGTTGCTATGATGCAAGTTTTAGTTTTTCCTCCTAGAGAGTCTCTTAGTAACCTTGTCAGCTTGCTATCCCTAGATTGTACATCATAAATGAGAAGTTGAGAGATCTTTTTATTAGATGACACTAAATATGGTATACTATTAACTCAACCTGTATGGTATATGAACTGAATGTTCCACCAATGCATTTATGACTCGTCCAAGCGTGAGCAAGCTCTTATTTATCTCTCCAGCTTCCCTTGCCCGACCCTGTTAATATTTTCCCACACATTATACAACATGAATATGATAACATAGAAAATGCTATTCAAAGATGTAGGATCACACACCTCTCGGACCCCAGAACGTAAAATATTCTCTGAACCAGCTAAATCAACGAGGTTAAGCTTTCCACATTTAATAAGCTCCTCTTCTCCAATGACTGCTTCTTTTACATGGACAGTTATGGTAAAGACTGCATGAGAGCGACTGGACAATAGGAACATTGTAGTCAATAAATGCACATAAATTCAAAATTGGAAATGCATACAAGATTAAATTCGGCTTCTACCTGCTGCGCTTATTTAGCAAAGTATCGGCAGTTCGCCTCTTGGATGCTCCTCGTTCTAGGAGATTGTAAATATCATTTGCACTGTATACAACTTCCTCCTCAAGGCCCCTTACTACTACACACCCCTTCCCATCTTCCATTAAAGAAACTGTTTTCTTTGGTTTCTCATCTGGAAACCTTGAATTATCCTCAGTAGCCAGTAAATCAGAAACCTCTTCATTATACAATTCCAAGAATGTGACCTTTATGCTGTAATCCGCGCCTTGAGATTCTAAGGTGTCAAAAATTTGGCGAACAGCACGTGGAATTACACCAGCTTCAATTGGTAGATCACCATTCTGAGCACAGATTAACAAAATACTAAATGAGTAAATATATTATTACAGATTGTCTATCATCTATTGATCCTATTTTGTATAAATTATACCTTAGACCTCATTCCTCCTTCCATTGTATATGTTTTTCCCGTGCCAGTTTGTCCATATGCAAAGACGGTGCAATTGAAACCATCTAGGACTTCCCTAACAATTGGTGAAATTGCTTGATCATAAATTGATCTCTGCTGTGCTTTTGGGCCAAATACCTAACAAATTCATGAAGGAAACAATAGAAGATCAAAATCATACAAATCCCTGGATTACACCAGCTTCAATAGAAAAAAAATGTAGGCATTACCTTGTCAAATGTGAAAACTTTATCCAATTGCTTATTAGCAATACTCTGCGAAGTGATTACTTCTCTTTTCTGTTCATTACAAGTTACCGCTCTTGCTATGTTAAGCTTCTGCTCATCATCACTTAGTGGCCTGACATTAAAGCTCGAAAATGTCAATGCTCAAACAACTTGAATTTTGGGGATTATACGAATTAGTTGTCTCAGCTAGAATTCTTCCAGAAGCTACTATAATGCTCCTCATCCTGGCAACTATTAGGGTTCGATTGCTACATTTCTTAAAGTTTCTAATTTTAATGATACACGGAAAACCCCCTAAGATCAAACTAAAAGCAACGTGCTTTATGTTTTTCCCAAGGAAATCGTTCTGGGCATTCCACAATTCATTAAAAATTTCTTGATAAAATCAAATATGGGAAAAGATAGGTGGATGCAAATCACCTGCATCTAAGGATGACTTGCACATTAACCTCTCTGTCCTTATCCTTATCCTGACGATTATTAGGGTTCCAATCGAAGCCTGAAGCTCTGAGATCCGCACGACGTCGTTCCGGACGAGGAGTGAGAAAAGGGTATGGAGATGGAGTTACTCCGACTCCAGTTTTCTTCGACACATCCGGTGTCATCGACATCATCGTTTCTCTTCTCTCTGTATCAGTTTTGATTTTTGGTCTAAAGAGAAAAAACAACTTGGGCAGTTCGCAGTGTTCAAAATTTGAAATGAGAGGGAGAAGTTTGATGAATCAATACGAACAGTGTAAAAAAGTAGTGTAGAATAGCGAGGTGGTGCGATTTGTATGGCGTAGGCAACAACGGCTAGTCGTGACGGTAAAACGTGGGCGGTGGGTCCCATTTGTTCAAGAAATTCAAATAGGCTCTCGGATACGATTTTGTATTATTTTTTTTTCATATTCTTTCCTTTTTGAAACTTCATTTATGAAGAAGTTAAATATGGATGATGGATTGGAAGAAAATAGCGCCTATGCCCACCATCAAAATTGTATTTGTATGTGCATCATGTAACTAATAATTTAACATTTAAGGACAATTTTTTTGAAAAATATCAGAATATATTCTCTACTTTTTGTTACTAATTAAAATAATTATTTGAAATTTTTCCGCTACAGATAACTATTATTTTGCAGTTTTTTAGAGAACACATTTAATATCCAACTAGTGTAATCCCCGTCCCCGACCTACGCATGGCGCAGTTAATTTTTTAATATTTATATATAATATATTTTATATGCAATAATTAATGATATTATTAAAAAAAAAATCACACTTATATTAATTTTCTTCAACTAAGTTTTAAAGTGGTTTTTTAATTAAAATATATTTGAATATAAATTTCAATAAAAATAGAAACATGTAAATTAACATATTACTATATAAACCATGAAATGAAAGATTATAATATATTAAACTTATAATTAAAATGTTTTGGATTAAATTTAAAGCCACTATTTATCGAGAATAGGTCTTTAGCTATAACTGAATCCTCGTCTCGTGTCCGAATTCATACATTAGATGAAGCAGAAGAAATGGATTTCTTGATCAAAACCATAACAATTAACAACAGAATCGCCACTACGTCCCAACCATCAGGGACTGTAGTGGTTGGAATCTATAAAACCAGTAGCAAGTAAAATCTATATTTGGTTGGAATTCTTTTAAAGAGAAATCTCAATTTCAAAGAGTTGTATAAGAGACTTACTCCTACGTTAAATAAATCACAATTTCTTCGATTCAGTTTGTCTATTATAAAATTTATACGCATCTTTTCCAACTTCCCTAATTACTACTCTCTCCATTCCCCTAATTAAAAAACACATTGATTTAAAACTAACTCCCTCCATTTCGGAAAGGTTGTCACTTTGCCCAACTATTAAAACTTGCGTGTTAAAACTTTGACCCAGTATACCACCATATTGAAACATCAGTAGCCTTAGCATTTGGTACTAGGGTTTCAACTCCCAAAAACGAGGAATTTATTGCAAGACCAAAGCACAAAATGGACCTTCAAAATCGTCAATTTCAAACACCAAATCTTAATTCGAAGAATGAACAACAATTTCCAAAGCTACCCATGCATAAGACACGCCAAATCAAACAAAAAACTGCACAAAATCTATTCTAGAGTTGGCGAAAAAAGTGACCCAAAAAACCTTAATTTTTTCGGATTTGTAATTGTGAGTCGTGACTACAAAAGGATGACAATTGACAACGGTGGGCGTTGGAGAGTAGTTAAAACGAAAATGAACCAAACACAGACTATTTTATAATCAATCACTTGTGACTTGATAAAACTTTTAATCAAATAAACTCCCACAATGAAATTATAATTTATAAGATACTTAACCAACCGGAGTTTAAGGAAGACATCAGAGGGGAACTGATCCATAAAATACAGCCTCAGCCGGACCAGTCATGTAGATATGGTTGTCGTCCTCTCGCCACTCAATCTCTAGTGGCCCTCCAGGCAAGTCAACGGTTGATTTCTGTTACACATTAGATCATGAATATTTAAGAAGAGGTAAGATTTAATTCCCTGTGTCTGGAAAGCATTTAAAGGATGAGTTCTCACTTTGTTTTTTATTAAATATAGCATAAAATTTTCTCAATTTTTTGGATAAAACTCGTATTAATATTAGTGTATTGTACTTATTACCCTTTCGGCTCGCCCCTCAAGAACTGCAGCTACAACAACAGCACAGGCACCTGTTCCACAAGCTAGAGTTGCTCCTGAAATTGATACAAAAATCATGAGCAAACAATTTCCAGTGATGCGAGTGTGTTTCAGTGAAGCCTCAGTTCCTGAATTTTGTACTATAGAGATCATTGAGCATATCTTGACATTAGTATTTTGATTACTGACCTGCACCTCGTTCCCATACACGCATTTTGAGGTGTGAACGAGAAAAGACTTGCACAAACTCTGGAAGATCAGAAGAAATGGGAACTATTATATGCTACCTTCAATAAGGAGAAGAGAAGAAATGGGAACTATTATATGCTAAAGCAGAAGCAACTAGTAAATATACTAAAAAACAGGCAACTGATATTTAAGAAATGAAGCTGTTTCTATATGCAACTATGCATGGCACCTGCCAGACATTGCTAACATAGAAGGACAACTAACCAGTATTTGTTCGTGCTGGAAACACAGTATGATGCTCAAACTTAGGCCCAATTTCAGCTAGGTTTAGTTGATCAACTTGCAGATCCTGATCAATCAGAAGAGCATAGAAGCAGGAAAATGTTAACCTCGTATATCTGAACAACACATCAATTAACATGGTATTATATGTATTGATTTTAGTTCTGTTAGTTTGAAAACGTGTTGCCTAAAGGAACAAAAAGAAGGGCATATTGGCATAAGATGCTAGTGATGAGAAAATGTGACCCACGACAAAATAATAAATTATGATGAAACACAATGAGCGAAAAGCTGACTACGTACCAAAATTTAATGGGTTGCATAAAACTAGTGCTCAGCTTCTAAGTCAAGTTTAAGTTAAAACAAATAAATTATTTACAGTAGTTCAACGATCAACCACATTTAGAAGTACTCTCTTGAACACTTTGGAAAACTAAGCCCAGTAAATCTGTCAACATGAATCACATGTCACCCCCTTTACTAGAGGCCTTTAACTATACGTTGTAGGATTAGTTAAATCCCTCATTTCCAAAGTTTATGCAAGCTGTAAATCCATCAAAACTCATAGAGGATTAAGCAGCCAATTTCCCATAATCCCTAATCCAGCTAGAAGAAGGAACAGGAGAGACATTTTGATAATATGTAGTCGAAGGATGGAGATGGTACAATAAAGGAAGGACTATAATAAACCCGACCCAGTGATAAAAGGTAAATTGACAAATGAAGGCACATGCATAAGTACCTCTTCTCCCTTTCTTCCAAAAGTGACACAATGTGGATTACCCATGCTTACACAAGTTACACTCCAGGTTGTTCCATCAACATCCAGATCTGCTTTAACAACAGAGACATCTGCATTTGAGGGTATTTTCGTAGGTACATCTGTGGCTTTAAGAATTGGCTCTCCCATATCAACTTTAACCTGATGCAGCATACAACAAATGATTATGACTGAAAATAGGCCAAATATATATACTACATGATTATATAAATCAAGGTGCCAGAAGATGGTTGCACCACAATTTAAACCGACATTTTTTAAAGGAAAGCACCATTTAATATTGCATTAAGCTACGGTCAGACAAAAATGCGCAAAACAAACCAAACAATAAAGTTAACTTCCTTGGAGATAAATAGTGACAGAAATGTCGCACAAGCTAAACACATGAAAAGAATCCGAACACAAAAAATATAATTTAGTATAGACAGGAAGATATTACAGAGCAGGTACCTGTCCATCAGCTTGAATTTCAGGAACTATTAGACCAGCACCAGTATGAACAGTGAAACTGAAATATAAAATGCCATTAAAATGGATTACCACAAGCTATTTAGAGAAGGTGAAAACAGATAATTCTGTACTATCCATTTTCACGGAAGTAGCAATTTGCATCTTTTGCCAATCATACTTAATGACTTATAATCCCGTTATTTAGTACATAAGTTATCTATTATAATAGAAGATAAGTCAATGGATGCAAGTTCTGAAATCTTCTGGCCTACAATTCTCATCAGGAGCCACTAAGTTGACCAAAGTAAACCTTCCAATATCCTTCAACATAAGGAACTACACTACTCTAACAAAAGTAGTACCACCCCTAGATGCACTTTTTCCTAAATGTTGATGTCAAACTGTGCCAGAAACCAACACAAAAGACCATGAAAACAGTTCGAGATAGAGCTGGTACCTATGTGTCCCTTGCAAGTTCTCAAGCTCGGCAATGAATCTGGCAAAGCACCTCACCCCATTTCCACACATCTGAAAGGAAATAGAAATGAAGCCTTGTCAATAAAAAGATTTAGAAAATCAACACAAAAGCATCACCCAAGACTTGAGTCACTGAACCACCAACTGAAGACACTTAATACATAGCAATCTGCTTCAAAAATATGCATAATTTAGTAAATGACTGAAATGATGAATCACCTCAGGCTCACTACCATCCGAATTAAAAATCCTCATGGTATAATCAGTGCCATTAGTCCCGGGCAACGCAAAGATCACCCCATCAGCTCCAATACCAAAGTTGCGATCACAAAGCCTCGCCGCTTGGTCGGGCGTTATCTTAGGCTCTGTAGAATCCCTATTATCAACCTAAAAAGAGAACGCATAAATCAATCATTTCCAATTTACAGAACAGAAGTGAAATTGGAGAGCATTTACCAAAATGAAATCGTTGCCGAGGCCATGGTACTTGACGAAGTGAAGGAAACCAGCTTCTCGGCGATCTAGGAAGGAGGATTGGGAGGTTGACTTCTTATCGGGAGCTTGGACGCTCATGGAAATGGGTGAGGCACGAAGAGTGGGGTTTGTGCGGAGGGTTTTGGAGAGGAAGAGAGAGTTAGGGCGGAGAGAAGAGGAAGCGGCGGTGTTGAGAGTGAAGAGAGAAGACGAAGCACGGCGGCGCGAGGTTGATAGGGAGAGAGAAAGGGAGCTGCTGGCGGCGGTCATGGTGGTGGAGAAGAGAGAGAGTGAAAAGGAGAATCGTTTCAGTTGTCTTCTCCTCAATCCTGATACCGCTTTGCTAACATTAAAATTTCAGTTTTTAAAATAGGATATGCATTATAGGAAAAATATACACACATTCAAGTTACGCGAGATTAGCAAAAAAAATATTTAAAATTTTAATCTCGCGTTAACGCGAGGGACGTGCTTCTCGCATCTCGCATAACGCGAGAGATGTACATCTCCTATAAGGACATTTTTTAATTCTCGTGTTACGCGAGGTGTCTCTCCCTCGCGTAACGCGTGAGACCGGGCGGTATTTGGTAATTTGACCGGGCTGTAGTTAGTAAGGGCCAAAATATACTCCTGAAATATGCATTTTAGTTTTAAAGTGTTTGGAAACATTTTCTCAAATCACAAAGAGCTTCACAAGATACAACCTTTGAACAATCTATATATTTTATTTTATATATTAAAACAGAGCTCTCTGGTTGAATATGACCCCACAAAGCTGACATGACACTCTCACAATAAACCTCACATTTATATTTTTTATTAACCATTAAAATTTCTTCTTAACAAAATCAGCCTAAAATCTTGGATCATTCTTTCTCCTGGGATATCTCTCTACTCCAACCTGATTTTGTATCATTTACCCATATCTCTTCCAAACTCAAAGCCTCTGCAGACTAGGTTTTGCAGTACTCTCCATTCCATTCTTCCTCCTCTGTTTCTTCCTCCATCCACGACGGCCACTCCTTAATCGGGTACTCACACTCATTTCTCTTCAGGTCTCCATTTTACTACTTAGAATTCTAAGTCAAGTTTTTGGAAAACTATGGTCGAATTAATTCAAAGTCATGGTGGGTAGTTTAATCTCACATTCTTTTATTTTCTTGATTGAAGAAGACAAATTAAGAAGGGGCCGATAACAAGAATCAAAGTGTTGGTCAAAGAAAATAGTGTCTAAAAGTCATTTGTGTAGAACCAATATTTGAGCATTCACCAGTACGTCATTTCTTTGGAGAAGCCATTGACTTTCACTAGCCTCCTTTCACCGGTCAAGAACCACCCGCACAATGGACAACCATTGTGCTCCCGTTTGGGGTGTTCATAATCGAATTGCTTTATATTAAGTAGTACGTCAAATTGTTCAGCTTGAGGATGCTTTTTATGAGATGGAAGAACTCAAGGCTAAAGCAGAAGATGCTAATGTTGCAAAATGCAAGGTTTCATATCAGGTATATTCTTTAGGATTTAGATATCAGTACAAGTTGTGATCTGTACTTGATAATTTGTTTGAACCCAAATCCTAGCAGTTATGATCCTTTTTTAACAATCATAGAATTTAGTTTGAAGCTTTTTTGATCTTGTGGTTTGTATTCTCATTGTTGTGTTTTTCCTATACATATAGATTCGGTTCTAATTTAGTGCAGTCTTTCTTTAAGCTGATTTGTGTTATGCAGCTGCACAAAAATTGTATGCCTTGAAAGTGTTCGACAAATTGCTTCAACCAAAAACAGGCTGCATAATGTTCAATAAGTTATTGAACAACTGTTTTTCATCCTTTTTTCATGGATTGATTTGAATTGGCATTCAATTTCTCATATATCCTCTTCTTTTTTAGCATACTAACTGCTAAATTCTTATGTCTAAATTTTTTTCTAATCCCTTGATATTTCCACATTGTGCATGATATCCCAAATGAGTATGGTGGGAGGCTGGGAGCTTTCCTATGATTTTGGGTTTCTTAAAGGAACACTGGAGCATTTTAAAGTAGGGTGTTATGGGAATTGTTGTTTTTGAAGTAAGAAAATACTTCTCTTGCTATTGAAATCGTTTTTTATTTTATTTTTGGTTTGATCTGCATATTCTGTGGTATTCTCCTTACCTTTGCATTCAATTTCTGATATATGAATTTTATAATGTGTTAAGCTCTTTCTATAGATCGAGCGTGATTTTGTAGAGTCATTCATGTGCTGATTTTTCGGTGTTATCTTACAAAATTAAGATATTTAGAACTAAGTAGTTTGTTTTGGAGAAAATATCTAGAGCCAAAACAAATCAATCTAACTTGAAAAGATATTAAAATAAATAAATATCAAAAAGAAAAAAATACCTCCTTGGATATCTTATTTGGAGATTTTAACAACCTTAACCACTAGAATCGATTCTATCTATCACCTATTTTATCATAGGTACAAAATTTTCTCAATCATAACCTCATTCCTCCTCTTCATTGTTTCAGAGAATCTGAGTACTCATTTTATCACCTATTTCATTCTAACGACAATCACATTTTTTATTGCTATGGTAATTTTACTAATAATGCATTTCTTTCTTGTAGGATACAATCTCTGGTGCATCTAGATATGAGAATGACTCCTCAGTTTGTTCAACTGAGGCAACGACACCAAAGAAGTGTTCCTTTTATGAAGTTGTTAGCGATGATGATACCAAAGATCCAATATTTGAGCATTCAGCCATTAAGCAAAAGGAGATGAAGAAGGAAAAGGATGAATAATGATATGTGAGAGTTTGTATGAACATGATTGCTTATAAAAATCTCCGAAGTATTTAACCATTTTTGTTATCCAGATTATATCGTTTTACTGATGTTTAATGGTAAACTTACCATAAAATGGTTTACTCATAATACATCTTATTCATTTACTGATGTGTATGGTTTTATGTATGCAACACTTTTTGTTATCCAGATATTCTGGTGCATTAACCCTTCAAAAAAATATATGAGCACATGTTTTGACTGTTGTAGAAAAAAATGATATTTGCTAGACCATATATGAAAGAAAAGATGATTGCTTCGTGAAGCTGTTCCAAGTGTTACAGATTTTGTATGTATTCATATTTGACAAAATAATCTAATTGAATTAAATGATTACTTTCTTAACTTATAAATTTTTATTTATATTAGGTGCTTATCAAGTTGGCTTGTGATTACTTTCTTAACTTTCTTAACTTATAAATCTATTTGACAAAATTAAATGATTACTACTAGGCAAAATGACGCTATTATATATATATATGCCATATTTATTTGTGAAAAATATAAGACTTTTGCTGCAATCTAAACGATATTAAAAAGAATAACACAACCTATTTTGTTTTTAGAGTACTTGTGAGTTGTGATTGCTAACATATGTAAATGAAGCTTTTTTAAGAGAACGAGTAAGGACCCAAACCTGAAATTCAGTGAACATACTGAAATATTTATATATACATTTTCTGAATGATTTATTTAAAGCTTTGTACAAGAGTTTTTTTTTTTTGCAGAATCGGATCCTTACAGTGAAACAGATTTGGAATATTTTTTGAAATGTTTAGATCTTGGAAAGTATATAGGAGTTTGATCAAATTAAGGATTAAAATATTATATTCATTATTATATACGTGCTCTGAGTAATCAGTTTCACTTAGAGCTAACAATATACTAGATATTTTCGAGATTTGGATTTGCTTAGTTAACAAAATCGATTTTAGTTAACCAAATCTTAACATTTGATTTTAATAATAAATAAACTGAGACATTTGACTAAGTAAAATGTAATATTTCAGAGGACAACGGGTAATTAGAAAATTTTCAAATCTTCTTCTTTGTTGCAACAACAATCTTGCCTTTAAGTTCGAGACGACAATTTCCTTTTAGTGTTTGTTTTGCCATGACTATCAACAAAAGTCAAGGGCAATCTCTATCTCGAGTTGGTCTATTTCTTCTAAGACCTTTATTTACTCATGGTCAAATTTATGTTGTGTTTCCAAGAAGAGATAGATTGACTGTTTTGATATGTGACAAGAACAACTGCATATACAGTGAAACATTTAAGGTGGTATATAAAGAGGTTTTTAATAATGTGATGTAAAATTGACCCAAAAAAAATAAAAAAAAATAATGTGATGTAAAATTAGCTACTTGAATATTTTTTATATTAGATTGTCAATGATTTGAATTTTTTTTTATATCTCAATGTTGTTGAATTTCGTTTTGTTTTAATTTTTTTATTGGATTGTTTTGAGAATTACAATTTTTATAACTTTTTTTAACTAATAATATATCCAAGTTTTATAAAAAAAATCAACTAATAATATATCTAGTGCTTGGCACGGGTATTACACTAGTTAACCTTGTGGAAATAGAATGTTATGCTGATTCAACAAAATCGCCATAGTTTGATAATGGGCTCGTTTCTACAGGCCATCTCTATTGGGCCACATAACTGTTGGGCTATTATCAATTGGGCTTCGATATCTGAATAATTGCCATATTTTATTGGGCACACCATAAGTTGGGACTTGGGATAGAAAATCAGATTGGAATAAGAAAGGTTCTATCTTGTGAAGCTTGGTATGTGGGTATGAGATTCTGTGAATAAAAATAATATAAATATAAATATGTATATGTGTAATATGATTATCTAACTGTGAATAAAAATAAATTATAAATCTTTAAAAAATTTATTTTTATTTTTATAATTTATATAAGCCTAATATTTTGGTTAAAAAAATATATAATATTACTTAAATATAAATTTGTGTGAGTCATTTGATCATTATTGATCAATGGCTAAAAAGTGGTAAACTTTGCTATGCAACCCAAATTTGAGTTGCAACTCAAACATGAGTTGCATAATGCAATCAAATATTTAAATATTTCATATAACCCCTATTGTGGATGGTCTTAATAGAGCCGGTTTAGACAAAGTGTTCAGTGTACTTGTGACTGGTTCCATTTTACACTAAATACTCAACTAGGACTGTCAACACACCGACAACACAATCTCTGCATTTACTAACATGACATATTGACATGGCGGTGAATTCCACAAGAATTAATTTCTTGATGTCTCACTCTGAGGGCTAAAAATTGCATTTAATTTAATACTCCCAGTCCCGGTACTATATACTCTATCCGTCCCTAAAAATTCTTCTCATTACAAATAATGACATTATTCACGTATTAATCGAATTCGTTAGATATCTTACGATATATGAGAACAAACATAGTGATGTGGGGTCTTGTTTGATTCGTCTCACCGAGAACTTTAAGAATATCAAAATTTCATAATTTTTATTAACATATATTTAGAGATATTAACGATACAAAACGCACATCAACATACGTGCATAGAAGAGATGAGAGAAACATTTGGAGACGGAGGGAGTACCAACATTGATCTGCAATATTTGAAGTCAAAATAAAGCTACTCAACTTCACTAGGTGCTTAATTGTATTAATGACTTTATTATATAAATATACGCATTCATCCGTACTATACGGCCGAAATTCGCGCCATCTTTCAAGCAATTTCTTGGACCGTAATTTCTTTATTAATCCCAAGTTCCCAACACGAAGCTTAAGGTTTTACTATGTTTAATTTGTTTGTGCATACGTGCATGTAGGTCCAAAATTTGCGAGGATCATGGTGCGGAACTCGATCAATTGAACACCAGAAAAATTTGGTTAATTTCTGCAATTAAGTTAGATGATTGAGATTAGCCTTTGCTGTTCATCTACTCTTCTTCCCACTGTTTCTGCTTATGGCTGCACCTATAATTGTTTTGGCCTTAATTTGGGGATGCTCAAAACAAAATTTGACTGCTCGAACTCCCACTTTTATTTTTATTTATTTACTCCCTTCGTCTCCTATTGATCTTCCCATTTGCTTTTGACACATTTGTCGATATACGTTTTGTAACGTTAATATCTCTAAATATACGATGATAAAAAATATAATTTTTTTATATTGTCAAAGTACTCATTGAGACGAATCAAACGAGATCTCTTATACCTAAATTTATTTCTATATATTAGAAGAAAACGAGAAGATTCTCTCGGATTGTAAATAGTGTCGGAAAAACAAATTAGCCTTGTATTAAGGGACGGATGAAGTATATTGTTTGTAAAATCATTTCACGTGATTCTGTGGCCCAAGAAATCCAGAGCATCCAAGTTCTATGTTTCAGGATTGGATGGATTCAGGTCTAAACTCGATCCCACTAAAGTTTCGCAATCAACAAATTTTATTATAAGTAACACTAACACTCCGTATATACAACTGTTTTAAAAAGTATATTCATCGTTCACGGTAATCTGCAGTAATGTTGCTTTCAGAATAATCTCATATTTTACCGTATCCAAAAGAGAAGAATCTAACAAGACTAAACAGATATGGACACTACTCGTGCACGTACTTGACATATGTATTGTTTTTGCTGATTTTTGTGGATGAATTGCCACTTGCAATGGCAGGTAATGGCCCAACAAATTGTTGGCAACAAAATCACATCACATAATTTATGTATAATCCGGTATGTTCAGGTCAGGGTTTGATGAAGTAAAATATATAAAACCACCAACAGTACTTACATACTCCGTATTATTTATGAAAGTAGGTCTGGAAAACATTACACTTGTACACATCTATTAACTGCTTACATAAAACAATTTTTAAAAAGTAGTATATTATAATACTCCCTTCGTCCCTTAATATAAGGCTCATTTACTTTTTCGACATTATTCACAAACTGAGAGAATCTTCTCGTTTTCTTCCAACATATAGAAATAAATATGGGTATGCGAGATCTCATTTGATTCGCCTCAATGAGTACTTTGACAATATAAAAAAATTATATTTTTTATCATCGTATATTTAGAGATATTAGCGAAACAAAACGTGCATCGGCAAATGTGCCCATTTAAAATGGAAAGATCAAAAGGGGACGGAGGGAGTAGAAAACAATCTATATCTATATCCCATTAAAAATTGTTAGTACTTGACGAAGTAACGTTAACAGTATCCATTTAATGTAATATTTAATGCATGAAAAAATGGTAGCTCATTGTCACCCTTCCCGTCTGAAAATCTTCGTCTTTTGTTCATCTCCACGGTTGGCCGCCTATCTACAACATAAATAATCTATTTTTAATATTATATTGTATACGAAAATTCGTAATTGTTCTGTCAGTCTCCTAATCTAGTACAGTATATATAATCGACACACAGTAGTACAGCACTCTCCTTAATGGTCTTCAAAACCTACACATTAGCTAGCTACGATGTGACAAAATTAAATCACATGCCCAATAAAAATATATTCGTATCTAAGTTTTATTTTTTTGTCTTTTTGTCTTTTGTCTTGCCCGATCGATCATCCGGTCTAACCTAGCAGAACACCGAAACTAAAACCTAGCTCTCCATCGTGTTCGACTAATCTAAAACTAACAACAATAATCAAAATCCATAGTTTATACTCCCTCCGTCCCTTTTTGTTTGTCCACAAGTACGATTTTTACGGGAATTAAGAAATTGTAGGAATATAATGATTATAGGAGAGAGAAAAGTATAAAGTGAATGGTTAGAGGAGAGAGATAGAGAGAAATAGTAGATAAGATTGGAATTTGGAAGAGAGAAAAAGTGAAAAGGTGGTAATTATAGGTTGATAGTAGGGATAAAATGGGTAAAATAAAATAACATAAATAAAATAATGGACAAACAAAAGGAAACACCCGAAAAGAAAAGTGGACAAACAAATAGAGATAGAGGGAGTACGTAATAATTTTTAATTTGCAACTAAGGGGGAAAAAGGGACAAATCCTGCATGCACCTACCAAGCTTTTGCCTGTGAAAAAGGACAAACACAAATTTGGCGAGATGTGCATATATATTTTCTTAGATACGGATGCACGAGTGATTTAGCTAAGTGAAGTGATCTACAGGGCCGGCCATGAGGGTGTGTAAGGTGGTTGACCGCACAGTAGAGGTGGCTCCCGGTCCGGTCCGGTCCGGTTCAATCCGGTTAACCGGCGGTTTTTTTTTTTTAAATAATTTTATAAATTTATAAAACTGAAAAAATACTTAAAAAAAATAAAAAAAAATTCTTTTTAATAGCGTTTTTTTATAAACATAATTTTTAAACTTAAAAAAAATGACAAAATCATTTTTTTTAAGTTTAAAAATTATGTTTAAAAAACTTTTAAAAAAAACTTTTAAAAAAATGATTAAATATGAAGGAACAAAAAAATTAAAAAAATTGGGCTTGCACTTAACAGTGACTTACTTGTTAAGTTGCCTACGTATCCTCTCGGGTTAGAGGAATCAAAGCCCACGTAGTTCTTTACCTTTTTTCAAAACCCGTTACCTAAGTCGAATCTTCGGCGGATGAATCGGTGCGTATCGTAGTAGAATCTCCAATCCACTCGTCTTCCGATGACTCGATAATGTTACGTTGTTGCCTAATTGCGGCTCTCTTCCAATCTCCAATCCACTCAAAGTTGGTGTTAAGATAGTTATCAATTTCCGCATTCGTGTTTGTAACTCTTGGTCTTTTACTAAAATACTTAGCTCCAAAGGCCCCCAAGCTAGTAGAGCTCGAAGAAGTCGGAGGTAATTGTGAAGTAGTCGGAGAATCACAAAAATGAGTAAATAAACTTTCAATGTTTGTTCTAGTTCTAGAAACCATACCTAAAATATCCTCTAGTTCACCTTCGGCTAAAATATATGCATAATAGTCATTTAAAAGACCGTGTAAACCGGATAATTTAAGTCTGGGATCTAAAACACAAGCAACAAGAAAACAATCGGGAATATATCTATAGTAGAGCAACCACTTACTCCTCATGCTTGCAACGGATTCCTCAATGCCGGGAATTTTAGCTCCCTCACTTAAACCAAACATAACATTACAAGCTTCCAAGACAAAAAACATTACTACTTGGTGTATAAACATGACTAAATCTTTTTGTTGCATCATTAAAACATTTTAAAAACGTTGCAATACTTTGACATATATCCCAACCCGATTCGCTAAAATAGAAAGGAGAGCCAGAAAGGTTTTGAGAAACAAAAGACGTTAAAACTTGTTTATATTGTATACATTCACATAGTAATATGTAAGTAGAGTTCCATCGAGTACCCACATCTTTTGAAAAACGTTTTGGGTGCATCCCGTTAGTTTTACAAAAGGTCATCCAATCTCTTGTAACTTTAGGATGCCCCCAAATATACTTAATAACGTTCTTAATTGGCTCAAAATGAAAACTCATAGCACGTAAACCATCTTGAACACATAAGTTTAAAATATGACAAGCACATCGAATATGAAAAAATTTCCCACCAAACATAGGTTGACACATTTCTTGTAAATCTCTAATAGATGCGGTGTTAGCAGATGCATTGTCGAATCCAATTGAAAAAACTCTATTGAGTAGTCTATATTCTTCTAAAATTGCACGAATCATCATAGCAATATTTTGTGCGGTATGTGAATCATCAAAGACTCTAAATGCCAATAAACGTTTTTGCATTGTAAAATGATGATCTACAAAATGACATGTAACACCCATGTAAGAATGGGTTTGAGTATTATCACTCCATATATCCCTACAAATAGAAACATGCATATCATTTTGCGAAAAATAAGAAACTAATTCGGCCTTGCGTCTTTTATAAGCCTTAATTACATTTTTCTTAATCACTTTCCTAGATACGGATTTAAAAGCGGGTTGTGTATGATCTTTAATGTACTCATTAAATCCTACATTTTCACTAAATTGAAATGCTAAATGATCAACACAAATAGCTTCGGCTAATGCTACACTATTAGCTTCATGATCAAAACGAAATAAAGGGTTACCGCTAGTAGAAGATGCAAATCCGCCGGAAATTTGTGTTTGTCCCCCTAGCATTCCCATCTCGGCGACGTGTTTGTGCTCCATGTGTCGTTGAAGGGTTCCATATCCTCCACTTTTCTTCCATTGGAATGTCGCCTCGCAAAAGTTACAAGAAACAATAATTAGATCGGGATCATAATCCTCGGCCTCGAGTTCCTCGAGACCGGGTTCTAATTTAGTAAACCACTTTACAAAAATAGGAGATGTTAGTTTCCGGGATTGGTTCCCGGAGGACCCGGACCTCCCCCCCTACCCCTAGCCGGCCTCGAACCGCTAGGTCTCGAACCGCTAGCTTGCCCTTGAGGCCTAGCGGTCCTACCCCTACTGGACCTAACTTGGGAGGTGAGAGTGGGAACCGAGGGATAAGAAGTGACATTATCACTCTCTTCTTGGGTGTCAAAATGTTCCTCCATAATATGATTAAGAACAATTAAATAATATGATTAAAAGCAATTAAAACAATAAAACAATAAAACAATAAAACAATAAAACAATAAAACTTAGAACAATATAATAATGTGATTAAAAATGTAAAAGCAATAAAATATTGAAAGACAAAAGCTAATTAAAAGGAAGAGATTAAGAGAGATTGTTGATGGAATTTGAGAGATTATAAGATTGAGATTTGAGAAAGAGAAGAGAGATTGTTGTTGTTGGATGTGTGATTTGAAGATTGTATGGTATGGTATTTATAGGGGTTTGATATGAGTTATTTTAATATTAAAAAATTAATTTTTTTTTTTTTTAATTTCCTAACGGCTATTTTGGCTAAATAGCCGTTAGGACCGCCGGTTAACCGGCAACCGGCGGTTCTTTATTTATTTTTATTTTTTTTAAAACCGACGGTTCTTTATTTTAATTTTTTTTTTTAAAAACCGGCGGTTCCGGTTAACCGCCAGTTAAAATTTTCCGCCGGTTCGAACCGCCGGTTTTTTATTTTACATTTCGTGAACCGGAACCGGACCGTGACCAAACCGGTTCCTACCGGCGGTCCCGGTCCGGTCCGGCCATCTCTACCGCACAGGACCTCAAATATTTAGGGACCTCAGAAATTTTAAAATAAGTATATATTTTATAGGGAAAGTGTCATGTGAGAAACTTAATTTTGGTGAGAACTGAGAACGACTCACAGCCGTCGATTTGAAATGCGTTCAATGGCGGAGATCCTGCGCGTGTGAAACGCATTAATTTTATTTTTTTTCATTTTTCTCTCTCTCCTTTCTGTTACATTACTCTCGCGATCTCTTTTCCCTCACGCTTCCAGCCCTAGCTTGCTTGCTCTCGTTCTTCCTGCCGTCTTCCTAAGCCTAGCTCTCTCTTGTTCTTCCTTTCGTCTTCCTGTAATTAATCGTTCTTCCTTTCGTCTTTTTTTTTCTCTGTTTTGTTTTCCTTAGGAATGTTTACGCTCTTTTGTTTATCCTGCAGATTTCGGGGTTTCAATCTTCAAATCTCCTTCAATTTGTCATGAATTCAGGTTGTAGGCTCTTATCCTTTTGCAATTTTGCTATCGATTGCTCTCCTCTGTTTATTTTGAAGTTTTATATGATCAAACACACTCAAATCCAAGTGAACTGGTGAACTTTTTGTTGAACTTGATGCACAACGCAATGTTATGAATCATTATGAACATTCTCAATGAACTTGATTCACATTACTACCATATTGGTGCACATTTTGGTTATATTGATGCACATTGTGCTCTATATTGATGCACATTGGTTGCTTATGTGTTACTCTCTCTAATATATGATGCACATTACTACCATATTGGTGCACATTTGCATTATAATGATGCACATGGTGTTCTATATTGATGCACATTGTGTTTTATAATGATGCACACTGTTTCAATCCTTTTAACTATTTGGTTTATTTTCTTAACTATAGGAGATGAAGCTCGTGTTGTTGTTACTGTTTTGCCAAATAATACAACATATTACGTCCCGATCTGTAGTGATGATATCAAGTCATATGAGGGGCAGATGTTTGCAAACTATGATGCAGCTGAAGCATTTTACAAGTTTTACTCTCTTGAAGTAGGTTTTACTATGAGAAAAGCTACTGGAACAAAGGCGAAAGATGGTACTAAACTGTGGCGGTATCTTGTTTGTAATAGGCAAGGATATTTGGGTCCATACAAACCTTCTAATGGTGAAAACAGTGAGCCTAAGCGAAGGAGGATGTCTAATCGTTGTGGCTGTCCTGCACATTTTATATTTCGGCAAGCAGGAAAGGAAGGATTTTGTTTGAAAATGTTTGAAGAACGTCACAACCATCCGTTGTTACCTCTTTCGCAGAGACATTTTGCACCGGACAACAGAAAACTCACTCCTTTTCATCAAGATTTCATCATCAATTGCTTAAAAACAAATATTGGCACTAGCAAAGCGTACAAGCTGTTCAAGAATTATGTTGGTTCTTATTCAAATGTGGGTGCTACACTTGTGGACTTCAAGAATTTTCAGAGGGACTTGAATACTTACATGATTGGATGTGATGGCCAAATGCTTATTGACAATTTGTTTCGAAGAAAGGAGAGATGTGAGACATTCTACTTTGATTATGAAGTAAATGATCAAAATCAACTTTGTAGACTTTTTTATTCAGATCCTATTTCACGCAAGAGTTTTTCTTTCTTCGGTGATGTTGTTTCAGCGGATGCGACTTATAAGTCAAACTATTTTCATACTTTTCACTTCTATTATTATTGATGCACATGGTTAAATATTTGATGCTCATTCGTATCGAAACTGATGAACATATAGAAAATATTGGTGCACATTGAATGCAATGTTGATGCACATTCAGAACGAAACTGATGCACATATAGATCATATTGGTGCACTTTCAATGCAACTTTGATGCACATTGACACTTTTTTGTTTGATTTCTTATAGGTATGATATGGTTTTTGTTCCTTTTACTGGAGTTGATAATAACAAGAGCTTTATTACCTTTGGGTTTGGCTTATTGTTGAAAGAAGACATTGCTTCTTATGTGTGGTTGTTTGAGAACTTCAAAAAGGCTATGGGGCATGAGCCATATATTTTACTAACTGATCAAGACGCCGCAGTCAAAGCAGCTATTGAGCAGGTGTTTAGCAACGTAGTTCATCGATTCTGCATGTGGCACATTATGTTTAAGGTCCCTGTTAAGGTTAAGCTTGATTCATCATTAACGGAAGACTTTAGGAGGAGATTTAACTCTATTGTGTGGAGTAATGATTTGAGGGCCCTTGAGTTTGAGGAAGCTTGGCGTTCTATTATTACTGACTTTAGGCTTGAGGAAAATGTTTGGTTGCAAACAATCTTTGATTTGGGTCAATACTGGATTCCTGCATTCTTCCAAGGTTATCATATGGGTGGTTTGCTAAGGACAACATCTAGGTCAGAAAGTCAGAATTCTTTCTTCTCCAACTTCATTGGACGATCATCGTCTTTGATTCTGTTTTTGTTGCAATTTGATAATGCAATTGATGCACAACGTCACAATAAAAGGAAGCTTGACATGGAATCATGCATTTTAGTTCCAATATATGAGACAAAGATGCCTATTGAAGTTGAATGTGCATCAGTTTATACGCTTAATGTCTTCAAGGATGTGCAGGAAGAAATAATTGCTTCAGTATATGATTGTCGTCTGACAGATCTCAACACTCAAGATGATGTTAAATATTGGCATGTGAGTGGTACTATTGGCTCTGAATGTGTTGTGCGCCATAGTATAACAACTCAAGATATTAGTTGCTCTTGCAACTTGTTTATGAACATGGGTATACCATGTCGTCATATGTTCATGGTGTTTAATAATCTCAGGATTAAGTTGCCTGAGAAATATATCAACCCTAGGTGGACAAAAAAATCATCTTTGAAGCCTGCTTTTGAGATTGATGGGGCTGTCTTCAATGGTAGTGATGATTTGGATGATAAGAAAGTTCTGGTATTTGAGTTGCTCTCTGAAATCCATTGTTGCATTAATATGATTGATGATAACCCTGAAAAGTTGAAAGATCTTTTGAGTTTGATCAAGGAGAAGAAACAAGTGTATTCTAGAGAAGCATGTGCTAATACTGATTCACCTAGCAAGAGGAAGATGAGTAGATTTGAGACATTCCTTGGTCCTATTCCAGAGGAAAATTTTGTTCTTCCACCTCCTCAATCCAAGAACAAGGGCCGGCCAAAAGAAGGTAGGTTAAAAAGCATTTATGAGAATGTCATCGTTGGTTCATCAAAGGATAAAAGGGTTTGCATCATTTGTCAAAAGCCTGGTCACAACAAGAAGACATGCAAGTTCAAGCCAGAATCCTTACTAGTTGTTTGATTTTCACATTTCTTTTTTTGATGCACACTATTAAGACTTTTGATGCACATCCTTCAGATAATTGGTGCACATTGTTTAGAATTTTAATGCACATTTGTTATGCATTTCCTGGCGCACATTGTTTAGCACTCCAATGCGTATTGTGAAGATTTTCGAAGCACATTGTTAAGTTTCGATGCACATTTGTTAGGCGTTTTGATGCACATTTGTTAGGCGTTTTGATGCACATTTGTTAGGCGTTTTGATGCACATTGTTAGCGTTTGATGCAAATTGTTAGGCATTTTGATGCACATTGTTAAGCAATTTGATGCACATTGTGAAGCAATTTGTTGCACCCTGTTAACAATTTGTTGCACTGTCTAAGTGTCAAAGTGCCCCAAGCACACAAAACGATTCAAACTGTCTAAGTGACACAAAACAAGCACACATCTTACAAATTAGTACTTCAATTTTGAAAGAACATCTTTTCCCACTAGGTTGTACTTGTTGTCAATCAATTCTTTCAAGTACCTAATGCGGATTGTTTGCATTTGTTTCTCATCCCCCTGAATCAGATCACTTTCCCAGTTTGTTATTCCAGCTCCAAAATAAGTCTCCATGTGCCGCATAGCATAAATACCACAGTCTACTTTGTTTTTGGTGTCTCGCCATGGCATCGCTATTCTTTGAGCTGGCATCTTCCTCTGGTTTCGAACAATTGATGCTTTTCCCACTAAACCATGGCTTTCTAAGTAGCTTGCAAAATATTCCCTCTGATCAAATGATGAAAATTGATTTAGTAAACTGATGCACATTCAGTATAAAACTAATGCACATTCAGAAGTAAATTGATGCACATTCATTTGTAAATACTTACCAATTTCCCGGGAATATTGCCATACTTGTTCTTCATGCTCATATTCTTGGACGAGTTGTCCAGGATGTCATATCTGGCTTTTGTGAGATTGATAGCGATGACATAGAAGTGTTCTGACTGATAAATGGGGAAGACAAACTGCACAAAAGAACAAAAAAATTATATATCAACAAACTGATGCACATTCACACCAAAACTGGTGCACATATATTATAAAAATGATGCACAATTAACAACAAAATCTTACCAATTGTATATCATCCACCTTCTTGTTGTGCAACTTCTTTATGCCTTTATCCATACTTTCATTGAACCATGATTGACCATTTTTAATTTCCACAGAGTCCATGAGAGGATAAGTCTAGCAAAAAAGAGTTTAAAGATTTATTCAGAAATGCATTTTCTATAATATTTAGTATTGTTGTGGAGAACAACAAGAAGATATTCTTACCGTAGTATTCAAGTCGGGGAAATATCGTAGTGGTTTATCATCACTCTTGAACATTTATTTGTGGTTTAGCAATCTTACCCACCAGTCCATCACATCTTCTTCCATATATGAGTTAAAAATCATGCATTTGAACCGTCTCTTGATAAGTTGCACTTCTTCTGTTTTTACCACAATACATTCTGGTTCTGTTCCATCTACAACAATCCAATTGAACAGTTTGCTCTCAAACTCTTGCACAATCCTCACAATTTGAGCATTATCTTTGCGAGTAAATGCGAGGTTACGAGCGATTACGAGTTCATACCTGAAGATTGAGTTTTCTCTTGCATCGATCCTTCCATCTTCTTAGAATTTGCGATGAGCGGCGACTGGAATTCTCCTCGGATCGATTTCTAGGGTTTTTTACTGGAAGGTGTTACTGAGAGAGTATCGGAAAGAGGATGAAAAATGAAGCGTTGCTTTGGAAACCGCCTTTTAATGGGGTATTTATATGCGTGCTACGCATGCTGCGCGTGCTTCGCACGAAGCAACTAGGTGGGCGCGTGGACGTTTCAAAAAGCACGATCTTCGACGTGGCTTCTTTTTCCCACCATTACTCTCAGCCGTCCGATCAAAGCTTCCAGCTTTGATCTAACGAACGCGAAGCATTCGTTATTCTCTCTTAAGCCCCTCATTCCCACCCGAACCAATCTCTATTTTATAACCCCATATGTTATTCATATAACGAATATAGCTCAGTGATAGAGCTCGGGTAGAGGAGCAAGCCAACCCCGGGTTCGAGTCGCATAGGCGCGCGCATGCAAGAGTATTTGTTTTTTATTTGATTCTTCTGGGCCCATTTTACAGATTTGTTTCCTTCTCTCTTTGATTCTTTTGGGCCCCATTGAATTAATCTGGTTGGCACTTGAAATTTTTTTATAATGGCAAAAACAATTTAAATAACCCTAGCTTTGAGTTGGTCTTAAAAATATAACCCAATCTTCTAAAATGTTAAACAATATAAATGTTAACCTATCCTTTTTTTCCTCTTAATTGACATGTTAACATATTTTATAGAAATAATTAAGAGAAAAAAGGTTAATATTTTAACTCTTATTTATACTACTCCCTCTGTCCCCTTTTATAAACCTCATTTGCTTTTTCAGCACTATTCACAATTTGAGAGAATCTTCTCGATTTCTTCCAATATATAACGAAAAATATGGTCATATAGGGTCTTGTTTGATTCGTCTCAATGACTACTTTAACAATATCAAATTTTTATATTTTTTACTAATATAAACAATTAGAGATATTAACGAAACAAAACGTGCATCGGCATCCGTACCGAAGTCAAATGGGGCTTATATAATGGGACGGGGGAGTATGAGTTATTTTTAACTACAAAAATACGGTAGGTTATATTTTTAACACCTACCCAAAATTTGAGTTATTTTAATTATTTTTTCCTATTTTATTTTCCATTATCTTCTTAATTATTCACAAATATAATCAATTCCCTTGCTTATCGATTTGACTTTCTCCATTTCTATTATCTTCTTCGATTTTTTTTATTACATTTAGTATTGCAATTATTATTAATGAATTTTGTATTTATTTATGTACATATATAACATTTAAAACCCATGGTTAAATTCAAACTTACAAAAAATAATACATGTCCGATCCTAACATACTTATTTTCATTGTTAGTTAAACCTATAGCGATATCACGTAATAAAAATAATAAAATATTAAATTTATTACTTAATATATACTTGTAAATTGTTAAAATAATTATTAGAATAATATAAAATTTTAATTAAAATTTTGCACATGGCCTCTAAAATTGATTCGACGGCCCCAGTGATCTACATAAAATTGTATGAATATGAGTTATTGACGTTTTGTGGATTGAGTCATCCAGCTGGACTGAAATCAGAGTCGACTCAGCCAATGTTTGTGTTTTTATTGCATGCAGTACGTTGTTCAATAATTCAATAGGTCTGCATCAGTCACTGTTGGGAATTTGTTGTTTTCATATCACTATTTGTATATATCTTATTGTCAATCATACGGTGTATATACTGTATATAATTAAATTTGTTTTTGACGATGAGTAATTCACGTAAGATTTCACATCATCTATAGATTGCGTGTACGATGCGATCCAAATAATTCACGTAAGATTTCACATCAGCTGCATGTCTATATGTCGACGGAGATCGACCCCTATGGTAAATCATTGTTAAGATCGAATTCGATATGGATCATATTTAACTCCGAAAAAATAACTATTTTACGTTAATAAAAATAGAAAAGTTAGGGGGAGAACAACTCTTAAAAAAGAATAACAAGTTAATGTACATAATTTGGACGGTAGTGTTCATAATCTGGCGTTCATGTCTGTTTATGTAATTTTAAAGGAAAAAAAAATCAAAATTCACAGTAATTACAAGAATGTCACCGCGTCCCTCACTAAAAAATTTAAAAAAAAATTCATCGTCCAGATTATAAACATTATCATCCAAAATATAAACATTGATATATAATCTATGAACTCGAACTGTTTAAAGTTGGTTTGTAAAAGGTGTTCTCATCAGAAGTTTTCTTTTAAGTAAGATAGATAGTGTATATCCAATTTATTTCTAGCCAACTTCTTCTCAACCGAAATTGAGCTTGTATTCAAAATGTTCCACTCCAATTTTGCAGCCTACAAGCTCGTAGGAGACGAGAGACCCTCACAAGTCTATGATCATTAACACAACACAACAAAACAAAGTACGGAGTATTCAAAAATGTTTTTGATGTCATATCCCTAGCCTAGCTAGCTAGGGAAAGCGTCAAAATGCGACAGTATCCTAGTATAAAACTATGATACTTGTATGTTTATTTAGACCCTTGCTAAATACCGCCCGGGCGTTTTCTAAATAACGCCCGGTCTCTCGCGTTCTGCGAGAGAGCGCATCCTCGCAGAACGCGAGGATGCGTCACCTCGCAGAACGCGAGGGTGGTTTTTCCCTATAAAAGGGGAAAAACCCTACTCGGCCCATTTTTTACCTCACACACAATTTTCTACCGCCGCCTCTCACCATCTCTCTCGGTTCAAACTAGTTTTTCTTCCTCTTTTCACTACAAATCTCCATATAAGGTATGTTTCTTATACTCTTATGCTTTGTAATGTTGTTTCTAGATGAATATATGTTGTTAGTATAGGAAATTGCATATTATATGATGTTTTCATATTGAATGTTGATTTAGAAATGGTTGTATAATGGATGAAAGATGATGATTTTGAATTATGGTGGATGAGTGGATGTTGATTTTGAATTTTCGCCTGAAATTCTCGCCGGAAACTCATGATAATGCAAATTGACGCAGAACGCTACACCCCTCGCAGAACGCGAGGGTCATGGTACTCGCAGAACGCGAGGTCATGCCCTTCGCAGAACGCGAGAGTCATGCTGATCTGCTACTATGATTATAAGCATTGTTGTTGTTTGTATAGATTATGAATTTGATTGAGTATGTAACTATAATTTGGTCAGGTTTGTGATTATACAGATGTCCAATTCCAATCAAGAATCTGATATTTCTGATATTAGTACGGTGTCTAGCATTGGAGACAACTTTGATATGCTTGAACGGGAGAGACTTGAACGGGAGAGACAAGAACGTGAGCGACGTGAACGGGAGAGACAAGAACGTCAAAGGGAGAGAGGGGAACCATCCACTAGACCAAGGATGACCGCACGAGAATTCAGGAACCTCTTCAGGCCGTTCAACCCTCGTCGTTAGATCTTTCTTTTGAAAATTTATCGACCTTCTTTGTTTGCTTGTTCCGTTTAATGTTGTTTGTTTAGAATTACTTATTATGTTGAACCTTATTATGTTGCACCTTTGAAGTGTTGAACCTTATTATATTTCTTTATTTATATGGTGTGTCATACATATTGCGACCTCGTTCGGTTTTCAAACTAGGTTTCACTTCCAAAGGAAGAAATCTTAATTTCAAGTTACACACATGATCAAATAGACATTATAAGGATTGAAACAAAGTTTCATTCCATTTCGATAAAGTTTCGATGACGTTTTTGCCGAATTGGGCTTTATCGCCTTAAAAAAGACACTAAAAATGTGTTATTTTGCACACTTAACTACAATGCTTCTGTTAATACGCTTTAATGTGCATCCTCGCGTTTCCTAAATAACGCACCCTCGCAGAACGCGAGAGTGCGTCCCCTCGCAGAACGCGAGGGTGCGTCACCTCGCAGAACGCGAGGGTGTTTTTTCCCTATAAAAGGGGAAAAACCCTACACGGCCCATTTTTTACATCACACACAATTTTCTACCGCCGCCTCTCACCATCTCTCTCGTTTCAACCTACTTCTTCTTCCTCTTTTCACTACAAATCTCCATATAAGGTATGTTTCTTATACTCTTATGCTTTTTAATGTTGTTTCTAGATGAATATATGTTGTTAGTATAGGAAATTGCATATTATATAATGTTTTGATATTGAATGTTGATTTAGAAATGGTTGTATAATGGATGAAAGATGATGATTTTGAATTATGGTGGATGAGTGGATGTTGTTTAATGTTGAAATTCATTAGGGTTAGGGTTTTTGATTAGGGTTGTTGATTTTATTTAGGGTTTTGATGTTTATTTGGTAATTTACTTAAATTGATAGGTATTTTAGCTAAAATATTGAATTTTCGCCGGAAAATCTCGCCGGAAACTGTTGCCGGAAACTCATTATAGTGCAAATTGACGCAGAACGCGAGGGGTGTAGTATACTCGCGTTCTGCGAGGGTCATGGCACTCGCAGAACGCGAGTGTCATGGTACTCGCAGAACGCGAGGAATTGACATAAGAGGAAATTCTTTCCTCTTCTGCAGATTTTTATTATATACTGATTTTACTTTATATAATGTTATATTTATATACTGATTCTACTTTACATTTTTTTAGGTAATGGATCTTCCTGGACGTTCAACCCGTCGAAGAAATAGGAACGCTGTGAGAGAAAATCCACCGGTTGAAAATGCAAAAGGGAAAAGGAGAGCAAAGAATACAACACCGGTAGAGCTCTTCCCCGAGGGGCTCCCCGACGTTGATTATCGCCCCATAGAGCGGTACAGTGGTGTCCATAGTTATGCCGGGGAAGACTGTTCTGTGCCTAGTGGGATAGAACGAGCAGATACATATCAAGGGTATCGAAATGATGATTGGGACCTTTATTCTCAAGAGTCAGTTTCATGTGCACAACCGTCAACTCAATGGGCACCACAATCAACTCCATATGAACAATCGGGAAGCTGGGACAATTTCATTCCTCAGTATGCTGTAGTGGAAGTTGGACAAGGGTGGGGTGGACAAAGTTGGGTCGGTGGACAAGGGTGGGGAGGTGCATTTGGTGAGGGAAGTGTTCCTGAAGACATGGGTCAAGGAAGTGGACAAGCTTGTTCTTCTTCTTACAATCCTCAACCAGAACCGATGGAACAAGAGTACCAGGATGAAGGTGTTGGGGAAGAACACGAAGAAGAAGGTGATGATGATGATGATGATGATGAAGAAGAAGAAGAAGAAGAAGAATTGGTCCAGAAACCAACAAGAAAGAGGAAGTCCAAGAAGAATGAGCCAAAGTATGATCCTGAGCTCACTCATGCCACACCTGGCGGCCACAGACCGTGCATATCAACTGAGAGCACCATGACATTAGTTCCAGTTTAAGAATTTAAAAAACCATCTCCAGTTCAACATTACATTACAAATTCAGCGAATAAAACATAACTTCAACATTACATTTCAAAGGCGGCACATCGATGTGACACAAGATCGTGCAAAGAAAAAGCATCTCTTTCAGCGTTTCGCCACCAAGGAGTAAACACATGAGGTAATGGGCAGTTTTCTTCAAGACGCAACTACAAGAAAACAACAACGTTAGGAAGTTGCATATTAGATAGTAATTCATAAGTAGATCCAAAAACTTACCGGAACAAAATGTCTCTCACTCTGAATATAGAATAAGCAGAACGTCGGAAGTGTGTCACCATCTTCTAACCAAGTAGGACGTTGTAGAGGAAGGTAAGTGTAGTTAGCACTTTTTCCCACCGTTACGAACACTATGTTGAATGTGGATGCCACAAGGCATCCCATTTCCGGGGTAGCTAGCCAGTGATCTTCTGGAGCCCTTCCTATTCCTTCCCATGTCAGTTGGTGTAAAGCGCTCTCCAAAGTTGGTTGTTGTGGAGGTCCAATCCAAGTTCCTTGAACTAGGTGCCAAATCTCTTTGACCTTAGCTATCATCAAATCTCTTACTTCCCTCCATAAGTGTTGGTTGTCATGCAATTCATGAGCTATTGCTCTAAATCCACAATTTCCATCTCCATTTACCTCAAACCAACCATTCACATGGGTGCGCATTGACGCGGGTATGTGAGACTTGTACTTGCCAATCACCTTAATCTTTGGTTTCTTGAATGTTTCAGAATTAGAAGCATTTTTTTGCTTCTTTGGGGGTGTTTCTTCCAAATCTCTAGCATCCATCTCAACATTAGTGTGCTCCCATGCAGACGGTCTTCTTTGCGTTGACCTAGGTTGTTTGTTAGGAGCTCCGACTGGACGACCTCCGGTGTGCTTTGAAATAGCCGGCTCTTTTAGAGGAGTATTTACTTTCCCAATGTCTAAAACAGTTTGTGCACACTTTTCTTGATCATGGGGGCACAATTTCGGAAACGTTTCCTCATAGAAAGTCTGAAAAAGACGCCTTGCCACCTTACTCTTAACTTCCAGTATGCCGGGAACATCAACTTCTTCCAAACTCAAAGTACTCCAGAAAGGGTGCAACTCTGATACTCTTAGTGGTCTTTGCTCCTTCCAATGTCTTACAATCTGA
Source organism: Oxyria digyna (assembly GCA_029168935.1). Lineage (NCBI taxonomy): Eukaryota > Viridiplantae > Streptophyta > Magnoliopsida > Caryophyllales > Polygonaceae > Oxyria > Oxyria digyna. The sequence continues at coordinate 30,401,453 of JAPVLV010000011.1, read as the reverse complement.
TGAACACACATCAACCCATCTCTAATCTTGATCCCGCAGCTACAAAACATATTAAAGTGCGCACCTAATCTCTCCCCCTTCGTGTATTCCTTAAGCAAAAATTCTATGCATTTGTAAGAGACTTTGAACTTCAAGACTTTAAACAAGTCGGCCCCTTCAACAACTGTGAAGCTCTTATTCAAACTCTCGGTGAAAGACACAGTAATCTCCTTAAGTTGGTTCTCCGCCATTGTTTTGTATTCTTTGAACATTGTGTCTAGCCTAGCATTTCCACTTGACAAGTATGACTTAAGACATGAATGTGCTCCTTCAACTCTAAAATGTTCGAAAAACAATAAAATGCAAATACAAATCAGAACCTGTGGATCCTTCTGTAATGTGTAACTCCTCGCGTTCTGCGAGGTGTGTACACCTCGCGTTCTGCGAGTTCATACATTGTTCCAGGATCTTTGCATTCGAAAATGCATCAACACTGAATCAAGGAATTTACTCGCGTTCTGCGAGGTGGTATGCCCTCGCGTTCTGCGAGGTGTGCATTACAGAAGCTCTTTTTATCATATGTAGGAGGTAGACATAAATAACAGAACATACCTGTTTGTCGTGTTATTCCCGAGAGTGAAGACATTATCCGTCCATGCTGAAACAAGTCTTTCTTTGTAACGGTTTAGCCAATTCGTTCTCACGTACTTCAATACGGCTGGATAAGCTCGCCATTCGTCCTCAAGTTTCTTCAAAGTACTCTTGTAATCTTCTTCAGTGGTTTGTTCGAACACGTTATAATAATCATTTGAAATATGAACCCCCAATGCTTGTGTGCCCATAGCTATCTTGGCTCTCGCCTCTATGTTCTTCCTTACATGTCGCCTACATAAGAGAAACTTTGCATTTGGCCATAACTTGTCTGTTGCATTCATAAGAGCCATCTCACGGTCAGTGACGAAGCAAGTAGGCGATGCTCCTATTCTCAAATACATCGTCTGCAGCTGCTGCAACGCCCATAAATAACTATCCTCGCTCTCAGCCTCTAACCATACCCCGCACACAACAAAATTCTTCCATGTAGAAGTCAAACCGACTATCTCCAGGAAGGGAACATTGTACCTGGAACCAAAATACAGTAAGATAAATACAACATAAAAACAGAATGATAAATACTTACCTGTTCGTGCTATAAGTCGAGTCCATCAAAAGGACATATGGAAACGCCTTTAAGAGTTTCATTGATTCGGGGCTAGCAAAGAACAAGTCGCCTATTAACGAAGGGTTCGTTGCACTTGGCCTATACTCCATGAAGTAGTTGCTCTCTTTGCATTGGTGAAAGAATTCTTGAACCACGGTTCTACCTTCCATTTCCTCTTCCCTTATATGTCTTACCAAATTGTACACTTGGTTCTTCTTTGTGCAACTTCCGGGATCCTTGTTTATCTCAGTGTAAATCTGATTTGGAGAACAATGTGAAAGTACCATCTCACGAACCTTTTTCTTTTGATCCGGGGTTGGCCTCCCGGCAAATGCATTCCCGACCAAACTATCTCCAATAGGATGGTTGTGCAAACCACAAACAACCACTAATCTCCAATTCTCTTCAACCCGGTTCTCCATGAGCTTCAACTGAAATTTACACCCCGTTTTCTTGCTCTTTGTGTTTGATCTAACACCGACACCTTTAGGCCTATGGCTTCCCCCTTTCTCACAAATGATTTGAATCTTACCACTTTGCCCCAGTTTAGATGGTACAGTCCTTCCAATAGAGATCATAAACTTGTGTTGCTTTGCAACATTCAAAGCCCACAAATGACCAATCTCCTTAGAGGCAAACACTTGCTCCGTAGTGAAATATTCCGAATAATCCCTAGAAACAACCTCTTCCTCACATACGGGACTATCAAACTTTGGTGCAGTGCGTAAAGAGGGAAGAAAACACATCTCCTCTCCTACGTTTGTTGGTGGGTTAGCAAATTGTGAATGAAACGCATCATAGCTTGATGGCACCTCATATGTACATGGCAATTCACAAGTAGATGGCACGGGCAACTCATAAGTAGATGGCACATGTTGTTCATATAAAGATGGTTGATGATAATATCCAAAGTCGTCAATCCCTAAATCAAATGACGGTGGCGAAACGGGCACCGTATTCCGCGAGGGGTAGGTGTAGTCATTCAACTGGATTGCATTCAATCCAGTGAACAAAGAAAAATTCACCTATACACAATGCTTCTGTTAATACTCTGTAATGTGCAACTTCTCGCGTTCTGCGAGGGAGGCACTTCTCGCGTTCTGCGAGTGGCTTCCTCTCGCAGAACGCGAGAAGTTGCTATTTCCTGAAACTAGTTACTGAACGGGATAATTTAACATAACATGAGTTCCTACATTCAAAACCATAAAAACCCTAAAAACATGAACACATCTAAGTTTTTGACATTATATGCAAAAGTCATCTCTTCAACACTTACCACTACTACTAGATTTAACATGAAATACAACATAATAAGTTCATTTTAGCTCTTAATGGTGCAAAACAAATTAAAATTCAAAAATTAAGTAAGAACATTACCTCATTTGAATGGTAACTTGATGAACCACCATCTTCATTCCCTCCTTTGTTGAATTCCTCTTCATCTTCCATTATTTTAGGTGTTTTTAGAGTGTTTTGAAGTTTTAAGGTTTTGAAAATGTGTTTTAATGGAGGGTGAAAGAGGTGAAAGATGATAAAAAGAGGTGTTAGGGTAGGGTTAATAGGAGTTACGGAATACTTAAAATAAGGGGGTAGTTATTATAGTTAGGTGGGGACAAGACATGTAGTAATGGCGCACAACAACGTCAATCTGACATGCTAAGCTCGCGTTCTGCGAGGACACGTACACTCGCAGAACGCGAGGACACGTGCACTCGCAGAACGCGAGATTAGCATGCATGTAATTAACCTAATTTCTTGCTAATCTCGCAGAACGCGAGTGTACGTGTCCTCGCAGAACGCGAGTGACCCGGCGTTGTTTGAATAAAGTACCGGGCGTTATTTAAGAATCATGTTTATTTATGTATCTCTATTATTTTCACTTCTCTTAAAATATGTACTCCGTACGGTAGTTTTTCCCAGATTTTGGGCAAGTATTCTAAAATTCGGATGTTTTTTAAGTTTCTGCATCACCTTTTTAAATCATAAGTAAATACCCTATTATATAAACAGTAAATAAAATTAAATCCCAACTTCCTTCTTCATTATGCTTCTTCCCAAAAACACAACCGCCGACAATTCTCTCCCGCCTCCTCCAACTTCGCTGCTTTCGTCTGCAAAAATTCTCCGGTGATTCTCAGAGATTCTCCCACAAGCTGTCGGCGCCTCTATCGCAAGAAGCTTCTCAGCACCGCCGACGTCTCCAACCTCCATCGCAAGATGCTTCTCAGCACCGCCATCGCAAGAAGTTTCATCTTCTTCCTACTGTCCATCAAATAGGAAAACCTAATTTCAAGAACACAGAAGCCAGAGAGAAAGAGATTCAATTCAGGAAATGAAAACGAACAAAGAAGAGAGATCAAAAACAGAGGCAAACAAAAAAACGCAATTGATTCTCTGGAAACATATACAAAAAGAGGCATATCTACAACAAATAGGATCTGCAAACACAATGCTAAGCGCCGAATCTATAAACGACACCAGCAAATCCATCGAACAAGAGGTAAAATAATGTTAATAATGATATAACACTTATTTTGTTGACAGATTATGATATACATATATAGTTTGATGAGATAGAATGAATCACATTAGGACTTTTATGAATTGTTTGGATATTCCATCAAGGATTCAGAAACACAGCTTTTGTTGACAAGTTTTGACAATGTATTGTTGTCAGATATTACTAATCATGATTCTATTGGTTGTAGACAGATGTTATAGAACATGATTATTTAGGTTGTTGACATATTTAGGTTGTTGACTAATGTTAAATATTATTTTTGAAGATAATAAATATAAGTTGTTGACAGGTATATGTTTATTGATTAGTTTTTATTAACACGTAAGTGAACGAAGCGCGCTACGCGCGCTTCGTTAGTAATTAGGAATATACATTTGGACCTGATTGAATATTGTTGACAGGTAAAACATAAATGCTTATATTCCATAGGCAAAATGTTGACAGATAGATTAGTTATACTTGTCTAAAAAAACTTTATTAAATATATTTGCAGATAAAAATGCACATTCTGACTGTCTCCTATGGCGAAGAAATACAAATCAGAGATGGCGTTATGGTGTCTGATGGGGGAATCATATCGAAAGCATTTTTAGTTGATAAGAACATTACTCTACAAGCAATGAAATCCTTGATTATACAACGGTTCAAACTAGAAACAGAGGAAATGAATCTCCAACTCTGCCATCTTGATCTGTTCCAGAAGATCAAAGTCAAATATAGTGTTGAGACAGATGATGATCTTGCGTCATTCATGGAAATTAATGATACAACACAAGTGGAATGGACTTGTCCACCATATGTATCAAGGGAATACATGATTTATGAACAAAAGATAGCAAGAGAGAATGGATGCAGTAGTATAGTGGCAGTTAACATGAATGAAGACATGTTTCTACCTATGGAATATGAAGTACCAACACAAGGGAATAGCGAAATTATGGATTGTGAATCTGCAAGCAAGATAATGACAGTAAAAAAAATAGGGGAGGATGAAATGAGTCACAGTGGAACAGATGCAGACTTTGTCCATGTGGGAAAGCTATTTGACACAAAAAAGAAGTTGATCGAAGCTTTGAAAAAGTTGGCAATGACTGAGAACTTTGCTTACAAAGTTAAAAAATTGGATCCAAAGCTTCTAACAGTGATGTGCACAGATACAAGCTGCAAATGGAGATTGAGGGCAATTGCATTACAAGACACTCCATTCTTTGAGGTGAGAAAATGTCAAAGAGAACATACATGTTCCTTTGACTTTAGATGTCAACATGAGTGCAAACCAACATACAAAATGATTGGGGAGCAAATAAAGACCAAGTAATGTGTATAAAAGTTTATGTATCATAATATCAATATATTAATTGCTTGAACCAAAACAGAGAACTAATATTAATATGATAAACATGCAGGTTTGAAGGTGTTAAAAATGGATCAATACCAAAGAGCATTTGCAATGATATGAGGAAGGAACATTACATGGATGTTAGCTATTGGAAGGCATGGAAAGCAATAGAACATGCACAAGATCTAATACGAGGAACACCCGAAGAAAACTATGCACTCTTGCCCATGTACTCCCACATGCTCAAAGAAGTCAATATAGGATCATACACATGCCTAGAAGTTGGTGAGCATGACGACTCCAGATTCGTGTTTGTATCTATTGGAGCATGCACAAGAGGATTCCAAATAATGAGAAAGGTATGCCAGTTTATAACTGCTGAGTAAACATAAATTAAATGACATATTGATTAATACAATGATTTATTGTTGCCAAATTAAATTAAACATATGATGACATAATAGAAAATGTAAACATTAGGTCTGCTTGTAAACATTAAACATATGTATATCCTGTCAACATTGATATTCATACTGTAAACAGGTTTTACACACAAAACTATTTTGGGTTTTGAGATAATGTCAAAAATTCTAATTCTGAGAATGATGTATACAGGTTAATGTTGAGAAGTTGACATTGTGATAAAAAATGTTGACAACATTGTGTTTATAGATTTGTTGACAGCTTGTAATATTGTGATGATAAAAATGTGTTGACACGCAAACCAAATGGTAACAGGTGTGTAATTTTGACAGATTGAGTTGAGACGATGAAAAGTTTATTACAGAGGTGAAATGTTGACATATTGTGATGACAAAGATTTGGAATGATGACAAGTTATCCTGACAGGTTGTAACAAGTTATTTAACAGTTAGGTATGTTAACGAAGCGCGTTACGCGCGCCTCGTAAGAATAATAAACTTACGAAGTGCGTTGAGCACTTCGTTGCACCTGAGTGAGCATTGTTGACAGACAAAGAGAAAATGTAATTTAACCATAGGCAAAAATAACACAAAAGCTGCACAAAAACTGACTTGCACACAAATTGGCTTGCAACAAACTGCATTCACCACAAACTGTTGTGGTAAACAGAAACTGTATTACAAAAAGTGGAATGGAAACTGTCTTACACAGCTGAAACCAAAAGTTGTCCTAAAAACCATTAAGTCTGAACAAAATCATTGTCAAACACACATAGCAACAACACACATATTACATTAAAATTTAACATTCAAGTTCAAGCTTCAGGTGTGTCCTTCTCAGATGGCAATGGCTTGAACTCCCATTTCTCATTAAACAAGTCAATCATCATCTTCTCCCGATGAGCCCTCATGTGTTCGTCATCCAGATCATCCCAACTGGTGCCAATGGCCAAAGACTCGATGAACTTGATACAGTATACACCACAATTCCCACTGAAAATCAACCAAAAAAAAAAAAGAGGAATCAGGAAATGAATAACAGAGGAACAATAAAGATAGAAAAATCTAAAAAAATCATATACTTACATCATCCCATCCCGAGGAACATCTTTGCGCCTTGACCATGAGAAATCCTTGTCCAAAGAATTAAGATGGCCAAACAAGTTGGACTTTTTCATAACAAGAGGGAGCATACGACATAAACTTTTAATTCTATTTCCACAATAAACATCATTGCTGATCTGCAGGCTGTAATCAAACACAGTGACATGCCACTTAACTAGGTCTATCTCCAAGGCAACCCAATGCTCATTTTCAAAGTTGAAGGGGGTATACACCCTTGTCACAGATTCAGACCAGCACCTCCCCTCATGTTTTGGATAGAGACCTATGAAGTACTTCTGGAAAAAGAGAAGATCATTTTCATCATCTTTCTGAATAAGAGCTTCCTTATCTGGATTGAAATGCCCATACCAGATCCAATCCATGATCACAACATCCTTGAACTTGTCACTGTTTTGGTTTATATGCTTCCGGAAGAAAAATAATGCTTCAGAGATGTGCTACATAACAAAAAACAAAAGAAAAAGAATAAAGTTAAAAGAGAAATAAAAAATAAAATAAAACTATACAATAGTAGCCAAATAATAAAAATCTGCAAACTGAAAGTAGAAGAAATAATACAAGACTGACAAACACAAATATGACTGATTGAATACAGGACAACAAATATACAAAACTTTTAAAATGTTGACAGGACATATACAAAATAATTAACTTACACAATCATTTAGCCACTTGGCTTTTCCAACACAACTTGTGCTTTTCAACAACAATTTGTTAAAGAAGTCCTTGGTGAAGTCAAAATCATTTTCCTTACGCCTAATAACCGCCTTCTTACCACTGCAACAAAAAGAAGAAAATTTGTAAACACAAATATGAAAAATATAGAAAATAAAATAAATCAGAAATATAAACATACGTCAAAGAAAATCATTCGTAGAACTTTTTGCGATCAATGATTCCATAGAATGAATAAGGTGGACGACTAGGCATGGAAATTTTCTTCTTCTTCTCAGCAGTGAAAGGGCTTTGAACAAGAACACTAGGGGTTGGGACCCTGGAAGACTTCCTCACTTGTTCTCCAACATCAACAGTATTTTTAGGAGACTTCCTCAGTTGCTCTTCTGACTCAACATTGTTCTGAGAAGCAAGCAACACTGAATCCAAAGTGTCTTGAGAAAGACTGATTCCAGAAGAGATGAGTATAGGATCCTTCTCTAAAAATTCAGGGATGCTGTCAAGATACTGATCAATACAGCCACTGTCATCAAGATATTGACTAGAAGAACACACAACATCAGAAGTGTCAACACCTTGTGCATCAGGTAAGCTGTCAACATCTGGCCCCAGTGTCATGTTGTCAGCATCTTGCACCACTTTCATGTTGTCAACATCTTGCCCCACTGTCAAGCTGTCAACATCTTGTCCCACTGCATTGTTGTCAACTTTAATGTTGTCAACTTCAATGTTGTCAACATATTTGGCACTTGAAGGAGTGTCAGCAATGTCTTCATTGGGCTCTACAAATTCAGCTACTGGCAGATATTCATCACTGTCAACTTTGGCATCCCCATATTTCCCCACAACACATCCACCAACTACAGCATCAGACATTAAAGGACTTTGAACACCTCCAGCTTCACCCAGGTCCCCTTGCTTCTCTGGAGCTCTATCTTTCTTCTTAGAACGGTCAGTTCCATCAAATACTGAAGAAGTCACCAAGCTGTCAACATTCTCATGTGTGCTGACATCTACAAAATCTTCAGATTCATATTGCGTGCTCTTATCTTGGAACGAGGCCTTGATGTTGCTCTGCATCAGACTAGGTAGGTCGTGCAACTTCTTTGCCACTTGAACCAACGTCACGCCATGTTCTTTGGTGGAAGATTGAACTTCGGACATGGCATCGCACAAAAGTTCAATTTTTTGGCTCAAAACTTCAAACTGTCCAACCCAAGCAGCATTGTTTCCTTCTATGTCAGCTGAGGGACGAACAGACGTTGTCCTCTCACTGTCAACCGAATCAGATGCAAGGCCAGCTGCATTTGTTTCCATGTCAACATGAAAAGAAGAAGATGACGGTTGAACAGATGATGGCTTACCACTCTCAGACGAGGACGAGAATTGAACAATAGGTGGGGCATCTTGGGCAACTAGATCTGGGATGTCTAACCTCAGCTTTCTGATTATGTTGTCAACATCAACTTTGACAGGGTCGTATACAACAAGGGTCTTCACAGATTCCTGCTTTGCCTTCTTCAATTCTGGCTCAGAACCACTAACTTTGAAAATGACCTTGGGGCAAGCAGCAGGCGGAGACTTCCTCTTCTTCATTACAACTTTGAGATTAGCAGAATGTTGTTCATCTTCAACCTTACCAGCAGATCTTGATGCTCTTCTGGGAGACAGATGTGAAGGGACAGCAGAAACACCAGCAAAATGCTTTCCAACTCCAACCTTCTCAGGAGACATTGATGTTCTTTTACGAGAAGAATTTGCAGGGACTGAAGAAACACCAACATGCACCTTAGAAGCAACAACTTTGTGCTTGCCGGGCTGATTGCTCTCACCTTTACATAATTTTGGAGATTTTCTTGGAGAGTGTTCAGAAAGAAGGATTTTTCGATTTTGTTTGGTGAGCCTACGTGTATAAGTTCTGACAACTAGAGGGGAATCTGTCAACAAAGTATAAAGAACTGTCAAAAAACAGAAAAAAAATGTCAACAAAACAAAACATGTGAACTACCCTTGGGGTAGGGGAATATGTTCAAGCACCCAAACCTACAAAAAGAAATTAAAGATTAAAAAGGAAAAGGGATAAGAATGTCTTCAAACAACTAATTGAGATAGAGAAATGATAAAATAAATACCTGGAAAGCAAGAGGATAACCATGCAAAGTATACCAAACTCTATCGTTAGAAGAACCACCTCCTATACGTTTTGCATTGACTGGAGCATCTTGAAAAGCCCGGATAGTCTCTAGATATACTTCCCTACCCCAAGGGTAGTTCACAAAAGCTTCAAAGTTGCTAGCAAGCTTTAGAAACTTCAATATGACAACAGAGCCTTTCCTCTGAGGCATCAGCACACCTTCAAGAATAATAAGGTGTGCTAGAACCATATTGCGCTCACCACTCGAAATGGCAAACTCTGCAATAATGTCGTCAAGAGTGACCTTGCTTTTGGTTCCAAGAGAACACTGAAAGACATCATCTAGGATGATGTGGCCTTCAAAATCAGTGCACTTCAAACCCGTGATTGCAGCAAAGTCTTGAAGGGAAAAAGACAGCACATTGCCTTGCATATTAAACCACATTTCGTACTTCTTCTCTGTCTTAACTGCACGCATTAAAGCGTAATGAACTATGTCGTGTGAATAGTTGAGCTGAGATGTCATGCTTAAGATGGTTTTGAAGACACCAGTAGAAAACAACAAGTTACTAACATCATCAAACTGCCCCTCAATCTGATCAATTACAGAAAATCTGTTGTATGTTGTAACCTTGGGAGCCACAAACAAATCATTGGAAGCCAAAAATTGTAACTTAGACACATCCATGACACCCTGTCAACAAAAAAACCAAATACAGAGTGTCAAAAAATATATCACAAAAAGAGATAAGAGCAGAGCAAGGTGTCAACCATAAAAAAAAAGATGTTGGAAATCTGAACAAGTTGTCAACATGGACAAGCTGTCAACAATAAAATCTCCAGACAAGCATACCATATTCAAAGATGTAAATATGAACAAGCTGTCAACAATAAGCTATTGAGACACAACAAGTTGTCAGCACGCCAAATTCAAGATGTCAACATGAACAAGCTGACAACAAATAAGATCTCAAGACACAATCAAGCTGTCAGCATGCCATATTCACAGCATAAACATGACAAAAATGCCAACAATAAAATCTCCAGACACAAAAAGCTGTCAGCATCCCATATTCAAGAACATAAACATGAACAAGCAGTCAACAATTACATCTACAGACACAACAAGCTGTCCCCCATGACAAATTCAACAACAGAAACTAAAAAACAGTAAAGAATCAACAAATAAAGTGAAATATTCAAAATAAAACACAACATGACATATTCAACACACATTTGCACAGTGCAAATGCTCTGAATCTGTCAGCAAACTTAAAAACAGTTTATAACAACAAAAAAAGCAAACATAGACAGTAACAAAAATAAAAAACCTAAAAAACACACAGATAAAGACGCATGCAACTAAACACCGCCTTCAAAATCTAGGTTTCGAACCAAAACGAACTCGATTTCAACTTGAAACAGGGGAACGAACACAGAATCCCAGAAATCATCCAAACTAAACAAATATAACAACAAATAGAAGAACGAGGGAGCTGGATACCTGATTTGATCTGAAAAACCGCCTGAAAAGCCAAAAAAACGGGATGAAACTGCTGAGACTGCGAGAAGACGAAATCAGAGAGAAATCGGGAGAGAACTCGAGCAAAGAAACTGAAGCGAAGAGCGAGAGGACGACGACAGATGCAGGGAGGAAGAAATCGCGGCAAAATCGAGAGCGAGAGGAGAAGATGAACGGTTTGCTTTTTTGATTTTGGGAGTGAATGAGGGGAGAGGAAAGAGAAGAAATGAATAGCGGGTATTTTGAAAAATAATCTGGAAGCAGCGCGTGGGTTTGGGTGGGGGTAGGATAGGTAGAAACTAAAGACTTAGTTTGAGAGTGCACTTATTACAAGTATAGAGTCCAATAGGACATTGAGGTAGTTTTTCACTTACATGCATATTCAGTATGGAACATCACTTGATTTATTGAATACACAACATGATAAAAGTGGTTAGTATATAATAATAATTAATAAACCTCTTTCAGTAGTAATATCTTTGTATACTTTTAGTTCGAACTTTTTGAGACTTAAAACCCTTAAAAAACATGTAAACTAGTGTGTGTCAAGAACCAGATAATACTTGAAGATATTGTAATATAGTGGAGTATATACGAGTAGTATATGTTGATTTGTATTGCATGCATGTACACTGATTTTCAGGTGGGTGACCGACCGATCTCTAGCCTGCATTGCAATATTGCGGTATCAATGCTATTCTCTGCATTTCTGATTAATTTGCTTCAGACTCTGTGACATCTACTGTATTTATACAAAATTGTCGTTCCATCCACATGCATGCCCTATATTTGGCATAATCGATCTATACTACTGTATTATGCTGCCACATTTAGGCTCTGTTCGGGAAAAGGTTGAAAATCTGTAATAAGCTAGCTTATTTTTCCAAAAAGCTTGAAAACTTAGCTTATTGTTTTCATAAGCTAGCTTATTTTTCTTTGAAAATGATAAAAAAAAATTTACTGCCGAACAGGCACTTAATTAATTAATTAATTTCTCTTCACACACACATATATATCCAGTTGCAACAATGTTAAGGAGGTACGAGTAATTTTTATAGATATAGAAAAGGATAAAATAGGAATTAATAAATAAATCTGATTACATATATACTGCGGAAACTAGTCGAATTAATGAGAAAAGATTTCATGAGGATGAATCCTTAGATGGAGATTGAGGATGATAAACATAAACGCTATAATTAATGCACACTCGTTATAACTTATGCTCACAGTATTTAGTGCATGAGTTATAATATTTGCATACATCGTCCTCAGTCCTCATATAAAGACTCATTTTCACCGAAATCAAACTCCGAATTAATCTCGCTTGAGTCTATAACCGCTATATATATGCCACGAGTAAGATCGGCACTTGAATCGTACTATGAGTAGTTTTTTAAACTCAAATTGAACTTTGTTTTGAATTCGAAATTGGAGCTAGCTATATACAGCGAGAGTGAAAACATTTGTAACAAGGAAATGAAATAGGTAGGTAGACAACACTGTATATATTGAAGAAACTAGGAAAAGAGCCTTTGTTTTCTTACTTTTCACTCATTAGATAAGACGAATAATTGTTCTAGTTACCTCCCTTTTATTCGAGAAAAAAAAGGCTTTAATTTGAATTCATTTCATGAATCTAACTTTGCAGCTATAAAAGTTGGAGTAGTAGACTAGCAGAGTTCACACATCGTCGTCTTTGTATGTGAATTCCGATATGATTTAAAATATAGATTCATTTTGTATCAGCCTTTCGAAAATTACAAAAAAAACATATCGAACGCTTTTTCAATATTGAATTTGAAGAGGTCAAACCATAACCAACTCAGTTAGAGCTTCGAAAAATCACGAAGAGAGAAAGATGAACCAGAAATGCAAATCCGATCAACAACTTAATCCACCTCATGGATCGGAAGACATATTTAAAAAGAGATAGAGATCATCTAGTTCAGAATGATAGTTCATTTTATGGTCCAATTGTTAAAAAGAATATAAAGAGATTGAAAATTGAACTACATGGATCCTCCCTGACTGTGCCAAAACACAATTTTCATTTTTAAAAAGAAATTCTAATCTACCCCTACACCATAAACCCTACGTTGTAGGTGATTCTGTTGGTTATGAAGAGATATTTTTTTTGGTTGTAAAAGATTTTAAGCTAAGCTATGTCATTCAGAGAGGGGAACGAAAAACGACATTTTATATTGAATTGAATTAGTTTAGAGACAAAACAATACCAAAATAGTTTTGAAGTACATAGTTTTGAAGTACATATGTCTCAACTTACCAACTAGGAATGCATTATGTTTCGGGTGCACATCAAGTAAATTTCTAAGGATAGGGTAAAATCTTTATTCACCTATAGACAAGTGAAGAAGAAATAGAAGATGCAGAAAAGAATGGACCAAACATGACTAGAACAGTAGAATGTGATCCAACTTGAACCTCATTTTGTATCACTATCAGTAGGGAAAATCTGGAATCATATGAATGCGTGTCTAGAAAAAGATCAAATAAATACCAACAAGCACGTGGTCGGGTGGTAAGGGATCTCAACCACCCAACATGAGGTCTCGAGTTCACCCACGCAACTCGAACTCTAGATGTAAGGGTAGTAGGGGAGTCCCCTAACCGCTGAATTAGAGTGAGAAACAAAAAAAAAGAAATAAATTGTATAGAAACCTAAAAGCGACAATAATATGATATTATTAATGGGTGCGGTTCCGGTGAGAATGATTTTTAAAGTGAGAATGACTAATGTGCACCAAAATATACTTAGGCTCTGTTCGGGAAGGAAAAAATAAGCTAGCTTATTTTTCCAAAAAGCTTGAAATCCTAGCTTATTGTTTTTATAAGCTAGCTTATTTTTCTTTGAAATTAAGTATAAAAATATATCTGCCGAACAGGCACTTAAATGTCTTTTGAAAAAGTGATGCACATATACAATTTTTATCTAAATATTCTTCAATTGCTTAATTGTTCTTTAAAAAATGAATGTTGTTCAAATTTTGGATGTTTTTAAGTTTGTTAACGAATGTGCACCAAATTAGTTGTGCACCAATTTACTACTAATGTGCATCATTCTCACGTTCGTATTTTAAGAGTTATTCTCACGAACACTTTCCGTTTATTATTATGGAAAAGATTCAGGTGAGAATAATTATTATTGTGCGAATTGCGAATGGATACACATTTAGGCGATTGACATGCACTTTCTTCAGTAATGACATGCACATTTAGGCCATTGACATGCACTCGGTCAGATTTGCATGTCATTGATAATATGTGAAAAGTACATGCACACACCCCGAAAATGCATGTCAATGGCAAATTATCAATGACATGCAAATCTGACCGAGTGCATGTCAATGGCTTAAATGTGCATGTCATTACTGAAGAAAGTGCATGTCAATCGCCTAAATGTGCATCCATTCGCAATTCGCACAATAATAATCATTCTCACGTGATCCTGATTCTATTATTATTGGTTATAATAATGCAAGTAGCAATTGTTTTGTCTCCATCCTCCTCCGTATGGCACAAGCTAGGCTACACTGTTTATTACTGAGAGCGAAGTGGATGATCGGAGAGGACACGTGGCAGTAGAGGAGAATCACACGGCCACGATCACTTGCCCGCCCACAACGTCAGAGGCTCGTCCTCTATACGGCGTCGTATTTGGGTATTTAAATGTTCAAATACTCTCTCGAATCTCTCTTTCTTCACAAACACTCGCCTGTGACGGAGAGAGAAGAAGAAGAAGAAGAAGAATCCCAACGAACCGCCATTAATGCTCACCTTCCATTACTTATCTTACCGTCATCTTTCTCTCAGTTAGTTATTGTCTCCTCTCTTCTCAGATTTCCGCCATTTTCGTCTATCTGAACCACGCCGTGTCAGTTGCTGTTCTTTTCCTCCTTCGCTGCATTTTCTTATATCTCTGCTAGATCCTTCTTTCTAGGCTTGCTTTCACTGTGAAATTTGAACCAAAAGGGGGACAATAAATCTAGGGCTTTTTCTTTTCCTTTGCTATTTCATCTCGGTTGGACCTCGGTTAAGGTGAAACTATTTTTGCTTTGGACTTGTCAACACCGCAATCTCCGACCGGCATTCGCTCCAGCATAGATTTCGAATCTCTATCTCTCTCTTTTATGCTTTTTTGGACTTTCTGAAAGGGCAAAAAAAAGAAAGTAGATGTCTGAAAATGGAGCGGTTACGCCGACAGAGATTACAAGCTGCCAGGGCTTCCTCGGCTTCCAGGGTGACCACGATCGTCGAGAGGAGCTCCGACGATAGGATGAACTCCAATGATAAGCTTCTCAGAGGTACCTCTCTCTGCTTTGATTTTTGACCTTTGGTGCTAATTTTCTAGAAATAGATAGAAGTTGTTGAGTAGTGTACTTTGCTAAAGGTGTTGGGACCGAATTGGTGGTACTAAAGTTTTCTTGAGTGGGTCGACATGATTTCGTCTCTATTGGACTGAAGTTTTAGGGTTATGATGATGAATTATTTTGCTATTGCTATGTCTTCTCCCTTACCCTGAATTTGCTCTTCTGCTCGCCACGCTATCTTCTTTACTTGTTTGACTTCTTCTCACATGAAACGCCTCGATCTCTAGACAAGGTAATTCTAATGAAACTGAATTTGGAGCCAGAAGAATGCTTTTAGCTACTTTGTTTTGGCTGAATTTAAGGTCTTTCCGTGGGGATCTATTGAACATTTTTTCATCCTTTGCATTCGTTGTGTAGATTTTGTGGATGCAATTTCCAATTTGGTTTTGTGGTTGTTCAGGTCAGCTTCATGCTTTGAAAGTCCGGACACCGGAATCTGATTCCAGTTCTCGTAGTAGGAATAGAACAACATTGGAGGATCAGGTATAAGCTAGCCCCTTGTTTATTTTGTTCAATCTTATCCATACAGATGTCCTTTAGTGTTAGTTATTTCTTCAGCAGTTTCTATATCTGAGTTATGGAAATGTTACAGTCTCTTTATTTGATACCTATTAATTGGTTATATGAACTTTCCATTACAGCTTGCACTTGAATTGGGCCGACCTAGGTCCGTATCACCATCTGGCAACAGAATGAGGAGTTTATTAAAGGAAGAGATGCTTAAAGAAGCCGAATCCAGAAGGCGAGCGCCTACTGTTATAGCAAAACTGATGGGTCTTGACAGGATGCCTTCCCAAAGTGGCATTGGCAAACAACCTAAACGACAATCTGAGCCTTTTAATGGGCAAACTGCATCAGCTTGTACATACAGACATAAGAAATCTTGCAAGAACCAGTCTTGTAGAAAGATTGCAAGGGAAAAAGAACTGTTTAAGGATGTTTATGAAGTTAGAGAGAGTTTGAAGGGTCAAGCTGATGGTTATTCATTTCAAACGCCTCTTAGCAGAAAGTATACTGAAGATGAGGTGGCTTTTATAAGGCAGAAGTTCATGGATGCAAAACGTCTCTCCACTGATGAAAAGCTTCAGGATTCGAAGGAATTTCATGATGCTATTGATGTTCTCAATTCTAACAATCATCTCTTCCTGAAGTTACTTCAAGAACCTAATACGTTGTTTGCAAAACATCTGCATGATTTTCATGCTTCTCCAAAATCTCATTGTCCAAATGTCCGAGATTCAAAGGCATCAAAGATCTTGGACTATAATATTAACGCAATCGGGGGCCGGGCAGGCAGAGAAGGTTCACAGAAGATTGATATTAGCTTCTCTCATCACTGTCAAGAGGGTGTACATGCTCATAAATCCCACAGGCATGCACCGGGTTCAGATAACAATGTTACTTTTTCTGATGATGGCAAGGAAGTTACAAGTGCAGCTGCAACAAAAATAGTTCTTTTGAAACCAAATCTTGAAAAGCCACAGAAATCTGCCAAATCATTTGCATCTTCCAGTCCTTGTGAACTTTGGTCTGATTATGAACAAACACACGACAGACGACATGACACTGAAGTATGGGGCAAGAAAAAGTTACCCATTGATCTGGAGTTCTCAGCACATAAATCTCGAGAATCTAAAGAGCTAGCTAAAGAAATTACGCAGCAAATGAAAAGTAGATTGGGTGAAGTTTCCTCTGATGCGCCTGTTGCAGGATATAAAGGATATTATGCAGATGAGAGTTCACATGATATGTCAGGTACTGATTCATCTAATGATTCAGACACTACGTTTCTAACTTCCCGAACTCCCTATTCTTCAAGTTTTCGAGGAAAATCCTCGTCATCTCGTTTTTCTGAGTCATCTGTGAACAAAGAAGGCAAGAAGAGGCTGTCAGAGAGGTGGAAGATGACTCACAGGTCTCAGGAAATCAGAATGGAGAAGGGTACAACATTAGGAGAGATGCTTTCTATGCCTGATTGGGAGATCATGTCACCAAAGTTGGATAAAGCAATGGCCGAGGATGGGTCATCTTGCAGAATTGAGAATAATGCCAGGCTTGTAGAACCAGTTAAACCTTTGGGTATCAGCAGCAAAGACGGATGGAAGGATGGATCCATCAGAACTTTATCAAGATCCAGGTCCCTTCCAAATCATCATCTTAAAAATTCGGAAACCCACAAGAAGCATGAGGTGCTTGTTACTGAAAGGTTCTTGGTTCCCAGAGAAGGTGCTAAACACAGCAGGAAGAAAACAGCAAATAGAGATTTAACTTTGAAAGAGGGATCATCATCTGAAAGTAGGAGACTAAGTGACAAGAAACCTCGTTCATCTCGCAGCTTGTGTAAGGAAATGGGAAATGCCGAGCAAGAAGACAACATTGGTGTGGAAAATATCAAGCATCTACACGAAGAGAAGGATTCTCCTGATTATATATCTGTAGCTCTGGAAGCACCAATCTGTCGGCTAGATACAGTTTTGAATCTTGATTCCACAGTGGATGCGGAGCACGACAACATCCATGTATGTTTGAATGCTGAAGATGATCTTTTACCTGTAGAAGAGTTGTCCACTGATTTACTTGTAAAAGATGATTCTAGTGCCAGTTCGTTGCATGAATCTTCTCCTCAGGTTTGTTATGCTCTATTGGACCAAATTATATATATATATATATATATTCATTTTTTACCTTATAAATGTCATCTTTTAGCCATATCACAAAGCAAACTGTTTGATGTGGGATTTATGCATGCCCACATGAGTTACATAAGCCTTGCATTAATAGTATAAAATGCACTTTTTCTAGTTTGTAAAGATTCACTGCAATAGAACTTACTTATTGGAGCCTGCTGACATAATACAGCATCTGTGTCTATGATTTACCACCTGGTGGATTTTGCTCAGTTTGTATATCCTTTTCCCGTTTTTTAATACTGAAGAGAATATTCTATCTGATTTTCTTCAATTAAGTTAAGCATAACATGATACATGTAGAAACCACCAAGAAAAAGAGAGACTAACACTTCCACATCTATTTGTAGAAACCTGCGGCTCAACCTGAATCTCCATCTAGCAGTAAAGAGGCCGATCAGCCGAGTCCAGTTTCAGTACTCGAAGCTTCTTTTTCAGAAGACCCCTCATCAGGCTCTGAATGTTTTGAGAGAGTCAGTGCTGACCTTCATGGTATGTTTATATTCCACTCAATTTAACGTTCGGCTATTTGCTCTCTTCCAGTCGACAAAACACTAAAACAGATAGTTCTTATTAAATTATATTTCATCACATATTTTCCACATTGCCTTTTTTCAGGTCTCAGGATGCAACTTCAGCTTCTCAAGCTGGAATCAGAAGAATATGATGAAGGAACCTTGTTGATCTCAAGCGACGAGGACGAAGTGTCTACCTTTTCAGTACAATCAGCTCGACCAACACTTGCTGAAGGCCATGACAGTTGGCAGGCCTCCTACATAACCGACATCCTTACCGAACTCCAACTCGAGGACATTGCCACATGGCACGCCTCAGAATGCCCTGTGGGCCCCTGGGTCTTCGAGAAGCTTGAAAACAAGTACATCAATGAGGAGAAGCCCAATTGCTCCAAACCGGACCGAAAACTTCTCTTTGACCGAATAAAGGAAGGAATTACTGAGATAGCCCAACACTCCATAAACCCGCACCCTTGGGTGAAGATCCATGGAAGTTGCAGAACAAAGGTACTCTTTTTTGAGCCCGAGCTATGTAAACTGCTGGCAGATCAAGCGACGAGTGTTGCTGCGTCAGCATTGCAAAATGATGTGCAGTGGATGGATATGGCAATGCACATTGATTGCATAGGCAGGGAAATTGGGAAGATGGTGTTGGAAGAACTTATAGCCGAGTCCATCTATGACAATGTAAACTAGTAATTTAGGAGAATAAGTATAGTTTTAACAGGATAAAAAGAACTTCTATGTTTTGCATATATATGTTTTTATTAGCTGAAATGTCTGTAAAATTTTCTAAAGCTCAAATTTGCATTTCTCTGTTTTTATTAGGGTATCAGTTTGCCCACAAGTTACTGATAGAATCATAGAACACACACTAAAAGCATCACACAGGAGATTTAGTTATGCTTTTGTGTGAAGTTTTTGTGGGTTTTTGTGGGTTGAGCTGAATTTCATTATGAAGGAAGAAATCAGTTTACATTGAGAAAAAAAAGGGAAATGCCGGGAGGTCACCCTAAGGTCTTGAAAATTTCAAGAAATGTCTAGAGCTGTTTACACCAGGGCATTTTGCAGAACATACAAAACCTCAGGGTTATCTTGCAGAATTTCCGAAATAAATATCATAAGAACAAAGTTGGCTCTTCATTGTAAAGAATCATGATTGAGGCTATTGCGGGCAATATCCGCAATATAAAGTCCCACTAGATATATTTTCAACTCAGTTCTGATTCAATTCTTCACATTCTTATCCATCATAACATGCATTTACAATGTCCAATGCACATTTCATTTAACAAGTGAAGAACATAAACAAAATTTCTGGGGCAGAGCAGAGAGCTACTAATTAAGCGTGGTGGCCATGAATAATGATTCAACAAGCCCGTGGCAGACAAAACATTACTCAACACAAATTGTATCTTAAACTTCAGTAAAACATATCATAGTCTGACAAAGATTCTACTCATAACATAAGCTTAAAGAAATTGTTTAAAATGTGCATTGAGTGACATGAACTAGTACAAGACAACTAGAGAAACCAAACCAGGCTGTCATCTAGGAACACAGATTCCTCTGACACCAGCATCAGCATCCTAGTCATAATTAACATGCAATCAAACCCTAAGCTAATGACCCAACATTTACAAATCACGCCTTAAAAATCGTTATGAGTAATTGGATACATGAATTTGGAGGGCGGTGGAGGAGTCCAAATCTGCGCGTTCTTGACCTTAGAAATGCTGGCCAACACTTCTAATGGTGTAACATCTCCGACCACTGTCACCTTCTTTGCAGCAAAGTCTATGTTGAATGATTTCACCCCTGTTTAATGGTCATCATTAACATACATAAGTTATATAATAAACGCTACCATTGGTTGCTCACGACGAATTAGCATTAACAACATCTACTGTAGATACCGTCCCAACAGAAAGAAACAATCACGCGATAGAAAAAAACGATCAAAACAACAAAAGAAAAACTACCGTCATCTTGGACCAGAAACTTTTAAGTTATAACCTTAGTACAAATAAGTACTATATTCAGAATTTTCTGATTTGATTCATGAAACTTTGTGTTCCAGTTGTGATATTTTATTCAGGAAGAAACCAGCAAGGATTATTGGTCCCTACAGGTTGGTAGATTTCTTCTATTACGATTTATTAACATCTGAATCCACTGACCTAACAGTAACAGATGATAGAAATGTACTCTCAAATAAGTATAACACATTTATTAAGTGCATCATGCAAACTCGTACGTCCAACAACATTAATTATAACACAGTTGAATAATTGATGAATTCATAGGCATTAGGCATAGTATCTTAACCTTCAACGCTCGATTATATCATACGTCTAATTTAAGTTATCCATTACATCAGAAGTCCAATAAACTTGGTGACATAATCATACAGTACATTTCTATCTAAAAAATAGTGAAACTGTTACACGATAAAAAATAGTGAAACTGTTACAAATTGCAAACTTTATAAGCATATATTACCTTGCATTCTAGAAATATGCTTTCTAACTTTTCCTTCACAGCCTCTACAGTGCAACGACACCCTTAAAACAACCACCTGTTTTTTCATAACAACAATTCATAACAATTTTATAACAACTCCAAGAGATTATAACTAACTTAGGCAAAAAATGTACTAACCTGATGATCAGAGGAAGGATTAGAAGGAGGAGGAAGAGGCGGTTTTGTCGAATTCGACGTCTTTAACTTAGGCTCCACAACAACAACAACCTCTTCATCTTGAACAGCTGCAGATGATATTTCAGTCTGCTCAAACGGAATCTTAAGCTTATCAAAATCCGACAAAACCCGATCAAGAAAACCCGACCCGAATTCCTCACCCGGGTCATCGAGCAAGTAGCGAGACGACTCGGGTGGGCTACTGCTCTTGATTGTGATCAGATCCGACGGTTGAGATGCATCCTTCTTGAGTGCATGGATTTCAGTTTTGGTTTTGATCTTGGAAGAGTTTTTCTTGGACTTGGACTTAGTTTTTTTTGGTGTCTTGATGAAAGGAGATGTTTTTGGGGTGAAGAAGGGTGTTGAGTGAGAAGAAGAAGGTGGAGTTGATTTGCTGACTCGTCTTTCATCGGCGATGATCGGGTTATGGCGGTCGATTGCTCGGCTTCCGCCTCCTCCACCAGACGAGCCACCTAGGAGAGTCACCGGAAAAAGAGAGGAGGAAGAAGAAGAAGAAGAAGGTTGGTCCATGGAGATTGGTGAGTAGATTGATGTGGAGGAATGTGAAGAACAAGATATATTGATTCCTTTCATTCTTTTTTCCCCTGTCTTTTCTTAGGGAATATACATTTATGGGTTTTTGTTGGAGCAAATTTGAATGTATTTGCTTGTGATTGAAGCTGAGTTTTGCATTGGTTACTTTTATGCTTGGAGATTGGAGGTGGTGGTGGGTATATGGCCAAACTTTGATATATATATTTTTTTATTTTTTAAAAGAGAGAGATTAATTGCAACTTATTACAAGATTTTTAAGATTTTAATGGTTATGATTCTCTTTAAGTTACAAATTTTACATCCAACTTTTATGAGGTGGAGAGTGAACCTAATATTCACATGTAGAATTTTTTTAATGGAGAATCACGGTTTCATGATTTTGAAGTAAATGTAAAATTTTGTAACGAAAAAAAGTTGTTTTTAGTGAATGTGATCATATCCAATTTAATTAATTTTTAAAGATTTCGTAGGACTCATCTATCAAAGTTCATGTTTTTACGACTTAGTCTGGGTTATTACTTTCGGAATGCTATCTTCTCTCGTTATTCCTATTTTTCTGTTTTCGGCATATGGTATTTCATTATGTTTAAGTCGCTCAAATATACCTTGTTCGAGAACTGAATGTGCACATCTTGATTCCTCATACATCACCTAAACGGTATTTATATTGAATGTTGTTATTGTTTCAGAAAGATATGTACGTGTATAGCATGTATGTTGATGATGAATGTTGGAGCTAATGCTTTTTTGTATCGATTTAATAGTATACTCCGTATGAGCCTTCTTGTGGTACTAGTAAATTAAATGACATTAGATGATGAAATTGATGGTGAAAAAGACGGTAGGAATTGGAATTGGGTTAGCTGGAGATGGTGAGCGGCCCTACAGGTTTTATGCCTCTGGGTTTTCATAGGTGAAAAATTGATTGTAATCTGTTGGAGAATTTAATTTAAAACTTTTGTAGAACATGGCTGAAATTGAGTATGTAGAAACGCCAACGGCTAGTAAAAACTGGCCGAATGCTCAGTAATTAATTGCAGATATTCTATAGATTTCGATCAATCATGGTGAATAAAAACAATAAATCAGTTTACAGGATGGCATGAAGGCAGCTTCATAAATTCCCATTCTTTCAAGGGGCAGGATTTGTAGGTTTTACAATTATTGAAATATCATTGTAATTACCATCTAATTAAGCAACTACTAGTTGCAGTTAGTTAGCTCCCTTGGACTCATGTATATATATGACACTTATGTGTCATTCTCTAATAAGAGAGTCCGTTATTTACTTTGTTCTCTCCCTACTTTCTGTTACGTTCTCTGTTTTCCATCCCCCTTTCTCGCCAACTGATTCTTGCATCTCGCCTCGATCGACAACAATCATATCTCAAATGTCTGTAACAAAAAGTAAACAAGTTTTCAAGGTAGATGGAATTGCCTCCTATTCACAACTTAAAATCATTTTGCCATTTTTATATAAAAGATATTTGACTTGAAAACCATTTACCAACCCATCCACTTTGTCAAAAAAAAACATCGTCATCTCCAATGGCTTGCTAAATTTAGCAAGTCAATTAGAATTATAACAAATTGAAATGACATATTATAGCAAATGTTATTTTAGCAAACAAGTGTAACACCAACAATACTTGCTAGAATTTTGTCATTTTCTAGTGTAACACCAATTTCTCACTCTTTCAATTCAATTTATTAAAGAAATATCATTTATTTAGTGGACCACACACACTTGAATTGCTATTTGGATTGCCAAATTTAGCAATCAAGATGGAGAAATAAAGTATCTCTAAAAGAATATTCTTATTATTTGTCATTTTAGCTTATTGTCGGTGTTTGATTTTTGCTATAAATTTACTATCTCCATTTATAGCAAGCCATTGGAGATGCCCTAATGTTCATCAAAATTTCATGTAAACTTTTTTTATGCACCTCTCCAAGTTAAATTTTGATATATGAACATTGATGTGCATAAACGTTCATCGTGTTTTTTAAAGGAAGTGGGTCGAAATTTTGATAAACATTTAAATACATTTTAATGAACATGCAAGCGTGCATACGTTCGCCTGGTACTTAGTTCTTACTGTTTGCACGGAAAAAACCCTCTAGAAGATTTATAATAAAACTGAAGTATTTTAGTAGATATGACAATCATATGAAGAGTAAGAAATGAATCTGATTCTTGAAGATGAATGGAAAATGGAATTTAGGTCCTTTAATGGTGATATGGATGGATGAGACACAAAGTCACTTTCTCCCTCTTCTTTCTCTCTACACCTCTCTAAATTCAACTCCATACCCTTATTGTGGAATCAGATGCCAATTTACACAATCCAGACACTCCTATCTTTTTTCTTTTGTTAGATGATCAACAGAATATATGCTCTCATATCTTAAAGTGGTATTGCTGCTGCTTTTACAATTGCCTCTTTCTTGTTTCAGATTCTTTGTGAGTTATTACTCACATGTGTTATGCTACCATTGTTGCCATCAAAGCCCACTGCATCAATTGTTCTTCAGCCTCCAAAATTCCAAACATCTGGAGTTTTTGCCTCATTGCCCTATTTTAAAACGGTAGTGAGAGTGATCCAAAAAAAATGTCGTATACAAACTATCAGGGACCAGGACTGTTATTAACCAAATTTTTTTATCAAATGTTAAAAGGTCATTTAATTTTTAAGAATCCTTCTATGAAAAGGGTGATTTAACTCGCTCGATGTCACAATTCAGAGTTACTTGCAAGTTGCAACATGAGGAAACGCTAATGCATAAAATGGCCATTAGAGTTGCAAGACTTTTAACATATACAGCCTCTCTCAAACATAGCCAACGAAAAACCTTTTTCGTATGTACAAGCAAAAAATAGGCCCTTATCACAAATAAAGTTATAAAACACGCCTAAATCAACAAAGTGTATGATCGCAAATACCTATTTCTGAAACAGACTAGATTTTCTTGTCTAAATGTAGAGTGGAGTCTGTTCATAAACAAGAAATACTATTGTAAATTTGTAATATATCTTCAGAGTTATTTTTATCTTATTCTTGAAAAACAACAACAATTGAAGCAAGAACTGGTCCACTGATGTCACTTCAAATTGATCATCAATTGCAACAACACACCGGAAAAGTAGCTGAATGGGTGGCAGAGTTTTTGCCAGAAAAAAACTTCATTTGCCTAGCTATCTCATTCTTTTGATTATTTTTTCTTGCAGAATATATACATGAAAGAAGTATGCTTGGAACTTTGTATTGAAACCCAGAAGCAATCACCCTAGTTTTAACCTAGAAGAGTTAGGAAGAAAAAGAAAACAGTATGTAGTGGAATTTTCTGACTTCAAGACACAACTCATCAGCAGTCATTGTCCTTGGGCATGTTTCCTTGTTCATAAGCAATCATACAAAATTGTACAGTAAAAGAAATACTCCACTCCGTAGTACCATGGCAGCAAGCAGAAGGTATGCATTGTAATAAAATCATTAAGGATTATCATACTATGTAATTCATGTCTAAACAATCTTGCACTATTGAAATAGAATTTTCCTGCACATTTTGAAGCGGATAGAGGCAGAGCACCCAGTACAATTCAAGCACAAACAAGAATAGATTTTCAAAACAAAAAGCTTGTTAATAGGGGCAGCAGCAAAAACTTCAAGAGTTTCATCTTATTCCCAAAAACTCATGACAAAGAAATTGTGTCACATCGCATAACAATGAGAACACCATAGTGTAGAGAAAACCCAAATAATGAGAGAACATACTTAGGATATGGAGGGGGTATCTACTATCTTGTCAGGCTCAACATTGGGTTCGTCAGATTTGCTAGCAATGCTCTGCTTCTCTGCTTCCATAAGCCGCCCAGTCATGGGATTGATTGGACGGGTGTCACGGGGCCCACCTTTACGAGCCATTGCTACCATGGGAGGGGGAGGTAGCAAACCTGCTCGGAACAGAATGCGTCCCACTGGCTCTGATGGTTGGGCACCAACTGATAGCCAATACCTACATATTATAACCAGGGGAAAAATTTAATATGGAAAACATTAATTGTAATCTACTTTGTGTTTACAATATGAGTATTTTATGAGTATATCCTCATACAGAAAGAAGTGGAGATGAAAATGGAGTTCAGAACAATCTTGCTTACATACGAAAAATATTATAAACAGAGTGCAATCAAAACTGGGTATTCAGGTCCAGAGCCCATATGATCTGATAAGTTTTATTTGTTCAGTCCTTCAGTGAAAGTAGCAGACTTTTCGGAAAAAAAACACAAGAAAAATGTATGTAAATAAGGGTTGTAATCAACTAATGCCTATAGTTGGTCTGAGCAGAAGAAAATAACAAGAAATATACTTCAACAGATGTATACAAAGACACTGAGGATTGGGTAAATTCCATGAACCTAGGAGTATGTAACCAGAGTTCTGCTAGTCTGCTACACCACATAATGGCAGAAAACACCTTAAATTCTTACTTCAGGGTGAAATGTACTATTCCATATTATGCAAGCCTTCAGGAAAAGGCACTTCTTTGTCCACCAACTAGTATCAGACAGGAAGGAAGTACCTTGCAAGTCAGAAAATTCATGCAGTGTTTTATAGAGAATACTATCTTCTTATCACGCTTTATGCTTATACTATAAGCAGAGGGAATGATACTCTCAAATGCATAACTATTTTAACAAGATACTACAGTGTTAACTTATAAGGTCATTCGAAGAAGAATATGAGAAGCTTTTATCAGAAAATTGGCATGCAACATCAGCAACTAGTATATTGAGTTGATCCATGTGTTACTAAATCTGGATGAATGCTCAGACAGGCGCAACAAATAGATTTGCGCAGAGTATTTATGAAGCAGTATCTGATATAGGCCCTCTAGGATAATAGAAGTCCCTGGGACTAAATGGATCATATCACCCCCAGCCAGCCCCAACAAATAGAAGTTCCTTCAGAATTGGGAAATTGCTGATGCCATTTGGGAAATTAAAACATCTGCAGACTAACCTAAGGGTATCATTCCCCAGAAGTTGAACAATCTTCATCCTAATGCCCTTATTGCTTTGTGGTTTACAAGATCAACTCCTAAAGTAGTGGAGAGTATAAGTTTGGTCACTATGATTAACACTATTCAATCAGATAATTTAGGCGTAGGAAAAGAGAACCACTTGCTAGTCCTATAGCTTCTCTTGATCATCAAATGTATGTCTTGCAATCAAAAAATTTGCAAATTCTTCAATCCAAAAGCATAGCAATTCTATAGTGTCACAAGGATGTGGAGTGAAAGAAACCCGTCACCTAGCGACACAAATGTCTTATCTAATAAAACAGCTCAGAGAAGATCATAGTAACATAACAGAAAAAGGCACAAATTTTAATTTTGCCAGCTACAATTCTCTTGATAATGCAACAGATGTTTGGAAATATGCAAAGATGAAAGACTAAAGATGAAAATAGTTACTTACTTTACTCGATCAAAATTGAGGCCCATACGTTTTTGGCCATCTTGACCTGCATACATATAGCAAGATGTCAATCAAGGGGACAACTCTCTAAACATAAAGAATTTTCATGTCTCCACTGACCCTTAGAATATTGACAATGCTTAAACATGACATCTTAACACAGAACACTCATAACAATGCCAATTTGAAATAACAAACAAGTTTTCCATCACTTCTGATATGGCTACAGTTCTCAGCAAGCAAATAAATATAAATTAAGACACCATTAATTACCATATGAAACAGGGAATGAGTGATAACAACTTGAAGATACCTGGAAGTGGATTATAGTAACCTAATACTTCCAAATGTTTGCCATCTCTTGGCGATCTACTATTGGCTGCCATGACTCTGTAAAATGGCTTGTTTTTGCAGCCAAATCTAGACAAACGGATCCTTACTGCCATCTTGGCCTAATTGCTTCCTAAGCAAAAAGAAATCAACCAAACAAACAAAAAAGAGAGGAACCGTGTTAGACTATTATCTTTACAATTCATCAATGAATTGAACCAAATTGTGCTTCAGAAAATAAGTTACAGAATCCATCTGATATTCTTACTAGATTTCCGGCGCCAATCCGAGGAAACAACACAAATTACATACTTTTAAATAGCACTACAAGAGGAAGAACAAATTTAAACAACAACATATACGATATGTGATACAGCAATCAACACTTACTGAGAACAGCAAATTACATTTAGAAGATAGAAAAAAAACAGCGAGAAATGAATAGCCAGGGATCGAATTTGAAGCAGGCGAGAGAAGGGAGAGATATCGAAACACATAGGAGAGAAATGGGAGAAGAAGAGGAAGATTGAGAGACTTAACTGTGAAGCGCAGGAAAAGTGTTGGTCGTCGGCCGGGGGAGAGTAGGCAGGCAGTGAGAGATGAGGTTTATGTTTTACGGTTTTGATTTGTTTTATTTTATTTCGTTGTGGGAAAAATAAGTGAGTAGCCACTCCGGTAGTCCGTTTCCTCGTTTCCCCGTTTCCCCGTTTTTCATTCCGTTTCCTCGTTTCCCGTTTCCCCGTTTTTCATTCCGTTTCCCCGTTTTTCATTCCGTTTCCTCGTGGGCTTCATCTAACGACCCATGCGTTTCCCATCCTCTACACGAAGTAATAAAATGTCCTGAGCCTCGAAGTAAGTCAGCTAGAAATAATTCGAGGATTTCGAGCCAGAGGCAAAACAACTCTAATTGAGCATGCATCGTCTTATACATCGCTCCCATTTGAAGTCAGTCATTGTTTGACATAATGGAAATCTTATACATCGCTCCCATTTGAAGTCAGTCATTGTTTCATTGTTTGACATATTGGAAATCTTTCCACATGTGCAGACCCTAAAAAATAAAAAAAACTCGACCACAGTGGGAGTCGAACCCACGACCTTTTGATCCGAAGTCAAACGCGCTAATCCACTGCGCTATGCGGTCTTGAATGAACACTACTCACAAATAATTTACAGAACATCTAACCCAGATAAGTCCAGTTTGCAAACAGGAAAATCATTTTATTAGTTCCACACTTTTACATACTAATGTTAGGTATCCAAACAGAAAACTATGTCGAATCTAGAACGATAAGACAATTCCTTTTAAAACCGTAAATTCTATATCAATAACATTTTATTCTGTTCGAGTGACAAATGCAGCTCCACAAATAGGATAACTCTGCACTATATATAGTGATATATTGAGCCAGTCTCATGATCAAGCTGAAGCACAAGGTGGAAGATCAGGAGGACACTGAATGCTCTGACATCCGACGCTGTGCATGAGAAAATGCTTCAGTGATTCCGAAGGTGGCTGCACAGTCCAAGTATTGTAGAACTCACTAGGATGGAACACACAATCTTCTTTCGGAAGCGGCTTTAACCCAGATTGAGTCGCTTGGATAAACATGTCACCTTCAGATCTTATGCAACCAGTCGCCTCTTCATCCTTGTCAGCTGCCTTCTCTGTGTAATATTTGAAAGCTATTTTCTTTTGCCCAGCTTCATAGATGTTACATTGAGAGAATATCTGAAAAAAGTAAAGAGGAAAATGCCTTGAGGGCTCAAGGCTTAATCTGTACGGAAAATAACAAAAAAGGAAATATCGATGACTTTAATAAACTCACCTGAGATTCCACACTAGCACAGACAGCATAGATGCCCCAATTTCTTGTGTAATTATTATACAAATGCACTTTGCCGAACCTGACTCGAGGGTGCCTCTGTTTAGTACCATCGAAGAAACAATGGTGGATTGTGATACGAATGCATCTATCATCAACATGAGACGGGTCTGCTCCTATGAGCATCGTCTTGTCGTGTCGTCCAAAATGACATCTAAATCACCACATCAGAAAAGTTCAGCAGAAGCCAAAAGAATTAAAACTTACAGCAAAATAAATAAATAGGGAAGTAACTGGCCTTGATATTGTAATGTCTGTGCTTTTCCTGGTGATATCTATGAGCCCATCATCATAATCATGAAGAGTGCAGCGATCAATCCAAATATGTTTCGAATTGGGCTTGATCTGAATTCCATCTACATCAGGTCCCCTTCCACCTTCAAACTCGAGATTACACACTATCACATGTTCACATTCCTTCAGTCTCAATCCCTTCCCAGTAAGCTTGATCCTCTGTCCTCGTCCATCAATGGTTTTGTAAGACGACACATTCAGGTAAGAGTTGAGATGAATGGTCCCTGAAACTTGAAAGACAATCCACAGTGGTCCCTTCTCACGACATGCCGCTCGGAGAGATCCTGGCCCATCATCTAAATCAACAAAGAGGAACTAGTAAATCATCATGCTGCTTGGGTTGAATCAGGTGATTACATTCAAGAAAGAACAAGTTCTATAGCAAATGACATGCTAATTTATTAAGCAAAGTAGCATATATTTTCTAAATTGATGATTGAAATCCTGGAAAAATTATCTTAAAAATGCAATTCCTGCTACTAACTACTCCGTGCATAATTTTGTCCCTTTCATAAACACTCAGAATCAAAGGAAATGGACAGTTCATTTGTAAAGGCCAAATTCGCATAAAAACAACAGAATCACAGGTCGATGAAACCTAATTCGGCCTCAATTAGAGCTATTGCAGCAGAAAACCAGGAAGAATGCGAGTTGGATTGATGAATTCAAAATATGGTGTAGATATGTGAGGGAGAATCAAACCGTTAAGATTTTGGACGACATGAACGGGTCCGTGTAAGCCACCGGTAGCGTGACGGCCAAAACCTTCAGCCTGTCCGGCGAGGGCGCGGAGGGAAGAGTCGACATGAGAGTAAGGCAAGCAGTGATCCATATAGGGCGAGGTCGTCGGTTGCGGAAAACGATTTGGCGGTGGTGCTGGTTGTTGTGGCGGAGGAGGATAGGGATATTGCTGAGGTTGAGGAGGAGGATATATATAGGGAGATGCGTTCGTGTTTGTAGGAGGATAGGTTGGCCGATTAATGCGGTGAGAGTTTCCCATTAATGGCGACAAGTTACAGACTCTGTCGTTTCTGCTTGACTCGTCTCACTCTTTGGAATTGAATGTTTGAGCTGTTCCGGTAGTTATTATGAGTGAAAAGTAGCAACTGGAGACATCGAAGGATGAAGGTTTCTTTTTGGTGCATCAATGGCGGAGGAGAGTTACACGCTCGCACTCTGCTTTTGTCGACAGACGACCCCAAAATCCCAAATTAAAAGTGGACGCGCGTCGGTAAACGCCAGTTTCCCTTCTGCATCACTTTTTTAAGTTATAAGAAAATACCCCATTTGCTGTCAACAAAATTTTTATCTGAGCTGTCAACAAATTTTTTACAAAGCTGTCAACAAATTTTTTAACAGAGTTGTCAATAAAATTTATAATAGAGCTGTCAACAAATTTTTAATAGAGCTGTCAACAAGAATAATAGAGCTGTCAACAAGAATAATAAGTTGTCAAAACGACCAAATAAGTTGTCAACACGAATAAATAAGTTGTTAAGTTGTCAACTCAACACGACTAAATAAGTTGTCAACAACATATAACACGAGTAATATTACAAAATTGTCAACATTGTCAACACTTTAGAAAACTTGTCAACAAACTAAATTAAAATGTCAACATATTTTAAAAACTATAAACACACTAGAAAAACAGTATATCTCCCTACTTTGTCTGTTGAGCCTAGATCATGAAGCATCTCCATCCCAGTTTCCTAATTCGAAATAGTCTGGTTACTTCTTCCTCATCTAAAGCAAACTTCACTGCACTGCAACAAAGCAACAACGCAGGTTCTTTATCGGTCCCTGCAACGAGCAAAACTAATCTACTTGAATGCAAAGAAATGATGCCAATAATAGCTTGTCAACAAAGTAACAAAAGATTTCATTCTCTAACTCAACTTGCAGCAACCTGTTCTTGATCCCCTTTGTGTAGGTAATCATACTAAACTGAAGGCAACTCCTCTTACTCGTCCAATCCCCCTAACTCAACTTGCTCTACAACATCTTTACCAAAAATGCATATTTTGAAGCATCAAACATTGTACCACTTGCCTTAAGAAGCAAATAAAGAGTTCATTCTCTAACTCTCATCAAATATATCTTCACAATCGAATAAGAAAAATGTAGAAATAAGTTTTGATCATTCATTTATTGTTGGAGTTCTTTATTGTCCTATATACTGACTTCTACATACACACACCTCTTTTATTTTGCTGCCTACTACAAGAATAAACAAGCATAACACCTCTCTTGATCTACAAAATCAAATTGATCTATAAAGCAACATAACATACCCTTGCAAATTGATCTACGAACAACATAACACCTCTCTTGATCAACAAATCCCAGCAAATCTGAAGAGCGAAAGCAAATTGATCTTTTAGCAGCAAAACAAATACGGATCTACAACAACACGAATCTCAACAAATCTGAAGAGCAAAAGCAAATTGAACAGATCTGACGCCTCCGGCTTAGGTGCGAAAGAGATCCCGAGACTGAGTCATCCGTAGGGCGGAGGAAGTCGAGGAAACTCTTCGGGAAACTCCGATGGTGTTTACACAGACTAGAGCCATTACCGATAAATATGTACGGAGTAACGAAGGCAGGAAGAAGGTAGAGGTCGCCGAATCTGTACTGAAGAAGGTGGATGCGTAAGCCGAAGTAGTACTGGAGAGGTGGGGGCCTGGAACTTCACGAGAGAGTGATGTGAGGAGAAGAGGAGAGAACACAGCTAGGAAGAGCGTGTTATATACGGTGGGGTACTAAATTAAAGCTTAGTTGTCTAGTGCAGAAACTTATAATTTAATACCGTTAGAGGTATTGGACACAAATAATTCTCGGTAAACGACGTCGTCGCGCTTACTATTATGTTTGGGCCTTTTTGACGGGCCCATTTCAAATTTATCCAAATAGGGCCCATTTAGGAAATCCGACTCAAAGCTTCCGTCTCCCTGAAAATCACTTTCGTTTTCCCATTCCCCAAATCGAGAGTTGTTCTTCGTCTATCAGCAGCGACATTCTTCAATCAGGTAACTTGCACGATAGCACGAATTTCATTACGATTTTTAATCTTCGGGCTCCTGGATTCGTTTGATCATTGAAATTTAGGGTTTTAGGTCAATGTCAAAATTTTAGGGCTAGGAATTTTGCGATCCCCGAAGTTCCTATCTGGTTATAAATTGAGCTGGTTTTGAATTCAGGGAGATGGGGTTCATAATGGAGTTTGCGGAGAACTTGGTGTTGAGACTGATGGAGGATCCAAAGGAGAGGGATAGGAAGTTCAGGGAACATTTATACACTTTGCAAGACAATTGCAAAAAGACTAAGGAAATGTGGGCTCTTCCATTGAGGCCGTACGGATTCTGGACGTTTGAGCGTCACAACTCTCAGCTGGCGTGGGATGCTCAGATTAGCAATGTGGCAGGTCGCAGGGACCCTTATGATGAGGTTCTTGAGTCTATTTCATCTTCCTCTTCCTCCAAGTGAGTTCCTTTCTCTAGGCACTACTCATTTTGTGCTTGTGGGTGTTTTTTGATTGTGTGATGTTGATTCCTCATATTATCTTTTTTTGGCTTGTTAAGCGTTTCTTTTGATTATAGTGAGGCTGCAGTTGAATTATCACTATCTGACTGATATATCTAGATCTTAGATTCATAGTCTTGTGTAGATTTGCTTCACTGCTTAATCAAGTCTCTGGCAACTCATTGATAAGGAAAAGTAGTTTGCTAAGCTAAAAAAAAAAGATACATTTCCTTGATTTTTTTGATATAATTTGACACTCATCCAATCCATTTTTTTTATAACTCGTCAAGAACGAGTGGAAATAAAGAAGCTGGTTTATTTTCTGTCTGACTTGGTTTAAGTAGAATCAATTTCTGATTCTTGCGTTTGTGACCTTCGTGCAGATGATTTGTCAATGGGAGCAAACAAATCATGGTTCTGATGGGGGTGTATTGAGATAAATACACATCCTAAGATGAAAATTTGCTAATAATATTGCCAGTCAGTTTGTTCTGTTTCTGATTCTAAACAAGCATTATGTATCCAAGATATTTGTTTTTTCATGTTGCCTTTTTCTTGTGGCTCTTGGCCGGTCATCGTTTGAGTCAATAATGATGTCTCTCTGTCCTTCAAACAGGATTGAGTGTCTAGAAATGTTGCTCTGTTTTTTCTTCTTACTATAAATAGGCACTTACTAAATACAGCTCGGTCTCTCGCGAGAATTAAAAAATGCTCTTACGGGAGATGTACATCTCTCGCGTTATGCGAGAAGCACATCCCTCGCGTAACGCGAGATTAAAATTTTAAATTTTAAATATTTTTTGCTAATCTCGCGTTACGCGAGAGACCGGGTTGTATTTGGTAATTT
Source organism: Oxyria digyna (assembly GCA_029168935.1). Taxonomy (NCBI): domain Eukaryota; kingdom Viridiplantae; phylum Streptophyta; class Magnoliopsida; order Caryophyllales; family Polygonaceae; genus Oxyria; species Oxyria digyna. Next base: position 30,367,326 of record JAPVLV010000011.1, on the reverse strand, counting down.
GACCGGGCTGTATTTGGTAATTTGAGCGGGCTGTATATAGCATCTGTGTATAAATATTGTACTGATAGTGTTATCCAAATTCAGTTATTGCTACTAGTCTTTCTTATCTACAAAAAATAATGTTATCTATAATTTATCTAGGCTGTGTCTATATGCACACGTTTTTTTTGCTAAATGCACACTATTCTGTGCGGTAACAATTGCAGTACACATCTGTGCGTTAACTCTTACCGCACCAAAGGACTCAGGGGCATTGTTGGAATTTTTTCTGAAACCTATACGACGCTGGTGCGGTAAGAATTACCGCACAGATCTGTGCGTTAACAATTACCGCACCAGATTAATCCCAGATTAAGAAAAAAAAAAAATAGATTTTCATTAACTTAAACCCTGTGCGGTAATTGTTACCGCACAGGAATTTTATTTTTTTTAATTAATAATTTTTTTAAAAAAAGTATTAAAAAAATAAAGGTTTAATATTTTTGTAATACTTTTTTTAAAAAAATTATTAATTAAAAAAAATAAAATTCCTGTGCGGTAAGTGTTACCGCACAGGTTTGTTTGAAAAAATGCCCGTTGGAATTTAATGCCCGTTGGTGCGGTAATAGTTAACGCACCAACGGGCATAAAATTCCAACGGGCATTTTTTGGTTGTATATATAGGTTGAGCTATCTTGTTGAAGTTTTGCAATGCACACTACAATGTCTTATAATTATGAGAGTAGTGAGGATGATGGTAACGACAATTGGATATCAGGGGTCGTGGAAGAAGAATACGAAGTCGATGAAGAAGAGGAAGTGGACGAAGAAGACGAAGAAGTCGATGAGGAAGTGGACGAAGAAGAGGAAGAAGGCGAAGCAAATGTATCAATTGCATTAGACGATTGGACTCCGTTACCGATTTTGGTTAGTATATTATCAATTTAAATTTTGTATTTAATTGCATGAGATTTAGGTTAATTAGTTAAAATTGCGTATCTAAGTAATGTAGTTTAATCAATATAGGAAGAAGACTTTAGACCACATTTTAGTACTGCGCAAATGTGGGATAGTAAAGAAGAGATGATGGAATGGACAAAACAGAGAGCAAGAGATTTAATGATAGTTTTGGTACATCGTACATCTAGCCAATATTGCGTTGATTTTGTATGCGATAGGTTTGGAAAACCTAGATCGGGTAGGCCGAAAGTGAATTTAAAAAATCCAGAATTGCCGGTTCCGAGGCTTCGTCACCGAAAATCGAAGAAATGTGGTTGTACATTTGAGTTATATGGGGTTCGTATAAAAGAAGGGCCTTATAGTTATAAATGGATCGTGAATGTTGTAGAAGGTCGTCACAACCACACCCTTCCTACTAGTTTTCATGGGAATTCATTCGTGGGTAGAATGAGCAAAGAGGAGGAGAAAATAGCAAGGGAAGCGGGGGATGATCGCAAGACGCCAAAAAACATACTTATTCAGCTTAGGAAAAGAGACACGCAAAATGTGACATCCATGAAGCAGATTGCCAATTTTTTGCAGAAGATCAATTTTGAAGATCGTGGTGAATTGTCAGTTACTCAGTGGTCTCTAAATTTTCAGAAAGAGAACAAGTATTTTTGTCAACCTTTGAGGAACACGAGGACGAATGAGGTTGAAGTCCTTTTTTTCGCTCACCCGGAGTCGATTCGTTTGTTCAGGAAGTTTCCTCACGTGATTATCATGGACGCCACATACAAGACAAATAGGTATGATATGACTTTAGTGGAGATGGTTGGTTTCACTTGCACGCACAAGACGTTCAACATCGCATATGCATTCATGCCTCAGGAGACAGTAATGCATTACAAGTTTGTGATGATGTGCGTTCATGAGTTGTGTAGAAATTTGGGAGTGATGCCGAAGGCTATAATGACCGACTGTGAAAAGGCTTTGTTGAGAGCAATCAAACTTGTGTTCAAAGACACTGATGTGAAGCAACTATTGTGTTGGGTGCACATTAAGCACAACATCCAGTCACACGCAGAAAAAGTGATTAAAAATACTAAAAGGGCGGAGAACTTTGTTACGCAATGTTGGGGGATATTTTGCTCGAGCACCGAAGAAATCTACGAAGAGAGGTTGAGAAAGCTGAGAGATTCATGGAAGAAGGGCATTGTTGGTTACGTTGAAAAGTACTGGTTTACTCCGTACAAGGAGTTCATAGTTAGAGCGTGGACGGACTACACTCTTCACTTTCACACAAGGACTACAAACAAGTATCTTTGTTTGTTTAGTTGTTAATTTGGACCACCATATTATTAATGCTAATGATTAGAAATTGTGTTTATTTAGGGTGGAGGGGATGCATAAGGTGTTGAAAGAAATTGTGGGTTCTAGTAGAGGAGGCTTCAACAGAGTGATCGTGAGGATCCACCATGCGGTCATAGTTCAGATGGACCTGATTAGGGCGACGATGAACCAAGCACTTACCACTCGGCAAATGGTCTTTGATGACCCAACCTTTCCTCCTGTCATTCGAATGTTGTTTTCAAGGCTATTTTACCGAGTGTCAGATAGGTGTTTTCTGTTGTTGTTGGAAATGTACCAGCAAATATTGAAGGAGGAGTATTCAAATGTTTGTGATGATCATTGGGTTCGAGATTGTCTTGGGATGCCATGCGTACACGATCTTGCTAGGGCAATCATTTCAAAGACACCTTTTGTTCCGGATGATTTTCATGACTTCTGGAAGGAACTGAGATGGGAAGATGATGCAATAAATTTGTCCTTACCCGACGACAATCGTTCAATGTCTATTCCGGAGATCAGAATGCGTGAAATGTGGGCGAAATGGGAAAGTGGAGATTTGAGGGATGGAACTCTATTCAGATTAAGTGAGTTGTACATTGACTTGGAGCATCCGGAACAAAGTTCTTTGGTAGAGCCAACAAACTTGTTTAGGAAAGGAAAAGGAAGGCCGTCGGGATCAAAGAACAAGGAGAAGCAGCGAAATGGGAATTCTCCTCCGAGGGAATTCTCCGCCGTAGATCTACATCAAGTATGTATTTTAATAAAAATACATACTTGATGTAGATCTACGGGAGTCGAAAAAGCTTCCGGTTGCGCCTCGGTTTGAGAATTCAACCTTCTATTTGCTCGAGTAGCGTACCCGGGACCGACGTTTTGGACGGGTCGCTTTCGGTTTCTTGGCCTCGGAGCGGGTATCGGGGCGGGTTGGGCTGCTGGTATCGGGTCGGGTCGGGCTTCGGGAATCGGGTCGGGTCGGGCACCACCGCTGTTCTCCGTCGGAGCTCTCTCCGGGCACCGCCGCTGAACGTCAATGGAACCTCCTCTTCCTCTTCTTCTTCCTCCTCCATAGCAACCCAGCAAGCCCCACCGCTGAACGTCGACGGCGCTTCCGCCATTGTTGGCTGCTCCACAGTGGGGGGACGACTCCGGCAGAAATTATGGGCCCAGAAGAACCGCCATGGTCGGGGCAACTCGAATCCATCGTCGATTGAAGGTTTTGATGGGTTAATCGGTGGTTTGAGGGGTGGCGAATTTTAGGGTTCGGCGGCGCAATTTTCGCAGACGAGAGGAGGAAGAAGGTCGGGGGAGAAAGAATTTTTTTTTTAAAAGATGTAACGTGGTGCGGTAAGGGTTACCGCACCATTTTGTGCGGTAACACTTACCGCACAGGTTTAATATTTTTTTAATACTTTTTAAAAAAAAATTATTAATTAAAAAAAATACAATTCCTGTGCGGTAATTGTTACCGCACAGGGTTTAAGTTAATGAATTTTTATTTTATTTTTTCTTAATCTGGGATTAATCTGGTGCGGTAATTGTTAACGCACAGATCTGTGCGGTAATTCTTACCGCACCAGCGTCGTATAGGTTTCAGAAAAAATTCCAACAATGCCCCTGAGTCCTTTGGTGCGGTAAGAGTTAACGCACAGATGTGTACTGCAATTGTTACCGCACAGAATAGTGTGCATTTAGCAAAAAAAAACGTGTGCATATAGACGCAGCCTTTATCTAATATCTGCTGTTATAATGAATGGAAATTTGAAGGTTCTTGAAAGTTAATATGCACATATTCTTCCTATTTTTCCTGAGGAAGGGAAAAAAAAGAAATAAATTCTTCTTTGCACAACATTCTTGAAAGAGGAACAAAAGTAGGGTAAAATAACTTAAAAGCTACCGTGGATAAAATCCTAGCTTGTCAGTATATCTGCTGCTTCTACTCTTCTGTATATCTTCTTCTTCCTGTCCTCTTCTTCCCTTTAATTTTCTGGTTATGATCATACCTCCCAGTCATTAAACTCAGTACTTGCGTTCCTACTAATGCATATGTCAAGTTCAGACTCGAGTGTCGTCATTTCATCATCCGAGTCCAAAATCTCCTGGCTATCAATCATGAGATGATCAGAGACCACAATTTCATCACCATCAACAGTAAGAACCCTGTGGTGGTGTTTATGATCATTTTCCTTGTAATTGCATTTCTCTAATTTTTGTTGTTGTTCTTGTGGCTTGAGTTTGGAGTGTGGAAATTCCATCTCTCTTGGACCCTCCTTAAATGCCAACTTTTTAGCTACCTTTCTCCATCTCATTGTGGTTGGTGTTTCGACTCTCAAATCTGGCCGTTCAAACGATTCAAAATCGTCTTTGACTTTTTGGAGATCATCGATTAGGGTTTGGATATTTTGATTCTCTTTCCTGCATTAGCTTATGAATTGATCATGGGGAACAGAAATAAGGCGAGATTTAAGTGGTTTGAGTCACTGTACCTGTAGAAAGCTTCACTTTGTGCAAGTAGGTGCTTGATGCTTTCCACAACACTAAAGGCAGACGATAACTGAGAAACAATTTATCACCAGACTTATTTTTCCTATTCCGTTACAGATAAATTAACTAAAACAAAATCTCAAAATATAAGTAGTCAATGTGCGATAAAAAAAACATAGAAAAACAATAATGATCTTCCATGTCTAAAAAACAACATTTTAGATGCTTAATTGAAAATTGAAAATGCTGTGATTTACAAAATTAAGTCAGTTTATACAACTACATGTACCTTTGCTTCCATATCAAGGTAGTCTTCCTCTAGTTTTCTCCTGCGTTTGGCGGATGCAAGAGCTTCATCGCTGAAAGAGAATGGATGATCATTTGACCTAGTAAACAAGAAGAATTAGATGTCAGCTGAAGAATACATGATTATTAGATGTTATTGGAGAATTAAATCATACATGTCTTCCAGCTTTTGCACGTGTTCCTCGAAATTCCTGACAGAAAACGACAGTTCACTCTGACAAGAAAATACCAAGATCAAATTTTCATCAGCTTCAGTATTAATGAAATTTCTACAATTTTTTAAGCTGAGATTGTTTTAAAATAGGAACCTTGTAAGCAGGAAGAAGATGCATAGATAGGTTCACAAAATGTTCAGCAAATTTTCCTAGCTCAGCACTTAGAAATTCAAAAATAAATAAAGGAAAAGTTAGTTTGAAGACATAAACTAGGAGAAAGTAAGAACTGATCCAAGAAAGAGGCAAAGAGCACTCTCATACTTCACAATCTCCTGTTTTTGTTTTGTGAAGTTACACTGGAGACGCCAAGTAGATTCGATGAAGCTAATCCAAGCAGAAGCAACTTCTTCTTCTGTTTTACACATGGCAACCGATCTTAATAGCTGATGTTCCTGCATAACAGAAAAAATTAAATATTTAGGTAAGAATCAGTATATATCTTGAAGATGAATGAACTAACTTCAATGCTATCATCATACTTTGGATTCAAACTGGCGAAAAATATCCGTGTTTGCTTTATCGAGATGTTGCCTTTCTTCCCTAGCAATCTGAAGGTGTCCATTAACAGTATTTAATGATCCATTGACCTGCACTGATTGATCAATCAGAGATAGAAAATCCAGTCAAGAAATTTGAATTTGGACATAAGAAGCTTTCCTGATTTTTCAAAACATTTTCCCTAAATGAATCTAAAATAGAAGTTATTGTAGATAATTTACCCTTTTCAGTTGAGCTTCAAGTGCATCCTTCTGCTGCTGAAGCTTTTCAATTTCCGCTAACAAAACCTACAAAAAGTTTTCTCTTAAAAGAAGGTTGGATTTTTATACAACTCCAATGAAGTTAAACATTTGATTATATTTTTTTTATCTTCTATAATTGATTATTATGGTCAAATTAACAGAACATCAAATATTCAATTTTGTTTAGTCAATTACCTTCTCTGCTTCGGAAACCTCCTTTTCCTTTGCCACGCGATAGCTCAATGCTTGCTCTCTTTTATGTCTGACAGAAAAGAAGATAAAAATTATTGATACATTTTCATGATTCTGAAGTTTCATTCTGTATTTGCAAGGTCTAGTTTTGCTCATAACTCAGGTTTGCACTGGCTTGGAAGGAAAAAATCATAGGTAAAATCTGTTTAGACAACCTGTGATTTTCAATCATCTTTTCAATTTTTGAGCTAGAGTTGGTTAGAGACAGCAATAGAATTTTGAGCTTGTCGACCTGCAAATTCATCAAGCATTTAAACTTATGTTAAAGAGCAACAGGCAAATAGTAAGGATATGACTAGAACAAAACAAAAAACTGAACACAACTTTTTGAGTATGAGCTTCTGGAGAATCTCCATGATGTTCATCTTTTTTCCGCAGCAAAAGTGCCTTCAACTTTGAATAAAGTCGTACTTGTGAAAGAGCCTCTTTAACTGCCTAAAATATATGAAAATATAATTTTAGTGAGTATGATTATTGAATTTGACAAAGATTATACAGTTGTATATCGAACTAACCTTTGCCCTCACAGCATCTAGTTCTTCTGACGATTTACCATCATTCTCTTCTGAAGGTATCTTGATTTCTTTCATGAGTTCAGCTTTCAAACTAGTGACCTCCACATCTATTCTGAGACCAGATGAGATTATAGAGACAAGAAGCACAATTACATTTTCAGATCTAATAAAAAAATTGTGACTCAAATAAATATGTTGGCCAAGGTAAATTTGCAGCCAACATATATAAACTTCCCGAAGAAAGTAAACCAACAAAACAAGTAAGGAGCACATGTAATTAGTTTAAAGCAGGATTAGAAGATAGAGAATATAGTACTTCAGAGTTACCTAGCTTGATTAGCATTGATCTTCAACCCTGATATGGAACTTCGAGCAAATTGAAGCAATTCATCACGTCTCATCTGGAAACAAGTTAAGCTTGTAAAATACTTGAGCAAAGTCAACAAATGCATTCGGGGAGATTCATATAAAATCAAATCGAATTTGTTCCTATTACAAAAAAAAAAGTAAACCATTATTTGAATGAAATAAAACAATGCAACCACCTGAAAAATCATGCCCTCACTCAAGCAAATAGTTCTATACAGCAGAAAAGGATCTCCACATGTAAGAAAATCTATTGAGTAACAGTCTCAATGAGTGTTCACATTTATATTACCTCATAAACGTGTTCAGTTATGAAGAAAAAAGAAAAAAGTGTGAAAAGGAGAATAAAACTCAGATTTAGGGTTTAGACAAGGACCATATTTTTTACCAGTGCTTCATCGTGGTAGTAAGAGAAAACTTTAGCCAAATCCTGTATGCTGCGGAGTATTGCACGGTGAACTTCCTTTCCTCCCATGAGACTATGCCTGAATGCGATAAATAGTTCAAATTTTGAAACAGTAGTAGTACTCAGCAGTTCCGAATTTGATGACTAGGTAATGCCATAGCTTAGGCCTTAAAAAGCTACAATGTCACTGACGGAAAAAAAGAAGAAAAAGGGCGGCAAGAATTTACTCGAAAATCTCCAGAACTAGAGTAACTTCTTCATCATTTGGTGCTTCAAGAATCTGGTTAGACAAAAGAGTTAACCTGCGGTTAACTTACATGGATCAGCAAGTTCAAAAACCAAACTAACAATTGCAAAATATAAGAAAGTTGAATTTTGAAGGGTGTAAAATGTTGAAATTATTTGAAAAAATTGATGAAGGTCTTTCATACATTTCACAAATAATATTACAGTCATGTGGCCTTCATATAGAGATTAAAGCATATAAGCTGCAGGAGTCGTGTGGCTTTGGAGGGAATCTTATATTTTTACATGAAGAAATACTTATCACACATTACACAACAGTTACTAATGTCACAATTGCACATATTTATATCATGTGCATATTAAACAACATATAAGCTGCAGGCGTTCCTTTGTCAATGTTACCGAGGAAAATAGAATAGACAGAAAAGAATGAAACAGAAATTGAATAGTTGTGGCTTGTCACGAACCATAGATAATCCAATCCCTTCAAGAGCTTCACTACGCATAAAGACGTCAAGAAAGGTTAAAGGTTCACCTCCATGATCAGTATCCTGATATAATTCCTGAACAATTGCACAAAGTACATTTGAAGAGAAACTTATACAAAATGACGCATCAGAAACTCGAAGCAAGTCTTAAACAGGGTTAAAAAATATCAGATTACAAAAGACTAAGCTTCAATAAAGCTCATTTAGCATCAGGTGTCTCGTTATATCATTAAGGACATAAATGTCACCTTCATGAAAATCTAACGAAGCTAACTCACCATAGCTGTTGATTCATCATCTTCTTCATCTCTCATTTCCTCGTCAACAAGGGAATTCTTTTTAGTTTCAACCTCTCTGATCGAATTCAACCACCTCCTCAACATCAAAACTCTTTCTTCCCCTGTAGATGTAAAGGCGATTTCCTCCAATCTCTTAGCATTATGCTGAAAGTTTTGCAAGTATTCACAATCCTGAAATCACACAATTTCCCCAATAAACTACTTGAAAAAACGGGAATCATTCCTGATACAGAAATTTGCAACGGAATCAAAGGATGAGAGAAGAGAGTTTACGATGTGACCATAGAAAAGCTTGGCACCGTCAGCGACAACTTGACCGGCCTGTTGGACGACCGAATCGGCATAAGTTCGGATGCGATTGAGATTGGCTTTATGAACCGCTAATAGCCACGACATTCTCCCTCTATTTTTGATTTTAAGGAGATACCAAACCCTAGATAGCTATCCTGACCTGAAAATTTCGATTGGATTTAGGCGAGGGACCAGAAAATTCAGTCGCCGTTGTCGATAGCGATTGAATTGAAAAACAGAAGCAAATTAATAGAAAAAATAGCTATTAGATCAATCTATGATGGAATGTGAAAAGGAGAGGAGAGAGAATAGGAGAAGAATGTAGAAATGAGAAATGGATAAAGAAAACAGGAAAAGAAGTTGGTTCTGGATGAGAAATTGGCGGGAAACGGAGTAACGTTGAGATTGCACGTGTCAATCAAATTTGAAAAAAGAACACATGAAGCATCGATATATTGGGGAAATTGTGTGATCAATGACAACAAACAGAAGGTGATGAGGTTCGGGATGAAACATGAGTGATAACTGTGATATCGATCGAGGGAGAGTTGGATCAGTTGGATGAGGAGCATCGATATATTTTAGGTGCTTGGGCCTTGAATGGACGGACTCTCGGAGTCAAGAGACCGCCCCACCTCTCATGGTTGGGTAATTCCAATGGCTTGTACTCTGTGCATTCGGCGTATAAAATCATAAGTAAGGAGTTGTGTATTGATCAACATGGCGAGAGGTTGTTCACGAGATTCTGGAGATTGATGATTCCCGAACGGTGATAGTGTCTTCCTGTGGCTTGTTGTCCATGAACGAGTTTTAACGAACAAAGAGAGGTTCCAGTGTAAGTTGTGTGATGACGATGTATGTGACATTTGTAGGCAATGTGGAGAGAGCCTACTTCATGTTTTACGTAATTGCCAAGAGGTGATGGGCATATGGAAGGAGTTGGCTGAACCTAAAAAATGGTCTGAGTTCTTTTTACTTGCATTCCTGGAAGGGGTGTTTGTGAAAATGAGAAATCGAAAGGAGGTTTTGTTCTCAATATCCAGATTTGCACCACACTTGTAGATGGGCTTCCTACTGCTTGGGAGTTGGGATTTCGTCGGATTATGGTTGAAATGGACTCCGAAATGGTTGTGGGTTTGCTTAGGGCTTCTTCAATGGCTTGTTAAATTTAGCAAACAAACTATAGCAAATTGAAATCACACATTATAGCAAATGTTATTCTAGCAATCAAGTGTAACACCAACAACACTTGTTATAATTTTGTCATTTTCAAATTTTCAATTTAGGAAGAGGACCTTCTCCCTCTTTCAATTTTCAATTTATTAAATAAATATCATTTATTTAGTGGACCACACACATTTGATTTGCTATTTGAATTGCTAAATTTAGCAATCAAAATGAAGAAATAAAACATCTTTAAAGAATATTTTTATTATTTGTCATTTTAGCTTATTCTTGATGTTTAATTTTTGCTATAAATTTGATATCTCCATTTATAACAAATCATTGGAGATGCTCTTAGGACATGGGTGGTTGATTCTTATCCCGTCTCCTTCCTAGTGCGTATATGTCATGACTTCTTGAGAAGACACTGAATAGTTCGGATATTTCATGTGCATAGAAAGGCTAATCGTTTAGCGGATAGATTAACAAACTATATTTACTCGTTTAGTCTAGAATTTCATTTCTTACAATATGTTCCTAGCAATGTTAATTGAACTTTGTTAGATGATGTGAGGATTTACGTATTCCCTGATTAGTTATGAACTAAAATTTTGAACTTTATTAAAACGTCAGAAAAATTAACGGAATGTTGTGGATAAAAATGGAGGTGAATAGTCCACCCTTTTACCGTACCTTGGCCTATACGGCACTTTTTCATTACGGTACTTACAACCTTCAAAGAAAAGATGCAGATGGTTGGAAAATTTTGGTCTTATAAGGCTAAAATCTTGCTATAAATTGCATGCTTCACTTTGTACAAAATCATCCAAGCAATCAAGAACAAATTTTCTCCAGTTTTTTTAAATCTCACAACACGTTATCAGCACGAGAGCTTCAAAAACCATCTGAGTTGGGCAAAATCTCAAGGTAGAAATCATACTCGTTTTCATCCTCCATAATCAAATGGTTTGAGAAATCAAGTCGTATGAAAAGTATGCTCTGTAGTTGCCCAAATCGGGATCTTCTACATCAAAAACTCATAAAAATCGCTTAGATTTCTTCTACCATTTTTGTTGCTCAATGATACGAGAGCAAGAATCAAAAGCGTTTTTGCAAAAGAAATTTTTCAAAGAAACTCCTCGGTTTTTATTAGATCCGAACGGCTATTACAACAAAATTGGGTTTTACATCCAAAATCAAAATATAAACTCCTAGTTTACATGAGATCTAGAATAAAACCGATTTTACATACCTTATTGCTGGATCTTTCTCTAAAACACCTAAATCTGAGGCTTCTTCTTGCGGTGTTCTTCAAACGTAGCGTAAACTTCATAGAGTATTCCAAAGGATTAGAACAACGATCAACTGAATTAATATGCCGCAAACAAACATCCGGATGATAACTCAATCGGAGGTAGTGAGTTTAGCCATGGTGGTCGGAATGGAGAGGTAGAAGATAGAGTAAAAATGGATAAGGATGAAATTTTAGAGGTGAATATTTAAAGAGATAAAATGGTAATAGTAAAGGATTAAAAATATAGGATTAAAAGGATGGAAGAAATAGGAGATGTAGAAATTTGAATCATCTTCCCATAAATTTTTAAAGATCATAGTTTTCATCTTGAAAGTCTTTTGAAAGAAAATTTTGCATGCAAGAGATGAACCTATAAGCTTAATGAAACTCATCTAGCTTGCATATATTTCACGTGAACAACAATTTCAAAATGAAGAACTTTTCTTTACAAATCTACTACTACAAGCAAAATGATGATTTCTTACATCATGTGAACCATTTCACTATTCATACACTATTTATTGGAATGTCTAGATGTAAGTCATCATTACAACTAGCTTATTTAATTCAACATGTATCCTTATATGTAACAAAGTAACGTACATTATGTTATAGCATAACATCTTTACCCATGTAAATATATGATTTTAGATTAGTTTCATACATCTAGCATGCATATAATAATAGATGAATATTAGCTACGCATGCATATATATATATATACATACTTAGATAATTAGTCAAGTGCTTAGCTAGATTAATATAATGAAATTAATAAATTAACATAATTAATATGTGTTAATTTTTGTAGTTATCAAATGACAAATATTACAAAACGAGAGTTTGATATTCTCGACTTGTCGGACCAAAGGTATCTGAAATGGCGAGTTGACGCACTGGCGCACCTCCAAGCAAATGGTCTGCAAGAGACGATAAGAGATGCTGAAAATACTTCCCCGCAGGATAAGGCTAGGGTGATTATATTTCTTCGTCATCATGTTCATGAAAGCCTTAAGTCTGAATATGTGTTGGTGGAAGATCCTAAAGAATTGTGGGAGAGTCTTGGACAAAGATATGGCCATCAACAGGAGGTCTTGCTCCCAAAAGCCACATATGATTGGGTGAACTTAAGGTTTCAAGACTTTAAGTCAGTCAGTGATTATAATTCTGTCTTATTCCGCATAACATCTCAATTGCATCAGATAGTCGCTCAGCGGGACATGCTTAATAAAACATTTTCAACTATGCATGCCTCTAATTTGTTGTTGCAACAACAGTACAGAGAAAGAGAGTTCAAAAAGTATTCTGATTTGATATCAGTATTACTTGTGGCTGAGCAGAACAATGAGCTCCTCATGAAAAACCACAATATGAGGCCAACAGGTACTATGTCGTACCATGAGACAAACGCCACACATGGAGTATTTCCAGGTCCTTATGCCTCCCAAAGTAATGGTAGCAGGACGATGGTGGTCGTGGTCGTGGTCGAGGCCGAGGCCGTGGCAGAGGTCGTGGTCAAGGACATGGGCGTAGAAAGGGTCCTGGCAATTACCCAAGGCAACATGCTCCTGAAGCATCCTCTTCTAGGGGGAATGATAAGCAAGAGGTCCAGAATAGTCCTACAAGACCTCACCAAAAATCCAAATCTGTATGCTACAGATGTGGAATGACGGGGCATTGGGCAAAGGTGTGTCGCACAGTCAAACACTTGGTTGAGTTATACCAGACTTCCCAAAAGAATAAGGGGAAGAACGTGGAAACTCATCTTGTTGACGACGCTTCCCCCATACCCAACCTAGACGTCTCTAACTTCATCATCAATGATCAGTTTGGGATAAATGAGAATATCAACTAAAAAAAATGATGATCCCTTAATGTAATATATATCATGTAAGATAGTGTGGTGTGTTGTTTTTCCTTATCAACATGCATGTATCATATAGCTACTCTGATGTCCTATAACATGATGTATCATAAATAAACTTGTTGTTAAGTTTGTAATAATATTTGTTTCATCTTTGAAGATATGGATGGAACTAAAGATCTATCAAGTGGCAAGGATCAATGCCTAGTGGACAGTGCCACTACGCACACCATCTTGAGAAGTAAAGAATACTTTACACAATTGACATTACTTGAAGCAAATGTCAACACAATATCGGGTGTGACGAAACTTATTGAAGGTTCTGAAAGAGCTTGTATTTTACTTCCTAAAGGAGCAAAATTAGTCATAAATGACGCATTATATTCGAGTAAATCTCGAAGAAACTTATTGAGTTTCAAAGATCTGTGTCATAATGGGTTTCACATAGAGACTGTGAATGAAAATGACAAAGAATATTTGTGCATCACAAAACAAATATATGGCAATAAACATGTCCTAGAGAAATTGCCAGCCCATTTCACTGGACTTTATCATACACATATAAGTCCAATAGAAGTCAATGCAACATCTGATAAGAAATCAAATGATAGAAAGATGTTTACACTGTGGCATGACCGTTTGGGTCATCCAGGTCATGGGATGATGCATAAAATAAGTGAGAGCTCAACGGGACATCCACTGAAGAGTGTGAAAGTCCTCAAAACAAGTGATTTTAGTTGTAGAGGTTGCTCACTTGGTAAGTTAATCATCAGACCTTCCAAGAGTAAGGTTAAAAGTGGGAATCCAACGTTCTTAGAACGAATACAAGGAGATATATGTGGACCAATAGTTCCACCATGTGGGCCATTTCGATATTTCATGGTGTTGATCGATGCATCGACACGATGGTCATATGTGAGCCTCTTATCAACGAGAAATGCAGCCTTCGCTAAACTCTTGGCCCAGATTATCAAGTTAAGAGCCCAATTTTCGGATTATACAATCAAAAGAATCCGACTTGATAATGCGGGAGAATTTACATCCCAAGCATTTAATGATTATTGTTGAACATCCAGTGGCTCATGTTCACACACAAAATGGTCTTGCAGAGTCCCTCATTAAACGATTACAGTTAATAGTCAGACCATTGTTAATGAAGTCTAAACTGCCATCATCTGTCTGGGGACATGCAATATTACATGCAACAACTTTGGTTCGATTAAGGCCAACTGCATATCACAAATATTCTCAGTTACAATTAGTGACTGGAAAAGAACCAGACATATCACACTTAAGATATTTGGATGCGCAGTTTATGTTCCTATTGCTCCACCACAAACGACAAAAATGGGTCCACAAAGAAGATTGGGGATTTATGTTGGTTTTGAATCTCGATCGATTATTAAGTATCTTGAACCAACAACAGGTGATCTATTCACTACAAGGTTTGATGATTGTCATTTTAATGAGAATGAATTTCCAAACCTTGGTGGAGAAAGGAATAAAGAAATTACGTGGAATGCTCCATTATTATCTCATATAGATCCACGAACAAAAATGTGTGAACAAGAAGTGCAGAAACTAATACACTTGCAGAGTATAGTAAATCAATTGCCTGATTCATTTACAGACACGAAGAAAGTGACAAAATCACACGTGCCTGCTGTACATGTCCCTAAAAGAATAGAAATCCCCACAAAGCAGTTAAGCAAGATTCCTGCAAATGAGCCTACAGTACGCCGAAAACGTGGCAGACCACTTGGCTCCAAAGACATAAAGCCAAGAAAGAGTAGGCGACAGGATAACATAATAAATATTACACCAATTTCCGATTCAAGGGGAGATCAGGACAAAAATGAACATGGCATAGATAACTCTGAGAATCTGGAAGATATATTTGAAAAGGAAACTATTCCAGATGAGGATAGAAATGTTGATAATTATGAAATTTCTATCAATTATGCTTTCACTGGAAAACAGTGGAATAAAAAAGAGATTATCCTTGACGAGATATTTGCATACTTCGTCGCTACTAAAACAGTAGCAGACGATGATGATATAGAGCCACAAACTATTGATGAGTGTCGTCAAAGACACGACTGGACAAAATGGAAAGAGGCAATCCAGACTGAATTGAAATCGCTTGAAAAGCGCGAAGTGTTTGGTCCTATAATACCCATCCCAGTGGGTATAAAACCAGTAGGCTATAAATGAGTATTTGTACGAAAAAGAAATGAGAAAAACGAAATTGTAAGGTACAAGGCAAGACTTGTAGCCCAAGGATTTTCTCAAATACCCGAGGAGAGACTATGAACAAACATATTCTCCGGTAGTTGATGCAACTACATTAAGATTTTTAATAAGCCTATCTGTTTCAGAGGAACTACAAATGCGACTTATGGATGTCGTAACTGCATATGTATATGGATTACTTGATAGTGATATCTATATGAAAGTTCCTGAAGGACTAAAACTTCCAGAAAGATATAAAGCAAAACCTCGGGAAATGCTTTCTATAAAATTACAAAGATCATTATATGGTCTAAAGCAGTCTGGAAGAATGTGGTACAATCGCTTAAGTGAGTACCTAATTAGAGAGGGATACAAAAATGACACAATCTGTCCATGTGTTTTTATCAAGCAATCCAAATCCGGATTTGCCATCGTTGCAGTATATGTTGATGATTTGAAAATTATCGGTACAACCGATGAACTTGAGAATACTGCAAAATACTTAATGAAAGAATTTAAAATGAAAGATTTAGGGAGAACCAAATTCTGTCTCGGACTACAAATTGAGCATTTAAATGATGAGATTTTTATCCATCAAACCAGTTACACCGAGAAAGTTTTGAAAAGGTTCTACATGGACAAAGCACACCCATTAAGCTCACCTATGATAGTTCGTTCTCTTAGCGTGCAGGATGACCAATTTCGACCTCGTGAAGAAGATGAAGAAGTACTTGGTCATGAAGTCCCGTATTTAAGCGCGATTGGTGCATTGATGTACCTTGCAAACAATACGAGACCAGATATTGCCTTTGCTGTAAGCTTGTTGTCAAGATACAACTCACATCCAACAAGACGACATTTGAACGGAATAAAGCATGTGTTCCGTTACTTACGAGGTACCATTGACCTTGGATTGTATTATCATATAAATGCAAATGCTACTCTTGTCGGCTATGCAGATGTGGGATATCTATCGGATCCCCACAAGGCAAAGTCTCAAAATGGATATGTATTCACATATAGAGACACTGCGATATCCTGAAAATCAACAAAGCAAACGCTTACGGCCACATCGTCAAATCATGCAGAATTAATTGCACTCTATGAAGCAGGAAGGGATTGTGTTTGGTTAAGGTCGATGATTGGATATATACAAAAGGAATGCAAAATGAAGACAATCACTGACTATCCAACTAAGGTGTATGAAGACAATTCTGCATGCATCACACAAGTGAAAGAATGATATATCAAAGGCGATCGAACAAAGCACATTTCGCCAAAATTGTTCTCAACTCATGATCTAGAGAAAGAAGGCAAGATTGATATCCAACAAATCCGATCATGTGACAACCTTGCAGTCTTATTCACCAGGTCATTGCAACCCAAGAAGTTTGAAGAGCTTGTGTACAAGATTGGAATGCGAAGATTCAAGGAAATACATTAAACTCAAGGGGAGGATTATACGCTCTGTACTCTTTTTCCCTTCGACCAGGTTTTTATTCCACTGGGTTTTTCCTGGCAAGGTTTTTAATGAGGCAAGAATTATGAAGCGTATAATACAAGTTGTACTCTTTTTCCCTAGGCTGCGGTTTTGTCCCATCGGGTTTTCCGAGACAGGTTTTTAATGAGGCAACATATACCCATATTCTGAAAAAAGGATGAACATTCAAGGGGGAGTGTTGTGGATAAAAATGGAGGTGAATAGTTCATCATTTTACTGTACCTTGGCCTACACGGTCTTTTTTCATTACGGCCCTTATGACCTTCAAAGATGCAAATGGTTGGCAAATTTTGGTCTTATAAGACTAAAATCTTGCTATAAATTACATGTTTCACTCTATACAAAATCATCCAAGCAATCAAGAATAAATTTTCTCATTTTACCCGGAAAATAAAAAATTAAGGAAAAATTAATCCTGAAAAAAATGACATAAACAATTTTCTTTAAGAAAATAAAACCTCGGCCCATCCTCTCCTTCGGCTCGACCTAATTCTTCAGAAAACCCAGACGCAGCGAGAGACGAGTATTACGGCGGCGCTCGGGAAGCATGGTGCACGTTTCTTACTATCGCAACTGTAAGTTTTTCTCCTCCATCTGATTCTACATCCGTATTTTGCAACTTCATTTCGATTTGCATTTGCAATAACACTCGAATTTGCGATCTAAACATGTGAAAACGATTATTTAGTTAGGAATCGTATCTATCTTTGTGATTTTGATCGAGGTGTAGATATCTCAGATCGCAATTTTGCTAAAGATTTGATTTTGATTGTACTTAGATGGGAAGACCTTTAAGAAGCCTCGCCGTCCTTACGAGAAGGAGCGTTTGGACTCTGAACTGAAGCTTGTGGGAGAGTACGGTCTTAGGTGCAAGAGGGAGCTGTTGAGAGTGCAATACGCTCTGAGCCGAATCCGTAACAATGCAAGGATGCTTCTGACCCTTGACGAGAAGAATCCTCGTCGTATCTTTGAGGGAGATGCTCTTCTAAGGAGGATGTTTCGTCATGGTCTTCTAGATGAGAATCAGAACAAGCTCGATTATGTGCTGTCTCTTACTGTTGAGAACTTCCTTGAGCGTCGTCTCCAGACTCTCGTTTTCAAGGCTGGTATGGCTAAGTCCATCCACCATGCCCGTGTCCTCATCAGGCAAAGGCATATCAGGTATAACCTCTTGAATTGTAATGCTGTTGAGTGTTGATGAATATCGTACTGTCAATTTGTTGAATGTGCATTTTTTAGGCTCTTTGTTATGTTAAGACATTGTTTAGTTTTTACTTTTTAGTGAGAGTGCCTATGATCTAAGGATGTTGTCATGTTGAGCAGAAGTGTGATTATGTTTGAACCAAGCTGTCATTGCTTTGTGCTTTTTGATTAACCGTAAGTAACATCTTGACATAAACCCAGATAGACATTGATATTGGATCGCCTAATCCAATATCAATGTCTATCTGGGTTTATGTCATAATAATATCTTGATTTTTCCTTGTGGTTGCTAGAGTTAGTTGAGTGTTTCCTGTTGTGGGTTATATCGAGCTTACATGTGATAATGTTTTACACCTAGAAATGTCTTCTGTGTGAATAATTATAAGTTATACATCTTGAATGTAATAACTAAATGTGTCATTGTGTTCTCTGTTTTGATGTATGAAGATCACAATCTAGTATTGACACTCAATGAAGTAACAACAATGCAACATGCATCATCCATTATGTGTTGCTGTCTTGAAATATAATGCTTTTGTTTCATATCTCGTTTTATTCTATGATGATTTATTTGTTTAATTTGCAACCTTGTGATGTATTCTGTGCCAGGGTTGGAAGGCAGGTGGTGAACATCCCATCTTTCATGGTGAGGGTGGACTCACAAAAGCACATTGACTTCTCTCTGACCAGCCCATTCGGAGGAGGCCGACCAGGAAGAGTGAAGAGAAGGAACCAGAAGGCTGCCGCTAAGAAGTCATCTGGTGGTGATGGAGACGAGGAGGATGAAGACTAAACTATGAAATGAATTCTCAGCAGTGGTGGTGAAAAAAAGAACTAAGTGTGAGCTATGAAATGAATTATCTGCTGTGGGTAGCACAGTTTTAGGATTCTTATTATGCTAGTTTTGTTTCATGCTGCTCAGTTTTTCAATTTTGATTTCCTTTCAATGGAACTATTTTGGATTATTTGTTTTAGCACAATACCATTTTGGAACCTTAATGCTTGCTTTTATCATAATTAAGAACTTTCGTTTTCCAATATGCTCCCATCTACTTTTTTTATTCTAGGAAAATACCCTACATTTATATAGGCATATCTAGGATCTGTGCACTATTTTTATGGTCATGTTCATTATAATTGCACACTAGTTTAATAGAGTAATAAATTTAATTTAAATAAATAATTAACTTAGATTAAAATATCTTATCAAATTGATTTAGTTCATTTACCTATCTCATACAAATTTAGTATAATTTGTAAAAGTAATTACTTAATTTTTTATTCTAGGAAAATACCCTACATTTATATAGGCATATCTAGGATCTGTGCACTATTTTTATGGTCATGTTCATTATAATTGCACACTAGTTTAATAAAGTAATAAATTTAATTTAAATAAATAATTAACTTAGATTAAAATATCTTATCAAATTGATTTAGTTCATTTACCTATCTCATACAAATTTAGTATAATTTGTAAAAGTAATTACTTAATTTAATATGACTTAAATAGCTAGAGTAAAAAGTAAAAACATAATAAATTCTTTAATATAAAGCTTTTGAATTAGTACGATAAACATTTTAATAAAGAGGGGGTTAATCAACCATTGTTTAAATATTTTAATAATTTTAATTTAAAGTATTTAATTTTTTTTCTAGATTATGAGATAAAATATTCTTATATATAATTATTACATAACTCTTTGTTTATTAAAACACATAAAATATGATTTATAGAAGGTTAAAAGTATAAAAAATAAGCATAGTATCTTAAAAATATCAATTATCCTAAAATAAACATATACACATATTTATAATCTTCCTATTATAAACATAGTTCTCATAATGTGTGATTTAAAATATAAAAAAGGAATTGGATGTTGAAGCGTCACATGGCGATATATTATTAACAGGGGAATTGAATGAATTGTTGTCACATGACATGGTGAAAGAGGGGATGTCATGTGGCAAAAAGGGGGATTGTTTTAATAGTTATATAGTAGATTAGATGCATTTTATGTTTGCATGAAATTGAATAATATTAATAATGCTTGCCATCTAGAGCTGCTCGCCTGCTTCTTGCTAACTCTAGTCACACTGAAGTAGTGATGTGCAATCTCTAAGCTAATCTATATGATGTCCTATTCACATTTGTAAGTTCAGTATGAGCGTGAAGCTTATATTGACATTACTAGATGCTGGAAGCCGTGAATGTTGATTGCTAACTTATGTGGTATTCAAAATGAGTATATATGATTCTGCAGCAACAATGGCAATACTGAATGGTTAATATTGTGTAGGTAACAAACTCTCATTTTCTCAATGTGTTTAGAAGTAACATCATGGACATTAGAATTTCATACGGAGTACTTTGTATCTGAGTGGCGTTCCATCATATCAATTGGTTAATTTTAGTGTTTCAAGTTCAAAAGCATTCCCCAAAATCCACTCTAACAAAATGAACAAGTTGTCTTAAGTTTTTTAGGCCAAATATATACTTAAAATAAATGTGCATAAAACAATGAAAGTTGTTAATGGGAATGGAGGTATTTACAAATAGGGGAATCATGTACTGGTAGCAACTAATCCCTTAGGTAGCTATGAAGCAACATTTAATGTTCATGAAGTTTGTCTTTACACTCATTGCCGTAATAACAAAATGTTAATCCTATTCAAAAGTTCATTGTTTTTCACTTGTGAGCAGCATTGATGCAGAGTCATAAGTATTGTTTCACTGTGAGTATGTCTTGAACACTGGCAGTTAGATGTCATGAACATTTATGAACATTTATAAACACAAAGATGTTGAAACATTAAAAGATGATTGCTACTGAAACCTGTAAATCATATACTTACCAACTAAACGGACAAGCAAACTCACTATCACCTTATATTCATAAAATGTAACACTTACTAACCCAATTGGAAAGACTTTGCACTTATTAAACTAGTTGACACATGCACATTGTACCCTCAATCTCAAAATTCTCAATAATGAAAGCAGAAAGTTTGCAGCCCAAAATCACATATTTTGAAGGATCCAAGAAACTCATGATCCAAGAGAATTCTCTTTAAGGGATAGTTTATGATTGCACTGCACTCTTTCTGATTTTTAATTCTTAAAGGCATAAACCGTACGTGTAAACATTCGATCCTTTGTTACAAAACTTTTACCTAAAGCACCAAGCGACTCAACTCTAATTAGTCATTACATGAGCGTATCAACATACTTGTAATGAATAGTTCACCATCACTATTTACACTGGCGGCGAACCTAGGATTTCAAGTCAGTGAGAACTTGTTCGGCTAAAAAAAATTGACTCCATAAGAATCAAGCATACACAAACAAAATATTTAAATCAGCTCAACACTATACAAAACAAAGTTCAACACAATTTTTTCTAGTAGAATCTTTTACACAGATCAATTCAATAAAAATATTCTTCCATCTTGTGACTATTCAAATTTAAATAACACGTGAAATAAAGTAGCTTGTGACGCTTCAAAATGAAACAACACATGAAAAAACGTGTAAGGAGCTAAAAAGAAGACCTTGTGTTGCGCTCCTGACCTCGAATAGTTTGGAACACGCCATCTTGATCGTGTAGCCTTGTGTTGCGGCGGCGTGGTTTACAACCTGCGAATGTTTCGTATTTGGGTTTTCAGTGGTCAAACGATGTCCGGTTTTGATAAATTTTATATGCATGAATTCGTCTCGAAAAGATCTACAATTTCGTTCATTTTTCAATGTCAATGGGAACCCCCGCTGGCGCTGATCTATGTAGGTCCGCCCCTGTATATAGTTGTTGGGAAGCAAGGCTCTCCCACATCGACTCCAGCTTCATCTGTTATGAACACGCTGTTCTCCCTCTCAGGTCCCCTTTTCTTCTCGATTTTCTTGAAATATGGAAAATGGAATCCGTCCTCCAGGTCAAATGGATAATTCCAATCCATTATATCTCTCAAATTCGGACAATCCAGGAGCGATCATTGTCTCGCAGGTGTTTGATGGAAATTCAGGATTCAATTCTTGGAGAAGATCTGTGTTCATCGCTGTTTCTGCGAAGAACAAGGAAGGTTATCTTGATGGATCATATGTTAGGCCTATCAATGATCCTCTGCAAAGCAAGGCATGGGATAGGAATAACAGTATGGTAATTTCTTGGTTGTTAAATGCTCTGCAGAAGGATATTGCAGATAGTGTGCTCTATTGCAACACTGCACATGAGATCTGGAAAGAGCTAGAAGAGCGATTTGGTCAAGTCAATGGAGCAAGACTTTATCAAGCTGAGAAGGAGGTTGTCTCTATATGTCAAGGATCAGATAGCATCCGGTCTTCAACACAAGCAACTCACTTCCAAGCTCGGCATGATTCCTACATCCTCGAGCTTGCAGGGGGATGTTGGGAAGCAAGGCTCTCCCACATTGACTCCAGTATTCATCTGTTATGAACACGTGCCTATCACGTGATTAGTTTTTCTGTTTTGTATATAACAGATTGATTCCCTTTGTAACAACTTAATGAACTCATTCTCTTCTTCCCTTCCGTCTGTAAATCCAGAGCTTTTGCTCCCTCTAATGGAAGTTTGAGTTCTTCTTCCTCATTCTTCAGATTTGTTGCTTCTTCGATTGCATCAAATCTAACAATAGTTACATTAACCTTGCTTGTTAGCTGGGAAAATTGAGTTTTACCTCTCCAAAGTATTTGCACCCCATACACTCTACAAGCAGTAATCCGGTAGAGTCTCGCCTCGTGTCATACAAACACAAACACGCCGCATTAGCCTCGATCCGGTCCATGTGCTCTTTCTTCATCTCCTTTCACTTTCATCATCCATAATATTTAAACTTCCAAGTTTAACAGAATAGAGAATAGAGATGTGGGTTCGGTTAAATTGGTTAGTTAAACTTGATTTTAATTCTCAAGTTGGATATCTTAATACTGTCTTTGTCCCTCAATTTTGTTCCCCTTTCATTTAACAGATACGATACACAACTTTTTTTATATCGTTAATAAACGTGTTAATCAATATTAATATTCTCAATATTATTAAAATTTTAATTTATAGAAATGAAACAAGACCAAATAATATAACTATGCTTATTCTTATATATTATTTACCCACTAAAAGTTAGTCACATGACTAGGATCTATATATTCGAATAAAATTGACATAAATGAGTTGCATCAATTAAACTTATTCAGTTGATCATATTAGTTTAATCTTCAGCTTACGCAAAATTTGCCGGGTTGGTGCTATTTAATCTACCAATACCAACCTAACACTATTCTCTCCAACACATTCCCAACTTAACACACTTTTTCTTTTGATATTACTCCTCTCATCAATCAATCTTCACTAAAGAGAGTTCAAAAGATGTCACCAAATTGCCCAAGGTGTGGCTCTACTAAAACCAAGTTCTGCTACTACAACAACTACAGTCTAAGCCAGCCTAGGTTCTTCTGCAAGGGATGCCGACGTTACTGGACCAAAGGCGGCTCCCTCCGCAACATTCCCGTCGGTGGTGGCTTTCGGCGCACCCCACGAAGATCCAACAAACCTCCATTAAGACTTACTACAACAACAATAACTAATAGTAATCAGCCTTTGCCTTCCTCCTCGAATTCAACCATTGATCTCGCTAAGGTCTATGTCAACTTCTTGAGCCCCGAAAAGCCAAAAGATCAAGATCATCAAGTCCAAAACACAAGAGATGGAAATGAGAGGGTAGTTGGGGAATTGGATGCAGTGTTGATGCCTCCATTTTCTGGCCAAGATGAGTTTTTCATGAGGGAAGTTATGGGCAATGTTGTTGATAATAATAATAATACATTGCAACCAACAATGTTGCAGGAGAATTTGGAAGCTGGAGCTCAGATTTCGAGTTTGTTTGATGTTGATGAATGTTGGAATGCCCTTGATTTATTTGGTTATGTTGACGACGAAATCCTAGCTTCTGCTCCGTCCAGTTCAACCGGTGCTAATAACAGGCAGCAACAGGGGCCTTGATTCAGGTGGAGGTTTTTCTTGGCTCTTTTTTTCGCTGGTTACAGAATCTGTCTTTGTTTTAAATTTAAGTTGTGTGATGAATATGTTGATATATTTTTGTGTATAATACTTGTACTTGATGTTGAGTTTGATATTAGAAATGATCTAGCAATTCGCAAGAGGATTGCTGGCTTTGTTCACACTACATGTTCCAATTCAGATTCAAATTTGCACACCAAATCTCAAAAGGAGTTCAATTCGATTCACAAACACGCAAGCACATGCTTTATGTCAATACATTTGGATGCATGGGAATGTGATTTGGTGGAATCACTCAATCTTGATTAGGTATTTATCAATGTCATTCCCATGACATCTTATTCACTTAACGATTTGATATGAAAATAATTCATTCAAACAACAAGAACATCTACCCAGTACATCTCGCAGTTGTTTTTTAAAGATGCAGCCAGTCCAGAAGATGTTTCCAAAGGACCCATACGAAGAACAAGGTGCGATCAACATAGATAAAAGCCGAAACACAATAACATGACAAACCCACATTACAAACGCTAGGACATGGAAACAGCAACAAAACCCTAGTAAAATTTGGGACCCTATACTCCATCAATTTCCCATTAACTCCAGACTTAAACACTGGTGAATCGCCCATATATTCAGTAGAGACAATAGAATCAAATCCAACCACTCAACCGGCACCCCCAAGATGAACTAATATTCCCCCCCTGGATGTAATCCAGCATATGAAATACCCATCTAAGGACACATTTAGTTAGCCTATATGAGTCTCACAAAGTATTCAAAAACCTGAGCTGACAAACAAATTTAGCTGGTCAATTCAATCAGATGAGTAATAAGTACAGTGCCAAATTAATCCAAGCACAAGCCGAGGATCTAAAGACATGCCCAACAAATGAAAACATCACTTAGGAAACTGTAGATCCCAATAAATAATCCTGAGCTCGACAGTTGTAGAGATACCAAGGAATACGCAAACAAAACAAGATATACGGCTACTGAGCTTTGTCCAAGACAATTGTAGCTCACTTAAGTACTTAACAGCCAACCCTAGCTCTAAATCCATCAGCCTCCTAATCGTATAGAAACTACCCTACTAGGACTCACATAGAGGTTGTGCCTAAAAATATATCTTAAATCTCCACCCTTTGCCTACCAACTTAACCAGCTGAGAGAACAGGGATAAGAACATATTGCCATTCTAATTTCTGTTCTAAAAAAGGTACAACTTTCATTAATATAACTAAAAACATGTTCAATTTAAAACAAGATAGAAAATTGCATTAGCACCTGATCCAACTGGAAACCGGCTGGAAGAGCCTTCTAGCTTCAAGCCTTTTCTGTCTATTTTAAATCCCATTGAAACCAAATGCAATGCATTAAAGTCATTCTACACTACAAGTCTTAGGCTCTTAGCATGTCTGATCAAGCAACGGATAAGAAAAAACACAAGCCCAATAGTTGTGGTTTTCAAAACACCGCATAAAAGTAGGGATTTTAATCATCTTCTCTTTCTGGAGGGAGACCGCACGGCAAAAGCATTTTCTGCAAAACAAATTCTTGTCAGTAAACTGAGTCCAGGCAAAAGAATAACATATCACTGGAAAACTTTTCTGATTCAAACCTAATCATAATAATACTAATGCATATCATTGATCTGTGTAAAAAAAAAGATGTATGTCAAAAAATCTGAAGGATGAATAATGATTAACAGTGATGATTATAAATGGTTTATGACGAAAGCAAAATGACACTTATCAGCAGGGTTTTCAGCAAAATCAAATCAAATCAAATCTTACAACATAGGTTTTGTTATTGACTAGTCTCCAATGGAGATGATCAGATCCCCAGTACACATTAACATTCTGAAATATAATGATTTGCAATGAAAATTAGTAAATTTCTGCTTAGACATACACATACCTGCATAAAGTTATAGCGCTCTCTACCAATGGATTCATTTTCTGCAATGCCAAAATACGCAAGCATAGGATAATGACCAATATATGAAGCATAGCTATCACGTTGGATGTTGACAGCCCATTCACTGAAACAAGTTCCACACAACTCAGCCTGTATTAGATTTAAGAAGTTCCAAAAATAATTCTTTCAAAGGTATGAAGTAAAAGATAAACAACATAAAAGATAAACTTACAATCTGTTCAAATCAGAATGTCCTGTCCCGACATACTTGGCTTGAAGATGCTCAAGCTGAGAATTGATATTGAACCTATCACTGGCCTGCATATAACAAACTCGGAAATCAATGGATTGCTTACTAGGGGAACAAATCAATAGAACATAAGAATCAGAAGCAATTTCAACAGGCACTGAACTTCCTAGCATGTGAAGTGTGAGTATTGAATCAAGTATTAGCCACATATTCCTCAGATTCTAGATAATCCACAACCCTAATTCCATCTAATCCACATTCCATAAGTGATAACATTCAATTTGGTGCTTGGAAACTCCAATTATCCTCAGAAGCAATATTATAAATATAAAAGGGGATTAGGTTTTCAACGACGGTGATAAGAACACGAGGTACATCACCTATTAGGTTACCGGCTTAAGCTTTAGCCATTATACAGAAGCAACACGAAAATCGAAGACCGAAACAACGTTGCAGGCCCGTAATTAAACAAATCGAATTGGAATGTTACCTGCATATTGACTCCGGCTGAACAATTTGAAGTACTGTCAAAAGAGGAAAAATACGAGTAGAATAGTTAGCAACGCAAACGAAGTATCTTGGGAGTAATAGAAGAGAGCAAAGAGGAAGAAACCCTAACTAGTGAAATATAGAAATGTTGAACTAAAATTAGGCCAAGGGCTTCGTAATTGTGTGTAAGCTCTCACCTTGCGACTATGAAAGCAGGGGAAAATACCCAAAGTTAGGTTTAATCCCCTGATGACGAAGTTGGGTTTAATCCCCTTCACTAACCTCAAACACTACCGAAATCCATCAATGTATCCAAATACCAACACATCTCGACAAGCTTTAATCATACGCCACTGATCAGCCAAATCCTATATTGGACTATATTCCAGGTAAAATCCGTTTGCTAAATCATAAAAATTACAATCTGAAATCCGGACAGTAGTGATCTAAATCTCAGAGCAAGACTATCGATTTACCAATAACAAAGATAAATAAAACAATATCGAGGATATCAGTAGTCACTCTCCGCTCCCTATCTGCATCGCCTATCTATATAAAGTTCACATTAATTATGCAAACGAAGTCGCAAATGACACTACTGAATCTTCAATAATGGAAATTGCGAGAGAAAATAGAGTGATACCAATAAAATGAAATAAAAGGCAAACTGGGAGGCGCCGGAGAAAATACCAGTTCTTGGGAGAGGAGGAAGACGGCGGCTCGCGAAGAAGAGCGGATGCCTAGATTTGTGTTGGCTTGCCGGTTTAGTTAGGAATTTAGGATATGAACCCGGTTCATACCGGACCGTACAATAAACATGTGAACCGAATTAGATGATTCGGTTCGAATTAGCATAATTTTTAAAAATAATTGTTAAATATAAATTATTATCTAAATAGATAAAGTAAACATATAATAAATTCTTTAATACAGTATAAATTTTTGAATTAGCATTTGATAAACATTTTTAATAAAGAGAGGGTTAATCAAGCATTATTTAAATATTTTAATAATTTTAATTTAAACTATTTAATCTTTTAAAATTATGAGATTAAGTATTTTTGATATAATCATTACATAACTCTTTGTTTGTTAAAGCACGTAAAATATGGTTTATAAAAGGTTAAAAATATAAATAAATAAGCACAATATCTTATAAATCTTTATTATTTTAAAATAAACATATACACATATTTATAATTTTCCTATTATATGATTTTGTTTATCAAAAAAAATTAATTAAAAAATGACATGTGGCAAAATAAATAATATGAAATGACATGTGTCGATTTTAGTGAGGAGGTGACATCTGGCGAAAATGTAGGATATATTTATTTAATATATATATTTATTAGATTATCACAAAGAGAGATACACATTCCAAACAAAAATATTATTCTAGCGTTTTTCCCCTTCCTTTTGGTCATAATATTCTAGAGTATTAAACAACAATTATGTATATGGCTAAATTTCAACTTATCACCTCACATTCTCACCAATTTGATATATCAGGAAGATGACCATCATCCTCCATCTCCTTAAGCAACTCCACAACTTTCCCTAGATTGATTTTTAACCGAGGAAGAAGGAGCATTGGGATGAAACGAAGAGATTGACGAACGGGGTAGATATCGGAATGAGTTTGGAGATTGTGGTAGATGAAGGAGACGAAGAGGATGTGTTCTTAGTTGGTGATGAAATTAACATTAAGAGAAGAGATAATTAGGGTAAAGATTTAAAATATTAGCATTCAGATTAATTTTTAACCAAAGAAGGAGGCACCGGGATGAAACGAAGAGATTGACGAACAGGATAAAGACGGGAATGAGTTTGGAGATTGTGATAGAGGAAGGAGACGAAAATGATGTGTTCTTAGTTGATGATGAAATTTACATTTAAGAGAAGAGATAATTAGGATAAAATTTAAAACATTAGCATTTATTAGGTATAAATTACCATTACTTCTTCAAACTCATCAACTTTTATATATAGATAGATTTGATAAAGTAAGACACAAGAGTTTCTTACACAACCAAATTTGTCCAATAAGCAACGCTAATTTGATCGGTACTATCTTCAACAATGTGAAACATTATCTTATCTATATAAAGATCTTATCTTATCTATATAAAGATTGGCTATCCAATGTCAAAATTGAATGAAATTGGTACCTCATAAATGTTGCTCCCTCAATATCATTTTTTCTAATTTAAAAAGATGTCCAAAAGATCAAAACGAAGCGTTTTGCTAAAAAATTAAACACCCTCCTTTTTTTTCTTTCATTAGATCCATGGTAAAACTGTACAACAGTTAAAATTTTCCAAACTAGAGATTCAATTATTTTAAATTTTAAGTAAAAATGTGATATATTGATTATACTCCTCTGGTTTAGTATCATATAAGTAGTTAGCTTTTTAATATATATTTTTCAAATTCAATTTACACAACGGTAATTAATTACTAAGTAATTAATAGAATTACATGAAGTTGGTTTGATTTTATTTTTCATGTAATATAACGTAAGTCATTTTAGCCTTTTAATTTTATACACAAACTAGACTAGGTCTCGCGCCATGCGCGGGTTTATATAACTCGTTATAGTGAATTAGTAGTAAGGAGTATTATGTAATATAAAATTTTATATGAAAATAAGTTTATATCTTAAAATGATATTGATATATAATTAAGTTTTTACATTTTAAATATAATAAACAACGAATATACATGAATTTTTAATACCAAAATTCTTATTTGATCAAATTATCATAGGTCAATTTTTAACAAATTTAAATAAATTGATTTGAACATATATAAAAATATATAATTGAAAACACTACAATAACACAAAAATATAATTATTTCTCTTATTTATTAAGAAATCAATCTGTTTGTGATACGTCATATCATAAAAATAAAATATATATTTGTAAAATAAAATAATAGGATATTGGGAGGTCAAAATCTAGAAAATTAACACATAAAAATCTTTTTGTAATCTGAAAGATCTTAAGCAATCTTTTTGTAATATTTTTGCACACGATTTTCCAAATTTAATTATTTTTTTTGAGAAAATTACAATAAATTATAAAAAATCATGACCAATGAAATGACGACAGGTGGATGGCCTGAATGTAGAGTATGCCACGTGACATAGCTAGAATTGAATAAATGTAATTTGCTTTAGTAGTTATATAGAGATTTTTTCTATTTTATTCTTGAATTTTGGTAAGAAAAGTAAGAGGTGTGTTAAACAGAGAAACATGATTATTAAAAATGTAAGGAAACTAAATGTAATTTTTACATACAGAGTTTTTATATTTTTAATATCTATCAAACCCACTAAATATCGGTAATATTAGAGAAAAAGAATAACTTTTATATGATATTTCTATGTACAAGATATTTATTTGATACAAGAATAAAAAGTAGAAGAATATTTATTATTGATTTTACCACAAATAAATTAAATTAATTTAAAATTTAAATGTGGGTTAATATTATATTGAATATGTTTAAATCAAATTGATAATACTCAAGAAAAAGAGAACATAATTTATAATCTTAATTCTAATACGAGCCCCCACGGTAGAAATTTTCTAGATCCGCCACTGCCGATAACCCCCAATTCCTCGATCCCCACTCTCCCTTTCAAATTCACCGATCAACCTCAATTTTGACTGTGGTAATTTTCTTCTTACATAGATGACAGTGAATGATGTCTACTTGTCTTTTCTCCCCCTCGCGCACATACTTGACCGTATGATTGTGGGGAAAAATCCCGCACTCGGAAAATTTTAACTGGCACCCCAAACCTTTTTTTAAAACCCGATTCAGTTTTGGGCGCAACTAGAATGCGTCCAAAACTAGATCGAATTTTTGAGCATTTTGAAGGCAATAATAAAAAGAAATTCCATGGCAATCACTCTTGTACACATGAAATTCAATGCCTTAACATCACTCAATGTTGTATGTTTTCATTGCCTCTTTTTTTCATGACCTCTTGTAATTAAGATTAGTCAAATTAATTTGAGTTTCTGATTTCAAAAACTGAATTATGTGCTATCAGTTTGTGTTTTCAGATCGAATATAAATATAAAATGCAAAGAAAGATGTTTGGACAAGAAGGTTGTGATCACATGAGATGGGCTGCTAACATTGTTGTTGGATTAGATATTGGTGTTCCATGGTTAATGTGCAAGGAAGATGACTCTCTCGATCCCGTTATAAGTTCCAGTGTTCTTGTTGACAATCTTAATTCTTTTCAAAATAAATTTTTTAATAGTTAATGATCTTATTGTGACAGATTAATATACTTGTAACGACTTTTACTGTTGTGTGTTTACTAAAACAGACCTTACAAACCTCTCATGTGGACAGAGGTTTGGAGTGGATGGTATGATTTTGCAGTAATTGACTTTATCATTAGATTAATAAAGTAAAAAGTAAAAAGCCAGATCAATAACTTTTTTCAAAGGTACACATGAAGGCTTTAGTAAATTATACTCCCTCCGTCCCAAAATATGAGTCCCATTTTCCTTTTTGGGCGTCCAGAAATGTTAGTCCCATTTCTATTTTTGTCCATAAACTTCTTCCAATTATACCCTTATTCATATTATTTTAATATTTTACATTCATCATTTCCAATGCACTTATGTACTTTTCATTTGTAAACTCTTCTCCCATTGGTTAATGAATTATTTTAATATTTTACATTCATCATTTCCAATGCACTTATGTACGTTAAAGCATTTGCCTTAATCCAACATATTTTTGTACAATGAGACTCATATTTTGGGACGGATGGAGTATATATATATACAAATAATATGCAGGTTTACAGAGTTTAGAGGACCGACTTACCAAAGAATCTAAATTCTCTATATTCAATTCATGTATCATGTGTCTTTGTAAAATGATTTAACTTTTGCAATTACTAAATTTATACAAAGAGGGAGATCTGTTGTGAACTATATGGTATGCATTTTTTTCTCTTTCAATTTCTTTGTGCTTGAAGTGTTTACTTTTTACTTATCCTAAACTACATTTTTCGTCATTAGTACCAAACTTTGAGCCCTTATCGGAGGCCGTTTGCATCTAATTTTAGTAATTGTAAACAATATTACATATTGCAATATGCTAGCATGTTGTTTTCAAACATTTACACTCAGTTTCCAACAAGCATGATAATTTAGTAAACACGTCAAAAATGTATACAATGGGGAAATGACATTTAATAACTGGTCCTCGAGTTTATTCAATTGTAATGAGTTATAGACAGAAAAATAGATCATATATTCACCAACTTGGCTATTAATAAATCAAAATAGATTACCTTATTTTATATACCAAAATCTGCGGAGTTGGTAATAATACTGGAAACAAGACTTGAACAAAAATTTAGCATATAGAGCATTGAAGAAATTGCATACGCAAATAACATATATTTAAAAACTTCTGTCCTGTACATTACAAGAATATTAAAAATCATATTTTTAAAAACTTATGTCCCGTATATTACAATAATATTACAAATGATATAACAATTTGGCGAATTGAGAGAAGAGGTACAATCATCAAACTCATTTGATTATATGATATAATATCATTTCAATATCTATTATGAAACATTTAAGAAATTATAATTACGCAAGACCCGTACGCGGGTTTCAGTCTGTTGATTTAAGCCCTAATAAAATAGGAACACCAATACACGAGCTAATTGTTTGGCAAAAAAAAAGCACCGAGCTAATTAGGTAATGTGATGATTTTAAAGGGAGAGACGAATGAATAGGTAGTTGTGTGTCAATTGCTAAGATGATTAATAAAACATTCAGGAAAAACATAATCACTAATTAAACTTTATTTTTTTTCTTTTTGATAGAACAAAGATTAGAGACTGTTTTGTCGAGGTTAGATTCTATATCATAAAGGGTTGTGAATATGATTAGCTCAATCTAATTCTGGGACGCCTATTAAACAACGTTAAATCATATTAAAAACTGTAAAGATAAAACATTGCATGGGCCCGTTTCTAGTAAAGATAAAACATTGCATGGAATATGGATCGATAATCAAGTAATTTTAGCACATGGGAATTTAATTGGGTACTAAAGACTAGCAATGGTCAACCATAACCCAGCTGGTTTTGGCGGCCTTCTTATATGTTCCATTCCATGGACCTCGGCCATTTAGTCGGCCAACCTACTTCTTTAAACCACACATCTACCCCAGCTACTCTAATTTCTATTTATGATAATCGATCGAGATCGATGAATGGCTACGGAAATCTTTTGAGTTTGAATTTTAAAAACGAATATCTAAACTTGAAATGTATTGATGATAAAGTCTACTTGACACTACACCGGAGTAATTAGTTTTGACCGAATATATAATACGGAGTCATTTTAATACTATTGGAAAATTCTACCAAATCGTAAGGGATTGAAATCTGAGTTTCTTTGTAAAAATTACCAATACTCCCAATTCTATTTATGAATTTAGTACATTTTTAACACGGTCTGTATAATTACGTGAGTACTCCGTATAATGTACGTAGTACACAAGTTATTTAATGTATTCACCCATCTTATAAATATGCATCATATCACTCGATCGATCATTATATATTCGTCTTATTCCGTACGTATATCATAACTATTTTCTAATGACACATAAAAACTGTAATATATTAATAATCCATCTGATATCGATCAAGCGAATAAGAAATGACACTAGCCATAAGAAGCACGAGGATTTGACCGGTAAATTGTCCCGTCCTCCTTGTTTGACCTAATCAATACCCCACTATCCAAACTACCACATAAAACAATTTAAAGTTTTATTTGTATTATTAATATCTCGAACTATATGTTAATAAAAAATTATTAAATTTTAATATATTAAAATACTCGTCGAGATGAATCAAACAAAATCTCACATGATCATATTTATTATTATATTTTAAAAATTATATCACAAAATATGTTGTAGGGTGAAAAGCGGAAAAAAATGAAACAATAACTATAATGGGAAGGAGGGAGAGTATAAAAAAATAAAAATGATGCTACGTTGAAACTCAATCTGTTTGAAAAGTATAAGCAGGTGTTCAAATCCTCTCACACTCTTCTTGAGCTGTCCCTACGCTTGATTCTTTATTTTTACGTGTTTTGACTTTCAAACTTACATTTATTCCAGTCTCCCCCTTACCCATATAAAACGCCTCTTCTAGCTAGCTCCTCATTCTATCTTCGTCTCCAACAAATAGAACCCGAAAACAAACCCTAATTCTCTCCCAACTCTAATTTCAAAGCTTACTTATGGATCAAGAAATCGACACCCCTTCGTACTTCATCTGCCCTATCTCCCTAGAGATCATGAAAGACCCCGTGACAGTCCCATCAGGAATCACGTACGACCGTGATTCAATCGAGAAATGGATCGACTCTTCAAAGAACGCCACGTGTCCCGTCACAAAGCAGCCCCTCTCGGCCTCCGACATGGACCTGACTCCTAACCACACGCTCCGCCGCCTCATCCAGTCTTGGTGCACCCTCAACGCAGTGGATCGTATCCCAACCCCCAAGCCACCTGTCAGCAGGGCCCACGTCACCAAGCTCTTCTCCCGGGCCCACCGCCACCTGGCACTCACCCTCCGCCAGCTCAAGTCGCTCGCCCTCGAAAGCAAGGCCAACCGCCGCGCCCTCGAGTCAGCCGGAGCAGTTGAATTCCTCTCATTCACCATTGTTGATAAACTCGAGGAGCGCGAGAGCGTTGACTTGGCCGTCAGCGTTCTCTCCCTCCTCCAGCTATCGGAGCCCCAGAGGGTCGCTCTCGTCCAAAACGACGTCGTTTTGATAGACTCGCTGACGCGGATCATAAACCGGAGTGTCAGCGAGGAGTCTGTGCAGTTACTGCTGCGGCTGCTGGAGGTGGCCCAGCCGAACCAGCTATCAGCCCTAAGGCCCGAGTTTTTCTCGGGCCTTATTTCGAGCCTTCCCTCGAAACCGGCCCTGAAGATCTTGATCCACGTGCTCCCGTGGGGGCGAAACCGAGTGAAGGCGGTGGAGGCGGGGGTGGTCTCTGCGGCGGTGGAGATGCTACTTTCCGGAGAAGGTAGCCGTGGGGTGTTGGAGATGGCGGTGGTGCTGATCGAGATGGCGTGCGGGTGCGCGGAGGGGAGGGCGGCTTTGGTTAGCCATAGCGGGGGCTTGGCGGTGGTTTCGAAGAAGGTGTTGCGGGTTTCGAGGGTGGCGACCGAGAGGGGAGTCAGGGCGTTGTGGGCGGTGGCTAAGTACTCCGGCGAGGGGGCGGTTGTGAGGGAGATGGCCGAGGTTGGGGTGGTGGCCAAGCTGTGTTTGGTCTTGCAAGTGGAGTGTGATGGGAAGACTAAGGAGAAGGCTAGGGAGGTTTTGAAGATGCATGCTGTTGCTTGGAAAGGGTCGCCTTGTGTGCCTTTTAGTTTGCACGCTTCTTTTTCTTAAAAATGTGTACATAAGATATCAAGGGATTTGTGTAGAGTAATGTTATTCATTCAACGGTGTCATTAAAGCCCTAGCTACAAGTTCAATATATGATCAGAAATTTTTGTTAAGGTGGAGATCGAATGCAATTGTAATAAGGCATGACTATCTCTTAGGCTTTTGTCTTCTAGCTTAAACCATTGACTTGTATTCTGATGTATCATGTTCCTTCTTACACTTGGCATGATTTCATTGATCTCATGTATCTTTAGGTCAAGTCTTCACTATTATATAATGTATTGTTCTTCTCTGTAATCAATGAGCCGCTTTAATCAAATCACTATTCTACCTACTCTTCTATGATATCAAGAGCACAAGACAAGTGTCATCCGATCCAAATCTCAAAAATTATCTTCTCCTTGCTTCCTTAAAACAAACAAGTCTCCCCCTAAAGGTGTCGGCCACTGTTTCTTCATCCTCCTCCTCATCTCTTCCTTCTTTTTCAAGCTTTATTACCATAAAGCTCACCTCATACAACTTTCCCATATGGAAGCTACAAGTCTCCCCCTACCTCAAAGCTCAAGATCTCTTCAAATTTGTGGATGGAAGTCTTCCCTCTCCTCCACCGAGTCTTTCCAGCGGCGAACCAAATCCCGACTTCAAAGTGTGGTCCACCAAAGACCAACTCGTCATGGCTATTCTTACCTCCTCCTTCACTGAATCGGTTCTTCTCCAAGTCATGGACTGCCTCTCCTCAGCTCAGATCTGGTCAAATCTCCACGAGCTCTTCGCCGCAAAATCTTCGGCCCAAATCGTTCAAGCTCGTCTTCAGCTTGCTTCCCTGAAAAAGGGATCGGAATCTGTAACCGCCTACTTCAACAGAGCAAAGGGACTCGTCACCACCCTCATCGCCGCCGGTCAACTCGTCTCCGACTCCGAACACTCTGTCTACCTTCTGGCTGGTCTCGGTGCCGACTTCGAATCAATGGTGACCTCCCTCTCCACTCAACCCGTTCTGCCATCCTCAATGCAGATCCATTCACATCTTCTTGTACACGAGTCCAGGTTATCCCATCAAACCTCCTCCATACTTGGTGTTCCTCCTCTCTCTGCTTCTAATTTGGAGGCCAACTTCACCGCTGTTGGTCGTGGTCGTGGCCACTCTCGTCCTCGGATGCGCAACCACAACAACAACAACAATCGTGGCCACTCTCGTCCTCACGAATTTATATACCTTATATCTTAATTTCAGGGGTGAGACTCTATTTAACACCTGTCATGTTATTCACTCAATTGAGGCGCATTTATTAACACCATTTATCTTGTAATTATCAATATATTAGAGCATCTGCACTCATGTTATTTTGAGTAACAAAGTCAATTTAGAAAAAGAAAAAGAAAATAATGTGTCATAGTATTTGATAGAACCAATGATACGCTGCACTTTGTATAGTGTAACTAGGGATAATTACATTAGTTTAGGAGTATTATCATATGTGTTTCGAGTCATTATTATGTTCTGAGATATTTATTAAGAAGTGAAGAAAGGAAGATCGGAACCGAAGAAGAAGAGATCAAAGATTAAAGACTTGAAGATATTCTGCGGAGCAGAGGCGATCGCCACTACCATCCAGGCGATCGCCATTCTACAACAGAAGTATTTCACAAGTTCAAGAGAGCATGGCGATCGCCATGAATCTACGGCGATCGCCATGGGGCGACAGAGGCTACGGCAAAGCTTTACATGAAGATGGCGATCGCCAGACATCTATGGCGATCGCCACAACAAGGCCGAAGATATTCCGGGCTTTCTTTATTTTCCTTTATTTTATTTCCTTTTTCTTATTTTATTATTTCGTTTAGGATTTTTCTTTTACCATATTTCTTTAGGGTTAGACTCTATATATACCCTAGTGATCATCATCTTTTCCATCAGACAATTTAGTTCTGCAACCATGAGCAGGAACTAATCTCCATTGTTTTACTTAGCGGTTGAAACCTTCAGTTATTAAGTTGTGAGATTTCTAAACTCTTGTTCTTTTCCTATGGGTTTGTATTAATTCTCTTGTTCTTCATCTATTGATTTCTATTAGTTTTGCTAGCTTGATCACCTAGTTTGATTGGTAGTTTTCTATTGCTAGACTAGGAATATACGGTGAAATTCCTTGTCATTGTAGCGCTCATATCTGCATGATCTGGTAGTTGATTGCTTTTATGAAAGAGAATTGATTGCATGTTAATACTTGACGGTTGTAAGTTATTGCATGCATCCTTATAATTCCTGTGCCATTTGCTGCTATTTCATCTAATCTTGAGAGGTTTCCCTGATTATTGAATAGTAAGTATTATCAGGACCGGTTGGCATGCTAATATATTAAAGATTGGAATAGGAACATTCCCTAGGATTGAATAGAACTTGAGATAAATCTATGATCAACTTGATTGACTGTTGTGTGGATACTTGCTAGGTAAAACCCTTTCTCATCATATTCACAACCAAACCTTCTTTGCTTGATACTTGTTACTTTTGTGTTCCATACAATCAAAACCCCCCTTGGTTACTTGTTACTTGTTTGTTAGTTGGTATTTCGCTTGACTGCATAGCGATTGATGTTTTGATTCCCTTGGGTTCGACCTCTACTTACTTGCTATACTCTAGTTAGTGTTTAGAGTTTATTGCTTTGATTTGGCACTACGACTTTAGCCTCATCAAATTTGGCGCCGTTGCCGGGGAATTGAATTATTTCAATTTTGTGCTAATTGTGAAATTATCAACTGTTTGGTGTGAACCTTTATGGTTCAGACCCGTGCTACTGATTCATCTCTTGTTTCCTTTGACCCAGAGATTGAAAGGACGTTCCTTCGGAACCAAAGAGCAGCTCTGAACCAAGAGAACGAGATGGGTGATCGACATGGACCGCCATTGCCTACTATGAGGAAACTCACTGCCCCAGACTTAAACCAACAACCTTTGGGAGTGAGGTTTCCTGAGATTGAAGAAGGTGTGAATTTTGAATTAAAAGCTGGTTTAATTCATGAGCTTCCACACTTCCATGGCTTAGCGGGAGAAGATCCCAACAAACACTTGGCTCAATTTCATGCCATATGTTCTAGTATGAAGCCAAGACGTGTTACTGAAGAGCAAGTCATGCTGAGAGCTTTTGGATTTACTCTGAAAGACGCTGCGAATGATTGGCTCTATTATCAAGCTCCAGGGAGTATTGATACATGGGCTAAGATGAAAAAGGTCTTTTTAGAGAAATATTTTCCAGCTACAAAACTGAGCAGCTTGAAGAAGGAGATCACGAATCTTCAACAACACTCAACTGAGAGTCTCTATGAATATTATGAGAGATTCAAGAAGCTTTGCTCAAGCTGCCCATTCCATAGTTATACTGACCAAGATCTCCTTATGTACTTATTTAGTAGCATGATTGATGAGGATCGTCGAATGGTGAATGCATCCTGTGGAGGTAACTTTTTAAGATTGACTATACCTCAGGCTACTGAAATGTTTGAGGAATTAGCTGAGAGCTCAAGGCAGTTTGGTAGCAGGCAAAGAACACAGTCAGTAAGTTCACTTGATCCCACTAAAATTCAAAGTGATATGAATGAATTGAAAGATATGATGAAGGCTTTTATGCTGCAAAGTGGTGGTCAACAACTCCAAGAGCCGAATGCTGAGGTAAACGCTGTTGGTGGATGGCAACCAAGGCCAAGGTATGATTCTCATAATATTAATTATCAGCAACCTAGACCTCAGAATTCTATGACTGTTGAAGATATGATCAAGTCCTTAGCTCAGACTGTGATGCAGCAAAATGCTAGAACGGAATCAAGCATCCAAAATATTGAAAATCAGTTAGGACAGATTGCTCAAGCTGTGAGTAAATTAGAGGCCAAGGAACCGGTAAGAAACCCGAGGGAGAACGTCAGTGCAGTGTTCTTGAGGAGCGGAAAAACTTTAAATGACTGTTCTGTGCCAAAACCGCGATCGCCAGATCTGAGTGGTGATCGCCATGAGATTACAGAGAGCAACACATGATCTGCATTGCGACCGCGATCGCCATGCCACTCCAGAAGCTGAGGTGCAAAATCATCCGCGACCGCGATCACCATTTGTTGATGGCGATCGCCAGGAGACCCCTGAGTATATTGATAATTATGTTCGTCCAAATTTTCCACCTCTATTCTCTCAGAAGCCTGTTGCTCCCTTTCCTGAGGCATTGAAGGATACTCGAAGGCTGGAGAACGACAACGAAATCTTCGAAACCTTTAGTAGGTGTGAGGTAAACATTCCTTTGCTCAAACTTGTTAAGAGTATTCCTAGATTTGCTAAGTTTTTGAAAGAAGTTTGCACTATCAAAAGAAATCAAAAACTGAAAGGAAAGAA
Organism: Oxyria digyna; assembly: GCA_029168935.1. Taxonomy (NCBI): domain Eukaryota; kingdom Viridiplantae; phylum Streptophyta; class Magnoliopsida; order Caryophyllales; family Polygonaceae; genus Oxyria; species Oxyria digyna. Next base: position 30,327,649 of record JAPVLV010000011.1, on the reverse strand, counting down.
GAAAGTTGAAATAAGTGAACAAGTTTCTGCCGTGTTTCAAAAACGCATGCCTAAGAAATGTGGTGATCCAGACATATTTAGCATTCCATGTGTGATTGGTGAAACTAAATTTGACAAAGCCATGCTAGATTTAGGTGCATCAATCAATGTTTTGCCTTACTCTTTGTATGAATCACTAGGCTTAGGACCTTTGCATAAAACAGGAACTGTTATTTAACTTGTTGATAGGTCTACTGTATACCCGAAAGGGGTTGTTGAGGATGTTCTTGTTATGGTTGGTGATCTGATTTTTCCTGCTGATTTCTTTGTGTTAGATATGGAGCATGCTAATAATGTCACACCTATACTGTTAGGTAGACCTTTCATGAAAACTCCACAAACGAAAATTGATGTTAATAGTGGGACTCTCTCTATGGAGTTTGATGGGGATAAGGTAGAATATAATATTTATGACATGGATCCCATTGATAAGAATTCTCTATGTGCTATTGATGTGATTAAGCCTACTTGTAAGGATGAATTGCAACCTGTTTTAGAGAATCTCTTAGAGCCCCCAAAAGTAGATATTGTTTTGTCTACTAACATGCAGGAGTGTCATGCTAAGCCAGAGCCTAAAGGTAAGCTCTCTCCACATCCTTTGGGCAATCGCCCTCCATTACTGACCTCGCCAGGCGAGATACCATTGATGTCTAGTGTGCAGGCACTTGACATTGAGCTTAAACAGCCGCCTGATACGGTTAAGGAGGAGAAAGTGAATGAAACCACCTTCATTGCTAAAGACAAGGTGGTTAAGGTAAGAGGGATGAGATTTAAGGCATTCCATGAGTGGTTCAAGAGGGAATTCAGACAAGAGACTGTTTTTACAAAGCCAAATGGCGTTAGTTAAATCTCTTGAGTTTCATGTCGAGCCACGACATAAAATAAGGCGCTACTCGGGAGGCAACCCGAGGTTTGAGTTTGTTTTTATTTGTTTTCGTTCGGGTTAATTTTCTTTTTAGTTTTTCTGTGGACAGGAGGAAATCACCGAAGCTTAGGGTCAGCTACAGTTAGTAGTCAATCCCGCTGTAAGTCTTCTCTCCCGTCTAAAATAAAAAAAATAAAAAAAATAAAAAAAATCCGAAAATCATTCTGAGAAAAAAATAATATATCGGATTAAAAAAAAAAATAGAGTGCAGAAAAAAAAAATATGAGAGAAAAGAAAGTAAGGAGTTGTATTACATCAAGTTTGGTTTCATTAGTACTATCATTCTAGATCTACATTCGCTGGAGCTTAGCTTGTTGGTGACCATGTTCTTTGCAAGGAGTTGATTTATTTGGGTCACCTTCTACATTGGAGGTATTCTTTCTTTTGCTTTAGATGAGCTATGCATTATTGGATTACATTTGGTTCTCATCTAGTTTCTCATTCTACCACACTTTGAGTTTTATTGGAGGAAGGTCATCCGACCTTGTATGTGAGTCTTCTGTCTCTTTCCATGGGTTCGATTTTTCTGTCTTCCATTTCATTGAGGACAATGCAATGTTTAAGTATGGGGGAGGAGAATGTATTCACATGTAATTATTTGGGTGTTGGTTGTATCTGCATGAGCTTATTATATATATTGTATGAAAAAGCCACAAAAATTGAAAAAAAGGCATATAAAATCCTTGGATAGCAAGATCTATGCAATAAGAAGGTGGCTTGACCGGCGTTAGGCTGGGGCAAAAATAAGTCTTGAGTGATGTGTTTTGTGAGCCTGGAACAATTATTGAGTGGTTGGGATGAAAACCCGAAAGGGCGCCCAAGCAAGATGAGTGTTATTAAAAAAATTGAGTGTTTTAGGACCATTATCATCTTGGCGTATGGAGACATAAGAAGGAGGCGTATAGGAGGATTCGGGTAGGCCACTTGGAGGAATAAGGTGCAGTTCTAGGTATGTGCTTATTTTATCACATTGTTCTTGATTATTGTTGTTGTGTTTTGTGCGTTTTGGAGGAGCTTATTGGTTATGTAATCACTAGGAGATATTCTTGTACTTCCTGAGGCTTTGAGTATTTTATTGTATGGGTAGCTTTTCTGTAAGTTACTCGGGACGAGTAAAAGTCTAAGTATGGGAGTATTTGATATGCTGCACTTTGTATAAACTAGGGATTATTACATTAGTTTAGGAGTATTATCATATGTGTTTCGAGTCATTATTATGTTCTGAGATATTTATTAAGAAGTGAAGAAATGAAGATCAGAATCGAAGAAGAAGAGATCAAAGATTAAAGACTTGAAGATATTCTGCGGAGCAGAGGCGATCGCCACTACCATCCAGACGATCGCCATTCTACAACAGAAGTATTTCACAAGTTCAAGAGAGCATGGCGATCGCCATGGGGCGACAAAGGCTACGACAAAGCTTTACATGAAGATGGCGATCGCCAGGCATCTATGGCGATCGCCACAACAAGGCCGAAGATATTCCGGGCTTTCCTTATTTTCCTTTATTTTATTTCCTTTTTCTTATTTTATTATTTCGTTTAGGATTTTTCTTTTACCATATTTCTTTAGGGTTAGACTCTATATATACCCTAGTGATCATCTTTTTCATCAGACAATTTAGTTTTGCAACTATGAGCAGGAACTAATCTCCATTGTTTTACTTAGCGGTTGAAACCTTCAGTTATTAAGTTGTGAGATTTCTAAACTCTTGTTCTTTTCCTATGGGTTTGTATTAATTCTCTTGTTCTTCATATATTGATTTCTATTAGTTTTGCTAGCTTGATCACCTAGTTTGATTGATAGTTTTCTATTGCTAGAGTAGGAATATACGGTGGAATTCCTTGTCATTGTAGCGCTCATATCTGCATGATCTGGTAGTTGATTGCTTTTATGAAAGAGAATTGATTGCATGTTAATACTTGACGGTTGTAAGTTATTGCATGCATCCTTATAATTCCTGTGCCATTTGCTGCTATTTCATCTAATCTTGAGAGGTTTCCCTGATTATTGAATAGTAAGTATTATCAGGACCGGTTGGCATGCTAATATATTAAAGATTGGAATAGGAACATTCCCTAGGATTGAATAGAACTTGAGATAAATCTATGATCAACTTGATTGACTGTTGTGTGGATACTTGCTAGGTAAAACCCCTTCTCATCATATTCACAACCAAACCTTCTTTGCTTGATACTTGTTACTTTTGTGTTCCATACAATCAAAACCCCCCTTGGTTGCTTGTTACTTGTTTGTTAGTTGGTATTTCGCTTGACTGCATAGCGATTGGTGTTTTGATTCCCTTGGGTTCGACCTCTACTTACTTGCTATACTCTAGTTAGTGTTTAGAGTTTATTTCTTTGATTTGGCACTACGACTTTAGCCTCATCAACCAATGTCATGAGTGGTCATCCAACAAGTAACGCATACACATTTTGCCAAGTGATTTTCTACCATTGTTTAATAAATGAACCCCACCACTAAATCAACAATTGAACCAATCCACAATTTTAATCAAAATAAAATGTGGATGTATGAAACTTGAGTGGAATAACAGATATTAATCTAGATCTTCCAATTCCGTCATATTTTTCGGGAGGCAAATCGGGTTGCCGATGGACTTGCCAACTTTGCCTTCTCTTTCTCTCTAGGTGTGTTTATTTTAGATGATCCTCCGGATGAGATTCACTCTCTGTTGACGGATGACGTTAGGGGTTTGTGTTTAGTCCGTTTGATTTCGATGTAGACTTTTTGTCTTTTTCTATTTAATGGCGGCTTTGCCCGGCGATCATTCACAAAAAAAATAAAAATAAAAATAAATTATTAATATAAATTATTGTAAAAAATAAGCTAACAAGATGCTCTTATATAAGTAGATTCCATAATTCTATCTCCAACTTTCCAAGACTGGAAGGCAGAACTAGCGACGGCTCGGCGCTTTTTCGAAGTCCACAAGGGTCGGCCACTTCACTCTACCTCCCCCATCCACTTCAACCAAAATCAAACTTCAACGGCGGAGGAATTTTGATCTTCGATGTCTGTTTTTCCGTCAATGGAAGTTTCGATCCTTGGTAAGCCAAGATTTCTCTATTCTCCCCTTTCTATCTCATCTCTCTTTTTTCTTTCGGAAGAGCCTAAAATGTTGGGGGAAAACTAGCGTCAAAGATGTCTTGTGCTTCTTCTGTGATTGCAATATGTTTGAAATTAAATTGATACTGAAATTTATCGCTATTGATAAGAGCCAATCACGAGATTGTTGATGTTTCGGAAGCTCCACGTAGCCGAAATTGCGTCTGGATTACGTTCAACTGTGTTGCATTGCTAAATTCACGAAACTCAGCTGTTAATTTGGTCATGTAAATGTGGTGATGCTGCTAGGTTACATCTGCTACAAACTATTCAATTGGAAACAATAATTTGTTGGAAAATCCTAAATTAGTAGCATCGGAGGGTTCTAACTCACCACATATCTGCAGTGATTGCTTTATCTGTATTGATAGTCATTGCTCTGCCAATGTTGTTCTATATGGAGGTACATGAATCGCCAATGAAACAAATCTAGTATTTGAGTGATGCACATACTAAAACTAGAAGTAATATACATCATACAGTTATTTTGCAGTTTGCCTTCTGAAAAGTTTTGACAATACAATTGGTAGATTGAGTTTGTAGTTTCATTAGGTGTCTAATGAAATTAGTTTGATGACTTCAAATTAGTTTGCCTCCGGGTATCTATATCATATATGCCTTTTCTGATGTATCTGTACATGTGTATTGAAAGTTACAGATGTTTCACATCTTCTTCAATTTAGGAGGGAAGATCTATAATCTGAATACCGGTTTCTGATGATTGCTTCAATGGAGAATTCAGTAAGTATTTGTTCTTTTGCATTGAATCTTTCCCCATTGCCCTCGCAAGTTCTCTTCTTCTTTTGACACTGCATCTGTATGTTAATTGCTGCATACACTTCTGGACCAATTGTTGAAACATTTTCTTATAACTCTTGTTTACCTCATTTACCGCATTGTTGCTGTGCTTCCTTTAGTCATCTGTAGTAATGACACACTGCTAAGCTAAACACTTTCTTATTCAGGAACATAGAGTAGAGGCTCCCTGCATCATAGGTGATAGATCAACCAGTGACGTCGTTGTGAGGATACGAACACCTGATGGTCGGGATGACTGGTTCTACTGCCACTCATCTGTCCTTGTAAGTAACTGTAAGTACTTTGCTGGCCGTCTATCTGAGAGTTGGCCAACATGTCAGATTCTTGATGCACGCAACTGTGTTGAGGTTAAATGTGAAGAACCAGACTTTGATAATCACATCACTGTCCTTCGCCTCCTCTACAATGCTTCCAACACCTCTACTGCAGAAAGCTGGTATGGAGTAAAAAACGCCATTGGCATCCTAAGAGTAGCTACTGAGCTCGGTTGCCCACAAATCATTGCCTCTTGTGTTGAGTATTTGGAGGCTATGCCTTGGGAAGAAGCTGACGAGGAAGAAATTTTGCAAACAGTTTCATCCATAGGACCCGAAGCAAAACCAATTCTGGCCAGGCTTGAACCCGTTGAGCAATCAGCAATTGTGAAGGTATTCTTGTCAGCTTTAAATTTTGCTACTTCATCACCGCCTCTAAGTAGGAATGATCTCAAATTCTCTGTTCAAGAACAAATTGAGTATTTGCTCACAGAAGATGACGATGCCCCGCTTCTTGCATCTTGTGATGAGATCAAGGTCAAGACAAAGGAGTGTGTCAACCGAGTGTTATCCACATTCATCGGTCTTTTGGAATCACTATCATCCGAAGCTAAATCATCTGATGTTTATGCTGAAAATTTCCTTTCACTGCAGTCACACTTATCAGATATTTTATGGACTTGTCAAATTTCAAGCAAATTTGAGTTAATGAGGGATATTGTCACTACTTGGATTGATATATCCACCAAACTGATAAAAATTGTTGACGTGTCAAGCTCTGAAATTGAAATCCTTGAGACAAAGCTGAAAGTGATAGAGGTGACAACAAAGATCTTGGAAGCAATCGCTTATGGCACAGTTATTTTGAGTCCTGCACATCGGCTTCATATGATTGTATGGCTTCCATTTGTGAGGGCAACAAAGCCTGAAATAGACATTGCTTGTAGTAAAAATAGTGAGGAAGAGGATTCTGTATTGATGAAAGTGGATACTGACCTATGGCAATCATTGGAATCTGCATTTGTATCAGTGATTGTTGGGCTTCCTTCTGCAGTTCAGGCAGAGATTTTGACTGATTGGTTGGCAGATCAACACGTTCATTATCCTGATCTTACTGAGGCGTTTGAAGTTTGGTGTTACAGGTCTAAGGTTGCTAAGAAAAGAATGACGTCTTTCGGTCCAGGTGTGTAAATTTTAATCAAGGCGTAGGTACTCTTAACGTCATTATCATGATTCGTTAATGACATAGAAAGATGAGAGCCAAACTTTGTTTAGTTTTTGAATTACAAAACCTACTAATCCTTTTTGGAGAAGGTATATTTGCATTAGAAGGAATGTTAAGCTGAGGGTCCTTGTAAAGTGAGGTTATTCCTAGTCAACCCTAGATTCATGAAGCACCACCAACTCCTCTTTTTGGAGAAACTATGTTGCAACGTTATTGAGGGAATTTGCATCCTAAATTTTCATCCTTATTAGTTAGCTTTTAGTTTTAGGTTTGGTGACTTGGGTACCTGAAACGTTAATATCAGAGCAGACTTCATTAATTCCATATTGTTGGGGCCTACTCCTCAAACTTGTGATAAACATTAAATTTGGTTAGATAGTAATTCATGGACATTGATTGGTGAAGCCTCCTTGAAACGGAACTTGCTGCTAAAACCTAAAACAAGTACAATGAGATGGGCACCACATGCCTAGTTATTTTGATTAATATGATGTGAAGATCACCCTTGTTATTGATGGAGGAGCGCGTTCAATGGCCCAAAACGCGCCAAGTTATCACGATATCTCACCACCAGAGATGAACACGCTTATGTTGGTTCAAGTTTCGACGAAGCCGGAGTGAAAGACGTTAGCTTGTTCTTTATATCATCAAATTATTGCTCTCCTAGCATTTAATGGCAGGTGTATACAGCAAATCATAGATTCCTCAGTCTTCTTTAAGTGCTCAATTAACCAAGCACTAACGTCGCCTAAGTTCTTCCAGTTGTTAATCTGCCATGGTACTGATATCAAATCAGGACACCAAAATATCAGAAGTAGAAAGCTTCCATACATTTACAAGCTTCTTTGTAGCTAACACAAACTTTCCTCTACACAGAACCAAGTGATGACGACAAAAACTAGTAGAGCTAATTATAGCATCTCGAACTACTACAAACTAAAACAACGAATTTCCCATAAACAAATCCTAAAAAAGAATTAGCTAAAGAACTATTGTGCTATACAGAAAGATTTCAAACCATCCTTCTTTGCCTATTACCAGCCATAAACCGGATCTTCTACCTCAGGAGGCAGGAGATGCAGATCTTGACAGTGCTGTTTGTCATAAACGCGGGTCGCGGGTATTGCTCCAGTTGCGAGCCTAAAGATCTCATTGCCAGTAAAACAATAATGAGCCAATGCTAGTCCTCCATCAATCATCTCTGACAAATTAGGCATTGAAGCTGACTTATGGACCAATTTGCCCTTGTTATCTGCTGCATTTTTGTTAGCTTCGTCCATCTTCAGCACTTTGTCCAGATCAGAGTGTTCCATAAATCGCTGGATTGCCGCCTCCCACGAAAGCTGGTACCTTTGCTCGGGTGTGAGGGGCTGAGGCTCGTTGGCTAGGGCTTCTTTGATTTTTATGACAAAGTCTTCAGAGGTTTTGTAAGTCAAACAGTTCGGAAATGACCTGAAAAAGTCGTTTGATGGATGGTCTGCACAAACTACGAATTTTCCCATGGCTAGCGCCTCAGCAGTTGCTGTGCAGACTACATCACTTACACTGGGATTTATGAAGACTTTGTATCTGCATGAAAAAAATTGAACTTTTTAACTGCATGAAAAAAATTGAACTTTTTAACTGCATAAAAAAGTTATTGATGATTGTTCTTGAAAAATAATTTTTTTGTACCGCTTCAATACATTGGCTTAAAAAGACACATGCAGAAAGCATAGATAAAAAATCAACTAAAAGTAACATTTTAGGCTAAATGATTTAGGCCTTAAAAAATAAAATCTATTGGGAGTAATAAAAAAGCGTACCCATGAAGAGAGCCATCAGCATGGTCTCTTCCTTTCTGGAAGTTGAGATTGAGATTTAAACTTCTTGCAAGACTCTGGACTGCTTGAGCATCCTCTCCATTACCATAAACATCCAACTTGAAATCATCCAATTCAGTTTTGTGCTTGGATAACAAATCAATAAGTTCCCTGTATCCTTTAGCCCATACCATCTTTCCTAAGAAATAGGCTCCTTTAGAAAAGGTTTGTTGCCCAGATGCCCTATCAGAAGTTAATTTATCTCCAAGCTCTAACAATTTTGGGTTCACTCCATGAACATTACATATGACAGATTTTGGAAGATCCTGAGTGGCAGCAGAAAGGCGAATAACCTGGGTCCAAGAGCATTCATCAAAATAACTGCTATAGAATTTACTAGGGATAAATTGACAGAAAAGAAAGTGCAAATCAACTAAGTATTCAACTATACCTTGTGACAATGTGCTCGGGCAACCAGATTATTTATATGTTTAACAAGGAATGCTTGTATAGCTCCATGTTTCTCCCTCTTGATGTATTCTAAGTAGTTTGTGTGAACAATACCAACAACATGGTTGAATTTATCAGTCCATCGCTTCCCATGGTGATACCAGTTCAAATGCTCAGGTTCTTCTAGGATACAAATATCAGCTTCTTTTGAAGATATGAACTGAGAAGTGTCCCCAGCTGGTAATATACTTCGTCTTTCCTTTGAGAACTGATAATAACACGGGTCCATCTAGTCAAAGATACGGATAAAAAGAAAGCATACTCATCTACATTAACATTTATTTTAACTTTTAGTAGCTTCTGTAATTTAGAATCCTACCTTTCCAGGATAGAAGGATATCTTGAAATCAGTCTTAAATCCAATCCTTTCCTCCAGCCAGTTGCGTATATAGACCTCTTGTTCCTCTGGCGAACTAAAAGTCAAATTATTGGGGTAAACTAGTTCTTGGTCAGGCTTTGATAGCCACGGAACCAACAAAGTGACATTCTGTTTAGCAGATTTAGCCAAATATGCTGCTCGAAACAAGGGATTCACTGCTGTTCCTGTCATCCAAGGCAAGCTAGCAGTAGTGACAATGGCAACATGCCTTTTCAAGTTGGGCAGATATTGCTTTGCTGAATCTGACCAAAAGCCACCCTCATAACAGTGCCCAGTGCTTTGGATGACACTTGCTAACCTTAAATCCAGTTCACTGTTGACTACATCATTTTCACTAATTGAAGATTCTTCCTTTTGTTGGATTAAAAGGTGACCCTTCCTTTTGCTACATAAATTATCTACTATCTTGTCACATACTTCTGCACACAAAAAAAAGCAAGTCCTGAACTTAGAAGATATCCAACCATTAGACTAAAAGTGAATCTGATACTAGTCCATACAATAATGTGCCACCAAGCAACATAAACACGTGATATAGATCCATAAGACCAAATTTAAAAATCATTTCAGACACAATAAAAGAATCAGCAATTCTTATCTATCTCACACACGGAAAATACAGAAAAACAGCATTTCTGTGTCTTGGTTACTTTATTTTAAAGCATTCTGTAACTTTGACTCCAAACAAATACCATCAAAAGAAAATTTTAATAATCTCTACAAGTGGAGAAGGGAAAAAAAGAAAACATGCATCTAGCTACAATTAATTCAAGCATTGTGTAAATATCAACCACTAAGCAACTTGAACACACTGGACGAGATAAAAGGAACATGAAAATGCATCATATACGAATATGGATTTTTACTAGTGTGCTATGAGATGCTTATTATTTACCTCTCTTAACACCAAGTTGGTCCAGAAATGGCTCGGACTGCCTGACCCAATATGCCAAAAGCTCTGGCACATCCAATGGAGCTACTTCCTACACAAAGAGTACAAAAGGATATAAAACAATAGTAAGTCCACCATTTCCTGAAACGTTATGTCAAATAAGCATATTATGCTAAAGACATTCAAAACAACAATTACGGCAATAGTAAGTTCAACTACATGAAGTAAGAAACAGACCTTAGAGTCATGAGCCTCCCATCGAAATGCATTCTGCAAAAATGAAGTAAGAAACAATTAATTGTCTGATGGAAGCAAGAGAAGCTAAATATAGAATTAACAGTACATACCAAACTGGATTTGAGTTTCTCGACAAACTCATTGCTCTTGAGCCCTTCAAATATCTCCTCGGGCGACTTCTTCACATCCAAGTCCTTCAACCGCGTCTTCAGAGCTCGAATAGGCTCCCAATCTCCAATATCATCTTCCTCAGCCTCTTCTGCCCTCTCCCGATCCCATCTCATTTCCTTAAACCTCAAATTGTTCCTCCCTTTCCCCACCCTCCTCCGCTCCCTCTCCCCAACCTCCGCCTCCTCCACAATCGCATTCTTAATCGCCGAAAGATCAATCCGAATCCTCGTCTTAGGGCTCCACTTCTCCAGAACCTTCCGGCTGAAATCCGGCGACGAGTAAGCCCTACGAAACTCCGAAAACTTGGGCTGCAGGCGCTTGACGAATTCGATCTCCGCAGGCGCCGTGGACGATCCAATTGTGGGGACGGAGAAGGAGGACGCTGAATTGATGAAATTCTCAAACTCTCTGTCGAAAGAGGAAGCGATATTCTTGATGGAGTTGGCCCTGTCCTTCATCAACTGGAAGTCGGTTTCCGCCGAGTCCTTGACCCCACGCCATCCCTTCGAGATGAAGGAGAAAGCGCTCGTCGGCGAACTGGCCGTCGACGCCGCCGGTTTGGGCACCAAGTTGCTCATGGATTTCGCGCTTTCTGGCGAGAGCCGTCTTGGTAAAGTGTTGTGCAGAGATTCTAGAGAATATAGATTACAGAGAGAGTAGAAAAAAAATGAAATTTCTTTTTCCTTTTTCTAGTTTTGTTGGGGTTTTATATTGTGAGGAGGGGAGTACCTTGGAAAATACACGTGTATGGCCACGTAAGGTTGGGAGGTATGTGCCGTGGAGATTTTCTGTGACGTGGCCAGGAGATGCTGATGTGGCGGGATTTAAGTGGGTATTGTTTGGTATTTGAGGTGGGGTTTGTAAACAAGGATATAACAAAGAATATGCTAGAAGGCACGAGATGCATGGTTTGGCTTCGCTCGAATATAAAATATGTTTCAATTTTTATGACTTGAGGTAAAAAAAATAAGGGTAACAACCATAATAAATCTTATAAACATTATTACACATTCAAACTTCAATTATTACTTACTACAGAGGCAAAAAAATTAATCTTTAATAGACGAGGAAAGTTCTAGTGCGAACAGTTCTTAACGTATGAAAAACAAATAGGTATATTAAGTCGCTAAAATAAAATTTAAGCTAGCTGATAATTAAAATTTGATCATCTGTGTCACCCTGAAAATAGGTGAATTTAAATAGCTAGTATACAACAATAAACTCCATTATATTCCGGTAAAGAGATTTGGAGGGGTTGGAATGGTTAAATCTTGACCCCAACAAGTTGAGAGGAAGTAACCGAAGAGACTCAAAGACCTACAAATTAACTAATAGACGCATAAAATTTAACAAATAAACCTAAAACAAGACAAAAATATAACAAAGCCAAGCAACACCTAACGACCGGAGTTCGTATATCGTCAAGCGTAGGGTTTTATAATTCGAATCTTCTCTCTTAATAAAGTTTTGTCCTGAGTCGTAACTTCTGTGAACTCCAAAGGAGAAATATTTCCAAATAACTTCCATTTCAATAGGTAGCTAGTATATACACATAATTTTCGAATCCTTTCTATTGCTGATAGATTTTAAGATAAGTATTCACTCAGGCCTATTTTATGCGTGTATACAAACATGTTCCCAAACATAGTGTTCCAAACTCAACCATTTTAACCATTTATTCACACAAGCCACTATAGAAGGGGAAGGATGGGAGAATGTAATTGGGATTTGCGTGTGGGAAGGTGGCATTAAAACATAAGAATGAATGTTTGATAGAGTATTGCCAGATATGTAGTTCCACATAGTCATAAATCATAACCCTCGTTATTGACTTTGCTACTCTAATTTTCCCATGAAACAAACCTCTAAAACACACATCGATGTATAACTATTAATCTAAAACGAAACAAACATCGCCCTCCGTCGACATTCGAAACACACGTCACATAAAATGTCATGTCCTACTCCCTTGAACTTTTTATTTATTTTGGATGTATGTATCGTGGTGTTTGGTCCGTCCATTCCGTTTCCCCACTCAATCGTGGTGTATAGCCTTTGTTACTCTACATGTCTAATCTTTGCACGTTGTTGTTTAGTGAATATGAGTGTCCTTCAATTCACATCGGATGCTTTTTTATTTATTTATTCTACTAGGCAAGACTCGGGTGGTCATCCCGTAGTCCGGAAAAACGGTTGATATAAAGGGTACAGAAGGGAAGCCAACAGGTGTGGCCTAATACCATTAAGATACTCAGCAGAAAAAGTTGAGTCAGGATTGCAGTTTAAAACTGCTTTAATGAAATGAGGGTTTTTATCAGGGCAAGTCAGAAAATTTGCTGCCTTATTAGCCTCTCGAAAGCAATGTAGAATTTTACAATTATCAAAAAAATTTAAGTTTTGTTGCGCATCCCAGAGGATATTTTTGATATCCCACGGGACTTTCCATATCTTATTTGCTGCATTAATCACAGCAAGATTATCACCTTCCAAAATGACATTTTTATATTTTAGTTTTATTGCTAACTTTGTAGCCATTAACATTGTTTGCGCCTCCGTCTGTAAAGCTGATAAAGATTGAGTATGTTTACTATAAATATCAAGAATTTGTCCTCTATTGTTTCTAGCTATACAAGCTATCATAGATTGGTTGTTTTGTTTAAAAGATTCATCGAAGTTAATCTTTATCCAATTATTGGGTGGAGCAATCCATTGTTTGTTGTGTGATTTATTTCTGTTTCTTTTTGTTTTGGATTTGGGTCCTTTTACAGATTTTATTGCGTTTTCTCATTACCTATATTGGGAATAGGCCTCCTGAGCAATACCTTCTTTTATGACCCTTTTATTTCTAAAGATGATTGCATTTCTGTGTAACCATACCTGATACCATAAGAATATTAGACATTCTATTTTATGATTATTATTTTTATAATCATAGATAATTTTTGTTAATGTTGTTTCAAATTTATCTTTAACATCAATTTCAAACTTTGTTCCTGTTATTAATTCTAGTTTCGGTATTTGCGATTTGATATAACCGCATTCAAAGAAAAAATGATCTATTGTTTCATTGTGAAAATTACATAATGAGCAATATGGTGGTACTCGGTTATAATACCTGTTTAATCTATCTGTTGTTGAAAGATTATCAGACACTGCTTTCCATAAGAAGTTCTGTATTCTGGGTGGACTTTCTAATTTCCAAATCCAATTGAAGAGATCCGCATTATCAGACGGGACATTCATGGTATATAGTTTTCTAGCTGACGATGTACTAAATTTGCCATCTGCAGTTTGATTCCAGATTAATTTGTCATGTATATCATTTTGTGGAATATAAATTTTAGTAATATGAGAAACTATTTGTTGGGGTAAAATCTCATTTAGTCTTGGTATATTCCATTCTTTATCAGAGGTTATATATTCAGATACAGTTTCCGATTCTTGACATTTTGTACTATCATAATATTGTCTAATATCAATGTTATGTATCCACTTATCCTTCCAAAATTTAATAGTCTTTCCATTACCTAGGTTCCATTCTATACCTTTAATAAAGTCATCCCGTAAGTGTAAGAGTCTGGAAAACTGCCAAGATTGTTTTGTCTTCTTTTTATAATCAAATATAGATCTTTCTTTAAGATATTTTTGGCTAATAATAGTCGCCCATATATTACTCTTTTCTGTTGCCAATTTCCAAAACAATTTTTGTTGTAGCGCTTTATTGAGATTTTCTGTAGTATGGATCCCTAATCCACCTAAATCCTTAGGCTTACAAATGTTATTCCAATTTGTAATTGGCCTAGATCCTGGGTTTGAATTATTCCAAAAGAACTTCTTATTAATATTATCCATTTCCTTACAAACACCCTTTGGAAGGTAGAAGCATTGCATTAAGTGATTTGCTTTAGATTGTATGTTAGACCGGATTAGGATTGCTCTACTTGAGAAATAGTATTAGCTTTCCATGATGAAAGTTGGTTTTGCATACTTTGTATCGCATATTGAAAAGTATCATTTCGTACTCTTCCCCTAACAATAGGGATTCCTAAATATTTTTCCATAGCATTCGTAGGTTGTAAATTCATAATAGAGGCTAATTGCTGTCTTTGAATGCTAGAGATATTTGTTGACGTTTGGAAAGAACTTTTGTTATAGTTGATAGCCAAGCCCGATAAATCAGTAAATTTTTGTAAAAGGTTCTTTATGTATATCATATTTTTCATATTAGCGTTTGCTAAAATAATGGTATCATCCGCAAAGCAGAGAAACGGAATGCGCATACCATTCTTATTTAGTTGTATGCCAACTCTATGATTTGTTTTTTCTGTCTCTTTTTGCAATGTTCTTGCAAGATATTCCATAGCTAAGATAAATATAAATGGGGCAACAGGATCACCTTGTCTAAGACCACATTTAGGTTTAAATACAGGACCAGGCTCGTTGTTAACTAGAACTGAGAACGAGGCTGATTTGATACATGTCATAACTAAATTAATCCATTTATTATCAAAACCAAATGATTCTAATACTTTTACTATAAAAGGCCATTGTATTTTATCATATGTCTTTTCCATATCTAGTTTTAGTGCCATCCATCCCCTTTTTCCTTTTTTCCTATTATGAAAAGAATGAAAAACTTCATGTGCAATCAAGATGTTATCGAATATAGATCTATTTTGGACAAATTCTCCTTGACAGAGATGAATTAATTTGGGCAAAAGACTTTGTAATCGGTTGGCAAGTATTTTAGTTACTATTTTGTACAAAGTTGTGCACAAACTTATAGGTCTATAATGGTTAACTGGTGTTGGATTGTCCACCTTTGGAATAAGCGCAATAAACGATTGTGCACAATCCGATAACATTATACCAGAGTGGAAAATTGATTTGATTGAACTAATAACTGATGGACCTACAGTTGACCAAAAGAATTGGTAAAATTCAGCATTATAACCATCCGGGCCCGGTGTTTTATTATGTGGGAGTTGGAATACGACATTTCTTATTTCAGTATACGTGGGAGGTACACAAAGTTGTACATTATCTTCTTCTGTTATTAGTTTAGGAATAATTTTAAAGTCTCTGTCTCTTAGGTCTATTGAATGAAGAGGTTGATATCTTAGTTGTAAGTCCTTAGTTAAATTTGTCATAATCTCGTCTTGTTTTGAGTATTTTATTCCATCTAAGGATTTATAGCAAAGTATTTTTTGTTTGAATGTTCTTATTTTAGCCAATGTCTGAAAATATTTAGTATTTTTATCCTTATTATAATAATGTTTAATTTTCGCTCTCTGTTTCCAGTACGAATGTTGGAAATCTAAAAGTTTATTGTATTTTGTCAGCATTTTGTTGTAATGTTCTGGCATTATAGTATTACGGTTTTGAAAGCATTCATTCTCTATTTTTCTTAGTCTCTCTGCAGTTGTTTTTAGTTGTTGAAAAATATTATTATCATTAGTCTTTGTCCATATTTTAGTCTCATTTTTTAACTGCTTTTGTTTCATGAATAATTTAAATGTATGAGATCCATTGAAATGATAAGACCAAATTCTTTGTACTAAATTCTTGTATGTTTCGTTTTTGGCCCAGTTATTGTCAAATCTAAAAGGGTTATTTTTTGTATATATTTTTTGACCGAGTTGAAGTAAAATACAGCAATGGTCAGAAGTTGTAAAAGGAAGATGTTGTAATGTGATCTTACTAAAGTAATTAATTAAGTTTGGTTGAAACAATACTCTATCCAATCTTTAAAAGTACTTTCATTAGTGTTACTATTATATATTTTCCAAGTATATGAGAATCCTATTATATTATGGTCAATTAAACCGTGTGTATTAACAAACGTATTTAATCGTGTCAATCTAGAAGCATTAACTTGGGCTCCACCTAATTTATCGTTTGGTGTAAGAATATCGTTAAAATCTCCCATTATTAAAACCGGCTCTATGTGTGAATTTATAATTTACGCTATAAAATTCCAGTAGTTCTGTTTTTGGGATTCTCTACTAGGAGCATAGATGAAAATCATAACAAAATTTTTAGAAGGTTCATCATGACTAATAATAATTGTATTATTGCTATGAAATTTTAAACTTAAATAGTTAGCTTTAATAAAATTAGTGCATAATAACCAAAGGCCTCCCTTAGTTCCATCTGCCGGTGATATAATTACCTTTTTAAAACCAATGTTTGCCATGAATTGGTTACTTGGAGGTTCATTAAATTTTGTTTCCGCTAAACAAAGCATATCCAAAACGTGATTCTTCCTAATATAGGACATTTCAGTCCAAAAATGAGGTCGACGGACCCCTCTACAGTTCGAATAAGCTATATTCATATAAACGTGTTAAGAATAAAATGTTTTTGTTTATGGAATTATCCTTACCAAATTTCGTAAAGAGAAAGGGGCATGGGTTAAAGTTCATTGGGTTGAAATATACAAACGTAGTACTCATTGTTTGAGACATGTCATAGGTATTCAATATATATAGTTGGGGTAAGTGTAGGGGTGGCTCGACCGGACCGGGACCGGCGGTTCGAACCGGAACCGGTTTGGTGACGGTCCGGTTCAGGTTCACGAAAATACCGAACCCGAACCGGCGGTTAACCGCCGGTTTTTTATTTTTTTTTAAATTTTTTTTTAACCGGCGGTTAACCGGAACCGCCGGTTATTTTAAAAAAAAATAAAAAAATAAACTGAACCGCCGGTTCCAACGGCTACAAAAGTAGCCGTTGCCGGTTAACCGGCGGTCCTAACGGCTCCTAGCCGTTAGGAAATTAAAAAAAAAATAAAAAATTCATTTTTTAATATTAAAAAACCCATATCAAACCCCTATAAATATCATACCATACAATCTTCAAATCACACATCCAACAACAACAATCTCTGTAATTCTTTCTCAAATCTCAATCTCATAATCTCTCAAATTCCATCAACAATCTCTCTTAATCTCTTCCTTTTAATTAGCTTTTGTCTTTCAATATTTTATTGCTTTTACATTTTTAATCACATTATTATATTGTTCTAAGTTTTATTGTTTTAATTGCTTTTAATCATATTATTTAATTGTTCTTAATCATATGGCGGAACATTTTGACACCCAAGAGAGTGATAATGTCACTTCTCCCACTCCCACCTCCCAAGTTAGGTCCTCCGGTAGGGGTAGGACCGCTAGGCCTCAAGGGCAAGCTAGCGGTTCGAGGCCGGCTAGGGGTAGGGGGGGGAGGACCGGGACCGGGTCCTCCGGGAACCAATCCCGGAAACTAGCATCTCCTGTTTTTACAAAGTGGTTTACTAAATTAGAACCCGGTATCGAGGAACTCGAGGCCGAGGATTATGATCCCGGACTAATTATTGTTTCTTGTAACTTTTGCGAGGCGACATTCCAATGGAAGAAAAGTGGAGGATATGGAACCCTTCAACGACACATGGAGCACAGACACGTCGCCGAGATGGGAATGCTAGGGGGACAAACGCAAATTTCTGGCGGATTTGCATCTTCTACTAGCGGTAACCCTTTATTTCGTTTTGATCATGAAGCTAATAGTGTAGCATTAGCCGAAGCTATTTGTGTTGATCATTTAGCATTTCGATTTAGTGAAAATTTAGGATTTAATGAGTATATTAAAGAGCATACACAACCCGCTTTTAAATCCGTATCTAGGAAAGTGATTAAGAAAAACGTAATTAAGGCTTATAAAAGACACAAGGCCGAATTAGTTTCTTATTTTTCGCAAAATGATATGCATGTTTCTATTTGTAGTGATATATGGAGTGATAATACTCAAACCCATTCTTACATGGGTGTTACATGTCATTTTGTAGATCATCATTTTACAATGCAAAAACGTTTATTGGCATTTAGAGTCTTTGATGATTCACATACCGCACAAAATATTGCTATGATGATTCGTGCAATTTTAGAAGAATATAGACTACTTAATAGAGTTTTTTCAATTGGATTCGACAATGCATCTGCTAACACCGCATCTATTAGAGATTTACAAGAAATGTGTCAACCTTTATTTGGTGGGAAATTTTTTCATATTCGATGTGCTTGTCATATTTTAAACTTATGTGTTCAAGATGGTTTACGTGCTATGAGTTATCATTTTGAGCCAATTAAGAACGTTATTAAGTATATTTGGGGGCATCCTAAAGTTACAAGAGATTGGATGACCTTTTGTAAAACTAACGGGGTGCACCCAAAACGTTTTTCAAAAGATGTGGGTACCCGATGAAACTCTACTTACATATTACTATGTGAATGTATAGAATATAAACAAGTTTTAACGTCTTTTGTTTCTCAAAACCTTTCTGGCTCTGCTTTCTATTTTAGCGAATCAGGTTGGGATATATGTCAAAGTATTGCAACGTTTTTAAAATGTTTTAGTGATGCAACAAAGAGATTTAGTCATGTTTATACACCAAGTAGTAATGTTTTTGTCTTGGAAGCTTGTAATGTTATGTGTGGTTTAAGTGAGAGAGCTAAAATTCCCGGCATTGAGGAATCCGTTGCAAGCATGAGGAGTAAGTGGTTGCAATACTATAGATATATTCCCGATTGTTTTCTTGTTGCTTGTGTTTTAGATCCTAGACTTAAATTAGGAGTTTTACACGCTCTTTTAGATGACTATTATGGATATATTTTAGTCGACGGTGAACTAGAGGATATTTTAGGTATGGTTTCTAGAACTAGAACAAACATTGAAACTTTATTTACTCATTTTTCTGATTCTCCGACTACTTCACAATTACCTCCGGCTTCTTCGGGCTCTAGCTTGGGGGCCTTTGGAGCTAAGTATTTTAGTAAAAGACCAAGAGTTACAAACACGAATGCGGAAATTGATAACTATCTTAACACCAACTTTGAGTTTGTTAGTTGTGATACTTTAGATGTTTTGAAGTGGTGGGAGGATCATAGGAGCATGTTTCCAACGCTTGCGAAGATTGCGGCTCAAGTTCTTGCCGTCCCCGCTTCAACCGTGGCGGTGGAACAAACTTTTAGTGCAGGAGGCAACACTTTAACGAGGAAGAGATCAAATTTGGCACCGGAGTCATTGGAGGCGCAATGTTGTGTTTGCGATTGGAAGAGAGCCGCAATTAGGCAACAACGTAACATTATCGAGTCATCGGAAGACGAGTGGATTGGAGATTCTACTACGATACGCACCGATTCATCCGCCGAAGATTCGACTTAGGTAACGGGTTTTGAAAAAAGGTAAAGAACTACGTGGGCTTTGATTCCTCTAACCCGAGAGGATACGTAGGCAACTTAACAAGTAAGTCACTGTTAAGTGCAAGCCCAATTTTTTTTAATTTTTTTGTTCCTTCATATTTAATTTAAAAAACTTAAAAAAAATAATTATAAAAAAACGCTATTAAAAAGAATGTTTTACAAAACATTCTTTTTAATAGCGTTTTTTTATAATCATTTTTTTTAAGTTTTTTAAACATAATTTTTAAACTTAAAAACAATGACAAAACATTCTTTTTTAATAGCGTTTTTTTATAATTATTTTTTTTAAGTTTAAAAATTATTTTTACATTTTTTTATTTTGTTTTTCAGTTTTATAAATTTATAAAATTATTTTAAAAAAAAAAACCCGCCGGTTAACTGGCAGTTATATATATATTTTTTTTAAAAAACCGGTCCGGTTCAGCCCGAACCGGACTGAACCGGGCTGAACCGGCCGGTTCCGGATTGAACCGGACCGGACCGGAACCGGAACCGGAACCAGTGGAACCGGTTTTTCCCGGTTCCGGTTCCGGATTCCGGAGGACCGGAACCGGACCGGACCGGACCCGGAGCCAACCCTAGGTAAGTGGATCTGTTTGAGATAAATTATTAACTTTAACTGTTGTTTTAAAGTGTGGTTAATCTTATAAATAATAGTGATAACGAGATTATGAAGATGCCAATGTATATTCGAGTTGGATAACCCAAGGAGTTGCCTCGTATCAATCAAATGTATCCATGCAATAGTAGTGGGTTTTACCCATCTTATTCTGTTGACACCTATGCTACTAGTAGAAGTGGTGATGATGATGAGAGGAATTCTGACACGTAAACCTGTATGAAATTGAATATGATAATCCATAGAGATTTTGTACGAGATTTGAGAGATGTGAATTAGTCCTTTTGATTTATTATAGGCATTATTATAAATAATATCAACTATGTATATAGTGGCAATCTTCGGCGGTAAGAAGAAGGAAAAGGAAGTAAGGATAAGTTTGAGCAGGTTGTAAAAGGCAGTGTTGTAAGTTGTCGGTATATTTCAGTTTGGAATAAAAAAATATAAAAACATACATATCTAACACAAGGTTAAAATTGTAAATGACTTTGATTATGAATAGAAAATGAATTGGCAGGAATTATAAAGAGTTGCTGCCTCGTGTCATTCCAGTGAGGCCATGCATTGCAGGGTAAGTGAGTTTTTCCAAGTTTAATATAGCGCCACCTATGTGAACTATAGAGATGATGATGAGAGGAAGACGTTTTACACGTAAGTTATAAGGATTGGGCAATATAAATGAAATGAGTTTAAAAGTAGGTCATAGATAACGAGGCACTTACAAAAGGAATTAAGACTCTGGTAAGTGTGACCACTACAATTAAAATGATTGTTAGGAGACTGTAAAATTAAGATGCATTCATGCTGAGTAAACAGATCATACACTTGGAACTCCCAATTAAACTCACATTGCCATGAAAGCATAATCTGAAAAGGCAAGAGATGTGAACTTGGTTACAGTAAACATAGTAAATAAAGAAACTGTAATTCCTCTTGGGCCAGATCACAGATATCAAAATGACAGTATAAGAGTTATCAGAATAAGGTTGCGCAAAGATGCTGCCTATCAAAATAGTGTATAAAAGAAGAGGATAAAGATTCAACTCTATACTTATTGATAGATTTAGATATCTTCAAACAACCAAAGATAAAAACCCCCCTTTAAAAAGTTGTCCTGAGTATGAAGTGGACTTAAACTCATAGTGTCATAAACACAGATTTTGAAGATATAAGAGAAGTGGACATTCTTATAGAAAATTTTGGTAAAACAAAAATAAAGCATCAATTTGGAGATAAGGAAACAGTAAATAATTTTACACACCATGGAAGAGACAGTGTAATAGTTGCTATTATAAGGCTGCCCGCAGTTGATTACATTCCAACAAATATATATAGGAAAGGAGACAAAATTTGTATCATGCTTAATACCAGTAATGGACAAATTAAGATTTAAACCTTTAATGAAGAAAACATCTTCAAAATAGCAGTCATGAGGGTACCTAAGCAAGTAACTAAAATCCTTATTAAGAATAAATTGAGACCAATTACTGTTGGAATGAAGCCAATCAACCCTAGAATTAGACAAGCATCCTAGACTGGAAATTAACGGAATAGAAGATAGGGTAGAATTATTAGCGGTAGTATAACCCTGGTTGTAAGAGGTATAATGAATACGATCACTGGATTGAAACAGAGAAGGAGAAATTAATCGAGTGGATAAGTGATCATACCTGAAGTCCTTGTTTGAAGTTGCCAGTTTGCCCCAATTTTGGTGAAGCGAGCCGATCAGAAGTCCATGGTTATGTACAAGGCGGTGGAGAGGATGGAAGAAGAAGAACGTAGAAATTCCCCTTACTTCCTTCTTCTTTGCAAACCAGTTATTTTTGCAAACCAGACTTCGTTTACTGTAAGAGTCTCTGTACCTGGATTTTGTTGTCAATTCGAACCAGTAGAGATCCAAAGATTGATAAGGAAGTTGTGTATAGTTGTGGGTGTGGAATAATCCACAGTTTTGGTTGGAGTTGTAGAGAAGAGTGTGGATAAGAGTTGTATAGGGAGATTTGGGAGAAGAAGAAAAAGGATAGAAATACTTACCTGAGCCACGGCCAGAACCGACGGAGAAAACCATCACGTCGGAAGCAAGGCCATGGCTGATCGCGAGACGATGATCATTCGAGGAGGCCGTGGAAGTTTCAGGAAGAAGAAGGAAGAAAGGGGAATTTCTAGAGCACGGACAAGTAATTCACATCGGATGTTGCTAGAAATTTGTTATGTCGATTCTTTAGTTTTACATTCTTGTTTCAGCAAATGTTGATTCTTATCAAGCCACTTGGAAGTTTTGCCCTTGTTAGCAAACTGAACCCCTACTAGATGAAAGAAAATAAGTGCCAAACCAAAGCATATCATCACCCATTACCATTGATAGGCCACCAAAATTTTACACCAAGATTACTTCCGGACATTAGGCTGTATTTATAAGGAAGCCAACCAGTTAAACAATATAAGCCAAAACTATAGGTTCTTTTGGAGAAAGCTGAAGATTATTCCATTTAGAATGAGAATGAGAATCAAAATCATAATAATAAGAAAACAAAAATATTCTTGCATTTCCAGGTTCAAGTGTCTAGTGCGTACATGCCTACAACGTATGAAGCTGCAAGACCAAGTGATAGAGCATGAAACAATCTCCATAGATCATTAAACAAGCAAAACTCCGTTTATACAGCCATCATTCTCAGGATTATTTGTCACTTGAGCATACTTTCCTGCAAAAAAACATTACACGATGATGATGCAAGCAGAACTAAATATTTATTAAGAAAAGTACCATATCTAACTTACCCCATACTACTTTCCCTGCTGGTGTCACCAATCCTAATTCACTAACATTCACCTGTAAACATTTCAGGTTGAAAAGATATCAATATTTGTGCAAGACAAGTGCCGTATCAAGGCAAGAAGAAGGATTGTACCTCAATAATGGAACCCTTAGTAATGACACCAAGAGACGTGTACATGGGACCATTGGGATTCTTCTTCACACCAATTATCTCAAGGTTGAATGTGCATTTAAGTTCAGG
The DNA here is from genome assembly GCA_029168935.1 of Oxyria digyna. Classification (NCBI taxonomy): domain Eukaryota; kingdom Viridiplantae; phylum Streptophyta; class Magnoliopsida; order Caryophyllales; family Polygonaceae; genus Oxyria; species Oxyria digyna. The sequence continues at coordinate 30,304,389 of JAPVLV010000011.1, read as the reverse complement.
GTGCGTGATATGGGCTTTCGTGAACCGCAAACCTGAAGGGCGGATGAAGCGCTCGTACTTTGGAGGTTTTCTTGTAAACCCTGGTCCCACAAATGTAGCTTTTGTGATCATACGTTTCCACTGCTTGGCTGCAATCAGTTTGAAGATAAGATTGGCGTGAGTACATGTTATTAAAAGGTTCCATAGTAATATAACGAAGTTGTTCTGAAACGGTAACAAGAAGAATTATTTTTCAGTTTCAATCCAGATAACCACATCAGTTTGAATACAGGATTCTTCTGACCAAGTACAAAACAATATATACTATACAGTGGCGTATAGAACTGCAAAGAGTATGAATTACACCCTAGTCAACAAATACAAACTAGCAATAATATTCATAGTTCTGAGAAACATTTAGTGTACACATAACAAGCTACAATATGCAAAATAGTAAATGAAGTGTTCAATAGTACTTACTTTTCCTTTTTCCAGATCTGATCACCCTAAACATCTCATCTTCAGCTACAGGCCTAACCTGAAATATGAAGCAGACTTCATTTTAAAAAACACTTTCCAAAGAGGCAAAACTACAACCATGAAGTAGGTTTGAAAAAAGAATCCTACCTTAGGAAGAGGTACATCCCATTTCCCAGCCTTCTCCTTCCTCTTTTGCTTGATAGTGTTGCTCAGAACCTGTTAGAAGATATCATTTTTTTTGGTTAAATTGTTAGAAGATATCATTATTTAAGCCGGGTTTGACTAAAGAACTAGTACATTTTGTAGAATGCTCTTCACATTTATTTTAGCACTTTACAATCAACTATCATGCTAATTTGTATTGGTAAAGAATCTAGCATGCCTATGTTTTACATATATACATCCTGTCAAGCTTAGGTATCAGTATTTCATAAGCTCCAATTCATACTGTTGACTACAACTCTCAAATGAGATCGCATAGGATATATATATATATATGAACAGAAAAACTAGAGGTTAGAACATATGAAAGTTATAGATTTCAGATGATAACAGCACCTTGGCTCTGGTTGTCTGTTCACGATCAAGCAGATATGCTGGAACTGCTCCTTCCTGCACGTCGTCATCCACCTTACGCCTACTTGTGGACTCCTCGTGCATCTTCAAACTGTTTAAGAGAGAGGTAAAGTTAATATAAGAAAGAGCATATAAACAGTGTTTACTTAAGTTGTAATATACATAATGTCATTGAACTGATCCAATACAAATACTCAAAAGCTCAATTACACTAATAGGCATGAACCAAGGATCTTAATTTAGTAAGAACACCCAAACTACTTCAATAATCAGCATCTAAACAGTACATGTGACTAACTAGAAGCTAAAAGCTCATTCAAGAAATTAAATTTATGTCCACGAATTACAGCAAATGACTCACGTTTTCTTCATCTGAGCTTTCTCCGCATACCGCTTCTTTGCAAACATCTTACCCTTAATACCCAGCGTCTGCACTCATACAATTATAGTTCATAAAAACAGTTAGTAAAATCAACTAAATTTAGCTTGAGGACCATAAAGCTCATACCTTTTGGGCATATTGGGAGCGCTTATGAACCTCACGAGCCTCCTTCTTGCGCTTACGTTCGAAATGGTCGAGACGATATCCATGTCTCTTCCTGTGCTCATCAATGTAATCTCCCTGAGGCTGTTAAATCAAAAAAATTGCCGACACAAAGAACACAGTTTATGTTAATCGCCGCCCTGAAATTGAATTAAGAGCTCATCACCATTACACCATAGAGAAGATAGAAGATAACGAACCATGTTGGCGGAGGTTGTGCGTTAAACCCTAATTCAGATGAAGGTAGAAAGAGACGAGAGGGTGAGAACAGAGAAAGGAAGGCGAAACCTTGGCACGAGCCGACTACAGAATAAAAAAAATTGGCCCATTACTCTTAATGGCCAAAGAATCCCACGACTTATGGGCCGTTCCTAGATATCATTTTGTGGCCCAACATTTTCTAGAGTAACACGGAAGACTCCAGTTGGGCCCATTAGCCCAAATGATTACACATAGGTTAACACATAACGACGTTAGTTGACTACGCACTCCTTCAAAATATGAGTATATTGTGTTAAGTTGATGAATCTGTTGTATACCTAACTCGAATCTTGTACTTAATCTAACAACTTCGACACCGTACTTATCCTAAGAGTAATTCAACCATTATAGAAAGTATAATGCATATTACATGTGCTAAGAAACTCGAACCTAACATCATAACTCGTACAACTTTATAGGTAGATTCAATGGTGACATATAACCGTCTGTTGGTCTTATACTATTTTTGTTATATCATTAAACGTGGACCAACAAAAACCGTATAATCTATGTGTTTGAAAAATGGCAAAGATTGAGCATGGAAATATGCATAGGTTTAGAGATTAACGATGATGGCGGGCCAAATTATTATTATTATTATAAAGCTAGTCACAAAAGATAGACTGAAAAGAGGGGCATGCGCACATGAAAACGAAGATGATGTGCCTTGCGTCGTTCTCCTTGATTTGCATTTGGATGCAGCCTCCGCGATTTCCGCCCATCTCCAACGATGATTTCGTCTTGAATGTTAGTCTTGACATACTACTTTTAGAAAGTAGTGAGCCTGCAACCTATAAGCAAGCAATGACGGATTCCAACTCCGAAAAATGGCTCAAAGCCATGAAATCCGAAATGGACTCCATGTCTGAGAATCAGGCCTGGGACTTGATAGATGTGCCTGACGGGTAACACCTGTCGGTTGCAAATGGGTCTTTAAGATCAAAACAGACAAGGATGGACACGTTTCTGTTTATAAGGCAAGGTTAGTTGCCAAAGGATTTAAACAGGTTCATGGTATTGACTATGAAGAAACGTTCTCACCGGTCGTAATGATTAGGTCCATTAGGATACTCCTAGCAATTGCCGCTTATTATGATTATGAGATTTGACAAATGGATGTCAAAACTGCTTTTCTAAATGGTTTTTTAGAAGAGGATGTGTATATGACACAACCAGAAGGTTTTGTGGATCCAGAGCACCCTAGGAAGGTATGCAAACTTAAAAAGTCTATTTATGGACTAAAGCAAGCATCAAGGAGTTGGAACATTCGATTTGATGAAGCAGTCAAACAGTTTGACTTCATCAGATGCGAAGAAGAACCTTGTGTTTACAAGAAGTTTAGTGGAAGCAAAGTAGTTTTCCTAGTCTTGTATGTGGATGACATAATGCTCATTGGGAATGACATTCCGACATTACGACATTCCGATGCTGGAAACAATTAAAGAATGGTTGAAGAAATGTTTCTCAATGAAAGACTTGGGAGAGGCAGAGTACATATTAGGTATCAAGATTTATAGAGATAGATCTAAGAGACTTATTGATCTTAGTCAAGGAACTTATATAGATAAGGTCCTTGACAGATTCAATAAGGCAAATTCCAAGAAAGGATTTCTACCTATGCAACATGGCTTATGTCTCAGCAAGACTCAGCGTCCTAAGACATCTGATGAGATTGAGAGAATGAGCAAGATTCCATATGCCTCAACCATAGGTTCTATCATGTATGCTATGATATGTACACGCCCAGACGTTGCATATGCTCTGAGTATGTGTAGCAGATACCAATCAAACCCAGGAGATGCACATTGGTGTGCAGCCAAGAACATCCTAAAGTACTTGAGAAGGACTAAGGACGAACTCTTGGTATATGGAGGTGATGACGAGTTAGTCGTCAAGGGCTATACTGATGCCAGTTTCCAGATAGACAAAGATGACTTTGAGTCACAGTCTGGATACGTCTTCATTCTGAACGAAGGAGCCGTTAGTTGGAAGAGCTCAAAGCAAGGGACAATAGTGGATTCTACAACGGAGGCCGAATACATTGCTGCTAGTGAAGCAGCGAAAGAGGCCGTCTGGATTAGGCAATTTGTAGCTGAGCTTGGTGTTGTTCCTAGCATATCTAGGGCAATTGACGTTCATTGTGACAACAATGGTGCCATTGCTCAAGCAAAGGCACCAAGCTCAAGCTCTAAGTCTAGACATGTACAACGAAAATATCACCTGATTCGACACTATGTTGATAGAGGAGATGTAAGGATGTGCAAAGTGCACACAGATGATAACATTGCAGATCCTTTGACAAAGCCCATGCCCAGGCCTAAGCATGATAGTCACACTAGGGCCAAGGGTCTCAAGCACATTAGAAAATGAATTTGAGATATAACTGTTTTTCATAATAAATCTTGCTATTGATGTTAGACACTTTTATGCTTGTTTTCTATATGAGAATGACTCATTATTATTCAATTATTGCATGGTATTAAATAAAATGTCCAAATAATTCTGTAATTATCAAATGGGCTTATCATAATTGTTATGGTGAATGAAATCCCATTAAGTGAACTAAAATTAAGAATTATTGTTTTGTCCATGGTCTGAATCATCAACTCGGACAAAAATGATTTATCTAAAGACCATATTGTGAGATTGGCTGATAGCACAGGGTTTCATGTGCTATGGAGACATTGAGATGTCTAGTCAATTACATAGATGTGCATAGATGATGCATATCGGACTGACCGTCCTCTAGACTCTCCAAAAGAGATTGCAGAGTCTTTAGGATTAAAACCATGATTAATGAGTTCCTCAGACATGAGTGTGATATTGTTTCACTTGACTAATGGTATGTCTTTGACACTGTTAAACGCTCATCGTAACAGAGAGTTATAAAGGTAGTGATTGGGATTGCCAAAGGTTGAGTGGGAGCAATAGTCATACAAGACTGGAGAAGTTCTCCTGCTCCATGTATACCATGATACATTGGAAAGGAATGGTGTCTTGGCCACTTGAAGAGTGAGAGCTGTAAAACGCGTGGCCACGCTCAGATGGATTAAATGTAATCATCTGTTTTGTCAGTCCGATCTCAAGAGTTCAAGAAACACATTTGATATAGATATGAAAGTCACCATATCATCAAATGAGACACTAAGAGACAAAAGAATTTTAACATTGCAAGCTTGTTTATGGACAAGTGGGAGATTGAAGGAATTGTGTCCTTTAATCAACGATGCAATTATTAATATGGATTAGGACTATTAATGGAGATTTATAATCCATATATTTTAGGAGTCACACGCTATTGCTACTGGGTCCTATGAGGTCACATACTTAGAGTTTACGGACTGAATCATGCGAATTTGTAGGATTTGGGGTAGGTGGAACAATAAACGAGGTGAATTGTTCACCGGGTGTCTGATAACCGTTATTAGTTATTTGGAGTTTTAACCAAGGTAGACATGTGTCACACATGCCCAAGGTGGACATGTGTGACACATGCCCAAGGATCAAGTGTCCACACCTTAGACACTTGTCCTCTTCCTTGCACACCAAGGACTTGGCTTGGGCCCCAAGTTGTCTTGGCCTCCAAGTTCTTACCTTGGGCTCCAAGGACTAAATGCCTATATATAGGCCTCTCTTATTCCAATAGGGAGCACCCAACACACTAGACACACCATATATTTCAAACCCCGCACATCCTTGTGAATTTCGGTCTAGCAGAAGAAACCATAAGGAGATCCAGTTTATTGCTCGTGTGGACCAAGTAGAGAAGTCACATTTGAGGCTTTCATCTCTGTCTTTCGGCATCTACGAACACACATCAAGAGTTGATGTATTTGATTCTGTTGAGATATGATGAGGTTTTGATTAAATGACAAACATCCACTAATGGTTTACTTGAGTGCGTAGGTATTGTTACTAGTGTGTGCAGGAACGAAGGAAGTCTACTGGTGTGTAGACAGGAACGAAGGAAGTCTACTTGTGCGTAGACAGGAACAAAGGAAGTACAAGTAGGTACGAAAGAAGTCTTGTTGGAATCCATGAGGCGTAAGGTTACAACGAATGGAAGACAGTTGTGAAAAATAAGTTCATCCGAAGAAGATTATTGGTCAAAGATATCTTGGAGAATGGACTTGAAGAATTATGGAAGAGTTGCATTTCAAAGAAGGAAAGAAGATCTTGTCAAAGAAGGAAAAGAAGATCTCGTCAAATAATGAAAGTGGCAACTCGGCAAGGATGGGCATTGGACGCGCGTGTGAAGAAGCGCCAAAGGAATAAGGAAATATTATGTGCAAGGAATATTTCCTTATGCGCTTTGTTTCCTTATTTGATCTAGGCGGCGCGCCGAAGTGTAAGGCCCAAGGTGATTACTTGGAGAACAAGTTGGAATGTCACACGGAAGGAAAGATTTCTTAAGAAAAGATTTCCTTGTGAAAGATTTCTTAGGAAGAGAATTCCTTGTGAATGAAATATTAGGAAGCGATTTCCTTTTAGAATGATATTGTGAGATTTATGGTAATATTAGAACGACTAGATTGGTAGTTAGGTTTGAGCTATTTAGTGTGCTATATATTGCATGAGAATTGTATAGCTTAGTAAGACTTTGAAGAGCGAAAACCTAATACTCGGTTTAGAGTTGTTCTACGTGTGTGAGATTGAGATTCAAGTGAGAAGAGTGATCCGAGATCTAGCTAGTGATCCAAGTTCTATTGTAATCAAGATATTAATACAACAAGTAGACTCGTTCAAACTCTCTCTAGTGAAAGCTAGAGAGGAGTGGTTTTTCACCTTGATGACTTTTTGGTACTTAGGGTGTTTCCACTATATATCATCGTGTCCAGGTTTGGTTTACATTATTGTTTGTCTTTCTGCATTATCTACTTATCAAGGAACAATAGCTTTTGTTCCTTGAGTTTTTATACGCTAATCGATCCAACAATTGGTATCAGAGCCTGGTCTCTAGATTGTTTCAATTAGCTTTGCAGGAAAAGATGTCATCCAACAATGCAATCAACGACTCGTTCTGGAAACCCCCAATGCTGAAGCCGAGAGAGTATGACTGGTGGGCAATCCAGTTTGAATCTCATACTCAATCCCTTGATGCCCAACTATGGAAGGTCATTGAATTCAGAGATATAGTTGTTCTGGACCTTGCTGGGGAAGACAAGACTAAAGAGAAGAAGAGAATCGACTACGATGATGCCGATTACAAAGTCTTGGAGAAGAATGCTAGGGCCAAGAAGATCTTTCACATGGCTCTAAGTTCAAGTTATCTCAGAAAGGTATTAAAATACAAATCTGCAAAAGAAATATGAGATGCACTTAGTAGAACCTACTCAGGAAGTAGTGATGTGAAGAGAAATCGCCTTTTAGCGGCACAAAAGGACTATGAGAAGGCTCTCCAAGAAAAGAATGAATCTTTGGAAGATTTTCATGCCAGATTCGAAGGATATGTCAGCCAAATAGAGTTTCTTGGTGAAGACATCCCCCAATGGAAGGTTACGCATCAATTCATGCAAGCACTAAACTCCAAGTGGGACGTATTCATCAATGCTCTACAAGCACAAAGCGACATCAAAGATATATCCCTAGAAGATCTTGTCTGCCGCCTCAAAAGTCATTCAGGGATTCTCAAAAGAAAACTCCAAGGAATAAAGGAGGTTGACAAGAGTCAATCCATTGCCCTGAAAGTTGAAAAAGCATTTGATCTATCCCAGATGGAAGATGTCGAGGCTGAAGAGGATGAAACTGTAGCCTTGATCACAAGTGCCTTTCGTAAAGCTTGGAGAGGGGGAAGGAGTGACTCTCGTCCCTCTGACGGAACAAAAGACATGAAGGAAGTCGTATGCTATCACTGTCAGAAGATTGGTCACTTTGCCAGAAATTGCTACAAAAGAAGAGCGGAAGAACCACCCGTTCCAGAAGGAAAGCGAGCAATGATGACAACCTGGGAGGATTCAGACTTAGATCAAGAAGACCAGAAGAGTGAGAAGGAAGTGTGCCTCATAGCAGCCGAAGAGAGCACACCTGAAGCCGAGGTAAGTCTTTCTTCCATCATCACTAAGTTATAGAGCATGTATAATACTCAATTAATTCATATTGTTAGAAGACTTGGAGAAGAGAACGGGGATATATACAAGAGAAATTAGATGAGAGAGAGGAGGAACTCTCAAGACTGGTTAACAGAACAAGACTCTTGTCTGAAAAGGTTGTCATGCTAGAAAGCCTCTCCTCTTCTTCATCTAGCTCTTGCGAAAAATGCCCCGGGCTCAAAAACAAGATCATATCCCTTGAGAGTAAGGTTTCTGAGCTCGAAAATACAAAGCTTTCTCTGGTTCATGAGAATGAGAAGCTGTGTAATGATCTTGTGGTACTCAAGGAAGATGAGGTTCACAAGAAAAAGTTGTGGCTAGATGAGAATGCTAGATCCTACATAAATGGCCTAAAAACCGATTACTCAAGTTGATTTGTGCCCCGCAGTGGAATTGGATATGGCTCAGATAAAAACCCTAAAACTCATGAGTCACCTAACGTGAATTTGGAATCACCCAAGGAACCATCACTGGAAAACCCTTGCAAAAGGTGTGTCACCAAAGTGGAGTCCTTAGGGGGAAACAGATCCGTCGAAAGGATAAGCATATGGTTTGATGGGCAGAAAGCATATGCAATCTGGTTGAGCCAACTTCAAAACACAGAGCCGGCACATATTGACTTCGAGTCCAGGAAAGCTAACATTCCCATCTGGCCAGGACAAAGCAAGTACGTTAATCTCAAGCAACATCGTGTTTGTTGGCACTGTGGTATTACTGGGCACTACAAGCATGAATGTTCCCTCAGAATCCAAATTGAGGAAAAGATACGTGCTCCTTATCGAGCTCAGAACGAGAGAAAATCAGAGGATACATCGGAGACTCAATCTGAGTCAAAGATGAGAACCAACGATCACTCCAAAGACACTCCCAAGACTAAGGGTGTGAATGCTCAAGGTGGGATAGGATCAAGAGGATCACCACGAAGTACCCCAAAAGTAAAGGTTGAGGTTAATCAATTTGAACTTCAAGGTACTACGAACGATAGATCTGTCCCACAAAACTCAAGCAAGCCAAGACTTGCTTGGTTAAGGAAAAACTAACCCTTTCTCTCAGGTGAAGCGCAACTATCCTTGGTACAAAGTCAGGGTAAACTTACAGGGAACAAAAGATAGCTCCATGCCACTTCACCAGATCATCTAGAGGGATCCCTCCCTCTGGATTAAAGGAAGGATACAACAGAGTCGGTCAAAGGCGTTCACTCATTCGTCGCTCCTTGGTATTGACTTGTTGAGTAACTCAACTGTGTCAAAGGGGGAAGATACAAAGACAACTCAAGTACAAATCAAGTGATCAAGAAAAGGTATGTTCCAAATGAAGTCGTGTTCCCCCACAGGTATGGTTCCTTTAATTCTTGCTTTACTATTGCTTCCGCTTTCGATTTCTGTACCTTGTTCGTCTTAGCCTCCTTTTCAATCAAAAAAAATAAAATTTGGAACTCTTACCTCGAAGGGAACACAACTCCTCATACCGGAGGCTCCCCAAATCAGAAGTTTGCAAACCTTGGTTAAAAAGGTACGTAATTCTCTCTCTATCTATGCAAACCTTTTTCTTATGAAGACATTATTCGTTGGACAAATCAGTCTTCCCTAACAAGAGCACTAAGCAAGATCACCTCAGAAAGGAAGGAACTCATTAAGGTATGTTTTCCTCTCTCTATGCTCCATATATCCCTTGAAATCCTTCAATGATTGGCTGAAACTTGAATGATTTCTTGTCTCTTGCACCTAAATCTCATAGAGCTCTACAACTCTTAACTTCTATGTAAGATTGACTTGTGTAATGCCTAAATTATGTCATTCCTCTCTATGATCATTTACATGATTGCATGCTTCTCGGAAACTTCATTTTGCATGAACAATGTCTTATTTTCAGCCCAAAAGAGTCCTCTTGATGATTTGATCCCTCATTATAAGCCCAAAGGATAGAGGTACTCTACAACCATCTCTTAAGCCTAAATCATTATTGAATATTCCTATGAGCCAATCTTATGTCATCACATCTCCAATCTCTCATCATGATTTTTAAATTATCCATGTTATTATTTCGTATGATATTCTCTTGTACCATCTCTGGTAACGATACCCCCCATATCATACACTACGCTCTTTTTGGATTGCCTTGGAAAGAAACGGATTGCTCTTTGTCACGCGAGGAGTTCAATTGGACGGAGATAGAGGTGCAACGTGTCAGGGTTGTGTGTCTGCAGCGTGTGGGTGTCTCGAGGCCGAGTTGACGTGTGAAAAATAAAGATGGCAGGTAATTATTGCGGAGTTGAGAAAAGGAAAGGTGAAGAATGTTGTTTGGAAAGTGTGAAATTCTTGTGGTAATTATGGTGTGTGAACAAGGAAGGAAAATCTCAACGGACGATTTACAAAATCTTCCAAGGAACGATTCGGCTAACTCTACCTCCCCTATTTAAACCCACATTCTCAAATCCCTAACCTCACACTCTCAATTTTCCTGAAATCTCTCAAACCTTCTTGCCTTTCAGTAATTCCCAAGCTCCTCAAAAATGGCTTCCAACTCCTCCTCCCAAAACCCCGCACTCTTCATCGCCAACGATGAGACCCTAGAAACACTTCTCCAAAAATTGGTTGTTGCTGGTTACATGTCCCAAAATCCTCTCATCCCATATCCTTCTCCTGTCCTCCCTGAGTCCCCTGTCATTGATCCCTTGACTGCCATTGTTATCAACAAAGAACCCATAGCCACAAAACCCTCTATCCCTGAAACCCTTGCTTCCCCTCCTCCAAATAAGCCAATTATCGAGGATGAGTCTCAACCTGCCGACGACGTCTCTGAGATGGCGCCAAGGCAGGACGAAACCCTAGATGACTTCGAAAAGGAGCTTGAAGCTGACGTTCTCATTCTTTCCTCTCAGAAGGGAAAGAAGGTGAGCAACAGCAAGAGCGTCATAGGGAAAAGGAAAACTCGCTCTCAATTGGCCAGAGAAGCTGCTCAGATGTCTTCTGAAGAGACAATCGAGGAGATGCCCGTGCCCAAATCGCCTATGCCAAAGAAAGCCAGGGTTACTCCCTTGTCAAGGAAGAGCGCCAGAAAAGTGAAGGAAGTGGTTGTGAAGAAAGAAAGTTCGTCGCTGAAAGATGTGTCAAGGAGGTCAATTGTGAGAGAATTAATTTTAGAGGAGAAGTTTCTGGTGGAAAATGGCTTGGAAAGGGTGTCTATGCTTCTCAAGGCACAGAAATGGGGCCACTTGTTTGCAGAAGGGGAAAGCGTCAATTCAGAGTTGTTCAAAGAGTTCTACGGGAGCTTTACTCTAGAAGAAAAACCTCACGCCATTACAGGAAAGTTTACGGCTGGAGGACAACCGTGCTCTATCTCTAGTATTGAACTCACCTTTATCCTAGGATTCCTCATGAAGGATTCTGCAATTACTCTAAGGGACAGTGGCCACAAGATGTTTAGCCTTTGGAGCTGAAGAAGAGGATTAGTGAAGACGAGAATCCACCAAATGCTGATGTCAAAACAAACTCCATGGGCGTAATCAATCGCCTTCTTCATTCCATCTTGATCAGTAACATTACTCCCAGGGAACAAAAGAGAAACACCATCTTAATCCAGGACTTTATGCTAATGGAGAAGCTGCTCAAAGAAGATCAGGTAAACTTGGCCAAAGTCGTCTTGCTGCACATGGAACACGCGAGTAACAGTGAAACCCATGCTCTTCCATATCCCAGCATCGTCAAAAGGATTTTGAAGAGTCTGATGGTGTACTCGAAAGAGAGTAAAGCCGTGTTCTACAGGAATCTGGACGAAAGCAACCTGAGAAAGATGAAGTTCACAAAGGATGAGAATGCAGGATGGATAAGGGCTCAAGATGCTCAGAAGGAGGAAGCTGAAGATATTTTGTCTGAGTGCCCTGAAGAGGAACAAAATGAAGTGCCAACGATTGTCTATGAAACGCAGAATGTCATTGGGAGGTTGAGCCGTGCTGTTGCAAGTCATTCTGATCAACAACAGCAGCTGATAGGAACGTTTGAAAAGGAGATGAGTCTAGTAAGACTCAAACTTGAGACAATAGAGACGGCCCTTGGAAGTCTCCTGCCTCAGTCATCTCCTCGTGACGACACAGAGTGATCTTATCTCTCCTTGGCAAATCCGACCCCCACTTTTTGTTCCCCAACCTTATCAACTGTCTTCTCTTGTTTTTTATTTCACTTTGTTCATGCTTTATGTTGTCTATGATTGCATGTTTGTCTTGTTTTGGTTGTATGGAGGTTCGGTGTAAGCAGGGCGTGGCCCTTGTTGATCTTAATAGAATTATGCTTAAATTGTTTTGATTTATGAGCTCTTAAGGTTGCAATTTGACTTATTTCATTCTTTTTGATGATGCCAAAAGGGGGAAATTAGAGGATATCAGGACTTGAGGGGGAATTCATGACTTAGTTGTAGTTCGTTGTTTTTCTGAGGGGGGATCTTTAGTGCTTTGATAGTCTTTGTTCCTTAGCTAGTATATATGTCTCTTGTTTATACTCTTATTGTTAAAGGATGTTTGTCATCATCAAAAAGGGGGAAATTGTTGAGATATGATGAGGTTTTGATTAAATGACAAACATCCACTAATGGTTTACTTGAGTGCGTAGGTATTGTTACTAGTGTGTGCAGGAACGAAGGAAGTCTACTTGTTTGTAGATAGGAACGAAGGAAGTCTACTTGTGCGTAGACAGGAACAAAGGAAGTACAAGCAGGTACGAAGGAAGTCTTGCTGGAATCCATGAGGCATAAGGTTACAACGAATGGAAGACAACTGTGAAGAATAAGTTCATCCGAAGAAGATTATTGGTCGAAGATATCTTGTAGAATGGACTTGAAGAATTATGGAAGAGTTGCATTTCAAAGAAGGAAAGAAGATCTTGTCAAAGAAGGAAAAGAAGATCTCGTCAAATAAGGAAAGTGGCAACCTGACAAGGATGGGCATTGGACGCGCGTGTGAAGAAGCGCCAAAGAAATAAGGAAATATTATGCGCAATGAATATTTCCTTATGCGCTTTATTTCCTTATTTGATCTAGGTGGTGCGCCGAAGTGTAAGGCCCAGGTGACTACTTGGAGAGCAAGTTGGAATGTCACACGGAAGGAAAGATTTCTTAGGAAGAGATTTCCTTGTGAAAGATTTCTTAGGAAGAGAATTCCTTGTGAATGAAATATTAGGAAGCGATTTCCTTTTAGAATGATATTGTGAGATTTATGGTAATATTAGAACGGCTAGATTGGTAGTTAGGTTTGAGCTATTTAGTGTGCTATATATTGCATGAGAATTGCATAGCTTAGTAAGACTTTGAAGAGCGAAAACCTAATACTCGGTTTAGAGTTGTTCTACGTGTGTGAGATTGAGATTCAAGTGAGAAGAGTGATCCGAGATCTAGCTAGGAAGTCTAGGTGAGTGATCCAAGTTCTATTGTAATTAAGATATCAATACAACAAGTAGACTCGTTCACACTCTCTCTAGTGAAAGCTAGAGAGGAGTGGTTTTTCGCCTCGAGGACTTTTTTGGTACTTGGGGTGTTTCCACTACATATCATCGTGTCCAGGTTTGATTTACATTATTGTTTGTCTTTCTGCATTATCTACTTATCAAAGAACAATAACTTTTGTTTCTTGAGTTTTTATACGCTAATCGATCCAACAGATTCTTTTTTTATACATGATCGGTATCAATAGTTCATAAAAAACAGTTAGTAAAATCAACTAAATTCAGCTTGAAGACCATAAAGCTCAACGAGAGAGAACATACCTTTTGGGCATATTGGGAGCGCTTATGAACCTCACGGGCCTCCTTCTTACGCTTGCGTTCGAAATGGTCGAGACGATATCTATGTCTCTTCCTGTGCTCATCAATGTAATCTCCCTGAGGCTGTTAAATCACAAAAATTGCCGACACAAAGAACACAGTTTATGTTAATCGCCGCCGTGAAATTGAATGGAGAGCTCATCATCATTACACCATAGAGAAGATAGAAGATAACGAACCATGTTGGCGGAGGTTGTGCGCTAAACCCTAATTCAGATGAAGTAGTCGATAGCGGTAGAAAGAGACAAGAGGGTCTCACTTGAATGTGAGAACAGGGAAAGGAAGGAGAAATCTTGACACGAGCCGACTAAAGAATGAAATATTTTGGGTTGTTCCTAGATATCATTGCGTGGCCCAACATTTTCTAGAGTAACACGGAAGAGTCTAGTTGGGCCCATTAGCCCAACTAGATGGAAATCTTGTACTTAATCTAACAACTTCGCCACCGTACTTATCCTAACAGTAATTCAATTCAACCATGATGGAAAGTATAATGCATATTACATGTGTTAAGAAACTCGAACCTAACATCATAAGTCGTACAACTTTATAGGTAGATTCAATGGTGACATATAACCGTCAGATTCGTGAAAGCAACAGTATCGATCGACAAGACTGGTCTTATACTATTTTGGTATAAGACCAGTCTGTTTTGAGCTAAGTTTTGATTCACCTTGTGGTTTATGAGGCTGTTATGGTGTAATGAGCTAGGATGAGGTATGAGATGACATTTGGGCCTTTAAGCCCAAATGTGTGGCTCGGCTCTCCTTGGTCTTAACCCATCTCAGTTGTCCATACTTAAGCTGATAGGGTTTCCCTTTCTCAGGTGTGCTGAGAAGTGAATCCTCCTGAGACACTTCTTCTCCGCCATTGTTGCTCTTTTCTTGAGCTTGAAGGTGCTCTTACTTGTGTGAACCTTGGAGACCATTTATGTGGTTGTTCAAGCTCTGAAGAACTCTTGTTCCTTCCGAGAGCTTGATCTGTTCACCTAGCTTAGGAGTTGTCCTTACATTTCTGATCTACTCTCTTTGCCCTTTTGATTCACCTTGTGGTTGTGATATTCTAGTTGAGGCCTAATCTTAATATACTTCTATTTGTTTTGTTCTTGCTTCCGCTCTACTCTTGTGTTTATCATCTTTGATGAGCTCTCTTCAAACTGGTATCAGATCCATCTCTGACTTTGGTTGATTCAGACTACGAACTTTAGCTTTAGCTTCGTTGGAAGCTTGTAAATGCTAGATCTAAAGTTCTGATTCACAATCACTTGGTTTTCTAGGTTAAGCTTTGATATAGCTTCCAAACTAGATATTGTTCGTCCTCCTTCGCTGCGGTGGCGTGATCTTGCTCAGATTTGTTACTTCAGTCCTCCTCCGCCCTAATCCTCTCTTGCTCGTCCTCTCCTTTCAATTTCTGTTCCGGTTGCTTCTTTGTCTTCTTTGAGCTACCGTAAGGCATCGTTGCCTTGGACTCGAATTGCAAGAGGTAAATTTCAGATCTCATTGTCTTTGTAGAGGTTGAGTGTGCCATTGTTTCAAGGTTGAAAGGGAGAGTCCGAAATTTCAATTTGGGTTTTCTCTTCCAAGTCTTTGATTAGTTCAGTAAAAACCCATTTTTTCTGGAACTAATCTGAAATTTTTTGGGGGTGGAGCTTGTCGTTTGGGTATTGCTGTGTGCTGCCCAGGCTGTCGGTATTCATTGCTGCTCAAGCTTTGAGAAGTCCCAAAAATTTAATTTTGGAATTTTTTTCAATAGCTCCCTTTGTTGACTTTTTTGAGCACACCACACCTTCAAAATCAATTTGAAGTTCTTTTGGGGTCCAAAAATCGTGGAGCAAGTTTTCTAGCCATTTTGTTGACTAGTCTTCATCACTCCTTTTTTTAAGTTAGAAATTACTCCCCCCGTCCCTTAATAGAAGGTTCATTCGTTTTTTCTACACTATTCACAAACCGAGAGAATCTTCTCGTTTTCTTCCAATATATAGAAATAAATATAGGCATGCGAAATCTCGTTTGATTTGTCTCAATGAGTACTTTGAAAATATAAAAAAATTATAATTTTTATTATCGTATATTTAGAGATATTAACGTTATAAAACGTGTCTCGACAAATGTGCCAAAAGCAAATGGGAAGATCAATAGGGGACGGAAGGAGTAATATCTAGCTACGTTTGAGTTTCATTTCTGCAGGCTCCTCATTAAGCTCTTGAGATCTCTTTATTTGAGATCAAGTCTTCACATCAACTCTCTTTATTTGAGATTATGTCTGAGTTCTCAGTTCGTATCAAACCTTTTGATGGTAACACCGACTTTGCTATTTGGCAAGTAAAAATGAAAGCTATCTTAATCAAGGAAAAATGTTGGCGCGCAGTGGAGGATGTATTCCCGGCTGGCACCACAGATGCTACAAAGAAAGAGATAGACCAAATAGTTCATTCTGAAATCATGATTCGACTATCACACGAAGTTGCTTGACAAGTGGTCACATTTGAGACTTTCGGGAATCTCTGGAAGGCCCTCAAACACCTCTTTCTGGTAAAATCTCTTCCTTCTAGGATTAGCTTACTATGTCGCATCTTTAATTTTAAAATGGATGTTTCTGTTTCTTTGAATGACAACTTGGATAGATTTCTTCGCATGACACGGGAACTGGAAAGATGTAATGACAAAATTGTTGATACCCATCAAGCTGTTATTTTGTTAAACTCTTTGCCACCCCCAATTTGATAACTTTAAAGACGTGATACAATTTGGTACTGAAGAACTGACTAAAAAGAGGATTGTTGAGTCTATAATTCAGAAAAATGAGATTATGAAGATTTTTAAGGGAAAATATGAAAAGACTGATAAGGAGACTAAATCTAAGGTTTTGTTTACAAGAGGAAAATCTAAGAATCAATATAAGAATGAGAAGAAGAACTCTTCTCAGTCTCCATCTGGTTCTGTAAATTCCAAGACTAAACCTGATAAGTCTAATGTGAAGTGCCATTACTGCAACAAACTTGGCCATTATATCAGTGAATGTTTTAAAAGGAAAAGAGATGAAAATGGTAAGCAAGTGCAGAATGGTACTTCTAATGTCTTGGATAACCAACCCTTTTATCATGATGAATTGCTTATGGTTGCCTCTTCTCATGTGTTTGATGATTCCTGGATTTTAGATTCTGGATGCACTATGCATGTGACTCCTCATAGACATTATTTTGATTATTTGCATGCTTGTGATGAGGGTGAGGTGAGGTTGGGTGACCACTCCTCTTTAAAAATCACAGGCATTGGTAATATACCTTTTATGATGCATGATGGTAAAATTCGGGTCCTTCAACAGGTCAGGTGGGTACCTGATCTTAGAAGGAATCTTCTCTCTGAAAGCATGTTTGATGACTTAAACTGCCACATTCATACTCATAATGGTATTAGGAACATATCTCGTGATGGTAATGTGTTAGTTAAAAGTGTTAAGAAACATGGCTTGTATCATGTGATTGGTGAACCTGTTTTGTCTGCCACTACTTCTGAGTTGAATGCTTGCATTGACATGAGTTTAGATCACACAAAAATGTGGCATGCTAGACTAGGTCACATTGGAAACAAAGGCTTGCATTATTTGTTTAAGCATGATTATTTTGAGCATAAACCTTCTGACTTGAGCATGTGTGAAAACTGCATATTTGGAAGCATGCTAGGAGTAGTTTTCCTAAGTCTAATTATGTTTCTTAAAGGACACTTGAGTATGTACATGCAGATCTCTGGGGGCCAACCCAAGTGGACACTATAGGTGGAAGAAAATATTTTCTTTCACTTATAGACCATTATTCCAGGAAGGTCTGGGTGTACTTACTCAAAAGCAAAAGTGACACCTTTGAGAATTTCAAATTCTGGAAAACTAAAGTAGAAGGTGAGTCAAAGTTTAAATTGAAATGCTTGAAAACTGATAATGGGCTGGAGTTTTGTAACCATGAGTTTGACTCATTTTGTCATTCTAATGGGATCAAAAGACACTTAACTGTGCCTGGCACTACTGAGAGGATGAACAGGACCTTGCTTGAAAAAGCAAGGTGCATGCTCATTAGTGCAGGGATGAAACACTCCCTTTGGGGTGAAGCAGTTGTGACTGCCTCATACCTGATAAACAGATCCCCATCCTCTGCCATTGGGTTCAAAACACCACAAGAGATGTGGTGTGGTCAAAAACCAAGTATTTCTCACTTAAGACCATTTGGGTGCACTGCATTTGCCCAAAACTCTTCAGGAAAACTGAATGTTAGGTCTCTTAAGTGTGTAATGCTTGGTTACCCAGAAGGGGTGAAAGGATACAAATTACTTCTTATCCAACCAGGAGGGTACATGGTTATAGTTAGTAGGGATGTTATTTTTAATGAACATGAGTTTTATTTCAAGGAGAAATTTAACCCTTCTACTGAGCCTGCAGACAGGTCCTCTGATGGTCATTTCTTTATGCCATCTGACATCTCTACTGAAACCCAAGAGGAAGAGTTTGACATTGGTTATTCTCCTCCACCCTCTGGTTAGGGAAATTCTGCTTCTTCCTCTGGGTCAAATGTGGACATCAATCATTCTAATGAACAATTTTCTGTTCAATCAAGTACTCAAGAGCACTCGAATGTGCAACCCCACCAACACGGTGGGCAGGTAAGTTCTCATATTCCCCCCTCTGATTCTGTTACTGATAGCTACTCACTCATAACTCCCTCTAACGCAGGGCAAACGAAAAGTCGCTAACTTCACAAGACACTTGTTAGATGGCACCGTGCAATCTGCATAATGATGTCTCTTCAACCTTTCAAGAGATCCCTGATCTGACGAATTATCAGCTAGCTAGAGATAGAGACCCTAGAATTAGGATCCCTAATAAGAAATATGTGAACAGTGTTGATGCGTTTGCTTTCATTATTGCTGAAGTGCTGAATGCTTACACTCCTGAGTTGTTTGAACATGCTATTAAATGTGCTCATTCTGAAATTGGTTGGCTGCTATGAAATAGGAAATTGATTCCATGCATGCTAATAATACCTGGACTTTAATTCTTAAACCTGATTCTGCTAGGATTATTGATAGCAAATGAATATTCAAACTGAAGGCTGGAGCCGTTGCTACTGACCCACCTAGATACAAGGTTAGGTTGGTAGCAAAGGGCTTCACCCAAAGAGAAGGGGAAGATTATCATGAAATCTTTGCCCCTGTTGCTAAGTACAAGACTATGAGATTGTTGCTTGCCTGTCTGCTGTTTATGATTATGAACTTGAACAAATGGACGTTAAAACTGCTTTCCTGCATGGTGACCTTAATGAAACCATTTATATGAGACAACCTAAAGGCTTTATAGATAAAAACAAACCTGATCATGTGTGCCTTTTAAACAAGTCTATATATGGTTTAAAACAGTCTCCTAGACAGTGGAATATCAAGTTTGACACGTGCATGAAAAAGATAGGATTTCAGAAAAGCAAATATGACTCATGTCTTTACTTTAAGCATGTTAAATCTGATTTGCCTCTTTATGTTTTGTTGTATGTGGATGACATGCTTATTATTTGCAAATCCATTCACAAGATTAAGGATGTTAAGGCGGCATTAAAGCAGAATTTTGACATGAAGGACCTTGGTCCTGCTCAGAAAATTTTAGGCATTAAAATTGATAGAAACCGGTCCAAGAAACAGATCTTGTTGTCTCAGTTTGACTATATGCATAAGGTTTTAGACAGATTTAAAATGACTGATGTTAAACCAAATTCTATTCCTTTGGGTGGGCACCTGGTTTTGAGAAAACCGAAAAAGCCTAAAACTAAGGAAGAGATCAATATGTTGCTGTCTATTCCCTATGATGCTGTTGTTGGTTCTGTGATGTATGCAATGATCTGTACTAGGCCTGACCTTGCTTTTTCTATAAGTGTTTTGAGCAGATTTATGTCTGATCCCAGTGAAATTCACTGGAATGCTATGAAATATCTCCTGAGGTATGTGTCTGAAACTGTTGACTTTGGTTTACTGTTTGGAGAACACTCTTCTCCAAATGAATTGTTTGGGTTTGTTGACTCTGACCATGCTGGCAACAAAGACAACGGTAGGTCTACTACTTCTTATATGTATACCTGAAGCGGAAACTGCATTTCTTGGAAGTTTCAGCAGCAACCCATAGTTGTTTTGTCCTCTACTGAGGCAGAGTACATCGCTGCTACTGAAGCTTGTAAAGAAGCAATCTGGCTCCAGGGTATACTAATGGAAATAGAAGGAAATATCTATAAGTCGGTGTTGCATACAGATAGTCAGAGTGCCCTGTACTTGTGCAAAGATCTTGTTTACCATGAACGGACCAAGCACATTGATGTTCGCTACCACTTTATCTGTGATATAGTGGAAAAGCAGATCATTATGGTTAGAAAGATCGACGGTGAGAAGAATCCTGCTGATTTTGGAACAAAAATTGTTACGACTGATAAATTTGTTTTCTGCAGGGATTTTCTCCATGTGACCGATCCAACCTAGAAGACAGAAGACCCATTCCGGCAGGTATAAAGTCGGCGGGCCGATGATAGAAAGGATGTAAAACCACAACCATGAAAACAAGGAAGTCTATACACAAATTGTAAAACTTAGGAATTAGGAGGGCAAATTGTATAGTTAATTAGTTATTGTAATGCCTAAGTTTTGGGCTTTGTTTGTATGAGGCTGTTTTGGTGTAATGGGCTAGGATGAGGTATGAGATGACATTTGGGCCTTTAAGCCCAAATGTGTGGCTCAACTCTCCTTGGTCTTAACCCATCTCGGTTGTCAATACTTAAGCTGATAGGGTTTCCCTTCCTCAGGTGTGCTGAGAAGTGAATCCTCCTGAGACACTTCTTCTCCGTCGTTGTTGCTCTTCTCTTGAGCTTGAAGGTGCTTTTACTTGTGTGAACCTTGGAGACCATTTATGTGGTTGTTCAAGCTCTGAAGAACTCTTGTTCCTTCCGAGAGCTTGATCTGTTCACCTAGCTTAGGAGTTGTCCTTACATTTCTGATCTACTCTCTTTGCCCTTTTGATTCACCTTGTGGTTGTGGTATTCTAGTTGAGGCCTGATCTTAATATACTTTTTTTTTTGTTCTTGCTTCCGCTCTACTCTTGTGTTTATCATCTTTGATTATCTCTCTTCACATAGGTTAAGGTATAACGACCTCGATTAGACTTGCCATGCGATCCATGTTAGTTGACTATACGTACTCCTTCAATGAGTATATTGTGTTAAGTTGATGAATCTGTTGTATACCTAACTCAAATCTTGTACTTAATCTAACAACTTCTGTTGAAGCTCCTTCGGTTTTGAATGGAGACAAACATTCTGCTAATGAAATGACTAAGTGTTTCAGGATCGTCACTCAGAAAGGAACGTTACATAGTGGTACACAGCGGTATTCTATCTTAGGAAGGCGAGACCGAGAAAGGAGAAAGACAAGGGATTGCGTTTCTAAAGGAAAGATCTGAGAGAAGATATTCGAAGAAGATATACTCGAAGAAAAGATATTCAAGGAAGATTGTGATCTCGGTGGTTAGGCTGTTGAAGATATTATGGAAGGAAATATTATCTTTTGCTAAAAGATATTATTTTCTTAGAGATTTATTTCCATGTTTTATTCTAGACGATCTAGGTATAAAAGAAAGGTTTTAGACTTAGAAAGGGTTGACGCTTTGATTGAAGTTGTAAGACTGAGAGATCGAGAGAAGTAGAAGAAGGGTGATCCTTAAGCTTAGAGGTTGAGTTCGGGCTCGAGTGAGAGGAGTGATTCGTGATCGTAATCCGAGCTCTCTTTTGTAACGAACGAGAAATCAATAAGATAAGTACACCTTTCTAAATCCTTCAAGTGAGAAGCTTGAAGGTAGTGGTTTTACTCAACACAAATTGGTTGAGGTTTCCACTCTAAATCTTGCGTCAAAGTTTACTTCTTGCATACTATTATTCCGCTGCTATACCTCCTGAGGAACAATACCTATTGTTCCCTAGGAAGTAACTATACTAACCGATCCAACAATTGGTATCAGAGCCTGGTCTCTAGATTTTTGTTAGCTTTGCAGGAAGTATGAGTTCACAAACTGCCATCAATGATTCGTTCTGGAAACCGCCTGTGCTCAAGTTCGGAGAATTCTCTTATTGGGTGGAACAGATCGAGTCACATATCTGTTCGCTCCATGGACAGATGTGGAAAGTGGTAGAGTTTGGCGATATCAAAATTCTTGATCCTACTGATCCCTCTGGAGTCAAATTAAAGTCGAGGGCTGACTATCAAGACGCTGATTACAAGGTTCTGGAACTCAACATGCGAGCCAAGAAAGTCATGCTTGCAGCTCTAGGTCCTTCTGATCAAAGAAAGGTCCTCCGCTACAAAACTGCCCATGATATCTTCAATGCACTCAAAAGGATGTATGAGGGAAACGAAGATATCAAGAAGAACAGAATTCTTTCACTCACTAAGGAATATGATAGCGTTGTTCAAGGAAAGAATGAATCTCTTGATGAGTTTCACTCTCGATTTCAGGGATATGTAGGTCAACTGGAGTTTCTAGGAGAAACAATTCCTGAATGGAAG
The DNA here is from genome assembly GCA_029168935.1 of Oxyria digyna. Classification (NCBI taxonomy): domain Eukaryota; kingdom Viridiplantae; phylum Streptophyta; class Magnoliopsida; order Caryophyllales; family Polygonaceae; genus Oxyria; species Oxyria digyna. The sequence continues at coordinate 30,282,074 of JAPVLV010000011.1, read as the reverse complement.
ATCACTCATCAATTTCTTCAGGGATTGTCAGCAAAGTGGGATGCCTTTTCTCTGGCTCTTCAGGCACAAAATGACATCAAGAACATTACTCTAGAGGAGTTGGTTGCTCGTCTTCAGAGTAATGCAGGCATTCAACAAAGCAAAGTCTCTAGAAGAGAGAGTGAAAAATCTGAAAAATCTCAAAGCATAGCTCTAAAGGTTGAAAAGGCTTTCGATCTTGCTCAGGAAGATGATGAGGATGAAGATGGTGATGAAGAAATTGCCCTTATCACACGGGCATTTCGCAAAGTCTGGAGAGGAAGTCGCAATATGCAACGTTCCACTGATGGGAACAAAGATGCCAAAGACATTGTCTGCTATCACTGTCAAAGGAAAGGACATTTTGCAAGGAACTGTTTCAAGAAGAAGGCAGGAGAAACACCTGTCCCTGCTCGGGAAAGAAAGGAAGCCATGATAGCTGCATGGGGTGCGTCTGACTCAGATGATGACTCTACATTTACCTCAAAGGAAACGTGTCTTATGGCTGCTGGAGGAGATTCGGAAGATGAGGTAACTGACTCTGAACTCGACTCTATTTTACTTACCAGAACAAAATCTCAGATCATAAAAGCTATAAAGTCCTTAGGGGAAGAAAATGGAAATCTAAATTTACTTCTGGAAGAAAAGAATGAAACTATCTCTAACTTAGTTGAAGAAAACAAGCTTTGGGTTTCAAAAGTCACCAAACTCGAGAAAGTGTCATTCCAGTCCCCAGATGTATGCAAATCCTGCCCTACCTATCAATCCACCATCACCTCCCTTGACAGTAAAGTTACTAAGCTCGAATCAGAAATTCTTATGTTAAGGCTGAGTAACTCTAAGCTAATGAAAGAAGCAGTAGATCTTAAGGGAAGTGAAGAAGAAAGAAAGAAAGTTTGGCTGGATGAGTATGTTGCTTCCAAGATTGAAAAGGAGAAGATTGACTTCTCCACGCGATTTGTACCCCGTACTGGACTTGGCTACTGTAAGTCCTTAGACTCCCAATCTAGTAACATTCCCTCCGGATTTCAAAGTCCTTCTCCTTCCGAGGAACATTGTGGTGGATCCAACTCTGGTTGCTCCCACAGTGGATCCAAGGGGGAAGAAAGGATCAAAGCCCGTGAGGAGAAGGTATGGTTCGATGGACAAAAGGCTTACCACATGTGGCTTAAACAGGTTCAGAACATCAAGCCGGTACAAATTGACTTCCAATCAAGGATTAACAATAAACCCATCTGGCCAGGTCAAAGCAAGTATGTGAATCTGTGGAATCACAAAGTTTGTTGGTATTGTGGTAAAGCAGGTCATTACAAACAAAACTGTAACCTTAAAAGGAAAGACGATGAAAGAGCCTACCATTCTAGGCAACAGTCCAATGTTAGGAACACTCCTAGGATAAAAATTGAACTTAATGAACCAAGAAATAGAAGAGTGTTTTCTAATCCAGGTAAGCCTAAGCTTGCCTGGGTACGTAAAAACTAATCTTTTACTTGCAGGATGGAGGGAAGAAATGTTCTTGGTATATAGATAGTGCTTGCTCGATTCACATGACAGGGAACAAAGACTGGTTCATATCTCTCCATCCACAAACCAAGGGTTCTATAACCTTTGGGAACAACAGCAAGGGTGAAGTAGTAGGAGTAGGAAAGGTAAGAATTTCTGACAAACTCTTTGTGAACAACGTTACTCTTGTAGACAACCTTACCTTTGATCTGTTGAGTGTACGTCAAATGTGCCAGGATGGTCAAAATAGGGTTGTCTTTACCACTGATGAATGTTTGGTTGAGAATGTTAAGACATGAAAGGTTCTTTTAAGAGGCATTACTGAAAACAATCTATATAAGGTGGATCCCTCTTTCATCCCAGAAGAGGAACTATGCCTAACTGTCCAAACTGAGGAATCAAACCTGTGGCACAAACGATTCGCACATGCTAGCCTCAGACTACTATCAAAACTTCACAACAAGGACCTAGTGGTAGGTCTACCAAAGATAGACTGTCTAGCTGAAGAGGTGTGCATAGCATGTACAAGAGGAAAACAGGTAAGATCATCCTTCAAATCGAAGAAGCAGGTAAGTACTTCTAAACCTCTGGAACTAATCCACATGGATCTGTGTGGGCCTATGCGCACTCAGAGTCGTGGAGGAAACAAATATGTGTTTGTCATAGTGGACGATTATTCCAGATACACATGGACAATCTTTCTTGCATCTAAGGAAGATGTGTTTGATGAGTTTAAGTATTGGTTGCATGCTGTTGAAAATCAGTTAGGTCTTCTCCTAAAGGCTATTCGTACTGACCATGGAACGGAGTTCGAAAACTCTCAGTTCTTGTCCCTGTGCAGGACCAAAGGAATTAATCATAACTTCTCTGCTCCAAGAACTCCACAGCAAAATGGAGTGGTTGAGAGGAAAAACAGAACACTGGAAGACATGACAAGAACAATGCTGATTGCGAGTGGTCTTCCTAGGAACTTCTGGGCTGAGGCACTGAATGTTGCTTGCTATGTACTCAACCGAGCAATGCTAAGACCCATGATAGAGAAAACTCCATATGAATTGCTTAGGGGAAGAAAGCCTAATGTCTCTCATCTTAGGGTTTTTGGTTGCAAATGCTTTGTACACAACAATGGGAAGGAAAGTCTGGGAAAGTTTGATCCAAGAAGTGATGAAGGAACCTTCGTTGGATATTCACCTCAGAGTAGAGCTTATAAAGTATACAACAGGAGAACCAAGAAAGTTGAAGAAAGCATACATGTAGTCTTTGATGAAAGTATTATGGCTGGTACACTTGTCCAAGATTCAAATGTTCTTCCATTAACTGAAGATGACAAGGAACATTTTCAACTCTTGGAAGATCAGATACACAATCCAAATGAAGGAGTCAACCAAGTACAAGAATCTATCTCTACAGAAACAAACAATGATCAAGCTCAGACAGAAAACGTACTGGAGGAAGTATCTAGATCTCAGGGGGAACATATCCCTAACGAGGAACAAACAGATGTTGAAGAACCTCAAGTAGGAGGAACTCGTCAAAGTACTCGTATTCATGGTCCTCCATCAAGACTCATGGACTACGTGTGCAATTGTGCTTCTACTTCAACAACTGATGCATCACCAGATCCTAATCTGAAGGATTGTTCCATCCTTACCTTAAATCCTATATTTCATGCCTTTTGTGCTTTTGTTTCTGTAGTGGAACCAAAGACAATTGAAGAAGCCCTAAGGGATCCAGAGTGGGTAAATGCTATGCAAGAAGAGCTTCATCAATTTGAGAGAAACGAAGTATGGAGACTGGTTCCCAGACCTAAAGACAGATCCGTCATCGGTACTAAATGGGTTTTTAGGAACAAGATGGATGACAAGGGACAAGTAACCAGGAACAAAGCTAGACTGGTTGTAAAGGGGTATAACCAGCAAGAAGGAATTGATTATGATGAGACTTTTGCTCCAGTTGCAAGGTTGGAAGCCATACGTCTTTTGATTGCTTACTCTGCTCATCATGGATTTAAGTTACAACAAATGGATGTAAAGACTGCCTTCTTGAATGGTGTTCTCAAAGAAGAAGTATATGTTGAGCAGACACCTGGCTTTACAGATCTTTCAAATCCAGATCACGTATTCATTCTTGATAAGGCTTTATACGGTCTGAAACAGGCTCCTCGAGCATGGTATGAAAGGTTGTCTCAGTTTCTCCTATCCCATGGTTATGTCAGAGGAGAAGTTGACAGGACTCTATTCCTACTGAAGGAAGGTAAGCACACTCTAGTTGTGCAAGTGTATGTTGATGACATTATTTTTGGCTCCACCAACAAGCAACTAGTTACAAAGTTCACTAAACTGATGGAAAGTGAATTTGAGATGAGCATGGTGGGGGAACTTAAGTTTTTTCTGGGTTTACAAGTGGTACAAACTGAGGAAGGAACAAAGGTTCATCAACAAAAGTACCTCAGGGAATGCATCAGAAAGTTCGGGATGGCAGATGCCAAGGATTGTTCCACTCCTATGTCTCCAAATGACACAATAGGAATTGATGCAGACAAGAAAGAAGCTGATCAAAAAGTCTACCGTGGAATGATAGGCTCATTGCTTTATCTAACCGCCAGTAGGCCTGATATTATGCAAAGTGTGTGTTTTTGTGCCAGGTTTCAAGCAAGCCCCAGGGAAACACATGTTGCTGCAGTGAAGAGAATCTTGAGGTACTTAAGAGGAACAGATGATCTTTGCTTGTGGTACCCAAGAGGAGGAAGTCTTGAACTACTAGGCTATACAGATGCAGACTTCGATGGTTACAAACCAGACAGGAAATCCACCTCTGGAATGGCTCAATTTCTCGGTCCATGTCTCGTGTCATGGGCTTCCAAGAAACAAACCACAGTAGCTCTCTCCACCGCTGAAGCTGAGTATGTAGCCGCAGCTGCTTGTTGCTCTCAACTCATATGGCTCAAACAACAGCTAAGTGATTTTGGCATCACCCTAGGTAACGTTCCTATTCTATGTGACAATACAAGTGCTATTGATATCTCTAAAAATCCTGTGCAGCACTCAAGGACCAAACACATTGATATTAGACATCACTTTCTACGTGATTGTGTGGAAAAGGGAATCGTCTCTATGGAGCACGTTCGGTCTGAGGATCAAATCGCAGACATATTCACAAAGCCATTAAATAAGGCCCCTTTCGAGAAGCTACGACTAGGGTTAGGTATGATCTCTCTCGAATGATCTTGCTCTTCTATAAAACCCCCAATGATTGGTGAAATTAGCTAATTTATTCATTCTGTACCTGATCTTTTGAAGTATGGTCACTCTTGATTTCCCATGATATGAATTCGTGTCTTTTGTGCTGCATGCTAGTACTATACATGCTTAGGAAAGTTACCACTTATTGTATTCAATTGAAGTCATGTTATTTTGAGCAAAGGTCTTATTTCCAGCCCAAAAGATTCCTCTTGATGTACTGAACCCACAATATAAGCCCAAAGGATAGAGGAAATCTACAGCCACCCTTAGCCTTCATGGATGATAGTCCTATGAGCCCTGTTTATTCATTCACAACTGGACTCACTCGCCATGATATAAAATTATTAAAATTCATGCTATATATTATGTTTTTGTGTGATGTTCTCTTTGTACTCCTTCTGGTAACATTACCCCAACCATCACACACCTTCGACATCAGATAAGGAAGGAAAAGTGAAAAGGCAATGTTCTGAAATCTGCAAGTGGGAACTCATGGGTATTGGGGACGAGTGAAGTGACTGAAGGTACAGACCAATAATGACAGTTTTACTCCCAAGGGTCATGATGAAAAGGGAAGAATTTTGATTGGAGAGAATTGCGGCAAAAATCAACCGGTGAATTTATGGAAACAAATTCACACAAGGAAAATTAAAGATTTGAAATTTGAAGCGTTTTTGTTCTGGACACATCTCATTATAAAAGGAATCTCCTGTTATCGTCCTCTTCACGCCTCAGATCCTCTCTAAGAAAACAATCTCCAGAACCCTAAAATCCTCAATCCCCGTCAAAGCTCTCAACAATGGTGAACTCCAACTCCATCTCTCTCACAGGCAAAGAAAGCCCAGAAACAATTAGACGGATACTGGCCGCCATTGGAGTCGCCATAGAATATCCCGCAGAAACCCAATCAACTCCCTCAACCCAAATCAAACAAAAAACACCATCTCCATCTCCAACCAAATCAAAATCTCTCTCACCAAAAATAGCCAAAACAGCCACACCCACACCGTCTCCAGCCAAATCCAAAACTCCTCCTGTCACACCTATTCACACCACCTCCAACACCTCCACTGAAAAAGTCTCTACCCCTCCCACAGTAAAGCTCCACAGCCCATCTCCTTCCACAGATCCTTCACCACAAAAGTCGAACCCTAGTTCTATCCCTGAACCCATCAATGCTCCAAAGTTAGCAGAGCCTGAACCAAGCCCACAAAAAGCCACATCTGAAGGCACCGCCTCCGCCACAACGCCAACAGATCTGGGCGTTAAAGGAGTTCTTGAGGAAATAGAGGAAGAGAGCAGAAAAGAGGAGAAGAAAAAGGGTCTGGATGTAACAGACCTGACAATGGAAGATGAGGATGAACCAATCATCAAAAGAAAGGCACGATCTACGCCTCGATGGTCGTCAACCGTCGTATCTGAGGAGTCTGATGAGCCTTCCACCAAAAGAACAAAAGTTGAAATCTCTCTCTCTCGCCCTCGCACTCGCAGTCTCGCAGCAAAACCGCCCAGAGCCAAGAAAGCCCCAAAAACGATTGCCGAAGGCAAAACTCTGGGGAAGAGGGTAATCATCAGGGACTTAATATTCAACGATCAATTCTTGATCAACAATGGAATGGAAGCATTGGTGGATATGGTTCGCTTCCAAGGCTGGGGAAAACTGTTCTGTTCCGCTGAACAGGTAAATGCTCAACTGCTCCGTCAATTCTACACTTCCCTCATAATCACTGAAAAACCTCACGCCGTGCAAGCTTCCTTCAAACTGGGTAAGGAAACTCATGTCTTCTCAAGTACTGAATTAGGTTTAATTCTGGGAGTCCCTCATTGTGGGTTTGAGGAATATGTTAAAGGTCAGTGGCCTAAGGAGGTGAGTTTGGCTGTCATTCAGAATGTCTCTCAGGACTTCAATACTGAGGTGGTAGGGGAAATGTCAACAGCATCCATGGGGGTTGTGAATCGTGTGCTCCACAGTTACGTTATCAGTAATATTACACCCAGAGAGCAGAAGCGCACCACAATACTGATCCAGGATTTTTTAATTATGGATAAAATGCTCCTCAGGAAAGCCATCAACTTGCCGAAAATTATCATGCTACACATGGCTCATGCCAGGAAGAATGACAGGCATGGTCTTCCTTTCCCTGGAGTAGTGAAAAAGGTCCTGGAATACTTGAAGGTGTATGAGTCTGGGCCTACTGATGCTGTGCATGCACGAGAGCTTGCTGAGGCTAATTTGAAGAAGATGAGATTTGACAAGAACGCTGATGGTGCTTGGGTGAGGGCTTTGGACAATCCTGAGATTGATGCCCTGTCTGAAGACCCTCAAGAGGAACAGAATGAAGCGCCCACTATGGTCTATCACAGTGATAAGTTGGAGGAATTGTGCACGCTTGTTGGACTCCTGTCTGAACAACAACACAGGCTAGCTAAGGAGATCACTGCTCTGAAGGATGAGATCCGTCGATGGACGACATCAAACCAGTAAGGTTCCCTTCGCAGTATCAAGACGCTGCCTTGCACTCTTCCTTCCTTATATCTGACCCACACTTTCTGTTCCCTAGCACATCAACTTCTTCTCTTCTATGTTTTTTTGTACCCTTTGCTTGATGTACTTGTTCTTCGTTTGTTTGCTTTGCTTGCGTTCTTCTTTTCTTACTTCACTATGTACTAGCGTCGGCCACTTAGACGCCTATTAATCAATGGAATGACTGTTTTGTGACCTGACTTCGCTTGCTTTAAGTCCTTATATGATTAAGTACAACTTTTTGATGATGCCAAAAGGGGGAAAATAAAGGAAGTTCAAGGTTTTAGGGGGAATATCAGATCCTTTCTCTACGAGTAACAATCCTAAGGGAAACTACTTATGGTCTACTGTGAATACACTTTTCATGTCTTATATCCTAAGTGTTTATATGCCTTAAAGAAGAGAATGTTTGTCACCATCAAAAAGGGGGAATTTGTTGAAGCTCCTTCGGTTTTGAATGGAGACAAACATTCTGCTAATGAAATGACTAAGTGTTTCAGGATCGTCACTCAGAAAGGAACGTTACATAGTGGTACACAGCGGTATTCTATCTTAGGAAGGCGAGACCGAGAAAGGAGAAAGACAAGGGATTGCGTTTCTAAAGGAAAGATCTGAGAGAAGATATTCGAAGAAGATATACTCGAAGAAAAGATATTCAAGGAAGATTGTGATCTCGGTGGTTAGGCTGTTGAAGATATTATGGAAGGAAATATTATCTTTTGCTAAAAGATATTATTTTCTTAGAGATTTATTTCCATGTTTTATTCTAGACGATCTAGGTATAAAAGAAAGGTTTTAGACTTAGAAAGGGTTGACGCTTTGATTGAAGTTGTAAGACTGAGAGATCGAGAGAAGTAGAAGAAGGGTGATCCTTAAGCTTAGAGGTTGAGTTCGGGCTCGAGTGAGAGGAGTGATTCGTGATCGTAATCCGAGCTCTCTTTTGTAACGAACGAGAAATCAATAAGATAAGTACACCTTTCTAAATCCTTCAAGTGAGAAGCTTGAAGGTAGTGGTTTTACTCAACACAAATTGGTTGAGGTTTCCACTCTAAATCTTGCGTCAAAGTTTACTTCTTGCATACTATTATTCCGCTGCTATACCTCCTGAGGAACAATACCTATTGTTCCCTAGGAAGTAACTATACTAACCGATCCAACAACTTCGCCACCGTACTTATCCTAACAGTAATTCAATTCAACCATGATAGAAAGTATAATGCATATTACGTGTTAAGAAACTCGAACCTAACATCATAACTCGTACAACTTTATAGGTAGATTCAATGGTGACATATAACCGTCGGATTCGTGAAAGCAACAATATCGATCGACAAGACTGGTCTTATACTATTTTGGTATATAGCATTAAACGTGGACCAACAAAAACCGTATAATCGATGTGTTTGAAAAATGGCAAAGATTGAGTATGGAAATATGCACAAGTTTAGAGATTAACGATGATGGCGGGCCAAGTTATTATTATTATAAAGCTAGTAAAAAAAGATAGACTGAAAAGAGGAATTTTTTTTTCTAAAGTAGGCTTTTTTTTTAGAAAATTTTTCCGATATAGACTCATTTTGAAAATAATTTCCAACATAGGCACTCTTATGAGGTTCAAAAAATTTTCACGTATGAGATCCGAAACAGATTTTTTTTAATTCCCCCGTGTAAGAGACGCTGGCAAAAAAAAAATCGTTCACGTTTAATGCTATACCAAAAATTCGTTCACGCACGAGACTTACACGTGTTCGGGTGGCTCGTATGGGGTCGTTCGAAATCATAATCGAGCGAGAGACATATCTGGTGAAAGCTGAGATCAATACAGACCCAACGAAATCGGTCGTGATCGATTCGGATTTCAAACGAGCCCATACGAGCCATCCGAACACGAGTAAGTGTTATGTTATAATATATATAAGAAACTTTGGAAAAAAAATATTAAAACAACTCCTTTTTCCAGCGCCTTATACAAATCCATTTTAAAAAAAAAAAAATTATGTGTAAGAGACGCGGGGAATTAAAAAAAAAACTGCTTCGGATGAGAGACAAGTGAAAAATTTCCGAGCCTTATAAGAGTGTCTATGTTGAGAATTATTTTCAAAACGAGCTCATCGGAAAAAAATCGAAGGCATACGGACATGAAAACGAAGATGATGTGCCTTACGTTGCTCTCTTTAATTTGCATTTGGATGTAGCCTCCGCGATTTCCGCCCACCTCCAACTCCTACGGAGTACATTGTTAATTCTCAACTTCGTATATTTAGTGGAGCTATAGCCAGTTGTTAAGATATCCTTCTCCGTGCAAATTTAGGAGTATTAATTTGATATATATTATTATATGATCGATTGGTGCAATTTGGTGCAATTTTTAATTGGTTACCATAATAATGTCAGTTGGCTCATTGTATATGGTTGGCATTAAATTATGTGAGGGCTGATTAAACAAATAATACGAGCTATCTAATGATCTTGTCACATCTATATGTATATGCAATTATTATTCATAAGATAAGAATAAGCATGTGAATTTAATAATGACCCAGAAAAAAAGAATAATTAAGCATGTGAAATTCCAGCTTAAATTTCAGACCCTTCTCTACATGCCATGTTATTGTCTAACTAACTACACATAACATGCATGAGTGCATGACAGTATGAGACTAAACACACAAACCTTAATTTCTCTTGTACTTTGCATGTAACATATAGTATTATGTACGCGTAAAAATCTCAACTACAATATAATTTGTAACACTTAATGATATCCATAGATACATCTCTAAATATTAATACAGTTTCAAGGTTGGCTTCCTGTTTCGATCAGACTGAAAAAGACCTGCATGCCGACATATGCCGTGGTATATTTTTTAAAACCTCTCGGACATTAATCTCTATATAATTACTAAATCAAATCCCCATACTCTCACCCCAGTTATGTCACGTGTCAAGAAGGTTTTTCAGCCACTCCACATAGGATTCACGTGTCTTACAACAATTCGTTGCTTTTTAAGTTTTTTCCAGAAAATTTTAATTTATCACAGATGTATAGTTGGTATTTTTTTGACTTTTTTGGCAAACTTTTGATAACAGTATCACACCGAATTTCGGAATTCTTGGCAATATTTTCCGGAAGCATATTTGTACCTTTTTGATGACGTGATTGCAATATAACAGATTTTTTTAGGTCATAAATATCACAAGTTATCCGAAATTTTATACAATCCATCTTTTACCCATTTCTTAATTTTGTGTGAATGACATTTTTAACGTGTTAGTATCCTAAGCTATTGAACATGTACACCAAACTGTAAAGAAAAAATTGAAACCCTAATTTTTAAGTTGAATTATATATATATGAACCTATAAAGCAATAAATGAAACCCTAAAGCAAAAAACTGGAAATATTATTACATTTCAACCTAGCCGAAAACCTGATATGAACCTGCATAAATTACACAAATATGAAACCCTAATAGATTCCTGTATTAATATCAAGAGAAGAAAGAATGTTAGTCGTGGCGTTTTTTCATAAATATAGATATATTATCAAAGAGGTTGAACAAAGCGAACCTGGCAAAGAAGATTGAAAGTTCATGTTAGTATTGTCGTGGCTATTTCATGTCCAGCAATTAACATTGTCATCAAATCATCACATGCTTGCTAAAATGCTGCAGTCAAGGAATTTAATAAAACACTAAAAAAAGTCAACGGATAATAATATATTTACATAATATTATAAGTTGTACAAAATTGTACAAGATATTTGTACAATTTTTCAACAAATGACACAAAAAGAAGTTATGAAGATAATGGAATATAGGTTAATTGAAAATACCTAGATATGTTTTCCTTATGAATTGCCATATATCCTACTCTTGCTTTATGAATTGTCAAAAAGATTTTATTCCATCATATAAAAGATTATGATTCTAATACTTATAAATATCCTAATTTATAACTTTATTTTCATCATATAAAGAGATAGAGCTCATTCTTTCCCCGCACAGCTCTTTCCCCTCACATCATAGAACGCTAATTTTTCTCACATACCTAAGGTCTGTTCAACCAATTTCACCATGGCAAATAAGATCCAAGATTGTTTTGTAATTATCTAACATTGATTTGTTATTTTGAATTACTTTTGCAGATCTTATTGGGTTGCTGGTCAGAATTGGTGGTATTATCAATTGGTATGTGATAAAACTGGATAGAGGAAGGATCTACATGAAGTTAATGGCTACCACATTACCAGGTATTTTAGATAAAAAACAGTTTATGCTGACAGTTTGGTTTTTGTCGAAACACTCAATTGTTTCTGCATCAGTATGTGATAGATAGTGCAAATCAGTTTGGTTTTTCCATAAACAATTTATGCAGAACTTAACTTACTCTAATCCAGACAACAAGTATATGAGTATTGTGTAGAATCATGATTTTTTAACTGAAATTTCAGACTTGTGCAGAAGTTAAGCCTCTCTTTAAAATCTTGGTTTTTGCATATATAGTTGTGCAACAACTGTGCATAAGTGAAATTAAGATAGCTTATTTTTTCCTTTGATTAGATCTTCTTGCTTAAGTGTTTTATTTGGGTGATAATGTTTTTTTACATGTATTTTCAGGCACAATGAGATAGATATTACACATGGGTTGACCACTTCTTGGATTCACTCAAAAAGAAGATTGTTATAGTCATTCAATTTGCACGAGTAGGGAAATGGTACAATAACCCAATTTTTTGAAATGCTTATGATGGCAAGAGAATGATTGCAATTTCAGAATACAAAGAGAGGTAACACAATTCAAATTTCTATGACACTACATACTTTTAAATTGTTTTATATATTGTTTTTTTAATCATTGTATACAGTTTAACTAAAATGAAAGGGCATAAAGTTGAGGAGAAGATGATCTAGCTTCCTTCGAAATTATCTTTGGACCTTTTATTAAAGGTTGATGAAAGATAAACTTTGGAAGAGCTTGAAGAGCATCTTCTTGAAAAACAAACTGTATGACTACTTTAAACATATTTACTCAAATTTACATTATTTTTTTGTATTATTGTAATATAGGTATTTAACTCATAATCCTACTGGTTGGTTTTATAACTCTTTCAAGAAGTGCAAAAGCACACTTTTGATAGAGAAGCTTCACAAATTTTAAATAAAAGTGTTGTGAACATTCTGGACTCAACAAAAGAGGTATTTTTTATTAAACAAACAGGACTATTAATTTTGAAAATAAGCGTTTGTAGGCTTATATCGTCTTGAAAGCTTGACTATTAATTTTTTATACCTATTTTACAGGATTTTATGCACTTATATTTTTTATAATATTTCAGATTTTTTCTTTATCATGCAAAGATTAGTGTGACAAAGCATTTCAAAACTCTTGTGATAAGAAACAACAAAGTAATTGCTTACAGATATAAACATGCTTTAACAAAGAAAGGACTATTAAAGTTAATTATCTTACTTGGATTTTTAAGAACTTCATATTCTTCTTTAGCGGGAAAACTATGACCAAATACATCCTTTGACCTAGCTTATACTTTCTTTGATGCACTATCTTGAGGTGGAGTCGTGTAAAAAAGAAGGATTAGGTTAATGAACATGAGCAATGTTTTTGACAAGAACAAACCAATTCAGAATAAAAAAAATCATATGTAGGAGAAAAGGAAGATCAATACATGAATCATGTTATATTTCTACAATATTTCAGATTATTTTTTGGATACATAGACAATTTAATCACTCTACCTTTCCTATGCTTCTACAAAACATATACACTTGATACCTATCTAAATTCTTTTGTCCCAAAAGAATATATCTAACTCATTATTAAGAAAAAACAAGTAACAACCTCGAGCTATGGAATATCATCCACTGATAGAACCAACAAAAAAATATCCAGTAATAACCTGCAAAATGTTCTATTGATGAGATTCAAAATGAGAAGGACCAAGAAAATGCCACAACAACCTAGAATCACATTATATAGAATCAGACACCTATGTAAGTCTTCAAATTTAGAACAGATTCAATGGACATTAACAGTGCTGCATCAACCGACTTTTGATCATCTTTCTTCTTTGTAGGGAGCTGGTTCTTTTCCTAGAAGATAGAGAATTCAAACATTTATGACAAGATAATATACAATGTATTTTTAGAAGGGTAAAATAAGTATATAATGAAACAAACCTCCTTGAATGGTCCTAAATTTCTCAAAGTTTACACCAGAGACATCAACCTTGGTCGATATTTTAGTGGCTTGAGATTGGTTCGCACGCGTTAGAGGAATATCATTCACCTTGAATGGTCCTAAAACATTTCAGACAACTCATGAGAAACTAACTAAGAAACCTGCACAACTAACACAACAACTAGATAACAAAAAAAAGGAAGACATGAAATCCAACATAAATTACAGATTGAACCCAACAATTTATAAAAAAAGGAAGACATGAAAATGATGAAATACATGATTAACTAGAAAATTCAGTGGACAAATCTCATGTGATCCACTTACAATTTATAAACCAATTTACAAGCAAGAAATAAATGATAGTGTTGAATAAGAGAATTTTGGAATCTAACTAACCTAAAAAAAACTATCGTACACATGGATTTCATCAAAAAACTGGATAAAAGTGAAAGCTTGGAAGTAGAACCCTAAATCACGGGGGAATCACCTCAGATTTAGAGTTGTTCTGATTGTCAGCGTCGCCATGACTACAACTGTATTTCATTGCCAGTGAAGCAGTAGAACCGCCACTAAATAACCCTAAACAAACCTTTGTCATTGTCTCTTATGACATTGTGCATCGAAATCTCCACTCTTGGTCTTCTTCGATGAAATTATGAGATTCTCTCTAACAAGGGTGTTGGCAAGAGGGAGATGGAGAAGCAGAGAGGGCAACAAAAGGGTGGGTATCGTGAGGACGCCTAAAATAGGGAAGTGAGAATGTTTGGATGAGATTAAGGAAGGGAAATCTCTCTGAGATGGAAAAGAAAGACGTTAGATCTAGAAGGGCGAAGAGGGAGAAGAGTGAGGATATTGTGATAGGGAGGCACCTAGGGTTTCCATCTCCAAATGAAAGAAGATGGGTAACGATAAGTACTATTTTTAAATTATTTTAAGACATAAATAGTAAGAGTTGTCTGATTATTTTTTGTTTCTCATTTGGACCGGGCTTATATCTTAGAATATTCATCATAGTTTTGTCAACTAAACATTCACATGTCTATTTATGGTCAATAATTTTTATGGTCAAATAAGTTATGTCTTTTTATGGTCAATAATTTTTATGGTCAATAAGTTATATAAGTTGTTAGGTTGATTTTGCATGTTTTCTTTTGAATTAGTTGTTTACTCACTCCGTCCATGTTTGTTCGTCATGTTTCCTTTCCGAGCGTCCCCTTTTGTTTGTCTTATATCCATTTCTTTCATTTCTTATCCACCTTTTCCTTCCAAAAATACCCTTACAATTTCAACCATTCAACCAATATATTATTTTTACTTAACATCTCCATTAATTCAATCATCATTAATATCCACCACTTTTATTCAATTTTTAACTTTACTAACAATTGCACTAATCTAATCTAATTAGTTAACCTAACCCACCATAACCCATCCAATTAGCCTAATTTAAAACGAAACCTAACCCAATTCTCTAATCCAACAAACCCAACCCAACCCAACCCAACCCAAATTAGTCTAAACCCAACCCAACCCATTAAACCCCCTATTAAACATTAGGAAACTCTCAAAAAAAAAACCTTTGATCTGAAATTCAGGCAGAAACCCTAGATCTGAAATCTCCCTTCACCCCATATCTCCACCCACGACGTCAGCGTTGACACCTCCCGCGACATCAGCTCGCCGCCTCTCAAACCACTGCCTTTTCGGCTCGCCGCCTCCCGAAACCCAGCCTCATCGTTATCTTCCACAGTGAAGAATTCGCCTTCCGCTGGTACCTTCGCATACGATGCCATTGGCTGGCGGCCTAGCGCTTCGCTCGCCGGTGTAACTTCGTCGTCGTCTCTGTGAACTACCGCTCCTCCCCTTAACATAAGTTTCCTTCTCCTCTCTTTCATCTCTTCGGTTTCACATCGTCTTCACATGATCGGAGAAGTAAAATTCCACCGCCTGTTCTTGACCTTTGATTTGGGAGGTTGTTCTTGAGATTGTTTGCTTGGTAACCCCAGATGTGTAGGGGTGAAATTGTCATTGTTGTAATACCGTTGATTATAAAATGGGTTTAGCATTATTAAATTATTGATTTTATGATTAACTGTCCCCATTCATTCCACTTTTGCTTTGCCTTAATTCTAGTGTAATTTGTCCTTCCGGACAAACAAACCGGGACGGAGGGAGTAGTTGCTAAGGTTGAGTTAGTTGTTTATTTATTGATGTTATACATATACCGGACTTTATAATACTTAGCCTACTTAATATCAATCTTATAATTAATTTAATAAATCTCGTGCAGGGTACGGGTACTCATCTAGTTAAAACTAAATACTTCATTATTTGAATTAGGTGAATTTATTCTATAAGTGAAATATTTTTGTAGTTTATTTTTAACATATATTCTATATATAGTGGTTGATATCGATAATCACGGCAATATAAGAGACTTGTGCCCTTTTTCCCTTCAACATGCCCATCGAGGAAACACAAGAAAGTTAAAGACAATAAACTTCTTTTTCCAAAGATTGAGACAATGAACTTTAGAAAACACTGTAGCCATTGCAAAATATCACAATAATATACATAAATTTTGCAAAGAGGTTTTTTTTTCTTATATACAAGTGAATTTTAAAAAAAATCGTTTGCAAAATTAAATTTAAAAAAAAAAAGTGAAATGTGTGGGATAAATAAATTTTAAAAAAATGCTTGTGTATTGTACTACATTGTAAAAAGATTAAATATAAACAATTAAAATAAGAATGTTAACATGACAAAATCATAATAATCAATATATAGAGGCTAAAAGTTAAATTTTGGGAAAAATAGCTTTCAAAAAGGTAAGGTGTTAGATTTAAACCAGAAATCTCCTTCCTAAAATGTAAAATATTTCACCCTTTCACTACACAACCAAATATTACAATGTAAAAATATTTGAAATTTCATATATAATACTAATTTATAATTAAAATTGAACCCAATCTACGATGGGCCCTAGACTGTCCCCCACTTGCCTAACCCCATTGGGCCGGCCCTGACTATAGCTACAACAAAAGATAATAAAAAATGACCGTATTGATAATACAGGTAGCGACTAGCGACACGGAATTTTGGCCCCACGTTTCCCTGTACCATTAGTGTAAAAATATTCAAAAGAAATAAGTATAAGTACTGTAAAGATTTTCGTTGTCTTGGTAGATTTGTCATCCATTACATGCCTCATGTCTCTCTCATTTGTGATATTAAAATATTTAATTCCAATAAGCCAAGAAATAGATCTGCATTTCCATTCACCATTGCTGGATTTTCGCCCCACTAATTCTTGACTTTTCTTATGCTAATCACTGACGAACAGTGATTATCGTATAACAGATAAATATAAAAATATAATCCAATGCATACAAGTAAGGAAAAGTGTCCGGTGATAATAGTTGCTACAGTAATAAATGAGAATGATTATGGGCCGTTTGATTTCGCCAGATCGGACGGATGTGGATAATTCACTTTTGGGCGCGTGTACAAGCGCGTTCAACAGATCTCGTAAATTTCCTTCTTCTTCTTCTCCGCCTTCGTTTTCTTTTCCCCCAAGTTTTTTCAACAAAACTTCTTCGGATCTTGCCTTCTCTTCTCTGCTACGTAATTCCTTCTTCTTCTTCTCGCATTCGTTAGCTTGTTTCTCCTTCATTCTACCTATGGATCTAGGTTTTGCTTCTATTTTCTTTGTTCACCAGTTCATCCCCCTGTTTCTCTTCAATTTGAGCTTATTTGTTGAAGTATTACGATGATTCGTGTATAATGAAGCAGTTTTGATGAACAACAGGTGTTCTTGTTCTCTTGATTGCTCTGTTCGCTAATCCAACACATCGATGTGATGAACATTTAGAAGAATTGTGATGAACATTTATAACGGATTTGATGAACATTTATAACGGATTTGATGAACAACAGTAATAGAAGTGATGAACATTCTATTGGACATATAATGAACATAGACAGTATTTGTGATGAACTTTTATAAAACATGTGATGAACTTTTATAAAACATGTGATGAACGTTGAATGCAGTCTATATGAACTTTTAATACTGATTTGATGAACTTTGTTCTAGATGTGATGATCATTCACAGCATTTTAATGTGTAATGAACATTTACAGGATTTGTGATGAACATTGATAAGTAGTTTGATGAACATTGATAAGTAGTTTGATGAACATTGATAAGTAGTTTGATGAACATATGTTTAATATCTGATGTACAGTTCATCCATTCAGGCTGAGTCGTCTTCTATGAGTAACAACAAGACTCCTACAAAAAGCAGAGAGGCAAGATTTGAGAAGTTTGTTGGTCCTTTACCAAATACAATATCTGTCCTTCCACCTCCACAATCAAAGAACAAAGGAAGGCCAAAAACATCACGTTTGAAAAGTACAATTGAGAAAGTTAGATTGAATTCTAACAAGGTGAATAAGTGTTGTTCAATATGTTTGAAATCCGGACACAATCGCTCTACATGTCCTGAGAATACTTCAACAAGTGTTTGAAGTTAGATAATTCTAAAACTATCATTTAAGTCTTTATGTGTAAATCTAGTTCTGGTGAACATTTGTAATCTACTTGGTGAACAATTATATATAATCTGGTGAACAACATGGGAAAAATTGATGAACATCGATATCAAATTAGATGAACTCTCACTGTTAATGTGGTGAACTTGTTGTGTTAATTTGATGAACTTTGTATCTAAGCTCGATGAACATTCATTATTAATATGATGAATATTTGTGAAAAAGACAAGTAAAATTACTTATCATATTGATGAACTTTTGAGATTAACGTCAATGAACATTCAGTGTTAATATGATGAACTTTGGCTAAATATTCAATGAACATTCACAGTTAAGCTGATGAACATTGTTCAGTGATTTGATGAACATTCTGTAATATATATATGAACAAAAGAATTCTTGTACTCATTGTCAAACTTCTACATTGTGCATTTTCCATTTACCCACTCTATAAGTTGTGGGTAAGCATTGTTGAATCTGTTGGTTAACAACTCTGAAATGTACTTGACCCTTATTATGTCCATTTGCTTATTGTCACCTTTCTTCAAAGAAGTTGTAAAATTTGTCAGCCCCTCCCCAAAGTACGTTTCCATGTGTCGCATGGTATATATACCACAATCCTGCTTGTTCTTGTCATCTCTCTAGTACATTGAAAGACGTTTAACTTTGACCTTTTTCTCGTCTTCGAATAGAGCTGCTTTGGCTTCCATGCCATGCTTCCTTAGAAATTCCACAAACATTGCTCTCTGTAAAATAAAAACACAATAATATCAAACATATTGAAAAACAATGATGAACATATTTAAAACGTACAATTATATGATGATGAACATACAGTTATATGATGATGAACATACAGTTATATGATGATGACCATACTGAAATATAATGATGAACATTACCAAATAAAAAGTTGATGAACAAAATTAAGGATCATGGTGAACAATATCAAACAAGATGGTGAACATATTGAAATACAGTGATGAACATTATTAAACATACATATGAACTATATATGAGAGGAATGATGAACATTATTAAACATTCTGATGAACATTATGAAGAATTGTGATGAACAAAGAAAAAAGAGTTGATGAACATTAGTTATCATGAACTGTTTCTTCTCCTGTTGTTGTTGTTCTTGGGATGACAAATTTCTTTGTGATCTGTCATTTGTTTTTTTGCTTCTTATCTCTGTAATATTGAACATACAAGTTATATATTGTGCAAAAATACAAAGTTTATAAAGAGGATAATATTCATACCTCTTGGACATTCAATAACAAGATTTATGATGAACAAATAAGAGAAATCTGATGAACAATCTTAAGACATATGATGAACTTTGATAGGCAATGAGATGAACAATCACAAAAATTTTGGTGAACATTGAAAAGAAATCTGGTGAACGTATGTACAAGATACGATGAACAAATACAAGATATTTGATGAACATTTAGATGTACTGTGATGCACATGTATTTTGATGAACATGCATGTAGCGAAATCAAACATGTCGAAGCAAAAACCTAACTCCAAATACCAGATTATACTCCATACCTTTTGGTACTTGGCTTCTCTGAGATCCTGCCATTTTTAGTAGCGAGTTGATGGATTTTGGTGAACGACGGAGTGAAATGAAGAGAAATCAGTGAGAAATCACAGGAAAAAGCATCGTATACGCTAAAATTAGGGATTAAACACCATACCTCTTCCTTCGTTGTTCTTCTGTGAACCAGACATCGCGAAATTTGTAGGAGTATGTTGTTTTTGATGATCGGCGAGAGAAAACGAAGTGATTTCGTTGAGAAATCGAAGAAAAAGCAAGCGAGTAGGAGGTTAGGGTTTGATCGCCTTTGCGAGAGAGGTTTTCTGTGGAAGTTTTGAGAAGAATGGGAAGAGACGGTTTTCGCTCCAATTTTGAATCACGTTGGAACGATGTAGCGCGTGTGTTTCACACAAAAAGCTAGCGAGTAGGAAGTTGCCAGCATGAAAAGTGGAGCAATCTGGGTTGTCCGATCAATTCCAATGAACGGTTCCCGTTCATTCTCATTTATCTCTAAAGGGCCCTTTATTACCAGATTCGAATCCTACAAGTAATACAACTATGAAAACATAATAATTTCTCCATGTACCCAAATTCTCATAATACAGCGCATTGTTCGTATGCTTCCAAATCAAGATTCCCAATCTATATACCAAGAAATTAATTATAAAATGGAGCCCAGGAAGATTATGGGTAACAGAGAAAAATTTGAGTTTATGGAATGAATGAATTTTGTTTTATACGTACTGAAGAAAGAGTAGAGTACAAGGTTAGGGCCCATTAATTTTTTTATAAGGAACAAAAAATTCCAGCTCACTATTTCCCCTACTGTACACTTGCCAAACCATCCTCAATCACTCCCATGACTCATCTCAATATCTCATTGTGATCTGTGTTTATGTGTCCGCTCTCCGTCTCTCAGCAGTCAATTTCTTGCTCCACACTACACAAAACTACAGGAATTTGTGTAAGAGAGGGATGAAGAAGGCATGTGGAATGAGTACTACTAGCGTCTGTAGAGGGACCAGTTCCAGTTTATCATCATCTCGGCAATGTAGCTTCAGCACTTCCCTCTTCAATCAGATAACCCAGATCTAAATATCCTCTACTACTTGCTTCAATTTCTTTCCTTCTTCACCTTTCTTGCTAGATCTAGGAACAGTTACTGCTGTTCCTTTTCACCCTAATCCTATCTGAAACCCTTTCTTGTTCTTGGTCTCCAATGGAGGGTAAAATCGGAAATAGGGAGGTAGCAGTTGTGTTTGTGGTGTGGGTTTGTTTGATCTCAGTGGTCTCTGGAATCACAGACCCAGGTGATGTAGCGATTCTCAACGAGTTCAGAAAAGGGTTGAAGAATCCTGATCTTTTAGAGTGGCCAATTGAAGGGGATGATCCATGTGGGCAACCCACTTGGAAAAATGTATACTGCTCAGGAAATAGAGTGACTCAGATTCAAACCAAGAATCTAGGATTGGAAGGTCCATTGCCCAAAAACTTCAACCAGCTTTCTAAGCTCTCTAATTTGGGTCTTCAGAACAACAAGCTATCTGGTATGCTTCCCTCCTTTAGTGGCTTGTCTGAATTGCAGTATGTTTACTTGGACTACAACAATTTCGATTCTATTCCGGCGGATTTCTTTGATGGCTTGAGTAATTTGGAATCCATGGCCTTGGATTACAATCCCTTGAATGCTACCACTGGGTGGTCACTGCCTGAAACCTTAGCTGATTCTGCACAGTTGACCAATCTTTCGTTAATGTCTGTGAACTTAGTTGGTCCACTGCCTGATTTTTTGGGGAGTATGGCTTCTCTTAGCTCATTGAAGCTCTCTCTGAATAGAATTTCTGGTGGAATTCCTGGGAGTTTTAATGGGTCTGGTCTGCAGATTTTGTGGTTGAATGGACAGGATGGTGGGATGACTGGCCCTATAGATGTGATCTCCACTATGGTTTCGTTGACCAGTGTCTGGCTTCATGGAAATCAGTTTAGTGGCCCAATTCCTAGCAATATTGGTGCCTTAGTCTCTCTGGATGACCTTGATCTTAACAGTAATTCTATGTCTGGTCTTATCCCCGAGAGCTTGGTTAATATGGAGTTAGCTAAGCTGGATCTGAACAACAATCACTTCATGGGTCCGATCCCTAAGTTCAAAGCAAAAAACGCTACGTTTGTATCGAATTCGTTTTGTCAATCTGCTGCCGGATTGCCTTGTTCTCCTGAAGTTAGTGCACTGATTGAGTTTCTTGGTGATTTGAATTACCCTTCGAGGCTTGTAAGTTCTTGGTCTGGGAATGACCCGTGTGGTGGCGGATGGTTGGGATTGTCTTGCAATTCGAATCAGAAGGTTGATGTGATAAACCTGCCTAGATATGACCTTAATGGTACTTTGAGCCCCTCTATAGCAAATCTTGATTCAGTCTCAAAAATCATACTGAAGGATAACAATATTACCGGTTCAATTCCCTCGAATTGGACTGCCTTGACGTCGCTCACATTGTTGGATTTAAGTGGCAACAACATTTCCCCTCCATTTCCCAAATTCAGAAAGACCATTAACTTTTTGATTGATAGAGTTCCTCAAACTTCTAATTCTACTCGGTCCATACCATCAAATCCGCCGTTGACAGACTCAACACCCAATTCTCACTCATCTCCTAGCAACCCGTCGCCGTTGACAGACTCAACACCCAATTCTCACTCATCTCCTAGCAACCCGTCTTCTTCAATTCCCAAAGACACAGCTTCTTCTCCTACATCAAATACCAAAAGCTCGAAATGGCCCAAAATAGTGGCAGTTGTAGCTCCGGTTGCCACAGCTACAATAATTGCATTTTTGTTGCTTCCCTTGTCCATTTATTTCTGCAAAAGGAAAAGAGATGTATACCCTGCTCCAGCTGCGCTCGTGGTTCAACCAAGAGACCCATCTGATCCCGACAACACGGTTAAAATTGTGATAGCCAATGACACAAACGGTATTGCATCAGTAGGAAGCGGCTCTGCAAGTATTAGTAGAACAGGCGAGTCCCATATGATCGAGTATGGTAATTTGGTGATATCAGTACAAGTCCTTAGAAATGTCACCAAGAACTTTGCTCCCGAAAACGAGCTAGGCCGTGGAGGGTTTGGAGTTGTGTACAAAGGAGGACTCGATGACGGGACTCAAATTGCAGTGAAGAGAATGGAATCAGGAGTTATCAACAGCAAAGCATTGGATGAGTTCCAATCCGAAATTGCTGTTCTTTCCAAAGTTCGGCACCGTCACTTGGTAACTTTATTGGGTTACTCAGTTGAAGGCAACGAGAGAATCCTTGTGTATGAGTACATGTCTCAAGGCGCTCTTAGCCAGCATCTTTTTCACTGGAAAAGCTTAAAACTGGAGCCATTGTCATGGAAGAGGAGGCTAAACATTGCATTGGATGTTGCAAGGGGTATTGAGTATCTTCACATCCTAGCTCACCAAAGTTTCATTCACCGCGACCTCAAATCCTCAAATATTCTACTCGATGATGACTTTCGAGCCAAAGTTTCAGATTTTGGACTCGTGAAACTTGCGCCTAATGGTGAGAAATCCGTCGTTACTCGCCTTGCTGGAACTTTCGGATACTTAGCACCCGAGTATGCTGGTAAGCATCCTAATTTATTATTTCTTACAATTTTTTGCATTCTTATGTTTTTTTCTTCATTTGGGTCTTTCAAGAAACATACTCTCGACTTGATCAGCATATGGATGTGTACATTTCAACCCCTGTACTGAGTTGATTGTTTTGAAATTCCACATAGATATATTTTTGGTAGACTTTTTCTTGTTAATTGAATCAACTGAGTTTAATTACTTGATATTCAGATTCATGATAATGTTTAGGGGTATGGATGCGTACACCTCGACTCCTAAACCGATTTGATTATTTTGGCATTTTGCATAGACATATTTGATAGACTTTTTCCTATCAATTGAATCAACTAAGTTGGATTACTAGATACTGAGAATTATGATTGTTTTGGAATGGATTCCAGTGACAGGAAAAATCACAACAAAAGCCGACATATTCAGTTTCGGTGTAGTGCTGATGGAGCTACTCACAGGACTAATGGCACTAGATGAACACAGAGCAGAGGAAAAGCAATACTTAGCAGCTTGGTTCTGGAAAATAAAAACAGACAGCGAAAAGCTAATGTCCGCCATTGACCCCGCTCTTGACATTAAAGAAGACACATTCGAAAGCATTGCCACAGTTGCTGAATTAGCCGGGCATTGCACAGCAAGAGAGCCTGGACAGAGACCCGACATGGGCCACGCTGTAAACGTGTTGGGTTCACTCATACAGAAATGGAAGCCCCTTGATGACGACTTGGAGGAGTTGTCAGGTATAGACTATAGTCTTCCACTCAACCAGATGGTTAAAGGATGGCAAGAAGCTGAAGGGAAAGATGTGAGTTTTATGGATTTGGAGGATAGTAAAAGCAGCATTCCATCAAGGCCTGTTGGATTTGCTGAATCGTTCACTTCTTCAGATGGTCGGTAATTTAGGTAAATGAGAGTGTAGATAATCTTTTTCTTCTTCTTTTGTTTCTGTGTTGTTCTAAATTGTTGAGAATTTACAGTGTTTTGCTATAAATTTTATCTTTGGAGATATGTAGATAGGACAGTTATGGGGAATTCAGGTATCTTGTGAGTTTATTTTTGTTATCTGTTTCCTGATCAATGATTCTTTATTCTGCTGTTTATTTTGGGACCAATTTAGGCAGTGTAGTTCAGCTCAAGTAAAGGATACCCACACAATTTTAAGGGTCCACCAAAGCTAAAAACCATAAATGAGAAGGGGGTTTATGCGTGATAAAAAATAAAGAAGGGGTCATGATATGAATGTTCAAACATTCAAATTGGATTGCAAATACTACAGGAGATGACAAGTGGTAAGCAAATATTTGTCAGATAGTAGTATCATATGTTTTGCAGAATTGTTTATGACTCAAGTTTACTAAGCATGGCTAAATCTTCATGATTCAAGTGTTTTGCAGAATTGTTTATGCTACAGCACAATAAATAATCACCAAAGTGTTCTTAGTCAAACAAATAAATCTTGCATCAAATTCAAAACTCAAAATCAAATCTTTTGCATTAAAGTCATGTACACATGAATCTTGAGCATTGAGAACACAAGATTTATGAAATACATGAACTCCACTTCAATGGAGGCATCATCCAACACTAAACTAATTAACATTCCATGAGATTCTATATATAGCCCACAAAAACAAGTAGTTAGAACACAACTCAAAATACAACCACACTTACCTCACTATTTCATTAGTTAAAAAGAGGATCCAAACGTTCAAAAAGACATATTTGAAAAGGGTTTCAAACTAGGGTTGATGCTGATGATCTTCTGACAATGTAACGGTATGCTGCAACCTTCTGAGTCCGAGAGTTGGTGTTGTCGACAGACAGCACGAGCTTCCCGGCTTCTTTTGCAGTGAACGAGTTGTGGATCGCCTCCTCAGACGGCGCCATTTTCTTGGGCTTCTCAATTGCAAGAGTGTAACTTTCTTGCGCATTTGGAATGAACTCTGCACTGTAGTCTAGATCCCATCCTCCCACTACTATGTCCCATGTTATTGTTGCTTCAGCCTTCACTCATTTCACACACACAAATTCATATCAAAACAAAAGCAAAAACAAAATCCAAATTCATACTCCCTCTGTCCCTATTTGTTTGTCCACTCTCCTTTTCGGGTGTCCTTTTTGTTTGTCCACTATTTCATTTATGTTACTTTATTTTATCCATTTTATCCCTACTATCAACCTATAATTACCACATTTTTATTTTTTCTCTCTCTCAAATTTCAATCTTATCTACTCTTTATCTCTATCTCTCTCCTCTAACCATTCACTTTATATTTTTCTCTCTCCTATAATCATTATATTCCTACAATTACTTAATTTCCGCGAAAATCGTATTTGTGGACAAACAAAAAGGGACGGAGGGAGTATAAAAAAACATTGTAAAGTCCACACTGCAAAAGCTAAAAGAAATCATCAGAATTAAAATTGAGGAAATTCAGGAAGGTGGCAGGGAGTGAACCTCAATGCCCTCAATCTGAATGTTGACTTTCTCTCCACCTTTAACCTTGAATTCAGAAGCCGGTTTAGCTGGACCGGCCTTTAAATCTCCTGGTCGGCTCAGACCGCCATACTGAACCGGAATATCTTCTGGTCTGATGAACCTGAATTGATTTTGAAGGTTAAAAAAAACCCTAATGCAGGTGTCCATTTCAAGGCATGGGTTGAAAAAGACAAGTCTATTGTACTCCCTCCGTCCCCAAATGTTCTTCCCATGGTAATTTTTGACACTATTCACATTACAAGAGAATCTTCGATATATCGTCTAATATATAAGTAAAAACATAGTAATATGAGATCTTGTTTGATTCGTCTCGGCGAGAACTTTAACAATATCAAAATTTTATAATTTTTATTAACGTATATTTGGAGATATTAACGTTACAAAACGTGTCTCGACAAATGTGTCGGAAGGGAATGAGAAGAACATTAAGGGACGGAGGGAGTATCTAGTATCCATGAAGATAGATTCAAGAAACATCCAATGAGTTGTATTAGAAAAAGGAATATCAAGAGAAATGACAACAACAGAATTCCATAAGCAATGCTTCCATCAAAACAAGGACTTCACACAGTTTTCTAACCTATTAAAGCAATAGAATCTCAAGTACCCAAAAGAACTGAACATTGAGCAAATTTACCTAATTGCCCTTGTAAATTTAGATGGAGTACTTACTTGTAGAGAGTCTCAGTAACATTGCCTTCTTTTGCAATCACAAACTTGCTCTTAGTTCTTTGAGTCAGAAATGGGCTGAACATGGAGTACAGCAAGCTGAAATACCATGGCACATTGATGAAAATCTACAACAACAAACATCAGCATCAGTAATAATACAAAAAAAAACTGTAAATAATCAACTAATCTTACAAAACTTACCTTCCTAGCAACCATTTCAGGGTAATTATCTTGAAACAAAGACAAAATATGATTGGAGGCCACCCTAAGCTCTCTCTTTGGCATGTCTTTAAGATCAGTAACCTGAATCATGGAGTTAATCCCACCAGGCCTAAAATCAAGCATCTTAATCCCTCTCTCAAGAACCTGAACTCTCCATCTCAAAAACTTCTTAAGCTTCTCATCATCTCCAAACACTCTCTCATACATCTCCTTCTCCTTAAAAACCCCATAAGCATTGTAACAAACAGGATGCCCATTTCTATCAAACCCATGCATATAAGCCACTACACCTTCAAGCTCCTTAAACCCTAAAATCTCTTCTTCCACAATCCCATCAGCTCCAAACTCATTCCTCCAACCCAAGCATTTTTCAAGCATGTGGAGAGAGTCACCCACTTTAAAGTCTCTTGCTTTAAGAAATTTCAGAAGGATTACATCTGAGCTTTCATGGCTAGAGATTAAGGGAAAGCCCCACATTGTTGGGGTTGGGCTGCCATTGTTGGAGGATGAGAGCTTGGATTTGAGTTCTTGAAGGGCTTTTTTCTCAGAGGGCTTGAGGTGGGAGATGAAGTATGAGTCTTCCTTGAAGGAAGGGGATCTTAGAGCAGGGGCCTCCATTGAAGATGGGATGAAACAGAGATGGAAATGATGTAGTGTTGCTGAGTTGATTTTGAGGGTTTCTTTCTAGTTATGGGGGTAAGGGAAAGGGCAGAATTTGAAATTTGGTCATACACACATCACAGGTTTCTTTTTTCTCCATTAATTTGCCTTTTTCTGTGTTGTTTTTATTTAAATTTTTTGGGGCAGGGCAGTACAAAGCAGACTTTGCAGACAAAGGAAGAAGAGGGCAGAGGAAGTAATAATTGCATAGTTTGCTCTACGCCATCTCCCAATTTTAATTGTGATTTTGAGTATTTTATTTATTTTTGTGTTTTGGTTAATTAAATTTAAATTTTCTTTAACACTTGGGTATGTTATTTCATATTTGTATTTTATTTCCAAAGAAGGCCTACCAACGCTAAACTTAAGAATAGGCGAATGGATATAACAACAAATTGTGGAGGGTGCAACTGTCCAAATAAAGACCTTAAACATTTTCTCTTTGGGGTGTCAAAGAACGAAGAAAATAATAAGAAATTTTGATAGAAAAATCCATCTAATTATTAACTCTCTTGTGCTGAGTAATCAAACTAGCATAGACTTACTAAATGAAATTAAGAGTAGGACTATCAATAGAGAAATGGAAGACCTTGCTACTATTTGGTGGACATTATGGTTCTACAGGAATAAATAAATATTTGACATAGATGAACATAACCAATTACCCAACATTCATCACTTCATAAAAAATCAAATTAGAGACTGACAATTATCAAAAAAGGAGGCAAGAATGGACATTGACTCTGATATCCCTGTCTCAAAACAAACAAGAAGGAAAAGAAGAACAATAAGATGGACTAAACCAAAACCCAACTTCCATAAAATAAATGTTGATGCCGCTTGCCCTCCTAATGGAAAAGCTTCGTTTGGCTTCATCATACGAAATGAACAAGGTAAACCAATTAAAATAGAGAATGGGTCTTTAGGACACGTTTCTCCATTGATGGTTGAAGCTCTCGCAATGCGTTATGACATTAAGGAGGCGATTTGGCTGGGTCTCACTCATGTTGAGATCGAAGGCGATAATCTTCGCCTTATTAATGTCATAAATGGCGTTTGGGACTGTCCATGGAAAATTGACTTGATCATGACCGACATTTTAATGGATCTCAGATCATTTGTGAAAAATCGAGTAACCCATATTTTTCGGAAGACTAATGGTACAACATACCTTATAGCTAAAATGTATCATTTATTACCCCATCCTGATTTTGCAGTCTTTCCAGATCTTTCGGATCTCATCCTTCAGGATGCTCTAGGGCGGTATCATTCTCGTTAGATGTGCTCCCCTAAACACTTTCCTCGTCAAAAATAAATAAATAACTGAATTTTGATCTAGTTTAAAATGTAATGGCGCAAGACATTTTCTATTGCAACCCCTCTTATAATACTCATAAACTGCGATAAGTTCACACTGGCCTACTAAATACGGAGTACTACGGAGTAATCAATGTTTATTTAGGGGTAATCTTGGTTTAATTGGCTAAGAATGCGACTAGCTGTAGGGAGTACCGTGTACACTGTACAGTGGTAACTCATAATTGAACCGTGCTATTCTGCTTTCTGTGGGGGACCTAGCTTGTTGAAATACGAACAAAGTTCGATTAATAGACCTTGATCATGATCATTAAGGTAATAAGGTTTAATTACAAGGCAAATGCTAAGCTCACATTTGCATGGAAATTGTGAAAAGTAACCACCTTTAAGAATTTCAATCAATTTAATTCTGCCTTTGTAGGCCTTTTCTTCACACCTTTTGACTTTGGAGGTTTATATTTAATTACTCCATAATTACATTGGTGTAATTAAGTAATACTCCCTCCGTCCCACTATATAAGCCTCATTTGACCTCGGTGCGGATGCCGATGTACGTTTTGTTTCGTTAATATCTCTAATTGTTTATTAGTAAAAAAATATAAAAATTTGATATTGTTAAATCAATCACTGAGACGAATCAAACAAGACCTCATATGATCATATTTTTCGTTATATATTGAAAGAAATCGAAAAGATTCTCTCAAATTGTAAATAATGCTGAAAAAGCAAATGAGACTTATAAAAGGGGATAGAGGGAGTACTATTATTGCAGATGAAAATAAGTCTCTCACGCTATATATCATGAAGTCACTCATATATTTGATGATTTATACACAAGAGTTTGTAAGTACGGAGTAATTACCAAAACATAACAAGGATTTTAGCGCGGGTATGAAACGTGTAATCTTACCGTTTTTTTCGTTAACTGGATGGTTTTGAGGATGCACGTCGGTGTAATTTAACTTCATTGTAGAGAAGGGAAGTAAAATTAGAATTGAATGCAGACTCACATACTCTAAGAGTTCCAGTGTATGAGGTATGCATATTCCTTCAAATTTTCATGTATTTTTAATTCTTGTAAATGTATAAAATCAACTCGTGAGCATATAATAAGTTTGTAACCTTGTATTTTCATCTTTATAAAATTAGATTGTTCTCGACTGACTTT
Organism: Oxyria digyna; assembly: GCA_029168935.1. NCBI lineage: Eukaryota > Viridiplantae > Streptophyta > Magnoliopsida > Caryophyllales > Polygonaceae > Oxyria > Oxyria digyna. Next base: position 30,252,322 of record JAPVLV010000011.1, on the reverse strand, counting down.
TACTTATTATGACTAATCCTTAAAAATGTTTTATGTAATGCAGACAAAGAGACTCTCCAAGAACAATCTTGTAGGCTATTGTGATATTGACTTCTCATTAAATTCTAATCATCTCTACAGTTAGCTTCCCAAGAATGTGAGATTTGGATGTTTAAGAAGCTTTCGAATGAACCTGATAAACTATGTTGCCTTCTTGTGCAGATCCTTCCGTAATGATTTACTTTAGAGATGAATTCTTATCTCATTGAATTATAATAGTTATTGGTTGGATTTACTTTTGAGATTAATTCTTATTGTATATTGTTCATAGTGCTACTCCCTCATTTCTAAACATATATATGGTTGGCTTCACTTTGTCACACATTTGTCCTTGAACCAACGTGTCACTGAAGCAAATCCAGCCATAATTAAAAGACAAAACGATTATATGAAATACTTATTGGGTGAAGTGACTTGTTATGAAATGATTTACATCCAAATTAAAACATATCCTACTGATATGAAACTGACTATTAATGCTATGGAGATTAAATCTTATGACTATCAACTTTTGAAACAGACACGTTAACTTCTCTTCAACTTCATAAAGAGTCCATGTTAATTCAAAACAAAGATGGCACAAACCATTCTTGGCAAAGATGCAAAACTTGGAGGGTCAACAAATTTTTTTCACAAACCATAACTTAGAAGCTAATCACAGACGTCGTTCTTAGAAAATTACAATAAGGATGCTAAACTCACTTGTTACCCTTCTGCAACAAAAGATGACACATAAGATCCTTGATACATTCCTCATTTGAAAGCTTGAATAGTTGAACCATAATGTATGCACATGTCGCAAAACTGAAACAATACTGAGTGATCATCATCTTATATCTATTAAACCCCAAAAGATGTACAAAACTGTACATACCTGCCCAGGCAAATAAAAAAAAATGATCCAAACAGCTGCACTTAGGCAATTTGTTTTCTTGTAGCTAACCCACAACCTGGAAAAAACTCTACAGTGAGAATAAAACCTCGGTATCTCCAAGCCCTAGATGCCTCAAATTAGAGTCTCCATGGAAGCTCATAACAATCTCATGCCACTGACTACAATGCGAAACGAATTGCTGAGAGTTACTATTCTTGAAACAGAGGAAAGTTCAGTTGAAGCTGCACATGATACAAAATTAAACAATTCATGCCCACAATGGATTAATTAATTAATTCACATTTTTGACAGAAGGATGACTCTTAATTGTTACTTGCAAGGTATTAACTCAATCTTGATATGAGATTTCAATCCTTCGATTCAAACTAATCCACTGTTGCCACAAAAAATTCAGGATAGCATTGCCTGAGAACTATATACTGCATGATTCATCAGTCAATAGAATTGTAAAATGGCATAAAGCAAACTTGAAATCTTGATTTAGTCAGCGAGAGGTTTTAGGAAACTGAAACAAAGCGGTACATAGATTACAAATTAAGAATCTATTTATGGATTTTGAAAGTACATACCTTGAAACGCCGAAGGCAAGGCGGCGAAGGAAGATCAAAGTTCAGTGGTCCAGTCAAACCCTAACTTCATGACAAAAACTGCAATTCCACATTGAAACTAATCTTATTCAATCAAATCCTCAACAAAACCACATTGAGTAATACAAACTATATAGAAATTGTACATACATGACAGATTTATGTGGATTATCAGCTTCCCTGTCGTTGATCTTTCTGAATCTCCTGCATCTGTTTCTCAGCAAGCTTCTCAAGTGTCTACTTCACAGCGTCTTGGCCGCCGATAAGCAACCGAGTAATGACCTCATAGAATAATGGTTTTGTCAGTAATATCAAGAAATTCTCACGCAAATCGTTACTGAACTTAGATTACAGGTATGGCAACTACGTGATGGTCCTAGTATAGGTTTATAAACCATCTACAGTTTTAAAATGCTAAAGTGACATTCAACATGATTTAAATTGGACTTTAATATGATAAATTATGAGAGTGGTGCCAATAGTTGTGTAAGAAACTTCTACAATTTCATGACACTAATAGCACTCAAAGGGATGAATCAATTACCTGGCCGCTTATCTGTTCATGAGGAATTTCAAAGATTTTCCGTCAACTACAACTTGAACTATCTCTGCAACCATTTGTTGTTCATGTCTTCCTGATCAATGAAAACAAAGCTATAAGGAATGCAATCAGAAAAGTTCGTTTGGTATAGAAGTTTTCATAGGAATTTCATGTTAAGGAGGCAAATAATCAGTACCAGAAAATAAAGCAAAACATCAACTACTATTTTACAGTAAATTTAAGGAATTCAGGACCAATATATAAATCACTTAATCAAGCTACTTAGAATTACATTCATCATCCGCTTTGTTATTAAATTGACCATAATCGATCCAAGGTCTACGTCTAATGGACTACCCTATCGTTCTAGCATCATCATGATCAATGTGTAGGTTTGTCAAAATGAACACACAGATGAAAAATTGAAAACCTAAGGAGAAATAGAAACACAATCTGACACCGAAACCGTAATTGAACGTAGAGCTTGAATGCAAATGATGGTTGGAAATGTACCTTGTAGTAATAGTGCATCAGAAAAGAATATAAAAAAAACTTAACTGGGATGCAATAGAATAAACCTGGCATTTCCTGCAAATCTTTTTTTTTTTGTAGTTGAAAATGATATCAAAGATCAAAAATTCCTCACCCAAAAAATCCGCTGAATTAAAAATCCTAAATCCTATTAGCTAACCCATAGTTGGATTCAATTAGATCTTCTAAAATAATACTAACTATGCAACATGTAATTTCAAGCTTCAAATTCCGATACTAACTCCGGCCAGCTAACAAATTCAAAGCTCAATTAAACTGTAGAAGTTGTTGAAAACTTACAGAGCTTTTAGCCTGGATGAGACAGATTTGTTAAATTGTTTGCTCTGAAAAGAGCATGGCTTTCACTTTCTCTTTCAGACTACTATACTACTGAGAACGACTTTACGATCAGTTGAACCGTCTTTCTGCTATCTGCTTTGTGCACCTCTAGTCAAAGACCGTGCCCCAAACAAACAGTTTATAATGTTCTTTCTTTCACTCATTAATAAAATAGCTTGTGTTAAACTTTTTTTTACTTGCTAATATTCCTTCTTACCACTTCATACATATTCTTTGCTTCAAAAGATATCATTGCACTCCTCAGACTTTTGAAGATACTGCAAGCTTAGTCAGCTAATTCCTCAGCTAATTTAAATTATCTCAAGTAAGTTGCACACATAAATTGGACTATAAATTTAGTTATCAAATAAATAATACATTACACTAAATAAATGCAAGGTTCGATCTATGTTCCTGGATACATCATACAATTAAAAGTGGGTCATCAAAAAGAACGATCCACTAACATATTGTCATAATTTTTTTTTACTTTGGGGGTGTTTTAATTGATATATGAGAGTGGTACTTAAATCAACCAATTTCAAGAGGAATCTTTTAGGAGATGACTCAAATTGCACATAAAGTTCTTAATTAGATTAGTGAACTACACATAGATTTTTTTTTTACATTTATAAAGCAAACGATGAATAAATTGCAAAACACTTGTGCAATTTATACAGAATCTTACCTTCCTGTAATCTGCATGAATAACATAACCATGATTTGCATGAATAGTTGACATTCCAGCTTCAGTAATCAGTACAAATGTTGCAAAGATCAGCCCCCATTGAATCCCTACAATAAAATGAAGAAATTTTAACATCTCAGAAAGCATTCTGTATGAAAAAAAGAGTAAGTGTAGATCCTTAGATATTTTTACGATGGCAAGCTTTACAGTTGCTTCATAGTGTAAAAAATCAAGAAGCTCACGCTTTAGCAATCAGTGCCTTAGCTAGCTATTGCACGAAGGCCCATGGTCTGTTCAAGACCACATAACCCTGGAAAAAAAACAATTCATGAGCGATCAATAGTATAGTGAGAATGATTTTCAACATGCTCAAACAAAACTCAATTTTGATACCAAGTTAGTCTTAGTTGATTCAGAAAAAGAACTGGCAAGTTTACAGCAAAGATTAGTGTGTACATCTAATAACTAAATAGTGAATACTGCAAAAAAACTCAGGATGTATGCAACATATGCAGAACTTACACTGGAGAACGATTCTTAAATGATAATAAACTTACAGATTAATCTGATGACAAAAAGTATATTGGATTGTGAATTTGTGACGACATATAAAACAAACTGCAGGCAGACACAAACAAACATAAGGGTTCTTTTGGATGACACTGGATAATATTATCCGGCGTTATCCAAACGAAGACTAAATTGTCCACTTAGTCCACTTATAAATGATATTCATGATATCTTCACAGGTGGCTGTCTGTCAATCATCAAACATTAAACACCGAATCCCGTTAATAGAAAATTCATCATTAAAGCATAGAAAACTTTTACAAAAGATTCATATTTATTCTAGTCTAGGATTCTGTTATTTTCATTTATGAGAATTTTAACGAAAGACTAAATCAATCATCTATGAACTATGTGAAAAATATACGGTGTTTAACTAAAGATAAAAAATATGCAAATATAAAATTGTAGCAGCACAAACTATCAGAGTCACCTTGACAGTAGCAGCACTGTCTTTCTTCGTGTTTTTCTCTTCTTCCTGATGACAGTCACTGCTCAATTTTTTAAGCTTAGTCAACAATCCATGGTGTCCCAACATAGCCAGATCAGGAAGCTTCCTTCTTCCCTGATGGAAGCTTCTTGCTTGATAAACATAATTCAGTTCAATCAACCGTCCTGTCTCATAAACCTCCCTCAAAACAATTGTATGCCACTTACCTTAGTTGACCCTAAACATTTCAAGGAAGTCAAAGAGACGTCTTCCCTGATCCTTTGTTTCCTGTATAATGAAAAGAAGAGAAAATCAACCTATGATTGAAGATAAACATGTGATCCATTTCTGCAGAAGGAAAAAGGCCAGTTGAAAGAACTCGTTGGTGAAAAATGTGTCATTAACTAAACTAATGTTGTAAAAACTTCACAGATCAAATCATGCATGGAAGGTTGAGTAGATGTATATCATAAGTACACCATAAATCATTTCAAGAAGAAAAAGAGTATACAAATTTGAAGTTGAAATGTCTAGACTGCAAGACAACCTATACTGCCTGAAGCTAAAATGCTGAACAAATATATCTTTATCACTAAATTCACACAAAAGAGGTGAAAAATAGTCAAAACTCAGAATATAGGAATAATGTCATGGCATTCACCTATATTTTTCTGAGATTTGATTATGGTGAGGTGAGCTATTCAGTGAAGACCATGGTTTGCGACCTCAGTGGTTTCCTTCTCCCTCATTTTTTGACTTGCTCCCTCCACTCTACTATTTTGTTTCTTATTATGTGCGCAAACGACAATCGAAATCAATCTGTCTTCCTAATCATATTATGTAAACATATAAGATGCTTAGTAATTTCATACTCCAATCAGATTATAAGCAACGTAAACAAAATTCCAATTCACAAAATCAACAAATCTAACAAAAAGAATTGACAAAAATGAGGGACCAATTGAGCAATAGCTGGATTGGACCATTTACTACCTACAACTATGTTTGGACAAAAATAAATAACAAATCGAATCTTCTCTAAGAGGTGATATTCACTAACTTCAGAGCTCAAAACTTTTTCAATTATTCATCAAAACAACAAACCCAACCTACATTTTTGTCAATAGAGGCTTAGCATTCAAATGATCTAAGGTAAATAAAAAGAAAATTGTTGCAATACCTTTTATGTTTTAACCCTCAAATCAAATAGACCTTTCTACAAATCACTTTGAGGGTATAAAATTATATTTCAAAGTTAATGAAACTTATCTATCAAAATCCAGTATAAAAGGAGTGTGTATATATCATAATTCAAAAAGCTATTAAATATTAAAAATGAAAAATAAAAATGAGATACTCACTCTGTGCTTCTCGAATCTTTTGGAATAACTATTATAGGGGCATCAAACCAATTTTACTGCAGAAGCCCCATCCATTTCACATTTTTGAATGAACCATTCAAGACCAACTTTGTTAACTAGTTTGTTCACCTCCTCGGTATGGGGTGTTGCGAGTCCCATGAAATAGGCAGTAAACTGAAGAGGAGTTGAGAATCAAACACAGACATGAAAATTTTCAGACGGAATTTAGAAAAACATACAGCAGGTTGATGCCTTGGCAACATAATTTCAACATGGATGAAGTTAAGTTGGGAAAGTTAGTCCCATGAAAAAGATATATTTGACTGAGTGACATGAAAAATTATTCAGACTAACCTCCCGGACAAACCTATGGAAAAATACAATACGAACTGCAGATAGACGACCACAGAGACTGTAATCGTAACCTTCGTAATCATCATCTTCACGACTATATGACTTGAACGTGAACTGGAAAAGTAGACTGGATCAACATCATATTCTTCTCCAAGAGCATTTTCACAAAGAAAACATGAAAGGAATACCTTAATAAGTGATTCAACACCAGGGTTACGAATGTCACATAGCCAGCACCAGCTGTGATCATCACCGAGAGATTTGTCACACACTCTAAGATTACCCAGGGTGCCTTCGATGGACATAGTAAAAGGATGGACCTTCCCAAGATAAATAGAGCATAATTAGACAGTAATTAAAGAAAAAGATTCAACTTGAAAAGCACTATATTCTTAAGCGAAACTGAAACTAAACGAAAATAACAGAAACATATGATCTTCTAAAGTGATATTCAGAACTCAAGTAAGAGCATAGTTTTCATTTCAGATTTACGAAACTCTTAGGAAACACATCACAGCACAAAGTAGACTCAATTGAATGATAGACTAACAGGGAAGTCCTATAAAGAATGATACTGCATGACCGCTATTTCCAAATGTTTCACAAGAATGCCACTAATTCAACCCATACATGATTCAGAAAGATCCGAAATGAACTATGTTAACTCTCTGCTACCTCATTATGTATATATAAGAGATAATTGGCAACCAATGACCAGGGAGAGAAGTGGGAAGTGGAAAGTGGGTAGTGAGGAAAGTTATTTCACCAACTTTTACCTTAAGATCCATAACAAAACTTTCTTGGATAAACATTGCAAGCTAAGAACCATCCTCTTTATTTAGGACAATAGTGACACTGTCCACTTTCATGCGTAGGTTAAATACCACTCGTGCTTTACCATATCCCAGCAAACCCTTAACGTAAGCATCCCCATCAATTCATATCCTATAAAAATTGAACAGAAGATTTGGATGGATATAATCAAAAGGCAGGAGCAAGACACCACACATCTCCACTCAAATCAGCAATCTCAACTTCCACTAACTCCATTACAGGATTCAAACATAGAGAAGTCACGTAATAATACCTGAAGGTTCTTCAGCCTAATGTAAGCTCAAATTTCCTTCAAAACATGAGTCCTTAGCACCTCCGAGACGCCACCTAGGAAACTCCGCATCTCAGGCGAGACGCGACGCGACTTCATAATCCCAGTCTGAGGCCGAGGCCTGACCGGCTTGGGAGTGGCGCCTGCTTTCGAAGCTGCGGCGAAGGATCGAAAGCAAGGCTGACGAAGTGAAGGTGAAACCTTACACAACGGGAAAACGATTACAGCAACGGAGATGGAGGGCGTATTTATGCTTAAAGGAATACCAAGCAACACCATAAACGGTAGGGCATAAATGGTTGGGGATATGAAAGGGGGAAACGCCAGAGGAAGGAACTCGGATGACATTGAACGACTGGAGTAAAGGCAAGAAAGGCGGTAGACGAAAGTTGAGGAGGGAAGCAGAAATTGTCAAACAAACGTAATTAGGGGAGAATAAGCGCCATAAGAACACCATGAACTTATGAGGCCATTAACATAATCAGGCCCGGAATTGAATGTTTGGGCCCGATACAAAAAATCATTACTTTTGCAAAGCCATGAATTATTATATAGAGATAGATTCTAGAGGTTTTAGTGCGTACAACTTTAACGATAGACATTAGACCAGAGAAAAGTTGTGTGCCTGAAAAAAGTAGTACGTGGATGGAAGTGTCTTTAGAATATACAGTTATTTTTAATCAATACTGCTAATAAAGTGGAATAGCAGCAATTTGTATCGTTTAAAACTTAAAATATTACAGTATACTCCATTACTTCTTCTTTGTTTGGGATGATTATTTGAACATACAACCTACGGAGTACTTCTATATTACTCCGTACTCCGTATTACCTCCTCCATCCCATAGAATTTATAATATAATTTATATTTGTAACACATTTATCGATATGCGTTTTATATTGTCAATATTTTTCATTACGCATTAGTAAAATTAATAAAATTTTAATGAGTCCTACACCGTAGTAAGAGGCAATAGTTTGAATCTACATCCTTTGCCAGGCATTGATGAGGCTTATTCCACGTTGATTCAAGAGGAATAACAAAGGGAGATCGAGTCACTTGTTCATCCTTCTCAAATTGCATCTTCTTTCGATGCTAGTTTTTCTCATAATCCTAATCCTAATCCAAAGGTGTGCACATTTTGCAAGAAGCCTGGACATCTAATCGAGTTTTGCTACAAGGTTATTGGTTATCTACAGGGTTATGGTAAGGGAAAGAAAACTAATGCTCGTGCTCACAATGTTCAGTCTAAAAATGGTGGTAACAATGGTTTTTCTGCTTCAGAACTGGGTCAACTCAGGTCTTTTCTAAGTCAGAATCCTAACTCTCCAACCCAAGAGTTAGCTTTTGGCAACATGTCAGGTCTACAATCCTATTCTTTTGCCGGTTTTGGGAGGTCTATGTATAATCAGATATGGATAATAGATTCTGAAGCTAGTGATCATATGGCTTGTGATTTTAGTATTTTTCTAGATCACAAAGAACTAAATGTTACTCTGAAAGTTCATCTTCCAAATGACAATATTATGATGGCTAATATAGTAGGCAGAGTGCAGATCACAACTGAAATAGTAATTAACGGGCTACTTTTTGTTCCAGGCTTCAAATTCAATATGCTCTCAGTTAGAAATTGGTTGAATAATTACACTGTCATGCTATATTTTTTGATGAGTTGTGTGCATTGAAGGGGTTGAACTTGACAAAGCCTTCAGTCCTTGGTAAAGCCTAAAATGGATTGTACTTGTTAGAGCAATTGAATTCTCTTACAAAGATTGGATTGAATAATTCAAATGTTCACTATGCTACTATAAATGAATAAAATAAGATTTTCCTACTTCATTGAAGATTAAGTCATTTGCCTTAAAATAAATTCAAGCTTTTGTGTAAGCTAGATTGTACTAGGGATTTACAAGATTGTATATTGCCTTTCCTTGTTTGTGCAAAAGTTAAGCAAGCTAGACTGTCTTTCCCTAGTAGTTCAATTTCTACAGTTGATATTTTTAAAACAGTTCATGTTGATATATATGGGGTCCCTTTAAGACTGCTACATATGATGGATATAAGTACTATCTGACTATTGTAGATGACTTCTCAAGAGGTACTTGGATTCGTTTAGCTCTAAATGTTTTTTTAAGGTGAAATGCAAAGCTGATGCGACACTAGAAAGCTAGATTGGTCAACAAAGGGTGTATTCAAAAGGAGGAATTGACTACACATAGACCTACTCACCAGTGGTTAAAATGACCACATAAGAAGTTTGATTGCATTAGCACTGAAGAAAGGATGGGAGCTATGTCCACTGGATGTAAAAAATGCATTTTTGCATAGAGATCTCCTTGAAGAAGCATATTTGAAGATTCCACTGGGTCTTTCTTCCGTTCCCAGTAAAGCTTGCAAATTAAATAAGTCATTGTATGGCCTAATACAGGCTTCTAAACAATAGCATTCTGAGTTATCTCAAGCCCTTTTATGCCAAAAGTTTATCCAATCAGAAAATGACCATTCCTTGTTCTATAAAAGGAAGGTAGTTTTGTATTGTTTCTTGTAGTATATGTTGATGATATATTAGTCACAAGCAATAACAAACATGTCATCGGTTATGTAAAGAAGTTCTTAGATGACATGTTCAAAATCAAAGACTATTCCTTGGGGATCACAGAGAAAATTCATCAAGGAAATGTTGAAAGACTTTGATTTTGATGCTCCTCCTCCAATTTCTAAGCCATTGTGATGCGGGGATAAGCCGCAGTTGCCGACCTAGACACCAAACTCGAATAGGAACTCGAACAGAGAAGAAAAGAGGAATTAGATATGAGATGAAAGAAAGGGAAGTTGAAGGATAGGCCAATTGGAACCAAATCAATCAACGATAAAACACTTGAACTTTAGAACAAGAACCTTACCGAATGTTGAAGAAACCCCAATGGATTACAACCAAACACAATGACTATGGTATGTCAAAGCACCTGGAGGATGCGTTATGAAGCCTCGATAGCACCAACCTTATGGAAGAGATTGACACACACAAGCACAACGACAATGCACACAGGACACTCGACTCACAAAAGCACTCTCTTTTGGGAGTAAAACTTAATAACTCTGCTCTGTATTCAATATCAATATCGGGGGGGGGGGGGGGGGGGGGGGCTAAAACAACAACTAAGGCAGGGGTGCCAACTAAAGAAATAAACAATAAAAAGTATCTCTTAAAATAATAATCCCGAAAAACAATTGAACATCCGAAAATAATGTTTCAAAAAGAAGCCTCGGAGAAGTTAATGAACTCGCCGAGTTTCCCGGCCGCGGGCGCGGTTCTTCTCTGGAGTCTTCTACTCGTTCTCGAACCTTGATCATTAGAACAGTCTTCAATGGTGGTTCTTCGTCTGTATTCAACTCCTTGGACCTGAAGAACGCTACTAACTTGTCTAGCTCTTGTTGGACTTCCTTAGCTCTCGAACGAGTCAATGCACCTTCAAACTCGGGGACCGGAGGTGTCGGTTGCTGTCCAGATGATCCTTCATCATCCGCCCCTTCTTGAAAAGGATTCGACCTCGAATCATCCAGCTCCTCTTCTTCTTCACCCTCAAATAAAGTCAAATCTTGCACATTGAAGGTAGCACTCACTTGATAGTCAGCGGGAAGCTCCAAGACATAAGCATTATCTCCAATCTTCTTGAGCACCTTGAATGGTCCATCGCCTCTTGGGGACAGCTTTGAGTGGCGTTTGCTGGGGAAACACTCTCTTCTAAAGTGGACCCACACGAGGTCTCCCTCCTTGAAGATGACCTTCTTCCTCTTCCTATTTGCCTTGCTAGCATTTGTAGCAGCTACTTCTAACAATTTAGCTCTTGTCCTCTTATGAATTTTCTTGATGTGATCAACCTGTTTTCCTGCATTGAAATCCACTCGCTCCTTCGTAGGTAACGGCATAAGATCAAAAGGGGTTAGTGGATTCAAACCATACACACATTCAAAGGGACTCAGCGAGGTTGAGGAATGGATGGCTCTGTTGTAGGCAAACTCAACATGGGGTAAGGCTTCTTCCCAAGCTTTCAAATTCTTCTTAAGAATGGCTCTCAAAAGGGTTCCTAAGGTCCTATTGGTTACTTCAGTTTGACCATCAGTTTGAGCATGATTAGATGTAGAGAATAGTAGTTTAGTCCCTAGTTTTCCCCAAAGAGTTTTCTAAAAGTAACTTAGAAATTTCACATCTCTATCACTCACAATAGTCTTTGGTACTCCATGTAACCTAACAACTCCGGTAAAGAACAAGTCAGCCACATGATGAGCATCATCCGTCTTGCTGCAAGCAATAAAATGAGCCATTTTAGAAAATCTATCAACAACCACAAAAATAGAATATCTCCTCTTCTTAGTCCTAGGCAACCCTACAATAAAATCCATACTAATGTCTACCCATGGGGTCGTAGGAATAGGCAAAGGAGTATACAATCCATGTGGTTTAACTCTAGACTTAGCCTTAAGACACTCCAAGCATCTTTTCAAACAATGCTCAACATCCCTAAGCATATGGGGCCAATAAAAGTGAATATGCAACATATGATATGTCTTATCTCTACCAAAGTGTCCCATTAATCCACCCTTATGGGCTTCTTCAACAAGCAATAATCTCAAAGAACACTTAGGTTTGCATACTTTACTAGCCCTAAACAAGAAACCATCAAACATAGCCTAACACCTTTATGTAAACAAAGTCTCAATAAATTCCTTTATGTAAACAAAGCCTAACACCTTAGAGTCAAGTTGAACAATAAAAGCATGCCTCCTAGATAGTGCATCAGCAACAACATTGTCCTTTCCCTTCTTGTATTTGATAATATAAGGGAAAGTCTCAATAAATTCCATCCATCTACCATGCCTCCTATCAAGTTTTTCTTGGCTCCTAAAATGTTTCAAAGATTCATGATCGGTATGTAAAACAAACTCTCTAGGCCATAGGTAGTGTTGCCAAGTCTTAAGTACTCTATATAAGGCATACAATTCCTTATCATAAGTAGAGTAATTTAGACTTGCACCTTTCAACTTTTCAGAAAAGAAAGCAATAGGCTTACCTTATTGCATGAGTACTCCTCCTATGCCAACTCCTGAGGCATCACATTCCACTTCAAAGGGCCTAGTGAAGTCGGGAAGCACAAGCAATGGCGCTTTGGTCAATCTGCGTTTTAGCTCTTCAAACGCCCTTTCTTGAGCCTCCTTCCAAACAAAGGCCGAATGCTTCTTTGTTACCTCAGTTAGGGGTGCAGCAATGGTGCTGAAATCCTTCACAAAACGCCGATAGAAACTAGCCAATCCATGGAAACTTCTGACTTGGCTGCTAGTCGTGGGGATTGGCCAATCCTGAATGGCCTTAATCTTCTCCTCATCAACCTGTAATCCCTGGGAGCTCACTACAAAGCCAAGAAATATAACTTTATCAGTGCAAAAATCACACTTCTTCAAATTAGCATATAGTCGTTGTATACTAAGAGTAACGAGTACTTCCCTGAGATGTTGCTCATGCTCCCCTAGGGACCTGCTGTAAATCAAGATATCATCGAAATAAACTACAAAAAACTTCCCTATAAACTTCCTCAAGACATGGTTCATAAGCCTCATAAAAGTAGAGGGAGCATTAGTAAGTCCAAATGGCATAACAAGCCACTCATATAGACCAAATTTGGTCTTGAAGGCGGTCTTCGACTCATCGCCTTCCCTCATTCGGATTTGATGGTAGTCACTCCTAAGATCAATCTTGGTGAAGTTTGTGGCACCATGAAGCTCATCCAACATGTCATCCAGCCTTGGTATAGGATGACGATACTTGACAGTTATGTTGTTGATAGCTCGGCAATCAACACACATCCGCCAAGAATTGTCTTTCTTAGGCACAAGTAAGACCGGAACTGCACAAGGACTAAGACTTTCTCGAACATACCTCTTATCTACAAGCTCCTGCACCTGCTTCTGAATCTCTTGACACTCCTGAGGGTTCATTCTGTAAGCCACCTGCGTTTTTGCTCCCTTGGCTCCTAATTTTGGTCTTTCTTTCCACCTTGATAGCCAAATGTAGCAACTCATTCATTGAGTTGTAAGGGAACATCTCAATCTCACTAGACACATATGGGTGAAGGATACGAAGATATCTATCCATGGTCGTCTCCTCATCCTCCACCAAATTAGCTCGAACAATTGCTATTTGCATAGAATTGTAAGTCTCTTCGACTCCCATTGATCCTTTCTTCAAATTCTCGAGCCGCTGAATAAGTTCCCTAGTGTAATGTGGGGGAACAAATTGAGCTCTCATCATCCTCTTCATGAGCTCCCAAGTAGTGACAGGATAATCTCCATTGGCAGCTCTCCCTCTGATCAAGCTATCCCACCAAACTAACGCGTAGCCACTAAACTCCAAAGATGCCAGCTGCACCTTTTTGGCTTCAGGAAAGTTGTGACAATTCCAGATTTGTTCAATCTTGGTCTCTCACTCCATATATATGTCTGAATCACACTTTCCCTCAAAACTCGGGATCTTAACCTTTATCTTTCCCACTCCATCTTGCTCAGGCTCTCTTCGCCTTCCTTGGTAACCTCCTTGGGGACGATTGGGTCGCCAGCCCGCCTCATCTTCTTCTTCAGGCTCTTCTTCGTCATCATTATCACCTAGGTCCTGAAATGCATCATCAAAACGGTTGGCAGCATTGTATCTATTAAAGTGAGGTATAGGAGAGTTACGAAAGCGTCCTCTCCGAGCTTGTGGGAGATCGTCTCGGGGTGTAGGCCTGCGTCTGGGTTCCCGACCCATGCGGGCAGCCTCATAGGCTTCTTGCTGAGGAGGCAGGGGCCTCCGATTGTCGACTGGGGCATCATAGGAGGTCCCGATGTGCTCTAGAACCCTTGGGGAAGGGGTGGATCGCTGCTGCCGCTCTATGGCGGTTGTAATGGCCGACGTCATCTCCCGAAACATGTTGGTCATAAATTCCGGGGTAATGGCGCGGGTCTCCGGGGCTTCATGCCTCCCGTGGGGTGAAACTGACCTGCTCATCACTAAAGAAAAGACTAACACAGAACAATATTAAGGTAAGTGTAAATGAAAACAACTCGCTAGTGTTTACTCTCGTATGTTTTCCTCTGCACTCTCTCTCAATTGTCGTTGCAACCAGCTTTTCTTTGATGAATTGACTTGTATGGATCAATAACCCACTAAGTTGAAACTACCTAACTCCTAGCAATATATGAATGATGGTAGAGATGGAGATGGCTAGCGTAATGCGGGGTTTCGACTGTAAGGTTCTGACTCAAACAAGAGACTGACTCAATGAAAGAAGAAAATAAGACTCGAAGGCGTTTTGCAAGAATGAGAATGCAAAACAGAGATATGAGTTAAGCTTCGAATTTCAAGAAGATCCAAAAAGAAGCGTACCTTAACTTGTTCCGACTGATGTCGATTGAAGGATCGAAGACGGAGTCAGGAGGGTTAGGTAATAATTGAGGCTCGTATCTGAAAGGAATGGAAAGGCAAACAGTGACGGTTCCGCGGGCGCGGTCTGAAGTCCGCGGGCGCGGATTTCGAACAGTGGCTTCTGAGGCGGAGCCGCGGGCGCGGCCTGAATTCCGCGGGCGCGGCTTGAACCGCGGGTGCGGCTACTGGGCCGCGGGCGCGGTTTCTGTCGCGGCCTGGTGGTTTCTCGCTTCCGTTCGGGCTCGTTCAACCCGATTTCCTTTGAGTTCTTGAGATCCGACTTAAACAATATCAAACTAGACTTTGACTCAACAAAACGTAAAATAAACTACTGACTTTGAGACTTTTCGATTCTTTTATTTTTGAATACTTTTTTTTTGATTTTTTTTTGTCTCAACTAAACAAAACGAAATTACAGACTTGATCTGAGATACTATCTCAGAAAATTCGAATTTTAAAATAAAAGAAACTACTAACCACCTTGATTTCCTTGTAGAGAAGATAAGATTTTCTTCCTTGAAGATCTTGGCTTGGGGTGCAAGGACTGAAATTTTCAGCAACTCTTCTAGGGTTTTGACGGCTGCGTTTTGGTAGGGATGGATAGATTTTGTGATGGATGAAGGGCTGAATGGATTTTGGGAACAAGGGTGCTCCAAACTCCAATCTTTCGATCTCCACCAACACTAATCGATCCAAGCTTCTTGCACACAACCTATAATGACTCAACAAGAAATATCAAAGCAATGGAAGACTCAAAATCAATTTCTGAAATAAAAGCTGACTCTTTTTGTGATTTTCTGGATAGGGGTCTCTTGATGTTCTTGTGAAGACGAATGGTGACAACACAGCTCTGATACCAATTTGATGCGGGGATAAGCCGCAGTTGCCGACCTAGACACCAAACTCGAATAGGAACTCGAACAGAGAAGAAAAGCGGAATTAGATATGAGATGAAAGAAAGGGAAGTTGAAGGATAGGCCAATTGGAACCAAATCAATCAACGATAAAACCCTTGAACTTTAGAACAAGAACTTTACCGAATGTTGAAGAAACCCCAATGGATTACAACCAAACACAATGACTATGGTATGTCAAAGCACCTGGAGGATGCGCTATGAAGCCTCGATAGTACCAACCTTATGGAAGAGATTGACACACACAAGCACAACTAGGGTCAGCTCAACGACAATGCACACAGGGCACTCGACTCACAAAAGCACTCTCTTTTGGGAGTAAAACTTAATAACTCTGTATTCAATATCAATATCGGGGGGGGGGCTAAAACAACAACTAAGGCAGCCTTATATAGGGTTCATAAGGGTGCCAAGTAAAGAAATAAACAATAAAAAATATCTCCTAAAATAATAATCCCGAAAAACAATTAAACATCCGAAAATAATGTTTCAAAAAGAAGCCTCGGCGAAGTTAATGAACTCGCCGAGTTTCCCGGCCGCGGGCGCGGTTATGGAGCTGCGGGCACGGTTATGGAGCCGCGGGCGCGGTTTCCAGCCGCGGTCGCGGTTCTTCTCTGGAGTCTTCTACTCGTTCTCGAACCTCGATCATTAGAACAGTCTTCAATGGTGGTTCTTCGTCTGTATTCAACTCCTTGGACCTGAAGAACGCTACTAACTTGTCTAGCTCTTGTTGGACTTCCTTAGCTCTCGAACGAGTCAATGCACCTTCAAACTCGGGGACCGGAGGTGTCGGTTGCTGTCCAGATGATCCTTCATCACATTGGATCCCAGCATTAATCTCACAAATCCTTCCCATGATTTCTTACTTGATCCTACACCATACAAAAGATTGGTAGGCAAGCTTAATTTTGTCACTCACTCAATACCTTCCCATGATTTGCAGGCTTATTGTGACTCAGTTTGGGCTTCTTGCACTTGTAGCAGAGTCAATAAGTGGTTACTAGGTTCTGCTAGGGTCTTCACCAATATCATGGAAAACAAAGAAGCAATGCACCATCTTGTTTCCAAGTGCAGAGGCAGAGTATAGGTCTTTGAGATGCCTCACTGTTGAACTTGCATGGTTAACAAGATTACTCACGGACTGATAGCCAAGCAATTATTGAGTTTGCTTCCAGCACCTCCAATTTGAGGGGTTGTTAGTATAGGAAATCAGTGTTAATGTATTAGTTAAATGAAGTTGTAGCTATATAAACAATTATAACAAATTAACTTTATAATTCATTCAATGAAATTGAAAACGTTTTCCCTCTGTGTTCTTCAATCTGATCAATCTCTGAACACAAACATTATAGCAGAGCGAGGAGGGTCAGATGTACGCAACCATACCAAACCATATGTGTTAAAAGGATATAGAAGTTGTTTCCGATGACATAAAATGAAGATTGTGTAAAACATTCCATAGCCTGACTACTTAGTTTTTTCACAAAATATGAAACATAGACATTTAAGTAAGTCATTTTACTTTATTTCATATAATTATGAAATAAAAAAATAGTGAATCTTAGGTTCCATTGGAAAATAGACTTAACCTCCTAACAAACATTAAAAAAAATTCATTTTTTCATACTATTAGCTAGACCAACTGATGATTGATGATCTTTATATATTGCAATTTTTTTAATTCATTTACGTACACAGGAAATCTAAAAGCGCTAGTTCAATACAATTTTTTTTTTGCTCAATTGCGTACAGGTTTTATAAATAGATTGACTGTCCATTTTTTCACCATGGTGATGAGAAGATACGAAGCATTGTTACTCTCTTTTCATAATCTTACTTTTTTTAATATTATCTTTAATTTCTCTTAATGTCCATCCCAAATACTCTTTGTTGTATGCATAAAATAATAGAGTAATAAATTGTTTAATTTAATTTGTTTGTAGATGGATCATTTCCCTCGATCTAGTTTTTTTTAGGGATACACATGTACGTACTACAGTATATATGTAATATGTGGGCCACGATTGAAGACATACATACAATGAAGAAACTGTGACTTAGCTATACATGTACGTGATAACGCTGAATTAAGCTAGAGTGAGCTACGTTTAAGAGCTAGTGAGTTACGTTTAAGACATCAAGATGCATGTATACTTGTATATTTTGTATAGTATGAAAATGGACATATATGGCTGAAAGAAACTTTGCCTACATCAGAAGGATCGTGTGAAGAAAAGGTGCAAATAGGGACCAGAAAACCGTTGTGTAAGACCATTAATTGCCGGTCCATTATCTACTATCTACACTTGATCGATCAAGAGATGACTTTAAGTATCAAATAAGCAAAGACCAAAGTCGTGTACAGTACTTTTTAATTGATAAGACAGTGCATATAATTTCAGATACTCTTTCCGTTCCATATTGTTCTTCCCATTTTTTCATGACACATTTGTCGAGATACGTTTTGTATACTTAATATCTCTAGTTTTATGTTAATACAAATAATTAAAATTTGATATTATTAAAGTATGCATTAATACGAATCAAACAAGACCTCATATGACTATATATTTTCTTATATATCAAGACAAAACGAGAAGATTCTCTTCAACCGTGAATAGTGTACACTATTCGAAATGAGAAAAACAATATGGGACGGAGGGAGTATATTCACTGGTATGCATCTTTACATATTTATCATTCGAGCAATTATCAAACAAGGTCATTATGAATATTGTATATACAGTGGTAGTGAAGTTAATTTTCTTTTACTACTATAGTTTTTTTGTGGAAAGGTTATACGGCCCTAATATAGTTTTGTCCAAGCAATTATGTGCCAAAGGGTACGTTGTAGGGTCATTCAATGAAGACCCAAAACTAGAACAAAGATTTCAGACAGTTTCGATCATCTTCCAAGTAAATACTCAAAAAGGATTTAACCAAACAAATTTAAACAATAATGGATCGAGTACTCCGTACTTAAAATGGAAGCTGCGTCTTCAGTCTTTTTACATATCTGAGCCATTAATAGAGATAATAATCATACAATTATACTCCGTAAGTCCGTATAAGAGTTGAGGTGACATCACAAGATCTAGTACGTAGCTAATTTCAAACTAGGCAGGCAGCTATAGATTAGATGCAAGCCAAATGCATGCATGCAGTACTATTGCAGTCCCATCATCCTACGCTTAATTAAAATTTTATTATTGTGACAGATTTTTTTTAGTAAATTTCTGTCACAATAATAAAATTAAATTTCTGTCACAATAGAGCTGCAGGGTTTATAATTTAATTTTAGGGCTTTTAAATACGGGCACGGATTCTGCTACGTATTGTCAGGACTTACGTGTTTCACAAGCGATTTATTCACTTCTTCATCCATCGCTTGTGAACTTTTTTATTTCTGTAACGAAATATTGTGTGTTTAAAAAAAAGGAAGAAAAAGTCCTATATTAATTTTTGCTTATGAATTGGGGGAACAGATAATGTGAAGTAAAAAGTGGCCCATGTTAGTAAGATAAAAGTCCAAAGTCCAAAATTGTAGACTAGCCCAGTCTTTGATAACTGGCCCATGTCGAAACCGCACCTGACCAAACCGAATCATCTAATTCGGTCCGCATGTTAACTGTACGGTCCAGTATGAACCGGGTTCACATCCTAACTAAACCGGCAAGTCGACCCAAATCTAGGCATAAACCCTTATTACAGTCAATCTACGGTTTGCCTCTCTCCGCTCTTCTCCGCTTGCCGCCGTCTTCCTCTTCTCGCAAGAACTGGTATTTTCTCCGGCGCCTCGTAGTTTTGCTTTCATTTCATTTTATTGGTGTCTCTCTATTTTCTCTCGCAATTGCCATTATTGAAGATTCAGTAGTGTCATTTGCAACTTCGTTTGCTAGTTTATGTAAACTTTATATAGATAGACGATGCAGATAGGGAGCGGAGAGTGACTACTGATATCCTCGAAATTGTTTTATTTATCTTTTTTATTGGTAAATCGATAGTCTTGCTCTGAGATTTAGATCACTACTGTCCGGATTTCAGGTTGTAATTTTTATGATTGGCAAATGGATTTGATCTGGAAATAGTCCAATATATAGGATTTGGCTGATCAGTGGCGTATGATTAAAGCTTGTCGAGATGTGTTGGTATTAGGATACATTGATGGATTTCGGTAGTGTTTGAGGTTAGTGAAGGGGATTAAAGCTAACTTCGTCATCAGAGCTACTCCAGGCTCTAAGAATTGGGTATCTGGCATATGCGAAAAGCTTGTTGAGATGTGTTGGTATTAGTTTACATTGATGGACTTCGGTAGTGTTTGAGGTTTGTGAAAGGGTCAAGGGATCAAAGCAACTTTATCATCAGAGTGGGCTCAATCTTGATACATAAACCTACCTCAGGCTTTAAGAATTGGGCTTCTATTAGTTTAGTTCTCAATTCAATTTAGTTTTCCCAAACATGTGTTGTAGATGCATTCTTGTATATTTTTTTGTTCTTCTACATGCTGTATGTAATCTCAAAGAGTAGCTAATGTAGGATATTTTGAATTGATTACATTTCATTGCTTGGTCAAATTATGTCAAGTTGTTGTTCCATGTATTGATCTAGTATGTTAAATTGGCATCACTTAACCCTAATTTCCGCTGTTACTTCCTTGATTAAACAAAAAATCATTGAAGAGGTCAATGGCATCTACATGCAGTAGGTTCATCAGTAGAACAACAGCATCAGCTTTCAGATCTGCGAGCAGATCAGCTTCTAAAACATCCTCAGCTCCAAGATTTCCAGGCTTTACCTCATCAGCCAAACCTAATTCCTCTCCTCTCCGCAGTTTTGGTCTTTCTAGGTATCGTTCTCTCTCCCTTACTCCACAGTTAGTACTGATCGATTGGATTTTGAATTTTTTTTTTAAAATGGCAACTGGATACAGAACTCCTTCAGAACTTGGAGGCGTACAGTCTCTTTTGCCACTTCACAGCGCAGTTTCATTGGCCAGGATGACATCATGCCTTAGCACCACTTCTAGGAATTCTCGATCACTTTCTCAGGGTACACTCTGCCGTACCTCCCCAAGCCTCTAATTATCTGTTTCAACTATTTTATGTGAGTAGCTTGCACTTTTTACTATATTCATGGTAACACATAGTGTGTGTGAATTCTGTAGAATTATGATTGCCGTTTGCTGTTATTTCATATAATTTTTTCCTGATTTTTGTGTGATTAAAGTTGCATTGACATCCACCATGTTTTAGTTTGAGGATATTCATAAGAAAAGATGGAAAAAAAAGAAAGAAAAGAAAAACACCTTCATAGGTATAGTTAAATCGCATTTACTAGCATTTAGTTCAAATCTGACTGGAATATTTGGTTCCTGCAGGCACATTAACATTGTAATGTATGAACAAAATTTTCTGGGATCTGCCAATATAGATGTCCTGCATAATTATCAAGTATGCCACTATGAACATTCTCTTGAGATGCAACTAAATATCATATATAAGGAATAACAGTTTGCCATTCATCTATAAACCTTGAAAACCAGTAGTTTGCATTATGCAACTTTATGGCTTAGTTTTCTGTATTAATTTCTCTGTTAAATATCTCGGAAAAAACATATCATATTAACCTATAAAATCGGATTACGTGTGTTGTTCCTGAGATGTGATGTTATTACTACTTGTTCTGCTGTTTATGTACTTATCAGTTATCACTACTAGTTACTCCCACTTTTCATGATCTCAAAACCCAGAAATAGAAACTAAATATCAGAATGTATGGATCAAAATTAGCATCTTAGTGACATGCTTGCTTATATTTTCCCAGATGATATTGATGATACGTGAAAGGACTGCTGTTTAGCAAGGTTGGCCAAAGTCACATGTGATTCTCATTGTCCATGAAGTTACTAAAATTCTTGCATTTGATACAATTATGCCATTAGTTTCTTTTATCGCATTTTTGCTCTCGATCCTATTATTGTCTGTACAGCACTTACAACTCAGTACAATAGTTTAATAATGTAATCTAATTCTGATTTAGACTTAATTCTTTTTGTTTTAGTGCTTGGCCAATCAGTTCCCAGGTGACTGCAATTACAAGAACCTGCCTTGAAGCGATCAGACTATCGACTTCTCTTATGATTCCGCCTGTCCTAGTATTTTTTTGGATTCTTGTTTGGTCAAGAAAGAGTTTCATAAGATGAGAACAAGAGAAATTTTTTGTGATCTGCTACCATTCTTGTTGTAACACAGTAGTTCTGTTGAATTGGAATTGGATCTAGAGACTGCAGAAAAGTTGTGTTCATCACACGGTGCTGACTTCCTGGAAATTCATAGGCAAAGAATCAACGTGTCAAGGCGGCATTTTTCCATTTTGTTAACAAGTCAAATTCAACACAAACGCTCAAATTTGAAAGGCTTGGTTGGTAAGTTGGCGGCTTACCTAAGGCCTAAGGGTTTAGCTTTCAGAGAAAGTTCCGTAAGCGTTTACACATTACAAGTTAAACTTTATAATTTACGTGGTACTCTTTATAATCCGAGTAATATAAAATTTTAAGGTCATTTTGAAAAAAAATAGAAGTTCTCGATGCTTACAAGTATATGCTAACGCGTTCCTTAATAAAAACATTTAAAAAAATTCATAGTCCAGATTATAAATAGAACTTTTCAGAATATGAACATTGACGGATAATCGGTAAACGTTGTTCGTACCAGAACTTTTAATTTACCTTTCAACCAATTAACCGAAAAAATACTTTAAATACTTTAAATACATAGCATGTTCATAAGTTAACTCGCTAGTATACATAGAAAAATGCATGTGTACTGTATGTGAATTACCGTTCGTATTTACAACATTAATTCATTCACACCTTATCATTATTATATTATTACTATTTGGAGTTTTGAGTTCTTATCTACCACGCCTTATGTATGACTGAAATCCACGATTATGTGTACTGTCTAAAGGTTGCTACCACTTTCCGAAAGAGGGACTAAATGTTGTAGCTTTACTATGTCTAAATACGTCCACTATAATTGTTAATCAAATTAGATTATTTTATTAGCCACTTATATCATTATATAAGCAATTATTGGGCTAACCCAAATGAAAACAAAGCCTAGCTACTATTATGCCGTAAACAAAACCTAACAACAAGTGACATGAAATTGATACTCCCTCCGTCCCACTATTTCGTTCTTGATTCTGTTTTTGACACTATTTACACATCAAGAGAATCTTCGTAATTTCGACCAATATATAGATAAAAATATAGTCATGTGTGGTCTTGTTTTATTCGTTTTCTCGAGTACTTTAATAATATTAAAATTTTATAATTTTTAATAATTTATAATTAGAGATATTGATAAAACAAAACGCACATCGTCATCTCGGGCACGTCATACGTGCCCGAGTGAAACAAGAAGGAAATAAAGGGACAGAGGGAGTATTAGAATTGTTAGTTTAATATTTCCCACAAAATAGATATATTAAGAATAAAATTCACATCGATACCCACATATATTGAATACTATTTATATTAAATGAGTTCTTTAATTTTAATTGATTATTCAATTGGTCTAAGAAGTTATAATATCCTCGTACGATTTTTCACTTTCGGTATTTAGTCCCAACCCTACTACGGACCACCACCGCACTGTATGACTGTAACCACAGTTTTGGCAATATTACATTATTTGGGACAAACCATCTTGAAAAAATATAGCGACAAATAAAGTGAATTACCACGTACAACGAATCCCCTAAAAGATTACCTGGTCCATTGCGTGGACTGTTAATCACATTTCACAACTTACTCGTGGGCGATTCTATAATCCATGAATAGTATAATCTATGAATAGTATAATCTATGAATATTATTCTAATCAGTGCTTATATATAGATAGAGATGATAAGAGAAGCAACACAATCCAAAACCCAAAATAAAAATAACACAGCAAAAAGAAAAGATGCCTGCTTTGTACATCTCCACAAATCTGAGCTTGGAAGGAGTAGATCTGGACCCAATCTTCAAAGAGACAACCCAAGCTCTATCCTCCATCATCGGCCGCCCAGCTGATGTCAGTCTCCTTCTTCTTCCATACTCTGTTTTTCGTTTGCTCTCTGTTTTTTCTGTAATACTGAATTTTGATGGTGGTTGTTGCAGAAGGTGATGGTTATAGTGAAGGGATCGGTGAAGTTATCATTTGGAGGAAGCAAAGAGGCGGGTGCCTTTGCAGAGCTTCTTTCCATGGGAGGTATTGACAAAGCTGTCAAGAGAGAGCTCATCTCCACCGTTGGATCTATTCTCCAAACTCATCTCTCTATTCCTACCTCCAGATTTTTCTGCAACGTCGTCGATCTTGATCTCACCCGCCCTAAATTGTAAACTCCGATGATCTTATATTGTCCTGGGGCTCATTAGATCGGCCCGAGTCATGAGGATTACTTTAATTTCTTGTATTAATTTGATTTTCTTGTTCTTGAGATGTTCGCGTTTTATTTTTAACAACCTCGTGGATTACATTATGAAATTGATATAAATTAAGTTGAATCATCATCCACTATAAATTTGGATAAAATTAATAATTTACTAAATGTTGCTAAAGTATAGATTAAAAAAGAAAACAGTGAAGCTCCACCAATTTGTACAAAACTATACTTAAAGAAGCCGTACAATAAACCACGAATGAAACCATGAATAAATTTAGGCCATTACTAAATACAGCCCGGTGCTTTATTCAAACGCCGCCTGGTTTCTCGCGTTCTGCGAGAAGCACGTCCCTCGCGTTACGCGAGAATAACAAAAATATTAAAATTTTAAAATTGTATTCTCGCGTTCTGCGAGGGACGTGTCTCTCGCAGAACGCGAGGGTTATCCGGATCTCGCGTTCTGCGAGGGACGTGTCTCTCGCAGAACGCGAGGGTTATCCGGTACCGGATAAAGTTATCCGGATCTCGCGTTACGCGAGGGACGTGTTTCTCGCAGAACGCGAGGGACGTGCTTCTCGCAGAACGCGAGAAACCAGGCGGCGTTTGAATAAAGTACCGGGCTGTATATAAGAATCGTGTAAATTTACATCAATCGAATTATAACCGGTCCCCAAACATATGGTGGATTCTAGAGAATAATACTCCCTCCGTCCCATTTTGTTAGTACCATTGTTAAAAAATCTTTTGGATTAAGGCAAGAAAAAACATTGAAAATGATGAAAATGAAATAATAAATTAATCCATTAGCCAATAAGAGAATGGTTTACAATTTACATCAGCCAATCAAAATGCAGAAATGGGAGCACACGGATCCGGTTTCTTTTTACCCCCATAATTTCCTAAACTACCCCTGAACTCTTAACCACTAAGAATGCTGTAATTTACATCATCAGCACATGTTCACTGCCACTTAAAACCACCATTACAGCTCAAAACAGAGCATTACAAAGAAAGAAAAAAAAAAGAGAATAACAGCATCACTGCTCAATGGACATGCCTTCAGCTTTCGACTTAAATGAGGTGTCATTCCTGGATGATGAGGGCTTCAGTGATGCAGAAATGGGAGAAAACAACACCCAGTCAGAGGAGCCATTTGGGGACATGGGAGGTAACATACATTTTGATCTGAACTTCGAGCCAAGCCATCATCATCAGCCAGAAAATGAGCCTCCAACAGAGAACAATTTGCATCCCCAGGCATTGTCCACCAAGCTCAGCACAGAGAGAAAAATGGAGATCTTGAATGCTATGCTTCAGAAATCAGCAGCGGGAAAGCTTCCATATGGCACCATCAATGAAACTGCACAACAATTTAATCTGTCAAGGAGAACAATTGGAAGGATATGGAAAGAAGCACGAAGGGAACTACTCAACCATGGCAAATACAATGTGAGTACAAAATACCATAACTGTGGTAGGAAAAGAATTCAAGTAGAGCAAGAAGATATTGAAGCACTGAATATGGGTGACAGAACATGCATTAGAGATTTGGCAAGCAAGCTTCAAATTTCTAAGTCCACATGTCACAGATTGGTTAAGAAGGGGATCATGAGGCCACATTCAAATGCACTAAAGTCAGGTCTAAGTGAATACCATAAGGTAACCAGAATGCAGTGGGTATTAAAGCTCCTAATAGGGGACACAGCACATCAAAAGACAACATACTGTCCTATGTTTGACTTTGTTCACATAGATGAGAAGTGGTTTTATCAGTCAAGGAAGGCACAAAGGTATTACTTGGGCAAGAATGAAAAAGGAAAATACAGAAGTGCAAGCTCAAGCAAATTCATCCCTAAGGTTATGTTCACAGCAGCAGTAGCAAGACCAAAATTCAATGATCAAGGGGAATGCACATTTGATGGAAAGATTGGCATCTTTCCATTTACTTACAAGGAGCCAACAAAGAGGCATTCAAAAAACAGAGGCAAGGGGACACTTATCACAAAGCTCATACAGTCAGTCAACAAGACAGTGACAAGAAACATGTTGATTAATGACATTGTTCCAGCAATAATGTCAAAATGGCCAGATGATGAAGGTCACAAAACCATATTCATACAACAAGATAATGCCAGACCTCACATCACTCAACAAGACACAGAATGGCAGCAGGTATACCAGCAAGAAGGGTTCACATTTATTTTAATACAACAACCAGCCAACAGTCCAGACCTAAACATTTTGGACCTAGGCTTCTTTAGGAGCATTCAGTCACTTATGCACAAGAAGATGCCCAAAAATACAGATGAAATGTTGAATGCAGTCAATGAAGCATTTTATGAGTTGGATCCACACACTCTAGGTAGTGTGTGGATGACTTTACAATATGTGATGAATGAGATTTTACAGTGTAAGGGAGGTAATGATTATTACATTCCACATAACAACAAAAAGAAGTTATCTCAGGCAGGAGTTCTACCAAGAGAAATCAGAGCACCAAGGCATGCAGTTTTACAAGCTTGGACATTAACTCATGCAACTCCAACAAATGAAGGGACAACAACTCAAGGAAATGCAACTCAAGGGACAAAAGATCAGGAAAATGCAACTCAAGAGATAGCAACACAGGAGACAACTAATTAGGACACACTTGTTTAAGTTACAATCTTAAGTAATGATATAAGATTGTAAACTAAACATATTTTGTAAGCCTATTAAGAGCACACTGAATATTTTGTGTTTTGGTTATCATATTTTGTCTACAAATTGTCTCAGGTGTCCCCATCCCATCACTGATAGGCATGCAAGTTCATAGCTTAAACATTCCAGATAGGATCAAACAACATATATTAAAATCTGTGCTCCTATGGCAATCTTAAGTCAGTGATAAATAAGGGCTTGCATCTCAGCTTGTGCCTTAAAATAATCATCATAGATATCACAGATGTCCCCATTCCCTCATTGACACAAGCCCCTAAACACTAACCTAAACGTTCCAGATAGGCATCAATCAGACTTAATTAGTTGTGTTCCTATGGCAATCTTAAGTCAATCAAATGCACTCACATCTCAAGAATGTAAAAACAGACATCATCCTTGACAGACAGATACCATGACATAACCCAAACAACTCTACAGATCACATGAGCAACTCAACAGAGAGTTACTCAACTCAACTCAACAGAGAGTTACTCAACTCAACTCAACAGATTTCTCATGAACTCAACAGAGTTCTCATGAACTCAACAGAGTTCTCATGAACTCAACAGAGTTCTCATGAACTCAACAGAGTTCTCAACAACTCAGCAGAATTCTCAACAACTGAACACAGAAATAAATAGCAATATCCAAGTACCAATATCCAAATATCCAAATATCCAAATACCAATACTTAAATACCAGTACTTAAAACATAATGTCCACAATACCAACAGTCCAAAATATGTCCAAAATATGTCCAAAACAGTCCAAAATATTTCCAAATTTACATAATCACAGACAAAATTCCACGAAGGGATAGAGAAACTTAGCTAGATAGTGGTGGAGTGAGAAGGACTGTCAGGGATGATCACAAGCTCCGGGGGTTCCATCTCCGGCGTTCCTGAGGAGTCTACCATCTCAGCATCAGCAGCATCATCATCAGGGAGCACAGGGACTGGCACGGGCTCAGGTGAAGGCGTGTCAGGGATCACAATGATCTCCCGGGGACGAGAGATAGCCTCATTATCCGACAGCGACTCCGACTGCGCCGGCGACCTTTGCAAATCCACTGAAACTTTCTCCGGCTCCCACCATTTGTCAACGGTGCGAGTTCTTTGCCGGCGTATGGGACTGAAAGTGTGCCTCCCGTCGCAAAATCCACCCCTTTCGCAAGGGACAGAAAGTGAGCACCCGGGGACAGGTGTAGATATGCTAGCGTCGCCGGTCACCGTCTTCTCCGCCGACTCAACCTCCTCCTCGGTCTCCTCCTCCGTCGGGTTCGGATCGTCCTTGAACAAACTGGGGGTAGACGATGGCTCCTCTTCCGATGGGAGTTTGAAATTCCTCTCATACGAAGGAGGAGAAAGGCTTTGAGTGAAGGACTGGGAGGGACGAGTGAGTGAATCAGACGACATCACTGGAGGAGAGAAAGAGGAGGAGAAGGAGTCGGCGAGTCGACGGTTAGGGTTTGAGAGAAAGAGGAGGAGAGGCGAGAGCAGATGAGGGAATGAGGGAATGAGGGATTTTTTAGGGTTTAGGTATATATATACAAAGCATTTTGGGCCGGGCTTTGGTTTTGGGCTGGGTAGATAAGGGTTAATCGGGTTTAATTAGGAAAACATGATTAAGAGCGTTAATCTGGGTTTTAAAAAAAATCTGGGTTGTTTAAGAATTTTTTATGTTAAGTTTAGATGTAGATTAGGTGAAAACTTGAAGAAATTTAATGGGTTTGAAGGTAGTTGATGATAGTAATGGTGAAAATGTAATTGGAGAAGATGATGTAGATGGTTGATTTGATTGATAAAGTAGTGTTAGGATATGAATAAAATAATATGAATAAGGGTATAATAGGAAGAAGTTTATGTCCAAAAATGGAAATGGGACTAACATTTCGGGACGCCCGAAATAGAAAATGGGACTAACAAAATGGGACGGAGGGAGTAATTACGGACGTAAAATAAATAAATCTTTGTTGTAAAGTATTGTTAAAGTATTCAAATCAATCTCCTCATTTATTCTTGAACTTTTTTTTTTGGTCAAGATTTATTCTTGAACTTTAGTGCCAAACAACAAAAAAAAACCTTAACTAAATGTTCAGGGCACCGTTCGGAAACTTGTAAAAAATGGACAATAGACGCAAATGGGTAAAAGTTGAGGGCCCAAACGGAAAATTACTAAATTAATAAACCAACATAGAATTCCGGGTTATATAAGGAAGGAAAAAGATGAGGCGAGTTGTGTGGTGGGTAACTCGAAAAGTTGATTAAAGAAGAAAGAGCGAAAATGCCGTGCCTAACCCTCTCCACCAACGTCAGCCTCGAAGGCATCGACACCTCTTCCATCCTCTCCGAAGCCTCCTCCTCCATCGCCAAGATCCTCAGCAAGCCCGAAAATGTATTCATCCTCTCTCTCTCTATCCACAGATTCCGTTTCTACTTTCTAGTTAGGGTTTTGGTTTTTACTGTTAGTTTCACTGATTACTGCCTCTCGATTTTCCTATTCTTTGTTTTTTCTGTCAAGTAACACCTAGAATTGTTAATAGACTTGACAATTTTGTGGTTAGGGCTTGATTCGATTTTGCTCACTGTTTTTTACGGATGATTGAGTACAATGGGGTTCGACCTGAGAAGTTGTGTGTAATGGTTAATAATAGGCTGGAGTTCGTTTTCATTCATCTTTGTGATAATTGTTAGGTTTGCTTGTCTCGTATATTGCAATCCTGAATCAATTTATCTAAGAGAAATCAGCTTAGTTTAGCTTCTTATGGTGACATTGAAGTATGTAGCTGTTAATTGGATGTCTGCATGTCGTGTTTTTTCATGAGTATTTTGTTTTGAAGAACACTTGAGCAGTTGAGCTACTCTGCGCTTCCATGGATGAGATTTTAGAAACATGGTTTACTGCTTTAACCTTTCTTCTTCCACTTGGACTTTGAACTGATTATTATAATTGCTGGTGGTAGACCAATGCATCTCATGCATTCCTGCCTAGGTATAGTAGGATAGGCACCCAAATTAATTTCGTCTTTACAAGCAGAAAAGAAATGTGAACTCTTAACAGATGTTTTGTATTACATTTGGAGATATGAACATGCAGTTGTTTGCAACCATAAGGAATTAGATTCTATCTAGTTAAACAATTATGAGCTATGTCGTAATTTTTAAATACATGTTCTCCGAACAAGTTGTTTAAGTGACTGTTATCAGAAATAGTCACTTTAATCTTCTTTCTGTTTGTGCAAATGCAGTATGTCATGGTTTTGATGAAGGGATCACTGCCAGTTTCTTTTGGCGGGACTGAAGAGCCAGCTGCATTTGGAGAGCTGATATCAATTGGAGGACTCAACCCCACTACAAACAAAAACTTAAGTGCTGCAATTGCTGCTATTCTTGAGAGCAAGTTATCTATTCCAAAATCGCGGTTCTACCTCAACTTTTATGAAACCCAGGCAAGACGTGTCCACTATCTTATTCATCTAGTAGATGATAGACCACTATCATGTTGCTTATAATAATTCTTGTTTGTTTAGGCTAATCGAAGTCAAGAACACGTACGGTGTTTACATGCTTTACACCAGTCCTAGCTCATGTAAATGCATCTTCACTGTCCAAAAGTCATGCTTAGAAATTTAAATAGACCTCAATTTACCTGGCTAGTTTAGTTTTTCATATACAGTGCCAATTTGAGACTTCATGAAGCCATTTTTTGCTACAGATTTTGCTATGTACCTTCTTCATGTTCTAATAATGGCTTTAATGCTTACGGTTGCGTTGCAGGGATCAAATTTTGGGTTTAATGGCTCTACTTTCTAGGCTCGGTTATGCGCTGCTGGACCTAATACTCTTTTGGAGAAACCACATGTCTTGTTTGATAATGCCATTATTGGTTATGTAATTGTGGAGCTTTAGTGGTCAACTTTGTTGCTAGCCGAAACAGTTGTATGGCACAGCTATTGAATAACTTCTATTGTTGGTGACTTGGTGATATGAAAATGTAGTTTGTTTATTCAGTATGTTGGTTGTAACTTAATTTTTATGCTTATGGTCTTTCAAATCTGAATCTGCTCTGTTCTCTCCAGTTTATGCTTGTCCCTCTAGATGTAAAATCGTGGGCGGAAGAGTTCAGAGTTGGATACACTTGCAAGTTCTTCATGATTGGTGAGTATTGTTGATTCTGTGGTCACTTTGTATTAGTTTACTACATAAATATAACAGGTGTAAGTCTCTTTGAATCACTTTTTATATTCCATCAATACTCTAGGGATCTGGGTGATGTGGTCCTGAGAATTGAGATTGTGAAATGGCCCTGAGTAGGGAGAGATATTCCTAGGTCGAGTAGGGAGAGATCAAGCTGACTTTATTCTGAGGTAGATCTAGGTTGAACTCAAAAACAACAATTCATTATTCAAGTGGCGCAACAACAACAACAGTAACCCATTAGATTGATCCGTCTGAGATAAATAGTGTGATAGATGCTACACTACCCCTCTATAGGCGATGTATTTTCTAATGATCTCTTCTTTGGTCTCCCTCTTGAATAGTGGTCACTCCAACTTTGCCTTAAAGCCTCTTTACCTACGCATCCAGTATGGGTATACGTGCGGCTATCCAGCTTGGTCTATCTCATATTGAGGTAGAAGGAGACAATCTCTGTCTCATTAATGTCTTAAACGACATTTGGACTTGCCCATGAGAAATTGAACTCATCATATCATATATTATTATTGACTTGCGATCTTTCTACTCGTATCGCATTTCGCATATCTTTCGAGAGATTAATGGTGTTACAGATTAATTAGCTAAAATGCACCACTTCTTACATTAACCCGTTCTTCAAGCTTTTTCAGATCTCCGTGATCTCGTCCTTCGAGACACTATTGGCGACCGATTTCCAGATAAACTGGGATTTTTTGGGGAAGTGAGTGGAAAATAATTAGGGTTTTTGTCTCCGACACGGACAGTATGATCATGTGAGTGTGAGCAGGAATAATTAGGTGGTGCGTCTCTTGTCACCATAAAGACAGATAGCCGTTGCATACTATACTCGGATTACTATATTCCTTTATTACAAAACCAACACCAACAAACTTAAAAAAGAAAGAAGAAAACTTTAGCCGTTGGAGTTGGTGCTCAGTCTGTTGATTCCCCCGCCACAGGCCTTAAACTCACAGTTAATCAAAACAAAAAAACTAGCCGTTATCTTTGACCAGAAAAACGCCCCCTTCCCTCCCTCCTAATTTTGCCACCCTTTAATCTCCCCTTCCTTCTTCCTCCACTCTCACTATCTCTTCTCCTTTTCCTTCTCCCCCTCTGTTCTACATTTCTTCAGTCTAGCAATTTGTTGGTGTAACAAAACTCAAACAATCAAACTCCTTCAAGTTATCTTTTATGGGAAATCACCATGAATCCCATAATAAACAGGTCATTCTCATCTCCATACTCTTCATCACACTCCATCTCCTACCATTCTCCACCTCATCACAGAAAACCGGACCCCTTATCCTCTCGCTCTCCGACTTCCGAGCACTCTTAGCCTTCAAGCACGAAGCCGATCCAAGAGGCGTCTTCCTCCGCAGCTGGAACGGCACACGAAGTGGAGCCTGCTCTGGTTCATGGACAGGTGTCAAGTGTGTAAATGGCCAAGTCATCGCTCTTCAGCTTCCTTTCAAAGGTCTCGGTGGGCGAATCACTCCTCAAATTGGGCTCCTTAAAGGCCTTAGAAAGCTCAGTCTACATGACAATTTCCTCACTGGTGTGATTCCTTCTTCAATTGGGATGCTTCCGAATCTCAGAGGGCTTCATTTGTTCAATAACCGCCTTTCAGGTTTGATTCCGATCAGCATTGGGAAAAATCCTAACTTGCAGAATGTTGATCTTAGCAACAACTTTCTTGTTGGGTCAATCCCTGTTAGTCTTGGGAGTTCCGCTAGGCTCTTAAGGCTGAATCTGAGCTACAATTCACTTTTCGGTTCGGTTCTAGATGGAGTTGTTCTGTCTCCTTCTCTTACATTTCTAGCTCTTGAGCACAACAATTTTTCCGGGCCAATTTCAGATAACTGGGGAAATAACCAAAAGGGGTCCAAAAATACCAATTCAAGTCTCCAAATCTTGACCCTTGATCACAATCATTTATCCGGGAACATCCCACATTCTCTAAGCAATCTGGCTAATCTCCAGGTGTTGTCTTTGAGTCACAACCTCCTTGCCGGATCCATTCCAGAATTCATGGGCAATTTAAGCAGCCTTAATCTCCTTGATCTATCAGGAAACAACTTGACCGGAGAAATTCCATCTTCTCTTTTGAGTATATCCAATCTTAAGAACTTCAATGTCTCGTACAACAGTCTCTCAGGTGAAGTCCCCACTGGACTTTCAAAGAAATTCAAAGCCTCCTCCTTTGTAGGAAACCTGCAACTCTGTGGATACAGCAGCTCATCTCCATGTCCAATAACCTCCACACCCGAAATCTCGCCTTCATCTGCATTCACAGCAGACGAAACCAAGAGCCACCATAAAAGAAAACTGAACATCAAGGACATAATCCTAATCCTGGTAGGATCTATTCTCGTTATTTTATTACTACTTTGCTGTGTTCTTCTTTGTTGTTTGATCAGGAAACGAACCGCCAGCAAGGCGAGGGAAAGCACAGTTCAGAAGGAGGTCGTTGGTGTTGCAGCAGCTGCTGCAGGTGGATCCGCTGCAGGCGATGGAGGCAAATTGGTGCTGTTCGACGGTCCATTCGTGTTCTCAGCTGATGATCTACTCTGCGCAACAGCTGAGATCATGGGGAAGAATGCATATGGAACAGTTTACAAGGCGACTCTGGAAGACGGCAATCAAGTTGCAGTGAAGAGGCTGAGAGAGAAGCTAGCCAAGAATCCGAAGGAGTTCGAGATTGAAGTTGCGGAGATCGGAAGGATTAGGCATACAAATCTGTTGCCTCTTAGAGCTTATTATCTTGGACCCAAGGGGGAAAAGCTTCTTGTCTTTGACTACCTGTCCAAGGGAAGCCTCTCTTCATTCCTCCATGGTGAGTAGCATTTCTCAAGTTTGTTTTTCCACAGTTGATCAGTTTCTAACTGTAATTGGCAAATGTTATGTGTGCACAGGTCATGGTCCAGAAACTGTAATTGACTGGCCAACGAGGATGAAGATAGCAATGGGGATAGCGCGTGGGCTCCACCACCTCCACGTGGAGGAATCAACAACCCACGGTAGCCTCACCGCGAGCGAGGTGTACCTCGACGAGCTAGACCAGCCCAAAATCTCAGACTACGGAGTATCGAGACTAATGACGGAATCAGCCAATACAAACGCCATATCGACTGCTGGAGGAACTGGATACCGTGCACCCGAGATGCAGAGGATCAAGAAGACTACCGCAAAGTCGGATATTTACAGCCTTGGAGTGATTTTGTTGGAGCTTCTTACAGGGAAGCCACCCGGGGAGCAGATCGATGGTGCAGATTTGCCACAGTGGGTTGCATCGACGGTGAAGGAGGAGTGGACGAATGAGGTGTTTGATGTGGAGCTGCAGAGGGAGACTTCGGTTAATGGTGATGAGATGCTTAACACGCTTAAGTTGGCGTTGCATCTGGTGGATCCAATGCCGGAAGCTAGACCGGAGATTGTGGAGGTGGTGCAGCAGCTTGAAGAGATTAATCCCAAGCTGGCTGCTGAAACTTCTGGGGTTGCTGTTGAGGAGAAGAAGATGTTGGATTGAGTTTTGCTGTTAGGTGTTGTTGGTGTGTATATGATTTGTTACTTGCATAGATTACCACTTTACTTGAATTTTCTTATGGGGTTTATTTGGGGAATGGTTTATTCTTTATTTGTTTGATATATCTATGTGTAAAGGATTGAATAGCAAGAATATAGAATTACAATAATGTAAGAGAAGAAGTTGATCAAAATATAGTTGAGTGATTTTTGAAATTCAGGTATTGAACCATGTTTTTCCTGGTCAAAGGATCCGATTTATCCCTATGTAAAAATGTTCAGGAAATGGATATGAAGTTGGTCTACTGAAGATTGTCTGTGTACTTTTTTTGTTTCGAGTTTATACTCATCCAGTCGTGCAGCTAGATTACCACTTTATTATATTTTCTTACAGTTTTTTAGGGAGATGATGGTTTGTTTTTTATTCTTTTTGCTGTATGTAATGTGTAAAGGATTGAATAACAAGTCTATACAATAATGTATGGGAGTAAGCTCATCTGAACATAGTTGAGTGATGTTTAATGCAGGGTACTGAATCAAGTTTTTCCTTCGTTGAATGATCCTATTTTTTCCTCTGTTAATTGTTGAAGAAATGGATATGAAGTTGCTGTGCTGAAGATCGTTTATGTAGTTTCTCTGTTTCGAATTTTTATATTCATCCAATGGAATCAGATACTGGATTTGCGTTCTTGTTATGACATGAAGTATGAATCAATAAGAAACATACCAGAAAACGGCATGAAGTTGATATGGCCGAGTTGGTCTAAGGCGCCAGATTAAGGTTCTGGTCCGAAAGGGCGTGGGTTCAAATCCCACTGTCAACATTCTCTATTTTTTCTTTTATTTCTTGGTAAAATTTTCCTGTTACTAGTTGGTGAGTTACAAATACTTCTACTGCATAAGTTTGCTGTGCTGAAGAAATTCATTGACAATAAGGTGAAGGCTCTAGCTATATTTCACACTAGATCCGGAAACTCGCGCGAATGGAAATCACAGTTTTTCGTTTGCGGTTAGTCATAAACTTAAAATGAGTGAACGGTGATATAATTCAATTCTACAAACTCGTAAAATGCAAATACAACTATTGCAACAGTGGTTGCAACCGAAATCTGCAACATAAAATATTTATATGATGTTCATGTTTTACTGAGGCCAGTGTTGTTTAGTGTGTTACATGTTTTACTGAGGCCATGCATATGAATCAATCTTAGGTGTTGTCAATATATAGATTAAAAATATCTAATTAATCCAGATTAATTTTTAATCGGAGAAGGATGAGGCGTCGGAATGAAATGAAGGAATTGATGAACCTAATAGAGATGAGAATGAATTTGGAGATTGTGATAGAGGAAGGAGACGAAGATGGTGTGTTCTTAGTTGATGATGAAATTAACATTTAAGAAAATAGGTAATTAGGATAAAGATTTAAAATATACTCCCTCCGTTTCACAATAATTGTCGTTTTAGCTTCTAAATTTTGTTTCAATATGTTTGTCATTATAGAATTTCAAGACAATTAGTTACATGTATATCATACATTTTTGTATTGGAATTTGAAATTGTTGATTTTTTTTGCACTCCTATTGGTTGTAGATGGAGGTGGTTGATTAATTTGAGAAAAAGTTGAAATTTTAAGACATAACCAATCATTTTCTTAATATGTGTGAATAATGCTAGAATGACAATTATTTTGAAACGGATGGAGTATTTTTTTTGGTAAAAAAAAAAAATTAAAATATTAGAGTAGCATTTATTAGGTACATGTTGCTTTTACTTATTCAAACCCATCAACTTTTATATATAAATAGATTCTTTAAACTTATATAATTGCCCCTAGTGAAGGCTCTTGTTAAGAGATTGTTTTATTATACCTTCCTTAATAAGATATTTTTTCAAGGATGATAGTACTCCCTCTGTCTCATAATATAAGCAACATTTCTATTTTAAGCGTTTCAAAATATAAGCAACATTTTCCATTTTTAGTATATTTTTTACACCCCTTTATCTTCTCCCAATACACTTTTCACTTTCCTCTCTCCTCTAATCATTCAATTTTCTCTTTCATCTCTTCTTCTTCTCTCTATCTCTCATCTAACTATTACACTTTTTTACTTTTTACTCTTTTAATCATTAAACTCATATTTTTCTTAATTTCCGTGAAAATCTCAAATGTGGCTTATATTGTGGGACGGGAGGAGGGAGTATAAATTATCTTCTTTAACGTCGAGAGTCTGCATTCTTCATGGAGCTGTTAAAGTTTAGTGTTTTCATGTCAGTCTGAGAATAATCTATAATTTCATCTGATGCATAATACTGGAGCGTAATCCAAGTGTAATCAATGGAATTGACAGATTGCTTTAAATTTGTCTTAGCTCATCCGGTTACAATAGAGTCATACCTGTCAATTGCTAAGAAAGTTACTTGACTAGTCTGCACCTTTCAAGCTAGTGCATCCTTGAACTACTCCTTGGATTTGAACAGCATATTTTCTAAGGAATGAATAAGTGTGAATGATGATCAGGTATGCTACCACAATGTATATTGTTTCTTTATGTGATTATAATCATATACAAATGTACATTAAAAGCTCACTCTTGTGAGGATGTATGAGAGGAATTTCTAAGTGGTGTATTTGACATTTTACTTCACAAATAATCATATAAAATGTACATTAAAGGCTCACTCTTGTGAGGATGCATGAGAGGAAATTCCAAGTGGTCTATTTGATACTTGACTTTACATTTGAGCCATAGATAGACAGGTAGATGTAGTGAGGAAGTTCCTAAACAGCAGGATAATCATTGATCACAATCAACTACACAAGAAAACCAAAGCAGTAAAAACCACTGTATTTTACAGTAATCACCATCTAAGAATTCGTTGCCTGCTAACAGTAACAATCTCCAGTTCTATATAAACTCTCCCTCCCTCACTCTTTTTTTTTACTACAGAACAATCACTGGAACAAACCACTGTTACCCAAATCATCAAATTTGCAATTGGGCCTTGAAAGGTCATCAAAGTGCTCCATACAACCCCAGGATCCATCATACTGCTTCATCTGATCACCACCATATCCATTGTTCAAACCATCCAACGGCTCCTTCAACACTTCTTGCCAATAATCAAGACCCGAACTCGACCCGTTGAACCCACACTCATCATCAATATAACCACAACTAACAAGATCCATCTCTTCTTTCACTACACTCCTACTACTACCAATACAATTTTCATCTTTTGGATCCACAGACTCATCTGAATTAGCACTTAACCCCTGTTCTTGAAGAGCATCTGGGAAATTAAGGATGGCAAGGGAGCCATACATGACTTTTGCAGCTTCATCATAGGCCATAGCAGCTTCCAATGCTGTGGAGAAAGTTCCAAGCCACAATCTGCTGCTTCTCCGCCTAGTTTTGTCTATGGGCTCTCGAATCTCAGCCACCCATTTTCCCCATGTCCTCTGTCTTACTCCTCTGTATTTGCATTCCAGATTCTGTGGCCCGCCTTTACCTGGCATGCACCCTTTCTTTGAGCCTCTTGCTGGACCTCTTCTTCTTCCCTTTTTTGGCTCCTCCTCAGCTGATGATGACTCCATGTGGTTGTTGTAATCCTTCCATTTTGAAAGGACTTGTGTTACTGAGCTAACTCTACTTCGTCTTCTTCTATGGTGGTTGAACGCTCTGAAATTACATAATACAAAAATCAGAAGAGAAACTGAGATGAAGCCCAGAAGATCAAATTACAAAACGAAGAAACTCAGATGAGGAAAGTTGGACCTACCTTTCAGACTCCATTTTCTTATTCCCCCGGCTAAAAACTCCGAGGAAGAGAGGATTTTACAAGAGGAAAAGGGTTTCCAAAAGGAGCTGCAAATATTTATCGACAGACACCTATCAACTTACTCCATGTGCGTTGGCACGCGCGGCAAGGCGGAAAACGAAGTACAGTAAAACATTCTTCGAAGCTGACTATTTGGACACGTGGCAAATACCCAGATCACTTAGGTGTGAAAGACTGAAAGCTATAGGTTGCAGCTGGCAGAGTGGCATTTTTGCAGGTTTCTTGCAGCTGAAGCCTTTTCCTCTTGGTCTTCCTCGTCCACATCTTTTCATCGTGTTTCGTGCTTATCGGAAAAAGATGTGCGTCAGAGCTGACATCAGCGCCCAGATATGCAGGCGGCTGCTGCAGCAAGCTGAAGCCTGAAGCTTGGCCTTTGGTTTGACACAAAGGAGGAGGAGACTGTTGAGGTGACTCACTAAGCAAAAATGCAGGGAAAAAGTGCTCTCTGGCTATGTTATTCACCAACACACGTAAAAATAGGATTTCATATTTATTTGGAAGTTACTGTAGGATATAGATTAAATACAGTAGACTTTGAACTTGATAAAAGAGTAAGTGCCTGTTCGGCAACATTAGCTTATTGAAACAAATTTCATATTTATTTGGAAGTTACTGTAGGATATAGATTAAATACAGTAGACTTTAAACTTGATAAAAGAGTAATTGTCTGTTCGTCAACATTAGTTTATTGAAACAATAAGCTAAGATTTCAAGCTTTTTGATAAAATAAGCTAGTTTATTTTTCTTACTCCCGAACATAGCCTTAAATCGTTCTAAGAAAAGTATTTGGACGTGTCAGTTACCCAGATCACCTATGTTGTTTGATTGGGTGAGTAGGGGGTTGGATTAATCAATTATCGACCGAAAGAATTTACAAGCAAGATATCATCCAAACTAATGCTCAGTGTACAAACTGAAAGAGAGTGAAACTAGCATGTCTAAAAACAATCAAAGCATTTTACAATCAAGAACATATACATCTACTGGTACAAACTTACAATACACAGACCAGTAACTGCAGGAGCTTGTTAGAACCAGTTCTGATTTGTACCAAAACAATCGTGTGCAATCTTTTCATCTTCATGCCCACCTAGTTTTCAACCTTTTCAACCTCTGGCCAAATCAGTTTCCACGGCCCAGTCTTTGTGCTTAACCTGATTTTCGAGAGAAAATTGTTAGCTGGTATAATCAGGCATCAAGATGGATTGATTGAATTTGATTCTAGTTAGCAATTCTTATCAATGAGCCATTGGAAGATTTTTACCTCCAGATTCCAGCGATGACACGGAAGGTCATAAACAAAAATAGTCCTGTCCAGACCCCACCCAGACCAAAGATAGGAGCAGCTGCAAGCATAAACAATGATGCTAATAATGAAGAAATCACCTGCAATTACAGATCAGAAAGATGAGAAAGAGAATTAGATATGAAAGTAAAGAACCACACTCTTATAGCAAAGGAAATAAAGGTACCATTGAGTAGGCGGCATAGCGAAAGTCTGATACCCCATAATAGAGGCCGTCAAGAACAAAAGCGATAGCATTCATAGGTAGAGATCCAGCCACAAACTGTTAT
Organism: Oxyria digyna; assembly: GCA_029168935.1. Taxonomy (NCBI): domain Eukaryota; kingdom Viridiplantae; phylum Streptophyta; class Magnoliopsida; order Caryophyllales; family Polygonaceae; genus Oxyria; species Oxyria digyna. Next base: position 30,212,245 of record JAPVLV010000011.1, on the reverse strand, counting down.
AAATGAGAATAAATCTGAAGATTAATTACTAGATCTGAATGAACAAAAAAATAACAAGAAAGGAAGATAAGGTCCAGGTTAATTACTCACCAAGAGGCCTGAGATAGCGACCTTTAGAACTTCTGGATCTGTGGAGAATAAGCTCGAAAAAGTTCCAAATCCAAGGAATAAAATGATAGCCAAGCCAGTTCCTACCAGTAAACCAATCTAATACACATACTGTAGTTGCATTAGATTATTGAAAGAAGCCATTTCAACAACAGAAGTTGAACAAAGAAACATTTCAAATATAAACTTGATTAGGTAATATTTCTTATTGGACTAACCTGCAGCACTTTGTAAACAATTTGCTGTGCCTGCTCGTAATTACCTTGTGAATAGACACCAGCAAGAAGAGCCTGTTGGTAAGCAAATTATGATATCACTAACAAAACTATCAAAAAATTCAAGCTTTACATACAAAAGGCTAGCAAAGAATTATTCCAGTGTTGCAGAAGTACCTTAATGTCTAACTACTTAACAAAGAAGAAATATTGTGCAGTTGAGGATAAAAATCAATCCTTATTTTTCTTTATTCCTCGTTTCGGTTCTAATCCGTCAAAAGAAACTAGCACACAAATGATACAGATACTGATCATCTTGTTTCATTCATCAGCTAAGTTTTTGCCAACAAATTGTTTTCACCAATAAATATAAATTTTCACAATTCAAGAAGAGTCTCGACAATCCACTTCTATCATTCTTTGTTTTAGAGGTCTGCTCCAGCAGAGCTTTAGATAAAAATAAAATAAAATTGGAGAACCTCTAAAGTTTGATCCTTTAACAGATCAAGCCCCTTTACAAATCACATTAAACAAAAAACTTCTACTGAGATGCTTCCTTTGGAATATGTTATGCCCAGGATTATTACCATAGCTGATGAATATATAATTATTGCAATACCATGATCTAGATAATGGAGAAATCAAACCTTAAGTTAAATAATCACTACACGTTTTGGTGTCAATAATACGGATAGAAAAAATTGTGCTACACATGGACCATATATAACTCCTGTTATAAGCTATCATGCCCTCCAATGTGCAAAACTGGACTGAAACTAACCTGGCCAGCAAGTGCAAGAGCATCAGTAAGCAGTGAAATTGCAAGCCAAATTTGTAAGCAAATCTGATGACCAGCCATTTTAATGGGACCCTCCTTAGCTGGGATAGAAGTTGCCAGGGTCATTATTACAAGCACTCCAACAGTTCTAGCAATCAGAAGACCTCCTGCAACATAGGATAAAGTAAATTTATGGATATGATTTTTTTGCTTTTCGAAACAGCATAAGGTTAATAATAAGGGACTCAAACATATCAAAGCCTCTGCTTAATTTCAATCCACTTTTTCAACTCGGTAACAAAACCTCTGCTTAACCATTCAACAAATCTTTTTATCCAGCAAAAACAAATCAACTTTGTGCTAACTTTTCTCTATGGAATTTTCAAAACAGATTAGTCAGACTTTGATCTAGTATTTTCTGCAATTATAAGACCTACAGGGGTTCAGGCTCCAAAGTAGAGTACTAAAATGGAGGAAAGCAAAATAAACCTGCTTTGAGATATTGAAGAAGTCTCCCACCATCAATATTTGGAGTAGTGAAAGCAAAATTCTCATTCAACTTCCACAGGAGAATAAATGCAATCAGATATCTGCCATCAACAACCTAGTAAGAAATAATTCCGAAAGAAAAAGCAGGATAGATATCTTTTACAAAAGGAGTGAAACAGATTACACGTGAAATATGATATTTTCATTTTTACCACATTATTGACCTACTCAGATATCACAGTGGCTATTGCAGCACCATTAAATCCAAGACCAAGGGGAAACATTAAAATTGCATCCAGTATTGCATTCACTAGGTTGCCAACTCCTGTCAATGGGAAATTGATGTTATTTCCTACAACCCTGCACAATTACTTTTCTGATATTGCAAGGAAAAATGTGTGTGATATGCATAATCAAGCATAACAAGGTTATTTCCACTTAGTTACATCCTTCATTTGTGTATGCCTAAAAGTGTCATGGCATGTTAAGTCTAAGGAAGCCTGCTTTGCAAGAACAGATCCATAAAACATCTAAGTTGTGGAGAAACCATTTATAAAAAGGATCGAATAATACGGGGGATGTTGGTTTACTTGCCAATTGCAAATAGAGGTGTCTTTGTATCCTTAAATCCACGAAAGATTCCTTGTGCAGCAAGAGCAATCACAATAGGTGGAGCACCAATAGCTCTCATGGAAATAAACTTCTCAGCTGGAATACGCATGGGGGAATCCTGTAAATAGGGGAGGAGTTCATATTAGAATCAGGCATGTGAATGTATACACAACACAGTAGCTAGTGTGTTTAGGCTGCAAATACAATAAAGCCATGGAAGATGTGCCTTTTAATGATAACAAAGTTAGAGAAGCATAAAATCTATGCGCAGACATACAACAGGTATACCCAATGTATTCATAAGAAACCCACAGCCAAAGAAAAGTGCCACAGCCTCAATAAAGCCGATGCCAGCAGCCAGGGACAAAGATGTTGATACGGAGGGAAGGAGCTCCTTGCGCTGACCACCATCACCATCAGCATCTTATATAACAAATAAAGGTTCATAAGTGAATGGGTTTCCCTTCTCTTAATAACAGGCAATATAAGAAATCTATCACGGCCTTTCTTTTAAACTTGATGAAGTACCTTGTCCCGTTGGAGAAGAGTCAATCGCCCCCTCATTGAACAGTGCCTGCTCTTCAGCTACAAAGGATGTAGTGACGTTGAGCAATGGGACATTAAACAACTTCGAGACCAAGTTAAAGACCGTCACTGATACCCCAACAGCTGCCAACTCAACTGAACCTACAAGTATGGGTTTCCAATCCAAATATTCAGGTACATATTCGACAGTTGTAAACAACAATGGATTTAACATAAAAAAATGTGAGCTTGTATCAAACTCCTCATAACATGGAGCATTCCAAAACTTTCCATTACGTTTCTGATTTCAGTAGTTTCCTTCAATACTAACAGTACGTAACAAGAAACTCTAAAGCATAAAAATAAGGCTGCTAGTTGCTACTCACAGGAAAATAGAAACATTACTAAATGATCACCAATAAGCATAAAAAATAATGAGAACGTAGATGTACCTAATCGACCAACAAATGCAGTGTTGAGCAATGATGCAATGGGCTCAGCAGCCAAAGCCAAGGCAGCAGGCAATGCAATAGACAAGATCTCCAAACCAAGCTCATCGACCTTAACAGCTTCACTGAAAAATCCACAAAATTAATCAACCCGAACTACCAATTTCAGAATAATCTCAATTGACAAAAGATCACCTCAACCAGCGAAAACTCAAGGAGAAAGAATCAGACGAAGATGACGTATCAGAAGTACGTGTAGGGACCTCGGAATCATCCCGAATCGAGAGTTTAGGGTCTTCAGATTCAGGAACCGCGCATAGACGGCTAGGGAAATTAGGGTTCCGTTTAAAAGGTTTTTTGTGCAGATAGCAATGGCGAAGCCGATAAGATTGGAACGGATGGCGGTAATGGTGGAAGGCTTGATTGTGGAAGTTGTGGCGCGAGAGAGTACACTCCATTGATGGATTACAGAGCGATAGGGGGGAAGGGAGCGACATGGATTAGCGGTTAGATTCGCGCCTTGGCTACAAAAAAAAATCTTGGAAGCTCGTAGTCGGTACTGTACTGTACCACAGATATTATGTACTAGGCAACATTTTACTGTTAATATTGATAAGTCATTTTAACCAACACGAATTTAGAGAAGATGTGTAAGAAATAATACAAATTTATGGAATCAATCAAATTGCAGCTTCAAAGTAAAACGTAAGCAACAGAATGCTACAGAGCTGTAAGTAAGAAGACAAGGAAAAAGAAGAGAATCCATGAAACTCAGGAATCAGGATGGATAGCGCCAACCGCAACTCTCAAGTAACACTCTTAATAGAACAGTGTTGGTTAAGTATGGTTATATGATGATTAAGTAGTGGCGCTATCCCTCCTGAGCTTCAAAGCCTCTCTTTTTACCAAAACTTTTACTCCGTAGAGAAAGATTTATGAGTAGTGATGGTAGATTGTGAGGAGATTTGGTGAGCTTGGTCAGGTTTTTAAGGCGTCTTCAATGGATTGGTATAAATGGAGATAACAAATTTATAGCAAAAATCAAACACCAACAACAAGCTAAAATGACAAATAATAAAAATATTTTTTTAGGGATGCTTTATTTCTCCATCTTGATTGTTAAATTTGGCAATTCAAATAGTAAGTCAAGTGTGTGTGGTCCATTAAATAAGTAATATTTCTTTAATAAATTGAAAATTGAAAGAGTGAGAAATTGGTGTTACACTTGAAAATGGCAAAATTATAGCAAGTGTTGTTGGTGTTACACTTGTTTGCTAAAATAGCATTTGCTATAATGTGTTATGTCAACTTGCTATAATCCTAATTGGTTTGCTAAATTTAGCAAGTCATTGGAGATGTCCTTATAGCCCCATCCTCTGTAAAAATCACCCATGTAAAAAAACGATATTCCTTAATAAGGAAAAATAAAGCTTTTCAAACAATTAAGACAAACTTGACCCAACTCGTGACTAGTGTTCTAAAATTCTCGGTCTAGACGTTAGACGGACATCCTCATCTAGTCTTAATCTTAATCTTAATCTACTATAAAATTAGGGGTTCTCCAAATTAAACAAACTGCATTTAATGTTTTGTTTTTAATTTATCATTTCTTTTTTTCTTATCTCATTTCTTTCCTACGTTTACGAATACGTCGCTTAAATGAAGATTTTGACTCATCAACACATGTCTATAATAGATTCGTATGGAACATATCATCATCTTCTACTCTTCGATTCCGCAACGCCTTATTGTGAAGTTTTATAGGCTAAAAAACTCGCGCGTAGCGCGGGCCCGAAAAGACTAGTACCATATAAGAAATTAAAAGTCTCTAATTTTATGAACGGTTTTTCTGACATATAAGTTTATTTGTAATAGAAACGGTTTTTCTATATAAACAAAATTTAAACCCATTATAACAAAAGCATAACTAGTCTTTTCGGGCCCGCGCTACGCGCGAGTTTTTTAGCCTATCAAACTTCACAATAAGGCGTTGCGGAATCGAAGAGTAGAAGATGATGATATGTTCCATATGAATCCATTATAGACATGTGTTGATGGGTCAAAATCTTCATTTAAGCGACGTATTCGTAAACGTAGGAAAGAAATGAGATAAGAAAAAAAGAAATGAGAAATTAAAAACAAAGCATTAAATGCAGTGTGTTTAATTTGGGGAACCCCTGATTTTATAGTATATATTAATATAAGAAATTAAAAGTCTCTAATTTTATGAACGGTTTTTCTGACATATAAGTTTATTTGTAATAGAAACGGTTTTTCTATATAAACAAAATTTAAACCCATTATAACAAAAACATAACTAAAATTCAAAATATATTGCAAATCTTTCTATTATAAACTTCTTATCCAGAAAATCCGCTTTATGAAAGCGATAATATTATAGAAGGTAACAAACGTATAAAACTTAATTTCTAGTTAGATTTGTAAAATAGGGCTCATGATATAAATAAAACCAATGCCTTTGAAGATTATAGTTGAATAATCACACGAAAAATTCCGCTGAGGATATGTCTTTAGATGAGGGATGTGATCATGTGGATAATGCACATAGACGTTATAATTTATGCATATGTTACAGATAGTATGCATCATCAAATACCGAGTGCATGAGTTATAATATTTGTGTGCATCATCTTTAGTACTCAGTACATCTCACATACCATTAATCCTGTTTTTCACATCAAAGGAATATAAAGACCTAAGCAAAAGTCCTAAACAGTAATCATGCATCCACACACAAAAAGAAAATTACAGTATTCGTATTTGCGTCAGAAGAAGCCTCAAATTAATCAAAATAAACGTGTAGAAATCATAGGTTTATTTGGCTACTATCAATAACGACTACTATCAAAAGTCATGATCACTGCCTACCATTTGGCAAGGTTTTTCTAAGAAAGTGTTCTTAATTTGACCTGTACCTTCCCCTCTCGTACTGCTAATCTTATCTTTTCTGATTAACCTATCATACTTAGCTACAGAACAATCCTCCTCATTAAGCTATTTGTCATTGCTATAGCCAAGCATGGAAAAAGGCCAAATGATGCTATAGCCAAGCATGGAAAAAGGCCAAATGATGCTATATACTGTTTAAATTGGGTAGAAATCAGATTTAAATTCATACCCATTTAAATGATAAGTAATTTCATCTGTAATCAACATCAAACAAAACAAAAGATTAATTACAGCATAGAAATATGATTTTTACTGTACAGATTTCAAATATGTATGGATTCACATACAGAAAAGAATCTCTTAACAATGGCAGCCAAAACGTCATAACCCGACAGCAAAAAAGAAGAAGAAGAAACTCTATGCTTACTGAACTCAATACAGCAACTGAAGATTCTCAGTTAAAAAAATGTTACAGAAAGTGAAAGAGCAATTGGTTCCAGACATCAGGAACTCCGGGCAAGCACCAGTGTATACAATCCGAGTAAGTCTCGGGCTTTGACAGCTGTTCCGGTTTAAGTGGTTCCCAGAATTTTCGGAATATTGAAGGGTGTCCATCTTTTCGGTATTCTGAGAGCTGAGTGATGTTGACAACTGTGACTTTGGAGCTCACTCTATTAAGAACCTTGTCCACCATGCGCATTGTGGGCAAGTCCGACCCACTTCCCCAGTAGTTCTCTTTGTTCATTGGGCTGGTTTCACTGTAGCAGTTTCCATCGGCTTTTGGGGCCCACTCTCGGCTCCTGATGAATGGATTAATGCAAGATTAATGATCAAATATGGATTAGAAAAAAACATCATTATAATGTTTGATTTATTAACACTTGGATCTTGATTACATTCAATATGTTATCTTTATCAGGGCTACACATCTAAAGAAAACAAAAATAAGAGAGGAAATTCAAGGCAGCAATCACAAAGAATGTCGAATATAAGAATTTTGGTTTATACACTCTTCTAAACATTTAAAACCATATCACTTAAGACCGTGTCACTTAAGCTACTGTATCTTTCAAAAACTCAATTAAATGGCTCACAGAAACAAGCCACTCCAATAAATTCTCAAGTACAGGACATCAGTGGCTCATCAATTCGAGCTTCTGCACTTATATGACCTAATAATTAGGTATTGTACTGTGAGTCTGTGATATGAAGTGAGACCACCTCAGAAAATAACAACTTTGACAGCAACCTCACAGTTTAAGGGACATATATGCTCGAATGATTAGTAATTCAATATCTACCCGTCTAACATGCTTTCGGGCCGTGATGGTAGACTAGGTTTGCAGGGTGTGGTTGGATCTCCACACTCAATGCATTATTTTGCATTAAATGTGAGAATTGATGTATTAAATTTGGAATCCAATCACACCCGTAGTAGTACATATAGACTTATACTGGACCACAACTGATTGGTACAAGATAATACTAGCTATACTGATCATTCTCCCTAGCTTAACATGAATTACTTGTGATGACATATTTTCTGCTGAAGTGCAAAGCAGCTAATCTTTTCCTAAAGCAAACAAAGGACCCCATCGATATGCTGAACAGAAATATTCAAAGTCCTATTGAAAATAAAAGACAGCTTCATTCATAGACCAAGCTGAACAGCACCACAAATTTATAGATATCTAAAATTTTATAAGCAAGGGCACTTCAGATTTTTTTTTGTCCTAGCTTTGCATGATAAAAAGCACTCACCAGAGATGGGTAGGTGACATGGTAACAAAAAATGCTCGCTTTTTTTGAGGATCAACATTGTTGTCCACCCAGTTGGCCCATGTATTCATGGCCAACTCCATGGCTGAATAACCATCTAACTCCTCACAAACACCTTCTTGTTCACTGCTCCATCTGAATACCAATGATGCTAGATAGTCAGAAATCAATTACTAGCTTCCTAAAAAAATGTTTTTCTCTAGATATTCTAGAGAGCAAAGTTTTGTTGTACTCACAGCAGCTTGACAGATCCTTGCCTCCACCACAAGTATGAATTGAAAACTAGTATATCAGCATCTTCCCATTTAGACAGATGCCTTGAGGCAGAATCAGGCCGAATTATCCGATCATTTAATCTGTGGTTTACCGGGTCATCAGAATTAGAGTCAACAAGCAATGGCGCCCACAGAAACTCAACGGTAGCACTGTAATCCTACAGATAGCACAATAAGAGACCCCGGAAATCAACTATTTAAGTCAACTCAACCGAACATTATGAACCATATTAAAAGTAACAGTTGCAACTACCTCTGCTCGAAATACTGTTAGATGAGCATTAGGGGACATAGACCTTCTATTAGCTGGAATCACTGATTGCAGCAAGCACACCATCGAAATCCATTGTCCTCTATTTAGTGAATCCCCTATGAACATCAGTCTCTTTCCCCTAAGCTTCTCCCACATCTCAATTGCATTCCATCTGGAACCAAAGGAACAATAACCATGACTACCTGAATGACATTCTATCAATAATTTACAGCAGATAATAACAAATGAAAAATAGAGATGGTAAAAAGTCAAAGCACCTCTTAAGATTGCAGTCATGAGGTTGCCATCTCCAATATTGGTACCCTAAATCAGATCTTCCATGCTTGTGACAAGCTAGCTGGTCAGACATATAAGGGCAATCTGACTCATTGTATAGAGGATATGAAGAATTGTCAAAAATCCATTTTCCTGAAAACACATCACACTCCTCCTCCAAGCTGCTTCTCCGGCTATTAGAATCTATTTTCGGATTCCCTTGACTCCATCCAACAGTTCTACCACTGTACTCAATAGTGGCGTTACACACAGTGTATCTATCCAACACCACTGCAAAAAATTCCAAAGTACACTCACTTGCAAGTTACGAGCAAGAATCCAGAATCCGAATATTCAACTAACTACTGCAATTTATCAAACCTGGAGGTTTAATCGGCCGGTCAGATCTGTAGGAAGAGCCATCGTCGAACCGCCCCGTTTTCTCCAACCGATGATCATCAGAGCGGGCGTGGATGCTCCGAATCTTGAGCTCGTTGTAGAGAATCGAGACGACAACGAAGAAGACGAAAATCAAAGGAATGAGAGGGAAGTGAAACCTCTTCCTGCTGGACATCCATCGCTGCAACATCACAGACATGAGAAAAGAGGGAAGAATCTGGTCAACGAAGCGTTGAATCCAAAAGCTGCGAAAGCAAATCGGGAGACGCAAAAGAGGAAACTCTAGCAAGTTGAAATCATTAGCTCCATCTCGCTCTTCTTCTGCAGCTTAGAGTCGCGAATCTCAGATGAAATTGTTTTCGTTTGCTGGGGTTCGCCGACAGTGACAGAGAGGAGGAATAGTGCGAAGAACACAGCCCTGAATTGAAGAGGGAGAAAGGTTTTGGTTATGGTTAGTCAATATTCAAATAGGCGGGCCTTCTTGATCTGGTTTTCCAATTTATTGGATTCTTTATTGCAATTTATTGTTCCTGTGGTTGTTAGTGACAGTGCTAATCAGATTACGAAATCTCAACGAAGAACTAGGTGGTCGGGTGGCAAGGGATCTCAACCGGAAGTTAAAAATTGTTTGTTGGGAGAGCCCCACAGAGCTCGAATTTTAGATATAAGGTTAGTAGGAGATTTCCCTAACCGCTAATCGAAGTGCAGATTTCATTGCAGATCCAAACATAAATACGCATTTCATTAAAGTAATATTAAAATGCAACCTTAATTCAATATTATCCGTTGAGAATTAGGCCACATTTGTTGGTATTTGATATTTACTCACAATATCAGTCGTTCGTTCGGATAATCGTTGAGGATGGTCAGGGGTGGTCATCTCGCTGTAAATGACGCTCCGATTCTAGCCTAATTAAAATATATATATATATATATATATATATATATATATATATATATATATATATATATAATTACGGAAGTGAATTTGTGTTTCACACGAAGTCCGGTCGGATATTATCCAATCTTGGGGTTCACACATGTTTGGATAGGATATTTCAGGTCAAACAATTTCGGGTTTCAAACAGTTTCGGGTTTCAGATGAGTTCGGATCGGACACTTTCGGGTTTCAAACAAAAAACTGGCTAATTTAGTCGGTCGGGTTGGATTCTTCTCAGAAATAAACATTTTTCATTTTTTAGTTTCAGTCAAGCTTTTTTCGGTGGGGTCAAATTTTGACAGCCCTAATAGTAACCATACACCAAATGTTGGAGTTACGGTAAAAAATTAAACATTTCAGGGATAGAGTTAGAAACAGAGGTTCGTGCGAAGTAATCTTACGGTGCAAAACATTCACGTTTACACATATAACACGCTAAGTTCATTACCTAAGAGCTAATATTCACAAAAACACAAAATATAAATTAGAAAATATGGCCGCGTGAATTACTTAGAATTTTGAAAATTCTAAGCTCAACCCTCAATTCTCTAATCTAAAGGTCTTAATTTTGTTTTTACTTCCTACCTCAAAAGTAGTTCTTTCTAAAACCTAAATCAATATCCAAAAAGAAAAAAAAAATCTAAATCAATAAAAACATTTTTAATTTCAGTAATACATGCATCAAAGTCTAAACATATGAAGGGAGTAGATGAAAATTGTAAACCTCGTCTATTTTTAGAGATGACAAAACGACAAATCTCCGCTATGAGACAGAAATGATGATTTTTACACAGATAGCCAGATAGGGGTGGAGATGGGGCACATTATATCCCCATTGCAGGGATGAAGCTAAGATGCTCTCATCCCATCGGGGATCCCCGCAAAATTTCTCGTTCGGTAACTATAAAAAAATTGACATATATTAATATTTTTCTAAATCTTTCAATACTCCCTCTGATCATGTTTATTGTTCGTTCTAATTTTTAGCACATAAATTAAGAAACATTTGGTTAATCCTTTTATTTTGTTCAAATCCATAAAAACGGTCTATAATTAACATCGATTGAAGTGCACATTTAATACTGTCTTGTTTGGCACAAGACCGTTTGGTCATTTTTTTGTTGAAACTATTCAAAGTAGCACGGGGAATACAAGGATATTGAAAGAAATGACTTGATAATTGAAATAATAATTAAAGTCTTCTAAAACGAATTATAATCCTGTTCAAGGAATTAAGGCTAGAACGAACTATATACTCCCTCCGTCCCAAAATATAAGGGACATTTGGTTTTGTAACACTATTCACTAGTTAAGAGAATCTTCTCGTTTTCTTCCAATGTGTAGGAACAAATATAGGCATGTGAGATCTTGTTTGATTCGTCTAAAAGAGTACTTTGACAATATATAAAAATTATAATTTTTGTCATTTTAGAGATATAAACGTTACAAAACGCGTCTCGACAAATGTGTCAAAAGCAAATGTCCCTTATATTATGGGACAGAGGAAGTATCAGATCGGAGGGAGTATTAATTAACAATTATTTGTATTCTACACAGAATTATGTTCTAAATGAAATATTATGAAAATTAGGTTTTATTTCCTACATTGGTATCCTCGTTCCGGTATAAATTACATATAGAAGTTTAGGGGATGGAAAATCTCCGCTAAATATTTTAAATGAGAAAAATTATCGGGAAATGGGATTCCAGAGCGAGGACGGGGATGGGGACGGGAAAAATTTATGGGTTATTTACCGAAAACCACCCGTGGGGGCGTTAGCGTGCAAGCTTTTCCAATATTACCACTTTGCTCAAAATCACCACTTTAATCCAATATTACCGAAAACCACCCATATATCGGTATCCGTTAGCCAAACGCCACTCATCCCATACTTCCGTCAAAAATTCTGTTAAATATACTGTAATTACCATTCTAACCTTGTCTTAATTAATATAGTAAAATATATTAAGTGATTTCTGATTTATAAACACAATTAAATATAACTGACTAAAGTACCCCTATTTAGCTATCGAATTTTCACAAAATGCCCTTTCCCAGCTATTTCCCTAACGTCTTGATACAAAACCTGATTTTTTGAGATCCAATATTTCTTATATAATTGTGTAAATTATTATAGGGCTTTGATTAATTCCATCGTACTAAGTCTCGTTCATGAAGAATTTGACTCAATTTCAATGAATTTGACTCAATTCGGGAAATTTCATCGTGTCGATCGTTGACGGTGGACGATGTGTCGACGAAAGGAGATGAGTTGGGGCTTTGGGAAGAATATGTACACTGGATCTTTAAGTCAATGTGAGGAGGAAAACGGGTGCATGAATAAAAAAAAATTAAAATATGCCACGTGTAACGAAAGGTAAACGGAGAGGTAAACGGAGTTAAATAAGGGTGACGTTTGGCTAACGGAGATCCATATACGGGTGGTTTCCGGTAATATTGAATTAAAATGGTGATTTTGGGCAAAATAGCGTATTTTACGGGTGGTTTTCGATAAATAACCCAAAATTTAAACCATAAATGAAGTTAAGAATGGGGACGGGAAATGAAATTTTAAACGGGGATGAGAACGGTAAGGACACTCCCTGACCCGCGCCATTGGCTTGCCATGGCGGAATCTTCTTTTGTCGTCGTGTATCCTATTGGAGCTCTATCTGTGGTCTGTGGTTGATCTGGCCCTTTTTGTACAGTCTCCAATTACAGTTGGACCATGGACCCACTCGGCCCAATAATACTCCCATCCCCGTTGGGCCGAAGAATCCGTTGGTTAAGCACGTAAAATATTAATTTATAAAGGACGAATGCATGGGAGGTAGTATATTACTATAGGCTACAGTAGTAGGTGACGTGAATATGACGAATAAACTAACGCCGAAAAGAATAAACAATAGTAGATTCGCAAAACAGCTGTCATTATACATTTATATCTCGGTCAATTAGACTTGCCAGAAATCGAAGAGTAAAATATAACTATGTTTTATATGGATCAATTATGTACATATATGGTTGGGTATAAGTCATCAATTGATTATATATCTTAAGAAATGTGACAAAAGAAAAAATCAAAAATCACAAAGTATTATATGTACTTTGATTAATTTGTTACCCCCTTATACTCCCTCCGTCCTATATTATAGATCACGTTTTCCATTTTGGACGTCCCAAAATATAGATCATACTTTCCTCTCTTTTTTTGTCTTATTATCAATATCACATACACTCTTTTTCCTTCTTTTTACATTAAAACTCACACCAATTCACTTTTTTATCTTCTCTTTCCTACATAAAAATCCACACTCACTCACAATCTCTCTTCTCTCCACTTTTCTTTCTCCCTTTCTTAATTTACCTCGATAACAACAAACGAGATCTATAATATGGGACAAAGGGAGTAATATAAGTAGACTTTTTGGGCGTAGCGGGTTTTACGACATATAAAACTTCATAATAATTCGTTGCGGAATCGAGGAGTAGAAGATGATGATATGTTCCTTACAGATCCATTATAGACATATGTTGGTGTGTCAAAATCATTATTTGAGAGACATATTCGTAAACTTATAAAAGAAATGAGAAAAGAAAAAATCAAGAAAGTGATAAATTAAAAACAAAACATTAAATGCAGTGCGATTAATTTGGAGAATCCCTAACTTTATAGTACTCCCTCCGTCCCTAACTATAAGGATCATTTGTTTTTTTTTTAACACTATTCTCTAACTACAAGGCTCATTTCTATTTATCCATAAAGAATACCAAAGGAAGACTAATGCCTCAATTTTGTTTGGGTTATGTTTAAGGATGTTGATTATATTTTTAAGATTATCTTTGAAAATGTATATTTGGTTGTATCTGAAATTTAAAGTTTAATATTTTTCAAATTTTTATAGTTGAAGAATAGTGTGATGACATTCAAAGAATAAATGTTTGATTTTGAAGCATAGTTACAAATTGAACACTAAAACGAAACTCTATTATAATATTTATTAAGTTGTTTTTCGAGAGTGGATAGATTATCCGATAGTCCTTTTCCCACAACATATTAGATGAGATATATGTATAAGGGATAAGATTGTAAAATGGATCGAGCTTCAACTAGGCTGAAATGCTGAATGGATTAGAAAATAAAGGCCCACCAAGAACGACCACTTGACATTACAAACGCCCCCACTGGTCCCACTTCCCTCACCAAATTGTTTAAAATAATATATATACCCCACAGCTCCTCCTTTATTCACTAGTTCTATGACTTCTATCCCCAAACTCTTTCTTCTTCTTCTTCTTCTTCTTCCCTAAGCTTCTACAATGCCCCACTCATCCGCCATCCTCCAGAGAATCAACCACCCGCTCTCGACCTCCTCCGCCACCTGCATCTACCCCTACATAGTCCAAATCTCGCCTGAAGAAGCCGTCGATATCCCCGAAACAGTCGCCCGCTACCACTCCCACGCCGTCGGCCCCAACCAATGCTGCTCCCTCGTTATCCAGGAGATCCGCGCTCCCGTCCGTACAGTCTGGCCCGTCGTCCGCCGATTCGACCATCCACAGGCCTATAAACACTTCGTCAAGAGCTGTGACCTTCTCGACGGATCCGGATCTCAAGATCTCGCAATCGGAAGCCTCCGCCGCGTCCACATCATCTCCGGCCTCCCAGCCGCCACCAGCACCGAGCGCCTCGAGATCCTCGACGACGATCGCCATGTAATAAGCTTCAGCGTCGTTGGAGGAGACCACAGGCTCGCCAATTACAGATCTGTAACCACGCTTCATGCGTATGAGGATCGGACGGTGGTGGTGGAGTCGTATGTGGTTGATACTCCCCCGGGGAACACCAAGGAGGAGACGTCTGTGTTCGTTGATACGATCGTCAGATGTAATTTGCAGTCTCTTGCTCAGATCGCAGAGAGTTCGGCGAATCAGGAGAGGATGAGCAGAGAGAATTCGGAATCAAACGCGTGAGCCGCTCTTTGCGTGATTTTTCTGTTTTTTTGTCTGTCTACCCTGCCTGCCTGCAACAAGTAACTGCATTGTCAGACAAAACTTTAACGTTCCGTTTTCCAATGTTGCGCCAAGAACGGTCAGTTTGGACGCTGCCAATGCGTTTTTTCTCATCCCCGAAGGAGATGAATCCAGATCAACCGTTCTTCTCTGTACGTCGAATTCGCTCCGTAATTGTTTTTTAGGGTTTTTTGATGGAAATTCTTCTGTTTAATTATGCATGAGCTATTGAGCTATCTCCCTTTTTTATTTTCATCAGTCAATATATATATAATAATCGTACTCGTTTTTTATCCTTCTGCTCTGCGCCCTATGCGTGATTCTTTGCATTTCTGTTCAATTATGCACTCGAATTGGCTGATGGACGTCTTGAATGATTATTTTCATTTTTCGGCGGAGCTGACAGTCGCGCGGTACTTAACACCGTCTCATATCTCACGAATTCTGAATTCGTGAGGTTTTCTTAACATTAATTAGAAGCTCACGAATTCACAATTAATGAGTTTGAAACTTTAAAAAACTCACGAATTGTGAATTTGTGAGCTTTGAAACTTCAAAAAACTCACGAATTGTGAATTTGTGAGCTTTGAAACTTAAAAAATTCAAAAAAAAAATAAGTCAACGAATTCAGAATTCATGGACTTTGAAATTTCTTGAAACTCCGCGCCGAGCTGAGCAGCGCCCGAAGTTAACCCCGTGTCAGACAGAAACGAGTGCAATAAGCCTTACTGGAACTTATTGATAATTTGATAACTGAGCGAACAAATATGGTGAATTCAGTATCTGACACCACAGAGAAAGCTAACACGTATGAATGTACTCCTCCGTCCCTTTTTTAGGTTCTCATTTTCTATTTTAAGTGTCTCACTTTGATTTTCTCATTTTTTTTTTAACCACAAATCTTTATCAATATACCCTCGTCAAAACCCATTAATTTCCCCCCAAAACCACAACAATTCAAAATACAATTTAATTTTTCTTTCTCCTATTATTTTTTCACTCAATCTTAACCCTTTAATTTCTCATATTTTATTATTCTCTCATCCCAATACTCTCTCTTATTTTCATATCTCTCTTCTCTCTTCTCTCTTCTTTCCTCTCCTTAATTTCCGTGTAAAAAAGAAAATAAAAACATAATTAAGGGATGAAGGAAGTATATACTGGTGTAATTATAAATGCTCGCCCGATTTTCCTGTACATGCAGAAGGCGGAAAATGTGTGGTATAATCACATGCAGCATGTGAAACAGCTCGAAAATCAGCATGGTTGATGTCATATGCTATTAGGGCTTTTTCAACCTGCAGATTGTACAAAATTTGTTTGATTGGTTTTGAAGTTTATGACGAAACTTGCATCCACCAACCCTATTGCAATATTTTAAAATAAAGTGTGAAAGGATATTGCTGTTGCTCCATAAAGAGGTGCAGCTGCAGCGGCAAGTTGCAGATGGCTAACTGCGCGCAGTCTACAAAATACAGCTAGCTCTTCTTTATACTCAGAGCAATCTGATTATCCGATCCCATCCGGTAAGCCGGATATCCGTTAATTTTTTTTTCACAAAACTCCGATCTGTATCCGGTCCGTTTTGGAGCGGATATCCGATAAATATTGTCCGGATCAGATCAGATATTTGACTCGGATATCCGAATTATCTGATTTTTAGAAGGTATATGAAAATTAAATTAAACTTTTTATTTTTATTTTTATTAAAATTCACAAAATATAAAATAAATGTTAAATATATAATTATATATATTATATAGAGGAATTAAGATGTGAAAATTAATATATTTAATTCATTTAGCGAATCAACAATTTAAATAAGCAATTAAAATATAAAATTTTGAGAACAACAATAAAAGTTATGTTATATATAAGAGAATTTTTGTGTTGAGAGAATATATCATATTGTTTAAAAATGTATAAAAATAATTATTGAATCGTCTACACTTATAAAAGTATATTTTAGTTCTATAAAAATATATTTATATATTATAATAATAGTACCGGATATTTTCGGATATCCATAAGCTAAATATCCCGATCCGTATCCGGTTCAAATATCCGAAAAATTCGCCCGGATCGGACCGTATTCGGATAAAACTTAATCGAATATTTTCGGATGCGAATTTTTAAGGATCGGATCGGCGAATTATCGGATCGGATCGGCCGGATCGGATATTTTTGCTCGCCTCTAATTACAGCAGCATGGAAAGAAATAAAGGCCGGGTCGCAAGTTGCAGGTTTTGTTGGGCGTCTAGAGACTAGAGTGCAACTTGCATATGAATATTATTTATGGAGAGAGGTGGTTGCAAGCTACAACTTGCAAATGCAACTTGAAAGTGATCAAGAGATAATGGTGTGGCGTGCACGTCTAGTCTAGCTTCCTTTTCATTTATTTTATTTTTTCGAAATTTTGCTTTTGGATTCTGATTGTCTCGTTCGGTCTCAACTGAGAAAACATTTTCGAAATTGCAATAGGTTTAATTAGTTTATGGAAAAGTGTAAACATTTTAAAATAAATTTGCTACCAATTTTGTTGCTAAAAATCGTTCCCCTTTTTACTTTTATTAATTGCAATTGCAAATGAGCAATACTCCGTAATAATTTATTGTGACTCTCCAGCCTGGCTATACGACGCCGCTTTGAATATTTGACTGCGATGGGGTCAGTAGACGAGCATAGGGGCCCCGGTCCGGGGGAATCATCACTTGTACGGATAAGTAGGAATTAGCAAACCAACACGTTATAACGCGCGCTACTGGTTAGGGTCACTTTCAATAAAGTTTTTGTACTACTAAAGTATCATAGTATAGGGTCAATACTCAATACTATCCGGATTGAAAGCTACTCATAAAAATAACAAAGAGTAAAACAAGCAAAATATTCATTTACCTAATCTATATATATATAAAAGCTAATCGTTCTTTGCTTAAAGTAAATGAAAACGATATCGAGTCCCGTTTCATTTACTCTTTTTTTTTCTTTTTTGGTCATCTTTTTATGTTGAATTCAATTTATTACCCTCTTTAATGTCTTATTATTATTCTACTCACCTCTTCCAATCTTCCTTCATTTCTCCCTTATCTGCATTCTGATTACCGACCTATATCCAGATAGCTCAAATTCAATTATATTAGAGCAGAATCTCACGATGGTATAAACCCCTTCATTACATTAGTATACTATATTTATATTTCTGCAAGGAAGAAAAAAACAATGTCACTAAAGGATGATGATGGATGGTAAGCAACACAAATTTTGTTTACCGTGGACAAGGGAGTCTCGGTGAACTTTTCATAGTCAAATTCTTGGAAATCTTTTGCAGCAAACGATGCATTTTCACCACAAACCTTACACTGCGGTGACCTACCTCTGATTTTGGCCTAAGTAGCAATCAGAACAAGGATAATGAGCATAACAACATACAAAGTTCAAAAATGTTCAATCCACTAACAGAAAAGTTATGTTATGCCTATAAAGAGATTAGCTCTAATGTTTGGATATGACTGAATCCATCAGTAATGAAGTAATTGCCGCCATATTGTTTCTATGGAAAAACAATATTACTATTGGATATGAATGATTTGTTGATTCCTCCATCTTCACATGTGTTGATTGCAGTTGATGTTGATGTTTTTCCTGCTCTGAAACAAACCATGAAAATAAGGATGTGCAAGTATTGTTAAAGAAGCAAAGCTTTCACAAGGAAAGGGGATATCTGTATGAAAAATAGATAAGAATTGAGTTTTTCATGAGGAAGTGCATCAAATTATATTCTACTGTGTTTGTAGTTCAGGCCACATTCTTTTTTTTTGATGCAAATAAGACTTTTGAAAATGAAGAACATTATATTCTACTGTGTCTCAAATTTGCTGCAAATAAGAACTTCTGCAGTCATCTTCGAATGATATCTGTGTGTATTGACATTGATGTAAACAATTATTACAATGTAATGAGGTCTGCAACACCACATGAAACTGTGAAAATATAATAGAATCAAACAAAGAATATATACAACAACAGTTCAACGTATGAATCATCTTATCTAGTGCTGAAGCATACCTGCATTGGATCAATATAAGTTGGGAATTTGGGTTTCGCCCAAAAACAAGCAATCGGTTTTTCTCTCATGGCTATTGACAAAGAAATGGTATACGAGTTGAAAGAATTCTTAGAAAAGATGACAATTCACACTATATGCTATTCTGTCCGTAGTCCCCAAGTTTTCTTTTATTTTTTTCCTTGAATTTGGTCAATGCAGAATGAATGCTCACATTGAATTGTGTTAAATTTCCAAATCAATTCATAGCATTGATGAGGAGTAGAATTTCTATTTTATTCTGACATTGACGATTGTTGTGTATTATTCATATTTCGTGCCTTATCTTTCCTTGCCCGGTCACTATAAATTCACTATATTTTTGTCATTCTTCATTCCATCTCCTTCGCACTCCGTTTCTAATTTATTTATTAATAAAAATTAGTGTAACAAAATATATCTCTATGGAATTGGTGAGAATGTGCGGTGAGAGGTTTTAATTTAACCACATACATCATTGTTGTTTCATATACGTGCCATGTTTTTATAAAAATAAATGTAAAGAAAAAAAATTAAATTAAAGAAAAAAATTCGCTCATCGTCACCCTATTTCGTCTGAAGATCTATGTCTTCTCTTCATCTCCACTTTCGTCCTACACCTATCTACACCCTAAATCCCCTCTTTACAACATTAATTATATCGTATATAAAGTCCGTAATTACCCTGTGTGTAGCGCGGAGGTCCGGATCTAGTGGGTAAATATAGTTATAAGGTGTATTATCTTTAAATGGTCATATATTTGATAGTGGATTTCAATGGTCATATATTTGATAGAGGATTATTTACCTTCTTCTATACTCTAAAGGATTAGAGTTTATAATAAAAAAATATTTAATTAATAAAAATGAAAGGATAATTACTCAATACTAGATACGGAAACCCGCGCTTTGCGCAGGTCTAATTCGGTTTTATTTGACTGTTTTTTATGCTATGTGTATATCTCATCTTTGACGTGTATCTTAGGTTTATAACGGGGCCTAATTTAAACTATTTTGTTTGCTTGTTTGATGTTTGATAACAATGTTACGACCGTTTACATGATAAAGCATATGATTGACTGCTTGTGTTTGGCCATACCGCTGAATCGTGTACATTTGATCGTCCATAATATTAGGGGTTTGTTAATGCTTCTCATTAGGGACCCTTTTTTATTCCCTAAAATAAAAGTCTATTCTCCAAACTTGTAATGAAATAATTATTTTGACAATCTTACCTTAATTTTGTTTAGTATTTAGCGATGCCCTAATAAATATATGATATTTGAGTGTGTTTGTTTGCGTTGGTTTGTCACCTACTTTGCTGATGATTGTTTATGAAATATATATATATATTTAATATCTTATAACTATCATTTTCTTAAATATATGTGTATGTTTTGTTATCAAGTATTTATCATTTGACCCGCGTATAACACATCTATCTATATCTATCTATATTTATCTAAGTGGATAGATCCTTCTAACAGATACACAGAATTGAAGAGGTATTTTTACGAACAATTAGTGACCATGATACAATCAGTTCACAAATCTGTTGCTCGTGAAATTTGATTTCTATGAGGATCAGACGCTTGACAACGCTTAATATCAATGGAGAGCCTACAAAGAACTGCAAACAAACGACATCTTTGGATTGCAAGCGAATTGAACTGCAAAAATAATAAGAGACGATGAAAATTTATGGTTAATTTGGTTGTTCAATTGATAGATCTAATGCTGAAATCATGTCGATCAAGAAGATTTGAAAATGAGAAGACTCGTGTTAGCTAAGTACAGAGACATTCATCAAAACACACATACATATATACAGATAGATTCTTGAATCCTAACAATATGCAAAACACATTGTCTGGATCTGAAATAATTACAAGAATAGATTTAAACACAAATCCAAAATGATCCAAATAACCCTGCCGCATGTACTATCCTGCAGGAATAGATCAAACACACATAAATTTAAACACGTTGATAGGTTGAGAGTTGAGATGTTCATTTGTTGATTAACCCTACAACATTAACTGTTTAAGTTGTTCCAAATAATGCAGCCCCACTCAAAACCCAAATTACAATCTCTTATACATATACGTTCTAGACAATCAGATTAACTTCCTAATCTGAAATTAAGCAAGAAGTTGAACATTAAACAACACTGAGCTTCAATTCAATGAATTAATATATGAGAACATGTTGCTCCTTCGTGACTTGTTCTCTGAGGTTGTTGTGCTGCCTTTTAATTGCCTCCATAACATCTCTCTTGCCTTCCTACAACCTGATTTCTTCTCTTACTAAAATCTTTTTCCCCTCAAAACCAAGCACATGAGGCATCAGTTAGCATAAAAAAAGAAGTAAAGTTGCGACTGAATAGAATCTACAAAAGTGCCATTGCCTCTTAGGCCTCCAATATGAAAACCCACAACCAGAAGAAGACAGGCAAAGGATGAAGATCATGTGAACCACCTTGAAAACTCAGACGGCTTGTACAAAAATAAAAGAAACAGTATTAAAAAGTAACCTCCAACTCACAATGATACCATTCCAGTACTTGCTTCCATTACATGGATGGTTAGAATAAAGAAAACATACATTGTTTATTTCTGGTCATATGTTGTCTTAATCCTTATACTCGGTACGACCACGGTTCAATCATGTAAAATTTAACCAAGACAAAATGGAACCAAGACTCGGCAAGCTAATTTATATCAGCCTAAATCTTATCAATAATCAAACCTAGTCATTGTTGTCATCAGAGAGCCAACTGATATAATAAATAAATTATAAAGTACACACCCCAAAATATCAATGACTTACGTGTGATGGAAAACACCGCAGATGTCAAAGTGAAAAACGAAAACCCGGAATTAAAATCAAGAAGAACCTGAGCTGAGTGATTCCAAGAAACCAATAAAACCGGTGAAATGGTTGCAACTATCATGGAGTAAATGGTAATCTAAAATAAAGAGATATTTAGATGTTAACCTCGGGCAAGCTGAAGAAAACTCCCCACACCAAAAACAACCTCGATAGTATCTGAGGCAGTGGTGTTGACATTGGAGACCTGAGCAAACCTATCCATAAGAAATAGCCCAAGACACACAGTCATAATTAAGCGAAGCGATGGAGGTAGATAAAGAGGACATATCACTGTGATGAACGGGGTGAAGAAGAGATTCAATACATTAGAAAATAACAATGGATAACAATTTTTTTAGATAAATAGACACTAACCTTATTTCGTACCAACGGAATTTCTTAGGGTGGGTAACCTTTCTGCTAGATTTTCCAGTTAGACATGTAACCTAAAGCAACAGTCTTATTAGATATATTTTTTCAAACACTGTGGTCGACAATCATCAAAAGAATATTGTCAGCAAGTATTAATAGGTGGTAACAGATTGCCATGTTCTTTGAGTGGAGCAAGATAGCAAGTAACAGAAAAAATTTAGCAAGTAAAGGAAAAAATAAGTCTAGAGATAACTTACCATTGTTGACAACATCTTCAACACCAAAGCAAACTTCACCATTGTTGACCTGCAAAAAATAATTGATAACGAATCAACAACGTGAAAGCTAATAACGAACAATTACTGCAAGTCCTATGCAACTGATCATTTTTTACTAAGTCTTACAAAATGAGTCTGACAAATAAACTAATATGATTGTATAAAGCTTAAGAAGATGTCAAATACATTAAACGCACATGCATTAATTAAAAAAAAGGAACAAAAGAGATTAGAATGGTTGAAGGAAAACATGTATATATAATTAGCTTTGATATACAACTACACCAAGTAGGAGGCATGATTTACTGACCTATTCCACTCATCATTATAATTTACTTGCAAGATTGCACCAGTATAAGAACAAATACATTTATCAGAGAAGGAACATAATGGTGATCCTTAGGAGACGAAAAAGAATATTAATGTGCAACTCATCAAGACTGCACTGTAATAAAAAACATATATAGCCGGATAAGGAAAATAATTGTGATTTAAGGGAAAGAAAAGATGCGCACACAACACATGCGATGATACTAAAATGAATTTTTTATTCCCAAAACAGTAAAAGACAGAAGTTTTATACATATTTCAAAGAACTGCCTTTTTTCAACATAGTCAAAAAAAAATTCATCTAGCTATATACTTAATGGGACTGATTTAATAAAACATGGTCGTAAATGATTGAATAGAATCTGGGAAGTGGGAATTAACCCACATTAATTCACTTTCTCATAAACCTTCGATGAGTATAGGCCAAAAAGCAAGTAAAATATTATGGAAGCGACAATCAACAACCTTCAGCCCAAGATGATGAATCCGTCAAATGATCATCAACAAATTGGCTTACATAACAAACCAAAATTGAATAAGTAAATAAAACACTTATATATAAACCTGTCCACAGTTGATAAATAGACCAGCCAGCTGTTCCTTAGTAACCTAAATCCACACAGAATACCAATCAGTGCAATGGAATAAAAAAGCAAGACACAAAAGTGACAAAAGAGACATTACAATCACAAAAATATCATCAAACCCTCAAACCAAAAGAAAAATGAAAGCACACCTGCTGATCAATATCAGATACATATACAGTTCTCCTTATGACATCGTCTCTCTGCACCATTCTGTTGTAAGACAGTATGGCTTAGAGATTACGCAAAACTGAAATAAAAAAATTGTAATTGCAGATGTTGGATTCTTCAGATAACAAAGTTACGTGCTTGTGATTCATAGCAAGACAAAAACTCGGAGACAAAAACCATCTTTGATACCAACATCTCTATGCAGGTGTGAATATAAAGTTCCATTGGACATGTGCTTATACACCAAAAGCTTCTCATCTTCAATCACACAAAAACCTAAAAGAGGCACCATATTCGGATGCCTAAGCTGCCCTAACTTGTTCAGTTCTGATCTGAACTGCTTCTCTGTAAGCTTACATCCAGATAGTCGCTTAACTGCTAATGCAGATCCATCTGATAACGCAGTAACATAAGAAACCCCAGATTTAGTAGAAACGATTACCTTACTATCATTGAAATTATCCGTAGCCTCCAGCAAATCCAAAAGCCTGATCTTGACGATAGGTTTTTGAAACAAAATGACCTGAATCATCTTGTTAGCAAGCAATTTCCCCACCCACCCAGCTGATGAGGCTAAAGTCGTAGTGCCAAATCAAAGAAATAAACTCTAAACACTAACTAGATTATAGCAAGTAAGTAGAGGTCGAACCCAAGGGAATCAAAACACCAAATCAATGCAGTCAAGTGAAATATCAACTAGTGAACAAGTAACAAGTAACCAGGGGGGGTTTTGATTGTATGAAACACAAAAGTAACAAGTATCAAGCAAAGGGAGTTTGGGTGAGAATATGATGAGAAGGGGTTTCACCTAGCAAGTATCCACACAACAGTCAATCAAGTTGATCATAAATTTATCTCAAGTTCTATTCAATCCTAGGGAATGTTCCTATTCCAATCTTTAATATATCAGCAGACCAACCGGTCCTGATAATACTTACTATTCAACAATCAGGGAAACCTCTCAAGATTAGATGAAATAGCAGCAAAGGGCACATGAATTATAAGGATGCATGCAATAACTTACAACCGTCAAGTATTAACATGCAATCAATTCTCTTTCATAAAAGCAATCAACTACCAGATCATGCAGATATGAATGCTACAATGACAAGGAATTCCACCGTATATTCCTAGTCTAGCAATAGAAAACTATCAATCAAACTAGGTGATCAAGCTAGCAAAACTAATAGAAATCAATAGATGAAGAACAAGAGAATTAATACAAACCCATAGGAAAAGAACAAGAGTTTAGAAATCTCACAACTTAATAACTGAAGGTTTCAACCGCTAAGTAAAACAATGGAGATTAGTTCCTGCTCATGGTTGCAGAACTAAATTGTCTGATGGAAAAGATGATAATAGAAAGAAAGAACTAGGGTTCTTAAATAGAGACTAACCCTAAAAATATATGGTAAAAGAAATATCCTAAAACTAATTAAGGAAAAAAAAGGAAAAGAAAAGAAGTAAAACAAAAAAGGAAAATAAAGCAAAAGACAATAAAGGAACGTAGCAAAGTGATGAATTTGTGCTACTTGCTTCAAATATTTGATTACGGTGCAAGCTTCCAATGTGGGGCCCCCATGTTTTGCACGACACATCTCCTCCAAGCCATGGCCCAACTCGTTCATGCACAGTCCACCTCGGTCCAGCAGCAGCTTCCTCTTCTTTGTAATAGCGTGGGCTGACTTCAAATAATGGCCCAACTCTTCAATATATATTAATGTGGCTTCTGCTGCTGTAAGGTAGCGATCGCCATCAAACCATGGCGATCGCGGTCGCTCCTGATTCTAAACTCGTCTTTTCGTCTTCAACTCTTCTTAACTTCAATTCTTCATAATAACTCCAATGATCCATAACATAGAAATGTCTCTAAACTCATATGAATATACTCTTAATATAATGTAATAATCTCTAGTTACGCTATACAAAGTGCAGCGTATCACCAGCCGACTTGATTCACTTCCTTCTCTTCACCAACATCCTCCTTGTTGCTCGATTCATGCCTTGCACCAACAAAGAACCACCACCGGATCATGAATCCGAGGAAGACCAAAGCGGTAGCACCAACAACGCCGGGAATAATCACTACTATTAGGTTCTGGAAGAGGAGGAAGGAGAGATAGGCTATGGAGGAGGAAGGAGAGAATGGTTCTGGAGGAGGAAGGAGCGAATGGAGGTCGTAGGGTAGAGAGAATGAATGAGAATTGAGAAGCAGGTGAAAAGACCCAAAATCTAATGAATGATATTGAAGCCCAGTCAAGCCCGTTTTTTAATGGTTGGCCCGGTTCCGACCCGGTACCATTTGCCATTACTTTCTCAAACCCATGAATTATTATATAGATATAGATAAGTATATGAATCAATCTTGATTTTTTTTCTTAAGTAGGCTTTTTTTTAAAATAAATTCCTGATATGGGCTCGTTTTGAAACTTATTCCCAACATAGGCACTTTTGTGAGGTTCGGAATAATTTTACGTTGGAGGGACGCTGGTTTTGCCAGCGTCTCCCAACCGAAGCAACAATTTTTTTTTTTGAAAACTTATGTATAAGAGACGTTGGTTTTGCCAGCGTCTCTTATACATATAAGTTTTATTTATTTTTTTATTTATTTTTTTAAAAAAAGAAATCAGTGTAAGCGTCTCTTACACTACACTTAAAAAAAAAATTGCCCAACCTTAATATACCAGCTCTTACGCTACATTCAAGCATAAGCAGCAAATATAATGCAACCAATCAATCACATCCGAGCGTTGGCAATTTTTTTTTAAAGTGTAGTGTAAGAGACGCTGCCCCTTTGTTGGGAATAAGTTGGTAAAATCAGCGTCTCTTCAACGTAAAATTTTTCCAAACCTCACAAGTGTGCCTATGTTGGGAATAAGTTTCAGAACGAGCCTACAATGAATTTTTTTTTAAAAATAAAGCCTACTTAAGAAAAAAAATTCATCAATCTTCGTATAAAATAGTTGTTGATTGCTGATGTCTCTATCATAATTAAACTTCTAATAGGAGAAATCGTATTTATTATGGTGTGTTGATGTCCACAAAACATACAATATAATAAAAGAAAATTATAGCTACATTTTAACATATACATTCATGATATAATATATATATATATAAGGGGAATCATCAAATAACAACGAGTTACTAGGAGACAATTAGCAATAATCCTTCACCATTGAGATTAGAAAAATGAACGCTCCAGATTAGAGTTTCATTAACAAAACGAATTATTCGTGTATCATACAATCCCTTCAATTTTGTTGTTGCTACTTGCTAAGGTATGTTTTTTACGTTTATGACATGCATTTGCCTTTTAATGTTCATGGCGTTTTTAAGCATGCATTTTCACTGATTTTATTTTTTGTTCAACGCATTTTCGATGTAAACTTACCATGAACATTTTGTATACAAAGTCATGAACATTAACGTTCGAGGCCATGAACATTTTACGTTCATTGCAATGACCATTAGTGTAGATCGTGTTCATTACATTTTTTTAATAATGTTCATTGTTGTGACCATGAACATTATTTTCAGAGCAAGAAACATTAGTGTTCGTGACAATGAACATTAAGAGTCATGTTAATGGTCATGAACATTATTGTTCATGAACATCAATAGCTAGATACTATCAGGAGCCCATGCGATATTAATTATAATATTATTGATAAATTACGATCATATTAAAATATCATAAATTTAACTTAAAATATTATCACACTTCTCAAACTCTCGTTCCTGTAATTAAGAAGAACGTCATCGGCTCATCCCGCATCAAATCCAGCTCTCCACCTCACTATCTTTTTTTTGCCGATATTTTCCTTGACTTTTTCTTCTTATCGACGATGACGTTCTCTTCATCGAAAGTAGATGTGTATGTACATATGTCAACTAAGGTATTTATAGGAGAGTGTAGGTCTTAGAAATATATCACCTTTGACGTGTATATATTACTTTGTATTCAAGAATGTCGCTACAAATAATTTTAGATTTTTTATCATCTCTTTTGACACTAAATTAAAACAAAACGAAAACAAAAAGGATTGTGTAAAACAAATATTTTATTCACACAAGGTTCAAAAAATACAAAACCAAGGCCTAAAACAAAAAATCAATGCATGTATATGTTCAATACGGATTGAATTGATTTCTTCAATCTACTACAATTATTAAATATATACGATATGATATGATAGGATAATTCACAAAAAAGGGGTGCAACTCGAATATGAGCAGGTTTATAGAAATCATGTACGAAAAAACTAATATTAATTAAAATATACATAAAAGTTTATTAAAAGGTACTTAAATATTTATGAAAGTTGTGATGCACATACACGTTTCTTATTCGAATCTTATTAAATTTCTCAACAAATGTTATTCAATTACATGAATATTTATCAACAAACATTTATAATTTTAGTAGTATATACTTTTCAAATTATTAGTAAACGATCACTATTCACACGTTTATATTATAATATATTCCAGTACATAACTTTTATCCTTTTAACTGAAGCGTTTATCAAGTTGATCGATAAACATTTTAAAATGGGACTACTGGGATTCTCCACAAATAGATAGTTTTGCATATAATCAATTTTTTCATAAACATAAGGAACATTGAACAACCGATCAAATGTTGGCATAGGAACGACATGTTCATATAAACATATGACCAGAAAGTATGTACACATGGTATATGGTCGTATGAGTATTAACATCCACTTTGCAGTCTTTGCTACTTAGGAAAATCTTATGAAAGATATGAGCGCACATT
Source organism: Oxyria digyna (assembly GCA_029168935.1). NCBI lineage: Eukaryota > Viridiplantae > Streptophyta > Magnoliopsida > Caryophyllales > Polygonaceae > Oxyria > Oxyria digyna. Next base: position 30,183,753 of record JAPVLV010000011.1, on the reverse strand, counting down.
TTCTTAAACATATGCGTTCATATACTAATACTCCGTATATGAATTGAACATGAATACAGTTTTTTATCTATGTATTCATAATGAACATGTACAATTTTCATATCCCAGCCACGTGAATGATCTTTTGTGCAGGTTTTTCATTTCCGAAACATATAATGTATACTCCTCCGTCCCCAGAAATTCTTCTCATCCTTAATTTTGACACTATTTACGTTTTAATAGAATCTTCGACATATATTCTAATATATAGGAAAAAATATAGTAATATGAGGTCTTGTTTGATTCGTCTCATCAAAAGCTTTAACAATATCAAAATTTTATAATTTTTATTAATGTGTATTTAAAGATATTAACGTTACAAAACGTGTCTCGGCGAATGTGCCGGAAAGAGATGAGAAGAACATTAAGGGACGGAGGGAGTATTTTATACCGTATAATATAAATAAAATAGAAGGGTTTATACTCCGTATCATGTAGCTCACTATGTTCAAAAAAATGTTTGATAAAGTTGTTAATTGGCACCAAATTAGAGTGTGTTTGTCAACACAATTTATAAAGACATTATTTCCAAAAAAGGGATTATGAGAGTTTGGAATTCGTGTTGAATAAAGGTTTTATAATACTCTCTCCGTCCCATAATGATCTTTCTGTTTCTTTTGGGCACATATGTCGATGTGCGTTTTGTATCGTTAATATCTCTAATTACAGTATAAATTAGTACTCCCTCCGTCCCTTTAAGTTCTTCCTATTGTGTACTTTGCACACGAATTAAGGCAAGTCTAATCAAAACAAGAGTGTAAGTAATGGCGCGGTAAATCATAAAATTCACCCAATAGGAAGTTTATTAGATGGAAAAAGGTTGATTTGATTGATAAAGTGTTGTTAAGATATGAATAAAATAAATAAAGTAAGGGTATAATGGGGAGAAATTAATGGATATAAATGGAAATAGGAAGAACTTAAGGGGACGCTCAAAACGGAAACAGGAAGAACTTAAAGGGACGGAGGGAGTAAAAATTATAAAAATTTAATATTATTAAAGTACTCGATAAAACGAATCAAACAAGATCACACATGACTATGTTTTTGTTTATATATTGACCGAAATTACGAAGATTCCCTTGAATAGTGAATAGTGTCAGGAGAGAGAAACAAGAAGATAATTATGGGACAGATGAATTATCATTTATAATGATTTTATCAATGATAAATGGGTAATGTACCAAACACATTTATATAAAATAAAGGCTTAAATTAAAAAATGTCTTTATAAATGACACAACCAAACATACTCTTAGAGCATCTACATCCATGTTACTCAACATGAGTAACATAACTTATTATTTTAATAGTAAAAAGTTTTTTATCCACAATCATGTTACTCATATCAAATAACATGTATTTTATCTTTATTTCCATTATATATATAAATAATATATTATATAGTCAATATGAATGTCAATATATAGATAAAAATAAATTAAATTTAGTTAACAAATAATTACAATAAAATTGTATGTAAAATGAATGATATAAGATATTTAATCAATAGCTTAGTAATGCAATTTTTCTATTGGACCACATAATCCACATGTTACTAAATTATTGGATGAGTAATGTCATATGTGTCATATTTACTCTTTGTTACTCTTGTCTTGTCTTGATTCAAACAAAATATATGACATTTCAATTTCATTTATTTTTAAAAACAAATACGTATTATTCTAAGTAACATGAGTAAAGATGATATGGAGTTTATACGGAAACCACGACGTTAACTGCGTTAACTAACTTTGGATATTTTGATATACGCCAAACTAAAATCCCAAATTGAGAGATTCTAGGTTATGACCTCTTCTTTGCCTTCGATGACTATTGACCTAGTCGTCAATTTCCTATTCAAACCAATCTCCAAAGACTCTTCTTCTCCATTTAATAGGGGTTATCTTCTCTTCTCCTCTCATTTGGTCCCTGACAGAAGGAAGAATCAATCGATCGATCATCGGCGTTGTTAGCATCCGAGAGGAAGCAAATCAAATATGGATTCGATAATGAACAAGGTTGGATCCTACTGGGTTGGTCAACGCGCAAATAAGGAGCTCAATTCCGTCGGAGACGATCTCAACGTGAGTTCTTGTTACCCCCTCTGCATTCAGGATTAGGGTTTTAGGTCAAATCCGGAATTTATGCTTGAATTTCTTTGTTAATTTCCTTTCTAGCTTCAATTTATGATTATGCCTTGGTTTTTACATTTCTGTATGTTCTGTTCTGTTCTTCAATATTGAAAATTTATGTTGTTGTAATCAGAATCTGTCAAGCAGCATTGGAGATGGTACAAAATGGCTAGTCAACAAACTCAAAGGTTTGCCATCACTATTAGTAATATCCTTTGGTTAAATTTTCATTACCTAGTCTTAATCATGTTGACATTGTAGGAAAGATGCAACAACCATTGCCTGAGCTTCTAAAAGAGAACGACATACCGGTTGGAATCTTCCCTCGTGATGCTACACATTACGAGTTCGATGAGAATACGAAAAAGCTGACGGTATACGTACCTCAAATCTGTGAAGTGGGGTATAAGGATTCATCTGTTTTGAAATTTGCCAATACAGTTACTGGGTATCTTGAGAAAGGGAGGCTAGCTGACATAGAAGGAATGAAAACCAAGATTATGATCTGGGTTAAAGTAACCTGCATTTCTACTGAAAAGTCCAAGTTTTATGTTACAGCTGGGATGAAGAAGTCTAGAAGAAGAGACGCTTATGAGGTTATTCGTGCTGGAATTGAGGTTGAGAAGTTTTGAAGATGATGGAGATTTAATGGATTGCTTATGCAGATGACCTCAAGGATTGTATGTTGTAACCATAGAAGGGTATGTGTTGGTGTAAGAATGCATTTCAGAAAGGAAATACCTGCTTGTTTTGTCTTGCTGGATTTATAAATTCATAATGTTCCACTGGTGAATTTTATTGTGCATAAGATTTTGAGTGCCTGCTTCATTTACAAAGCTCTTTGTTGCCAAATTATGTTGGTCAAATTTATATACTCTTTTTTTATGTTTGAAGATCCTTCAGTATCTGAATCCCTGAAATGGTAAATAAACATGCAGATGTTCATCATTGTAAAAAATCTTTATAGCCTTTTAATCGTTGTTCATAAGTTTTGTAGCCTTTTAATCGTTGCTCAGCAAATGTGGCACTATCCAACAAGCATAGTAGACAACACTATATAATATCCATGTCGTATATAAGAAGTTTTATTTTAGCAAGCAAACAGAAGACTTATTATTACAAATAAATCAAACATAAATCCTCGTCACGAATGATCTTGAAGAAATCTTTGAAAAGGAAAATTCTTGTAATCTTTGACATGAAGGCATTTCGAAGATCCAAAAGTTCTTGATTTGACGAATTAGAGTTCCACTTTATAATAGTTGAACGTAGATCTTCTATGTCGAACTCTCGAGGGGCCAGAAAATCTCTACCAGCATAATTAAAATGTACATGTACAATATAATTAAAAGTTTGTATATTCTCCGAAAATAATTAAAAGGGAGGATTTATGCATTGTTTCGATGATATAATTGAAATATACAATAGATTTTTTTTTTGTCTTTGGCAGAGTCATGGAGTTAAGAAAGCTATATGTCGTACAATATTTACGATTTTTCTAGGGCATAGGATAAACAACTTATAATGGAAATAAATGCAAAATATTTTGATTATGAGTTATAATTTTTGTTGCTATGAGTTTATATTTCTTCTATGTAGGAAAAGAGATTCTATTACAAGTAAACTTAATATGTGCTCTTAAGGTATAAGTTAGAAAAACCGTACTAAAATTTATGTTATCGGTGTGACCAAAAAATATTTACTATCAAGATTTAAAAAGGACAAGTTACTATAATGATGGAACAAAGTAAGAAAATTCTCTATAACTTGTTAGCCTACTTTTTTTTAAGAGAAAATACATTATAAGTTAGTATATAATGAGTTAATGACTAAAATAAGAGTGTGTTTGGCAACACAATTTATAAAGGCATTGTTATTTATAATGGTATTATTTCCAAAAAAAGGATTATGAGAGTTTGAAATTCGTGTCGAATAAAGACTTTATAATACCATTTATAATGACTTTATCAATGATAAATGGATAATGTACCAAACATATTTATATAAAATAAAGGCTTAAATTAAAAAATGCTTTTATAAATGACACACCCAAACATACTCTAAGTCTTACCAAACAAAGCTTCAAGTTAACTCTATCCTTCCTAACAATTCAGCTCTACAATAATATTATATCGAAACACGAGCTCCACACCTAACTAGTCTGTTCAAATCTCCTACAAATCCAATAGGGTTATTTATCGAAAATCAGTCGTATGATGACCTACTTTGCGATTAATCACCCCTATGTTGCAATATTACCGGAAACCACCCGTATAAACACCTCCGTCACTCAACGACCACCCGTCACTAACTTCCGTTAAATACTTATGCCACGTGACATATTATATTATTTTTATTTTTATGAAATTACAAATCACACCTTTAAATTCTTGTAATGACATTTTTTTCATTCCTTCAAATGTTGGACTGTTTGTATAAATATTGAAAAAGTAATCAAACCCCTAAATCATCATCTTCCCCAAAATCTCAAAATCTCACCAAGAACACCAAGAACCCTCGTTCACATATCCAATGGCTCACATAAACCAAAAACTCCCAAATAAATTAAAAAACCCTAATTCATTTATCTGTCTATCTAGTCTCTCCTCTTCATCAAAAACGTGTTTCTTCTCTGCAGCCTCCAATGGCTTCCTCCATCTGGGTTCCTGCATTCCTCTTTGAGCAACCTCCATCTGCGTCCTCTCTTTCCTCTCCCCCCTCTCCCACCTCCATCAACTCCTCTCTCAATCTCCTTGATTCGCCTTTCCAGATCTCCTCCGTAGGCACAACGCATTCTAGATCTCCTCTTCCCTAGATCTGTTCCAAAAAATCAGATCTCTCCCTAGCTCTTCGATCTCTTCTCATGAACCCTAGAACCAGGTGAGCGGTGGATCAAAGAAATTTTGCGCCTCTCTTCCACATGAACCCTAGAACCAGGTAAGCGGCAGATCTGAGAATTTTGCGCCGCTCTTCCCCACTCTGATATGGAGCCTTTTACGCTGTTTCCAGGTCCTGGGTTTTACGCCACTGTTTTGGGGGTCTAAGATTTGGAGGTTGAATGAGTAAAACTAGGCGGATATGGAGCCCTAGAAGAGCGTCGATCTGGAGCCCTAGAAGAGCGTCGATCTGGAGCCCTAAAAGAGGGATGAAGATTGATGAAGAATGTTGATTTCATATCTGATAATTGATTTCATATCTGGATCCCTAAACCAGGTGTTGAAAGAGATCGATTTCATGGAAGCAGATGAATTTTAGACCTTCACTGTTAATTGATTTCATATCTGATAATAGGGGATTCTTTTTTGTTTTACTCCAAGTCTGTAATTCTAAAAAGCTTCTTGTAATTCTTTCCAATGAAGAAATTTTGATTCGTTGTCCAAATTTCGATCTGTAATCATGAAAAGATTAAAGCTCGTGGTTATTTCTTATTCAATAATAATATGATTTCATCTGAAAAAGTTAGAGGCGGGCGCATCTGAAAAACTTAGAGGCGGGCGCTTTGGGTTTCAGATTTGTGAAGGGTTCTTGGTGTTCTTGGTGAGATTTTGGGTTTTGGGGAAGATGATGATTTAGGTTGGTGTTCTTGGTGAGATTTTGAGTTTTGAGGAAGATGATGATTTAGGAGTTTGATTACTTTTTCAATATTTACACAAACTGTCCAACATTTGAAGGAATGAAAAAAAATTTCATTACAAGAATTTAAAGGTGTGATTTGTAATTTCATAAAAATAAAAATAATATAATATGCCACGTGGCATAAGTATTTAACGGAAGTTAGTGACGGGTGGTCGTTGAGTGACGGAGGTGTTTATACGGGTGGTTTTCGGTAATATTACAACATAGGGGTGGTTAATCGCAAAGTAGGCCATCATACAGGTGGTTTTCGGTAAATAACTCAATCCAATAAACATTGCAATATATCCTCGACTCCATGCCCTCCCTGGAATCTCCCAAGCGCCCCAAAAGCCCCAAACCCAAAAGCTTCACCTTTTCCCCAAATCGAAAACCTAATATCCCAAATCCGATATCTCTCACTTCAATTAGCTCAAATTTCTGCTACAAACTTCTTATTACAGTACTTCTTTGGGCTCTATGGGGGCGCAATCGAGGAAGAGGGCTTCGGGAGGAACGTCTGCGTGGAGTGGTCGTTTTCCTAGGGTTCCAGTATCGAAACTCTACTACGAGATCTGTATTCACCAAGTCACTGCCACTCGAAGCAAGGGCTAATTTGAGGAAGAAGCCAACCATCGAACCGCATGTAGCCTGGTGCGAAGCCACTCTGGGATGGCTCAATCCGTGGCCATGGAGGAAGGAAAAAAAATGCTCAGATCGGCTCTGGGAAGGCTCTGTGCGAGGAAGCCGGGCGAGATTTCGAGGTTATCACCCAGATGGACCAACAATGGAGGTCGAAGATAATCTTGTATGGCTGTCTTTACCCAAAGCATCAACAATCCGAAGGATCCCTGTGCCTTTACAGGTTTGAAACCCTCTATCACCTTATGTTTACCCCTTTGTTCATCTCCTTTAAAATTATCTGGTATCCGGCACACTACTATATATATGCATACTCAATAACCCGTAATCCACACTATTCTCTCCATCCTCTATATATCTCCTCTCAATACCATTCTCGAAATCAAAAAGTCTTTAATTCCATGGCTAACACAAAAAAACCCTTTGCTGAGGTCCTATGTTCAACAACTAGAACAAGTGAACAAGAGGAACAAAATGGCAACCTCCCTAACACCGGAAGAGTTACAACCTCCAACCAAAAAGATAGCCTCACCCAAAATAACCCCAACATAGTGGTAGCTAAAGCTAGGCATGATGCCACCCAAGCAAACTATGTAAGAGTATCTCTGAAAAATCCTAGCAAGAGTTCCGATGCTCCTAAGACCAGCAGGAAGGAAACCGATAGCTCAGCTAAGAGAGCTAACCAAGATGGAGGGAGCTCTTTGTCTCCAGACAGCAGCAACAAAGGAACCTGCTCTAGGGCTAAGGTGTCCACCACCAAAAAACTGAACTGTCTAGAGGATACCAACAAGGAAGAAGGCCATATCAGTAGCCACACCCACAACAAAAGATGCTCAAACAAAAACAACAAGGAAGAAAATGCTGAGGGGTTTAAGGAGGAACCAAACCCTACCACTACCAGGAAAGCCTCAACAAAGGAAAAAGGTAAGTGCTACTCCCTCCAATATAAAATGGAGACCAATAAAAAATTCTGGAATTCAAGGAACAAGCACACAAATCGAACAACAGAGATCAATAAACTCGTCACTAACAAATTAAATTGGTAGTGGCCAATGAATCCTCTACAGCACCTTATGGCTTATTCTATACTTGATAACTGGAGATTAGTCTATCTTCTTCCTGAGTTAGTAATCTTTCCTTGTAATGTAGCTTTCTTGCTGCCTGATGAAACCAGTGGTAATGCCTTTATGGCTGTTGCCTTCAATGAAATTAATTTACTTGCTTACTTCTACCTCTTACATTTACAACTTGTTTATGAACTGCCTACTCTTTATTCCTTGCACTTCCTTAAGCCTTATTATATATGCCAACAACTGTTAAATCAACTACTAACTGGATACTCTACAATTACAGGAACCAAATGTAACATACAACAAGGAACCAGAGACAAAAACAAAAAGGGGAACAAGTTGTACAAATTCAGGACTCATGGAAACAAAGAAAATGTTAAGAAAGAAATTCTGAACTGGTACTCATTACAGATTTATTTGTGCCTTAACAGCAATGTATGTAACTGGACTGCTGTGGTGACCAAGCCATTGATTAGGCTTGGGTTTTCTGTACATAACAACACAGGGACCATCTCACATGGAAAAATGAACAAAGTGCAAATAGGTCATGGAAATTTGTTCCAAAAACAAAGGCCCAACAAATTCCACCATACCAAACTACACATACTCTTCGTTAAAAGAAATAAGTTGAACCCATTAACATATGCCCTCAACACTGACAATCCGAGCAGTGAACAAAACAAACAGCATGGGTAATGGAGAAAATAATATAGATAAGAAAGTACCAAATAACAAGAGCTCTAGAACTAGTAGAAAAAAAACTAAAAATTGTACACCAACAAATACTCATGTATCCAACAACACAATTAGAATGTATAAACACCAATCTCGCCACGAAAATAGTCATCTATGAAGATTGCACTATGGAATGTCCGAGGCATAGGACGGAAAAATGCGTGGCTAGACATTGATATTTTCTGCAAGATTCACCACATTCAGATGATGGCTCTTGTGGAAACCAAATCACAAAATATACCAGATGAGAAAATATGGAAAAAAGCAGGTTTCGACCATATGGCTTGCTCTCCGGCAATAGGTTACTCGGGGGGTATTATAGTGGTTTGGAAAGAGTTCCAACTACGAAACGAGGTCATCCAATTACACACAATAGATAACCGATTTATCTCCTTCAACTACATTGACCACGAGAACAGTTCCGAAATATACATTATATTTGCATATGCACCTCCACAAGAAAGGGATAAAGATTCATTCTGGAATGACATAAACAGATTCATCTCTACCATTAGTATCCCTTTCCTAATAATGGGTGATCTTAATGACATACTCACCGGTGAAGATAAGGAAGGAAGAGCTATACCAAACCAAGGAAAACTTAGAAGACTGAATGAGTTTGCGAATGCAAATGATCTTGTGGATCTACCAACATCAGGAAACAAATTCACATGGAGAAAATCCAGAACCCAAAAAAATACTATTAGGGAAAAATAAGACAGAACAATGGTACAACACCAGATCATGAGTTGGTATCCTCTAATAAATACGAAAAATCATGCCTTCTCCTCATTTGATCACTGCCCTATATCCACAGATATATCAAACAATATAAGCATCCAAGCTCAACCTTTCAAATTTGAAATGATGTGGACTAAAAGAAAAGACTTTACTAACTTGGTGCAACAAGTCTGGAGGAGTGAATTCCAAGGAAATGTTCAAACTCACAAAAAAAACACAACTACTTAAATCAAAGACTAAGGAATGGAACAAAACTAGATTTGGGAATATTTTTGAGCAACTAAAGAAAGTTGAAGAATAACTCATCAAAATCCAAACAACACCGGTTGACTCTCTGTTGGATAATCTAAACAAAGCAAAATAATCTTATATGTAAAAAACAAAATATTTTATCATTCCAGAAATCGTACTGGAATCAGAGAGCAAAAACAACCAAACTGAAATATGGTGATGCTAACACTAAATACTTTCACCGAGTTGCCTCGGGGAAAAGAGCAAGGAAGAATATTAAAGAAATTACTACTACAGAAGGTACATTAATTCTAGGACTGGAGAATATCAGACAAGAAATCAAGAACGACTTTACCAAGAGATTCACGAAACAACACATCGATCAATACTATTTTAAAAAATAGCAAACCTGAAATTTCAAGCAGTGATAACTCCGAACTTACAAAAAATGTAACCAATGAGGAAATCTTCTAGGCCATTAAGGACATCCGAGAGGATAAAACATCAGGTCCAGACGGAATGCCCTCTGGCTTCTATAAAAAATATTGGGACATAGTTGGACCAGACCTAATTAAAGCCGTTAAAAGCTTTTTTCATTCTGGAAAAATGCTTAAACAAATTAACCACACCTTCATCACCTTAATACCAAAGAATGAGAACCCCCGAAGCACCAACCACTACAGATCAATCAGCCTTTGTAATACGGTCTATAAAGTTATCTCTAAAATAATTACAGAAAGAATTAAGAGGGTCATTCAAAAAATTGTTCACCCTCTCCAAGGGGCTTTTGTTAAAAATAGATCCATACAGGACAATGTACTAATTGCACATGAAGTGTTCCACTCTTTCAAAACAAAAACTGGGAAAGACGGATGGCTAGGGTTGAAGCTAGACATGGAGAAAGCGTACGATAGGGTTGACTGGTCATTCCTTCTCCAAACCCTTAAAAAATTCGGCTTCTGTGACCAATTCATTGATTGGATAAAAGAATGCATCCAATCAGTATCTTTTTCGGTACTAGTTAACCAAGGACCCACTGACCAATTCTTCCCAAGCAGGGGCCTCAAACAAGGAGACCCACTGTCACCATTTCTTTTCATAATCAGTGCTGAAGTTCTCACTCGAAACCTACAAATGGCGGCTGACCAACAAAGAAACCCAATAGGAATCAAGATTACTAGAGGAGGGACTAAAATTCCCTTTCTCGCCTTTGCAGATGACATAATCATCTTCTCGGATACAAAACTATCAACTTGCCAAACAATTAAAAACATTATTGATGACTATTGCTCTCTCTCAGGACAGTTAGTCAACTTCCACAAATTAGCCTTCCAAGTAACAACGAACACAAGTAACTCAGCTAAATCGCATATACAACAAATTTTCCAGGTCAACCAATCAACAGCTCTAGAGAAATACTTAGGATGCCCCATAATCAACGAACAAGTCACCCAACACACCTTCTTCCCAATAGTAGAAAAATCAAGTCAACAACTAACAAAATGGAAAGCTAACTCACTTTCTATGGAAGGTAGAAAAGTATTAATTAAATCAAACTTAACCGCTCAACCCAACTATATTATGCAAAGTTTCATGCTACCAGACAAAACTCATAAACAACTTGACAAAATCAATCGTAAATTTTACTAGAATAAAGGCGAAAACCAGAGACCAATGATTCGGTGGAATGATATCTGCAAGCCTAAGGACAAAGGTGGTCTAGGGCTGCGTAACAGTAGAGACAAGAATGTAGCCTTACAGATGAAACTACTATGGAAGATACTAGCAGAACCCAATAACATCTGGGTAACAATTACAAGTGAAAAATACCTGAAAGGAGCAAATATTATCAAGTATAAAAAACCAAAAGATAAGAAAGCATCATGGTAATGGTCACAAATGACTAAATTAATCCCAGAATTCACAAAAGGCCTTATTTGGAAAGTAGGAGATGGGCAAACAATAAAATTTTGGGAGGATAACTGGTACCCAGAAAAGCTAATTGATCAAATATATACAGAGGAACCTATCAATGATCAAGAGAACATAGCCGCGTTCCTCTGTGAAGATAGAAGCTGGAACATTTCCAAGCTTAGGAAATACTTTAATGAGCAATCTATCAAAAAAATAATATCTTACCCAATTCCTATAAACCATATCCGAGACAGATTGTACTGGAAAGCAAGCAAAAATGGATGGTTCTCTACGCGTAGCGCTATTGATATGCTATACGAGAATAGAGATCTTCAACCATCCTACAACGAATGGATCTGGAAACTAGATATAGCACCAAAAGCTAAAACTTTCCTCTGGAAAGTCACAAAAGATATCCTACCAACTCGGGTGAAACTAGTTGAAAGACATACCCCAATTACTACCAATTGTCCTAACTGCAATAACTGTTATGAAGATATCCACCATTTTCTCTTTAAATGCAATATAACATGCCAAGCCCTGACAAATATAATGATTCCTATACCAATATACTAGACGAAATCTATGATGAGGAATGCTCAACCATAGCATTACTAAATAAATTAAGAGAAAAAGCAACCAAAAGTGATATTGAACAAATCACTATTATTTGGTGGTCCTTATGGTTTTATCGAAATAAGAAGATTTTCAACGAAACTGAATTTAACAAACTACCAAACATAATTCAATTTATCAACCAACATAGAATAGAATGGGCTAAATCAAAAAAAGAAATGGAAGAAGATGGAAACGAACCCGCACTAACCAAAAAACCCACACGAAGGAAAAGGGCAAAAATCAAATGGACTAAACCATTAAACAACTATGTCAAACTAAATGTTGACGCTTCTGTCCCATCAAATGAACCTGCATCATTTGGCACCATCATTCGAGACCACTTGGGGAAACCTATCCATATGGAAAATGGTAACCTTGGATTCGTCTCACCTCTTACTGCGGAAGCCCTCGCAATGCACATGGGCATCCGAGCGGCTATCCAACTTGGAATCTCTCACATCGAGATTGAAGGTGATAATCTTCACCTTATTAAGGCCTTAAACGGCGTGTGGGCTTGCCCATGGGAAATTGACTTATTTGTTTCAGACATTAATCTTGACTTGCGACATTTCCTATCTTATCGCATTTTTCATGTCTTTAGGGAGATTAATGGAGTGACGGACCATATTGCAAAAATGAACCACTTCACCCAATCACCCGATTTGGCATCCTATCCAGATCTCCATGATCTCGTCCTTCGAGCGTCGTGTGTTTCTCGGTAAATATACTCCCCTAAACGCTTTCCTAATAAAAAAAAACAAAAACAAAACAAAAACAAAGCTTCAAGTTCCAAATGCACATGAGAAAAAAGAAAAAAGAAAGAAAAAAAGAGAATATATAGTTGGGGGCCTGGGCCAAAGTTTCCGTAATTGGGCCAATGGGTCTTGGGTCAATATAGATCATCATGGGCCAAACCATTGCTCCAGAGTCCAGAAGAGACAGTCAACAAGAAGAAAACTCCTTCAATCATTGCCAACCACGTAACGTTCTAGCATCTACTTCTCCATTAGCCCGTCCACACCTGACCTTTCATTAATCTCACGCGCAAAGAAGAGCGTGTAAGTGCTTCTACTCATACAGCTCTCAGAATTTGCCACATGTCGCAATGGTTTAGCGCGTGAGTTATCGCCAATAAATAAGAGCGTGATGTATAATAAATGGAAAGTTATTGATTTTTCTAGAAAACAAAAAATATAAAGGTGGAGCGGATATTTCTCTAGGGTTCTATCCTCCACGAGGTCGCCACACGCCTCTTTCGACTTTTTCATCTTGACCGTCCAGCTCTTATCTCATCTGACGGTCACAAATTCATCTACACCCATACTCATACCACTTGTGTGGTCTCCTCTCGCTCACCTTCTTCCATAAATTCCAATCCCACACTCCCAAATTCTTCATCAGCTTTGATAACCAAAAACAACCTTTCTTCAATCTCTCATTCTCTCTATATCCTTGAATCTGTCGACTTCTCGACCGATTACTCTCTCTACCTAAGAAAAATGTCTCTCGGAGCAGTTTCACCGCTTTCTCTGTCCGGCACCGGTGTCGAGAGGATCTATGCGAGTCCTCTGCTGATGAACTCGCGCTCTTGCTTCTCGATTTCTGAGATGTCGAGCTTCGGTCGCAAAAGGTTGGGAAATGGCGGTGGAATGGTAGTCGCTGCTCTGGCTGAGGGAAACAGCAACAGGCCTCTAACCGGCTTGGTTTTCCAGCCGTTTGAGGAGGTCAAGAGTGACAGCTTCGTCGTGCCGACGTCAGGGAACGTCTCTCTTGCGCGTCAGGGGTACGCGGACGAGTGTGAAGCCGCCATTAACGAGCAGATCAAGTAAATTTCTTCGCACTTTTTGCTGATGTCAGTTTATTTGTATTGTTGTTTTATTCTGAGCTCATTTTTCAGTAATACTTGTGAATAAGATATTTTCACTCTAGAGCTGGTCAGTGATTAAGTTTTATATTCTATTCTCTGATCTATAGTACTACGTATAAATCTAATCTGGCGCAGGATCTATTGTATGGTATGATTTTTTATTCTCCATGACCAGATCTAGACTGAACCTTAGAAATATAATTCATTATTCTGTTTTATCAAAATGATATGTGTGCAGTGAGACTGGGGACGAACTGTATATATAAGAACTACGGAGTATATTGATTGATACTTCAGAAATTAAAATCTGCATCCATAAGCAAAATAGACTGGGGAAGAACTGTCTGGAAGTAGTTCTTCTCAACTCTACTACATATGTGTAATGAATTAGAAGAGCAGGTAGAATTTAGAACTGGCAGGCACATTGCATGAATCTCATAAATACAGGAGGTCGGATACTCGGATGTTTACCTATTCGAAGTAACTGCACACCATGAGAACATGGCGCTTCTTGCTGCATTAATAACCGTTCCTGGCCCCTATCATTTTACGTTTCTCCTCAATTCAAACATTATAACAATTGTTATGAAATATGTTCTCTTATGCTGTAATGAAAATCAAGATTTAGAAGCTTTACATTTTGCTACACTGGAAATGGAATTGATTGCTCTGCCTAATTGTGTTGGTCTGTTTGTTTTGACAGTGTGGAGTACAACGTGTCCTATGTGTACCATTCACTCTTTGCCTACTTTGACAGAGACAATGTTGCTCTTACGGGCTTAGCCAAGTAAGCAAGCAAAAAAGAACTTTAAAGTATTTGATAAATGAGAATAATGTTGTAACTTTCTTGTCATGATGTCTTTATTGAAATTAGATTCTTCAGGGAGTCAAGTGACGAAGAAAGAGAGCACGCTGAAAAGTTGATGAAATATCAGGTACTTCCGCTCATTTTCACTCCCACAAACCATTGATTATCTATATTAAGCTTCAAATTCACTGAGTATACATGTTTTTGGTTGTTATTAGAACATGAGAGGAGGAAGGGTAAACCTGCATTCCATTCTGATGCCTCCTTCAGAGTTTGAACATGCTGAAAAGGGAGATGCCCTATATGGTGAGTGTGCGGATAAAAAAAGTATTTAAGATATTTGAAATATGGATTGTACTAATCATTTTTTTATAGTATTTTAAATTCTTCATGGTATAAAATAGCAAGTGTTGGTGTGTTTTGTATTGCTAATTAGTCTTTGAATCTTGTTTCAGCAATGGAACTGGCATTGTCTCTGGAGAAGCTCACAAATGAGAAGCTTCTGAATTTGCAGAGAGTAAGGATTACTACCTCAGCTGTTCTTGTTTCTTACATTTAAGTATTTGACCAAAACTGTCATTCTCCAATATGCCACTGTTAGATGTCACTCATCATCATGAACGAATACCAATTCATCATTGTATCCCCATCTGTTGGTTTAGCCTTAAGTTCATACCTCTTGTTGTTGCCATTGTTCAACAGGTAGCTGAAAAAAACAATGACGTCCAGTTACAAGAGTTTGTTGAGGGCGAATTTTTGACTGAGCAGGTATTATCTTGCTAAACTTTCACCGAGCATTCTTCATACACAAGCTTCAAGTTTGATATCAACATTTGGACAATTGAATGAAATTTGACTGCTCTTATGATATTTATTTTCGTGGATTAGATTGAAGCAATTAAGAAGACTGCTGAGTATGTAACTCAACTGAGAACAGTCGGAAAGGGGCATGGTAAGATCACTTGCACGCTACACATTCCTTGCCAAAAAACTGCATAGAATTGTTAGAACTAATGACTATTAACTTGTGTTTGCAGGAGTCTGGCACTTTGACCAAATGCTCCTTGGCGGTGGCAACTGAGCATTATAAAAACATTCCAGCTTATCTGAATAATATCTAGAATGCTATTAGAAGTTGTGTCTGAAGTAGTGAATTAATTGTGACTTGCAGTGTGTGTTCGTCAGTGTGCAGTTGCATATGTTCTTCCATACATTGTGATATCTGCCTTGAAGCCTAAACTGTATTTTTTAGACTTACTCAAGCTGGAAACCTCTTGCTTACTTTCTCTGTGTTCTATTTTTAATAATTGCCTTTGGTTTTCTCAGATGAATGCTGACACCTTATACAAAACATCTCCATATAACGGTTCTTTGTTAAAATAAACTAAATCCCATTTCTTGTAGGAAATGGGAAATGCAATTGGGTCTAGAGCAGAAAAAACATGCTTGCTTTGAGATTATAAATAGGATGACAATAAACTATAGCTGCAAGATTCTGTTATGAACTTGAAACACTATCCATCTACAGTTCTACACTTATATGACAATGAAAAGGTGCAGAATCACAAAGAGAACTACAGTACAGACAGCTCTACATTCAAATAGACGAACTTAGATTCAACCCATAGCAAAGGAAAAATAGAAAAGGGAATATATCAAATTGTGCTTCTACTCTGAAAATGGTGTTGCTTGCTAGTCGCGAATGGCGGATTGTATGAGAATGGAGGCTTCCTCAGACTCCGGTGGCTCGCTCTCTGCTCAGACCACAAAACCCTAATTCAATAATGAATTCATAGGAAGGCATTTCACAGCAATCAGATTTAGTTGGATACCTGAAATATGTGATACTATTCTATCAATGACTCCACCGCCATCATCGTTATCCTGCAACTTGACCGTTTCTTGGCCATCAAAAACCTCAGCACCGAGGGAGTTGCGAGCTCTAGGAGAGGTCAGATTGGAGATGAGATTCTGAAAGATGCCTCCACTACCACCTGATTTGTCTTCTTCTCCGACGACACTGTCCTTTGTTTCATTGTTTTCACCGCAAACCTTGCTCAATAGTATTTGCTTTATTAAACCACGACTGCTCCCTCCACCACCAGCTTCCGCTTCTGATTCTGATCCTGATTCTTTGGTTGTATTACCTGGGGAATTCTTCAAGGTATCGGTTTCCATCCTAATCGAATCGTCTTCCATTGTTTCTTCCTGTAGGCTGTATCTGTTGGGGAACGGTTGGTTTTTTTTTCGGATTTGTAGCCCTTCTTCGGCTTTATATAACTGTTGACCTAACGCGTCTAATATTGGTCTTATCTGCTTCGGCTTCATCTCAAAACAAAAGATTAACGTAAAATATAGAGAGGAAATTTCCGGTCATAACAAAGATTAACTTAGGAAAAACGAAGCTTCTACGTTCACAAATAACAAGTTAATATTCAAAATTTGAGAAGTAAATTTTATAATGTAGGCGATAAATTTTTTTGGGTCATTTTGAGAAAATAATTAAAAAAAATCAAAGTTCGCAGTAATTAAAAGTATGTCACCGCGTTCCTCACTTAAAACGTTTAAAAAATTTTGTGGACTATATTATAAACAATATCATTCAGAATACGAACATTGACGGATAATATGTGAACAAGATCTGTTCGTTTTTCCTCATTAAGAGTTATTTGGATCTGAACTTTCCTTAAATATATCAACATAAAATAATTTGAAAGATTAGCACCGTCCAAAGCTTTCTTTTTCTTTTGGTGTCCAAGAAGAACGTCTGAAGATATCTGACATTCACCGCCTTTTTTTTCTAGGAAAGTTTTATACAGTGGACTTAGCTGCTACACAAAACTAGAAGACATTTATGAGACCCTACAATTCTGCAGTATATAGTTGCACCATTAATATGCAGCATTATGACCTTGAATCGGGCAGCTATGATTAATAAATGCATCCACGTAAAAAAACGTAAAGAAAACAAACACATACACTGCCTTAAACTTCACTCCTCCAAAATATTCCAGCTCCAATCACCTTTATTATAACTGTACAAATCTGCACTTTGTTCTTCAGAAATCACATCAAAGAAGCTCAGCAAAAATGGGTTCTTCCAACAATCTTCTCTTAATCTTCTGTTTCCTTGTTGTCCCCATTCTCTTCTTCGCCTTAGATCCATCCAATGCACAAACTGAAGATGAGAAGGTTAATCTAACAGTCTACTATGAAACTTTATGCCCATACTGTTCTTACTTCATTTCTAATGATCTCGTCAAAGTCTTCACCGATGGGCTTCTCCCCATCGTCCGCTTAAGACTCGTTCCCTGGGGAAATGCCGGGCGCAATTCCACTGGATCATTCCAATGCCAGGTTTTATCTTCAGACTTGTTAAATTATATTACACATGTGTTTTTGCAAGAATAGAACCAGAAAAAGAAGCTTTTGTTGTTGTTGTTGATTTGTAGCATGGAGAAGCAGAATGCTTGCTGAATACAGTTGAAGCCTGTACAATTACTGCATATCCTGATGTTGTAAGCCCCTTTTCCATCCTCTCTTAGGGCAAGTTTGGTACAATAACATTGTGTTAAATTGTGATCACAGAGAGAAACAACACCAAACGGGGACTTGCTAAAAATCGAATATGATCATATTACTTGTTAACAGAATTTTTTTTGTATTATGGGATGAAATCAGCTTTTGTGTACAGTTTTTTCATTTATCTCGGTAATAATTAAGACAGTTAATAATAGAATTTTGGTTGAGGGCGCAGGAAACTCATTTCCCGTTCATCCAATGCCTAGAGAGATTGTCTTACCAGGATAGAGAATCCGAGTGGCAAGATTGCTTTGGAGCAGCATCATTAGATCCTCAACCTGTATATGATTGCTACAACAATGGAAATGGAAGACAGGTTTCATAAATTCCCCTTGGCATATAATTTCATAACATGAAACTGTAAGCACTGCTCACCAGAAAGTTATTTTAATGTAGTGTTTCAATATGAACAGATTGAGCTACAATATGAATACGAAACAGATAATTTAAACCCGCCCCATGAATACGTGCCTTGGGTAATCGTCAACGACCAGCCTCTAGAAGAGGTTAGCATTTTACTTACTGTGCAGTAATGTGATTCCACAAAATCTAATTAAAATGACTATTTATTGACAAATGCAGAACTACAAGAACTTTGTGGACTACGTTTGTAAGGCTTACAAAGGTGAAGGCATTCCAGAGATTTGCAATTCATCCCAAAGGGTCATCCCATATGAAATAGAAGAGGTTGATTCAGAAAAACAGGTCTGCTATGTAGGAAAGCCGATGAAGGATCAATCATTTGTTTCACCAGAGAGTCTACCTTGAAAGATAGAAAGATCCGAACACACAAAACTAGTGAAAGAAAAATGTTGTTATTTTTGCAAGATTCAATGTACAACAGATACAAAATGTAAACCAGTTTTAATTTTTCTATTTGAAGGACAATCAAGCCAAGTCCTCCATTCTATTTGTAAAACAGACATCAGCTTGGCTTTTTGGCTACAGATTGATTACAGTAAGCAAGAGGCAGAGAGAGATTACATATAAGCCTTTGGTCATTCAGAAGTCAAACGATCATTTTTCAATCTCAAATTAGACAATGTCTTTCCAAAACCATAATAGCAACATAATACACCAGTACTAGTTGAGAACTGGATAGAAGATTACATAGAAGCATTTGGTCGTTCAGAAATCAGAAGTCAAACAAGCATTTTTCAATCTCAAACTAGACAATGTCTTTCCAAAGCCATTATATATAGCAACATAATACACCAGTACTAGTTGAGAGCTGAATAAAAGACTACAAACTGAATCACAGTCATCATCATATGGAGTGCATTTCCATTAAGATACAGAAAAAAATTCAAAGAGATATCGAAAAGCTACAAACCACCAGATCATCAGTCCATCTTCTCCCAAAGGTTGTTACAGGTGTCATAAGGGTCTGCAATCATAGAACCAATTTCGAACTTGTCCGCCACCTTTTTATCCCTCTTTACTATATCTATTCATCAGTAGTAAGGTTAGGCAAGATTGCAAATGAATCAAGGTGCATCATTCAAAGATATTGAATACAGAAGAGAAAGGAAACCAAATAATTTGAATATGTATAACATAGTGTTTAGCATTACACAAGGATACATCCAGATATGTTGGAACCACTGTCCAGATTTGGAATGATGTTGGTGACAGAAACATAGAATGAAAGTTTTGAACTGCATTACAACAATAACTTGATTAGCTTCTGCAAACCGAAGAAAAGAAAGAAGAAGAAAAAACGATAATCAAGAGAATGCATAAACAGTCACTGTCATTAGGAACATAAAGTTAATGATAACCTGTATCTTTCTTACTGTTCTTTTCAGAAACAGACTGAATGTTCAATTGAGTTAGGACATGAAAAATAGAGTAATATCATATTGACCAATGAAGTGAGAGCAAACAGTCATAGAATTAATTCGACGATGTTCAGTTTAGTAGTTTACTACTTGCTACTTACCGAGCCTTAGTAGCATCTAGTTCTAGTTTCTTCAGATTTTTCCTCCTTTCTTCAATCGAAATCCTTTGCTGGTCTAGTTCATCAATCTGCTTCTCAATTTCTGTGTTTAGACAATATGAAAAGACTCAAGCCCACATAAATGAAGATTTTCTTGAGCTTATCGAATAAGAATGGAAAATCATACTACTTGCATAATCAAATACTTATCTAAGTTCTGCTTGAAGCACTCTCTCTTTACAGATCTCTTCATCCAGCACATTTTGAAGGTCATCTATTTCTTCATCCGCAACTACATTTGATCTTGCCTCCTCTGTTTTCTGCTTGCAATCATCAATCTTCTTTTGACATTCTATTGCAATTTGCAAATTGAAGAAATCAGAAATCAGCTCATGCATGCAGCAATTTTTTACTTCATGTGCTACTGAACTATACAAAAATTCCCAATTGGGATAATGTTATCCCCCTTATCACACCAATGACCTAACAATTACAAACAGATTTTACCCTAATCACACCACAGCACCACCTCTTCAAGAATTTCAACAGAAATGTAAATATTTAAACCCCATCAACCTAATTTCCCAATTAAACTCTTGTCTGACCGATTTTTCACAATCTAAACAAAGGCAAAAGGCAAAGACATTCACATCGAGATAGAAAATTTAACGCATTAACCTCGAATTGCGCACTCAACACCCTCGAAATCGGAAGTGCAGGAAGATTCGGTAGCCGAAGCACGGTCCAGCCAGCGCGTCAAGTTGTTGGCGTCCCTCTTTGATCTGAGGAGCTCAACGAGGTCGTCAGAGAGGGACAAGATTTTCTCGACAACAATTTCCTTCGACAAATCGGCCATCTGCAGATCTTCTTGCGCTACAGATCGCCGTCCTAAATCCCTCACACTAGGAACCCTAATCCACTGAACTCGACTGTAGAAAGAGATAGCGGGAGTCTGAGAAAGAGGGGATGCAAAGAGGTGTTCAAATTTGTGGGAAAAAAGAGGGAAAAATACAAGTGCCGTGCAACAAGTAGGTTTTCCCTGTCTAGGAGTCGGTATCTAAAGGGTCATTTAGTCAAGATCATAGTTCCCGGACCGTCGGTTTTGGTTCTAAAACCGTCGATTCCAGTTCTTTAAAATCATGAACTGTAACAGAAACCATCTAATGAATGTTCCTCCGGTTTCGGTTCCGGTTACGATTTTGGACAGTTTCAACCGGTTCTAATACGGTTTTGTAACGATTTTGATTTTGATTTTTGTTCCGGTTCTTTATAATTTTAAAAATTAAAAAACTGAAAAATACTTGTATCGTAATATTGACATCTTTAATTAATATAATAAATCCATGCACAAACATATTAAATAAATTATTTATCTTAATAAAAAAATAAAAACATAAAAGAGCTTGAACTTATCAAAAGTTGCTTACGTATCCTCTTAGGACTAGAAGAATCAAAGATCATGTAGTTCTTTTACATTTATTAAGGATTTTCACTAATCTAACAATCACCTTCGGTTCCAAACCGTCGGTTTCGGTATGCCTGTTGCCGGTTGGGAACCTCCGGTTCTACGGTTCGAAACCGCCGGTTTCACGGTTCTACGAAATCATAAATTGTAACCAGAACCGATCACTTGCGTTTCCAAACGGTTCCGATTTTGATTTCTGACGATTTTAGACGGTTCTGAAACCGACGGTTTCCGGTTCATTCGATAAGCACCTCTAAGTCAAGACATTATATAAGAGGTCCAATCTAGAATCCATGTGGGTTAAAATACGAAGTTTTAAATGATGATTCGATCTAGATATAGAGAGTAAAAGACTGTTTTTAGTAAGGGTCAATTAACGGAAACCACCCGTCTAATAGGCCCATTTGCCAGAAATCACCCTCATAACAACTAATTACCGAAAATCACCTTTATAAGACACTCCGTCACCAAACAACCACCCGCCCTCATACTCCGTTTGGATTTTCGTTAGATATTTACAAATTTAAGCAAAAAATTTTGTTTTCTTTTGTTTTCTGTTGTTTTCTCTCATCTTTAAAGCTTGGGTAAAAATTATAATTAAATCAAAATTTGTGGTCAACTTCTTCAACTTCCTTCCATCACAACCACAATGGAAGCTCCACTAGAGTCCCTCAGTCATCGGCTCCCTCCCGCTCTTCACTTTCGTCTCCATTACAGGCCCCAACGCCGGTAAATCAGGCAGAGATTGCGTTGTATGCTTCTCCAAATTTGAGCCGCAAGATCAGCTCCATCTCCTTCCCGTTTGTTGTAATGCCGTCCACGCCGACTGCATCGACGCTTGGATCTCCAACAACCAGACTTGTCTGCGCTGCAGATCTTCCATTGTCGTCTCCAAATCCGAGGTCATCAACAGATTTCCAACACGGAAGCGGCGAATTCCGCCATTGGGAGAAAGAACAGAGGGTTTCCGAGTCGAAATTGAAAGCATCAGTCACTGATCAACCGAAATTGGAAGCGTCCCTAATTTGCCCAAACATTAAAACCCTAGAATCCCCAATTTTTTCCAAACATGAAAACCCTATAACCCCGATTTTGCCTAAACATGAAAACCCTAGAATCCCTAATATTGCCCAATCATCAAAACCCCAGAATCCCCAATTTTGCTCAAACATTTCATCCAAAACATTTAAACGTTGAATCAGTTTTGAAGAAGATGATAAAATGTTAAAGAAGTTGACCCCAAAATTTGATTTAATTACAATTGTTACCCAAACTTTGAAAGTGTGGAGAAAATGAAATAAAAAAAAGGTTTGGCTTAAATTTGTAAATATCTAACGGAAATCCAAACGGAGTATGAGGGCGGGTGGTTGTTTGGTGACGGAGTGTCTTATAAGGGTGATTTTCGGTAATTAGTTGTTATGAGGGTGGTTTCTAGCAAATGGGCCTACGAAATCATAAACCGTAACCAAAACCAATCACTTGCGGTTCCAGACGGTTCCGATTTTGATTTCTGACGGTTTTAGGCGTTTCCGAAACCGACGGTTTCCGGTTCAAACCGAACCGATAAGCAATTCTAAGTCAAGACATGATATAAGAGGTCCAATCTAGAATCCATGTGGGTTAAAATACGAAGTTTTAAATGATGATTCGATCTAGATATAGAGAGTAATAGACCGTTTTTAGTAATTATATCAACCATATTACTCAACATCTAAAGATTTTGTCTCGATTGGAAAGGTGGACATTGATAGATATCGACAACCATTCTCTCAAATTTTTATCGTTTTCGAAACTATAGCTAGCTTCATCGTTTTCGATTCTGGATCCGCCAAAGTTCTAACTTAAGAAAGTTGATTTGAGGAGGTTTTCATTTATGATTTTGTCTTCTTCCTTATGTAGGTTGAGTTTTTATTAAAGTTTTCTCCGTTCATAGCAACCAAACAAGAGAATTTATTTCTCTCCAAATCCCTCAAAAACCCCTCTAATCCATCAAAACAAACACACCCTTAAGGTTAGAATCCAGGAGACGAGGAGGTTGAAGGAGAGAAATGGCAACCATATTATATATATTGGAAGAAAACGAAAAGATTCTCTCGGTTTGTAGATAGTGTCGAAAACGCAAATAGGTCATATATTATGGGATGGAGGGAGTACCTTAAAAACTAAAAACACTGCCGAGAAAATAAAACAGACATTGAATTTGTAGATGGACGCAGTACAAAGAGTTTTTGTGAAGGCACAACAGGAAGCCAGCCCCCACTAGTGAGGACGTAGCCCCAGTATATGCTTGCAAGTTGCAAGTGACAATGATCTTTACCCTACTCAAAAAAAGTTGTGATCACCAAAACTTAGACATCCTTTATGCATGAATGCAGGACCCTACGACTCTACGAAAACCCGACTCTTTTCCCCCCCTCCTTAATCCTTCCATTGAAAATAAAAACTGAACATTAAATCCGAGAGTAGATTCGCCCCATTCAGGCCAACGCGCAAGTAATCACCAAAACTAGTTCAGCTACATCAAACAAGTGTTCTGATTCACTTCATTCAGACCAAAGCTCGACTAATCATCTCCTGAGCCCAAAATGCAGTTTCCTTAATTTGGTCATCATCAGACTCCAGACATTCACTGACAAATTCAGCGTACAATGTTCTGTCCTTGAATAGAGGCTTCAGATTCTGACCCAAAGCATCTGCTAGATCACCCATTACCGCAATTGTCGCCTTAGTAACACTGTCATCCCTGAAAGATACACGCATATGCAAATCTTAGACAAGAAAATTCAGAATAACAAAATTTAGTTACTGCTTAGAATTACCTTTCTTTATCTTTGCACACGAATTCTATGAACTGTGACAAATGTCCAGCATGAGGAATCATCAAAGCAGGCTTGGAATCCTTGAATCCTTGCAAAATTCCAGAATATGCTTCGAAAATGCTTCGTCTCAGCTGATTTCCATATTCCAGCATCTCGTCATCACTAGTTTCCATTTTAGCACAGACTTCAGCAGCTCCCTGCATCATGGGTATGGCATAAGCAACATACTTCTCAAAGTGGGGCCCAATTGCCAGAGCAATATCACCAAAACATGAGAAAATTGCAGGTTTGACAGATCTGTGCAGCTCCCCACTAGAAAGATCTTTGAGAAGTAAAGCCATTATGCCATCACAATAAGGCAAAATCTTGTCATCCAGTGCACGACATATGTCACCAACTACACCGACAGTTACAGAGCAAACTTGGTACTCTTCGAAATTTTGCAGACCCATCTCCAAGTACTTGAGAAACTCCGGCATGTAGCTGCCAAACTTTTCACCTGTAGCATAAGCCAATGCGCCAATTGCAAGCATTGCCTCCTCGTGTACAGTCGAGCTATGACAAGCAAAAACCTTGAGGAATAAAATCATTATCTGATCTGCAGCTTGGAGAATCACATTCTTGGTATCATCTGAGCTACTTAATTTCTGAATGATAACCTGAAGAACACCGCATAAAAGAGCTTGCAGATCTCCTTGCTTTTCCCTATCATCGGACGAAAAAACTGAAAGCTCGAAAGTTTGACTCAGTTTAGTCATTATAAGATTTAGGAGCTGCACAATAATGTTTGCTGTTTCTGGCAGATTAGAACACCTGACTAACTCATTCAGTGTTTCATAAGCAGCAGACCGAAGCTTAGAGTCAGGTGCATCAGTTCTCTCAGCAGTTGCAATAACACAAGTAATCATATCTGGGAGAAAGGGAGTGAGTGCAGATGAAGCTGATCCAGCATCCTCATATCCCTGAGCAAGATAGTAAATAGCTCCACATACTTTCTCTGCTACGTTGGGGGCATCCTTTATACTCTCCAATAGAACACCGAGTATTTGCTGAAAGTTGGAGATAGTGACTATAGAAAACCCAGATCCAGGACAGTGGAGTATCTCAAATATCCTGCTCAATGTCCATGCGGTAGTGTCTTTCACATGGGTATTTTCATCTTTTGTTGCCTTGAGCAGAAACTCAAACCCGGCTTGAACTAATGGAGAGAGCTTCTCAATACTGGGTCCCTCAAGGATGGAACCAAAGGCATATGTTGCTGCCTCACGGCATCGCCAATCGGGATTTACGATATTAGCCTCTACGAAAGGCATGACAAGGGGCACAATAGCATCACCGACAGTCCTAGCAACAAGACCAAGACATGTCCCACCAGCCATGGACAGATTCCAAATACTGTCATCCTGATCCTGGTCTTCATCTTGCTTAAGAAGTGTCTCCAGCAGTACAGGCACTAATGATGTCAATGCCTTCTCAATGAAGCGGGAATGAGGAGCGTCAGATTGTCCACTCTGGGCATCAATTGCTTCCTGAAGTTCTGTCTCTTCATCACATATGGAGCTCCAAAATTCAATTGCCTGAAGTGCAGCAGCCTCTTCATCTGCCTTGATAGCATTTGCAGTCATTAAGAAGAGCTTTTCCATATAAGGTTCAAGAAAATCATAGTACATAGAAGCAATTGCCACAAGACATTCTAATGCAGCCTGTCTGATCTCAACTTCTTTGGAGATTGCAATTTCACAGACAACGTTCATTATATAATCCCTCTCCACCTTGTTCTCGAAATTGGTCTGGGCAAATGCAAGAGCATTGTATAGAGCCCTTGTTGCAGCCAATCGAACTTCTGGACTTTGTTCAGCAGAGCCCATGCCTTGAACGACAGCAGTGAGTATAGAGTTTACTTCCTTTTGTTCGAGCTCGAGGTGGGATATCTCCTCACATACATATCCAAGTGTTTCGAGCGTTGCTTGTTTTAGCTGAGCTGGACTATCTTGCTGCGTCATGTTGTTCAGCAATGATCCAATGAGATCAGGCCACTCCTTCCTGGGCACCTCAATGGCTGCAATTTTGGCAATAACCTGTGCTGCTGTGTGCCTTGCTTCCTGTGCGGATGACCCAAGGGTCCTCATGAGCAAATCCTTGATTTGAGATTTTACAGAGCCATCAATTGACACCCACTGTTGGATAAGATGCTCCTTACGTGAAGCATCCTTTGCGTCTAGTGAGTTCTTCAGCACAATACCAGCCAATCTACGAGACTCAAGGGGTTTTTCATTTGTTGAAAGCTCCACTGACAATGACAAAAGAAAAGCGGCGAGATTATGTTCCTGGAACTGCCTGAGATTTGACTCAGCCTCAGTTCGAATTTTAGCATCAGGTGACTGAGCCGACAGAAGAACTTGGGTGATTTCCATAGCCATTTTCCACTAAGCGCTGCACCGATTTGAACATCTCAAACTTAGTGTATGATTAATCAGAAACATCGTATAGTAAATTAAGCACAGTAAGGAGAAATTGAGCACAAGTGCAGCACAACTAAAGCAAAACCAGAAGTGGCTTGGTCGGACAGAATCTGTCCAAGTGTTAGCAGAAAAAATCAATCAATTTAAATTAATAATTAATAATAATTTAACATAATACAATAAAGTAAAAATTTATGTCATTTTCCAATACAAGTTCGAACTTTATTACTAGGGCACCGAAATCAAACACTTCATTTCACAATTCAATAAAGCAGCAGTATGATTCAAATCGAATTATAGACTAATTGGAGAAGCGAATTGAGGAAAGCGACAGCAACACAGAAGCCACAGTTTACCAGAATCAATACACTACAAAATACAAACCTAAAGCTAACTAGGTCATATACATCAACACTAACAGATGCAAATGAACTTTCAATTAACTTCCAAGGCAGTTATCTAAGCGAATCACTTCACTATCCCCCTAAACCTGATGATCGAAATCAGCGAAACAGCATATATAAAACCTTCTCGCAGAACTTACTGCGACGGTTGTTGAAGCACCAGAAAAGGACAGAAAATCGTAGAACAGAACACAGAACCGCAAACAGAAAACAGGCGAAAGCTCGAATAGATCCGACCTCACATAGCACTTAAAGGTCATTTTGTTGTCCAGAAAGCGAGAGAAGCATACCTTGTAAACCTACAGCGCAGCGATTGCTAGAAGATGAACTAGGGCTTTGTGATTGATGCTGGGAATGGATAGAGGAGAGTAGATGAAGCCGAAGCTTAGGCTTCTATGCTTCAATGGCGGAAATGGAGGAGTGAAAAGGAGCAAATGAGATTGAGAAGCGAAGGGGGAATTGCGAATATAAATCGGAGATTTTAGTGAAGGAGCGGGAGAGAAATACAGATACTTCAGAGCTGCCCGGGCTGACCGAGGTCACCAGCCATTCAAAACCCTAAAAATTTTGAAATCTCGCACGTGTCAGAACCTCCGCGCGTGCCACCGTTGCATTTTCGTATCTGAACATCGTTTGGGCCGAGTTTGAAATGGGCCAATCATGTATTAGGTAAACTGCGTAACATTTTCTTAAGGAACATTGTTCTTTTTTTGGGGGGTAAATCAAGTAACATTGTTTATGCTACTGTTATCGTCGAACTGCAATTATTTAATGCGATGAAATTTGTAAAATATAGCTTCATTTTGAATTAGCAGCAAAACACAAGGCCTGGCAAGATTATACGTCAGTTTCTCATCTGATCCAACAAGATTATTAAATATTTCTGTTTATTCAATTTGTTGACAGAGTCGTTGGGTCAGCTTGTGAGTCTATACTCTATATCACTATTCAAATTGTCTACCTCACAGTTTAGTTTATACTTTATACACGTATTTTGTTTATGTAGTAAGCTTAAATAACAAAAATATTGGATATGTTTGATTTTCCTAAATTAAAAGGGAAAAACGTTGTCTTTGATATTTTGAGATAAAAATTAACAAATATAATGTACGATAAAGCTATCCGGCATATCCATTTTTAGTAACAAATTAATGTTATATTTCTCTAAATAGAATTTATCCTAAATAACTAAAAAGATACGTAAAGAATATTTCGTACGGAAAGACATGTACACATTTGTTTTCCCCTTCTTAAAAGCATTCATATTTGTGCATTTTGAAACTCAACATAGGCAAATGAACCTGTGAAGGAATACAACAACAACAAATGCGCAACTATCTATCTTATATATTAAAGTTGAGCCATTTTGAGCTCTTAGAGTGAGTTTAAGAAAGTTGTTAGGTTATTTTTTTATTTTTTAAAAACATTATTAACATATTAACAAATTACATTAAGAAAAATAAAATCATTAATTTGGAGTAAAATAATTTTCCAGATTTAAGTAAACTTAATCTATCTAATTATTATTCATCTATTTTACTTTTGATATATAATGAAATTTAAAGTAGATATAAAACTATAAATATCTAATCATGTTAAAAAATAACAAGAACTTAATAAATCTCGATGTCAATTAAATTTTTAATTATCCACTAAAAATTTAATAGGTAACCAATGAAAAAATAAATAAATAAATTTTATTTATTATAGATATTTTTTGAGGTTATAGCAATATAAAATATTACAAATTATATAAAACATATGTCAAAATCGATTATAAAATTATTATCAAGTAATTATATAAACATATCCCTGTGCATGACACGGGTCTTGCACTAGTATATTCTCATCTAGACGGGTTTGGAGGCAAGATATACCCATCATGCCCATGAAACGACTTCAAAGATAACATATATGAAGACAAACGAATATTGAAATATGAATACACAGCACAATCTAGCCCACTTTTTTTTTGCATATACGTGTACACACATATACATATAAAAATAAATTTAAACTTATATATGTAGGACTATTTAATACAAAATCACAAATATCTTCAAAATCTATGCGCTACTTATCTCACATATATTGATCCAGTGATTCGTGATGGTAAAAATGCCTTTCGGGGAGAACCTTCCACAGTCATAGGCATGGGAACACCAACTTGTCTACTTGGGCTGTGGGCTAAGCTGCGGCTTCCAATCAGAACAACCGAATCTCATCGGGCCTTTAACAGAACTCTTTTTGGGCCTAGCCCACCAAGGCAACAAGTTCTCAAGCCCACAACTCTTGAAAGCAAGCGGAGAAGAAACCGAAGGAGGCAACACTCTTCTTACTCCTCCTCCTCCTCCCGGCGTAAAACCTTCTCCTATCGCCGCCGCTTCCTCACTCTCTGTACTCAACGCTTCCAACGAAGCCGCCGCCAACGCCACCGCCGCAGGCAGAAACCTCTCCATTATAAAGCTCGGCGCCGGCACAGCCCTTCTTCTTCCACCACCACCAATTTTTCTATTCATCTTTCGTTCATTCTTACTCGCCATAAAATTTTCAGAGGACTCGCCTAAGGAGAACAAATCGAGTCCTCCCGAGCAGAAATCCACTTCATCATCGTTTTCATCAACGTCACCCTCACAACCATCATCTTCTTCCTCATGATCATCTTCCTGGTTTGAATGTTGCAGGTGGGGATGATGAAGGCGAATAGGAGGTGGCTTGAGAGGCATAATGTTAGCCAAATTGCTCTTATTTTCTTCATACTTTTTCCGAGCTCGGATGAGAATTTCCTTGGGCTTGCCTGGACTCTGCTCCCATGAAAACGGGACTCTGTCATTGAATCCGCTTGAAGAATCCAGCTCCCATTTTTCTCTAGGGACGATGATTCGACCGGGTCGTCTAGTAGATAAGAGTGGTGCATGGAAGTCGAGCTTCCTCTCACACTCTCTATCCATGGAGTCTAGCTAGATAGATACTAGTGAATTCTGAAACTAAGTAGAGTAGGGCATATTGCATATAGCACTGTAAAGCAGTAGCTAAGTGTTGTTTCTCGTGAAAACCCAACTGTGGATTTTGGCAGTAGATATCTTGCCTTGATTTTGCTGGCTTTTTGTGGCTCTCTTCAGGTGGGGCTACAGAACTTTTTGGCTTTAGGGTGGCCTGTCATTTTCCTTCATCACTTGCCATAAATAACACTCGTAAGAGTTTCATGAAGCAGAAAATGATGCAAAATTCAGATTCTGTGTTGAAGATGAGAGGAGAGGAAAACAGAGTGTCAAGCTCAAGCGTATGAATCAACACACACAAGAAATTTTGGAAAATGTACGTTTTTGCTTCTCATAACACATGATAACACCTAAACATGGGCAACTTTGTATAACAGCTGCCGCCTTTTCCAGAAATACATATATTTCCCAACTGTAAGCTATTTTTTTTCCTAAAGATCATTCTTGGAGAACGGAGCTGATGTAAATATCTGGCTTCCAGGTTTCATGCCTCTTACTCCCAATTGTTACATTTGCTGGACCATTTCTTTCTCATTGAAACAGCTTTGCATCTGAGTCAACCCCGAGGAATCAGCTAGCTGGGGTTGACCCGAGAAAACCCATCAATGTAAGGATTTTGGCAACCAGTCCTAGCTCTTTTCTGTGCCCTAAAAGTAGTTGCAGAGTTGAAGAACGAAATGACCATGGCTGACTTCACAAAATACCGTGTTTTTCCTTGGAACGATCTTGAGCTCTATTGTAGAGTTCTTGGGTGTCTGAATGGTCAGAATCAAGACAGAGGGCGGCTTCACAATCTCGGAGGGTCGCTTCTGTATTACCCATTGAATCGTAGAAAGCAGCACGGAGATGGAGTAGTTGCAGATCAGGTTTGAAGGCTATAGCTCCTGAGAGCTCTGTAATGGCTTCATCTTCCTTGTGGTCATCCATCAGTACTGCAAAGATGACGCACACTATCAGTATACGACTCTAAACTGCATGATGATGGATAATATCAAGAACAAGCTAAGAAACCCCAATGACGATGAATTTTGACTGGATTGAACAAATGCAGCAACTTCTCATCACAAAAAGAAGAGGGGAAAAATAACAGAGAGGACTGACACTGGTGATTCAAAAATTCGTTCCAAACATTTTCATGTTTTTTGGTTTGATATACAGTCTGTGTTCAAGTTCACATTAGCAACATTTGAAAAACAGAATTAGAATATCTAAATATCCATCTGTTTTTCAGTATAAGGTCACTTCCTGTTCCAGTCCAGATATTCAAAGCAGCAAGCAAACTCAAAAGAAGAGTATCTCCACAAACAATTAGCAGAAAATTAATATTATTCATATTTCAGGAGAAAATAGAATGATTGTTGCTCAGGCTTACCAGCTGCCCTGTATCTGTATGGATATGTCCTCAGGGGATCCAGCATTGTTGCCATGCTGAGGTCATTCTTCGCCATTTCACGATCACAGTATTCTGATCGTTTCTCGTAAGCCGAGGCATTATTTCTCGCCTTCTCTATTAACTTTGTCATCTCATCATATGCAGCTTTGCGCTGATTTTTAAGATGATATACACGTGCCAAACCTTGATGAGCTCGGGTGTGCTTAATATTAAGAGCATTCATATAGCAATCGGCAGCAAGATCCAGCTTTTCACAATCCACATAAACACTTCCAAGATTATTTAATGCCTGCAGAACAAGAAAAAGCAGGTGAAAGACTGTTAGCATCTATGTCTTGCTGTTATTATCAGGCTATATTGAAAGAAGAAGAACTAAATGCACTTACTTGCCCCTTGCGTAAACCATCCGAGGGACATCTGAGAGCTTCGTCCAATAGTTGGATTACATATGATGATAAATCATCATCAAGATTTGAATCTGCCAAGGCATATGCTTTGAGAAAAAATGCTTCAAAGGATCTTCGAATAGAGATTGATTCGTCAGCCTTGGCTAAAGCTTCTTCACGATGACCTGTGTCATATAAAATCCATCCTTCATAGACAAGTCTTTCATGATCAGAAGTAGAGCAATTTCTAGCCATTCGTAGACTGCGCATTGCAGCTTTCTGACAGTTCAACCTGTTCAACAAGATCAATGAAGGTGGGAAATTTATCAGCCAAAATAAAAGAAATTCAACATAAAATTAATGATTTTGACCTCATGGATCCAGATATAGGAGGACAAAGATATCCTATAGTATAAGCTAAACTCATGAGAATCCAAATTTTGACCTCATGGTTATTGCATCTGCATCATTTAAAATTTTCTTGACACTCTAAATCACAACATTGTAAAGCTTATGTGTGACCATGTTAACAGAACAAATCCTTTGAACAAAATAAGTCAAATGAAGCTGCCTAAATAAGGGAAGAATTTCTTCTTGCTGAATTACAGATATATAACTATAGATGACATCAATAGCAGAACCATACTTCTCCGTAATGACATGATCAAAGTAAAAGTATGACAACAATTCAGAAAGAACTGAGAGAATTGTCCTATAAAAGTGGAGCCTATACATGAGAAAATCCTCAAAACTTACCGAAGTAGAAGGAGAGATTGGCGGAATCTTAGGAGGCTCTTTCCTGGGTCATTTGACAGCATGTGGTGCACAACAGCCAGAGAACCAATATCATCAACAGACGACCACCGATCATATAATTGCATCCAGCAATCAGCTTGACTCCACTGCTGAACATTATTGCGCAGGAGCTCTACTAACTGATCTGCATGCAACTTTCCATGAAACACCATATAAGTTGAATCCAAAGTCAAAAGAGCACGTGTATCTCTTAAAGCTCCTTCATAATCCTCCATGGCGATATACAACCAAGCCCGAAGCTCAAGACAGTCAGGGGAAACCTTGAAACCCAAAATTCTATTGATCTCTAAGACAGAATCTTCTATCTTGTTTTCCTCCACCAAAGCAACTGCCCTATACTTGTAAGGAAAAGTAAGAGTGGGATCCAATTCAGTTGCTTTCTCCAAATCTGCCATCTTCTCCTTCCCAACACAATACAACGAGCGTTCCTGATACATCCAACCAGTTGGAGTATATTCAGAGATCAGAGAATTCATCTGCTTATATGCCGTGTACTTGTGACCACGTTTATACTTAGTCCTTGCAATACCCACCAACGAATACACATGTCCTTCCTGGGAAGCTGCTTCAAACCACTTTGAGGCGTCTTTATGCTCTTTCCTTTCATACATGACACAACCCAGCAGATGAAATGCAAGCTGCTTCTCCCATTTTTTAGTGGCACAGTCAGCAAGTCTCTCCAACAACATGACTGTTGTGTTAGATTTCATATCCTCCTCCATAGCAGTCTGGCTAAGAAAATAATATAAAGAGAACGAACAATGCTTCACCAATGCCAATCTCTTACTAGCATCAGAACTACAAAAGAATCTCATCACTCTCGAGTTTTGCAATGAACCCGGTAGTTCTCTCAAAAATATCTGCAAACAAGCAGCCACAAGTAGATAAGCAGCTTCCTCCAGCCCATACTCCATAAGCACCAAACCTGTCTCTGTATTATCCACCAATGAAGCCAGGTAAACATCACAGGAAGATTTCAATTCATCACAGCAGAATCTATTTGCAAGAGAAAGGAGCTCTAAAACAGTGTTGGGATCAAAAGAATCCACCTTCTTCCTCCTACTAAACACCTCTAGAGCCTGCATCCCTTTAAAAGTCACCCCATTGAGTGTAAAATATATCTTCTCCCTCTTTGATTCCACAAATCCTCCATACAACAAGGTATTAAATGGCCTAGAAAGCGAGGCTATATTATACCGAATGCAGCTTACCTCTTCCTCCCCTACGCAGAATGAACAATCAAAATCTTCCTCAGAGGTGGAACATTCCTCCTCCGCGGAGGATGTAGCAGGATTAGAACGGCAAACACATCGATCGTAGGCCGATTCAGGATCGTGACCTGAAACCAAGCTTCCTTGAGGGCACTCGATGTTCCTCCCACAGCAATCCAACGGTGTTGACCCGTTCAATTCATCCTCTCTCCTCTCATATCGTAACCAGGCGGAGAGCACGATCTTCGTATGGACATCAACAGCGTGCTGCCTCGCCGATCGGAGGCTTTTCCTAAACAGTTTGGGATCGAACAAACCCTTGAAGATCGCGCATTGTTCGAGGTAGGCCCCGGATTTCTCAAATTGAGGACAATCTTCGATCTTCCTGTACACAACAGCTAGGGTTTCGACGAAATCAACCGATTTAAGACACGGATCAATCTGCGGCTCGAGGAGATCGGTAGACGGCAAGCCATAGGGAAGCAGAGATTCCTGTAGAAAGTTAGCTTGGAGGATCCGCGAGTCCACGTTTGAGTAGCTCCGGTTGGATTTGGATCGGATGGTGTTGACCCGGAGGTGGTCCTGTATGTGGTGAAGCAACTTATCCCCAACGCCGCCGCTTCCTCCGGATCCGGCTACAGAGCCGCCTGTGGATCCATTGCTGCCACCTGCGGCGGAGGAAGGGTTGATGGCATGGACTTGAGTGCTTTTGCATCCATCTATAAGCTTCAAACTCCGCATCGTGGAGAAGATATTGTTCTGCATTTTGGATGCCCAGACAAACACGCTTTGAGAGGAGAGAAGTAGGGGGGAAAGAAACACCCCAGAAAAAGAAGATAATTAAAAAACGACAAAATTATTATTGTTAGTGTAGTTTTCCTAGCTTTCGTGGGATTGATTCGATTTAAAATTGGAAGGATGATTGGTTTTATTAAATCCTTGCCAGCGACGCCATAGGAGGGAGGAAGAAAGGATGATGGCGGAGGCAATAATTTCAGGAGGGATAGAGGGGAGGAGTTGGGGAAGAAAAGGAGTACAAATCTGTGTATTTTCTTTTTTTTTTGTTTAAAAATAATAAAATACATGAAAGTAGTGTCTGTTTGTTTTTGGTATTTTTTTGGGTTGAGACTTGAGAGGGAAAAAATTGATGGCACGTTGAAATGGGAAGCGCCGGGCGTGGTTTCGAGCGATGTTGGTCCGTGCAGGGGAGGCTTGGGCCAATTTTAGAAACCTTCACTCTAGAGTTTCCATTATTATTACACATTTTCGTCCTATAAATTTGTGCAATGTGTTCTACAAAACCATTACAAAAATAATAAATTATGGGTGAATGTCATTCGCAAGAAGTATATTAAGGGTGATAAAACAACCTCGGTGAATTCGTTTATCACTTGGAGAAGTATCCAAAAGGGCGTGAAATGGATTGTTATTCCATGTTGTCGTTCTTGGTAATGGCTAGGGTATTAGGTTTTCGGTTGATCAGTGGATGGGTTCCAATGTGCCGAAGAAACATTGTGTTATCCCCTGACCTGAGGAGTTGAAGAACGGTGAACAGTTATTGGACCCCTCATGTTTAGGGATGCACAAAAAAGATCCGGACCAGAAACTCGGACCGAACCGGACCTGAATTTTTCGGGTCGGTCCGGCCTCCGGTCCACATATTTGAGAAATTTCGGGTTCCGGTCCGGTCTGGTCCATAAATTTTCCGGTCCAAGAACAGAAACCCGGATAATTTTTTTTAAAAAAAAATTATCATAGAAATTATAAAGTTTTATAATTTTTATATATAGAAAAACCTGGTCCGGTCTGGTCCAAATATGCCCGAAAATTTCCGGTCCGGTCCCCGGTCCATGAATTTGAAAAATTCTGGTCCGATCCCCGGTCCAAGTGTTTCAAAAATTACGGTCCGTCGGTCCGGAAAAACCCGGGAAATTCCGGTCCGGTGTGGACCGGTTGTGCAACCCTACTCATGTTGGGTGAAATTGGGATGAGTTGTGTCCCCTTCTTCCAACCTTTTTTTTGTTGTCATTGATGATGCGACCGTGCCATCGCTGACAACTGCTGAGGAAGAGGAAGTCATGAGCCTGGCAGAGGAGTTCTTCATTGCTTTGGCCTCTGCGATGTTGCAGCACCAACCATAGACTTGGGACCACCTGGCATCTGAAAATTCTGAAACGGGCGAGAATGTTTTTTTTTTCTGTCAGAGGTCGTGTCCCGACTAACGCAGAATGTTGTCGTCGACATATGAGTACGGATGATATATGCTTTGTTTGTCACAGTCATCTCGAATGCTATCTCCACCTCTTTCGTGATTGCAGGAATGTGGCGGTTATGAAAATGTGGTTTGGGTTGTTGCAGGCGGGCTTCGTCACAAATATCATAACCAATTTATTCACTTATGATTCACTAGCTGGTTTAGGCGGAACCTGGTGAGTAAGGTTGTCTCGGATAAGGGTGTCGATTGGGGCTCATTTTTTGCCTTGTTTTTTTGGTGGTTTTGGAAATGAAGGAACCAAGTGGTGTTTCGTAGTGATATTTTTAGTGGAAGTAAAATGAGTTCGTTCTTCTGCAGGTTGTGGAGTACAACAAGGTGGGTCGACGTGATTCGTGACCATCATGGTTCTTGACTTGGTGGTTTTGTCCATCACATTGTGATGCGAACAACCATTGAGATTGTCGCCGTATAAGCAAGATCTTGGTCCTCAAGCTTAAATCTTCGTCTCTCCAAGAAATAGGAAAGAAACGAACATGCAGGCTAAAGTGATAGCCTGACAAAGAGAAGGCCAAATCAAATCCAAGAGACGATCAATAGATAATCACGAACTTGCTTGAAGCGACGACCTACGAAGATAACGTTTTAGATCCTAGGGATCGTAGGGGTGACGCTAGGAATTTGAAGAAGGAGATAAACTAACAAGTTCATTCAAATCAACGTTTGTTCCACAATGAAACCCAAACAACGTTTATAACCTAGGGATTCCGGAAATAACAAATATAAAAATATCCTAAAATAAAAATCCGACTTAAAAATAAGAATTCCGTCAAAAAATGAGTTTGGCACGTTTGGAACTCTGTGGCACGGTTTGTAAAAAACCGGGTTAAACAACAGAAACTTTACGGAGCTGAAAATAGGAAAGGCATGGTTTGTGACAAACCGGGCCGATTCTCTTACTGACGCGCAACTCTCATTAATACTCGATTTTGGCCTTGTTCTTGTTGGAATTTCGATTCGGCGTAAGCTATGAAGTTGTAGATCTTTCAACTAGATTGACAACACATATTGAATCATCACTAGATCAAATTTCTATCCTCACTTATTGCTATTTTACCGAAGACTAATCAGAATTTGACGAGAACTATAAACTTCAAACTTACACATAACTCCAAGATTTTGGCCTTATTCTTGTTGGAATTTTTATTCGGCATAAGATATGAAGTTGCAGATCTTTCAACTAGCTTTACAATACATATTGAATCATCATGAGATCAATTTTCTATCCTCACTTATGGCTATTTTACCAAAGACTGTCCAAATTTTGACAAGAACTATAAACTCCAAACTTACACATAACTTCACCATTGCTTGAGTCTCTTTCTTGGAGGCCTTTGATTAGCGTTTTCATTCATGTTGTTTTCACGTTGGTTCTTGTTCGGTCCCTAAGGCTGGACTCTGGGGTGTTCTTCAGGGTTTAAGGCTCGCGTGGTCCAAGGGATAAAGGAGGGCATGCCTCGAAATAGATACCCAATTGTCGGATTTGTTATTGGGCAAACATGTGGATCGTTGTCACCCTCTTTCCAGCCTCGTCTCCTTGGCGCAAGATTTCCTTCGTAGGAACTGGGATGTTTAGTTTCGTCATATTTTCAAAGAGGCGAATGTCATTGCTGACAGTCATGCTTCTCTTGCTTTTTCTTTTTCTATTGGTCTTCATGTATTGTCTGAGCCCCGTGATGAGGTCATTTTAATTTGTTGCTTGGTGATGATTCTATGGGTCTTTGTAGGCGTTGTCACATTCTTATGTAATTGTAATCGTTTTACATTTACATGAAAGTGTCGCATTTCGACATTGATTTTATATTCGTAACCATGTGGGAAAATTTATTAAGGTTAATCACCATCAAGTCTCAAGAGGAAAGTTCGGGTGCAAATAACTCTTAACGTAGGAAAAACGAACAGATCGTGTTCACATATTACTCGTCAATGTTCATATTCTGGATGGTAGTGTTCATAATATAGGCCACAATTTATTTTGAACGTTTTAAGTGAGGGACGCGTTAACATACTTGTAATTACTGCGAACTTTAATTTTTTTAAATTATTTTCTCAAAATGACCTCAAAAAAAGTTTATCGCCTAGATTATGAACGTTACCGCTCAAATTATGAACATTAACTTGTTATCTGTGAACGCGAAAATTTCGTTTTTCCTACGTTAAGCTTTATTCTCACCGGAACTTTCCTCCAAGTCTCAAACACCTCGATACTATACAGGAGCATATGCCCTCCTTGAAGGGGTTGTTGCGACTTGCCTTATCTTCGATAAGTGCCTCTCAATACCGTTTTAGTTTTAAGATTTTTTTTTGCTGTGATGAGTTTAATTTTACTTTAGAGTAATGATTTTTAAGTTTGTACTCCCTCTGATCTTCCTGTTTCTTTTATTTATATATTGGCCGAAATTACAAAGATTTCCTTGAATAATGAATAGTGTCAGGAGAGAGAAACGAGAAGATTATTATGGGACGGAGAGAGTATATGATTAACCCATGTCAAGAATTTGTTAATTCCTTTACAAAAGATAAACAAGTCGTTAGCAAAGCTAAAATGGGTGATTTTAGTCCTTTTGTAATAAGAATCAATTATGAAATTAGGGTCAGCATATGGAAGGTGTGTAAAATCTTGGTAAAAAACTAAATAATAATTCAAAGAGATTGGTGGGATTTCAGAGATCATTTAGGCTCATTATATTGATGTTGATAAAATAATGTTGAGGTGACATCATGATCTAATGGATCATCTTTGCATTGGGGATTGAAAAGGACCTTGATAAAACACTAGTGAACAACGTCGAAATCTTTTTTGGCCTCAGATGTGTACACAATCGTAGTGCTTCAAAAGCTTTTGATTGGAATATGGAAGAATAGTATTGATTCGATCTGTTAGATAAGAGATAAGAGTTTGGGAATGGTCGAATAACAAGAGACTGGACGATGATATAGATTGCACGCACCATAAGGAATACAAGTCTTTTATACGGAGTATAACTCAAAAAATACAACCTAAACCTTCCACGACTTGATTAAAGAACAATGGAATTTCCTTAACTTGGTCATGAAATTATGAAAGCGTCAAATCCCGTATTGATTTACTCACCAAAATGGATGGATGATGAATCAAAACAAAGATAAAGAAAGTAAAATGGATGGATGATGGATGGATGATGTTTTACCCACCTACCTAAAACTCTAAAAGTGGATGTCTTCTTCGTTATCTTCCCGTATTGATTTGAAATGTGGACCATTACCTGATGTATGCAAGTATAATGTATATACTATGTGCACATAAACGAGTCAACGTTCCAAGTGTTATTACCACAAATTTGATAAATCCCTTTATTTATTTGACATAAAACATTGATCTATAAGAACTCCACCCGAAAAGAACACACAAGACCACTACCCATCGTCTTTATTTAAGACACATGTGGCAAAAACAGACCTGATATATATATATATATAAAACTGTAGGACATGTAATCCGCGTTTATAACAATCTGTAAAGAAATTATTGAAGAACAGAATTAAGGAAGAATTATACCGAAGTGTTATCACGAATCTGATCTGCAGAGGCGAGAAATAATCTATGTCCTTAATTCTGTAACGCCCCGTATATGTGACGGTTACCGGCGTTGAGAATCCCAAGATACAACTGCGAGCTCTTCTGGTTTGCACAATCAAAATCAGAAGCCAACGAACCAGTTTCTGTGTCGTACTCTCAGAGAAGAAGAAGAAGAAGAAGAGAAGAGAGGAGGATTCATGTATTTCAGATATCAGAGAATGAGAATCAGAACTCTCTTAAATAGAGTATGAGTTTGTTAGAGGTGGAGATCTCGAAACTGACGACACCAACGAGGTGGAGTCAGTTGTGGAGCAAGTGGAGCAGATCGTGGAGGTTGTTGCTGACTCAGTTGGGCGTCCCCAACGAGGCAGTTCAAAATTCAATCTGGAAGCCCAACTT
The DNA here is from genome assembly GCA_029168935.1 of Oxyria digyna. NCBI lineage: Eukaryota > Viridiplantae > Streptophyta > Magnoliopsida > Caryophyllales > Polygonaceae > Oxyria > Oxyria digyna. The sequence continues at coordinate 30,143,632 of JAPVLV010000011.1, read as the reverse complement.
CCAGATCCAGCCCACTTCAGCAAAAAGAGAAGTTTAGCTGCTGCTTGGGCCTACGGCCCATTCCACAAGACCACGAGCCACGGGCCACGGACCGGACGGACGGACCGCGCGAGGGCCCCCCGGGTCCTCTCTCCATACCTCTCCCAAGGTCTTACCAAGGGTAGGGGGTTTGGGTTATATAAACCCTTCAACTTCCTCCCCCAATTTTCGATGTGGGACAAAACCCCACATATATTCAGCTCAAAAATGTCACTTACACTTAGACAAGCAACCAACTTTGAGCCCTCATTTCTCATTCAAACGGAACCCGATTTCGACGTGTGAGTACACTACAGCGTAGTGCTCGCGGAGAAGAAGCCAACACTCCCATAATCCGGCACAACCGGTGACCGCAACCCACCGGAAAGATGCCCAGAAGTCCAGTCGAAACTCAGTTCCAACAATCCCCCACATGAATAGAAATGATTCTATTACACGTGCTTAGACAAGACAGACAAAATTTTGAGAGTACGGACGAAGAATCACTGCATCTGATCTGGTGGCGTTTTTCAGCCTTGAACCACCCATTGTGAGTAGCTATCAGATTTACTCGACCAGGTAGTGAACATGATGTCTTGAACCACCCGGGCTTTGACGTAAACCTAGACAATAACTATCACATAGTTTCATCTTCTCACAGAACTAGGTTCTCTGATTGTGTTCATTTTGGCCGTGAACATCCCTGGTTATTCATGAGTGAACTTGGAGAAAACAACCTCTCTTCTTTCTCCTAGAAACGACCCAATTTCACACTCATAAGGTGATTGACCATAAATGGTATTACTTATACCCTACTTTGTTCTTCAAAGTTTATGGAATCATTAAAAGCAAATGCTTAACCTCTACTTTGTCATTGCACTTTTATCATCCTAGGAACTGGGGAAGAAGATATAATATCTCCAAGTGCTCTCTAGATTCGACTTGAATTTGTTTTCCCCTTGAACCTATTTTTTGGGATCTCCAATCACTTAGGTAGGGTTGCCATCAAGCATCCTCTTTAGTCATAGGCTTTAAACCCATTCCTCTAGATGACTTTACAACTTGCTCTCTTGACAATCCCTTAGTGAACGGATCTGCTAGGTTGTCGGCTGACTTGATATAATCTATTGAGATTACACCAGTCGAGAGCAATTGTCTTATGGTTTTATGTCGTCGTCTTATGTGACGAGACTTAGCATTATATATTGTGTTCAGTGCCCGAGAGATAGCCGTTTGACTATCACAGTGTACACCTAAAGATGGCACTGGTTTTTCCCACAAAGGAATATCCTCCATAAAGTTTCGAAGCCATTCTGCTTCTTCAGCTGCTTTATCTAAAGCAATGAACTCGGATTCCATTGTGGATCTGACCAATAACGTTTGTTTTGAGGATTTCCATGATATAGCTGCACCACCCAGCGTAAATACATACCCACTGGTGGATTTTGAGTCCTTTGAATCTGATATCCAGTTAGCATCGCTATAGCCTTCCAGAGTGGCTGGATATCTTCCATAGTGCAGCCCGTAACTCCGAGTATGTCGCAAGTAGTTCAATACTCGAGTTATCGCTTTCCAGTGATTATGTCCTGGATTACTGGTATATCTACTTAGTACGTTGACAACATGTGCTAAGTCTGGTCTTGTACAGTTTGTTAAGTACATAAGACTTCGGATCACACGAGCGTACTCTAACTGTGATATGCCATTACCCGAGTTTTTCTTCAGTTTGAGATGCGGGTCCACCATACTTTTTGCAATCCCATTTGAATAGTTCTTGAATCGCTCAAGTACCCTCTCAGCGTAATGTTGTTGAGACAAGACTATTCCATCTGAATGTCTAAAGATTTTGATCCCTAAGATCACATCCGCTAGTCCCAAGTCTTTCATGTCAAACTTTCCATTAAGCATATTCTTGGTTTGTTTGATCATGTCATTGTTGCTACCTATGATGAGTATGTCATCCACATATAGGCACAACAAAATGTATCCTGTTGGAGTTTCCTTGACATAGATACACTTTTCACATTCATTTATTTTGAAACCATTTGACATCATTACTTGGTCAAATTTTTCGTGCCACTGCTTAGGAGCTTGCTTTAGTCCATATAAGGATTTCACAAGTCTACACACTTTGTGTTCTTGTCCAGGGATGACATACCCTCAGGTTGTTTCATATAAATTTCCTCTTCTAGCTCTTCATTCAGAAAAGCTGTTTTTACATCCATTTGATGTATTTCTAGATTGCGTATAGCTGCAATGGCTATTATCATTCTTATTGAAGTTATTCTCGTTACTGGAGAATAGGTGTCAAAGAAATCCAAACCTTCTTTTTACCTAAATCCTTACACCACAAGCCTAGCCTTGTACTTATCTATCGAGCCATCGGTTTTCAATTTTCTTTTGAAAATCCATTTGCTCCCAAGAGCTTTCGAGCCTGATGGCAACTCAGCTAACTCCCATGTATGATTTTGCATAATGGAGTCGATTTCACTTTTCACCGCTTCCTTCCAAGCAGGTGCATCTGGTGTTGACATGACTTCTTTGAATGTTCTAGGTTCATTTTCCAAAAGATAAGTCATTTCAAATTCAGGACCGAATGATTTTTCCTTTCTAGCTCTTTTGCTACGTCTAGGTTCATCATTGTCCTCTTCTGTTGGTTGAACAGAAGTGCTTGCTTCACCTTCTTCACGAGTCCGTTTCGAATTTTCTTTATCCTTACACGGAAACATGTTTTCGAAGAATGATGCATTTCTTGATTCCATTATTGTATTTGCATGTATATCTGGTATATCAGACTTGTATACCAAGAAACGATACGCACTACTATTGTGTGCATACCAGATGAAGATATAATCAACGGTTTTTGGTCCTATTGAGACCTTCTTAGGGGGTGGCACCGCCACTTTTGCTAGGCACCCCCACACTTATAGGTATTTGTACGAAGGTACATTACCTTTCCACAACTCATAAAGCGTCTTTCCAGTCACCTTATGCGGTATTTTGTTGAGAATGTAGTTGGAGGTTAGCAACGCTTCCCCCTACATGTTCTGGGGTAACCCATATTCTTGCAGCATTGCATTCATCATTTCTTTGAGAGTTCGGTTCTTTCGTTCCGCAACCCCGTTAGATTCAGGAGAGTAAGGCGCAGTAGTTTGATGAACGATTCCATGTTCTCTACATAATGCATTAAATGGTTCATTATACTCGCCTCCTCTATCACTTCGGATCATTTTAATCGTTTTACTAAGTTGGTTCTCAACTTCCAACTTGTATTCTTTAAACTTTTTCAAAGTTTCATCTTTGCTATGTAACAAATATACATAACAATATCGTGTGCAATCGTCTATGAAGGTCACAAAGTACTTCTTACCGCCTCTAGTTTGCACAAACTTTAAATCACATAAATCAGTGTGAATTAGTCCTAGAGGTTCGGTTGTTCTCTCTACATGGGGTGATGACGTTTTTGTGAGTTTCGCTTGTACGCATACTTCACATTTGTCTTTACTTGTTTTGCATTTTGGAATCATGTTCATACTTATTAGGCTACTTATAGATTTATAATTAACATGTCCCAATCTTTCATGCCAAATATTAAAAGACTCAACGACATAAGCAATAGGATTATTCTCATTCACTGAACCATCAGTTACAATTGTTTTCGGAAGGACTGTCATTACATTCATTTTGATCAGCCCATCCTTCACATAACCCTTCCCTACATAAATCTCATTCTTAGAAAGAACTAACTTGTCAGCCACAAACTTGATACATAACTCATTCTTGTTGAGAAGAGTCCCCGAAATCAGATTCTTTCGAATGTCTGGCACATGAAGCACATTGTTGAGTGTCAGCTCCTTCTCGGAAGTCATCTTGAGTACGATCTTCCCATGACCTTCAACCTTGGATGTCGTGGAGTTCCCCATGAATAGTTTCTCCTCTGTTCGGCTCTTCTGATAAGTGGTAAACAGGCTCTTATCTGAGCAGATGTGTCTAGTGGCACCTGTATCGTACCACCACTCCTTTGGGTTGCTCCCAACCATATTCACTTCAGTCACCACACACAGGTCGTCCGCTGTCAGCGAGTTTTCAGCTAGATTGGCTTGAGACTTCTTCCCTTTGTCTCTTCTGTTGTCGGGCTTGCTTCGACACTCATCTGCCTTGTGCCCAATCTTTTTCGCACTTGTGGCATTTTCCACTGAACTTCTTAGCTTCTTGCTTCTTGAAGTTTGTGGTGTTTTGAGGTTGAAACTTCTTGTTCTTCCCCTTGTCCCGATGCTAAGCCAGGTTTGCCTTGTTAGAAGGTCCAACTCCATTGGCCCTCTTATTGTTCTCGTCGACCCGAAGCCTCACGATCAAGTCTTCTACCCTCATTGCCTTTTGCTTCAGCAACAAGTAGACCTTGAACTGCTCCCATGATGGAGGAAGCTTCTCAATTATGACACCTACCTGGAAAGCCTCACAGATGGTCATTCCTTCGGAGATCACTTCATGGATGATCAGTTGTAGCTCTTCAACCTGTTCCACGACCGACTTTGAATCTACCATCTTGTAGTTCAAAAACTTTGCTACTGCCGCTTTCTTGGAGCCAACATCCTGCGTCTTGTACTTCTTTGTCAGAGTGTCCCATAATTCCTTAGCGGTATCATGGTTACAGTAGACCTTGTACAACGAGTCAACCATGCGATGAGTAACATAACCTCTGCATGCATAGTCCCCTTTCACCCAATCAGCTAGGGCGTTAGTGTTATTTGGGGAGAACCTAGGTCTCTCCTCCGTCAAAAACCTGTCAAGATTCATCATGCTCAGGAAGAACTGCATCTTCTGAGACCATATTCTGAATCATTTCCCGTCAAATTTGTCCGACAGGACCCCAACATGGATCGTGTTCGGCATAGTTGTCATATAATGCCTGTAGGGAACCCTCAAGTAGAAGTTTACCGAAGCTTTGTTACGAAACAGGTACGCAGAGGCGAGATTGAATCTCTATCCTTAATTCTGTAACACCCCGTATATGTGACGGTTACCGGCGTTGAGAATCCCAGGATACAACTGCGAGCTCTTCTGGTTTGCACAATTAAAATCAGAAGCCAACGAACCAGTTTCTGTGTCGTACTCTCAGAGAAGAAGAAGAAGAAGAGAAGAGAGGAGGATTGATGTATTTCGGATATCAGAGAATGAAAACCAGAACTCTCTTAAACAGAGTATGAGTTTGTTAGAGGATGAGATCTCGGAACCGACGACACCAACGAGGTGGAGTCAGTTGTGGAGCAGATCGTGGAGGTTGTTGCTGACTCAGTTGGGCGTCCCTAACGAGACAGTTCAAAATTCAATCTGGAAGCCCAATTTCCAGATCCAACCCACTTTAGCAAAAAGAGAAGCTTAGCCACAAGACCACGGGACGGACGGACGGACCGCGCGAGGGGCCCCTGGGTCCTCTCTCCATACCTCTCCCAAGGTCTTACCAAGGGTAGGGGGTTTGGGTTATATAAACCCTTCAACTTCTTCCTCCAATTTTCGATGTGGGACAACCTCATATATATTCAGCTCAAAAATGTCACTTACACTTAGACAAACAACCAACTTTGAGCTATCATTTCTCATTCAAACGGAACCCGATTTCGACGTGTGAATACACTACGGCGTAGTTCTCGCAGAGACGAAACCAACGCTCCCATAATCCGGCACAACCGGTTCCAACAAAAACCACATTTTCTTGTATGCAATATCTTTGCGTCTGTTCCTGAACATGCATAGTAAATTAGCAATGTCTGAATAGTCCAATGCACACCATCATATAAGTTTTAGAATTCTGTTCTGGCTGCAGATATGATACGAATAAATACATATACATATACAATTGTGCATGTTTTTTATACTTGTGTGCTAATATGCATATATTTATGCTTGTAAGCTAGCAAATAAAAATATATACCTATATACGTTATTATATGTTAGTACCTTGATATATGGAGATTTAAGCCAAAACATACCCAAGATATTTGTGAAAATTTTACTGAAAACAAAGGTAATTTCTTCTTCTTATTGTTCATTATCCAGCTAGCTAGAAATACATGACACAAAAGAGAGAGGTAAAACAGAAGAGGATAAAGAGAACATAATGAAAACAAGAGAAAACACAAAAACTGATTGAGCGGAAATAACAAAGAGGCCATCAATTCTACTCTGATGATAGTGGGGCCTCGACATGGTCTTTTAAACAATTTTGATTCCACTTGTATCCGAAATTGCAGAGCATATGTCTCCTATTCAATCTGTGAGCAAAAATGTTATCAATTTCCATTATGTATTCTCACATTCTTTCTTTGCTGTATTTGTATTGTTGTTGTTACTAATATGCTGCACTGATTAATGTATAAAGAACTTAGTAGATGGGACTTATTATACTAGCCTCGCCTGAATCGTGCTAACTGTGAAGGGCTTTAAAACCCAACTAGTGTATAGACCCGTGCCATGCACGGATAATCGAGACTACTTATTATTTTATAATTACTTTACTCAACTATTAAAATAAGAATTGATATTTTCATGATAACTTATTAAACTACTAATAACTTTATATTGATTAATAATTTTATAAAATAACCTAAAGAAAAAAAATTATATATCAAATGATATAAAATCTCTTTTTTAAAAGAAATTCATGAATCAAATCGAGAAAACAAAGCTCATAGTTATATAAATTAAATACTAATAAATAATAAATTCTAATGCAACTTCAAAAAACTTATATCCAAAGAAATATTGGTTTAGAAGTTAGTTAGAACAAATTTTATCAGTGATTCCTCATATAGTTTTTGTTGAAATGTTCTCATACGTTAAGTTTATTATTTGTTGGAAAACTCGGTTAATAAAACACAACATAAAATATTTAAAAAATCATCTTAGAGACTTAAAAATCGATAATAAATCAAGAAGCCAAGTTGTATTTGTTAAACATTTAGAAAATGTTAAAAATTTATTGGTTTAATAACAAAATGAGTACTTGACACATAGAATTGATGAAGCTATTAAATACATTTTCTTTAATATTTTTTAAGCACCCTTTGCTTTAAATATACATGTAGAGATATTAGATAGATATATAAAATAGATTAAGATTATTTTTTAAATTGATATATCTATTTACTAAACAATAACTTAAGTAAAGAATAATTATTAAATCAATTTATAATCATTCAATTTACGATTTGTCAGAAGGCTAAAATTGGTGAGGACTTTAAAAAAGTGAAAATATGTGTATATTATAAGATATGACACATTAATGTAACAAATGTTTAAGTAGTATTTTATTTTAGTAGTATAGTTTGTAGTCAAATTTGTTAGAAGTGATGTTTATATATATATTTACCTACAAAAGTGATTAGAAAATAATGTTTTATTTTAAATCAAATAAAAATATAAAAACAATTAAAAGAGAACCAATAACAAATTGTCACATGGATGTGGTGGGCCCAGAATCAACGAGAAGTCTTGAAAAGTCTCAGCTTTAATAGATTATATATATAGATAAAAATATAAAAACAATTAAAAGAGAACCAATAACAAATTGCCACATGGATGTGGTGGGCTCAGAATCAAGGAAAAATCTTGAAAAGTCTCAGCTTTAATAGATTATATATAGATATAGATGCTTTGTAACTTGGGCTATTACTATAACTAAATACTGTGGGCCTTGCTAGTTGTGTTCTACTCAATTTCACTCAGATTAAAATTTTGTACTAGTCAATTTCACTCAGATTAAAATTTTGTACTAGTCAATTTCACATACAGACCAAAAAAATTGTAGGTGCTAATTAAATTTCAGTTATACGTATGTGCATTACTTATTATACGTATGTGCATTACTTGAGCACACAATAAAATGAAATAAAATTTGCATTGAGAATATAATAACTTTTTATTATGATGGGTTTATCACATTTTCCTAGTTTGAAATCTTTTTTAGTTGTTTATTATTTGCCCTATATCATTGCTATTCTTATATCCATAGGTTAATATATATATATATATAGATTTAGGCTCTAGTGAAACCACCTATTAGAGTAAAACGGGGTTAACGATCTAGAGACGTTGGATCAATATAGATGAATGAACCAGATTCACTCATATTTATCAATAATAATAATAATTTTTAACCCAAAATTACTCCCTAAATCTCGCAAATTCACTTTTCCGTCTCTCTCTCCTCCTTATTTCCTCTATCGATCTCTGTAATGGTGCCCTACATCTCCCTCGCCTTCTACCGATTTCGCCATCGCCGCCACCACAAGTTGAGTTTGTCATCGCCGCCGCCGCAAGCCCGTCTCTTCGGTAAGCATATAACCGACCCTCGTATCTCCTCTATTTTTTGTTCTTATTCTAAACCCAAGCTTTCCCATTTACAAATTAGGTTTACGAAAATCTTCAATTTTGTGATTCTCATCCTTTTGGTGGAAGTGGATCCGAGAAGAGCAAGCGAGTTCTCTTTATCCTACCAGGATTGGTATGGTGCTAAATGAACGAAGGGTACCACCAAATCTGATGCCAATCGACGTTGATTTGATTGATGACGACGGTGATGATGTCCTCGTCTCATCGCCAAGGGCATTTGTTGAGGTTCTTATTCACATGCCGAAAACTTTTGAATTCATTGTTGTTGTACTCTGATTAACATAGTTTTTCTTAACTTTGGTTCTGTTTCAGGCAAAGGACAAGTCAAGAATAAATAGGAGGAGAAGAGTGGTTAATGTTGAGGCTGGTGAGGATTTTCTAGTTGCTCATTGAACCAATGTTTTACAAATAGTTCGATGCTATTGCCTTCTTGTTATGATGGCATTTCGTGATAGGAATTAATAGGTTCTAGCTCCGCAAACAATCTATGTTATCACCTACTCACACAATAAAAAAATTAGTATCTTTCGTTTATCTTGGTCAAATAAGTTGCTTTTATTCTATTCCTCAAATATCATGTGGACTATTTTCACTTTGAGGAAGATTCATTTATTTGATTAACATATTTAGATCTTCTTCTTGATTATTTCAGATCACTAGATGATGATTCTTGATCACTAACTTTGCACTTGAAGTTCTGTTGGTTAACTCTCTCATGTTTTTTTATTTGCAGAACTAACTTTGCACTTGAAGTTCTGCTGTTTAACTCTCTCATGTTTTGTTATTTGCAGAAGACTCGTCCAACCTTGTCAATAGTCGTAGTAAGCGTTGTAGAGTATAAGGAAACCATCCAATTATCAATTGTGAATCATATGTGAATTTGGAATGTGAATGTTCAAATTCGGTGAGATACAAGCTCTGGCAAAAGTAGACCATCTCGGAATAGGCCGGATCCTTGGAATCTAGCAAGGGCTCCGACATCTCGGTGGCGGGTACGGGCGGCATCCAGGGATCTGGATCAACAACTCGGGATCATCCTTGAACACTCTCCCACTGAATCTCCTACCAGTTCAGCACAACACATCGTTCCCGGTATGCTGCCTCTGCTTCTGCTCGACGAGTGAGCAAACTCTTCCTTGCTTACAAAGAGTGATTTCTTCTCCTTCCTCAATTTCGGTTCATCCCTCTTCCTTTACAATATGTTAAAACTTGACTACATGACGTCATACTTTGTAGTTTTTTTGAAGTGCATTCTTAATATGATGAATTTGATGAACAACGATTAGTGCATATCGCTACGGATTTGGTGCATATCGTTGTATATTTGGTGCATATCTATACAGATTTAGTGCATATCGCTACGAATTTGGTTCATATCTATACAGATTTGGTGCATATCGCTACAGATTTGGTGCATATCGCTGCAGATTGATATTTACTTGTTTGTGTGTGATATGCACACACCTTTCTTGCTATGTGTTACATATCAAAACAATATAAAACTATATAAGGAGAAGAATATCAATTACTAGTTCATGCATATTGATTCACCATTTTTACATATCGAAATATCAACAGAATAAAAAACTCTACACACCAATGCGAAAATAATTTACTAATTAATGCATATCGATTCACTGTTTTTGCATACCAGACGGAGAATACAGAACACTGCCCAACAATACAAAAATTGATTAAAATGCATATCAATTTAGATTTTTTGCATATTGTCATATCAAGGCAATATGAAACCCTACAACGACGAGACAAATATTAATTACTACTTCATGCATACCGACCCCAATGCTTTGTGTGTTTATCTTCGGTGTCAGTGACACATTTTGTACCATATATTAAGGCCCTTGCTAAATACAGCCCGGGCGTTTTCTAAATAACGCCCGGGCCCTCGCGTTCTGCGAGGAAGCGCATCCTCGCAGAACGCGAGAGTGCGTCCCCTCGCAGAACGCGAGAGTGCGTCCCCTCGCAGAACGCGAGGGTGTTTTTTCCCTATAAAAGGGGAAAAACCCTACTCGGCCCATTTTTACAGCCACCATAAAAAAATTCCGCCGCTCTCTTCTCATTTTACCATCTCTCTCAATTTCAACCTACTTCTTCTTCCTCTTTTCAATTCAAATCTCCATATAAGGTATGTTTCTAATACTCTTATGCTTTTTAATGTTGTTTTTAGATGAATATATGTTGTTAGTATAGAAAATTGCATATTATATGATGTTTTGATATTGAATGTTGATTTAGAAATGGTTGTATAATGGATGAAAGATGATGATTTTGAATTATGGTGGATGAGTGGATGTTGTTTTATGTTGAAATTCATTAGGGTTAGGGTTTTTGATTTTATTTAGGGTTTTGATGTTTATTTGGTAATTTACTTAAATTGATAGGTATTTTAGCTAAAATATTGAATTTTCGTCGGAAAATCTCGCCGGAAACTGTTGCCGGAAACTCATGATTGTGCAAATTGACGCAGAACGCGAGGGGTGTAGTATACTCGCAGAACGCGAGGGTCATGGTACTCGCAGAACGCGAGTGTCATGCTACTCGCAGAACGCGAGGAATTGACATAAGAGGAAATTCTTTCCTCTTCTGCAGATACATATTTATATACTGATTTTACTTTATATACTGTTATATTTATATACTGATTCTACTTTACATTTTTTTAGGTAATGGATCGTCCTGGACGTTCAACCCGTCGAAGAAATAGGAACGCTGTGAGAGAACGAGCAAAGAATACAACACCGGTAGAGCTCTTCCCCGAGGGGCTCCCCGACGTTGATTATCGCGCCATAGAGCGGTACAGTGGTGTCCATAGTTATGTCGGGGAAGACTGTTCTGTGCCTAGTGGGATAGAACGAGCAGATACATATCAAGGGTATCGAAATGATGATTGGGACCTTTATTCTCAAGAGTCAGTTTCATGTGCACAACCGTCAACTCAATGGGCACCACAATCAACTCCATATGAACAATCGGGTAGCTGGGACAATTTCATTCCTCAGTATGCTGTAGTGGAAGTTGGACAAGGGTGGGGTGGACAAAGTTGGGTCGGTGGACAATGTTGGGGAGGTGGATTTGGTGAGGGAAGTGTTCCTGAAGACATGGGTCAAGGAAGTGGACAAGCTTGTTCTTCTTCTTACAATCCTCAACCAGAACCGATGGAACAAGAGTACCAGGATGAAGGTGTTGGGGAAGAACACGAAGAAGAAGGTGATGATGATGATGATGATGATGAAGAAGAAGAAGAAGAAGAAGAAGAAGAAGAATTGGTCCAGAAACCAAAAAGAAAGAGGAAGTCCAAGAAGAATGAGCCAAAGTATGATCCTGAGCTCACTCATGCCACACCTGGCGGTCCAGAAGATCCTGAGTTGCTTAAGGGATTTGAAGCACATGTGGCGTTCCACATCCAGAAAGGGGAGGTAATTTACTAATTTATTGATTTTCTGCATTTTTAATACATTAACAGAAATTCTGCAGAATTATCAGAAAATGCAATTTCTGTGCATTTTCTCGCAGAACGCGAGGAGTGGCATACTCGCAGAACGCGAGGGTGTTACTCTTCGCAGAACGCGAGAAAATGCTTGGTTTCTGCAGAAGCTGATAATTCTGCAGAAACTGTATTTTTTGTAAATTTGGCCTGCAGTGTGTAATTTTGTATTTTTCTGCAGTTGAAAGGTCCGATGAAGCCACAACAACGGACAAAGCAAAGCAGTGATTGGCCATTGGACAACGATGACTGGTCAGAGATTCCCGGTGCTGTTGGATTGTCAGATCTACCTGACATGATGTACGAAGCAATCGACTATCCGTTGATTGAAGCGTTCATCGAACGATGACAACCGGAGACTAACTCATTCCACCTCCCTTGTGGTGAGATCACTATTGGCCTTCTGGATGTACATATGATTTTAGGCCTACCTATAGAAGGGAAAGCAATGACTACTTGTAAGAAACTGGGTGCCAAGTTTAGTCATGATGAGATTATAAAATACTATGGTAGGAAGGGGGCGGAAATTTTTGGAGTAGATCCGCACACTTTAGATTCTGGGAGGGTGAAAGCTGATTGGTTTAGAAGGCATTGTGAAAACCTAGGTCCAGAGCGAAAGGGTTTAGGATGGGTGTTGTATACTGCTTCCTCGCTCTTATTTCCGGACAAGTCACAGAACTTGATTCGGCTTAGATATGGGCCTTATTTGGAAACCTATGCCCATGCTACGGGCATATCGTGGGGTTCAGCTGCTTTGGCCCATCTGTATAGGCAGCTGGGGGTATGCACACGACAGGGTTGTGCCCAGATGTCTTTCTGTTACACCTTGTTGCAGGTATTATACTTTCTAAGCGTTTAATTTACATACTTATATATATTTTCATATTTAACGTACTTTGTATTTCTTAGGCATGGATCTACAACTACTTCCCACACTTCCGACCTACTGAACGTCCTCGGTGGAGAGCGGAGCAACCATGGGCATACCGGTGGATGCCTAAGAATGTAAAGCTGAAGAAGGGGCAAGTCGGAAGGGACTATAGGGGAACGCTCGATATTCTTATGCCGGAGATGGTAAGTTTCTGCATTTTCTGGGATTTCTGCATTTTTTTAGTACGCAGCAGTAATTTGTTTGATTATGCAACATTTTCTCGCAGAACGCGAGAAAATGCAAGTTTCTGCATTTTGTCCTAGTTTCTGCAGTTTCTGGTGTTTTACAGACTTCACCATGCGTTTTTCTGTCATTTTGTTAGGTATGTTGGAACCCGTATGGAGCACAAGACTTCACCGATCCTGAGCTTGCTCCCGCTCTATTTCACGGGGTGCTATCTTGCTGTGACATCACCGAACCACACATGCCTGATAGGTGTCCCAGACAATTTGGGAGAGTGCAGCGTATTCCTAGGCCAGTCATCGAACCGCTCAAAGCTCATAGGTTGAAAAACATTAGGTGTTATAGTGTTTTTTATGACGCCAACCAATGGCTTTGGGAGTCAAGAGATGTTCACTCTTTGTCTCTCGATGATATGGGGCCAGTTGCCTATGCACCACATGAATGCTCCCATGATTACATGGATTGGTACATCAAGAGGACCCATAGGTATATCCGTCCTGCAATCCCTGGGATGATGACTGAGAGACAGGTAATATTAATTGTTTTGGTTTATCTTGCGTTTCTAGTCTTTGTTTGTCTCGAATATTAACATAGAATGAATGTTTACTTGCGTATAGGTGATTGGCCGGGTGTACAATGACATGGACCGGTATCGGTTTGCCACTCCAGAGGATTTTGATTCATATCACGCCCAAATGCTACTAAGTATGTCAAATCTCGCTCCCTTCCGACCACGAGAAGACGAGTAGCCTTTCGTTTTGTGTTTTGGATTGTGTTTTGGATTGCTTTCTTAGGTGTTTTGTTGATTGGATAATTTTGTTGGATTATGTTTAGGGATATGTTGGTGTTGCTTCAATTCTGTTCGTTTTTTGCATAACCTCGCAGAACGCGAGGTGTACACCACTCGCAGAACGCGAGTCTGCCCTATAGGAAACAGGGTGCTCTCAGTTGATATGCACGGTCTGTGGCACGGTTGGTGTCACTCGCGTTCTGCGAGTGACACCTATCTCGCAGAACGCGAGGAATGACATTTTCTGGAAAATGTCATTCCTCGCGTTTAAGAATTTCCATTTATTCATCTTCCCCAATGCATGCCAGTCAAATTTCATGGCAATTCATTAAGAATGGAGTAAAAGGGGAAATAAAAGTAAGTCATCCCAGCCGACCAGTGTACGGTCATCTCAGCTTGTCAAATTGTCATTTATTCAGCGAATAAAACATAACTTCAACATTACATTTCAAAGGCGGCACATCGATGTGACACAAGATCGTGCAAAGAAAAAGCATCTCTTTCAGCGTTTCGCCACCAAGGAGTAAACACATGAGGTAATGGGCAGTTTTCTTCAAGACGCAACTACAAGAAAACAACAACGTTAGGAAGTTGCATATTAGATAGTAATTCATAAGTAGATCCAAAAACTTACCGGAACAAAATGTCTCTCACTCTGAATATAGAATAAGCAGAACGTCGGAAGTGTGTCACCATCTTCTAACCAAGTAGGACGTTGTAGAGGAAGGTAAGTGTAGTTAGCATTTTTTCCCACCGTTACGAACACTATGTTGAATGTGGATGCCACAAGGCATCCCATTTCCGGGGTAGCTAGCCAGTGATCTTCTAGAGCCCTTCCTATTCCTTCCCATGTAAGTTGGTGTAAAGCGCTCTCCAAAGTTGGTTGTTGTGGAGGTCCAATCCAAGTTCCTTGAACTAGGTGCCAAATCTCTTTGACCTTAGCTATTATCAAATCTCTTACTTCCCTCCATAAGTGTTGGTTGTCATGCAATTCATGAGCTATTGCTCTAAATCCACAATTTCCATCTCCATTTACCTCAAACCAACCATTCACATGGGTGCGCATTGACGCGGGTATGTGAGACTTGTACTTGCCAATCACCTTAATCTTTGGTTTCTTGAATGTTTCAGAATTAGAAGCATTTTTTTGCTTCTTTGGGGGTGTTTCTTCCAAATCTCTAGCATCCATCTCAACATTAGTGTGCTCCCATGCAGACGGTCTTCTTTGCGTTGACCTAGGTTGTTTGTTAGGAGCTCCGACTGGACGACCTCCGGTGTGCTTTGAAATAGCCGGCTCTTTTAGAGGAGTATTTACTTTCCCAATGTCTAAAACAGTTTGTGCACACTTTTCTTGATCATGGGGGCACAATTTCGGAAACGTTTCCTCATAGAAAGTCTGAAAAAGACGTCTTGCCACCTTACTCTTAACTTCCAGTATGCCGGGAACATCAACTTCTTCCAAACTCAAAGTACTCCAGAAAGGGTGCAACTCTGATACTCTTAGTGGTCTTTGCTCCTTCCAATGTCTTACAATCTGATGAACACACATCAACCCATCTCTAATCTTGATCCCGCAGCTACAAAACATATTAAAGTGCGCACCTAATCTCTCCCCCTTCGTGTATTCCTTAAGCAAAAATTCTATGCATTTGTAAGAGACTTTGAACTTCAAGACTTTAAACAAGTCCGCCCCTTCAACAACTGTGAAGCTCTTATTCAAACTCTCGGTGAAAGACACAGTAATCTCCTTAAGTTGGTTCTCCGCCATTGTTTTGTATTCTTTGAACATTGTGTCTAGCCTAGCATTTCCACTTGACAAGTATGACTTAAGACATGAATGTGCTCCTTCAACTCTAAAATGTTCGAAAAACAATAAAATGCAAATACAAATCAGAACCTGTGGATCCTTCTGTAATGTGCAACTCCTCGCGTTCTGCGAGGTCTGTCCACCTCGCGTTCTGCGAGTTCATTGATTGTTCCAGGATCGTTGCATTCGAAAATGCATCAACATTGAATCAAGGAATTTACTCGCGTTCTGCGAGGTGGTATGCCCTCGCGTTCTGCGAGGTGTGCATTACAGAAGCTCTTTTTATCATATGTAGAAGGTAGACATAAATAACAGAACATACTTGTTTGTCGTGTTATTCCCGAGAGTGAAGACATTATCCGTCCATGCTGAAACAAGTCTTTCTTTGTAACGGTTTAGCCAATTCGTTCTCACGTACTTCAATACGGCTGGATAAGCTCGCCATTCGTCCTCAAGTTTCTTCAAAGTACTCTTGTAATCTTCTTCAGTGGTTTGTTCGAACACGTTATAATAATCATTTGAAATATGAACCCCCAATGCTTGTGTGCCCATAGCTATCTTGGCTCTCGCCTCTATGTTCTTCCTTACATGTCGCCTACATAAGAGAAACTTTGCATTTGGCCATAACTTGTCTGTTGCATTCATAAGAGCCATCTCACGGTCAGTGACGAAGCAAGTAGGCGATGCTCCTATTCTCAAATACATCGTCTGCAGCTGCTGCAACGCCCATAAATAACTATCCTCGCTCTCAGCCTCTAACCATACCCCGCACACAACAAAATTCTTCCATGTAGAAGTCAAACCGACTATCTCCAGGAAGGGAACATTGTACCTGGAACCAAAATACAGTAAGATAAATACAACATAAACACAGAATGATAAATACTTACCTGTTCGTGCTATAAGTCGAGTCCATCAAAAGGACATATGGAAACGCCTTTAAGAGTTTCATTGATTCGGGGCTAGCAAAGAACAAGTCGCCTATTATCGAAGGGTTCGTTGCACTTGGCCTATACTCCATGAAGTAGTTGCTCTCTTTGCATTGGTGAAAGAATTCTTGAACCACGGTTCTACCTTCCATTTCCTCTTCCCTTATATGTCTTACCAAATTGTACACTTGGTTCTTCTTTGTGCAACTTCCGGGATCCTTGTTTATCTCAGTGTAAATCTGATTTGGAGAACAATGTGAAAGTACCATCTCACGAACCTTTTTCTTTTGATCCGGGGTTGGCCTCCCGGCAAATGCATTCCCGACCAAACTATCTCCAATAGGATGGTTGTGCAAACCACAAACAACCACTAATCTCCAATTCTCTTCAACCCGGTTCTCCATGAGCTTCAACTGAAATTTACACCCCGTTTTCTTGCTCTTTGTGTTTGATCTAACACCGACACCTTTAGGCCTATGGCTTCCCCCTTTCTCACAAATGATTTGAATCTTACCACTTTGCCCCGGTTTAGATGGTACACTCCTTCCAATAGAGATCATAAACTTGTGTTGCTTTGCAACATTCAAAGCCCACAAATGAGCGATCTCCTTAGAGGCAAACACTTGCTCCGTAGTGAAATATTCCGAATAATCCCTAGAAACAACCTCTTCCTCACATACGAGACTATCAAACTTTGGTGCAGTGCGTAAAGAGGGAAGAAAACACATCTCCTCTCCTACGTTTGTTGGTGGGTTAGCAAATTGTGAATCAAACGCATCATAGCTTAATGGCACCTCATATATACATGGCATGGAATAAGTAGATGGCACGGGCAACTCATAAGTAGATGAAACATGCAATTCATATGTAGATGGCACATGTTGTTCATATAAAGATGGTTGATGATAATATCCAAAGTCGTCAATCCCTAAATCAAATGACGGTGGCGAAACGGGCATCGTATTCCGCGAGGGGTAGGTGTAGTCATTCAACTGGATTGCATTCAATCCAGTGAACAAAGAAAAATTCACCTATAACAATGCTTCTGTTAATACTCTGTAATGTGCAACTTCTCGCGTTCTGCGAGGGACGCACTTCTCGCGTTCTGCGAGGGAGGCACTTCTCGCGTGACGCGAGGGGCTTCCTCTCGCAGAACGCGAGAAGTTGCTAATTCCTAAAACTAGTCCTTCAACGGGATATTTTAACATAACATGAATTTCTACATTAAAAACCATAAAAACCCTAAAAACATGAACACATCTAAGTTTTTGACATTATATGCAAAAGTCATCTCTTCAACACTTACTACTGCTACTAGATTTAACATGAAATACAACATAATAAGTTCATTTTAGCTCTTAATGGTGCAAAACAAATTAAAATTCAAAAATTAAGTAAGAACATTACCTCATTTGAATGGTAACTTGATGAACCATCATCTCCATTCCCTCCTTTGTTGAATTCCTCTTCATCTTCCATTATTTTAGGTGTTTTTAGAGTGTTTTGAAGTTTTAAGGTTTTGAAAATGGGTTTTAATGGAGGGTGAAAGAGGTGAAAGATGATAAAAAGAGGTGTTAGGGTAGGGTTAATAGGTGTTACGGAATACTTAAAATAAGGAGGTAGTTATTATAGTTAGGTGGGGACAAGACATGTAGTAATGGCGCACAACAACGTCCATCTGACATGCTAATCTCGTTGTTTGAATAAAGCACCGGGCTGTATATAAGAACCGTGTATATTAATTCTTCTTCTTCGTTTGACATGTCATCATTAGATACATCGACATCATCGTCCGAGGAATACTACATGACATCATCATTTGAGTTCTTTTGCATACACGAACCTATGAACTGCATATCGAAATATATTGAGTGCATATCAAGTAAATCAGAATGCATAATAATGAATACGAAAAAACATGAAAATGATTAAAACCTTGAAAACAACATGAGTACAAAACTACATATTACATCTTATATTCTGCATAACGTTGAAAACAAACTGCATATTACGACATAATTATTGCACAATAGTATTGAAAACAAAACCCTACATTTTGCATAACGAAGAATACAAACTGCATATTACAACTTAAGTTCTGCATAACGGCGAAAACAAATTGCATATCAAAACTTAAGGTTTGCATATTAGGATTGGTACGAAACCCTAGCGCACCGTGCATATCGATGTATTGTTTTTTTCATATCAGGATGAAACCCTAGAAACCTATAGTAAAATTCAATAGGTAAATCAAATTCAATAGGTAAATCAAATTTCATCACCCTCATGACCGTCAATTTACATGAAAGAATCTTATGAATCTAATATGAAAGTCGAATGTCACACACCCTTGGCTAAGCATTCGATTTGAGAGGCGAAAACCATTGTTAGAATCAAAACGTATCTACTGCATATCAAGTAAATCCGGTTGCATAACAATGATAACGAAATGCATATGAGAACTTTATTACTGCATAACAGAATTCATGTGAAACCCTAAATTGCTACTGCATAACACTGAATCCCTAGTGCATATCGTTTTATTAATGCTGCATATTAGAACGAAACCCTAATTAACCCTAGTTTGATGCATATATCAAAGTCGAATATAATCAAACCCTAATCAAACTCTAATCAAATTCCTATGAATCTAATATATCAAAGTCGAATTTAGTAAACTAATTTGATGCATATCTCGATACTAACCTTCTTCCATGGAGATTTGCGTGTTGTTGTATCAATCAACTATTAATGTTACCGTCTGGAAGAGAAACCCTGGAAGAGAAGAACGATGGAAGAAAGAGAAGACGTTGAATTGATGGAAGAGAGAGAAGGTGTTGATTTTCAATTGCCGTAAATTAAAGAAGAAGTTTTGATATTTTTTCCTTATTTTCTTTTAATTCCAAGACTCTTAATCTAGCCGTAGATCTAATCTCATCTTATGGCTCTTATTCGTTAACACCGTTTTACTATAAAAGTGGTCTTATCGGAGCCTCCCTCTCTCTCTCTCTATATATATATCTATTTCCTTTTAAGATTATTTATGTATATATTATTATTACATAATAATATAAACTTTGAAAATAACTTATGAATGCAGTATATATATATATTATCACATATATGCGTTTAGAGCATCTGCATTAGTGTTATTCCAAGTAACACAATTTATTTTAAAGGCAAATAAAAATAAAATGTTGAATCAATGCATGAGTAACTACTTTTCGTTAGTCTTCCTGGACACAAATCCACACGCTCCTCCAATTACATATTTACACATGGCCCAATAATATAATTCTTTTACTTTTCTATTAGTGTAATCCTTATAACATTCATAATACATAAAAACTTATTGTAATTGTTTTTCAAATATTTTTAATTTATTTTTATCTATATATTGACATCCATATCAAATATGTAATATATTATCTAAATTTATACAAAAAGTAAAAGTAAAATGTATGTTATTTGATATAAATAACATGATTGTAGATGAAAACTCATTTAACATTAAAATAATAGTCTTAGTAACATGGATAAAGATTCTCATATAATAAACCTAGAAGGCTAGAACAAATAGCCAGTCTGACCTGTTAGTTAACTGCTATAGCCTACTACTCATCATTATTATTCTTTAATGCTACGAGTAGCATTTAATCGCAAACAAATACTCGTATATAAACCAACATAAAATCCAAGGCCACTTGTTTAGGAGAAAAGTACATCAAAGTCATAAAATCAGAGAAATAAATGAAGATAATAATTTATTAACACAAATTGTAAACTTTAACACCATGAAAAATGAATATCAGTACTTGTCCCCTCATATTTTCAATTCAGTATAAGATTGTTGGATCATACTTGTCTCATCAGCTCAACATTAAAAAAAAACTTACCACCAATGTGGTATTAGCATCCATATGCTCTGACAAACACATAAGAGATTTGGCAGCATAAGTGTATGATAAGAACCAACTCATGGAAATTTTTCGAGTTTAAAGACTTACAACTTTTTACTATTTAGAGGCCTATAGTGTGCAGAACAATGCAAAGACACAGAAGAGGCCAAATCAAGTACTTCAAAAAGGGGTAGAAATATGAGCCTCTCCCCAAAGAGTAATTCCCATTTGAAAATAGGATATAAGAGTCATGAACACATGTGCTATATCCTATGCAAATAATATCCAAGAGCAGAGTAGAAATGCTAGTCAAACTGTTCCCAATCTTGAGTTACCTTAGGCGGTGCAGCTGAAGGCGGAGTCAAGCTGCCAACACCGGAGTCATATTTTTGCCACTGAGTCGTCACTGAGACCGAGTTACTGCAGTCTGCAACTGGGTTGGAATTTCTTCCTTTTAGAGCATCAAGAGTGTCCACATAGCTCTGGATACGACGAACCTGCAAGAAACACACTCAAATTTCAGCATTATACTTGAATATTAACAAGTAAGGATACTTTTAAGTTTTAAGTAAGCATATTATTTTCCAGGCGAAAGACCACAAAAAGTAAGCAAATTAGCTAAAATCAGAAAATGTCAAAATGACAAAAAAAGATCAGCTGATGTATGTATTATAGCTCAGCTGAGTCTGTCAAGCAGAAACCTAATCAAACATACTAAGGGTCCGTTTGGATTCCCTCAAAAAATGCATTATCTTGCGCTGGATTATCAACTTAATGCAAGATATTTTGGAATCCAAACGGACACTAAGAGCCCAAGAGCTGGACCGATTAGATAGATTAGCAGTAAGTGCTGAATGACACAAAGATCAGCTAATGTATGTATTCTAGACTTCTAGTTCAGCTGAGCATGCCTAGCTAGCAGAAGCAGAATAAACACTTTAAGATATCGACAAATCGGATAGATTAGCAGAAAATGCTGAATGACACAAAGATCAGCTAATGTATGTAACCTAGCTCAGTTGAGCCTGTCAAGCAGAAACCTGGCGAAACAACTTAAGATCCCAAGAGCTACCAAAACAAAGAACTGACCTCATTCTTTCTCTGCAACTTGGCTTCTCCTTGGGCCTCAACGCCATCCAATTTCAGCAACTGCCTCATTAGTAGCTCTGTCAAGACAATGAACTCCCGATCTCCTACCTTAGAGCCACTGCGGAGAGTTGATTCCAAAGCAACAACCTATATAAACCAGCAAAGGAAACACGGGGTTAATCATTCGTTGTTTATTTGGTTTAACAATGGAATCACTCGGAGCAACATGAGTAGTCACCTTCTCGTAGAGCTTATCGACTTCTGCATGAACTTCGTCAATTGCTCTACAAGCCTTCATGATCACTTCCGTCTTTTTCATCTCTTCTATCTTCTTCTCTTTGCTTGCTGGACGTTCCAAGAGCAACAGCTTTGACATGTCCCTTATACCGGCAGCTTGCAAAATCTCAGCATCATCTTTCTCCCTACCCCGGAAGAAGAGCCTCTGATCCTCAGGGTTTAACCCTGTCTGAGGAGCAAGAAGATTCTTCAAGTAGCCTTTTCATCAAACCAAAATTCATGAAAACGCAGTTAGTAAGCAAGCCTGGAGCAGCCATTTACGCATGCCAAATTACTAATATAAGGATCTAGTATAATCTAGGGTTCATCACAGCATAAATACTCGACAGGAGAGCACAAAACTGAAGTCGGACAAAATATTTAGCACAAATTCACAATGAAAATACCAAGGAAGGTTAGAAAACGAAGCAAAATTGCAGAATTAGAGTGGAAATTACACAGTAGCAAGCAGTGTCCAAGACGAAGATCTGAAACGCTGTACGCAAGCAAGTAAAAAATTCCGATACAAAAATAGACGGTATATGGAGGAGAAGGGCGAGAGAGAAGCAGAAAATAGTACCAAAAGTGGAACGGGGAGAAGCGAGGATATCATGGTGGGAGGAGCCATAGGTGACCTTGATCTTGATAAGATTGTCGTCGTCGGAAGTGTCTCTCCTCTGGACGAACATACCGCTGGAGGTTACGCGACAATCGGAATCGTCGTTGATGCTGTTGCCGCAATCGGATGAATTCATCCTGTTTTGGATTTAGCTTGAGATTGTTGGTGTGCGGCAGGGCACGTTTTACTTTGGAGTTGTAGCTCTGACAAAAGGGGGCACCATGGCCTCGGCTTTGGATATCTATTTTCCTTCCTTTTTCATTAAAAACAAAAAGAAAAAGAAAAATGGGAGAGAGGTCGGTGATGGACTGATGCTGGCTCGGTCTATTCACCAGCCCAGCTGTCACCATTTATCGCTTCTGGATTACTCACTACTTTTTTCTTTCAAGAAGCTTCTTGATTGTTTTTGCAAACCATCATCCTTTATATGGGTCAATTTGTATGGAACCACCCTTTATATGACTATTGATTTAAAATCACTAATTATTTCACTTTTTATTACAAAGTCCCATCCTTTACTAATTTCCGGTAATAAATCTGTTAAATCATTAAAATGACCATTTTACCCTTGAATTTTTAAAATAATTACAATTTTTACCAGGTAACAAACCTGCAATTGAAATAGAAAAATTAGGGTTTTTAAAATTAAATTAGGGGTTTAGGGTTCATGAAATTGAATTGGAGTTTAGGTTCCTGACATTGAATTGGGGGAATTGGGGGTTTAGGGTTCTTGAAATTGAATGGGCTTGGACGAATTGGGGATTTCGGGAGGTGGTGGTGTGTTTGGTTTGGAGGAAGTCCCAGCAGAAGTTGGAGAGGCGAGAGGTGGTGGAGCGGCGTGGTTCTTGGGGGTCGGATTCGGATTCGTCCTCAGCTTAATCAACGCGTCGATCTAGGCTTTTGGCCACCTCGATGTGCTCCCTCCGTTGCTCTGCTGCTTCATTTGCAAGGGTTGCGGTAATGGAGCTGTGACTGGAACAAGAGCAGGAACAGGAGTAGTCAGAGGTTAGGGATGAAATAGCAGATTTGGTGGAAGACGGATCTGCTTTTAGTCTGACAGTTTTTGAAGTAAGGAGGTTAGAGCAGCGTCTTTTGCTACAACGACAGATCTTTCTTGAACGATTACGTCGTGTTCTCGTTTCAGTCTCGCCATCCCATGCGCCTTCCAAGTTTCGTCCCTGACTCTCCGATCATTCTCTCGCTTCTCTATCGCTTCAGAAACTTCCTCTGAAGCTTCTCCTGCTTCACCATCATTTCGCTCGCCAGCTTCTCGAAGAAGCCTTTCCACATCTGCTTCCTCTTGGATCTCGTCATCCTTTTCAATCCTTTCATCACTTCTTCGTCCGAGGAAGTCGAGGATGAGGACGACGGTCCCCGATGTCGAGCTCGGGAAGTTCATCGGATTCAGATTCGTCCAACGCCCATTCAATTTCAGGAACCCTAAACCCCCAATTCAATTTCATGAACCCTAAACCCCAAATTTAATTTTAAAAACCCTAATTTTTCTATTTCAATTGCAGGTTTGTTAACTGGTAAAAATTGTAATTATTTTAAAAATTCAAGGGTAAAATGGTCATTCTAATGATTTAACAGATTTATTAACGGAAGTTAGTAAAGGGTGGGACTTTGTAATAAAAAGTGAAATAATGGGTGGTTTTAAACCAATAGTCATATAAGGGGTGGTTCCATGCAAATTGACCTATATAAAGGGTGGTTCTGTGCAAAAAGCTCTTACTTTTATTTACCGAAAAAGACACTAGCCGTGACGTATTTCCATTGAGTAGTACACTAGTACTCCATAGATGAAACACTATAGGGTTGGAGCCGGCAGGGGCGGACCCCAGTGGGGGGTCTACTGACATTGAAAAATGAACGAAATTGTAGATCTTTTCAACACGAGTCCATGCATATAAAATTCATCAAAATCGAACATCGTTTGACTTCTGAAAACCCCAAAATACGAAATCCTCGCAGGTTGCAATCCATGCCGCCGCAATACAAGACTAGACGATCAAGAAGGCGTGTTCCGAACTATTCGAGGTCAGGGACACAACACGAGGTCTTCTTCTTAGTTCCTTACACGTTTTTTCATGTGTTGTTTCATTTTGAAGCGTCACAAGCTACTTTTTTTTCCATGTGTTATTTAACTTTGAATAGTCACAAGATAGAAAAATATTTTTATTGAATTGATCTTTGTAAAATATTCACCTAGAAAAAATTGTGTTGAACTGTGTTGTGTACAGTGCTTAACTGATGTAAATATTTTGTTTGTTTATGCTTGATCCTTGATGCGAATAGTATTGAGATGATTATTAGTTTAGATTGTGTATATGTTTAATAGAATTATGTTAAATTTTTATGCAATAAAAAAAATCGCAAAACAGACCCCTACTGACTTGAAATCTTGGGTCCGTCACTGGTTGGAGGCATATTCTTTGCTACGATTAAAGAGTTTAAGATTGTGGTCATACGTAATGTTTGAGGCTAATGAAGATATTATGAAGATAACATCTTATCTTATCTTATCTATATAAAAGTTGGTTGTCCAACGAACGAATTAAATGAAATCGGTACCTAATTAATACTATATTTATGTTAGTCTTTTTCATTTTTATTAATTAATTGTCATTAATTCTAATTCATTTAAGTCTTATTAATTATCTTATTCTAATTCTTATCTTATTTAATTTAATATCTAAAATTTTATCTTCTTATATATTAAAAGGTTGATTGTCTTTTGTTAAAAATTAATGTAATTGATACTTATCTCCACGACAATCAATACTCCTAATCTTCCATTCTTAAACTTTAATGGTTTTAATAAAAATTCCTTTTTGCATGTTGGGTTTTTAATGATTAAAAAGAATGACTATTAAATTAAAAATACAGCTTCACCAATGTAATTTTTAACTTTTATCATATTCGTATTTTAAAATTTATGTAGTCAAATTTCATTGATTGCACGCAAATAGTTGAAGGTTGAGACTTTTGACTCATTTCTATAAAATTATATATATGAACCAATATAATGTTCCAAAATTACTACAAACATAAATGTGAGGAAATCAAAAATACCTATAACTACAAATATTGACAAATTCGATAACAACAACAAACATATAAAAACTAATGCGTAATTACATTAAATCACATACGAAAATCTATAATTTCCACGCGCGAACATGAAGCTTGATAAATCCATAAATCTATATAAATTATCGCATTTCATATATAATTAGTATATCATAGTAAAAATATATTTAAATAAATAATTGAGCTCTGCGTAGCAGGGCAACCCGTGACTAATCTATATAAAAGTTGGCTGTCCATTGCCAAAATTGAATGAAATTGGTACCAATTTAATGCATTACTCATTTCTTAATCACCTCCTATTGGACTTTTGGGCATGTATTTAAATATCTTTCTTATACCTCTATGTTATATTTATTTATAGTCTACTTGATTAAGTCACAAATTAAATTAATGTGTGAGCTTCTCTTATGACAATGCAAACTTATTCTAATACTATGTTTTAAAACTACTTCAAACATAAATATAAGGAAATAAAAAATACTTATATTTACAAATATTAATAAATTTGATAACAACAACAATATATTAACAAATAATCTATACATATACTAAAACAGAACGTTGTTTTGCCACATGTCGCCCTTATATTCAATTCGCCTATGTGTCGACCTCTAAGCTATGCTACATCATCCACCATGTCATCCTCCACATCATCCGACTTTATATTTTGATATATATATTTGAATTAAATAAGTAAAAAAATTAAAAAGATATCTAATAGGTTATATAACAAAAAGATATCGACTTTATATATATATATATATTTATCTATTATTATGTTATCAATATAATTAAGTTGAGTTATTAATGAACTTAAACTATAAAACATAAATCGTAAACTATAAACTATAATCTATAAACTAATTAATAGTATAAAATATAAATATATTATTAAAATATTTATTACATGCGACCCCGTACATGGTACGGGAACACACGCTAGTGTATAACTATATTAAATCACATACGAAAATCCGTAATTTTTCTCGCGCGGAGCGCGAGGCCCGTAGTTTATCCAACATCTTCGCAAAATTGCTCTTGTCCGACTCGGTTTCGGTGGTGTTGGAGCCCAGAAATTGAAGTCCCGCGACACAACACTTCGCGAGACACAGGACGACGGCTCTTCGAAAGAACCCTGAAGACCTCTTCCGCGTGCCTGAGCAAACAACTTATACGTAAAACCCTACGTCGTCTACTTCCTAAAGACCATTCTGATGCTCAAATCAAATAGGAAGCAAACAAACTACCAAAGACAATAAAGTGATGCAAGAGTAAGAGAGGGTAGAAAGAAGTAAGGTAATGGAAAAGAGAACTCAATATGTCAGTTAAAACGTTTCAAGTTCTATGCAACCAACAAACCGAACGACCTTAGGAGTCACCCACCACAACAGCAAAAGCTCAATAGCAACATCGGGAGTTACAAACCAAGTGTTGTTTGTCCTAATGCCTCAAGGAGAAGGTCATTTTGGAAGATTGAGGCTGTCTCATTCCTGTGTTTTCCTTACTCTAGAGAGGAAGACGAAGCGTTTTTCCTTTAGTAATGAACTCCCTCCCTTCTCTATCCATTGAGTTGCGTTCTTATACTCTTGTCAGGGGCCCACGCGAGTCAATTACCCATTTGCCCCTTGATACTTAATCTCGTAGAATCCTCCTTCTGGGCTTCGTCTGCTTATGGGCCGCTCTCGTTCTTCTGGGCTGACATCATGGACCGACCCGGCTCGCGTTCAATGGGCCTGACCTGATTCCTTTTGGGCTTCGCGAGCCCATCGAGAATCGACTCCAATATCCAGCCCCCCAAGCTTTTATGCTGAATAGCTTAAGGCTTGGGTTTGTCTTCTTGAAGTCGCGTTCTCGATATGAGAGTGGCTCCCTGACTTGGTACGATTACATCGCGTGTGATGGTCGCGTGTATTTCGATTAGACTTCTCGGGGCGACGTTTTGAATTCAAAAACTTTCATGAATTCCCGCGCTGGGCGCATGTTGTCCACGTGTCGTCTTCTGATTCCACCTTCTTTTCCCCGGTTTTCCCTTATAAATTCTCACCTTCGTCCTCCTTTTTCATTTTGCCGCAATTCTTCGTCGTTCTTCTTCAAACTGCGAGTTCGTCCTCTTCGCCGGTGCTCTCCCCTTCTCTACTGTCGTCTTCTCCTCCGCTCCCACACGATTTTCAATGGCAGGTTAGTCTTTCGTTCTTCCTTCCCTTTTCTACTTCGTTATTGCTTGATTTTAGGGTTCCCCACAGATTCGTCGCTCGATTTCTTCTTGTTCATAACAGCTTGTCAGAATTTTTGCTCGGGCTCTTCGATTTGATAGGCTTTCGTTAGTGATTGTTTGTCCATTGGGTGTTTCTCGTGTCGGATTCTCCTTCCGACTCTCGTTTCTCAAAATGTTGTTTAGGAAAAAAACGTGTTTTGGGCAATTCCGCCATTTTTAGACCTCCGCAAGGTTCTTCGTGTTCTTGGGCCTGGTTCATCTTGATGTCGTTTTAAATTCTCCTTTGATCTTTCGAGTTTCAGTTTTTCCAGGGATTTCTTGTTTGTTCTCTTCCTACTGACTCGCGTCAGTTTCCTTAGACTCGCGTTGTTCCCACCTTCGATGTTCTCTTTTTCCTCTTTCCATCCCTGGAAAACTGAAACTTTCTTTGCCTATGCTTTCAGGTAGCGATGATTTCTATGAACGCTCAACTCGGGCCGAGTATTCGGGGCGCACTACGTCTGGATCCGAGGGGGGCTCTGATGGTCGTGAGCCCAACTCTCGTAGACGATCTCGCGTCACTAGGAAATCCAAATGGAGCAAAGCGAAGACGTCCAAAAAATCTAAAACCAGACTCCCGTCTCGCGTTATACAAGAGCGAGCCGAGACCAATTATGGTCAATTTGCCAGCTTCTTCTCCCATAAGGGGTCCTTACCCCATATAGTAATAGAGAAACCCTTTCTCGCGGATCCTGGTCGAATAAGTATCCTTACAAAGAGAATAAAACATACTCGCACCTTAATTCTTAACACGGCCCATCGCAGCAGTCTTAATTTTGACGATCTTCGCCGTCTCGCTACGCGATACCCTTTCCCTGAAGGGACCATCTTTGCCCTCCCCGACCATGAGGGCACTTCCCTCGACCAATATGGGCCCTTCTTTGCTTTGAGCAGGCAATCTTTAGAGGCTGGCTTCCGTCTCCCGTGGACGTCCTTTCAGACTGAAGTGATGGCGGATTTAGGCTTCAGCCCTTCACAGATGCATCCAAACTTTTGGAGTTCGCTGATCGTTTACATCATGCGATGTCAGGATATTGGGATAGCTCCCAATACGCCTCACTACGCTCTTATTAACTCATATAAGAAAAACTCCCGCGAGGATGGATTTTATACTGCTCAAGCCAAGACTCCTAGTGCCTTCCGATTGCGCTCGAAGATTGAGGGGCGGATAACGTGTTGGTTTTTAGTTCGTCCCCCTCTTGGTTCTGAAATTTCTGTTCAAGTACGCGAGCCGCATGCGAGAAAGGCTCCGTGCTTTTTTCCAAAGGAGACTCGTGATAAATTCATCCGTGACTATAAGGATTACCCTGACAAAGCTGTTCAAAAACGTTTTGAGTTGACAATCTCGGATGCTTTACTGGTTGTCAGGGGACTTAGCCTCAAAGCTCATGCCCGAGGTCTTTATTCGTGTTTGTTTTTAGCGCTCGCGTCTATCATTATTATTATTTTTTATACTCACTTGTGGTGGTCTTTGCAGATGCTGATATGTTCTCTGATCTTCCGGACTTGGAGGGGTTGGTTTTTGACGAGGCTGGCTCCCTAACCCTCGAGGCTCCTGCTCGCAATATTTCGTCTGTCCCCGGTGTGACCCTTGCTCCGCCTCCTGCTGCATCGGAGTCGCCAGCTGAGCTCGCGACCACAGTTTCTGAGGAGGTCCCTCAGACCAAGAGGTTTCGCGAACTATCATCTCGCGATAAGGGGAAGCAAAAAGTATCCGAGAAAAGTCGCAAGAGGACGACGGAGGTAGAGTTCGTCTCCTCTCCAGAGCCTACCGATTCTTCGGTTGCGAACCCCACCTTCATTCACGGTTTATCTGCCACGCGTGCCTTCTTCGACTCGATTCCAACTGTTTTTCCCCCCGAACCCAGCCTTT
Source organism: Oxyria digyna (assembly GCA_029168935.1). Lineage (NCBI taxonomy): Eukaryota > Viridiplantae > Streptophyta > Magnoliopsida > Caryophyllales > Polygonaceae > Oxyria > Oxyria digyna. Next base: position 30,113,975 of record JAPVLV010000011.1, on the reverse strand, counting down.
ACGAGGAAGTCTCGGATAGACCTGGCGGTCTGTCTAAACTACTTTTTGCGGTAAGTTTCGCGTTCTCATCTATTTCTTGTCTCTTGGGGTATTTTTAACCCTGAAGTTGGTCATTTTGCAGGGGATGAACATTATCGCGAGCGCAAGCCGGAGGGTGCTCGCGGAGGAGGATAAGCTTAAGGAATTGATGGATGAGGACCAGTCGATCCGTGATGCCAATAGAGCGGCTAAGTCTCGGCTCATGGGGGAGAAGAAAACTTTGGAGGCGGAGCTTTCGAAGGCCAACGCGTTAGTGGAATCTAAAGACGCAAAGATAAAAGAGCTGGAAGCCCAACTCGCGTATGAGAGGTCCACTCATGTCAACATCGTTACTGAGTATAACACGCAAGTGAACGACCTCAGACAAGAAAATGAGAAACTTCACGCGACGATGTCCGAGAGAATTGCCTATGAGCGGAACATGGCGGTGGAAGAGTATTGCGGGGGTTACCGTCAACGTGCTCGCGTGGATTTTTACAAAAATGCTGTTAACACGCTTCTCCTTTGCATGCTGAAGGTTCAGATGCGAAAACACAAAGTCAAAGATTTCCCCTTCAACGCTCAAGACTTGTGTGGTTTTTCCACCGACCTTCCCGAGTATGAGCCCCCGGTGTCGGGAACTTTTATTGATGATGGGGATACTCCACTTGAGGCTTGGGGTGTAACTCGTCTCGCGTCCAAGAAAGGCATCGTTAAGGGTAAAGAGAATCAAGTGCCCAAGCCTCCTCTTCCGAAGATGGTTATTCCGCCTCCGTCCGGAAGGTTGGAACCTGTTCCTCACACGCTTCCGAGCCCTCCTTCGCCGGCCCTCTCTCCTCGCAAGAGAAAGGTATTCGCGCCTGACGCTCTTCTTGACACCATTCAGCCCTCCTTGAAGCGTTCTTGCTTAGATCAAGCGGGGGGGTCAGGATCGCGGGTAGCAAGACGTCGTGGATTTAGAGGCGGATAGCGTAGAGGATGCGGGGATGGCTCTTAAGTCTGTCGTTTAAGTAATGTTTATTAACCTTCTGACACGGCCTAGTGGTTTTTCGAATAGTATGTTTTTAGTGCTCCTGTCGCGAGAATTGGGCCTTTATGTAATTATTTTTAATGCGGCCATGGTTGTCGCGAGCTGTATGCTGTTTTGCTCTCTATTTTTGGTTTTTCTTATCCGTCTGCTTGTTTCGTATACACTTATCTCGCCTTGTTCCCCCCGTTTTGTGTTTCGGAAAAGAGTAACTTTGCGAAAAAGAAAACGTAAAGAGATGAGTGTTTCATAACTACGATCCCTCTTTTATAGTAAAAGGTAAAACTGACAGTGTTACATAATTTTTGTGAGAATCATAAAGCATTGCGAACCATTCTTCTGTTAGGTATTGCATGAACATTACACGCGAGTCCTGGTCAGTACGTTCGCTTTAGCTGATGACAGGGTTTCGTGCTTTAGCTCTTAGTGGTTGTTGATATTCGCGGGGTTTGTCCTGAGCTCTTGTAGTCGCGAAGCATCAGAACAGTTTTTCTTCGGTATGGTTGCTGCAGAGAATTTCTTGACTTTGCAGAGACGATTTAGGCATGGCTTTGCTTTTGCGGGGGATATTAAGCACTGCACATGTAGAGAGGCATTCAGTATTTGGTCTTTATGCGGGTAAAAAACTTTTAAAAGACGTGAGTTACGATGCGAACCCGTCCATGCTTTCGCGACCTAGGAGAGTTTTTTAGCTCAACCATGGAAGCTGGACACGCGACCTGAGGTTTTTTTTTAGCCTAGCCCAGTGAAGCGGAATCATGGCGGGTGAGCTCATTGGCGTAAACCCGTCCATGCTTTCGCGACCAAGGAGAGTTTTTTAGCTCAACCATGGAAGCTGGACACGCGACCTGGGGGGTTTTTTTAGCCTAGCCCAGTGAAGCGGAATCATGGCGGGTGAGCTCATTGGCGTAAACCCGTCCATGCTTTCGCGACCAAGGAGAGTTTTTTAGCTCAACCATGGAAGCTGGACACGCGACCTGGGGTTTTTTTTTAGCCCAGCCCAGTGAAGCGGAATCATGGCGGGTGAGCTCATTGGCGTAAACCCGTCCATGCTTTCGCGACCAAGGAGAGTTTTTTAGCTCAACCATGGAAGCTGGACACGCGACCTGGGGGGGTTTTTTAGCCCAGCCTAGTGAAGCGGAATCATGGCGGGTGAGCTCATTGGCGTAAACCCGTCCATGCTTTCGCGACCAAGGAGAGTTTTTTAGCTCAACCATGGAAGTTGGACACGCGACCTGGGGGGTTTTTTAGCCCAGCCCAGTGAAGCGGAATCATGGCGGGTGAGCTCATTGGCGTAAACCCGTCCATGCTTTCGCGACCAAGGAGAGTTTTTAGCTCAACCATGGAAGCTGGACACGCGGCCTGGGGGGTTTTTTTAGTCCAGCCCAGTGAAGCGGAATCATGGCGGGTGAGCTCATTGGCGTAAACCCGTCCATGCTTTCGCGACCAAGGAGAGTTTTTTAGCTCAACCATGGAAGCTGGACACGCGACCTGGGGGGGTTTTCTAGCCCAGCCCAGTGAAGCGGACTTGACGACTTTTTGTCTCAGTTGAAGCGCTATCTTTTTAGGTGGACGAGCATTGGTCGACCAGGCTGTGACCTATTTCTTGATAACCCAGACTCGTGTGACAACAAATTGCTGGTTCCACAACCTGTACTTATTATGTCATAGTGATCGAATGTTTTAGTGTCTTAATGCGATAAGCATTGACCATGGATGAGAAAAAATTTGTGCTCTGCTAAACTTTGTTAAACGTAAATAAACGTACCTGGGTTTTGTGGGAGGATTAGGCATAGAAGCGGCGAAGTCGCATCACGTTCCAAGAGTTTGCAATGTGATTCCCAGAGTGATCCTTGAGACGATATGCCCTGGGGGCGACTTCGCGATCTATAATGTAAGGCCCTTCCCAGTTGGGGTCGAGCTTTCCTCCTTCTGTTCTACGGAGCACGAGGTCTCCTCTGGCGAATCCCCTCAACTTTATGTGCTTGTTATAATACTTCGCGACGCTGGCTTTATGATTGGCCGCTCTGATAGTTGCTAAGTCGCGAATTTCTTCCCGCATCTGCAATTCTAGCTGCATTTTTTCGTCATTGTCGATCGGGCTATACTGAATCACGCGATCTGTGCGTACAATGAACTCGACTGGCACTGTGGCTTCTATTCCATAGGCGAGAGCAAAAGGTGTTTCCCCAGTTGCCTTTTTTACCGTGGTTCTGTTCGCCCAGAGTACTAGAGGTAAAACTTTGGCCCACTTTCCCTTGGAGCCTTCTAACCGCCTTTTCAGATCCATGACAATACTTTTGTTCACAGCTTCTACTTGGCCATTGCAATGCGGGTGAGCGACCGACGCGATTCTTAAGGCGATCCCTATGTCATTACACCACGTGAGTAACTGTGGCGAATTGAATTGTGGTCCTCTATCGGTTACGATCTCGTGAGGGAGGCCGTATCTGCAGATGATATTCTTCCATAGGAACCTTTTAACTGCCGGGACGGTAGTGCTCGCGAGAGCCTCGGCTTCGATCCATTTGGTGAAATAATCAACTGCTACAATGATGTACTCCAGTTGACCAGGCGCTTTTGGCTTGAAAGGTCCTAATAGATCTAGCCCCCACATCGCGAAGGGACAGGGGCTTGACATTATCTGTAATTCTACACCTGGCTGATGAGAAGCCGGGGCAAAGTACTGACATGGCTTACAGTTCTGCGACTCGCGTTGTGCGTCCTGTCTCATGGTTGGCCAGAAATTCCCTTGTCTTAACGCTTTATAGACCATAGGTCTCCAACCTGCGTGGGTCCCGCACAACCCCGCGTGCAACTCTCTCATAAGCACGTCACTTTCTATCTTAGACAAACACCGGAGCTCGCGTGGTCCGTATCCCCTTTTGTAGAGTTCCCCGCGACACATGTAGAAGCGCGCAGTCATAGAGACGAGTTTTCTCATTTCTTTTGGATCCGAAGGTCCTGTTCCGCTTGCAAGATATTGAATTATAGGGGTGCGCCAGTCACCGACTGGCTCGTCTATCTCCATCAGCTCCACCTGATTGCTTATGGCGCTCTCAGTCTTTACTACCCAAAAGTATTGGCCCTTTCCATCCTTGGAAACGATGGTAGAATTTCCATCGGGACGTTCCATATTCACGTACTGAGCCTGGGAACCTCGCTTCGCGAGCTCATCAGCTCGCGTGTTTTCTTCCCTCGATATTGCTTCAATCTCAAAATGCCCGAACAATGAAATCAAGGTAGTAGCTCTCGCATGATATATGGGGAGATTTATTGTTCGAGCTTCGTAGGTCCCATTGATCTGATTCACAACAATCTGAGAGTCGCTCAGACACTTCACCACGTGAATACCCGCGTGAATTGCAATTTCCAGTCCAGCGATGAGTGCTTCATACTCTGCTTCGTTATTAGTGGCTTTGAATTTTAGTGTAATCGCGTGGTCGACTTTATCCCCGGCTGGGGATGTCAGGACGACTCCCGCCCTGCAACGGTCTACGTTTACTGCCCCGTCAATGTGCATAACCCACGTGGGGTGTTCTGGAGCTATATAATCTATTTCTAACTCCCTGAAACTTGTTTCAACAATGAAATCAGCCAAAGCTTGCGCTTTGATTGCGGGCCACGGTCTATAGACTACGTCAAATTCAGTCATCTCAATCACCCATTTAGTGAGCCTCCCAGAGGTTGTTGGCTTACTCATGAAAGATGGGAGTGGCAAATCTGTCAATACCTCGATGGGATGAGCGTGGAAATAAGGTCGGAGCTTACGAGCGGCTGTTATCAACGCGAGTACTGTTTTCTCAATGGGCGAATATCTGGCTTCGGCCGACAGAAGGGCTTTACTGACGAAGTAGACGGGGACCTGCTGTTCTCTCACCAATACTGCGCTAACTGCACGCGTGCTTGCCGCGAGATACAGTTGCAAGCCTTCACCAGGTACTGGTGACGCAAGTGTTGGGAGTTTAGCCAGATGCTCTTTGAGGCTCATAAATGCCCTTTCACACTCCTCAGTCCATTCGAAGCTTTTCGGTTTCCTCAATATGTCAAAGAAGGGGAGGTTTCGCTCCGCGAGCTTGGCACAAAACCTCCCGAGATAGTTAACCTTCCCTACAAACCTTTGGACGTCATGAGTGGATCTCGGCGGTTGCAGATTTATTACAGCTTGGACCTTATCTGGATTGACCTCGACACCGCGTGCACTGATCTGAAATCCCAGGAACTTGCCCTCGGTGACCCCGAAGACACATTTCTCGGGATTAAGGCTCATATCGTACTTTCCCAAAGTTTCAAAAACTTCTGCCAGGTCGCGAGCGTGTTCTGCCTGCTTCTTGCTCTTAACTACTATGTCGTCAACATAGGCTTCCACGGTGTCTCCCCTTTGCTCGCTAAAGATCATGTCTACCAGCCTCTGGAATGTAGCTCCCGCGTTTTTCAAGCCGAACGGCATTACTTTATAGCAGAAGGTTCCCTTGTCTGTAATAAAAGCCGTGTGCCCCGAGTCGGCTGGGTTCATCATGACTTGATTATACCCAGAGTACGCGTCCAAGAAACTCAGGGCTTCATGACCCGCGGTGGAATCTACTAACTGGTCGATAGAAGGTAATGAGTAGCTGTCTTTGGGACATGCCTTGTTGAGACCAGTGAAATCTACGCACTTGCGCCATTTTCCTGTCCCCTTGGGATTTTTCTCTACCATTACTACGTTTGACAGCCATGTCTGGTATTGTACGGGCTTAACAAATCCTGCTTTTATCAATTTCGCGAGTTCCACAGCAGCAGCCGCGTTCTTTGGTCCTGCCTGCTTTCGCTTCTTCTGCCTACGCGGCTTGACCTCTGAACTAATGTTCAGGGAGTGGGTCATGACACTTGCTGGAATCCCTCTCAAATCCTTTGGTGTCCACGCGAACACATCCCGGGAGCGGGCGAGCAAGGTCTCAATCTCTTGCACAACTTTCTGATCCAGTTTTCCCCCTACATAGAGCTTCTCCTCTTTGTTGGGGAATGGGGTGATTGTCTGTTTCTCAAACCCATCAAAATGTGGTTTGTGTCCCTCCTCTCCTTCTCCAGTGTCTCGCGGTCTCGGAGAGGCACGTACCTCCAAATCGGCCTCTTCAAACACGTGAGGCAACCCTGGGACAAACAACTGGTTAGCAAGCAAGGCCTTGGTGTTGCCCTTTTCGGATGATACGTAGCAGATACGGATTTCCTCTTGATTTCCTCTTGCGACCCCTACTCCGGTCGACGTTGGGAACTTAAGGCAAAAATGAAAAATCGACACGACTGCTTCAAATTTACACAGAGTCTCGCGTCCCAATATCACATTGTAGGAGGATGTTATTGGGATCACCACGAAATCTATTTTTTCTGATCTTCTTGACTCGGTCTCTCTACCCAGGATGAGATCTAGGGTGACGCCGCCCAGGGCCCTCACTTTGTCACCCGCGAAACCCACCAGTGTGGTTTTAGTAGGCCTGAGTGTAGACTGATCAATCCCCATTTTCTCGAACGCGTCCCAGTATAGTATATCGGCCGAGCTCCCTGTGTCCACGAAAATCCTTTTCACAAGTTTGGTTCCAATCTGAGCATGAATGACTAGTGGGTCAGCGGCTTCGACAGCCCAGGTATCTACCTCCTTGTCGCTGAAAACAAGCGTGTAAGGCTCAGACTGCGATCTCGCGATACTATAGATTGGCTTTCCCTGAGGCTTGGGCGCGTTGCTAATGAGCCTTTGCTCTCGTTTGCCTAAGGGACTGGGTTCATGGCGGCCTGCAATTGTACCGATATGGCCATCCAAGTGAGGGAAGCTCTGGTGCGGTTGGCGATTTGGACCCTGATTATGGTTATTTCTCGCGGGGGTTTGCTGCCTTATCTCGTTCTGTGTTCTACGTCCTCTACCTCTTCTTGTGCTACCGCGACCTTCGTCACCATTTCCTCTCTGAGCAACTAAGACTTCCTGCTCTCTCGGGTGGTGTGGTCGTGACCTACATTCCTCTGTAGGGTGAGTATCCACTCTGTGGTACTCACACCATGTGGTCGACTCGTAGAGACCCCGCCCGCGATCCCATCTCCTTTCAGCCTCGCGATGGGTGTCCTGCTCGGCTACAAAATTTTGTGAGTGAAACTGATTCTGATCATGGTTCTGGCCTCTGAACTGTTTTTGACCCTGATTTTGATCTTGAATTTGCAAACCGGGTACTCGCGTGTCAATCTGCTCCTTTCCCTGACTACCCTGATGACGCTTGTTACCCCAGCTCTGGTTGTCTCTCTTTTGGCCCTGAGCAGGCTTATTCTGACTGTTTCCTTTCAACGCGGAGCTTGAGTGCGCTTCCACGTTAATCTCTGTATACGCTCTTTCGAGCATGCCCTGGTAGTCCAAATCTTTCTTGCGGTATAGGTATTGCTTGAAGGAGCTTCCATCTGTGAGACCATCCAGGAATGCGACTCGGGCGGTTTTATCATGAAAATCCTCGGCCTCTAGGATCTTTTCCGAGAACCTCCTGACATAACTCTCTAGCGATTCGTTTGGTCCCTGTTTGACACCCAGTACTTCTTGCATAGTCACTTTTCTCTTCCTTGAGGATCCAAAGTGCAACAAGAAACTCCTCTCTAGGTCAGCGAAAAAATGGATGCTCCCTGACGGTTGGTTAAGCATCCAGGTCATGGCGGGACCCGCGAGAGTGCCTGGGAAACCTTTGCACATCGTGGCTTCGTCAGGGCACCTTGCGAGCATAGCATACTTGTAGCGTGCTAGGTGTTCGCTAGGGTCTTCCTTGCCATTGTATTATTTGATAATAGGGAATATGAAATTAGGTAGAGGGACTGACCTGACTATGTGGTCTGCGAAAGCAGTCGGGCCGAACAAGGCTGACGGGTTAATGGACGGATAGGCCTCGTAAGCTTGCTGCGGACAGGTTGCCTGGTTGTAATATGGTTCCCCCTCATACTGGTAGCGAGAAGGTCCTTGGTCGGCACGAATCCCATGTCCCCTCGTTTCGGTTCTTCCCCTGTAAGACTGGTTCTCTACGTATCTCACGGGGGCTTGATTCAAATCAAACCTACCAGGGTGACAAGCCCTCTCGCATCCCTCGACCCCGGTCCTTCGTGACACTGAGATTCTGTCGTCGGGTACGTGCTCAACACTCTCCTCAGCGACTGGTTGCTCTCGTTCGCCCTGATTCTGCTCCTGCTCGCGGGCCTCAGCCCTTGGTCGCTCTTGGTTTCGGCCCCTGTCCGTGCTCTGTCCCAACGTCCGAAGGAACGCGCGATACTGAACCAGCGCAGGCCCTACCAGAACAATCTCTTCCTCATGTACGCGTGTAAGAGGTGCTCGCGAGCCATTTATCTCTTGTGTTCTCGACTGGAGAGGGGTGTTGCCACTTCCCTCGCCCCCAGTATTCATCCTCTCAGGCGGTTAAGTATTAGAAATACGTGAATATTTTAAGTGAGCCTTACTTGTGCGAGGAAGTTCCCCACGGTCGGCGCCAGTGTTGGAGCCCAAAAATTGAAGTCCCGCGACACAACACTTCGCGAGACACGGGACGGCGGCTCTTCGAAAGAACCCTGAAGACCTCTTCCGCGTGCCTGGGCAAACAACTTATACGTAAAACCCTACGTCGTCTACTTCCTAAAGACCATTCTGATGCTCAAATCAAATAGGAAGCAAACAAACTACCAAAGACAATAAAGTGATGCAAGAGTAAGAGAGGGTAGAAAGAAGTAAAGTAATGGAAAAGAGAACTCAATATGTCAGTTAAAACGTTTCAAGTTCTATGCAACCAACAAACCGAACGACCTTAGGAGTCACCCACCACAACAGCAAAAGCTCAATAGCAACACCGGGAGTTACAAACCAAGTGTTGTTTGTCCTAATGCCTCAAGGAGAAGGTCATTTTGGAAGATTGAGGCTGTCTCATTCTTGTGTTTTCCTTACTCTAGAGAGGAAGACGAAGCGTTTTTCCTTTAGTAATGAACTCCCTCCCTTCTCTATCCATTGAGTTGCGTTCTTATACTCTTGTCAGGGGCCCACGCGAGTCAATTACCCATTTGCCCCTTGATACTTAATCTCGTAGAATCCTCCTTCTGGGCTTCGTCTGCTTATGGGCCGCTCTCGTTCTTCTGGGCTGACATCATGGACCGACCCGGCTCGCGTCCAATGGGCCTGACCTGATTCCTTTTAGGCTTCGCGAGCCCATCGAGAATCGACTCCAAGAGGTGGTACTTATTGTTTGGTCGTGTTTAGCCGATCTTTCTCTTTCGTTTATTCTGACTTGTATTATGCCTCGATTGATGCCTATTTATTGATTGACATGTACGTAGTAGGATAAGGGTATGTCGATTTTGTACTTACATTAAAAATTATGATAACATGTTTTGACCCAAAATAAGGCCATAACATGTTTTGACCTCCAATCTTAGCTTATTAACGTTTTTTTTTTTTTTGGTAGAAAGCTTATTAACGTTTTAGAAGAAGCTAAAAAACACCAAAAAGGTGGTCCCGGCGGGGCTCGAACCCGCGACCTTCGGCTCATAAGACCAACGCTCTAACCAACTGAGCTACGGGACCTTGATGCTCCGAATATTCCCTTCGAAGCTCTTAATCCAGATCAATATAAACACCACCGTACCACACTCATTTAATGATCGTACGTCGATAATCACAACCTGGATTGGAACCAAACTATGAGCAACTCACGAGCTAGAGAAGAAAACCCAAGTCACTAATTCATACTAGTTGAATTGCCCACCGGTAACAGACACTATCATATCCATAATTTCTTGGCATGGACGGCTTCATGTTTGAGTACGTATAAACCTTATCTATATCTCATAAATGACATGTATTATTGTCCCAAATGGTATTTGGTACACTGTACACACATTGTAGAAGATATAGTACTTATAAACACAAATTCACCCATCTCATTTTTCTCCAATAATAACATTTCAAGTTAGGTGTGTGTAAACATATCTACTTCATTGTTTTTGGTCAAAAGACAAGGTGAATCTCCAAAATGGTGAAAAGTGAGAAACTACTCCGAATCGGGTAAAATTCCATTGGATGAAAACACATTTTCTCCCAATATTTAACATATCTACATCTCCAAGGCTCGACATGGGGATATATTTACTTCCACTTTCGTACTCGTACGTATACCATATAGTTTGTTATTTAAACACCTAACAAAGCAAGCTAGTACAACTCTATTTCCCTCCCAATCATTTTCAAACTTCCCTAATTCCACAAAAAACACCCGTGAAATCATTAGAGCCTTACCATTCTCAAACTTTGCCTTATACAAAAAGTGGCACCAAAACACAGCTCTCTTTACCCTCTCCAAAATAGCAACAACAAAACCTAATGAATCACTCAACTTCCTCATCCCCATGTGCATAACCCTCTACTTATACCATGAACCTCTCTTCTTCTTCTTCATCTTAATCACCACCTTCCTAAGAACACAAGCATGGCGACAGAGGCCGAAACCCAACAACAGATGTACGGAGATCTCGATCTCGAGGGAAAGATCACCGAAATCCACAAACAAAGCATTGTTTTCTCCTTCGTAATCTTCAGCTTCCTCGCTTTCTTCGCCTTATGCTTCATCTACACCTTGTACCTCTGCTCTAACCGGTGGAAACCCGCTGTTGTTGAACAACGTCAAGCCGCTAGCAACCAGTCTGTGTCGGTCCAAATGCCGCAGTTGGGCCATGAGATCGGGCCTTTCTTTGGGCCTGAAACCGGGCTTGGGCTTGACGCGGCAGCCATCAATAGCTTGCCTATGGTCTTGTATGGTTCCTCCCATTTCAGCAAGGAGGTGGATTGCTCTATTTGTCTTAGTAGCTTTCTGTACGGGGAGAAGGTGAAGTTGTTGCCTGAGTGTTTTCATGTCTTTCATTATGAGTGTTTAGATAAATGGTTGTTTGCTCAACCCAATTGCCCACTTTGTAGAGCTCGGGTCCAGTCTTCTGACCCGGCTCGGTAAAACCGACATCACCATTGTTATTGACCATCTTGTGTAATGAACTCAGTTGTATTTGAATATAAAGTTATTCATTCCTATCGCTTCATATACATTATAATTCCTTACAAGAAAAATTGAATTATTCAAAACTCTGCAGCAGCCATCATTGTTACTTAACTATATAATGTGGCTGAAATTAAGACAAAATTTGCAGTAATGTGAAAATTACTGAGGATTTGGAGGGCGGCCATTGGCGGCAGATACCCTGCTTCCCCATTCAAGAAGCTCTTTGCTGGTGTCATCTTTGTGCACTATAACTTCTATGAAGCAGAGGCTGTCACTCATGGGTCCTGTTGCAGTTTCGATCGCTTCGACAAGCTCCTCTTCAGTTTTGACCTGATTATTCAGCAATTTAGGATGTTAGCTTAGAGATTTCAGACAAGAGTTGTATTAAAATTTTAAGTATCTGTTTACCTTGGCTGTCCAGCACTTGCCCTCGCCGTTGTGGATGGCATCGACGAGCGCGGTGTAATTCCAGTTCTTGATGATGTTGTATGGTCCGTCATGGATCTCAACTTCAATGGTGTATCCTCCATTGTTGATTAGGAAGATGATGGTGTTTTGGCCAGAACGAATCATTGTAGATACGTCTTGTGCAGTGACCTATTGAACAATGCCAGTTGAGCAACAAAACTTGCATGTGCATACTTGTATAGAAGTATCAAGTATCGTATTACATTAAACTACATAGCCAATTCACCGTGTAAACAGTGCAATAAGAATGTCATTGATCAATGATTAAAAAACACATTCCAAACTCGAGTCAGGCAATGACATCAAATCATTTAAATTAGTTAGGTGTAGCTGATCATGGACAATAATAAATAATAAATATCCTAATTGATAACTGATACATATCATTATCAGAAGCCATGTAGTTAGAATGCAGGGAAGTACTACTTTACCTGAAAGCTACCATCACCAATGAAAGCAATAACTCGCTTATCCTTAGCAGCTTGAGCATAACCGAGAGTTGCACCGACTGACCAACCAATTGACCCATACTGCATTTGGAATTCATACCTGCAATATAATCAATCCAAACAATTTAAAAATTTGGTTTCAGCAATCCACCCAGATTTGACAGCTGAAGCTTACCCACAACCCTGAGGCAGCTTAAGTTTCTGGCAGTTAAACCACGAGTCCCCTGTCTCGGCAATCACAGCATTGTCACCTGAAATCATGTTCTGTATATGCTGGAACATTACGTTCACCCTCAAAGGCTCGCCAGGCTGGCACTTAGGTGGTTGCCCCTCGGGAACGAATATCCTTTCATAATTCTCATAAGTAGTTGGATTATTATTGATCCTCTTAGCCAAGGCCTCAAGAAAGTCCTTCATCAGAACACACCCAAATGTAGGGCCATTACTAATCATGACTCGATCAGGCTGAACGATGATTATCTTCTCCTTCTTGAGCAGCAAAGAGTAACCAACCGAGCTGTAGTCATTGAAGATTGGGCCCACAAAAATGTAAGCGTCAGCAGATTCGACAATCTCAGCACAGAAAGCAGTGCTTATGGCACCCCAGTAAGTGCCGATGAAGCGGGGGTGATTTTCTGGGACCATGCCTTTTGCAGAGGGCATCATAGCCACAGGGTAGCCACTGGCGTTGGCAAATTCAACAAATTGTTTTGATGCCTTTGATACACGAAGCTTGGGCCCGCCAACGATAACCGGCTTCACAGCCTTGTTCAGAAACTCAGCTGCTGCCTCCACTGCTGCTTCTAGCCCTTGCGGGTTACTTAGCCTATTGGAATGTTAGTTTGGATTCAAGTTAATACACAATCAGTTTTCACTCAGATTTGACAATTGGAATGTTACTTCTATCATATATCTTAACATGTTGACACCAGAAGCAATCAACTGTAATAGAATCTACTACATTCAGATTTAAAATCCAGAAAGACATTCATAATTCACTATGCCTAAAGGCAGAAAAAATGATCCTGCAGTGGAGAAATAATAATAATTTATTTGCAACTCTTAATTCTCAAGGCAATACCATACTGTGATCTATCCTCCTTACTATAAGAAGTTCAAACATATAAATTATAATAATCTCCATCATGTGTATACTTTATCTGGATAATAAGGAGAAGATGAATATTTAACAACGAAAGAGAATAAAAAATTATACCTGGGGGCAATTGTATATTTAACGGGCTCTCTGAAGAATGTAGGATGAGGAATAGCAGGCAAATTGCAACTGATGCTGATATAAACAGGCTTACTCTCCTTCAAAGCAGTGGCGATGGCAGTATCGATCTGCTCGTGCGCATCTTCCAGATTATTTACTACTGCCTGAACATGGAAATGATTCATATTAATAACCGGTTCCAGAACCAATTAGATCGATAATTGAACATGACGAAACATAATCTGATGATTTTACCTGATAACAGGTAACAGTTTGAAAACAACGAAGCTCCTGGCTGAAATCAGGCAATCCAATGGTATGATGCAGAATCCTGTTGGTACCATAATCATTGGAATTGGGACCTCCAACAATACAGATTACAGGAAGATTCTCACTGTAAGCACCAGCGATGGTGTTAATGACACTAAGTCCTCCAACGGTGAACGTAACAACACAAGCTCCAACCCCGCGGCGTCTAGCGTATCCATCGGCAGCGTATCCAGCATTGATCTCGTTACAGCAGCCGATGACATTGAGCCCTGGCTCGGCAATGAGGAGGTCGAGGAGAGTGAGATTGAAGTCGCCAGGGACGGAGAAGACGTCGCTTACGCCGATCTCAACGAGTCGACGAGCGAGGTGACGACCTAGTGTGGCTTCCGCTGAAGTAGAGGCCGGGGTTGAGCTCTGGATGGCGCCAACGCTGACGTTGCCTGAAGCGCGGCAGACGTCGCTGCCGGACGACTTGCACGTTTCAGGAGATCCAATTTGACCGTCCATTGAAGAAAGGATTGTTAGTGGATGATGGAATGCCGGAGATGGCGGAAGCGACATATAAAGGGTTTCTTCTTTGGCTGGAATGAAAAATAGCGAAACAGAGGCAGAAAACTTGTGATTTTATTGGCTCGCCTTAAACTTTGCTACTAATATTCTGCTTACAAAAATAATTAAAATAAAGAACGATACATAGACTACAAATTGTATGACATATTTTATTTTTGAAAATATATAAACGGATACTATATCCTCACTCAATTTGGAAGAGGCCAAGTTAGACACAGAGAAGAAAAAGACCAACTCTGTAAATTTACTTTTCACATACCAAAATACAAAGGGGGTGACAATTTCATCAAAACATGTTCTTTGTTTATGTCAGGCATTAGGAACTAAGACAATCTTGGGTTGAAGCACCAGCATCTTTAGTCTCATCCGTCTCGGCAGATCCATCACCTTTGCCACTCTTGGCTGAAAATACAACAAAACATCAAGATTTACAATCGTGCACAAGTATGAAAGATGAAATTCAATCTAGCTTTTACTGTTGTGTAAAATTGCCTTTCTTCTTCGACTTAATGCCCAATGCTAACCAGGCATTGATTTCTGGATCTTCAATTGTCTTGGTTGGCTGCAGCTCTTGCAAAGTATGGGAGTTTACTCGGTCAGACCCATTGGGCATGAGAAGAACTGTGAATTTTATATGAGCAACGAAATCACCTGCATTATGTTCAAATTATCTTTTCATTTAGAATTACAATATTATGTGGCAGTCTGGCAGACACTCATCCAGATTAAAATTAATAATTCATTTTCTTACCGGGTTTTTCATGTAACACGGGATAAGGCTGTAGGAGATCGTGATTGACACACTCAACAAGACCAAGGCGACCACGCTTTTCTTCCAAAGCCCTTGCTGTAAAGGGCATGATGGGGAATTTCTGACTTCTTTCACTGAAAATAAATCTTGATGCTTTCATCTTCAGGTTATAATTTTTCTCCACAGCTCTTTTATAGATAGTTGTTTCTTTCTCATCCAGTAGCCTAGGCTGAAAATCACAGACCAAAATTAGGAGGCCTAAGATAAGAGTTCATGCAGGAAAAGAATGTAACTAAGTTCAAATTTTTACCTTTCCGTCACCTGTACTTGTTACAATATCTATTGCGTAGACTTCATTCTCATCAAATTCATCATCATCTACTCTTGTATCAGGGCTGGAGACACTCAACACAACTTTATTACCATCAATTACAAACTGCTTCAACTGATGGCTTAGAACACCTTCAACAATTTTGCAGTCATAAGCCGCAGCAACTTTCTGGATTGCTTCAGTCACATCTTTGTTCTGCCAACATCAAAACAAGAAACTAAGATAAGATATTTTTTGCTGAAGATATAAACCAAAAAAAGCAACTCGAAGAACGACATACAAAAGATGACCAACTGTAGATGCTCTATCAGTGTAACTATGACAAAACTGCTCATTGGATAATGCTCCAAATAGCCGTAAAAAAATTCATCATTTAGAGCTAAATAAATGACATTACTTACAATATTGGCATTAAAGTAAAAAGAAATGAACAATCTAATTGAACATAACCAAAAGCTACAATCTTGCCTGCGACAATATTGGCAACAAGGAAAGGAGGTAATCAGTATTCAAATCATTGATCACCTCGGCAAAGTTGCCATCTTTGCAAAGAATAGTATATATTGAAACAATTTAATCTCAAAAAAATCATTTCATTGTATCAAGTTTAAGGTGCAACATACATTGTATTTCAATTATACAATTTTGGCAATGAGTTAAAGGAACTGATCAGATTGAACATATCCAAAATTTACGGTCATGCCTGGCATTATATAGGCAACAAGGAAAGGAGGTAATCAGTATTCAAATCATTGATCACCTCGGCAAAGTTGCCATCTTTGCAAAATACTACAAAGTAGTATATACTAAAAACAGTATACTCAAGTTTAAGGTTCTAAATACATTGAATTCCAATTTTACAGTTTTGGCATTACAGTAAAGGAACTGAACAATAAGAATGAACATATCCAAAATTTACAGTCTTGCCTGGCATAATATAGGCAACAAGGAAAGGAGGTAATCAGTATTAAAATCTTGATCACCTCGGCAAAGTTGCCATCTTCGAAATAATTACAATCCAATGAAACTATTAACTTAACAAAAACATGGTATCATGACTATATTAACCCATGACAATATTATATCATATTATTAAATTTGGAAATATAAGGTAACAGGAACTGAACAATCAGAACCAAAAAGATATCTTGCCTAAGATAATATAGGCAACAAGGAAAGGAGGTAATCAGTATTCAAATCATTGATCACCTCGGCAAAGTTGCCATCTTTGCAAATAATAAGTATTGACTGAAAACAGTTTTACTTATATAAAAATCATCTACGAAGAATTGTCTATTCTACGTTAATCCTTGACTGAATAAAGCCAATTGGTATTACAAAAGATTTCATGTATAAATGGTTACATATGATGCAATTAACAAGTGAAATAGCCCCGTCAGTGTAACTATGACAAAAAGCATCATGTGGACATACATCCATAGCTCATTAGAATGTAGCATCATACAGGGATGGTTACGACCATTTCCAATCTGAGATGGACTTACTATTCCACTGGCCTTTTATTCTATAAAAATGAAAACAATTTACTGACAGAAGCCTGATAGCCTATCAGTGTAACTATGACAAAAGCCACACGTGGAGTTAAATCCATAGCATATTTTGCTTTTCTTCATGTAGACATATCAGGCCACCATCGGTAAAAGGAAAAATGCATGAATGTGGTTTAAGAGGAAATAGAAGGTTCACTTAATTCACAATCAAAACTTTAAAAACATATAGCAGTGAAACAAACAAATAACCTGGGAAAGCTAAAACACAAATGTCATTTTCCACTACAAGTTCGAACTTTATTACTAGGGCACCGAAATCAAACACTTCATTTCACAATTCAATAAAGCAGCAGTAAAATCAATAACAAAATTATAAAATATGAGAGAGATGAAGAACAAAATATGATTCAAATCGAATTATAGACTAATTGGAGAAGCGAATTGAGGAAAGCGACAGCAACACAGAAGCCACAATTTAACAGAATCAAAACGCTACAAAATACAAACCTAAAGCTAACTAGGTCATATACATCAACACTAACAGATGCAAATGAACTTTCAATTAACTTCCAAGGCAGTTATCTAAGCGAATCACTTCACTATCCCCCTAAACCTGATGATCGAAATCAGCGAAACAGCATATATAAAACCTTCTCGCAGAACTTACTGCGACGGTTGTTGAAGCACCAGAAAAGGACAGAAAATCGTAGAACAGAACACAGAACCGCAAACAGAAAACAGGCGAAAGTTCGAATAGATCCGACCTCACATAGCACTTAAAGGTCATTTTGTTGTCCAGAAAGCGAGAGAAGCATACCTTGTAAACCTACAGCGCAGCGATTGCTAGAAGATGAACTAGGGCTTTGTGATTGATGCTGGGAATGGATAGAGGAGAGTAGATGAAGCCGAAGCTTAGGCTTCTATGCTTCAATGGCGGAAATGGAGGAGTGAAAAGGAGCAAATGAGATTGAGAAGCGAAGGGGGAATTGCGAATATAAATCGGAGATTTTAGTGAAGGAGCGGGAGAGAAATACAGATACTTCAGAGCTGCCCGGGCTGACCGAGGTCACCAGCCATTCAAAACCCTAAAAATTTTGAAATCTCGCACGTGTCAGAACCTCCGCGCGTGCCACCGTTGCATTTTCGTATCTGAACATCGTTTGGGCCGAGTTTGAAATGGGCCAATCATGCATTAGGTAAACTGCGTAACATTTTCTTAAGGAACATTGTTCTTTTTTTGGGGGGTAAATCAAGTAACATTGTTTATGCTACTGTTATCGTCGAACTGCAATTATTTAATACACGGCCATTCTCGACATTTTGAAGACCCTGTTACAACTTTTATTTATGTAAAATGTTTATGTTATCTGGATGATTTATAATAGAAATAAAGTTCAAAACTCAAACAACGTGATATATATAAGAAAAAAAAAATAAGATAGCAAATTTGTTCTGGTATTCAAACTATTATATCTTTCTAACATTCCTCAAAACAATTTTTTCAATCAAATAAGATTTGGCTGATTTTTTAGATGAGATATGGGGAAAAGGGGTGTATTAATTGAATTGTAGCCTACGACTCCTTCGAATCTCCATAGTCCTATATGTGAACTTTTTTCTTTTTGGACTAGAGTTTAATTTTAATTTAAAGTAAAAATTATACGGACCTAAAATCTAAATAAACATATCTCCGTGCATGGCACGGGTCTTGCACTAGTATATTCTCATATAGACGGGGTTTGGAGGCAAGATATACCCATCATGCCCATGAAACGACTTCAAAGATAACATATATGAAGACAAACGAATATTGAAATATGAATACACAGCACAATCTAGCCCACTTTTTTTTTGCATATACGTGTACACACATACATATAAAAATAAATTTAAACTTATATATGTAGGACTATTTAATACAAAATCACAAATATCTTAAAAATCTATGCGCTACTTATCTCACATATATTGATCCAGTGATTCGTGATGGTAAAAATGCCTTTCGGGGAGAACCTTCCACAGTCATAGGCATGAGAACACCAACTTGTCTACTTGGGCTGTGGGCTGAGTTGCGGCTTCCAATCAGAACAACCGAATCTCATCGGGCCTTTAACAGAACTCTTTTTGGGCCTAGCCCACCAAGGCAACAAGTTCTCAAGCCACAACTCTTGAAAGCAAGCGGAGAAACCGAAGGAGGCAGCACTCTCCTTCCTCCTCCTCCTCCTCCTCCCGGCGTACAACCTTCCCCTATCGCCGCCTCTTCCTTACTCTCTGTACTCAAAACTTCCAACGAAGCCGCCGCCAACGCCACCGCCGCAGGTAGAAACCTCTCCATTATAAAGCTCGGCGCCGGAACAACCCTTCTTCTTCCACCTCCTTTTCTGTTCATCTTTCGTTCATTCTTACTCGCCATAAAATTTTCAGAGGACTCACCTAAGGAGAACAAATCGAGTCCTCCCGAGCAGAAATCCACGTCGTCATCGTTTTCATCAACATCACCCTCACAACCATCATCTTCTTCCTCATGTTCATCTTCCTGGTTTGAATGTTGCAGGTGGGGATGATGAAGGCAAATAGGAGGTGGCTTCAGAGGCATAATGTTAGCCAAATTGCTCTTATTTTCTTCATACTACACTTATCACATTATATACAATATGTATATGTCAAGAAATAAGAAACTATTGCACCAAAAAAATAAGAGGAAAAGAAACTATACATCTTAAATTTGCTAGGGTACCATACTAGGAGTAATACATTTTCTTGAAGCAGGCCTCAATACAGAGATTACCAAATGGGGGTGCTTATAGAGTTATAATGAACACTTGTAAAAAGTTAACGAGGCCTCATATATGATTTTAGGGGGACTTGTCCCTACTCCTTAGCCTCCACTGACTAGTATTGGCACTGGCAGTATACAAGAAATGGAAAAAAAAAGTTGCAGTTTCGGAATTGTGTTCTTGTTTTGGTGGTGTCAAAGACAGTTATTGATGCAGAAACCCACTAACAATAGAATGAATAGAAACCAGCATAAAAGAGTAATAAATTGCCAAATGATGTGGCACCACTCACTAATCTACAAGGGAGCATTATGCAAATATCTCTTCTCATACCATCCAGTAATCTGATCAGCAACACCCCACATGATAGCTTGACCAGGCGGAATCCTCATCAACCGAGGCAAAAACCCCTTCCATAAAGCAAACAATCCCTCCTCAACAAAGATGGTGCGAATTGCATGGACCATACCCGTGTACTTTATTCCACCCCCATCCCGACTCTGGGCCATCAACCTTGTTTTCACAACGTCAAAGGGACCAGTACAGATTGGGACAACTGTTCCTGCAAGGAAGCCTGATATCATAGACTGCCATGGTAACAGAACTGAGCCATCTCCCTCTTGCTTTTTCCACAGAACTTTGTCAAAACCGTATTTAGCGGTGAACATTGCAGCTTGGTTTGTCCCGTTGCGCATTACTGTTGGAGCCGCTCCGGACCATAGCCCCAAAACGCCTTCTTCGAGGATGATGGTGTGTGCACAATGTATTGGGCCTTTGTACTTCAAAAGTTCCGGGCTTAATCCTTTTTGTTGTTGTAGCCTGATTTTTACAACCTGATCCAACAAAATAACAACGGAATGGGTTTTTTTAAACAAGACATGTCAAATAGAACAGAATTCATGGCAGCTCAGGCACATGGTTTGGTGACTGAGATTTGATAGATGACCAAAGAAACAGAGTAAAAGAAACAAATGAATATAATGCCAGGAAACACTAGGCTGGAGCCCTTTTGTTAGACCACTGGATTTCACCCATTTATCATATGATTTCAAGGGAATGAATAAGAAGGATACAGTTAACTTCAATAACTTTTCCTGAAAAAACATCAACATAGGAGTATAACGAGGTCTCATATATGATTTTAGGGGGACTTGACCTTACTCCTTAGCCTCCACTGACCAGTATACAAGAAATGAAGAATAAGCTTACAATTTCCCGAATTGTGTTCTTATTTTGGTGGTGCTAAAGACTGATATTGATGCAGAAAGTCTCGAACAAGCCACTAACAATAGAATGAATAAAAACCAGCATACAAGAGCTAAACTGGAGCACTTTTTCTTAGAACACAACTTTATTACCATCAATTACAAACTGCTTCAACTAATGGCTTAGAACACCTTCAACAATTTTGCAGTCATAACTGGATTGCTTCAGTCACATCTTTGTTCTGCCAACATCAAAACAAGAAACTAAGATAAGATATTTGTTGCTGAAGATTTAAACCAAAAAAGCAACTCGAAGAATGACATACAAAAGATGGCCAATTGTAGATGCTCTATCAGTGTAACTATGACAAAAAAGCTCATTGGATAATGCTCCAAATAGCCGTAAAAAAATTCATCATTTAGAGCTAAATACATGACATTTACAATATCGGCATTGAGGTAAAAGGAAATGAACAATCTAATTGAACATAACCAAAAGTTACAATCTTGCCTGCGACAATATTGGCAACAAGGAAAGGAGGTAATCAGTATTCAAATAATTGATCACCTCGGCAAAGTTGCCATCTTTGAAAAGAATAGTATATATTGAAACAATTTAATCTGAAAAGAACTCATTTCATTGTATCAAGTTTAAGGTGCAACATACATTGTATTTCAATTATACAATTTTGGCAATGAGGTGAAGGAACTGAACAATCAGATTGAACATATCCAAAATTTACAGTCCTGCCTGGTATAATATAGGCAACAAGGAAAGGAGGTAATCAGTATTCAAATCATTGATCACCTCGGCAAAGTTGCCATCTTTGCAAAATACTACGGAGTAGTATATACTAAAAACCGTATATTCAAGTTTAAGGTTCTAAATACATTGAATTCCAATTTTATAGTTTTGGCATTAAGGTAAAGGAACTGAACAATTAGAATGAACATATCCAAAATTTGCAGTCTTGCCTGGTATAATATAGGCAACAAGGAAAGGAGGTAATCAGTATTCAAATCTTGATCACCTCGGCAAAGTTGCCATCTTTGCAAAAAACTAGCATGTACTCAAAACAGTATACTCTGAGCAAAGTGTCATTTCATTGGCCAAATTCAGGTTGCTAAAAAGATTATTTTTCACTTTTCCAATTTTGGCATAAAGGTAAAGGAACTGAAAAATCAGATTGAACATATCCACAATGTTACAGTCTTGCCAGGCACAATATAGGCAACAAGGAAAGGAGGTAATCAGTATTCAACTCTTGATCACCTCGGCAAAGTTGCCATCATCGAAATAATTAGAATCCAATGAAACAATTAACTTAACAAAAACATGATATCATGTCTATCTTAACCCATGACAATATTATATCATATGATTAAATTTGGGAATAAGGTAACAGGAATTGAAGAATCAGAACAATCAGAACCAAAAAGATATTTTGCCTAAGATAATATAGGCAACAAGGAAAGGAGGTAATCAGTATTCAAATCATTGATCACCTCGGCAAAGTTGCCATCTTAGCAAATAATAAGTATGGACTGAAAACAGTTTTACTTATATAAAAATCATCTACGAAGAATTGTCTATTCTACGTTAATCCTTGACTGAATAAAGCCAATTGGTATTACAAAAGATTTCATGTATAAATGGTTACATATGATGCAATTAACAAGTGAAATAGCCCCGTCAGTGTAACTATGACAAAAAGCATCATGTGGACATACATCCATAGCTCCTTAGAATGTAGCATCATACAGGGATGGTTACGACCATTTCCAATCTGAGATGGACTTACTATTCCACTGGCCTTTTATTCTATAAAAATGAAAACAATTTACTGACAGAAGCCTGATAGCCTATCAGTGTAACTATGACAAAAGCCACACGTGGAGTTAAATCCATAGCATATTTTGCTTTTCTTCATGTAGACATATCAGGCCACCATCGGTAAAAGGAAAAATGCATGAATGTGGTTTAAGAGGAAATAGAAGGTTCACTTAATTCACAATCAAAACTTTAAAAACATATAGCAGTGAAACAAACAAATAACCTGGGAAAGCTAAAACACAAATGTCATTTTCCACTACAAGTTCGAACTTTATTACTAGGGCACCGAAATCAAACACTTCATTTCACAATTCAATAAAGCAGCAGTAAAATCAATAACAAAATTATAAAATATGAGAGAGATGAAGAACAAAATATGATTCAAATCGAATTATAGACTAATTGGAGAAGCGAATTGAGGAAAGCGACAGCAACACAGAAGCCACAATTTAACAGAATCAAAACGCTACAAAATACAAACCTAAAGCTAACTAGGTCATATACATCAACACTAACAGATGCAAATGAACTTTCAATTAACTTCCAAGGCAGTTATCTAAGCGAATCACTTCACTATCCCCCTAAACCTGATGATCGAAATCAGCGAAACAGCATATATAAAACCTTCTCGCAGAACTTACTGCGACGGTTGTTGAAGCACCAGAAAAGGACAGAAAATCGTAGAACAGAACACAGAACCGCAAACAGAAAACAGGCGAAAGTTCGAATAGATCCGACCTCACATAGCACTTAAAGGTCATTTTGTTGTCCAGAAAGCGAGAGAAGCATACCTTGTAAACCTACAGCGCAGCGATTGCTAGAAGATGAACTAGGGCTTTGTGATTGATGCTGGGAATGGATAGAGGAGAGTAGATGAAGCCGAAGCTTAGGCTTCTATGCTTCAATGGCGGAAATGGAGGAGTGAAAAGGAGCAAATGAGATTGAGAAGCGAAGGGGGAATTGCGAATATAAATCGGAGATTTTAGTGAAGGAGCGGGAGAGAAATACAGATACTTCAGAGCTGCCCGGGCTGACCGAGGTCACCAGCCATTCAAAACCCTAAAAATTTTGAAATCTCGCACGTGTCAGAACCTCCGCGCGTGCCACCGTTGCATTTTCGTATCTGAACATCGTTTGGGCCGAGTTTGAAATGGGCCAATCATGCATTAGGTAAACTGCGTAACATTTTCTTAAGGAACATTGTTCTTTTTTTGGGGGGTAAATCAAGTAACATTGTTTATGCTACTGTTATCGTCGAACTGCAATTATTTAATACACGGCCATTCTCGACATTTTGAAGACCCTGTTACAACTTTTATTTATGTAAAATGTTTATGTTATCTGGATGATTTATAATAGAAATAAAGTTCAAAACTCAAACAACGTGATATATATAAGAAAAAAAAAATAAGATAGCAAATTTGTTCTGGTATTCAAACTATTATATCTTTCTAACATTCCTCAAAACAATTTTTTCAATCAAATAAGATTTGGCTGATTTTTTAGATGAGATATGGGGAAAAGGGGTGTATTAATTGAATTGTAGCCTACGACTCCTTCGAATCTCCATAGTCCTATATGTGAACTTTTTTCTTTTTGGACTAGAGTTTAATTTTAATTTAAAGTAAAAATTATACGGACCTAAAATCTAAATAAACATATCTCCGTGCATGGCACGGGTCTTGCACTAGTATATTCTCATATAGACGGGGTTTGGAGGCAAGATATACCCATCATGCCCATGAAACGACTTCAAAGATAACATATATGAAGACAAACGAATATTGAAATATGAATACACAGCACAATCTAGCCCACTTTTTTTTTGCATATACGTGTACACACATACATATAAAAATAAATTTAAACTTATATATGTAGGACTATTTAATACAAAATCACAAATATCTTAAAAATCTATGCGCTACTTATCTCACATATATTGATCCAGTGATTCGTGATGGTAAAAATGCCTTTCGGGGAGAACCTTCCACAGTCATAGGCATGAGAACACCAACTTGTGTACCTGGGCTGTGGGCTGAGCTGCGGTTTCCAATCAGAACAACCGAATTTCATCGGGCCTTTAAGAGAACTCTTTTTGGGCCTAGCCCACCAAGGCAACAAGTTCTCAAGCCCACAACTCTTGAAAGCAAGCGGAGAAGAAACCGAAGGAGGCAACACTCTCCTTCCTCCTCCTCCTCCTCCTCCCGGCGTACAACCTTCCCCTATCGCCGCCTCTTCCTCACTCTCTGTACTCAAAACTTCCAACGAAGCCGCCGCCAACGCCACCGCCGCAGGTAGAAACCTCTCCATTATAAAGCTCGGCGCCGGCACATCCCTTCTTCTTCCACCTCCTTTTCTGTTCATCTTTCGTCCATTCTTACTCGCCATAAAATTTTCAGAGGACTCACCTAAGGAGAACAAATCGAGTCCTCCCGAGCAGAAATCCACGTCATCATCGTTTTCATCAACATCACCCTCACAACCATCATCTTCTTCCTCATGTTCATCTTCCTGGTTTGAATGTTGCAGGTGGGGATGATGAAGGCGAATAGGAGGTGGCTTCAGAGGCATAATGTTAGCCAAATTGCTCTTATTTTCTTCATACTACACTTATCACATTATATACAATATGTATATGTCAAGAAATAAGAAACTATTGCACCAAAAAAATAAGAGGAAAATAAACTATACATCTTAAATCTGCTAGGGTACCATACTAGGAGTAATACATTTTCTTGAAGCAGGCCTCAATACAGAGATTACCAAATGGAGGTGCTTATAGAGTTATAATGAACACTTGTAAAAAGTTAACGAAGTCTCATATATGATTTTAGGGGGACTTGTCCCTACTCCTTAGCCTCCACTGACCAGTATTGGCACTGGCAGTATACAAGAAATGGAAAAAAAAAAGTTGCAGTTTCGGAATTGTGTTCTTGTTTTGGTGGTGTCAAAGACAGTTATTGATGCAGAAACCCACTAACAATAGAATGAACTAGCGTGTGTTCCCGTACCATGTACGGGGTCACATGTAATAAATATTTTAATAATATAGTTATATTTTATACTATTAATTAGTTTATAGATTGTAGTTTATATTTTATGATTTATAATTTATAGATTATAGTTTATAGTTTACGATTTATGTTTTATAGTTTAAGTTCATTAATAACTAAACTTAATTAGATTGATAACATAATAATAGATAAAGATTTATATATATATATAAGATAAAGATATGATATGATAAAAGATAAAAATCTATATTTCTTTTTGTTATTATATAACATATTAGATATTTTTTTGATTTTTTTACTTATTTAATTCAAAGATATATATTAAAATATAAAGTCGGATGATGTGGAGGATAACATGGTGGATGATGTAGCATAGCTTAGAGGTCGACACATAGGCGAATTGAATATAAGGGCGACATGTGGCAAAACAACGTTCTGTTTTAGTATATGTATAGATAGAAACCAGCATAAAAGAGTAATAATTTGCCAAATGATGTGGCACCACTCACTAATCTACAAGGGAGCATTATGCAAATATCTCTTCTCATACCATCCAGTAATCTGATCAGCAACACCCCACATGATAGCTTGACCAGGCGGAATCCTCATCAACCGAGGCAAAAGCCTCTTCCATAAAGCAAACAATCCCTCCTCAACAAAGATGGTGCGAATTGCATGGACCATACCCGTGTACTTTATTCCACCCACATCCCGACTCTGGGCCATCAACCTTGTTTTCACAACGTCAAAGGGACCAGTACAGATTGGGCCAACTGTTCCTGCAAGGAAGCCTGATATCATAGACTGCCATGGTAACAGAACTGAGCCATCTCCCTCTTGCTTTTTCCACAGAACTTTGTCAAAACCGTATTTAGCGGTGAACATTGCAGCTTGGTTTGTCCCGTTGCGCATTACTGTTGGAGCCGCTCCGGACCATAGCCCCAAAACGCCTTCTTCAAGGATGATGGTGCGTGCACAATGTATTGGGCCTTTGTACTTCAGAAGTTCCGGGCTTAATCCTTTTTGTTGTTGTAGCCTGATTTTTACAACCTGATCCAACAAAATAACAACGGAATAAGTTTTTTTAAACAAGACATGTCAAAGAGAACAGAATTCATGGCAGCTCATGCACATGGTTTGGTGATTGAGATTTGATAGATGACCAAAGAAACGGAGTAAAAGAAACAAATGAATATAATGCCGCGAAACACTAAACTGGAGCACTTTTTCTTAGACCACTCGATTTCACCCTTGTATCATATGATTTCAAGGGAATGAGTAAGATGGACACATATTCCAGTTAACTTCAGTAACTTTCCCTAGAAAAAAATTTGTTTTGTGGGGGATCAAAGTATATATCAATTCCTACATCTCCTGATTTGCTCTTGATAAAAAAAACATTAGTCTTCTGGCTTTTTCATTCAATTCCATGTATTAGGCACAACTATTTCTCCTATAATTACACCAATATAGGCACTACTTTGAGATAGTTGATGAGCTTTTGTCTTTAGGATACATCTTTAATGTCATGGGTGGTTCAGATTAAGTTTAAACTTCTTAAAAAACAAGGTGAAATAATCTGGCTAATATAAAATTAAGCATTGCAATTTGCAACCACCCTCACTACTCACTAGGTCATAACATAATAGAAATTTCTCCGAAGTTAAATAGAAATGCAGTTTCATGAAGAATGACACAACAGCTAAGCTTGAAGAAGCACATTTTGCCTAACAGAATCCAGAAAACTATTTTAAGTCAAGCAGATTTCTCTTGCTTAAACAAAAATGAAGAAATTTTACCAAGTTACACCTAAGATCTGAGCAAAGAATTTTTACAAAGAAATGCAAATTTACTTCTCTCTAGCAATCAAAAACACTATACTTAATTTGTCGGCCAGTTGCCATAGTCAACACCATATGCACTGAGATTATAATAAGGAAAAGGTAGATTCCACTTTCATCATCCAATATTTAGGTGACAACAACTATTTCACCATTTTTCATGTTCTCTTTTAAACAATCATGACCTGAAGTAACTGTCAACGAATCCACCAAACACTGGAATCTCAACTAATCCACTATCCATATTATGAGACACTTAAAACCCCAAATTGACCAGTTAAACAAACTAATATTCAAACCTAAAATCCAGCTGAAAGGAAGCAGATCAGGATCTGACCTCAAACAGAGTAACAATAACAAGAGCTTCAAGTACACCAGCTCCAAATCCGGATAGCAATCGCGCCTGATTACTGATCTTGCCAGTCTCATTGTTCTTAAGCTGACCCTGAAGAAACGCATTGGTGCCCATACGAAAGGCATATTTCTAGGTAAGATGAGTAGCGAAAGGAGTTAAACCCTTCCAAAGAGCCCGAACTCCCTCGGTTCGAAGAACAGTGGAGCCGCAATGGACGATCCCCTTGTAATTTCCGGACCTGTCGAGCTGAAGCCGAGTCTTGATGACGTCGATTGGCTGGAGGCAGCAGGCCTCCACGACGCCTCTGAAGGACCCGGAAACGACTTTCATGTAGTCCGGAATCGCCGTCGCCGATAGCTTCGCGGTTACTGCTGGTGTTATGTGGGTTGGATCCGGGTTAGGGTTTAGAGGGGACGCCATTGATGGGGGGTTTGGAGGAGGGAGAAGAGAGGGAAATGAAGGGGCTCCCGGGTGAGTCCCTCCTCCTGTATTTCTGCTTACTCGGATTTAGAAGAGTATCCACCAGTTCGAGGTTATGCCTGAAGAGTATCCACCACTTCTATTATTTAAGCATAAGGCTACAATGGGAGTCCATAACACAACATAACATAACACAACACAACACAACACAACACAACACAACACAACACAACACAACATAACACAACATAACATAACATAACACAACATAACACAACATAACATAACACAACATAACACAACATCACATAACATAACACAACATCACATAACACAACACAACACAACATAGCACAACACAACACAACATAACACAACATAACATAACATAACATAAACTGGAGCACTTTTTCTTAGACCACTGGATTTCACTCGTGTATCATATGATTTCAAGGGAATGAGTAAGACGGACACATATTCCAGTTAACTTCAGTAACTTTCCCTAGAATTACGAGGAATTAGAAGGTTCACTTAATTCAAAATCAAAACTTTAAAAACATATAGCACTGAAACAAACAAATAACCTGGGAAAGGTAAAACACAAATGTTTTCAAGAAAGATCAATATAAAACTCAGAGCAAATACCACAGCTCCACAAATCACATACTTGCTTTGGGAACTTAATTATCCAGCACCATACAAGAATATATATAACTATAAAAAATCAACAATGCATTTTATGACCACGAATACTACAGTTATACCAAAGATTGGCATTTCATTGTTTTACAATTTAATGCAAAAGATGAGAGCAACATTGCATATTATAACTGAAGCAACTTTTAAGAAATTCACATTAAGATATACCTTTTTTCCTGGCCTAACAAGCCTCAGAGCAACTTCAGCTGCAGTGTTGGCAGCTGCAATAACATCTGATTTCCTACCAGTAACAGGCCCATCTTGAATCACATGGGTATGTGCCAGCACAACAATGAATCCATCAATATGGCATCCCATGTCACTGATTTCCACATGAAACTAGAGCCAATTAACATATATATAGATCTTCATGTATTGACAATATTCTTATATTAACTTAAGAGGAGCTTGCATTTTCACTATGTCACCTTCTTCCAATACAGCCTCATCGCTCGCAAGGGGTGAAAAGTGGCAAACAATATTGTTCACCGATATACAAGTGGGGAAGACAACACCTCTCTCAATTTTCTTCTTCACATTCTTGTACATATTTCCAGTTTGCCTAAGGGAAATGTTAGACCATTAGAACGACACTAAACACCAGAACAAATTAAATTAATGTATTCGATGGTGGAGAACTTACTCTCCAATGAATGCATCTCCTTTCTCACACAAGTCAACGATCTTAGCCTTGGGTTTACATTCTGATAAAACTAGCTGCAAAGCCCCTGTTTGAACGACCAAAAATGTAAACAAACACATGAAATTCATGTAGAAGAGAATGGGAACAAAAAAGGTGAGAGTATTAACTGTTAACTATTTCGGCAGCGCTCTTGTATTTAGTTACAACTTCGGGAGAGGTAATATCCAGCTCCTTCTCCTCTCTCTCGTCGTCCGACATCGTTGTCTACCTGAACTACTAACACTGAACAATGGAACTAGAAGAAACTCAATAAATGAAGATTCAATTGATGAAGAAAGAAGGCAAGACGCAGACTATGAAGATGAATCTAGAGGGAGAGGGATAACAGAGTGGCTGAAGAGCGAGCAGTATATGATGAGCGCAAGGGTTTATGAAGGGGGAAAGGAGAAATCTGAGGATGGAAGAGGGGAAATTAGGGGTTGGAAATTGCAGGATTAGTTTTTATATGTCGGCGTCGCATGTCCTTTCTAGGTTAAGTTCCACGTAATGGGTTTTATATGCAGGTCTGTTTTTATTTTATAAAATAGTGTTGTTTTAAACATTTTCATAAATCTATTCGTTCTTGATTCAAAAAAATCTATTTATTCTGAAAAATGTCATTATTTCTTCTACTAAAAAAACAAATGTCATTATTTCTTCTACTAAAAAAACAAATGTCACTATTTCAACAGATAATGTGATTTTTTACTTTCTCACGATAAGAAAATAAATATATTCTAAATAGTTATTATTAAAAGAAAAGTGTTGTATATGAATAAACTTTAAAACACGAATGAAAGAATGGTGAAGATGGACAACATTCATCGTTTTTTTTAACCTATTCTAGAGGGAACCTGTTATTTAATAAAAAATGGTTATCCTAAATTTAAAATTATAAATCTCTCACAACAAAATAGATAACTATATGCCCTCGTTTGGTTTAACGTGGGAATTTGAGTTTTCGAAAACTTAACTATTCTTCGGGAATTATAAATTACCACGATATGAGAAATTATGTTTAGTTTAAATTGATGCAAACTATATTAATATAATAATTTTATTAGTTAGAAACATAGAAATAAATTTTACTTTATGAGTTAGTTCTACTTCTTAAGAAATAGAGTATGAACCAAATAAGCTCTAAATCTCATCAAATATAGACTCCTCCCAAAATATCTATCTTCAATTCTTCATCCACATCTATCATGATCGAATTTTAGACCTACACTTGTCACATTATATACAATCTGTATATTTCAGGGAATAAGAAACTATACATCTTAAATGGATACCAAATTACAAATACATAATACATTTTGTCATTATTATTTTTATATTTTCAAAACATCAACATAGGAGTATAACGAGGTCTCATATATGATTTTAGGGGGACTTGACCTTACTCCTTAGCCTCCACTGACCAGTATACAAGAAATGAAGAATAAGCTTACAGTTTCCCGAATTGTGTTCTTATTTTGGTGGTGCTAAAGATATATTGATGCAGAAAGTCTCGAACAAGCCACTAACAATAGAATGAATAAAAACCAGCATACAAGAGCTAAATTGCCAAATGATGTGGCACCACTCACTAATCTACAAGGAAGCATTATGCAAGTATCTCTTCTCATACCATCCAGT
Source organism: Oxyria digyna (assembly GCA_029168935.1). Lineage (NCBI taxonomy): Eukaryota > Viridiplantae > Streptophyta > Magnoliopsida > Caryophyllales > Polygonaceae > Oxyria > Oxyria digyna. Next base: position 30,082,865 of record JAPVLV010000011.1, on the reverse strand, counting down.
AATCTGATCAGCAACACCCCACATGATAGCTTGACCAGGCGGAATCCTCATCAACCGAGGCAAAAGCCCCTTCCATAAAGCAAACAATCCCTCCTCAACAAAGATGGTGCGAATTGCATGGACCATACCCGTGTACTTTATTCCACCTCCATCCCGACTCTGGGCCATCAACCTTGTTTTCACAACGTCAAAGGGACCAGTACAGATTGGGCCAACTGTTCCTGCAAGGAAGCCTGATATCATAGACTGCCATGGTAACAAAACTGAGCCATCTCCCTCTTGCTTTTTCCACAGAACTTTGTCAAAACCGTATTTAGCGGTGAACATTGCAGCTTGGTTTGTCCCGTTGCGCATTACTGTTGGAGCCGCTCCGGACCATAGCCCCAAAACGCCTTCTTCGAGGATGATGGTGCGTGCACAATGTATTGGGCCTTTGTACTTCAGAAGTTCTGGGCTTAATCCTTTTTGTTGTTGTAGCCTGATTTTTACAACCTGATCCAACAAAATAACAACGGAATGGGTTTTTTAAACAAGACATGTCAAATAGAACAGAATTCATGGCAGCTCAGGCACATGGTTTGGTGACTGGGATTTGATAGACGACCAAATTTGATAGATGACCAAAGAAACGGAGTAAAAGAAACAAATGAATATAATGCCAGGAAACACTAGGCTGGAGCCCTTTTGTTAGACCACTGGATTTCACCCATTTATCATATGATTTCAAGGGAATGAATAAGAAGGATACAGTTAACTTCAATAACTTTTCCTAGAAAAAAAAATTGTTTTTGTGGGGAACAAGGTATATATCAATTCCTACATCTCCTGATTTGCTCTTGATAAAAAAAATCATTAGTCTTCTGGCTTTCCATTCAATTCCATGTAGTAGGGACATCTATTTCTCTTATAATTACACCAATATAGGCACTACATTGAGATAGTTGATGAGCTTTTGTCTTTAGGATATCTTTAATGTCATTGATGGTTCAGATTAAGTTTAAACTTCTTAAAAAACAGGTGAAATAATCCGGCTAATATAAAATCAAGCATTGCAAATTGCAACCACCCTCAGTAGCTAATAGTATAACAAAAAATTCTCGGAAAGTTAAATAGAAATGCAGTTTCATGAAGAATGACAAAACATCTAAGCGTGAAGAAGCACATTTTATAACAGAAATTTCTCGGAAAGTTAAATAGAAATGCCGTTTCATGAAGAATGACAAAACAACTAAGCTTGAAGTTCATTTTGCCTAACAGAATCCAGAAAACTATTTTAACTCGAGTAGATTTCTCTTGCTTAAAAAATGAAGAAATTATACCCAGTTACACCTAAGATCTGACTAAAGAATTTTTACAAAGAAATGCAAATTTACTTCTCTCTAACATCAAAAACACTATACTTAACTTGCAGGCATGTTGGCCATAGTCAACACCATATGCACTGAGATTATAATAAGAAAAAGGTAGATTCCACTTTCATCATCCAATATTTAGACGACAACAACTATTTCACCATTTTTCATGTTCTCTTTCAAACAATCATGACCTGAAGTAATTGTCAACGAATCCACCAAACACTGGAATCTCAACTAATCCACTATCCATATTATGAGACACTTAAAACCCCAAATTGATCAGTTAAATAAAGTAATATTCAAACCTAAAATCCAGTTGAAAGGAAGCAAATCAGGTACTGACCTCAAACGGAGTAACAATAACAAGAGCTTCAAGTACACCAGCTCCAAATCCGGATAGCAATCGCGCCTGATTACTGATCTTGCCAGTCTCATTGTTCTTAAGATGACCCTGAAGAAACGCATTGGTGCCCATACGAAGGGCATATTTCAAGGTAAGATGAGTAGCGAAAGGAGTTAAACCCTTCCAAAGAGCCCGAACTCCCTCGGTTCGAACAACAGTGGAGCCGCAATGGACGATCCCCTTGTAATTTCCGGACCTGTCGAGCTGAAGCCGAGTCTTGATGACGTCGATTGGCTGGAGGCAGCACGCCTCCACGACGCCTCCGAAGGACCCGGAAACGGCTTTCATGTAGGCCGGAATCGCCGTCGCCGATAGCTTCGCTGTTACTGCTGGTGTTATGTGGGTTGGATCCGGGTTAGGGTTTTGAGGGGACGCCATTGATGGGGGTTTGGAGGAGGGAGAAGAGAGGGAAATGAAGGGGCTCCCGGGTGAGTCCCTCCTCTTGTATTTCTGCTTACTCGGGTGAGTCCCTCCTCTATTGCGTAGACTTCATTCTCATCAAATTCAGCATCATCTACTCTTGTATCAGGGCTGGAGACACTTAACACAACTTTATTACCATCAATTACAAACTGCTTCAACTGATGGCTTAGAACACCTTCAACAATTTTGCAGTCATAACTGGATTGCTTCAGTCACATCTTTGTTCTGCCAACATCAAAACAAGAAACTAAGATAAGATATTTGTTGCTGAAAATTTAAACCAAAAAAGCAACTCGAAGAATGACATACAAAAGATGGCCAATTGTAGATGCTCTATCAGTGTAACTATGACAAAAAAGCTCATTGGATAATGCTCCAAATAGCCGTAAAAAAATTCATCATTTAGAGCTAAATACATGACATTTACAATATCGGCATTGAGGTAAAAGGAAATGAACAATCTAATTGAACATAACCAAAAGTTACAATCTTGCCTGCGACAATATTGGCAACAAGGAAAGGAGGTAATCAGTATTCAAATAATTGATCACCTCGGCAAAGTTGCCATCTTTGAAAAGAATAGTATATATTGAAACAATTTAATCTGAAAAGAACTCATTTCATTGTATCAAGTTTAAGGTGCAACATACATTGTATTTCAATTATACAATTTTGGCAATGAGGTGAAGGAACTGAACAATCAGATTGAACATATCCAAAATTTACAGTCCTGCCTGGTATAATATAGGCAACAAGGAAAGGAGGTAATCAGTATTCAAATCATTGATCACCTCGGCAAAGTTGCCATCTTTGCAAAATACTACGGAGTAGTATATACTAAAAACCGTATATTCAAGTTTAAGGTTCTAAATACATTGAATTCCAATTTTATAGTTTTGGCATTAAGGTAAAGGAACTGAACAATTAGAATGAACATATCCAAAATTTGCAGTCTTGCCTGGTATAATATAGGCAACAAGGAAAGGAGGTAATCAGTATTCAAATCTTGATCACCTCGGCAAAGTTGCCATCTTTGCAAAAAACTAGCATGTACTCAAAACAGTATACTCTGAGCAAAGTATCATTTCATTGGCCAAATTCAGGTTGCTAAAAAGATTATTTTTCACTTTTCCAATTTTGGCATAAAGGTAAAGGAACTGAAAAATCAGATTGAACATATCCACAATGTTACAGTCTTGCCAGGCACAATATAGGCAACAAGGAAAGGAGGTAATCAGTATTCGACTCTTGATCACCTCGGCAAAGTTGCCATCATCGAAATAATTAGAATCCAATGAAACAATTAACTTAACAAAAACATGATATCATGACTATCTTAACCCATGACAATATTATATCATATGATTAAATTTGGGAATAAGGTAACAGGAATTGAAGAATCAGAACAATCAGAACCAAAAAGATATTTTGCCTAAGATAATATAGGCAACAAGGAAAGGAGGTAACCAGTATTCAAATCATTGATCACCTCGGCAAAGTTGCCATCTTAGCAAATAATAAGTATTGACTGAAAACAGTTTTACTTATATAAAAATCATCTACGAAGAATTGTCTATTCTACGTTAATCCTTGACTGAATAAAGCCAATTGATATTACAAAAGATTTCATGTATAAATGGTTACATATGATGCAATTAACAAGTGAAATAGCCCCGTCAGTGTAACTATGACAAAAAGCATCTTGTGGACATACATCCATAGCTCATTAGAATGTAGCATCATACAGGGATGGTTACGACCATTTCCAATCTGAGATGGACTTACTATTCCACTGGCCTTTTATTCTATAAAAATGAAAACAATTTACTGACAGAAGCCTGATAGCCTATCAGTGTAACTATGACAAAAGCCACACGTGGAGTTAAATCCATAGCATATTTTGCTTTTCTTCATGTAGACATATCAGGCCACCATCGGTAAAAGGAAAAATGCATGAATGTGGTTTAAGAGGAAATAGAAGGTTCACTTAATTCAAAATCAAAACTTTAAAAACATATAGCAGTGAAACAAACAAATAACCTGGGAAAGGTAAAACACAAATGTCATTTTCCACTACAAGTTCGAACTTTATTACTAGGGCACCGAAATCAAACACTTCATTTCACAATTCAATAAAGCAGCAGTAAAATCAATAACAAAATTATAAAATATGAGAGAGATGAAGAACAAAATATGATTCAAATCGAATTATAGACTAATTGGAGAAGCGAATTGAGGAAAGCGACAGCAACACAGAAGCCACAATTTAACAGAATCAAAACGCTACAAAATACAAACCTAAAGCTAACTAGGTCATATACATCAACACTAACAGATGCAAATGAACTTTCAATTAACTTCCAAGGCAGTTATCTAAGCGAATCACTTCACTATCCCCCTAAACCTGATGATCGAAATCAGCGAAACAGCATATATAAAACCTTCTCGCAGAACTTACTGCGACGGTTGTTGAAGCACCAGAAAAGGACAGAAAATCGTAGAACAGAACACAGAACCGCAAACAGAAAACAGGCGAAAGTTCGAATAGATCCGACCTCACATAGCACTTAAAGGTCATTTTGTTGTCCAGAAAGCGAGAGAAGCATACCTTGTAAACCTACAGCGCAGCGATTGCTAGAAGATGAACTAGGGCTTTGTGATTGATGCTGGGAATGGATAGAGGAGAGTAGATGAAGCCGAAGCTTAGGCTTCTATGCTTCAATGGCGGAAATGGAGGAGTGAAAAGGAGCAAATGAGATTGAGAAGCGAAGGGGGAATTGCGAATATAAATCGGAGATTTTAGTGAAGGAGCGGGAGAGAAATACAGATACTTCAGAGCTGCCCGGGCTGACCGAGGTCACCAGCCATTCAAAACCCTAAAAATTTTGAAATCTCGCACGTGTCAGAACCTCCGCGCGTGCCACCGTTGCATTTTCGTATCTGAACATCGTTTGGGCCGAGTTTGAAATGGGCCAATCATGCATTAGGTAAACTGCGTAACATTTTCTTAAGGAACATTGTTCTTTTTTTGGGGGGTAAATCAAGTAACATTGTTTATGCTACTGTTATCGTCGAACTGCAATTATTTAATGCACGGCCATTCTCGACATTTTGAAGACTCTGTTACAACTTTTATTTATGTAAAATGTTTATGTTATCTGGATGATTTATAATAGAAATAAAGTTCAAAACTCAAACAACGTGATATATATAAGAAAAAAAAAATAAGATAGCAAATTTGTTCTGGTATTCAAACTATTATATCTTTCTAACATTCCTCAAAACAATTTTTTCAATCAAATAAGATTTGGCTGATTTTTTAGATGAGATATGGAGAAAAGGGGTGTATTAATTGAATTGTAGCCTACGACTCCTTCGAATCTCCATAGTCCTATATGTGAACTTTTTTCTTTTTGGACTAGAGTTTAATTTTAATTTAAAGTAAAAATTATACGGACCTAAAATCTAAATAAACATATCCCCGTGCATGGCACGGGTCTTGCACTAGTATATTCTCATATAGACGGGGTTTGGAGGCAAGATATACCCATCATGCCCATGAAACGACTTCAAAGATAACATATATGAAGACAAACGAATATTGAAATATGAATACACAGCACAATCTAGCCCAATTTTTTTTTGCATATACGTGTACACACATACATATAAAAATAAATTTAAACTTATATATGTAGGACTATTTAATACAAAATCACAAATATCTTAAAAATCTATGCGCTACTTATCTCACATATATTGATCCAGTGATTCGTGATGGTAAAAATGCCTTTCGGGGAGAACCTTCCACAATCATAGGCATGAGAACACCAACTTGTGTACTTGGGCTGTGGGCTGAGGTGCGGTTTCCAATCAGAACAACCGAATTTCATCGGGCCTTTAAGAGAACTCTTTTTGGGCCTAGCCCACCAAGGCAACAAGTTCTCAAGCCCACAACTCTTGAAAGCAAGCGGAGAAGAAACCGAAGGAGGCAGCACTCTCCTTCCTCCTCCTCCTCCTCCCGACGTACAACCTTCCCCTATCGCCGCCTCTTCCTCACTCTCTGTACTCAAAACTTCCAACGAAGTCGCCGCCAACGCCACCGCCGCAGGTAGAAACCTCTCCATTATAAAGCTCGGCGTCGGCACAGCCCTTCTTCTTCCACCTCCTTTTCTGTTCATCTTTCGTTCATTCTTACTCGCCATAAAATTTTCAGAGGACTCACCTAAGGAGAACAAATCGAGTCCTCCCGAGCAGAAATCCACGTCGTCATCGTTTTCATCAACATCACCCTCACAACCATCATCTTCTTCCTCATGTTCATCTTCCTGGTTTGAATGTTGCAGGTGGGGATGATGAAGGCGAATAGGAGGTGGCTTCAGAGGCATAATGTTAGTCAAATTGCTCTTATTTTCTTCATACTACACTTATCACATTATATACAATATGTATATGTCAAGAAATAAGAAACTATTGCACCAAAAAAATAAGAGGAAAAGAAACTATACATCTTAAATCTGCTAGGGTATCATACTAGGAGTAATACATTTTCTTGAAGCAGGCCTCAATACAAAGATTACCAAATGGGGGTGCTTATAGAGTTATAATTAACACTTGTAAAAAGTTAACGAGGCCTCATATATGATTTTAGGGGGACTTGTCCCTACTCCTTAGCCTCCATTGACCAGTATTGGCACTGGCAGTATACAAGAAATGGAAAAAAAAAAAGTTGCAGTTTCGGAATTGTGTTCTTGTTTTGGTGGTGTCAAAGACAGTTATTGATGCAGAAACCCACTAACAATAGAATGAATAGAAACCAGCATAAAAGAGTAATAAATTGCCAAATGATGTGGCACCACTCACTAATCTACAAGGGAGCATTATGCAAATATCTCTTCTCATACCATCCAGTAATCTGATCAGCAACACCTTACATGATAGCTTGACCAGGCGGAATCCTCATCAACCGAGGCAAAAGCCTCTTCCATAAAGCAAACAATCCCTCCTCAACAAAGATGGTGCGAATTGCATGGACCATACCCGTGTACTTTATTCCACCCCCATCCCGACTCTGGGCCATCAACCTTGTTTTCACAACGTCAAAGGGACCAGTACAGATTGGGCCAACTGTTCCTGCAAGGAAGCCTGATATCATAGACTGCCATGGTAACAGAACTGAGCCATCTCCCTCTTGCTTTTTCCATAGAACTTTGTCAAAACCGTATTTAGCGGTGAACATTGCAGCTTGGTTTGTCCCGTTGCGCATTACTGTTGGAGCCGCTCCGGACCATAGCCCCAAAACGCCTTCTTCGAGGATGATGGTGTGTGCACAATGTATTGGGCCTTTGTACTTCAGAAGTTCCGGGGTTAATCCTTTTTGTTGTTGTAGCCTGATTTTTACAACCTGATCCAACAAAATAACAACGGAATGGGTTTTTTTAAACAAGACATGCCAAATAGAACAGAATTCATGGCAGCTCAGGCACATGGTTTGGTGACTGAGATTTGATAGACGACCAAATTTGATAGATGACCAAAGAAACTGAGTAAAAGAAACAAATGAATATAATAACAGGAAACACTAGGCTGGAGCCCTTTTGTTAGACCACTGGATTTCACCCATTTATCATATGATTTCAAGGGAATGAATAAGAAGGATACAGTTAACTTCAATAACTTTTCCTGAAAAAACATCAACATAGGAGTATAACGAGGTCTCATATATGATTTTAGGGGGACTTGACCTTACTCCTTAGCCTCCACTGACCAGTATACAAGAAATGAAGAATAAGCTTACAGTTTCCCGAATTGTGTTCTTATTTTGGTGGTGCTAAAGACTGATATTGATGCAGAAAGTCTCGAACAAGCCACTAACAATAGAATGAATAAAAACCAGCATACAAGAGCTAAATTGCCAAATGATGTGGAACCACTCACTAATCTACAAGGGAGAATTATGCAAGTATCTCTTCTCATACCATCCAGTAATCTGATCAGCAACACCCCACATGATAGCTTGACCAGGCGGAATCCTCATCAACCGAGGCAAAAGCCCCTTCCATAAAGCAAACAATCCCTCCTCAACAAAGATGGTGCGAATTGCATGGACCATACCCGTGTACTTTATTCCACCCCCATCCCGACTCTGGGCCATCAACCTTGTTTTCACAACGTCAAAGGGACCAGTACAGATTGGGCCAACTGTTCCTGCAAGGAAGCCTGATATCATAGACTGCCATGGTAACAGAACTGAGCCATCTCCCTCTTGCTCTTTCCACAGAACTTTGTCAAAACCGTATTTAGCGGTGAACATTGCAGCTTGGTTTGTCCCGATGTGCATTACTGTTGGAGCCGCTCCGGACCATAGCCCCAAAACGCCTTCTTCGAGGATGATGGTGCGTGCACAATGTATTGGGCCTTTGTACTTCAGAAGTTCCGGGCTTAATCCTTTTTGTTGTTGTAGCCTGATTTTTACAACCTGATCCAACAAAATAACAACGGAATGGGTTTTTTTAAACAAGACATGTCAAATAGAACAGAATTCATGGCAGCTCAGACACATGGTTTGGTGACTGAGATTTGATAGACGACCAAATTTGATAGATGACCAAAGAAACGGAGTAAAAGAAACGGAGTAAAAGAAACAAATGAATATAATGCCGGGAAACACTAGGCTGGAGCCCTTTTGTTAGACCACTGGATTTCACCCATTTATCATATGATTTCAAGGGAATGAATAAGAAGGATACAGTTAACTTCAATAACTTTTCGTGAAAAAACATCAACATAGGAGTATAACGAGGTCTCATATATGATTTTAGGGGGACTTGACCTTAGCCTCCACTGACCAGTATACAAGAAATGAAGAATAAGCTTACAGTTTCCCGAATTGTGTTCTTATTTTGGTGGTGCTAAAGACTGATATTGATGCAGAAAGTCTCGAACAAGCCACTGACAATAGAATGAATAAAAACCAGCATACAAGAGCTAAATTGTCAAATGATGTGGCACCACTCACTAATCTTCAAGGGAGCATTATGCAAGTATCTCTTCTCATACCATCCAGTAAACTGATCAGCAACACCCCACATGATAGCTTGACTAGGCGGAATCCTCATCAACCGAGGCAAAAGCCCCTTCCATAAAGCAAACAATCCCTCCTCAACAAAGATGGTGCGAATTGCATGGACCATACCCGTGTACTTTATTCCACCCCCATCCCGACTCTGGGCCATCAACCTTGTTTTCACAACGTCAAAGGGACCAGTACAGATTGGGCCAACTGTTCCTGCAAGGAAGCCTGATATCATAGACTTCCATGGTAACAGAACTGAGCCATCTCCCTCTTGCTTTTTCCACAGAACTTTTTCAAAACCGTATTTAGCGGTGAACATTGATGCTTGGTTTGTCCCGTTGCGCATTACTGTTGGAGCCGCTCCGGACCATAGCCCCAAAACGCCTTCTTCGAGGATGATGGTGCGTGCACAATGTATTGGGCCTTTGTACTTCAGAAGTTCCGGGCTTAATCCTTTTTGTTGTTGTAGCCTGATTTTTACAACCTGATCCAACAAAATAACAACGAAATAAGTTTTTTTAAACAAGACATGTCAAAGAGAACAGAATTCATGGCAGCTCATGCACATGGTTTGGTGATCGAGATTTGATAGATGACCAAAGAAACGGAGTAAAAGAAACAAATGAATATAATGCCGTGAAACACTAAACTGGAGCACTTTTTCTTAGACCACTCGATTTCACCCTTGTATCATATGATTTCAAGGGAATGAGTAAGATGGACACATATTCCAGTTAACTTCAGTACCTTTCCCTAGAAAAAAATTTGTTTTGTGGGGGATCAAAGTATATATCAATTCCTACATCTCCTGATTTGCTCTTGATAAAAAAAACATTAGTCTTCTGGCTTTTCCATTCAATTCCATGTATTAGGCACAACTATTTCTCCTATAATTACACCAATATAGGCACTACTTTGAGATAGTTGATGAGCTTTTGTCTTTAGGATACATCTTTAATGTCATGGGTGGTTCAGATTAAGTTTAAACTTCTTAAAAAACAAGGTGAAATAATCTGGCTAATATAAAATTAAGCATTGCAATTTGCAACCACCCTCACTACTCACTAGGTCATAACATAATAGAAATTTCTCCGAAGTTAAATAGAAATGCAGTTTCATGAAGAATGACACAACAGCTAAGCTTGAAGAAGCACATTTTGCCTAACAGAATCCAGAAAACTATTTTAAGTCAAGCAGATTTCTCTTGCTTAAACAAAAATGAAGAAATTTTACCAAGTTACACCTAAGATCTGAGCAAAGAATTTTTACAAAGAAATGCAAATTTACTTCTCTCTAGCAATCAAAAACACTATACTTAACTTGTCGGCCAGTTGCCATAGTCAACACCATATGCACTGAGATTATAATAAGGAAAAGGTAGATTCCACTTTCATCATCCAATATTTAGGTGACAACAACTATTTCACCATTTTTCATGTTCTCTTTCAAACAATCATGACCTGAAGTAACTGTCAACGAATCCACCAAACACTGGAATCTCAACTAATCCACTATCCCTATTATGAGACACTTAAAACCCCAAATTGATCAGTTAAACAAACTAATATTCAAACCTAAAATCCAGCTGAAAGGAAGCAGATCAGGATCTGACCTCAAACAGAGTAACAATAACAAGAGCTTCAAGTACACCAGCTCCAAATCCGGATAGCAATCGCGCCTGATTACTGATCTTGCCAGTCTCATTGTTCTTAAGCTGACCCTGAAGAAACGCATTGGTGCCCATACGAAAGGCATATTTCTAGGTAAGATGAGTAGCGAAAGGAGTTAAACCCTTCCAAAGAGCCCGAACTCCCTCGGTTCGAAGAACAGTGGAGCCGCAATGGACGATCCCCTTGTAATTTCCGGACCTGTCGAGCTGAAGCCGAGTCTTGATGACGTCGATTGGCTGGAGGCAGCAGGCCTCCACGACGCCTCTGAAGGACCCGGAAACGACTTTCATGTAGGCCGGAATCGCCGTCGCCGATAGCTTCGCGGTTACTGCTGGTGTTATGTGGGTTGGATCCGGGTTAGGGTTTAGAGGGGACGCCATTGATGGGGGGTTTGGAGGAGGGAGAAGAGAGGGAAATGAAGGGGCTCCCGGGTGAGTCCCTCCTCCTGTATTTCTGCTTACTCGGATTTAGAAGAGTATCCACCAGTTCGAGGTTATGCCTGAAGAGTATCCACCACTTCTATTATTAAAGCATAAGGCTACAATGGGAGTCCATAACACAACATAACATAACACAACACAACACAAAACAACACAACATAACACAACATAACACAACACAACATAACATAACACAACATAACACAACATCACATAACACAACACAACACAACATAGCACAACACAACACAACATAACATAACACAACATAACACAACATAACACAACATAACATAACATAACATAAACTGGAGCACTTTTTCTTAGACCACTGGATTTCACCCGTGTATCATATGATTTCAAGGGAATGAGTAAGACGGTCCTCCCTCTAACTCAAACATAAAAATATATTACCTAGCCCAATATCAATCAGCCCAAAAATTTTCTTTTCTCTTTGGCCGTTTGGGAATGCGAAATCTCCCTAATGCGAAAATCAGCTGTTTTTGGGTCTTGATTCAGGAAAAACACCGCCAAAGCTTTAGAAGTACTTCTCCTGAATTCTGCCCTCTTCGAGTCTTCGTCCTCCACGGTGCTTCTCCTCTCCTCTTCACCGGCCGTCCGTCCGCCAGGCCGCCACCCGCTACGCCGCTGACCACCTGACAGTCCGCCAGCCGCCAGGTAAGCCCAAAATCTCCCTAATTGAGTTGCTGAAATTTCTAATGGGGTTGCTGAAATTTTGTTAATGGAGACCTTTTAGAGATCGACAAACTTAGAGATCGACAAACTTTGAAGAGATCGACAAACTTAGAGATCGACAAACTTTGAAGAGGTCGACAAACTTAAACGCTCAACTGGTGAAGTAGCAGTTGCAATCTTTTCTTTGAAGTAGCAGTTGCAATCTTTTCTTTGAAGAGATCGACAAATTTCTAATTGAGTCGATCTCAAAATGGGTTTTGGTTAATTTGTGCAAGACCACCTCTCCTCCACTTGTATATTTCTATTTGTATGAGAAGCCCTTTCCGATTTACTAAGCTATGAAAAAACAGCTGTTAGTATGGTGCTACGGAGCCTAAGTATTCAACTATTCAACTTTGGAATTTGGGATTGTGATACTGATTTGTGAATTACGTGAGTGATTTGTGAGACAAAACAGTGGCTTAGTTTCACTGTTTCAGTATTTGTGATTTTGTTCTATTCAATTGGGAATTCAGTGGCTTAGACAAAACAGTGGCTTAGTTTCAGTGTTTCAATATGAATGCTATAATGTTACATCACTATGTGTTCAAGCAAATTCAGTTGCTTGGGCTGTCAAATTTAATATGTCAGTTGTTTATTTTATAAACCAGCCTCAGCTGCTTCAATTCATAAGGTTTTCTATGCCTTCAATACGAGTTTGAATATTTCACTACATGATGTTCTTGTAGTCTAGAAACATTAGAAGTCATTGTTGTATGAAGTTGAAAGTCTTTTTAATGTTTGCTCATCTTTGGTTGCTGTTCATAATAGAGGAAAGGAAATGTCAGCAAACAAGAACTAGCTGCATCTGTACAGGAACTTGCTTCCCGAGCAGCATCCCGGGCTATTACAGAAGCTGCAAAAAACATTTGCCCGCCTACTTCAGCATATCAATTTGAGGTCTCCTGGAAAGGATTTTGTGGTGACCGCTCTCTACAGACTCAGTTTCTAAAGGTTTTTAGCATTATGGCGGATAGAACAGCGAATAGACTTCCAACACTTTTGAAATATTATCGCGAGTATGATGAAGAATTTAAGGAGACAATAAATGAATGCATTCGAGATAACGTCAACGGGAGCTGCCTTCTTAGGCTTTTGAAAGTCTTCGACGACATGGCTGAGAATGATGTTTATACCCTAAAACCACTAATTGACGCGGCGACGGGCTACTACGAGGTGACACATGAGGGGACGCCTAAAAAATATAAAGTTAAATCGCATGCCTTCGTATTTCCCCGGGATATTAAAATGAATGTCACCCTTGAAGACGTTCTTTTTTTGACCGGTTTGCCTATAACAGGCAAACTGGTTCTCCCTAGCTCCAGCTCCAGTCGAGATGTGGATGCCTTTGAAAGAGTGTTCTCCATCGTTATCCCCAAAGAGTTGAAATTACTTGATCTGCAAAAGTATGCAAAAGATATTCACAAGCCTAAAGCTAAAAGGATATGTGCTCTTCTTTTGCTGATTATCAACTGCTTCATTATCCCTTCGCACGATGGTCATGCCTGCAATGCGGGATATGTGCAGTTCATAGAGAAATTGGAAGATGTCAACTCTTATGCATGGGGAGCAGCAATGTTGGCGTATCTATATAGCGGCATGATCGCTTTCAGAATGGGTGAAAGGACTACCATCAAAGGCAACAGTCCGCTTCTTGTGGTAATGCACATTACTAGGATAACCCTTATTATTTGATTTTTTATAACTTGGATTCTAATTGATTTTTTAAATATTTTTTTCTAAGGCCTTTTTTCTATACCACATACCAAAGATTCGAGAAGAGTTTAAAATTAACGTTGAGAGGGTGACGCAGCCGGGACTTCTATTGACTCCGGTGTTAAAAGCTCTTGGTAAAGTTACCCACAACACAAAGAGTATAGCTAGTCCCATGGAGACTATTTTTAGAGAGCTGCGTGATGATGGTGTTGTAAGATTACTACCTTCTTTTTGCAGTCACTTTATGTTCTTTGTTATATTTTGTACTAACTGTTCATTTACCCCCTTGTTTTAAACAGAATATTTGTTGGCGTCCTTATGATTTCAACATGTTGCTACCGGAGCTTCAGTCGCAGCACATGTATAGGACCCGCTTGGTCCCATTGTTTTGCTACAATCATGTGGTGTATCATATACCACAGCTTGCAGCAAAACACTTTCCTGAGTTTGAAGGCGTAGACACAAGAGAGACGGTATCTTCCGTGAAGCCTTTCAAAATGTTGAAAAACAGTGGGAACAATTCTCAGGATTTCCCGAGATACTATAAAGATCAATTGAAGTTGTGGAATGATGATATGTGTGCATCACCCAGCCAGGTACGATTTTAAACCCAGCCAGGTCGATTTCGTGTCATCTGCCAGGCCTTTTTGCTGCTGTTAATGTGTTTAAGCTGATGGTGAGTTGTGTAGGTAGGCGTAGTGGTTTCGCCCCACCAAACGCAGCCCCTCTCCACCCTAACCAACTCACTCTGCAGGTCTTCCAGCCCACAGCAGAACTCGACAAGGTACGACAATTGGCAGAATTCTCCAAGGCCCACAGCAGACTCACAGCAGAACTCGCCCACAGCAGAACTCACAGCAGACCCTCCAAGGTACGACAATTGAGGTGCAGGTTGAAAAAGAAGTAGACTACAATGAACTTTTCCGTTTTTTATTTATTTACAAAGACATAACTACAGCTGTTCTGCTACTTCACCAACGAGGGGCTGCAGCCCGATGGAAGATCAGACCATGCTTAATGCAGAAGAGGAAGAATCTGAGGAAGAACTGTGCGGGTCTATGCAGCAGACCGTCATCCGTCCTCAGTCACCTGCAGCTGCTGCATCTGATAACAATGGAGTTGATCGAGGTAGATGAACCTCTTTGCCTCTATTCTATTTAATCAGATCGCTGCATATTTGGTTGATTACTTCATGATCTGAAATTTTCCTGTTTTCCTTTGAATGGATCATTTTTTTTTCATTTTGTCATTCTTTTTTCTTTTAGAGCACACTAATATTAAATTGATAACTGAAACTTCAAATTAGCTCATACTTTGAGTTGTTCTCTTCAACATTTCTAGCCATAATCTGCTTAATAGATGCTTGTCAAATGTTATCCTATATGATCATATAACGGTCCCTTGACAGTTCTACGCCCGAAGATTATCAATGTCTTCACTCGAAGGTCAAAGTCTGCTACTTCACCAACGAGGAGCCCGACAGCGGGCGAAGAATCTGAGGAAGGGGAAGGGGAAGGGATGGAATCTGAGGAAGAGGAAGAGGAAGGGATGGAATCTGAGGAACAGCAGACCGTCATCAGTCCTCAGTCACCTGCAGCTGCTGCATCTGATAACAATGGAGGAAGGGATCGAGGTAGATGAACCTCTTTGCCTCTATTCTATTTAATCAGATCGCTGCATATTTGAATGGATCATTTTTTTTCATTTTGTCATTCTTTTTTCTTTTAGAGCACACTAATATTAAATTGATAACTGAAACTTCAAATTAGCTCATACTTTGAGTTGTTCTCTTCAACATTTCTAGCCATAATCTGCTTAATAGATGCTTGTCAAATGTTATACAGAAGCGTTATATGCAGAGGCAGGTCAAGTGATCCGCCCCTGGCACACCGCTCGAAGCGCGAAGAATAATATAATGTGCACGCGAAAGCGGAAACCACCCCAGTCTACTCAACATATTGTTGCAGAGGCAGATCATGGTCAAAGTAGCAGGTCAGGTGATGTATCCACCCCAGTCTCTGATACTCTTCGTCCTCCTCATCCTATATCCACCCTTGGCAAAATTAAAAAATCCCGCCGAAAGCGGATATCACCAGTTCTTTTCACATATCCGAGCGATCATACTTATGCTGCTAAAAGGAAGCTGAATCCTAGGAGGAAGAAGAAGGTACGTTTCTTTATATTTTTACTCCTTTATTTATTTATTTTTGTTCTACCCGACAGAGGTATAACGTCCCTGAACGACTGTCTTTTCCTTCCATTTTCAGGATTGAAGCTTGGCTTTGCTGTCCTCCTCAAGTTGTAATTAAGAATAGTTTGATTCAAACTTATTTCCTTCGTTTACTAGTTAGTTGTCACTGAAGTCTAGAGCATGTCATGTTCTCTTAGTCTCAATTTCTCGAAGTTAATTCTGATTCAGTTTACCTAACCATGTTTTAGAAGGAAGACATGGCTTCATTGGTCTTTTTCTCACTGTCTACTATGCTATATTCTATGGGTACTAAGCTCTAAAGGATCAAGATATTAATTATATTGAAAGCATTACTAGCTGCTGATAACTTTGGGTAACATACTGACTCCAAGTTTAACTACCATTTCCTACATTTCAGTAAAGCTTAACAGGCTGATAGTGCTGGAAAGCTTTAGAATACGACAGGAAAATAAATACAATCACATGTAATACTATATTAAGCAAATATTAAACGGTTTTGTAATGTTACCCAAAGTGGTGGAGCGTTTAAGTTTGTCGATCTCTTCAAAGAAAAGCTTGGAGCACATAGATAAGAAGTGGACACGAGATAGCCTTGGGCGAACCCAGATGGCTCGTGAAGAAGGCCTGCCGCGCCCAGTTGAAGCCGTCAATAATCACTCAAGGAGGCCACCTTCAAGCCACTCCACAGGTCGTGGTTCGCTTCTTATGGACCCATGGACCCCACCAAGGTCTATAGGGGATGTGGGTCTACCCCTTGGTGCCAAGAAGTGGACACGAGATAGCCTTGGGCGAGCCCAGATGGCTCGTGAAGAAGGCCTGCCGCGCCCAGTTGAAGCCAACGGAAATCACTCAAGGAGGCCACCTTAAAGCCACTCCATGGTTCGTGTTTCGCTTCTTATGGACCCATGGACCCCACCAAGGCTCATAGGGGATGTAGGACTACCCAATGGAGCCAATAAGTGGACACGAGGTAGCCCAGGGCGAGCCCAGATGGCTCGTGAAAGAAGCCCGCCGCACCAGAAACAAGCCCCCAAGAACCCTTCCGAGGTCACCACATTAGGCCTATCCACCAACTTTTTCGTGCTTCTTATGGACCCATGGACCCCACCACAGCCTAGAGGAGATGTAGGGCTACCCATTGGAGCCAAGAAGTGGCCACGAGATGGTGAGGGCTGAGCCCAGATGGTTCGTGAAGGAGGCCTGCCCGCTATCAACACTTAGTTTATTTTTGCATTGTTTTGCCCAGATTTCCTTTGTTTTGTGTTAAAAACCCCGGATTTCCTTTGTTCCATCTTTGTGAAACCACCTTTGTGAATGCAAACTAGAAATTCAGAGAACTGGACAAATGAGGCGGAGAACAAAATCAGCCGGAGAAGAGGATTACCGCAGAAACGGGGCAGATTCAGGGGCGAGTGAAGGAGGAGAAGATGAGGGACGAAGGAGGCGAGGCCGAGAGGTCTTCTAGGGGAGATATGGTCGGCAAAAATAGGAGAGGTGCGCCGTTGAGGTTGCCTGAGAAGGGGTGGTTGCCTGAGAAGGGGTGGTTGCCTGAGAACGAAAACGCCCGCCATGGAAGGAGGAGAAGCCAGGACGAACACGCGTTTCTGTTTCTTCTCTTCCCTTTCTTTATTCAACTTTAACGGGTCTGTTAGAATATTAGACGTAAGGGTATAAGATGAACAAAAAACAGAAGTCGGGGGGTACCCGACGAAATAGGCACAAATTTGGTACACCTCGCGAATTTTACCATAGTTCGAGGGTACCAGACGATTAGTCGCTCTAGTTCTTAGAAAAATATATTAGTGGATGAATTAGTCTCTCTTGTTCTTGTTTCATTAGTACCTTTAGTACTTCCTGCACCTGTCAATCTGTCATGGTTTTTGGATTATTTCAAGCTCTTATTTGCAATTTTGCGGCATCTCTTATTTGCAATTTTGGCCACAACTTATATAGACGAAGGGTATTGAAATGGTAACATAAGCTGGAAATCCCAGATGAAACGGGAGGATTTTCAATCGGCAAATAAAAAAAGTTTTTTACCGAACACATGAAAAACCTCATTTCATACACGCCGGTTGAAATTATATTTGTATGGCCTTATAATCAAACTTTATCATGAAATTATATATGTATTAAAGAATATGTTTAAATTTATAAATATTGTCCGGTTTAAATTATATTTTTATTGATCTTTAATAAAAAAAGTTTTTTTACCACTTTTATCTATGTTAAAAATTCAAAAAAAACGCGTCTCGGTTGTCGAGATATCCAAGGAAGTTCGATGAGAATAGTTAGAAATGAGCTATCTCGACAACCAAGACTCGGTTTTCGTTGAAATTTTTTATATATTTTGATTCGTATTGGAATAATATTCATAATATGTGAAGAAATCGACTCGATCCGACGGTCGGGTCGAGATTAAACGATACATCCGAGGAAAATTGGGCCAATGAGGCCCAAATGGCCAAAATGGCGCAATTGGTCCAAGTGACCCAAATGATTGTGGTTGTCGATCAGAAGAAGAAAAGGAGAACGAAGTGGTGGGTGTGGAGGAGAAGTTCACAAACGCCAGTCTGAGTGGATTCGCAATCGAAGAGAAGGGGGATCCATCTCAGGTTGTGGTTGTCGATGATGAAGTGTCCCCAAGAAATTGTTTGGTTGCATTTGCATAGATTATCTTGTTTATTTTTTCTCCGGGTCATTTGTTGGCTGACTTTGCTCAATCTTTGGATGGTTTTGGTGATATACGGATCCTAGAGGTTGTAGACCACCCGGGTTTGCACCATTTATACGATTGTGTTGTATTCCCAAAAGGGGGATATACCGCATGCAGATGAAGCTTCCGGGAGCGATCTTGATGGGGATTTGTACTTTGTAACATGAGACAAAATTCGTATTCCTCCAAACAAGATGAGCTGGCCGTCCATGGATTATGACCCAGCACCAGCACGGGAATTGCCTCGTTCAGTAACTGTATTGGTAATGACTTCTCATTCAGTTATGCATTGATGCTGGTTCTACCGGTAACATTGCAAGATTTTTCAACCATAGTCGTGAGCCCAATATGTTTGTTCTGTGCATTCTTAGTGCACACCACGATATCAAACTCGCCAAAGTAATGTTGTTTGCAGCTGACAACATTCCCCCTTTGCAGGTTACTTCTCCCTTCATTCAGGTTGTGGTTGTCGATCCACCTCAGGTTGTGGTTGTCGATCAGAAGAAGAAAAGGAGACTCCTAAAGTCAACTATGTGCATGTGCTCGTGCTGGTGCTTGTGCACTGCTTGTGCTCGTGCATGTGCATGTGCCCGTGCTTATGCATGTGCTTGTGGTTGTGCATGTGCTCGTGCTCGGGAATGTGCTTGTGGTTGTGCATGTGCTTCTGCTCGGGTTTCGCGGTTACTTGCTTGGCTTTGGGGACACCGGTTTTGTGGTTACTTGCGAGAGCGACGCCGGAGAAGAGCGAGAGTGACGCCGAACAGGAACATGGTGAATGATAATCTGGGAACGATATGAAACGCTCAAGGAGAACGAGGTGGTGGATGTGGAGGAGAAGTTCACAAACTCCAATATGAGTGGATCCACAATCGTAGGGAAGGGGGATCCATCTCAGGTTGTAGTTGTCGATCAGAAGAAGAAAAGGAGAACGAAGTGGTGGATGTGGATGAGAAGCTCACAAACGCCAGTCTGAGTGGATTCGCAATCGAAGAGAAGGGGGGTCCATCTCAGGTTGTGGTTGTCGATGATGAAGTGTCCCCAAGAAATTGTTTGGTTGCATTTGCATATATTATCTTGTTTATTTTTTCTCCGGGTCATTTGTTGGCTGACTTTGCTCAATCTATGGATGGTTTTGGTGATGTACGGATCCTAGAGGTACCACCCGGGTTTGCACCATTTATACGATTGTGTTGTATTCCCAAAAGGGGGATAGACCGCATGCAGATAAAGCTTCCGGGAACGATCTTGATGGGGATTTGTACTTTGTAACATGAGACAAAATTCGTATTCCTCCAAACGTTCTACCGGTAACATTACAAGATTTTTCAACCATAGTTGTGAGCCCAATATGTTTGTTCTGTGCATTCTTAGTGCACACCACGTTATCAAACTCGCCAAAGTAATGTTGTTTGCAGCTGAAAACATTCCCCCTTTGCAGGTTACTTCTCCCTTCATTCTGATCATAGGTGTGAGAATCAGATTTGCAAGTTACTTCTCCCTTCATTCAGGTTGTGGTTGTCGATCCACCTCAGGTTATGGTTGTCGATCCACCTCAGGTTGTGGTTGTCGATCAGAAGAAGAAAAGGAGCATGCTAAACAAAAAAAAATTTATGGCCTGGTTGTGGTTGAAATCCAATATATATCTCCTCACTTCTCTCCAGACTTCTACCAAAAAATAATCTTGTCTTCTCCGCCCATTGGTCCGGCGACCGGTTGAAGCACCTAAACAAAAAAAATTTATGGCATGCAACGTATCATCTTACATGTAGTACTGTTGCATGAACCTCACATTGATTTTCTTTCACCAACCTATCATAATTGAATGTGTCTGTCAAAATATTAAATGTAAGTAGTGAACAAAATATTAAATTAATATATGGAGTAAATGTTAAATTGTCCTATATAAATGATCATAGGTGTGAGAATCAGATTAACCCGGCAGATGTCGGTAAGATTACTACTACACTTATCCAAATTTATTTTTCATCGCTCCGGATTTTCTGTTTTGCTAATTTTCGGAGTATGGCTCCAGATTTGGGGATATTCATGGTATGAAAGTAGAGATCTAGCCTTAGAAGAAGTGGATCTCTCTTGTCTTACTAAACTTGTGTTTGCCAAGGTAAGTAATTGACCTTGGAGGGTGCATAGGAATGTGAAGGCTAATTGTGCATAGGAATGAGAAGGCTACAACCTTTCTTAGGGTTGGTTAGTCCTCTAATAATATTACTTGCTTTTTTTTCTGTTTTTTTTTTTGCAGAGGCGTTACAAGTATGTATCAGTGCCCAACATGGATAAACACGACGATAAGGTAAGTGAAACTGACCGAGAGTTCTGTATTGATGCTGGTTCTACCGGTAACATTGCAAGATTTTTCAACCATAGTTGTGAGCCCAATATGTTTGTTCAGTGCATTCTTAGTGCACACCACGATATCAAACTCGCCAAATTAATGTTGTTTGTAGCTGACAACATTCCCCCTTTGCATGTGCTCGTGCTCGTGCATGTGCTTGTGGCTCGTGCTTGTGCTCGGGTTTTGCGGTTACTTGCTTGGCTTCGGGGACACCGGTTTCGTGGTTACTTGCGAGAGCGACGCCGGAGAAGAGCGAGAGTGACGCCGTAGTGGATCTAATTTGGCATTGAAATCCAATATATATCTCCTCACTTCTCTCCAAGCTTCTACCAAAAAATAATTTTGTCTTCTCCGCCCATCGGTCCGGCCACCAGTTGAAGCACCTAAACATAATTGAATGTGTCTGTCAAAATATCATCTTACATGTAGTACTTTTGCATGAACCTCACATTGATTTTCTTTCACCAATCTATTATAATTGAATGTGTTTGTCAAAATATCAAATGTAAGTAGTGAACAAAATACTAAATTAATATATGGAATAAATGTTAAATTGTCCTATATAAATGATCATAGATGTGAGAATCAGATTAACCCGACAGATGTCGGTAAGATTGCTACTACACTTATCCAAATTTATTTTTCATTGCTCCGGATTTTCTGTTTTGCTAATTTTCGGAGTATGGCTCCAGATTTGGGGATATTCAGAGTATCATTCCAAATTTGGGTACTTAGAGCTGCTAATTGTGCATAGGAATGATAAGACTAGTTTTGGGCCCAAAAACATAAATATTTGGCCCAATAAATTCCTATTTTATTGGTAATTGGATATCTCGACAACCGAGACACGTTTTTTTTGAATTTTTTTTATATATTTGGTTTTTATTGGACTTATCTTGATAATATTTGCTAGATGCGGTACAGCTTTGCGCGGCGAGATTGGGCGCGTCATGTGAAGCCCGGAAATGTCTTTGGGCCTGTATCAAAGCCCAGTCCAGAAAGTGGCGCGCCCAAACCAGGCGTGTTGCAAGTTCTCCGCTCAATTCGGGCGCGTTATGTGAAGCCGCCCGTATCGAGCCTTTCACTTGTTTAGTTTTGGGCCTAAAAACCGAAATCTGTCCAAAAACATAAATATTCGGCCCAATAAATTCCTATTTTTAACTTCATTCTTTTCTGTTCTTCGTCGTCATCTTCCTCCATGAAATCCGAAGAGGAGGTCTTCTTCCTTTTCATCATGACAATGTTCTGGTCCAATTGACGAAAAGTGTCTTCGGGTTAGTATACACTTTATTTCTGTTCATTGAATTTGACATTGAAATGACAGTCTGTGTTGGAAGTATAAGTACTCCGTATAACTTATTGCCTTATTGGGAATAATCCAGTTAGTTGAAACACCATTTACTTGTACTTCAAATTGTTGGGAAAAATACTAATTTCCCTTGCTCGGAATTGAGATGGGAATATTGGACAACTAGATGAAGAATTGGAGATGTTGAAAAAAAATAAGTAAATTAGGTTGGAAATATCAATGCACTAGATGGATGGTTGAAATCTTGAAATGGAAATACATCTTCATTGAATCTGACGTGGCGAGAAGTATAAACTCATCCCTCTTCGTCTACTTTCAAGTTTCTTCATCAACAACATTTATTAGGAAATTCCTCTTATCTTCAATCTGATTGTCATTCTTGCCAAATAAACAAGAGTCATAAACTCCCTTTTCATGAATCAACTCTTGTATCCTCTCGTCCTTTAGAAATTATTTTTTCGGATGTATGGACATCTCCAGTTTATTCTCCTGATGGCATGAAATATTATTGCTTATTTGTTGATCTCTTCACCAGGTACATTTGGCTATATCCCATTAAAAGAAAATCTGATGTTATTACTCTTTTTCCAAAATACAAAAATCTCATAGAAAACTATTTCTCCACAAAAATAAAAATCCTGTACTCTGACAATGGAGGTGAATATACAGGTCTTCGCCCATTTCTTTCTCTTCATGGAATTAGCCACAAAACCACTCCTCAACAATGGCACCAAAACCGTCATCGAATGGCTGCCCGGTCAGGTGGTCAGGAGAATGGGGGTGATAGATATTTATCATGAAGCGGGTTAGGTTAGGCAAGTGTTTGGCAACTGTAAAAAGAGCTGCATTCGTCATGCGGGTACAGAAGTAAAGGATGCACTGAAGCTTAGGACAACCCATTGCAACAGAGATGAGGCCGTCTTCACTTATGAAGTAGGGCGGGCCTATATCTGCAGGATTTTTTGGGTCGGAATCAAACACTTTGAGCTCTTTTAGCTCCTTGCAAGATGCTGCCACCTCCTCAAGTCCATGATCACCAATGCACTGTGTAACCTGCGATCCTTAGAGTGGGGACATTTTAGGGATAGCAAAAGTAGAACAACATAACAGTATCAACAATTCACACACAAGTAGCAGCATGTTGATGTTGATATCCATTAAGGTGACGTTTGGTTACAAGTTCCGGTAACAGAAACGGAAAGGAAACAAATTTCCACTACATCCATGTCATTATTCATTTCTAAATATATACTTGTGACATGTGACACACTATAAAATGATCTTACTACTCCGTTTGTGAGAGGTATTTGTTTCCTCAATGTTGGGGTGGGTTTCAAATGGGATAAATAAGATGTAACACTCCCTTCCTCCATCTTTTTCACATGCAAATTTTGGAACACCACCTCAACGTAGAATTTATGATCAATGTATCTATAAGTAAAATATGTCTCGATTCGTTTCCTTTCCCTTTCCCTTTCCCCTTCCAGTAACATAAACCAATCGGCACCTAAGTCATGAAACTAAAGAGCGAGGTGGGAACTAGAATTCAAAACTTACCCAGAGGCGCTGCAGATTTGGACAACAACGCACTAGTTCGATGGGGTCCCAACTAACTAGGTCGCTGTTACTCAAGTCTAAAAAGGTGAGCCTTGAACACGCAGGATAGATAGCTGGTAAAAAATATGGGTCGACATCCCATAAACCAGATAGGGTCTTGAGTCCCTTGCATCCAGCAAAAGCACTAGCGAGTTTTTCAAAAGTCTCCTGGCAGCGATCCATTCTAAAAGATCCAATTCCAAGGTGAACTAGTTGAGTAGCCTCGAGTAGAAGTTTAATGAGATTCTCAAGAGGGAAGTCAAAATTGAGGATTAGCGTTTTAAATTTTGAACTTCTACAGACCAAGCTCTCCGGATTGGAGACGTCTAAAACATTAAGGAATTCCAAAAGAGGGTTTTGACCTGGGAATTTGGAAATCCAATCTCCTGTCAGGCCATCCACGACACTATCTAGGTCTAGCATTGTCAATTTCCTGGAAGAAACAAGGGAAAAGATAAAATCAGAACTGTAGTAAAAAAGGGTTTGTAGATGAACTAGAATGTAAAATGTCATATGCAGAATCACGCCCGTGTCACAAGGATAACATGTTCAATAGAATAAAAAAACAAAAGACCAACCTGCAATTGGCAGCGATAGCGGATAGTCCATCGCTAGAAAATCCCAGACATATCTTAAGAACCAAAACCCTCAAATTTCGAAGCTTTGTAGCAACCAATTTGAGATCTTCATCTGTGACTAGCATCCTCTTCAATCTGATCTCTTCCAGCATGGGATACGCCTCCGCCAGCGTCGATATCCACGGGAGGGCGCAGGCTGGCCAGCCATCTAGGCCGGAGTTGGCATCTTCTAGGTGGTGCTTTCCTTTTAGGGTTATGGATCGGAGGCATGTGAAGCGCCGGGTCAAGTTCGACGGGCTAACGGCGTAGCAGTTGCCGATGAAGACGTGACGGCGGCCCCAGCGTTCAATGTCGTACCAGAATTTGCAGACCAAGGAGACGGAATTACGGTCAACGTGGGAGGTGATGAGGGGAAGAACAAGCTCCAGCGCCTCCGCCGAGAACGAACACCAATCCATTGACTGACTATTTGTGACCCTTCGGCGTCCGGTTTTGTGAATTGGAGCTCGGCAACGTATCAATTGAGTAGTGAGTACTGCTCAGTCTGCTTTTACAGGAGTGTTTAATGTTGCGTCAGGTATGGTTGAAAACTTGAAATGGAGCTGAAAACTCATTTATGACCGTGTTAGATACAAGTTGAAATGAAAGTTCACTTCACTTGAGTTGAAATTAATGAATTTTGGGTAAACATGGCTTTCTCGCATTCTCATTTCTTTAAAAAAATGAAATTTCATACATTAGATTTCAATATACTTTTCAGGCTTTCAGTTATTAGGAGTCTGTAATGATATAGAATGTGTAATGTGTTTTAGGAGGGTTCAGGAGTTATCAAGTGACATTAACATCTTTTTTTTGGTCGAAAAGTTGCGGCGCAAGGCACGCTTAGATTAATGGCTAATTTGAGAAGAACAGGGAGTAGCCACACCCCTCACATCATCAAGAAGTAAAGAAAGAATACAATCCGGAGGATCCAAAAGCCGATGAGTCCCAAGGGGAAAGTCAATGCAAATCAAATGGTCCTACGGACGGTAAACTATGGAAGAATGCAACACAGATGCTTGAGGCTTTGAAAAGTAGTGACGAACTCTGCTTGAAATCGGTATGTGCTCTCTACAGGAAGCACAGGTCATGTGGAGCTTGGAAGGCACTTATTGAACTGTATGGTGCACTTCTTACATATGGGGATCTTGAAGGCCGGATGAAGAAGTCCGTAGCTGATTTAGTCTTGAAATGTCCGAAGTCAGGCATCAAGACTTGTAAGTTCATAGCCACTCAACACGTTGGAATTTTGTTTGAGATCTACATCAACAATCAGGATCCCTTTTTCCTCCCTTAATTATTAGATCTAACCTGAGAAGGCGGCTGTAGAGAAACGATGTGGGTTTTGCAGCTTGTTCCGCTAGTAAGTTATTTGGTATTTAGAGAATAGATTGCCCGAGAATATGGTTGACATGTTATGTTTTTATTTTCTAAGAACTATGATGTTTTTTTTTTGGTAGAAGAACTATGATGGTTTGTCCATCCCTGATGCTAGCTTCC
This sequence comes from Oxyria digyna, assembly GCA_029168935.1. Taxonomy (NCBI): domain Eukaryota; kingdom Viridiplantae; phylum Streptophyta; class Magnoliopsida; order Caryophyllales; family Polygonaceae; genus Oxyria; species Oxyria digyna. Next base: position 30,056,748 of record JAPVLV010000011.1, on the reverse strand, counting down.
TAACTTATATAATATCTATGATGGTTTTTTTGGTAGAAGAACTTTGATGGTTTGTCAGACATAGTATGAACCAATTTCCAAAAAATAAGTAGATACTTCGTTAGGATCACACTAAAATTTGAGACTACATGTTAGTCAAGTGGTAAAGAAGACTCCTTCAAAGGTCATAGGGGTCGGCCACATACACAGAACCCCCAAGAGGACCTGACCCATATTATCACTGTATAGATTATACTACATGGCTGATGTATGCTGGTCTGCTCTTTATATTATCTGTAGGTCCAAAATCTGCTGGGACACCAACTCTCACTGTAAAGAAGCCCTACATTCCAAGGGCAAGTGTTGAATGTCCTCCTGCTGCTGAACGAAAATTAAAAGAGAAGCAGGATGGAGCTATTAAACCATGCATTCAATCAACCACAGAACACTGCTGAAATCGATTCCTTAGAACCAAAAGACAAAAGACAAGTAAAAAGTACTCGATGTTCACACTCAGCACCAAAAGACAAGTAAAAAGTCTGCATTTCAAATAAAACCTTAAGATAAGTAACCCGAACAAATTTAAGTTTGTAAAAGAACATTTTCAGCAAAATTTACCTCTTAGAACTTGTATCCGCTCATCTAAACCTAAACGCCGAAATGCATTCCCTTCGGCGCGGCTGAAAATGCAAATTTCGGGCAGGAAATCACACAAGTCGGGAAAGAAATCGATCAAAGAAACCATGGAAGAAGAAATCGAAAATCGAAACAGTAATTAAACAAAACAACGACAGCAAGAGCTTAATCACCTCTTATACGCTCGCCTCCAACTCAAGGGCTCGGACTTGGCCCCGGTTTCAACGTCTCCTTGGTCTGCAAATTCTGGTACGACATTGAACGCTGGGGCCGCCGTCACGTCTTCATCGGCAACTGCTACGCCGTTAGCCCGTCGAACTTGACCCGGCGCTTCACATGCCTCCGATCCATAACCCTAAAAGGAAAGCACCACCTAGAAGATGCCAACTCCGGCCCAGATGGCTGGCCAGCCTGCGCCCTCCCGTGGATATCGACGCTGGCGGAGGCGTATCCCATGCTGGAAGAGATCAGATTGAAGAGGATGCTAGTCACAGATGAAGATCTCAAATTGGTTGCTACAAAGCTTCGAAATTTGAGGGTTTTGGTTCTTAAGATATGTCTGGGATTTTCTAGCGATGGACTATCCGCTATCGCTGCCAATTGCAGGTTGGTCTTTTGGTTTTTTATTCTATTGAACATGTTATCCTTGTGACACGGGCGTGATTCTGCGTGAAGAAGGAAAAAACATAAAAATTTTAATTTCATATTAATAAATAGCAATTTGAGTTGATGTAAATCAAGTTTCATTCTACCGATACAGAATGTTATACTCCGTATAAAGCATGAGGATGTCACCTTCTTTAACATGTAGTATGACATCTATGAATAGATTTTGATCGTGGAGAAACTTACCTCTCACCTGTGCGGTACAACACATCACCTTCACCACAGGTCCACAACAGATGTTTTATCTAAGCATATCTGCAAAAATGGAGAAAATGATTAACTTCATAAACGTTGTTATATAGAATTTGGAAATAGATGATATGAACCTTTCAAAAAAAAAATAGATGACATGAAAGCAGCATTCAACGTGGAACAATGAAGCTTATATGAAGAAACCTCACGTTAAATAGTTTTGAAAATTCGTAATTCAACTAAAAAAAATTTGTTGGATATGTTGTTCCTAATTTAGTGGAATAAATATATGATTAATTAAATACTTTTTAAAATTCGTACCTGATGTGGCATAAAAAATAATTGTAATTAATATTGGTTTAATTTTTTGTTGAGGTGGCTCCAATGACTGGTTGCCATGTGACATCTTCAAGTTCAGCTTTAGTAATTGTAGATATGAAGCATAATGATAGCACCATGCCCTTTGGCAGAATTTGGAGACTTATGATTCCTGGAAAAAATCAAGACCTTTCTTTGGATCGCAGTCAAGGGCAGATTGATGACGAACGCAGAGAGGAAACGCAGACACTTTGCAGACTCGGACCTCTGTCCTCGCTGTAATGAATACCCTGAGACTTTGAGCCACCTCTTCCGCGACTGCCGGGCTTCGAAGAAGATTTGGGCAGACTTCATTCCTACCAGTAACCTCAATGACTTCTATGCTGAGCCCATTGAGAACTGGGCCTGGAAAGGACTGAAAGGGGAGATTGAAGTGCTTCAAGAGGGCGAAAACCAAGTTGGATTTGCTCTTATTGTGTGGTGGATTTGGAAAGCCAGAAATGGATTTGTGTTTCAACGTAACAGTGAACAGGTCATCAATGCTTGCTTCATAAAAGGACAGATCCAACAGGTCCTGAGCAGTAATGATAGACGGCGGCAAAAGGGTACTGAGGTGGGACGAAGGATTAATCCGGTGAGATGGTGTCAGCCACCGCAGGACTGGGTCATCATTAACGTTGATGGGGCTGTTAGAGGCATGTGGGGAGAAGCCGCGACGGGGGGCGTCATCCGAGACCATAATGGCAACTGGGTGTGCGGTTTTTGCTCAAGAATTGGAGCCTGTTCTGTTCTATGGGCTGAGATTAGTGCTATTGCACAAGGTTTGGAGAAGGCGTGGGAATTAGGACACAGACAGGTGTGGATTCACTCTGACTCGACCACGGCTGTGACCCTCCTTAGCAAGCCTGTGGATTTACGTCACCCACTTCACAGCCTGGCTAAACAAAGATAAATTTTCAAAGCTAATCTCAAGCTGTAGTGTTTAATTGCTCAGTTGCAGTGTTTAGTTCAAAGTCACAGTCACATGGGTAAAGCTAATCTAATCTATGGCTAAAGCTAATCTCAATGTCAGATTAGATATATAGGAAAGCCCTTTGCCAGTTCAACAGCACAGCTCGAGCACAAGCAATTTAAGCACAAAGCAAGCTAGCACAATCAAGCTAGCACAATCGAATCACAGTTCAACAGCACAATCACTCGAGCACACTAATTTCACACCACAAGCAAGCCAGCACAATCGAATCACAGCACAATAGGAAGCCCTAATAAGCGAAGAACGTATTTCAGAATCTGTAATCGAGCACAAATAAGCCAGCACAATGAGAGTTCAGGAAATTCGAATCACAACAGATCTAAGCCCTAATAAGCGAAGAACAGAAGACATACCTGAGAAGGGAGAGAATCGAAGCTTCAGGGCTCTTGAGACGCGAGAGAGAAGAACCCTAACTCGCACCAATCGAAGCCCAATTCCAGATGAATCTCAAGGACAATTGAGACAATTTCAATCGAAGGGTATTGAAATGGTAAGATAAGCTGGAAATCCCAGATGATTTCAATCGATTGAAATCGTATTATTGGGGAAAGATTTCAATCGATTTCATCCCCTTTCAATCGCCAAATCATCCCCTCATACCGAACGCATGAAAAACCTCATTTCATAAAGTGAAAATTTCAATCGATTTAAACCCCTACCGAACGAGCCCTAAAACTAATAATATATATTCCTAGAGTACCGTAGTCCTGCACAGGACTATGGCTGCCAATTTTTTAAGTTAGAGAAAAAAGTTATTTTTTAAAATATTAATATAACTTAAACTATATTATTTGTTAAAAAAAAAACTATAAACTATATTATATTTTTTAAGAAACCGAAAAAATATAACTTTAAATTGTTATTATTTAAAATTGAAGATATGTAAGTATTTGCTCAGTGCTCTAAACCTGATTTTCTTTTCTTTTTTTTTCAGATCCGGTATGTTCAAATTGAAATTAAATAGGAAACCCCATTTAATATTTTGGTAACCAACTATCAAGATTTGGGCTAATCCTCCCAAATATGTTCGCATAACACTTCGGGTCCTCCTCCTACAGTTGGTGGTTAAGCTCCAATTTGGGGGTTTTCTCTACTAAGTTAATAAACCCTAGATTGCGTTTGAGACTCGGATCTATCAGTTACTTATGGATCTATACCCTCCTCTTATGACTATCGTCATAAAAAAGTCTTCACTTTCACTTATTTTTTTGTCCACGTCTAATAAATGTGTGGTATGTACTTCCAGATTTGTGTATTTTGGATAATATCTCCTTTTGCACTTGTAAGTGCTTTTGTTCTGTGCTCGTCTCTGCTACTGGGACATTGATGTTACAACTCTTACCCAACTCACTATTTTTCAACGTCAAGGCTGCAAACTCAGGCTGCAACACGCAACAACACCTCGCCTCTATTGAATCCCTAATCCATCAAATCGGTGACAACGTCCTCCTCCAACACTTCGCCGATTTATATCCTTTGAATCGATGACAACCCCAGCCCTCCATTCTCAGATTCCGTATTACGTTCTAGACCTATTTCAACGAATCATTCGTAAATCGGTGTTGGAAAACCCGGAGGTAAAATCAGTTTTCTTGTGCTTGTGAATGAAGGTTATTTTGAGCTTCGAGTCTCTGGTGTGCGTCTATGTGATTTTTTAATTTAAACTAGTCAAGTTTTGAATCAACTGATTTCCGTCATTTCTTTTTTAGGTTTAATAACTTGCTAATCTTTTATTAGGTTAAGACTTGAACTCCCTTGAAGTGTTGTGCAGACTAAACAATAGGCGTGTAGTATGTATAAAATTGACTAGTTTAATTTAAGCCAACAAAACTAAAACCCCTTGATCAGTTTATCCAAATCTTCATGTAATTAATTATATACATTTGAGAATACTCACTTAGTTTGAACGCTACGACTACTACTATGTTTAACTCTCAAGTCTCTAAAGCTACTGTTACAAGACGTATGTTTTAGTCAGTCCGTACGAGCTATTTTTAAAAATATGTGATTCCAAATTTGCTGTCAAACTAAGCCATAATGTATCGATTTAAGAGTTAAACAAGTTAATATGCAGTTGACCTCACCAATTCTGGGAAACCTATACTTTCTTTCACAGTTTTCACTTTTTAAGTCTTGTAACTTAAGGATTTTGATCAGAACTTGGTTTTCTTTTGCAGGCTAAAGGAAGTTTATACAGGATGAATCCCAGTTAGCTGTGCTACTTCAGCAAATGAAGAGGAACAATTTAATTTTTACCCTTCTAGTTCTTCTGCCGTTGTCATTGCTGAATTTCTTTGCTGTTGATTGGTTGTTGCATTTACAACAATTTTCCCTTCCTGTACAACATTACCCTTCTAGTTATGGAATTTTTTGGGTCGGAATCAAACACTTTGAGCTCTTGTAGCTCCTTGCAAGATGCTGCCACCTCCTCAAGTCCATGATCACCAATGCACTGTATAACCTGCGATCCTTAGAGTGGGGACATTTTAGGGATAGCAAAAGTAGAACAACTCAATTTCCTGGAAGAAACAAGGGAAAAGATAAAATCAGAACTGTAGTAAAAAAAGGTTTGCAGATGAACTAGAATGTAAAATGTCATATGCAGAATCACGCCCGTGTCACAAGGATAACATGTTCAATAGAATAAAAAACCAAAAGACCAACCTGCAATTGGCAGCGATAGCGGATAGTCCATCGCTAGAAAATCCCAGACATATCTTAAGAACCAAAACCCTCAAATTTCGAAGCTTTGTAGCAACCAATTTGAGATCTTCATCTGTGACTAGCATCCTCTTCAATCTGATCTCTTCCAGCATGGGATACGCCTCCGCCAGCGTCGATATCCACGGGAGGGCGCAGGCTGGCCAGCCATCTAGGCCGGAGTTGGCATCTTCTAGGTGGTGCTTTCCTTTTAGGGTTATGGATCGGAGGCATGTGAAGCGCCGGGTCAAGTTCGACGGGCTAACGGCGTAGCAGTTGCCGATGAAGACGTGACGGCGGCCCCAGCGTTCAATGTCGTACCAGAATTTGCAGACCAAGGAGACGTTGAAACCGGGGCCAAGTCCGAGCCCTTGAGTTGGAGGCGAGCGTATAAGAGGTGATTAAGCTCTTGCTGTCGTTGTTTTGTTTAATTACTGTTTCGATTTTCGATTTCTTCTTCCATGGTTTCTTTGATCGATTTCTTTCCCGACTTGTGTGATTTCCTGCCCGAAATTTGCATTTTCAGCCGCGCCGAAGGGAATGCATTTCGGCGTTTAGGTTTAGATGAGCGGATACAAGTTCTAAGAGGTAAATTTTGCTGAAAATGTTCTTTTACAAACTTAAATTTGTTCGGGTTACTTATCTTAAGGTTTTATTTGAAATGCAGACTTTTTACTTGTCTTTTGGTGCTGAGTGTGAACATCGAGTACTTTTTACTTGTCTTTTGTCTTTTGGTTCTAAGGAATCGATTTCAGCAGTGTTCTGTGGTTGATTGAATGCATGGTTTAATAGCTCCATCCTGCTTCTCTTTTAATTTTCGTTCAGCAGCAGGAGGACATTCAACACTTGCCCTTGGAATGTAGGGCTTCTTTACAGTGAGAGTTGGTGTCCCAGCAGATTTTGGACCTACAGATAATATAAAGAGCAGACCAGCATACATCAGCCATGTAGTATAATCTATACAGTGATAATATGGGTCAGGTCCTCTTGGGGGTTCTGTGTATGTGGCCGACCCCTATGACCTTTGAAGGAGTCTTCTTTACCACTTGACTAACATGTAGTCTCAAATTTTAGTGTGATCCTAACGAAGTATCTACTTATTTTTTGGAAATTGGTTCATACTATGTCTGACAAACCATCAAAGTTCTTCTACCAAAAAAACCATCATAGATATTATATAAGTTAGGAAGCTAGCATCAGGGATGGACAAACCATCATAGTTCTTCTACCAAAAAAAAAACATCATAGTTCTTAGAAAATAAAAACATAACATGTCAACCATATTCTCGGGCAATCTATTCTCTAAATACCAAATAACTTACTAGCGGAACAAGCTGCAAAACCCACATCGTTCCTCTACAGCCGCCTTCTCAGGTTAGATCTAATAATTAAGGGAGGAAAAAGGGATCCTGATTGTTGATGTAGATCTCAAACAAAATTCCAACGTGTTGAGTGGCTATGAACTTACAAGTCTTGATGCCTGACTTCGGACATTTCAAGACTAAATCAGCTACGGACTTCTTCATCCGGCCTTCAAGATCCCCATCTGTAAGAAGCGCACCATACAGTTCAATAAGTGCCTTCCAAGCTCCACATGACCTGTGCTTCCTGTAGAGAGCACATACCGATTTCAAGCAGAGTTCGTCACTACTTTTCAAAGCCTCAAGCATCTGTGTTGCATTCTTCCACAGTTTACCGTCCGTAGGACCATTTGATTTGCATGGTTTAATAGCTCCATCCTGCTTCTCTTCTAATTTTCGTTCAGCAGCAGGAGGACATTCAACACTTGCCCTTGGAATGTAGGGCTTCTTTACAAGAACACTTGTTATCACAGCCTCTCTAATTGGAATGAGTGCTAGAATTATATGGATGATACTCAACGGAAGATCACTTAGCCGATCACTTAGCCGATCACTGTCTACATGATGATCATCCACTTTTTTCTTTTTTGCATTTGTATCCATCATAACAACCCTGGAATGGCAATACAATTTAAAGAAGGAGTTGTAAAAAACAAAGCCAGGAATACATGAATTTGATCTAAAACCATTGAGGTATTCTACAGAATCTAATCAACCTGCCCTACAAACACCCATCGCAAATAAGGGCTTTCGTATATTTAACCTAATTTGGAGTTAATCTAATCAACCTGCCCAGCGCCGGTCCTATGGCTTGGGAGGCCTTAGGGCGAAACAATAATTTAGGATCCCTTAGCATTAAATTAATTTTAAAAGTAAAATTATAGAGTATTATATTAAAAAATACCTCTTCATCTAAAAAAAAAAAACCAGTACATACAGCTAAATCCTTAAAAATAAGAAAATTGTCTCAGTTAAAAATACTTAGCAGTGCCCACAAACACTAATACAATTTTAGCTTCAGTTTAGCTTCACCCGCATTCATACTATACTAGTAAATCCAAAGCAATGAACTGGGTACACTTTGCTCAAAATTTGTACAGAAGTACAAACTCATTTAGACATTTAGATGTAGTAATTTACCTTCACCAAATTACAGATCCACAAGACCACAAAGTCGGAGCAGAGAGGTACGGACCGGCTCGGACGGAGAGGAGTACGGCCTGGCGAAGAGGAGAGGAGAGGAGAGGAGAGGAGAGGAGGACGGCCTAGCGGGGTGTCTTGGGGTGTCGCTGCTCACAGAGAAACGCCAGAGAAAAGAAGAGATGGAGGAGCTGCGTTTCCACATAGAATAGAAAAGAACAAAATGGGTTTAATTTTGGGCTGAAAATTATGGTGGGCTGGGCTTGCAAAATAATTTTTCTTTTCAACTTCAGAAGGGGCCTAGCACCCTTCAAAATTATGGTGGGCTGGGCTTGCAAAATAATTTTGGGCTGAAAATATTAATATATATAACTATAAACTATATTATATTTTTAGTTTATTAAGGTCTTCTAAAGATATTTTGTGGTGAAGTAAAAATGTAAAGGCCCGTGCGTAGCACGGGTCCGAAAATCCTAGTTGAAGTAAAAATGTCAATAGTTATTCATGTCTTAGTTAATTATTTTATGTTAGGAGTCAGTACTAGCAAATCATGTTAATTATTTATATTGGTACTTACCCAGCTACTTAATTTTGTGGTGTTTCAATTGAAATTATGAAGAGAAGGAGAGAACCAGAATTAGAAGATACAGGAAATTCTTCTTTTGTTCGAAAGAAGAGAGTGATGGACCCGAGATGGACGGCTGAGATGGATAATTTATTAGTAGAAGAGATTGCAACTGCCCGGAGACGTGATGGGGCGTTTTATACCCTAGAGACGTGGAGTCAAATATGTTGGAATAGGATCCTTCTCAATCTTAAAGCATCAAATCCAGCTTTCACGCAAATGGCAGTTCCTGACCTGCAGCTTAGGGCATATTTGCTTAAGAATGGAACAACTGTAGACTATATGACCCGTAATATAGATTCAATACCGGTAAGTCTTTATTTTTTTCCTCAACAGCGCCAATTGATTGGATAAAAACAGTTCATATGCTTAAATAAAATAAGTTTAATTTCATGTGTCTTTTGTTTTCAGGCAGAACATCGAGCACTGTATCGGGCCTTTAAAATTGGCAAGTTGCCGCAACCTCCGGATCCTCGAAACTCACTTGGAAAGCGGAGCCAACCGAGTGGCAATATCAGTGTTCGGAGCACCAGCACGAACACAAACTCACGGACAAGCACGCACACAACAAACATCAACAACGCTGCGGGTTCATCCATGGGAAGCCAACAATCAAGATTAGCAGAGCTTCTTAACCGCCTGCGTCCTAATTTCAATGACGATGAGATGGCAAAATTGCTTATCCATGGGAAACCGCTTTTCCTGGAGTTTCATGCCTTAATTGGCGATGCAGGCTTTATCATGAAGCTGGTATGCGCCAGTGTCCATGGACCAAGCGCATCAAGTCCGGAATACACAAATTTGTGTATTCCGGAATACACAAATTTGTGGATCAGAATCAAGCAAATTTGTGTATTCCGGAATTTATTCAGTTATGCATTGACTAAGTGTTCTGTGGTTGATTGAATGCATGGTTTAATAGCTCCATCCTGCTTCTCTTTTAATTTTCGTTCAGCAGCAGGAGGACATTCAACACTTGTCGGTTCCAGGCCGGTTCTGGGTTTGACCGGTTTTGACCTGGTTCCGCAACCGGTTAACCTCCGGTCAAAAATTCAAAAAATCATTAAAAAAATATACTTATAAAAATAATTACATAGTAGTTTTTACTTAAAATATTTGTATATTTACTTAAAAAATTATATAATCTTAACAAATAAAATAATAATTGACTATTTGATATTTTGACTAAGTGACTTAGTAATTGCATAATTTTAACTTTCTAAGTTAGTTCTATCAATCTAACTTCTATTTTTTAAATTAAAAAATTTAAACTTAGAAATTAATTGAAAGTTAGAAATTTAGAAATAAATATATAAATAATAAGTAAACATATAAGTAATTGCTCTCTTACCTTTATGAAAACATTAAAATAACATTTTTTTAAATTAAAAATAGCCGCCGGTTAACCGCCGGTTCGACGGTTCAAGGAATCCTTGAACCTGAACCTGAACCGTGAGTAGCCGGTTCGGCCGGTTCCGGTCCGGGCCGGTTCCGGGTTTGACCCGGGCCGGTTCCGGGTTTGACCCGGGCCGGACCGGGCCGGTTCGACCGGTTCGTTGAACCGCGAGCCATCTCTAATGTTGGCAAAACTTAACTTTGGTGGCTCCTCAGTGGATCCCCTCCTCCTATATGTTGGGTAAAACTTAACTTTGGTGGCTCATCTAGGGGTCCAGGAGGTGATATTGCTGGGGGAGGTATCATACGTGATAATATGGGTCGTCGCCGTAAATTCTCTTTAAAATTCTAAGTTAGTTCTATCAATCTAACTTCTATTTTTTAAATTAAAACATTTAAACTTAGAAATTAATTGAAAGTTAGAAATTTAGAAATAAATATATAAATAATAAGTAAACATATAAGTAATTGCTCTCTTACCTTTATGAAAACATTAAAATAACATTTTTTTAAATTAAAAATAGCCGCCGGTTAACAGCCGGTTCGACGGTTCAAGGAATCCTTGAACCTGAACCTGAACCGTGAGTAGCCGGTTCGGCCGGTTCCGGTCCGGGTCGGTTCCGGGTTTGACCCGGGCCGGACCGGGCCGGTTCGACCGGTTCGTTGAACCGCGAGCCATCTCTAATGTTGGCAAAACTTAACTTTGGTGGCTCCTCAGTGGATCCCCTCCTCCTATATGTAGGGTAAAACTTAACTTTGGTGGCTCATCTAGGGGTCCAGGAGGTGATATTGCTGGGGGAGGTATCATACGTGATAATATGGGTCGTCGCCGTAAATTCTCTTTAAAATTATTAAGGTCTTCTAAAGGTATTTTTATAAAGCTAGCAAAAACGGGTGAAATTTTTTAGTTTATTTTAAAAAAAATTGGCGAGAAATTTGTGGACCCGTGGACAACAAACGCTCAATAGGAGAACAAAATTAGCGCTTGGCAGAGAGGTAGGCTTGATCGGGACGATCGAACAAAATATTGGAATGAACACCGGGTCATCTCGGATCTGGTTATATCAGATTCCGATCAAGTCGGGTTGGTATTAAAGCAGGTTTCGATCGGATCAGACTTTTTTTATTTCGGATAACGAGCAAGTCCGATTACGGAGATACCCCTAAGCAATCGAATTACAATTACTTAGAGAAATTGCCGCGCGTCATGGTCTTGCGACAAAGCTGGGGAGTCGAGGAGTTGCTTAACTCGAGATGAAAACGTAAGATTTCCCCAAAACTCATTCCGACACGATGCAACGTCTAAGGATTAAATTGAGATGAAAACGGCAAGTCAAAAACGCTTGAGGCGATGGAGGAAGAAACAATTATATTTACAATTTATATTTAATGATACTTATAATAATTAAACTTATGTAGTAATTATTATATTTATTAATAATTCTAAAGTATTTTAGTACCTATAAAATGATAAACTAAAAAATCGTTTACGAATTAACTATACAAAGCTAAACAGAGAAATAAAAGGGTAAGAACAAACAAATTATTATCAAATACTAAACCAAAGGTTGGCTAAAAAATAATAAAAATAATTAGGTGAAGCCTGTATCGGAACCAAAATGGTAAAAAAACGAAAAGAAAAAATAATAAATGGATATAGAAGTCAGTCTATAAGTGATTCGTCTTACGAGAGTAGAACTAGTTAATATAACCAAACGAAGTTAGGTGGGTTAAAAGTAATTGCTATGTTCTTTCTAGCTCTCCCTCATCAATCCCCTTAGTCCCTTACCGCTATTCGAGTCTCAGTCTCAACTCTGCAGTTCCCTATACACACCCCCGTCACTTCAATCCCATCTATGAAGAGAGGACGATATCCAGAAGACTTGCAAGACACTTGCGATTCCAAAAGAAAGAGAGCGGCGTTTGCTACAATAAAGAGAAGAATGCCTCGTCGTTGTCGTCCTGCTCCGAATTTTTGGTCACCGGAAAAAGATTTCCTACACGAGATCATCAAAGCTAGGCATTTCGAAGGACAGTTTCACTTGTTTCCGCTGTGGAATGAGGATTGTTACAAAGTGCTGCTGCATAATCTGGAAATTGAAGATGATGACTTCAAATTTATCCGAGCTACTGATCTGATGTCTAAAGTCTCTGCCATTCGTAATCGTACGACGGTGTATTTTTACTACTCTGAAGTACCAGTAGATGTAAGTGTGAATTCATTTGTTTGAACTATAAGAAGGTGACGTTGTCATTGTTTTCTGTTTGTATGAGAAGCCCTTTCCGATTTACTGAGCTATGAAAAAACAGCTGTTAGTATGGTGCTACGGAGCCTAAGTATTCAACTATTCAACTTTGGAATTTGGGATTGTGATACTGATTTGTGAATTACGTGGGTGATTTGTGAGACAAAACAGTGGCTTAGCTTTTGTTCAGCTGTTTGCACTTGTTATACTCCTGAGTTGTTCTTATTTTTGTTATGATAGTATTACTATTTATTATTAGTTGTTGCAATTTGTCTATGTTCTTCTGATCATGGAAGAGAGTTGTTACTACAATGATAATCATCTTACCTCAATATGTTCACCTCAGTCTCTGTTACAATCTGAATTTTGCAAGAAGAATGTTTTTGCATTCAGGTGTGACGTTGTCATTGTTTTCTGTTTGTATGAGAAGCCCTTTCCGATTTACTGAGCTATGAAAAAACAGCTGTCAGTATGGTGCTACGGAGCATAAGTATTCAACTATTCAACTTTGGAATTTGGGATTGTGATACTGATTTGTGAATTACGTGAGTGATTTGTGAGACAAAACAGTGGCTTAGTTTCACTGTTTCAGTATTTGTGATTTTGTTCTATTCAATTGGGAATTAGTTAAATTATCAAATATGTTCTTCTGATCATGGAAGAGAGTTGTTACTACAATGATAATCATCTTACTCATTCTTGTTGGAGTTTATTTATGGCATGAAAAAACTTGCACATTCTTGTTCTGTGATGCAATTTGGAACCCAAGTTGTTCTTGTTTGATCAATGTCATTCTTGTGATGGTTGTCTTTTGTTTTTAGGAACATGATCAATTAATCTACTATGCCTTCCACGAAGAAGTCAAGGCTGCGCCGCTGGGGTGTCCAGAACGCAGTGCTTCCGCAAGGAATTTGGGTGTGCAGAACGCTGGTGTTACTGTCAACCTCAACAGCCAGCGGACGTCCAGCCATACAACAAATATCGGCTCCAATTCCGGATCCGGATCATTCTCCAACGCAACTGGGGAAGCGCGGGAACGGAGTACCTTCCTCTTTGAGTTTATGGATGAGCTAAATCAAAAGGATAGCTCAGCATATTCAAAATTATTACATGGAGGGAATATTGGAGTTATCGAAACACACCATGATAAATTGGAGCGTGAAGCATTTCTAGATGCAATGGTTGCTTATAGTCGTGCTCTGCAATGAATTCGTCTTTCTCGGAACAATCAAGTATTTCTCGTTGTTTAAGGAACAATGCGGCTGCTGGCTGCGACTGTATAAGTAATTGTCGTTCAATTCCATAACTATGTTATCTATAACTATGTTGAATGAGTTTGTTGCGATCTTTACATTTACTTTTGCTGAGCTGCAACTTAGTGTCAATCAATTCCATATTGATATAGTTGGTTGCCTAGAACCGAGCTTAACCTCTCTGAGATGAGTATATATGGTTGCCTGAGAAGGGGTGGTTGCCTGAGAACGTGATAGCATCTGTCATGGTTTTTGGATTATTTCAAGCTTTTATTTGCAATTTTGTGGCTTTTGGCCACAACTTATATAGGCGAATGTCCATCATTAATTCATGTTTGAAAATAATTTACTAGATTATAATTATATGATTTGGAAACTTATATTTTTTAAGTCATATTTCCCCATATTTCCATGCTTAAGTGAGAGCGAAAAATCCTCTCAAAAAAAAAAAAGTGAGAGCGAAAAATTGGATATGATGAACTTACTTGAAAGCAAGAGACAAGACGAGATTAAGGAATGATGAAATCCGATCAATCGTCTCTTCGGCATCTTTGATGGTCATGGTAGATCCAGTCTTTGGTGGAGTGTATATTAACTCTATCGATCGATCTATATAACTCAATGATCGAACAACAATTCAGGTATTGGCTTGGCTTTATTATATATAGAGAGCCGATCAACTTGCAATCCACGCTATGTCCAGCTAACCCAATCTCGCCGACCTCACAATCTCACCTAGATATATATCATTAATTAGTTAGTTATAAATCAAATCTTTTTATTTTATTATATTACTTGCCTTAATTTCAGTATTCTTCTATACGGTTATAAACATTAACTCAAACTACTTCTCAGTTTAGCAACTTTAATTACATATCATTAAGTCTCATTAACGTCAAGAAAGTTTCGGGTAAAAATATATCTAAAAGTGTGAAATGCGAACAAACGTTAAATGAACATTACTATTTTATGTGTGAACAACTGAACATAGAGTACTTATATGTGAACCTAAAGCATAAATTGAGACATTGCATAAATTGAGACAATTTGTTGACACTGTATGACACGTCTGGCCTTGTAAGATTCAGGTATTGTAAACTCCCAATTAGTGCTTAGTTTTTAAATAATAACAATTTAAAGTTATATTTTTTCAGTTTCTTAACAAATATAATATAGTTTATAGTTATATTAATATTTTAAAAAATAACTTTTTTCTCTAACTCAAATCCAAAAATACCTTTAGACGGCCTTGGTCCTGCACAGGACTACTAACTTCTAAAGGTATTTTTATAAAGTTAGCAAAAACGGTACTCTAGGAATATATATTATTAGTTTTAGTAAAGGGGCTGTTACAATTTGATGACAGCCATAATCCCAGGATCGCCCACCCGCCGTCGCCCACCAGCCATCGCCACCCGCCTCCTTCTTCGCAGGTTCTTCTCCACAGGTATGTATCTCTCTCCGCCTCGCCCTCCAGCCTCCGCCTCGCCCACCACCGGCTTCCTCTTCAACAAATTCGGCCCTTCCCCAAATTAACATTGATAAAACATTACCTGTCAGCCACTTCATAACAAATAATAAATGGGAAACCCAATTACTAGAGTCAGTCTTACCCCAGAAAATAGTCAAACATATAGAGGACATTCCCCTCCCAGAAAATAGAATACAAGACCGCCTCTACTGGTCTCCAGATAAAAACGGATGGTTTTCAACAAAATCAGCTTACGATCTACTAACCAAAACAAGAAACTCATCGGTGGATGATCTTTCTTGGATTTGAAAACTAGATATCTATCCTAAAGTACAGAACTTCATATGGAAAATCTGTCATAACGGTCTGTCCACTAAAGTGAGATTAGCAATAAAAAACATACATGTGCCCAGACAGTGTGACCTTTGTAATAACCAAGATGAGGATATAACACACCTTCTTTTCAAATGTCCCTTTTCCCTTAAACATATTAAGCACCAAAACCCAAAAATTGAACTTATGGTAAGAAACTTACAAACCTCCAATAAAAGACCCAAACAATTATTAATGGAACTAATACAAGAGCTCACAAAGCAAGAATTTATATGCCTTGGTACCTCGTGGTGGGGGATTTGGTTACATAGAAACCAAATCACATTTAACACGGACCTGTCAGACGAAATTAAAGATCTTAAAATCTTTATCCATAAACTTTTGAATAATTGAAATCAGACTAAGAAACATGAAAATGATCAAGAAGATATCCCAAAAAAGAACCCAACCCTAACCAGGAAAAAGAGAAACCTCAAATGGTCAAAACCACAAGAAAATAACTATAAAATCAATTTTGACGGATCATGCCTACAAAATAAACAAGCAAGTTAGGGATATATCATTCGAGATCATGAGGGCAAAGTAATACAGATGGAAGGACAACCATGTGGAATAAAATCATCACTCATGGCAGAAGCTCTAGCTCTAAACAACAGCCTTAAAATGGCACGACAATTAAACCTCAATCAAATCTTAATTGAGGGAGATAATCTTACTCTTATAAATGCTCTCAAGGGTATGTGGCAAAACCCTTGGAAGATTGAGATGGTGGTCGCAGACATCCTTGTTGACCTCCGTTTCTTCCATAATCCTCAAATTAGACACATTTTCAGAGAGATTAACGGTCCGGCTGATAAAATTGTTAAACTCAGCCTCGTTTCTCCAGTGTCTATGATGAATTCTGATATAGAACTTTGTGTTCTCATCCGCAAGGATGCTCTAGGCTGGTCAATGCATAATCGCTGAGACCTGTCTAATTCTTTCCTTTACAAAAAAAAAAAAATAGATATACGCAACGCATCAAAACAATACTATTGACGGGTACATCAAATTCATTGATGTACAACATATACTATAACAAACAATAATTTATATTTTTCTAGCATAAAATGTAATTGTACAAATAAATGTATTCTTACCATATTTCTTGCGGACTTCTCTTCGTTTCCACTATTCCGCAGACGAACAACCTTTCTTCTAAAATAAGCTTTCTTCTAAAATAAGCTTTCTTCTATCAAATAAGATTTTGGGTGTGAGGATTTAACTTTTCAACCCCGTCTATATAAACACAGCTTCAGAATTCATATTTTACCGGAGGATTTAAGATCCGCCATACTGACATATCCTCCATTGATTTGACATACCACTGAAGACTTGACAGGACATAATCAATCACACCCGGCGGATTTAACATCCGCCCGATACTTGATTTCCCTTAAACGTTGGCGGTATGCAAACCCGCCCTCCTGTCGGATAGAAAACCCGTCCAATCCGGTTCCTTGGTCACCGAACCAATTTCTTCTTTAAACCGGTTTCGTTTTCAACTAAACCAAATAACAAATTTAAATATTTCTAAACCGGTTCACTTTCATATAAATCGATCCAATATTTTCTAAACCGGTTCATTTTTTCCTAAAATTACCCGTTAAACCTTTTTTTAACCGTTTTTCATTCTACACGGACGGATCTACAATCCGCCGGAAAACGAACTTGGCGCGAAGCCTGGCTCCGCGCGGATCTAAGGTTCGCCAGAAAATCATCTCATCCAGTGCAAATAGGATCGCCCATTTTGAATATACAAACCCAAAAATTCTGGATTCCAGCTAGTTTAAACCACTACCACCGTATATTTGCCAATGCATATGTTGAAGTATAACAAATTTCAAGTTACATGAATCTGAACTTGCAATGGAAAGACTAAAATTCTCCGTGTCCTGAATTCTTCTTCTGGGCATTTACAATTCAGTCTCTACCAGACCACCCCAGTGAAAAATCAGTGTCCAACAAATTCAAGTAATTTCATTTTCAGTGGTAAATCTTCAAAGGCGGAAACCAAAAACCTTGATTCAACGGCAAGAAGGGAATCTGATAGGGCCTCTCCATCAAATCCCTGTAAAACTCATACTCAGCTTCATAATCATGTAGCTGAAGCTCAGCTTTCTGATTCGTATGGTAATGGTGCTTGGCTGTAGCCACCTTCCCGAACCCAAACAAGCTGACTTTCTCACAAACCCCAACCGCCATCATCACCGCCTGCATCCCCGAAGAGTAATGAAACAGCATCCCGTCGTGAGCCGAGCTCCATCCTTCCATAGTCCGGTTCCGATCCCTCCCGTCGAGCTCAAACCACCTCCTGAGCGAGTAGTATTTCACGATTTTGGCGCAGAGGAGATCGAATCTTGGATCTGTTACCAGAATCGGTGCGCGATTGAGGGAGATGGAGGTGGCATTGCAGGTGGCGAAGTCGAGGAAGTGGATGGGCTGGCAAATGTAGAGGAGGAGAGGGATAAGGGATCCGTAGGGGTAGCAGGGACAGTCTTTTCTGCGGCCGCAGAGATGAAGGATGTTGCTGTTGACGAAGGAGATGGTGGTTTTGGTGCCGACTTTGGGGCTGAAGCGTTCGATTCGGGCGTTGTTGAGGCGGATGACGGCGTCGTGAGAGTCGATGGAGAAGCCATGGTTTGTGTTGAGGAGGATGCCGCTGTTACCGACTACAGCGCAGGAGGAGTACCTTTTTCTGCGACCTAGAAGAGGAAGAAGATCGGAGAGGACGGATTCATCGGTTGGAATCTGGTTTCGGCGATTGGACCAGTTGGAGAGGAGGGATTGAAATTGGAGGTAGATGCGGTAGAAAGCGGGGGAGCGGGGGGTGAAGGAGCGGCCAGCGGAGGTGAATCGGCGCCAGAGAAGGAAGGGGCGGTAGCGTGTGAGTTTACTGAAGTTGCCTTCGAGGAGGAGGTCGATTTCTTGACGGAGACGAGGCTCGCCGGGGTCGGACTGTGCGAGGTTGATGAGAGTGGAGTTGAAGAGAGGGAGATCTGGAGAAGAAGGGATGAAGATGGAGTCGGAGAGGGAGACGGAGAAGCGCCAGGTGAATATCACGGCCATGACCATGAGGAGGAAGAGGGTGAAGAGTGGGCGGACGGAGCCGGTCGTCGAGAGGCGTCGGAGAAGGGGTGGTAGCAAGCAGATCTTGGGATCCGTCTTCTCGTCTTCTTCTTCAACCATTTTTACAGGGAATGAGAATGTTACTGAGTGAGGGGAAGCAGACTTGGTGGTTGGTGTGTGTTGGTAGTGCTGGTTTCTGCAAATACCAGATTTGGAGACGAAATAGGGAAGAACTCAATTCCGGCCTCCTTTTTTTTTTTATTTCAATCCCAAAAAATAAAGATTCTTTTATAGTGTGATGAGATCTGATTCCATTTCATTCCATTGCTATGTTTTTATATTACATTTATACATTGTCCACCATAGCTGCCACAATTATACAACTTTTACCGTTCTTTCGATTCACTTTCTGCTTCCCAAGCATAGAGTAATTGCCTCTTCAGTAAATAAAACTTCAGTTAGAAAATTTTCAAAGATTCACTATTTCACTACTCCTCCCTCCGTCCCAAAATATAAAGGACACTAGTGTAGTGACCCGTGCTATACATGGGAAATTCTATATTATTCGTATGAAAATTGTATATTCTTTTAATCGAGCTCGTCAAAAAATTAAGGTTAACTTTTTTCTTGTAAAAACTATGTATAGAAATATATTTTATCTCATGAAGGTTATGTACGTAGCTTGCCTTAATTTTTATTATAAAAAATAATCCTAATTTTATCGTAAGAATATATATTAACCTTCAAAAAAATATTTATTTTCAATAAAATAGTTTGTATATTTGTTATTGAAAAGAATGATAATTTTTTAAGATTTATTTATTAATATAATTATCCAATCTATTAATAATTGAAATTAAAAAAAATTATATAACAAACTAAGCCTAAAATCACTCTAAGAGCTCTTAAAGACTCAACTTTAATATATAAGATAGATTTTGTGACACTATTCACTAGTTCAGAAAATGTTCTCGTTTTCTTCTAATATGTAGTAACAAATATAGACATGTCAGATCTTGGTTAATTCGTCTCAACGAGTACTTTGACAATATATAAAATTATAATTTTTGTCATCGTATATTTAGAGATATTAACTTTACAAAACGTCTCGACAAAAGTGTCAAAAGCAAATGTCCCTTGTATTATGGAACAGAGGGAGTATATTTTTTCATGTTGTAAATTAATAGCCCGAGTATGTAATTTTTTTACTCAATCTTCATTTTGTTTCATTGGTATTCTTATTTTTATTTTTAACGCAATTTTCATTTTTATCATCGAAAACAATACTTTGATACTTGTAAAATCGATACACGATATTCTACTTTATTAGTATATATAGATAATGTCAAGGGGAGTACGAAATTTTACCAGATTTTGAGTTTTCTTTTCATAACATTTTTATGCACGACTCTAGATTGGCAACTTGATTGTGCAAAATAAAAAACGTGCATATATTTGATTTATATTTGGTCAGAAGTGCCTATTTAATATTGTGATGAAGAGAAGATCGCATCATGCAATAAAATAAAATTAATGGCGACGGCATGCTTCTTCTTTGGCAACTTGCTTAATGTTTTGTGACCTGCCTAAGACGTCTCCATTATTGATTATCAGATTATTTATCTTGTAAGTTAAACTAATGTAATCTAAAATTAAATGAGTTTTTCTATATAAATATTTTGCTATTGAACTACGAGATAGACTCTGATCTAACCTTAGTGTCTATCTATCTATAAACATATAAAATTGACTTTTAGAATAAACCTCTTTTAGCGTGTAATTAGAGATGTTTTTTCATTGGGGTGAATTGAAGTCCTCTGCTGCTTAGCATTCTCTTCCTCTTCCCCGTTCAATTCAAACTCCTTCTCTTTCATTAATTTCTCGGCCCTTCCTCTTCATCTGTTTCTTCTGATAGTCGTACGGTCATTTCTACCTGATTTTAGGGTTATGATGTATCTCATTCCCGGTTTCATTCATTTTGCAATGGCTCAAACGAAATTGCAGCAGGTGGTCCTCCGCTCGGATGCTGACGATGAAGAGAGCACAAGGTTTGAGAACCCGTTGGACACCGCCGAGTTGCTCTCATCAATGGAGGTGAATCAGGTGAGCTTCAATTCTCTTCGTCCATCCTTCTCCTTGCATTCCTCCTTCTCTATCTAACTTCAATTTCCATGTTCTCTCACAGATGCTCCGTCCTCTGCTCCTCATCCTCGCCGCCTCCCTTCTCTGCACTCACTCCTTCGCTCTCCAGGTTAACCTCTAATCGACTCTCAATTACTACTCATTAGCTTCATCCGTTTCTGACTTCGAATTGCGAAAAGAAGTCGGGAAACACTTGCGCTGTGGATCGACAATGCGATTCTGGTCACCATTGCGAGACTTGCGTTGCGAATGGAAATCTACGATCTCGATGCACTCGGATTATGCCTACGGATCCGTTGGGTGCGTATGCCTACGGATTATGCCTACAACATCCTAGATCAACAAACTTGGTTTAATCATATTTTTATGGATCAAATCATTTATAAAATTTCTTTGTTTGCAGGTTTGCTTGATCAGTTTGATTCAGACTTTTGCGCGTGAAGGTTTCGGATTCCACCTCATCAGCAGTCATGTCGAGTAGAAACTTCATTATTCCCTAATCCATTCTATTCTTTGTCAACCTTGAGTGATCTAGGATATAGCTGCTATGATTAATCGACGCCTTACTAATTGCAATTAAAGGGTTTTCAGTGATGTTTAGTTGGGTAGGGTTTGTGGAGACTATGAAGGGTTAGTGCTATGTCCTGGAACTAGAGGGTAAATCCCAAGCGTTTTCATTAGATAGTGCCTTGGAGTTTCTTATGTTGATGTAATCTGGCGTTGTTAACTTTGCCTGCAAGGTGTTTATTCTTTTGTCTGAGAGAAGAAATCCACTTCAAGATTGGTTGTATCCAAATTTAGTTTCATTTTCACAAATATCTGTTAATTATGACAATGGATTTCTGATGTTTTGTACTAGGTAGACTATATTAATGGAGGGAAGAGTACATTGTTAAATCAACTAAGTGGAGTTTCGTAATCGAGAAATGGAAAGTCTAAGTTGTGAAATTGAATTTGTTTGTTCTTGGTGTTTTGCTTATGTTGGGAGTAGAGCGTAGTGCCAGGAGCACGTTTCCGGATTTGATCAACATTCAACTCGCGAGATTGAGATGGTTTAGAGAGTGTTTGCTCATGATGCTCCTGTTTTCCTCGAGCGTCGCATTGTCAAGCCATAAAACTAAGGTCACCTCTCCATTTGCTCCTATGATTTTTTTGTTGTATGTGCTAAGCGTACAAAGCTGCTGATTTTTTTTGAGGAAATCTGAATCTAAGCGTATGAGAAGATTGAAACAAAGTTGATTATAAGGAAAATAAATCATGAAAATGCATTGGTTGGAGGATGAAGCAAGAGGAAGAATATGGATGCTATTGAGAATTGAAGTAGCTTAACATGTAAAACTGCAACCTGAACAATTGCATGAGCAAATCGATAAATTTATTGTTTCCGACGATGATGCCCCATTGTATTTGAGTAATGGTGAACAAGAGTAGCAAACCATACCTGTTTTTATTAAAGAAATTGTGAACAAGAGTATAATTTGTTAAGATAAAATTCGATTTGTATATGGAAATCTACTAAAGGGCTAAGCAAAAGTAAACTTATCTGTTTTAATTTGCTTTGATTCCGTATCTCTTTTTCTTGTTCAAGATTATTACTTTAACCTGTTTCGATATTGAACCTTTTACATTGTTTGCACTAAATTTAAAACATTTTTCTTAATTAAGGGGGAACTTCAAAACCTTTATGATTGTTAACATCCGCCCAGATGTTTCAAATCTCTCCGAGACTTTATCATCCCTAAACTTTTCTTCTAGAGCTCGGAGTGTTGTAGTAAGTCTTGGAAATATGGACACTATCAAGAAATGGAAAGATGTTGTGAATATCCTGGGATGATTCTCTGTTTTATGACTGATCTGTTTTTCTGTTTGGTCTCTATATTATGGGATAAGCTTTGTAGGAAAACATTTTGTTCTTACAAGCCATTGATTAGTGAAATAGGCTGGAAATATAGATACTCATGAAGTAAGTGGCGGTTCCTATGTTTAGGCTTGGATTATTCGCTAAAAATCAAGGACATATTTTTGTTTTTGCTATTGCTTTTAACTTTAATGTAGAAAAGGGAAAGGAAGAAAATACTTGGTATTTTGCCGCCTGGAATATGAATGGATAGAATTAACTTATGCTTCTTTTCCCCAAGAAGCGGGAGCCTCACCCTTGCTATAAGGCGGAGCCTTTTAAGGCATTGGGGTTATGTTGTTGTTGTGTTCTTCTCCCAAGACTGTTTGGCAAGTCTTTTTAAGGAGTGGATATCACAAAAGTGCACTTTGATATTAGAAATCTCATTCTACTTTCATGAAATATGTTTCTTTCATATAATTTTACTCAGGGTTTAGTTTTGTTTTCCCCCATTGGGTGCAACAAGTGTGTGTTTATACCTGATAGTCTGTATTTGTGTAGGCAAATGATACACATAGAGACAATGCGTCTACAACTGGCACTAAAAGATGCAAATGACCAGTGTGCTCTATTGTTCAATGAAGTTCAGAAGGCATGGAAAGTGTCATTTACTCTACAATCTGATCGAAAGGTATGTGTTCCATAATTTTGATTAAGCTCAAATTTCTAGACTGATTGATGTTGTCGTTCAAATTTATATGACATTTGTTTATTGCCTTGCGGAACATATCGAATTTGTGTAAATTTCCTTATCCTCCGTAAAAGTAATGCGTTTGATACGAAAATGGTCCAATGAGTCGCTTATTTTCTTCTCTTTATTTATGCTACTCACTAATCTATGACAACATGATTACATAATGTGCAGATCACTGATGCCACGAGAAGAGGATAGTTTGACTTCTGATGCATTGGAGTCTACTGCAACAAAAGACGTAGGAAGCTCAAGAAATTTCACGGCGGGGAAAAGGGTAACACATTGTTTTAGAAAAAGTTGCTTTGATGTTCCGTTTGCGTTTATTCAGTCAAGTGTTTGGGGTAAAGAATAAAAACGGATGACGGGAGATGAAGATCATCACGTTTTTGGTACTGAATTTTTCTGAATGTGCTCTTGCAAAAACATTTGACTCAGGGTTTGTTGCTTGCATAGCAACATTTCTTTCTTTCTGTGTTCTTAAAGGTTGTAGGGTGTCATTATTTGTGCAGTTCTTACCAGCACAACACATAAATCACCAAACTTTAAGCTTGTAAAGTTGTTCCGGAACTGGTTGGTGGTTAATGACATCTGAACTGTTTATTTTGATAGATGTTTACTGATCACTCTGTTGTTTTCTTCTTCTTTTTTCCTCAGGTATATCATTAGTACCATAGTTATGATATCAGAATAGGTTACGTACATATTAGTTCGAGGTGATATTCGGTACCAAGGAGGGGAAGAATGACTAATCTTACATGAAAAGAAAGTATGTGCTGATCTAAGTAAAGAATAAGACTACGTTGTTTCCTTTTTAATGTTTGCTTAAATTAGAATTAAATTTGGAGAGAAGATGACTTGATTTAGCTCTTAAAAATCGGCTCTCGTATCTGGACGTCATATTTCTCCTGGACGCGAATTTGCACACCTAACATAGCCGAGTAATTATAGCGCGCCTAACTTAAGCGATCGGGGGCAAAATCGTCAAGTTTGAAAAATATACCAAAAATTTGCACGCCTGTATTAGCCGCGCTAATAGAAAATGATTTTGAAACAAAAAGATAAATATAATGGCGAAAATATTAAAAAATGCAAAGATTTGCACGCCTAATATAGGAGTGTTATTTGCACGCCTAATATATAGGAGTGCTACCGCACAAGTTTTTTTTTATTTTTTTTAATTAAACCGCACATGTTTTATTTTTATTTTATTACAGATTTTTTTTAAAAACTTAGTCTTATTATGTATATAAAGTCACAATATGGTCTTGATCACAAAAAACGAGGCTCGAAACTATTTGTAAACGTTAAAAGCCTTAAAAGCCTTAAAAGGCCTTAAATAGGCTTAAGACCCAATTTGGCAAAACGACGCCCAAACGGTGTCGGAATGGAATGAAACTTGGTTTCAATGCCTATTAGAGATATTTGATCATGTAGGTAACTTCCAATGACAACTTCTAACTTTTCAAATAGCACGTCCTTTGTAAAAACCAAACTAGTGATAACTCTCTAACTTGTCGCTATATGTATGGTCTACATCATCAATGTTGATTATGTTGAAAACATTATACATCTTAGGCTTATTAGACATATAAAGTACCAATAAGGTCTTTCTCACAGAAAACGAGGCTCGAAACTATGTGTAAACGGTAAAAGGCCTTAAATGGGCTTAAGGCCCAATTTGGCAAAACGACACCCAAATAATGTCGGAATGGAATGAAACTTGGTTTCAATGCCTATTAGAGATATTTGACCATGTGGGTAATTCTCAATCAAAACTTATTCATTTTCAAGTAACACCTCTTTTGTAAACATCAAACTAGTAACCACTCTTTTAACTTGTCGCAATATTTATGGTTAACAACATCGATGTATTATTATGTTTGAATTTTTTTTACAACTTAGTCTTATTATGTATATAAAGACACAATGAGGTCTCGCTCACATAAAACGACGCTCAAACGATGTCGGAATGGATTGAAACTTGGTTTTTACAAATGAGGTGCTATTTGAAAAGTTAGAAGTTGTGATTGGAAGTTACCTACATGGTCAAATATCTCTAATAGGCATTGAAACCAAGTTGCATTCCATTCCGACACCGTTTGGGCGTCGTTTTGCCAAATTGGGCCTTAAGCCCATTTAAGGCCTTTTAGCGTTTACGAATAGTTTCGAGCCTAGCTCGTTTTATGTGAGCGAGACCTTATTGTGACTTTATATGCCTAATAAGACTAGGTTGGATCCATTCCAACACCGTTTTGTGTGAGCGAAACTTTATTATGTAACTTGAGACCTCAAAGAGTTTGGACAGTGCCTTACGACTAGAGCAATGAGGTAGTAATAATAAAAAATGTATATGTGCGGTAATATTTACCGCACAGATAAATTTAATTTTATTTAAAAATCTGTAATAAAAAAATAATAAAACATGTGCGGTTTAATTAAAAAAAAATTTAAAATTTAAAAATTTAAAAAAAAAACTTGTGCGGTAGCACTCCTATATTAGGCGTGCAAATCTTTGAATTTTTTAATATTTTCGCCATTATATTTATCTTTTTGTTTCAAAACCATTTTCTATTAGCGGCGGCTAATATAGGCGTGCAAATTTTTGTTATATTTTCCAAACATGACGATTTTTCCCCTGATCGCTTAAGTTAGCCGCGCTATAATTGCTCGACTATGTTAGGGGCGCAAATTCGCGTCCAGATAGGAGAAATATGGCGTCCAGATAGGGGCATCCCACGCTCGACTTGGTGTAAAAATATTGATTCTTTTTCTCCACTTTCTTGTATTTAGTTACTGGTGTGTTGCTATAAAAAATGGAGGTATATTAATATGAGGGCCAGTTTGTAATATTTACGATGTGCAATTTGATTATGAGAAGCCTATGCATAACAATGATTGTTATCCAATCAGAAGCCCCAGTTCCTTCAATTTCAGCGGCACATGGTAATATTTGATCTTTCCTCTTTCATTGTTCTTAATTTTCTTATGAGCTCTTGATTTGAGAGAAGAAGCAACGTGCTCTAGCTGTTTACAATAGCTTCATCAAGTAAGATTAGTTATTGTGTATTTCAATTGAAAATATTTGTGTATATAATGGGCATGTAAATATTTTCTTTGGTTTTTCAAATCATGTGTTTTTTAGAGAGGAGATAAGAAGACATGCAAACTTTAAGAAGCACATCCACAAGTATTGTGATTACCTTCGAATTGAGCAACAACATTGTTTGGTGAGCTTCCAGTTGCTCAATTCTTCTTTTTTTTTTGCTTCTTCAACTGTAATTGTTGTTTAATGTTTCTGCAGTTATGATGGCATCACTGATACAAAAGGGAATTAGTGAATCCTATGCGTCACTTATTTGGTTTGAGGCTCATGGGGAAGTTGTGTAGGTTTGGAGCATTATGTTATTTTATCATGATTTTGACAAGAATTTTATAAAATATATTATACACATAATCATGTTGAATTCTCATGTGTATATTTTTTTTTGCATCGCATGAGATGTAGAGGAGCAAAAAGTCTCGCCAACCGCTGACGTCCAAGTTTCATAAATCGAAGACACTCGACAACAAATACGTGAGAGCATTTCTTGAACTTTACAATTTAAATTGAAAAGAGATGGATCCAGTCAGAAGTATAATTGAAAAGAGATGGGCGGATCTACGTCGTAATTAATCTTTATTTTCTGACAAGACATTCAAATCTGATCTTTCCTACTCTATTTTTTGTAGATAAGCAGCGGAAGACTCAATCATGGAGCTTCGATGAGAAAGGAAGAGATGATCGAGAGAGGAGAAAGGAAGAAAAAGAGAGCAGGAAGAGTTTTTGTTTTTCTTGATTGATTTCTGTGTTCTGTTACAACTGCTTATAAAGCAAATAAAAGCAAGTGCCAGCTAAGCACTAGCCTAACAACATATATCAGATATCAACATATAACAGATATCTAATACCCCCTCTCAAGATCGAGCAAGAGAAATCATGCCAATCTTGGACAGAATCGAAGAAAGCTGAACACCAGGAAGAGACTTGGTCAAGAAATCAGCTAACTGCGTATGTGTAGGAACATGGGACAAGGAAATGAGGCCGCCCTCGAGCAATTTTTCATGAGCATAATGACAGTCAAGCTCGATATGCTTGGTACGCTCATGAAACACATGATTCTTAGCTATGTAAATAGCGGCCTGGTTGTCACATTTCACAGGGATGAGAGTGATTTGAGCAATACCAAGTTCACAAAATAGTCTACTAAGCCAGGCAAGCTCAGCACAAATACGCCTCAAGGACCTATATTCAGCTTCAGCTGAAGACAAAGAAACACTCTGTTGTTTCTTTGATTTCCAAGACACCAAGCTACCACCAAAGAACACAACAAATCCACTGACAGATTTCCTGGTGGAAGGACATGTAGCCCAATCTGCATCACAGTATGATAAGAGCTTGGTATCAATTCTGTTGTTAAGAAGAAGAGCCTTATCCTGTGTGCCTCTGATGTAGGATAGGACATGAAGAGCAGCCTGAAGGTGAGGATGTCTAGGATGCTGATTGAATTGACTGAGAAACTGAATTGAGAAAGCTATATCTGGCCTGGTGTTCACTAGGAAGTTGAGCTTCCCAATCAATTTTCTGTAGACCATGGGATCCTCAAGAAGAACACCTTGATCAGGGAGAAGCTTTAAATGCAAATCCAATGGGCTAACAGCATTGTGTGAAGAAGGAAGAGGAAAATCAGTCAAAATCTCCCGAACAAACCTTCTCTGACTCATCAAGTAACCTTCGGAGGTTTTAATGAACTCAATTCCAAGAAATAAATTAAGTTCACCTAAGTCCTTGATCTTGAGATTGTCATCAAGATAGGACTTCAACTCTTCAATCTGACCTTGATCTGTGCCAGTGATCAAGATATCATCTACATATACAGCTACAAACACCATGGAGTCCCCTTGCTTTCTATGAAACAAGGAGTAGTCATTCAAAGACTGAGTGTAGCCTTTGCTTTTCAAAGCTTGTGACAGTTTGGCATACCATTGCATGGATGCTTGCTTTAACCCATAGAGATATTTCTTAAGTAGACACACTTTGCCACTATCTTCTACCAATAAACCAGGGGGTGCCTTCATGTAGACTGTTTCATCAAGGTCTCCATGAAGGAAGGCATTGTTAACATCAAGTTGACAAATCTTCCATTGCTTCTTCAAGGCAACAGAGATGAGAGACCTCACAGTAGTCATCTTTATGACAGGGGAGAAAGTTTCATTGTAATCAACCCCCTCTTTCTGTGTGAACCCTCTGACAACCAACCTAGCTTTGTGTCTCTCTATGGTACCATCAGCTTTCCTTTTGACCTTATAGACCCACTTACAACTGATGACTTTCTTGCCTTTAGGCAAATCCACGAACTCCCGTGTGTTATTAAGATCAAGAGCTGAAAACTCCTTTTTCATGGCCTCCTGCCACACTTGAAACTTACAAGCTTGATCATAAGTGAAGGGTTCATGATCAGGTTGGTAAGAGGAAGAGTATGTGACAAGGGGAAAGTTAAGTGTAGAAGTCAAGGTGTGAGCACAGAAGAGTGAATCAAGACTAACATGATTACACACATAATCTGTGAGGTGAGCAGGTGGATTGGAGGTTCTTGTGGACCTTCTCAAGGAAGACTCATCCACAGTAGGTATAAGAGGTGGTTGGGTATGTGTTGGAGTATGTGTTTGTGTGTTTGGTTGAGTATGTGTGTGGGTATGTGTTTGTGTTTCTGGTATAGGAGAAGTGTGTATTTGAGTGTGTAAAGAATCATTTGGGTCTGATGATAATGGAGTGGATGGATACACAGGTGTTGGCGGATAAAAGGTAGGTGTGGAGTGGAAAGGAAAAAGGGTTTCATGGAAAACAACATCTCTGGAGGTGAAGGTTTGATGTGATTCCAGATTATAGACTTTATAGGCCTTCTTGCCAAAAGGATACCCCAGGAACACACATGGAACAACCCTTGCTTGGAACTTATCTCTCCCAACTTTCAATGTAGAAACAAAACAAAGGCAACCAAAGGTGTTAATGTGTGTATAAGAAGGTACCTGGTTATACAAGATTTCATAAGGAGTCTTCCCTTTAAGCAATGAAGTGGGCAATCTGTTGATGATGTAAGCAGCAGTGAGCGCACTATCACCCCAGAATTTCAAAGGCAACTTGGAGTGAAACATCAAGGCTCTAGCAATCTCAAGAAGATGTCTGTGCTTTCTCTCAACTATACCATTCTGTTGTGGGGTAGCTACACAAGAGGTCTGGTGAATGATACCCTGTGAAGCTAGATACTGAGCAATGTCTCTACTAGAACCAAGTTCCAAAGCATTGTCACTCCTGAGAATCTTGACCTGCTTATCAAATTGTCTATGAACCAAAGCAATAAAGCTCTTGATCATGTCAAAGGCATTGCTCTTGGTGGCCAACAGATGAACCCAAGTGGACCTAGAAAAGTCATCCACTATGGTAATGAAATATCTGTATTTATTATATGTTTGAGTATGATAAGGACCCCAAACATCCACATGAATCAATTCAAATGATTCCTTAGAAGTAATATGACTGATAGGGAAGGGGAGTCTAGTCTGCCTAGACTTAGCACAAATTTCACAAGGCACAACTGTGTCTTTATTTAGCATACTATCTTTGACAAATGGAAAACTTTTCAGTTTGTAATAAGGCAAATGCCCTAATCTTACATGCCAATCATAGGCTTCTTTGTGTTTAACAACTACATTAGCCACTCTAGTTGCTTGTGCATCTGACTTCTATTGCCCACTGTCCAGAAGATACAGATCCTTGAAAGCTTTACCAATCTCCAGTGGTATCTTCATAGAAAGACCCTGTAACATACACTGAGTCTCAGTAAAAAGGACTTGACATTTCATATCCTTGACAAGCCTACCCACTGATAAGAGGTTGCACTTAAACATTGGCACATATAACACATCCCTTAGCAACAGTTCAGGTAGTACCAAAACTGTACCAATTGTCTCAACTGTAGCATTCTGACCATTAGGCAAACTAATCAGAAAGGATTTACTTAGCTTTCTTTTCTCTTTGAACAGTCTAATATCACAACACATGTGACAACTAGATCCATTGTCAAGAATCCAGGTAATTCTATTAAAGACAGTAGTAGCAAATGAAGTACCTGCAAATCCGGCAAAGTCATCCTCAATCTCTTTGCCTTTGTGCTTCCCAGCAGTTGCCTCTGCTAGGTTTAAGATCCTCTCAAGTTGTTCTGCACTCAGATTAGCCAGCTTAGCTTGAGCAGATCCTGCAAACTTTCCTTCAGAATCCTTCTTCTTGTTTCTGTCTCTATAATTTGCAGGAAAACCATGAATGAAGAAGCACTTATCAAGGTTGTGATTAGTTTTCTTGTAGTTTGTGCAATAGAGGCTTCTCTTATCCCTATTACTCTTGTCACTGGACTGAGCTGAGTTGTTCTTTCCAACAACAACATTCATGGAGGCAAATTCTTGATTAAGGTGAGCAACTCCTTGCATCTCCCTTTGCTTTCCTCTTGCAAAAGAAGTGCATAGGCATGAGCAGTGCTGGGAAGAGGTTTCATCATCAAAATAGCACCACGTATAGTAGTGTAGACCTCATTGAGTCCCATCAGAAAATGCACTAACTTCTCATCCTCTTCAAACTTCAAGAATTCTTGCACAGAGCCACAAGAACATCTTGGAAACCTGCGCAAGCTACTCAATTCATCCCAGAGTATCTTTATCTTAGTGAAATAGCTAGAAATTGAATCAGATCCTTGAACAAGATCACTGAGATCTTTCTTAACAGAATATAACTGTGCTCCACTAAGCTGACCAAATCTTATCCCTAATTCATCCCATATTTCCTGTGCAATCTCAGAATATATCACACTACGGCGTATGTCTATACTTAATCCATTCAGAAGCCAAGATCTAACCATATCATTGCATCGATTCCATCTATCGAAGTTAGGATCAGTAATCGGAGGTTTACGTAAGGTACCTGTGATGAAGCCTGTCTTGTTCTTGGCTGACAGGGAGATCTTCATCGAAATCCTCCATTCTCCGAAGTTCTGTCCTTCGAAGATATCTGAAACAAGCGAGAGGCCTGGATGATCACTCGATTGTAAATACAGAGGATCATTATGATCAATTCCCGCTTGATTCTCCGAAAGCACCATTTGACCTAGACGATGATGAATGAATCGAATTGGCTCGATCTGTAAGACTCGATCACTTCAAATCTCAATCCCGAGCTCTGATACCATGTAGATAAGTAGCGGAAGACTCAATCATGGAGCTTCGATGAGAAAGGAAGAGATGATCGAGAGAGGAGAAAGGAAGAAAAAGAGAGCGGGGAGAGTTTTTGTTTTTCTTGATTGATTTCTGTGTTCTGTTACAACTGCTTATAAAGCAAATAAAAGCAAGTGCCAGCTAAGCATTAGCCTAACAACATATATCAGATATCAACATATAACAGATATCTAATATTTTTTGGACAAGCTTGCCACTGAGAATTCTTATGAAGGGTTTCTCCTGTAAAGAACGTGAGGAGGAGCCGAATAGGCTGAAGATGCATAAAATAAATGAAGAGGTTGGAAATAATCATCTTGCTTCCAAGTATGAGAAGTAGAAAAATGAGAGAATCTTGAAAGGAATTAAGATGTTGGTTTTTTTCTACTTTCGGTACTTGGTTCATCTATACCTTTTTATGCTCATTTCCTTAGCTGTTTTTGTGCTAGAAAATCTTGCGTCTACATCAATGTGGTGGACTTTAGGAACTTGGAGCAGACCGAGCTCACATTAGTGAGACTGTGTTCCCCATTATCTTTGTTTCTTTTAGCTTTTCCTTTATCTCCCTTATGCAAAAGTCACCCTTTAACAACCGAACTTGTAGATTTTTAGTTTGCTCTTAACACATCTGATGCATGTAACGCGCTGAAAAAAGAAGCTTGAAATCTTGATTAATTTATATTGGCTTCCATTGTGAAAATTTTGCAAAAATCGTTGAAAGTTACTGCGACAAAGGGCCGTGCATCGCACCACCCCCGAGGGGGGAAGGGCTAGTAAACATATAAAATTGATGTTTAGCTTAAGTAATTAATGATTTTGGAGTTACATTTGGTGTTTTTGGAGTTGCATTAAGTGTTTTTAGAGTTACATTTAGCTTTTGTTTTTGTTTTGAAATCTCTACCTTGCGTTTGAAGATGTAGCCGCCTAGCATTAAAATTAGAGAGAAATAACTTTATTCACGCGCCATGCGCGAAACTATGTATATAATTTATAAACATATAGAAATAACAATTATATAAATAAAAATATGCATTATATAATGGAAAAGTGTCCGGTGAGAATAACTTTTAAAATACGAACGTGAGAATGGTGCACATTAGTAGTAAATTGGTGCACATTTAGTACTAATTTGGTGTACATTCATTGATAAACTTAACAACATCCAAAATTTGAAAAACTTTTATTTTTTAAAGAACATTTATGGAGAAATTGAAGAACATTAGGTAAAAATTGTATATGTGCATCACTTTTTCAAAGGATGTGCATCAAAAAATTTAATGCACATTTAAGTATATTTTGATGCACATTCAAGTATATTTTGGTGCACACTAGTCATTCTCACGTTCTCATTTTAAAAAATATTCTCACCGGAACCAAACCCTTATATAATTATATTTATTTTCAATGATTTTTAAATCAATATTATATAAATAAATAAAAATTCAATTGATTTGTAATCTTTTATATTTATATGCATTTACATAAGGAAATGATATCAATAGATTTAGGATAGTGACCATGCACATGTTCTTCTCCTAACCTTTTTTTCTTTTTTAACCCTACATCTCAATGCAATCATACACACTTGCAAAATACTTTCAACATGGAAGAACAACGACAATGAAACTATACCGTTGTGATTAGAAGAGATAGTTAAAGCTTAGAATTTAAGTGAAAATCAGGAGCCGTGCATATATCGCACGGATTTCGTAATTCTAGTAAGTATAAATAATGTACATAGTCATTTAATATTACACATATTTGATTATATTATGCGTTAAGTTTATGTCCATGTTATTGTGCCTAAGTTTATTTGCACATTTGACAAAAAACAAGTTTATTTGCACATTTTATGCAATTTTTTATAATGTAATTACATAATGCTACATGTATGAAAAAAGTGCATAAAATTCTATTCTCTTTATTATCCTATAATAGAGGGGGGAATTTTGTGAGGATGGTCCTTAGATAAGGACTGAGGATAATGGACACAAACGTTATAGTTAATGTACACACACATTTAAGGATCCATCCCCACCTAAATCAAACCCATAATAGAGTAGTCGTTTCGATTTCATATAATATTTACAACTAAATATTTTTTTTAATTATTTTCAATATACGAGGATAAACATATTTATATCGAATCTTGTTTGATTTCTAGATTGAGTACTTAACATGATTTTTTTATGAGAAAATATCAAGTGAGTATAAATTTTAAAATGAGAACGTAAGGATGGTGAATATTTAGTAGTAAATTGGTTAATATTTATTGCTTACTCGGTAAACATTCGTTGACAAACTTAAAACTGAAGAACATTCATTTTTCAAACAATATTTATTGAGAAACTGAAAAACATTCAGACAAACATCTTATATGCATTAAAAATTTGACGAACATTTGAGTACACATATGTATATTTCATTATTTTGATGAACATTAGTCATCCTCATTTCTCACTCAAATAATTGTTCTCATCTGAACCACACCCAAATTGTATATACCTTATATTATAAGATATATTAATGATATAAAATATTTTCAATATTATACCTCGTAGAATGGAAGGAAAGTTCTGGTGCGTACCTTTAAATTACGAAATGCGAACAATTTGCGTTTACAGATTGCACGTTAATGTTTATATTCTGGATGATAATATTAATAATTTGGGCCATGAAATTTTTTAAACGTTTTTAGTGAGGGACGATGTGATATACTTGTAACTAATGTGAACTTTTTTTCTTTTCAAAATGACCTCAAAAACATTCATCGCCTAGATTATGATCATTATCGTTCAAATTATGAATATCTATCTTATATATTAAAGCTGAGACTTTTAGAGCCTACATAGTGATTCAAAGTTAGGTTGTTAAGCTATTTTTATTTTCTATTTTTAATTTTAATTAAAAATATATTGATTTATTAACTCAACAAATAAATCTTATAAAACAATCACTTCATTCAACATAAAAACAATAAAAATTATCCTATCCTATTAAGAATAAATTTTAAATTTAATTATGATATATATAATGGAATATTTATATATACAATTATACCATTCATGAAATGAATATGTATTAAGGAAAAGAGTCATGTAATAATACTTGTTAAAATGATAAATGAGAATGAATGTAGAGCCTTGGATCAAGAGAGATCCAAGAGCCCATATGATGACACGTGACACCCCTTGTCCCCACCGCCGGACCGCCGCCGGAGAACCGCCGGACCGCCGCCGGAGAACCGCCGGACCACCTCCGACCACCACCGGACCATCTTTGATGAACATCAAGTGTTCATAAATGTTCATCACATTCTACTTAAATGTTCATCAATTTTTTATGAACATCAAGTGTTCATAAATGTTCATCACATTATACTTAAAAGTTTTCCAACTGAATGTTCATCACAATGTTCATTTGTACATACTCTAATGAATGTTCATCACATTATACATAAAAGTTCACCAATTGAATGTTCATCTAAATGTTCATCATCTCATACTTAAATGTTCATCATCTCATACTTCAATGTTCACAAGAATTTAATAAAATGTTCATTAGCCAAAGTTCATTACAATCGAGTTAAATGTTCATCAAAATGTTGTTAAATGTTCATCTTCTCTTACTTAAATGTTCATCAAACATCACTTTAATATAATTTCGAGTAGAAAAACACTTGATCTTTATAAAAAATTACCTAAATGTTCATCATCTCATACTTAAATGTTCATCAAACATCCTTAAATGTTCACAAGAATTTAATAAAATGTTCATTACTCAAAAGTTCATTACAATTAGCTTAAATGTTCATCACGCTGTTCATAAATGTTCATCAAAATGTTTATAAACGTTCATTTTGATATACTCTACTGAATGTTCATCACATTTTAATGTTCACCAACACAATGTTCATCACATTATAATTAAATGTTCATCATGTTGTTCATAAATGTTCATCAAAATGTTTATAAACGTTCATTTTGATATACTCTAGTATATGTTCATCACATTTTAATTTCATGTTCACCAAGAGAATGTTCATCACATTATAATTAAATGTTCATCACATTATATCTAAATGTTCATCACATTATATTTAAATGTTCACCAATTTGAATTAGACTTAAAATTTTCATTTTATACTTTAACCTTTTCATTTATTATTGGACCACCGCCGGACCTCCGCCGGACTTCCGGTCGCCGGACAACCACCGGGTGGTCGCCGGACCACCACAACTACCCCCACTTGTAGTGGGGGTAACTAGTTTAATCTAAGTCATTGGATGCCTTAGCATCCAATGACTTAGATTCATTCTTATTTATCTCTAAGAGAGGGTTTATTATGGGATTCTCACCCTATGTATTAATTAGTATTCACAAACAAAAAATTAAATTTATTTCGCTTCTTTGGTGAGAGTTAAACTTAGTTTTCAGACAAACTTGGCTTAAATCGTATGAATTTTCACGACGAACAAGGGTCACTACACTAGTTAACTTGTTATCTGTAAACGCGAAAAATTTCGCATGTTTTTAATTTTAAGGTATTCTCCCCCGAACTTTTGTTGTAGAGTGGAGATGCAAAAAAAAAATATTATTGAAAAAGTAAAAGTGAGAATCTACTACATAATTAAAACAATCTACCTTTCTTACCACATGACATGTGACAAAAATCTACTATTAAACTATTAAAGTAATCCACATTTTTTGCCATATGTCATTCTCCCTTTCAACAAGCCACATGGCAGCTATTTCTTTCATCTGCCAATTTTTCTCTCATAATTTCTTAGATCGCCATGTGGCAAGCCTTAAGCTTAATCTTTATTTTACCTTTTTTAATAAATAAACAAATCAAATGTATTACCTTTTTGTTAACAACTGCAATTATCACATGACAACTATTTCCAAAAACTGTATAAACAAATCACATGTATTGCCTTAAAATTGTATAAACAAATCACACAATAATCTTCTCCTTTGCATATTAAACCTATTTTAGTTAATACCATGTGGTTGTAGAGGTAAATTATGGAACAATTCACGTATGAAAATTTTTAACTTAAGAATTTACAATTTTCTTTTTTTTTGGGTGAAAAGAATGTACAATTTGCTAGCACATACAACTTCGTCAAATGTCATTTTTCTTTTTGATAAATAAAATTATATAATAGGAAAATCATAAATATTTTTATATTTTTATTTTAGGATAATGAAGATTTGTAAGATTATATGTCTATTTATTTATACTTTTAACCTTCTATAAATCATATTTTGTGTGCTTTAATAAACAAAGAGTTATATAATAATTATCTAGAAAAATATTGAATCTCACAATTCAAACATTTAAATACTTTAAATTATTATTTTTTTAAATATTTAAACAATGCTTGAATAACCCTCTATTTATTAAAAACTAGTCCCTCCTGCCCGTGCTACGCACGGGCCAAATGAATTTTAATAAATAAAAATTTAGTACTCTATAAATATGAATTAGAATGTGTAATATTGTCTCGTATGTTTCACTGATATTTTACTTTGAATCCGGATGATAATTTTTAAATCTATTATTGGGTTCAACTATTTTGTTATATCATTAAAAGAATTAAATATAATTTGAAAAATTAAATAATAAAGTACATAAACGGGACAAATATAGGCTTAAACTTTAATTGTTTAGGAAAAACTAATTAAAATATTTCCAACTTTTACCAGAAGACCAAAATGTAGATTAAACGCCTTTTTTCATTAAAAATTTAAAAAATTCAATAACAACATGGCACATAATAATAGTTTTATGTACTTTGCAAAACATTCATCTTCAAATTTAGAAAATATTTAATTGAAATTGTAATTTGGTTGTTTTTGGTTTATAAATTTTAAGTTGGGGTTCTTAATTATTTATTGATTTAAAAGTTGAGATTAATTTTATCTAAAGTAAAAATTGAATTTTTTTTATTTCCGTATTTTATTTTGTAAATTTAGGTAACTACTAAAGAATATCTTTTTAGGATATTTTTTTATTTATTGTCTAATGATATAATTTTATTTTACCAAAGGAGAAATATTGAAATTTATAAATATTAATCTTTTTTAACATCAAATATTTACTGATGAAATTCTTTGTCATTATAGATATTTCTAGCACGGGAAAACAGATCAAATAGTTATATTAAAATATTTAATTTATATGTTATTATATCTTAAGTAGACTTGTCAAAAGCTTACCAAACAATGAAGCCATTTGGTTCAAACCTGAACCGATCCGTACTTCTCGAAACTCGTCGAGTGACCCATTTTTTTACATATTTTCTTTCTGAGTAAATAAAAATATTGTTTAAATTTTATTTTCCTTATTACAATAAAAATATTGAACATTTGAAACTCACTGGGTTGACTCGACCCAAACTCGACCAATAGTCGACCCGCTTAACCCAAACTCGTTTTCCATCCGAACCCAAACCCGACCCGTTTGCCAGATCTAATTTCACTTTATCAAATAAGAGGTGAAAAAAAGTGATCGGAAAATGAATAGGTTAAGATTTAAAATGTGTTTGCTAAATATATCTTCTTCTTTTTTATTTATTTAGAAAACATGTTACTTATACATTTTATAAATCATTTTTTCTATCTTAACCCGTAATATTAATAAGTTGATATGATTTATGATGGCATATTTTGTTTATAATACATTTTATCTAAAGAAAATTTTATTTATGCATATATTTGATATTATTTCCAATTATACGACCCTTAAAAAATTAAAATTCTTTTATTTAGTAAAATAATTTGTGCAAAATTGTTTATTTCAATTATATGAGCCTTAAAAAAAAAAAATTTCTATTAAAATATGATTTATAATGTTCATAAAATATCATTTTTCTTAATTTGATTTATCGTTATTTTTTTTATTATATCCTTTAGTCTTAATATTTTTCATTATAAAAGGCAATATTTTTTTTATTGAACCTTTATTTTATGGGTCAAGCAAAACCCCAATCCAAGACGAATATATTCATGAATATCTATGTGATTATCTTGTGTGAATATTTTTCAACCACCCCCAAAAATATTTTTTAATTATATAATCCTTATAAAATATAATTTCGTTTTTAACTTAGTAAAAAATAAAATCTTTATTAGGAAATAGATTGATGTAGTTTCTTAAAAGATAATCTTTAATTGAATAGTAATAGATTTGTGTGAAAAATATATGTGGAAATTTGTTTTTAAAATATCTTGTGTGAATATTTTTGAACCACCCCTAAAAATTTTTGTTCAATTATATAATCCTTATAAAATATAATTTCGTTTTCAACTTAGTAAAAAATAAAATCTTTATTAGGAAATCGATTGATGTAGTTTCTTAAAAAATAATCTTTAATTTAATAGTAATAGATTTGTTTGAAAAATATAGTGAAAATTTCTTTTTAAAATATCGTGTGTGATATTTTTTAGCCACCCCAAAAATATTTTTTCAACTATATAATCCTTATAAAATATAATTTCATTTTTAACTTAGTAAAAGATAAAATCTTTATTAGGAAATAGATTGATGTAGTTTCTTAAAAGATAATCTTTAATTTAATAGTAATAGATTTGGTTGAAAAATATATGTGGAAATTTCTTTTTAAAATATCTTGTGTGGATATTTTTCAACCACCCCCAAATTTTTTTTTTCAATTATATAATCCTTGTAAAACATAATTTCGTTTTTAACTTAGTAAAAGATAAAATCTTTATTAGGAAATAGATTGATGTAGTTTCTTAAAAGATAATCTTTAATTTAATAGTAATATATTTGTTTGAAAAATATAGTGAAAATTTCTTTTTAAAATATCTTGTGTGATATTTTTCAGCCACCCCAAAAATATTTTTTCAATTATATAATCCTTATAAAATATAATTTCGCTTTTAACTTAGTAAAAGATAAAATCTTTATTAGAGAATAGATTGATATAGTTTCTTAAAAGATAATCTTTAATTTAATAGTAATAGATTTGTTTGAAAAATATATGTGGAAATTTCTTTTTAAAATATCTTGTGTGAATATTTTTCAACCCCCGAAAAATATTTTTTCAATTATATAATCCTTATAAAATATAATTTCGTTTTTAACTTAGTAAAAGATAAAATCTTTCTTAAGAAATAGATTGATGTAGTTTCTTAAAAGATAATCTTTAATTTAATAGTTATCGATTTGTTTGAAAAATATATTTGGAAATTTCTTTTTAAAAAATATAAAATTTAATATTAAACTTTTATTCCAGTGGCCCAAGAAAAAGCCCAACCCAAGATGAATATGATGGGGAATATCTTTGGACTTATTTGTGTCCAATACACCTTCTTCCATTTTAATGTAAGCTTCTACATCGCCCGTATTAAACTTTTAGTCAATGCCCTAACCCTACCCCATACATGCCGCTCTCCATTCTCTTTGTCCGTCTTCCTCCTCTTCCCCACTCTTTCTCCTTCCTTCCATCCAACCTCCCTTCTGCAAATGGATCCAATGCTCCACTTCTTCATCCTCCTCCTCCTGACTCCTCTCACCTCCGGCGCCTCCTCTCTCGACCCCAACCAGCTCTCCGCCCTCAAATCCCTGCACATCTCTACTTCAAAAGACCCCTCCACAACCACTCCCGCAACATATACACCGCCGCCTTTAAGCTCCGATCCAACTTCACTTTTCCGACCTCCAAAATTGTCGTCGAGTTCCACCTATGGCATCAGCATCGGAGTCCGGCGAGCTCCTTCAGAAGCGATGATCTCCTTCTTCTTTCTGCTATCGAAGGCGACCACAAGGCTGGGAACTACAATGCAGTGAGCTCGACTCACGAGATCGGAGGCGGAGAAGAGGAGATCTGGAGCTCGATTCAACAGATCGGAGGCGGAGAAGAGGAGATCTGGAGCTCGATTCACGAGATCGAAGGCGGCGCCCTGACGAGCTCGTTCCCACGGCGAGCCAGCGAGGCGATCAGATCCGAACTATGTGTCTCTTTCTTGATTCACTTGCAGAGATTTGATTTCATGGAACCAGGACTCCTTAGCGATCGCCGATAGCTTCACCTCTCTCTTTGATTCTCTCCGAGTAGCTCTTTATGAGGCCTGTTATATGTTGTTGACAGCTACTGGTCGAATTCAGGAATCTGGTAACAAAAAACTATTACTCGCAACACTTGACTTCTCTGAATGTTTATGCTGAAAGTTGTGAATGTTCATGATTATCTTGAACTGTCAATTGAGTCAAGCTGAATCCCATGCTGCAACTGATGTTTTTTCTATTTCTGCAAGTTGTTTATTGTTGTTAATTGTTATTGTGAATCAAGAACAGAAAGTTTCTGATCTGGTTTGAAGTTGATGTGTTCTTGATTAAAACATCAGTACCATCTTTCTGGTATTTCAAAACATCAGTTGCAGAAAGTTTCTTGATTAAATGAACAATGAAAAGTTTATCGTCTTCTTTCTAAAATGAATTTGATTAGCAAACTTTCCAAGTAACATCTTCATATGTTATCATGTTCTAGTTGAAATTGTGGAGTAGGCACAAATAGGTTGATACTTTATTTCCTGTAAACATCAGTAACATTGCCCATTGTTCTTAATTTTGTTGAATGATCGTTGTTCTATGTATGCAGAAATGGAGAGATGAAGGGTGTTGATGCTGCATATTTCAAACAAATTTGACAGTGTTGACAAGTGTGTTCACAATGTAATTAATTGGTGTTGACAAGTTTTGTAAAGTGTTTACAATTTTGTAATATTATTCGTGTTGTATGTTGTTGACCGTTTATTAGTCGTGTAAACAATTTATTTAGTTGGGTTGACAACTTATTTAGTCGTGTTGACAACTTATTTAGTCATGTTGACAACTTATTTGTAGTGCTGACACTCATTTGTTGTTTTGTTGACAAGTTATTAGTGGTGTTAAACAAATTATTTAGTTAGGTTGACAACTTATTTAGTTGTGTTGACAGCTTATTTAGTCGTGCTGACAACTTATTTAGTCGTGCTGACAACTTATTTAGTCGTGTTGACAACTTTGTTAAAAAATTTGTTGACAACTCAACAACTTACTATTCTTGTTGACAACTCTGTTAAAAAATTTGTTGACAACTCTGTTAAATTTTTTGTTGACAACTCTGTTAAAAAATTTGTTGACAACTCTGTTAAAAAATTTGTTGACAACTCTGTTAAAAAATTTGTTGACAGCTCTGTTAAATTTTTTGTTGACAACTCTGCCACGTCAGCAAAGGGGTATTTACTTATAACAAAAAAAGTGATTCAAAAACTTAAAAAACATAACAGTTTTGGGGTATTTACCCAAAAACCGGATATCTTTGTGATTATCTTGTGTGAATATTTTTCAACCACCCCAAAAATTATATATATTATGATTATGATTATGATTATGATGATTATGATAATGAGTAAAAACTTGTATTCATCTGCAGCAATTAACAACACTTCCAACATGAAAAAATAAAAATCCTTAGCCAATAGAAATTCCTTGAAACTTCGGTCAATAAGATTACAAACACATAATATTAATATCCATAATAGTACTTTGAAATATAAAATAATGACAAAGAAAACGATCATGCCATAGATGAACGTCCTTGATTTTTGTAGATGATAAAACGAATTAATGCGTCCTTTAAAGTAAGAGATATCACGTGCCTTCAAAGTAAGAGATATCTTATTTTCCTACAAAATAAAAAAAAGAGGTAGATTTTATCTAAAATTCGTAAATTTAAATTCTAAGTTTTCGTAAATTTCAAGCTTTCTTAAAAGTCTAAAGCCCAACCCAAGATGAATATAATGGATGAATATCTTGATGAATATAATGGGTGAATATTTTTCAACCACCCCCAAAAATTATATATATTATGATGTTTATCATACTAATTCAAAAACTATATATTAAAGAATTGATTATCTTTTTACTTTAGCTATTTAGGTAATAATTTTAATTAAAAAATTATTTTTTAAAATTATACTAAATTTGTATGAGTTAAATAAACAAAATATATTTGATAAGATATTTTAACCTAAGTTATTTCTTTATTTAAATTAAATTATTATTTTATAAAACCCGTGCAAGGCACGAGAAGCTGAACTAGTTTATCTAATTCTTCTCTTAATATTACATCACCACGTGTCGCTTCAACAACTTGCCATAAAAAAGTATTTTTTTTAAGCCTAATATTTTATTTCTCTTTTTATATTTTAAATCAAACGTTATGGGACGTTTCCCTTAAAGCAATAAATAACTGTAAATAAATTTGTACACATAAGTTATGTAAACAAAGTTGTAAATAACTAGGAAGTATAAACAAAACAACTCAAAAAAAGTTGTAAATATGAGATATATACATTAAATTTTTATCAAAGTTGTAAATAAAATAACCTAAAAAAGATAATGTAAAAAAAGACCTAAATTATAACAAAAACCCATTAAAGATTATACTAAATTTTTGTATGAAGTAAATATTTACTTAACTTTATATACATATTTAAAATAGGGTTTTTTTCAGGAAACCACCCGTTATTTGTTGGATTTTGCAGAAAATCACCCGTTATAAGGATATTTATTCTAAACAACCCATATTTCAATTTTTTGTTACAATCAACCACCCTTTGCCGGTTTTCGTTAGATATTCCGTTAAAACGTGTGGAATGACATTTATACCCCTCCATTTGTACAGAAAATAACAACTTTCAAAGTTAAGAGGCAGTTTTTATAATTTTTTGAAAATTGATTAAAAGCATTTCACTATATCTCCCTAAATCATATTTTGTTTTGTTCTTCCCCAATTCAATCTCATTCACCTCCAAATTGAAGATCGAATCAATTAGAGTCTTAATTCGGACCCAGATTCCGCCCTGTCTCTCCACGCTCTTGGGTTTGGCCTCCACCATCGCTTCACTGCTCTGTTTTCGTCGTCCAAAGCAGCTGGTGCAGAGGAAGAATAATA
The DNA here is from genome assembly GCA_029168935.1 of Oxyria digyna. Classification (NCBI taxonomy): domain Eukaryota; kingdom Viridiplantae; phylum Streptophyta; class Magnoliopsida; order Caryophyllales; family Polygonaceae; genus Oxyria; species Oxyria digyna. Next base: position 30,013,289 of record JAPVLV010000011.1, on the reverse strand, counting down.
CTCCGGCGACTTCAAACGTGCTCGCTGCAGTTGCTCCCACGGAGGCGATGATCTTACGCTTGGACGCTTCGACGGCGCCGCCGAGTCTGGTGGAGGATTTGTGTATGGGTAATAGGATTGGAGATTTGTAGGGAGATCGGACTGAGAAGAAGATGAAACCGTCAAAAAATTCAGTAGTAGGAAGAAAAGAAGAATTTGAAACCATAGTGTTACAACTCATCTTCATCATCGCCATTGGTTATCGCCTAAATCTTCATCGCAAAAATTCCAACTATCCGGCGACACCCAACAAAACCTGAATTTGATTGATCTTGTTGTGGGTTGGTTAATTGGGATGAAAAAATGATGGTGTTAGCGTTTTCTGGTTTTGACAATCTTCAAATGTCTGTTGGTAGGATTATTAGACGTGGATACATTTTTTCATTTCGTAGATGAGAAAACATAAGAATCAAGCCACAACTGACTTTCTTTTTATTGTCTTAAAACCTAGATTTTCGATCAATTTTCAGGAAATTACAAAAACTGCCCCTTAAATTTCGAAGTTGTTATTTTCTGTATAAATGGAGGGGTATAAATGTCATTCCACACATTTTAACGGAATATCTAACGAAAACCGGCGAAGGGTGGTTGATTGTAACAAAAAATTGAAATATGGGTGGTTTAGAATAAATACCCTTATAACTGGTGGTTTCATGAAAAAAAAAAAACAAAAAAAAAAACTTTTAAAATATTTTGAAGAGATAAAAAGAATTATACCTATTTATATCTTAAAAAATACTCCGCAAATACTGAAGAAAGCACGAACTCTGTGAAATTTGAGTTGAGTTGCAGAGCGTGGCTCGTTGAGAATTGAGACAAGCCCAACCTCGAAAATTCCTGATTTCTGATAGATGCAGTCAAATAGCCACAAACTCACTTCACTTCTGTATTACACTTACATTTGAACGTCACACAGAGATCCCGTACTCGAGATTTGGCTCCTTTCTCTGTTTCCTCTATCTAGGGCTTGACCCTTGTCTAACCCTTTCGAGTCTAGGGTTTCTCATGAGATTTTTACTTTCCGATTACGAACCTATAAAGCCGCTGTTTGTTTCCAATCTGATTGTTGCTCGGTTTTACTTTGGAGGATAGTAAGTTTTATAGCGATGATTGCCGAGAAACCGAGTTGGATCAAGCATGAGGGTTTGCAGATTTTCTCCATTGACATTCAGCCTGGCGGCGGTAGGTTTGCCACCGGAGGCGGTGATCACAAGGTATGTAATTCGCCTGTTTCCCCTATCATTTCAGTTGAATTTTCAGTTATAAGTATTCAGTAGTAAAGAATTATTGTCCTGCTCAACGTTTCCTCCAGCTGTGTGGAGGCATGTAAATTTGATGGGACTCTTAGTAGATACTCTTGTGCAATTTCAGTAGTATTTGCTTCCTGCGATTGACTTCTGTGAGATTCAGCTCTGCCATTTTGCTTCTATATGTATAGGTTACACTTAAAAAAGAGTTATAGATTGAGGAAATATTCTTTTACACTGGGCATTGATGTGTACTCATGATTGTGAGAACTGATGATAACTGTAGGAAAATACATTCACCTATCCACATGGATTATAGCCGAACACTAAGTTTGGATGTTAATTTATGCTGTTTGACTTGGCATTGCCCCCTTTTTGTCTATAACCAGTACTATGAAGAAGCCAACTGTTCCCTTGTACTGCTTCACCATCTATGTTGGCCCTATGATTAACATACACATCTTTCAATGTTTACCCTTCTGATGAAATTTGATGCTCACCTGGATGTATGCAGGTAAGAATATGGGACATGAAATATGTCGGAAGAGAATTTGGAAAGGATGATTCCACTCAGAGGCTTCTTGCTACACTTAGAGATCATTTTGGATCAGTTAACTGTGTTAGGTGGGCTAAACATGGTCGATATATTGCTTCCGGGTCAGATGATCAGGCCATTTTGATTCATGAAAAGAAACCCGGTTCTGGAACCACTGAGTTTGGAAGTGGAGAGCCCCCAGATGTCGAGAATTGGAAAGTTATTATGACCTTAAGAGGACATACTGCTGATGTGGTAATGAAAATCTGCTTGTTAACACGTGTTTCTTAATGTATATATCTTGTCAACCTGGATAGACGTCTTTGTTTTCTCAAAAAGATCAATTGATGATTGACTGAGTACCATTTATTGATGAATTTTACTTTTGAGTTGATATCTAACCAAAGCAGTGCTGCATGTTTAAAGTAGGTAGATCTTAATTGGTCTCCTGATGATTCAATACTTGCCAGTGGAAGCTTGGACAACACTGTTCATATATGGAACACGAGCAACGGGATTTGCACTGCTGTATTGAGAGGTCACTCCAGCTTGGTAAAAGGTGTTACTTGGGATCCAATTGGCTCATTCGTCGCCAGTCAGTCTGATGATAAGACAGTCATTATATGGCGAACAAGTGACTGGAGTCTTGCCCACAGAACTGAAGGCCACTGGTCGAAATCAGTATGTTGATCAACAAATTCTTGTTTTTTATAATCTTACTTAATTCAAGGCTTCAAACTCATTCTTTTTTATTGCAGCTAGGATCAACTTTTTTTAGACGGCTTGGGTGGTCACCTTGTGGTCATTTTATAACAACCACTCATGGTTTTCAGAAGCCAAGACATTCTGCCCCTGTACTCGAAAGAGGCGAATGGGCTGCAACCTTTGATTTCTTGGGTCATAACGCTCCCATTATAGTGGTAAAGTTCAATCATTCAATGTTCAAAAGACATCCTTCCAACATACAGGATGGAAAAGGGGCTGCTGCAGGGTGGGCAAATGGAGCTGCTAAGGCTGGAAAAGATACGCAACCATATAATGTGATTGCCATTGGCAGTCAGGACCGTACAATTACTGTTTGGACAACTGCTAGTCCCCGACCACTCTTTGTGGCAAAGCATTTCTTTGCTCAAAGTGTTGTTGATTTATCATGGTAATTCCCACTGTTCATCTTGAACCATTCAAGTTCTTATTTTTTTGCTTCCCTCATTTAAGTTCTTTTCTTTTGTGCAGGAGTCCTGATGGATATTCACTCTTTGCCTGTTCATTGGATGGGACTGTTGCCACGTTCCACTTTGAAGTTAAAGAAATTGGTCAGAAGCTACCTGAGGATGAACTTAATGAGCTGAAAAAGAGTCGTTATGGTGATGTGAGGGGGCGCCAGGTTAACATAGCTGAGAGTCCAGCTCAGCTGTTGCTTGAAGCAGCTGCAGCTAAGCAAGCATCAGACAAAAAGGTGAAATCAGGTGCAAAACCAGATCAAATGGTTGCAAAGTCATCCGCTGCGTTAACTGTTGCCAGAAAGGCTCCTGAGCCTCAGGTTGACAATGGGAAGAAGAGTGAAGGAATCAGTGCTGATGGAGTCAATAAAGGATCGTCATCTGGTCGGGTTTCGAGTCCCGTTAAGCAGAAAGAGTACAGACGTCCAGATGGAAGAAAGAGAATTATTCCTGAAGCAGTTGGTGGTCCTCCTCAGCAAAATAATGCTGTTACTTCTATAACTCAGGTTCATACCTTTGATGGTTCTGCTGAATGTCAAAATAATACGAATGCAACTAGAGATGCTTTTGCTAGGAAAGCGTCTGGCGGAGGCTGTGGATCGTCGTCTGCAAGGGTTACTGTTAGTGATAGTTTGGTCATTGAGAAGGTGCCAATTTCTTCAGGTAGAGACGGAAGTACAGTAGTTGAGCAGCTGGGTGGTGCAAAAGCTTCGGGTTCTCTAGCAGCGTGTAAAAATTCTCTTTCCATAAGGGTCATTGATAAGAAAGAAGGGGCTGGTGCTCTACCAATGTGTTTGGAAGCTCACATGAAGGAGCATGCTGTCAGTGACATTGTTGGATTGTCAAGTACGTCTTTGATGAAGGAGTCAGAGGTTATTTGCACTAGAGGATCACAAACTCTTTGGTCCGATAGGATTTCTGGGAAGGTCTCTGTTTTGGCAGGAAATGCAAATTTTTGGGCAGTTGGCTGTGAAGATGGTTGTCTACAGGTACTTTTTCTCTCTTATTCTGTACAAGGATAACATACATCTTTTGTAACTCTAACTCAGGTTTTCCTTCTTTTCCTGCTGTGTTCTAGCAATTTTTATCAGTCACAGAGTATGGAATCTAGTGCCATTGAAATTAAACAAGGATAACATGCATCTTCCATTGATATCTCAAACACTATTTCTAGTAAACCTATAGCCTCAGCTAATATCTGAAACATTATTTTCAGTAAATCTTCACATATAGGCTCTTCTAACTGTTGCTACTCACTTCTCATTCATATATACTGTTTCATATGCATTCTGTATTTGCACTTGGCAACAGTTCAATCAGAGGTAGGGTCCCCTTCTATACATGAAGTGGATATCAAAGAAAATCATAGTTTGGATTTTTTAGTATTGCGTACCCTTTTCTTCACATATCCTTGTTGTGGAGAGAGAAAATAGTAAATAAAAAGATGTTCCACCTTGATAATTGATATCCTGTTCTTCTATGTGAAGGTCTACACAAAATGTGGAAGGCGTGCAATGCCTACAATGATGCTCGGGTCTGCAGCAGTATTTATTGATTGTGATGAATGTTGGAAGTTGTTGCTTGTCACAAGAAAGGGATCATTGTACGTATGGGATCTTTTCAACAGGAGTTGTCTCCTTCATGACTCATTGACTTCTTTGATTACATTAGATTCAAACTCATCTGCCAAGGATACAGGTAGAACATGCTTCTCCAGTTGAAAGTTGAAACATATACACTTTCATACAAAAAGGCAAATCATGTTGAATCTTTGTTTAAATTCTAATTTTAAATCCTGTATATTTATGTCTTAACTTTTCTTTATAAGATCTTTTCCGTCCATATCCATACAACTCGTGGTATCATGTTTTGGGATAGAAGGCACTAAATAGTAAGCACCACTATTTTTGTAGGCACAATTAAAGTTATATCTGCAAAGCTATCAAAATCTGGTTCTCCTATTGTCGTATTGGCTACTCGCCATGCCTTTCTCTTTGATACAAATCTCAAGTGTTGGCTGCGGGTAGCTGATGATTGCTTCCCTGCATCAAATTTTGCAAGTTCCTGGAATCTGGGCTCCGCTCAGAATGGAGAGCTGGCTGCACTTCAGGTAGATGTTAGGAAATTTCTGGCCAGAAAGCCTGGGTGGAGCAGGTATTTTTTCGTGCTTTTGAGTTTGTCTTTTAAGAATTCAATTTCTAATCCTAGATTCTATTTAATCAGAAGTTGTTTTTTCAATATCACTTAGTGATCAAACTTGAGTTTGTGTTTCTGTTTAGGGTGACTGATGATGGTATGCAGACTCGAGCTCACTTAGAAACTCAGCTAGCTTCGGCTTTGGCTTTGCAGTCTGCCAACGAATATCGGCAGTCTCTTCTTTCATATGTTCGATTCTTAACGAGGTTTTGTTCCTCCCCTTTAAATTTCATCCTGTAATGCTAGTGCCACGATTGACTGATAACCTGATTTTAATATGAGACTTTGGAATACAGAGAAGCAGATGAGTCTAGATTACGGGAAGTATGTGAAGGGTTTCTTGGACCACCTACAGGAATGGCTGAAGCAGGCTCATCAGATCCAAACAACCTTGCATGGGATCCTTGTGTTCTCGTATGTCCATCTTCTAAGATCACTTTCTTCATAACCCTATTGCTCAATCTTGGTTGGGTTCATGATTGTATTTTTTATTTTTGCAGGGAATGAAGAAGCACAAGCTTCTAAAAGAAGATATCCTGCCAGCAATGGCCTCAAACTGGAAAGTACAACGTCTGCTTAACGAATTCATGGACCTTCTCTCAGAATACGAAGTCACCGAAACTCCTGCACCTTTCAAATCCCCCCCTCAGCCGGCAGTAGCTCTACCTTCACCGAGCAACATAGATCAGATGAACAAGGTTAATCCGTCTGCAGAAATCGAAACCGATCCATCCATGAATCAGATGGAGGTACCAGACTCTGTAACACCAGACCGATCCATGAATCAGATGGAAGTTCCTGACTCACCAGAAGCTGATCAAATCAATGACATTCCATCAGAAGTCAAATACCAGTCAAGCCCTAATGAGGATATGAAGGATCTTACCTCAGATGATCCAACCCCACGAGTAACAGAAGAAGCAAATCTTGCTGCGCCCGATCAGATGGATGTTGATACACCAACGTTGGAATTGGTTATGGGTCTCCAGGCTAAGGGACCTGTGTCTCATGCTTAGCTTAGCACAACGCAGCTGAGTAATTGATGGACATGTACAAAAGTAATGATTAACCAAGCATTAATTTTAGTCGTGTAGAGCTTTCAGCAAGTGCTGATCGTAAGCTGAAACTAAAGCGTGAAAGCTAGAAATCATGTTATGGTACCTGGATATTTTACTTTCCCATAAATTGTTCATGTTATTTTTGAGGCTGGTATAATCTGAAAGAGGGTATTCTGACATTCCATTCCAATGATTGATTTTATTTCACAAATAAACTTGAAACTCTCATCGGTTAGTTAATTATCGGGGATTATTATTTGGCACATCCTAAAAATTTATTTGGCACACCCGGATCTTCGTCACGAAGAAAAACCATCAGAGATTCGTCACGAAGAAACTGAGGATTTCTGTCACGAAGGTTCCAAGGACATACGTCACGAAGGTATATAGGACATACGTGATGAATCAATTTTTTTTTATCTTGTAGAGAATTTCAATACAAGTCCGTGCATATAAAATACGTCCAAAACGGACATCGTTTGCCCTTCCAAAAGCCTCCAAAACAAAATAGTGACATGAGTTAAGTTTGTAAAAGTAAAAACTTATATAAATTTAGTATTTGTATAATATAATTATTAATTATAGTTAAAAATCATGCAATTAAATTTATATACTATAATTATATATTATCATTTAATATCACTAGTTTATTACTTATAAAGTATAATTATGCATTACGTTTAAATATTACGAACTTAACGAAAACTACTGTTTTGTTTTTAGGGCTTTAGGAAAGGCAAACGATGTCCGTTTTGGACGAATTTTATATGCACAGACTCGTATTGAAATTCTCTACAAGATTTTGATTTTTGTTGTTGTAAAATAATTGATTCGTCACGTATGTCCTATATACCTTCGTGACGAATGTCCTATATACATTCGTGACAGATGTCCTATATACATTCGTGACGGATGTCCTTGAAACCTTGTTGACGAATGTATGAGTGTACTGAGATCTGAAACGCTCTCTTCTGATATCCAAATTTTGAACTGGCTCCCGCCCGCCTCCAGCGGGGCTCGGGCCCTGTGGTAGTGTTACCAACCCCCTATTGCAAGACCAACCTCCTCTGGTTAATGACGAATCGTTCCCGGTCCTCTCGCCATCCAAGAATCCACTTGCTACGCCCACTGCACCGTCTGTATCCTTTAAGGATACTGTGACTCGTGGTACGGTTCACGGACATATGGGATGAACGTCCGGATCTGTATGATACAGAGGATGACATGGATGAAGAAGATCATGATCCCAACTGCCCTCCTCTTCGACTCTCTGCTGAAGAGAAACGTGAGTTACGAAAACCTTGGGCACGTTCACTGATAGTCAACATGTTTGACAAAGGACCGGGTTATACCACGCTCCGGAAGAAGGTTGACCAAAAATGGGCGCTTAAGGGTTCGTTCCATCTTGCGAATATTGGCAATGATCATTATGTGGCAAAGTTCACTACAGAAGATGATTACCATCACGTTTTGACTTAAGGACCTTGGATGATCGGGGACAGCTACCTAATGATCCGGCAATGGACTCCAAACGTTGACCCGTTTGATAACCAAGTCAGAATTCTAACGACTTGGGTACGAGTTCCGGGGCTTAGTATTGAGTATTTCCATGAGGGCTTTCTCAAGCGACTGGGAAGTATGATTGGACGAGTAACGCGGATTGATAGGACGACGATGTCAGCGGATAGGGGGCAATTTGTTCGCCTGGCAGTTGAGATCGACCTAACGAAGCGGCTACTGTCCAAGTTCAAGTTTCAGGGAAGAGTTTGGTCAATCCAGTATGAAGGTCTTCGAATGATTTGCTACAATTGTGGACGTTTGGGTCATACAGAGGATACCTGCCCAAGAAAACAGGAGGAGCAAGGGGACGACTGTGAACCGAATGAGTATCAAGGGGGGCCTCTGTTTACGCCTGCAATGAAGGTTGTTAAGCCTCGACGTCGGCAGAAACCAAACTCAGGACAAGGGAAAGGGACAAATGCAGAACAAGCAACAATAGTGAAGGTTGTTAAGCAAACTTGTCCCCGAGTTGTGGTCAATCCACCTACGACAGTGTTCGACTCTCGGTTTGCCATCTTTGCGGTTGATGACAGAGGTGAAGGGTGCTCAAAGGTAACGGAGGATGAACCTTTGTTGGCCAATGGAAAACAGATAGATATTGAAACCGGGCCCTCGGTGGCCGATGAGATAGCGCCGCCTGAGGCCAAGAAAGATGCGCAGTCAGTGACGCAGGAGGAATCCATGAACTTTGACCATGTCATGGTCGATGGGACGAGTCAAACTGAGATTGTGCCAGAGGATTCGTCTGCGGGAGTTACGGTTGAAAACGTAGCAAGTTGGATAAAAAAGATTCTAAGAATATCAAAAATATTTCTCTATCTTCTACAAGGAAATATCCAGGAAGATTAGGCCCTAAAAATTCATCTGTTTCCCGTGATTTGATCATTAAGAATCCGCAACTGTTAACTGAGGCTATTTTCCCTTCCGCAAATCATTCGCCAGCTCAAGAGATTGTGACTTCTGTTCGTCCCCCTGCAAGTTCACAATTTTCGTTTGGTCATGGCGGAGTTTCCGATGGTTTCGTCAACAACGGTCGCGGGTCTGTTGGATATCCTTATATATATAATGCACAGTACATGAGGAAAATGAAAGGAGTTTGTACTTAATTCATATATATATTACTTCTTTCATCAAGTTGAAAAATGAACTAGAGCAATGGACTCCACGTGTGTTTACTGCTGTCGAAGTCTTATTGATTTCAAACTCTTTTTGGGCCATTTGAGAGTTACAGACTAGTACACCTAATTACTCCTCTGTAATCTCTATTTCTAAAATAAAGTTGATTTTAATTTGTTTGTTTGCTTTAAAACCTAAACCACCGCCGAAACTTGAGGGTTAATCCAACTCTCAACCCGGTCTTCCTTTGTTGAGATATTTTTGCTGAAGTGGGTTGATTCGTGGAGAGTATCAGGGATGAGAAAGATCTCTGATTTTCTCCTTTAAATAGGAGACCATGGCAGCCCTCTTCATTTATCAAAAAATCCCATCTTCTTCTCTGTTTCAAAATCAAAACACGCTCTAGTTCTTTCTTGCTGTTCTGAGTACTCGTGAGCCCTAGCCTCTCCTACTGGTGTGCACTAGTTCGAGTGGTGCTGCGACAACCTTGGGGGACAAGCGCCGTTATCAAATTTGCACCGGAGTCGAGGCGTTCTTGTTTCTAAGGCAGTGGGTTTGTCCACGACGCAGCAATACGCAACATCTATATCAGTAAATCATCTGGCCAACATTCGTTTCCATTTATGCACTAATCTTTTGCCCTGCAGTGTTTCAGTTAATCAGATCAACAGGGTCCAATAAGCCTACTGCTCTCAAACCGCCGGACAGGGCCCTTTCGGGCAGCCCCATACTCTCCCCAAACGTGAATGTGAATTAATTTGTGGCATGCTAGACTAGGACACGTGAATGTGAATTCGATTGATCGATTGCATAAAATGGGCATTATTCCTAATCTTGTGAACAATGGACATGACAAGTGTGATGTATGTACTGAAGCCAAGTTTGTGAAAAAGCCTCATAAAAATGTTGTAGTCAGAAATACTGAATTACTTGAACTAATACACACTGACTTGGCTGACTTTCGAAATTGTGAAAGTAGAGGTGGAAAGAGATACTACATCACCTTTGTAGATGATCACTCAAGATACACAAAAATCTATCTGCTTAGATCTAAAAATGAGGCTGAGCAAATGTTCCTAGTATATAAAGCTGAGGTTGAAAATCAGTTAAATAGGAAAATCAAAAGATTAAGGTCTGATAGAGGAGGAGAGTATGGCACTGAATCTCTGCAAAATTTCTGTAAGGAAAACGGAATTATTCATGAGATGACAGCCCCATACTCTCCCCAACAAAACGGAATAGCAGAGAGGAAAAATCGAACCTTAAAAGAAATGATGAATGCCATGCTCATTAGTTCTGGATTGCCTAATTACTTGTGGGGTGAAGCTGTACTCTCTGCTAACCACATCTTGAATAGGATGCCCCATAAAAAATTAGAAAAAACTCCCTATGAGCTATGGAAGGGCTATGCTCCTAACTTAGCATATTTGAAAGTGTGGGGGTGTCTTGCTAAGGTTGCCTTTCCTTCTTTTAAGCGTGAATGTGTTGGACCTCGAACTTTTGATGCTATTTTCATTGGTTATGCAGACAGTAGTTCAGCATATAGGTTTATGCGCTTGAATGACAATTCTATATGTGAATATCGTGATGCTGAATTTTTCGAGCATGTCTATCCCTTAAAGAAAAATGTTTTGCCTGATATTGATCAATCGGTTTCTAGAAATGCATCTAGTTCTATTCCTGCAGTAACTCATGAAAAGACAATTGAATCTAATCAAATTAGAAGGAGTAAAAGAGCTAGAATAGAAACTAGTTATGGTCCAAACTTTGTAACTTCCTTTCTATCTGAACTTAAAGAGGTAAACAAAATAAATGAAACCTTTGTATGTGCTCATATGATAGAGGATGACCCCAAAAGTTATGAAGAAGCTATGAATTCTATTGATGCTAACTTTTGGAAAGATGCAGTTAAGAGCGAGTTGGAATCCATCATGACCAATGGAACGTGGGAAATTGTGGACTTACCTAAAGGTAGTAAACCTATTGGATGTAAGTGGATCTTCAAGAAAAAATTAAAAACTGATGGATCCATAGAACGGTATAAAGCAAGGTTGGTTATCAAAGGATTTACTCAAAAATATGGGATAGATTATTTTGACACCTACTCACCTGTGACTAAAATCGCCACTATCCGTATTTTAATTGCTTTAGCATCATCTTATGATTTGCTTGTACATCAGATGGATGTAAAAACAGCTTTTCTAAATGGCGATTTGGAAGAAGAGATATATATGCAACAACCCCCTGGTTTTGTTGTTCCTGGATCAGAGGATAAGGTGTGTGTAGACTTAAGAAGTCATTATACGGTCTGAAGCAAGCCCCGAAGCAGTGGTATGAAAAATTTCACAAGACTATTCTTAGTTTTGGCTTTGCTGTGAATGGATCAGATGCATGTGTATACTCTAAAATGATTCAGACAAAGTGTGTGATTATATGCTTATATGTAGATGACATGCTTATTCTTGGTACACACTTAGATGTCATAAATCAGACTAAAGACTTCTTGTCATCAAAATTTGAGATGAAAGACTTAGGAGAAGTTGATGTGATTTTAGGTGTTAAGGTGATTAAATCAAAAGATGGATTTCAGTTGACACAAGCACATTATGTTGAGAAAATTCTGAAGAAATTTGGATCTTTTGATGTCACTCCAGTAAGAACACCTTATGACCCTAGCATACACTTAAAGAAAAATAAAGGGAATAGTGTTTCTCAAGTAGAGTATGCTAAAATTATTGGTAGTCTTATGTTCTTAATGAACTATACTCGACCTGATATAGCTTATGCTGTAAGTAGACTGAGTCGGTACACTCATAATCCTAACAGTGATCATTGGAATGCTCTGAAACGGTTATTGAAATATCTTAAAGGCACCATTGATTTAGGTTTACATTTCAGAAAATTTCCTAATGTGTTAGAAGGTTATTGTGATGCAAATTGGGTGTCTGACAATAAAGAAACGAGATCTACTAGTGGTTATGTTTTTACACTATGTGGTGCAGCTATATCTTGGAAGTCTGCAAAGCAGACTGTAATAGCCCGATCGACCATGGGGTCAGAGTTTATAGCTCTTGACCTAGCCGGGCAAGAGGCCGAGTGGCTAAGGAGTTTAATGGGAGACATTCCATTGTGGGGGAAACCAACACCTCCTATATTATTACATTGTGACTCACAGGCAGCCATATGTGTGGCAAAAAGTAGTGTCTACAATGGAAAGAAAAGGCATATACGCATTCGACATGAGTGTGTAAGACAATTGATTCGTAATGGTGTACTTACAATGGAGTACATAAGGTCTGAAAGAAACCTTGCAGATCCTTTAACCAAAGGATTAAACAGAAAACTAGTTCTGGAATCGTCGAGGGGAATGGTCTGTAATGAGGCAGACTTGATAAAGTCACCTACGTGAGTATAGATTGGTAATCTCTTGAAAAGTTGAGAACAGTTTTCATGAATCTTACTCATGAGCAGCCCAAGTAAATGAGTCTTAATAAGACTCCAATGCGGGTTCACGAGATATACTGGTGACATGTGTGTTCTTGAGTTCCGTTCTTGATAATGTCAATGAGTTCAAGACTTAGTTCACTCATATGACTTTAGAATATTCTCAAGTTGCACTAAGGCTCAGGTTCAAATCGCAAGATACCTGTACTTATGCATTTCACCTACCCAAACACTCAGGATGGCATGAACTGTGCATTAGTGGGGGATTGTTGGATATCCTTATATATATAATGCACAGTACATGAGGAAAATGAAAGGAGTTTGTACTTAATTCATATATATATTACTTCTTTCATCAAGTTGAAAAATGAACTAGAGCAATGGACTCCACGTGTGTTTACTGGTGTCCAAGTCTTATTGATTTCAAACTCTTTTTGGGCCATTTGAGAGAGTTACAGACTAGTACACCTAATTACTCCTCTGCAATCTCTATTTCTAAAATAAAGTTGATTTCAATTTGTTTGTTTGCTTTAAAACCTAAACCACCACCGAAACTTGAGGGTTAATCCAACTCTCAACTCGGTCTTCCTTTGTTGAGATATTTTTGCTGAAGTGGGTTGATTCGTGGAGAGTATCAGGGATGAGAAAGATCTCTGATTTTCTCCTTTAAATAGGAGACCATGGCAGCCCTCTTCATTTATCAAAAAATCCCATCTTCTTCTCTGTTTCAAAATCAAAACACGCTCTAGTTCTTTCTTGCTGTTCTGAGTACTCGTGAGCCCTAGCCTCTCCTACTGGTGTGCACTAGTTCGAGTGGTGCTGCGACAACCTTGGGGGACAAGCGCCGTTATCAAATTTGCACCGGAGTCGAGGCGTTCTTGTTTCTAAGGCAGTGGGTTTGTCCACGACGCAGCAATACGCAACATCTATATCATTAAATCATCTGGCCCACATTCGTTTCCATTTATGCACTAATCTTTTGCCCTGCAGTGTTTCAGTTAATCAGATCAACAGGGTCCAATAAGCCTACTGCTCTCAAACCGCCGGACAGGGCCCTTTCGGGCAGTTCTTCCAGTTCTCGCGGACAAGATGATTGTAGACATGCTTCCGATGGAGGCGGATTTTCAACCACTGCTATGTCGGGCCAAGATGCCCACAAGAACTTATGATGCCCTTAAAAGATTTACTGAATCTGTTATTGCGTTTGCATTAAGGAATAATTCCATGTCTTCTCCGATCTTTGGTCACCTTACTCGTTCATTGTTTCCTATGAAGAACATCAGTATTGGGGTGTGAAACTTCGTGGGCCCATAGGGACAATCACAGACTGGACTGGGGGTGCGCACAACACAAGCGCATATGCGCATTAGGCCCAATAGATAAGCCACACGGAGTTCCACCCTAAAACCAATTGGCAATAGGGGGAGTAATCCATTAGCTTATATAGTGGACAATCTTTATAACTCAAACCCGATGTGAGAATCCTTTCTAACAAGGGGCGGGATCCCTTGGTTTTGTGGCTGCCGTTCATGAACTCATTCGTCGTTACGATCCTTCTGTTATTGCTCTCGTTGAAACCCGTATTAGCGGGGTGAGAGTTGATCAAGTTTGTCGCAACATCGGGTTTGATGGAATGCTCACGGTTGACGCACATGGTTTTGCTGGAGGAATTTGGCTACTATGGCGTACTGCTGAAGTTATAGTTGCTCCAATTTCACTCAACCCACAACACATTACAGTTGAAATCTCACGCAGAGGTGAGATCCCTTGGCTTCTCTCTGCAATTTATGCTTCCCCTATCTCAAGTCGACGACTTGCTCTCTGGGAAGATCTGGGTGCTTTTGCTCGAGCCAATAATAAACCTTGGTTACTTGTCGGGGATTTCAATGCTACTCTTACAACGTCTGAAAGAACATATGACTCCAGGGAAATGAGCAGAGCTTCTGAACAGTTTTCGGACTGGATGGATGATAATCACCTCATTGACCTTTGCTTTTCTGGTCCACAGTATGTCAGTATACCTGGTCGAGGGGCGTTACGATGAGCACCTATAAAGCTAGTCGCCTCGATCGTTCTCTTGCTACTGATTTGTGGCGTCTACGTTTTCCCGAGGCAGTTGTACAACATGTCTCAGCAACATCCTCAGACCATTCCCCTCTGCTCCTACAGCTTGAGCATGCTCCAACGGCTTCCCCGTGTTCAAGGCCTTACCGTGTTCAAGCTGCTTGGTTGTTACATGAGGGTTTCAAGGATTTTCTTTCCTCTGTTTGGCAGCCAACTGGGTCTTTTGAAACTAATATCAAGCAACTGTCCAAAGCTCTACGTACCTAGAACCGTAGAGTCTTCAGAAATATTTTTTTACAGGAAACGAAAATTGTGGGCTTGTATTGCTGGTATTCAACGGAAAAAGGTTGTTTGTCCCTCTCAGTTTTTGCTTGATTTGGAATATTCGTTGAATCGAGAGTTAGAAGAAGTACTTAACCAAGAACAAGCCTTGTGGTTCCAAAAATCACGGACCAAGTTCTTGGCTGATGGCGATCGGAACACGCGATACTATCACCTTTCGACGGTTGTCCGGCGTCGTCAGAGTAAAGTTGTGGCGCTACAGAATCAGGCCGGGGACTGGATATCTGAGGCTTCCTGTGTTGAACAGATGGTTCTGCAGTTTTTCTCCTCATTGTACATAGCTGATCCAAGTGCTGCTCATACTAGCGTGCCTCAGCTCTCAGCTGGGTTCCCGATTCTTGAGTCTGAAATTTTGACTGATTTAGCTCGACCTTTTGAAGCAGGAGAAGTCTTTCAGGCAATTAAGATGATGGGTCCGTATAAAGCGCCGGGCCCAGATGGATATCCGACGATTTTTTATCAACAGAACTGGTCGACAGTCGGACCTCAGCTGACGACTCTAGTTCTTGGCTTAGTGAATGACGGTGTTTTGCCAGCAGGTCTGAACGACGCACTCATGGTCCTCATTCCTAAAGTTAATCCACCGTCATCGCCTGTACACTTCCGGCCCATTTTGCTTCTAAACGTGGCATTTAAAGTCTCCACGAAAATGATTGTCACCCGACTCAAACCGGCTCTGCCTCTTCTTATCTCTCCAGCTCAAGCGAGTTTTATTTCGGGCCGTCAAATTATTGACAACGTTGTGATAGTGCAGGAAGTCTTACATACGATGGCTGATAGTAATGGGTCTACGCGCTGGATGATCTTGAAAATCGACCTCGCCAAAGCTTATGATCATGTTAAATGGTCTTTTCTCCAAGAAATGCTGGTTCGCTCTCAGTTTCCAGCACATTTAATTGATTTGATTATGAAATGCCAGTCTACTGGGGATATGGAGATGCTTTGGAACGGGTCGAAGGCAGGAAAGTTTACACCATCCCGAGGAGTGCGTCAAGGTGATCCGCTCTCACCTTATTTGTTTGTCCCCTGTATGGAGTATCTCTCCCATTTGATCCAGGCAGCTGTTAATGATGGGCGATGGCTTCCGATTGATCTAGGCGGGGTTCAACTCTCTCATTTATTTTTTGCTGATGATTTGATCTTATTTGCGGAGGCAAACTCTCAACAAGCTGATGTTATCCGGGACTGTCTTGATCGGTTTTGTTCGGCGTCGGGCGAACAGGTAAACTACTCAAAGAGTAGCATGATTTTCTCCCTCAAAGTTCAGGAGGCTGTCAGAGGATCGATCAGCTCGTCTTTGTCTATTCCGGTTTCTGCAGATTTTGGAACTTACTTAGGAGTTCCGATTGCTTGTGGTAGAATGGAGACTGCACGTTAGCCAAACACGCTCCTTCGTCTGCAGAAAAAAGGAAACCTCATTTGCTGCGATGGGAAGTGGTTACACGTCCTAAATCACTTGGTGGCTTGGGTCTTCGAGATATGAGAGATTCCAATGTCGTCTCTCTTGTTAAATTGGCTTGGCAAACTCTGAAAGAACCGGAATCCCTTTGGAGCCGAGTCATCCGTGGAAAATACTGTCATGGTAGATGTGATGTCGATATGTTCACCCATCGTGATCACTCTTCACCTCTTTGGAAAGGAGTTCTTCATGGCTGGGATTTAGCGACTAAGGGTATAAAGGCGTCGGTAGGGAATGGACGAACAACCCTTTTTGGGGATCATTCATGGTTGCTGAATGAACCTCTAATTAACCATGCCACGGGTGTGATTCGAGACCCCCTTCTTGGTGCAACTGTAGCTGAACTTTGGACGGATGTCGGCTGGGATTGGTCTCAACTTAATACTCTACTTCCTCTTGAGATGCGTCTGAGGTTGGCTTCTATTCAGCTACTGAATTCTGATGCAGCTCCAGACAGATTCACTTGGCATTGCACTTCCTCGGGTGACTTCTCTTCCAGATCTGCGCTGCGTTTGCATCGTCAGGACTCGCCACTGTTATATGATTCTCTTTGGAAGAAGATATGGAAAGCGCCTGTGCAGCAACGAGTGTGGAACTTCTTATTTTTGACTGCTCATAATTCGATTCTCTGCAATCAAACTAGGTTTGACCGACACTTTGCTGAATCGCCTAATTGTCCACGATGCCAGGAACCCGAAACAACTCTACATACTCTTCGCGACGGCTCAGTCATTCGTAATGTTTGGCTTGCCCTTTCTGGCAACAATGTCCTGTCAGGTTTCTTCACCTGTATGAACATAAAGGAGTGGATTCGTATGAACATCACGAAAGACGATACGTGGAGTTCTATTTTTGGTTTCATGTTGTGGCATTCTTGGAAATGCAGGAACAATCTTATTTTTTCACAGCGGGATGATTCGTCGCGGCTTTCTACAATTGTGACGCGCTTGGTTGATGCTTTCTCAGTATCCAGAGGGATGAATTTGGTTCCCCAGCCCTCTTCTGACTCCTCTGCAGCTACTGTCAACCATAGAAGCAAATGGTCACGACCTCCTAGCCTTTGGTACAAGTTGAATGTTGATGTTGTGTCCAAGGGTAATCCGGTCCTTAGTGGAGGAGGAGGTGTGCTACGTGATGGTGAAGGTATCTTCCACCGAGCCTTTACTTTCAGGTGTGGATTCTGTGGAGCCTTAACTGCTGAATTATGGGCGATCCTGAGGGGGCTGGAATTTGGTGCTGCATTCCAGATCCCAATGCTGCAGATTGAGTCAGATTCTCTTCCCGCTTGTTCGCTGATCAACACTTCTTGCTCAGATTCCCACCCGGACTTCTACTTAGTTCAACAATGTCGTCAGCTCCTCCGTGTTGCGAATGACAGTGTCCGTCTGCTGCACATTCGTCGCTCAACCAATAAAGTAGCTGATGCTATGGCAAATTTAGCTATTCAGCATGATTCCCTGTTTGTTTCTTTTACTGTTTCTCCTTCCTGCATTGTTTGTCTCATTTCTGACGATATTGTAGCTTCTGATGAAGCAAACACAAATTAATTCTTTTTAATATAGTTACGCAAGGGTCTCGCCCTCTTTCATGACCAAAAAAAAATGTACGCATGTATTAAATAAAGGGTTTTTTTATTGGAAACCAACCGTATGATGTCCTATATTGCTCAAAACCACCCGTATGTTGCAATATTACCGGAAACCACTCTTATGAACCACTCCATCACTCAATAACCACCCCTCTCTAACTTCCGTTAAATATTTATGCCACGTGTCATATTATATTATTATTTTATTCAAAATTACTGAAATCGCCCCTTTAAAATCTTATAATGACATTTTTTCCATGCCTTCAAATTTTGGGTTGTTTATGTAATTTCTGAGAAACAAATCAAAATCCCAAAATTTATCTCTTCTCCAAATCTTAATGAAAAACCCTAAATTCTAAAACTTAACCCAAAAATTCATGACCAAATTGCTCATGTCTGCAATTACAATTAATCCTCATCGTGCATCTTGCATTTTCCATGGACGTTCATCAAAGCTTAGAACCAACAACTAAGAAATCCTCATCGGAATTCCTCAATGCCACTCTTCGCAGTAGCACGAAGGAAAATCTCAGTCCCTCGTTCATCAGATCTTCTCCCTGCGCTGCTACTCCATCCATGTCAGACCTCCTCTTCAATCGAATTCCGTCATCGAAAACCAACCGGAGGTTACAGGCATTGGAAACATCGATTCCGAAATCGAATCGAATGAGAAGGAGATCGGCCGATTTACTCTAAGGCTTGAGTATCTCCGCCTTGAAAAGATGAAGCGAATCTCCTCTAGATAAGCTGCGGCCTTGAAACAAGTTGGAATTTTTTTTTTTGAGTTTTGGAATTTAGGTTTTTTTAGATTTGGGGAAGATGATGAATTTTGAGATTTTGATTACTTTTTCAAAAATTACATAAACAGTCCAAAAATTTAAAGGCATAGATAAAATGTCATTATCAGATTTTAAAGGGGTGATTTCGGTAATTTGGAATAAAAAAATAATATAAAATGACACGTGACATAAATATTTAACGGAAGTTAGAGAGAGGTGGTTGTTGAGTGACGGAGTGGTTCATAAAGGTGATTTCCGATAATATTGCAACATACGGATGGTTTTGAGCAATATAGGGCATCATACCAGTGATTTTCGATAAAAAAACCCCTTAAATAAAATTTTAGGGTGTGTTAAATAAAGACTTTCTAGTTATATTAGCAATAGTGATGGATATTATCAGACATTTTAGTCGATTTATTAAAATTTTGAAATAATATTACCAATCTGTAAAAATTGAAAATGCATTCCACACTCGCAGAAGCAAGCGACAACCGTCTTCCTGTCCCTCATCCATCAACTTTCGCTAACACGGCTCTGATAATTAGCGCAGGGCAACGCCGCTGCTTGTTACGCCGGATTATTCACTTGGAGGTATTAGTGTTCATCTCCATTGGCCTTTTCATTATCAAGAGTTTTGGTGTTTCCAAAATCGTTACCATATTTGTCTTGACTTTGGCCGATTCCTGGTCGAATTTCTGCTTCATTTTGGTCTTAGCTTCAGACAATCTCTTGTATTTATAGTCTGAAATGGAGAATTTTATCTTTTTGGCTTGAATCTAGCTTCTGGGTGAGTAGAAGATTAAGAGTTCCAAGAAGCTAGTCACTAGGGTTAGGTTTTCTTCCATTTCGGCGAGAAATTTGATTTAGGCGCTAACGGGTTGCGTTTTTAATGATGGAGATTTTAGGTTAGAGATAAGTTGGCATCATGAAACTTCGATATGCTATGGTGTGTTCGTCGAATCAGAACAGAAGCATGGAAGCTCATTTTGTACTCAAAAGACAGGGCTTTGATGTCTCATCGTATGGAACTGGACAGCATGTGAAGCTTCCTGGGCCATCTATCAGGGAACCAAATGTTTATGAATTCGGCACTCCTTATAAACATATGTTTGAGGAATTGCGGCGCAAGGACCCTGAATTGTATCCTTCATCAGAGTTTATATTACTATCTGTTGATTTACTACATTCTTACTCTTCACTTTGTTTCTGAATCATGTAGCTATCTCTATTTCTTCTGCATATTTGAAAGCAATCCTTTTCTGTATTGTATTGGATATCATTGTCGCCCTTAACAGCTGAACATATACAAACGAAATGGTATATTGCCTATGCTTAAGCGGAACTTATCTGTCAAATTAGCACCTCAACGCTGGCAAGACAATGCTGCTGATGGTATATTTGATGTGGTATTAACATTTGAGGAAAAGGTTTTTGACTTGGTTATTGAAGGTAAACCAAGATTTCCATTCTATTTATCATTCAAGTATGGTTTTTCTCTTTATTTCTGTCTGTGCTTCTGTTTTTGTTTCTTTTTTCATTATACCTACTCAGCTTATCTCATTGAAAATCAAGAAACTCTTTCTGGTTACACCAATCTGTTGCAAGAACCTATTTTTGTGTAGAACAGTTTGCAAAGATTCAAGTTTAGTTGTCGTAGATAATCATTTAGGGGAAAGTATATTCTTCAATAAGCTTATTGTGAGGCATCATTGGTTTCTACAGACATGAACACTCGAGAGCAGACCCTAATGAAGCCTGTTTTGATAATTAATCTGGAGGTCAAAGATAACCATGAAGAGGCTGCTGCAGGCGCTCGTGTTGCACTTGATATGTGCCAAGAGGTATTTTTTATCCGTCCTTGACATGTCTCGGTTTCCAAGATTAGTTTTTTCCAGCATGTATAAATAACATTGTTTATATTTCATCACAGTTAGAAGAAACTGAATCATGGGTAGACAGTATAGATGACATTGTTTCGGCCTTTGAGAGACAGCAGCATCGCAAGATCATGTACAACATCTCCTTCTATTGACACTCACATCTAAACACATCATTTTGGGAAGGAATTGTCAAGTACGAGTTATAAAGATTGGTGTTCTCTTACTGGTTCGGTGGGTCCTTCATTTGTAACGCTTATGAAGGTATTCAGCTGCTATACAACTAGCCAAACTTTGTACATTTAATCATTTGAAACTGAACCAGAAACTTTTGATTTGGTTGGTTTGGTTTGTACTTCTACTGTGGGTTTAACTGAAAACTGTAGTATGAGATAAGGTTATGTTGACCGTTTTGCAAAACTTTTGAAGCTTGTTCTGAATCACGTAGTATTGTACTGTTAAGGGTAGTTTTGAATTATGATTAAGGATCTTTCACCGTGATCATCGAATTAAGTTGTTATATATACAATGTTGATGGAGAATTAAACTCGTGTCAATGTCATATACCTAACCGGGCAACCCTGATGTTAATTTGATTAAAATTATAACTTGTTTCACGCTATACATGCATGAGAAAATAGAATGTGGTCACAATTAAAGTTGGCCCATTATTTGAAGTGTAGTTAGTTGTCAAAATGGCCCAAAGTTGCTTGGAGTTGTGTTTATGCACGTCTCCACCTTTATATATACATCTCAACGACGACACCTTCAAATTTATTCATATACTATACATACTCCAGTATATTCATCTCCGTAACAAGCTACTCAATCATCTCTTGATCGTCACAAATATTAATAGAGAAATGGAGTTGGAAAGCATTCTAAAGTTTCTTGAGAATAAGACCCTTTTGGTTACTGGAGCTACTGGTTTCTTGTCAAAAAGTAATGCATGGGAGTGCCCTCTAATATTTAATTTGTGCTCCTAAAGATTT
Organism: Oxyria digyna; assembly: GCA_029168935.1. Taxonomy (NCBI): domain Eukaryota; kingdom Viridiplantae; phylum Streptophyta; class Magnoliopsida; order Caryophyllales; family Polygonaceae; genus Oxyria; species Oxyria digyna. The sequence goes on along the minus strand of JAPVLV010000011.1, from coordinate 29,991,770 downwards.
CGTTGGTTTTCATTAAGATGTTTTCTTCCTTTTGTGTTATTATATATAGTTTTGGTGGAAAAGATACTGAGAACTCAACCAAATTTGAAGAAACTCTACCTTCTGGTAAGAGCAGCAGATATCAAATCAGCCAACCAACGCTTGCAAAATGAGGTTCGTACCTTCAAATTGATCAGTATTATTCTTGCTCATAGTACGATTAAATCATGGAGATCGAACATTCAAGTATAGTTTGAGTAAGAACACAGAATTGTCTGCATGATTTCTACTGTGATTCTGATATGTTACATGCACATTTATTGCAAATCAGCACCTAGTACATATATCCAGCTACCACCAAACCACATGGATGAATTTAGTAGTACTCCGTATATGGTCAACAATCATTTTCTGGGCATCTTTCAAAATTTAATATACTAATGAAAAAGGAAGTGATGATCACGAATGGAATACCATACCGAATTAGCTAGGGGTGATTTTGTTCTTCAAAACACAAACATTGTGGACAAAAAAGCTAGTCTATAACAAACCATCCTGACAGTCTAAGCCCTAAGGTAACATAAACCATGAAACGAACTCAGCCACAAAACCTTCTTTGATGTCATACTAAAGTCGATCTGGTGGACCATAATAGACATTGATCTTGCACATATGTAATTAGGCCCAACACAGAGTTTTTTGTCCTAAAATCTATTGACAATGTTGGAGCCCAGAAGTAATGACCTCGTAACGCAACACTTCGCGAGGTACTGGGGATTAAGTCTTCGAATTACAGCCGATGACCTCTTCCTCAAATCTGGACAAACAACTTATGTGCAATACTCCACTCGATCAAACTTCACTCTTCATCATCTTCTTCCTGGAAACGGGTCTGGTTCTTGAACCTTAGAACACCTGCGCAACCAAACCAAGAGGGGGGAGGCTCCGGATTTGGCTCTCCGACGCCCAAGTCAGTAAATGTGCAATAATGCTACTAAAGATAAAGCCAATTGACACAAAAACAAGAGAGAATAGGGAGAGGAAAGCCTATGAAAAGAAGAACTCAAAACACCATTCCAAGCTTAGCAAGCTCTTTGTCTAAAATATCCAAACCATCTCAGAAATCTCTCATTTCAATATCAAAAGCTCGATTGCAACACCGAGAATCACAATCCAAGTGTTGATCGTCCAAACGCCTCAAGGAGAAGGTTGTTTGGGAGGATTGAAGCTTCAGATTGCTTCAGTGTTTTTGCTCTCGAGAAGAGGAAGGAAAGAAGAATAATTCCGGTAAGTGATGCCCCCCTTTTTCTCTCCATTCGGTTACGTTCTTATACTCTCGCCAGGGGCCCATACGAGTCAATTACCATTTTGCCCCTCCAATACCTGATCTCGTCGGATCCCCTTTTTGGGCTTCGTATGCTTATGGGCCGCTTTCGTTCTTCTGGGCTGACTTTAAGGGCCGTCCTTGGTCGCGTCTTCTGGGCCTAACTCGATTCTCTTTGGGTTTCGCGAGCCCATCGAGAACCGGCTCCAACATCCAGCCCCCCAAGCTTTTATGCTGAATAGCCTAAGGCTTGGGTTTGTCTCCTTGAAGTCGCGTTCTCGATGCGATTCCTTCTTTCGACTTTGTATGATTACATCGCGTATGTGCGTCGCGTGTGTGCCTGCTAGAATTCTCGGAGCGATGTTTCGAATTCGAAAACTTTTACGAATTCCCGCGCTGGGCGCATGTCGTCCACGTGTCGTCTTCTGATTGCATCTTCTTTTTTCGATTTTCCTTTATAAATACTCATCTTCGTCTTCCTCCTCTCAATTAGCCATAAATCTTCTTTGCTCTCTGTAAAACTTCGAATAAAACACTCCGCCGGTGTTCTCCTGCCTTTTCTAGCGTCGTCTTCGTCGCCATTCTCACCCAGTTTCCGATGGCAGGTTAGTCTATCGCTCTTCCTTTTCTTTTCTTCTTCGTAAATGTTTGTTTTAGTTTGATTTTAGGGTTTTCTACAGATTCGACATTCGTGTTCTTCGTACTTGATAGCTGTTGTCAGAGTTTTTGCTCGGGCTCCTTATTTTGATTGATCTCCCTTAGAGATTGCTTGCCTATCGAGTGCTTCCTGTGCCGGATTCCCCTTCAAATCTTTTGTTTTTCGAGACGTTGTCTAGAAAGATACACTCTTTTTGGTCAATTTCGCCATTTCAGACCTTCACAAGATTCTTCGTGTTCTTGGGCCTGGTTCATTTCGATGTCGTTTCAACTTCTCCTTCGATCTTCCGAGTCTCAGTTTTTCCAGGGATTTCTTGTTTGTTCACCTCCCATCGCCTCGCGTTGTTCCCACTCGCGAGTTTCTCTCCTTGTTTTCTCTTTCCTTCCCTGGAAAATTGAATCTTACTTTGCCTATGCTTTCAGGTAGCGACGATTTCTCCGAACATTCAGCTCAAGCTGAGTATTCGGGGCGCACTACGTCTGGCTCCGAGCAGGGCTCTGGTGGTTGCGAGCCTAGTTCGCGTAAACGATCTCGCGTGACCGACAAATCCAAACGGAGTAAGGGGAAGAAGTCCAAGAAATCCAAAACCAGGCTCCCGTCTCGCGTGATTCAGGAGCGAGCCGAGACCGATTATGGTCAATTTGCTCGTTTCTTCTCCCATAAGGGGTCCTTACCCCACATAATAATAGAGAAACCCTTCCTCGCGGATCCGGGCCGAATAAGTATTTTAACGAAGAGAATAAAACACACTCGCACCTTAATTCCTAACACGGCCCATCGCAGCAGCCTTGGCTTTGACGATCTTCGCTATCTCGCTATGCGATACCTTTTCCTGAAGGAACTATTTTCGCCCTTCCCGACCATGAGGGCACTTCTCTTGACCAATACGGGCCCTTCTTCGCTTTAAGCAGGCAATCCTTAGAAGCAGGCTTCCGTCTCCCGTGGACGTCCTTTCAGACTGAAGCGATGGCGGATTTAGGCTTCAGTCCTTCGCAGATGCATCCAAACTTCTGGAGTTCGCTGATCGTATACACCATGCGATGTCAGGATATTGGGATAGTCCCCAATACGCTTCACTATGCTCTTATTAATTCATATAAGAAGAACTCTCGCGAGGATGGGTTTTATACCGCTCAAGCTAAGATTCCTAGTGCCTTTCGATTGCCTTCGAAGATTGACGGGTGGAAAACGTGCTGGTTCTTAGTTCGTCCCCCGCTTGGTTCCGACATCTCTGTTCAAGTTCGTGAGCCTCATGCGAGAAAGGCTCCTTGCTTCTTTCAAAAGGAGACTCGCGATAAATTCATTCGTGATTACAAGGATTATCCTGATAAAGCTGTTCAAAAACGATTTGAGCTGACAATCTCGGATGCCTTACTGGTCGCTAGGGGACTTACCCTTAAAGCCCATGCCAGAGGTTATAGTTCGTGTGTTTGCTCTTAGCGCTTGCATTTTTAGTATGCTTACTTGTGTGGTTGTTTTTGCAGACATTGACATGTTCTCCGATCTCCCAAATTTGGATGGGTTGGTTTTCGACGAGACCGGCTCCCTCACTCTCGCGGGTCCTTCTCACAACATTCCTTTTGCTCCCGGCGTGACTATCGCTTCTCCTCCTCCTGCTGTATTGGAGTCACCGGTTGAGGTCGCGACCACCGTTCCTGAGGAGATCCCTCGGTCCAAGAGACCTCACACTGTTTCAGACAAGGTGAGAGAAAAAACCACTGGGCCGGAGTCGTCACGCGACCGCCCATCTCGCGATAAGGGGAAACAAAAAGTGTTTGAGAGAAGTCGCAAAAGAACGACAGAAGTGGAGTTTGTTTCGTCTCCAGAGCCTACTGATGCTCCTGTCGTGAATCCTACTTTCATTCACGGTTTATCTACCACGCGTGCCTTCTTTGCTTCAATTCCAACTACCTTTCCTCCTGAACCTAGCCTTTATGGGGAAGTCTCGGATAGACCTGGTGGCTTGTCCAAGTTACTCTTTGCAGTAAGTTTTGCGTTTTTATTTACTTCTTGTTTCCTTGGGGTCTTTTTAACCTTGGAGTTGGTCGTTTTGCAGGGGATGAGTATTATTGCGAGTGCCAGTCGGAGGGTGCTCGCGGCTGAGGATAAACTTAAAGAGTTGATGGAGGAGGACTAGTCGATCCGCGATGCTAATAGAGCGGCTAAGTCTCGTCTTATGGGAGAAAAGAAAGCTTTGGAGGTGGAGCTTTCGAAGGCTAATGCGCTATTGGAATCTAAGGACGCGAAGATAAAAGGGCTGGAGGCACAACTTGCGTATGAGAGGTCCACCCACGTCAACATCGTCACTGAATATAGCACGCAAGTGAACGACCTCAGACAAGAGAATGAGAAACTTCACGCGACGATGTCCGAGAGAATTGCTTATGAGAGAAATATGGCAGTGGAAGAGTATTGCGGCGGATACCGTCAACGCGCTCGCGTGGACTTCTACAAGAATGCTGTCAATACGCTTCTCCTTTGCATGGTGAAGGTTCAGATGCGGAAGTACAAAGTCAAAGATTTCCCCTTCAGTGCTCAAGACCTATGTGGTTTTTCCACCGACCTTCCTAAGTATGAGCCCCCGGTGCCGGGAACCTTTATTGATGACGGGGATGCTCCACTCGAGGCTTGGGGTGTAACTCATCTTGCGCCTAAGAAAGGTATCGTTAAAGGTAAGGAGAACCAAGTGCCCAAGCCTCCTCTTCCGAAGATGGCCACTCCGCCTGCGCCCGAAAGCTTGGAATCTGCTCCTCACGCATTGTCGAGTCCTCCATCTATGACCCTCTCTCCTCGTAAGAGAAAGGTATTCGCGCCCGATGCTCTTCTCGACACCATTCAACCCTTCCTGAAGCGTTCATGCTTAGATCAGGCGGGGGGGGGGGGGAGGGGGTCAGGTTCGCGGGCGGTTGACGCTCAGGACGTCGTTGTGGATTTGGAGGCGGATCGCGTAGAGGATACCGAGACTGCTCCTGAGACTATCGCAAAGTGATGCTTATTATTTCCGCTCTTGTCCTATGTTTCAAACTTTCTGACACATGGCCTGGTGGTCTTTCAAACAATATATGTTTTTGGTGCAACTGTTGCGGGCTTAGGCTCTTATGTAATTATACTTTTTAATGCGGCCATGGTGGTCGCGAGCTATATGCTCTTGTGTTTTCTATTTTGGGTTTTATTTATCCGTCTGCCTGTTTTGTTCACATATCTCGCCTCATTCCCCTCTTTTTATGTTTCAGAAAAGTGCAGTAATTTTGCGAAAAATAAAACGTAAGAGATAAGCGTTTCATAACTACGATCCCTCTTATGTAATAAAAGATGAAACTGACGGTGTTACATAAGTTTTTGCGAAACCATCATAAAGTATTGCAAACCATCCTCCTGTTAGCTATCACACGAACTTTCCACGCGAGTCCTGTAAGGTAACGAGAGAGCCATGTACGCATGGTTAGGTTACAAATATTATATGTGTAACTGAGGGGTTTTTACTTTCCGTCTACTTACCTAGTCACTACGTTTGCTCTAGCTGGTGACAGGGCTTCGCGCTTTAGCTCTTTGTTGTTTTTGACACTCGCGAGGGTTGTCCTATATTGGTATGCCCTTTGTGGGTTATTTTTGCGTTTTGATAACACTTCTAGGCATCTGACAAAACGAAGCGTTTTACCTGAGCTCTTATAGTCGTGAAGCCTCAGGACATCTCTTGAGTTTTTCTTCTGAATGGTTGTTGTAGAAAACTTCTTGATTTCTTCCGCGATGTGGGCCTCCTTTAGGTTCATTGCGGAGGACATTAAGCACTGCACATGTAGAGAGGCTTTTAGTACTTGGTCTTTATTCTTTAGATAGTTAAGAACTTTTAAAGGACGTGTGAGTCATGATGTGAATGGAGTTTGCTGGGTGAAGGCCCTTGCCTCTCAGCCCTGCGATCTGCCTTTGCGAGGAAAGTGGGACTTTTCGCCTCCCCCCTATCGCTTTTATCTCACTACGTGGGTTGGTGTGTGTGCACCAGCCCAACGTTCACGTCTTTTCGCGACCTGGTTTTTTTTTTTAGCCCAGCCCAGTGAAGCGGACTCATGGCGGGTGAGCTCGTTGGCGTAAACCCATCCATGCTTTCGCGACCAAGGAGAGTTTTTTAGCTCAACCTTGGAAGCTGGACACGCGACCTGGGGTTTTTTTTTAGCCCAGCCCAGTGAAGCAGACTCATGGCGGGTGAGCTCGTTGGCGTAAACCCGTCCATGCTTTTGCGACCAAGGAGAGTTTTTTAGCTCAACCTTGGAAGCTGGACACACAACCTAGGGGGGGGGGGGGGGGGGTTTAGCCCAGCCCAGTGAAGCGGACTCATGGCGGGTGAGCTCGTTGGCGTAAACCCGTCCATGCTTTCGCGACCAAGGAGAGTTTTTTAGCTCAACCTTGGAAGCTGGACACGCGACCTGGGGTTTTTTTTTAGCCCAGCCCAGTGAAGCGGACTCATGGTGGGTGAGCTCGTTGGCGTAAACCCGTCCATGCTTTCGCGACCAAGGAGAGTTTTTTAGCTCAACCTTGGAAGCTGGACACGCGACCTGGGGTTTTTTTTTTAGCCCAACCCAGTGAAGCGGACTCATGGCGGGTGAGCTCGTTGGCGTAAACCCGTCCATGCTTTCGCGACCAAGGAGAGTTTTTTAGCTCAACCTTGGAAGCTGGACACGCGACCTGGGGGGGTTTTTCAGCCCAGCCCAGTGAGGCGGACTTGATGACTTTTTGTCTTTTGAGTTGAAGCGCTACCTTTTTAGGTAGACGAACATTGGTCGACCAGGCTGTGATACTTATTCTTTGGTAACCCAGACTCGCGTGCTAACGAATTGCTGGTTCCATAACATGTACTTATCATGCCATAGTGATCGACTATTTTAGTGTCTTGAGGTGATAAGAATTGTGATCAGGGATAATAAAAAATTCTGCTAAAATTTGCTAAGCGTACCTGGGTTTTGTGGGAGGACTAGGCGTAGAAGCGACGAAGTCGCATCACGTTCCAAGAGTTGGCAATGTGATTCCCGAAGTGATCCTTGAGACGATATGCCCCGGGTGCGACTTCGCGATCTATAATGTAGGGTCCTTCCCAGTTGGGGTCGAGCTTTCCTCCTTCTGTCTTGCGGAGCACGAGGTCTCCTTTGGCGAACCCCCTTATCTTAATGTGTTTGTTATAATATTTCGCGACGCTGGCTTTGTGATTGGCTGCTCTGATAGTAGCCAGGCCGCGGGTTTCTTCCAACATTTTTTCATCATTGTCGATCGGGTTATACTGAATGATGCGATCTGTGGGCACAATGAACTCGACTGGCACCGTGGCTTCTACTCCATAAGCGAGAGCAAAAGGTGTTTCCCCAATTGCTTTCTTTACTGTGGTTCTGTTTGCCCAGAGTACCAGAGGTAATACTTCGGCCCACTTTCCTTTGGAGCCTTCTAGCCGCCTTTTCAGGTCCATGACAATACTTTTGTTTACAGCCTCGACCTGGCCATTGCAATGTGGGTGAGCGGGTGAGCGACTGACGCAATTCTTAAGGCAATCCCCATGTCACTACACCATGCGAGTAGCTGTGGCGAATTGAATTGTGGTCCTCTGTCGGTTACGATCTCGTGAGGGAGGCCGTATCTGCAGATGATATTCTTCCACAAGAACTTTTTAACTGCCGGGACGATAGTACTCGCGAGAGCCTCAGCTTCGATCCATTTGGTGAAATAATCAACTGCTACAATGATGTACTCCAGTTGACCAGGTGCTTTTGGCTTGAAAGGTCCTAACAGATCTAGTCCCCACATCGCGAAAGGACAGGGGCTAGACATTATCTGTAGCTCTACACCTGGTTGATGGGAAGCTGGAGCAAAATACTGACACGGCTTACAGTTCTGTGATTCGCGTTGTGCGTCTTGATTCATGGTGGGCCAGAAACTCCCTTGTCTTAATGCTTTGTAGACCATAGGTCTCCAACCTGTGTGGGTTCCGCACAACCCCGTGTGCAGCTCTCTTATAAGCACGTCACTGTCTCTCTTTGACAAACACCTGAGCTCGCGTGGCCCATACCCTCTTTTGTAGAGTCTCCCGCGACACATGTAGAAACGTGCAACCATAGAGACAAATTTTCTCATTTCTTTTGGATCCGAGGGTCCGGCTCTGTTTGCAAGATATTGAATTATAGGGGTGCGCCAGTCACTGACTAGCTCATCTATTTCCATCAGCTCCACCTGATTACTAACAACGCTCTTAGACTTTACCAACCAGAAGTACTGGCTCTTTCCATCCTTGAAAATGACAGTAGAATTCCCATCGAGATGTTCCATGTTCGCGTACTGAGCCTGGGAACCTCGCTTCGCGAGCTCATCGGCTCGCTTGTTCTCCTCCCTCGAGATTGCTTCAATCTCGAAATGCCTGAATAATGAAATCAAGGTAGTAGCCCTTGCGTGATATCTGGGGAGATTGCATGTCCGAGCTTCATAGGTCCCCTTAATCTGATTCACAACAATTTGAGAGTCGCAAAGACACTTCACCACGTGAATGCTCGCGTGAATCGCAATTTCCAACCCTGCGATGAGCGCTTCATATTCTGCTTCGTTATTAGTGGCTTTGAATTTTAATGCGATCGCGTGGTCGACCTTGTCCCCGGCTGGGGATGTCAAGACGACCCCCGCCCCGCAACCATTTACATTTACGGCCCCGTCAATGTGCATCACCCACGCGGGATCCTCTGGAGCTATATCATTTCTTTCTAACTCTCTGAAACTTGTCTCAACAATGAAATCAGCCAAAGCTTGCGCTTTGATGGTGGGTCGCGGTCTATAGACTATGTCAAATTCGGGCATCTCAATCACCCACCTTGCGAGCCTTCCGGAGGTTGTTGGTTTACTCATGAAAGATGGGAGTGGTAAATCTGTCAACACCTCGATGGGGTGAGCGTGGAAATAAGGTCGGAGTTTGCGAGCGGCTGTTATCAACGCGAGTACTGCTTTCTCAACGGGTGAATATCTGGTCTCGGCCGACAAGAGTGCTTTACTAACGAAATAGACAGGGACCTGCTGCTCCCTTACCAATACTGCGCTAACAGCACGCGTCCCTGCCGCGAGGTATAGCTGTAAGCCTTCACCAGGCACTGGTGACACAAGTGTTGGGAGTTTAGCCAGATGCTCTTTGAGGCTTATAAACGCCCTTTCGCACTCCTTAGTCCATTCGAAGCTTTTCGGTTTCCTCAATATGTCAAAGAAAGGGAGGTTTCGTTACGCGAGCTTGGCGCAAAATCTCCCGAGGTAGTTAACCTTCCCTACAAACCTTTGGACGTCGTGAGTGGATCTCGGCGGTTGTAGATCTATTACAGCTTGGACCTTGTCCGGATTGACCTCGACGCCGCGTGCGCTGATCTGAAATCCCAGGAATTTGCCTTCGGTGACTCCGAAGACACATTTCTCGGGATTAAGGCTCATCCCGTACCTTCTCAGAGTCTCAAAAACTTCTGTCAGGTCGCGAGCGTGATCTGCCTGCTTCTTGCTTTTAACTACTATATCATCAACATAGGCTTCCACAGTGTCACCCCTTTGCTCGCTAAAGATCATGTCCACTAGCTTCTGGAATGTGGCTCCCGCGTTCTTCAAGCCAAATGGCATTACTTTATAGCATAAGGTTCCCTTGTCTGTTATAAAAGCCGTGTGCCCCGAGTCGGCTGGATTCATCATGACCTGGTTGTACCCCGAGTACGCGTCCAAAAAACTCACAGCTTTGTGACCCGCGGTGGAGTCCACTAACTGGTCGATAGAAGGTAACGGGTAGCTGTCTTTGGGGCATGTCTTATTGAGACTAGTGAAATCTACGCACATGCGCCATTTTCCTGTCCCTTTAGGATTTTTCTCCACCATCACTACATTTGACAACCATGTTGGGTATTGTACTGGCTTAACAAAACCCTGCTTTTAACAACTTCGCGAGTTCAACAGCAGCGGCCGCGTTCTTTGGTCCTGCTTGCTTTCGCTTTTTCTGCCTACGCGGCTTAATCTCTGGACTGATGTTCAGGGAGTGAGTCATTACGCTCACAGGAATCCCCTTCAAATTCCACACGAATACATACCGGGAGCGGGCGAGCAAGGTCTCAATATCTTGCACAACTTTCTGGTCCAGTCTTCCTCCTACATAGAGCTTCTCCTCTTTGTTGAGGAATGGAGTGATCGTCTGCTTTTCAAACCCATCAAAATGTGGTTTGTGCCCCTCTTCTTCTTCTCCAGTATCTCGCGACCTCGGAGAGGCACGTACCTCCAACTCGGCTTCCCCAATCACGTGAGGCAACCTTGGAATAAATAACTGGTTGGCGAACAAGGCCTTGGCGCTGCCCTTTTCGGATGATGCGTAGCAGATGCTGCTCTCCTCTTTGTTTCCCCTCGCGACTCCTACTCCTGACGACGTTGAGAACTTAAGGCAAAAGTGACAGATTGACACGACTGCTTCGAACTTGCACAGAGTCTCGCGTCCCAGTATCGCGTTGTAGGAGGATGTAATCGGGATTACCACAAAGTCTATCTTTTCTGATCTTCTTGACCCAGTTTCTTCACCCAGGGCCTTCACTCTGTCACCCGCGAAGCCTACTAGCGTGGTTTTAGTAGGCTTGAGCGTAGACTGATCAATGCCCATTTTCTCGAACGCGTCCCAGTAGAGTATATCGGCCGAGCTCCCCATGTCAACAAGAATTCTTTTCACAAGTTTGGTTCCAATTTGAGCATGAATGACTAGCGGGTCAGCGGCCTCGACGGCCCAGGTATCTACCTCCTTGTCGCTGAAGACAAGTGTGTAAGGCTCAGATTGCGGTCTCGCGATGCTATAAACTGGTTTTCCCTGAGGCTTGGGTGCGTTGTTTATGAGCCTTTTCTCTCGCTTGCCGAGGGGAACGGGTTCATGGCGGCCTGCGATTGTTCCTACATGGCCATCCAGGCGAGGGAAGTTCTGGTTTGGGTGGCGATTGGGGCCCTGATTCTGGTCATTCCTCGCGGGGGTTTGTTGCCTTACTTCATTCTGATTCCTACCTCCAACTCTACCTCTTGCCCCCCCCCTCTTGGGTTGCCGCGACCCCTGTTACCATTTCCTCTCTGAGCAGTCAAGACTTCATATTCTCTCGGGTGGTGAGGTCGAGACCTGCATTCTTCTGTATGGTGAGTATCCACCCTGTGGTACTCACACCACATTGCTGGCGTGTTGCGACCACGGCCGCGATCCCCCCCTTTGACCCTCGCGACGGTTATCCTGCTCGGCTACGAAATTATGCGAGTGAAACTGATTCTGATCGTGATTCTGGCCCCTGAACTGTTTCTGACCCTGATCTTGAATCTGTAAACCGGGCGCTCGCGAGTCGATCTGTTCCTTTCCCTGATTACCCTGATGGCGCTTGTTACCCCAGTTCTGGTTGTCTTTCTTTTGACCCTGAGCAGACTTACTCTGATTGTTTCCTTTCGACGCGGAACCTGAGTGTGTTTCCACATTAATTTCTGTATACACTCTCTCGAGCATGCCCTGGTAATCTAAATCTTTCTTGCGGTATAAGTACTGCTTGAAGGAGCTTCCATCTGTGAGATCGTCCAGGAATGCGACCCGAGCAGTTTTGTCATGAAAATCTTCGACCTCTAAGATCTTTTCTGAGAACCTCTTGACATAACCCTCTAGCGACTCGTTTGGTCCTTGTTTGACACCCACTACTTCTTACATAGTCACTTTTCCTTTCTTTGAGGATCCAAAGTGCAATAAGAAACTCCTTTCTAGATCAGCGAAAGAATGGATACTCCCTGATGGTTGGTTAAGCATCCAGGTCATGGCGGGACCCGCGAGGGTACCTGGGAAGCCTTTGCACATCGTGGCTCCATCAGGGCACCTCACGAGCATAGCATATTTGTAGCGTGCCAGGTGCTCGCTGGGATCTTCTTTGCCGTTGTATTCTTTGATAACAGGGAATCTGAAATCAGGTAGAGGAACTGACCTGACTATGTGGTCCGCGAAAGCAGCCGGGCCGAATAAGGCTGACGGATTAACGCATGGATAGGCCTCGTAAGCCTATCGTGGATAGGCTGTCTGGTTGTAATAAGGTTCCCCCTCATACTGGTAGCGAGAAGGCCCTCGCTCGGCTCGAATCCCATATCCCCTCGTCTCGGTTCTTCCCCTGTTAGATTGGTTCTCTATGTAGCTCGCGGGAGCTTGATTCAAATCAAACCTACTAGGGTGACTAGCCCTCTCGCGTCTTTTGACCTCGGGTCTACGCGATACTGAGATCCTGTCGTCGGGTATGTGCTCAACACTCTCCTCTGCGACAGGCTGCTCCCGATCACCCTGACTCTGCTCTTGCTCGCGGGCCTCAGCCCTTGGTTGCTCTTGGTTTTGACCCCCGCCCATGTTTTGTCCCAACGCTTGAAGGAATGCGCGATACTGAACCAGCGCGGGTCCTACCAGAACAATCTCTTCTTCGTCTACGCGTGGAAGGGGTGCCCGCAAGTTGTTTACCTCTTGCTGCGTTCTCGTCTGGAGAGGGGTGTTGTTAACGGCACCACTTCCCTCACCACCAGTATTCATCTTCAGTCTGTCGGCTAAATATCAAAAACACGCGGAACTTTGTAGTAAGCCCTACTTGCGCGAGGAGGTCCCCACGGTCGGCGCCAGTGTTGGAGCCCAGAAGTTATGACCTCGCGACGCAACACTTCGCGAGGTACTGGGGATTAAGTCTTCGAATTACAGCCGAGGACCTCTTCCGCAAATCTGGACAAACAACTTATGTGCAATACTCCACTCGATCAAACTTCACTCTTCATCATCTTCTTCCTGGAAACGGGTCTGGTTCTTGAACCTTAGAACACCTGCGCAACCAAACCAAGAGGGGGGAGGCTCCGAATTTGGCTCTCCGACGCCCAAGTTAGTAAATGTGCAATAATGCTACTAAAGATAAAGCCAATTGACACAAAAACAAGAGAGAATAGGGAGAAGAAAGCCTATGAAGAGAAGAACTCAAAACACCATTCCAAGCTTAGCAAGCTCTTTGTCTAAAATATCCAAACCATCTCAGAAATCTCTCATTTCAATATCAAAAGCTCGATTGCAACACCGAGAATCACAATCCAAGTGTTGATCGTCCAAACGCCTCAAGGAGAAGGTCGTTTGGGAGGATTGAAGCTCCGGATTGCTTCAGTGTTTTTTCTCTCGAGAAGAGGAAGGAAAGGAGAATAATTCCAGTAAGTGATGCCCCCCTTTTTCTCTCCATTCGGTTACGTTCTTATACTCTCGCCAGGGGCCCACGCGAGTCAATTACCATTTTGCCCCTCCAATACCTGATCTCGTCGGATCCCCTTTTTGGGCTTCGTATGCTTATGGGCCGCTTTCGTTCTTCTAGGCTGACTTTAAGGGCCGTCCTTGGTCGCGTCTTCTGGGCCTAACTCGATTCTCTTTGGGTTTCGCGAGCCCATCGAGAACCGGCTCCAACAGACAATAAAAGAGGTAATCCATTAGGTTATATATATATATACTAGACTAGCTTAATTTTTATTTCTAGGACAATCTCTAAATAACGATGATTAAGAATCAGATTATAGGGAAAGAATTGTTTAAAGTTGTGAAGGAAAAGATGGGAGAAAATTTTGAGTGCTTCATAGCAGAGAAGGTGAAGATGGTGGCAGGTGATGTTGCTTACCAGGATTTTAACATAAAAGAAGCTTCTTTGAAAGATGACATGTTCAAAAATTTGGACGTGATCATAAATTTAGCTGCCAATACCAACTTTGATGAGAGGTATGTATTATATATAATCAACCAATTCTGAATGTAATTTTTGAAGCCTCAACTTCTAGTACATCAATAAACTTAATTTTTTAGGTATGATGTTTTTTTGTTTCTCAACACTTTTGGAACAAAGAATATTTTGGACTTTGCCAAGAAATGTATCAACCTAAAGGCTCTTGTCCATGTATCAACTGTTACGCGGGTGCTTTAACTTCTTCAACAAATTCAAACATTAATGTTTTTAGGCAATGGCTATATGCACGCGAATCGATGCATATATGCACGCGATTCTGTGCGCGCAACTTATGCGCACGCATCTGTGCGCAGTTCTTATGCGCATACGTGTTTTACGGGGTATTACGGGTACTTTTCGTAAATTTTCAGAGTCTGTAACACCTTGTGCGCCTAACTACTGCGCACAGGTTGAGAATCTGTGCGCCGTGTTTCTGCGCACTCTTCAAACATAGTAGCCGTTGAAATTTTTGAAAAAAGTAGCCGTTAAATGTAAAACTGTGCGCTGAGGTTCTGCGCACAGGTGCTTTAGGGTTTGTGTTTGTGCGCGGATGGTTAGCGCACGGGTCTTTACAGTTTCATTTGGACCACAACGGTCATAAATGTGCCTATATAAAGCCACAATCTCTTCGTTTCCAACAAATTCATTCAACACCTCTTCGTTTTCCAACAAATTCATTCAAAATGTATCGTCGTAATCAAAACTCTCGTATGTTAGAGTTGATTAATCAAAGTTGTGAAGATAGTGATGAAGAACACGATTGGGATAGCGGATCACAAGAAGAGGAAGACGACCCGAACGACGACGAATGGTTGGATGGTTTCTTAGAAGACGAAGAGTTCGGCGACTGGGATCCGAGTGGTGAATTTGTGGTTAGTATAATATGTTATAATTTGAAACATATGGTAGCGTAATTAGTTTCAAATTAGTTTCATATGCTAGAATAATTAGTTTCATATGCTAGAATAATTAGTTTCATATGCTAGCCTAATTAGTTTCATATGATAGCCTAATTAGTTTCATATGATATCCTAATTAGTTTAAAGTAATGATTCGTATTTTGCCTTGTTATTTTGGTAGTAGTGTAATTGTCGCTCTACAATTACGTATAGGGGAAAGATTATTCGGATTATTTTAGAACCGCACAATATTGGGATACTCCGCAAGAATTGTACGAGTGGGCGAGAGATAGAGGAAAGGAGTTAGTGATAGCTTTGGTAACGCGTAATTCAAGTCCGTACCAAATAAGTATTGTGTGCGATAGATTTGGAAAACCAAGATCTGGGAGGCCAAAGGTGAACAAAGAGAATCCAGAGTTGGCTGTTCCTAGGCTTAGAAAGTCGAAGTCGAAGAAGTGTGAGTGTAGATTTCAGCTACTAGCAGTGCGAAAGAAAAACATTCCCGGGGTCGCAGGAGAAAAATGGATTTTAGGTGTGATAGAAGGTCGGCATAACCATGTGCTACTTGCTAGTTTTCATGGGAATGCATTCATGGGTCGAATGACGGAGGAGCAAGAGCTTTGTGCTAGGCGGTGGGGAGATGGAACTGGACGCAAGACGCCAAAAGAAATTATCTCTAAATTGAGGGAGAAGTACCCTGGTAATGTTACTTCAAGGAGACAAGTTGCAAACTTTTTGCAGAAGGTGAATTACGAAGATCGCGGAGAGCTAAACGTGACACAGTGGTCGCTTAAGTTTTTGCGAGACCACGACTACGTAGTTCACCCACATAGAGACACGACAAACGGAGAGGTTGGAATATTATTCTTTGCTAACCAAGAGTCGTTGCGTTTGTTGAAGAAGTACCCGTACGTGGTAATTATCGATGCGACGTACAAGACAAACAAGTAAGTCTCTACAATACCTTGGTCGATATTTAGTTCGGATAATGATATATGTTCTGTAGTGATATATGTTAATGTTTCAATAGATATGAAATGCCGCTCGTAGAGATCGTTGGATTCACCAGTACACACAAGACGTTCAACATCGCGTATGCATTCACTAAAGCGGAAAGGATTTATCATTACACATGGATAATGATTCAATTGAAGTCATTATTCATAGATTTGGGAGTGATGCCAACGGCTATAATGACAGATTGCGAAGACGCGCTGATAAAAGGGATAAAGACTGTTTTCGGGAGCGAAGTTCAACATCTGTTGTGTTGGGTGCATATCAAACACAACATTGAGGCACATGCGACGGATGGCAACCAAACGCCCAGTATCCGAGCTAAGTGGTGTATACAATCCTACAGCAGCATCTCCATGGGCGAATGCAGGGTTCGTGACAAAGTGATCACGAAAATGAGGAAAGTATGCCCAGATCCAGCACTACATATAAACAATTACAGATTATTAGTAAAACTACGTGAATAGTTAAGAGTTATTCACCAAGACGTTAACGACAAGATCTTACCCTCAGAAGAATCCCACATGAACCAATGGTTGCCGTCTCGACTCTAGATGCAGACCCTAAATTGCGATACACTAACGCAAGTATGCCGGCTCCCCATGCAATGTCCCCTGTACGATCATGGTTGAGAACAAGCGCCGCGTACTGGACCTTGACACCCTTTGTCGACCTGTCCACCAAGACAGTCGAGCCCAGAAGCAAAAGGAGATACAGAGTGGCAATGTGACTCTCATTCCTGACTGACGCATCAAACAAAACTTCCAACCGAGCATTGAGGGCACCGAAATGAATGCCACCTGAGCTATAACATGCCTTCATGTCATCAGCCTCCTGACCCATAGCGTCCGCAAGCGCCGCATAGATCTGGTCATCTGTCATAGGTGAATTGCAGCTACGACCATGTATACGGACTCTGAGGATCTGCATCACGTCATGTAGGCAGATGGTCATCTCAGCAAATGGCATGTGGAAAGTGTTGGTCTCTGGATGCCACCTCTCCACAAAAGCAGAAATCAATGCAGCATCGATCTGAGACGCTATGCCCACTCGGCGCAGCTCTGTCAGCCCAGAACGCTCAGCAAGCCTGAACCATGTACCCTCCTCAGCTGAAATATGATGCTCATAATCATGAACCTGTGCAGATCTGTACATCACCCTCAGGAGCTTCCTAGCCTAAATAAGTACAGAAAAAAATTTGCGCCCGGTTAGTAAATAAGAAACGTATAACTTATTATAAGCATTCAGATCAATGTTATTGAACATACCGGATCTAACGGAGCCGCCTCATCCCCGTCCCCATCCTCTGGCTCATCCTCTGCCTGAATATCTCCTACTCGTCGTCTCTGCCTGGGACGACGACCACCTCTAACTGGAGCCGCAACCTCCTCACCAACAACCTCCTCAACTGCAGCCCCCTCAGCGACTCCCTCAGCAGCAACACCCTCACCACCAACTCCCTCAGCACCCTCCTGACCTCTCCCTCTCCCTCTCCCTCTACCTCTCCCTCTCCCTCTCCCACCACCTCGGCCTCTGCCTCGGCCTACAACTTCCCCCGCACGGGCACGCTTCCTAACCTGCACCGGGGGCACCAATGGTACATCGGGAGCGGGCCCTGGAAGAGGACCACGCGACCATATCCATCTCGCTATATGCGTCTCATAAGAACACAATAGGTGAGGCGCACGTGGACGACAAATGTCCTGCATCGACTCCCCGAGCCAAGGAAAATATGTCTGTGGGGCATGGTCATCGTCGTCTAAATCTCCCGACACTGGCTCTGAAGATGCGACTGGCTCTGCAGATGCGACCGTAGGAGGAGAAGATGTCGACGTTTCTGCATCTGTCACTGCAGGTAAATCCTGCTCTGTATGCTCTGAACTGCGAGGTAAAGCATCCTGAAATAGAGGTGCGTCCTGGATATCATAGTCATCCGTGGTCACCTGCGCCTGTACTGGTGTGGGCTCGATAGGGTCGAACGCAGTAACATATCGACCAGGATAATCTAAGTCGTCATGGAAATGTGCTCTCTGTCCATCCATCTCCATGTGCGAACCATCTATCTCCTGCTGTTGCAGCTGTGCCTCCTCGTACTCATTCCCTGGCTCACGGCGCTCAGGTGATCCGGTGCTGAAAAATCGTTCGAGGGCCTCGAACGATAATCGCACACCGGCTGCCACATCATGTCGACGTGGAAGCCGTTCCGCTACTGGTGCGGGCATCGTGTTGCCCGTCTGATCCATGACGGCTTGTATAGTCTACATGTTTTTACATTTTTAGTATGACTAATTCATACTAAAATATTCGGAAATAATTTGCAACTTCGTAATCAAATTCAAGTCTTTATATCTACGAAAACTAAATTTTTTAATAGAAATTGTTAGAAATTTAACAATTAAGTCATAACTATTTATGACTGTTAAGTTTCTAATATTTAATTCATAATTACTAAAAAATAAACATCTCAACTAATACGAAATAATAATCACTACTATTACTAAAAAATTACAATTAATACGAATTCATAATAATTCGATTAGGCATTCGATTAATGCATAATAATCTGAAACTTAATCGTAATTATAAAAAAATACGATTAATAAGAATTCTAATATTTAATTCATACAAAACTGAAATTTAATCGTAATTATGAAAAATTACAATTAAATTACAATTAATACGAATTCTAATATTTAATTCATAAAAAACTGAAATTTATTCGTAATTATTACAAAAAACAATTACGAATAAATTTCCACAATTAAATACGATAAATATTTGAAAAAAGCGGGTTTAGAAATTTTATACCGAATAAAGATCGTGCGGTGTCTCCGGAACCCGAGTCGCCGGAATAGTCGCCGGAATAGTCGCCGAAGGAGCATTTGCCGCTGCCAACGCGGCTCGAGTCGCATACCGCCGGCCACCTCCATCCACCAACGCTTCATCGTCGGACAAGGTCGCCGGAGGTGGCTCCGTTCGGACGGAAGTCGCCGGAGGTGTTGGGATTGGGACGAAAGTGGTGTGGTCGGGACCGGAAGAATGAGGGGGTTCAGAATCCATTGACGGAATTGTGTTTAGACGAGGGAAACGGTCGGAAATGGAAAGTATTTGATCGGCGCCGTCGAGCTACAGCAGAAAAGAAAGAAAAAGAAGGAGGAAGAAGAAGAAGTTGCGGCGAGGGTTTAATAGAATGTGTGCGCAGTGCTTCTGCGCACTAATTCTGTGCGCAAAAGTTCAGCGCACACATTCGGGAATCCGAAACGTCGTGCGCTGAACTTTTGCGCATTATATATTATGTGCGTTGTTTTAATGCGCACACATTTGACAGACATCGTCAGAATTTTCAAAATTATCCCGAAAATACCCTTGTGCGCAAGAAAACTGCGCACCAACCTATGCGCATAACATCTGCGCACCAAATCGCGTGCATATAGAGAAAAAGTCGCGTGCATATAGGCGTTTCGTGTTTTTATAGGGAGATATCACTTGCTTTTATAGGGAGATATCACGTGCCTAATGTTTTATAGGGAGATATCACGTGCTTTTATAGGGAGATATCACGTACAAAGCACGTGAACGTTTTGTAACAGAATCAGATGAGAAAACACGTGCAAAGCACGTGCTCATAACTGATTTCTGCTTGTTCACAATCGAGCTGAATTTGCTCTATATATACTCATTGTAATCATTCGTTCTAAATCAGTGAAGGATCTGAGATTGTTCTCTCTTTTTTGTGTTTCAATTCATCATACAAACATGGTATCAGAGCCAGAGCGTTTCGATCGAAACCTTCCGCAATTTCTTTGAGATTTTTCTCATAATTTTCGAGTTCATCTCGCCTTACAGATCTCAGATCTGCCTTCGTTTCAGTTCCTGAGTGTTTCTTGGAGTTGTTCGCATTGTTCAATCACAAATTGTGGTTGAAATTTGATCGATTACAGAAAACCCCCAATTTCTAGGGTTCTTAATCTGTAATTGAATTTCTGGAAAAATGGTGGTCAATTCTGTTCCGATCACCGATCTTAGTGATCCATTGCATCTTTATCCGTCTGATGGTCCAGGAATGTTGTTGGTGTCCAAAGCTTTTGATGGGAAGAGCTTCTTATCATGGAAAAGAGCAGTCTGGGTTGCTCTTAGCGCCAAGAACAAGTTATCCTTTATTGATGGTTCATATCCTCGATCTACAGAGGTCCAAGATCCTTCTCGTCTTCGATTGTGGGATCGCTGTAACAACCTTGTCATTTCTTGGTTGATTGGATCGCTTGAACGCACTATTGCAGATAGTGTTCTATTTGCAACTACAACTAAAGCAATCTGGTCACAGCTTAATTCAAGATATGGTAGAGTCAATGGCGCACAAAAGTTTTCTATTCAGAAAGAAATCTCTTCTCTTGCTCAAGGTACTGATAGTATTTCGAGTTATTTTTCCAAGATAAAATGTCTTTGGGATGAACTTGAGTCCTTGAGATCTATTCCTAGTTGTTCTTGTGGTTCTGCACAAGCAATGCAGGCTCTTGATGATGAGCAAAAGCTTTATCAATTCGTCATGGGATTGAATGATTCATATCATGCTGTTAGGGGCAATATACTTCTCATGTCTCCTATTCTAGATATTGACCAGACCTATTCTCTTCTTATTCAAGAGGAACAACAAAGAGAAATTAGTCCAGTAACTAATTTCAATACAGAAGCAAGCTTTTTCAGTGTCAATGCACAGAAACCAAGCAATTACAAAGGCAAGAATCCTAAGGTGTGTACTCATTGCAAGAGGCCTGGTCACCTGGTTGAGTCGTGCTACAAAATCATAGGCTATCCAAAGGACTTAAAGAAGACAAATGCAACATCAAATGTTGTGGCTGGTTCTGAAAATCTTTCTTTTGGCCTCTCTGCCACAGAGTTGACTTAACTAAAGAATCTTCTTCAGTGCACATCTGGCTCTTCTAAAACTTTTGCTGGTAACTCTCAAGTTTTTGCTACTTCTCTCCTTAGTGCTTCTAAGCATACTGATAGTAGTAAAGTCTGGATCATAGATACTGGAGCATCTGATCATATGTGTCATGATTTATCTTCTTTCATTACTCATAAGAATTTGAGTTCTCCTATTTCAGTGACTCTTCCTAATGGTTCTTCTTTGATAGTCAACTTGGTTGGTTCAATACAGATAACAGCTGAGATTTTGCTTGAAGAGGTTCTATTTGTGCCAGAGTTTAAGTTCAATTTGCTATCTGTCTCTAAACTGGTTGTTCAGATGAAGTGTTTGGCTATATTTTCTGATTCACATTGTTGGTTGCAGGGGCTTGCTCACAGGCCTCTAACTCTTGGTAAGAGATCAAGGAGTCTTTACTTACTTGAACAAACCGGTGAAAACACTCCAACAGAAGCAAATGCAACATCAGTCAATGTTCATAATAAAGCTACTTCAATAAAGGAATACTTAGCATCACACAAAAGGCTGGGTCATCTTCCATACTACAAGCTCAAAGAGATCACTGGAGTTTCTTTGTCCAAAGATGATATACCACCTTGTTATGTGTGTGCACAGAGTAGACAGCATAGGTTACCTTTTCCTAGTAGCTCTATTACTACAACTTCCATTTTTTCTTTAATTCATGTAGATACATGGGGACCATTCAGAGAGACCACCCATGATGGCTTTAGCTATTTCTTGACAATAGTTGATGATTTTCTAGAGCCACTTGGGTTCATCTTCTTAGAGACAAAGCTAGCAGTTTTACTATGATCAAATCCTTTGTATCAATGGTGCACGCTCAGTTTGATGTAAATGTAAAGATCATTAGATCTGATAATGCAATGGAATTAGGTGGCAACAAGTTAGCTTCTGAATTTTATCTTGCTAAAGGCATTATTCATCAAACATCATGTGCTTATACTCCTCAACAGAATGGAGTAGTTGAAAGATAACATAAACATTTGCTTGAAGTTGCTAGGGCTCTTATGTTTGAAGCACATTTACCTCTTATTTTTTTGGGGAGAAGCTATCTTAACTGCAGCTCACTTGATCAATAGATTTCCTTCTAGAGTGCTAGCTGGGAAATCACCTTATGAGATACTATTTTCTAGAACACCTTCTATTACGCACTTGAGAGTCTTTGGTTGTCTGGCTATTGCTTCTACATTAACAGTGGGCAGGCACAAATTTCAAGCTAGAGCAAGGAGATGTTTGTTTATGTCTTTCTTCTCTATAAAGGATTTCTCTACTGCTATATATCCACTTGTTGACTATTCCAAATGGGATGAAAGTTCTATGCCAAATGCTATTATTCTTGAAGTTCAAGACACTACCAATACTGAGCAAACTATTATTGAGCATGTCATCTCTCCTGAAGATAATCCAGAAATCCCTCTCAGAAGATCAACAAGATCAAGACAAGAGCCTACCTATCTCAATGACTTTATTTGTCATAATGCAACTTGCAATAGTGTTTTTTCTACAGAACTTGATCCATCTTCACATATTGTCTTTGAAGATTTATCTAACACTGGTCAAGCCTTTGTATCTCAAGTGTCTTTGTTGACAGAACCTACTTCTTTTGAGAGTGCTAACACATCAGAGGAATGGAGACAAGCTATGAACACAGAGTTAGCTGCCTTGGATGCTACACACACATGGGACATTGTACCTCTCCCACCAGGAAAGAAGCCCATAAGTTCCAAATGGGTCTACAAATTGAAGTATAGGGCAGATGGTTCCTTGGAGAGCCACAAAGCTAGGCTTGTGATTAAAGGATGCACACAAAAGGCTGGAATTGACTTCACAGAGACCTTCTTACCAGTGGTTAAAATGACCACAATAAGAAGTCTAATTGCAGTAGCAGTCAAGAATTCCTGGCCTTTAGCTCAACTAGATGTCAACAATGCCTTCTTACACGGTGATCTTGAAGAAGAAGTGTACATGAAAATCCCACAAGGCATTGATGCTCATCCAGGAATGGCTTGCAGATTGAATAAGTCACTCTATGGCCTCAGACAAGCATCCCGACAGTGGCATTCTAAGCTTTCAGAGGCTTTGTTATCACAAGGATTTGTCCAATCTTCAAATGACCACTCCCTCTTTCACAAAAAGAAGGGATCTTCACAAGTCTTCTTAGCAGTATATGTGGATGACATTTTGTTGACATGCACTGATGAGACAGAAATGAAGAATATCAAAGCCTATTTGGATGGAAGATTCAAGATCAAAGATCTAGGATTTCTCAGCTATTTTTTAGGAATTGAATTCCTAAATTCCTCCAAGGGTATTGTCATGTCCCAGAAGAAGTTCATTCTCGAGGTGTTAAAGGACTTTGATACAGAAGATGCACATATCACCAACAGTCCACTAGATCCTTCAATCAAGTTGTCTAATTCCAAAGGAGTTTTCCTTCCAGATGCTACACCATACAGAAGGTTAGTTGGTAAGTTGAACTTCATTACAAATACAAGACCAGACATCTGTTTTGCAGTGCAACATTTGAGCCAATTCATGCACAGTCCAACAGATATCCATTTCAAAGCTGCATTACACACACTGAGATTCCTCAAGGGTACAATGAATTCAGCCCTTCTCTTGTCTTCTACTCCTGGTCTCAATCTACAAGCCTACTGTGATTCAGATTGGGCAACCTGTGTTTGCACAAGAAGATCTGTAAGTGGTTACTTCATTCTCCTAGGCACATCTCCCATTTCCTGTAAGTCAAAGAAACAAACCACTATTTCTTTGAGTTTAGCAGAGGCAGAGTACAGATCTTTGAGGAGACTGACAGCTGAACTTGCCTGGCTCACAAGATTGCTCAATGAAATTGGTGTTGCAGACATTCATCATGTGCCAATCAATTGTGACTCTCAGGCTGCAATTCACATAGCACGCAACCATGTCTTCCACGAAAGAACAAAACACATAGAAGTTGATTGTCACTATGTGCGTTCTCAGCTCACCAAGGGCCTTGTCACTCTCAGTCATGTTCCTACTCAACACCAATTGGCCGACATATTCACCAAGCCCTTGTCTGGTCCTCACCATAGTTCCATTCTTCCCAAATTGGGACTCTTGCCAGAGCCTCCAATTTGAGGGGGGATATAGGGAGATATCACGTGCAAAGCACGTGAACGTTTTGTAACAGAATCAGATGAGAAAATACGTGCAAAGCACGTGCTCATAACTGATTTCTGCTTGTTCACAATCGAGCTGAATTTGCTCTATATATACTCATTGTAATCATTCGTTCTAAATCAATGAAGGATCTAAGATTGTTCTCTCTTTTCAGTGCTTCAATTCATCATACAAACAGTTTTGATTTTGATCTAAATTTCCTTATTGATCACAAATGAATTCAGCATATGTGTCGGGCGAAAGAGGAGGATTGATACTAGAAAAGGCATGCAAGATGGGGGAAACGTTGAACGACACACACGATCTGGACATTGAAGAGGAAAAGAGGGTTGTGGAGAGTAAACTAATTGAGCTGCAACAAGGAGGAGCTGATCCTCAAACAATCAAATTTGCTATGAAGGATCTTGGTCTTGAGAGGTATAAAAAGTATAAATTTACAGTTTTCTTATAACAAAAGTTATAACTCACGACAAATTCCAATCAAAATGTAGGTGTTAGAATGACAACATGAATTGACAGGTGATATATAACCATAACATATACAGATACAATTAATAATATTAATGTTGTTCGTCTTCTCACCTACTAGCTTGCAAGCTGCAAGTGTAAACAAACCTCTACTAAATACTGTACTAATAGAGGATCTACTAACACAGTAACACGTTTCATCAATCCATCTCTGAAACACTGATTTGTGAACTATTTTCTGTGTGTAACATTAATCAATTAATGTGATTGAAAACCCTAATGTATATGACACTCTATAACTGATTAATCCTAGGGCAAGGAAATATGGATGGCCAAACACATATGTGTTCACTAAGGCACTTGGTGAAATGCTAATAACGGAGCACAAACAACGCCTTCCTCTCGTGATTGTCACTAGTACAATCAAGGAACCCTTTCCTGGTTGGGTTGAAGGCATCAGGTAACAAAATTTAATTAATGTGATCAACATGTATCAACTTATCAATTAATTACATAAATAATGATCTAATGAAGTTATAATCTTTTCTTAATAAACAGGACGGCTGATAGTGTAGCACTCGCATATGGCAAAGGGAGATTGCCATTCTTCACGGGCAATCCAGAGTCTGTGCTTGATGTGGTAACTAATTTAAATTTTGATTCAAAATATTTGTATCATAGTAATGTATGTTCATATATATTGTATTACTTGTATAGATACCAAGGGATATGGTGGTGAATGCAACTCTAGTAGCAATGGTTGCGCACACGAGCCAACCAGACGAAATCGGTATTTATCATGTAGGCTCGTCTTTAAGGAATCCTATGAAATCAGCTACATTTCACAAAGCAGCTTATTGTTACTTCTCAAAGAATCCATACATTGATAACGAGGGCAAGCCTGTTATAGTCAACCCTTTTAAAGTTCTCGGTTCAGTGGAAAGCTTTAACAGATATGTTTACATTCATTACTTGCTACCATTAAAGGTTAGAAAATGAAATTGCTAGCTTTAATTTACACTAATAATCTTATAATCTTACTCTTCTGCTATGCCTGCAGGGACTCAATTTAGTGAACAGAGCATCATGCCAATACTTTGAAGGGACATACACTGCCCTAAAGAGAAAGATAAACCGAGTGACGAGGTTGTTCGACACCTACAAACCCTACTTGTTTTTCAACGGCATGTAAGTTTTTCATGTCAGGCTAACTCTCTAGGAAAATTGACTAGTTTTTCTTACATAATATATGTGAGATATATAATTTGCAGTTATGATGATATGAATACCGAGAAGCTGAGGTTGCGAGCAAGAGAGGGAAGGGTCGAATGCGACGTCTTCTACTTCGATCTGATGGGCATTAACTGGGAAGACTACTTTGTGCACACACATTTTCCTGGGTTTGTCAAATATGTGCTCAAATGAGAAATGCTTTAGATGTTTTTTTTACCATTTTTCAATTACTTTATGTCATTGTTGACATCAGGACTATTACCACGTCTTAAGGCATAAATTACTTTAATCTTGAAGCATTGGTTCTATACTTCTATGTCGTCCACCATTTATGATCTGATTATGAGAAGAAGGCATTCATAAAATTTGATTTCCTGTCAATTTTTATCATTCTATCAGGAGCTTTCCTACAGCCCAAAAAAAACCATTTATGCATGTGGAAGTGACGAAAACAGAAAAACAAGACCTGTAAGAAAGTTAAATATTTTGGATGGTTAATTATAAATAGCCTGATAACGGGTATTTACCTCCAAATTTCGACAAATAACAGGTAATCTCCACGGACCAATGGGCCTTTAATGAGAGTTCTGGACCAAATATCTAGGCCCATAAAAAAGTTACAGTCATGGGCTATTATGAGTCTTTTAGATGAATCATAATAACTTGAAATGGAATGAAGATTGTTATTATCTCGAGCTCAAGGATGAATGAATCCAATGATTCCAATCTTCATATCAAGCACAAGCGCGTTGGCATCTTGACTGGCGTATAACGTGTCAGTATGTAAGAACACACGTTACCTTTTCTTGTATAATATATTCTTGTGTAGAGAAGACTTCTCATAAAAAACAAACCACTTACAAAAGAAAAGAGTTGTAATGGAAAATTTCGTATAAATTGGTCATAAAAGTAGCCCAACTACATAATTTGGTAAGTAGGATGTTGTTAAGCAAGCCACCGGCTTTATTTGATTGCAAGAGCAGGTACAAATGAATTCAATCATGCACGGTGTCGAGAATGTCATATCTTGTATGTTATCGAGCACATGATTTTTTTAGCTATGTATATATATAGTGTATAAATTTGAATACCGACTCCTTTCACATTTATAAATGGAGAATTAATGTATTCATAAGTTTTTAAAATTGGCTCATTCATTAGTTAGGTGTGTTGTGAGTTTTATTGTTGGCCCATTGTTGCTTGGATCAGTGTTTAATAAGCACTCGTTTACTCTACCTCTATAGTCTATATATAATCCTTCAAATTCCTCTAAATATATATGCATAGTGTTTTCAGCTCCTTAACAATCTACTCATTCTTCTCTCAGTTGTTTTAATTCATTCACAAACTGAATAGAGAAATGGAGTTGGAAAGCATCCTAGATTTTCTTGAGGATAAGACCCTTTTGGTAACTGGAGCTACTGGCTTCTTATCAAAAAGTAAATCATTTCATATATCTCATTTTGCTCTTCTAACTTTCTTTTAGATGATTCTTCTTTTCGTTTTCATTAACATGTCTTCTTCCTCTCTTTTTTGTATGTAGTTTTGGTGGAAAAGATACTAAGAACTCAACCAAATGTGAAGAAACTCTACCTTCTTGTAAGAGCGACAGATATCGAATCAGCCAACCAACGTTTGCAAAATGAGGTACATTGTAGTATATTTTGAGTGAAAACATAATATTGTGTGGCTTTTAGAAATCACGAGAAGAAAAGAAAAAAAAATGTTAAAGAAAAGTCTTTAGTTAACAATGTTATGTAATTTACTTAAAAAGATTACTGATAATGAATTTTCTTATATATTCATTTTTGTTGCTTTCGTTTGTTGATTAGATTATAGGAAAAGAACTGTTTAGAGTTGTGAAGGAAAAGATGGGAGAAAACTTCGAAAGCTTCATAGCAGAAAAGGTGAAGATGGTGGCAGGTGATATTACGTGCCAAGATTTGGACATAAAAGAAGCTTCCTTGAAAGATGACATGTTCAAAGATTTGGATGTCATCATAAATTTAGCTGCCAATACCAACTTTGACGAAAGGTATGTATCATACATAACATTTAATATATATAATAAAATTTAAAGTCACAACTACTAGAACATTATGCATAAACTTGTTTTGTAGGTACGACGTTTCCTTGTTCCTCAACACTTTCGGAACAAAGAATATTTTGGAGTTCGCCCAAAAATGTCACAACTTACAGGTTCTTGTCATGGTATCAACTGGTGGGTGCTAGGTTCAACATACAAGATTAGTGTTTAGTTTTAATCAATATATACTAAGTTGTGCTACAAATTAATTCAGCATATGTTTCGGGCGAAAGAGGTGGATTAATACTCGAAAACTCGTTGAAGATGGGAGAAACGTTAAATGGAGCACAAGATCTGGACATTGAAGAGGAGAAAAGAATTGTGAAGAGTAAGCTAATTGAACTGCAAGAAGAAGGAGCTGCTCCTCATGTACTCAAGTTGGCTATGAAGGATTTAGGGCTTGAGAGGTATTTAATGCTTCACCTAATTCTTGACTTTTTAATGTATGCAACTTAAATGTTTTTACACCTAGCAAGACAGTCTTTGTCTTTGCAACAAACGTTTGGACAGGGTTTTATCGTAGTATGTAACATGTTGGTAGAAGTTGAGGTAAACTAAATACATGTGATATGTATGTTTATCTGTAACATATATATCCAACTTCTTGATAATGACTCAAAAGACCATTCAGAGTTAAAAGGTGTAGTAGTGTTGGTAGAGACACCCAATTAATTAACAAGCAATAGTAGTAAAACTTATTCTAGTCTGATTTCCAAAACACGTGAAGAGTGCAGAGATTGGTATTCATAAGGTTAAGTTTTTATGCAAACAATCCCTGAATAGTAATTACCAGTAGCAGTTTGTCTTAATAATTCAGCCATGTTTTGTCAGTGAACTTAATGCACTTTTTCTTTGGTAGGCATATCTAAACTGTGCTATAAAATCTGTAAAAAGAACGATATTGGTATGTAAGTCCAATATAATTGAACATAGTGGGAAATACTATCTACTCCGTAGTTTTTGGTAGGAAATTTGTTGTATTTAATGATGCAAAACAAAGTAAACTACTAACCAATATTGAATGCTGGTACTTTGGTAGCTAGGCTTTTTACAGTAATGCATGCACACTGTCACTGAAGTGCTCTCATTTAGTTGTATCTGGTCCACTGCTTCAACATACTGCACAAAAATAGTTTGTCATTTGTCATATCCAATTTTCACCTACTTGCACCTACAAACAAACCTTTACTAATCCAATAAATGCTCTTTTCAACATATACTGAACTATTATCTTGATATTATTGAGAACACTAATGTATATGACTGATTATAGGGCAAGGAAATATGGATGGCCAAACACATATGTATTCACTAAGGCACTTGGGGAAATGCTTATAATGGAGCACAAAGAACACCTTCCTATTGTCATCATCCGACCCACCATTGTTACTAGTACCTACAAGGAACCCTTTCCTGGTTGGGTTGAGGGTATAAGGTAACAACATTATTAATTTGATCAATCCATTTATGATGTATGCACATAAATAATTATATGCTAATGAAGTATGTGCTAATATTTTGTAAACAGAACCATTGACAGTTTAGCAGTGGGATATGCTAAAGGGAAATTGACATTCTTCGCGGGTGATCCAGAGTGTGTCCTTGACGTGGTAACTAATTTTCTTTGAAATTTTTGCATCATAACATCATAATAATAGTAAGTATCATATAGTAAGATTTTTTTCATACATGTTGTGCAGATTCCAGGGGATATGGTGGTGAATGCAACTCTAGTAGCAATGGTTGCACACGCGAACCAACCAGGCGAAACTAATATCTATCAAATAGGCTCGTCTGTAAAGAATCCATTCAATATAGCTGACTTTCACAATGCAGCTTATTCTTACTTCACAAAGAATCCATACATTAACAAGGAGGGCAAGGTTGTTAAAGTCAGCCACTGTAGGGTTCTTGGTTCTATGGAAAGCTTTAACAAATATCTTTCCATTCGTTACTTGCTACCATTGAAGGTTAGAAAATGTAATTGCTAGCTATTACACAAATTAATATTGTTATGTATATCTGAATGAGCCTTTAATCTAATTACTCTGCTATGCATGCAGGGACTTGAATTAGTGAACACAGCATTCTGCCAATACTTTAAAGGCACATACAGTGACTTAAAGAGAAAGATAAACCTAGTGATGAGGTTACTCGACATCTACAAACCCTACTTGTTTTTCAACGGCATGTAAGTTTTTTAACTCTCAAGCTAATTCTGTGATTAGTCATGAACCCTACTTATTGTTAATGTATATATGTGGGTTTGCAGTTTTGATGACATGAATACTGAGAAGCTGAGGTTGAGAGCAAAAGAGGGAAGGGTTGAAACCGACATCTTCTACTTCAATCCGAAGGACATTAATTGGGAAGACTACTTTGTGCACACACATTTACCTGGTGTTGTCAAATATGTGCTCAAATGAGAATGCATTCTTCTTCACTTTATGTGACTGTTGAGATCACTTTTAATCTTGAGGCATAAATTCATAGCATTGGTTCTATCCCATAGACAATTGGATATATGCTATATATGAGAACACCTCATGTATCATTTCCATGAATTATGATTTGTTGTCAATTTTTCATTATTCTTTCAGGAGCTTTCCTGTAACAAGATATAAATATAAAATACAAGAATAGTGTATGGTGGCCTTAATTTGATTTGACAATGAAAGAGGATAATCAACACGCCTATCAGATCTATCATAACAATTATTCAAGGAGCAATGTAAAGAGAAGAAGAAGAAGAAATGGAATCATGCAATGAACAGTAAACATTCACGTACTTTGAAAAGACGAATACAGTGAAAAACCCTAGTTACAATTACCGATTTCGCACTGCTACAAACCTTATAAATCCACTCTTGAAATTCGTTGTTCGGTTCCCTCTTCGAGAAGATGTGAGGGTGATGCAGAATCACAACTCACCAGGATTTTGGGCCAACTGCCACGCAACAAGTAGGACTTTTTTGGGCCGCGTAGATCCCGGCACATAAAAATAATTAATTCATCAATTTTTTATATCAAATAAAGTAATCATGTGATTGAGTAAACATCACTAATCGACAAGATCGTGTTCTGGCCGAGGCTCTTCTAGCCAAGTGGTAAGGGGCTTGTCCTCCTTATCCACACACATCGGGAGTTTGACGACATACTCCTCTTATATAGGGGTGTAAGGTCTGTTCTGATGAAGGGGGCTCCGTTTCTTGTTTGTTAAAAAAAAACATAAGATCGTGTTCTTTGCAACGGTCAATTTGAGTCTAACGATCACCTTTGGAGCCACTGTACCTTCGTCTGTGATGTCTATACTAATCTTCGAGTTGGTCTCGTCATCCTAACCATTTTGACAACCTTAGAGATTAGCTCTCACACATTAGTCGTGGTACAAAGTACCAACCCAAAAAACAACATACTCCTTTTTGAAGTCGTTATTCTAACCACTTTTGTTTATCTCATTTTATCCTCTCAAAATGAAGCTATCTTCAAGAATATATGCCCTTCCGTAAAGAGTTGTGTCCTGCTATCAAGTGTCACGTCAAGGCTGTCAACTCGCTAAATGTAGGAGCTCACAACCCCGTAACTTGCCTTGAATGATCTCATACGGTGACTTTCTCTTTAGGCTTTGTAATTGGGCTTTGTTTCAAATTTGTTTTCGTGAGTATTGCATGAACTTATAGTGACACCATTTTATAAATCCTTGACTTTCTCTTTTAGGCTTTGTAATTGGGCTTTGTTTCAAATTTGTTTTCGTGAGTATTGCATGAACTTATAGTGACACCATTTTATAAATCCTTCTCTATATATATTTATACCTTATTCGAAAGAAAAAAAACATCACTAATCATGGAATCATTCCTAGGATGTACAGGTACAACTATCACTACTAGAAAATATGTCCATTTTCGACATATTTAAAGACCATTACCGACACCTTTTGGTGTCGAAAATAATATTACCGACACCAGGCAATGGTGTCGGTAATACCAGTGTCACAAATGGCTTCTCACCATTTGTGACAATATATGGTGTCGGTATTG
Organism: Oxyria digyna; assembly: GCA_029168935.1. NCBI lineage: Eukaryota > Viridiplantae > Streptophyta > Magnoliopsida > Caryophyllales > Polygonaceae > Oxyria > Oxyria digyna. The sequence continues at coordinate 29,960,194 of JAPVLV010000011.1, read as the reverse complement.
GTAGCCATTTTTGACACCCTTATACGTCAATACGAGCAGCCATTTCCGACACCTTTTGGTGTCGGTAATTGTAGTTATATGTAAAAAAAAAACGACAATATCGACACCTGAAAATGTCGAAAACAACCGTTCAAACTACCCGGAAGCAACATACAATATTTACCTGCTCTTGTAATACAATGATTGAAATCAAGTTTAGCCAAAATAAGCACTTTAGATATATATGAGATCCAGTACACATCAAAAAAGTGATAAAGGACAAAATGGTCTACCCATCTCTGTCAAAAAACCTCATTTGATCCAGGTGCATAAGTTGGATTAATTGGAAACTTTACCTCCTAATCCATGTTGGTGCTTTTCAGACTTATATGTTAGAGGAAATCTGACAATGGCCTCCCGCATTCCTTGGAAAACTTTGCCTGCCTTCATTTCTGCTGTAAGTTGATCCCTTTCTCTCAACCAGTCAAAACTTCTTTGAGAAACAAGGTCTCTTGCTTCGTCATATGTTATTCCAAAAAGTCGGTAATTAAAGTCGCCAAGGAATATAACCATGTCGGATTGAGATAAATCCGGTCTTGCTCCCTCTTCAAAGTGACCTCCATTTCTCATCTATGGAGAAAAATGGTTGGTTAATTGCAAAAGATATGTATATGTTCATTCACTTGGGTTGAGTTAAGACATACAATGGAGCTCCGTAATGCTTGAGTTGCAGTGGATAGAGAAGCTGCAAGAGATAGGACGAATGGCAAGCCAGAAGAATAAAGTATCCAAAATAAATATGTTGACAAGGCAAGATAGCAACACAAAACCAGGCATCGCAGCATACCAGCGGGAACATTCAGGAGGTTAGATTGTCGAGTAAAGGCCATTGTTCGATATATATGATCGAAATCCGCATTGCGACGATTAACTGCTTCCAAATGTGCAGCTAAGTGACAGTTGACAAAACATAGTATTCTGTCACGGACTCTTAATCTCAAGCCTACTCCTCCCTATATACCAGTATTTTACCATTTCAATATAAACTTATCTCCAAAACAACATGAACTTAAGCACAAATTAAAGTATATGTTGTTGTGAGTATTATACATTGTTACCAATTGTGCCGCAAAAACCGCAAGCAACAGCTGCAACATCAAGTTAGACCACAACAAGTTAGAAGGGACAAACAATTCACAGTGAGCTGGAAAATAGTAGATCACAACAAGTTAGACAACAATAATTTTGTAAACATCGTTTCCAATATATATGAAGTGGAAAATTTTATTCAAACTTTTGGTTAGATCAGCATTGATATAATTTTATGCCTTCAGTCCTAGAGAAATCAGAATTTTGTAAATAAAAGTGCAGTATCAATTTCTCAGGACTCCACAGAAGCAAATAACTTACAAAATTGGAATGCTTTGCTATGTTAAATGGGTTGAAGCTGGCAGGTGCATCTTTCACAAAATTAAAAGCTCCACATAGAGAAGCAAAGCAGACTAAATTTGTCCAAAAAGAAGTTTGTTTAGATTAAGCAAAGCAGACTAAATTTTTCAAATATTGAATTACATTGGAACAAGCTCAGTTACAGTGGAAAAAGTTTATTACAACACAAAGGGCAAATGATAGCATATAGAACAAGCTCAGTTATAAATGTCAAAAACTTAAGAACAGAGCTTTCATTCAACAATGGACATTTTCAAATATTGACTAACAGTGGAAAACAAGCAAAGAGTAGCATTACAGAACAAGCCCAATAATAAATGCCAAGCCTATTGTTCTTGCCTTCTTGGTCAGAAAAGGGCTACCCTAACCATTACAGTATAGGAAGTCAATGACATAAAATTAAGTATAGAAATATTCATGAAATACCAATGGTTATCTCTTCTTATGAGAAAAGAGCTACCCTAACCATTACATGCACAGTCAATTCCTTTTAGTGGAAGTATCCCTTGTCAAATTCTACAACCTCAGAAAAGATGGTTACTGACATACAACAGAAACGATGCAGTAAACAAAAATAAAACACAAAATATTCACTACCAGTCTCCTTCTCGAAGAGTGACCTTTTGGGAGTAACCCACTGCAAGTCTTGATCTTGGATACATTGAAACTTCAGGTCTATTTAGTGAAACAGAGTTGTAGAATAAAAAGTTAGTCAAGTTCGAACATAGGTGAGCTTTGTAAGAAACCTACCATCAACAGTTCAAAAAAATTCACCAAAAAGTATCACATGTGATTAGAGGCCTCACTGCATATAGACCTTAAATACAGCAAGGGGCTAGCAGATGGAGGCCATAATACAATTGTCAAAAACATGGACAGACAAAACTAAACAAAGCAGCATAAATAAGCAACTTATCTGGAAGCTACACTACAACTCGCCTCATTAATCATTCGATCAAAATCAAAGAGTCAAAGAGTTTTCAAGATTCCAATTAGATTCGTAATTCCTGGAAATTAAAGGAAGTCATGCGGCTAATTCTTTTGCTCGGAAACACACTAAATAGTGGGACTGCAAGGGGTAAAGACTTACATAAACCTGTTATTTTAATTTGGTTCATGTTTACAGGTCTTGTTTTGCATTGACATTCACTTGTTAATCAGTTGAACAGGATTAGTGTCACTATGTTGCCAGGAACTTGAGTTGTGTGCATGTCCAATCTGTTATTAATTATTTTTTCCTTCCCTGATAAACTTGATGTCAAACAGGAGGAGCATGTGGATTTAAATTGGATAGCCTTCTCAAACTCAATGAAACTCGTGCTACTAACAGCAGAATGACACTGATGCATTATCTTGGCAAGGTATGGTTACTTTGTGCTCTACCCTTTGCTAATTGAGTTTCCATTTTTTCCTTGTTAGTAGCATTTATACATCATAGTAGCGGAAATGGTACTCTTGTAAGTATAGAAAACTTTACAAGAGAAAAAATACAATCAATGACTTTGACACTTACGAATCAAGGAGACTCCTATGCATTTAACCAGTGAAAGGATTATTGAACTCCTTATCCAAACAAAAGGAAATCCGACAAAAGAAAGCCAATATCCCTTTAGAACAATGGTGCTTGAAAAGTAGAGAACAACTTGCAATTTGAGACCAAATCAAATACATATCTTTGGCATTCAAATGTTCTACTTTCTATAATTCAGTTCTCATATTAATATGCTCGTGCAGATTTTATTCTGGCTGAGCTTGTTTTATAAGTCGGAAATTAGAGTTTTAATTCCCAGTTCAGTAAACTCTTTGACTTTTCAAGATTATATTCAAACCTAGCAATATACACTTTACAGTTGAATGTCTTGAGGAGTATTAAAAGCGACAATTCTCAGATTCATGAATCTCAATCCGATCAAAATCCAGGTACAATCAACAACTTCTTCAAATTTTAATCTCAAACGAAGAAATGAAACAGAATCTGTAATTGATGAATCACATTACAAAAAACAAACAAAATCCCCAAATTTGAGACTGAAATCGAGGGAAGAGATAGAGAAGGAACAATTCAAACCTGAGGGCGGAGGACGAATTCAAACCAATCATAAAATCTGAATATTACCTTGTGAGGCAGAAGTCGTCCAGCTCCCGCAAGCGTCTAATTCTAGTAGTGAGAAGTCGTTGGCGAGTTGCAGCGATGGAACTAAGGATACAAAGGGGAGAGAAGAAAATGGAGGTGATGCTGATGTCTGGAGAAGATGAGCCAACGCTGAAGAGAGTTAAACGGGGGATCTGAAGGCTGAGTTTAGGGTTACACTCGCTCGCAATCGAATTCACTCGAGATGGGAGAGACCTCAGATGAGTATTTGGAGGTGTAGGAGAGAAGTCAGGTCTGATAAAATTAGGTTTTTTTTGTTTTAAATAGTAACCATTTTCGACATAATAAACTGTCGCAAATGGATACTAATTTTTCATACAATTCCGACACCTTATAGTGTCGAGAATGGATATGATGCAGATTACCGACATCCAAGGGTGTCGGTAATGTATATCGACATAAAAAGGTGTCGACAATGGCTAACACCTTAACATTTTACCGACACTTTGCCTATATGTCGGTAATACTATGTCGAAAATGGACCCGTTTTTAGTAGTGTACGGCTTGCATTTCAAGCAAACATTACTAATCATGGAAAATCATTCCTTCTCTTTTTAACAAGAAAATATAATCTTTGTTACTATTGAACCATCCTGCTTGCATTTCAAGCAATTATGGATTTTTATGGTTGCAACTCTCAAAATTAAAGTAATCATGTGATACTTAGTACTATTAGGACCACCTCCACCTGTTCACTCGCATCACTATTATTGAATTTGTAGGTAACTGATTATTAAGGTCTAGACTATTATAAATATGGAGCAATATCATTAAAAATCTTAGATTGCAACAGTCTATAATCTATCTATCTCTATATAAAAACTCATGGGTTTGCAGCAGTAATGACAATTGGTACCGGGCCTGTACCGAGCCGGTCATTAAATCTCGGGCTTTTGGGCTTCTCTTTTTTTCAACTTTCTTAATTGATTTTGGCAGATGATTTGATGCGGGGATAAGCCGCAGTTGCCGACCTAGACACCAAACTCGAATAGGAACTCGAACAGAGAAGAAAGGCGGAATTAGAATATGATGAAAGAAGGATAAGTCGAATGATAGGCCAATTGGAACCAAATCAAACAACGATAAAACCCTTGAACTTAAGAACAAGAACCTTACCGAATGATGAAGAAACCCCAACGGATGATTACAACCAAACACAATGACTTTGGTGGGTCAAGGCACCTGGAGGTTGCTCTATGGAGTCCCGATAGCACCAACCTTATGGAGGAGATTGACACACACAAGCACAACTAGGGCCAACTGAACGACAATGCACACGGGGCACTCTTCTCACAAAAGCTCTCTTTTGGAAGGAAAAACGATAAACGCTGTATTCAATATCAAAGTCTGGGGGGCTAAACAATAACTAGGGCAAACCTTATATAGGGTCAATAAGGTGGCCAATTAAAAGAAATAAGTAAATAAAAGTATATCCTAAAATAATAATCCGAAAAACAATTAAACATCCGAAAATAATGTTTCAAAGAGTTCCTGGCCGCGGGCGCGGTTATGGAGCCGTGGGCGCGGTTGGCGAATGAGCCGCGGGCGCGGTTAAGGAGCCGCGGGCGCGGTTGGCGAATGAGCCGCGGGTGCGGTTATGGAGCCGCGGGCGCGGTTATAGACATGTCGCCGATAGCTCTTTTTGAAACAGCTCGTTCTCTCTCGTCCGAGGTCGGAATTGAGCGATTCCAAAGCCTAGAGTTTCGTCTTGAAGTCTAGTTTGTTTCATCTTCAGTACTTGACTTTTCATCTTGACTCGAACCGGATCTCTACGAGCTTGAATGGATACAATACGAGCTCGGGCTACTATCAATGACTTGAATGATGGCTCATAGCGATCTTTAGCCCTAGCTCCAGTGGTTAGCACATCTTTAGATTTAGGACGGGGCGTCCTTGATGATAGCTCAGATGCTCCCGCGTCATTCTCCCTTTCTTGAAAAGGATTCGACCTCGAATCATATTTGACATGAATGATTGAACGATCTTCATAGGCGTCATCCTCTTTGATGCACAACTTCCTCTTGAATGTCTTGAGTGCATAGCTCCACCTTGAGGAAACGATGGATTGCTGCTGGAGTGCATTGCTTTCCTTCATTCCTTTAGCTCCTTTGTCCTTGTCCTTTCTTTTGACATACTTATCAGTGACCTGCAAGAGAACCATTGGTGGAAGAACAACATCTTTTCTAGGGAAGGTAAACGAATAACAACTAGCAAAGCCATCATGAGCAACTCTTTTATCATACTGCCATGGATAATCTAATAAAACTTGACAAACTTGCATAGGCACAACATCACATGAAATAGTATCATCATAATGTTCTAATGTCATGGCTTCCTTAGCATGCTTGTTCAAATTCCAATCAACACAATCATTAATCCAATGCAGTTTTAAAGGACTAGGGTAGCATAATGAAGCAATTTGCAATTTAGTATTCAATCCCATGCTAGCAATATTACCACAACTACCTTCATCAATAATCATGTTGTAATCCTCAACTTTACCTAGACAATGAGTTTCTCCTAGAATTTCAACACAATGAGCAGTTTGTACATGCAAATCCTTCCTATCAATCAATGAATCAACATGCTCATAATCAATTTCAACCTCATTATCTAAATCAGTTTTAGCATCATCAATACAAACAACATCATCAATACTATCACCTATTTCATATTTAATCTCAATTTGTTCTAGGTGATTAAGCATATCAGGACAATCATTAATCATATGATTTCTACTTTGACAGTTTAAGCACAAAACATCTTCAATTTTAGTAGAAAGATTAGAAGTGCTCCCTGGGTTAACTTCTTGTGATGGAGAGGCAAGTCTTAGATTCCTTTCTGGCTTCTTATCATTTTCCTTCTTCTTGGCGGCCTCTTTGACTTGACAACTCCAACGCTCAAGCTCGGCTTCTAACTTAGCAAAGTTGTTTTTCACTACCGCTTGCACTCGCGCTTGCCATTCTTCTGTAGCCTTCTCTATTTCTTTTTGCTTCTTGGCCTTTGTTCTCCTCTCAATCTTGATGGCCAAGTGCAACAACTCTTCCATGGAGGAGTAGCTATACAAATATACTTTGTTAGCTAAATAAGAGTTTAGTATATGAAGATACCTATTCATAGTAGTTTCCTCATTTTCATGCACATTAGCTCGAACCATAGCAGCCGTCATTGCATTGTATGTCTCCTTTGCTGACATGGTTCCTTGCCTCAAATTATCCAACCTTTGCCTGAGCTTACGCGCGAAATATGGAGGCACAAAACGAGCTCTCATTAAGGTCTTCATTTGCCTCCAAGTGTTCACAAATGGATCAAGTGCTCTTCTCCTTTCTTCCTCAAGATTATTCCACCATTTCAGTGCATTGCCGGTAAATTCACGAACAACAAATCTTACCTTTTGGAATTCCATGAAGTTATGACAACTCCAAATCTGCTCAACCTTGGCTTCCCATTCCATATACTCATCCATGTCCCAACCTTCAAATCTTGGAATGTTCAGCTTGATCTTGGCAAGACCAATTTGCTCTAGCTCACGTCCTCTTCTTCTTTGGACATCTTTGTATGGTTGCCAATCTTCACTCTCTATGTACTCCTGCTGAGATCCTCTTGGAGGTCTCCTTTTGGGAGAAACTAACCTGTCCATTATCAAAGAAAAGACTAACACAGAACAATGTTAAGTGAGTGTAAATGAAAACAACTCGCTAGTGTTTACTCTCGTATGTTTTCCTCTGCACTCTCTCTCAATTGTCGTTGCAACCAGCTTTTCTTGATGAATTGCCTTGTATGTACCAATAACCCAATAGATTGAAACTAACAAGCTCCTAGCACTAATATGAGTGATGGTAGAGATGGAGATGGCTAGTGTAGGGACGGGGTTTCAACTGTAAGGTTCTGACTCAATGAAAGAAACAAAATAAGACTAGAAGGCGTTTTGCAAGAATGAGAATGCAAAACAGAGATATGAGTTAAGCTTCGAATTTCAAGAAGAGCCAGAAGGAAGCGTACCTTAACTTGTTCCGACTGATGTCGATTGAAGGATCGAAGACGGAGTCGGGAGGGTTAGGTAATAATTGAGGCTCGTATCTGAAAGGAATGGAAAGGCAACAGTGACGGTTCCGCGGGCGCGGTCTGAAGTCCGCGGGCGCGGATTTTCGAACTGTGGCTTTTGAGGCTAAGCCGCGGGCGCGGCCTGAATTCCGCGGGTGCGGCTTGAACCGCGGGTGCGGCTACTGAGCCGCGGGCGCGGTTTCTGTCGCGGCCTGGTGGGTTCTCGCTTCCGTTCGGGCTCTTTCAACCCGATTTCCTTTGAGTTCTTGAGATCCGACTTAAACAATATCAAACTAGACTTTGAGACTTTTCAATTCTTTTTTTTTTTGTATTTTTTTTTTTTTGATTCTTTTTTTTTTTGATTCTTTTTTTTTTTGATTTTTTTTTTGTCTCAACTAAACAAAACGAAATTACAGACTTGATGTGAGATATTAATCTCAGCAAAATTGAAAATAAATAAAAATAACAACTAACTTGATTTCCCTTGTAGAAAGATAAGATTCCCTTGTAGAAAGATAAGATTTCCTTCTTTGAAGATCTTGTTTGGGCTTCAAGGAAAGAAATTCCAGCAATTCTTTTGGGTTTCTGATGGCTGCGTTTTGGTAGGGGTGGATAGATTTTGAGATGGATGAAGGGCTGAATGGATTTTGGGAACAATGGTGCTCCAAACTCCAATCTTTCGATCTCCACCAACACTAATCGATCCAAGCTTCTTGCACACAACCTGTAATGACTCAACAAGAAATATCAAAGCAATGGAAGACTCAAAATCAATTTCTGAAAGAAACTGACAAACAAGAAAATAAAAGCCGACTCTTTTTGTGATTTTCTGGATAGGGGGTCTCTTGATGTTCTTGTGAAGACGAATGGTGTCAACACAGCTCTGATACCAATTTGATGCGGGGATAAGCCGCAGTTGCCGACCTAGACACCAAACTCGAATAGGAACTCGAACAGAGAAGAAAGGCGGAATTAGAATGAGATGAAAGAAGGATAAGTCGAATGATAGGCCAATTGGAACCAAATCAAACAACGATAAAACCCTTGAACTTAAGAACAAGAACCTTACCGAATGATGAAGAAACTCCAACGGATGATTACAACCAAACACAATGACTTTGGTGGGTCAAGGCACCTGGAGGTTGCTCTATGGAGTCCCGATAGCACCAACCTTATGGAGGAGATTGACACACACAAGCACAACTAGGGCCAACTGAACGACAATGCACACGGGGCACTCTTCTCACAAAAGCTCTCTTTTGGAAGGAAAAACGATAAACGCTGTATTCAATATCAAAGTCTGGGGGGGGGCTAAACAATAACTAGGGAAAACCTTATATAGGGTCAATAAGGTGGCCAATTAAAAGAAATAAGTAAATAAAAGTATATCCTAAAATAATAATCCGAAAAACAATTAAACATCCGAAAATAATGTTTCAAAGAGTTCCTGGCCGCGGGCGCGGTTATGGAGCCGTGGGCGCGGTTGGCGAATGAGCCGCGGGCACGGTTAAGGAGCCGCGGGCGCGGTTGGCGAATGAGCCGCGGGTGCGGTTATGGAGCCGCGGGCGCGGTTATGGAGCCGCGGGCGCGGTTATAGACATGTCGCCGATAGCTCTTTTTGAAACAGCTCGTTCTCTCTCATCCGAGGTCGGAATTGAGCGATTCCAAAGCCTAGAGTTTCGTCTTGAAGTCTAGTTTGTTTCATCTTCAGTACTTGACTTCTCATCTTGACTCGAACCGGATCTCTACGAGCTTGAATGGATACAATACGAGCTCGGGCTACTATCAATGACTTGAATGATGGCTCATAGCGATCTTTAGCCCTAGCTCCAGTGGTTAGCACATCTTTAGATTTAGGACGGGGCGTCCTTGATGATAGCTCAGATGCTCCCGCATCACGGTTTTAATCCAATCCACGTCTTTTCGGCCCTTCTCTACAACATATTCCTCCCTTCTCCTCTCCTATTCTTTTTTCCGGCTGCAAAACCCTCCTTCCGAGCCTTCTTCGTCGCAGATGTTGTTCAACCTTTTCATTGGCCGCTGCCTTTTGAACAACTGTACCTAAAATGCCTCGGTCTCGACACGATCGGGCCGACTTTCATGCCTCCTCCGCTTCTGGCGATGACTTTGGTGAATATTAGATCCGACCTTCAAGCTGCCCTACTCAGTCGATCGACACACCATTATTAAGCGAAGGATGTCTCTCTCTGGTAATCGCGACGACGAGCGTAATCCTTAATTTCCAATCTCTGTTTTTTGGATCTTTGTTGAGTTCTTAACTTATTTCCGTTCTCTATTTTACCTTTCATGCTCAATTTGACAGGAACGAGAACTTGGTACCCGGTAATGGCACCAGATCCACTGTCGTCATGTAGTTTATGGAAAACCCTGACAAACGATTCGTTGAATGGCAAAGTTTGCTCTTTTCTCTCCTACGCGCAACTAAACTTGATGTAGAAGGTTTTCCCTTTACCCTCTATTTAATCGAGAAATTTTTGATTGTTGAAAACTTTAGGGTTGATGTGCTTGGTTAGTTTAAGGAATGTGTCTACTAACTATTTGTTAGTGTCTGAGTTTTTGGGGTCATTGGATGTATGGTATGGCTGTAAACCTGCTACCAAATTGCGACAAACAAATACAGTTTAGACAATGTTTTCGAGTGAGTCAGTTTGGTCGTCTTCATATATGAGTTTTGCTCATCCTGTTATTGATGGATGTAATGAGCAAAATTGTTTTTGAACCAAACTGGTCTTTGGAGGATGTTAATGAGGCCTTCAGTGTAAGTATGAATCACAATAGGCATTCAGTGGATTGGGTCAGAACTTATGTATAGTATCATACTGCTTCAGCTACGATATATTAACAAACTTCATTGTTTTTGTAGAAAGGTGAGATCCTTGAAGCCACATTTCGTGTAAATGCACACAACATACTTGAGGTTTGTCATTGTCTGTTACTATTTGTAGCTCTATTCTTTACCTTTGTTTGTTGTGCATAAATTCACCCGATTTTGCTCTCCCTTTGTTTATGGACTTTAAAGGTCAGAGCTACTAATGGCTATGGCGGGGCTTTACAGGCAGGTTTCTCCCTTTTCCAACCTTTATTGATTTCACAACCCTCAAGGAAAGGTTCATATATTCTGATGGACATTATGTTGATGCATGCCTATTATGTTTCATGACGTATGTTGCAAGTTTGAGTAACAAGAATGTACAAATAGTAGATACAACTTGCCCTTGGGTGGTCAAGGTGACTCTGATAGTTTGTGCTGCTACTGTCAAGGTGACTCTGATAGTTTTTGCTGCTACAATTTTATATTTGCATATTTTTTATCTTTAGTTAAACACCGTACATTTTTCACATAGTTCATAGATGATTGATTTAGTCTTTAGTTAAAATTCTCATAAATGAAAATAATAGAATCCTAGACTAGGATAAATATGAATCTTTTGTAAAAGTTTTCTATGATTTAATGATGAATTTTCTATTAACGGGATTCTGTGTTTAATGTTTGATGATTGACAGACAGCCACCCGTGAAGATATCATGAATATCATTTATAAGTGGACAATTTAGTCTTCGTTTGGATAACGCAGGATAATATTATCCAGTGTCATCCAAAAGAACCCTTATGTTTGTTTGTGTCTGCCTGCAGTTTGTTTTATATGTCGTCACAAATTCACAATCCAATATACTTTTTGTCATCAGATTAATCTGTAAGTTTATTATCATTTAAGAATCGTTCTCCAGTGTAAGTTCTCCATATGTTGCATACATCCTGAGTTTTTTTTGCAGTATTCACTATTCAGTTATTAGATGTAAACACTAATCTTTGCTATAAACTTGCCAGTTCTTTTTCTGAATCAACTGAGATTAACTTGGTATCAAAATTGAGTTTTGTTTGAGCATGTTGAAAATCATTCTCACTATACTATTGATCGCTCATGAATTGTTTTTTTTTCCAGGTTTATGTGGTCTTGAACAGACCATGGGCCTTCGTGCAATAGCTAGCTAAGGCACTGATTGCTGAAGCGTGAGCTTCTTGATTTTTTAAACTATGAAGCAACTGTAAAGCTTGCCATCGTAAAAATATCTAAGGATCTACACTTACTCTTTTTTTCATACATAATGCTTTCTGAGATGTTTAAATTTCTTCATTTTATTGTAGGGATTCAATGGGGGCTGATCTTTGCAACATTTGTACTGATTACTGAAGCTGGAATGTCAACTATTCATGCAAATCGTGGTTATGTTATTCATGCAGATTACAGGAAGGTAAGAATCTGTATAAATTGCACAAGTGTTTTGCAATTTTATTCATCGTTTGCTTTATAAATGTAGCAAAAAATTCTATGTGTAGTTCAATAATCTAATTAAGAACTTTATGTGCAAGTTGAGTCATCTCCTAAAAGATTCCTCTTGAAATTGGTTGATTTAAGTACCACTGTCATATATCAATTAAAACACCCCCAAAGTAAAACAAAATTGTGACAGTATGTTAGTGGATCGTTCTTTTTGATGACCCACTTTTAATTGTATGATGTATCCAGGAACATTGATCGAAGCTTGCATTTATTTAGTGTAATGTATTATTTATTTGATAACTAAATCTATAGTCCTATTTATGTGTGCAACTTACTTGAGATAATTTAAATTAGTTGAGGAATTAGCTGACTAAGCTTGCAGTATCTTCAAAAGTCTGAGGAGTGCAATGATATCTTTTGAAGCAAAGAATATGTATGAAGTGGTAAGAAGGACTATTAGCAAGTATAAAATAGTTTAACACAAGCTATTTTATTATCGAGTGAAAGAAAGAACAATATAAACTGTTTGTTTGGGGCACGGTCTTTGACTAGAGGTGCACAAAGCAGATAGCAGAAAGACGGTTCAACTGATCGTAAAGTCGTTCTCAGTAGTATAGTAGTCTGAAAGAGAGTGAAAGCCATTCTCTTTTCAGAGCAAACAATTTAACAAATCCGTCTCAGCCAGGCTAAAAGCTCTGTAAGTTTTCAACAACTTCTACAATTTAATTGCGCTTTGAATTTGTTAGCTGGCCGGAGTTAGTATCGAAATTTGAAGCTTGAAATTACATGTTGCATAGTTAGTATTATTTTAGAAGATCTAACTGAATCCAACTATGGGTTAGCTAATAGGATTTAGGATTTTTAATTCAGCGGATTTTTTGGGTGAGGAATTCTTGATCTTTGATATCATTTTCAACTTCCAAAAAAAAAAGATTTGCAGGAAATGCCAGGTTCATTCTATTGCATCCCAGTTAAATTTTTTTTTATATTCTTTTCTGATGCACTATTACTACAAGGTACATTTCCAACCATCATTTGCATTCAAGCTCAACGTTCAATTACGGTTTCGGTGTCAGATTGTGTTTCTATTTCTCCTTGGGTTTTCAATTTTTCATCTGTGTGTTCATTTTGACAAACCTACACATTGATCATGATGATGCTAGAACGATAGGGTAGTCCATTAGACGTAGACCTTGGATCGATTATGGTCAATTTAATAACAAAGCGGATGATGAATGTAATTCTAAGTAGCTTGATTAAGTGATTTATATATTGGTCCTAAATTCCTTAAATTTAATGTAAAAATAGTAGTTGATGTTTTGCTTTATTTTCTGGTATTGCTTATTTGCCTCCCTAACATGAAATTCCTATGAAAACTTATGTACCAAACGAACTTTTCTGATTGCATTCCTTATAACTTTGTTTTCATTGATCAGGAAGACATGAACAACAAATGGTTGCAGAGATAGTTCATGTTGTAGTTGACGGAAAATCTTTGAAATTCCTCATGAACAGATAAGCGGCCACGTAATTGATTCATCCCTTTGAGTGCTATTAGTGTCATGAAATTGTAGAAGTTTCTTACACAACTATTGACACCACTCTCATAATTTATCATATTAAAGTCCAATTTAAATCATGTTGAATGTCCTGTTTAGTGCAAACTTTAGCATTTTAAAACTGACCAACACGTAGTTTCCATACCTGTATTCTAAGTGCAGTAACGATTTGCGTGAAAATTTCTTGATATTAATGACAAAACCATTATTCTATGAGGTCATTACTCGGTTGCTTATCGGCGGCCAAGACGCTGTGAAGTAGACGCTTGAGAAGCTTGCTGAGAAACAGATGCAACAGATTCAGAAAGATCAACGACAGGGAAGCTGATAATCCGCATAAATCTGTCATGTACAATTTCTATGTAGTTTGTATTACTCAATGTGGTTTTGTTGAGGATTTGATTGAATAAGATTAGTTTCAATGTGGAATTGCAGTTTTTGTCATGAAGTTAAGGTTTGACTGGACCACTGAACTTTGATCTGCCTTCGCCGCCTTGCCTTCGGCGTTTCAAGGTATGTACTTTCAAAATCCATAAATAGATTCTTAATTTGCAATCTATGTACCGCTTTGTTTCATTTTCCTAAAACCTCTCGCTGACTAAATCAAGATTTCAAGTTTGCTTTATGCCATTTTACAATTCTACTCACTGATGAATCATGCATTATATAGTTCTCAGGCAATGCTATCCTGAATTTTTTGTGGCAGCAGTGGATTAGTTTGAATCGAATGATTGAAATCTCATATCAAGATTGAGTTAATACCTTGCAAGTAACAATTATTAGTCATTCTTCTGTCAAAAATGTGAATTAATTAATTAATCCATTGTGGGCATGAATTGTATAATTTTGTATCATGTGCAGCTTCAGCTGAACTTTCCTCTGTTTCAAGAATAGTAACTCTCAGCAATTCATTTCGCATTGTAGTCAGTGGCATGAGATTGTTATGAGCTTCCATGGAGACTCTAATTTGAGGCATCTAGGGCTTAGAGATATCGGGGTTTTATTCTCACTGTAGAGTTTTTTTCAGTTGTGGGTTAGCTACAATAAAACAAGTTGGCTAAGTGCAGCTGTTTGGATCATTTTTTCTGATTTGCTGGGCAGGTATGTACAATTTTGTACATCATTTTGGGGTTTAATAGATATAAGATGAGATCACTCAGTATTGTTTCAGTATTGCAACATGTGCATACATTACGGTTCAACTATTCAAGCTTTCAAATGAGGAATGTATCAAGGATCTTATGTGCCATCTTTTGATGCAGAAGGGTAACAAGTGAGTTTAGCATCCTTATTGTAATTTTCTAAGAACGACGTCTGTGATTAGCTTCAAAGTTATGGTTTGTGAAAAAAAATTGTTGACCCTGCAAGTTTTGCATCTTTGTCAGGAATGGTTTGTGCCATCTTTGTTTTGAATTAACATGGACTCTTTATGAAGTTGAAGAGAAGTTAACCTGTCTGTTTCAAAAGTTGATAGTCATAAGATTTAATCTCCATAGCATTAATAGTCAGTTTCATATAAGTAGGATATGTTTTAATTTGGGTGTAAATCATTTCATAACAAGTCACTTCACCCAAAAACATTGCTTCTTATACCTATTAAGTATTTCATATAACCGTTTTGTCTTTTAATTATGGCTGGATTTGCTTCAGTGACACGTAGGTTCAAGGACAAATGTATGACAAAGTGAAGCCAACCATATATATGTTTAGAAATGAGGGAGTAACACTATGAACAATATACAATAAGAATTCATCTCAAAAGTAAATCCAACCAATAACTATTAGAATTAAATGAGATAAGAATTCATCTCTAAAGTAAATCATTACGTAAGGATCCTGCACAAGAAGTCAACATAGTTTATCAGGTTCATTCGAAAGCTTCTTAAACATCTAAATCTCACATTCTTGGGAAGCCAACGGTAGAGATGATTAGAATTTAATGAGATAGTCTAATAAGTCAATATCACAATAGCCTACAAGATTGTTCTTGTAGAGTCTGTTTGCCTGCGTTACATAAAACATTTTTAAGGATTAGTCATAACAAGTAAAGGTCAGTCGAGAACAATCTGATTTTATAAAGATGAATATACAAGGTTACAAACTTATTATATGCTCACGAGTTGATTTCATAAATTTACAAGAATTAAAAATACATGAAAAATTGAAGGAATATGCATACCTCATACACTGAAACTCTTAGAGCATGTGGGTCTGCATTCAATCCTAATTTTACTTCCCTTGTCTACAATGAAGTTAAATTACACCGACGTTCATCCTCAAAACCATTCAGTTAACGAAAAAAATGATAAGATTACACGTTTCATACCCGCGCGAAACGCGGGTTTCCGAGTCTAGTGGTAGACGAAAGATCCAAGGGTGATAAGAAACCGGAAAAGAACTTTCATGTACTTTCTGAAAGACACCTTCAACCTAGAACACCACCATTTTTCTGCTTTCAATATCAAACTTAGCTGGAATATTTCGTTTCTACATATATGTTGCGTTGCAGATTTTGTAGTTATTTAGTATTTGTGGAACGGAGTACAGC
This sequence comes from Oxyria digyna, assembly GCA_029168935.1. Lineage (NCBI taxonomy): Eukaryota > Viridiplantae > Streptophyta > Magnoliopsida > Caryophyllales > Polygonaceae > Oxyria > Oxyria digyna. The sequence goes on along the minus strand of JAPVLV010000011.1, from coordinate 29,944,159 downwards.
TACAAGAAATCATATTTATGTATTAATAATTTGACTACTCCGTATATTACAGTGTTAACGTAAGGAAGTACAGTTTTTCTAGACTCATATTAATCCACATAAAATATACTACTAAGTGTCACGTTCCTGAACATTAATTTCATTTTTATATCTGATCTATTATCCATCAGTGGATGGTGATTATTTGTGTTGGTCAGATTGCACAGCCTAAAATTATATTAATATACTAATATCTTATAACACTCACAATATATAAAATTTTATTGTAATTTTTTTTAAAATATTTTTGATTTATTTTTATCTATATATTGATATTCATATAGACTATTTAATATACTATTTAAATTTATAATAAAAATAAAGATAAAATACATGTTATTTGATACTAGTAACATGAACAAAAGACGCTGGGCCACTTTCTACAACCATGAGATATTGTTCAATTCGAAAATTGACCAGCATTAACATTTCACTTTGGAAACAAACTGTACAATTCATATCAATCTCTTCGTGACCACCGCATTCAGCCCATCTTTCAAGGTAGCGGACAGGCCCGGCACAAACTGAGGCGGCCCAAGGCCCACTATCCGTACATCAAACCCCCTCACAATCGACAGACAAACCATCTTCATCGTAACGAGTGCCATCTCCTTCCCTAAACAAACCCTAAACCCGGCCTGAAAAACCGGGTACTTGAACAAGTTAACGGGTCCGAATACTCCGTCTTTATCCAACCATCTCTCGGGCTTAAACTCAAGGCAATCGGATCCCCAAATCTGGGGCATCCGACCCATTGCGTAGGGGTGAAACGAAACCTTATCACCCTTTCGGATCCACGTGCCGTCAGGCAAGACGTCATCCGCGTCAGCATATTTCGAGTCGATCTGAACCGGTGGGTATAATCTTAACGCTTCGTGGAGAGCGGCGTGTAAGTAGGGCAAGTCTTTGAGTTGGTCAAAGGTTGGTAATTGGGCCTGGTCTTCTCGGCCCATGACCCGATCACTCTCTTCTCGGATCTTGGACTCCACATCCGGGTTTTGGGCCACCAATAGGAAGAATACGGTGATGCCGGATGCCACCGTGTCCCGTCCAGCCAATAGGAAGCTTATCACGATGTCTCGGAGATACTTCTCGTCTGTAATCGAACCCATGAACCTGTAAATTATGGACATATAATATCATGTGACATGTTGGAAAATCATTCAATATATAAATTGGCATTCTTATCGAATAGGACTCGGTAACAGTTGTGGAAAATGACATGAACAGCTTCTATGGACGACAATTATGCAGGACCATATAATATAATGTGTCGCATTGAATAATGGAACACACACAGTAAATGGAATAGGGTCCACGTGTATAATATGCCGATATTATACATCTCTCTTAGGCAGCTAATTAACTGGATTTTTCTGTTTGGATCTTTTGCGGAGTATTCAAGTTTTTTGTCGTCGACAGCATACCAACCTGACTGATTTTGAGCCAATCCCAACTAAGATAAGGAGCTTCTCTAGGCCATATATATACACAGGTGTCCGAGGATATTTTTTTCTATTTTTATCTTCAATTCATATACTACAGGGATTTTTTATTTTTTGCCAAATTTATCATATGAATGTACACAAAACATGGCTTATTATTTTCATGAGTCAGATGAACTGAATCTATTCAAAATTCAATTATATTCAAATTTTTAATAGTTGTTTGATTGGGAAATTTATCATATTCATATATTGTGTGCATGCATGTGATTGGCCATATACTACGTACTCATTAGTGAATTTTTTTTTTCTCAAATGGGCTTTTTTCCAAAAAAAATTCCCGACGTAGGCTCTTTTCAAAAGAAATTCCCAATATAGTCACTTATGCCAGCTTCGGATTTTTTTTATGTGTGAGAGACGCTGGTAATATTTTTTTTGAATTTTTTATGTATAAGAGACGCTGGCCCGACCAGCGTCTCTTATACGTTAAAACATAAAAAAAAAAATTATATGAGACGCTGGTTGGTCTTTTTTTTTATTTGAACATGATACAAATTTGTATTTTTTAATTCCCCCGTATAACGTAAAATGTTTAAAAAAAAAAAAATATTTGTATAAGCCATGATTGCTGTGGTTTCATTTTGTATAAGGCAGGGTGGTTTCATTTTGTATATGGCTGGGTGGCTTCATTTTGTAGAGAACCAGCGCCTTATACAAATAATTTTTTTTTAAAAAACATTTTACGTTCTTACACGGGGGAATTAAAAAATACAAATCTGTATAAGAGACCTTATACATGTTCAAATAAAAAAAAAAAGACCATTGCGTCTCATATAATTTTTATTTTTTTATGTCTTAACGTATAAGAGACGCTGGTCGGGCCAGCGTCTCTTATACATAAAAAATTCAAACAAAAAATTACCAGCTTCACATAAAAAAAATCCGAAGCTGACATAAGTGCCTATTTTGGGAAATTGTTTTGAAAAGAGCATGCGTCGGGAATTTTTTCTGGTAAAATGCTCATTTCAGTAAAAAATTCCATTTTAGTTTAGAAAGAATAAAAACTTACCTTATATGATTATTTTTAATTAAAAAGGCGAGAAATTACCTAGACAGTAGATCTTTACGGGTGGAAAATCCAAGCTTTCTCCTCTCACGAATAATAGTCTCAGCCAAGACGTTGATCTTAGTAAGAGCCTCCTTCAACCTCTTCTCCGACCCCAAATTCAACGCTCTTTTGACCTTCCACACCGCCGGCGTGGGCTCCAGCGCTCTCTCCGCCGACAGCTTCGACGCCAAGTCAAACGCGTCGGCAAACTCCGACACCGGCAAACCCCTCCTCAGACACGCGGGGTCGACCCCAAACGAGAATCTACAAATATTATCAAACGAGAATCTCCTGAACACGTCCTGAAGATCCGCCGGGGAATCTCCGGCGGCGAGGTGGGAGAAGAGAGGAACCAGCCGGAGGCGAATCTCCGAGGAGAGGATGTCGAAGGCGAAGGAGCGAACCGAGACGGAGCCGAGCTCGAGGGAGGCGAGCTTTCGCTGGAAGCGCCAGTGGTCCCCGTCGACGACGAAGATTCCTCGGCCGAGTAAGTCGCCGAGGAGGACGGCGTGGGGTTTCCCTTTCGGGTAGTTTTGGAAGTTGGTTTTGAGCATGTACTCGACGTTGTCGGGGTTGGAGGTGACGGTGTTATTGAGGACGTGGAGCTGGATTGTCGAGGTCGGTGATCGGAGGAGGAGGTGAGTGTACCACTCCGGGAGGCTCGGGAATGACGGGGACCACGATCGCGATACGAAGCAGCGACACGTGTCGCATTTGCATGTTAAGCGTCGGAGGCGAGTCACGAGGATGGAGAACAAGATGAGGAGAGGAGTGGTTATGGAAAGGGTGATGTAGAGGAAATGGAGAGAATCCATTATATAAGAAGTTGTGAACTATGATGATTATGCTATCGGAAATGAGGAGGAAGTTGGGGTTGCTCGTTGGATTTATATAGTGGAGATTTTGGTGCTCTTGGTGATTATCTTTTGTGTCCATTTTTGTTCTGTTTAGATTGGCCCATCAGGCATGGCCCATGTCCATGTGGTTGTGTGCCATCATATTCTAATTAATTAAGTTTAATGCATCTTAATTTTATCTAACTTTTTACATGTTTGATGATTAGTTTATTCTTTGTGTGCGGGTGAGTTCAGTTTCAGTGTGAAAGTGGCCTACTAAAGTACTATTCCGCATAAAAATTGCTCCCTCCGTCCCATAATATAAACAACATTTCTATTTTTAGCGTCCCAAAATATAAGCAACAAATTCCATTTTTAGTATACTTTTTACACCATTTTATCTTCTCTCAATACACTTTTCACTCTACTTTTTCCTCTATTCATTTAATTTTCTATTTCATCTCTCCTTCTTCTCTCTATTTCTCTCATCTAACTATTACACATTTTTACTTTTCGCTCTCTTTTAATCATTAAACTCCTCTTCGCCCTCGCTTTAGTCGCCTTCTTCCTCCACTCCTCCGCCTCCGATACCCACTCCGCCTCCCTCTCCGCTTCCTCCGCCCTCGAATCCAAGCTCGACAGCCTCCAATCCAAGATCTCCCTCCTCTCCTCCCTCCTCTCCCTCCTCCTCGCCTTCTTCCCTCGCCTCTTCCTCGCTCACCTCGCCTTCTCCGACGGATGCCACCGCCTTCTCGACGTTATCTCCGGCGTTGAAGGCTCCACCACCTGTGAGCTCGATGGCTCCACCACCGCCTTCTCGACGTTGTCTCCGGTTTTGGAAGAACATGATTTAGTTAGCCCAATTTTGTACATAATTACAATTATTTCCCAACTTTTCAATTTGTGAAGAAAAATGAATAAATATAAAGTTTTCGGGCTAAATTTATAAATAGTTAACGGATTATAAACGGAATATGAAAATGGGTGGCGTTTGGCTAACGAAGAGTGTTATGTGGGTAGTTTCCGGTAATATTCAATTAAAGAGGTGATTTAGAGCAATATAGACACTTATTGTGTTGCTTCTTTTTTGTTGTGCATTTTGGGAGTACACTCTATCCTTTGTAAACCGTATTTGGTCACATTTTCTTGAAAAGAACACTGAGTTAAATCGTGTATGGTATGTGCAAGTGGCGAAGGTGTAAGTTTCTACTCCATAGAATTGTGATGGTAAAAAGTGATTTGATTTACTAGACTACGGGGTATATTCTTTTTGTCTATTGAATTGGAGTACTGTATTCAAATAGAGCCTGTCGGTGGGCTGTCAGTTGCCCCTCCCTCTGCTTATACTTTTTGTGAAAAGTAATTCCATTTATTCAAATTTCGATCAAAATATAGAAATATTAAATAAAGTAAATAAATTTTTTTTATATATCACGACTCCCTCCATCCTCCATCCTAATATTTAGAGAGATCATTTCACATTTATCCAAAATTTGGGAGAGCGAGGAAAAAAATACGTACAGGGAGAAAGATTGGGAATGAATATTGACTTCTATAGAGCGGGTATGAATTTTGATATAAAAACACAAAGATAGAGAATATAAATATGTAATATAAGTACATAATAAAATGAAAGATATTAAATAAACTAAAAAATTAAATATTAAGAGGCTGAAAAACTTATAACGAAAGGAAGATAATTATCCCCTTTGATAAGAGAGACTTTAGTGGCCCTTTACGCCACAAAACTAGCAATCAAATTAAATCATAACAATATTATCATTGCATGAGATAACCTTATAATTATTAGTTCTATTTAACATTTTTGAAAAAATTCGTGGGAAATAAAAAATTTATTTGAAGATATTAGAAATATACTCAATTCTATTTATAAAGTTAGAATTTTTCATTGCTTTAGAGAAGTAAATAAAGCGGCTCACTTTTAAAAAAGTCAAATGTTAGTACTCCCTCCGTCCCCTTTTGATCTTCCCATTTCAAATGGGCACATTTGTCGATGCACATTTTGTTTCGTCAATATCTCTCGTTACAAGTTAGTTAAAATTGTAAAATTTTGATATTGTTAAAGTACTCATTGATATGAATCAAACAAGACCACTCATGATTATATTTTACCTTATACAATAGCCAGAAATCGAAAGATTCTCTTCGACCGTGAATAGTGTTAAAAAAGCAAATGAGCCTTATATTTAGAGACGGAGGGAGTATACATTTTCTTAAAACGATACTAACATGTAATCACGATCAATTATTATCTGATGAGTGTATCATAACAATGAGACCAATACTCTCTAGTATCTTTTTCTGAATACTCGAACTTCTTCAAGATCGTTTGTACTGATGGTCGGGAGTTGTCATTTTGAGACAGGTGAAACTCTCGGTTCTTGTCATTTTCAAAAAAAAAGAAAAAAGAAAAGAAAGGAAAGGAAGATAATTTTATGAATTTAAAATTTTAATATTTTGGGCTTTTACTCAAGGTTGAAGCATGTGGATGAGTTGAATAAATATTCAAAACGTGATCTTAGTTAGAGTAAAAACAAAAGTTTTGTGGCAGGCAAAAAAGAAAGGTGGTGGCGTGGAAACTTGAGGAAAAGGAGGCGGAGAGATGGCGGGCGTGCTGCAGCGCGCCGCTGGTTTTGAGGACTTTAATTTCAGCAACAAAACTGCTACTCAAAGTACGGCGTAGAAAACAATAAACCGCCACGATTTACACGTTTTTCCTATATTGCACGTGCTTATATTTGAGTTCCCTTCTGTTGACAGGTGGCGTATCCACACCTCACCACGTACGCCAACGGCTGAACTAGTACCGGAGTAGATGAGAGCCCCACCTGCTCCCTCAGGAAATTGTGATATTTTTCATCCTGCACAATTCAGTCCTCAAATTTCTCTTGTCGATGCTCAAAACAAATAATCTCGAATGAATTTATGCCCCAAAGTCTTACCCACGGCCCACGAGGATAACAAAACAACATCACTTTGTGTCACATCCGTTTAATATAAATATTTAATATAATGTTTATTTAATAATTCTGAAGTAAGTATGTTATTCCCTTTACAAAATACATCCGACAAAAGAACTTTCATTATATATTTCAACGTTAATAACTAATAACACCAAGGGTCCCCTTTTTAAATAAGTTTAGTATTGATTTTCAATCTCACGATCTTAGACAAACTCACACTCACATTTCTCTACCTTTCTTTTTACTATAATACTCCCTTCGTCCCCTTTTTATGTTCACATTTACCATTTTGAGTGTCATAATTTGATGTTCTCATTTTTATTTTTAACCACAAATCTTTATCAATATACCCTCATCAAAACCCATTAATTTCCCTCAAAACCACAACAATCCAAAATACACTTTAATTTTTTTCTCTCCTATTATTTTCTCACTCAATCTTAACCCTTTAATTTCTCATCTCTCATCATTCTCTCATCCCAATACTCTCTCTCTCCTATTTTCATCCTTCTCTCTCATCTCTTCTCTCATCTCCTTAATTCCCGTGCAAAGAAGAGAAATGAGAACATAATTAAGGGACAGAGGGAGTATTAATTAATAAAGCTTCAAAAAAACGTTGCTTAATCTTGGCTACCCAACATTGGCCAAATTTGATGGTCATTTTTCAATTGAAGAAAACTTACTTGACTTAGAGGAGTTGGAAGAAGGTTAGTAAACTCTATACTTTTCTATTTGATTTTTGTTATTCGTGTTCACGGTTGGAGTGACATACCTATTTTACACTATTTTATTTAATTATAGGCATGAAGAATTCGACGATGGAGCAACCGGTGATTATGATAGATGATTAACTTTTTGTTTGAAGAAGCATGCAAAGTTGTTTTACTGTTGAGGTTTTTTGTTTGCGGGGCATTGTAAGGCAATTTATGTTGTCATTAAGTTTTTTATTAGCTTTTGTTTGGAGGATGATGTTAAGTTATGCTACTGTTAGGTTTTATTTGTTTTTAATTACAGTTAATGCAAGTAATGTCGTTATTTAAGTATGTTAATTACAGTTTTTGCACACACAAAATAATGTTTTTAGGTATATAATTTAATATTATGGTTATTTGGTTAACCGATTAACCGTACCGAAACCGACGGTTAACCGACGTTAACGGTACGGTTTACGGTATGCCTAAATCACTAACCGAAATACCGATTAACCGAAGGTCGGTTAACCGAAACACCGGTTAACCACCCGTGCCCACCCCTAAATAACACATTCTCTCTGTAATAAATTTGTCTTAAAATTCTATGTATAATGCATGCAAATATACATGTAACACGAGGTGGGAAAAATCATTGAAATGGCTGGTAGAGTAGTCATGTTATTTATCTGTCTCAAGTTTTCCTGATGTTTTTTTCTAGGAGAAAACCTTATTACTCCCTCCGTCCCATAATATAAGCAACATTTGAAATTTTGACACTATTCACACTTCAATACTAATTTCTAAATTTATTCCAATATATAAAAAGAAATATAGTGATATAGGGTTTTGTTTGATTCGTCTTGACGAGTACTTTAATAATATCAAAAATTTATAATTTTTATCACCATATAACTAGAGATATTAACAATGCAAAACGTGCATCGGCATATGTGCCTAAAGCAAATGTTGCTTATATTGTGGGACGGAGGGAGTATCACTTATGTTTCCGTAATTTATTATTCTTTTATTTAGACAATGTGTTTTTTGTATCTTCGAAACTCCAGATAGACTAGCATATGGTCGAAAAACATGACAACAAGGTGAAGCAATACGCGCACAGTAGCAGCCGCAATTTATTTACAAGTAGGTCCGCCATTCTGGCTGGCCTTCTTCACTCTCCATACATACATCAATCAAGCTAAGCTAGCTAGTAGCTACACAAAGACGTGCCATTTACAAATTCTATTTTCTTTTCATTTTTCACAAAAACTAGATCAGTACCCGTGCCCTGCACGGGATTTGTTTATATTTTTTATTTTAAAATTTTTTTATAAACTAAATGAAATTAATATCTATATAATAATGTAGTATTTTTAGATTGACATAACTAAATGACATATTATAATGGTAGAAAGAAATGCAACTCTCTCTGATAATTTTTTGAAAGTAGAAGATCTTGACGACCGTAAATCAAAACGGAGTAGTTAATCCCATTAAAACAATCAAAACAGAAGTATCTAAACAAAAAAAAATAACTCTAAAAAGACAAATATACTAAGAAATTCTAGTACTGGTACAAATTACTAAAAACTTCTTTGTATACTATATTCGTTATAGTATCAGATCTTTTGTTGTTTTTGTCGCACATCAAAATCTTCAATCTTTTTTTGCTAGTCACTCTTGACGTTCCAACATAAATGAAACATATAATTCTATTGAATAAAAACAGACAGAATTAATTAAATAAATTACTTACCATTGGAAATATCAGACATCGGGGAACGCAAGCCATTTAAAGAAGATCTACTAACTCGGTTAGTAGATCCTGCACATATTTAATTAATAAATGATTTTAATAATAAAAAATAAATTCATATATCAATTTCATTAAAAAACAACAATACAATTCCTTAGTTGATTGAATACCTGATCGATTTGATTCTGTTACTTGTCCGTTTTTTGGAAATTTACCCTTTCGCACCATTTTCTCATATCGAGATAAGTCGTTCATTCTCTAATCACTGAATAACATAAAAAAATTTAAACATAAATATAAAATAACAAAAATACATGTGAAGATAAAAATAAGCTAAAAACAACGATATACTTAGATTATTTATTATTTTTTAATGTAAGGGATAAATATATATAGAGAATTCCTATTTTATTTTGATGGACTCCTCCCTCGTTTAAGAAACCCTAGAAAACATCATATCTCATTTCTGCACCGCCTCCACTCTCCATTTCTCTCCTTTCACCAAATTTCAAATCTCCTCCTTCTTGTGAGGCCACCATAGCTCCCTCTTCACATCCTCCTCCCGACCTCAGCCTTCCCGTTTTGTGAGGCCGCCATAGCTCCATCCTCACATCCTCCTCCCGACCTCAGCCTTCCCGTTTAAGAAACCCTATTTCTGATTATCACAGGTACATAATCTCGCTTCTATCCCCCTAAAATATGCAATTATGAGGTGTTAATTTGTCGAGTTCTTGTTTTACAGTTTCGTTCATGGAAGACTACCCTATGATCTGCTTAAACTCGACCCTGTTTGAGGAGTCTATTGCTTAGTCTCCCAATTCGTAAAGTTGTAAGTCAATTTTCTTCACATTGAGTTTGGTTTGTTTTTGGTCTGTTATTTATAGTGCCGTTGTCTTGTGAGCTAGGTTCTAACGAATGCAGATAAGGGACATGCTAAATGGTCCCTTAAACGTCTTGGATTAGAGGACTGCTTTGATGGGATAATCTGTTTTGAGACACTAAACCCAACAAATCAAGGAAATGCTGAAGAAGGCACAATTTCAAGCAACAAAAAATCTTTGACATTATGAAATATGTTGCTGAAACCAACAGTGTTGAAGATCTTCCTAAGACGCCTATCATCTGCAAGCCCTTTGAAGAAGCATACGAATTGGCTTTCAAGATCGCCCAAATTGACCCCAAAAGAACGGTAAACTCGAATCATTTTCTTTATAATTTGATTAATTTCCATTCTCTGTAATCCATTCTCTGTAATCCAAGTTTAGTATGTTTCTAATGTAGATGCTTTGTTGGCCATACTTAACCAAACTCCTTAAAGATTAAGCAAACTCCTTAGATATTTTTTGCAAGTGTTTATTTTTACTTTTAAAATTTGTGTAAGTTTTAGATTTATTACATAATATTAAATTCATCAATTATGTTGTTTAAAGTTGTCAAAGTTGAAATTAGACGTAGTCACATAGTTGTTGTCACAGAAAATGGACTTCATCTAGGAGTTCTTGATATAAATCATCATGTATTAGTCCATTGTTTTATTATTTTACTTTTCCATATTAGTTCTTGATATAAGGGAAGTTTTAAACTATTGTTTTATTATTTAGTGTATTGTCAGTGAATATGACACATCACATCTATGCCTACAAATAGTTGTCAGTAGTTATTAGAAGCTGTATTTTTTTCTCAGAATTGGATAATTTTCTTAATTTGGTTTTTGTTCTGATATGCTTAAGCTTTCAAGTTAAACAACCAAACTTCATGACTAATACACTTGCTGTTTGCTTCAGAGGAAAGGCTTGTTAACATTTTTCAATGATAAGGTGAAAGATATGGTTAAGAGACTTCTAGTCCTAGACGGAGATTCTGAAAGGTGGGAATTTTTTATACTGAATCTAGTGATAGCACTATGAAATTACAAAGATAAAATTCTGTAGTACAGAACATGTAGGGAGTATGAATTTTCATTCTATAGCATGAACATAATTTTCATTCTATAGCATAAACATTTTATCTAATAGAACATAATGCTATTGAATCTCTCAAAACCAATATGTGCAACAAAATTTTGTGTTGTATTTAATTTCCAAACATAATAAATTTATGCACCATAAAATTGATTAGGAAATATGATTTATGCAAAAGGCAATTGTATTGTTTAAATATCTTCATGCACAATAAGTGGTTCAAAAGACATAATGAGATATTTCCTAATGTAGAACTTTTTCCATTTAAAAATTAGCTTCTCCTTATTTTATATGGACTGTCTGTATTTATATTTTAATTAACCTAATTTCGTAATTATGCAATAATACGTTAAACTGTTTAAAACAAATTTAAATTGGAACAAAAAATAACAGCCCATGGATAGGCTGCTCCCATATGGTTAGGTTTGGTTAACTGTGTCATCTGTCTGAACAATGAGAATACGTTTTTTCACATTCATGGATACCTATTTTTTTTTTTCCTTATTTTGGTTGGCCCATTTACAACCCATTTGAATTAGGATTTCGTATGTGTTTAGTCAGCTGTGATAAAATATGCATGTTAGTGTTAAGAAGACAATTCAGAACTGCTCATACTAATTATTTTCATCAAGGCAAAAATTAAATATCTTTGTCCTAATGTATGCTTCTCCCATATGCAGAGGGGACTGTTGGTGGATTGCAGATTGCTTAGAGTTCAGAGTATTCTCATCTAAAGGGGAGCAAGTAATGTATCAACAAAACCAAGTAAGTTTGCTGATGAAATTAATTATAAATCAATAATTTTTTAAAACATTAAAGAAAAAATGGAATGGTGTTGAATGATAAGCAAATTAGATATAGATACTTTGCATGATAAGCAGATTAGATATAGATAAAGAAAAACTGAAAAGTATAGCATTAATCTGGAATGGTCTTACTGAAAACACTTAACTTATAAATTTCAATATGCAGAGGGGGCTGTTGGTGGATTGCAGATTGCTTAGAGTTCAGAGGAAGATCATCTAAAGGGGAGCAAGTAATGTATTCATCAACCAAGTAAAGTTTGCTGCTGAAATTAATTATAAATCATTATTTTTTAAAACATTAAAGAAAAAATGGAATGGTGTTGCATGATAAGAAGATTAGATATAGATACTTTGCATGATAAGCAGATTGGATATAGATAAAGAAAAATTGAAAAGTATAGCATTAATCTGGAATGGTCTTACTGAAAACACTTAAACTTGCATGATAGGGTATAATAATCTTAAAAACTAATTATTGAAAAACCAAAAGTGCTAAAAATCCTCAAACTTTTCAATCAAATGTGCATCACTTAAGATGTGTACGTGTCACAGTATATGGTGATGCCATTGGTAGTTTAAGTATATTGTATTCAGAAATGAGAACCTTGAATACAAATTTCCTGTTTAAGAATATCTTCAATTCTTCAGGAATCTCATTATCACCGTCTTCCTGTAAATAGGATATAAAAATATTAGAGAAGTTCAAGATTGTATATATTAGCAGAAGGCAATAAATTCACCTCTTTTCTTGATTCTAGAATGTCAGTAACACTTTTCTGTACGATTTGTGAAGCTTCTTTATCAAAAATTATTAACTGACCATTTCCTGTTCCATCAATTACTGAAACCTGTATTGCAAACCTAGGTATTGGAAAAGTGACTATTTTTTCACATTTCTTGCACTAGTGATTTTCCTCAAGAGGTTTAACTTTACTCTTGCACTTTTTGCATGAGTTATAGTACCAACCAGTAGGATTATCAATATGTTCTATGGTGGCAACTGTGATAGGCTGACAGCTCAATACCTAAAAAATAATTCGAAATTAATAATTGTAAAAAAAAACGCAACCAATTTTTTACAGCTTACAGTTTTATTTTCAAATAGATGCTCATGAAGCTCTTCCAATGTTCTCCTATCATTGGCCTTTAGGAAAACTTGAGCCGGTAATTTTGAAGCCTCATTTGAAAGCTGAACAATATTCTCAACTTGTAGCCCTTCTATTTCTTTAAACTGTATGAAAGAATTAAAGAACATAGTTTAGTTCTAATATTTTTCTGCATATCAATATCAAATAGTAGTAGTTTCTAATATATAAAAGGATTAGATAACATTTTTACTATTTTTCTGCACATAAAATAGTTTAAAAATAAATAGTTTTACATAGATAAAATTCGAATGTTTGTTTACCTCTTCTTGAAATCTGAAATTTCTGCAATTGAGTCATCATCTAGAAATAGTCTAGTTCCATCATAACCATTTGAGAAATTAGGCTCATTATTCCAGTTTGATAGTCGTGCAAATTGAACGACTAATACAATCTTCTTATTCTCAAGTGATAATCTGAGTAAGGGTCGACACATCTCAGCATAAGCATCCCAGAGTGTAATGTCTTCTGTATTGTTCCTATAAAATTAATGTAAAGAAAATGAATTTAAAAATATATGGGTTGTAAAAATAATCATTCAACTGCAGAAACTGTAGATCTGAATAATATAGTAAAAGCAGAAACAGTTAAAACTGCAGAAACATTTTACAGATTTCGTTGGGTATTCATAAACTGCTGATTGTTTCTGCAGTTGAAGTTAAAACTGTAGATTTGCGGTATATTAATCCTAAATCATACATTGTATCCATTAACTTCAAGAATAACTTTTTTCCATCAGGTTTTTTTGCAGACCAATTGACAATATCTCCAATTCCAGCCAACAACCCAATAAGATCTGAAACAATAAATAAAAATAACAACAGATCAGTTAGGTATGAGAATAACTCTTGCAAAAATGTGTTGATTTAGTTTATAATACTAACCATAATGGGTATTCTCATGTAGTGAATTATCATATTGGGTTATATTGTAAAGCGTGAAAACAATAGCTTGAATTTGTGATTTGTAAATTTGTACTCTGTATTGTACATCGCAACTCCATATTTTGAGATTAGAAAAGCTTCTCCTTCTTTTAATTGTGGAAAGTTCGTCATCAAAGACTCCTTAATCACTGCATGGATTCGTTGTTCCTGAATATAAGATTAGGTATAGTTAGATAGAGAAATATAGAAACAATAAAACAGGATTGAAATAATATATATACCGTTTCATCCATGAAAATTATGTTGGTGGTGGAGAATTTAGAGGGATCTGCCTTCATAGGAACTTTGAACATTCTTATGCATCTAACCTTCATAGTAAGAGTGTGTTTTGAAGATGTAATAGATAATACGTTGAATATTATCCATGGTATATGATAGGAAGAATGACTGTAGGTTTATGATAGGAAGATGAGAATAGGGAAGAACGTCAATTTTATAATGAAACTTCAGGGTTTCATTTTGTGCATAATACTGTTGCGTCTTATTTCTGGAACAAAATTGTTATAATTTAGGTAAAAGATAATTTTATATGCTTCGATTCATGTATGATATATATCTCCTTGTTTAAACAGCTTGCAGATTGTGTACAAAATATCATTGATTTCCTTTTCTTGCTTTACAGATTTTATGGCCTGTTGGAATGCAGTAATTATGGTTTTAAAGGTGTTCAAATCGAATGCTGGCAAGTTCTAATTCGATTCATGTATGATATATATCTCGTTTAAACAGCTTTCAAATTGTGTACAAAATATCATTAATTTCCTTTTCTTGCTTTACAGATTTTCTGGCATGTTGGAATACAGTAATTAGGTTTTAAGGTGTTCAAATCGAATGCTGGCAAATCTAATGCTACCAAGTTCTAATTCGATTCATGTATGATATATATCTCCTTGTTTAAACAGCTTGCAGATTGTGTACAAAATATCATTAATTTCCTTTTCTTGCGTTACAGATTTTCTGGCCTGTTGGAATGCAGTAATTAGGGTTTTCAAGGTGTTAAAATCGAATGTTGGCAAGTTCTAATGAAGGCAAGTTTTGGAAACTACAGCTTGTAGAGGACGATTTTCCTTTTCTTTTATTTTGGGTTCAGTTTTGTTATGCAAAACTAAGTGTAATAATGTTTTTGGCTTTGGGGTTTCATATTTGTGTAATTTATGTAGGTTCATATCAGGTCTTCAGCTAGGTTAAAATGTAATAATGTCTTCAGTTCTATTTTTTTCAGTTTTATTTTTTTACATTACAGGTTTATAGCATTTTAGGGCAATTGGTAGGTTTATAGCATTACAGGTTTATAGCTTTGAGTGTTATGCGTTAGTTTTGTACTCATTTTAGGGCAATTGGTTTAAAATCTTTTAGGTAAATTTGTTAATTAGTTAATATCATTAGTGAATACTGTAGAAAAAAATCTTCGACACAGAAATTACAACAGATTACCTAAAATTCGGTCAAGACATGTACAACAGTATCACAAAAAAATTGGCAAAAAAAAGGAAAAAAACACAACCAATTGTATTGAGCCACGTGGCAGACAGGTGGAGTGGTTGAAAAGCATTCTTGACACGTGGCATAGCTGGGGTGGGAGTAAGGGGATTTGCTTTAGTAATTATATAGAGATTACTCCATTCGATCCGGACCTCTCAAATATGAATATGGATTCACGTTCAGGAATTTCAGTAAGAACCTGTTTGGCTAAAAAAATATAATTTATTCATGTAATTTATTCATGCAGAAAAGTTGGCTAATTCCCAAAACGTCGCCACCCTTGTCACGGCCGACGTTTCGATTAGTGTTGCTCCTCTGGACTCCTCTTCTCCGACACCGATGGTTTCTGATTCAACTATATGATCCATCCATTACTGAGGCAGTTGTTTCTCGTGTCTCGGTTCGCCCTAAGAAAGTTATGTCTATGGGCATTGAGTTCCTCAAAAAGTTTTGTGAACTCCCTAAGGAAGATGATGTTGGTGAGGAAATAAAAAGTGATCTCTGTTGTTTTGAAGTATAAGTGTTTCTATCAACCGCTTTGCTGAAGTTTGATTGATCAGAAGAAGTCGAGTTCCTCTTGAGTTCCCTTTGGTAATTCTGGCTTAGCTTTCCTTTAGGGTTCCCCAGCACATCATGCCTTCTGTTCTTTTTGGTTATTGTTCTTCATGCTCATGTTCTTCTTTACTGCTTTTTGTGTCTTGCTTGCGTTGTCTTTGGTCTATCTTGACATAATATGAATATTTTGACCTGCGATGCCTTGTGACTCTATGTTCTCTCTTTCATGCTTGATTACATTGATTCCCTTCCAATCTTTTCGATGATGTCAAAAGGGGGAATATATTCTGGAATCTTGGAACCAATAGGACTGGTATCATTCTAAGGGAGAACTGATTACTGTGTTCATAAGTTGAGGGGGAACTTTGAAGCTATTTTCCTAAGTATCTCTGCTCGATTAAAATATCTCTTATCTTTGCCTATTGTTTCTGTGTTTGATTTAGTGTTTGTTTGTCATCATCAAAAAGGGGGAAATTGTTGGAATGGAACTTCTGGAACTTCAGTTCCCATGGAGTTCCCTTCCTCGGTTTCTTCGGTTTTGACGATGACAAACACTTATACTTTAATGGTCATATTAGTATTTGAGTTTCAGATGAAAAGATAAGGAAACCAAGTCTAAGTGAGCAAAGATCAAGATCAAGGGAACTGGAAGGGGAACCGCGTCTCTGACGTTGTCGAGATTAGGTCAAACGTGGGCAACAAGGAGAAGAAGATATCATGAAGATTTTGTTCCTAATTTATAATATCTGATTGTTAGAAATTCGTGGTAATTGATCAAGGAAAGATTATGTTGTTTATCTTTGGTAAATAACATAATCTTGCATTTATGGAATTAAGGATTATTCAAGTATATCTCAAGCGAGATCTTACTTGATAATTCGATTCCATAAGAAGACGTGTGAAGTTATAATCGGTTGTAAATGAACATTAGTAGATCTTCTGTTTGTTTATTCAACCAAACCACGTAAGGATAGATATTAATATGGAATGAAGATATTTTGTGTAATTATCTTAACCGATATCTTTACAGGAGATCTTACTTGCATATAAATATCTATTCGGACGACCTTAATCACTATGCTTTTTGGAGAGTTCGAATTGCATCTTTGAGAAGAGAAAGAGGCGTTCTTGCTCAGTTCGAATTGCATCTGGTTGAGAAGAGAAAGAGGTGTTCTTGCTCAAGAACATCAAGTAAGTCAGGTTGTTATTGATTTGTGTGTTTCTGATAGGAACTAGGTTAAGTTTTAGGAGGAAAACTGTAATCTATTGTTCATCTCTAAACTGCAACTTCAATATACAAGTAGACTTTTAATCCTCGAAAGAGGGGTGATTTTCATCCGAAGATAACTATTGGTTATTTTGGGTTTCCACCTTAAGTGATTGCTTTGATAACTTGTTTATTACTTCCGTTGTGCCTAGGAACTGGACATCTTTGTGTCACGGTTCCCTTTGTATTAACACTTAGATCCTACATGAGAAAAACAACAATTTAAGAAATTATATTAAATTCTCTCAACAAAAATCTCACAACACAAAATTGTGATCTAACAATATTTATAAAATATATTTTCATTGTCTGAATAGCATAAGAATTAAGCACAATTCACATCAAACATAGACACAGATAAAATATTCACAACAAAATTCAACACAAATTTTTCTAGTCATACAAAATATAACTGCGGAATATTTTACATAAATCAGTTGAATAAAATTATGTTTCTAGCTTGCAACTCTTCAAAATTAAACAACACAAGAAAAAATATAGCACCAAAAAACATGTAATGAAATATCATGTCAAACATACAACAACCCAAGCTTAAAATGTAATAATTGAATCAAAAAATCGTATCTATCAATAAATCAAAAAATTATATTTGATGGATAAAAAAAAAAAGAGAAGTAGAACAAAATATTTGGTACAGAGTATTTTTTTTTCGGCCCCGTACTGAGTCCGCAATTTATTTATTTTTTTGATGAGGAAAGCGTTTAGGGGGCACATCTAGCGAGAATGATACCGCCCTAGAGCATCCTGAAGGATGAGATCAGAAAGATCTGGATAGGCTGCAAAATCAAGATGAGGTAATAAATGGTACATTTTGGCTATAAGGTCAGCCGCACCATTAGTCTCCCGGAAAATATGGGATACTCGATATTCCACAAAGAGGCAGAGATCCATTAAGATATCAGTCATGATCAAGTCTATTTCCCATGGGCAGTCCCAAACGTCGTTTATGGCATTAATAAGGCAAAGATTATCGCCTTCGATCTCAACATGCGTGAGACCCAGCCGAATGGCCTCCCTAATGCCATAACGCATCGCAAGGGCCTCATCCATGATTGGTTGAACAGTACCTAAGGGCCCGTTCATAATTTTAATTGGTTTTCCTTGTTCGTTCCGAATAATAATGCCATAGGTTGCTAGTCCAGCTGTAGGGCAAGCAACATCAACATTGATTTTGTAGAAGTTTGGCTTTGGTTTGGTCCATCTTATTGCTTTCCTCTTTCTTCTGGTAAGCTTAGGATTAAGAGGGTCAACTTCAATATCCATTTTTTCTTCCATTTTTGCAAGTTTCCAATCTCTGATTTGGTTTTTAATGAAGTGGTGAATGTTGGGAAGTTGATTATGCTCCACTATGTCAAAATTTTGTTTATTTCTATAGAACCATAGGGTCCACCAGATAGTGGTCAGATCTTCTAGTTCCCTTTTTGTGACCTTATTTTTTATTTCATTAAGTAATTCTGTAATAGTGTGGTTTCTGGGTGTTAGGGAATTGATAATTCCGTGAGTTGCATCCTAAGCATTATGTTGTTATAGGCATGTGCCTATTTTGTAACTTGACTTTGGATGGTAATCCCTCTTTTGAAATTCTCCACAAGAAGGATTTTATTTTTGGTATCAGATCAAGTTTCCAAATCCATTCAGAGTTTGATGGTGGGAGGTTTTGATTTCCATAAATCATTTCCATTGCACTTTTGGTTGAGAATTAGCCATTTTTGCTAGCTTTCCAATACAACCTATCTTGGATGAAGTTAATTGGTATTGGGTATGCTTTTAGTTTGTCTATGGTAAAGTTGTTAAAGTATACTCTGAGCTTGTCTTCATCCCAAGAATTATCTTGATTAAGGAAGAAAGATATCGTGACATGTTCATTTATTGGCTCATTTGTTATTACTTGTTCTTTTAGTGATTCAGGGAACCATTTATCTTTCCAGAATTTGATGGTTCTCTCATCTCCTATTCTCCAAGTGAGACCTTGTTTGAATTGTACTATTAGCTTCGACATTTGGGTCCATTGCCAAGAGTCATTTTTCTTTGGGTTTTTCTCATATTCCAGGATATGTATATTTTTAAGGTATTTTTCTCTTATAATTTTAACCCATAGGTTTTCTGGTTCTGCTAATATTTTCCAGATAAGTTTCATCTGAAGTACCGTATTAATATCTTTACTTTTCCGGATCCCTAGGCCACCATTATACATTGGTTGGCATATTTCATCCCATTTTATCATTGGTTTATAATTACAGAACTGCTATGCATAACACACTAAAAGTGTTAATGCATAACCCAACAAATTGTGTATTTACGATTTAATTTAAAATAGTTCGCAAGTTTGACTATAACTATCAAATAAAATAATATACTTAATTAATTTATACTTTTTGTATGCTATTCCATCATAATACCTTGCAGCAGTTGCAAGTTATCTGAAATCAAATTAATAAAATTACACAATGTTTTTAAACAGAAACTTCATTACGTTGATTGACTTATAATATATATACATATTGCCATTAAACAAGGTAGTGAGTTACGAATAACATATATCTATAAGTTAAATAAATTTTCTACATCGATATAAAAATTTGGAAATTTGGGTGTTTTTGTGTAATTTTAATGGGTTATGCATAACACTTTTAGTGGGTTATGCATAACATGTCTCGATTATCTCCTTTATTCCAAAGGAATACACAGTTTATTTTATCCAGTTTCTTATGTGTTTTGGAGGGTAGCATGAAATTTTGCATCATATAATTTGGTTGGGCTGATAGATTTGCTTTGATCAGTACTTTCCTTCCTTCCATTGAGAGGGTGTCAGCTTTCCATTTTGTAAGTTGTTGAGACGTTTTTTCAATAATTGAAAAGAAAGTATTGTGGTCCACCTTCCCAGTAATGATCGGGCAACCTAAGTATTTCTCCATAGCCATAGATTGGTTGATTTGGAAAATCTGGGTTATTTGTTGAATTGCATTAGTACTTGTATTTTTATATACTTGAAATGTGGATTTGTCATAGTTAACTCGTTGTCCCGATACTTCGCAGTATTCATCAATGATTGTTTTAATTTTTTGACACGTGGATGTTTTGGTTTCTGCAAAGATGATTATGTCATCCGCAAAGGCTAGGAACGAGATTTTGGCGCCTCCTCTAGATATTTTGATACCTATTGGGTTGGGTCTTATCTCAAAAGCCTGTTGCAATCTCCTAGATAAGATTTCTGCACTGATTATGAATAGAAAAGGGGAAAGGGGGTCACCCTGTCTCAGTCCTCTAGTTGGGTAGAATATATCTGTTGGTCCTTGGTTCACCAGGACCGAGAAAGAGACAGTGTGGGTGCATTCTTTAATCCAGTTAGTGAATTTTTCACAGAAACCAAATTTCTGTAATGTTAGCAGAAGAAACGTCCAGTCAACTCGGTCATATGCTTTTTCCATATCTAGTTTAAGGGCTATCCAACCATTATTCCCAGACTTCTTTTTAAAAGAGTGGAATATTTCATGTGCTATTAGGACATTATCTTGGATACTTCTGTTTTGTACTAAGGCACCTTGAAGGGGATGTGTAATTTTATTCATAACAGTCTTGAGTCTATTGGTAAGGATTTTTGATATTATTTTATATTCTGTGTTACATAGGCTGATGGGTCTGTAATGGTTAGTAGATTGGGGGTTATCAATTTTTGGTATGAGTGTGATAAAGGTATGGTTTATTTGTTTTAGAAGCTTCCCTTAATGAAAGAAACTCTTTGTGGCCTTGATGATGTTAGGGCCAATAATATCCCAATATTTTTTGTAGAAGCCAGCTGGCATGCCATATGGACCCGGTGTTTTGTCATCTTTGATTTCACGTAATGCTTTATAAATTTCATTGTTTGTTACATTAGTTGTAAGTTTTTCATTTTCCTCATTTGTGATTTCTGGTTCTATATCACTCAGAACTTGTTCGATTTTCCTTAGATTTATATGTTGTTTAGTAAACCTTTTTTCAAAGTCTCTCTTTATTTCTGTTTTAATGTTTTCATAGCCAATAATTTGTGTGCCTTCACTGATAGTTATTTCTTTGATGTTTTTCCTATTTCTTCTTCCAGTAGGGATTCTATGAAAGTACTTGGTATTTGAGTCAACATTTTTTATATGTTTTAGTTTTGCTCTTTGTCTCCAGTAAATTCTCTGGAAGGAAATAAGTCCTTGTTTTTTCCTTATAAGGTTATTTTGCTTAATAACATTACTTTCTAAACAAGATGTGATGCGTTCTTGGCCTCGAAAAGGTCAAGAATGACTTGCTGGAGCGATCTAGATCTCGTAGGGAGTCGGCCTTCTCAAGATTTGGTCGAACTCGGAGGGCTGCAGAAGACTTGACAGTAACTGGGGAATTGAATGATAGTGATGTTGTTACTTGTGGCAACAAGAAACAACGATGGAGCGGATGAATTGTAGAGATGAAGTGGATGTAAAGTGTAGGTTTACGTAGGGTTTGGTAGATAAATCCACCGGGGAAGAAGATTAGAAGTAAGACGAAGGGATAAAGAAGTTAGACTTTGTTTGGTGACGCCTAGGGGATTAACAAGGAGATGCACTCGACTTTATCAATTAATCCAAAAGCTAAAAGTGATATTAATGAAGAAGGCAAGTCATATATATAGGCCAACCTTTACAAAAGAGTATCTTGCAAAATAAGTAAAGAAAGTAATAAGGAAGATAATAAAAGGGAAACTAGGGCCGGCCTCTCAAGCATGAGAGTAGACACGCCCTAAACCTAATAACATATACTAAAATATGAAATAATCATAAATATAACTAATAAGATAAGCAGCTTTACAACTCGTAGGACCTGGTGCCAAAGGAACTTTCTTCAGGAACTGAAGTCGGGAATTGGCACTGAGAACGGGAGTTGGAACGGGAGGTGTCAATACTAGAGAGCGTGTGCGTTATGGAACTGTAGGTTAGAAACCTCAAGGTATGCTCTGCTGGTAAGGAACTGGCAATGGCCACATTGATGGGAACTGGCCTGTACTTATCATAGAGGGAACTGATATCATGGTCTTATAGAGAGGGTACCATTTCATGTTGAACCAAGGAGGTCTCCATGGGTGCGGACTAGCAAGACTCGGCGTAGACCCTTTGTTGGCTAGGCAGGATCCTATCATTCTCCCTCCCTTGGATTCGAAGCGTCCTCGCTTCGAGCGTGTGGGTGAAAGGGGAACTATCCGATCAACAACAAGTGTGGTGCACATATCATGATGTTGAGTCGAAAACAAGAATATGGACTCACAAGGTATTGGTACCATCAACGTGTTGGGTAGAGCTGTGGGAACTAGCGTCCATGCTGTGGAAATCATTGTTGGAGGAGTTATGGGAAGACTGGGTTACTCTGTGAGTGTCGGAGCTTGTTCTACAATCGAAATAATAGTGGGTTTCACCACTGGAGAGAGAGTAGATGTTGTTGGAGAAGGAACAAGCACTATGGGGGAACTAGAGTTGGTGTCGGTGCTGGTTCTACAATCGCAACAATAGAGGGTTTCACCACTGGGGAAAGAGTAGATGTTGCTGGAGAAGGAACAAGCACTTTGGAGGGAACTGAAGTTTGTGTCGCCACCGGATTCGAAGGTAACACGTTGAGTGGGGTAGCACATTCACGGATCTCCAATAGGGTTTGGTTCCTCAACCACTCAGCATGATCTTCCTTCCATTTCGCAAATCGTCTCGCCCACATTGGTGTCGGTGTTGGAGTTGGAGTCGGGGACTGGGTTCGACGGTACGAACGAGCTGCATGAGCCTCTAGATCAATCCTTGGGGCAAAGTAGCGTGTCATTTCATACAAGAGTTTTCCCCAAGTTGTAACGGGCAGTCGACCATGGTACCATCGATCATTCTCCACATAAGACCACCAGTCGAGGGCGTAGTCGGTGAAGCAATTAATGGCGATGTTGCATTGCTCGTACTCATCATAGTCTCGTTGTCTAAAGTAATAGGCCATATGTCGGGTCCACTCCAAGAACTCCTCGGGATCATCATAACCCGGAAAACGTCGTCAATGAAGCCTTTGTAGACGATCCATGGTTGATTGTACCTATTAAAATACCACTAACCAATGCGAGTATCAAGTAGCACAAGTGATATCAAAGACAACAATCAAGAAGGCACAATCAACTCAAGCAAGTGACTTCACTCTCGGGTTACTAAGTTTAGCAAGGCCGTGAGGGCGGTCAAGGGAACTGAGGCAATCAAGCAATACCAAGAAAATTAAGATCAACAATTTAACCAATAGCCAAGAGAGAATTTGAATGGTATGCACAAATATTGAGCAAGAAGCAAAAGAAACAATCTTTTATAGCATGTAAAACCTAGTCGGTGGAAAGGCATGAAAAGATGGGAATTGCAGTGTGAATGAGATCTCAAAGTTTCCTTATTTTGGCTTTGGATGAGATTTTTGAGATTTTTTTTTATTTTCATCCTTTTTTCTTGTACTCCTTTTTCATTGGTATCTGAGATCTTATCTTTAAATTCGAAAAAAATATAATTTTTTTTTTCAATTAAGGAAAGTCAAAGATTTACTTAAGGGAAGAAATCTTTTGAGTGATAAGCAAGAAAGAGGTAGAATTTTCGGCCCTACAAACAAGGAAAGATCACAACTTTGATATGCTATCTTATTCCCTAAATATGCAAATCAAATAATCTCAAAACTTATCAATTAAATTGCAAGCAATCGAAATTAAAAAGATATTGCAAGATAAGGAAACGGCTAGCAAGATAAGGGAAAAAATATTTTCTCCTAGGGTTTCGAACAAGATCTGATTTTTTTGGGTTCTTAGGTGAATGAAGGTCGAATATGGAGTATTTCTAAGGCTCTCAAAGTGATGGAGGAAGGGGGTTACGTAGTGGAAAAGTGACAATCACAAACAAGAGAAGAACGTGACTTACAAGATCCATGGGGCTTTGATACCAGTTGATGCGTTCCTGGCCTCAAAAAGGTCAAGAATGACTTGCTGGAGCGATCTAGATCTCGTAGGGAGTCGGCCTTCTCAAGATTTGGTCGAGTTTGGGAACTCGGAGGGCTGCAGAAGACTTGACAGTAACTGGGGAACTGAATGATAGTGATGTTGTTACTTGTGGCAACAAGCAACAACGATGAAGCGGATGAATTGTAGAGATGAAGTGGATGTAAAGTGTAGGTTTACGTAGGGTTTGGTAGATAAATCCACCGGGGAAGAAGATTAGAAGTAAGACGAAGGGATAAAGAAGTTAGACTTTGTTTGGTGACGCCTAGGGGATTAACAAGGAGATGCACTCGACTTTATCAATTAATCCAAAAGCTAAAAGTGATATTAATGAAGAAGGCAAGCCATATATATAGGTGAGCCTTTACAAAAGAGTATCTTGCAAAATAAGTAAAGAAAATAATAAGGAAGATAATAAAAGGGAAACTAGGGCCGACCTCTCAAGCATGAGAGTAGACACGCCCTAAACCTAATAACATATACTAAAATAGGAAATAATAATAAATATAACTAATAAGATAAGCAGCTTTACGACTCGTAGGACCTGGTGCCAAAGGAACTGTCTTCAGGAACTGAAGTCGGGAATTGGCACTGAGAACGGGAGTTGGAACCGGAGGTGTCAATACTAGAGAGCGTGTGCGTTATGGAACTGTAGGTTAGGAACCTCAAGGTATGCTCTGCTGGTAAGGAACTGGCGATGGTCACATTGATGGGAATTGGCCTGTACTTATCAGAGAGAGAACTGATATCATGGTCTTATAGAGAGGGTACCATTTCATGTTGAACCAAGGAGGTCTCCATGGGCGCGGACTAGCAAGACTCGGCGTAGACTCTTTGTTGGCTAGGCAGGATCCCATCAAGATGTTTGGGGTATATTCTGGACAGTGATTAACTCTTCCTCCACTTTTTTCAGTTGTTCAAAGATATTGCCAAATCTGGTTTTGTTCCATTCCTTTACTTTTGTTTTGAGTAGTTGGGTTTTCTTGGTGAGTTGATATAGGGGTGTACCTGTAATTTGGTTTCTACAGGTTTGAGCAACAAGAACCTTCATATCTTTTCGTTTGGTCCACATCATTTCAAATTTGAATGGTTGGACTTGGTATATGGTTTCATTTGTTATATCTAAAGATATTGGGCAGTGATTTGAGGAGGTAAACGCATGATTTTTTGTAGTCAGGTTTGGGTACCACGTTACCACTTGTTGGTGAATTAATGCTCTATCTAATTTCTCTTTAATCGTGTTGTTAATGGTTCTCGACTTCCTCCATGTGAATTTGTTGCCAATTGTCGGGGGATCAAATAGATCATGCTTTTGGACAAATTTGTTTAATCTTTGGAGCTTGTTGTAGTTGGGAATGATTCCTCCTTCCTTATCATCACTTGTCAGAATGTCGTTGAGGTCGCCAATGATAATGAATGATTCGTTAGTTACTGTGATGAAGCAGTCAATTTGTTTCCAGAATTCATCTTTGTCTTTTTCATGAGGAGGGACATAGGCAAAAATTATGACGAATTGTATGTTGATTTCTAGGTTTTTGTAGATAAAAAGCTATAAATCTTTCATCTATTGTGTGTAGGGTCACTGTTTCGTTTCTAAGTTGGAAATCTTTCCATAAAACGATGATTCCTCTTGCATATCCTTTTGCAGGTGAGACAACAATGTTGTCAAAACCCGCCTTTTTCCATTCTTTTTCATTTGGGTAGTTGGGGGACTTTGTTTCAACAAGCCCCGTCATTTGAATGTGGTTGATTTTGCAGAACGAATCAATATCCGTCCAGACGTTATTTCGTTTGATGCCTCTAACATTCCACAGATTTATCTTCATTTTATACTTGATAAGTTTTTTGTCCCGTTATATTGGTACGGGGGAAATCCAAATTATACTTTTCGAGAGGGGAATCATTGAAGATCTGCTTGGGGCCTATCCGAAATTCACCTTGTTTGATTTGGTGGTTGTCTTTAATTAGAAGGTTTTGATGAGCTAGGACCAGTATGAACTGGTGTTGTAAATTCACAAGGAACCTTTTTAGGCTTAAATTTGGTTGAATTGATTTAAGGCCAGTAATTTCCATATTAGAACCAAGACGTGTCATGGTCCTACTTTTCAATTGGTCACAGTGACCAAATTTACGTAAGTAGATGCAAAAGCTATTCAGCTTAGTGGTTTTTAGAGTTAGTTTATCTAATTGTTTGTATAGATTGCAAGCACATAAAGGATACATATATTAATACGCCATCAAGTCCACTGCTCAAGCTCTCACCGCTTACCTGGCAGGTCCTCCATTTGTTTGTCAATTCTAGTTTGTTTAGGTTGACTGTTTTCCTTGCTTTTGTTAGCATTACTCGGGCGGCTATCCTATTTTTTGCGCATTTGTTTTCCTTTGTTTCCATTCTTGGCATTGTTGGACCCGATTCTCGCGATAAGTATGAAGCCCAAAGAAGCATTGAAGGGATCAAGACGGAGAGACCCAATAAGAGGCCCAATAGGTATAAAGAATAACACCGGATTATGTGGGGCACGCGACCTGACTATAAATCTTAACCGAAAAGAGAGAGAAAGGGTAGTGGCAATTGAGAGCATTCCCCTTTAGCAAGAGAGAAACACAAGAGACGAGCCCTCATTCTCGAGATCGTCTCATTGGTCCCGATTCATCTCTACTCATAGAGAATCGGATGATCGGTACCTGGATTCTGGCTCTCTGTATCGTAGTCGTGCTTTTGAGGTGTGAATCGTGATGTTTGGCTGAGTTTTACTACTTTACTGTTCCATTGTGCTGGTTCGTGAGGTTTCATTGTTTTGGTTGTATACTTTGATCGTTATCTTCTTCTGCTTTGCTGCATTCTAGTGTTATTTGATGTGTTAATCTCGTTTACCTGTGATCGTTACTGACTTGGGCGTCGGAGAGCCAAATCAGGGGGTCCAATCTTCCGGTTTGGTTGTGCAGGTATTTTTGGAGCTGAAGAACACGAAGAACAGCGTGGAAAAGCATATTTTGATCCAGATGAAGATGAATTACAAGTTGTTGTTCCAGTTGGCGTAAAGGAGGTCTCCAGTACTTGAAGATTTATTACTGGCCAGATCTCGCGAGGTGTTGATTGCGAGATCGCGAACATCTGGGCTCCAACACTGGCGCCGACCGTGGGGACCTCCTCGCGCAGCTAGTTCCCTTTGAAATCTCAAGAATCAGTTCGCGAAGGACAGTATCATGGGCGACACTGGTAGAAGCGGCACAGCGAACAACACCCTGTTACAAGCGAGTCCCGACACTCAAAATGCTCCTAACCCGATTCTCCCTTGCGTAGACGAGGAAGAACCTGACCTCATCACTATTCTGCGAGAGCAGAACGCACTTTTCAACGCTTGGGTGGCACAGGGCGCCCCAGTTGCCCAGAACACAGCTAATCAGAGAGTAGAGCCTCGCGATAAGCAGGCTAATCGCGAGGAGCGAGAAGTTACCCTCGATGAACAGGTGGCCGAGGTTAACCCTGATGACAGGGTTTCAGTCTCCAAGATGCCAAGAGGAAGGAATGTCGTCCGCGAGGCCAGACATGGAAGGTTTGATCTAAATCAGGCCCCAATGAGTCACCAAGAGCATTACAACTCTCAGCATGGTGGTCGCTATGATGATCGAGGTCAAGCATTTTACCCCGTGTATGAGCAACGCGGCCACTATGGTGCCCCAAGCTATAATCACGATGTATACCAGAACCCTGTTTACCATGCAAACCCTCCACTCAATTTCTTGACCATGTTCGGTCCCACAGCTTTTGCAGAGCACATCATCAGAGCCCCTTCGTTGCCGGACTTCAGATTCCCGACTATCAAAGAGTACACTGGTAAAGGGGATCCTAAAGAACATCTTACGCGATACAAGTATGCCATGATCGCGAGGGGACCTGATGAGGCCACTATGTGCAAAGGTTTCCCGGGAACACTCGCTGATACGCCCATGACATGGATGTTAAATCAGCCTCCTGGGAGCATTTCTTGCTTCGTGGACATCGAGAAAGGGTTTTTGCTACATTTTGGCTCTTCGAAAAAGAGAAAAATCACTATGCAGGAAGTGGCCGGGATCAAGAAAAAGGCAGGTGAAAGTCTTGAGGAGTATGTGAAGAGATTCTCGCTGATGGTTTTAGAGGCTGATGATTTTGATGACAAGACCGCTAGAGTCACGTTCCTAAACAGATTGGCAGACGGAAGAGAATTCAAGAAGCACCTTTACAGGAAACAAGAGCAGTCTTACCAGGCCATGTTAGAAAGGGCTTATGTTGAAATTCAGGTTGAGACCCACTCAAGCACTCCCTCAGTGGGAGGGGGACAGAGTAAGCAGAATCAGAACCAGGGTCAGAGTTCCAAGAAAGGCAACCACGGCTGGGGAAATAAAAGACAGCAGTATGATCAAGGACAGAACAACTCGCAAGCTTCGGGATTAGTCACTCAACATCAGAATCAGAATCAGTATCAGGATTACGGACAGAACACGGACCAGAATCAGTTTCAGGCTCAGAATTTGATGAACCAGAGAGATGATAATGTCAATCACAGGGGTCGCGGCCGAGGCAATCGTGGCCGAGGCCGTGGTCGCGATGGAATGTGGTGTGCTAACCACAACTCCACTACTCACAACACAGACGAATGCAAGAATGGTCCTAGAATGAACAATGAGCCCGAGCAAAGAGTTGTCCTCATAAATCAGAGGGGCGGAGGAAATCATCAGGGCAGGGGTGGAAGAAACCCTGGCCGAGGACCATTCAGAGGGGGACATAACAATGGGGGCAAAGGAAGAGGACGCAATCAGCAGAACGTGATTGATCCTAATCCACCTCAAGGCAATCAACAACAAAACTTCCCGAGGCCGGACGGCCATGTGGGAACCATAGCCGGGAAGCATGTCCCAATTCCCCCAAACAGACGCGAGCTGCGAAAGATGATCAACGCACTATTGCCTCGCGGTCTTCCGGTTATGAGTATCGCAAAGCCTCCCCCCAGAGAACCATATCAGCTTGTTTTCTCTAACAAAGAAGTTAATGAATGGGTAGTCTCTTCTGGTGATCCACTAGTCATACACCTACAGATTGGCACAAAGTTAGTTAGTCGCATTCTAGTCGACACGGGCAGTTCTGCCGACATTTTGTATCTGGATGCCTTCGAGAAGTTAGGGGTTGACCCTCGAATGAAAAGACCAACGCGAACCACTCTGGTAGGATTCGCGGGTGAAAGGGTCACCGCTCTGGGAGTGGTGACTTTGGATGTAGTGATGGGTGATGAAACAGGACCGCGAAGGTCTGAGAAGATCGACTTTGTCATCATCCCGACAAGTTCTTCATATAACGCAATCATCGGGAGAGGGACACTATGCAAGTTCGATGCAGTCGTATCCATGAGCCATTTCTGTATAAAGTTTCCCACACCTTCAGTAACAGGGGTCGCGACGGGAGTTGAGAACGAGAGTATCTCGTGTTATATCAAATCCGAGAAGGGGGAAGATACACCTTTGC
The DNA here is from genome assembly GCA_029168935.1 of Oxyria digyna. Taxonomy (NCBI): domain Eukaryota; kingdom Viridiplantae; phylum Streptophyta; class Magnoliopsida; order Caryophyllales; family Polygonaceae; genus Oxyria; species Oxyria digyna. Next base: position 29,914,627 of record JAPVLV010000011.1, on the reverse strand, counting down.
TCGCGAATCAGCTCTTCGTCCCGGGCATGCCCAACATCGAGGAAGAAGCGGATTTAGATGTTCGCGAACCCCCGAGATCCCAGAATTCTGATGGAGAAGTAGACAAGGCAAAGTTTACCGGATTCGAAAATCAGGAAATCACCCCTTTTGGGAACAAAGAAGAGAAGTTGTTTGTGGGAGGAAACCTCGACCCCATGGTGATGGGAGAAGTAAAAAAGTTGCTATCTGAGTCGCGAGACGTCTTCGCCTGGTCCCCCAAGGATTTAAAAGGAATACCACCCTCTTTCATTACTCACTCTCTGAACATTAGCAACGAGATAATCCCCAAAAGACAAAGGAAGAGAAAACAGGCAGGGCCAAAGAATGAAGCCGCAGCCATAGAGCTCGCGAAGCTTTTGAAGGCTGGATTCGTGAGACCAGTTCAGTACCCAACATGGTTGGCCAACGTTGTTATGGTCGCGAAGAAGGGAACAGGAAAGTAGAGAATGTGTGTGGACTTCACCGACCTGAACAAGGCTTGTCCAAAGGACAGTTACCCGCTACCCTCTATTGACCAGCTTGTAGACTCTACCGCAGGACACGAGGCGCTCAACTTCTTGGACGCGTACTCAGGTTATAACCAAGTTATGATGAATCCATTAGACTCAGAGCACACTTCCTTCATAACAGATAAAGGAACTTTCTGCTACAAGGTGATGCCTTTTGGTCTAAAGAACGCATGGGCTACATTCCAGAGATTGGTCGATCGTATTTTTAGTGATCAGACAGGGGACACCGTCGAGGCATATGTTGATGACATCGTTGTGAAGAGTAAGAAGCAGAGCGATCATGCTCGTGATTAGGCATAAGTCTTCGCGACCCTTAGAAAGTATGGAATGAGTTTGAACCCAGACAAGTGCGTGTTCGGGCTCACAAAAGGAAAGTTCCTGGGTTTCATGATCAGCGCTCGGGGTGTGGAAGTTAACCCGGATAAAGTCAAAGCGGTGCTCGATCTTCAGCCACCACGATCAACGCATGAAGTCCAAAGGTTTGTGGGCAGAGTGAACTATTTGGGGAGATTTTGTGCCAAATTAGCAGAACGCAACCTCCCATTCTTCGAGATCTTGAAAAAACCAAAGAACTTCGAGTGGACTGAAGAATGTGATCAGGCCTTCGCGAGCCTTAAAGAGCACTTGTCGAGGCTCCCGATTTTGTCCTCTCCCGTCCTGGGGGAAACCCTCCAATTATATTTCGCAGCAAGCTCAAAAGCAGTAAGTGCAGTCCTTGTTCGCGAGTCAGAAAAACCAGTGTACATTGTTAGCCGAGCCTTGTTACCAGCGGAAACGTGATACTCCCCAGTGGAAAAGTCTGTACTCGCGTTGGTGATAGTTGCTTGAAAGTTACGGCCCTACTTTCATGCACACCCGATCGAAACTTTGACAGATTTGCCACTCCATGGTTTCATGACCAAACCAACAGTAGCAGGGAGGCTCACGAAGTGGGTGATTGAAATGTCAGAATTTGATGTGGTGTATCGCCCCAGACCTGCTATTAAGGCTCAAGCACTTGCTGACTTTATAGTAGAAACAAGTTCCAGAGAAGGAGAAACCCTGAACCCTTATGGCGAACAAGTGATGTGGGTGATGCATACTGATGGAGTTGTGAATGATGAAGGATGTGGGGCAGGCGTGATCCTAACATCGCCTACGGGAGACGAGATAAGCCACGCCATAGCTCTCAAATTCAAGCCCACAAACATTGAAGCTGAGTATGAGGCTCTGATCGCGGGACTAGAACTGGCCGTTGGCCTCTCAATCTCTGTGTTATCCTGTCGATGTGATTCCGAAGTTGTTGTGAAACAAGTACAGGGACTTTACGAGGCTAGAACCGGGAATCTCCCACAGTATCACGCTAGGGTCGCGACATTGACCTCATTATTCATGCACTTTGAAATCAAAGCAATCCTGAGGGAACAGAATCAAAAGGCAGATGAGCTCGCGAAGAAGGGTGCGAGTTGGGAAGGTCCCAAGGAAGAACGCGAGCAAAGGTCAGGATTCATGGTGTTGAAGGGGGGTCCCCCGAAATATCTATTCCTGGTAAAAGAAGAAAGCGCCATCAGTCGCGAAATTGAGATGATGGCGATCAACACCTCGACTGAGGATTGGCGTCACCCAATCATTGACTATCTCAAAAATGGTCGCGGTCCTTCTGACCCAAAAGAGCTCGCGCAGTTAAAGAGGAAAGTTGCACGCTTTTACATCAGTAGAGGTGAACTTTACAAGAGAGGGGGTGACCCTTTTGAACTCAAGTGCATGGGTTATTATTCGACGAAATCCTATCTTGAGGAATTGCATGCTGGGCTGTGCGGAACACACGCGGGATAGAGGTCACTGGTATACAAAGCCTTACGCCAAGGCCATTTCTGGCCTACGATGAGACAGGATGCTCAAGAAATGACGCGAGCTTATCAAGCATGCCAGTACTTCGCCCTTGCCTCTCATCAACCGGGGGTAGAGCTTCAGATTATGGGCAGTCCCATCCCTTTCGCGATGTGGGGGTTGGACCTTCTTGGCCCATTCAAACCTAAAGCTCCCGGCCAACTCGGGTATATTATTGTAGCAGTGGACTATTTCACAAAGTGAGTTGAGGCAGAGGCACTCGCGTCAACCACAGTCCCTATTGTGAAGAAGTTTTTGTGGAAAAATATTATTTGTCGCTATGGATTACCTCGGGAAATTGTTACAGATCGGGGTCCTCAATTCAATTCACCGCAGTTGTTGACTTGGTGCAATGACTTGGGTGTTCACTTGAAAATTGCTTTCGTAGCGCATCCTCACTGCAATGGGCAAGTGGAAGCCGTCAACAAAAGTATAGTTATGGATCTAAAGAAGAGACTAGAAGGTGCCAAGGACAGGTGGGTTGAGGTTCTACCACTTACCCTTTGGGCCAACCGCACCACATTCAAAAAAGCAACAGGGGAGAGTCCTTTTACTCTCGCGTACGGGGTCGAAGCTGTGGTTCCGGTGGAAATCCTGTTCCCGGATGAAAGAATCCTTCACTATGACCCATACACCAATGATGAAAGGATGAGGATGAAACTCCAACTTCGCGAGGAAACGCAAGAAATGGAAGTCATCCGAGCAACTGCTCACAAAGCAGGTGTCGCGAAGTATTACAACAAGCATGTTAAAGTAAGAGGTTTTGTGAAAGGGGATCTAGTTATGAGAAAGACGGAAGGAGGAAAACTTGATCCCGGCTGGGAGGGGCCTTACATAGTGGATCGTGAAGTCGCACCAGGGGCCTATCGACTGAAGGATAGCTCTGGCAATCACGTTGCAAACTCTTGGAACGTGATGCGACTACGCCGCTATTACGCCTAACCCACTCCCCCACACAGGTATGAGTTTCTTTTCCTAAACGCCTCCTTGTTTCACATACAAAGGCCTAGCTAAATACGTTATATTCGCGAATATGCTATTCTAACAAGCTCAATGCAGGCGAAAGGACCGAATGAGACTAAGAATAGCCAAATCTATCATCGGGTTACCAAGAGAATAAATACTTTCGCCAAGAAGGGGGGACGTGAATCTGAAATAAAAGGTACAAATACGTCCCGAAAATCCAAAATCCAAAATACATCCCGTGACATTAGGCTGGGGGCAAAAGAGCACCCACCTAAGTCGCGAAGCCGTGATGATAGATGAGCGCGCACTCACTACATCGCGAAGCCATGATGTTGGGCTGGGGCCAAGAGCGCCCACCCAGATCGCGAAGTCGTGATGCTGGGCTGGGGCCAAGAGCGCCCACCCAGATAGCGAAGCCGTGATGCTGGGTTGGGGCCAAGGGCACCCACCCAGATCGCGAAACCATAACGCTGGGTTGGTGCCAAGGGCACCCATCCAGGTTGTGAAGCCGCGACTCTATTAAGGGACCCAAGTAGGCTCCCCTAGTGCGCGAAGTCGTGACAGTCAAGAGTCAGTAACGACATTCGTCCTCCTCACCTTGACCACGAAGTCCTGGCCTTGGTGGGATCGACAACCCATCAAGGCATGAAACACAGCGAATGATCAACACATTCCTGTAAAAATCAAACCGCAAAACTATCGCTCGACAACGAGATTTACGAAATCTCACAAAAAGCTAATAGTGTTCCCACTCCTTTGCTCATGACAGATACTCTTATGCAAGAGAGGTGAATGATCCTAATATGATCGCGATACAAGGCTGGGGCATCAAACCCACCATCGCCCAGGTACTTAAGAGTCTTTCTCATAGATGACCCCCTTTTCATATGAAGGATGGCATCCTTGCAAAAAGTAAGTACGACGCCATGTGATAACATGCAGCTCTTCATCGCGAGCAATATAGAGTCCAGTGGCTCATTTTGATACCAGAACTAATGCACAAGCTCCAATGTTTCGTGAGCATAGAATTCCTAAGGCACTAAACACACACCCGCTAAGGTATCACGAAAGGAATATGCAAATTACTTTGCTTTGTCACGCGAACGAAAGTATAACCCCGATTCTTTGTATATAGGAAATCCTATGCTCGCCCACACTAAACAGACGATCGTGAACGATTGAAAACCCTATTACTGGCTCGTATACATGCAGTAATCAGGTAAAGATATGTGTTGTCTTGAACTCCTTATTTCACACAAGTTGAGACGCATAGCTAGCAAATACTTACACAATTGACTATCTCACAGGGTTTTTAAGAGGTGCCAGCGACACGGAAGATTCCTTTTCTACTGGATTTCTTGATGATTGTTCTGTTTAAATTAAGTGATTTTTATTCAAAAGCAATTATGTAGTAGATCAATCCATGTGATAAACACGTATGCTCGTTTTGGATCGCGAAGCATAGAAACACTTGGTATATTCTTAAGTCCTTGAAAATTTTCCATTACTTCAGTACTTGCACTCGTTTTCATACCACAATCGCGATTCAAAGCAAACAAGAATAAAAGCCAGACATCATTGCATTTATCCTCTCTCTCCTTATTTCACGCATAGCATTCGCAAGCATGCAAAGCACCCTCGCGAACACTATGGGGGGAGGGAGAAGGAGGAGAGTTACAAGATAACATAAAGACTTCAAAACACCAACTTTAAAGAGGAACAACAATTTTCACTTGGTACACCGCGGTTCGGATTGGAACTTCAGGAGGATTAGCGCGCCACATAGTAAAAGTCACCTCATCCCCCTCCTGAAGATTGTGATCCTCTACAAACTCGAGCCAGCCTTCACCTAGAAAATAAGAGCTTCCGACCTTATCCAATGTCACGTCCCAAGGTTCAAAGTTAACGCAAAGGATAAGGTCTCGACCACCAAAATGGCTAAGATGCCGATCACAATGCTCTTTGGGAAAACGATGTACATAAAAAGAAGGCTAAAGCACAAACAAGAAAAGAAGGGTGCAAAGAAGAGTGCAAAGAAACACCCACCAGGCATCCACCAGTGATGGTTGAGGAGTCCATGGAAATTGTGAAAGCCTCTTCCAAAGTCCCCTCTCGAGTTCGCCGAGTCCTAGCCATAATAAAAACTCTCGAAAAGAACGAACAAGGAAAAGAAAGTAAAAGCTCCTATTTATCAAGTTGAACCACCTAACCCGTAATCAATGCATTAAATGGTTGAGCAGAAAAGTAGTTGAGAAAACGAGAGAAGCAATAAATGCAGAAACACACATAGAAATAACAATACGACCTCCCCAAGAGGCCCAAAATAATCCAAGGCTCGCGACCACACATGGTTCGCGAACCGCCAAAAATTCCAAGTAGCCATTGTACGTAACATCAACCCAGAGCTTACAAAGATAATATCATAAGGAAAAAAGATCAAGCATCGTCATTCACATGATCGGTAGGGATGTCCAGGTATTTGTTAACTTCATCCATCGCCACATCGTGAGCTTCCTTTTCACCACCAACATCCTCAGCCGACGCGATGTTCTCATCAATAGCGGTCTCCTCACTATCAATATCCATGATATCGTCGTCGTCACCTGCCTCAGTTGTCTCGACACGAGGCCGCTTCATTGGGTCCCCAGTCCCTTTCATCCTTATCTCCGAATAAACCACGTCCCGAACTCTTTTGGGCGCCTTGGGAGCGGGAACCACTGGAATATGAGACTCCATCCCTTCAGCAACCCCTTCACCTTCTCTCAAATAAGGCTCGACTACCCAGCCTTCAAGAAGGCTCGCGTCGTCGTCAATGAAGGTCCCGACGGGAGGAGAGGGATACGGAGGAAGCTCCGCAGGAAGACCACAAAAGTCGGATGGATCGTAAGGAAACTTGGGCACCTGGTGTTTCTTGAGCTGACGCCTAAGCGAGGCGATCAACAGTACATCACGAGCAGTGCTAATAAAGTTAACACGATCTTTCTCGCGAAAGCTTGATGCATACTGTTTCGCTCCTTTGCGACGACCCTGAACGAAAGCCTTATCTTTTTCCTATCTGATCAGGCCTAACTCTGTGTCATGAGGACGCTTCTCTACTCTGGCAGCAACCTCCATTCCACTTATCCTGTTCTCCAAGTCAGCATTCTTTTTCTTCTCTTTATCCAGAGCCTGCCTCGCCTCATCCCTTGAGTCTTTGAGCTTATGGACGAATGCTAGAACCTTCTCATAATCCTCCTCCAACTGCTTATGGTTGTCCTCGAGGGCCAAAGCATATTGCCCCGCAGCCTCATTGATAAGGATCGACTGCGATAAAGAAGGAATGTGAGCTAAAGATGATAACCAACCAGGGAAGAGTCTACAAGAAAATAACAGGGAGTAAAAACTTACCACCAAGTTAAGCGTGGAAAGACCTCCACCACCGCGAACGATACCCTCTAGACAAGAGGGCATCTCCGGATAACGAGGACGATCATTGTGAAAGAACTTTCTTACCACCTTTTCCTCGGGAAAGAGCTCATCTAAATCCTGAGAAGGAATATCCTCGCAACCCTCGAGAATCATAGGCCGCTTACCCCTCGCGATGGCTGAGGCCCTCTCAGTAGGAGTGCCTCGGTTTGAGGAAGGAGTCCTATCGGCTCCAAAAGGAAGCGAAGCTCCCCTTGAAACAGGAGAACTCGCGACCGGAATAGTCTGGTCGGCCAAAGGCTCTGACATCTCGGCGGGCGACTCTCGAATATTGATACCAGTAGAAGGGGCTTTCTTCTTGGAAGGAGCTTTGTTCTTCTGCGCAAGCTGCTTTCTACGTTTGGGCTTCGCGGCAGGAGGAGCGACTTCATTAATTGGTTCTTCGTCGAAAGAGTCGTCAGAACCTTCTAGAGTTGGGAGCCTGGAGAAATATCCTTTTTCTGAAAAACATAGGAAAGCATCGATCTATAAGCACATGGCGTTATAAGAAGGAAATAAAGACAAAAGATGAAAACAACATACAAATAAAATGTTACGCGAAGACATTCTTGTCAACTCTATGCCTTCAACTGGTTTCTACAGCGACATTTGGGGTCATCACCACCAGCCCCGTCACAGCTTCATCACTTGGATCACTCTTCATCAACGCCTCCCTACACTCGATCGTCTCTTTAACTAGGGGATTGTTGCCAACAATACTTGTCGCCTCTGCAATATGGCGCCTGAAACTACTGCTCATCTTTGGCTTCTTTGTTTCTTTTAGGGATGCACAACCGGTCCAGACCGGTCCGGTCTTGGACCGACCCGGGAAATTCCGGTCCGGGTCATTTTTGTGCATCCCTAGTTCCTTCTCCAAATCAGTTTTTGAAATCGTCTTTCAATTGCTCGGCATATCTCGACTCGCTTCAGTAATCTCAGCTCGTGGCTCTCGTGGATCTCCAATGCTCCAAGTAAGAATACTCACTGCTACAAAATGTGCGCTTCATGATTTACCACCTTCGTCTACTTTACTTGGAAGGCCAGGAATGTCAACATCTTTCAACAATGTGCCACTTCTGTCAATGAATGTGCTTCTCAAATTATCCTATCTTTGAAAGATAATTTTACTGTGAACTGGGGTAGGAACAGAGGGATTAATTAGTTTTTGCTCTGTTGATCTTTTGTGAGCTTTGGGCTCTTGCTGACCATTTTGTCAGTCGTGTCAGTAAATTCTTCGTCTCCATTCTTTAACACGTAACTTGAAAAGCTTTAAAAAAATGAGGAGTGTCAATTAATCAATAAGATGAAAGACATTTGTGTTGTCTTTAATTTTTTTTCTCCTCAATTTTTAGATTACATTGATTGATTTGAGGATTGATGATTTGATGCATACCCGGAATCATGTCCCTAATTAGATAATTATATTTTTATGTCCATCAATACGGAGTACGTAATACGGAGTACTACGTAATATATTTCTATCATCCGCAATTCAAATTCCGCTCAAATGTACTCCCTCCGTCCCTAAATGATAGTCTCGTTTCCGTTTCGGGCGTTTCCTTTTGTTAGTCTCATTTTCATTTATATCCATAAATTCCTTCTCATTATATCCTTATTCAATTTATTTTATTCATATTCTAATATCACTTTATCAATCAAATCAACCGTCTACATCATCTTCTCCATATAATATTTCACCATTAACTTCATCAACCACCCAAAACTCCATTAAATTTCTTCCATTATCACATAACCCATTTTCTTATTAACCTCTAAAATTTGTAATAAACCCATTTTTTTCTCTATAATCCGGTTTATTTAAACCTAATTAAACCCAACTATACCTAATTAAACCCAAAACCCAACTAATCTAGCCCAAAAACAGAGCCCAAATCAAGCCCAAATCCACACCGATATATACTCACCTACTTCCTCATTTTCTCTCATTTCCACTCACAAACCCTAACTGCCTCCTCATCTCTCTCCTGAAACCCTAACCCTAACCTTACCTGCTTCCTCTCGCCTCCTTCGATGGACAGCTCCACCAACACCCGCCCATCGCAAAGCTTCACTAAAAGCGGCACCCCTTCCATGGCTAGTGGTAGAAGGTCGATTACTGTCTCTGATCCGAGTTCCCCGGATCCCACTTCCCCACTTCTCTCCGAACATGGAGATACCGATGCCGATCTTGATGAATTCTTCAAAGATTCTGATCCGTCGGCCACTGTAACCTCTAGGGAGGGGTGCTCGTTGTCCCCGCCTTGTAACTGGGGGCTGGACTGCAAAGGCGAGCACACTTGGAGTTTTGTCCCGCCGGAGGAGACCCCAGAGCACCTGAAGTGGTCACCAGAGCAGAAGAAGGAATCGGTGGAGATGGCCTGGTCCCCTGAGCTCTTGGAGAATGAAGCCTTGTCCCGTCCCAGAGAGATCATTGTTATCCCGGACACCCCGACGATAGAACTGGAGATGCAGTCCCCGGAGACGTCTGACGCTGTAGATATGCCGACACCGGAGATAGCTGCTCCTCTCTCCCCGGAGTTGATCATCATCCCCGACGAGTCCTCTGTCTGTGACTCCAATTCCCGCTCTGACGAAATCTAGCTAAGTCCCCTGGGCGGCTCTGTTTTATCTCTCTCTCTCTCTCTTTTAATTTATCAATTGTGATGAACTTGAATTGTTATGGACTTGAACTTGGTACTTGGTTTTTGCTGGTGGATTGACAAATTATAGAATCTGTTTTTTGCTGATGGATTTTAACAGATTATGGAATCTGTATATTTTGTTGGATGTATATTTTGGTATATTATGGTATCTGTATATTTTGGTGGATGTATATTTTGCTATATTATGGTATCTGTATATTTGCTTGGGTCTAGATTGGTTCAACTGTTGGTGTTGAACTTTGACAAACTGTTTGCTTGGTTCATCTGTTGATGATGAACTCATTATGTGTTGATGCACATTGGGAATACCTTCTGTTGATGATGAATTGTGACCCTGTCTTATGTGTTGATGCATATTGGCTCTCTGTTGAGTTAAGCATTGTGCATATTGATCCTAGTTGCGTTATCTCTGAAAGTGTCAATGATGAAATTTGTTTTTCATGGTCTGAGATTAAGTTCAATTCTATATCTTTTATGTGCCATAGGAACACAGTATATAATGTCTAGATTGATGCCTATCTGGAATGTTTAGGTTAGTGTTTAGGGGCTTCACATCAATGAGGGAATGGGGACATCTGTTATAAGTAATTAATGATGAAAATGTCTATGCTGAGATGTAAGCCCTTAGTATCACTACCTGAATGTGCCATAGGAACACTAGATGTGAAAACTGATTGATGCCTATCTGGAATGTTTAAGGTATAGGATTAACTTAGAAAAAAATCAATGATGACCATGGGGACACCTGAGACCATTATGTTGCCTTAATAAATGTATAGTTGGATCTTATGTATGTTGCCTTAACCACCAATATTCATCATCACATAATCTGTTTGGTTACAAAAATATGACTAGTGTAAGCATGCTTACAAAAAACAGCTAGTCTATGCATGCTTACACTTGTCATATAGTCTTGGCTAAACCCAAAAACCAGTTAGCCTATGATACCTTACCTTACATTACTATGAAATTATCTAAATCTTCTTGATTGTCCCCTAAATCTGCTTGGGTCTCTGTTTCATCATTTGCTTGAGTCTCTGTTTCATCATTTGCTTGGCTCTCTGAGTCATCTGAATCCCCATGAACAATGTCCCATGCTTCCATAGCAGCCCAAGTAGGTGTCTTAATAATTTCTGGTAACTGACCTTGTGCCCTTAACTTCTTCTTGTTAACATGAGGCATATCATAATCATTACCACCTTTGACTCCTAACACTTGGTTCATAACATATTGAAGAGTAATCCAAACATCTCTTAGGGTAGTGGAATCCAACTCATAAAAAGCATTGTAAACTGCTTGTAACATTTCATCAACATTTTTTGGCATTTTTTTGTGCATCAGTGACTGTATGCTCCTAAAAAATCTTAGGTCTAAGATGTTTAAATCAGGACTATTAGCTGGTTTTTGAATTAGAATAAATGTGAAACCATCTTGTTTGTGTACCTCTTGTCATTCTGGATCTTGTTGAGTGATGTGAGGTCTTGCATTGTCTTGTTGGATGTATATGACTCTTTGTCCTCCTTCTGGCCATTTAGCTTTGATTGCTGGTATTAGTTGATCAATAAGCATTATGCGTGTAACTTGCTTGTTAATTGATTCAACAAGCTTTGTTACCATTGTCCCCTTCGGTCTCTTTACTGATTTTCTTTTAGCTGCTTCTTGATATGTGAATGGAAAGATACCAATCTTTCCATCAAAAGTACATTCTCCATCTGAATTGAATCTAGGCCTTGCAACTGCTGCCATAAACATGACCTTAGGAATGAACTTACTTGAACTAGAAGCTCTGTACATGCCTCTTTCATTTTGTGCTAGATATACTCTTTGTGTCTTCTTTGTAAGGAAGAACCATTTTTCATCAATATGCACAAAATCATACATTGGATGATAACCTGTCTTTTCCAGCACTCCGTCCCCTGATATTAGATTGAGAATCCAGTCCATCCTTTTGATCTTGTGTGCTTCAGTCAATCCAGGATGTAATGCATTTGAGTGTGGCTTTATTATCTTTTGCTTGATCATTCTATGACATACTGACTTGGGAATGTTGAGCTTGCTTGCTAAGTCTCTGAGGCATGTTCTGTCCCTCATGCTAAGTGTTGTTATTGTTGCTTGATCAACTTGAGTTCTCTTCCTACCAGCATTATGATATCTTGTGCTGACATTGAAGGTTTGATTTTCTTGTAGTTGTTGCTTGGCTGCTCTCTAGATTCTACTAATTGTTTTTCTTGTTACCTTGAACAGCTCTGCAGCTTCCTTCACTGCTCCATATGGAAGTCTCCCCTTGTCCATTTTGGTTAGAAGATGACTAAGAATAAGCAACTTCTTCGAACTGCTGAGTCTGGGAGTTGGTTGATGATGCCGTGATTCCTCTCCATGATCTTCTGCTTCTGATGATGGTGGCGTCTGGTTCAAATCAAAAGGAAATCTAGGTTCCTCTCCTATATCCCCTAGCCCCTCGGTATTTAAGCCATCATCATCAAGAGGTGGAAGATCATTCAAATTGAATGCTGAAGCCATTCTCCTCAGACAGTGATGCTCTGTTCCCCTGTTTTTGTTTATGTGTTTTCAGTTTAGCAGTAAATGCTTCATTAAAGCTTGGGTTGAGGTTATTTATAGACTGAAAGTGTATCTGTTTTTCTTTAGGGGTATTTTAGTCCCCAGAATTTGTAAATGTTTGACAATCCGTGTGTAAGGAATAAAGACTTCTCATTGGCTCTTAAAATTGTAAGGTTGCTTCTCATTAGTTTAAATATGGATTTGGACACATTTACAAATGTAATCATCACTTTTTACTTATTCAGATTTTGCCTTAATTAATGTGCATAGTACACAATGAGACTATCAAAAAGGGACAGAGAGAGTATATCCTAAGAGCACATGTTAAATTTATTTGTTATGAAACTTAAGACATAGGTTAGAAAAATTGTTTCTTTTAAAACATTTTGCATTTTTCCACCACACATAATCAAAATATTTTGCATTTATTTTCATTATAAGAAGCTTAAGGCATAGATTAGAAAAACATTTTCTTTGACATGCTATTCCTATACCGCTAGGGATTTGAAAAAAGCTAGTAGAATACTCGGGACCCGGTATATAATTCATGTTTCATTTTTGACACTATTTACCTTTTAATACATTTTGTCGTATAACTTTTAATATGTAAGAACAAACATAGTTATATGGGGTCTTGTTTGATTCGTCTTGATGAGCACTTTAACATATCAAAATTTTAGAATTTTTTATTAACATATAGTTAGAGATATTAACGATACAAAACGTGTCTCGGCAAATGTGAAAAGTGAAAGAGGAATTATATTATGGAAGTGAGGGACAATAATTGAAGGACAAAATAGTTCAATCATTCGGTTGATGAAATATGGTGTCGGTTTTGTTTGGTGGAGGAAAATGACTCTTAATTATTTTTATTTTCATATTTATAAGGATTTTACTCTAAAAATTAAATTTGAATGCTTAAAGATATCCTGATCGAACAAAAAACACCTCTATGTTATGTCAAAAATATACGAGACTTCAATGCCAAAACAATCTAATTTAAAACATTATTATGTTATCCGATAAACTCTCCTTATAACAATGACCGTTTTATAATAACATCATTTAAACGATAGACAACTATTTAAAATCAACATATAACAACATTAGTACAAGGTCTATTAGGTGAATTTTTTTCTGAAATAAGCATTTTACCCGAAAAAATTCCCGACGTAGGCTCTTTTCAAAACAATTTCCTAAAATAGGCACTTATTTCAGCTTCGGAATTTTTTTACGTGTGAGAGACGCTGGTAGAACCAGCGTCTCTCCTCCGAAGCTGAAGCTATTTTTTTTTGATTTTTTTGTGTATAAGAGACGCTGGCCGAACCAGCGTCTCTTATACATATTTTTTTTTTAATTCCCCGTGTAAGAGACGCTGGTCGAACCAGCGTCTCTTACACGTAAAAAGTTTAAAAAAAAAAAAATTATTTGTATAAGGCGCTGGGAGACAAACCTTTTGTTATTTTTTTTTTTTTCAAAGTTTATATATATATTATTATACATGACTTACTCGTGTTTGGATGGCTCGTATGGGCTCGTTTGAAATCAGAATTGATCACGACCGATTTCGTTGGGTCCGTATTGATCCCAGCTTTCACTAGGGATGGCTCCCGGTCCGGTCCGGTTCCGGTTCGGAACCGGCGGTTCCGGTCCGGTCCGGTTCAATCCGGTTCCGGTTCATACCGGTTCACCCGGTTCGGTCCGGTTCGGTCCGGTTCGGTCCGGTTCGGTCCGGTTCGGACCGGTTTTTTTTAAAAAAAATAATTTTTTAAAAAAATAAAATAAATAAATATAAAAATAATTTTTAAACTTAAAAAAAATAATTATAAAAAAACGCTATTAAAAAAGAATGTTTTGTCATTGTTTTTAAGTTTAAAAATTATGTTTAAAAAACTTAAAAAAAATGATTATAAAAAAACGCTATTAAAAAAGAATGTTTTGTCATTGTTTTTAAGTTTAAAAATTATGTTTAAAAAACTTAAAAAAAATGATTATAAAAAAACGCTATTAAAAAGAATGTTTTGTAAAACATTCTTTTTAATAGCGTTTTTTTATAATCATTTTTTTTAAGTTTTTTAAATTAAATATGAAGGAACAAAAAAATTATAAAAAATTGGGCTTGCACTTAACAGTGACTTACTTGTTAAGTTGCCTACGTATCCTCTCGGGTTAGAGGAATCAAAGCCCACGTAGTTCTTTACCTTTTTTCAAAACCCGTTACCTAAGTCGAATCTTCGGCGGATGAATCGGTGCGTATCGTAGTAGAATCTCCAATCCACTCGTCTTCCGATGACTCGTTAATGTTACGTTGTTGCCTCATTGCGGCTCTCTTCCAATCGCAAACACAACATTGCGCCTCCAATGACTCCGGTGCCAAATTTGATCTCTTCCTCGTTAAAGTGTTGCCTCCTGCACTAAAAGTTTGTTCCACCGCCACGGTTGAAGCGGGGACGGCAAGAACTTGAGCCGCAATCTTCGCAAGCGTTGGAAACATGCTCCTATGATCCTCCCACCACTTCAAAACATCTAAAGCTTCACAACTAACAAACTCAAAGTTGGTGTTAAGATAGTTATCAATTTCCGCATTCGTGTTTGTAACTCTTGGTCTTTTACTAAAATACTTAGCTCCAAAGGCCCCCAAGCTACTAGAGCTCGAAGAAGCCGGAGGTAATTGTGAAGGAGTCGGAGAATCCGAAAAATGAGTAAATAAAGTTTCAATGTATGTTCTAGTTCTAGAAACCATACCTAAAATATCCTCTAGTTCACCGTCGGCTAAAATATATCCATAATAGTCATCTAAAAGAGCGTGTAAAACTCCTAATTTAAGTCTAGGATCTAAAACACAAGCAACAAGAAAACAATCGGGAATATATCTATAGTATTGCAACCACTTACTCCTCATGCTTGCAACGGATTCCTCAATGCCGGGAATTTTAGCTCCCTCACTTAAACCAGCCATAACATTACAAGCTTCCAAGACAAAAACATTACTACTTGGTATATAAACATGACTAAATCTCTTTGTTGCATCACTAAAACATTTTAAAAACGTTGCAATACTTTGACATATTTCCCAACCTGATTCGCTAAAATAGAAAGTAGAGCCAGAAAGGTTTTGAGAAACAAAAGACGTTAAAACTTGTCTATATTCTATACATTCACATAGTAATATGTAAGTAGAGTTCCATCGGGTACCCACATCTTTTGAAAAACGTTTTGGGTGCACCCCGTTAGTTTTACAAAAGGTCATCCAATCTCTTGTAACTTTAGGATGCCCCCAAATATACTTAATAACGTTCTTAATTGGCTCAAAATGAAAACTCATAGCACGTAAACCATCTTGAACACATAAGTTTAAAATATGACAAGCACATCGAATATGAAAAAATCTCCCACCAAATAAAGGTTGACACATTTCTTGTAAATCTCTAATAGATGCGGTGTTAGCAGATGCATTGTCGAATCCAATTGAAAAAACTCTATTAAGTAGTCTATATTCTTCTAAAATTGTACGAATCATCATAGCAATATTTTGTGCGGTATGTGAATCATCAAAGACTCTAAATGCCAATAAACGTTTTTGCATTGTAAAATGATGATCTACAAAATGACATGTAACACCCATGTAAGAATGGGTTTGAGTATTATCACTCCATATATCACTACAAATAGAAACATTCATATCATTTTGCGAAAAATAAGAAACTAATTCGTGCTTGTGTCTTTTATAAGCCTTAATTACGTTTTTCTTAATCACTTTCCTAGATACGGATTTAAAAGCGGGTTGTGTATGCTCTTTAATATACTCATTAAATCCTACATTTTCACTAAATCGAAATGCTAAATGATCAACACAAATAGCTTCGGCTAATGCTACACTATTAGCTTCATGATCAAAATGAAATAAAGGGTTACCGCTAGTAGAAGATGCAAATCCGCCGGAAATTTGCGTTTGTCCCCCTAGCATTCCCATCTCGGCGACGTGTCTGTGCTCCATGTGTCGTTGAAGGGTTCCATATCCTCCACTTTTCTTCCATTGGAATGTCGCCTCGCAAAAGTTACAAGAAACAATAATTAGTCCGGGATCATAATCCTCGGCCTCGAGTTCCTCGATACCGGGTTCTAATTTAGTAAACCACTTTGTAAAAACAGGAGATGTTAGTTTCCGGGATTGGTTCCCGGAGGACCCGGGAACGGTCCTCCCCCCCCTACCCCTAGCCGGCCTCGAACCGCTAGCTTGCCCTTGAGGCCTAGCGGTCCTACCCCTAGCGGAGGACCTAACTTGGGAGGTGGGAGTGGGAGTGGGAGAAGTGACATTATCACTCTCTTGGGTGTCAAAATGATCCGCCATAATATGATTAAGAACAATTAAATAATATGATTAAAAGCAATTAAAAACAATTAAAACAATAAAACTTAGAACAATATAATAATGTGATTAAAAATGTAAAAGCAATAAAATATTGAAAGACAAATGCTAATTAAAAGGAAGATTAAGAAAGGAAGAGATTAAGAGAGATTGTTGATGGAATTTGAGAGATTATGAGATTGAGATTTGAGAAAGAGAAGAGAGATTGTTGTTGTTGGATGTGTGATTTGAAGATTGTATGGTATGGTATTTATAGGGGTTGGATATGGATTTTTTAATATTTAAAAATGTATTTTTTTATTTTTTTTTAATTTCCTAACGGCTCCTAGCCGTTAGGACCGCCGGTTAACCGGCAACGGCTAGTTTACTAGCCGTTATAACCGGCGGTTTTTTTTTTAAATTTTTTTAACCGGCGGTTAACCGGTTTAACCGGTTAACCGCCGGTTTATTTTAACATTTTTTTTTTAAAAACCGCCGGTTCGGAAATTGTAATTTCCCGAACCGGAACCGGACCGGGTCAAAACCGGTTCCTACCGGTTCCGGTCCGGTCCCGGTTTTGACCCGGTCCGGTTCCGGTTCGAACCGCCGGTCCGGTCCCGGTCCAGCCATCTCTAGCTTTCACCAGATATGTCTCTCGCTCGATTCTGATTTCGAACGACCCCATACGAGCCACCCGAACAAGCGTAAGTCTCGTGCGTACCTTCTACTGTAAATGGATATTTACAAATTTGTTCCTCCATATCACGCGATGAGAGACATATCTGGAGAAAGCTTGGATCAATACGGACCCAATGAAACTGGTCGTGGTCAATTCCGATTCCGAACAAGCCCATACGAGCCATCCGAACAAGCGTAAATCTCGTGCATACCTTCTTTCACCAGTTCGGAATCGGAATTGATCACGACCAGTTTCGTTGGGTCCGTATTGATCCCAGCTTTCACCAGATATGTCTCTCATCGCGTGATATGGAGGAACGGATTTGTAAATATCCATTTACAGTAGAAGGTACGCACGAGACTTACGCTTGTTCGGGTGGCTCGTATGGGCTCGTTTGAAATCGGAATTGATCACGACCGATTTCGTTGGGTCTGTATTGATCCCAGCTTTCACCAGATATGTCTCTCGCTCGATTCCGATTTCAAACGAGCCCATACGAGCCACCCGAACAAGCGTAAGTCTCGTGCGTACCTTCTACTGTAATTGGATATTTACAAATTCATTCCTCCATATCACGCGATGAGAGACATATCTGGTGAAAGCTGGGATCAATACGGACCCAACGAAACTGGTCGTGATCAATTCCGATTCCGAACTGGTGAAAGAAGGTATGCACGAGATTTACGCTTGTTCGGATGGCTCGTATGGGGTCGTTCGAAATCAGAATCGAGCGAGAGACATATCTGGTGAAAGTTGGGATCAATACGGACCCAACAAAATCGGTCGTGATCGATTCCGATTTCAAACGAGCCCATACAAGCCATCCAAACACGAGTAAGTCATGTATAATAATATATATATATATAAATTTTGAAAAAAAAAAATTAACAAAAGGTTCGCCTTATACAAATAATTTTTTTTTTAAAACTTTTTACGTGTAAGTCTTATACGGGGAATTAAAAAAAAATATGTATAAGAGACGCTGGTTCGGCCACATCTCTTATACATAAAAAAAAAAAAAAAAAAATAGCTTCAGCTTCGGAAGAGAGACGCTGGTAGAACCAGCGTCTCTCACACATAAAAAAATTCCGAAGCTGAAATAAGTGCCTATTTTGGGAAATTGTTTTGAAAAGAGCCTACGTCGGGAATTTTTTCGGGTAAAATGCTTATTTCAGAAAAAAATTCCTATTAGGTCGATGAATCTTATTAATTAAATAATTTATAAATAAAATTACAGTTGATCCAGATATAAATAACATCATATTATGATTCAAATTCGTTCGTTTAAACACAACATATAGCTCGAACTACATATCGTTAAGTACTCCATAAGTACTTTTTCTATACGAAAACATTGATTAGTGTCTTTCATGTGGAGAACCGGTGGAAATATTAATCGAAAGAGGTAAATTAATGATGGGAAAAATCTAAATAAGTTATGACTTATGAAAACGTAAATGGAATCGATATCTGACGTGCTTCACTAACTAATCTATTGACATTGTGCGAAATTGATTGGTATGCAGCAAAAGAGTCAAAACATGTGCTCAATGATTTGGATAATGCACTATATCTAAACATAAGAAAACATATCGAGACATCTAGTAAGATGAGAAAAAGTCCGTGTATAAAACAAGGATTACAAACTAATTGTGGAAGTCAATTGAATTGCTTTGAATAATACGGAGGAGATAAGATGATGGTTTACAGTTTTGACCCCACAAGCTGACCCGAACTTGCACTATAGCCATACAAAATTCGTAATTCACTCTCAGATAAGACACTTGTTTTATACAAATCCATACACATGTACAAAACCATTGCCAGATTCTCCAGCTCGTAAATGCCTTTTATATTCCATTAAAATTGTAAATTCCATATCAACATAGTTGTCCTTTGTCACTATGTCAGTGCCACACAACACTTATCTATGGTAATCGATTTCATAACAGGGCACTCTGTATAAGCGCTGGCCCGTCTAGAAGTTACATGGGCCCAACAACTCTCAATAATAAGCCCAAATCCACCGAAAGGATGTGCTATAACGGTCATTTTGGATTTCTCTGTATTATAATGTCAAATTTAACATTATAATGACATTATTGGAGGAATCCAAACGAAGCCTAAGTCTATAAGTATATCACATAATCGATTCCAAAAGTTAAGCCTCTTAACTTTGTAATCGCAACCGAACAGGTAGCTCAACATTTTTCAATACCATCTTTTCACAATCACGCCACACCAAACAAACCAATACAAAATCAAAATATTCAAGCTTTCAAATGAATCAACTTAAGAATCACAAGGTAAATATAGTACTAATAATAATCATGTTGATATTCTTTCACACTTTTCTTAGCGTTTGCACACAACTCCTTGACCCGCGGTTAAACCGGTGGCGCAGTTGAGGTCAGGGAAAGTGTCATGTTCTTCTTGAGAGGCACTGGTATTGGCGGGTGAGAATCTTGAAACGACACAATCAGTAGAGAAGAGGGAGGAAGAAGAGAAAAGATCGTCTCCACCCAAGACGGGCATGGCCACACCCATCTTGACTCGACTCACGTAGTTGTAAGCATAGGTTTGGCCAAGGACGCCGTTCACATTACTGCTAAGGGAGTAGAATTTGAAGCTGAGGTCGAGGTGAGCGAAGCTATTCTCATCTTGCTTTATTCCATAGTTGTGGAGGATAGACTCCTCGTCGGTGATCGGGACTACTACTGCCTTGATCTTGAACTTTCCCTTTGCCTCCAACTCCACCTCGTTTGCTCTCTCGCTCCTAGTGTCCAAGTGAAGACTTATTAAGAACTCGTGATAGAGTGTGAAACTAATGTTAGGACTTCAACCATCAACTTAAGTTTTTAGTTGAGTTGGTTCTTTGACATGGTATCAGAGTCAGAGTGACACAAAAGTCAAATATTGAGACTTCAACCATCAACTTAAGCTTTTAGTTGAGTCAGTTCTTTGACAACTCGTTTGGCATGGATATCAAATAAAAGTTGGGACTAGTTCTAGTAATTGTACCTTGTGATGGTGAGGGCGGCAGTAGAAGAGTTCCAAGTAGCACCTTGTGATTGGGGCAAGAAGATAGGCTCCCCATCGAAGGAGAGGGCGAGCCTATCGACTGCATTGTTCCAAATCGCAGTCTTTTGGGCTGCAACGTAGAGCTTGTGGTGGTTAAAGAGGATACCAAGAGACTGAACCCAAGTGAAATCCCTTCCCATGTCGTCGTTCCTCTTCCCTATGAAATGGGCGTTGATGTGGAGGTTGGAGTCAGCCACTAGGCAAAAATCATGCTCTTTCTTGCCATGGAAGTAGAATGTGATCCCGTCCCCTCCTATGAACCTCGGATCTTGGCAAACCGCTCCTGGCTTGTCACAATCTATAAAATTACAAACACAAAGGATTAACAATTTCAAATACAAAAACAGGTTTATCTCATTCTCATACTGATTCCTTTTACCTAAGGTATACAAACAAACAACTCTTAAGTGTCTCCTATAGACCAGAAAATGCAACCAATATCTAAGACGAAATGAGTTAGTGAAACTTACTACATACGGGGCTACAAGTGACACAATCAACTTGACAACTTCCGGGACACGAGGCAGGGCAGTTATGTTCCTTGTAGTAGCATAGAGGATACTTCTTATTCATGCACCGAACTTTCTTGGGAGGTGAAGGGGGTGGGGGATGAGATTTTGTTGGTGGTGATGGAGGATAAGAGGGCTTCTTTGGCGGAGGAGAAGGCTTTGATTTGGGAGGGTGATGAGGTGGTTGTAGTGGTGGAGATGTTGTGCAATCAACTCGACAAGTTTTACAGTTTACTTGACAGCTTGTGGGACAATGAGTAGGGCAATAGGGTTTGAGATGGTAACATGGGGATCTCTTCTCATTGCACTTCATTGCATGCTTTGGCTTTGGAGGATGTGCTGCATCCGCTAATGCCAAGGCGACCAGGAGGAGGACGATGATAAATCCGCTATTGCGACCCATTTCTTCGGATCCAAGGTAGGTCGATCTCTTGATATTGTGAGATATAAGATGAATGATCTTATGATTTGATGTGATGAGAATACATAAGGTTTAAGGGTTTATATACTAGTAATAAATCAATGGTTTTGATGGGCTTACGCCCAACTTTTGTTGAGAAGTAGGGATTAATGTTCAACTGAAATTGGAGAGTTTTGACTAAAATTGCAAGTTCACGAACCATAATTATTTAAAACAACTAGTATATCATGCAGTTTTGTCAACCCATAAGTGAGAAATGCTACTTTCACGTACTCGTAAGTTGTATATGCTATAAAACCTATATTTGTTTCACAACAAATATATTTTTAATCAGATTCAACAACGATTGGGCAGTACTCCATATACACATTTTATTATTTTAAAAAGGTTTGGATAATATGTAAGTGATCGAGATCAATTTGGTGTATCCTTTATCCTAATAATGCATCTGGTTATAATATTATTGTATAAGTTGAATTTCGAAATAAGAAGAAGACAATTCGTAGTTAGTAGATATACATCTAATCTAATCTAGTGGTATTCATACAGGAAAAAATCGGTAAATGACCTAAATATGTTGACTGTTGGTAATACTTTTCTTGGGGTACAGTGCACAATAGAAGCGAAATTTGCGGCAGGATTGTTTTGGGCTTCCATCAAGACTGGCCGATTCTTGTTTTAATGGGCCTAGTAGCCCGTACGACAGTAGCCCAAATAATTGAAATGCAAATAAAGCCCATTGAAGAAAAATTGGAGCAAACGGCGTCGTTCCATTGTAGGGATTTAACTGTCGCACCCTTAAAACCCTAAACATGTCAATCGCCAATCACTTGCAGGCTTTCGTTGCATCACATAGAAACCCTAGAGGGCGTCGTCTACCTCCCGCAGATCATCAAGTAAGTTTCTTTCTTTGCTTTCCATTCTATACTTTTCGGAGATTGCATTCGTGGATATTGTCTAAAACTGATTTCTTGCGGTTTGATTGAATAGAGATGAAGGTTGTCGCAGCTTATTTGTTGGCCGTGTTGGGTGGCAACACCACTCCTTCAGCCGAAGACATCAAGAATATTCTCGGATCCGGTAAGTTGGATTGTTCTTGTTTTGCCAACTTATTATGTTTTCTGGTTTTGGTTATTCCTTCTCTGTTTTTCTTAGTTATTGATAACTGTGATGGAGGCTAAATTTGTATTTTTTGGTTGAGTTTGGATTTCATCATAGATGACTCAACTAATCGATTGTAAAGTTTGACCGAAGTTCCATGCATATTGCTCTACCATTGATGTTGACAACCGAGGATTCCATTGGGTTTTGCAGCAGTAATAGAATTGTGTTCTTATTCCTTGTTCTTGTTAAGTAGGTTTTTCGCTGAAGAGTATATAGAACTCCCTTATTTTTACGTAACCTGTTTCAATGGCAATGCTGCTTCCGTTATTGCTCTGTTGGGTTGGCTATAGGTTATTAAAATTCTGGTTATTACTATTTAGCTGAGAAACTGCTGCTGTAAGATATCTTTCATATGAAGACAATCATGTTCAAAATCTATATATCTTATTCCCTTCAATGTACTTCCCAGCTTTCATGGTCAGTATACCAATGTTTTCTGATTTCAGTATTCTTGTAGAGGCTGAAATATTTGCTAGGAATATATGGAGATTTGCAATGCTTATTTATAGTGTTAATTTATACTGTGCTTAGGATAATGCATTGTGCCATAGGAAGTATTGATACCTGTGAATGTGTGATCATACTAGATTGTTCGTGACTTCTTGATCAAATGTTTAGATTGTATGAATAATAGAGGTCTATAATTGTATTGCAGTGGGTGCTGAAGCTGATGATGACAGGATTGAGCTTCTTTTGAGCCAAGTGAAGGGTAAGGATATCACTGAACTTATTGCATGTGGAAGGGAGAAGCTGGCTTCCGTGCCTTCTGGTGGTGGTGTTGCAGTATCTGCTGGCGCCCCTGCTGCTGGCGGTGTTGCTGCACCTGCAGCTGAGGCGAAGAAGGAAGAGAAGGTGGTGGAGAAAGAGGAGTCTGATGATGTAAGATTACGCCTTTCATCTTCTATTACCCTTCTTTTCTTTGTGTTTCTTGTCCCAAAGCTTTCATTTAATACCTTCCATTTTGTGTTTTCTTATGTTGCAGGACATGGGTTTCAGCCTTTTTGACTAAGGGAACGAGAGCTGAAGTGTTATCTATCTTAATTTAGCACTTTTTTTTAAGTTTTGATTGCTTCTATAAACATTGTAGTTTCTACTTATCCAGCAACCTTTCTTTTTGGACAAGTTATATGACATTGATATGTTTGCAGCTACAGTTAGAATTTATCTATGAAATTTGAAGATATTTGATTAAAATTCTGTTATTCATCAATAATGTATTGATCTTGAATGGGATTTCTGGAATCCCTCATTTCGGTTAGGCTGTCATTGTGTTTCACATGGGTCTGCAGTACATCTTATCTATTGAAGGCGATGCTGCTTTCAGCGAGGAAATGCAATTATGGCTCCAAAGAAATCCAACTTAAATAAGACAAGGACATAATGTCAGCTCTCTTTTTTAATTGTAATCAAATAATGTTTCTTCGTTTGTACCTCTGCTTTGCATATAATGATTTCAGACTCACTCGTGGATGTGAGCCTCCCGAAGAACAAATTGAAATGTTTGTAAACCAAACATCAATGATTTTATAGAGCACGAATGGATGGAGGAAAACAAAGATAGAGCCTAGTGTTTTATTGGCATTACCACTTAGCAGCTTCCAAATAATTGTAATGTTTCCTCCTTGTCGAAAGAGTGTTGAAACACAATAAACAAGTCACATGTATCATGTATGTGGGGTTGTGGGGTTGTGGAAAATAATTAACCAATTCCTAATAGCAATTTAACCATGACAAAACACAGAAAACAGGGAAAGGATTCCCTGAAGTTATGGAGCAAGTAACTTGTAAAAAATCCTAGTTTTATAAATGTTGATGATCAAGTTACAACAGTTTTCCTACATCCCCATACTAATGTATACTTTCTCAACTAATGAACATTAGTAATAATCAACAAGCGTATCTGTATCAGGAGAAGTACTATCATCATCATCGTCCGACAACACATCCCTACTAAAAGGAGGAGGAACAAAAGGCGGAGCCGTACATCTCAACAACGCCCAATTCACTCCTTCAAAAAACTGATGCCTCTTAATAGGCCCGGCTCCCATCCGGGTCCCGAGCCTCCTATCCGGATCCTTAACCAACAACTGAGCCATCAAGTCCTTTGCCGAACCCGACACACTCGGTTCCTTAGGAAACTCGAGCGCCCGAGCCACAACATTAGCCAACGTTAGCTCATTATCCCCTCCTTTAAACGGCGTCACTCCATAAAAAAGCTCGAACATGAAAACCCCGAGCGTCCACCAATCGACGGCGCTCCCATGACCTTCCCCCGAGACGATCTCGGGGGCTAAATACTCGTGGGTACCCACAAATGACATCGAGCGGACATCAACTGGCTCGGCTACGAACTCGGGTCGACCAGGCTCGGTTCGGTTCTTCTTCTTGCGTCGGCGCTTCAAGTGGAAGCAGGAGACTGATGGGACAATGCAGCTTGGGAGAATGCATGAAGGAGTATTGTTTTTGGTGGTGGTTGGGATGTTGGTTCGGTCTAGGATTATTTGAGGAGTTGGGTTCGATGCCTCGTCGCATTTTAATGAGAGGTCGAAATCGGTTAGCATGATGTGGCCGTCGGATCGGACCAAGACGTTTTCGGGTTTCAGATCGCGGTAAACGATGCCCAACATGTGGACGTACTCTAGAGCCGCTATCACTTCCGATGCATAAAATCTGCACAACAATGCAAGAAACAGAGTATAAGTTATATTTTAGAGATGGAGTATGAGTTACACAAACTATATTAATTGGTGTGTTTGTGAGCACATGTACTAACATGACTTGTGGTATTAGAAATACATTAAGTATATGGATTTCCATGGAGTGTAGTGTTTGGCAAAAAGACACGGTTCTCTTGAGATCGATGCATTGCGTATTAACAAATCTTGGTGAATGATAAGAACATGTTGACCAATGAGCAAGCAGAGACATGCAATGTGTTAGATCTAGTTGACTCACGTGAAGTCGATTGCATTTGAGATTGGAAAACTGGATTGTGTGTGTCTAAATTATTGAGTGTGATCGGGTGTAGGTAGGAGACGACAATGTACTCACAGCATTTCGTCTACATTAGCCCAGCCGACTGACGGTTAATGCTCTTCATTCATGTTGTGGGCTCCATTCCTCCACCCATCCTTCTCTTATTATTCTTTAACCCCCGTAACGCCTCCTACTTTGCACTAATAAATAGGAGAAAAACTGGACCGCTCTTAGACGCATTTGGGATGCGTTCAAAACATATTTAAAAAAATCTGGTTCAACTTAAACCTGATTTTTTTAAATTTTTGACGGCAAGAATGACCCGGTTTAAAAAAAAAAAATTGAATGCATCCGGAATACGCCAAAGCGGGTACCCGTTATAAAAAACCGGGTGCCGGGTTAAAAGGACTAATAAATTTACATGTTTTTGCACTCTCTTTTTTATCTCTACTTTTCACATCTATAGTAATAATTCTCATCAATCTGATTTGTAATGAAAAAACGATGCGCAAGAAAAGAGGAAGGAGGTAGATTAACGTGCGCACCTGACAGCAGACTCATCGAACCGTTTCAACGGCTGACGTTGACGGAGTACATGGAGGTCACCGCCGGGGCAAAACTCAGTAAGAAGACACGACCACCTCGGAGACTCCACAGCGGCGTACAACGTCGGAAGAAAAGGATGTTCTCCAAGCATCTCCAGAATTTCCCGTTCTGCCCTCGCCCGGCCCTGTTTATCACGCGCCACCAGCTCCTTTTTATCCATCACCTTCGCCGCGAAGTAAACTCCCTCTGCGGATTTCAGATCGGCGAGAAACACGGATCCGATGTCGCCGGATCCGAGCCTGCAGATGAAGCGAACGTCGGAGAAGGAGATGGAGGACGAATCCGGGAAGGATGAGGAGGCGGTCCAGGTGGTTTCGGAGGAGGAGCTTGGGCTTCGATTGGCGGTTGTGGTGGAGTTGAAGCTCATGCTCTGTAGATCATCGGTGAGCTCGTCGGTTTCCATTGGAGTATTTGCTTACACAGATTTGGAGAAGAAGACTGGAGGAGATTATTTGAGACAGGGGAGGAGAAGGAAGGTGCATTGGGCTTATTTGGGCCGGTTAATGGGCTTTTGGAGAAAATGTGGGGCCCAATAAGTGGGAAACAGAGATGGGCTTTTTTGGCCTTTGCGGGTTTTGGGGAAGAAATTTGGCAGGACTTTTTTTTGCGCAAGTGTTGTTTTGGCTTTAGACTACGTGCCAATGTCTTTCAAAAAAAAAAAAAAAACTACGTGCCAATGTTTAGTGCTGATTAGCAAGAAGTTACGCAATGTTCTTGGGTAGCTTTATATAGTGGTTGTCTCACTAGCAAGCTTATAATTTGAATTTAGTTATTTCTTGGAATCGTGTTATATAAGAGTCTCACAAGTTGAAACATAAGTTATATTTATGTATGAGTATGAGATATCACTCAAATCCATATCTGCGTTTGATATAATCAATATATCGATATCAATCTGATATTTGTTGTTTTGTAATTGGTATGAGCCAAATATATCAGGTATGAGTATCGAAATGATTTTAGAGTTTGTTTTTGATATCCCTAAAAAACTAGTTATATCAAAGATATCACTTATACCCATATCCGATATCTCATACCAATACCTACTCATATCTTGATACCCATACCCGATATCTAGATATTGATATCAAACGAGCCCTTAGTATATAAATTCACTATTCTAAAAAAACAATATTTATGACGTGTTTATGATAATGAACATGATAAAAATAAATGTAATGAACAACATCTATACTAATTTCATTACAATGAGTATCCAGCTCATGGAATGCTATGATTGTTTATGCATGTTGATTAAAAAAAAGATAATTGAGTTTAATGATCAGTTTACAGAGACACAATACTTTACAGTTCGGATAGATACCATGTCAAATTTAAGGGAAAGGTTGATCTTGCTATGGAGTGATGATTCATACAAAAACCCTGTCTTGGCTCCCAAGCTCTGTTTCAGTTACTCTCCTCAAAATCTTATCTAACAATATCCATCTCTACACCTAATCTTACATGCCCACATGCTACAAAAGGTTTATGCTTAAACACACCCAGTTTTGTATATAAAGCCCAAGTTAATTATCCTAGGAAAAAATCCAACATATACTTAGGTGAGTGTGACAGCCCAACTACTTGAGAAAATAGCTACCTTACCTAAGGCTGCAGTTTAAAGGGTTTAGTTTCTATAATATATAACACTGGTTTTGGCTGGAAAGTGTCATTAACAAGCTAACACACAGCAAAGCACACAAATCATGAATTTGCTTTATCTTAAGAAGTAGGTAGCCATGTCCATAAAAGCTTATTTAACAGGTAGCATAGTAGACAACAAGTTTTGAGTTGAAGGAAGGAATTGATCATGGCAATACCACAACAGCAAGAGCAACAGTTACCGATGATGATGAATATCAAGAACTCCGGGGCAATTACGAGTGATGAAAACAAGGAGGAGGAGCTTTCAAGATCTGTTTTATCTTCTTTTCAAGCAAAGGAAGAAGAGATTGAGAGGAGGAAGTTTATAATGAAGGAGAAGGTCATGGCTCAGTTGGGTCGCGTTGAAGAAGAGACTAAACGTCTTGCAGAGATTCGAGAGGTACTTCTTAATCTCTTGTATCAAATATATATATGTAATTTATCTACTAACAAATTTTTTTAATGTTTTTGTTAGGAGCTTGAGGCATTGCAAGATCCAATGAGGAAGGAGGTGGCATTTGTGAGGAAAAGGACTGATACTGTAAATAAGGAGTTGAGGCTATTTGCGCTGAATTGCCAGAAGAAGGTAAAAATTAGAATACAAAACCTATCTAGTGATCAGATGAATAATTGATAATTGTGATGTGATTTCACAGGAGAAAGAATACAAAGATGCATTAGCCGAGTTCAATGATAAAAGCAGGGAAAAGGTTCAGCTTGTTGCAAAACTCATGGAGGTAGGCATAACCAAAACTAATTATGAACCCTGTTCTTATAAAATGTGCAAATTAAGCTGATAATTAATATTTGAAAAATGGTTCAATTGATCTGCAGCTTGCGGCAGAAAGTGAGAAGATGAGGTACAAGAAACTGGAGGAGCTAAGCAAGCATATTGAATCACTTCCCTAAAATATCTGTTGTCTGTACTATGTACTTGTGAAAAAATCGGCTGATTTCTTATTCTTGGTGTGTTCATATTTTGGAGCTGTATTGGGTTTTCTTATGTATTTTTCTTTTATTCTTTTTGTGAATTTCTTATCAAATTGTAACGATATATCAGTAGTAATATTATTAACAAATTACATTAAGAAATAAAAAAAATTAATTTGAAGCAAATTATTTTTTAGGTTTAAGTAAACTTAATCTATCTAATTATTATTCATCTATTTTACTTTTGATATATAATGAAATTTGAAGCAAATATAAAACTGTAAATATCTAACCACTAAAAATTTGATAGTTTTTTTTTTTTGGTCGAGTAAAAATTTGATAGTTAACCAATGAAAAAACACATAAATATTAAATATTATAAATTATATAAAACATATATCAAAATCGATTATAAAATTATTATTAAGTAATTATATAAACATATCCCCGTGCATGGCACGGGTCTTGCATTAGTATTAATATATAAAAAAATCTATTGTAAAGAAATTATGTACATCCAATTGATTAAATTTCACACCACCCTAAGAAATGTTTTTTTATTTCAAAAACAAAATAAAAATGATGGTAAGTTGGTAACATAATGCATATCAAAATGGACGAGACCAAAACTACGCCGTCTTAGGCAGTATAGTCTATAGAGGTCAGGCTCTGAAGAAAGAGGGCGCGGTGAGAAGTGGAAAAACAATCAAGCCCTAGAAAGTCAGTCGGAGATGGGAAGGGATGGTGTTGATCCAGATGCAGAGCCCTTTGACAAACCTAAGATTGTAGTCATAATGGGACCAACTGCTTCCGGCAAGTCTCGCCTCGCTATTGATTTAGCCGCCCACTTTCCGATTGAGATTATCAACGCCGACTCCATGCAAGTTTACACGGGATTGGATGTTCTTACCAACAAAGTCACCGTCTCCGAGCAGAAAGGTATATCAACAGTTCACCTTGGATTAGGTTTAGGAAATCAGTATCAATCCAATTCGATTTTGGTGCAGGAGTGAAACATCACCTTCTGGGGACAGTTAGCCCGGATGTTGAATTTACTTGCAAGGATTTTCGGGATATTGTTGTGCCTGTGAGTTTGTTACACTACTTTGCACTTCAATTTATTTATGTTGTTGGCTTCCCTGGTTTGCTGCTCTCAGATTTTCTTCTGTTTGATAGAAGTTATGCAATGCTGTTGCCTATATGTGTTTATAATTGGAGTTCTCTACTATGTAACCAGCTTGTCAATGACATCCTCTCTCGAGATCACCTGCCAGTTATTGTTGGTGGTACAAACTTCTATATCCAGGTATCATTCTCTGCACTAATTCTATGATCAGACAGGATTTAGTTGCCTCATATTCTTCTTTGTCTGCCCCGTGCAATCATTGCCGTGATCGTGCAGCAACCCTTTCGTATCTAGCTTGCTTAGGCAGTATTACAATTTACAACTGCATTTCATAATTTAACATTTTGTTTTCAGCTATATAACTGTGAACTTGCTTAGACAGTAATTACAAGTACATTTCGTAAACCTGTTTCTCCATCATTTGCATGCTGTAAATTCAAACTAATCTTAAGTCTGTAAACAGTTTTAAAATCTTGCAGTGGAACTTAATATTTTTACTCTCTCACTCTCTCGTCTTTTTTCCTCTTTATGATTACCAGGCACTTGTTAGTCCCTTCCTTCTAGATGATCAGGTAGATGATATGAATGATGACACCATATGTGATTCTCAAGGTAAATACCAACTCTATGCAGAATGCCTGCATACCGTCTTGTATGCACTACTATATTTAAGTTATCAAATTTGATCTATATTTCCATCGCATTCAGAAGGTGATCAATCAGATAGTGAACTTAATGGTGGGGATTCTGGGGAAGGTGATCACCGTTACACCTTTGAGCGTCTTAAGGCCATCGATTCTCTTGCAGCTAATAGAATACATCCAAATGACAAGCGAAAAGTAAGCTGCCAGATAATTTTTGTGAGGTTCTCGAGTCTGTTTCCTTTGTCATGTGGCATAATTGTAGATTCATTAACCAGCTCAATATATCCCTTTTGAGTGTTTTTTGTAGATTAAGCAGTACATATGTTCCTTTGAGCGCTTTGGAGTCCTTCCGAGCAAGCTTTTCCAGGGGGGGAATGCAGAGGTACTATGAATTAATAAATATTATTTATTGCTGTGTTATATGTTACTTCATATACTGAATCTTCTTCTAATATCATCTTGACTGATGTTGGAGGAAGCGTTGACACCATAAATTGACTTGCTGTTTGTGGGTATCGTACATGGTGTTACTTGCTTTTTCTTTCTGGAATTACTTGTCGGTTCCATAAGATGGTCGATGAAATATTAGTTTTCTAAGATTAATTACCAGTACTAAGAAATGGATAACATAATGCACCTAGAGGCTAGAGCATTGTGTCTTGTATCTGTGGCCATACCATTTAATTTATACTTGTTTTGTGTCAGACAGAATTGGGGCCGACTTGATAATTCAAGATACAACTGCTGTTTTATCTGTGTTGATGCATCTAGTGCCGCATTAGATCAATATGTGGATCAAAGGGTGGACCACATGATTGAAGCAGGTTTACTAGAGGAAGTTTGTGATGTTTACATGCTGAATGCAGACTATACCCGAGGTTTGAGGCAAGCTATTGGTGTCAGGGAATTCGAGGAGTTTTTGAGAGCTTACTTAGAATGTGAGAGAGGGACAAATTATTTGGAAGAAAATACAGCTTCAACTATGGAGAGTCAATATTATTTGAAAGAAAGGTTGAGAGAGTTTCTAGAATCTCCTTCCTTTGATGACCCAAAGAGATGCTTGTTGGAAGAAGGTATCAGCAAGCTGAAAACCAATACCAGGAGGCTCGTTCGACGCCAAGTAAGTTTCCCTTCTTTTCAAGAAGGCTTCTGTATACGGTGCACTACCATCATAGCTTTTATATTACACAGTTTGAAAATAGTTTTGCCATAAATCGGCATAGAAATATGTTAAGATTTTTAAATTGCAGAAAAGAAGGGTTAACCGATTGCAAAAGCTTTTTGGATGGAACATTCAATACGTGGACTCAACAGAAACCTTACTTGGTACATAAATTTTCCTTTGTCTCTCTCTCTTCTGAATATAATCATCTTAATAAAGAACACCAACAAATAATTTTCAGGCTCCTCAGATAGTTCTTGGGTGGCACAAGTTGTTGAACCCTCTGCAGATATTATTCGATCTTTCCTCAATGATGAAGAAGTCTCCATACCAGATTATAAAGTGGACAACTCCATAGGAACAAAGGTGATTCAAAGAGACTTGTGGACTCAATATGTTTGTGAGGTAAGATGAATATTGTAATCATGAAAATACACTCAATGCATCTGTGATACTGATTATTGGTGAATTGTGTAAAAACAGGGTTGTGGAAACAGGGTGCTTAGGGGGGACCATGAATGGGACCAGCACCGACAAGGTCGTGGCCATCGAAAGCGGATGGCGCGGCTTAAGAGGTTGACTCATTTTCGTTCAACATTAACACCAATCATCCAATGCCAAGAATAATTGTCCTTTCTTTTGATAGGTATTTTACATCTTTTGACTATGAAATATGTCCTGTTTTTTTAAAGGAAAATTTGGGGATGGTGTGAATATGTAATCTGTGTTTCTTCTGTGTTTGTTTTGTAAAAAAGTGATTTTGGTAGGTTTTTTTTTTTATATAATTGTAAGAGAATACTGTATTAAATTCCATTTTTGTGAAAAGGAATTATATAATTACGTTGATCTGCTACTGCTATGAAGCCATGAAGGTAGGATGTTGATTAGGTTAAGTTGAATTCACATACAGTCAAATTTGTAATGTTGAGTGTCCAAACTTTTTTAAGTCATTCAAAGTTCAAACCCGTTCCATGCAAGGCGTTTATAATTCTATAAAATACAAAATACATATAAATTGTTTGACTAAGATAGATTAGGCGTTAAATACAGTAATAATTTTTTATGGAATGCTGTATATGGTATATGGTAGATGGTAATCCATTGATTGACGACCGCAGTTGCTTAAGAGATAGATGACTTAGATCCAGAATTGCACGGTGGTGTACACATTCAAGTGAGCTACAACGTTAATTTGTGTTCATTGTATAACTCATCTAACCCATTCAAGTGATTTATGTCTCTGAAATGTGTTTAATCCTTTTTAGGGATCTTCCTTAATCTCTTTAAACTAATATATAATTTATTTTGCTGCTTATTCGCCGTTTTCATCTTCGTATATTTTAGATTGTCGTTTCCTCGTTTAGATACGTCTTTTGTCGAATTTTATATTTATAATATAAGAATTTGATTGACAAAATATTTCTATAAAATTAAATATTGCTTTTATGGGAGAGCAATTTATTTTCTTTGTGTATTTCAAACTCCATATATTAATATTGAATTATGCCATAGACTTATCCCACAATTAACGGTCCAAACAGATTACACACAACAGAAAATAAAAGCTTAAACCGGAGCCCAAACAACAAGAGTCAAGACCTAGAATAGTGAAATGTGTGGTTCAAGGAATCCAAAACATTCACATATTACTTAGACGTGGACATCGCTAAGAAGTAAAGAGGTGATACATTGTTCAAGTGCTGGAGTAACATGAGTGTAGCTATCAGTCTCCTTGTACAAAGCTTCAATCACACGAGACAAGTTCAATACTCTGAGACATTGTATTGTGCTATGTTTATATCCTTCCAAGCTTCTTCTACTTGTTTCCTGAATCCATCACAAGCTTCTTCCTCTGAGACATTGTATTGTGCTATGTAGCACTCTATAGAAGATGGTGAGTTTCCTCTCTCTTGCTCAAACTGCAATACAAGATACATCATGAAATGCAATAGATGAACTATATTATATATGTATAAATATATGTACCTTATGTGACACAATGTCATTCATGAGTCTACAGATGGTCGATGCAGCCTTGACGATTTTCGGACGTTGAAGCAACCAATTAACTGATTCTTCATCTTCTACAACACCCATGAAAACATGGGATGCAAGTGAGAGAATGGGGTAACCAGATGAAACCAAAGCTACTTTCATATACTCCTCAATTGTAGGGCGATCTTGTCTATCAATCCATGTTCTTCCTCCATATATATGCCCTCGATAATCTTTTCAACTGCATGCATGCACGCGTGTTCAATACATATTAAAGTCTGCTTTTGATATCAATTTATGTGTTGATGAAGAATCATAAACATATACATCATACATTCATACCTCTTCTATTGTACAGTCTAATCCATAGGGCGACCTGCCTTGCTTAATAATTTCTTCCTTTATGGCATGAAAAACGTTCAAGAGGCGTGGGTAGAACGCCTTCATGTAGTCGGGTAGAATAACAGTAGAAGCACAGTCCCACCTATATAACCACTCGCTAGTTCATTAATATGATCAGTTTTTTTTTATAGGGCATAGGTTAAGCTTAATTACAATGAAAACTCTTTCCCTACAAGAAAAAAATAAACCCATCACAACAAAAATATAGCTCAAAATCTGATATCCTTTCCATTTGACCGCGTGAAACTAAAAACACAAGTGTACGATTGATTGTTGTATTATTTGAGCTCGCTATATAGGTATGAACAAGTTTTATAATATAAAAATACGAATGTAATGTTCATCAAAAAGTTTAATGCATATCTTTTGAGAAAGTGATAAACATAGTCAATGTTCTCCAAATTACTAGAAAATGTTTACTACAATTTAAATTCTAAACACTACATCCTTAAAAATAAATCCTATGTCCTAATCCTTTAATTATAAATCCTAAATCCCAAACCTCCAACCCTAACTTCTAAACTATAAATTCTAAAATCCTAAACCTGTAATCTTGAATCGTAATTGTCTGTCCATGTAACTAGTTTAGTAATAATAAAAAAATTAGTTAAATCAATATGAAAAGTATAATTAGAGATTTGATATAGAAATCTTTATATAATTAGTTTATACGAACATAAAGAATAGACATAACGACATGTGGAGGAAATGATACGGAGATGCCATGTGGCGAAAATGATATAGAGGTGTCATGTGGCTAAATCAATATACTATTGCTTCTGTGAAAAGCTCAAGCTCGTCTTTAATTCCATGAGCGTCATAGATATCATCAATAATTGATAACATAGACATGACTTGTGTTAGATATCTTCTAGACGTGGTGTATTTTGGCTCGAAGTACACCCCTAATGCCCCAAAATAAGTTTCGACTATTCTGTCTCGTACAAACGGGAGATTTTTTTCACAGTCTATGTTTGTATACCACCATCTGAAAAAAACGTAGCAATTGACATAAGGTTAGTACTAATCCATCCAGCCAATAATGCACATATAATATATTCCAAGCATCTAAACAGACTTACTTTGAGATGATGCTTAGCTCTTCTTGATGCAACTTTTGTAGAATATTGAAGTCCAATTTTGCAAAGTGAAGAAGAACTTCATTGTGCTTATCGATTTGTTCATAGACGGACAAGTAATTCCTTGCCTCAGCTCGTTGCAATCTCTTATGAAGAGGCCTGTATAGAGCATCACACACTTGTTTGGCCATGAAAGGGCTTAATTGTGATAACAAAGATTGAAGGATATTGGTGGTGAAGTTAAGAGCGTTATCGAGGATGGTTTCG
Organism: Oxyria digyna; assembly: GCA_029168935.1. Lineage (NCBI taxonomy): Eukaryota > Viridiplantae > Streptophyta > Magnoliopsida > Caryophyllales > Polygonaceae > Oxyria > Oxyria digyna. The sequence goes on along the minus strand of JAPVLV010000011.1, from coordinate 29,879,545 downwards.
CCTTGCACTCTAAGATGTGTTGCTTCATACAAGCTAAGAAGACCATCCACATCCTCACTTATTGATTTTATCAAGTTACCATTGCCATCCATAAACTTTGTGAATACGTCTGCATGCATGCGTACATGTGTAAGGTAAATATATACAGTAACGTGGATAAAGACCAAATATGTAAACTGAAAGCATACCTCATGTAAGATTGTATCCATGCTCTCTAAGCAATCGAAACCTAAGAGCCACCGTATGAAGGTCATCATCATCAACGTCGATATTTGTCTTGTCATGATAAGCGTCGAATATGGCAGCTAGCTCCTCCTGAATTTGTTGTTCAAAATGATATCCAACACCTAACCTTTGGATAGCATCGATCAAGCTCAGCTTTTGAGTACTCGGTTTGTTAGGTAAGTCAAGATCCCCGGCCGGTAACCATTCTAGAACTTGTGATTTCAATATTTCCGCCTTTTCTCTCCATTCACAAAGTGTCTGCACGTACAATAACATTAAGTTATAAGAAAAGATCTATGATCTTGGACGTACAATAACATAAGTTATAAGATATATATATACTTGTTCATCGGGAACGTATGACATAAAGCTTTTTCCCCATTTGGTAGGGTGATAGTTAGCAGTGGGACGTGCAGCCATTTGTGTTAGTAGCTATTCGAGTGGGAATTGAAATGCTTTGGTGTAAATGATAGAATATTAGGGGTTAAATTAGCTTTGTCAATGTATCTATGTAATAAGAGAGAGCGGGAAAGTCGGTTACGAGTTAGCTTTGTTAGCTTGTTAACTAGTTCATTGATAATCTCAGCTATATAAGCTGCTCAAGTGTAATCTTGATCATTCAATCAATTCAATGGAAATCTTTTCCTCTCTCAATCAATCTCTCATACATTCTAACATGGTATCAGAGCAAACATTCTGATTTTTTTTCCTCCGATCATTTTTCTGTTCTCCGATCGTCTTCTCCGATCACTCTCTGTGATCGTCGACCATCTTCTGTGATCGTCGTTCATCTTCTCCTTTCTTCCTCTTGTCTCCGCTCGGTTTTCGTGGCGATTTCTTCTCAGATCGCTCATCCAGGTCAATCATTTCAATCGACCTTTCTGCGATCCAATCATGCCTGAATCCGAAGTCGAATCTGAATCTCTACGCTATCTTGGAGCAGGCGTAGCAAATCTTGACACAAGCAATCCGCTGTATGTCAATCCATCAGATCATCCAGGTACTCCTCTTGTTTCTGACATTTTCGAGGGATCTTCATTCAATGAATGGAGAAGATCTGTTAGAGTTGCTTTGTCTGCTAAAAACAAATGGTGTTTTGTTGATGGATCTCTGGAGAAACCTCAATCTGATGCAAGATTGATCCGCCTATGGGAGAGGTGCGATAGTCTTGTACTTTCTTGGCTTACTAATGCTTTGAGTAAGCAAATCAGGAGCAGTGTGATTTATTGTGAATCTGCTAAGGAGGTTTGGGATGAATTAGTTTCAAGATTCAGCCAGTCCAGTATTTCCCAAAAGTATTCTCTTCGCAAGGAATTAAGCACTATCACTCAAGGCAATGATTCAATTAGTGTCTACTACACCAGGATCAAAGTCTTGTGGGATGAGTTGCGCAACTTAGACAAACCAAATTGTTGTCACAGATGTGGAACAATTCAGATCAAGAATCCTGAAGAGGATGAGGATCGTTTTATGCAACTTCTAACTGGTTTGAATGATGCTTATGGCACTACCAGAGGCAATCTTCTCGTGATGAAGCCAATTCCCACTGTATCTGAAGCTTTCAATGTCTTGCTAAGAGAAGAGAAGCAGAGGGAAATGGCTATGCAGTGCAAGATTCTTGGCGAAGCCTCTTCCCTATATGCAGGAAGAGAAAGTAAGAGGAATGAATCCAAGAAACCATCAGTAATCTGTGGTCATTGCAACAAATCTGGTCATTCAATTGACAAATGTTTCAGATTAATTGGATTTCCTACAGATTTCAAGTTCACAAAATCTCAGAAAGGAGAGAAAGTAGCCTCACTCCTCTTGAGCTCAACTGCAAGCTCAACTTTGTTGATGGTGATCCCTTGCCAGACCCTTCAGTTTACAGAAAATTCATTGGCAAGATGAATTTTCTTGTACATTCTCGCCCAGACATAGCTTTCACTGTGCAATTCTTGAGTCAATACTTGCACATCCCTCGCCAACCTCACTTCACAGCAGCTATTCACACTCTTAGATACCTCAAAGGCACTGCCAACCTTGGTATTTTACTCAACAACACACCACATTTTGATCTCCAAGCTTTCTGTGATGCAGATTGGGCATCTTGCCCTCTCACTCGGCGTTCTGTCAGTGGTTTTGTGGTTCTCTTTGGTGGCACACCTATCTCTTGGAAATCCAAGAAGCAACAGACAGTCTCCCTCTCCTCAGCTGAGGCTGAATACAGATCAATGAGGAGAATTTGTGCAGAGTTAGCTTGGCTTACTCGACTCTTCACTGAGTTTGGTGTCTCTGAGGTAACACCTATTCCTCTTAAATGTGACAACATGGCTGCTATCCACATTGCTCGTAACCCCGTCTATCATGAGAGAACAAAGCATGTGGAAATCGATTGTCACTTTGTAAGGGAAAAGCTTCTTGAAGGTCTCATCTCTCTGTCTCATGTACCTAGCAAGTCTCAACTTGCAGATATTTTGACAAAGCCCCTCACTGGCCTCCTACATCATGATCTTCTCCTCAAGCTTGGAGTCTCGCCTACTCCTCTCCAGCTTGAGCCGGGATGATAGAATATTAGGGGTTAAATTAGCTTTGTCAATGTATCTATGTAATAAGAGAGAGCGGGAAAGTCGGTTACGAGTTAGCTTTGTTAGCTTGTTAACTAGTTCATTGATAATCTCAGCTATATAAGCTGCTCAAGTGTAATCTTGATCATTCAATCAATTCAATGGAAATCTTTTCCTCTCTCAATCAATCTCTCATACATTCTAACACTAAATTTGGTCTATCCCCATATGTGGTAAGGTATTTATAATAATGGATGATCATGTGAGGATTGGAATTGGGAAAGTAATTAAAAGAGGAATGCTGATGCAAGCGAGTGAGTGGGAGGATGAGAGTAGTTAGCATGGGAGTTGTTGGATCTATTAAATCTTACTCAAGTTGATAATTAACTAATTCTAAAAGTAGATATGTATCTTCCTGTTGGATTCCATTTGCAGGCATCAAAGTAACAATATTAGATAAAATACACGAGTATCAATCGTCCCACCCTAATTTCAAATTAAATAATCTTTTGAACATCTTTTTTTTGGAGTGATCATCATCGAGACTGTACAATTGGATTCCATTTGCAGGGCACAAAACAAGCATTACAAAAAGTATCCATTAGCCAAATCCGATTTGGCCACTCTATAGCCAATGAATTAGCTACGGATCGGCCACGGATACCGAATCACATAAACTAATACAGTATAAATCTTTCACCTAATTTTGTTAGTGAATTTTCATATGGACACTCCATTTTGTTAAAAAGTATGTATAAATATTCAGATATTTCGCGGAATAACCCTAAGTTTGGGTCTTTTTCGCCAAATATCTAATTCTTTTTACATATTCGCCAGATGACCCTCTATGAATTTCTTTGTGAAATAACTTTACGTTTGATTCTCCGTCAAAACAATATTAAATTAATCTATATATATATATTTAGGTTCTAGTGTAATAGGTTTTTATGGTGTAACAAGGGGATTAATTAGGAGCGTTGAATCTTCTCTAAATCAATGGCCTAGAATTAATCCCGGAAGGTACATGGAACTCTATAGACTTGCACACACTATATACGCCCTCTTTACCGAAATTGCTGCAAAATAAAAACAAAACAAATTCCAAAATTATTCCCAGATCAAATCACCCTCAAAAAAATCTCCTCCCTCTCTCTCTCCTCAGATTCTCGCTCACCAATCTATTCATCTTCTCCCGTCTCCATTCTCCATTCTTCATCTCAGAGCAATCTCCTTCTCCATTCTTCTCACTCACACTCCGATTTCCATCAACCCATTTCTCCGTCCGTGAATCTCGAACTCCCGCTTCCCAGTCTCCATTCCGCCATTCTTCATCTCGGAGCAAAGGGAGTCGGAGTCGACGAAGACGAAGACCCGACGAAGACGAAGACCCGTCTCGGCTCTGCTAATCCAAAGGTTCGTTTTCACCTTTTGATTTCGAGTTGATATAGTTCAGTTGGATCTGATTGTGTTTTTTGTAAACTTCGGCTTGGTTAGTGCAGTATGGAGATGGCAGCCAAGCAGATCTTAAAAGACGAGCACTCGCCGCAGCGCATCCTCTTCCCTTTGGCACATCACTCAGGATTTGTAATCACTCTGCAAGTACTCACAACAATCACTTGAACAATTCACGTTGCTGGTTTTCAGGAATTGGTCCACGCAACTTTACAGGCTCGATTGGAGGAGAGGGTAAAGATTGTTCAACAACTGGAGTAGTTGAAGCTTCAAATGGATGGACAGTGAGAGTTTCTTCCTCCATCGGTATATCTTTCTTTTTAGTCCTTTCAAATAGGTAGCCTACAAATTAAGAGAAGATCATGTAAGAACACATCACAGACCACTGATAAATGAAATACAAACCTCCCTTCCGATGCTTCTGCTTGTTGGAATCACTCTTGATTTGTAATTGGTAATGAATTCAATTTGTGTTTGCATTCTGATTAATGCTCGAATAGCCTTCAAACTGTAATTCCAAGTGTTTACATTTAAACTGTAATTCAGTTTGGGTTGAACTGTTAAAGGCTCATTGCTTGCAAGATGCTTTAATTGACTGAACATTGGAAAATCCTGATACTCATCCACCAGAAAGTTATAGGGGAAATGAAATATGTTCAGTGATGTCTGATTGAATATGGATGTGTATGGAGATTGGTCTGAAATCTTATAGCTCATGACTTTTTGTTGAAAAGAAATAACTTTAAGAGTATCAGTTTGCCTTAATGAATATCTAATCAATGTCACAGGTTTGAGCCTGACATGCTTGCATTCTCTGGATGTGATTATGGTTGAGGAGAAGAAGAGAAGAATGAGCTTGGCTTAATAAGAAATCTTATAGCTCATTCTTTGTATGTTTAGAAATTAGAATTTATCTCCTCTGTACTACCGAGTACTGACCCATCCTTTCCCTTTGTAATTTAAGCAAACTCCTAAATACAAGCTTGTTAAAGCACTGGGCTGCAATCAGTTACAGACCTCAGGTCTCCACCATTGCAACTTCATTGTCAGGCCGATAAGGAAAGCTGAAGTTGAGAGTAAACTTTTTTTTGCTGAAGGTAGGAGAACAACAATTGAGGATAAATTTGTCTACACTTGCCAACTTGTCTGCATCTTAGGTTCAGTGGGTACTGATAATCCTTTGAAGCTGAGATCAGATCTGCCATTGAAGCTGAGATCTGCACCAACTGCAACCCTAATCCTCCAGTGTTCTACAATGCAGGCAAAACTCTTCTTCCTCCTCTCTCTTTCTCTTTTTAACGGGGAATGATTTTTGATTTTCTGATGTTGGAGTTCCAGGTGAAGCAGCAGAAGAAGAGCAGTAACAAGTGGACCTGCGCGGTCTGCAACGAGAAGCAAATCGGTGCGCAAAGTGTTTGCTCGAGGATTCATGGCTAAAGACATCCGAAAGAGAGGCGGAAATCCTAAATGTGGAAGGTGAAATATTAGCAGGACTATTCGTTTGATTTAGTGGAGCCATTTTGGTTTATTTTAGTATAATAATCTTCCCCAAGATTTTTGTTTAATAGTGATTGTGAATATATAATGGTATGTGTGGATGTATCTGCGTCAATAATTGACCTTTCTATGAGTGAATAGTGGTGCTTCTTTTTTAGGAGAGTGAATAGTACTATTGATGTGTAAGGGAAACAAATACAATCGAGAATATAAAGATGGGTGGAAGACAGATTGCTGTAAATAGTGTTTGCGTTTTTATTAGGTGATATTCACGTTTCTATTAGGTGATATTCTTGTTTAAGTGTAATACTATTAGGTGATATTATCGTTTTATTAGGTGATATTCACGTTTCTATTAGGTGATATTCACGTTTCTGTAAATACTGTTCGCCTTTCACAATGGAATCCCCTATAACAGAATATATCAACAGTAGAACACTAACAAAGATTCACATCAGAATATTGTCTTCTTTATGTAGGCACAAAAGTCTTTCGTAATGGAATCCCTATAACTGAATATTCAACAGTAGAACATGAATAACAAAGAAGAACATCAGAATATCGTCTTCTTTACGTAGGAATAAAAGTCTTTCGTAATGGAAACCCTAGAACATAATATATTACCACTAGAACACGAATAACCAAGATGAACATCAGAATATCGTCTTCTTTATGATATTCGTTAATTACTTTCATAATAAAACCCCTATAACTGAATATTTCACAGTAGAACACGAATAACAAAGATGAACATCAGAATATCGTCTTCTATATATAGGAACAAAAAGTCTTTCGTAATGGAAACCCTAGAACCTAATATGTCACGAGTAGAACAAAACTACGGAAGATGAATATCTCACATTAGAATATGAATACGCACAAAGCGCAAAAACATGAATATTGCTTACATGATATTGAATATTAAAACGATAAACTCGAATACGATTTCCTAGAACTCCAGTTTTTGTTTTGCAGAAGTAGATAGAATAGTAAAAACGAATTTAAATTAAAAGGGGTAATTTAAGGACTCTCTCTCCAATCTTTTAATACTTTCCAAATTTGCTTAAATTGATTAATTATAAAACACCACGAAACCACCTGCTTCCTATTATGTAGGATTTTAATTTTTTTTCTCCCTTTTTTCTCTATTTAAATCAAGCCATCCAATTTATCCAATCTGACGCTCCACATTTGTCCACTCGTTACACCATAAAACTCGTTACACCGGAACTCGCCTAGATCTATATAGAGGGGGGCTCCAGTAAGACCACTTTTGTAGTAAAACGGAGTTAACGAATAGGAGCCATAGGATGGGATTAGATGAAGGGCTAGATTAGAAGTCTTGTAATTAAAAGAAAATAAGGAAAAAAAATACCATAACCCCTTCCTTAATTCACGCTGCCTCTCTCTCTCTCTTCCATCAATTCACGCTGCCTCTCTTTCATCGTCATTCACGTCTAGTTTTTTCTTCCCGACAGTAACAATGGTTGATTGATACAACACCTCTCAAATCTCCATGGAAGAAGGTTAGTATTGAGATATGCATCAAATTTGTTTACTTAAATCGACTTTGGTATAATAGATTCATAGGACTTGATTAGGGTTTTATTAGGGTTTGAGTATATTCGACTTTGATTTATGCATCAAACTAGGGTTAAACAGGGTTTCGTTCTGATATGCGACAACACCAAAACGATATGCATGTGACATTCGGCGGTATGCAGTAGCAGTTTAGGGTTTCACATTAATTTTGTTATGCAGTAAAACTGTAGTCGTATGCGTTTCGGAATACCTGTTATGCAATTGGATATAATTGATATGCAGTAGATACGTTTTGATTCTAACAATAACATTCGCCTATCAAATCGAATTATTAGTCAAGTGGATGTGACATTCGACTTTCATATTAGATTCACAAGATACTTTCATGTAAATCGTCCCTAAGTTATATTTTTTAGGTTACGCAATCTGATTTATTTGGTATGCAGTTGTTCTAAATGAATGTGCATTTACGGTTCATTGATATGCACAAAACTGTATCAGGTATGCAGGAGAACCGACCTAATGATGTGATCTATTCTTCCTCAGACGATGGTGTATTGTATGTCAGATGATGATTGATACAACATCACACAAATCTCCATGGAAGAAGGTTAGTATCGAGATATTCATAGGAATTAGATTAGGGTTTTATTAGGATTTGATTAGGGTTTGATTAAACGCCGACTTTGATATATGCATCAAATTAACTAGGGTTAAATAAGGTTTCGTTCTGATATGCGGCAACAATAAAACGATATGCATCAGATGATTCGGTGGTATGCAGTAGCAATGTAGGGTTTCACATGAATTCTGTTATGCGGTAAAATGGTTGTCGTATGCGTTTCGTAATCACTGTTATGCAACCGAATATACTTGATATGCAGTAGATACGTTTTGATTCTAACAATGGTTTTCGCCTCTCAAATCGAATTCTTAGCCAAGTGAATGTGACATTCGACTTTCATATTAGATTCATAAGATTCTTTCATGTAAATTGACGGTCATGAGGGTGAGAAATTTGATTTACCTATTGAATTTTGTATACCTATTTAAATTTTACGATAGGTTGCTAGGGTGAGATTTGATATGCCATAAAGTAAATCAATATTCAGTTCGTAATCTCCGTTATGCAGTACTTATGTTGGCTTTTTCCTTAAGTTATTTTTTCGCGGCTATGCAATCTAATTTATTTGGTATGCACTTAATCTTAATGAATATGCATTTACGGTTCATTGATATGCACTAAACTGTATAAGATATGCAGAAGAACCGACCTGATGATGTGATTTTCAAGGTTTTTATCATTTTCATGTTTGTTCGTATTCATCATTATGCATTTTGATTTACTTGATATGCACTCAATATGTATTGATATGCAGTTCATAGGTTGGTGTATGCAAAAGAACTCAAAGGATGATGTCATGTAGAATTCCTCGGATGATGATATCGATGTATCTATTGAGGTGTGTCAGACAAAGAAGAAGAATTAATATATGGTATCGAATGTGTTACTGACACCGAAGACAAACACATAAAGCATTGGGTTCGATATGCCTGAAGTAGTAATTAATTTTTGTCTCGTTGTTGTAGGGTTTCATATTGCCTTGATATGCCGATATGCAAAAAATCTGAATTGATATGCATTATAATTAACCATATTGTTTCCTTGATAGAATCCTTTAGTTGATGTTAATACGCAATTTATTTTTTTAGCGATATTGGAATTAGAGTTAATTTTTGGTATTACGTAAATTTGGGTTTTAAGATATTGAAATTATATTCGGTTTAATTTAAGAGATAAGTGCTTATGTGTTCTCCAAGGTTTACAACTTTCTAGTTAATATGCAACACATATCTATAGATATGCATAAAATCTGCAGGGATATGCACCAAATCTATATAGATATGAACCAAATTCGTAACAATATGCACAAAATCTGTATAGATATGCACCAAATCTGCAATGATATGCACCAAATCTGCAACGATATGCACCAAACCGTTGTCATCAAACTCGTTAAGGCTTACTCGATTGACTTGATATCAAGGTGATTAAGAATCCCTTCACACATTATTGATTAGCATAATTGAGTCTGAAGTTTGCATTATAAGATTGCATAACCATAGCTAATACATTGAAATGCTACGAATCAGCCCCTGCATTTCCAAATCTCAAACAACAACTTATCAATTATACGATCCTATCTCCACCGACATCTTTATCACGTAATTTCAACACTTCCCTGCTCCACCGACATAAATGTAGAACCCTTCCGAGTTTCCATGGCTTCTCTTCGCACTCGAACGAACAGGAGAGAGACCAATGCAGAGAAGAAAAATGTTGCCTTCTCGATGTGAAGCGGAGAACGAGGGAGATAAAGAATTAAGGCGGAGAGAGAGGCGGAGGAGGACGGCTTGCAGAGAAGCGGAAGGAGACGGCTTGCAGAGAACGAGAGAGAAGGAATTAGGGAGGAGAGGGAGGAATGAGATTTGATAGCGAGATTTAGGCGCAATATTGCTAAAATTAAAACGATTTTTTATTATTAAAAATTCTCAATTAATCCTGGCCATTCATCCGAATTTGATCCAACGCCTCTAAATCGTTAACTCCGTTTTCCCCTAAGAGATGGTTTCTCAGGAGCCTAGATCTATATAGATATATATATATATATATATATTAAAACAGAGCTATTTTTCTTCAAAGTTGGTCCCACAAAGCTGACATGACACTCTCACAATAAATCTCAAATCTACTTTTTATTAGCCATTAAAAGTTTTCTTCAAACAAAATTAACCTAAAATTTTGGATCTTTCTTCTTCCTCATACGACATCTCTATCCTCCAACCTGAAATTGTAAACTTTACCCATATCCCTTCCAACCTCAAAGCTTCTTCATACTAGGTTTTAGGCTGGTTTGTTCTTCTCCCGCTCTCCATTCCATTCTTCCTCCGCTTTAAAATTTGGATTGCTTGAATCTAGAAGATGTTGTGTATCAAGTATCAACCCTAAATCATTCTTCTTTACTTCTTCATCCATCATCAACTTCCACTATATCGGCAACTTCCTACACTCTTCTGGTAAATTCTTATTCTAATCACTTTTTCCCTTTGCTTTATTTGACTGTCCTCCATCTCAATTTTGTGTGATTATGCCTAATCCTCAAAGTTCATCCAATTTGATCAATGTGCGCAGATCGTAGGATTTTTTGTGTGTACTATTATGATCATAGATTGTTTTGAAGGTTTTAGGATCTTTCAGCTTCCAGTTAGTCTTGCTTCTATTGAATCTCGCTTTTTTGAATTCTAGTGATATGACTTCTTATGTGATTGAAGCACTATAGATTTGGAGTGTATATGACCTAGCTCTTTGTGATGTAGAAACGAGGGTCCTCAGGGAGTCTTGGTTAATCTATTTGATCGAGTAGTGTAAATTTGTATGCAATTTGTACTATATTTCAAATGGGTACTTAGATAACAATATATTTTCATATGTCGTTTCAGGTGTAATAATATGCCTATTTAGAAGTCATCTTAAGCCTGATGGATTTCAAGGCCATATACAGTGGTTGGTATGTTACATTCAAAATTCTTGCATTTAGATCAATGTTTTGATGCTTTTGCTTATGTATAAGTCGGTTGATGCAGACTGAAGTTAACTGTCTTGGCCAACTTCACCATGAAAATCTTGTGAAGCTAATTGGTTATTGTCTTGAAGGTGATGATAGACTCTTGGTGTTTTGAAACTTGGTGAGTTTGGGTGATGATAGACTCTAGGTCATCATTCCCACATGCATTTGAAGATTAAGTTATATACTTATCCAAAGTTATGGGTAATTAGCTCCAAACTAAAACCCTAATATTGATAAAATTCCTAGATTTCTAAACCCCAAATCGAAACCCTAATTAATTGTATCTAAAATTGGTGCAATGGAACTCTGAAATTCGTACCTTAAATCATCTTTATCGTCGTTCCCCGTCTTCGATAACGTCCAAGCTTTAGCCGGGTCACCGCCTTCTTAGCTACATGGTCTCTCTCGCCGGCATCATCGAGTTTGAAAGTAGTTTTGCCATAAATCGGCATTGAAATATTTTAACATTTTTAAAGTGCAGAAACCTAACTTGGTACAAAAAATTTCCATTTCTATTACTCGTCTCTCTCTTCTGAATATACGTAATCACCTTAATAAAGAACACCAACAAATAATTTTCAGGCTCCTCAGATAGTTCTTGGGTGGCACAAGTTGTTGAACCCTCTGCAGATATTATTCGATCTTTCCTCAATGATGAAGAAGTCTCCATACCAGATTATAAAGAGGACAACTCCATAGGAACAAAGGTGATTCAAAGAGACTTGTGGACTCAGTATGTTTGTGAGGTAAGATGAATATAGTAATGAAAATACACTCAACCCAATTAGGGGGAGAAGATAACTGGTTTTCATTATCAATTTGCTCATTACATACTATTAGGCCCAATCTACAGTAATCTTCTTTTTTGACACCACATTTTCTCATTCAACAAGCCTTCTAATTTTTTTTTCTAATTTCTTAGATCGCCACGTGGCAAACCTTAATCATAATCTCTGTATTGCTTTTTTTTATATTTTAAATCACACGATATTTCCTAATCCCTGTATTGCCTTGCTACAAACCGCAAGTTTCCTTTAAAACTGTTATTTAATAATTATATAGAAAATTTATCTTATAATTTATAAATTTTAAATACTTTAAACTAAAATATATTTAAATATTTAAAAAATATTTGATTAACACTCTGTTTATTAAAAATATTTATCATACTAATTCAAAAAAATTATACTAAAAAATTGATATCTTTTTAATTTATCTATTTAGATAATAATTTAAATTAGACAATTATGTTTAAAAGTTATACTAAATTTGTATAAGATAAATAAATTTCATAAAATATTTTAACAAAAGCTATTTTTAAATTTAAATTAAATTTATATTTTATAAAACTCGTGCGATGCACGGGAAACTGAACTAGGATACCAGTATATCCGGTCCATTACAGGTTTTGGTTCTACATTAACATCAATCATCCGATGCCAAGAATAATTGTCCTTTCTTTTCATAGGTATTTTACATGTTTTTTTTGGGTAGAAACTAGAAAGGTAGAAATATGTCCTGTTTTTGAAGGAAAATTTGGGGATGGTGTGAAATATGTGCTTCTTATGTGTTTGTTTTGTAAAAAAGTGATTTTGCTGGGGTTTTTTATATAATTGTAAGAGATTACTGCATTAATTTCCATTTTTGTGAAATTAATGGAAATACAAGATACAAATAAATTGTTTGACTGAGATAGATTAGTCCTTAAATGCAGTAATAATCTTTATAGAATCTCTCTCTATCTTAATATACTATAAAGTTAGGTTGCGTCTAAATGCACACGTTTTTTTTGCTAAATGCACACTATTCTGTGCGGTAACAATTGCAGTACAGAACTGTGCGTTAACTCTTACCGCACCAGAAGACTCAGGGGCATTGTTGGAATTTTTTCTGAAACCTATACGACGCTGGTGCGGTAAGAATTACCGCACAGATCTGTGCGTTAACAATTACCGCACCAGATTAATCCCAGATTAAGCAAAAAAAAAACAGATTTTCATTAACTTAAACCCTGTGCGGTAACAATTACCGCACAGGAATATTATTTTTTTAAAAAGTATTAAAAAAGAATTAAAAAAATATTAAACCTGTGCGGTAACACTTACCGCACAGGTTTAATAATAATATTAAACCTGTGCGGTAAGTGTTACCGCACAGGTTTAATATTTTTTTCGGTAACTATTTTTTTAAACCTGTGCGGTAAGTGTTACCGCACAGGTTTTTTTGAAAAAATGCCCGTTGGAATTTTATGCCCGTTGGTGCGGTAATAGTTAACGCACCAACGGGCATAAAATTCCAACGGGCATTTTTTGGTTGTATATATAGGTTGAGCTATCTTGTTGAAGTTTTGCAATGCACACTACAATGTCTTATAATTATGAGAGTAGTGAGGATGATGGTAACGACAATTGGATATCAGGGGTCGTGGAAGAAAAATACGAAGTCGATGAAGAAGAGGAAGTGGACGAAGAAGACGAAGAAGTCGATGAGGAAGTGGACGAAGAAGAGGAAGAAGGCGAAGCAAATGTATCAATTGCATTAGACGATTGGACTCCGTTACCGATTTTGGTTAGTATATTATCAATTTAAATTTTGTATTTAATTGCATGAGATTTAGGTTAATTAGTTAAAATTGCGTATCTAAGTAATGTAGTTTAATCAATATAGGAAGAAGACTTTAGACCACATTTTAGTACTGCGCAAATGTGGGATAGTAAAGAAGAGATGATGGAATGGACAAAACAGAGAGCAAGGGATTTAATGATAGTTTTGGTACATCGTACATCTAGCAAATATTGCGTTGATTTTGTATGCGATAGGTTTGGAAAACCTAGATCGGGTAGGCCGAAAGTGAATTTAAAAAATCCAGAATTGCCGGTTCCGAGGCTTCGTCACCGAAAATCGAAGAAATGTGGTTGTACATTTGAGTTATATGGGGTTCGTATAAAAGAAGGGCCTTATAGTTATAAATGGATCGTGAATGTTGTAGAAGGTCGTCACAACCACACTCTTCCTACTAGTTTTCATGGGAATTCATTCGTGGGTAGAATGAGCAAAGAGGAGGAGAAAATAGCAAGGGAAGCGGGGGATGATCGCAAGACGCCAAAAAACATACTTATTCAGCTTAGGAAAAGAGACCCGCAAAATGTGACATCCATGAAGCAGATTGCCAATTTTTTGCAGAAGATCAATTTTGAAGATCGTGGTGAATTGTCAGTTACTCAGTGGTCTCTAAATTTTCAGAAAGAGAACAAGTATTTTTGTCAACCTTTGAGGAACACGAGGACGAATGAGGTTGAAGTCCTTTTTTTCGCTCACCCGGAGTCGATTCGTTTGTTCAGGAAGTTTCCTCACGTGATTATCATGGACGCCACATACAAGACAAATAGGTATGATATGACTTTAGTGGAGATGGTTGGTTTCACTTGCACGCACAAGACGTTCAACATCGCATATGCATTCATGGCTCAGGAGACAGTAATGCATTACAAGTTTGTGATGATGTGCGTTCATGAGTTGTGTAGAAATTTGGGAGTGATGCCGAAGGCTATAATGACCGACTGTGAGAAGGCTTTGTTGAGAGCAATCAAACTTGTGTTCAAAGACACTGATGTGAAGCAACTATTGTGTTGGGTGCACATTAAGCACAACATCCAGTCACACGCAGAAAAAGTGATTAAAAATACTAAAAGGGCGGAGAACTTTGTTACGCAATGTTGGGGGATATTTTGCTCGAGCACCGAAGAAATCTACGAAGAGAGGTTGAGAAAGCTGAGAGATTCATGGAAGAAGGGCATTGTTGGTTACGTTGAAAAGTACTGGTTTACTCCGTACAAGGAGTTCATAGTTAGAGCGTGGACGGACTACACTCTTCACTTTCACACAAGGACTACAAACAGGTATCTTTGTTTGTTTAGTTGTTAATTTGGACCACCATATTATTAATGCTAATGATTAGAAATTGTGTTTATTTAGGGTGGAGGGGATGCATAAGGTGTTGAAAGAAATTGTGGGTTCTAGTAGAGGAGGCTTCAACAGAGTGATCGTGAGGATCCACCATGCGGTCATAGTTCAGATGGACCTGATTAGGGCGACGATGAACCAAGCACTTACCACTCGGCAAATGGTCTTTGATGACCCAACCTTTCCTCCTGGCATTCGAATGTTGTTTTCAAGGCTATTTTACCGAGTGTCAGATAGGTGTTTTCTGTTGTTGTTGGAAATGTACCAGCAAATATTGAAGGAGGAGTATTCAAATGTTTGTGATGATCATTGGGTTCGAGATTGTCTTGGGATGCCATGCGTACACGATCTTGCTAGGGCAATCATTTCAAAGACACCTCTTGTTCCGGATGATTTTCATGACTTCTGGAAGGAACTGAGATGGGAAGATGATGCAATAAATTTGTCCTTACCCGACGACAATCGTTCAATGTCTATTCCGGAGATCAGAATGCGTGAAATGTGGGCGAAATGGGAAAGTGGAGATTTGAGGGATGGAACTCTATTCAGATTAAGTGAGTTGTACATTGACTTGGAGCATCCGGAACAAAGTTCTTTGGTAGAGCCAACAAACTTGTTTAGGAAAGGAAAAGGAAGGCCGCCGGGATCAAAGAACAAGGAGAAGCAGCGAAATGGGAATTCTCCTCCGAGAGAAAAGAGGGAAAAGAGTTACCACGAGTACGTTAGAGAAGACTTAACAAATACTGAGAATGCGCAAAAAGTCGCAAAGGAGAAGGCAAATAGGCAAAGTGAACGACCAACTTGTCCTAAAAAGCAAGCAAGTCAAGTGTCGTTCGACTTCGGATCACAGTCCCAACCTGAACCATTGTTTTCAGAGACCATCGATTTAGAAGACGAAGACATGAATGCCGTGCCCCTAAGAGCTTGCTATCCAGATCGAAACGAAACAGAGGAAGGAGAAGATGAAGAAGAGATTGAAGAAGCCATAAGTTATATGGGGGTGAACTTGGGGGTGAAAAATATTGACTACTTTTGGCTTTCCTACATGACTTCTGTGAAAGATGTGCGTTCAGACGGACATTGTGGGTATCGGTCAATGGCTCTACTTACGGGTATGCAACAGAGTCAATATCGTATGATCCGTGCTGCGTTGGCAGCGGAGCTTCTTGGAAACAAAGAGACATGGGAGCCCATACGACGTGGACTACGGGTAGGAACATGGGATGATCTTATTGCTCAAGTTAACTACATGAGAAGTCCTTGTGAGAGACCATTTTGGATGGACATGCCATTTATGGGTTTGGTGTTTGCCACGGTGTATAATGTTGGTTTAGTGCAACTGTCCTGGGATGCGCCGTGTTTATGCTTGCCAATAAGGCAGTCTACAGTGAGCCCTGGTCCTCCACAGAAGATATTTGGGATAGCTCTTGTCGGATGCAGTAATCACTGGATACCGGTAAGAATCTGTGGTAATCTAAACAAACGTCATGAAACGTCGAAATCATTTATACTTATTGATTAATTTTCTTTGTATATCTAGGTTTGGCTCCGTGATGGGGCACCATTGCCACGTTGTTCCGGTTCGTGGAGAAGATTTGCAGATGACAACATCAAGTGGTGGGAAGGGATATATGCTGGCCAAGTGGACTTGTTTCGACAATACCGCTTCACTGCTGGAAAGCGTATGGACTACATGACTTGATTTGTAATAGTTTAGTAGCCTTGATCTTTAGACTTCGATTGGAATTGATTTATAATATGTAATGACTTGTCTTGTCTGCTTTGAAATATGTAATGACTTGTCTTGTTTGCTTTAAATAGTGTTTTCAGTAGAGTTAGATGAGGTAGGTGAAACAGTGAAGTGAAATCAGTGAATCCATAAACTACAACACACTCAGCATAAATTAAAAAGACAACAGACTCATTAAGGAAAGACAACAGACTCATTAAGGAAAGACAACAGACTCATTAAGGAAAGACAACATACTCATTCTTGAAATTTAAACTAAACACAGACTTAACGGAGATTCACTGATTTGATACCCAGATCCCTAATCGGAGTCACTGTCATAAAAACTAGGAACAGGGTCATTGGGAAACCTCTGTTGTATCCAGTGTTTGGCTGCTTCAATACTCTTAGCCTGGTGAAAATATACCAGCTTCAACTGCTGGTCAGCTATTTCCTTCAACAGTTTTGCAATGACTCGGAGATGATGACTGTCGTATTCTGGCTCAAGATACACGATCATGTAGTTACACTGACATGTGGTATACCTTCGTCCATACGTATGGGGATTGTTCTTGTCATTACCAGTGAACACCTTGATTGTTCTTGAGCACCTTCTACTCGGGCACTGGATCTCACTGCCTTCTGCTGGAACTGGGGAGGATGAAGATGATGCCATGGTTGTTTGAATCTGTAATACAAAGTAAGAAAACATGTTAGAAACAATGAAGATATCTAACGAAATCAGTAAAAAATGAGACTTTTAATTGAAATACAGAGTAAGAACTTGAAACCTAATTATTTGACGGCGCAGTGAGAATGAGATAATAGGGTTCACTGAGGCAGTGAATTTATAGCCGAGGTTTTACTAGGGTAACTTAGATTTGGGCCGATGTAGAAAAATCTCAGCCCAACAAAGACGACGCCCAACATTCAAGCCCAGCCCAGATTCTGGTGCGTTAACAATTAACGCACAGAATCTGTGCGTTAATTGTTAACGCACCAGCCCTTTTACCCAGAATATTTGATTCTGGTGTTTGTAGGGTTTAGGGTATTAGGGTTGGTGCGGTAACTATTGTAGTACCAACCCTAATTACATAAAAATTCATTTTTTATGTTGTTTTCTTATACTATTTGATATTATAAAAAGTTTTATTACCCAAAGTAATGTTATACTACTGAAATATGTCGTTATTGAGAGTTTTGTGAATAATTTTATCAAGTTTTACTAATGTAATATGAGATTACGAAGAGTTATATGATAAAAATTCATATTATACTAATGAAATACGAGGTCAGTTGAGTCAAACGATAACAGTTAAGTGTTAAACTAATGTTATATGATGAAATAAACACATTATATGAAGTTCATTTTAGTAACGAAGTGGTATCACATACATATGAGTATAACTATACAACTTATATACTTGAGAGTAGTAGCATACAGGTGAAAGTCTTCGTTTACATACTTCTAAGTGTTAAAGTTGTTAATTTCTTATAAAAACGATAGCGTTTGATTGGTAATGCTCAAATATTAATGTTACATTTCTTGACTTTTACGTTTTAAGTGCTTATTAAGCCGTTTTATGTCATTTTTTGTCGTTTTTTGTGTTTGGGCCTCATTCAAATTTCATTAGGCCTTATTAGGCCCGTTGACATTTTCAATAATAATTTTTCGATTCCGCAAAATGAAAATAACTATTCGCCGTATTTGTTGTCATGTTACAATTTCAAAATTTCGATTTTCATCGTTTCAAGGCGTTAAAACGATATGGGCCCAAACTGTACACATATGACTTGTTTTATATCCATTATCCACTATCCATTATCCATTATCCACTATCCATTATCCATTATCCATATTTCGATTTGGCTTGTTTTATATCGTTTTCAGTCGATTTTTTGCGTTTCTTAGTCGTTTCGACACGTTTTGAACCATTTTTATTAATATTTGACGTACTTGGTCGTTTTTCGCCTTTTCCAAAAAAGTCAAGTTTCGCTAAGCTTTGCTCATTTTGGCCATATTATGCCATCATTTTGGCCACATTTTTACACTTTTTTACAACTTGTTCGGAAATCCTCCATATTTCGATTTGGCTTGTTTTATATCGTTTTCAGTCGATTTTTTGCGTTTCTTAGTCGTTTCGACACGTTTTGAACCATTTTTATTAATATTTGACGTACTTGGTCGTTTTTCGCCTTTTCCAAAAAAGTCAAGTTTCGCTAAGCTTTGCTCATTTTGGCCATATTATGCCATCATTTTGGCCACATTTTTACACTTTTTTACAACTTGTTCGGAAATCCTCCATATTTCGATTTGGCTTGTTTTATATCGTTTTCAGTCGATTTTTTTCGTTTCTTAGTCGTTTCGACACGTTTTGAATCATTTATCAATATTTGACGTTTAGTAGTTTTTAATTATTTTTTGCGATTCTGACCATTTTCTCGCGTTTTTAAGAAAAGCCCAAAATAAATAAGCAAAAGTTAACCAAACATTACCAAAACATAGTATCCAAACAAACTATACATCACTCCAAGTCACGACCCTCATTCCCACTACGTTGCCCACTACCTTGCCCTTCCTCGTGGATTGAATGCCGAGAAAGCTGAGATTGACGAACCGGAGCTGGAGCCATCGGTGGAGCCTCGTCAGTCAAAACTCCAAGGAGACGCCTCATGAACTCATCCATATCTGCAGGCCTCCTCTCTGGTGGTGTCTCCAAGAAAGCTCGAATCTCACAAGTCACTAGCTGGGTCCGCTATATTAACAACATATCAAAACATTACTATCAAATATACTAATTGAATGAATATGACTAATAAAATTTATAATCGTACCGCAAAACTGTCAACCGAAGGTGGAATACGCAGCGGACCAACTGGACGATCGAGTCTACGTGATCTGGGATCCACTAGAGGATGAGAAACTCGATCATACCAATCGAGATAATCATCTGTGACTGCCCAATAGTACGTCGCTCGTGGCTCCCGAATCTGTAACAAAGGCCTGGGGTCCTGATCCCACACACCAAGCAGATCCTCCGCAAAGTGAACTGAATAATGCGTCAGCCTGTTGTTACGTGTTACCTGGATGGGCTCTGGGGGAGGATCTGGGATACCCTGCACATGTCCAAACTGTCGCAGCAGGCGACCTGGCTGATAGAGCTCCTCGATGTCCAGACAACGGAGAATGCCCTCAAACAAAGACGGGGCGTACTGCGGAAGTCTGAAATCCACATTTGCAAAGGGAAACCAATTAACCTGCAACAAAACATTACAAAACAGTTAGTATAGTTTACATTCACACAATATAACGAAAGCATACATTCTTAAAATCTGACCTCCTCATAACGAACACGGTCAAGCATGCCACGAATGGCAACCAAACGATCCGTGCTCTTCCCCTGTGGCACCTCTCTGCCCTCCCTCATAGCAGCTGCGGCGTGGTCCATAGAAAGTGGATCTGTCACAAAATGTCCACGAAAATGTGGAAAATATGCCCAGATCCACGACTGCAAAAAAAAGATAATTAGAACTCGACTTCCTAAACATAGCCAATCCTATAGTTGTTTGCGTACTAACCCGCAAAAGAATGCCAGAACTCCCCATCCCCATAGCCAATCGCCTCGACGCCTGTCCAAGGTTGCGATACAGATGAGCTAACACTCCAGCTCCCCAAGCATATCGGCCAGTGCTGTCGTGGTCGGCCAAAAGAACTAACCACCAGTGCTTGACTGCTGTAGTCGACTTGTCCACTAGAACTGTAGTGCCGAGAAGCAACAGTAAGTACATAGACGCAATGAGGCTCTCATCTCTCTGTCCATCCTCCATCCGCATCATATCCTTCAATCTCTGCTGAAGATAACCCAAAGGAATGCCTCCATCCCTATACCAAGTCTTCACCAGTGCCTCCTCTACGTGAAGCATCTCAGCAGCAAAAGTGAAGATCTCCTCCCTGCTCAAAACTGAGCTACAACTCCTGCCATGTATAGGCAGCGACAGGATCTCAACCACATCGTGAAGTGTAGGACCAATCTCTCCAAATGGCAAATGAAATGTGTTGGTTTCTGGGTGCCATCTCTCGACGAAAGCAGAAACCAACACATGATCGACAGGACCGGACCCGATATAGCGTAGATCAGTCAATCCAGATCGCTCTGCAAGCTGAAACCACGAATCTGGACCAGGTCTCCTAAACGCCTCTAGTGGAGTGCAGTAGGCGGTGTGGAAGTGAACCTTGACGACCTTCCGTGTCTGGAAAAAAAGTAAAAAATTAACACAGTTACTTCTACAGAATGTCGTTCATATTTCACATATGAACATTATAGTTCAAATACATACCAAATCAAGAGGAGCCTCGCCTTCTGGAAGATCAGCAGGCTGTGGAAAATCAGCATGATCTGCAGCACGTCCACGTCCACGTCCACGTCCTCGTCCTCGTCCTCCGCGTGGACCGCGTCCACCTCGTGCTGGAGGATCAGCAGCGTCTGCATCAGCAACATCATCATCTGCCTGAGCTCCTCGGCCTCCTCGCTGTCTCTGTATAAATGGAGGAAGAGGACGGGGGCCAGCTGGAATCACAAGTGCGGGAGGATCAACAACTGTAAGCTCATAAATAGCCCTGGCGATGTGCGTCTCATAACTCTTCAGCAACTCCTTTGTAAAAGGACCTCCGGGCATCCAAGGTACAGCAGGAGGTGGTACATGAGGTGCAGCAGCCGGATGCGGTACATCATCAGTCGGCGGAGGTGGTACATCTGGCGTAGGAGACGAAGGACCTAAATCTGTAGGAGCTGGCGATGAAGGACCTAAATCTGTAGGAGGGTCGTCTCTCCTAAGCTGATCTGTCGGTATATCGAGATGAGATACAATATAATCTGTACCTAAACCCTCACCGTCTCCCAGCATATCATCATCCAAATCAGCAGCTGTATCATCGACGTCCATACCCTCCTCCTCACTCTCACTGTAACCCTCATCATCAGCACACGGATCAACATCCAGACCACAATCCCTAACTGCCCCAGTATCTGTAAGTGCACGAGCCTCGCCAGTGGGTGTCGAACTAGAAGCATTCAGCTGATCTCGAGCAGTAGCAAAACTCTGACGTATGGAAGCTGTAATCTGCGTCCTCCTAACACGCTCTGCAGCAACAGGAGCCCCCGGAACAAAACCACTAGAGGCCATCGTATCTCGCACCCCCTAATGTTGTTGTTATAGCGTAACGTTATTTTCATAGCGTTACAAAAATAACGTCAAATTCAAAAACGTCTTTTCCATGACGTCGTAACGTTACAAACAGTTGTTGTAACGTCAATCCTAATCAAAATCATCTCTAATTTCTAAACATTTTGTTCATAACGTTACGAAATTAACGTTATAATTCGCCTAATTTCAATACTTTATATACTAATAGTTCATAACGTTACAAAATAAGAGAAGAACAATGTCATATTTCATAAAATAATTAATTCATTACTTTTACAATATAGAATGTCATATTTCATAACATTATGAAATTATTATATTTCATAACGTTATAAAATTTCATTAATTTCATAACGTTACGAATAAATTAATTAATTTCATAATGTTACCAAATAATATAATTTTATAACGTGACGCAATAAATTACTTAATTACGTTACGCAATAAATTACTTAATTTCATAACGTTACGCAATAAATTACTTAATTTCATAACGTTACGCAATAAATTACTTAATTTCATAACGTTACGCAATAAATTACTTAATTTCATAACGTTACGCAATAAATTACTTAATTTCATAACGTTACCATATAAATTAATTTCATAATGTTATAAAATAAATTAAATAAATTGATAACGTTACGAAATTTATTTAAATATTTCATAACGTTATCAAATATTATTAAATTCATAACGTTACGAAATTAAATAACTAATTTCATAACATTATCAAATTAAATAAATTGATAACGTTATGAAATTAAATAACTAATTTCATAACGTTATAAATTTAATAAATTAATTAAATTAAATAAATTGATAACGTTACGAAATTTATTTAAAAATTTCATAACGTTATCAAATATTATTAAATTCATAACGTTATGAAATTAAATAACTAATTTCACAACGTTATAAATTTAATAAATTAATTAAATTAAATAAATTGATAACGTTACGAAATTTATTTAAAAATTTCATAACGTTATCAAATATTATTAAATTCATAACGTTATGAAATTACTTATTAAATAATTTCATAACGTTACGAAATAAAATAATTAAACTATTTAAAAACATTACAAAAGTTATAGAATATTTAATAAAAATACATACTTGATGTAGATCTACGGGAGTCGAAAAAGCTTCCGGTTGCGCCTCGGTTTGAGAATTCAACCTTCTATTTGCTCGAGTAGCGTACCCGGGACCGACGTTTTGGACGGGTCGCTTTCGGTTTCTTCGCCTCGGAGCGGGTATTGGGGCGGGTTGGGCTGCTGGTATCGGGTCGGGTCGGGCTTCGGGAATCGGGTCGGGTCGGGCACCACCGCAGTTCTCCGTCGGAGCTCTCTCCGGGCACCACCGCTGAACGTCAATGGAACCTCCTCTTCCTCTTCTTCTTCCTCCTCCATAGCAACCCAGCAAGCGTCATGAAACGAGGTCGACGGCGCTTCCGCCATTGTTGGCTGCTCCACGGTGGGGGGGACGACTCCGGCAGAAATTAAGGGCCCAGACGAACCGCCATGGTCGGGGCAACTCGAATCCATCGTCGATTGAAGGTTTTGATGGGTTAATCGATGGTTTGAGGGGTGGCGATTTTTAGGGTTTCGGCGGTGCAATTTTCGCAGAGAGAGGAGGAAGAAGGTCGGGGGAGAAAGATTTTTTTTTTTAAAAGATGTAACGTGGTGCGGTAAGGGTTACCGCACCATTTTGTGCGGTAACGCTTACCGCACAGGTTTAAAAAAATATTAAACCTGTGCGGTAACACTTACCGCACAGGTTTAATATTTTTTTAATTCTTTTTTAATACTTTTTAAAAAAAATATATTAATTAAAAAAAATAATATTCCTGTGCGGTAATTGTTACCGCACAGGGTTTAAGTTAATGAAAATCTGTTTTTTTTTTGCTTAATCTGGGATTAATCTGGTGCGGTAATTGTTAACGCACAGATCTGTGCGGTAATTCTTACCGCACTAGCGTCGTATAGGTTTCAGAAAAAATTCCAACAATGCCCCTGAGTCTTCTGGTGCGGTAAGAGTTAACGCACAGTTCTGTACTGCAATTGTTACCGCACAGAATAGTGTGCATTTAGCAAAAAAAACGTGTGCATATAGACGCAGCCTAAAGTTA
Source organism: Oxyria digyna (assembly GCA_029168935.1). Taxonomy (NCBI): domain Eukaryota; kingdom Viridiplantae; phylum Streptophyta; class Magnoliopsida; order Caryophyllales; family Polygonaceae; genus Oxyria; species Oxyria digyna. The sequence goes on along the minus strand of JAPVLV010000011.1, from coordinate 29,855,626 downwards.
TGGGTTCTCCAAATTAAACACACTGCATTTAATGTTTTGTTTTTAATTTATCATTTTCTTGATTTTTTTCTTTTCCCATTTTTTTGCTACGTTTACGAATATGTCGCCCAAATGAAGATTTTGACCCACCAGCACATGTCTACAATGGATTTGTATGGAATATATCATCATCTTCTACTCTTCGATTCCGCAATGCCTTATTGTGAAATTTTATAAGTCGTAAAACCCGCGCGTAGCGCGGGCTCAAAAAGTCTAGTCTATCTATATATATATATATATAAATTGTTGGGTTTGATGAAGTAATGTCAATTTGTACCTAATAAATGCTAATATTTTAAATTTGTATCCTAATTATTTATTTTCTTAAATGTCAATTCATCACTAACTATTTAACTAAGAATACATCATCTTCGTCTCCTTCCTCCCGTTCGTCTTCGTCTCCTTCTTTGGTTAAAAACTAATACTCCGTATGAGTTAATTAGATATTTTAATCTATCTATATAATTATATATCTATAATGATGCAGCTAAGAACAATTGCAACTGCTGAGGTGACATCAAGATAACTACGAGAAGGGGTAACGACCACTTAATTTTTTATGGGGATATAGTGTTCTAATAGGACAATTTTGAAATGTTAGAAGAATTGGTAAAGTGAACTATTTTGTATTTTAACCCATTAGTGAAAGAGGAACGAACTTAACATCAAAAAGTTGTGTTTGCCTCACTTCAACATTTTTAATATCCTCTATTTACGGAGGCTAAAATTACTTCTTTTTATCCGCTGAAAGAAGTCATCATGTCCTCTGTCGTTATGTTGATTGAATTGATTCATGTTGTTTATAAATTTTACTTTGTTAGGGTTACATTTCTTTAATTGAAGAGATTGAGAATATGATTAGTCCGATCAAACTGCGAGACGTTTATTAAACATCGTTAAAGTTTTAAACCATATAGAAAAATTCGTAATTGGCCTGCGCGTAGCACGGGGGTCCGGTTCTAGTATATATATAAAATTGATGGGTTTGAAAAAGTAATGTCAATTGAGACTAATTAATATTTAAATCTAATTTCTCTTTTTCTCTTTTTATCTCACATTATTCAATGATAATTGAGACTTATAAAATGTCTAATAAAATCATAATTATATGCTTAATTGGTTAGTATTTTCACCATTTTCATCTTTTTTTCTTCGCTCTTCACCTCTAATCCGTATGACGATGAAGAGCAATCTGAGCAACGTAAACGACTATGTGATTTTGGTAAATATATAAGAGATATTCAATTTATTTTATTATAATTTACTATAAAATACATATATGAAAATATATATTAAATATATGAATATAGACAAAAATAAAATGTGTTTGGCTCGCACAAAGCGCAGACAATGACCTAGAAAGTTGTCATTACTCTGTGGCCCTTTGAATTCCTCTTCTGATTTCAACTTTTGATGTTCCGACTTCTCCGACTCCCTTTGAATTCCTCTTTTGATTTCAACTTTTGATGTTCCGACTTCTCCGACTAGGATTTTGTATTGAATTCTCTCATCAAGTCGTCGTTACTCTTTTGCATATTGTATTTCACCGTTACTCATAAATTTGTAATTGAACCAATCAATTTGCTATTTTTATCACTTCTATTGTTCGTTTATTTTTGTGTTGATGTCTTGATCTGCAAGTTAGATTTACTTTGACCTGAATTGGATAAAATTATGTCCTGAAAATGGTTGTAAATATATAATTAGTTCAATACAATTTTGAGACGAAAAACTATTATAACTCCGCGCGTAGCGCGGCGGTCCGATTCTAGTGTTGTATACGATAATCCATTGATAGACTTTAGATGACTGTAGTTGCTTAAGGGATAAATGACTTGGGTCTAAAACCGGATGATACACATGCATTATAAATTTATAATTTATGCACTCGATATACACATTCAAGTGATAAATTCACACACTTGAGTTACAACGTCGTTGTGCGTTATCTTTATAATTCATCTAAGCCATCAATTTTCATCGAAACCAAAGCCATAAATTAGACGTTTATTAATCCTCTAGAAGTGAATAGAGCAAATATTAAGATATTAATTTTTTATCTTAAGAACATGCTCGATGAGTGCAGCCTGAGCCAGGTGAGAACGAGAGATCATCTAAAATATTCAACTCTAAGTGTGTGAATCTATCTCAGTCAATAAGCATATTTGAACGGAAAAACTGTGCAACTTTCTACAGATAGTCTATACTTTAGTCTCCTTTCATGCATGTCAAACTCAAAAAAGCAAAGAATTTAGTTGACAGGTAAAAATAATTGACCATAATAGTCATTGTTTATAAAATAAAAATAATCTCAACTTTCATTTAGTGCACCACAAGTCCAACATTGCAGTTTAATCAGTCATGTGTTAAGAAAGACACGTTTTTGTTCCCAAACCAACACAATTTTTTTTTGGTTTAAACTTGATAAGATAAGAGATCGAAAATTCGTAAATTCGCATCGTAATATCCATATGTACTTGAACAAGACCCAACGAATGCCCGTTTTTTCACCATACAAGATACCACGCTTTGCACAAGTCGAACTTCTCAATGTGGCCGGAAATTTGAAGACTACTAGTACCAAAAATAAAGATGAAGACTACGCTATTTCCCATTTTCCTTTCACGGACAACTATTTTTTAAAATATCTTAGTACGAAGTACAAGATAATTTTGTCCACTTATAGTTGACATGGTTTTTGCGCCAAACCACCCGTTATTTGGGGTATTTTGTACGGAACCACCTCTTATATCAAATTTTGCACCGAACCACCCCTATATCTACTTATGTTAACAATTTACCACCCGTCTCAAATTTCCGTTTTCTAATCCGTTAAAGTATTGAAATTACGTTTTTATCCTCACTTATTTTTTAAAAATGAGGGCAAATTTGGAATTCCATCTAAGCCTAATGTTGACCACGAGATATTCCAATATCTCGTCTGAATTCATCTCGTCAATTCCCAGATCCCTAATTCCATCTAACCCTAATTTTACAAATCGAACGCGATTGAGAGAAATATGTCGAAGGCGATTGAGAGGAGATTCGATTGCGATTAGGGTTTAATCTTCGAAGTCGATTACGAACAGATTTTCACTCGAAGAGGAAGGTTCAACTGGAGGCTGTTTGAGGGAGACGCACTCGAAGAAGGGACACGCAGTCGAAGAAGGGAGACGAAGAGGAAGGTTCAACTGGAGGCTGTTTGAGGAGGAAGGTTCATCCGTCTGAAGTGCTGAACAAAGAGGAGGAGGAGTGCTTGTTGTGGGTGCGAACAAAAGCAAGGTATGAGTTTCTCGATTTAGGGTTAGTTTTTCTCGATTTAGGGTTAGTTTTTCTCAGTGGAGTTGTTGGGTTTTGGTTTTCTTGAGAATGGATTCGTGATATTGAATGGACGACACTGTAATCGAAGGCTCGTGACAACTTTGACATGTTTACTGTATAAAAATAGATGTGCTTGTGATGACTAGTAGTATAAAAATGGTGGTGGCCCATATGTCCACATGCCATTAATTTATGGGTGTTGAATTGGTAAAAAGGATGACATTGATGACATGCTTTGTTTGGATCTTCTTTAATATGTTTTTTGTGTATGAATTGCTTTGTTTTTGACATGGTGGTTGAATACATATGCTGTTTTTTTGACAGATTCTCCCAACTATCCACTTTTTGATTTAATAATATTTTTTGACACATTAAATATTCTTATGTTTACAGATGAGTTTAACTTTGGAATTCTTGTATGATGGCTTGTTTTATTTGGGTGGTAATAGACTTACATACAACAAAAACCGAGTTCATCTGATGCATATAATTGATCCTGATTTGCTGTCTAAGATTGAGTTAGAAGCATTTCTAAAGGATATTTATGTTGACAATGTTAGAGAGTTGTGGTTCTGTTTATCTGGAAAGACATTGCAACAAGGGTTGAGACAGATTTTAGGAGACAAGGATATAATAGAATTTTGCAACTCAGATGGGAATGGAAACCTGTGTGTTTATGTTGTGAGGGGAAATGAACTAAGTCCCTCTTCTTTGTTGAGTGGGTCAAGTAGTTCTAAACTAAGTAGGCCATTAAATGTGTTGAAGCCCATAGTTTTAGGCCCATCTAAGAGTAAGAAACTTACCCACAACTATTCCAAACCAGTTGTATCTACCACCAAATATATTAAAGGCTTCCAAAACCCTAAGAGCCTCAGTATTTCTGCACAAGGGACTCTACCTACCACAAAATCTGCACAAGGGTTGTTAGGTCACATAAATGATGGAGTGGTTGAAGGTGTCTCAGATAGTGGAATAGGTGAGTCAGATGAAGGAGAAATACTTGGTTCAGAGACAGATTCATCATCAAGTGATGAAGAGGTAGTTCCTCCTGCAGTTGTTTTGGTGAATCATCAGAAGGTGAAGGTGAAGGCTCAGAAGATGATGATATTTGTTTTCAGAAGAATGTTGACAATGATGTGATCGATGAGAATCTGTACCTGGAAGATGGTAATCAAGTTTTGGAGGATGTTTTTGATGTTATAGTTGATGGTGATGATTTCAGGAGTCTAAGTGATTCAGATGAAGATCATAAGAGTGTCAGGTACCCTGTCTTCAATCCTCATGTTGATTTCAAGAATAAGATTAGTTTCAAGAATGGAATGAAATTTGCCTCAAATGAAATATTTAGGAAAGCACTAAGACAGTTTGCAGTTCAATCTGGTTTTGATTACTACTACTTGCACAATGATAACAAGAAGGTTTCAACTTATTGCATGAATAAATGCAATTGTGAGGTTCAACACGGTAGGAAAAAGTGTGTGTGCAAGGAAAATCTGTGTGGGTTCAAAGCTTGTGCTAGAAGAATGGGGTCAGATGGCAGCTTTCAGTTGAAGTCTTTCAATCCTGAACATCAATCTGGATGGCAAGACCAAAACACAAAGGTGAGTTCTATATGGTTGGCTGAGAGGTATTTGGAACACTATAGAGACGACCCACATTGGAGAATAAGAAACTTCATCCAAACTGTGAAGAGAGATTATAGTGTTATCATCAACTACCACCAAGCTTGGAGAGCTAGGGTGAGGGCCATATTCATGACTCAGGGGTATGCACCTGAACAATATGCAAGGGTTAGAGATTATGCTGCCACTATATTACAGAGGAATCTGGGTAGCTCAGTGTATAAACTACGCCTCCCAATCGCCTCCCAATACTTGTTATAGATTGATGTATAAAGTACTCCTTCCATTTCTGAATGTTATTCTCATCTCTTTTCGACACATTCGTCGAGGCACGTTTTATAACGTTAATATTTTTAAATAAATATTAATTATAAAAATTTGATATTGTTAAAGATCTTGATGAGACGAATCAAACAAGACCCCATATTACTACTCCCTCCGTCCCAATTTGATAGTCCCATTTGATTTTCTGACACTATTAACGAACCGAGAGAATCTTGTAGATTTCTTCCAATATATAAAAAAGAACATAGTCATGTGAGGTCTTATTTGATTCATCCATTTCTGGGATTATAATGTACTCCGTATAGAGAGTATGATAGTGGGTAAAGTGGACAATGAGATCTACTAACCTCCCAACACACGAACCAATTGGCAAAATTAGAAGCGCATTTGATCAGTACACAATAACACTATACTAATATTTATATTTAGTAGGGCCGATATTAAGTTATAAAAGTATCGGATTATAATAAATTTTAAAATAAAACATGAGAATGGTGAATATTTAATATTATAGAATTGATTTGACTAAAATAGACTCATTGAACTAAAATTTTAAAACGATTTTTCTATCCTAAAAAAGAGTCTATTTATTAAATAAGAGTATGATTTTATTTCATTTATTTTAGTTTTTTATCATAATGGATGGATTTATGTTTTCAATTTTACAATAACAGTTATGGTCCTCTTAGATTATATAAAAAAATAAAAAACCAAATAGAATGAGTCGATATATTATGAGGAAGTCACACCGTTATGGTCCAGTCTCCAAAGTCCAAACCGGCCGGCCTTTTAGTTTCTAAACCGGCTTGAACCCCTATCGTCGAATGTTGTTCCACGTGCGCTTATTTCATCATAAAATACTCGTTTTTCATATTCCTTCAAAAACATATGACTTCTGAAAATGAAATTATATAGTACTACTATTCAAAATTAATTATTATGATTCTTTCACATAATTCACGCCATTTCAGAATTCTCTACATTATATTTCTGTAAATCGTATTTAAAACAGCTTAATAGTATTAGTAGAGCCCACATTTTATATGTCCTTTTGTTTGACCAGAAAAATATTAACGGATTAGTTTGTATCTCAAACTAATTAATTAACAACAGTTTATAATATGAAAAAACTCAAAAAATACATGTTCATTTTACGGTACTTAAAGAAGTGTAAACTAGCATGTTCATTTTTCTTATCGGACACAGGTGTACACGACTGCACTATACGTCTATATCCACGGAAAAAAACAATTCGGCAACATTAGTTTAACTTATAAGACCTCATCTTTGTAAACAAACTCTGTATTACAATAATTGTTATTTTAATCTTTAAATTTTTTTTCAATATATTTATCATATAGGATCTCAAGAAAATTAATTATATATATATCATATATTTTTGTTTTGAAATTTGTAATTATATGAGTAGATTTTTTCTCTTCACATATTGGTTGTAAATGAATTAATTTGAAAAAAAGTTAGATTTTTAATACACAATTAATCATTTTGAAACGGAGGGAGTATCATTGGATCCGGTAGATATATATATATAGAGAGAGAATTTTCAACCACCACATACAAATAGTTGTAAAATGTTTATTAAATTCTAAAATAAGACCTAAACAATAGTAGAAAATTAAAAAAATGATATCAGTCAACTCTTTGACCCTTTATATTTATATAAATAGGTAGTGATTAATCCCTCATCTCACAAACCAACTAAGTTACATACTCAACCAACGTAGAAATGAAGAATGAGGTAGTGGCGGCGGTGGCGGTGGTTGCAGGGTGCAAGAAGCGGAAGGCGGGTCGGAAGAAGTTTCGGGAGACACGTCATCCGGTTTACAGAGGGGTCCGAGAGAGGAATGGAGGCAAGTGGGTTTGTGAGGTTCGGGAGCCGGTTCACAAGACTCGAATCTGGCTCGGGACATACCTAACTCCCGAGCTAGCCGCTAGGGCTCATGACGTTGCGGCTTTAGCCCTAAAGGGTGAGGCTGCGGCTCTCAACTTTGCAGACTCGGTCTGGATGGTGCCCAGAGCCGAGTCCTGCTCTGCTTTAGATATTAGGAAGGCTGCCCTCCAGATGGCTATCAGTATGACACTGAGTGCTAATGCTGATGATGATGCTGATAAGGTTTTAGAAGGTGGATGTGAGGAAACGGGTAGCTTTTGGGATGAGGAGGCGATGTTTAATATGCCGGGGTTGATGGATAGAATGGCGGAAGCCATGCTTCTTACTCCCCCGGCTTATAAACAACCCTACTTTAACTGGGTTGAAGAAGAAGACACTCATCCTCAAGATCATCATTTCGACCTATGGAGATAATACGTACCTACATAGATTCAATGCTTAGCTAAGTCTTTCAAAATATATATACGTACAACCTGATCGATCATCTACATACTGTATTTAGTTATCGGTCGATCATATACACGTATAATATCGTAAAATCATTACTTTCTCCTTTTTTATACTTGTGTAATGGTTGATTTCTTGTACCCGCCTTGATGTTTTATCATTTGAATTTTTGACCTTAGTAATTTAAAAAGACTTGCTAGATTATTTACAATCTATAAAAGAAAACATAGTTATAATATATAGTTGATCATCTGGGATATTATTCTGTTCGTCTCATTAAATACTTTAACAACATTAAAATTATAAAAAGTTAGCTAACTCTTTTATATTAAAGCAGCTAACTCGTTTGACCTTTTTTTCAAGCATAAATCGTTATAAAAAGTTAAAAACATTAGCATATAGTATATGACATACGGTAATGGCATGCACTGATTTATATCTCTATCTTTTATATTAAAGCAACTAACTCTTTTAAGGCTCTTAGGATGATTTTAAGGTACGTTGTTAAGCTATTTTCATTTTTTATTGATAGTTTTAATTAATAATATATTGAACAATTATATTAATCAATAAATCTTATAAAATAATTACTCCTTTCAACAAAAAAATACAAATTATCCTATTAAGAATAAATATTACCTTAAAAGTAAATATAAAATTTTATTATTTACGGAATAGGTATTTAAATTTAATTATGATATATATAGTGAGATAGTTCTTATAATTAAATTCAAGTTATATACATATAAGTGATATAACTAATGAAATGAATATGTATTAATTGATAGTATTCACAAATAAAAAGTTAAATTTAATTTGCTTATTAAATAAGTGTTAAATTTAATTTTTAGATGAATGTTGATTAAACAATACAGAGTACAAAATTTTCACATTTGTTTTGGTTGAAATAAAAAATTTCAAATGAACAATCTGAAATACCGGCTCACATACTACACTTAATCCAAATCACCTGTAACTAGATCTGGCAAACGGGTCGAACGGGTCGGGTTCGGGTTTGGGTCGAAAACGGGTTTGGGTCAAACGGGTCGATAAATTTTCGGGTTAGTCGGGTTCGGGTCAACCCAACGGGTTTCAAATGTTTGATTTTTTTTATAGTAATAAAGAAAATAAAATTTAAACAATATTTTAATAATAAAATATTACTGTATTATTATTATTTAATAAAATACATTGTTATTTTTTAATTTAAATGGTATAAAATATGTGAAAAGTGGGTCCCTCGATGAGTTTCGAGAAGTTCGGGTTGGTTCGGGTTTGACCTAACAGGTCTCGGGTCGGCTCGGATTTGAACCCAACGAATTTCATGAGTTTTCGGGTCTGGTTAAGTCGAGAGTTTTTTCGGGTCGAATTAGGTCGATCCAACGAATTGGGTCAGCTTACCCTAGTGAGTACTTAAAGAAGCTGGACTAGGCTGTACGTCTCTACCCGGACATTTCGAATTTGAAAGTAAATGGGCCTCATGTTATCTAAAACATGGCCCATAAATTTGAAAGACTGATCCAAAATGGGCCTCATATTGCATGCTCACATAGATAACCTTTTCAAAGTTTTTTTTTTTTTTTTTTTTTGATATTTGTTCCTTATCGGTCTTATCGGTCTCTCGTCCGTATTTAGATAGGTAAATAGATAGAATGCAAGTCAAAATTTCATTTTCTATATCGTTTTTAATAGATATCTTATGGAAATTGAACTACAAAAATATGCCTTAGGACGTAGATCAAGATGTTTTGTTTCAACAACTATTTTGTAAAAATAATAAAACATCTTAATTTATAAAACGAGTAGATTAGAGGGGGAAAAAAAATGAAGTGGATGATGATGCAGCATGCATGAGTTGTGGTGTTGGCCCCGCTCCTACTTTTGAGTTTTGAGTGTGCAAATGAATGGCTCTTTTTCCAATTTTACCCCCACCACACGTGGCCTGTTACGTTCTTGTAACTTTGCAGTTGTAAGAATGTGGCTCGTCAGCCTCCTCTCATAATTCAAATTTGGTATGTTAAGCAAGCATATGTTATATCAAAGCACAAATATAGGAATGTACGTGTATCATTTCATGCCAAGGTTTTGTTTTAGCATCTACGCTAAACTGGAAACAACAAACAAACGTAATAATTCCCCATCAAATAATTAACGATGCAGCCAGCAATAGTGTGATACAGAACTAAGAACAGTAGATCCAATTAACTTCTAACTATATGCTTGAACTATCGAGTAAACAGTAAAAAAAAAAAAAAGAGAAATTAAATTTAATGGTCGAACTATTGAGTAAACTTACTTAAATTGTGTTTTTTCATGCACATGTAAAACATCCTATTAAAAATCCCAAGGAACGTAATATTGTTATAGAATCACATATTATGTACAAGTCTTGGAGGATCGGAGCACATGAAATTTGAATAAAGGCAATAATTGTACACATATATACCCCACATATCTTCTAAGGATCTATGAAATATATATATATATATATATATATTTGTGTGTGTGTGGGTAATATGTATGTAGAAGAAGCCTAGAACCAGTTGTTTCATTACTTTCATGTGTGTAGATGGAGTGGATTCGTTAATTTGAAGGATTGAATAAAGACATAATTTAATTTGCATGTACGTAAAGAACAAGAACGTAGAGCGGTGTGAAAGGGAAGCATATGGAATATAGTGTGGCATATCATATCAATAACCAAATTAAAGTTAGATCACAACGTGAGCTGGGGACAATATATGGAGGACCAGCACCATGTGTGTCCACTCAAAATTACTACCGTTCATTATAACTTTGATTAGTAAACAGTAAGTTAATTAGAGGTAAAGTATCATAATTAATAGAAAAAATAGATTTTTATTACGGCCATTCAAATATCATAGAGACCCTGAAATGCTCTAATAGTAAAATATCATAGAGATCCTCTGAATTAATTAATTCATGTAATCTATTTATTTATTTCCTTTTACCTCTTTTTCTTCTGATTTTTTGGTATTTTTAGAGATTTTTTCTGTTATTTTCCTTGAGAGGAGCAGAAGAACAGTCTGAAGTGCACAGATTTTTGAATCTTTTAGTGTCCGTATTCTTAAATCTTAATCATACCTGTTAAATTATCCTGCCCACGTACTCACTACACATGTTTTTTCTCTTACTTGTTGGCGGTCAAATTTAAAAGATGAAATAAATCATAAAAATAAAGGAAAAGATTCAGGTGAGAATAATTATTATTATGTGAATGAATGCACATTTAGGTGATTGACATGCACTTTCTTCAATAATGACATGCATATTTGGGTCAGCGACATGCACTCTGTCAGATTTGCATGTCATTGATAATATGTGAAAAGTACATGCACACTGAAGAAAGTGCATGTCAATGACAAATTATCAATGATATGCAAATCTGACAGAATGCATGTCGTTGGCCCAAATATGCATGTCATTACTGAAGAAAGTGCATGTCAATGACCTAAATGTGCATTCATTCGCATATTCGCACAATAATAATTATTATCACCTGATTCGAATTCAAAAATAAATGCTAGTAGGAAATATGAGATATGCAGTAAAATCCCTATAATAGGAAGTAAATCCTTGAATGGGATTGCATGTACTTATAAATAGAGGCCATAACTCCAAGTTTTGAGACACTGAAATCAAATCAATTACAATGGGAGAAGTGAAACACCTTGTTGTGGCGAAATTCAAGGAAGGTGCAGCCATAGATGAAGTTATCAAAGGCATGGAGAGTCTCGTCTCTGAGATTGATTTGGTCTCATCCTTCGTATGGTCAGTTTATTCATCTTCTATATTTTAATTTAATTTACTCTGTTCAAGCTTAATGTAAAACTATATGTTATACAGGGGTCAGGATATTCAAAGCCCAGATATGCTGAGACAAGGATTTACGCATGCATTCTTGATGACATTCAAGACTCAGGAGGATTTTTCTGGGTTCTTGGGGCATCCAAAACATGTTGAATTCTCTGCAACTTTCTCAACAGTCATTGAGAATGTCATTCTCCTTGATTTCCCTGCTGTGGTTGTCAAGCCAACTTCAGCTGCTTGATTGATTCGATGGATGGATTTAAGGACACCGATTAAAGAATAAATCAAATCATATATTACTCAGATATTAAAATTTATTAGCATCTTTATTAAGAACAATATAAATGTATGGGAAGTGTCTTTATGTTGCATGTTGTTTTCAGACAGCAGATTATGCATGTGATTGTGGGGAATTTAATGGCGCTTTTCTACTCAATTCAGAATGGTTCTAAATTTCTCTATTTTCAGTTTGTTTTCTCTATATACTTCAGAGCAAAAAATTTCTCTTTAACACATCAAATTATTCAGAATTGATCTGACAAAGAGGAAAAAATAGTGATTTCCCAAAAATGATTTGTACTATCGCTTCTATGAACCAGTAACATTGGCCTTGCATTTTTTTTGTTCTAAAAAGGAAGAACACAAAGGTAGAGTACTAAAGAACAGAAATTTGATTGTTGATCAGACAAAGATGAGAAACTGGGTGAGAGACCCAAAAAAGGAAGAAAAATGTCAACATATTCCTCTGCAAACGGTAAAGATCAGAGCAATGAAAAAGTTCCGGATTAAAAAGCTGTAAAGATTCAAGTTTTACAGGTTTAAATGCACATCTGGATTCAAAATTATGTTCTTTTACGTATTATAATGCCTTAGGCAGTAGTAGTACTGAACAGAATGATCAGTTTAGATCGATTTACACTGGGTGTTTGGATGATGATTGATGAAATTTTTTGTAGCGTTCAATTCAAGTGCTGCTTTTGATCATTCAATTTTTTTTGAGATCCTTTGATCATTCAATTTGATCAAGAATGAAGTGTGACTGTTTTTGTTCAAATCTTTAGTCATTTAGACTGAAGATTTAGATTTGGACTGCACTCTGGTAAAATCCCAACAAGACAAGCGGATAGACATACCTAGATGCAGTGTTGCGTTTATTTGTTTGTTTGTTAAGAATTTGGATAATTGGATAACAAAATTATAGACGGATGGGACTGGAACATTGAGGGCCCAACATGGGTTGGGCTGATGATATATATGATCTGGATTCTGGATTCAACATGAATTGGAGCTTTCAAATGGGCCTTTCCTTTGACTAATTCAGTACTGTAGGTTTTATTTAACTTTGTCACATATCCAAATATCACTCAAGGTATGATTGACATCCATTTTGAATGTAAACAGTCTACACAGAAGAGAAATTCTAGAAGGCAAAGACTTAACCAAGTATAGAGACTCAAGAGCATCTCACAATTCCTTAGTGGTAGTATACTGGATTACCTGTCTAGCCACATCATCAGCTAACCTTATCATTATCTCAGAATGAGCCTGCTCATCCATTTCCTGACGTCTAGCAGGTGAGGATTCCACAAGGTAGTCCCCAGTAATAGCTTTGTGGCATTTTTCCTTAGTCAAGATAGCTTTCATCTTGACTTGCCACATAGCAAAGTCAGTCGATCCATCAAATAGCTTCATCCTGATGTTGTTTCAGCCATAGTACCTAACCAAGCACACAGGTCAGTATAGGCAAGTATCCTTATCTATGCAGCTTAACTCAGTAATAGACAAGAATCAAGAATTCCAGAAATAGACTGTCACGATTCCAAGACACAACTTAGGATCAAGGTCAATTTCAGGAATGTCAGCAAGAATCAAGTGAACACACAAGTTCACTCCAGACTCAAGCACAACTCAGTAATCAAACGCGCAGAAGGAAAAGGAACTCAGAGTTGCCAATCAACAGCGGAAGCAAAGAACACAGAATCAATCAAGAGCAAAGTAATGATAGAATCTATACATGCAGATCTTGGTCAAAAAACAAGCCAGAAATCGAACATGCAAGAACACTATCAACCTGGCTCTGATACCAATTTGTAATATTGGTTTCAATCCAAAGATTCACACACGTTTGATAGACATAGATGAATGCAAGAGACACAAGAGACTTGTTACGCAGTTCAGAGAATAACTCCTACGTCTGCGGGCCTCAGGACGAGAACCAAATCCACTATGCAAGGTTCGAACAGATTACAGGGACAAATCAACAACAACACAGGCTAGTAATCTGAGCAACCAACAAGCAATCTAAACCAAACCAGAAGAGAAGAAACAAAACTCCCTTCTATCAGCCTACGACTAGAGTCACCAGCAAGAACCTCCGTCAAGCTCTCAGCGCTTCAACGTCGCCAGGAATAGACCGCAACCACCAGACTCAAGCAACGAACCACCGTCGTCACACAAGATTTCTCAGGCAAGAGATTTGCCAGAGAGACACTCACACTCACAGATCGTCACAGATCTCTCAGGAGCGGCGCAACCAACAAAAGAGAATGGTAAGGGTTAGGTTAGAGCTCAGCTCTTAAGGAGCTTAAGTACTAGGCACTATTCACCAACGCGGAGCCCCGAGAGAATTGACGGGTCGGATCCTGAGCATCTCTAGCCCGGTTACAGATATGCACAAATATTGGGCCGAGGCCCATTACAGATATAAACTAGCCCGTTAAACACTTAGGAAATTACATCCTAACAGTACAAGAAAACTAGAGTAAGATTATAATATGTCACCACTAAAAGCTAAGTAATAGCAAAAGTTTTCTTCCCGTGGCGTAGTGTGTACGTACCTTTGCTGCTGCACATAGCTTACTCTTTTTTCCTTGGAATTAATCATGCGTGCATTCTACTTGAGGAACCAAGGTTTCCGGCTGAATTTTACAGCCCAAAATACACGAATTTAAAAGATGCTCATAAACTTAAAGATATGATTCTTTATAAAACTAACTCATAACTCAACCGACCTAGTTTTCAAATTTCAAATTAATATTATCTTTATCATAATAATTGACGGGTAGGATCCAAATTATCCAATTGAGATAGAGATGTGATCTATTGTATGTCAATCGTTATCACTGTGTTCATTTTATTCATATGAGTTGAAAGTGGCCTAAAAACAGAAGCCCAAAAGGTGGGTTTGGGCCTAATCCTTACAGAATACAAGTGGAAAGGGATAAATAGCTCCTTTGACCCGGTCATATTAAATTAAAAACATAAGAAATTGTAGGAAAAGTTAAGGGTTCTATTTTTCTTATGTAGAGCTCTTTTCTAAGTGGAACACTGTACGTTAAAGGAACTTAGATGAATAACAAGTTCAGTTTCTTGCAATTGTGGTCTTAAATTCGTGAGTAATCACCAAAAAATCACTTGCTTACGAAAGTGGACTTTTGTGGAACGAAATGCAATAATTAGCGACTTCTCCACCTATAACTTTGTGGAAAATTAAGGCAACACATTAATTAATCTCGATAGCATACCGTGCGTTTAACGTGAGTGGAGATGTTATACTAGGGAGTATTTCCGGAGGGTTGCCTCTCCTTGACAGAAAAAAAGATGGGGATTTCAATTTGTTTAACCCTATTTCAGATTACTTCTCCTCACAAGGGTTATAAATTCAATTTTCGCTATCGAGTAAGGCTATCAATAATGGGGTTTCATGACTTATTTTTTGACATTTTATTTTTATTTTTATCTTACATAAAATTAAAAAACACTATTAAATTAACTATCAAATAAAAAAAAGTTTGATGCAACTCTCATTTGAATTGCATGATGAGTTACATAGCAAAAAACACTTTTTGTTATTCAACCAATTATTAAAATAAGTTATGCAACTCCCGTAGTAAGAGTTATGTTGTAGGCAAATCTTTTTAAATGACTTTTGATCTCTGGAATATATCCCAACCCGTGAGAGTGATTAAAAAAAAAAACTAAACCTACTCAAACATTTTTTACTACCAAAACTTATAATAAGTTGGATGTAGGAAAAGAACATAACATAGCCCATTAATCCCGTTATGGTGGAGATCCCTATTTAAGACTGGAATTTCATGGTCGTGATATTATCATTAAAATTGGTATTGTTGCTTTTTGAATGGATCTAAAAAGAGAGAAAAAAAAAACAGACGTCAATGCAGTAGAGATACAAAGAAGAAAAATTGGAGGAAATATAGGAGAATATTAACATATGAAGAAATGCGTCTTCTATCTTACAATTACAACGCATTTGAGAAATGCGACAAAAGAACGATTTGTATTATCTTAAATTAAATCTATCAAAATTGCAATATTAAAATAAATTTTAAATTTTTTCTTAAAAAATACTAAATATTAGTAAAATTTATCTAAGTATGAGTCTGTATGTAATACCACCCCATCATTCTTGACCGCGAATTGTTTCTTCAGATAATCTACGTTAGGTTAAAAACGACAAAATCGTACCAAAAAATGATTAGGGACCAACTAACCATGTATTAATTCAAATGCGTTGTAATTGTAAGATAAGAAGACGCATTTCTTCATATGTTAATTTTCACCTGCACGGGTCTACTAGCATCTACCGTAAAATGAGGAAATCTGCTTTATTCCTAATTTTAATAAGGATACAATACAAATTGTGCCACTATACCTACTCTCCCTATGTTTTTCCCTAAACAATGTACTTCTGATAAGTCCATTCTTTGGCACGTTAGGCTTGGTCATGTTCCTTTTCAGAAACTTCTACATGCATCTTGTGTTGCTAAGGATGTTAATAAAAAAACTGAGTTCACTTGCACTATTTGTCCTTTGGCTAAACAAACCAGAAATATTTTTCATTCTAGCACATCTCATGCTAAAGCTAACTTTGAGCTACTACACTGTGACTTATGGGGACCATATGAAACTAGCACTTATAAGGGCCATAAATTTTTCCTCACTATTGTTGATGATTGTAGTAGGAGTGTTTGGGCTTTTCTCATGAAGTCCAAAACAGAAACATCCTCAATTCTATAAGACTTCATTCTCAAGGTTGAAAACCATTTCAAAGCCACTGTCAAGACCCTTAGAACTGATCAAGGCACAAAATTCTTCAATTCTGCTGTCCATTCCTTTCTATCCTCTAAAGGCATTGTTCATGAAAGTTCATGCACTGCCACACCTCAACAAAATGGCCGTGTGGAGAGAAAACACAGATACATTCTTGAAACTGCTAGAGCTCTCAGATTTCAAGCCTCTCTACCTATTAGGTTCTGGGGAGATTGTGTGCTTACAGCCACATATCTTATTAACAGATTGCCTACCCCTCTCTTGAGTCACAAGTCCCCCTATGAGATCTTGTTTGGCAAGCCACCAGACTACTCCTCTCTAAGAGTTTTTGGTTGTCTTTGCTATATCTCTACTTCTTCAGTTTCTAGGAAGAAGTTTGATCCTAGAGCCTCACCTTGTGTGTTTCTGGGCTACCCTTTTGGTTTCAAGGGTTACAAAGTGTATGATATCAAGGCTCAAAAGTGCTGCATTAGCAGGGATGTTCTATTTTTGGAACACAAGTTTCCCTACTCCACCACTTCTCTATCCCCACATACTACTCATTTATCTGAGCCTGCTCCTTCTTCTACTATTGAAGAGGACTATCTTCCAATCTTTCAGCCCATTGAACCTTACATTCCTACACCTTATCCATCTCTAAATCCTCCAACACCTATTGAATCTATATCCACTTACTCTCCCTCACCAGTGCCACCTACATTTGATGTTATTCCAAACACATCTAACACCCCTATTCCCTCTATCAGACACTCTACTCGAGTATCTAAACCACCACCCTGGCTAAAGGACTATGCTTGTACTGTCACTCCTTTTCCACCAAGTGCTCCATCTTCTTTCAGTAAGTCGTCTCCTTACCCATTATCATCAGTCTTGTATTATTCTTCTTGCTCCGCTGCCTATACATCTTTCATGAATAATGTGAGTGTATCTTCACCTACTAAACCTAAGACTGTAGAGGAGGCTCTCTCTCACTCTGGATGGAGAGAGGCAATGGTCACTGAACTTGAGGCACTAGAGAGGAATGACACTTGGGAGATTGTTTCACGGCCAGTTAATCAATCCATTGTGACTTGCAAATGGTTGTTCAGACTCAAGTACAAAGCTGATGGTACTCTTGATAGGTATAAGGCTAGATTGGTTGCCAGAGGGTTCTCTCAGGTTGAGGGGGTGGATTATAGTGAGACTTTTGCTCTAGTGGCCAAGATGATCTATGTCAGGGCCTTACTTGTTGTGGCAGCTGTCAAGGATTGGTCTATATCTCAAATGGATGTCACCAATGCATTTCTGCATGGTGATCTTGATGAGGATGTTTTCATGGAGCTTCCTCCTGCATTTGCTTCCTTACAACAACCTGGTGTTTGTGCTCAAGGGGAGAACATGAGTAATGTTGAGCTCAAAACCAAGCACAAGTCCAGCACTGTCTACAAACTCAAGAAGTCCTTGTATGGACTAAAGCAAGCACCCATGCAGTGGTTTGCTAAGTTTTCTGAAGCAGTAAAGGAAGCAGGATTCATTCAATCCAGAGCAGATTACTCCTTGTTCATGAAGAAGACAAGTGAGTCTTACACTTGTTTACTAGTCTATGTTGATGACATGATCATAGCTGGTGACAGTCCAAAGGAAATAGAGTTACTCAAAGCTCATCTTCACAAGAGGTTCCAAATGAAGGACTTAGGGGAGTTGGGGTACTTCCTAGGGATTGAAGTTGACAGGTCTGAAAAAGGCTTTCATTTGAATCAAAGAAAGTATACATTGGAACTTCTGAAAGAAGCTGGAATGACAGAGTCAAAACTTGTTGCTACTCCCCTGGATCCCAGGATAAAATTGTCAAAGAAAGGATCAAGAGTTTTTGTTGATCCAAGGGCATATAGAAGGCTTGTTGGTAGACTTATATATCTAACCATCACAAGACCATATATTTTCTATGCTGTGCAAGTACCGAGTCAATTCATGCATGATCCTTCAGATGATCACTGGAGAGCTGCAAAGCATGTGTTGAGATATTTGAAGAAAGCTCCAGGACAAGGTCTCTTATTGGCAAAGGATTCTGAATTGAAGATAAGAGCATTCTTTGATGCTGACTGGGAAGGTTGTCCTTTAACAAGAAGATCATTGACAGGTTTTTGTATCTTATTGGGAAAGTCTTTGGTTTCCTGGAGGTCAAAGAAACAGTCATACATGGCCTCATCCACTGTTGAGTCTGAATACAGGTCAATGGCTATGACTTGCTGTGAATTAACCTGATTAGTTAAGCTTCTGAGTGACTTGGGAGTTACTACAGAGCTAGTTGAGCTAAGCTGTGACAATCAAGTTGCTTTGCACACTGCAAAGAATCTTGTGTTCCATGAAAGAACAAAGCACATAGAAGGAGACTGTCATCTAGTGCGTGACAAAGTGCTCAACAAAGAAGTGATTCTTGGATATATGACGCGGCTAATTTGTCGTGTGCCAAGTCAAGTAATCCTAACGTGCAAACTAAGTAATATAGTGCGCAAGCAAGGGTCGAATCCCAAGAGAATCAGTTTATCAAATTCTTAAGTTATCACAATGACTAACCAATAAACGTAACCAAAGGGGGGGGGGGGGGTTTAATGGTTTTGATACGAAGTATCGAATGTCAACTTGGTTATAACAATATTAAGCGAAGTGTTCCACTTAGCGATTATCCATAATTAGATTAACAAGTTGATCTTAGAATCCTTTTCATCCCTATGTCAAGTTCTCAAGTGATCGTTCTAATTCCTGTTCTTGAATAGTTATTAGTCCAACTAGTCCTAATAAGCCTTACTCGATTATAACCTTGAAACTATCAAAGTTCAATAACAAAGTAGCAATGCATTCAGGAATAGATAGATACATGCAATATCATGGACAACTAGTCGGATACTCGACATGTACTCAATTCTCTTCTCTGATAACAATCACAACTAGTTCATGCAAATAGATTGTGCTACACAACAAGTATGATAATTCAACTAGAAGTATCAAACTCTAGCAATATGAATAAGATAAAACTAACTTAGGTGATCAATCTAAAGTAGTAAATCTAGTTCATGGACAATACAAACAAGAGAGTTGAGACAATCAAAGAGTAGACAAAGGGAAAGGATAAACCCACAACTTGTTGAATCCAAAAGCTTCAAACGCCAAGTGAAACAAAGGAACTTTAGCAACTCATAAGTTTTGTGAAAAACTCTCCAAAAACTTAAGTAAAAACAAAAGGTATGTGATCAAGGATGATCATCCACAACCTAAATAGTCATCAGCTATTGTAACAGCCACATTAAGGTAATAAAAACGTGTGGATAGTTGCAGAATTAAACACAAAATACTTCAATTGGCAAAGACATCAATTTGATTCTTCTGTCGAGGAACCGCACCCGCGGGTTGAGATCCGCGGGCGCGGTTTTGGATTCTCCAGAATTTCAGGATGGCAGAGGGCCGCGGGCGCGGTTTGGGACCCGCGGGCGCGGCTTGTGCTTTCTCGGATCCTTGGCTGAGGGTGAAACCCGCGGGTGCGGCTGTGTCGTCTGAGGTAGAAGCTACTGATTTCTTCAAGTCTTCGTCTTCGTCTTCAGCAGCTTCTTCCTTATGCTTCAATGCTTCGTATCATCTCTTGGAATCTCGTATGTAAATCTTCTCTCGAACAGCTCCATGATACAGATTACATAGAAACAAATAACATAATCCTATACAAAACTAGCTAATAATCCATAGTTGCGGTATGTAAAACACCGCTTATCAATATACTTCAACTTTGAATCAACCAGCTGATATCTGTACCAAGATAGTCACCCGGGATCAATACAACAAGCATTTACTCAATTTAGGAGTTGTTAACATGTTTAACCCCCAAAATTGAAGGGGAGTGTTAAGCTGTTAGTTCATTTATTGCTTTCTGTTACAATAAAGAGTGAGTTAGTTAGGCTGATGTAAGCATAGGGTCGTTATTACGTCAGCACACTATCCTCACTATATGTACTCAGACTTGAGCATAAGCTCATTATCTTGCAAAGTCATGTTTTCAGTTTGGGAGTCTTTCTTTCTCTTTTGTTCTCTCAGTGTAAATTTCTTGAGTGATTATTGATCTTGCTTAATCAACAAAAAGCATATCGAGGATGATTCGTGATCGGCATGGCCAATATCGTCTCAGCTTCATTCATCTGCTTCCTGTCTTCCTAACAAAACCGCCATCAGCCACCGTCGGACATCCTCCACGCCTTTTGTCATTGCAAATTTTGCTTGCCTCTTCCTCATTCAGTATGAGAGCGCGACTGGCGTCGGTTGCGAGAGCGAAAACCGCATCGACTGTGCTCCTTTTCTTTTGCCATTGGAGACTATGTCCGAAGCAAACAGATCAGCACGGTTCCCAGCCGCACATGCACTTCCTCCTCTGGTGTAGCGCAACGCACTATTGTGACGGGGCTTTATGACCACGGTGATACATGCCTTGCCGGATCCTTTTCTTTCGCTAACAGGGACTAATACACTTTATATGATCTTATAAGCATTTGTATATCTACTTAGCTTTCATGAACATAACCTAATCTTTTTATACTACTGTACGAGTATGTGCTCAATCTTTGTAATATAATTAAATTTTGTTTCTTATTAAATTTCCTTATTAATATTTAGGAATAGGATTAACTTATTAGTATTTGGTTGGACATAAAAATAAAACCAATATATATAAAAATGAAACCCTCGTTAATAGCTAGGTTGATGACGATAAACACAATCGTCTATGATATCAACAATTGTAGATGTCGGAATTAGTGCTTGACGAACGGAAATGTCGGTGTAGTTTTTTATACAATCAACAATTATATTTGTCGGGAATTACTTACCTACAACTATGGTTATCACTATTATCAACAAATATAAACGTCGGATTATACACGTCGGGAAATAGATGTGACAGTCAAATCCGTCGGGAAATTTCTATCGACAAATAAAATTTTCAGTGATTTTGATATCCATAACTGTCGGTATCAACCACACCGATTATTCCGACGTTTGAGACACTATCAATATTTCCGACGAAATTCAAAATTATATCGTCATTTGTGATAAACTCAACCATCACTAAAAGACATTTCTCTAGTAGTGCGAAACAATAGAAAACTTGCATTATGGACTAAATCAGATTATGTTGATGATGAATGATGATGCTATCATGTCATGATTATTTTTACACATTGACCTACCTTCTAAATTTTCTTGAATCATTCAACTAATTCTTGACAAATTCTTTACCTTTTTATTATATTTTCTTGGAAGAACTGGTTTATTTCACATCTATAAACAAATGTATTAAGGATATAAATTAAGCTTAAATTTTTATGCTAGAAGTTTTTTGCCGGCATATAAACTTGAAAAAACAAGCTTTCATAATATGGTTGAATATAATGCGATGAAGGACGAAAAGGGGATAACAGAATGTGTCACGGAGAACAATGTGTAGGTAGGACCTGTATTTCGCAGAATAACAATCTGTAAAGAATTAAAACGAAGAACAGAATTAAGAAAGAATTTTACCGAATCGTCCTTGACGAAACTGTTGCGTAGAGTCGAGATTAGATCTCTTTCCTTAATTCTGTAACGCCCCGTATATGTGACGGTTACCGGCGTTGAGAATCCCAGGATACAACTACGATCACTTCTGGTTTGCACAATCAAAAAACAGAAGCCAACGAACCAGTATCTGCGCAGTACTCTCGAAGAAGAAGAAGAAGAGAAGAGATGGGAGATTGCTGTGTAATTTCGGATGCAGAGAATGAGAACCAGAACTCTCTTAAATAGAGATTCTCGGTTTGTTAGAGGAGGAGATAGTGGAGGCAGATGTGGGGAAGTGGAAAGAATCGTGGAAGCCCCAAAACTTTCAGATCTAGCCCACTTCAAAAAGAGAAGCTAAGCTGCTTGGGCCGTAGCCACCGGTCAGGACCGGACGGACCGCGCGAGGGCCCCCCGTGTCCTCTCTCCATACCTCTCCCAAGGGCTTACCAAGGGTATGGGGTTTGGGGTATATAAACCCTTCATATTCCCACCCCAATTTTCGATGTGGGACAAAACCCATATCAAAATTCAGCTTCAAAATTGTTCTTTGAACTTAGTCAAGCAACCAACTTTGAGCCTTCATTTCTCATTCAAACGGAACCCGATTTTGACGTGTGAGTACACTACGGCGTAGTGCTCGCAGAGACGAAGTCAACGCTCCCACAATACGGCACAACCGGTGACCGCAGCCCACCAGAAAAGTGTCCGGAAGTCCAGTCAAAATCAGTTCCAACACAATGTAACAACTAACATCAAATAAATTCAAAAAACTTGTTATTCAAAGATCTACAATGGCAATTTTGGACACAATTGCTCCTGTTTTATGTACTATTCCCAGCATTCAATAAATCTTACACCACCACAACAACAAAACCAGAAGAAAAATAAATAAATTACATACCAACTGAATCTACAGTTAGAAATAATGAAAAATGCTGTATCATATCAACTGTTTTTTCATAATGCAACAACTCAAAGTAATTTATCTCGAGCTGCATCGATCACATTTCAATTTCACCATCAAAAAAAATGGGAAGACGTACCTTTTTACATTTAACAAACCTGTGTTCAAATCTTACTTGCATAAATCAGCAAGGAAAACTCAGGCTTATCTTGATCATCTTTGTTGGCTGCTGCTGTCACTTTCTCCTCTAACCAAAGCCTGCTCTCAATCCCAATTCTTCTCTTGAACATGAACACAGCCAATCCATTTCCAGAAGTGAAGAACCAATCATGAACATCCCAGAAAAGATCAATGAGCAATCCATCGATGAAGATCGTCTGGTTTCCTCTGAAATTCCATTGAAGCCTCTTCATCCTCAAAACAGTCCTCTTATCCATACTGACTGTCAAAACAGGCTGCTTTAATCCCTCGCTTTCGCCATTGCTGCATCGTATCGAGATTTCGTGTACGCCTCCTTTCTCACTGAATTGAGCCTTGGTTGAGTAAAGGGTAGTTCCGGAATAATGCTCTTTTCTTGACACAAGACAGGATTTTGCCGTTGAAGATCCGTTCTTGATTTTCTTGGAGGCTAATTCGTTGCAGAGATCGCCTAAGATTAAGCCGAGTTCTGAATCCACCATGATAAGTATGTAGTACCCATTAATGGGCTCTGCTCCGGATTCGTAGTTAATTTCTGAAAGATCCCAAAAGAGATCAATCTTGGACTCATCTCCATTAGAGAGATCTATCGTTCTTGATCCCTTCTTCTTCCTGAACAGTCTGGAGGTGGTTGTGAGCTTGAAAGTGGTGTCTTCACCGAAGGTTATGGTGAGGCTTTGAGGGCCCACCATGGTGCTAGAAGACCATGTTACTGTAATGAGAAGTTGCTTGTTGGAGGAGAGGGTGATTCTGTAAATAAGTGTGACTGATGTTTGGAGTGCAGCAGAGATTGTTGCTGCTGTATTTTTGGAGAGTAAATGGTGGTGGTGATGATTTGAATTGGTTGAGCATGTGGTTTCTGATACTCTAACGGCATGCTCACTGAAACATGCAACCATGTCCCTCATTCTTTACAGAATACAGAGGTTGTTTTCAGGAAAAATTGGAGAGGCTTTTGAGCTCTGAAATGAATGAGGATCAGAAGATGGAGAGAGTAAAGAGAAAGAGAGAGATAAGCTTAATTTACTGACAAACCCATATGTAAATAATTAAGGATGATTCTTCTCTCTCTGACAATCAAGGAATAGAAGAATTAGATGGGCAGGAGACTTTTGAAAGGGTTTATCATTTTTAATTTCGTTTTAGTTTAATGTGGACATTAAAAAATTGATGGTAGGATTAGACTAAGTCCTATGCTGCACAATTGCTTCTGTAAGTTCTGTTATGGATGATGAAGCAAAGGGACAACACAAGTGTACAGCAAGAAAACAAGGGTCAGGGAAGAAAATGATGTGGCAGAGGAGTTGTTTTTTCCTAGTCAAATTTAGAGGGGCTTGATATGGTGAAAATGCAGTAAAAGTTCACTCAGGAGATAATGTCACAACTACTCCGTATATGATATGACATGAAAAGAAAATTAGGTCCCTACAATTTAAAACCCAACTCCTACCTCCCCCAAGATGCATATGATTTAATGAGGTACAGGAATTGTTGATAATCGTTTACATCCAACAGGATGTCGATCAATATAATCATAAGAAAATCTGGAATAGGACTCGTCCCAAAATGGGCAGAAGCTTTCCCATATGGCATGCTCATTTACTTTTGCTATTTCTCAAAAAATCTGGAGATTCATAAACTATATATTATTCTAATTAAACTACAAAACGCCTACATACACGCGACTTTTTCACTATATGCACGCCAACCTGTGCGCAGTTCTTAAGCGCATAAGTCTATGCGCAGTTGTTCAGCGCACAAGGGTATTTTGGGGATAAAAATGAAATTGTTGGCGTCGTCGGACAAATTGATGCGCTGATGACACGCGTACTGCAACACCTGTGCACAACACATCTGCGCACAGCATTTCGAATTCTAAAATCCTATGCTCAGACGTTCTGCGCATAGGACATGTGCGACGTTAAGTTGCGCAGATATATTGCGCACAAATTTTTAACGTTAAAATGTGTGCGCATTGGATCTGCGCACATGGATTTAACGGTAACTTATTGTGCGTTTTACAACAGCGCACAATAAGTTATAGATTGATAAAGTTACAGAATAGGTGCGCATAACCTTGACGCATGGATGAAATACGGTTTGAAGTAGTTGAGATATGAAGGGTCTAGTACATGGATGTTGATTATGTTTCAAAAACATATACAATTATGTGTTATTAGGCATATAAAGAGTGTATAAGGTCTCCCCTTCACAAAAAGTTGATCAAAAATACTCAAAAACGCAACAACGCCTTATCGGTCCTGATGGCCTGTTAAGGTCGAGAATAGGCGGTTCGATGCCCAAACGACGTCGGAATGCAATGAAACTTGTTTTCAATGCATATTATAGCTATTTAACCTTGTCGGTAAGTTCGAGTCGAAAACTCGAACTCTTCGAGTAACACCTCCTTTGTAAACCTTCACTAGTCTTTCATTCTTCGAAATAGTCGAAGTAGTTGAGATATGAAGGGTCTAGTACATGGATGTTGATTATGTTTCAAAAACTTATACAATTATGTGTTATTAGGCATATAAAGAGTGTACAAGGTCTCCCCTTCACAAAAAGTTGATCGAAAATACTCAAAAACGCAAAAACGCCTTATCGGTCTTGATGGCCTGTTAAGGTCGAGAATAGGCGGTTTGATGCCAAAACGACGTCGGAATGCAATGAAACTTGTTTTCAATGCATATTATAGCTATTTAACATTGTCGGTAAGTTCGAGTCGAAAACTCGAACTCTTCGCGTGTACGCAGAACCCAAGCGCACAAATTTACATTTAACGACTACTTTTTTCAAAAATTTCAACGGCTACTTTGTTTGAACAGTGCGCAGAAACACGACGCACAAATTTTCAACCTGTGCGCAGTATTTAGGCGCACAAGTTGTTACAAACTCTAAAAATTTACGAAAAGTACCCGTAAAACACGTATGCGCATAAGAACTACGCACAAATGTGTGCGCATAAGTTGCGCGCACAGAATCGGGTGCATATATGCCTCGATTCGCGTGCATATAGCCATTGCCTTAAAGTAAGATGATCATGATGAACCATATAATACAGCTCTTCACTTAAAGCTTCCATGTCCTTTACAAGATTCAATGATCATTATCCATTTGCATAATATTACTTGGTATGAAATATGGACGAGGAAGACTAAAAATGAGGCCAATTAATAAAAGACGGTATAGAAAACAGCTAGTGAGTGTTGGAGCCGGTTCTCGATGGGCTCGCGAGGCCCATAGGGAATTGGGTCAGGCTCATGAATCGCGTGCCGGGTCGGTCCAGGAAGTCAGCCCAGAAGAATAAAGCGGCCCATGAACAGGTGAAGCCCAATAAGAGGATACAACGGGACTAAGTATCGAGGGGCAAAACGGTAATAGGCTCGCGTGGGTCCCAGGTGATAGTATAAAAGCGCAACCCAATGGATAAGGAAGGGGATCCAGTCATAAGAGAAAAACGCTTCACCTCCCTCTTAGCAGTAAGAAAAACACAAGAGCAAACCCTAACTTCAATCTTCACTTCCTAGAGAAGTTTAAACGTTAAGCACTTGTTTTACCACTTATAGTTTTGTTGTAAAGCTTTAGTGTTGTTATGAATGGTATCTGAGTTGCTCGGTTTATTGTAAGCTCGGAACGTAAAACGTTTTGATAATATACTCTACTTCCTTACGTTGTTTTCCTTATCTTTGTGTATACTTGCGTTGTTTCGGTGTATTCGGTTTTACGTTAATCCTTCTTATCGGAGCTTAAAAGAGTCAGAGCCGGCTTCCTTCTCGGTTAAGTTACGCAAGTGTCAGGTGTCGAGAGTAAGGTTGATTTCGAGGAAGAAGACGACGAATAGTATTATATAAGTTGATTGTCCAGACGCCCCGTGTCACGCGAAGTGTTGTGTCGCGTGATCTCAATTTCTGGGCTCCAACACTGGCGCCGACCGTGGGGACCTCCTCGCACAAGTAAGGCTTACTATCTACACTCGCGAAGTGTTTTCTAATACGACTACCTGAGAAGATGAATACTAGTGGCGAAAGAAGCGACAACACCCCTCCCCAGACGAGAACTCAAGACATAAGTAGCACGCGACCACGTTTTTCACATGTGCATGAGGAGGAAATTGTTCTGGCAGGACCCGCACTGGTTCAGTATCGTGCTTTCCTGCAGACGATGGGACAAAGTGCGGGCGGAAGCCGAAACCAGCGGCAACCAAGGACTCGATCACGCGAGCACGAACAGAATCAGAGCGGACGAGAGCAGTCGGTCGCGGAAGGGAGTGCTGAACACGTACCTGGCGACGAAATTTCAGGGTCGCATGGAACAAGGGTCGAAGGACGCGAAAGGCCTTGTCACCCTGGTAGATTCGATTTGAATCAACCCCCTGCGAGCCACGCGGAAGATCAATCTTGCAGGGGGAGAACCGAAGGAAGAGGACAGGGGATTCACACCGGGCAAAGACCTTCCCGCCGCCGGTACGAGGGGGAACCTTTTTGCAACCAGGCCACGCACCCGCGGCAAGCCTTTGAGGCCTGTCCGTCCGTCAACCCGACACTCTTGTTCGGCCCGACTGCTTTCGCGGGGCATATAGTCAGGTCAGTCCCTCTGCCTAATTTCAGATTTCCTATCATAAAAGAGTACAATGGTAAAGAAGATCCCAGCGAGCACCTAGCACGCTACAAGTATGCTATGCTCGCGAGGTGCCCTGATGAGGCCACAATGTGCAAAGGTTTCCCAGGCACGCTCGCGGGACCCGCCATGACCTGGATGCTCAACCAACCGTCAGAAAGCATCCATTGTTTCGCCGATCTAGAGAAAAGTTTCTTGTTGCATTTCGGCTCCTCGAGGAAGAGAAAAGTGACAATGCAAGAAGTAGTAGGGGTCAAACAAGGGCCACATGAATCACTAGAAGATTACGTTAAGAGGTTCGCGGAAAAGATCTTGGAAGCTGAAGATTTCCATGATAAAACCGCTCGGGTCGCGTTCCTAGACGGACTCAATGATGGAAGCACCTTCAAGCAATACCTATACCGCAAGAGAGATTTAGACTACCAAGGCATGCTCGAGAGAGCATACACAGAAATTAATGTGGAAGCACACTCAGGAACCGCTTTGAAGGGAAATAATCAGAACAAGCCCGCTCAGGGTCATAAGAAAGAAAACCCGAACTGGGGGAGTAAGCGCCATTAGGGTAGTCAAGGGAAGGAACAGTTCGATTCGCGAGCACCCGGTTTACAGATTCAAGATCAGAATCAGGGTCAAAGACAATTCAGGGGCCAAAATCACGATCAGAATCAATTTCAATCGCAAAATTTTGTGGCCGAACAAGACAACCGACGCGATGTTGAGGGGAGAGGGGATCGCGGTCATAACCGCCAGGGGCCTACCACCTGGTGCGAATACCACGGGGTGAATACTCACTCTACATTGGAGTGTCGGTCGCGACGGCATCACCCAAGTGAGCAGGAGGTCCTGACTGCTCGGAGGGGAAACGTTGATGCAGGTCACGGCGTCACGCACATAGGAGCGTGGAGTAAAGGGAGAGGCAGTAGAACGCAGAATGAGACGAGACAGCAAACCCCCGCGAGAAATAACCCGTCCCAGAACTTCCCTCGCATGGACGGCCATGTAGGCACGATCGCGGGCCGCCATGAACCCATGCCCCTAGGCAAACGAGAGCAAAGACTCATTAACAACGCACCCAAGCCTCAGGGAAAACCGATCTATAGTGTCGCGAGATCGAAGTCTGAACCTTACACGCTTGCCTTCAGTGACAAAGAAGTAGATACCTGGGTTGTCGAGGCCGCTGATCCACTGGTCATCCATGCTCAGATAGGAACCAAGCTAGTAAAAAGAATCCTCGTGGACACTGGGAGCTCAGCCGATATACTATACTGGGACGCGTTCGAGAAAATGGGAATTGATCAGTCTACACTCAGGCCCACTAAAACCACGCTGGTAGGTTTCGCGGGTGACAGAGTGAGGGCCCTGGGCGTCGTCACCCTAGATCTCATCTTGGGTGAAGAGAAAGGGTCAAGAAGGTCAGAAAAGATAGACTTTGTAGTAATCCCAATAATATCCTCCTACAATGCGATCCTGGGACGCGAGACAATGTGCAGGTTTGAGGCAGTCGTATCAATCTGTCATTTTTGTTTAAAATTTCCAACATTATCAGGAGTAGGGGTCGCGAGAGGAAACCAAGAGGAGAGCCGTATCTGCTACGTCTCGTCCGAAAAGGGCAGTACAAAGACCTTGCTTGCCAACCAGTTATTTATTCCAGGGTTACCACGCGTCCTGGAAGAAGCCGAGTTGGAAGTTCGTGCCTCATCCACCTCACCCAGACCGCGAGATACAGAGGGACAGGCAGAAGGACACAAACCGCATTTCGATGGGTTTGAGAAGCAGGTAATCACACCTTTCCCCAACAAAGAGGAGAAACTTTACGTAGGGGGGAGACTAAATCAAAAGGTCGTACAAGAGATCGAGACCTTACTCACCCGCTCCCGGGATGTGTTCGCGTGGACGCCAAAGGATCTGAGAGGGATCCCAGCAAGTGTCATGACCCACTCCCTGAACATTAGTCCAGAGGTCAAGCCGCGTAGGCAGAAAAAACGAAAACAGGCAGGGCCAAAGAACGCGGCGGCTGCGGTAGAGCTCGCGAAGCTGATTAAGGCAGGGTTTGTAAGACCAGTGCAATACCCAACGTGGCTGTCAAACGTTGTAATGGTAGAGAAAAATCCCAAAGGGACAGGGAAGTGGCGCATGTGCGTGGATTTCACCGGTCTCAATAAAGCATGTCCCAAAGACAGTTACCCATTACCTTCGATCGACCAGTTGGTAGACTCAACCGCGGGTCATGAAGCTCTGAGCTTCCTGGACGCGTACTCTGGATATAATCAGGTTATGATGAACCCAGCCGACTCAGGGCACACTGCTTTTATCACAGACAAAGGAACCTTCTGCTATAAAGTGATGCCGTTCGGTTTGAAAAACGCGGGGGCTACATTTCAGAGACTGGTAGATATGATCTTTAGCGACCAAAGAGGTGACACGGTAGAGGCCTATGTTGACGATATAGTGGTTAAGAGCAAAAAGCAAGCGGATCATACTCGCGACCTGGCAGAAGTCTTTGAAACCCTAAGAAAGTACGGTATGAGCCTCAATCCAGAGAAATGTGTCTTCGGAGTCACCGAAGGCAAATTCCTAGGTTTTCAGATCAGTGCACGCGGTATCGAAGTCAATCCAGACAAGGTCCAGGCCGTAATAGATCTGCAACCCCCAAGGTCCATTCACGACGTCCAACGGTTCGTGGGAAAGGTCAACTATTTAGGAAGGTTTTGCACAAAGCTCGCGGAGCGAAACCTTCCCTTCTTCGACATATTAAGGAAGCCAAAAAGCTTCGAATGGTCTGAAGAGAGTGAAAGGGCGTTTATGAGTCTTAAAGAGCATCTGGCTAAACTCCCAACTCTTGCGTCCCCAATACCAGGTGAAGGCTTGCAACTGTACCTCGCGGCAGGCACGCGTGCTGTAAGCGCTGTGTTAGTTAAAGAACAACGGGTCCCCGTCTATTTCGTCAGCAAAGCACTTCTGTCGGCCGAGACCAGATATTCGCCCATTGAGAAAGCAGTGCTCGCGTTAATAACAGCCGCTCGTAAACTCCGACCTTATTTCCATGCTCATCCCATCGAAGTACTGACAGATCTACCACTACCGTCTTTTATGAGTAAACCAACAACCTCTGGAAGGCTCGCTAAATGGGTCATTGAAATGACAGAGTTTGACGTAGTCTATAGACCACGACCCGCCATCAAGGCACAAGCTTTGGCAGATTTCATTGTTGAAACAAGTTTCAGAGAGCTAGAAGAAGATATTATAGCTCCTGAACACCCCGCGTGGGTAATGCACATTGATGGATCGGAAAACGTAGATGGTTGCGGGGCGGGAGTCGTCCTGACTTCCCCAGCTGGGGATAAGATAGATCACGCGATTGCGCTAAGGTTCAAAGCCACGAACAATGAGGCAGAATATGAAGCACTCATCGCAGGGCTGGAAATTGCCGTTAACGCGGGTGTTCATGTGGTAAAGTGCAAGAGCGATTCCCAGATCGTCGTAAATCAGATCAATGGGACCTACGAGGCCAGAACAGGCAATCTCCCCAGATATCATGCGAGGGCCACAACCCTAATTTCGTTGCTCGGGCATTTTGAAATTGAAGCTGTATCCAGAGAGGAAAACACGCGAGCTGATGAACTCGCGAAGCGAGGTTCCCAAACTCAGTATGCAAATATAGAATGTACTAGCGAGGGTCCCACTGCCATTACCAAAGAAGGAAAGGCCCCCTACTTTTGGTTCGTAAAGTCTGAGAGCGCCATAAGCAATCAGGTGGAACTGATGGAGATAAGCGAGCCAGTCAGCGACTGGCGCACACCTATAATTCAATATCTTGCAAGCGGAACAGGGCCTTCGGATCCGAAAGAGATGAGAAAGCTTGTCTCTATGGCTGCACGCTTTTACATGTGTCGTGGAGAACTTTACAAAAGGGGATACGGACCACGCGAGCTCAAGTGCTTGACTAAGACAGAAAGTGACGTGCTGATAAGGGAACTTCACGCAGGATTATGCGGAACTCACGCGGGATGGAGACCAATGGTCTATAAAGCATTAAGGCAGGGAAGTTTCTGGCCCACCATGAAGCAAGACGCACAACGCGAGTCTCAGAGCTATAAGCCGTGCCAATACTTTGCCCCAGCATCTCATCAACCAGGCGTGGAGTTGCAGATAATGTCGAGCCCTTGCCCCTTCGCGATGTGGGGGCTAGATCTATTAGGACCTTTCAAACCAAAAGCGCCTGGTCAACTAGAGTACATCATTGTAGCAGTTGATTATTTCACTAAACGGATCGAAGCTGAAGCCCTCGCGAGCACTACCGTTCCGACAGTTAAAAAGTTCCTTTGGAGAAACATCATTTGCAGGTACGGCCTCCCTCACGAGATCGTAACCGACAGGGGACCACAATTCAATTCGCCGCAATTGTTTACATGGTGCAAGGACATAGGGATCACTTTGAGGATTGCTTCAGTCGCTCACCCGCATTGCAATGGCCAGGTAGAAGCAGTGAACAAGAGCATTGTCATGGACTTGAAAAGACGGCTAGAAGGCTCCAAAGGCATGTGGGCCGAAGTGTTACCCCTGGTACTATGGGCAAACAGGACCACGGTAAAGAAGGCGACAGGAGAAACGCCATTTGCTCTCGCGTATGGAATAGAGGCAACAGTACCAGTCGAGTTCATTGTGCCCACGGACCGCGTGATTCAGTATAGTCCGGACGACAATGACGAAAAAATGCAGCTAGAGTTGCAGATGCGAGAAGAGACTCGCGACTTGGCCACAATCAGAGCAGCCAATCATAAAGCCGGCGTCGCAAAATATTATAACAAGCACGTAAAATTGAGGGGATTTGCCAGAGGAGACCTAGTGCTCCGTAGAACAGAAGGGGGAAAGCTCGACCCCAACTGGGAAGGACCTTACATTATAGATCGCGAAGTCGCGCCCGGAGCATATCGCCTCAAGGACCACTCTGGAAATCACATTGCCAACTCCTGGAACGTGATGCGACTTCGTCGTTTCTATGCCTAATCTTCCCGAAAAACTCAGGTTCGTACAACAAAATTTCCCCTCATCCTTAGTCACAACATTTGTTACGTTAAGACACGAGAGGCATGATTATTATGGCATGATGAGCACAGGAAGAGCTGTCGGATCGCGTGTCCTGCTTCCAGCTTCCAGGGCTGAGCTAGAAAACTCCCCCTGGTCGCGAAAGCGTAGACGGCTGGGCTGGGCTAGAAAACCCCCCCAGTCGCGTGTCCTCCTTCCAGCTTCCAAGGCTGAGCTAGAAAACTCCCCTTGGTCGCGAAAGTGAGGACAGCTCGTGCTTCCAGCTTCCAGGGCTGAGCTAGAAAACTCCCCCTGGTCGCGAAAGCGTAGACGGCTGGGCTGGACTAAACCCCCCCCCCAGTCGCGTGTCCTCCTTCCAGCTTCCAAGGCTGAGCTAGAAAACTCCCCTTGGTCGCGAAAGTGAGGACAGCTCGTGCTTCCAGCTTCCAGGGCTGAGCTAGAAAACTCCCCTTGGTCGCGAAAGCGTAGACGGCTGGGCTGGACTAAAAAAAACCCCCAGTCGCGTGTCCTCCTTCCAGCTTCCAAGGCTGAGCTAGAAAACTCCCCTTGGTCGCGAAAGTGAGGACAGCTCGTGCTTCCAGCTTCGAGGGCTGAGCTAGAAAACTCCCCTTGGTCGCGAAAGCGTAGACGGCTGGGCTGGGCTAAAAAACCCCCCCAGTCGCGTGTCCTCCTTCCAGCTTCCAGGGCTGAGCTAGAAAACTCCCCTTGGTCGTGAAAGTGAGGACAGCTCGTGCTTCCAGCTTCCAGGGCTGAGCTAGAAAACTCCCCTTGGTCGCGAAAGCGTAGACGGCTGGGCTGGGCTAAAAAACCCCCCCAGTCGCGTGTCCTCCTTCCAGCTTCCAGGGCTGAGCTAGAAAACTCCCCTTGGTCGCGAAAGTATGGGCGGGTTTGCATCATGTGCAGTGCTACTACCTAAGGATAAAAACCAAAAACTAAATGCTCCTCTACATGTGCAGTGCTTGGTATCCCACGCGAGAGCAGCACTATGACTAAATGCTTTACAAAGACCAAGAATACTCCGTGACAACCACACCAAGGAAAAGCTATCCTACTGCGCCACGGCTAACAAAGGCTAAAGATGAACCTCGCGGGTATCAACCGTCATTTAGAGCTCACGTGTAAAGATCATGCAACAGTTAGCAAAAGAATAGTTTGCAGTGCTCACTCACAAGATTATGTAACAAGTCAGTGTTGCCTTACTATACAGGATGGACCGTAATTGTGACTTATCTCTTTGCGTTTTCCTTTTTCGCAAACTTGCTCATTTTTCCGAAACGAAAAACGGGGGGAACGAGGCGAGATAAGTATGTACGAAACAAGCAAACAAAAGCAAAAACAATAATATAGAAACAGCATAAAGGACGCGACCATTATACCCGCGTTATATGCAAAAGTTGATTACAAAATGTCACAATTCCTAAATACAGAGAGCATTGTTCAAAGACAAAAGACATTAATTAGAAACAGTCTTAGCAGCAGTCCCCGCGTCCTCGACACTATCCACCTCCAGATCCACAACATCTCGAACACCAGACACTCGCGAACCTGAGCCCCCCGCTTGATCTAAACTAGAACGCTTCGAAGGCTGAACGGTGTCGAGAAGGGCATCAGACGCGAACACCTTTCTCTTGCGAGACGAGAGGGTTGGAGAAGGAGGGCTTGGAAGCATGCGAGGAGCAGGCTCAGACCTCTCAGGCGGGGGAGGAGCGACCAACTTCGGAAGAGGAGGCCTGAGAACCTGATTCTCTTTGCCCTTAACAATACCTCTCTCAGACGCGAGACGCGTAATCCCCCAAGCCTCGAGTGGAGTCTCCCTGTCGTCAATGAAAGTCCCGGGCAACGGGGGCTGGTACTCAGGGAGGTCAGTGGAAAGCCCGCATAGGTCCTGAGCGTTGAAGGGGAAGTCTTTAACCTTGAACTTCAGCATCTGCATCTTTACCATGCAAAGAAGAAGCGTGTTCGCGGCATTCTTGTAAAAATCGACGCGAGCACGCTGACGATAACCCCCACAATACTCCTCCACCGCCATGTTCCTCTCATAAGCGATTCTCTCAGACATCGTCGCGTGGAGCTTCTCGTTTTCCTGTTTGAGGTCGCTCACTTGCGTATTGTACTCAGTGACGATGTTGACATGGGTGGACCTCTCATACGCAAGCTGGGCTTCCAGCTCCTTTATCCTCGCATCTTTGACTGACAGGCACGCGAGCTCGCCCTCCATCTCCTTCATCGTCGTCTTAGCTCTCGAAAGCTCCTCCTCCAAGGCTTTCTTTTCTCCCATAAGCCTAGACTTGGCCGCTCTGTGGGCATCGCGGGTGGACTGATCCTCTGCCCTCAGCTCCTTAAGCTCATCTTCAGCAGCAAGCACCTTCCGAGTTGCGCTCGCGATGATATTCATCCCTTGCAAAATGAAGTTAGAAATACCCCAAGAAAACAAGTAATAGGTAAACAGGAGACTTACAGCAAAGAGAAGTTTGGCCAAGCCGCCAGGCCTATCCGAAACTTCCTCGTAGAGGCTAGGTTCGGGAGGGAAAACAGTCGGTATCGTTTCGACGAATGCACGCGTCGCGGATAGACTATGAATGAAGGTCGGATTCGCGACCGGGGTGTCAGTAGGCTCTGGAGAGGAGTCAAACTCCACTTCCGTCGTCCTCTTGCATTTTTTTCTCGGCAACTTTCTGCTTCCCCTTATCACGAATCGAAAGCACGCGAGACCTCTGGACCGGAGGAGCATCCTCAAAGACTGCCATCACGGGCTCTATTGGTGTTTCCGGAACAGCGGCTGGGGGAGTAGGAGTCGAATCAGGAACAGATGAAACAACGCGGGTGGGCGCCTCGATGGTTGTTAGCGCGCCCGACTCGTCAAGGACCAATCCCCCCAGATCCGGAAGATCGGCGAACATATCAGCATCTACAAAAACCACCACAAGTCAGCAGTGTAAATAGTCATAAAAAACGCGAGCGCTGAAACAAAAACGAGCTAAAACCTAGGGCATGAGCCTTGAGACTAAGTCCCCTGGCGATCAGTAAAGAGTCCGAGATAGCCAGCTCAAAACGTTTTTGAACTGCTTTGTCGGGATAATCCTTGTAATCACGAATGAATCTGTCGCGAGTCTCCTTGGGGAAAAAGCATGGGGCCCTTCTCGCAGTAGGCTCGCGTACCTGGACGGAAATTTCAGAGCCAGGAGGGGGACAGACCAAAAACCAACAAGTTTTCCACCCCTCGATCTTCGAAGGCAATCGGAAGGCGCTAGGAGTCTTGGCTTGAGCGGTGTAGAACCCATCCTCGCGGGAGTTCTTCTTGTACGAATTGATGAGAGCGTAGTGAGGAGTATTAGGAACTATCCCAATGTCCTGACATCGCATGATGTAAACAATCAGAGAGCTCCAGAAGTTTGGATGCATCTGAGAAGGGCTGAAGCCTAAATCCGCCATTACTTCGGTCTGGAAGGACGTCCAAGGAAGGCGGAAGCCGGCTTCTAAAGACTGTCTACTCAAGGCGAAGAAAGACCCATACTGATCGAGGGAAGTGCCTTCAAGATCGGGGAGGGCAAAGACGGTCCCCTCAGGGAAAGGATATCGCGTAGCGAGGCGACGAAGATCGTCAAAGGTAAGACTGCTACGTTGGGCGGTGTTGGGAACTAGGGTGCGAGAATGCGTAATTCTCTTTGTAAGGATGCTCACGCGGCCGGGGCCCGCGAGAAAGGGTTTCTCTATAACTATGTGGGGCAAAGACCCCTTGTGAGAGAAAAAACTGGCGAATTGACCGTAATTGGTCTCGGCTCGCTCTTGAATGACGCGAGACGGGAGTCTGGTTTTGGATCTTTTGGGCGTCTTCTCTTTGCTCCTCTTAGATTTTCTAGATACGCGAGATCGTCTACGAGAGTCTGGCTCGCGATCACCAGAACCCCCTTCAGACCCGGACGTGGTACGCCCCGAATACTCAGCCCGAGCTGAGCGTTCATAAAAATCATCGCTACCTGAAAGCATGGGCAAAGTAAGTTTCAGTTTTCCAGGGATGGAAAGAAGGAAAAAAGAACATCAAAATTAGGAGCAACGCGTGTCTAAGGTAACTAACGCGAGGCTATAGAAAGTAAACAAACAAGAAATCCCTGGAAAAGCTGAAACTCAAGAATCAAAAGGGAAGCCAAAACGACATCAGAATGGACCAAGCCCAAGAACACGAAGAACATCACGAAGGTCGAAGATGGCAGAAATTGACCAAAACACGTTTTTTCCCAAACAAGCGCATCAAGGAATAAGAGTCGAAATGGGATGCAACGCAAAAACACCCAATGAACAAAAAGTGACCTTCAGAAGCCTCTCAATTCAAAGGAACCGAGTGAAATTTCTGCGGGCGAGAAGAAATGGAACGACGATGGAAACCCTAAAAAATCAAGAAAGCGAAGTAGAAAAGAGAAAGGAGAGCGGGAGACTAACCTGCCATGGAGAATCGACTGCGAACGACGGCGAAGATGACGATGGAGAAGGAAGGAAAGCACCGGCGAAGAGTGTTGCAGAGAAAATAGAGGTTACGGCGGGTTTGAGAAGTTGCAGAGAAAATGGAGGTTATGGCGGAAAAGGGAAAGAGGAAGACGAGAACGGGTATATATAAGAAAAAATCGAGGGAAAGAGGGTGCAATAATGAGTCAACACGTGGACGACATGCGCTCGGCGCGGGAATTCGTAAAGTTTTTGAATTCAAAACGTCGCCCAGAGAAAACGAAGCAGAAATACACGCGATCCTGTCACGCGATGGGAACGTGCAAAGTCTAAGAGCCAACCTTACATCGAGAACGCGACTTCAAGAAGACAGGCCCAAGCCTTCAGCTATTCAGCATGAAAGCTTGGGGGGCTGGATGTTGGAGCCGGTTCTCGATGGGCTCGCGAGGCCCATAGGGAATTGGGTCAGGCCCATGAATCGCGTGCCGGGTCGGTCCAGGAAGTCAGCCCAGAAGAATAAAGCGGCCCATGAACAGGTGAAGCCCAATAAGAGGATACAACGGGACTAAGTATCGAGGGGCAAAACGGTAATAGGCTCGCGTGGGTCCCAAGTGATAGTATAAAAGCGCAACCCAATGGATAAGGAAGGGGATCCAGTCATAAGAGAAAAACGCTTCACCTCCCTCTTAGCAGTAAGAAAAACACAAGAGCAAACCCTAACTTCAATCTTCACTTCCTAGAGAAGTTTAAACGTTAAGCACTTGTTTTACCACTTATAGTTTTGTTGTAAAGCTTTAGTGTTGTTATGAATGGTATCTGAGTTGCTCGGTTTATTGTAAGCTCGGAACGTAAAACGTTTTGATAATATACTCTACTTCCTTACGTTGTTTTCCTTATCTTTGTGTATACTTGCGTTGTTTCGGTGTATTCGGTTTTACGTTAATCCTTCTTATCGGAGCTTAAAAGAGTCAGAGCCGGCTTCCTTCTCGGTTAAGTTACGCAAGTGTCAGGTGTAAGTTGATTATATAAGTTGATTGTCCAGACGCCCCGTGTCACGCGAAGTGTTGTGTCGCGTGATCTCAATTTCTGGGCTCCAACAGTGAAAAAATGATAGAACAAGGAGGCGAATTTGTCAAAATAAACACAAACTGAAACAAGTGACTGATCAACTGAGTGAGTCATGATCCAAGCCGAAGGGAATATATATTTAGTAAGCAAGAGTTAAAAAGTTATTTTTGGCATGGATTATGAACCCCTACACAAACCAATGAAGGACCATAGAAGCATGTCTCTAATAATGGCAAGCAAATGGTACCAAAATATATGAAGCTGGCTTTGCTTCTAAGTTTGTGGGCATGCAAAATTATATCCTTTCTTTTTACTGTATTTAATTACTCTATCCGTTTCAAAATAGATGTCATTCTAGAGTTTTTCACACATATTAAGGAAATGATTAATTATGTTTTGAAAATTTAACTTTTTCTCAAAATAAACATTCACCTCCTTTAACAACCAATGCATGAGTGGAGAAAATCAACAATATTAAATTCCAATACACAAATTTATGATTTTCATGGTACTAATTGTCTTGAAATCCTATAATGACAAATATTTTGAAACAAAATTAAGATTCTATTTGAAACGGAGAGAATGTAACATAAATTTTCTTCATTCTTGTATCATAGTAGTTGCCGTGGTTGGTGAGAGCTAAATCCCACCTTTTAATTTTTTTTATTAAAAAATACCCTTCAGATTTAAGATGTGTAAATGTAGCTTTGGTAAAGGAACGGAAGTAAGAAAATAAATTTGAGATTAGGTTGCAGCACATGGGGATTTGTTTCTGTTTTTGCATAAGATTAAATTAAAGATTAGGTTGCAGCGCAACTTTATGTATTATCAACACAAATTAAAGCATGATGGGCCTCTTAGACATTAAAGAACTAAACAATATATGTTACATCAAGAGTTCAAATTCACAATTTAAAACATAGACTATATATACCTTCTTTCACAAAGGAGAACTTAAGACAACCACATATTAATTATTAGCTAGCTGGTTCAATTGTTATTGTCTTTGTTGTGTAATGTTATAATTTTGTATTATTTAGGTGTAGTTGTTATAAGGATCTAGCAATCCTGGTAAACTTAGAAATATTGGGTTTCGGAGTTGCTTTACAGATTGGGCTTGAGTTGAGAGTTTTGGCCTTGGTCCAAACTTAAGCTGATAGCCTTGTACTTTGGTTAGCTGGTTCCCAGACTGACCTAGAGTATTTATACTCATGTTGATCCAAGGTTCTGAGGCGCGTTGTTCACTGTTCATTTTCCCTAAGAGAAAGCACATAAGGATCTGTTGGAGACATCGATTGAGTAACTCATCCTCTGAGCTACTTCTTCCCTTATTGGGGGCCAAAACTCTTTCCTTCTTCCTTCATTCTCATGTCTAGCTTTCTGTATTTCTGTAATCTCTAGGGCTTAGTTTCTTGGTTTGTCGATTGCCTTCCTTGTAACCTCACTGTGAACTCTTTGATTCTTTAGTGCGACGCCTTGGGGTGAGTCTCCCGTTCCGAGACTCCGCGGAGTAGGGTAATACCAAACCGCGTCAACATATCTTGTGTCAAACTGCATTTTATTTGTTTGTCTTTGATTTTTTCGCCTTTAATTTGTTGCGAACTTGTGTGATTCTCGATCTACATGTTGCAAATTGTTAGATGCTTAAGTACATTAATTTGAAGTAAGTAAGTAAGTAGAACAGTAAAGCGAGAAAATTAACTAGCTAGATACCCAGAGTTAAATTCGCCTTGGTTAGAGGCCCCCTTCACCATTATTATGTTATTTTGTACAATATTTCTTGCCTTGCTAATTAACTTCTACCTAAAAATATGTAATAATTGGAGAAAAGAGGCACATACTCGTATTTATTAAGGGCGTTTAACCCCGCACCCATTTTTTTATAACTGGCACCCGTCTTGGGCGCATTTCGGGTGCGTCCAAATTTTTTTTTTTGAACCGGGACTGTTCATGGGCGCATCCTGGCTGCGCCCATGAACAGTAAATTTTTTTTTTTTTTTTTGGCCGTCAAAAGTTTAAAAAACCCGGTTTAAGTTGGACGCATCCTGGATGCGCCCAAAACTGAACCGGGTTTTTTTAAAAACATTTTGGACGCATCCGGGTTGCGCCCAAGACGGGTGCCAGTTATAAAAAAGTGGGTGCGGGGTTTTTCGCCGTTTATTAATGCATGGTGCTAGTCGTGGTAGGGCAGTTGGCTTTACACAAAACTAGCCATCACAGGTAACTGTTTTTCATCATCTCAGATCAAATATATATATGGACAGGAGATATATAAAAATGTATACGTACATATATATCATATACGTATTATGCAAACAAACTCGATCAACTACTCCAAATGGGTCAGGGCAGATCTAACATTAATTTCAACTAACAAAACCAAAAGCATCAATTTAACCTTTGTGTTAAGAGTGCATTACAATCTACTCACAGATGGTCATTGGTCAGAGGCCCATTCTTAAACAAATCCTCTGTTAGGGTTCTGGAATACTGCAGTTTAAATAATCGTAATTCTATTCTAATACTCACTTGAAAAACTGATAAAAATACATGGGTTGAACAAAAGAATAAAAAAATACCCAAGAAGATAAATAAGTTTAATATAAAGTTATTATCAACGTGGAAGTCATAAATGAGAGCACATGCATGTAGAACTTGCAGCAATAAAAACTTGCCAGTGGTATGAATGTAACTTAAATTGGTAAAGTGAGGCTGGCATGACAAATACTATCTGCAAGGAAGAAACTTCAATTCGATCAAGTTGCTTATTGTTTATCACACACTTGTTATTCTCGATTACCGCTGTTGAGAATACTTAAAAACTATATAAGAATCATCTTAATGTAGCTTACTACAGAAATGTATATTTACAAACGTAGGGGCTGCACACTTTGATTTGCCACAAGATTTTAAAAAAGGCTTAATTAGGCAATTGATTTATCAACACATATTCATATTCATAAAAGTTAGGTTACATAAACCCTAAATCCATATAAGTCCAAACTCTAACAGTAAATGATCTAGACCAGCCCTAATATGAAAATTGGCAAACCTAGCTAAGTTGACCTAAATTAGAAGGCTACATGAACTATCTAACCGGATTCAGTCCACAAAGTGGTTGTCTTAAAGGGTCCTAGCTTGAAAGTTGCACCACTTGATTATCCGCCTAATCATTCATACATAATCTTTACAAGGTAGTGTGTCTGACAATTGTAAAGAGATGATCTTATATTCGATACTCTATATATATTTTGCACTAGGAAAAGGCAAAGGCCATTTAACCACAAGGAAACATGATTGCCCTCCATTATTTTGTAACCTCGATCTTTTCTTCTAACTTAAAAGAACATTTCATGTCCAACACTTAAAGTCTAATAAAGCTATCTAATTAGGTTTTTCAAAAAACAATTAACAAAAGAAGCCTGCCCCTACTACCCATTAAATTAATGTATGAGGTAAGTCAATAGCAAAATATTATACACACAGAATAGAATTAAAATGCACAAGGGATATTGTTTAGTTAATTAAGTTTGTTCTTGGAAGATGCTTTTTCCAGCAGCTTATTAGGGCTTGGTCGGAGAAAGCGACTTATACGTTGGGTTATTCGTTGTATTTGTACACTTGCAATTTGTATGCTGTATTTAAAGTCGTCTCTCGATCAGTTGGCATCGATCTTCATCTTCAACTCCCATCTTTTTCATGTTAAACATGCTATTATATATACTATTATACTCAATAGAATATAATACATGCCGGCGCTACTCAAATCTCAATGGATATAGTATGATGATTTCGTGTTAGTGCTTCTTAGTCTGACATATACTCCGAATATGATTTCTGATAAGCGGTGTTTTACATACCGCAACTATGGATTATTAGCTAGTTTTGTATAGGATTATGTTATTTGTTTCTATGTAATCTGTATCATGGAGCTGTTCGAGAGAAGATTTACATACGAGATTCCAAGAGATGATACGAAGCATTGGAAGCATTGAAGCATAAGGAAGAAGCTGCTGAAGACGAAGACGAAGACGAAGACTTGAAGAAATCAGTAGCTGCTACCTCTGACAACACAACCGCACCCGCGGGTTTCACCCTCAGCCAAGGATCCAAGAAAGCACAAGCCGCGCCCGCGGCCCTCTGTCATCCTGAAATTCTGGAGAATCCAAAACCGCGCCCGCGGCTCTCAACCCGCGGGTGCGGTTCCTCGACAGAAGAATCAAATTGATGTCTTTGCCATTTGAAGTAATTTGTGTTCAATTCTGTAACTTTCTACACGTTTTTATTACCTTAATTCGGCTGTTACAATAGCTGATGACTATTTAAGTTGTGGATGATCATCCTTGATCATCTTACCTTTTGTTTTACTTAAGTTTTTGGAGAGTTTTTCACAAACTTATGAGTTGCTAAAGTTCATTTGTTTCACTTGGCGTTTGAAGCTTTTGGATTCAACAAGTTGTGAGTTTATCTTTTCCCTTTGTCTACTCTTTGATTGTCTCAACTCGCTTGTTTGTATTGTCCATGAACTAGATTTACTACTTTAGACTGATCACCTAAGTTAGTTTTATCTTATTCATATTGCTAGAGTTTGATACTTCTAGTTGAATTATCATACTTGTTGTGTAGCACAATCTATTTGCATGAACTAGTTGTGATTGTTATTAGAGAAGAGAATTGAGTACATGTCGAGTATCCGACTAGTTGTCCATGATATTGCATGTATCTATCTATTCCTGAATGCATTGCTACTTTGTTATTGAACTTTGATAGTTTCAAGGTTATAATCGAGTAAGGGTTATTAGGACTAGTTGGACTAATAACTATTCAAGAACAGGAATTAGAACGATCACTTGAGAACTTGACATAGGGATGAAAAGGATTCTAAGATCAACTTGTTAATCTAATTGTGGATAATCGCTAAGTGGAACACTTCGCTTAATATTGTTATAACCAAGTTGACATTCGATACTTCGTATCAAAACCATAGAAAAAAAACCTTTGGTTACGTTTATTGGTTAGTCATTGTGATAACTTAAGAATTTAATAAACTGATTCTCTTGGGATTCGACCCTTGCTTGCGCACTATATTACTTAGTTTGCATGTTAGGATTACTTGACTTGGCACACGACAAATTCGCCTCGTCAATTTCATCATCAAGAGTAAGTCATATAACATGATAAGGTAAAATAAGCCAAATGAGTGCCAAAATTATTCTACTACAGTTGTAAGCAACAAATAATCAGAGCATAAAACACTTATTGGACAGTACCTGTGATCAGCAAGAAAGAGTAACTCTTTAATGTTCCTTTCATGACACAAGTAAATTAAGCATCTGAAGAAGTGTCATAAAACTGAAATTTCCGTTAAAAAGATTACCATAGAATGTAGGTACGTACGTAGCTTGTTAATTAAATGGGCGGCATATTAATTTGATTAAATGGACTGAAAAATTCTCAATGTACTATACACAATCAAACTGAAAGTAGGTGAGCAGACATAAGAATACAACAAACTTATATCCAACAAACTTTATTTTGTCTCCCACTAAAGAAACCCAATTAAGCCCCCGAACATAATCCACCATGGAATAAATAAGCGTGTCGAACAAGATATCTATGCGTACTGATCGATCACAAAAGTGGTATGTGTATAAGGCAACACTTATATTTGGTTTCTATTACAGCATACAAATTGAATGCAGGAATTGATTGCCAAAGAAGATTAAATGACGACCACGTGATTCTTTGGCCAATTAGAAGTTGAGCCAACAAATCATGGTTAATTTAATTCCATTAAAACTTTGTATGAATGCTGGACTACATCTTTCTTAGCAATAATAAAGATGGGAGTATTTTTCACCAAAAAATAAATAAAGATAGTATTGAACTATATTGGTCTAATGAAATGGGCTGCCAATGCTCAGCCTAAATAGCGCGTTCATCTTTCAGGCGCTTGTTGGGCTTTCTTTTACAAGCCCATACAAAATATGTCCCTTAACATGTGGATGCTCGGCCCATATTAAGAAAATTCCCGTACATCTTTCAAGCCTTATTGGGCTTGTTTGCAACCCAAATTGTTCTTTAATCTACAAACAAAATTAAAATACTGGGCCAAATAACCTTTCACTTGCCAGCAGGAATGAGTGGGAGCAAAGGGAGTGGAGAATAGTATTTTCTAACATTAGTTTATAGTATTTGTGTTTTATCACATTCTTTTGTCTATTAGACGATAACTTTTTGTCATTATTCAGTATTATGTTATCGTTTAATGACAACAATTGTTATCAGCGAAATAATCGTCAAATACTTTATAAAGCTTTGATCATGAGTTAAAGTGTCAGTTAATATATTATAAATTTTGGTAGAACATAAAAAAACAAGTTCACATATAAAAAAAGGTTATTTATCCAAAGCAGTTAATAAATTATAACGATTTTTCTAATCTATGCCTCAAGGATATAGGATAAGAAGCTCATAATGAAAAGAATTTTTTAAATTTTTGTTATATTTTTTAATGTGATGGATTTATATTTAT
This sequence comes from Oxyria digyna, assembly GCA_029168935.1. NCBI lineage: Eukaryota > Viridiplantae > Streptophyta > Magnoliopsida > Caryophyllales > Polygonaceae > Oxyria > Oxyria digyna. The sequence continues at coordinate 29,810,732 of JAPVLV010000011.1, read as the reverse complement.
TTATTTTTTGGTCGAAAAACAGGGCCAAGGCCCCTGCGGATTTATATTTTTGTTATGTGGAAAAAACAGGTATTATTTGAAATATACTTAATCTACGATAAAAAACAAAAAAAAAAAAAAACCTAAATTATAATGCTCGCGGCTGCCGCAGCAAACTTGTTTTGAGAAAGTGAAGATGAGTGGAGAAGTATGTCGACAGAATCGTCCATTATTGTTTTTGTGTTGATTAAAAATAGTTTAATGAACTCAAGAAAGTAGTGTACAGAAAATAATCCATCACGTGCTTAATATGTGAAATAGGATTGATTAGTTCGATCCTTAACCGTTGATAATTGATACTACCATATCTGTACAACTTAATTATTACAGTACAGTATTTATTTAGAAACTGTACCTGTACAACTGAGATCACGTTCTGCGGTATTGTTGGGGTAATTGTGTTCCATGTATTGTGTAACGGGAAGGGTAATAAAAAAAAAAAACACATTCAAGATACTTACGTCAGTAAGTGGGTGGGGTGGGGGAATGGAAAAGGTGGGACCATAACGTGACTTACGTCATGCAGGCTGCTCGGCTGCTCGCCCGCTAGAGGTGTTGTTGGTTCGAAAACCGCCGATTCCGGTTCGAAAACCGTCGATTTCGGTTAATGAACCGCAAGGTTCAACATATGCTTGAACCTGAACCTAAACCGGCAAAGGGAAGGTTCAGCCAGGCCGGTTCCGGTTCCGGGCCAGTTCTGGGTTTGACCGGAAAACCGCCGGTTTTTAGTCGGTTCCGGTTCGACCCTGAACCGAAATAATTTTTAAAAAGATAAAAAAATATATATGAAATTTATATTTTAAAATTTTACTATATTTTTTAGAAGCTTAAATATTTAAGTCTAATCAAGAAATTGACTCATTAGAGGTCTAAAACTTGTAAGTAATTTGTTGTTTTTATATATACAATCATGATGGTGTTTTTTCTTCTTCTAAATTTCAATGTCGAAAACTGTTTTATTACCAACATAAAACATTTAAAAACTACTCACATTGAAAACTATCTGAGAGGGTTTCGATGTTAAGCGCTTGAAGATCAGCAGCAGATTGTCTTCCGAGATGTAATCTGAAATCTATATATTAAAAACTTAAATTCTTCATCATCTACTCAATTTTGTATGTATATATTTTTATATTTTTTTGTTAGAACCGACGGTTAACCGGACGGTTTAGGTTCCGGACCGATTTGTCCGGTTAACCTTCATTAAAATCGTTGATTCAAGATTCCGTAATCTAATGAACCTGAACCTAAACCTTTAGGAAGGCGGTTTGTGACAACGTTTAGAGAATTGAGAGAATGAGTTCAGTATTTCATTGAATGAATGATCAAATTACAGAGACTCAAGCTTATAAAGCAAACCTGAACCTAAACCTTTAGGAAGGTGGTTTGGCCGGTCCGGTCCCGGTTCCGGTTTTTAACCGGACCGGATTTTAACACCTCTATAGCCCGCTACTCAAACACTTGTACAGTTGTACACTCACTTTGGATTTCGAATTCTAAATCTCACAATTGTTGTAATTGTGCACAGGGATTATGTCAAAAAAATTAATTAAGGAAACTAGTTATAATTATTTGACTAACTTATTTTCCAAATAACTTAAAATTTTAGATTATTTTGTTCAAAAACGACCGCATACGAGCCACCCGAACACGCGTAAGTCTCGTGCGTACCTTCTACTCTTACACGGGGGAATTAAAAAATAAAAATCTGCTTCGGATGAAACTAGCGTCTCTCATATTTGAAAAATTTCTGAATCTCATAAGAGTGTCTATGTTGGGAATTATTTTCAAAACGAGCCCATATCGAGAATATTTTCTAAAAAAAGCCTATTTTAGAAAAAAAAAATCGTCATTATCATATTCTCATATTACCTCATCTAATATTATGAATAACGAATTTCGTCATTTTTTCAAGTTTCAGTATTTTGGAGATAAAATGAAAATGTTTCAAAAACGTACACCTCCCACAATATATTATGATACAAAAGTAGTACAGAATTAAATCAGTGATAAATTTAGGCCCTTGCTAAATACAGCCCGGACGTTTTCTAAATAACGCCTGAGCCCTCGCGTTACGCGAGGGAGCGTCACCTCGCAAAACGCGAGGGGGTTTTTCCCCTATAAAAGGGGAAAAACCCTACTCGGCCCATTTTTACAGCCACCATAAAAAAATTCCGCCGCTTCTTCTTCCTCTTTTCAATTCAACCTACTTCTTCTTCCTCTTTTCAATTCAAATCTCCATATAAGGTATGTTTCTAATACTCTTATGCTTTCTAATGTTGTTTTTAGATGAATATATGTTGTTAGTATAGAAAATTGCATATTATATGATGTTTTGATATTGAATGTTGATTTAGAAATGGTTGTATAATGGATGAAAGATGATGATTTTGAATTATGGTTGATGAGTGGATGTTGTTTTATGTTGAATAGGTTGAAATTCATTAGTGTTAGGGTTTTTGATTAGTGTTGTTGATTTTATTTATGGTTTTGATGTTTATTTGGTAATTTACTTAAATTGATAGGTATTTTAGCTAAAATATTGAATTTTCGCGGGAAATTGTCGCCGGAAACTGTCGTCGGAAACTGAAGAAACTGCAAATTCACGCAGAACGCTACATCCCTCGCGTTCTACGAGAGTCGTGTCCCTCGCGTTCTGCGAGAGTCGTGTCCCTCGCGTTCTGCGAGAGTCGTGTCCCTCGCGTTCTGCGAGAGTCGTGTCCCTCGCGTTCTGCGAGAGTCATGTCCCTCGCAGAACGCGAGGAGTTGCCATGACTGGCAATTCTGTTTTTTGCAGAACATATGTTTGTGTTTTTTTGGTTGTTTGTTCTGTTTTCTGTTTTCTGATTTTATTTTCTGCGTTCGTTTATTTATTCATTTTACTTTGTATTGTTTTAGGCAATGTATCGTCCCGGTCGTTCGACTTGTCGGAGAAACAGAGATGCTGTTAGGGAAGAACCCCCGGTTGAAAAACCAAAGGGGAAGGGGAAAGCAAAGAAGACTCACCCCGTAGAGCTCTTCCCAGAGGGACTCCCCGACGTTGAAGAACGTCCCAATCCCAATTGGTCCCAAGGTAGTTATTCAATTGGACAACCGCGTACTAGTTGGGAGTCATACCCAGTTGGCTGGGACCTTGTTTCCCAAGATAGTTATTCTATAGGACAACCGGGTTGCTGGGACCAGTTTTTTGAACATAATGCGGACAGGGGTGGGCGGGAGGCAGTTGGGGCGGTGGAGAAGGGATGGTTGGACAAAGTTGGGGCGGTGGATATGCCGAGGGAAGTGGACAAGCTGGTTCTTCTTCTCACAATCAAGCTCCAGAACCGATGGAAGCAGAAAACGAGGATGAAGTTTTTGGGGATGAAGAAGAGGAACAACATGAACAAGAACAAGAACAAGAAGGTGATGATGTTGAAGAAGAAGAAGAAGAAGAAGTGGTCGAGAAACGCAAAAGAAAGAGGAAGTCCAAGAATAATGAGCCAAAGTATGATCCTGGGCTCACTCATGACACACCTGGAGGTCCAGAAGATCCCGAGTTGCTTAAGGGATTTGAAGCACATGTTGCGTTCCACATCCAGAAAGGGGAGGTAATTTAATTATTTATTTATTTTCTGCATTTTCAATCCATTGCACATATTCTGCAGAATTATCAGAAAATGCATAATATGTGCATTTTCTCGCAGAACGCGAGGGTGCCACTCCTCGCAGAACGCAAGAAAATGCACAATTCTGCAGAAACTGATAATTCTGCAGAAACTGTATTTTTTGAAAATTTGTTCTGCAGAGTCTAATTTTTGTATTTTTCTGCAGTTCAAAGGTCCGATGAAGCCACAACAACGGACAAAGCAGAGCAGTGATTGGCCATTGGACAACAATGACTGGTCAGAGATTCCCGGTGCAGTTGGACTGTCAGATCTACCTGACATGATGTACGAAGAAATCGACTTTCCTTTGATTGAAGCGTTCATCGAACGATGGCAACCGGAGACAAATTCATTCCACCTCCCTTGTGGTGAGATCACTATTGGCCTTCTTGATGTATATATGATTTTAGGCCTACCTATAGAAGAGAAAGCAATGACGACATGTAAGAAACTGGGTGCCAAGTTTAGTCATGATGAGATTCTAAAATACTATGGTAGGAAGGGGGCGGAAATTTTTGGAATAGATCCTCACACTTTAGATTCTGGGAGGGTGAAAGCTGAATGGTTTAAAAGGCATTGTGAAAACCTAGGTCCAGAGCGAAAGGGTTTAGGTTGGGTGTTGTATACTGCTTCCTCGATCTTATTTCCCGACAAGTCACAGAACTTGATTCGGCTTAGATATGGGCCTTTTGTGGAAACCTATGCCCCATGCTACGGGCATATCGTGGGGTTCAGCTGCTTTGGCTCATCTGTATAGGCAGCTGGGGATATGCACACGACAGGGCTGTGCCCAGATGTCTTTTTGTTACACCTTGTTGCAGGTATTATACTTTCTAAGCGTTTAATTTATGTACTTATATATATTTTCATATTTAACGTACTTTGTATTTCTTAGGCATGGATCTACAACTACTTCCCACACTTTCGACCTACTAAACGTCCTCGGTGGAGAGCGGAGCAACCATGGGTATACCGGTGGATGCCTAAGAATGTAAAGCTGAAGAAGGGTCTTCTTTGCGTTAGTGTGCTCCATCTCAGCATCCATGCAGACGGTCTTCTTTGCGTTTCTTCCAAATCTCTAGCATCCATCTCAGCATTAGTGTGCTCCCATGCAGACGGTCTTCTTTGCGTTGACCTTGGTTGTTTGTTAGGAGCTCCGACTGGACGACCCCCAGTGTGCTTTGAAATAGTCGGCTCTTTTAGAGGAGTATTTACTCTCCCAATGTCTAAAACAGTTTGTGCACACTTTTCTTGATCATGGGGGCACAACTTCGGAAACGTTTCCTCATAGAAAGTCTGAAAAAGACGCCTTGCCACCTTACTCTTAACTTCGAGTATGTCGGGAACATCAACTTCTTCCAAACTCAAAGTACTCCAGAAAGGGTGCAACTCTGATACTCTTAGTGGTCTTTGCTCCTTCCAATGTCTTACAATCTGATGAACACACATCAACTCATCTCTAATCTTGATCCCACAGCTACAAAACATATTAAAGTGCGCACCTAATCTCTCCCCCTTCATGTATTCCTTAAGCAAAAATTCTATGCATTTGTAAGAGACTTTGAACTTCAAGACTTTAAACAAGTCGGCCCCTTCAACAACTGTGAAGCTCTTATTCAAACTCTCGGTGAAAGACACATTAATCTCCTTAAGTTGGTTCTCCGCCATTGTTTTGTATTCTTTGAACATTGTGTCTAGCCTAGCATTTCCACTTGACAAGTATGACTTCAGACACGAATGTGCTCCTTCAACTCTAAAATGTTTGAAAAACAATAATATGCAAATACAAATCAGAACCTGTGGATCCTTCTGTAATGTGCAAAATCTCGCGTTCTGCGAGGTGTGTACACCTCGCGTTCTGCGAGTTCATACATTGTTCCAGGTCCTTTGCATTCGTAAATGCATCAACACTAAATCAAGGACATTCCTCGCGTTCTGCGAAGAGTGCACACCTCGCATTCTGCGAGTTGTGCATTACAGAAGCTCTTTTTATCATATGTAGAAGGTAGACATAAATTACAGAACATACCTGTTTGTCGTGTTATTCCCGAGAGTGAAGACATTATCCGTCCATGTTGAAACAAGTCTTTCTTTGTAACCGTTTAGCCAATTCTTTCCCACGTAGTTCAATACGGTTGGATAAGCTCGCCATTCGTCCTCAAGTTTCTTCAAAGTACTCTTGTAATCTTCTTCAGTGGTTTGTTCGAACACGTTATAATAATCATTTGAAATATGAACCCCCAATGCTTGTGTGCCCATAGCTATCTTGGCTCTCGCCTCTATGTTCTTCCTTACATGTCGTCTACATAAGAGAAACTTTGCATTTGGAAATAACTTGTCTGTTGCATTCATAAGAGCCATCTCACGGTCAACCTTATATGGGGTTCATAAGGGTGTCAACTAAAGAAATAAACAATAAAAAGTATATCCTAAAATAATAATCCCGAAAAACAATTAAACATCCGAAAATAATGTTTCAAAAGGAAGCCTCGGCGAAGTTAATGAACTCGCCGAGTTTCCCGGCCGCGGGCACGGTTATATAGCCGCGGGCGCGGATTTGTAGACATGTCGCCGACAGCTCTTTTTGAAACGGCTCGTTCTCTCTCGTCCGAGATCGGAATTGAGTGATTCCAAAGCCTAGAGTTTCGTCTTGAAGTCTAGTTTGTTTCATCTTCAGTACTTGACTTCTCATCTTGACTCGAACCGGATCTATACGAGCTTGAATGGATACAATACGAGCTCGGGCTACTATCAATGACTTGAATGATGGCTCATAGCGATCTTTAGCCCTAGATCCAGTGGTTAGCACATCTTTAGATTTAGGACGGGGCGTCCTTGATGATAGCTCAGATGCTCCTGCATCATTCTCCCCTTCTTGAAAAGGATTCGACCTCGAATCATATTTGACATGAATGATTGAACGATCTTCATAGGTGTCATCCTCTTTGATGCACAACTTCCTCTTGAATGTCTTGAGTGCATAGCTCCACCTTGAGGAACAAATTCGATGCTGTGGGGAATCCTTGCCTTCCTTCATTCTTTTAACTCTTTTATCCTTGTCCTTCCTCTTGTCATACTCGTCAGCGACCTGTGAAAGAATAATAGGTGGAAGAACAACAATTCTAGCATAGGAGGGTAAGGAATGACGATTAACAAAACCATCATGGGCGACTCTCTTATCATACTGCCATGGATAATTCAATAAAACTTGACAAGCTTGCATAGGCACAACATCACATGAAATAGTATCATCATAATGTCCTAATGTCATGACTTCCTTAGCATGCTTGTTCAATTTCACATTAAAACAATCATTCATCCAATGCAGTTTTATAGGACTAGGGTAGAAATTTGTAGTAAGTTGCAATGTAGTATTCAATTCCATGCTAGCAATTTCACTACAATTACCTTCATCAATTTTCATGTTGCAATCCTCAACTTTACCTAGACAATGAGTTTCTCCTATAATTTCATCACAATAAGCAGTTTGTACATGCAAATCTTTCCTATCAATTGAATCAACATGCTCATACTCAATTTCAACTTCATTATCTAAATCAGTTTTAAGATCATCAACACAAACAACATCATCAATACTATCACCTTTTTCATATTCAATCTCAATTTGTTCTAGGTGAATAAGCATATCAGGGCAGTCATTAATCATATGATCTTTCCCTCTACATTTGAAGCACTCAATATCTCTAGCTCTAGTAGAAGGGTTAGAAGTACTCCCCTTGGGTCCAAGTTTTGCTCGTGGTGCAGCCGGAGGGGCGTCACTTCTTGGTCTATCCCTATCTCCTTGGAAGAGGCATCTCGTCCATAATAAGAATCCTTACGTCCTTGCTGATTTTTCCAAGTGTTGGAAGAACCATGTGCATTCCTATTACCTTGATTCCTATACTTAGTCTTCCTTTCCACTTTGATGGCTAAGTGCAGCAACTCAGCCATAGAACTATATGGAAACATTTCAATTTCATTAGCCAAAAATGAATTGAGAATACGAAGATACCTTGCCATTGTCGCTTCTTCATCCTCAATCACATTGGCCCTGACCATGGCGGTATTTGCATAGCATTGAAGGTCTCTTCTACTCCTATTGATCCCTGTTTCAAATTCTCAAGTCGTTGTAGAAGCTCTATAGTGTAGTGTGGGGGAATAAATCGAGCTCTCATCTTCCTCTTCATTAAGTCCCAAGTAGCAATGGGATAATCTCCATTTCCAACTCGAGCTTTCACTAATTTGTCCCACCAAACTAGAGCATAGCCATAAAACTCCAAAGATGCAAGTCGCACCTTCTTATGCTCGGGAAAGTTGTGACAATTCCAGATTTGCTCAATCTTTGTCTCCCACTCCATGTAGACAACTGGATCACACTTGCCCTCAAAACTTGGGATCTTCACCTTGATCTTCCCAACTCCATTTTGCCCAGGCTCTCTTCTCCTTCCTTGGTACCCTCCTTGTTGGCAATAGGATCGCCATCCTTCATTCTCATCATACTCCTTTTCAAAATATGCATCATCATCTAAAGCCTGAAATCTATCAAAACGGTTAGTAGCATTGTATCTATTAGAATGACGTAAAGGAGCATTAGGAGTGTGATATCGCTCCCTTGGAGCTGGAATTTCAGCACCCCTAGGGGTACCATGGTAGCGTTTATGATGAAGCTCCTGTGTGACGCGAGGGAGGAACTTCTCGCGTGACGCGAGGGGCTTCCTCTCGCAGAACGTGGGAAGTTGCTATTTCCTGAAACTAGTCATTCAACGGGATAATTTAACATAACATGAGAAATTGTTCAGTTTCTACATTAAAAACCCTAAAAAAGCTAAAAACATGAACAAATCTAAGTTTTGGACATTATATGCAAAATTCATCTCTTCAACACTTATTACTACTACATTTAACATGAAATACAACATAATAACTTCATTTTAGCTCTTAATGGTGCAAAACAAATTAAAATTCAAAAATTAAGTAAGAACATTACCTCATTTGCATGGTAACTTGATGAACCACCATCTTCATTCCCTCCTTTATTGAATTCCTCTTCATCTTTCATTATTTTAGGTGTTTTTAGAGTGTTTTGAAGTTTGAAGGTTTTGAAAATGAGTTTTAATGGAGGGTGAAAGAGGTGAAAGATGATAAAAAGAGGTGTTAGGATAGGGTTAATAGGTGTTACGGATTACTTAAAATAAAGGGGTAGTTATTATAGTTAGGTGGGGACAAGACATGTAGTAATGACGCACAACAACGTCCATCTGACATGCTAATCTCGCGTTCTGCGAGGTGACGTTCACTCGCGTTCTGCGAGGTACGTGACACTCGAGGAACGCGAGATTAGCATGCATGAAATTAACCTAATTTTTTGCTAATCTCGCGTAACGCGAGTGTCACGTACCTCGCAGAACGCGAGTGACCCGACGTTGTTTGAATAAAGCACCATGCTGTATATAAGAACCGTGTAAATTTACTGGAAAATATAGTGATGTTTAATGGAAAATGCAGAAATGTGAAGGGGGTTGGTCAATTTTCACACCTAACCCCCCACGTTTCCCATTTCTCTCCTAACCACTCTATTCATATAAAACTCACTCCTCCTACCACCCTTTTCCCTCAGCTTGCAGTTCCAAGCTAACAACAAATCTTAACCAAAAAAAAGAAACAAATAAAAATACCCCAACAACAACCAAACAGATCTTGGGAAACAAAAATGCAGTCTCTAACAGCCCCTGATCTCAAGTCCCTAACTCGTCCGAGCGGTCTACTCACCCACCACCGAGTTAGACCGAGTCGAATCGGCCATGTGAAATGCGTGTACAACAACCCTCCATCACGCACCTCACGCGCCGACTGGAAGTCGACCTGCGCCATCCTGTCCAGCAAAGTCGTCTCCCAGCAAAGCGCCGATGACGTCATCGCCAACGTCAACGGCCACCAAACCCTAGATCTAGTCCACGTGGGACCCACCACTCTCCCCGCCGAGAATCTCCGAAAGGCCCTCACCACCGATCTCTCTCCCGCTCCGATGCACGGATCCACCCTCCGCGTCGCCTACCAAGGGGTTTCTGGCGCATACTCCGAGGCTGCAGCCGGGAAGGCATATCCCGGCTGCGAAGCCATTCCCTGCGATCAGTTCGAAGTCGCCTTTCAAGTACTACAATATAATATATAATTGTCGTTATAGCTATTTTGAAAAAAAGTTAGTGTTTAATCATTGTCACAAAACCTCTTATATTTATATAAGTAGTTTGAATAAGTTATCTAGTTACTTGATAAACAAGTTAACGATCTATCTATTGTCCTAAACCAGGCAGTCGAGATATGGATCGCAGACCGGGCCGTCCTCCCAGTGGAAAACTCCCTGGGAGGGTCGATCCACCGCAACTACGACCTCCTCCTCCGTCACCACCTCCATATAGTCGGCGAGGTCCAGCTCCCCGTCCACCACTGCCTCCTCGCCCTCCCGGGCGTCCGAAAAGACTTCCTCACGCGCGTGATCTCGCACCCGCAGGCACTCGCGCAGTGCGAGCACACTCTCACCAAACTCAACCTCAACGTCACGCGCGAGGCGGTGGACGACACCGCCGGCGCAGCCGAGTACGTCGCCGCCAACAACCTCCGCGACACCGCCGCCATCGCCTCCTCACGCGCCGCCGACCTCTACGGCCTCCACATCCTCGCCGACGGCATCCAGGACGACTCGGGAAACGTCACGCGCTTTGTCATGCTGGCGCGTGAGCCCATCATTCCTCGCACCGACCGCCCCTTCAAGACCAGCATCGTGTTCGCGCACCAGGAGCAGGGAACCTCGGTTCTCTTCAAGGTGTTGTCGGCTTTCGCCTTTCGCAACATCAGCTTGACCAAGATCGAGAGTCGGCCACACCGTAACCGCCCCATTCGGTTACCCGAAGACGAGAGCATTGCAGCCGGGACATCCAAGCATTTCGAGTATCTGTTTTACGTCGATTTCGAGGCCTCGATGGCGGAACCGCGTGCGCAGAACGCGCTTTCGGAGGTTCAAGAGTACACTTCTTTCTTGAGGGTGTTGGGGAGTTATCCTATGGATCTTACTCCTTGGTGCCCCTCACGTCGAGATTAGCTTCCCCTTGTCCATGTTTTTTTTTTTTTTGCTTTTTCAAATTATGTTCATCCTCTCAATAATGCCGATCGATTGAGGAAGATGAAATGGGAAATAACTTGATTAATCGTTAGAAGAAGAAATATTTGTATTTTTTAAAAGATTTGGTATTTGGTATTTTATTTTGGGAGGGAAGATGTAAATTTAGATGGTCAATGGTCTCCCCCTAAAATCGATGAAAAGCATAAATGATTGTGTGGGTAATTATCTTTTCCACGGTGTGAAATAGTGTACGGAAAGTTAGTTAAATTACATTTTTTTTTTCCTTTCTTTGATTTTGCCCTATGATTATTCTGGTCTCGTTGTATTTCGTGTATGGCTGGTATTACGTACTTTACTAGCACATTCATAGATAAGTTTAATAGGTACCAAAAATTATGTTTATTATCCTTCTAAACGTGCATGCACAACCTTTGACGTACATTGCTTGTCTTCCCCTCCCTCCGTCCCCAAATGTTCTTCTCATCTCTTTTAAGTACGTATGTCGATGTGCGTTTTGTATCGTTAATATCTCTAAATATACGTTAATAAAAATTATAAAATTTTGATATTCTTAAAGTTCTCAATGAGACGAATCAAACAAGACCCCATATCACTATATTTGTTCTTATATATTGTAAGATATCTAGCAAATTCGAGTAATACGTGAATAGTGTAATTATTTAAAATGAGAATAACTTTCAGGGAATGGAGGGAGGGCAAATCAGGAGTATTACTCTGAGGGAATACAAAATTGAATGCACGGCCAGAGCCAAGGGAGCAACCGCTCACTCTTTCCAGCATTTTTCGGTAGAATTTCAATGTATACTTCCTTCTATCGACTTTGTAGTTCGTTTTAACCACTCGTGTTGATCACAATTATAGAACGTTTTAGCATCAGTAATTTTAAATTGGAGAGATACTTTTTCTAAGCCAAAAATGGCAAATGGCTATATATATGTTCATTCATCTTTCTTTATTTGAAAAAAATATCTTCAGTCTTCACCAATCACCAATCTTTTTAAGGTGGAATTACTCTACCATCCAAAACTTAATGATTAATTACTATAGCAGTACGTATATTATGCTGGCAATTACTGATTTAGTACTAGTCTGCTACACAATTGTACACCGAATTTTTCAAACAATATAAATAGCAAAAAAAATAGTTCAATGTTACATTCTTCGTAAATATAGTAATTTGAACAAAAGATTAACAGGCAGCTCAATGGCATAATTGACGAATTCTTTTGTAAGTTGGACAAAAAATGAGGAACTGTGTTAAGCAGAGAGATGAGGTGTTGACGGCTAGCTGAGCAGCTGATTTCTTCACATTTCTAACAAACAACCCTGACATAAATCACGCATTTGCGAACGTGCGAGGAAATTGAGAGGAAGAAACCAGGAATTCATATTTTAGTAAATGTTTTTCCTATAGGATACAAGTCACTTTTGTAAAAACTACTCTATAGGATACAAGTCACTTTTGTAAAAACTACTCTTGATATTCGATCTAGATTGAAAACTTATAATTACTTATGTAGAAAAATGTTACGGCTGTGTGTGCTCATCGGCTTTCCACTTCGTAACAGGCTTGCAGATCGCACACCCTAACCCCTTTATGGCTTAACACTTCTTCTCCAAGCTCGTGTGAGATATAACGTAATTGGTTAGCAAGTGGGTTGTATGACACTTATTAAAGGGTAGGCCTGGGCAGACGTCGATGGTTCGACTCTCGCTATCAACATTTCACATGTGCTTAGGCAAGACGTGCCTAGGTCATTGAGGTGCGTGACATACATGCCCGTTACGGAGTACAGATCGTAACAGAAAATCAATTTGCTAATTATTGTAACAGAAACGAAACGAGAACAATAAACGCAAGAAAGACACAGAGGTTTACGTGGTTCACCAAATTTGGCTACATCCACAGGAGAGGGAGATCAGATTATACGGAGGCGGATTACAGTTTCGGTACAATTAGGGTTTACACATAAGTCGCTATATATAGCGCTAAACAACCCTAAGCCCAACAACAAAACTGATGGGCCCAATAAAGCCCATACAACAGATATCGTGTACCCCGTGCTACCTGTCGCAGTGTGTGATTCAGATTCAAGGCATACTAACAAATCTCCACCTTGACTTGAATCCTCCAGGTAGACTCTCAGACGCACCATGACAGTGCCAGATAACAGACATCTCCCTCTCCTCAGAATTGTCCCTCAGGGCAATTAATGATCTCTTATGTTGAGCAAGTCCAAGCAGTGTTTGAACTTGGTCTCAGGAACTGGCTTGGTGAACATATCAGCAGGGTTATCAGTTGTCCCTACTTTCTGATGTTGAGCAAGTCCAAGCAGTGTTTGAACTTGGTCTCGGGAACTGGCTTGGTGAACATATCAGCAGGGTTATCAGCTGTCCCTACTTTCTGATGTTGAGCAAGTCCAAGCAGTGTTTGAACTTGGTCTCAGGAACTGGCTTGGTGAACATATCAGCAGGGTTATCAGCTGTCCCTACTTTCTTCACCTGGATTCTCTTCTCATTCCTCATAAAATGGTACCTGACATCAATGTGCTTCGTCTTCTCACGATGGACCTGATCCTTGGTTAAGCATATTGCACTCAAGCTGTCACAATATACTAAAGCCTGATCATGATGTAGGCCTAGATCATTAAACAGCCCCTTTAGCCATATTCCCTCCTTAGCAGCTTCTGTCAAAGCCATATACTCTGCCTCTGTAGTAGACAAAGTAACTGTAGGCTGTAGAGTTGCCTTCCAGCTTACCACAGAACCTCCTAGAGTGAACACATAACCAGTCATAGATCTCCTACTGTCCACATCCCCAGCATAATCAGAATCTGAATAGCCAGCAACCAAACACTGAGTGTCATTCCCATAACAAAGACCAACATCAGAGGTACCTCTAAGATACCTGAAAATCCTCTTCATAGCTTGCCAATGTTCCTTCCCAGGGCTGACCATGTATCGACTTACCACAATAACAGCGAATGCTAGATCTAGTCGAGTGTAGACCATAGCATACATCAAACTCCCAACTACACTGGCATATGGGACTCGAGACATGTACTCCTGATCCTCATCAGTCTGAACAGTGTACATTTCCAACTTGCTGTTAGATGCCATTGGAGTATCTATAGGTTTTGCTGAAGACATTCCAAACCTGCTTAATATCTTCTTGATGTACCCTTCCTGTGAGAGGAAGAGTTTTCTCTTCTCCCTTTCCCTATAGATTTCAACTCCCAAAATCTTGCGAGCAGCACCCAGATCTTTCATATCAAATTCTGCACTGAGAGAACCCTTCAACTTCTGAATATCAGACTTATTCTTAGCAGCAATCAGCATATCATCAACATACAAAACCAGATAAATGCGTGAACCACCCTGCAGGTCATTGTAGTACACACAACAATCATACGGACTTCTGCTGTAACCAAGATGCTTCATATAAGTGTCAAACCGCTTATACCACTGCCTCGGAGACTGCTTTAGCCCATATAAGGACTTCTTCAACTTGCAAACATGATTTTCCTTTCCTGGAACCTGAAAACCATCTGGCTGAGACATGTATATTTCTTACTCCAACTCTCCATGTAGGAAAGTTGTTTTCACATCTAGTTGCTCAAGTTCCAGATCCTGATGTGCAACTATCGCTAGTAGCACCCTGATTGAGGTATGTCTGACTACTGGTGAGAAGATCTCGTTGTAGTCTACTCCCTCTCTCTGACTGAAACCTCTTGCAACCACTCTTGCTTTGTACTTTATACCCTCTGCAGCAGACATTCCTTCTTTCTTCCTGAAAACCCACTTGCAAGTGACTACCTTTCTATCAACAGGCAATCTGACTAGCTCCCAAGTCTGATTCTTATGAAGAGACTCCATCTCTTCTCCCATTGCAGCAAGCCACTATGCCGACTCACTCCCAGATATTGCATCTTTGTAGGTGGACGGTTCATTATCATCCACCTCCTCGGCCACCTGCAATGCATATCCTACCAGATCTGTTAACCTGTACCTCGCTGGAGGTCTGACTCCAACCCTTCTGGGTCGGTCTTGAGCAACACTTCGGTGCACAGCTTCATCAGAACTTGTTTCTGGCAGTGCACTCTCAGACTGATTTGTATCTTGCTCATCAGTAACTGGTTATGGTACTGGTGCCTCAATTTGCCCTGGAGTAAATGGCACCTCCACCTCCTCAGCAACAACCTCTTTCTATGCTACATCACTGGTCTTGGATTTCAGCATAGAACTCTCATCAAAGACTACACTTCTGCTCAGTATAATCTTGTTATCAGACCAGATCCTGTACCCTTTCACACCAACACCATAGCCCATGAAAACTCCCTTCTTAGCTCTCGGCTCTAGCTTACCCTCACTTACATGATAATAAGCAGTGCAGCCAAAAACTCTCAGATTTGAGTAGTCTACAGCTCTTCCAGACCACACCTCATAAGGTGTCTTGCAATCAATGCTTGTGTGTGGACTCCGATTTATCAGATAGCAGGCTGTTGTTACTGCTTCAGCCCAGAACCTCCTAGCAAGACCGGCATTAGAAAGCATGCATCTTGCTCCCTCTAAAAGTGTCTGATTCATCCGTTCTGCTACACCATTCTGTTGTGGTGTAAACCTGACTGTGTGATGCCGAGCAATACCCTCATCTCTGCAGAACTTATCAAACTCAGATGAACAGAATTCCAGACCATTATCTGTTCGCAGCCTTTTGACCTTCTTTCCTGTCTGATTTTCAACTAAGGTCTTCCATTCCTTGAATCTACCGAATGCCTCTCCTTTATGCATCATCATAAATAACCACGTCATCCTAGAGTAATCATCAATAATAGACAGAAAGTACTTGTAGCCACTCAAAGACTCAACACGGGCAGGACCCCAGCAATCTGAATGGATGTAATCCAACGTGCCCTTAGTTCGGTGCACTGCCTTAGGAAACTTGCAACGATGTAGTTTCTCAAACACACAATGCTCATAGAACTCTAGACTCTTGATCTTGTGACCTCCCATAAGGTCTTCTTTGGACAGAATCTGCATTCCACGTTCACTCATATGAGCAAGTCTCATATGCCACAGTCTGGTCATATCAGCACCATTAACCACAGATGCAACAGCTGCAGAACCTGTTATTGTAGAACCCTATAAGATATACAAAGTTCCTTGCTTGACGCCTCTCAGAATCACCTCAGAACCCTTGCAGACAACCAGAATTCCATCTTCACCTTAATACATGGAACCCTTACTATCCAGAAGGCTTAAAGATATCAGATTCTTAGTCATGTGTGGAACATGTCTGACTTCCTTGACTGTGCATAAATTCCCGTTATGCGTTCTGAACCTGACTGAGCCAATCCCAACCACTTTGCAGACAGATCCGTTTGCCATAGAGACACTACCTCCATCTATGCAGCTATAAGTTGTGAACAACTCTCTTTTCGGACATATATGATACGATGCTCCAGAATCAAGAACCCACATATCAGAATGATGAGTGTATTCCTCAGCCATTAGCACAATATCACTTTCAGAATCTGCGTCATCTTCTGCTACTGCAGTAGAACCAGGTTTCTGCTCTTGCCTTCTCTTAGGACAGTCATTCCTCCAATGACCCTTTTCCTTACAGTAGGGACAGACGTCTTTAGGTAATTTTGGGCGCTCCTGCTGCTTCTTCCAATGACCTTTTTTCTTACCCTTCTTACCATCCTTGCTTCCACTGGCCATTAACCCGGAATCCTGATTTTCTGTACCCGAACCAGATGCCTTATGACGCATCTCTCTGTTGTGAAGCGAAGACCTAACCTCATCCAGCGACACAGTCTCTTTCCCAACGATAAAAGACTGCACAAAATTCTCAAACGACAAAGGCAGAGATACCAACAAGATCAAAGCAGCATCCTCATCATCAACCTTCTCATCAATATTACGCAAATCTAACAGAATTGTATTCAATTGATCAAGGTGATCTCTAAGAGGTGTACCTTCTTCCATACGCAGGCTGAAAAGACGTTGCTTCAGCATCAACTTGCTGGTCAATGACTTCGTCATGTAGAGGCTCTCCAACTT
Organism: Oxyria digyna; assembly: GCA_029168935.1. NCBI lineage: Eukaryota > Viridiplantae > Streptophyta > Magnoliopsida > Caryophyllales > Polygonaceae > Oxyria > Oxyria digyna. Next base: position 29,793,842 of record JAPVLV010000011.1, on the reverse strand, counting down.
CGACCACAACTTTGCAGCGGTTTCCTGATCTGCAATCTCTGTAATGACATCGTCAGCGAGGCACAGCATAATCATCGAATGAGCCTTTTCCTCCATAGTTTTGAACGCCACGGAGGTTGTATCCATTCCATTCCTGTCTTTCGCTAACGGCGCCCACAGACCGTTTTGCTTCAGCAAAGCCTGCATCTTGATTCGCCACAGACTGAAACTGTTTCTCCCTGTAAACTTGTCGATCTTCGTCATGGATACCGACATCGTTCTCGGCGGAAATTCGAACCTGCTCTGATACCAGTTTGTTGTAATAGAAACGAAACGAGAACAATAAACGCAAGAAAGACACAGAGGTTTACGTGGTTCACCAAATTTAGATACGTCCACATGAGAGGGAGATCAGATTATACAGAGGCGGATTACAGTTTCGGTACAATTAGGGTTTACACATAAGCCGCTATATATAGCGCTAAACAACCCTAAGCCCAACAACAAAACTGATGGGCCCAATAAAGCCCATACAACAGATATCGTGTATCGTTTGGCCCGGGAGCGACTCCGTCCCCCGGGCAGCGAGACCCACGTGCTACCTGTCGCAGTGTGTGATTCAGATTTAAGGCATAGTAACACTAATATTCACACTCCATTTCCTAACAAAAGATCGATAACATTTCCAAAATTATTTCACTTTGATAGAATTTAATGATTTCTAGACATGAAATCAACCCCAAATGGATCTAGACTTAATATGATTCAACCCTATAATTATCAAGGAGGGATATAGAAATAACTAACCTTGATCCATGTTCAATTAGTCTTCACAATAATCAATCAAGACGATGACTTGTTCTCCTCCCTTAATCCTTTCCTTTAATTGATCTTTTGATGGATAAAGATCAAACTCTCAAACTTTCATTGTTTTTTAGAGAATACGGTTATAGTGATTTGCACACAAAAGGACTCAGCAAAACTATTCGGTAACCTCCCTCCTTTTGTATATAAATGCACGGACATGGTAGTTACTTTGGTAACTTCCGCTATATATATAAAGGAGACTAAACATAATTAGGCAAGGGACGAGGGATAATCAATACCCCGAATTCTAACTACTTTAACCGAGACCGATCCATCACGATATCGACTATAATGTTAAAACTCCGATATATAATATGAACTTAATCTTTATAATTAAACCGAAAGACACATAGGCCACATGAACGTATATTAAATATTCTTACATTCTCCCACTTGGCCTTTGTGTCGACTTCATGGCTTAATAACATTTAATGTGCACTTCTATATTAAGTTCAAATATTCTTAATCGAATCAGAACTGATTGGATCATGGCGGTCACACGTCATTATAAGCGCGACATGATCCCTTCCATGTATCACAAACCAATCCAAACCCAATATTACTTTTCATTTGAGAAACACTATAATTCTCAAACAACCACATGTCATCTAACAACCATAAGTGTATACACATACTATAATGATAACATGTCAATAAAGCAGAAACGTAACCATAAGTGAATTCAAAGTGTCACAAACATAATGAGCTAACCATAATTATAATAGCAAGGCTTTATCTATAATACCCATACGCTCTACATGGCCAATGAACGCCTTGGGTGGTAATCCCTTAGTCAACGGATCCGCTACCATCATATCCGACCTTATATGCTCAAAGAACACTCTACGTTTCTTCACCTCCTCTTTGACTGACAAGTACTTCAACTCCATGTGTTTAGCACCATTAGAGTACTTGTCATTCTTCGAGAAGAAAACGGCTGCGGAATTATCACAATAAATTCTCAGCGGCTTGGCTATACTATCGACAATCCCAAGTCCCGAGATAAAGTTCCGCATCCATAATGCATGAATAGTGGCCTCAAAGCATGCCACAAATTCGGCCTCCATAGTAGAACTAGCAATGATGGACTGCTTTCTACTCTTCCATGACACTACTCCTTCAGCTAAGAAGAAAAGATAGCCAAATGTAGACTTTCTGCTATCCTTACATCCAGCATGATCTGAATCTGTATATCCAATGACCTCTAGATTATCGGATCTCCTATATGTAAGCATGAACTCCTTGGTGCCTTGCAAGTACCTGAGAACCTTCTTTGCAGCCTTCCAGTGGTACATTCCAGGGTTACTTTGATATCGACCCAACATTCCTACAACAAAGCTGATATCTGGTCGAGTACATGTCTGAACATAGTTCAAACTCCCTACCACTGATGCATATGGGATTCCTTGCATTTCTTTTCGTTCCAAATCATTTCTGGGACATTGCTTTTTATCAAACTTGTCCCCTTTCTGTATAGGAACTATTCCTGCGGAGCATTTATCCATTTTGTATCTCTCTAAGACCTTATTGATATAACCTTTTTGAGACAATCCTAACCATCCTTGTGATCTATTTCGTATTATTTCTATTCCAATCACATAGGATGCCTCACCCATGTCTTTCATTTCAAAGTTCTTAGAGAGATACTTCTTTATATCATGTAGCATGCCCATGTCATTTGCAGCAAGCAAAATATCATCAACATATAAGACTAATATCACAAACTTGCTCCCACTAACCTTAATGTAGATACATCGATCAACGACCATTTCTACAAAACCATATGACGTGATGGTATCATTGAACTTTAAGTACCATTGTCTGGAAGCTTGTTTCAGTCCATATATTGACTTCCTCAGCTTACACACCTTATTTTCATTTCCTGTGACCAAGAATCCTTCAGGTTGGTCCATATATACTTCTTCCTCAAGCTCACCATTTAGGAAGGCGGTTTTAACATCCATTTGGTGAAGCTCTAGATCATAATGAGCCACCAAAGCCAAAACAATTCTTAGAGAATCCTTCTTAGATACCGGAGCGAAGGTCTCTTTATAGTCAATGCCATCCTTCTGGGTGAAACCTTTAGCAACAAGTCTGGCTTTATATCTTTCAATGTTGCCTTTTGAGTCACGTTTGGTCTTAAAGACCCATTTCGACCCAACAGTCTTAGAACCCTTAGGCAACTCCACTAAGTCCCAGACTTTATTATCACCCATAGACTTAATTTCTTCTTTCATGGCAATCAACCACTTTTCAGAATTGTCACATTCCATGGCTTTCTTGAATGAGACTGGATCTTCATCAAGGCTTAAGTCACATTCACTTCCAATAGTATAAACCACATAATCATCTGGAATGGCAGATCTTCTTTCCCTTACAGATCGCCTTAAAGGTTCATGTGGTTCATTTCTCTCTTCATGAATTATGACTGGTTCATCTACCATAACTTCATTCGGTGGGATATGGACATCATTATGTCGTTCCATTGTGTCATTTGACTGTGATGCAGCAATTGGAACAACAACATTAGGAGAAATAACAGGTGTGGGAACTTCAACCTGAATCTCTTGAATGTCCACCTTTCGTGGTTCACCACTCCCACTAGTTTGACCATTTTCAATGAACTTAGCATTGCCCGTCTCAACTATTCTTGTACTATGGTTAGGACAATAAAATACATACCCCTTTGACTTTTCAGGATAGCCAATGAAAGAGCCACTGACCGTCCTAGGATCGAGTTTCTTTTCATGTGGATTATATAACCTTACTTCTGCTTGGCAACCCCAAACACGTAGATGTCTTAAACTAGGTTTCCTTCCCATCCACAGTTCATAAGGAGTCTTAGGAACTGCCTTACTAGGAACCCGGTTAAGAACATACGTTGCAGTCTTTAATGCATATATCCACAATGAAAGAGGTAATGAACAATTACTTAACATGCTCCTAACCATTCCCATTAATGTACGATTCCGCCTCTCAGCTACACCATTCTGCTGAGGTGTACCTGGCATTGTATATTGTGCACAAATACCTCTACTTTCAAGCAACTTTGCAAATGGACCTGGACATTGTCCACTTTCATTGAATTTCCCATAAAACTCACCACCTCTATCCGATCTCACTACTTTTACTTTTCTATCTAACTGCCTTTCCACTTCATTAATGAACACCTCTAGGACGTTCACTGATTGAGACTTTTCATGCAGTAGATATACATATCCATAACGTGAGTAATCATCAATAAAGGTGATAAAGTACTTTTCACCGCTCCATGAAGGAGCGTCAAATGGACCACATATATCGGTGTGAATTAACTCAAGAAGCTGAGTGCTTCTCGTGGCTGGCTTCTTTACTATGTGTTTGGTCTGCTTGCCTTTAATGCAGTCCACACACACATCTAAGTCACTAAAATTCAACTGAGGAAGAATATCATTCTTTACCAACCTCATTATTCTTTCCTTGGAAATATGACCTAATCTTTGATGCCACAAGAAAGCAGAACTTTCATTAGATGCACTACGTTTAATGCCCTGACTTTCAATATGAAACAAGGAATCAGAAAACTTAACATCAAGATTGAACCTATAAAGTGAATCAATCAAAGTACCACTACCATAATAGAAATCATTTCGATACAGTGAAAAACCACCATGTCCAAACTTAACATAAAAACCTAAATTGTCCAATCTACTTACAGAAACAAGATTTCTAGCACATTCTGGTACATAAAGACATCCTTCAAGATCTATATGACAACCAGTGTCTAAGATCAATCTATAAGTCCCAATGCACTCAATTCGTGCCTTCATCCTATTCCCCATGAACAAGTATTGTTCAGCTCCTCTTATGGGCTGGATCGAACTGAATCCCTGTTTAATATGAGACACATGAGTAGTAGCACCAGAATCTATCCACCAAGTATTATTAGGCACTTCTATAAGGTTCGATTCAAAACAAACAAAACCATAATGTGTACCTTTCTTATCGAACCAAGCCTTCCTTTTCGGACAATCTTTCTTGAAGTGTCCCGATTTCTTGCAAAAGAAACACTTCTTCTCCTTTCGGATTTGGCCCTCGGGTCCCTTACTAAAGGCCTTATCCTTCTTCTTATCCTTCTTACTTGGTTTCCCTTTACTGCTGCTGGCACCATCATGACCTATGAGATGAATAGCTTGATCCTTCATCTTCTTTAATCTCCCCTCCTCTTGAACCAACATGGCCTTTAATTCCTGAAAGTTCCATTTATCCTTAATGGTGTTGTAGTTCACCTGGAACTGGCCAAACTCAAAAGGTAGAGAGTTAATGATGAACTGAACCAAGAATGTTTCATTAACATCCATTCCCAAGGTCTTTAACTTTGCTGCCAAGTTAGACATGTGCGTCACATGATCATGGATAGGCTGAGACCAGTCAAACTTCTTTGTAGTTAGCTGACACATGAGGCTTCCTACAATAGACTTGTCCGCCAAATCCGATTGTGAACACTCCTTAATTATACGCATGAAATCCTTAGCATTCTCTGTCTTAGGCATAGATGGCTTAATACTTTCAGCCATCGTCATCCTCATGAGGTTTAGACTCAACCTGTTAGATCGCTCCCACGCCTCATAACGAGACTTTTCAGTAACAGAGCTTTCATCTGTAATGGCCGAGGGTTCCTCTATTAATATTGCAAGGTCTAATGCCATCTTACCCAGTGTAAACCGGATCTGTTCAGACCATTCATCATAATTAAGCCCATTGAACTTTACGACAGAGTTTGCAGATGCAAACATATTTGATGAAGCTGCAAACATTAATGCATGCATACCTATTAGTGCTTTGAGAACTCTAATACAGATTCAAATAGTCATGTAATCCTTAAAGCATGCATTCAAGTAACCTTTGGGCAATACTTAAATACAACAATATTATTGATGCTAAAAATCATACTTTAACAATTAATCATCACATGCATAAGTCGAATAAGTATGCAATCTTTGGATATACACACTATACAACCCGCGTAGTAATGACTAATTCCTTTAATCTTATTAACTACATTCAATGACCCACCTTTGGGTGATCTCCTAGAATATAGTCAATAATGAAATTGATCAAAGAAACTTTCATATCATTCATAGCATCTCTATAATCAATGATCAATCAAATTATGCTATTATTTCTGATGTTTAAATATAGTATAACTAGGCCACTTTGGTGACTAACAAGTTATACATAATCTAAACACTAGACTCTAATGGGTAAAAATTATGCACTATGTATTAATATTTCATAACACAATTTAATTACCCCATAAAATACAACCATCATGCGGAAACACTATTAATCATGAAATCACCAAATAATATCATGAAATGAACACCATTCATGGCAATATACGGTTATTAACACAATATACGTACAAATGGTGAAGGTGAGGGTTTACTGTTTATTTCATAATATCATGAAATGAACACCATTCAAGGCAATATATGTTTGTTTATTTCATAACACAATATACGTACAAATGCTTTTATGAAATTCTCCATACGTACGACACATACTTTACGATCAAGAAGAAACTGTTTCAGCGGAAGCAAAGAAACCGACACTGTAATGTTGTTCGCATGTTTAATCAATTTAACAGTGAATCATACAAATCTAAACCGCTCTGATACCAATTGATAGAATTTAATGATTTCTAGACATGAAATCAACCCCAAATGGATCTAGACTTAATATGATTCAACCCTATAATTATCAAGGAGGGATATAGAAATAACTAACCTTGATCCATGTTCAATTAGTCTTCACAATAATCAATCAAGACGATGACTTGTTCTCCTCCCTTAATCCTTTCCTTTAATTGATCTTTTGATGGATAAAGATCAAACTCTCAAACTTTCATTGTTTTTTAGAGAATACGATTATAGTGATTTGCACACAAAAGGACTCAGCAAAACTATTCGGTAACCTCCCTCCTTTTGTATATAAATGCACGGACATGGTAGTTACTTTGGTAACTTCCGCTATATATATAAAGGAGACTAAACATAATTAGGCAAGGGACGAGGGATAATCAATACCCCGAATTCTAACTACTTTAACCGAGACCGATCCATCACGATATCGACTATAATGTTAAAACTCCGATATATAATATGAACTTAATCTTTATAATTAAACCGAAAGACACATAGGCCACATGAACGTATATTAAATATTTTTACACACTTTAGAAGTCTAGATTTAACAACCAAATGCAAAGTGAAAACTGAAAAGTTTCGTAAATAATAATTTAATACTGTCAGTTTCAGGAATCGGTTATAATAACATGAATATACTCATTCATAAATCATAATCCCGTAGATTAGATATCTAACCTAATTGAATGACTTCATGGACAAATGGCCCACCGGCCACCAATATTGCTGTTAGACCATTTCGGGAGGATCTGATGTTGTCTCTCAAACCCAAAAAAATACTTCCTTCGTCTAACTTTATAAGTCAATCACGTACTCTATCCGTCCCTTAATGTTTATAATATTTTCTTTTCTGACGTCCCAAAATGTTTGCAACATTTCTTTTCTATTCATTAATTTTTTCCCATAATACCCTTACTTTATTATTTTATTCATATCCTAACAACACTTTATCAATCAAATCAACCATCTATATTATCTTTTCTATCTAATTTCCACCATTAATATATTTATTCAATATTTTATTCTTCTTTTAACACTTTATCAATCAAATCAACCATCTACTCAACTTCATTTTTCTTCTTCTCTCCACTCATCTCACTTTTCTTAAATATTGTTTCATTGCCACCGAGGGAGTATATATCACACGCTGACTTTACGTATAGTGAATAATACAGTACATGCATAGCCAATGCATGGAAAAAGTTAAACTAAACGATATCGATCGATCGAGCGAGTGAGCCCGTGATAGGGGTTGGTGAGCATCTGCAATGTCACGAGCTCAACAGCACCCGATACATCCAAAATTATTATTATTATTTATATATATTTTGTTTCAAATCGAATTGATTAAGGAGCTGGTGGCTAGCTAATACGTTAGTGAGTTTTGTTAGATTATTTAATTTAATCTAATGATATTACGTGAGATTACATATTATAAGACAATCATATTATATGGCTAATTATTAGATGGCTAATTATTAGATGGCTTAATTAAGTGATTCAATTAAGAAAAACCTTAGACTTCGTATAAGCGGTATGGGCCTAAAGGGTGGATACCGGATTTGACCTAATAGGCTTAATGAGATTCTATTAGGTCAGATATATAAAGATAATTAGGTTATGGTCCGCAATACATCAAATCGATCAGTATCCTCCACATTCTCTTCCCATCAGAGAGAGGCAAAACCCTAAATCTCTAAGATGATTTGATTGAGGAAAACGATGTACCTATGGTTCTCGTTCGTAGTTCCGCATAAAAGTTCGATTACCGTCATGTATCCAGGTATGTCTGAAATATATTCTTAATAATTCTAACATGATTGATCTTGACATCTTAAGTTCTTAGGGGATTAATTTCCAACAAGTGGTATCAGAGCCATAATCATGTTAAGTTATTAGATCTGTTTTCGATGTATGATAATTGTATTTGGCCGATTAGATGATCATGTAGTCGGACTCGATCGAAATATTGCTTTTATATACGTTAAATCGATTGTGTGTATGCACTGGTTCGTCAAATTGTTTTTGAGTGATGATGACATATGCGTGGTACTCCCTCCGTCCCGGTATATAATTTATGTTTCATTTTTGACACTATTCTCCTTTTAATACATTTTGTCGTATAACTTTTAATATGTAAGAACAAATATAATTATATGGGGTCTTGTTTGATCGTCTTGATGAGTACTTTAACATATCAAAATTTTAGAATTTTTTATTAACATATAGTTAGAGATATTAACGATACAAAACGTGTTTCGGCAAATGTGAAAAGTGAAAGAGGAATTATATTACTGGACGGAGGGACGGAGGGACGGAGGGACGGAGGGAGTAGTTGATACTTCATAGTGATATCTGAGTATGTTTGTTTGTTTATTTATTATATATATATTGATGATCTATAGTGCTCTCTATCTTGGTTCAGAGAGATTGATTGGGCATATTATACTACTTTTGAGCATTGTGGTTTCAATTTGATTTATAGTGTCGTATAGTGTATATATAAACATGTCTTAATGATGATTAAGTTTGGTTTCATACATATGTGAGATTGGAAAATAATATTTAATATTATATCCTAATAGTCCTTTTGAGTTTCTTATACGGAGTATATATATATAAAGTCTTTATTTGACACACCCTAAAAGTTTATTTAACACACTCATACATTCGTCACGAAGGTATTTGGTCAGACATTCGTCACGAATGTATATGGCCAGACATCCGCCACGAAGGTATTGGGGAGATCCGTGACGAATCTTTTTTTTTAAAATAAAAAATTCAGAATCTTGTAGAAAATTTCAATACGAGTCCGTGCATATAAAATACGTCCAAAACGGACATCGTTTGCTCTTCCAAAAGCCCTAAAAATAAAACAGTCGTTTTTGTTAAGTTCGTAATATTTAAACATAATGCATAATTATACTTTATAAGTAATAAACTAGTGATATTAAATGATAATATACAATTATAGTATATAAATTTAATTGCATGATTTTTAACTATAATTAATAATTATATTATACAAATACTAAATTTATATAAGTTTTTGTTTTTACGAACTTAACGCATGCGACTATTTTGTTTTGGAGGCTTTTGGAAGGGCAAACGATGTCCGTTTTGGACGTATTTTATATGCACGGACTCGTATTGAAATTCTCTACAAGATTCTGAATTTTTTCATTTTTTTTTAAAAAAAATATTCGTCACAGATCTCTCCAATACCTTCGTGACGGATCTCCCCAATACCTTCGTGACGAATGTCTGGCCATATATCTTCGTGACGAATGTTTGACCAAATACCTTCGTGACAAATGTATGGGTGTGTTAAATAAACTTTTAGGGTGTGCCAAACAGTAAGTCCCTATATATATCAAATGTTAAGAGTCTGCATACATTAAGGGATAGTTGTTTCTCGAACTTTATGCTTCCGTATGCACCTCATATATGGATTGTTTGTGTACTTTGTATATCTACGGGAATTGATATCATGTATTATCCAGTGATTGATTGGTGGTATATAGTACTTCACTATATAATTATGTGGATATGTATATCATGCATGTTAAAGCATTTTGTTTACATTATTAAACTGTTTTTATTATTTAAATTATATTAGTTGTCTGATGTGTAAACTAGTTTAATTTAAATTATAAATTTGGTGTGTTTCTGTTTATGCGGATATTAATCGGCCCAAAGAAAGGTTAATGTTCGGCCAAACGGTGAATACACATGTGATAATAAATATTGACAATTCTAAGGATATATTATCAATGTTTGATTATTTGTATAATTATGTAATCTTAAGATTAAGTTATACTCTATAGTTAAGAGTTTAGACTATTTTAATTGAATTAATATGCTGCCAAAGTAGCCTCTGTTATGTAGATTAATTTAGTTTAATTTTATAAAGTATAATTTATGTGTTCTTATTTATGCGGATATTAATCGGCCCAAAGGAAGGTTAATGTTTGGCCATATATGAATGCACATGCGATTATAAACACTAATAATTGTATAGATATTGTCCATGTGAATAATAGTCGGTCCAAAGAAAGGTTATTCTTTGACAAGACATATTATTGTTGTTTGATTATTGCGTTGAGAGTACCACTTGCAATTGATATTTCGGTGCAAACACTGGATGTCAAGTTGTGCTCGGTATCTTGCTTAAGATTATATAATTCTAATGAAGGACTTCATCCATGTGAATGATAGTCGGTCCAAAGAAAGGCTATTGTTTCACAAGATAAAGTCTTACAAGATTTACTAGAGAGTTGGTTATTTGTAATGTTTTCATTATGAAATTTCAGGGAAACATAATAAGGTATAATGTCACTGTGAACCGTAATTTCCCATTTATTTTCTATTTATCAATTCGGGACATAAAATCATTTGAGTTTTGACTTATAAAAGTATGACAGTGATGTGTTTCGCAATGGTTAGTTCAATTTTCTTTTATACGTTTCATTTGATGGGCGACATGCTCATATTTGGTATTTGAATTGTATTAAGGATATTGAAAGTTGAATTTTCTAAGGTTTTGCACTGCAAAAGTTTCGTATTATATATCCTTGTACATTATGCTTCTTATATACGTTTTGTATACAAGTATATAGTTACTTTAGTTTTATGAAACACATAAATATTGCATTGTATAAGTTTAACATTTAAGTGAGATAACTAGCACTTGACGTTGCCAAAGTGACCTCTCTTGTTGCAGTTGTCCATAAGGTATGTTAAATGTAATGTGTATGTATATCCATGCAAGTATTAATCAACCCAAAGGTAGTTTAGTACTTGGTCGGGTTTCACATGTAAGTGTAAAAGTGAACATGTGACAATTATAAGGATATGCATATGAATAGTAAATTGGTCCAAAGATCGATTTGTTATTTTATATGAATTATTGTCAATGTTTGATCATTACATCAAGAGTATCACTAGCAATTGATGTTACTGTCCAAATACTTGATATTAATGTTGCACTTGATATCTTGATATGGGATTTTGTACAATTGCTTTAAAGTTTCACTTCATTGGTTTGGTTTACAATTCAAGTTATTGACTATATTACTCTCAATTTAGTAATTCTTGTGTGGTGTATCTGTAAATTTAAGTTGACTTTCAATCATTGAGTATGCCAACTATAAGAGATTGAAAGATAAGGTTCATTTTTTTGGGTGTGTAGATCTTGACATTGCATTAAGGATAGAGCTAACTCTTCTCCTTGAGATTCCGATATTTCGAAAGAAAGAAGGATAATGAGATGTGGAAACGTTCTAATTGTGTAGGTTATATGATCAAACTTAATACCATTCAGATACATTTTAGAGGTAAAGAAGAGCTTGAAGTCTCATAAAGGTTTTGATCGAGATTAAAAAACGTTTTGCCATAAGATGAAGGCAAAGATACATAAAGCCTCCTAAGGTTACCTCTAAAGTAAATGGTAAATTAAAGAAAACTAAGGTTACCAAATAAAATCTATTGAAGGTTCAAAATAAAGGAAGCAAAATAAGGTAAAAAGATTTGCTTCATTCGTATAAAGGTTTTGGACACGAGGAAAGGATTGTGCTAAATATCTATCATGATACATAAAGAAATGCATACTTTCTATATTTTAATAGGGAAAGTGTCACATGAGAATAACTTTTAAAATACGAATGTGAGAATGATGCACATTAGTAATAAATTGGTGAACATTTAGTACTAATTTGATGCACATTCATTGACAAACTTAAACACATCCAAAATTTGAAGAACATTTATTTTTAGAGAACATTTATTGAGAAGCTGAAGAACTTTCAGGTAAACGTGTATATGTGCATCAAAAAATTTGATAAACATTTAAGTATATTTTGATGCACATTTATGTATATTTTGATGCACATTAGCCATTCTCACATTCTTATTTTAAAAATTGTTCTCACCGGAACCGCACCCATTTTAATATGCTCTCAAGGAAATCATTACCTAGAAACACTTAGTGTGGTTCAAGTGATACCACATATATTGGTGTGTCTTTGTAAAACTAGAGTTTTGTGATTCTAGTATTCCGATCATTTGTTTGGGTCGGGATCTGCTGACTTTCTTGAGGATGTAGAGTTTGGCGGGGAAGGATTGAGGAACGTCATGCTTGAACTCACTGAATGAGTTCTTGCTTGACAATTTTGTCTAAGTTGTCTTTATTATTGCTATTGAATGCGACAACATTAAAGTTCCTCCCATATAGCAAACCCAACCACCTCAAGAAGTCTAACCATAGAGATCCAATAAAGAAAAGAAGATATACAGATCCAGATTATCACTGTTTATATCTTCTAAAACTAGAAGATCTTGTGTGTGTGATTCTAGATTATTTATTCACATACCATACAGAAGAACAAGATCCTGGAATAATAACAAAGAATAAATCTTCATGAGGTCATTCAAAATTCTAGTTTTGAGGAATTGGATCAATGCCATTACGATAAGATGAAATCCAAAGAAGTCGATAACATATGGAATCTATTCGAGTTGTCATGAAATTAAGTAATTAAAAATTTAAGGCAACATCGAAAGATATTAAGGTTGTCCACATGATTTATTCAGAAAAAGGCATTGAATTTAAGGAAGTCAGTTACTGTAGTTTCATAGAGAAACTTTAAGAATATTAATAACACTTGTAACTCATGTTGATTTAGAGATACATGATATGGATCTAAAAATAATTCTCCTTATTAGAAGTATTTGTTTATATGGTTTATAGATTAAAAAATCTATGATGTTCATAAACTATAGAAATTCATATATGGGTTCAAGCTGACTTCAAGATATTGGACTCACGGAATTCATCGAAATGCTTATCTCTTTTGGTTTGAGGTAAATAAGGTTGAAGATTGTGTGTGTCACAATTCGGTGGGAGCAAGGTTATTTTCAGTATTATATGCTGATGATATGTCGTTGTCTTGTAATGATATTGGCTTATAATATAAAACCGAGATATCTCTCATTAGAGATTTTGAGATGAAAAACTTGGTAATGCGTCCTTTGTTTTATCATAAAGATACTGTGAGTTTATTCTCATGGTATCATCAAGTTGTCATGAAATGGTCATATCTATAAAGCAGATTCGACAATAAAGAATGTTGGTAATTTCAGTTCTCTTTGACTTAGTGTCCTAAAGAAAATCAAGAGATTCATGAAATAGAAGATTTCTTCCATATTGTCTTGGAAGAGTCTAATGTTTCTTCCATTATGTGCACATTCAGTTATAGTGTACTTCACTATAGGTTTATGCAGGTACTTAAGGGACCTCTTTGAAAAGTAATCAAAGGGTCATGCAACTTTTGTAGGGAATACAAGATTTCATTCCAACCTATAGGAAATCAGACATTTTGGAGATCATTAATTAAATGTTGATTTCATTGGTAAGCATTATCATAGGTGATTCATTTAATAATATAGTTTCATGTTGTCTTGAATATCTATATTATGGAAAAGTGTCAATCAAACACTCATAGCTACTTCTGCTATGGTTTGTAGTAATTTTGTCATTGGGTTGCATATATTGCATCAAGAGCCCGCTAAAGTTATTTTGTGACAATAAAGTATTAGTGTTGTTCTCTTATGGAGATATACATTAACATTGATATTTTGTTTGAAAGAAAGGTTCAGGATAGTCAAGTTCTTATATATAGGACATATAAGGACATGCTCAATGATATCAATGTATCAACTATGGTATTGCCTTCTAAAGTTATTTATGAGCGTTGTGCTTATCATTGTGTGTTGGCATTCTTATAATACATTGGTTTAGTGGGAGTTTGTTGTATGTTCTATGTTTAGTTATGCATAATAAAGATGACTTGTGTCATGATTAAGATCACTGAGCTTAATATATTGGATTGATCTCCAAATAAAGTAGGACCAGTTGGAAATAGACATGTTTTGAAATCACATTGCATGTAATTTCCATGTCATTCATCCATACTTGATCTATGTCATTTAATATACTGGTGTGGTGAACACGGAAGGTTTAGTTACTATGTATTGTTTCTAATACCGCAATGATCTCATATTGATATATTAGATGGACCAGATTGAAATAAAGAGGAAGTCTATAAAGTTAGCCAAGACGTGTACACGTAAAGACTTTGGATAATATAATGTCTTTTTCATATGTATCCCAAGTGAGAGATTGTTAGATTATTTAATTTAATCTAATGATATTATGTGGGATTACATATTATAAGACAATCATATTATATGGTTAATTATTAGATGGCTTAATTAAGTGATTCAATTAAGAAAAACCTTAGACTTCTTATAAGCGGTATGGGCCCAATGGGTGGATACCGGATTTAGCCCAATAGGCTTAATGAGATTCTATTAGGTCAGATATATAAAGATAATTAGGTTATGGTCCCCAATACCTCAAATCGATCAGTAGCCTCCACATTCTCTTCCCATCAGAGAGAGGCAAAACCCTAAAGCTTTAAGGTGATTTGATTGAGGAAAACGATGTACCTACGATTCTCGTTCGTAGTTCCGCATAAAGGTTCGATTACCGTCATGTATCCATGTATGTCTGAAATATGTTCTTAATAATTCTAACATGATTGATCTTGACATCTTAAGTTCTAAGGGAGTTAATTTCCAACAAGTTTATAATTCCCCAAGTAAGTTAGTACATGGGTTAATTGAATGTTTTAGACTTATAGTTAAATTATGGTGACATTTACACGTTTCATATATTATTACCAGGACATGTATATGGTTTTAATATTGTGTCGATAATATACAGAGTATACGCTCATCAATGTTCATGTGCTGGCAAATGAGAATTTTTTTTTTCTGAAATTAACTTATTTTTCAAAAAACAATTCGATATTAGGCTCGATTTTAGACCTATTTCAATATAGGCGCTCATTTTTTATTCGGAAAATATACACGTTGAGAGACACTGTTTTTGCAGCGTCTCCCAACCAAGCCAGATTTTTTTTAAAACACTCATGCACAAGACAAAATAAAAAATAAATGAATTAAAATTAATCTATTATATATCTATTAAAGTAATCATCCTTTATTGTCACATGACATCCCCTCTTTCACTATGACATGTGGCGGATTATCAATTTCTGGAATTTTAGCCTAAACACTTGTTCATGACTCTTTTCCTTGTTCCTATTTAGGGGGATTACTTTAATAGATATATAATAGATTAATTTCAATTCACTTATTTTTTATTTTGTCAGCGTCTCTTATGCATAAGTGTTCAAACAAAATCTGGCTCGGTATGGATACGTTGTCAAAAACAACGTCTCTCCAACGTGTATATTTTTATAAACAAAACTAAGCGTCTATGTTGGAAATAAGTTTCAAATCGAGCTTATATATGAATTTCTTTTTTTCACAGGCTCATTTCAGAAAGAAAAAATTCGGCAAATGTAGTACAGTATACATCAGGGCTGTATTATTTCAAATTCAATTATTGCTTGGTATTGTAAATTTCAAAGCCTCCTTCTGGTCTGTTTTGAGTTCAATCTTCATATTCGATCGGCGATAAAGAATATTTGTATTTAGGATTTAATAACAAAGAGATAACATAGATTCTTTTTGGTCCCAACTCCCAACTGTTATTTATGTTTTAATCACCCCGTAAAGTAAAAAACTAGCGTTTCTATGAACAAAATGTACATAAAATATAAACAGCTATAAAAAGGCAAAGAATTAAAAAAAATGCTTAAATTTAAAGACCATGAATCTAGCCCAAATCCGTTGCTGACTGAAATCCACCCGAGGTCCAAGCTCTGGTATAATTTTGCATCTCTCTATTATTGAAGCCTGATTATGGACATGGGCCTCACGGCTGTATCACAGGATTTTATGGACTATTGTGCTACTCGTTTAATTTCAGGCCCATTAGGCCCAAATCACGAAAGATGGCAAACCGTATTTGACCCTTCTCGAAATGTATACTCCGTATGATTTTTACATCATCTCTTATTTTATTATTTAGTACCTCCGTTCACTAAAGAATATCATTTTAGACATTCGTACAATAGCCAATTAATTTAATAATTACCCTATATTTTTATTACTTTTTTCTAAAATTCATAACCTATCTCATTTTTTACCAATCAAAAATCACAATTTACATCAAAAGAGTAAAACATTACAAATTCCAATAACAAATCTCGTAACTCACTACCTAAATACGTAAAATGACAATCTTTTCTTAATAAGAAAGGGAAGCTAGAATGACATTTTTTAGTGAATCGAGGGAGTATTGTTCATACGCATTTATGTTATCTGTAGGTAATGACTGGTGATATATTATGTAATTTTGTGAAAACCGTGTGTAAATTCGTGCTGTAATTGTTTTCGAAAAAGAAAAGGTAGACCAGTAAATGATAACATAATAGTGGACCGTATTTTGCAACTTACCTAAAGAAGGCCAGACTTTAGCGAGTGACATTTACAAATACGATAGACATTGGGAAATGCAAAATATTAATGTTAGAGAAAGCAGGTTGAACGAAGGTCACAGGAACACTTCCCAATGTATGTTTTATAGGTTGGTGATTCCATAAATATGCTATAATCATGTTCTACTCACCACCCACTTTCCTGATATTTTGTGCTGTTTAAATAAAAATTAGTCTGGTATTAAGAGTGTCTTAGAGCTTGTTTTAAGTATGAATATAGATATGACTCATACTAAGTGTTATCAAATTGATATCTTGATATCTCTTTTTCTAAAGTTTGCTATATTCAAAATACGGAGATATCCCTCATTCTCTTCTCCTTTGATTCTTCTCTTTCTTTTCTATTCTACTTTTGCTATACTCAAAATACGGAGATATCCCTCATTCTCTTCTCCTTTGATTCTTCTCTTTCTTTTCTATTCTACTTTTGATATCTTCACCGTACCAAACACCAATATCAATTATCAATCTCATATTCATATTTAATATTCGCTACTCATACCCAAACTTGATATATGATATACTAGTGTTTAGATATCAAACGGGCCCAAAGTATTTCAGCTCTAGTTGAACGACGCCGTACAACGTAGGGTTTATCGAAGAACTTGACGTGCGAAAAAAGGAATATGAAAATTTAACATCTTATGATAAGAGATCATGCAACAAGATTATGTTTCACAATAAATCCAAAGCAAATATGTGTTGATAAGAGATCAAGCAACAAGATTATGTTTCACAATAAATCCAAAGCAAATATGTGTTGGTCCAGCTGTGGAGTCATACAACAATATGACAACCTGCCATGTGAACATTGAACTGGCTTTTTGTTACAATCTTGGCTAAGAAAATAAGTTTGGAATGGAGCATATTGTATACAGAATATAAGATTAGGATTCCAAAGCCACGGATCACACAAAATAGTGTAAGGTAAAGCATAGAATAACAACATTATTTTGCCATTAACATTGTTTGGGCATAGCAGACAAACGTTGTTCTCTCAAGAGAGGTGCTCAGGGAATAAGCATCTTTAATAGTATAATTATTCCCAGATTCCAATAATTGTAACATTCATCCACGAATCCAACTCTAAAAAGCTATAAGCTTTTCAACAATAAAGTTAGTATTTTTTTGGGGTCAAAACAATAAAGCTTGTAATGATGGTACCACCATACAATCAGACAATATATCTTTCTCGTGATCCTAATTTATACGCATTCATAAAGTTAACAAGAAGATAACTTTCACTCCCACTCTTAAAAGTCAAATGCATGACACATTCCCCACAAGCATGGAGCTAGATTTATAAAACTCTAGATTACATGGTAGGCACTCTATCAATAACAAAAAAGGAATACAATTAAGAGTAATTAATGCCGGGAGTAGAACTTTAGTAAAACTTAGAAAAAAAATCCATGAATGATGATAATGCCTGGTTAGCACTGGGGGATTAGTAGTGGTAAACAATTGATAATGGAGATTAGCTGCAAATGACGTAGTCAGTTCAGAGCCTTTCCAAATCACTAACTTGATCAAATTAAGCATTTTTCTAGTCACAGACGCAATATAAATATTTACAGCGAAATCGATTTGTGTAGAGCAGCAAAAACAAAGAAGAATAGTGTATCAAATTAAGGGCATGCAATGCAAGTTTCTGACACGTGTCAGTATGTGTGTGGGAAAAGCATGTGATGATGGAGAACAGCTGTCAGCAAATCCAAAAAGGTTGACTTGTTAGAAAGTGTCAGCGACCTGATTTTGAACACCATGCATTAATTGAATCAATACATACTGAATTGGACCCCTTTCTTCTATCCTGATAAAAGCAGAGCACCACAACTACAAGTGGTTTCACATTTAGGTATCAGCTCATTTCATTACTCTATATAGCAAGCACCATCTCTCACCTTACTATTCTCTATTTCAAGCTTCCCCAAAATCAATATCTCTAATGAAGCAAACAATGCACTTATCTGGTGTTTTACTCTTCTTCTTCCTCCTCCTCATACTCACATCTCAATCAACCCGCCTACTGTTAGGTAATTAAGTAAGATTAATCTACATATCCTCAACTTACTGGTGTTTTTTTTATGGAAGGCTGATTAATCTACATACAGGAGAAGAAATCAAACCTATGAAGATGACAGATGGAGTTTCTCATGCTGAAATAGTACAAGAAGATAGCTCAATGAATGTAAGTTTGCAAGTATTTACTCTAGTATGGAAAATTTGAGTTTTATTTATTTATTGTGGATTTGTTTAATTAGTTTAGTTTTTTTGTTCAGGAACTGATGGGATTGGAGCTATGTGAGAATGGGGATGAGGAATGCAATGAAAGGAGGATGGCTACAGAAGCTCATTTGGACTACATCTACACTCAAAAGCATAAGCCTTGAGAAAGATTCGTCTAGTTTTCTTTCCTGGGTATGTTTATGACGATGAATTGATGATGATGATGATCCAAGTAAGATTATTTAGCAATAAGAAATATTGTAATTGGAGAGGTAACACTGAAAAATATAAATATATCGCTCCTTAGTGAAGTACAGCCCAGGATTGTGGTTCTCTAGATTATCTATTGTATTATATAGCTAGTATACTATACTACTGGAGTATTGTGTATGTGACCCTGTTTTCTAGTTTTCTCCTTCTGCAATCAATTTAGTAGTTGTTTGGTGAGTGATAATAATGAATTAAAAAGCGAGATGAGGAAATGAAAAGTCTTTGACAAATTCAAGATTATACGAGCTGAAACTAGAGTCTCGTAACAGAAACGAAACGAGAACAATAAACGCAAGAAAGAAGGTTTACGTGGTTTACCAAATTTGGCTACGTCCACAGGAGAGGGAGATCAGATTATACGGAGGCGGATTACAGTTTCGGGGGTTTACACATAAGCCGTTATATATAGCGCTAAACAACCCTAAGCCCAACAACAAAACTGATGGGCCCAATAAAGCCCATACGACAGATATCGTGTCGCAGTGTGTGATTCAGATTCAAGGCATACTAACATAGAGCTTACAGTAATTGATACTGATTTTCTAGTTTATTTTTCTAGGGAAATTTCAAATTTCCTTGAACTCTGATATAAACTTATATAAAAACAACTTACATCTATCGTCAACAATGTGATCAGTAAACAATAAATTAGCATAGGCTGAGTTACCTTCTAAACTTTGTCTTCCTCTACTTTTTTCTTTGGAGTTGATGTGGGCCGTTGGTGAAATTTTGCTGGTAGGATTAGTTTGGGTTCTCTTGTAGTCCTGTTAATTGATCTTATGCAAATAAACCCTACAAATGTTCCAACAATGTCAAATAATAAAGGTTATATTTATAGAAAAAGATAAGGGTGTCTCAAAAACTTTTGGGTTACTAATATTATTAGCAGAGATGCAAAAATCATACCTAACCAAAAGCAGTCACGTATATCTTCCATCCTAAGTCCTGATACAAACCAAGTGTAATGCAATTAACAAATTTTATTGTCTTGCAAAATTGATTAACAAAGTAAAACCCTTTGCATACCTTTAAGGATTGAAGTTGTTGAGGTTCCACAGTACAATATGCACCTTGAAAGGTTCCATATTGAACTCGTTGGAACATTCAGTGGGCGCTTACTTGTTTCATCATCAACAAATACCTATTACGAAAATATATGTCATCTTTCTCTTGCATAATGGTAAAATTCTGAATTAATTAAACTCACCTCATTTGTTTGAAAATATGTTCCATTGAGGGGAAATCTGCCATCCATTGCTGTTCTGCATGGTATCTAAAATCACAAAAGTGGTACCAATTTAGTACAGCTCAAAAATCTATTTTGTAGATTCAAAGACCTAGTCAAAATTATATGTTTTTAAAATCGATCAGCGGAAAAATAAGCAGATTGAATTGCTACTCTGCCAATTCTTACCCGCCTTCAAAATCTCCAATCCCGGGGAATTATTATAAACATATGAATGAGAGAGGAAAAAAAGTTACTATAATTCCCAATTCAGAGCATTCTTAAATTACAAGAATTTATTCAGCTAACTTTGGCCTTACCAATATTGTTCCTGGAACAGTATGATGATCTTGATTTTTCTCCTGACAACTCTCATCTGTACGTTTAAAATGTGAGTCTAGTTTAGTTTTATATAGGCTCCCATTTTAATCATATGTAATATCCACAAAATTATGTCCTCTTACCTTGTGGCCATATAGCAAGTAGATAAGGAGTAAAATCATCTTTCTCTCGTTTTGGTAGCTGCTTCAATCATAAAATGTGAGTAACGGACAACAATCTTATAACTAACATCCTTAATTTATGAAAAGACATATACTTACCCCTTTTAGCACAGGATGAGAATCAGGAAGTACGTACCTGCAAAACATTATCAAATTTTAGCATAATCATAATGCTCTATGCAGAATTTAAGAGGAACAGTGCATGCCTAAATGTGTTGTTACTTACACTCGATGCTCTGTTCTTAACTTAGCAATAAGCTTTTGCTTAGGAGTGGAATATGATGAAACTCTTGGAGATAAAGTCACAATTGCCGATGATGTTGACGTTGATGTTTCATTATCTCGACTCTGTGTTAAATTTTGACTCCGATTCACGAAATCTCTAAACTCTCGACTTCTCAGATCAATAGAAGCAATACCATCAGAATCTTCCAAAAATAGATCCTCTATGTCTCTGTCTAGCTCGGGTAGCGGTTGTGGCCCCGGAGAAGGTGGCTCTTCAATTATGGGTTCACAATTTTGGACTTTTGCGGGCAATCCAGAAAATGATTTATTCACATGGGAAAGGACCAAAGATGATCCCTTGGGTTCTTGAAAAGAACTTTTTAGTTTTGGAGAAACCTTTTTACTGCCTTGTTGCTTTAACCACGTCAAAGAAGGAATCGAACTGCATAATGATTGCAAGTGTCTTTGACATTTCAAATATTCAGAGAAGAAAAATTGTAAAAAAGTAATCTAAAGATTCATACCTTTGACGTTTACTTGCATAGTATTTACAGTCTCCCTGAAGTGGGCATGCCTCACAATGTGGATTTCTCTTAGTGCAGAAAACCTAGACAGTTTCAGGACTAGTTGTTAATAAAGCCGTGAAGTCAAAAATCACAAGATTCTCACTAAACACATATAAATAGAGTGAAGTATATATATAGAATCCCACCTTGCCAAATGTGATCAATGAATAGTGCAAGTCATACCTGAAAAATAATGGTTAAGAATTTATTTACAATTGATAAAATTATGAGTCGTGAACACCTTAAAAAGGGAGGATGGAGACTTACAATGTTCCTTGATTTAAATGGCAAAATCTTGCCCATAGATAAACTTGAATTTGGTCCATAGCCGGATAACTGACATCAAATAATACAAATTAGATCTTAAAACAATATCATGTTGTTGTTGTCATGCTGAATATTTGACTTACTTTTCAAGAAGATGAAAGTGTACAAATTCCGACAGTGGCTGCAGAGGGACCCAACCAAGGCGAATTACTATCCGACCAACATTGACGTCAACCTTATACAGCAACAATAACAATTGTCAAGTTCAAATTAAGAGAGATATAGAATAATGTGAGATTTATCATTGCCTATGACTTATTCTTACCGGGAAAGCATGATGGTAAAGTGTCAAAAGCCGCAAACATTCTACACTTTTTAAGCCGAGTCCATGTATGCTTAACAAATAAGCCCTGCAATATTCATTGAAAATGCTTTAAAACAACTTAATTTATATGGTTCAATCTGAAGTAGATATTGTTTCTATACTAGTTGTTGGCTTACTTTGCTTTCTCAGGTGGAACGTCTCTTAACCATTCAAGATCAATGCTTCCATGATCCTCCACAATCCGGTCCAAAAAATTCTACATAGAAGAAACAGTTATTTGCATGTTTGATATTTATATTTTCTTCTCACAATGGAGACCAGTCAAATACCTTGATTTTTATAGCCAATATATTATGTTGGCCCCTCAACTCAATAGTTTTTGCAAGGTCATTAACATCAGCTTTTCTCACTGCATTCCAATCAACACCATCCATTGTTTCCACGCATCTTGGCTTTTGTCTTGAATAAGTTGTTCGTAAATCATCCCAGATCTTGGTATCTTCCATGTCTTTTTTCTCCTTATCCTGCTTCTACATGTAACAAAATGTCATCAATAAAAATAAATAAAAACCTATATAGCATGACAGAAAAACTAACAATGACTTGGAGGAAAAGAAATACTCACAGTGTTTGAGCTTTCAGGCAAATCACTGTGTTGCTTAGGTGTACCAGGACTATCAATTTGCTCCATAGATTGATTTGAATCCTGGCTACTTGCAGCAAGTAGTTGCTTAGGTGTACCAGGACCATCAACTTGCTCCATTGATTGATTTAAATCATGGCTTAGATTTGAATCTTGTCTACTTGCAATCTTAGGTGTAGGGATATCAATATGCTCCGTTGGTTGATTTGATCCTTGGCTACTTGCAATCTCCGTTTCTTCGGTATCATTTTGTTGATGATTGTATTCGATACAGAGTTGTGCATTCTCTCTTGGTGGTTTTGCAGGATAGCGAGCCGCCACAGACATGTATGCAGAGCTGCACCAACATATTATTAAAGACAAGTTCATAACACATCAAGGATTTTATTTGAGAAGAGCACCTGCTATCGGATCAGCCATTTAAAATTTTGCTAGAAGTTAAAGAGTTAAATTAATTTACCTTGAGAGACTGTCTGAAACATTCTGAGTGAGGAAAACCCCAACTACTGAGTCAACAACCGAGCCTTTCCATCGCGTGAATCTTCTATCACCTGTATATTTCCTTTGTAAGGACGAGTGAGCACTGTTACACTAATTTAGCTGAAGGATAGAACAAAGGAATTACCGAGGAATTCCCGTATTACAATGGTGAAGATCTCAACTTTTCTAAAAAGAGCATCTCTTTGTTCTTTCCACCATTTACTTCTTGCCTCATCAGCTTCTTTTACTGGATCAGTACCATCCTCGTTCCTATCCTGCAACAGATTCCATATTTGCATCGTCTCCTCGTCAAGTTTGACCTCCATTTGTGTCAACTTGTGGAGAGCAAACAGATCAGGATGGATTTCTAAAGCCTTCATGGTTTCTGTGACATAATCCACCATTTCTTCCAAGGGAGTATTCTTACCTGACGGTTGTTTTTTTAAATAGTTAGCTTTTGAGGAAATAACATATGTAATTTTGGAAAGAATAATACATCAATTATAATTAGTAGTTACCCCAACTAGGCACTTTGACTTTCTTCTTATTCTTCCTTTCCTTGGTTACCTTCAATGTTACCTTAGTTGCCTTTGGCTTCTCATTTACTGTTACCTTAGTTGCCTTTGGCTTCTTACTTAGTGTTACCTTAGTTGGCTTTGCCTCCTTATTTACAGAATTGGTTTGCTTCTTTTTCCCCTTGGTTACATTTTCGTTGTCCACTATCACAGATTGATCCAGCCCTGAAACTAAAGTAAAACTTCAATCAGATAAACACAACAATATAAGCAGTTAAGCACCCAGATACAGTCCTTACAGAATAACATGGAAAAGGTCAAAATTGGACATTTTGTTGTCTGACTTGCTGATAAGTATAACATACATAAGCAACTTACCAGGGAGGTCACTTTGCTGTTGCTGCAGAGCTGCTGCTTTCTTTTGTGCCACCTCCCTCCATAACCTATTCTTCCTTCCCCACTTTCTCCTCTTAACAGTGGGAATAAAACTATTACTCAACACCATAGTGCAATTGAAGAAGTTCAATATATCCTCTTTACTTATCACCATAGGCAAAAGTCTTCTCCTATTAGCCTTAGCTATTCGACTTATTCGACGACCCTTTGTTCTTATCCTCTTACACTCTTTGGGAAATGCCGGTTTCACTTTTTCATTACGGCACAAACAACACTGACACCTCAGTTGCAACGATGCTCGACATGTTGGCAGCGAAGAGGTTGATTCAGTGCCTTTATCCGGAGCATTAATCTCAGGTACCAAATTTGTAGAATCTGAAACTTCAAGGTTGCAGTCAAGATTGAAGTCGAGCACACGCTTTGCTGGCTCATTCAACAACTGTTTTTTTCTCGAGTATGTGCTTATGATTGCTGGCTTCTCTATAGGCAACGATATTTCCACTGAAACATCGCAGACAGTGCTGCTAGACTCTTCTGGTATTTGGACTGGAAGAATATCGGTGCTGATAGCCTCTTCTAGTAATACAATGGACTTGTTATCCAACTTTCGTTTTGTGTACTTCCTTTTCGTTGATGGCGGATTCAAGGGTATAACTTTCTTGGGTTTTGGAGGTTTAGGAGTTTTAGGCTTTGGGGTTTTTGGCTTGCTTTCGAATTCGAGATTCAGCAGTATCCTTCCTCTAGGACCTCTTTTCTTCCTTTCCTTCTTCTTCAATTCTTCTTTGTGTTCGCCAATGTCTTCCTTGCCTGTGTATATCAAACACAGTAAAATCGTTTATTCAGCGTTTCTGGAAAAACTGTGTTTTTAACGTTTTAGTTAATGAACTGAAAATTATTGTGGGGTTGTTTGTTTGAAGTTTATAATCTCTCCCTCTCCCAAACATCAAACTTGATAATCACTCAACCGCATTCCTCGTATTCAACTTGATTCTTGATACCAAACAGCGCAGCATTGAATTTAGTTTTTCTCATTATGTCATCCAATTTCTCGTTCCAACCCTACAATAGTACGAAACGGGTCCTTAGTTGTTAATTCTTGCATACATTCACACATACAAAAGCAAAAAACCAGAATCATGAGTTGGGTTAGTTGTGAAAAATAGTCTAAACAGAAGAAATCAACTTGATAGGGGCACTCGAACAGGAGCAAGTCTCATAAATTTAGGAGAAAGTATAGTCTAGGTTTCTAGGGTACAATTGAATTGAAGGTGGAGACTTTTACCTTCAACTTGCTGCTGCTGCTGCATTGTGTCAATTGGGATTTGGGGAGGCGGAGACTGATCAGAAGAAACCGCCGGTGCCGGTGCCGGTGCCGGCGTCGGCATGGGAGTCGCAGGAGCAAAATTGAACATAGAGCTCATGATTGAATCGGTTGGAAAGACGGCCGACTGAATTGAAATTTTTGGGATTATGCTTTTGGCGAACCTATTGCTCTTAAGGTCTTGCTTTTCTCTGGTTTTTCTCTAACGACTGTTTTTGATTTACTACTCCGTCAATTTAAAATTACTAGATTTAGATACTACTTTTTAGAATAAAATAAGTATATAATTCAGAGAAAATATATCTTTTATTACAAAAAGAATTCTGTTATCTTGGAAATCAAATGATAAAATTTTGGAATATAAACGTATTTTATCCTTTTCAATTAAGAGTAATAAACAAATATACTCTCTTACTGATGTATTCCATAGTATTTTGACACTATTTATGGAATTGTTGAATTGAATAGTCTTGTTTAATTCATTTCAATAAGTATTTTAACAATATTAAAAGTATGATAAGTATGATAAGACTGTCTGAATATATACATCGATATTACATATAACATTTAAATTTTAATGTGATAACTAAGATCGATTTATCTAACTTAAGTTATTTTAAATTTTTTTAGAGTGCTTGTTTTCTTAGCATTTTTATTTTTATTTTAATGATTTAATGTGTTTTTTTTGCAATTCTCTTAAAATCTTAATTTTTGTATAACAAATAAAATAAATTTACCGATAAAACACATTTTCTCGTTATTATAAAACACATAAATTTGAATCATAAGATTAATTTTGTATGAATTACGTTTAACCAACTCTCATTCCTTATATAATATACTAATCCACTATTTATATTATTATTTTTAATTCAAATCATTCTATCTTTTCAAAAAGAAATTTAACTACTCCGTATTGTACCAGTTTTGGGGTATTTTTGGGTAAATACCCCAAAACTGTAATGTTTTTTAAGTTTTTGCATCACTTTTTTAAGTTATATGAAAATACCTCTTTGCTGACGTGACAATTATAACAGAGTTGTCAACAAAAATTTTAATAGAGCTGTCAACAAAAAATTTAACAGAGTTGTCAACAAAAATTTTAACAGAGCTGTCAACAAGAATAATAAGTTGTCAATACCAATAATAACCCTTTGCTGAAGTGGAAATTATAACAGAGTTGTCAACAAAAAATTTAACAGAGTTGTCAACAAAAATTTTAACAGAGCTGTCAACAAGAATAATAAGTTGTCAACACGACTAAATAAATTGTCAACCCAACTAAATAAATTGTTAACACGACTAATAAACGGTCAACAACATACAACACGAGTAATATTACAAAATTGTCAACATTGTCAACACTTTACAAAACTTGTCAACACCACTAAATTACATTGTCAAAAAAATAATTGTCAACACATTAATATTTTTTACACACTAAAACAAACTGCATTGTCCCTGCATAATCCTTGTCAACACTGTCAAATTTTACACACATTAACTTGTCAACACTGCCAATTTTTTTTTGTCAACAATCCCTGCATAATAATCAAATCCTTGTTTTTAACCCAAAGACATGGAAATCAAAACTCTACTAGAGCCTAATTCATTGAATTAGTAACACAAACACAAGATAGTAAATGAAATAACACAGTCATAAAATTTCCAGTCCACGTTCAGATTGTTCCACCGCCCTCGATGTTTTGAGTTAGTCAGTTTATATCATATTATGCTCCTTTCAAACTTTCATTTTCTGGCTACTAAAAGATCTCCAAGAAAGAGCATTACATCATATAGACTACCTAACTCTGATCTTACAGATGGTCTTTCACTATTCTTACCTATTGTATAGAATATATATAAACATACAGGGATCACCAAACCAACTTTGCTATCCTCTTACAAGATGTTACTCTTCTTTTCTTTTTTTCATAAATGTATCATTTATAAAGAGTAATCTTTTAGAAACATTTTCCTCGAAGATCCAACATTTATACTCCTTCCGTTAAAAATTACTTGTCCTGAAGTCCAAATCATTTGTTAAAAATTACTTGTCTTTTAACATAATTTTACACCTTTTTTTCCAAATTTACCCTAGTGTTGTTGATTCTTTCATTTATTCTCTCACTATTCTTTACTTTATTCTTTATGCCATTACTTAAACTATGAAGGATATACTTGTTTAAAATTTTGATAAATAAATTCTCCCTAAGGACAAGTATTTCTTAACGGAGGGAGTAGCATCCAGTCAATCATACAGAATAAGATATACACATCCATAAACTAGGAATTACGAAACCAATCAATGTACATACAAGAAAGAAAATTTATACACAAACTTGCCTCTGCAACTTGTGATAGTTTAATGTACACACTGAGCAAAGGTGCCTTTAATTATATTGCCTTAATGTACACATCAGCAAACTATCAACACATCAGCAAACATCAGCAAACTATCTAAATTTGCACAAATGTTAACCATCACATTATCAATTCTACAAGTCTAATCGATATATATATATATATGGTTACTTAGACTACGTTGTTGACAGATCCAAAAGAATGTTAAAGTACTTACCTAGGCTCGGTTTGAGGATAAAAGTTTGTGAGCTTTTCTTTGCACAACCATTTCTCCTGCCATCACGTTCGTATCCAGTAGGACAACTGCAATGAAAACTTCCTTTTGTATTTTGACACGCCATCGAACAGCTGCTAAGAATCGGATCTGCACATTCATCTGCATCAAAGCAACCAAGAGAAAGAGCTGGTGTTTGAAATGTGTTGCTGGAAATGAAAATCAGCACAAATGTCAACATTATCTTAACACAAATCAGCACAAATGTATAATTTGTTGAATCCAAAATTGCATCCAGAGTTGACAAAGCAGGCGACACAACAAACAATTCACAGAAACTCCATCACAATCTCACCCGTGGACTCCGAATTGATAATCAGCGGAGCCTTGGACTCCAAAATCTTGGCATCAGCAAACGACATATTACCAAAAGAATCAACTATCAACAACTCTTGTAGAATGGCTGGATCGATGACGGCGAACGGGGGCGGATTCGGCGACGGAGGAGGAAGAGAGAGGACGGAATCGTCGGCGGGATGGAGTATGCCGCAGGGCGAGGGGAAATGACGCGATTGAGTGTGTGGGGTGGGGAGGATTAGGGTATAAACTAAGAATTTAATAGGACGATTGTATAAACTTAGATTTTAGTGGATAAAGGTGTATAAACTTCATTGGGGCTACCATTACGAAGGGGAAAAAATCTTTGAAATGCCCACCATCGTTTTCATAGAGGCTGATTGTGATAACTTAGAATTTGTTCTCCAGCAAGAATATAAATATGACATGGTCCATAAAGTTGGGGCTCTTTTGGGCCTTGGAAACTATAGGCAATCCATTGGCCCATATCCGGCGACTCATAATTATAAGTTCAGGTTCATGCAAGTTGAAAACAATACATACCTTACGCTGCCAACTAATGAAAACAAAATAACTCATCTTTGTAATAGACTACAGACATCACTGCTAATACAATTGTTCTATAGACTAGGGATGGCCAGACCGGACCGGGACCGCCGGTTCGAACCGGAACCGGACCGGAACCGGTTTGGTCACGGTCCGGTTCAGGTTCACGAAATTTAAAATAAAAAATCGGCGGTTTTTTATTTTTTTAAAAAAAATATTTTAACCGGCGGTTCCGGTTAACCGCCGGTTTTGTAAAAAATAAAATAAAATAAAGAACCGCCGGTTAACCGGGAAAACCGGTTAACCGTCGGTTCCAACGGCTAGAAAACTAGCCGTTTGCCGGTTAACCGGCAGAACCGCCGGTCCTAACGGCTATTTAGCCAAAATAGCCGTTAGGAAATTAAAAAAAAAATAAAAAATTAAATAGCCGTTAGGAAATTAAAAAAAAAATAAAAAATTAATTTTTTTATATTAAAATAACCCATATCAAACCCCTATAAATATCATATCATACAATCTTCAAATCACACATCCAACAACAACAATCTCTCTTCTCTTTCTCAAATCTCAATCTTATAATCTCTCAAATTTCATCAACAATCTCTCTTAATCTCTTCCTTTTAATTAGCTTTTGTCTTTCAATATTTTATTGCTTTTACATTTTTAATCACATTATTATATTGTTCTAAGTTTTATTGTTTTATTGTTTTAATTGTTTTAATTGCTTTTAATCATATTATTTAATTGTTCTTAATCATATTATGGCGGAACATTTTGACACCCAAGAAGAGAGTGATAATGTCACTTCTTATCCATCGGTTCCCACTCCCACCTCCCAAGTTAGGTCTAGTAGGGGTAGGACCGCTAGGCCTCAAGGGCAAGCTAGCGGTTCGAGGCCGGCTAGGGGTAGGGGGGGCCCCGGGGGGGAGGTCCGGGTCCTCCGGGAACCAATCCCGGAAACTAACATCTCCTATTTTTGTAAAGTGGTTTACTAAATTAGAACCCGGTCTCGAGGAACTCGAGGCCGAGGATTATGATCCCGATCTAATTATTGTTTCTTGTAACTTTTGCGAGGCGACATTCCAATGGAAGAAAAGTGGAGGATATGGAACCCTTCAACGACACATGGAGCACAAACACGTCGCCGAGATGGGAATGCTAGGGGGACAAACACAAATTTCCGGCGGATTTGCATCTTCTACTAGCGGTAACCCTTTATTTCGTTTTGATCATGAAGCTAATAGTGTAGCATTAGCCGAAGCTATTTGTGTTGATCATTTAGCATTTCGATTTAGTGAAAATGTAGGATTTAATGAGTATATTAAAGATCATACACAACCCGCTTTTAAATCCGTATCTAGGAAAGTGATTAAGAAAAACGTAATTAAGGCTTATAAAAGACGCAAGGCCGAATTAGTTTCTTATTTTTCGCAAAATGATATGCATGTTTCTATTTGTAGTGATATATGGAGTGATAATACTCAAACCCATTCTTACATGGGTGTTACATGTCATTTTGTAGATCATCATTTTACAATGCAAAAACGTTTATTGGAATTTAGAGTCTTTGATGATTCACATACCGCACAAAATATTGCCATGATGATTCGTGCAATTTTAGAAGAATATAGACTACTTAATAGAGTTTTTTCAATTGGATTCGACAATGCATCTGCTAACACCGCATCTATTAGAGATTTACAAGAAATGTGTCAACCTATATTTGGTGGGAAATTTTTTCATATTCGATGTGCTTGTCATATTTTAAACTTATGTGTTCAAGATGGTTTACGTGCTATGAGTTTTCATTTTGAGCCAATTAAGAACGTTATTAAGTATATTTGGGGGCATCCTAAAGTTACAAGAGATTGGATGACCTTTTGTAAAACTAACGGGGTGCACCCAAAACGTTTTTCAAAAGATGTGGGTACCCGATGGAACTCTACTTACATATTACTATGTGAATGTATACAATATAAACAAGTTTTAACGTCTTTTGTTTCTCAAAACCTTTCTGGCTCTCCTTTCTATTTTAGCGAATCAGGTTGGGATATATGTCAAAGTATTGCAACGTTTTTAAAATGTTTTAATGATGCAACAAAAAGATTTAGTCATGTTTATACACCAAGTAATAATGTTTTTGTCTTGGAAGCTTGTAATGTTATGTGTGGTTTAAGTGAGGGAGCTAAAATTCCCGGCATTGAGGAATCCGTTGCAAGCATGAGGAGTAAGTGGTTGCTCTACTATAGATATATTCCCGATTGTTTTCTTGTTGCTTCTGTTTTAAATCCTAGACTTAAATTATCCGGTTTACACTCTCTTTTAAATGACTATTATGCATATATTTTAGCCGAAGGTGAACTAGAGGATATTTTAGGTATGGTTTCTAGAACTAGAACAAACATTGAAAGTTTATTTACTCATTTTTGTGATTCTCCGACTACTTCAAAATTACCTCCGACTTCTTCGAGCTCTACTAGCTTGGGGGCCTTTGGAGCTAAGTATTTTAGTAAAAGACCAAGAGTTACAAACACGAATGCGGAAATTGATAACTATCTTAACACCAACTTTGAGTTTGTTAGTTGTGAAACTTTAGATGTTTTGAAGTGGTTGGAGGATCATAGGAGCATGTTTCCAACGCTTGCGAAGATTACGGCTCAAGTTCTTGCCGTCCCCGCTTCAACCGTGGCGGTGGAACAAACTTTTAGTGCAGGAGGCAACACTTTAATGAGGAAGAGATCAAATTTGGCACCAGAGTCATTGGAGGCGCAATGTTGTGTTTGCGATTGGAAGAGAGCCGCAATTAGGCAACAACGTAACATTATCGAGTCATCGGAAGACGAGTGAATTGGAGATTCTACTACGATACGCACCGATTCATCCGCCGAAGATTCGACTTAGGTAACGGGTTTTGAAAAAAGGTAAAGAACTACGTGGGCTTTGATTCCTCTAACCCGAGAGGATACGTAGGCAACTTAACAAGTAAGTCACTGTTAAGTGCAAGCCCAATTTTTTTAATTTTTTTGTTCCTTCATATTTAATTTAAAAAAATTAAAAAAAATGATTATAAAAAAACGCTATTAAAAAGAATGTTTTGTCATTTTTTTAAGTTTTATAAATTTATAAAATTATTTTTTAAAAACAAAATCGCCGGTTAACCGGTTAGAACCGGTTAACCGGCGGTTTTGTTTTGTTTTTTTAATAAAAAACCGGTCCGGTTCGGGCTGAACCGGAACCGGTCCAGAACCGGACCGGACCGGAACCGGAAAAACCGGTTTTTCCCGGTTCCGGAACCGGACCGAGAGCCATCTCTACTATAGACTTCAAACTTTCCATATTGCCCTTTTTTATTGTAAGACAATGTTAATGTTTATAGTCCCCGATATAACTAGATTTGAGCACTTGATTGACTTGTATGTAACTTGATGATGCTTAGCTTGATAGGAGTTTGTTTGGCTTTAATCCTTGATGACCATACACTTGAGCAACCCTGAGTTATTCTGTGTTGGTCATGATGACCATACACTTGATTGACTTGTATGTAACTTGATGATGCTTAGCTTGATAGGAGTTTGTTTGGCTTTAATCCTTGATTGACTTGTATGTAACTTGATCATGTTGTAATATGTCATCTTGTGGTTTTGGGCCTTATTCTGTGTTGGTCCAGTAACTTGTTATTAGGCTCATCTGGCTTAATATCATTGGACACTTCTTTGGTACTTAAGCAGAAGAAGCTAGGGTTTCTGATTCATTACAACACACGCAGCTTTCAGAAAAGAGAGAAAAGAGAGAGAGAAGAGCAAGGGCGATTCGCGGCGGTTCTCACGGTGAAGAAGAGATTCTCCGGTGGCTTCCTTTAGAGATCTGTTGGTGGCGAATGATTGGAGAGCTTCCATCTCGAAGCTCGTTGTTCATCTGAGAAGGGAGATCCTTCTGTCTTGGTCTTTCTTGTTTCTGTTGTGATAGAAAACTCTTGTTAGGGCTTTGCTGATCTAGTTGCGTGCTTGTTATCTGTGCTTGAACACTTCTGAGTTTCTAGTGAAAGCTTTGGGCCGAGTCTCCCCGCTGAGGCTCCGCAGACGTAGGGGATTTCTCGAACTGTGTGAACAAGCTCCTGTGTCAACTTGCTTTACTTTGATTTCGCGATATAAGTATTGGCGTGTGCAATTCAGACCTTGTTTAGCTCGAAGCACTAGAATTACATTGTGGTATCAGACCCAGGTTCTCTGATACTCTTGATGTTCTCTGCTTCCGCTGTATTTCTGATTTTGAGCATTTGTGATCCCCTGTGATTCTTGCTCTGTTATTCAAGAATCTTCTTTAGTTCTCTAATCAGTTATTGCTTTCAAAACTGATTAGACTATTGATTTCTTGATCTGAGCCCTTTGTCTGTTTTGCTATTACAGATTCTAGGGTTTATTGATTAGCTGTTGTTACTCCTAATTCAGTGGTTTAACTGATTGCTTTGTCATCCCATGTGATTGACAATGTCTGAAGGAGCAAGGCTGAAGCCATTTGATGGCACTGGTGATTTTGCGATGTGGAAGGTTAAGATGAAAGCCATCCTGATTCGTGAGAAGTGTTGGAAGGCTGTTTTTGAAGAATGAGACATTAGCATAACCGAAGGAGAAAGAAAGGATATGCAAGATCTTGCCCATTCAGAAATAATGATTAGACTCTCTGACGACGTAGCTCGTCAGGTGGTAAGCTTTACCCAACCTAAAGCTCTATGGAATGGTTTAGAGGAAATTTTCTTTTCTAAATCACTGCCTAGTCGGATTTCTTTACTGTGCAAACTATTCACCTTTAAGATGGATTCTTCTATTACTGTCCAAGATAATTTTGACAACTTTAGAAGAATGACCCAAGATCTTAAAAGATGTGAAGATAACATTCAAGAAACTCACCAAGCTGTTTTGTTGCTAAATTCTTTGCCTGCTCAATTTGATACTCTGAAAGATGTTATTCAGTTTAGTAGAGATGAGCTGACCATAGCTAGGATCACTGAATCCATACTTCAGAAAAATGAAAGCCTTAAGGTGTTTAAGACTAAAACTGGATCTAAGTCTGAGTCTAAGTCTGAAACTAGAAATGAAGTAATGATGGCTAAAGGAAAGAATAAGCAGAAAAACAAGTTTAAAAAGAAGAGAGATAACTCTGAAAAACATGATAAAGACACTTCTCTGATGTGTGTGAGTCTGGCCAACAGTATAGTGATGAACTTCTCATGGTTGCCCCCTTATTTGATGATGCTTCCTGGATTTTAGATTCAGGATGTACTATGCATGCTACACCTAACAAAAACTACTTCATAACCTTAAAACTTTGTGATGGAGGAAAGGTCATGCTAGGTGATCACTCCTCCTTAACTATCAAAGGAATTGGAACTGTACCTCTTAGGATGTATGATGGCATGATTAGAGTCCTGTAGAATGTTAGATGGGTCCCAAATTTAAGAAGAAACTTACTGTCTGAATCTGTCTTTGATGATCTTAACTGCCATATTTTTACTTTTAATGGAATAAGAGATGTTACCAGAAATGGTAAAGTTTTTATTAGGAGCATAAAAAAGGGAGGACTTTACTATGCTATTGCTTCTCCTGAATTGAATGTCTCCACGGGAGGTATTGACAATGGTAGTTCTGATCATACAAAGATATGGCATGATAGACTAGGGCATATAGGATTTTCTGGTCTGCATCATTTGTTTGTTACTGGTTTGATTGACAAGAAACCATGTGATTTGAAGTTTTGTGAAATATGTGTGTTTGGTAAAAAACATTCTCACAACTTTAGTAAATCCAAATATGTTGCTGCTAACCCTCTGGAGTATAGTCTCTGATGTAACTAGATTTGAGCACTTGATTGACTTGTATGTAACTTGATGATGCTTAGCTTGATAGGAGTTTGTTTGGCTTTAATCCTTGATGACCATACACTTGAGCAACCCCGAGTTATCTCGGTTGGACGGCTCATGTTGTAATATGTCATTTTGTGGTTTTGGGCCTTATTCTGTGTTGGTCCAGTAACTTGCTATTAGGCCCATCTGGCTTAATATCATTGGATGCTTCTTTGGTACTTAAGCAGAAGAAGTTAGGGTTTCTGATTCATTACAACACACGTAGCTTTCAGAAAAGAGAGAAAAGAGAGAGAAGAGCAAGGGCGATTCGCGACGGTTCTCACGGTGAAGAAGAGATTCTCCGGTGGCTTCCTTTAGAGATCTGTTGGTAGCGAATGATTGGAGAGCTTCCATCTCGAAGCTCGTTGTTCATCTGAGAAGGGAGATCCTTCTGTCTTGGTCTTTCTTGTTTCTGTTGTGATAGAAAACTCTTGTTAGGGCTTTGCTGATCTGGTTGCGTGCTTGTTATCTGTACTTGAACACTTCTGAGTTTCTAGTGAAAGCTTTGGGCCGAGTCTCCCCGCTGAGGCTCCGCAGACGTAGAGGATTTCCCGAACTGCGTGAACAAGCTCCTGTGTCAACTTACTTTACTTTGATTTCGCAATATAAGTATTGGCGTGTTCAATTCGGATCTTGTTTAGCTCGAAGCACTAGAATTAGAGACAAGAAGAAGACTTGAAGCCATTACAACATACCATGTGATAGGGGATAAACAACGATGTCACATTTTGTTGCATACGGAAATTATATGAACCCCACACACAAAAATATACAATGATAATGCACATCACATGAATATGTACACAAAAAGTGTGGGTCACTTTTGTTGAAGGATAACGATTGATGAGAATGCCCGCCAAAAAACTCTACTCAAAACTCCTTTTTTGATCATATTTCGATATACGGAGACCCTTTGGGAAATATTAAGCCCTTTTCACCGACAGCTACTCTGATTGCAAAATAGACCATTCACCCGTCTCTTAATTAGAAGAATTAATCAATCAAGTAAAAGGGCGGTGACAAACAAACTGCTCAAACTTCATTAACATGTCTTCAAATCTGAGTACAATCCAATCTATCTATATAAAAAGAAAAAGAAATCCTTCCTCTAAACAAATTTAAACCCAAAAAGAAGTAAATTAAGAAGACAATAATCATAACAAAAACTTGAAACCAGAGCTCGTACACCTCTAAATTCCCTAACATGCCTTTTGCACATCTTCCTTTGCTATATGACTGCTCTTTACTTATTACGGAGTACCACACTTGTCTCCTCCTGAACATTTTTGAGGCAATTTGGACCCAAAAACTCATGACACATGACAAATCCAAGCCCAAATTTTAACATAAGTATGTTATTTTTTGGCTCGTTCGGAGGCCTATAAATTAATGTTCTTGCTTGCTTGCTGCTGTACTTGATCAAATGCTGTATATATATAAAAACAAAAAGCATGCTGCAGGATTGCTGATGAACCGTCTTCGAAAGCCTTATATGATGGTGCCCATGTACCCGAATCCTACGATGAAGTAGGTGATGCTTTGGAGGAAGAGATACAAGTAGAAGCTGTATTTCCCATTCTTTAAATCATGGACCCCAGAAATGAAGAGGAACACTCCTAGTGCAAGCTCTTGGTAGTTCATCCTGTTCAATATATATCTTTGTTACATTTCTATCCAAGAATGCATTTTTTAAAATTGTTTATTTCAAAGATATTTAATTTACCTTTCTAGAAGCTTAGATTTCGGTTTCTTGACAGTGTTGGGTTTGGAGTTTGTAGTTCCATTAGCAGATTTGTCCTTGCTTTTGACTGCATCTCCAAGTTTTTCAGTGACGACCCACTCATTGACTCTTCCTGCTTCAAGGAGACCAATAATGGTTGCCTTGGTTCTGTGGAATGACATCACATTCTCAAACAGAATCCAGTAGAATAATAGGTGAAATGACCTGCAAACATCCACATTTTGGTTATTAGCTAAACATTTATAATGAAGCGCGTCGACTTGAAACCGAAATGTATGTATGTATATACCTTGGGGTACCGACGGAGTTTAGGATTGTGATGATGGAAGGAATGTAGACAACTCCCCACATAGGAACCTCAACTTCAGGGACCCAGATTGTGAGTGGAAGAACAATACAATAGAAGAAGAATGTGACCATGTGTGCAGTAATCTTCCTCACTAAGAAGAAACTGTAAATCACATACACTTTCTTCCAGAATCTAACTTTCTGCAACCAAATCAAAATATATATATAAGTATAAAAATAACATAGCATTGCTACTAATATATGGATTGATTCTGAGATGAACCTTGTTTCTGACAATCTCCATGACCATTTTCCTGAAGAGATTGGCGGGCCCACAGGACCACCTGTGCTGTTGAAAACGGAAGGCCTTGAAAGTACTAGGCAGCTCACTTTTCACCTACACAAAGAAAGTTAACCAACCCTCATTAAATTACCGTTACTTTAAGATCACCGGTTGAATTTACTGTAGTGAAAATAAACGTACATGGAGATCACCCAAGTAGATGAATTTCCAACCGCGAAGACTGGCGCGAACTGCGAGGTCCATATCCTCTACAGTCGTTCGATCTTTCCAACCTCCAGCCTCATTAATGGCTGCAATCCTCCACACACCAGCCGTACCTAAAGGCATTAAATTTTGTGTCCCTAGTTAATAATTTAAATTCTCCTATTTTAAGGTACAGGAATTTAATAAGGAGGACGTGTATAAATGTAGTACCATTGAAACCAAAGAAGGCATGTGTAGATGATCCGACTTCTTGCTCCACTTTGAAATGGTAATCCAGTGACATCTCTTGCATTCTTGTCATCAAGCACTCGTCCGCATTCACTGTTCAAAGACCCAAGTCCATGTCAAATTATTACAGTACAAAAATACCACCAATAATTAAAAAATACTACGGAGTAATAAAGTTCTGAAGTACAGTGATTAATTTATTAAAAAAAGTATTTGGCTAATTTTAGGGAGGCAAAGTGTCGGCCGAAGAAGGAGTGGGACCCACTTCAGTCTAATTAAGCTGCTAGCGAATGCAGCAGCACGTGATGAGCGGTGCAGCCAACTCCTTTCTGACACAAATACCCCTTCCATTTCCAATATATTACCTCACCCCCACATGCCCTCTATCCTTACTTTCCGGTTCTATTTGTCTTGATACATGGAGATCAAATAAAACGGTAAAAACAAAAAGACAAACATACCCCCATAACCCCCAGTGTATATCCTGGACACTTGCGTCATTTCAGGGGTAGAAATCTTTAGAGTAACGGAAAAGAAAGCTACCCTATTAATTCACTTTACTAAACAATCATTAGATCTAATCTACCGTAAGAGGCTTAAGCTTAAGCGATTTCTTGGGGTCAGATTACTACAAAAATTTCTAGATCACGATCTCAATCAATTACGTGTCGTGGGCCCCTGAGAGTTGGGCCAGCGTGATTGGTGGCGTTTGTGTGTTCTAGTGAAAGTGGGCCCAATTATGTCTCTCCTTCACAAAATGTAACAAACTCTTACTACTTCACTTGTGACCACCGACACTTTCCTAACCACACATTTAAGCCCCATAAACATAGATAGTGATATTACACTACAAAATTAAGCATGTGATTAGCAGTGTGTTAAGTATGCTTACCAAATCTCCATCGAGCCTGAACGAGGGCAACGTTCGTATTGTGGATCAGGAACGGGATGGCTCGGTGCAAATAGTCGGGTTCAGGTCTAAAATCTGCATCGAAAATTGCTACGTATTCGCAGTGTTTGACGTAGTCGTGCTTGATTCCTTCCTTGAGCGCACCGGCTTTGTATCCGCCTCTCGTCTCTCTGATTTGGTACCTTATGTTCAGGCCCTTGCTAGCCCATCTTTGACATTCTAGCTCAATCATGTCCTGGTTGTTATAATCACAAGTTCATTCAATTTTAGCTTGTGCACATACATTTGGAAAGTCAAGTACTCCCTCCGTTAAGTGCCTCTTAGCGGTTTCCGGTTTTCGGGAAAAATTAAGGAGGTGAGAAAGAAAAAGTGAAAGGGAGAGAGATTGTGAGAATATGTGGGTTTTTTATGTAGGAGAGAGGATAAAAAATGATTAGGTGTGAAAATTGATGTAAAAAAAAAGGAGAGAGAAGGTAGTTGGGTGTGAATTTTTAGAGAAGTGATTTGATGTGGATAATAAGACGAAAGATATAAATGAAAACAGACACAACATTTTAGAACGCCGAAAAAGAAAAACAGACAATGTATTATGGGGCGGAGGGAGTACAAAACAAGGATGGTTTAAAATGGTAAAAAGGTAAAAAAATAAAAGTAAGCATAGTAAGCGTTACTTTAGAATTATGAAATCTAAACTTGTCCATCATAGGCATGATTGATAATAGTGGTGAATCTGACCCTTACAAATCCCTAGCACTACTTAAAGAAACAAATCAAGGCCCAAAGTAAAGAGTGCTTATAAATTACTCCAGTTTTAAGGTGAGATTTGGCATTAATTTAACCTTGATAACAGGATCAGTGGAGTCATCAAGCACTTGAATGACCATACGATCCGCCGGCCAAGACAGGTTGCAGGCAGCCCCAATTGAGATTTTATAAACCTACAATGTCATAAACAAATCATAATCAAAACCCCTAAAATTCACAATCAAACTTGAACCCTAAAATCAAGACTATGAGAAAAACGAACCTCTCTCTCATTAAACATGGGGATTTGGATGAGTACAGAGGGAAAATGTGAGCTACCCATCTCAACATCATCAGGAAGAGGCTCCCATTTGTATCTCTTCTCAGGCTTCTTCAAAAAGAGCTTCACAAGAGTAATGACAACCCCCATGTAAAGCCTCTCCATGAACAGCATAAGCGACATGGTCAAGCAAATGTAAACTCCAAGTCTCAACAATGGCACAATCAATGGCTGCTTAATTAGCTCCCACATCATCTGGAACTGTCCCGCTACATCTCCTCTCGCCCCCATCCATTGATCTTGCACCATCTGTGCTTGCTCTGCCATCGTCAAACACGAGATCGGATCTAGGGTTTCCGCCTCTGCAGATTCTGAATTCTAGATCTCCTGGTTTGAAATGGTGCCCAGCAATACTCCTCTGTTTAGTTTCTGCTACAATGGAAGCAGAATCCAGAAAAGCATTGGGGGCATGGAATGGAGGAAAAAAAGAGGGGCTGAAAATGAAAATGGAGGTTGGAGCAATTGATGGAGAGAGAAACAGAGATGAGCCCAGTGTTTTATAGTCGGTTGTGTGTGGTTTTGCACTCTTGAATATTTTCAATATTATTTTTGCTACTATATGTAGTTGATTTAGAATATCAATTCTCATTAATTTGGGTAAGTTTCTTTTATTATTTTAGATGTGCCTGATATCACTCTCTCTCCATCATTTAACTCATTTGTTTATTTTCCATTTAGACAGATTAACTTCCGGCTATGCATGTGAGTTAGTCATATGATCATCACTCATCAGCATTAAGTATTTTTGGGCAACAAGAGACTGTGACAAAACGAGCATATTAAATTTGTAACGTGGCAGGGTATGATTGGTTGATAATTTTACGTGATGAAACATTGCCAAACAAGTAAAGGATCCAATGCAATTAACAAAACATGATATTGTAAAAGTCTGCAATTTCGGACCCTTGAGATTGAAACCCTATGAAATGGGCAAAGTATTCTACTTTTTTCTCATTACAAAAGCAATTAAATTGTCAAATTGTTGGGGTTTAATTCTTCTTCTTTTTTAAGTAGCAGAATACATTGCGCGATTAGATGTAATTAGCGACACTAATTGATATATGATACAGTGGTTGTGTATAAAATGACAAAGAAAATTGTCGGTAGATCTTATTATATACTGTATCACTCCACTATGCCAGTATGGCCCTTGGAATTAAAGAGAATAATATGATATACTCCTATTTGCGATGATAGATGGAAACTGGAAACGGGCTTTAAGAATTGGGCCGGGTTGTGGCCGGTGGGTTACAAATGTCGGGTTAGACTTCGGGTCAAGTCAGACTCAGTTTTAACAATTTAAGCAGTAAACCAATTATTTTGTGTTGATCGGGTCTATTTATGTCAGATTTGGCTTGGATTTGAGTAAATCTAAGTACTCCTCCTCCTCCTCCTCCTCACCTTAATGTTTTTCTCATCTCCAATTTTAACACTATTTACGATTTAATATAATTTGTTAGATTATTCTCAATCTATAAGAACAAACATGGTCATGCGTGATCTTGTTTTGTTCGTCTCATTATGTACTTTAACAATATCAAAATTTTATAATTTTTAGAAATATATAATAAGAGATATTAACGACGCAAAACGTGTCTCGGCAAATGTGTCGAAATGAAATGGGAAGAACATTAAGGGACGGAGGGAGTACTCCGTATATTAGTGGGGGCATTCAGGTTCGGGTTCTAGTCCAATTCGGGTCCTTTCAACCTAGTGTTTTCGATCTAGATCAAAGATTTTACTGTTACAAATTCACCAACGATTAAGAGCTAGTCTCGTATCTCGTATCGATATTTAAACACGAGACTATTATAGTTCAGGACTATGAACTTATTTTGATGTTTATGATC
The DNA here is from genome assembly GCA_029168935.1 of Oxyria digyna. Taxonomy (NCBI): domain Eukaryota; kingdom Viridiplantae; phylum Streptophyta; class Magnoliopsida; order Caryophyllales; family Polygonaceae; genus Oxyria; species Oxyria digyna. The sequence goes on along the minus strand of JAPVLV010000011.1, from coordinate 29,751,886 downwards.
ACGAAAATCAAAGTTTATTGATCTGAAAAATGATGTTCAATATGTGTTCACATTTCACAACAATGAATATGATAAAATAGATAAATACAATCAACAGAGTCTACACTGATGTTTGTGGCACTCAGAATGAATATTCGCGACTTTGAAATATAATGTTTATAGTTAACCTTATATGTAAACCTTAGTTGTTCATAGTTAAGGTTGTTCACAATTAATGTTCACATATACTATATAATAATGCTTATAGTTCACATATAAGATAGTAATGTTTACATATGAGATAGTAATGATAACAGTTAAGGTGAGTTCGCATTTCGCACCGTAAGATATGTTTTCAACGGAAACTCCCTCTCATTTCATTGGTCAAAAGTCAAAACATTTTTTTTTTATTTTGTAATTTTCTAGTAAAAATAAATTAAATTGGGAAAAATCATATATAAAATATCACAAAAAAATTGATTAAGATTCACCCGATAAAAAAAGGATTTTTATGTGTTAATTTTTTTTAGATTTTTACCTTTTAATGTCCTACTGTGTTATGTTCACAAATATGATATGTCACATCACAAAAAAGATTGTTTGATTGATAAATAAGAAAAAAGATAAGGAAAAAAGTCATGTAATAATACTTGTTAAAATGATAAATGAGAATGAATGTAGAGCCTTGGATCAAGAGAGATCCAAGAGCCCATATGATGACACGTGGCACCCCTTGTCCCCCCTTGTCCCCACCGCCGGAGCACCGTCGGACCGCCGCCGACCACCGCTGGACCATCTTTGATGAACATCAAGTGTTCATAAATGTTCATCACAATGTTCATAAATGTTCATTTGTATATACTCTAGTGAATGTTCATCACATTATACTTAAAAGTTCACCAAATTTTGATGAACATCAAGTGTTCATAAATGTTCATCACATTATACTTAAAAGTTTTCCAACTGAATGTTCATCACATTCTACTTAAATGTTCACCAATTTTTGATGAACATCAAGTGTTCATAAATGTTCATCACAATGTTCATTTGTACATACTCTACTGAATGTTCATCACATTATACATAAAAGTTCACCAATTGAATGTTCATCTAAATGGTCATCATCTCATACTTAAATGTTCATCATCTCATACTTCAATGTTCACAAGAATTTAATAAAATGTTCATTAGCCAAAGTTCATTACAATCGACTTAAATGTTCATCACGTTGTTCATAAATGTTCATCAAAATGTTGATAAATGTTCATCATCTCTTACTTAAATGTTCATCAAACATCACTTTAATATTATTTCGAGTAGAAAAACACTTGATCTTCATCAAAAATTACCTAAATGTTCATCATCTCATACTTAAATGTTCATCAAACATCCTTAAATGTTCACAAGCATTTAATAAAATGTTCATTACTTAAAAGTTCATTACAATTAGCTTAAATGTTCATCACGTTGTTCATAAATGTTCATCAAAATGTTTATAAACGTTCATTTTGATATACTCTACTGAATGTTCATCACATTTTAATTACATGTTCACCAACAGAATGTTCATCACATTATAATTAAATGTTCATCACATTATATTTAAATGTTCACCAATTTGAATTAGACTTAAGTTTTCATTTATTTTTATACTTTAACTTTTTCATTTATTATTGGACCACCGCCGGACCTCCATCGGACCACGTCGGGCCACCGCCGGACCGTCGCCGGACCTCTACCGGACAACCACCGGGTGGTCGCCGAGAAGTCGTCGGGTGGTCGCCGGAAGGCCGCCGGACCACCACAACTACCCCACTACAAGTGGAGGTAGCTAGTTTAATCTAAGTTATTGGATGTCAAGGCATCCAATGACTTAGATTCATTCTTATTAATCTCTATAAGAGGGTTTATTATGAGATTCACACTCATTTATTAAAACTCTTCCTTTTAATATACTATAATATTTTTAGAAGCAAATTGTTAAAGTTAAAATTATCAATGTTAACTCCTAGTTTATCAAGCTCAATATTCTTAAGAAAAACTTATACATAAAAACAAAGTATGAAATAATACACACACGTTATAACTGATGCACACAGTATTTGGTGATGCACACCATCTATGGCACATGCACACAGTGTGTGCATGAGTTATAACGTCTTGTGCATCATCATCAATCCTCATCTAAGCACTCATTCTCACTGGAACCAAACCCCTAAACGAATGCTTAATTTTAAGGAGTTGAAGCGGGGTCAATTTTCTTAGACTACAAATATAGTTGGAAACAAGGTTCTTAAGTGTTCTATCTAGAAGTTTCGGATTCGACTCCTACTAGGACATGTATGGAGAGATTAATGTTTGGAGAGATCTATCACTTCGTGAACCAACAATACATCAACCCATTAAACTGGGTTAGTGAACAAAAACAAAAGTGTTTAATCCGGCCATATTTGAATCAATCTTCTTCTTTCATATTTTCTGGCGATTAAACCGGGCACACCCTTTTTACACTGGGCACCCCCCCTCGTTCGGAACGGGGTTCCGAACGAGTTATGTAATTTTTTTTATTTAAATATTCTTGTTCGGAACGGTGTTCCGAACGAGGTTATTTGTGAACCCGGTCCATGAACCGGGTTTCATTTAATACAAAAAAAAACACGATTTAAAAAATTATTCTCGTTCGGAACCCCATTCCGAACGAGAATAATTTGTTAATGACGTCATTTTTTTTAAAAAAAAAATCTTTATGATGACGTCATCATTCTCGTTCGAAATGGTATTCCGAACGAGAATAATTTTTTAAAAAAAATGCTGACGTCAGCTAGCCGTTGGACCGTAACGGCTAGCTGACGTCAGCATTGCCTATATATATTTCGTTCGGGATGCCATTCCGAACCACACTCGAATTCACTCTCTTCTCAATCTTACAAAAAAACGCTCCCTTCTAAATCTTTCAAAAAACGCTTTCTCTCATCTCGATAATGGTTGGAACTCCTCCTAATCCTTTTTTTTCTGATCCGACGGCTGCAGATGAAGAAATTTACGTAGAAAACGAATGGTGGTCGGGTTATGGTGTTCCGAATGCAAGTTACGGTGGTTCTGTTGGTAGTGATTTTTTCAACATAGACGGAGCAAGTAGTAGTACTTACAACCTCCCCACCCCCACTTTCAGTGATCTTCAAAGGCATCAACAACACATGTTCTGGGATGCAACTGTTACAGGCGGAGCAACACCTCAAGAAGAGCCGGAGCAAGCAGAGGAGGATGTCCGAGCACCACGTCGGAGACGGAACACTGAGTCGATTAGTATTTCTAAAAACCTGAAATACGCTTAATTTTGTAGAAATAGTGGAAAATGCTCAATTGTATTTCAAATGCATGCTAAAATTAGTTTATAGTGGAAAACGCTTCATTTCAATATTAACTGCAATGCATGGTAAAAAGAATTAGTTTAATGCATGTGGAAAGCGTATCAACACTTTTTAGAAAATACCAAAAAGGTTGAAAACTACTTAAAATCGCATATATGGACTTTAGTTATAATAATCGATGGTAAATTTGTATGTATTTCGTTAAAACTAGGAGGTAGTTAGAAACATCCGATCCAGAGTAGGAGAAGACAGAAATTTGGGTGATAGGCGAATCACTGCTTCTGAGAGGAGGGGGGATAGAAGATCGCGTGGTGATAGACCGCAACAGTCAGGTTCTCGGGGGTCAAGTGCTGCGGGGGTTAGGAACCCAGATGTTCCGAGTGGGTCAGGTTCTTCGCGGGGTAGATCCCGACAGACTCGGCAGTCAGGTCCTGCTCCGATGCAGTCAGAAGCTGCTGCGGCTCCTCCTCTTCCAGGACTCAACGAGGGTACTATATTGACTCGTTATGGGCAACACATTGCTCATGAGATTTGGATACATCCGAATCCCGATGAAAGTGCCCCCCGTCAGCTAAAGGCGCAGACAAGGCAGAAGTGTTTCGAGCTATGGTTGCCTAGAATTCCTACCGACCCGGAGCCAAATTCATGGTTTGCTATTGCCCAGGAGTCGGGGCTGCTTCACATCCTTAAGGGTCAATTTTGGAATGTGGACCACAACCTCCTTTCTGCATTCGTGGAAAGGTGGCACCCTGAGACGAACACATTTCATCTGAACTTTGGGGAGCTTGGAATCGGTCTCCATGACGTTTTGGAGATTCTGGAGCTGCCTATTGACGGGGGTGCTGTCACTACGCCATGGACACATTTGGGTCTAGATGCAGATTCAGCGCAGTGTGCCCAATTGTTCTCCTATTTGTTTGGCGTTGACCTGGACAACCCGTTTGACGATGAGGAGGAAGCGATGGTCAAGTTCATAGGTAGGGGGAAAGTCGGCGAGCGGGAATTCTTTTGCCACGTTGTCTCGATGATCAACTCTCGAAGATCCGATCCGGGCTCTATTGCAACAGGCTTTTTGTGGCACCTAATTCAGCAGTCTTTGTTCGTGAACAAGACCTCCAACCTGTTAGACACATGCTTCCTGCCGCTACTAGAGGATCCGAACAGGATACATGAGTACGCATGGGGTACAGGTTGTTTGGCATTGTTGTAGAGGCAGCTGGGTATAGCATCTAGGGCGAGATGCGTCCAATTTTCTGGTTGCGTAAGGCTTCTTGAGATTTGGATTTGGTTACATTTCCCGTATTTTCCTGGGAACCCAAACCTGGATGTGAGCTCCCAAGAAGCTACTGCTCGTGTGTCCCGCTATTCCACTGGACGGGCCCCGCTGAGGCAAAAAAGGACTCTACAACAGTACAGGCGCATCTTGGATGAGTATGCACCGGAAGATGTAAGTGATTCGTCTAAATGTCATTCCAATTTTTTTGTTTTCAATATTGTTATTAATTGTTATAAGCTAATTCTGTAGGTGTGTTGGATGCCGTATCCGGATTTGGACGTGGGACCGCAAGGGCGTCATAGAGTGGCCACTTATCGTGGTGGGATCCGGTGCTTTGACATTATGGAGATGTACAACCCTGGTCGGTTTTGTAGACAGTTCGGTCGCCGTCAGTCCCGGCCTTTGGATGTCCCCGAGCCAGTCGAGTATTATTGTCCGCCAAAATCAATGCGAGGTGGCCGGGAATACACTGTACGGTATGGCCCGGAATGGGATAGATGGGACCAGCGTTATCACAACCTGTGTCCGTACATCCTGTCCAGCCCCCCAGCGCTTATCCCTTGGGATGCTGAGGATGCTTACCTCGATTGGTTTGCTCAAGTCTCACATCCATAAGTGAGCCCAAACGCCCCGGCAAGACCTCGACCGCCACGTAACCCGAACCCGATCCTTACCCTCGATTTCAACCGGGTAATTCTTATATTATTTTATTTGTTGGTATTGTGTTTTCTATATGACCCATCTCCTAATTATTTGTTGGTATTGCAGCGTGTATCGACGACACTCGGTATTATGCGGACACATCGACAACAGGGGATATTATCCATGGAGAATTTGGATTCCTACATTCGGATGCTCAGTATCGACGATCCGCCTACAGCTGAGGAGGTCACTCAAACTCAACGGATGTCACAAGCAGAGTCGTCCAGGAGTGCAGAAGAGAGAGCCACACATTCTATATGGGAGCGGGCAAGGATGGGTGCGGGACAAGCCCCTCCGGAACAACAAGGAGAGCGTTATGACTGGGAAGATAACTTGGGTCACGAGTCCGAACCTTATTGGAGGATTTGAAACGTTGTATTTGTTGTTTAAGTTATAATGAATATTATTTGGTTTCCTTACGTTTTGATTTAATGTTATAAAGACGTATGAAGGTGAAATTCAACACTTTAATTATGCGTAACGAAAGTATTACAAAGTATATAAACGTGAGCATTACTAATCATCATCATCATCTTCTTCCCCACCATCTTCTTCAACGTCATCATAATCATCATCATGTTCTTCTTCCGATTCGTCTTCACCGACGTCTTCATCTTCGTCTTCACCTCTTATCTTTTCGTCTTCATCTTCGTCTTCACCTTCGTCTTCACCTTCGTCTTCACCTTCGTCTTGACCTTCGTCTTCACCTTCGACTTCACCTTCGTCTTGACCATCGTCTTCACCTTCGCTTTCTGCATCGTCTTCACCACCATCTTCAACTACATGATCGTCATCATCGTCATCTTGGGGTATCGGGTTAATATTCAAAGGCGGCATTGGTTTGCACGGTTATGACGTTAAACAAACCGGGGACATATATATAGATTAAAATCCGGGATTCACCTTCACCCGCATGGCTGCCATTTATAGACGAAAAGATAAGAGGTGTGTTTGGGAAATACCCGACCCGGTCCCACAAAGTCTCGTTCGGAATCCCATTCCGAACGAGATGATGACGTCTTTCAATTCCACTCCTTCCCACTTGATCTGCTTCCAGAAGATATCAATGTCGCTCGGCAACAATGGCGTTCCTTCTTCTACAAACACCTTAATCCTGTGTGGGCAAGGCAATCCGAGTGTTGATTCCCACCAAGGATCCTCACATGGGCCACATATCTTTCCCTCCTTTGCCTTAAGGACTTCTTTCAGTAGCATTCTCAAACACTTGTCGGAGCACTTCCTCAATATGCGCATGAAAATAGTCTTGATCCACCGAGGCCCGTCTTGTATCTCCTTCGGGCTAGTATGGTTGGACATTTCCATCTCAGCCCGTATTCGACGGTGCTGATCGACAAACATATTGTCAATGTGTTGCACTAAAGTGTCGAACCCTCCAACAGTTGAATCAAACATATGCTTCAACATCGAGTGTTGACCTTCATCCCTGACAACAACATTGTACATGTTAAACATTTTAGCCAACCGAATGTCATGATCATTCTCGTTAAAAACAAATTCAAATATCTTACCTGTTAGACGTTCTTGTGCTAAAATGGCGTATATCATCGCAATACGCAGCTATAAGTTTTTCCTTATGGGGAGTAAACCATGTGCTCTCAGCATATTGTACAAGATGACCATTCCTCCATGTTTTCCGGAAGTGATCAAGTCTCTCCTCATACTGCTTCTCTGTGTGAGACCGCATCACCCGTCGAACGCTAGCAGATGCACTTTTTTCGTCCAGGTTGTTCAATTTAGCAAATGCCTTAACATTCCGATCAACGTGGACATGACAAAGCATATGACGCACACTAGGAAATACATGGTCAACCGCCTTAATTGTTGCCAGCTCTCGATCAGACATGATGCAATCCGGTCCTTCGAGTGCACGAAACAAATACTTGACCCGTTTCAATGCCCATGCATAGTATGGGGCTGTCTCACAACAGATGAACGCTAGCGCAATACAATATGTATAGTTGGTGCAATTGAATCCAACAAACTGAAGTAACGGCCAACCATACCTATCAACGAGGGTATATTAATAATTATAATTCTATAACGGTATTTGAAGTCATAATAATGAATTTTAGTGTACCTATTAGTCTTGTACGTCGCGTCCATGATCACCACCCGAGGGAACATTCTCAACAAATGTTGACAATCTGGATGAGATATGAAAAACGTTGCCAACTTTTTCTCCCCCGTCTCCGGATTCGTCTCGTAGTGAATGTCTTTACGATAAGCTCTATGATGGAGGAAATCTAATGACCACTGGGTCACGGTTAGATTTGTCAATGCTTTCTTCCTCTCCTTTTCCCTCACAGTGTACACTTGCCTTCTTGATATTGTGGAAGTCGGATTTTCCTGAAGCAACTGTGTATAAATAACCTTCGGCATTGCCCCGGCCGCTGATGCAATCATTATTTTTCGTCTCTGCTCTCCCGTCATCCTCGAAGCAAATGCATGACCAATCAAGCTGCTGGAAAGACAGTGGTTGTGACATGCCTTTTCAACTTTTAATATCCACCTAGGCGGCTCAACAAGAGTTGCTCGTCGATAATATCCTCTTAACATAAAAGGACAATTGTACTTCCTTAACCTACTAAGGTTGCTACGCTGCGACGATGGTTCTGCTACATCTCCTTCAAGATTAATATTCTTTCGATGTTTTCTATAACTACCGGATTGCTCACAGTGCAGAAATATCCTCTTGTTGGTCATTGATGATTTCGTGGTGATAACCATACACAAGGCATAACCGACCTTCCTAACCCACTCTCTCAGAAGATCCATAGTAGGAAATCTCTCACTAGTCGTAAAATGGGCACTATAGTCGATTTTTAAATATTTTTCATCACTACAGTATCCCTATTTAAAATTACTCAAATTTCAATACTACTATACCAATAAAATAAATTCTAATGAAACGCTATAAAAAAAAGGTTTACAGGTACTTACATGGAAATATGTATCATCTACCGGCGCAGACAAATCAACCTCCTCCTCCACCGACGTCTCACTAGAAGAACACTCATGTCTTTCTTTCCAACTACCTGCCCTTGAAGAATTAGTTGAATCGCTTTCAGACGTCATTTTTTGTGCTTCTTCCGATTGGGTTTGATAATTTGGTCATACAACTCCGATTTTATAGACTCCGTCAAAATATAGCCGTTCGCATTTTCAAAAAATATAGCCGAATCTCGTTCGGAATGGGGTTCCGAACGGGTAACGACACGTCATAAATATCCGGGTAATCTCGTTCGGAACCCCATTCCGAACGAGATATGACGTCATATTAAAAAAAAAAAATTATTCCTCGTTCGGAATGGGGTTCCGAACGAGTGTCGAACCGGTTTGGCATTTATTTAATGGAAATTATTTAAATGGACCGTTCTCGTTCGGAACCCGTTCCGAACGAGAAACCAAATTAAAAAAAAAAAAAAAAATTTCCCCTCGTTCGGAACCCCAGGCGCAAAAAAGCTGCTGCCCGGTTGCAACCCGTATTTTCTTCTTTCCTTCACTTTCCTCCTTTTGAACGTGACTCGGTCGCTTTCCTTATGTTAATACTCCGTAATAAACTCGCCTCCTTTCCTGTGCTACAAACAAAAAGTCACTTAATTATCAAAACCTGCTACTTCGCCGTAAGGTGTGCGTTTGTTCTATTCATGCTCGAATTTCACTTCATCCACAGCGTAATCTGCACGGTAAAAGTTCAGCTGGTAAAAGCATTTCTACGAACTTATCACATTTTACTATTTTAGTAATCTAGTTTATACCCGTGCTTCGAAAGATCATATGACATACTCCCTAATATAACTTCGTCATCGTACTTATATTCAGGAATGTGTGTGTATCATATAAACTTGGTTTGCGGCAGAAATAAAGTAGGTAAACAGCATGCTTGTCTTTAGGAAAACAATAATTAACAGTTTCAATCAATACAAACCAATTTATTTTATATTTAGTGCGGATTTGCATAACTCAAGGCGACTTTCAAGCATGGAGTTGTGCAATTAAATTTCAATATCTTATCTAAAATGACATACCACTATACTAGTAACAATCAAATCCCTTTAATTGAGGTTAGTCAAAGGAGGGCGCATAATTTTCTTAAGAGATTTTTTTTTCTAAAGTCTCCACCTAAATCCACCATTTTAATTGTTTTCTTTCGGCTTTTATGCATTAGTGGGATTAGTTTTAATAAAACTCAGAACATGAAAGATCCTAGTCTTCTGTTAGTTATACGGAGTATCAGAGTTTGTGAAATTGTGTTTGATTGATGAGGTTTGATATCCAAAGAATATTCTTTCTCGACTTTTGATTCTCTCCTTGATTCGCTGTGTCATAATCTCATTGGTTGTACGGTTTCTTCTATATATAGGAGAAATAATTATTTTATTAAGTACCTTACCTTACAAAATTCCAATATCATTTTTTCATAGAAAAAGAGGCAACAGTCTCACATATTTTATAAATCAAGGCTATGGTGATAAAAGTGACATGCCACTGTCCACTCCCCTACAGGTCATTAGTTCGACTCATGAGAGACAACACTGAGATCTGACTTGATAAGGGAGCTCCTTCCTTGTTAAAAAAAAAGGCTGAGGGATAAAAAGCCCCTTGCATTATTTGCTAATAAACTAAAAATACAACAAATCAACTAAATTATGAAAACTAAGAGGAGCTAAGTGTCTGAACTTTCTGATTGTTTTTCTGATTTATTTGCTGTTGATTTGAGGGCCTCTGCTGAGGATTTCTCCCCTAGTTAAATAAAACACCAGTATGGGGTGCCCATATTTTGAAAAAAAAAAAAAAAAAACCCATTAATCCACTAATAATTTATGTGCATGTCTAAATGATTATATAAAAATAAATCTATTACTTTATAAGTGTATATTTCCTTAATATAAATCTAAATATTTGAGGGAAGAGATCAATTGCAGAACGAATCAAGGAAATCATGAACTAAACTAAAGTGTGACTGGAAATGTGAAGGTAAGTACATAAAGCATTAACAAAGGAGACAAAGCATAAGCAAATCATGAAACATGTCACAACCAAAGCAAATATTAATACGGAAACCTTTAGATTATACAGCTTTCTTCTCATAAATGCATTCACCTATTGCTAGGTAACATCATAATCATAATACATACTCCCTCCGTTTCACAATAATTGTCGTTTTAACTTCTAAATTTTGTTTCAATATGTTTGTCATTATAAGATTTCAAGACAATTAATTATATGTATATCATACAATTTTATATTGGAATTTGAAATTGTTGATTTTTTTCTCCGCTTCTATTGGTTGTAAAAGGAGGTGGGTAATTAATTTGAGAAAAAGTTGGATTTTTAAGACATAACCAATCATTTTCTTAATATGTGTGAATAATGCTAGAATGACAATTATTTTAAAACCGAGGGAGTATAATTTTTGGGGTGGTTGAAAAATATTCATCCATTATATTCACAAAGATATTCCCCATTATATTCATCTTGGGTTGGGCTTTGAGCTTTTGCTTGACCCACCGAAAATATCCAATATATCGAAAAAAGATAGATTAGACAATTTGCCTTTCAACAAGATAGATTTTTAACAAATCTATCAAACCTCCAAATCTATCTTTAGTTAAAAATATTTAACAAGATAATAAAAAAGATATTGACAAAAATCATTATTATATATAACTAATATTAAAAAGATATGATTGTAGGTTCAAATTAATATACTAATTAGATATATCGAAAATATTACATATATTAATTAAATTTATCTTAAAAAATTCATTTGGCTCGTGCGAGTAAAATCTAGTATATATAATTTTTGGGGGTGGTTGAAAAATATTCAACAAGATATTCATCAATATATTCATCTTTAGTTGGAATTTTGTTTGGGTCACCGAAAAAAAAGCTCAACGTTAAAGTCCGCATAAATTTTTTGTTATAATAAATGACTAAACTATATCTTTTAAAATTGTTAATTGAAAAAAATTGTTATCAAAATATTCATAAACACTATTATCATAATCATATCATAAAACAAACATTATTAGTACGGAAAGCCAAAAACGAAATTATATTTTATAAGGGTTATATAATTGAAAAAACAATTTGGGGTGGTTGAAAAATATTCACAAAAGATATTTTAAAAAGAAATTTTCACATATATTTTTCAAACAAATTTATTTTTATTAAATTAAAGATTATCTTTTAAGAAACTACATCAATCTATTTCCTAATAAAAATTTATCTTTTACTAAGTTAAAAACGAAATTATATTTTATAAGGATTATATAATTGAAAAAATATTTTTTGGGGTGGTTGAAAAATATTCACACAAGATATTTTAAAAAGAAATTTCCACATATATTTTTCAAACAAATCTATTACTATTAAATTAAAGATTATATTTTAAGAAACTACATCAATCTATTTCCTAATAAAGATTTTATCTTTTACTAAGTTAAAAACGAAATTATATTTTATAAGGATTATATAATTGAAAAAATATTTTTGAGGGTGGTTGAAAAATATTCACACAAGATATTTTAAAAAGAAATTTCCACATATATTTTTCAAACAAATCGATTACTATTAAATTAAAGATTATCTTTTAAGAAACTACATCAATTTATTTCCTAATAAAGATTTTATCTTTACTAAGTTAAAAACGAAATTATATTTTATAAGGATTATATAATTGAAAAAATATTTTTGGGGGTGGTTGAAAAATATTCACACAAGATATTTAAAAAAGAAACTTTCACTTATATTTTCCAAACAAATCTATTACTATTAAATTAAAGGGAAAGTGTCCCGTGAGAAACTTAATCCCGGTGAGAACTGAGAACGGCCCACAGCCATCGATCTGAAATGCGTTCAATGGCTGAGATCCGGCGCGTGTGAAACGCATTAATTTTATTTTTTTCCTTTTTCTCTCTTTCCTTTCTGTTACATTACTCTCGCGATCTCTTCTCCCCCAAGCTTCCAGCCCTAGCTTGCTTGCTCTCGTTCTTCCTGCCATCTTCTTAAGCCTAGCTCGCTCTTGTTCTTCCTTTCGTCTTCCTGTAATTAATCGTTCTTCCTTTCGTCTTTTTTTTCTCTCTGTTTTGTTTTCCTCAGGAATGTTTACGCTCTTTTGTTTATCCTGCAGATTTCGGGGTTTCAATCTTCAAATCTCCTTCAATTTGTCATGAATTCAGGTTGTAGGCTCTTATCCTTTTGCAATTTTGCTATCGATTGCTCTCCTCTGTTTATTTTGAAGTTTTATATGATCAAACACACTCAAATCCAAGTGAACTGGTGAACTTTTTGTTGAACTTGATGCACAACGCAATGTTATGAATCATTATGAACATTCTCAATGAACTTGATTCACATTACTACCATATTGGTGCACATTTTAGTTATATTGATGCACATTGTGCTCTATATTGATGCACATTGGTTGCTTATGTGTTACTCTCTCTAATATATGATGCACATTACTACCATATTGGTGCACATTTGCATTATAATGATGCACATGGTGTTCTATATTGATGCACATTGTGTTTTATAATGATGCACACTGTTTCAATCCTTTTAACTATTTGGTTTGTTTTCTTAACTATAGGAGATGAAGCTCGTGTTGTTATTACTGTTTCGCCAAATAATACAACCTATTACGTCCCGATCTGTAGTGATGATATCAAGCCATATGAGGGGCAGATGTTTGCAAACTATGATGCAGCTGAAGCATTTTACAAGTTTTACTCTCTTGAAGTAGGTTTTACTATGAGAAAAGCTATTGGAACAAAGGCGAAAGATGGTACTAAACTGTGGCGGTATCTTGTTTGTAATAGGCAAGGATATTTGGGTCCATACAAACCTTCTAATGGTGAAAACAATGAGCCTAAGCGAAGGAGGATGTCTAATCGTTGTGGCTGTCCTGCACATTTTATATTTCGGCAAGCAGGAAGGGAAGGATTTTGTTTGAAAATGTTTGAAAATGTTTGAAGAACGTCACAACCATCCGTTGTTACCTCTTTCGCAGAGACATTTTGCACCGGACAATAGAAAACTCACTCCTTTTCATCAAGATTTCATCATCAATTGCTTAAAAACAAATATTGGCACTAGCAAAGCGTACAAGCTGTTCAAGAATTATGTTGGTTCTTATTCAAATGTGGGTGCTACACTTGTGGACTTCAAGAATTTTCAGAGGGACTTGAATACTTACATGATTGGATGTGATGGCCAAATGCTTATTGACAATTTGTTTCGAAGAAAGGAGAGATGTGAGGCATTCTACTTTGATTATGAAGTAAATGATCAGAATCAACTTTGCAGACTTTTTTATTCAGATCCTATTTCACGCAAGAGTTTTTCTTTCTTCGGTGATGTTGTTTCAGCGGATGCGACTTATAAGTCAAACAGGTACTATTTTCATACTTTTCACTTCTATTATTATTGATGCACATGGTTAAATATTTGATGCTCATTCGTATCGAAACTGATGCACATATAGAAAATATTGGTGCACATTGAATGCAATGTTGATGCACATTCAGAACGAAACTGATGCACATATAGATCATATTGGTGCACTTTCAATGCAACTTTGATGCACATTGACACTTTTTTGTTTGATTTCTTATAGGTATGATATGGTTTTTGTTCCTTTTACTGGAGTTGATAATAACAAGAGCTCTATTACCTTTGGGTTTGGCTTATTGTTGAAAGAAGACATTAATTCTTATGTGTGGTTGTTTGAGAACTTCAAAAAGGCTATGGGGCATGAGCCATATATTTTACTAACTGATCAAGACGCCGCAGTCAAAGCAGCTATTGAGCAGGTGTTTAGCAAATAAGTTCATCGATTCTGCATGTGGCACATTATGTTTAAGGTCCCTGTTAAGGTTAAGCTTGATTCATCATTAACGGAAGACTTTAGGAGGAGATTTAACTCTATTGTGTGGAGTAATGATTTGAGGGCCCTTGAGTTTGAGGAAGCTTGGCGTTCTATTATTACTGACTTTAGGCTTGAGGAAAATGTTTGGTTGCAAACAATCTTTGATTTGCGTCAATACTGGATTCCTGCATTCTTCCAAGGTTATCATATGGGTGGTTTGCTAAGGACAACATCTAGGTCAGAAAGTCAGAATTCTTTCTTCTCCAACTTCATTGGACGATCATCGTCTTTGATTCTGTTTTTGTTGCAATTTGATAATGCAATTGATGCACAGCGTCACAATAAAAGGAAGCTTGACATGGAATCATGCACTTTAGTTCCAATATATGAGACAAAGATGCCTATTGAAGTTGAATGTGCATCAGTTTATACGCTTAATGTCTTCAAGGATGTGCAAGAAGAAATAATTGCTTCAGTATATGATTGTCGTCTGACAGATCTCAACACTCATGATGATGTTAAATATTGGCATGTGAGTGGTTGATACGTTGCACTTTGTATAGCGTAACTAGGGATTATTACATTGATTTAGGAGTATTATTATATGTGTTTCGAGTCATTGTTATGTTCTGAGATATTTATGAAGAAGTGAAGAAATGAAGACCAAAACCGAAGAAGAAGAGGATCAAAGATTGAAGAAATGAAGACGAAGACATTCTGCGGAGCAGCGGCGATCGCCACCATCACTATGGCGATCGCCATTCTACAACAGGAGCATTTCAGGAGTTCGAGAGATTATGGCGATCGCCATGGGGCGACAGAGGCTACGGCAGAGATTTATATGAAGATGGCGATCGCCAGACATCTATGGCGATCGCCACAACAAGGCCGAAGATATTCCGAACTTTCCTTATTTTGCTTTGTTTTTATTTCTTTTATTATTTTCTTATTTTCCTTATTTTAGTTTTAGGATTTATCTTTTACCATATATCTTTAGGGTTAGACTCTTTATATACCCTAGTTCTTATCATCTTTTCGATCATCTTTTCCATCAGACAATTTAGTTCTGCAACCATGAGCAGGAACTAATCTCCATTGTTTTACCTAGCGGTTGAAACCTTCAGTTATTAAGTTGTGAGATTTCTAAACTCTTGTTCTTTTCCTATGGGTTTGTATTAATTCTCTTGTTCTTCATCTATTGATTTCTATTAGTTTTGCTAGCTTGATCGCCTAGTTTGATTGATAGTTTTCTATTGCTAGACTAGGAATATACGGTGGAATTCCTTGTCATTGTAGCATTCATATCTGCATGATCTGGTAGTTGATTGCTTTTATGAAAGAGAATTGATTTCATGTTAATACTTGACGGTTGTAAGTTATTGCATGCATCCTTATAATTCCTGTGCTCTTTGCTGCTATTTCATCTAATCTTGAGAGGTTTCCCTGATTGCTGAATAGTAAGTATTATCAGGACTGGTTGGCCTGGTGATATATTAAAGATTGGAATAGGAACATTCCCTAGGATTGAATAGAACTTGAGATAAATCTATGATCAACTTGATTGACTGTTGTGTGGATACTTGCTAGGTGAAACCCCTTCTCATCATATTCTCACCCAAACTTCCTCTGCTTGTTACTGGTTACTTGTGTGTTCTTGCAATCAAAACCCCCCCTTTGGTTACTTGTTACTAGTTGATATTTCACTTGACTGCATTGATTTGGTTTTTTGATTCCCTTGTGTTCGACCTCTACTTACTTGCTATACTCTAGTTAGTGTTTAGGGTTTTCTTTGATTTGGCACTACGACTTTAGCCTCATCAAATTTGGCGTCGTTGCCGGGGAATTGAAATTTTTCTGATTCGGTGTTAACTGTGAAATTATCAACTGTTTCGTGTGAACCTTTATGTTTCAGACCCATGCTACTGATTCATCTCTTGTTTCCTTTGACCCAGAGATTGAAAGGACGTTCCTTCGGAACCAAAGAGCAGCTCTGAACCAAGATAACGAGATGGGTGATCGACATGGACCGCCATTGCCTACTATGAGGCAACTCACTGCCCCAGACTTAAACCAATAACCTTTAGCAGTGAGGTTTCCTGAGATTGAAGAAGGTGTGAATTTTGAATTAAAAGCTGGTTTAATTCATGAGCTACCACACTTCCATGGCTTAGTAGGAGAAGATCCCAACAAACACTTGGCTCAGTTCCATGCCATATGTTCTAGTATGAAGCCAAGAGGTGTCACTGAGGAACAGGTCATGCTGAGAGCTTTCGGATTTACTCTGAAAGACGCTGCGAATGATTGGCTCTATTATCAAGCTCCAGGGAGTATTGATACATGGGCTAAGATGAAAAAGGTCTTTTTAGAGAAATATTTTTCAGCTACAAAACTGAGCAACTTGAAGAAGGAGATCACGAATCTTCAACAACACTCAACTGAGAGTCTCTATGAATACTATGAGAGATTCAAGAAGCTTTGCTCAAGCTGCCCATTCCATAGTTATACTGACCAAGATCTCCTTATGTACTTATTTAGTGGCCTGATTGATGAGGATCGTCGAATGGTGAATGCATCCTGTGAAGGTAACTTTTTAAGATTGACTATACCTCAGGCTACTGAAATGTTTGAGGAATTAGGTGAGAGATCAAGGCAGTTTGGTAGCAGGCAAAGAACACAGTCAGTAAGTTCACTTGATCCCGCTAAAATTCAAAGTGATATGAATGAACTGAAAGATATGATGAAGTCTTTTATGCTGCAAAGTGGTGGTCAACAACTCCAAGAGCCGAATGCTGAGGTAAACGCTGTTGGTGGATGGCAACCAAGGCCAAGGTATGATTCTCATAATATTAATTATCAGCAACCTAGACCTCAGAATTCTATGACTGTTGAAGATATGATCAAGTCCTTAGCTCAAACTGTGATGCAACAAAATGCTAGAACGGAATCGAGTATCAAAAATCTTGAAAATCAGTTAGGACAGATTGCTCAAGCTGTGAGTAAATTAGAGGCCAGGGAACCGGTAAGAAACCCGAGAGAGAACGTCAGTGCAGTGTTCTTGAGGAGCGGAAAAACTTATGACGACTGTTCTGTGCCAAAACCGCGATCGCCAGATCTGAGTGGCGATCGCCATGAGATTACAGAGAGCAAAACAGGGTCTGCATCCCGACCGCGATCACCATAATGGAGATGGCGATCGCCATGCCATTCCAGAAGCTGAGGTGCAAAATTATCCGCGACCGCGATCGCCAGTTGTTGATGGCGATCGTCGGGAGTCCCCTGAGTACATTGACAATTATGTTTGCCCGAATTTCCCCCCTCTATTCTCTCAGAAGCCTGTTGCTCCCTTTCCTGAGGCATTGAAGGATACTCGAAGGCTGGAGAACGACAACGAAATCTTCGAAACCTTTAGTAGGTGTGAGGTAAACATTCCTTTGCTCAAACTTGTTAAGAGTATTCCTAGATTTGCTAAGTTTTTGAAAGAAGTTTGCACTATTAAAAGAAATCAAAAACTGAAAGGAAAGAAGAAAGTTGAAGTAAGTGAACAAGTTTCTGCAGTGTTTCAAAAACGCATGCCTAAGAAATGTGGTGATCCAGACATATTTAGCATTCCATGTGTGATTGGTGAAACTAAATTTGACAAAGCCATGCTAGATTTAGGTGCATCAATCAATGTTTTGCCTTACTCTTTGTATGAATCACTAGGCTTAGGACCCTTGCATAAAACAGGAACTGTTATTCAACTTGCTGATAGGTCCACTGTGTACCCGAAAGGGGTTGTTGAGGATGTCCTTGTTATGGTTGGTGATCTGATTTTTCCTGCTGATTTCTTTGTGTTAGATATGGAGCATGCTAATAATGTCACACCTATACTGTTAGGTAGACCTTTTATGAAAACTGCACAAACAAAAATTGATGTTAATAGTGGGACGCTCTCTATGGAGTTTGATGGGGATAAGGTGGAGTATAATATTTATGACATGGATCCCATTGATAAGAATTCTCTATGTGCTATTGATGTAATTAAGCCTACTTGTAAGGATGAATTGCAACCTGTTTTAGAAAATATCTTAGAACCCTAAAAAGTAGATGATGTTTTATCTACTAACATGCAGGAGTGTCAGGCTAAGCCAGAGCCTAAAGGTAAGCTCTCTCCACATCCTTTGGGCAATCGCCCTCCATTACTGACCTCGCCAGGCGAGATACCATTGATGTCTAGTGTGCAGGCACTTGACATTGAGCTTAAACAACCGTCTGATACGGTCAAGGAGGAGAAAGTGAATGAAACCACCTTCATTGCTAAAGACAAGGTGGTCAAGGTAAGTGGGACGAGATTTAAGGCGTTCCATGAGTGGTTCAAGAAAGAATTCAGACAAGAGACTGTTTTTACAAAGCCAAATGGCGTTAGTTAAATCTCTTGAGTTTCATGTCGAGCCACGACATAAAATAAGGTGTTTTTATTTATTTTTGTTCGGTTTAATTTTCTTTTTAGTTTTTCTATGGACAGGAGGAAATCACCGAAGCTTAGGGTCAGCTACAGTCAGTAGCCAATCTCGCTGTAAGTCTTCTCTCCCGTTCTAAAAAAAAAAAAAAAAAAAAAATTCCGAAAATCATTCCGAGAAAAAAATAATATATCGGATTAAAAAAAAATAGAGTGCAAAAAAAAATATGAGAGAAAAGAAAGTAAGGAGCTGTATTACATCAAGTTTGGTTTCATTAGTACTATCATTCTAGATCTACATTCGCTGGAGCTTAGCTTGTTGGTGACCATGTTCTTTGCAAGGAGTTGATTTGTTTGGGTCACCTTCTACATTGGAGGTATTCTTTCTTTTTCTTTAGATGAGCTATGCATTATTGGATTACATTTAGTGCTCATCTAGTTTCTCATTCTACCACACTTTGAGTTTTATTGGATGAAGGTCATCCGACCTTGTATGTGAGTCTTTTGTCTCCTTCCCTGGGTTCGTTTTTATGTCTTCCATTTCATTGAGGACAATGCAATGTTTAAGTATGGGGGAGGAGAATGTATTCACATGTAATTATTTGGGTGTTGGTTGTATCTGCATGAGCTTATTGAATATATATATTATATGAAAAAGCCACAAAAATTGAAAAAATGCATACAAAATCCTTGGATAGCAAGATCTATGCAATAAGAAGGTGGCTTGACCGGCATTAGGCTGAGGCAAAAATAAGTCTTGAGTGATGTGAGTATTGTGAGCCTGAAACAATTATTGAGTGGTTGGGATGAAAACCCGAAAGGGCGCCCAAGCAAGATGAGTGTTATTAAATAAATAAATAAATTGAGTGTTTTAGGACCATTATCATCTTGGCGTATGGAGATATAAGAAGGAGGCGTATAGGAGGATTCGAGTAGGCCACTTGGAGGAATAAGGTGTAGTTCTGGGTATGTGCTTATTTTATCACATTGTTCTTGATTTTTGTTGTTGTGTTTTGGAGGAGTTTATTGGTTATGTAATCACTAGGAGATATTTTGTACTTCCTGAGGCTTTGAGTATTTTATTGTATGGGTAGCTTTTCTGTAAGTTACTCGGGACGAGTAAAACTCTAAGTATGTGGGTATTTGATACGCTGCACTTTGTATAGCATAACTAGGGATTATTACATTGATTTAGGAGTATTATTATATGTGTTTCGAGTCATTGTTATGTTATGAGATATTTATGAAGAAGTGAAGAAATGAAGACCAGAACCGAAGAAGAAGAGGATCAAAGATTGAAGACATGAAGACGAAGACATTCTGCGGAGCAGCGGCGATCGCCACCATCACTATGGCGATCGCCATTCTACAACAGGAGCATTTCAGGAGTTCGAGAGATTATGGCGATCGCCATGACGCTACGGCGATCGCCATGGGGCGACAGAGGCTACGACAAAGATTTATATGAAGATGGCGATCGCCAGACATCTATGGCGATCGCCACAACAAGGCCGAAGATATTCCGGACTTTCCTTATTTTCCTTTGTTTTTATTTCTTTTATTATTTTCTTATTTTCCTTATTTTAGTTTTAGGATTTATCTTTTACCATATATCTTTAGGGTTAGACTCTTTATATACCCTAGTTCTTATCATCTTTTCGATCATCTTTTCCATCAGACAATTTAGTTCTGCAACCATGAGCAGGAACTAATCTCCATTGTTTTACCTAGCGGTTGAAACCTTCAGTTATTAAGTTGTGAGATTTCTAAACTCTTGTTCTTTTCCCATGGGTTTGTATTAATTCTCTTGTTCTTCATCTATTGATTTCTATTAGTTTTGCTAGCTTGATCGCCTAGTTTGATTGATAGTTTTCTATTGCTAGACTAGGAATATACAGTGGAATTCCTTGTCATTGTAGCATTCATATCTGCATGATCTGGTAGTTGATTGCTTTTATGAAAGAGAATTGATTTCATGTTAATACTTGACGGTTGTAAGTTATTGCATGCATCCTTATAATTCTTGTGCTCTTTGCTGCTATTTCATCTAATCTTGAGAGGTTTCCCTGATTGCTGAATAGTAAGTATTATCAGGACCGGTTGGCCTGCTGATATATTAAAGATTGGAATAGGAACATTCCCTAGGATTGAATAGAACTTGAGATAAATCTATGATCAACTTGATTGACTGTTGTGTGGATACTTGCTAGGTGAAACCCCTTCTCATCATATTCTCACCCAAACTTCCTCTGCTTGTTACTGGTTACTTGTGTGTTCTTGCAATCAACCCCCCCCCCCCCTTTGGTTACTTGTTACTAGTTGATATTTCACTTGACTGCATTGATTTGGTGTTTTGATTCCCTTGGGTTCGACCTCTACTTACTTGCTATACTCTAGTTAGTGTTTAGGGTTTTCTTTGATTTGGCACTACGACTTTAGCCTCATCAGTGGTACTATTGGCCCTGAATGTGTTGTGCGCCATAGTATAACAACTCAAGATATTAGTTGCTCTTGCAACTTGTTTATGAACATGGGTATACCATGTCGTCATATGTTCATGGTGTTTAATAATCTCATGATTAAGTTGCCTGCGAAATATATCAACCCTAGGTGGACAAAAAAATCATCTTTGAAGCCTGCTTATGAGATTGATGGGGTTGTCTTCAATGGTAGTGATGATTTGGATGATAAGAAAGTTCTGGTATTTGAGTTGCTCTCTGAAATCCATTGTTGCATTAATATGATTGATGATAACTCTGAAAAGTTGAAAGATCTTTTGAGTTTGATCAAGGAGAAGAAACAAGTGTATTCTAGAGAAGCATGTGCTAATACTGATTCACCTAGCAAGAGTAAGATGAGTAGATTTGAGACATTCCTTGGTCCTATTCCAGAGGAAATTTTTGTTCTTCCACCTCCTCAATCCAAGAACAAGGGCCGGCCAAAAGAAGGTAGGTTAAAAAGCATTTATGAGAATGTCATCGTTGGTTCATCAAAGGATAAAAGGGTTTGCAACATCTGTCAAAAGCCTGGTCACAACAAGAAGACATGCAAGTTCAAGCCAGAATCCTTACCAGTTGTTTGATTTTCAAATTTCTTTTTTTGATGCACACTATTAAGACTTTTGATGCACATCCTTCAGATAATTGGTGCACATTGTTTAGAATTTTAATGAACATTTGTTATGCATTTCCTGACGCACATTGTTTAGCACTCCAATGCGTATTGTGAAGATTTTCGAAGCACATTGTTAAGTTTTGATGCACATTTGTTAGGCGTTTTGATGCACATTTGTTAGGCGTTTTGATGCACATTGTTAGCGTTTGATGCACATTGTTAGGCATTTTGATGCACATTGTTAAGCAATTTGATGCACATTGTGAAGCAATTTGTTGCACCCTGTTAACAATTTGTTGCACTGTCTAAGTGTCAAAGTGCCCCAAGCACACAAAACGATTCAAACTGTCTAAGTGACACAAAACAAGCACACATCTTACAAATTAGTACTTCAATTTTGAAAGAACATCTTTCCCCACTAGGTTGTACTTGTTGTCAATCATTTCTTTCAAGTACCTAATGCGGATTGTTTGCATTTGTTTCTCATCCCCCTGAATCAGATCACTTTCCCAGTTTGTCATTCCAGCTCCAAAATAAGTCTCCATGTGCCGCATAGCATAAATACCACAATCTACTTTGTTTTTGGTGTCTCGCCATGGCATCGCTATTCTTTGAGCTGGCATCTTCCTCTGGTTTCGAACTATTGATGCTTTTCCCACTAAACCATGGCTTTCTAAGTAGCTTGCAAAATATTCCCTCTGATCAAATGATGAAAATTGATTTAGTAAACTGATGCACATTCAGTATAAAACTAATGCACATTCAGAAGTAAATTGATGCACATTCATTTGTAAATACTTACCAATTTCCCGGGAATATTGCCATACTTGTTCTTCATGCTCATATTCTTGGACGAGTTGTCCAGGATGTCATATCTGGCTTTTGTGAGATTGATAGCGATGACATAGAAGTGTTCTGACTGATAAATGGGGAAGACAAACTGCACAAAAGAACAAAAAAATTATATATCAACAAACTGATGCACATTCACACCAAAACTGGTGCACTTATATTATAAAAATGATGCACAATTAACAGCAAAATCTTACCAGTTGTATATCATCCACCTTCTTGTTGTGCAGCTTCTTTATGCCTTTATCCATACTTTCATTGAACCATGATTGACCATTTTTAATTTCCACAGAGTCCATGAGAGGATAAGTCTAGCAAAAAAGAGTTTAAAGATTTATTCAGAAATGCATTTTCTATAATATTTAGTACTATTGTGGAGAACAACAAGAAGATATTCTTACCGTAGTATTCAAGTCGGGGAAATATCGTAGTGGTTTATCATCACTCTTGATCATTTCTTTGTGGTTTAGCAATCTTACCCACCAGTCCATCACATCTTCTTCCATATATGAGTTAAATTTCATGCATTTGAACCGTCTCTTGGTAAGTTGCACTTCTTCTGTTTTTACCACAATACATTCTGGTTCTGTTCCATCTACAACAATCCAATTGAACAGTTTGCTCTCAATTGTTGATGGTCTCTCCATTATATTTACCTTCCTCTCCTTGTATGGTGATTTAAGGGCATATGTGACTGTTTGGCTTCTTTTTGATTTCCCTGCATCAACATCCTTAATTACTTCCTTTCCGACAACCTTTGCAACCTCTTTCAGAACTTCCTTTGCAACTTCCTTTCCAGCATCCTTTATGACATCCTTTTCAACTTCTTTCCCAACTTCCTTTCCAGCATCCACATGCGGTGGTTCCTTGGGATCAATTGGCATTGATATCGTTTCCGACATCTTTTCAGGAAGTGCTTCCTATTCAACAATAAAATTATATATCAACAAACTGATGCACATTCATACCAAAACTGGTGCACATATATTATAATATTGATGCACATTTAACACCAAACCGGTGCACATTTTCAATAAATTGATGCACATTTCTTACCTTTCCAATATCAATCTCAGGTTCCTTTGAAATTACCTTCTCCATCTCTTCCCCCCTCTCTGTTTGTTGTGGTGGTTCCTTGCTATCAATAGTCGGCATTGTTTATGACATCTTCTCAGGCAGTGGTTCCTATTCAACAAATAAAATATTTTATCAACAAACTGATGCACATTTAGATAAGATTGATGCACATATAGAATTAAAGTTATGCACATTAATCTGAGGCAGTGGTTCCTTCTCATGT
Source organism: Oxyria digyna (assembly GCA_029168935.1). Lineage (NCBI taxonomy): Eukaryota > Viridiplantae > Streptophyta > Magnoliopsida > Caryophyllales > Polygonaceae > Oxyria > Oxyria digyna. Next base: position 29,727,958 of record JAPVLV010000011.1, on the reverse strand, counting down.
TCCACATTAATCTGAGGCAGTGCTTCCTTCTCATGTTCCTTTGAAATTTCTTTCTCTGTCAAGTCCTCCCCACATTCTTGTGCCATTTGTTGCACTTGTTCTACAATAGATGCAACAATTCTTTGCTGAACACATAGCAAATATGATGATCATTTATTAGAAATCTGATGTACATTTAGAGGAAAAAAGAGAGAGAACATTTTAGAATACCTGCACATCTATATCTGTTGATGGCTGCTTTTCCAACTCAGCATCAACAATGGTAGAAGGTTCAGATTCCATTTCATTGTTTGACCTCATTACTACTTCTCTAGGAATCTGTAAAAAAAAGCAGAATATTTTTAAATGTTAATTAGTATTAATTTGATGCACATTAATAACAGAAGTGATGCACATTCAGAGTAATATTGATGCACAAAAGTTTTAAGTCCATTACCCTGAACGAAGTGCGTTTATAAAACTTTGAGCCTATATCATGCACAGGAATATGAGGGATCTGTCTTGGTGGAGTACCATTAATCCCCAAACTGAATGAAGGAATGTCTTCTCGATTATTGTCTTCTCGATTATAAACCTCTGTTGCCTTTATTGTCTTCTCGATTTCTTCTAGGCACTTTGAAGCTTCATCCCAAAACATTTCTTCATTCAAGGTTGGATTAACCTCCACTTCCTCTTGTGACTCCTCCTCTGATAGAGAGACCTTGACTTTCAACATTTTGTCTATTGCTTCGTTGACCTTCTTGAACAGATTGTTCTTGGCCAAACATTCTGGAGCCTTAGACACTCTCTCAACATATCTCCTGATTTCAAGAGCAAGTTTTTGGATGCTCTTAATGTGGTCTTCTAACTCTTTCTATTTCATGAAATTGATGCACATTTAGAATAAATTTAATGCACATTCAAATTAAAACTGATGCACAATAAAAAAGGCTTACCAAAAATGTAGCATCATTATCTTCTTTACTGGCATTGTCTTCTTCTCTCTTACTCTCTTCCTTTCTCTCAGATTCTTCTATCTTCTCATTTGATTCTCTCAACAGTGTTTGCTCCTTGAAGTCCAGAGCTATCCTGACATAACCTTTTCCAAAACTTCCAATTTTAATTTCCTCAATCTCCCTCTTTCTCAACATTTCAGAATTCCAGTTGGTAATGACTGGAACGTGCCTATCAATCTCTTGAGTTCGCAGTGCAACCCGATCAACATATATCATCTGTAAATGAAAAAAAATAACACTATTAATTTTGATGCACATTCATAATCAAAGTGTTGCACATTTAGAACAAAACTGATGCACATATAGTGTAATATTGATGCACATTGTTTAAAGAAATTGATGCACATTTATATTGAACTTGATGCACATTCATATTGAAACTGATGCACATTATTTAAAGAAATTGATGCACATTTATATTGATCTTGATGCACATTCATATCGAAACTGATGCACATATAGTGTAATATTGATGCACATATAGAGTAATATTCATGCACATACCAGTAGAAGCAATATTGGCCCTCTGAAATTCCCACTATTAGTTTTATCCCATGCCTCTTTTGCGTTGACTAGCACATCAATCATAAGAGCTGACCAGTCATACTGATGAATACTACTAGTGTTCTCACCTAAATGTTCATCATCTCATACTTAAATGTTCACAAGAATTTAATAAAATGTTCATTAGCCAAAGTTCATTACAATCGACTTTAATGTTCATCACGTTGTTCATAAATGTTCATCAAAATGTTGATAAATGTTCATCATTTCTTACTTAAATGTTCATCAAACATCACTTTAATATAATTTCGAGTAGAAAAACACTTGATCTTCATCAAAAATTACCTAAATGTTCATCATCTCATACTTAAATGTTCATCAAACATCCTTAAATGTTCACAAGCATTTAATAAAATGTTCATTACTCAAAATTCATTACAATTAGCTTAAATGTTCATCAAAATGTTTATAAACGTTCATTTTGATATACTCTACTGAATGTTCATCACATTTTAGTTACATGTTCACCAACAGAATGTTCATCACATTTAATTAAATGTTCATCACATTATATTTAAATGTTCACCAATTTGAATTAGACTTAAATTTTTATTTATTTTTATACTTTAACTTTTTCATTTAATATTAGACCACCGCCGGACCGCCGCCGGACCTCTACCGGACAACCACCGGGTGGTCCCCGCGAAGTCGTCGGGTGGTCGCCGGAAGGCCGCCAGACCACCATAACTATCCCCACTACAAGTGGAGGTAACTAGTTTAATCTAAAGTCATTGGATGTCAAGGCATCCAATGACTTAGATTCATTCTTATTTATCTCTAAGAGAGGGTTTATTATGGGATTCTCACCCTTATATAATTGAAAAATTATTTTGGGGGGTGGTTGAAAAATATTCACACAAGATATTTTCAAAAGAAATTTTCACATATATTTTTCAAACAAATCTATTACTATTAAATTAAAGATTATCTTTTAAGAAACTACATCACTCTATTTCCTAATAAGTATTTTATCTTTTACTAAGTTTAAAACAAAATTATATTTTATAAGGATTATATAATTGAAAAATTATTTTGAGGGTGGTTGAAAAATATTCACACAAGATATTTTAAAAAGAAATTTCCATATATATTTTTCAAACAAATCTATTACTATTAAATTAAAGATTATCTTTTAAGAAACTACATCAATCTATTTCCTAATAAAAAAATTATCTTTTACTAAGTTAAAAACGAAATAATATTTTATAAGGATTATATAATTAAAAAAATATTTTTGGGGGTGGTTGAAAAATATTCACACAAGATATTTTAAAAAAAAAATTCACATACATTTTTCAAACAAATCTATTACTATTAAAGATTATATTTTAAGAAACTACATCAATCTATTTCCTAATAATGATTTTATTTTTATTAAGTTAAAAACGAAATTATATTTATAAGGATAATATAATTGAAAAAATATTTTTGGGGGAGGTTGAAAAATATTCATACAAGATATTTTAAAAAGAAATTTTCACATATATTTTTCAAATAAATCTATTACTATTAAATTAAATATTATCTTTTAAGAAACTACATCAATCTATTTCTTAATAAAGATTTTATCTTTTAGTAAGTTAAAAATGAAATTATATTTTATAAGGATTATATAATTGAAAAAATATTTTTCGGGTGGTTGAAAAATATTCACACAAGATAATCACAAAGATATTCATTAGTATATTCATTTTGGATTGGGTTTTGCTTGACCCATAAAAAAAAAGGTTCAATCAAAAATAAAATATTGCATTTTATAATGGAAAATATTAAAACTAAAGGATATAAAAAAATAACAATAAATCAAATTAAGAAAAATGATATTTTGTCAGCATGATAAATCAGATTTTAATAGAGATAAAAAAAAATTTAAGGCTCGTATAATTGAAATAAACAATTTTTCACAAATTATTTTACTAAATAAAATAATTTTAATTTTTTAAGGGTCATATAATTGGAAATCATATCACATATATACATAAATAAAATTTCTGTAGATAAAATGTATTATAAACAAAATACGCCAACATAAATCATATCAACTTATTAAAATTACGAATTAAGACAGAAAAAATGATTTATAAAATGTATAAGTAACATGTTTTCTGAAAAACACTTTTTAAATTTTAACCTATTGAGTTTTCGGTCACATTTTTTCACCTCTTTTTTGATAAAGGGAAATTAGATTTGGCAAACGGGTCAAACGTGTCGGGTTTGGGTTCGGATGGAAAACGGGTTTGGGTTAATCAGGTAGACCATTGGTCGAGTTCGGGTCGGGTCAACCCAGTGGGTTTCAAATGTTCGATATTTTTATTGTAATAAAGAAAATAAAATTTATACAATATTTTTTTATTTATTCAGAAAGAAAATATGTGAAAAGTGGGTCCCTCGAGGAGTTTCGAGAAGTACGGATTGGTTCAAGTTTGACCCAAACGGCTTCATTGTTTGATAAGCTTTTGACAAAACTACTTAGGATATAATAACATATAAATTCAATATTTTAATACTCCGTATAACTATTTGATCTGTTTCCCCGTGTTAGAAATATCTATAATGACAAAGAACTTCATCAGTTAATATTTGACACTTAAAAAGATTAATTTTCATAAATTTTAATATTTCTCCTTTGGTAAAATAAAATTATATGATTATTATATAATTAGACAATAAATAACAAAATATCCTAAAAAGGTATCCTTTAGTAGTAACCTAAATTTACATAATACAATACGAAAATAAAAAAAACTTAATTTTTACTTTAGATGAAATTAATCTCAACTTATCAATAAAAATTAAGAACCCCAACTTAAAATTTATAAACCAAAAACGACCAAATTACAATTTCAATTAAATATTTTCTAAATTCGAAGATGAATGTTTTGCAACGTACATAAAACTATTATTATGTGTCATGTTGTTAATGAAAAAAGTCGTTTGATCTACATTTTGGTCTTCTGGTAAAAGTTGAAAATAGTTTAATTAGTTTTTCCTAAACAATTAAAGTTTAAGCCTATATTTTTCCCGTGTCGTGTATGCATTTAGTATGTTTATGTACTTTATTATCTAATTTTTCAAATTATATTTAATTCTTTTAAAGATATAACAAAATAGTTGAACACAATAATAAATTTAAAAATTATTATCCGGATTCAAAGTAAAATATAAGTGAAACATACGCGACAATATCACACACTCTAATTCATATTTATAGAGTACTAAATTTTTATTTATCAAAATTCATTTGGCCCGTGCGTAGCACGGGCAGGAGGGACTATATATAATTTTTGGGGGTGGTTGAAAAATATTCACCCAAAATATTCAACAAGATATTCATGAATATATTCATCTTGAGTTGAACTTTTGCTTAGGCCACCGGAAAAAAAAAGTCCAATATTTCTTGCTTGGGCCACCGTAAAAAAAATCAATAATGAAAAAACAAATTCTTATTTTTTATATCCTATCCTAATCATATCATCATAATCATCATATCATATCATATCATATATCTATCATATATAATCATCATATCATATCATAATAATATAATTTTTTGAGTGGTTGAAAAATATTCACTAAAGATATTTACCAAAGATATTATCAATATATTTATCTTGGGTTGGGCATTTGCTAGCTTGATCCATCGAAAGAAATATCAATTATTGTTTTCTTTCATTAGAAAAAGAAAAAACCAAAAAAATCAAACCAAAAAGACGATGAACATTAACACACAATCAAACAAATTAGACCAATATTATATCATCACTACTTTAAATTTAATATACACTATTGAAATTAGATTGCGTTCATGACCTACTATAAGATATGTTGTTCGGATAATCGGATAATCGGATAATCGTGTGATTGTTGAGTTTACTATCTTTAGAGTTTTGTTGTTCATAAAGTCATTATATATGGTATCTATCATCATAATCTATATTCATAATCGATAATTTATTTCTATGTGTATAATTTATAATTTATAATCTACAATCAAATCATATCATATCATATATCATCATAATATATATTATGTATTCTTTAGTAGTAACTTATATTTACATAATACAATACGAAAATAAAAAATCTCAATTTTTACTTTAGATAAAATTAATCTCAACTTTTAAATCAATAAAAAATTAAGAACCCCAACTTAAAATTTATAAATAAAAAACAACCAAATTACCATTTCAATTAAATATTTTCTAAATTCAAAGATGAATGTTTTGCAACGTATATAAAACTATTATCAAGTGCCATGTTGTTATTGAATTTTCTTAATTTTTAATGAAAAAGTCGTTTGATCTTTTGGTCTTCTGATAAAAGTTGAAAATATCCTAATTAGTTATTACTAAACAATTAAAGTTTAAGCTTATATTTTTCCCGTGTCGTGTATGCATAGTATTTTATGTACTTTATTATTTATTTTTTCAAATTATATTTAATTCTCTTAAAGATATAACAAAATAGTTGAACACAATAATAGATTTAAAAATTATTATCCGGATTCAAAGTAAAATATAAGTGAAACAAAAAAGACAATATTACACATTCTAATTCATATTTATAAAATACTAAATTTTTATTTATTAAAATTTATTTGGCCCGTGCGTAACACGCGCAAGAGGGACTAGTAATACTTAAATTTGAGTGATATTAATACGGAAACCTTTAGATTATACAGCTTTCTTCTCATAAATGCATTCACCTATTGCTAGGTAACATAATACTTAAATTTGAGTACCCTCAGTAAGGGACGGGAAAAGCCCGCACCCAAATTTTTATAACTGACACCCACTTTTGGGCGCATCCTGGGTGCGTCCAACTTAAATCGGATTTTTGAGCATAACAAAATAGTTGAACACAATAATAGATTTAAAAATTATTATCCGAATTCAAAGTAAAATATAAGTGAAACATAAAAGACAATATTACACATTCTAATTCATATTTATAAAATACTAAATTTTTATTTATTAAAATTTATTACGCACGGGCAGGAGGGACTAGTAATACTTAAATTTGAGTGATATTAATACGGAAACCTTTAGATTATACAGCTTTCTTCTCATAAATGCATTCACCTATTGCTAGGTACCATAATACTTAAATTTGAGTACCCTCAGTAAGTGACGGGAAAAGCCCGAACCCAAATTTTTATAACTGACATCCACTTTTAGGCGCATCCTGGGTGCGTCCAAAACTATTTTTTAAAAACCAGGTTCAGTTTTGGGCGCATCCTGGGTGCGTCCAACTGAAATCGGATTTTTGAGCATTTTGACGGAATTTTTTTTTTGAGCCAATTCAGAGTGCTCTCAAGATTGACCCGGTTCAGTTGGACGCACCCAGGATGCACCCAAAAGCGGGTGTCGATTATAATTTTCCATATGGGGGATTAAACGTCCGTAAGTTACTATGGGATGATAAAAAGTATATATATATAGCAATTCATGGTGAAATAATGCTTTCAAAGTCAGTACATGCATAAGTTTTTTTTGTTTCCTAAGACTTTGGTTAATCCTATACTCTATTAGAATCTGTTTAGTATTAATAATGTACCCTCGATAAGTCACCATGGGATAATAAAATACTCCGGTAATACTTTCAAAGTCCTTCTACTAATGTTCAAATCAGAGTTTTTTTGCTAGATAGTACATGCCTAAGATTTTTGTTTCCTTTGCGTTTATTAATCCATATTCTAATAGTTCTATTTAGTATTGATAGTAGAATATCAAATACTGTATATGATATCAAAATGATTTCATACTATAATATTTAATATCTCTAATTAGTTGAGATGCCTATACAGTATTCCTATAACCAACATATCGTCAATATCACTGATATTTCATATCTTTGGTACCAATACTAAGTCTAGGTGCTTATAATATAACTAACAATATCTAATGATCAACTACATTAATATTAATATTATAGTGTATATATATATATATATGTAGGTCGAGGTCTTGTTGTTGAAGCCAATGCAGAGCTGACCAGGTTAATAAAAGCCGGCCACATGGTCTTAAAACATTTAAAACATTTACAACTATGCATGCATTACAAAATGACAAATTCCAGCTTTCATTTTCCAGATCATATATCAGTGTAAGTAAATCATCACTCTATACTTCTCACTCACTACGTATACCATCTTAAATTAAACTATACTATAAAACTTTCTTCTGATTTCATCTCAAATTCATCATCATGCAACCACCTTCATATTTATCACACCGGCCACCATGTGTGCTTTTCTAGCTGGCTTCACTCTTATCTTCCATACATGTGTAATAAAATTCACATGTAACATATCACTAGACCCAATCTGAGACTTAATACTACTATTACATAGTATATAGCTAGTTATTAGTTTCCAATTTTTGATGTGAGAGTTGAGGAAATGTGTGGCTTGCTCTTATTATCAATTTATGGATGTCAGTTGTGGACCCTATCAACACATGACCTAGGCTTAAGATTTGAACATTCATTACTAGACGATCTTGCACTCATATGCCTACATTATTTAATACTCACATACCACTCTCAAATCTCAATCAATAGTTAGCACTTATCTTTCTTCTCAATTATTATTATTTTTTACCATAATTAATCATCCTAGTCAAATTTCTTCTTCTACTCTATACCTTTTCCCTAAATTTTATCAAATAGCCATTGTCACGCGAATACAACACTGATCGATTATTATAAAGATATTCTCAAACTCTCGAGAGCAGTACATTCGCTCAACTTAAAAAGAGGCAAGCTTCTAGGGTACAATTCATTGCGTAACTAGATGACTTCAAAATCATTATCATCATTCTTGAACCTACTGAGACTAACTTTAAGCTTTGGGATATTGACTTTTTTCGCTGCAAGAAAATCTGCAACCTCGTTTGAACGTTGAAGATGCTAATATCCAATAGATCAACTAGATGTTAGTGTTGCAATTGAGCATCATATATATTCCAAGTCGATCTAGAAAGAGTATTGCTATAGAGCTTTTTCACCTACTACATTCATGGTTGGTGTTAGTTCTCCATCAAACGGCCAACTCTACTTAATAAAAGAAAAATAAAGAAGAAATTAAGAATTGAGGCAAACAATATCCTTGGCATATAAACAAATTGAGAAGGTAGATTAAAGTAGAAGCAGATCTAAGATTCGTAGCTACTACCCTACTAGCTGGACTAGTCCTTGTGTCGGTGGATGTCAAAACTTAAGCATCACATTTCACAGCATCAAACTTGTGCGCATTTTACACTTTACACATCAAATTTGAGCATCTTTAAGACATTACTGTCACACCATTATGAGCACAACTTAGGCGTTAACTAGATGTGTAATAAATAAACTTCATTTGTAGCTAGGGACCTTATCAAAACGTATGACAACCAACCTTTCTAACTCTATGAAAGGAAGAGTTACAAGTTTCATTGAATAAAGAACCGGTTGTATGTTACTTTGCTTGATGCGCAATATGAAATGTTTCTATTGTCATACGGCGAGAATAGGCTTCTCACATGAGATAATAATAGCCCATTATATAATACCGGATGGAACCCCATGGACTTGTATTGTGGGCCCAATGCGCATATGTGCTAATATACACGACCCCGTGTTTATCGGCCCATCGGACTTTATCATGGTATCAGAGTCAGGTTCCCGCCATGATGACGCGATATGGGTTGACCCGTTTGTCAAGTGGCTACTGGACCAGACCAGTTACCACTTGAGGGGGCGTGTGAGAATATGTTTCCCACATCGGAAGTCCGATAGGCCGATAAACACGGGGTCGTGTATATTAGCACATATGCGCATTGGGCCCACAATACAAGCCCATGGGGTTCCATCCTAAAACCAATTGGCAATAGAAGGAGTAATCCATGGTATTATATAGTGGGATATTATTATCTCAACTTCCGATGTGGGAAGCCTATTCTCACACGCCCCCTCAAGTGGTAACTGGCCTGGCCCAGTAGCCACTTGACAAACGGATCAGCCCATATCGCGTCATCATGGCGGGAACCTGGCTCTGATACCATGATAAAGTCCGATGGGCCGATAAACACGAGGTCGTGTATATTAGCACATATGCGCATTGGGCCCACAATACAAGCCCATGGGGTTCCACCCTAAAACCAATTGGCAATAGGAGGAGTAATCCATGGTATTATATAGTGGGTTATTATTATCTCAACTTCCGATGTGGGAAGCCTTCTTGGCCTGGCCCAGTAGCCACTTGACAAACGGGTCAGCCCATATCGCGCCATCATGGCGGGAACCTGGCTCTGATACCATGATAAAGTCTGATGGGCCAATAAACACGGGGTCGTGTATATTAGCACATATGCACATTGGGCCCACAATACAAGCCCATGGGGTTCCACCCTAAAACCAATTGGCAATAGGAGGAGTAATCCATGATATTATATAGTGGGCTATTATTATCTCAACTTCCGATGTGGGAAGCCTTCTTGGCCTGACCCAGTAGCCACTTGACAAATGGGTCAGCCCATATCGCGCCATCATGGCGGGAACCTGGCTCTGATACCATGATAAAGTCCGATAAACACGGGGTCGTGTATATTAGCACATATGCGCATTGAGCCCACAATACAAGCCCATGGGGATCCACCCTAAAACCAATTGGCAATAGGAGGAGTAATCTATGATATTATATAGTGGACTATTATTATCTCAACTTCCGATGTGGGAAGCCTATTCTCACACGCCCCCTCAAGTGGTAACTGACCTGGCTCAGTAGCCACTTGACAAACGGGTCAACCCATATCGCGCCATCATGGCGGGAACCTGGCTCTGATACCATGATAAAGTCCGTTGAGCCGATAAACACGGGGTCGTGTATATTAACACATATGCGCATTGGGCACACAATACAAGTTCATGTGGTTCCACCCTAAAACCAATTGACAATAGGAGGAGTAATTCATGATATTATATAGTGAGCTATAATTATCTCAACTTCCGATGTGGGAAGTCTTCTTGGCCTGACCCAGTAGCCACTTGACAAATGGGTCAGCCCATATCGCGCCATCATGGCGGGAACCTGACTCTGATACCATGATAAAGTTCGATGGGCCGATAAACACGAGGTCGTGTATATTAGCACATATGCGCATTGGGCCCACAATACAAGCCCATGGGGCTCCACCCTAAAACCAATTGGCAATAGGAGGAGTAATTCATGGTATTATATAGTGGACTATTATTATCTCAACTTCCGATGTAGAAAGACTATTCTCACACATACTTATGGCTTTGCCGAGTTTAAGATTGTTCTAATTTTCGACAAGACAGATTGATTAAGATAGGAAATATGCCTCAAATGGGAATTTAGCGCATGCATCGAATACAAGAAGACTGTTTAGGTGGTGAAACTTGAAACTCTTGAAAGTCAAAGATGACGGTCAAAGTGGTGTAAGCTTTACTATTTTTGGGCCATTTAGTTTTGTTGGGCTAGCTCAAATATACCCAGATGGCTGATAAGTTGAAGGCCCAGTTTTAGGCCCTAGAGAAGCGATGGTGATTGTTGATGATCATGATGCAAAAAAAAAACAGAGTGACTGAGCTTGATGGTGGGAATCTTTTCGTCCTCAAACCCGAAGGCAATTAATTACATCAACAAATTAACCTCAAAACATTTATAACACTTCACATATTGGCTTTGTCCTGACATTCAGTCAGGATTAATTGGTCTACTAAAAAAGGACCAGAGTGTGCTAGGTAGGGGAGTGATTTAGATACGGGTATTTACCCTTTCATTTCTATTGGTTGAGTGTTTTTTTTTATTATAATCTCTATCCCTTTGAAAAAAGGTAAATCCTCCACTATAAAATATATGATCAATCAAACCTAATACACTTCATGAGGATATATACCCATTAGGTAACTCAAACATTTTACTGGTAGGTATGAAACACGAACCTATGATGTCAACATCTATAATGCTATATCCCGGTTTTTGGGTAAATACCCTAAAACTGTTATGTTTTTTTAAGTTTTTGCATCACTTTTTTAAGTTATAAGAAAATACCCCATTTGCTATCAACAAAAATTTTAACAGAGCTGTCAACAAATTTTTTTACAGAACTGTCAACAAATTTGTTAACAGAGTTGTTAACAAATTTTTTAACAGAGTTGTCAACAAAAATTTTAACAGAGTTGTCAACAAAATTTATAACAGAGTTGTCAACAAATTTTTTAATAGAGTTGTCAACAAGAATAATAAGTTGTCAACACGACTAAATAAGTTGTCAACAAATTTTTTAACATAGTTGTCAACAAGAATAATCAATAATAATAAGTTTTCAACACGACTAAATAAGTTGTCAACAAATTTTGTAACATAGTTGTCAACAAGAATAATCAAGAATAATAAGTTATCAATACGACTAAATAAATTGTTTACACGACAAATAAACGGTCAACAACATACAATACGAGAAATATTACAAAATTGTCAACACTTTACAAAACTTGTAAAGTGTTGACATAAAAGAGTTTGTTCTCCTTGAGTCCAACTCTACATTCTACGGCTTGCCAAACTTATGAATACCAATCTCTGCACTCTTCACGTGTTTTGATTTGAATTGTTTCCTCTGTTGGAAATCAGACTAGAATAAGTTTTACTACTATGGCTTGTTAATTTGGGTGTCTCTACCAACAGTATCACAATATGTTTACTCAACTTCTACCAACATGTTACATGTTACGATGATAACCTGTCCAATCATTTGTTGCAAAGACAAAGACGGTATTGCTAGGTGTAAAAACATTTAAGTTGCATACATTAAAAAGAGTTTGGAATGTAAAAGTCAAGAATTAGGTGAAGCATTAATTACGTACCTCTCAAGCCCTAAATCCTTCATAGCCAACTTGACAGTTGCACCAAACTTTACTTTGACAACAAAACTAGACATCAACTTAAACCAGATCAGAAACTTTCCATTGCACATCAGCATCAACAACATCAGCAAAAACATTCCATTGCACATCAGTAAATCAAGTTTTGCAGGTGCGCATTGCAGTGTGTTAATGCGGAGGCTGAAAATAACGTGTTGGTCCAGAAATCAGGCAAAACGGCAAACATAAATTGTGAATCCCCATACGCAAGGCAGAAAGTAAGCCGAATCAGGTAAAATTTGGCAGAAATCAAGGCGTGATGATGCGAGGGATTGTGGAAAGAAATTATCGTGAATAGGAAGAATAATAGGAAGGATCTTCGTACCTGAATACTTGAAAGCCAGATCAGAAATGCAAGCCGACGGAGTCGGGAGCTTGGGAAGGAAGGATTTGAGGGAGGACTGTTGCAGAGCAAGAAGAAATTGAAGAAAGTCGATTTGGGGAGAGGCAGATCTGGAATGATTTGAGGGAGGACTGTTGCAGAGCAAGAAGAAATTGAAGAAAGTCGATTTGGGGAGAGGCAGATCTGGAATGATTTGAGGAGAGGCAGATCTGAAAGGTTATATATAAGGGCATTTTATTAATATTTAATCAGGAAGTATAGTTATTAAAATTATAATGCCTAATAGGGTATTGGGCACAAATTAGTCTGCTATATCATATCACCAAACTCCGGTTTGTATCATTTTTCACTTTTCAATTGAATATGGCCGTATGGATATTGGGCCTGGCCCAATACTTTTGGCCCATGTACGTAGTGGACAATCATTCTTCTCAAATTTAATGCGTAATTTTGTGCAAAATACTGGGCCCAGTACCCTTTTAGAATAAACTTGTGTTCCGTATCATTTACGGGGTCGCATGTATTAAATATTTCAATAAAATTATTATATTTTATATAATTAATTAGTTTATTACTTATAGTTTATAGGTTGTAGTTTATACTTTTTTATTTATAATTTATGGATTATAGTTTACGATTTATGTTTTATAGTTTGAATTCATTAATAACTCAAGTTAATTAGATTGATAACATAATAAATAGATAAATATATATATGAGAGATAAGATATAATCATAATCATATCATAATATATATAATTTTTGGGGGTGGTTGAAAAATATTCATCCATTATATTCACAAAGATATTCCCCATTATATTCACCTTGAATTGGGCTTTGGACTTTTACTTGGCCCAACAAAAATAGATAAAAAAACATCAACACGTACAAAAAGATAATAAAAAAGATAATAAAAAAGATAAAGATATTGACAACAAGTAAAATAAAATTAACACGTGAAAAAAGTCCTATATTAACAACATAACGATATTTACATACACTTCCAACATATAGAGTCTTTGTTAACACGTACTAAAGCTAATAAAAAAGATAAACATATTGACAAAAGATAAAAAAAAATTAACACGTACTATTATATAAATTAATAATATTTAAAATATAATAATGAAAAGATAAAATCATAATCCTAATCATATCATATCATATCATAATCATAATCATAATATAATTTTGGGGTGGTTGAAAAATATTCACACAAGATAAACATATTGACAAAAGATAAAAAAAAATTAACACGTACTATTATATAAATTAATAATATTTAAAATATAATAATGAAAAGATAAAATCATAATCTTAATCACATCATATCATAATCATAATCATAATATAATTTTGTGCTTAGTATTGTATAAATGTATTAATTTTATAAACGAAATATTCATCATAAAATGGGAAAAATATGGAATTTTTTTCTGAAATAGACTTTTTTTTAGAAAATATTCCCGATTCCCGATATGGGCTCGTTTTGAAAATAATTCCCAACATAGGCACTATTATGAGGTTCAGAAATTTTTCATGTATGAGAGACGCTGGTTTTACCAGCGTCTCTCATCCAAAGCAGATATTTATTTTTTAATTCCCCTGTGTAAGAGACGCTGTTACACATAAAAATTTTAAAAAAAATGGATTTGTATAACCAGCGCCTAATACAAAGGATTTGTTGTAAAAAAAAAAATTCAAAGTTTTTATATATATATTATTATATAAGACTTACTCGTGTTTGGATGGCTCGTATGGGCTCGTTTGAAATTGGAATCGATCACGACCGTTTTCGTTGGGTCCGTATTGATCCCAGCTTTCACCACATATGTCTCTCGCTCGATTATGATTTCGAACGACCGCATACGAGCCACCCGAACACGCGTAAGTCTCGTGCGTACCATCTACTATAAATGGATATTTATAAATTCGTTCCTCCATATGAGGCGATGAGAGACATATCTAGTGAAAGCTGGGATCAATACGGACCCAACGAAACTGGTCGTGATCAATTCCGGTTCCGAACTGGTGAAAGAAGGTATGCACGAGATTTACGCTTGTTCGGATGGCTCGTATGGGCTTGTTCGGAATCGGAATTGACCACGACCAGTTTCGTTGGGTCCGTATTGATCCCAGCTTTCACCAGATATGTCTCTCATCGCCTGATATGGAGGAACGAATTTGTAAATATTCATTTACAGTAGAAGGTACGCACGAGACTTACACGTGTTCGGGTGGCTCGTATGCGGTCGTTCGAAATCAGAATCGAGCGAGAGACATATCTGGTGAAAGCTGGGATCAATACGGACCCAACGAAATCGGTCGTGATCGATTCCGATTTCAAACGAGCCCATACGAGTCGTCCAAACACGAGTAAGTCTTATATAATAATATATATATAAAAACTTTAAATTTTTTTTTTTTAAAACAAATCCTTATATAAATCCTTCTTTTTTTAAAATTTTTTTATGTGTCAGCGTCTCTTACACGGGGGAATTAAAAAATAAAAATCTTCTTCGGATGAGTGACGCTGGTAATACGTGAAAAATTTCCGAACCTCATAAGAGTGCCTATGTTGGGAATTATTTTCAAAACGAGCCCATATCGAGAATATTTTCTAAAAAAAAACCTATTTCAGAAAAAAATTCAAAAAAATGTTATTAAATATATTTGTTTATTATATATTCACAAAGATATTCATCAATATATTCACAAAGTTGTTCATCAATATATTCATCTTGGGGGTTGAGCTTTTGAATGGCCAGACGAGAAAAAAGTCCAATACTAAAAAACAAATATTTATTTTTATAATTGGAAAAATATCAAACCTATAAGATATACTGAAAAATATTTTAGTTGAAAAAAGATAATAAAATATATTAGGTTTAATATTTTTTACACTACATAGATTCTCAGTTGGTTGTTGAAGATTACACTACATCTTTGCAATAACATACAAAGTTATATTAAATTTGATAAAATAATATTTTTATACCGTCATATTGTGCAATATGTTACTATATCCTTTGTTCATGAATATTATATTCTCTAGAGATATTAACAAATAAAAATCTTATCAAAAAGGAAAAAAGTTTAATTCTTTATTAGCCTACTAAAAAAGATTTCAATATTAAATACATACATATTTTTTAGTTAGAAAGATTAAAAGTTAAATAAACAATCTTATCCTATAAAATAATATATTTTAAAAAAGAAATGAATAATTCCTTCATTTAAATATGTTATGAAATCATATCCCATGATACACTCAAATGACAATCAAATAATCTTCTACATGCATATAAAAAACCATTTTATCATGATCATCATAATATATCATCATATCATAATATATAATTTTTGGATAGGAGAAAAATATTCACCCAATATAGGTATTAGAGACATTATATTGTTATAGTTACTAGGCCTTGCTTCAATATATTCACAACGGCCTTCATCAATATATTCATCATAATTTTTTAGCATTTGCTTAGCCTACTGGAAAAAATCTCCATATTTGTATATAATAAAAAATTATTTTTATATCAGTTTTCTGAAAAGTTGTATAAAATATACAAAATTCGTTTTTGGATTAAAAAAGACTATGTTAATATATCATATTACCATACATCAATATACAGTATACAACATACATTTTGATACTGCATATCAGATGAAAGCTTAGGGTGTTTCAATAATTTAACATTTAAGAAAAGAAGGATTAAAGTTTTAATAAACATTGTGATTACTAACATATTAGTTAACAATTTCATTTTTTAAACCCTTTTATAAATTAACTAATTAATATGAAAATCCAGCAGTTACAAATGAAATGAGACGAAGCAAAAACACACCAAAATAAACTTACAACTTCCATTAGGATTTGAGCTTCACTATCTGGAATGTGATGACTGAGCTTAATCAAACAGAACCTTAATATCCATGAGATCAAATCCTTCTTTTATCCCGACGACTTCTTCCACTGAATATGAGTTAGGCTATTCACTATCAAAAGTTCCCGCAAATCAAAAGAAAACAAATGTCAACCTAGATCAATAAAATAAGTAACTTGACAACCAATATGACTAAGATGTCTGAGACAAAATTTTGAAAGAGGCTTAGTTTGAGGAGTTATAGCACACAAATGAAGGAGCCTAATGTTAACAATAAAAGTTTGTCTAATTGTCTGTGAGGTATTCATCCAATACCATGACTAAAAAAATAAGATCACAGTTCTTTACTCTTAATCCGTATTACAAACTTATTCAACCTTTTAACGGAACCAAACAACAATAGTAATTTTATATAGAAACCAAATATAGATTCCTCAGCAAGGTTCTTCACTTTTCGGTTCTATTTCCTAAACATGAAAATTTACTGGAAAATCCAATGCAACTTCAATATGATCCTTAAGATAATGACAAAAGATATTGAAAAATCCAATGCAACTTCAATTTATTGGAAAATCCTCAGCAAGGTTCTTCACTTTTGGGTGGTTGAAATATATTCACATTCTAAATCGGTCTCTAACCTTATATATGTTCTATTTTAGTCCTTAACGTTTCTAAATTTTACTTTACTAATCCTTTCGTTAACTTGCCGTCAATATTCGTACGTGGCAACATATTTATATGTTTTACTTCTTTTATCATAACAATTATGCACTACTGTATAAGACATCCATATAAATAAATTTATACAATATAGTTTTATAAAAAGGGTTAAATAACTTAGATGTAACTTAAAATTATTGAGCATCATGTCTTCTTTTGGAAAATTAAGGTTTACAAAATGGAGGAATAAAAAACTGGATGATATTAGAAAGATTGAGGACCAAAAAAAAATTGTATTTCTCCCAGCCAGAGAGATTACTTTCAAGATTACCCAAAATAGGATGTGTAGTGAAATTCAATGTGGAAGAAGTTATTATCAAGACATTAATTAGGAGTTTGGTTCCGGCGAGGATAGTTTCTTAGATGAAGACTGAGAAATATACACACAAACGTTATAACTCTTGCACACACGAGTTATAACTAATGCACACACTGTGTGCATGTGTCATAGATTGTGTGCATCACCAAATAGTGTGTGCATGAGTTATAACGTGTTTGTGCATTAATTATAGAGTTTGTGTGCATCATCCTTAGTCCTTATCTAAAGATTTATCCTTAGGAGATCTTTTCCCATTAATTTGTGGGCAGTGTATTTATAATTTTCTAAACTTGTTAGTTGGGGTATACAAATAAGAAAAAATATACCTAGAGGAACTGTTATTAATCTTTTTTGACAAAATTCGTTAGTATTTCTCCCTTATACACAATTTCTTCGATTAAGCTTATAAACAATTTTATAGAGAATTTGTTTCTATTGTAAATTTTATCTCAATTAAAAGTAAATCATGTCAAGCTTATTAAAGATTGTAATTGCCCAATTTGTCATCAAATACATACACATATATCTAACCATATAATGCCACATAATCTAACACAAACAAGAAGTTAACAGAAAATATAACGGAAGGACCAACGACGTCAAAACCTATAAACGTTAAGGACTAAAATAGAAAATATATAAGATTAGGGACCGATTTAGGAAAGATAAGAAATGTTAAGGACTAATGGTGTAATTGACTCAAAGAAATAAAATAACTAGAGAATCAAAAAAGATAACTTACTCTATTATCTATAGAAATAAGATAAGTTTGATAAAATAAAATAAAAAATAAGATAGATTATTATATAAAATAAGATAAGTTATTATGATGATGAAATTAAACAACTTTTTCATCTTTAATATTAGTACTACTATATAATATTGAAACCGCCAAATAGAAAATGAATCAATTCAAATTATTCTACTGGGATTCAATTCAACTCAACTCAAATGAATGACTTCACTAGAAATCAACTCAAAGGAATTCAAATTATTCTACTCAACAATGTCTTCAATTAAGGGTACAGACAAGCTTCAAAACAAATCATCTCTTGAATTAGACGAGGTTTGCGTTCCATTCGCTAAATTGTCTCCTAAATTGAGATTCACCATCAAGGTAATGGTGTGTCGAAAGTGGTGTGTAACCAACTTAAAGGGCACTTTCCTTAGCACTGACTTCATCCTGTTTGATAAGACGGTATATGTTTGGCACCCACAACAACACATGTATCCCCCTGAATACCTAAACACCCTCGACTTACCACGTATAGAGGCTTCTTATGCTATTTTAAAAATTGTAAACACCATTAACTAAATGATAGTGACTAATGCTTTTATCCTATTACATGAATTCCCCTCATATCCTAGAGTTAAAGATAGGGCTACCTGTTATGCTTCTCAGGAATGTGAATCCCCCCTAAGGATTGTGCAACGGAACCCGAATGATAATTACACGTCTTGGTGAATGGGTCACTGAAGTTGAAATAATAACGGGAACATGTGTTGGAAACAAAGTGCTAATTCCCAGAATAACGTTAAGTTCAACCCAAATCCAAGTTCCCTTTTGTTATGAAACGTCTTTAGTTTCCTATAAAACCATGTTTTGCAGTGACTATCAACAAATCTCTGGGACAATCACTAAAGTATGTAGGGTTATATTTACCTAAGCCGGTTTTCTGCCACAGACAACTCTATGTAGCAATTTCAAGAGTGACAGACCCAAAGGGCCTGAAGATAATGTTGTTGCAGAGGGGGAAACAACCTAAGAGTTACACTCAAAATATAGTGTTCCACAAGGCTTTCAACAACGTCACATCACAAATGCAAGTAAGAAGCAAACACTGAACCACTATACTCCTATTTCTATTGAATTTTTAGCTAAGAAAACATTTCAAATCTGTAGATTTCGGATCATTGTATATTAAGTTTTGTTCCCTATATGCATAGCATTCAACAACAACAAGAAGATCACATAAGGCCTACAAGACAAACCACAAGATACTGCATATCAGATGAAAGCTTAGGGTGTTTCAATTAACATTTAACAAAAGAAGGATTAAAGTTTTAATAAACATTGTGATTATTAACATATTAGTTAACAATTTCATTTTTTAAACCCTTTTATAAATTAACTAATCTGAAAATCCAACAGCTACGAATGAACTGAGACGAAGCAAAAACACACCAAATAAACTTACAGCTTCCATTAGGATTTGAGCTTCACTATCTGGAATGTAATGACTGAGCTTAATCAAACAGAACCTTAGCTCTTCAATAACCATGAGATCAAATCCTTCTTTTATCCCGACGACTTCTTCCACTGAATATGAGTTAGGCTATTCACTATAAGAGGTTCCTACAAATCAAAAGAAAACAAATGTCAACCCATAATCAATAAAATAAGTAACTTGACAACCAATATGACTGATATCTCTGAGACGGAAAGTTGAACGAGGCTCAGTTTGAGGAGTTGTAGCACACAAATGAAGGAGCCTAATGGAAGTAGGGATTTGACCCCCCATGTTAACAATAAAAGTTTGTCTAACTGTCAGCGATGTATTCATCCAATACCATGACTTAAAAAATAAGATCATAGTTCTTGACTCTTAAACCGTATTACAAACTTATTCAACCTTTTAACGGAAGCAAACAACAATAGTACTTTTATTTAGAAACCAAATATAGATTCCTCAAAAGGGTCTTCACTTTCTGGTTCTATTTCCTAAACATGAAATTTTACTGGAAAATCCAATCCAACTCCAATATGATTGTCATCACTTTTGTGTATCTGATGTTTTTTTTTGCGGAGAGATTAAGATAATTTGTCTGCCTTTTGGTTGTACTTTGTATCAATCTCTTTCATTTTGTTTGAGCTCAAAGAGTTCTAATGCATTGCAGGTGGCACGAAAGCTCGTCTCTGCCATGAAAGGAGGTCGTGAGAAAGAAGGGTTACCTCCAAGGGATCTATACGTGTCATGAGCTCCTGATGTGTATGATCCTCCACTATCTTCTGTATCACATCTAACAAAGAGAAACATCACACCATCAATTAGGAGAAACAAAAAATACGCGAAGGGGAAACATGAAAGTAAGACCAACTCACAAGGGAGCCGTAAGAAAGACAAGAAGCATCATCACCGAAAAAGATGTTAAAAGGATGAACCATCTCTTGGTCCTGCATTTGCTGCAAGGGACTGAAAAATTGATATCAAGGCCACCAAAATAAATGTGCAAAAAGAACCTAAAGTTGTCAGAAATCCAATCACAGAGTAATATTTTCCATAACACTTAATCAAATGCAAAAAAAAAAATCAACTTTCACCCCCAACTTTCTTAGCGACATTTTGTCAAACATCTTACATGCATCAAAATCTCAAACTCATTGCAGATCTTTAGAAACGCAAAGGAGGACAAAGAGGGTAACCCGGTGTTCGTTCTCAAGCACTGGAATAATCGAGACCGCCTCCTTTAACAATTTTTTCTCTAGCAACTCCGATTGAAGGTATTCTTAGTACGCAAGAATTAATTCTGAAGGTTGTCTGCTTCATTCAATAGAGAATTGACAGCGGGAGTACTAGAAGGAGCCTTCGCGCTTTATTAGACAGCTCAACCCCGCCAACAACTCATTTGTGAAGCAAGGAGGATCATAAACACAACCTTAAAATAGCAACAGTGAAGTGAAGAGTGGCGGTGGGTTAGACGAAGATCAACGCGGGCGGGCTAGAACAAAAACACGGTCTGAGAAAAGCAACAATGAAGAGGAGATCGTGAAGCAAAGAGGAAAGTACAGGAGGAGAAAAAATGATTGAATTTAGTGTAACCAAAGCTTTAGTATTTTGTTGTACGTATTCATTCTTAGTAATTTTTTAAGTCAGTGAGTGACTCAATATGCAGTACGTACTAATTAAGAAAAGTTGTTCAGCCCAAGAACTCCATTAACTAATATATTGAGATCAACGATATTAAGAACCCCATTAACTTATACTCCATCGGTTTCAAAATAATTGTCATTCTAGCATTATTCACACATATTAAGAAAATGATTTGTTGTGTCTTAAAAATCCAACTTTTTCTCAAATTAATTACCCACCTCCTTTTACAACCAATAGGAGTGGAGAAAAAATCAACAATTTCAAATTCCAATATAAAATTGTATGATATACATGTAATTAATTGTCTTGAAATCTTATAATGACAAACATATTGAAACAAAATTTAGAAGCTAAAACGACAATTATTGTGAAACGGAGGGAGTATTTATTTTGTGTTTCTTTTATTTTATACTAGATACGGATTTCGCGCTCCGCGTGAGAAAATTACGAATTTTCGTATGTGATTTAACATAGTTACACATTATTTGTTACTATTTTTTTTTTGTTCTCAAATTTATTATTGTTTTTAATTATAAATGTTTTTTATTTCCTTATATTTATATTTGAAGCAGTTTTAAAACATAATATTAGAATAGGGTTGCATTATCATAAGAGAAGCTCACACATTAATTTAATTTGTGACTTAATTAAGTTTCTAACATAACAGAAAAGCCTTATAAAATAGCTAATATGTCATGTTTCTATTATTAGAATATGTATGTATTTAAATTTGTGACTTAATTAAGTTTCTAAATAACACGGAGACTTTATAAAGGAGCTAATACTATAATTTATATATTTTTACTATATTTCTAAGATATATTAGATTAGGTTAGAATTAGAATAAGTTAACTAATTAAGAAAACAGAAAGACTTAATTGGATTTAGAATTAATTAGGTATAAGGGATAATTAACTAATAGAAACAAAGAGGACTTGAATTTAGAATTAATGATAATTAAATAATAATAAAATTAAATGGATTTAGAATTAAATAGGTACCGATTTCATTTAATTCGTTCAACCATCAGTCAACCTTTATATAGATAAGATTAATAATAATCCACTATACAGTAATATGAAGTTATTATTTAATAATGTATAATTGTTCTTTCGTTTTGACTTTGGCCCGTGCGTAGCACGGGCAGATAAGGACTAGTATGTATAAGATAGAAATTGATATTTCTTTCTGTTAATATAATTTATTAGATGTCTTTTTGATTTTTTCCTTATTTAATTCAAAAATATATATCAAAATATAAAGTCGAATGGTGTGGAGGATAATATGGTGGATGAAGTGGCATAACTTAGAGGTCGACATATAAGTTAATTGAACGGAAGGACGACATGTGGCAAAACAACGCTCTGTTTTAGTATATGTATAGATATATAGATTGTATAGCTTTTAATTCTAATTTAAGCGTAAATTTGTGTATTTATTATGATATGAATATTGTAAAAAATAAGGCGTTTATATTGATTTATTATGATATTTTATAATTTAGCATTTTAATAAATCAACGTGATAGGTTGTTCGCTTCCATGTCATATTGTTATAGATAAGGGGGTGAGAGAAACAAACAGTCCCACCTCTCTCTAGAAACCCAAACTCAAAACCAAATCTATCACTAAAACCAAAACTCAAAACCTGAACCACTCAATATCAAAAACCAAATCATCTAATAACAACTCTTGAAGTTTAAACAACAAACATATTCAGCAACATTAAACTATCTAAGAACCATCTCCAAAAACCCATCAAACCCTCTACAAACAATCAACCTGCAAACCCTCTACCAAAAATCACAATACTGAAAATTAAGATCCAAAACAAAGGACTATACTCATCTGAGAACAAAAACAACATTTTTAGCAATAATCTCAACCAAACTCTCTACCAAACCCCAAAAAATAGTAACAATAAAACTTTCTTCTTCAAAAAATCTCTCTTCACAAAATCCGACCCCGATTCTTCTGGACTCCTCTACCCCAGATCCGGCGGTATAGAGTCTAGGAAACTCACATATACTTCGCCATTAGCAGCATATACACCACAAAAGACCACATCGGATCTCCGATCTACAAATCCTAAGGTTGGTGTCGCCGCTTATCTCCGGTTGAGCCCTGATCGCCTCCGACCCTTACCGCTTGGTGCTATCGTTGTACCGCCGATGTTAGTCCTTGAGTTGATAGACGAGGGGGAGAAAACAAAAAAAGAAGAAATAAAATAAAATCAAGGAGTGAGAGGCTGCACGCCTGCTGTCCTCCATTTCAATTTAACACTAGTCACCATCAACCCTAGTTCTTGTTCTTGCTGTGGCCAAATCTGATTTTGCACAGTGAAACATATCAAAGAGTACAAAGAGGAAAGACAATAAAATCTGGCTTCCACCACAAGCCAGGTTGTATATTGGACTTCACTCTTTTTGGGTTTTAAAGCCCACCACCTTCCAAGAACAATTTAAAATTGTTATGCTCAGCTCAAATGATCAAATTGAAAAACTGCTAAAATAAAAAGAAAGAAAATGAAGTGGCCTTCGTTCCAAACAACAGTACCAATTTCTTTTTTGATTTCAATGCATAATCAATTTACCAATTTCATATTTGATGTATAATCACCTTCACTTAACTGTTTGAGCGGATATTGAAAACCAAAAACTACATTTTCATCAACTATAAAAAATAATAATTGGTCTTACCGTTGCCTTTTAAGTCATTTAAGTTATGATCATTTTCTTGTGTAAAGTAGTGTACCGGCTCTCGTGATGAAATGTCATTCCGGGAGAGATTTCAGTCATGGTTGTGTGGTTTGGATTGTTTGCTTGAGATGAAGCACTTCCATGAGTTATATACTTGCCTAGTTGCATCGCACAACCAATATAATGATTGTTTTATGCTCTCCGGCGTCACAACGCCTGGTTGGCCTTAGTGCAACCCGTGCTCGTGTCCATTCTCTCTCCATCCCAGTGTGCAAAGCTTTACTCGCCGATTTGCTAGTTTCTTTTTTGACGTTAATAGTGGTGCGGCAGACCTTATTATTTTTTCTCACCTCGTGCAACATTTCCTGTAACAATTTCTTAGATCTTTATGATCTCATCCTTCTAGATGCTCTAGGGCGGTTTCGAAGGATGCTCTAGGGCGGTTTATTCTTGATAGATAAACCCCCCTAAATGCTTTCCTCTTCAAAAAATAAATAAATATTATTATAGATAATGTGCCCTCGAGTCGAGCTGATGCTTCATACTCCTTCCGTCCCTTAATGTTCTTCTCATTTCACTTGGACACGTTTGCCGAGACACGTTTTATATCGTTAATATCACTTATTATATGTTTCTAAAAATTATAAAAATTTGATATTGTTAAAGTACTCAATGAGACGAACTAAACAAGATCCCGCATGACCATATTTATTCTTATGAATTGGAAACAATCTAGCAAATTATGTTAAATTGTGAATAGTGTAAAAATTTGGAATGAGAAGAACATTAAGGACGGAGGGAGGAGTAGTACTGTATTAAATTCATAAAAAAAAAGTCAAATTTGGCTTTAAGAAACGCGAAAATCTTCGGTAGGTACCAGAAATAGCCAAACCGGTAAACATTTTGGATCAATTGAATAAATGAAGGTGGATGGAAATGTCAAATGACTTCTCTCTGATTTTACAATCCATAATTTCATTTCTAGTCCTTGTCATCATTGTCATCAGAGAGAGAGAGAGAGACAGAAGGAAATGGGCAGAGATGAAGTAGAGGTCCCTCTGCTCAACCCAAATAGCTTGGATGCTGGTGCTCTTTTTGTCCTCAAATCTAAGGGTCTCTCTCTCTACCTTTCTCTATTCTTCCCTGATTTCGAATATCTTAATACACCCTTTATGTTTTGTGTGTTAATTAAGATTCAAGACAGTATTTCCAAAATTCTGTAGACTCACCAAATTGAATGTGTCAGCAAGTCAAATTTGAGTTATTCAACGGATTGTCCTCATCGTTTTCCTGATTCATAAGTTTATATGTAACTTGAAATGGGTCTGAATAAATCTGTAGCTACGTGCCATATTCTATTCATCAGGTTCATGGCTGCACTGTGGGTATCACTTGACAACCTCCATAGTTGCACCACCTTTGCTCACCTTACCTTATGCCATTTCCTTGCTCGGATGGGTTGGAGGGATGTCATGTCTCTTTATTGGAGCTTTTGTCACCTTCTACTCCTATAATTTGCTGTCTTTGGTTCTAGAACACCAAGCTGAAAAGGGTCATCGCTGTCTTCGATACCGCGACATGGCTGATGACATTCTTGGTATCTCTATTCTGAAATTCATATTTTCATATACAGAATTGAAAAGAAGAGAAAACTCATTCATAGCTTTCACAGGGAAAAGATGGGGCAGGTATTTTGTTGCTCCCATTCAGCTCATAGCATGTGGTGGCGCGGTGGTCGGAAGTATTCTTCTTGGTGGAGATTGCATCAAGGTCAAATCCTCATCCTCCTCAAAATTGAAACTGAACTCTGATACATTGATTTGGATTTTGTAGATCATATATTCGCTGACATACCCGAATGGAGACATCGAGCTATACAAGTTCATAATACTTTTCGGAAGCATGGTACTGATATTGGCTCAGCTTCCTTCATTTCACTCATTGAGATACATAAACTTAATCTCTCTGATTCTTAGCCTCTTGTACAGTGCATGCACTGTTGCTGCTTCAGTTCTTTTAGGTAAGCCAAAACCAACCAAGTAATCTCCCAACAAACAGTCAGAGTATAACAATACAGATGTTACCCTTATCTTTCGTCTCAGGTGACTTGTCAGTGGAAAAAAGAGACTATTCTTTAAGCGACAACACTGAGGATCGTGTTATGGGATTTTTCAGTGCCATTGGAATCATAGCTACCGTTTACGGGAATGGGATCATCCCGGAAATTCAGGTCTGTCTCAAGCTTGATAGGAAATAAGATGAGTAGATCCACATATATCTGAATTTTGTGACTGCAGGCAACTTTGGCTCCTCCTGTAAAAGGGAAAATGTTCAAAGGACTGTGCATATGCTATGCAGTTGTTATGTTAACTTTCTTCGGTGTGGCAATCTCGGGTTACTGGGCATTTGGAAGCGAAGTCGAAAGCCTGGTCCTTACAAGCCTGGTTGACAACATTAGCCCCTTTCTGCCCAAATGGTTCATATTGATCACAGTCATCTTAATCATCTTCCAGCTATCTGCTGTTGCTGGGGTAGGAAAAAAAATACAATATCTCCACATTTGAATTTAAACTCTAATGTCAGTGTTAGTAATTTATTTTATTTTTTTACCCTGCTGATGTATAAACAGATTTACTTACAACCGACAAATGAAGCTTTAGAGAGAGCGTTTTCGGACCCTTCAAGACCAGAATTCTCAGCTCGAAATGTGACAACAAGGGTGATCACACGATCACTTTCGGTTGTGGCTGCCACCACAATTGCAGTAGTGATTCCAAATTTTGCAGACATAAGCTCGTTAGTGGGAGCCATGGGGTTTTTGCCCTTGGACTTTGTCCTGCCCATGATTTTCTACAACCTTACACTTTGTCCTACAAAGAGAGGCCTTTTGTTTTGGCTCAACACTGTTCTTGCACTTGTGTTCTCGCTCGTGGTGGTCATAGCTGTGTTTGCTGCAACCAGGCAGGTTGTTCTTGATTACTAAGGCAACTGAATTTGTAAGCTATACCAGTACAGCATTGGAAGTGGTGTTAGTAGCATTTGTATAGACAACAGTATACAAAGATGTCAAGTTAGTTTTGTATATATTAAACTTTGTTGCTGCACAGAGAGAGAAGTTGATCATATTCTAAAACAACAATTATGTTGTTAAGAAAACTCATACAGCTTAATCCAGCAAGATCTAGAGTTCACTCATAAAAGTATTTTAGAAATTAGCACATACCCGCAAGAATTAGCATGGAAGTCTGTTATCGACCAAATTAAACAAGCATGAATTTGATTAGTTACTAAGCAATCCAAACCTATTCAACAAGCTTTGAATCTCAATTCTCTGTACAAAATATCGTAAGAAAAGAAACTTACTATATAGAAATCCCCTTATTGTTCTTTTTTCAAAACATCATTATTTTTACTTTGAAAGTCACAAGAAGTGAAGTCTGGCCTTGATAAATAAAAAATGAGTTTACAATTTGAAAGAAATCCTATAACTGGTGATTTAATATCAGGCAGGAAAAAATAGCAATAGCTTTAAAATTTGAGGTATTCTTCTTTACCGTAATCCACATACAACTAATTAAAAACTAAAACATTGAACGTAAACACGTCCAGTTTTCCTCTTCACCACAGGAATATGGAAGAACAGGAACAAGGTAGTATTATATTGATGTATACACAAACAAATTCACTCCCTCTTATGAATTGACCTACTTCTGCAATCTGAATGCAGAGTACCTGTACCAGCTAATGCCAATTAAATATTACAAAACCAATGCAAATTCCACACAAGATAACAAGGAAAAACAAAAAGGCAAAGCAGGAAGAAAACCTTGACGAGGCACAACGGGAAAACTGTGCAGAAAGACCAATCCCTAAACAAACCTCACTATATTTCATCTTTATCAAGCCTAGAAGCATTTTAACACACCATGAATTCCGTCAGCACTGTCACTGTAATCCCCTCACTTTTCTCAGTTCTTTGCTCACTTTAACGGGACGGGGCATAAGGGGATGAGTTCAGCTGTATAAATGAATTGGAAGAATATCAACACAACAATCACTTTTTTCTGCTTAGTCTCACAGCAAACCGGCGAGAATAGCCCCAGGGTCTGTCATTGCAGATGGATTTGGTGGGCTCATAGGCTGAGCTGGCAGAAGTG
This sequence comes from Oxyria digyna, assembly GCA_029168935.1. NCBI lineage: Eukaryota > Viridiplantae > Streptophyta > Magnoliopsida > Caryophyllales > Polygonaceae > Oxyria > Oxyria digyna. The sequence goes on along the minus strand of JAPVLV010000011.1, from coordinate 29,699,472 downwards.
CTGCTACTGGTGTTTGAGGAGCCATGGGTATGAATACGAGTAGTTCCTTAATGAACTCCTTTAGCCTGTATTTGTCACAGAATTTTAATTAGATTTCCTAATTTTTGAAATTAGGTGTAAATTATTATTATGTTGTTGTGAAAGCAAAGTTAGGGGTCCATACTCTAATGTTAATGTAGGATCTCCAGAGGCTACTGTCATACGCAGCTGCGTTCTGTCAGCTGGATCTGTTTCCATTCTTATCTGCACCATATAAAATGTGTATTTTACTATATTTATGAGAAAATTGAAACGAGTAAGAAAAAAACACATAGAGATACTGATAGAAGATGAGTGAAGGGAATTTTTTCTACCAGGCAAAGCATTGCACGTGTAGTCTCTGAATAATATGTGGTGCATGCTACTAAGTTGTTTGGATTTGGATCCTGAAAGAGATCAGCAGTTAGCATAAGTGGTTGTTAAGTAAAAGTGGGAAGAAATTGTATAAAGAAAAGAGAGACACATTTGATACTTACTAGGCCAGGACAAACCATTAACCGGTAGCTGTTTAGTAGATTTGACATTTCTGGGAGAGGCATTGGCCTGACACCTCTAACCTGCACCAATTTTAAAAGTGAAAAAAATGTAAAAAACAGGAGGAAAAACTACAATCAGAAATTTGTCTTGACCCAATTTGCTTATAAATATTCAAGTGGAAAACAGTGCAGAAGAAGAGGCATGTCATGGATACCACTTCTTGGAGTTTGAGGGGTGGTCCGGTAAGAAGTCTCCACTGTGAGAAAAAATCCTCCCCAGAAACAGATATGGGATGCATAAATTTATTAAGTACAGCAGGAAGTCGAAGCTTGACATTGATCTGTGGCGAACAAGACAAAAAAAATGAGTTAGTTGTTTAAATGTGAAAAATACATTACTCTCAAAGTATTGAGTATGAAGTGTAAGTACCAAGGGGGCAGCAAACTTGTAGGAGAAGTCAAGAACAGCAACATCCCTGCTTGGTCGGACATTCACAACTTCAAGGGGGCATTGCACCTACATGTGCATTTGAGGGAATAGCGAGTGATATTATATAATGAGATCAAAAGTTTTAAAATTAACTGAATAAAGTGAGAGACATAGGATTCTCTTTACCTGAGCACGTGGGGGAATAGAATCTGGTACTTGTGAAAGCACCATGCTTAGATGGGAAGGAGGCAATAAAAGAGCTTGAACGGAAACCAACGGGGAAGTAACTTTATTTCCCAAAAACAGAACAAGACGACCCTGATGCGCTCTCCAGTCTGCTTTTATTCCAACCTGATGCATCAATGTAGAAAAATCACAACTGTAAATGTAACATTCTGAATTGACTTACTTGAATAAAAACAGCTACAAGGTTCTTCCAACTAGATGAAAGATTTATGAGGAGTTCAATACTTGGATTAGAATCATGGACCTGAATGTAAGGGTCTTCATATAGAATACCACTATCTTTAAGGCATAAACCCTGAAATCTTTCTGCAATGCTACCAATTGGCTGCAAGGAAAACAAAGAACACGAGCCTATTAAAACGTAGGTATTCCCTCTTAATCGCAAACTAGAAGAAGACATAAAACTATGTCACGTAAATACAATCAAGATGTTATTCACAAAACCACATTCTCAAACAAAGGACTATGAGGTTAGGATGTAAATTAATTCAGTCACCACCTTAAGATCAGGATAAGTTATTTATCTTACCATTTCATTAAGCACAATGTTACTTGTGAAAACAGGTCCATTTTTAAGACTGCTAGTATAAATGAAAGTGCCATACACTAATTGCCTGACTTTTTAAGACTGCTAGTATAAATGAAAACAGGTCATCAGATGATCATTCTGCTACATCCTACTTTTCCTTCAACATTTAGGAGCCAGTACAGTATACTTGCTTCTATCTCTGTATAAATAGTGAATCAAACATGTGTGACTAAAACTGCTATTATTACAAAAGTCTATTTCCACAAATAAGCAAAATAGGACTAATGTCCAGGCACTAGAGCCGCCTCCAATTGGCCATCTCTGTTCGTAGCAAGCACTCTCCTCATGTGAGTATGTAGAGGATTTTATTCTTGATTCAGGAGAGAGATTTACATGGTTGGTATTTATCGGGTGTCAAAAGACACGAGAGAGACTGGGATACGGGATAGCCATTTAAAGGGGAAAAAAGAGATTTTTTTCCAGCAGATCCTTTATTCTCAGATTAAGTTTTTTCAATATATAATTAGCAAAATATAATTAACTGAAGTAAGCAAATTATTATAATCCGTGAAATATATGGAGGCTCTGCTATGAACTTACAGTACCTGGACTGTATTTGTCTCCTCTTCTACAGGTGTAAGTGCTAGATCATTAACTGAATCTGCAAAGTCATCCGGCCTAGCTGACAAAGTGTTTGCCGATTCTTCAGGAGCACTTGGTGGGCCTTCAATGGCAAGTGTACCCAGAAGATCTCCTAGGAGTTCTGGGGAGGAAGTCGCTCTCTGGGAATCTAGTTCATTGTCGGCCCCATTCGATTGAACCACCAACCTATTGTCTTCTTGTCCCTGTGACATTCAAAATGCAAATGCATGTTTTACAAGTGGAAGAACTAGGGCACCTGGGAGCACAAGCATAGTAAAAAGAGCCAAAATATTAGGCCCAGAAGCCAGTATCCCTCACCGCATTGCTGCTCATGCTAGGCATCTTTACTAGACCAAGTTGTGAAGGAGATCCATTAGAAGGCTGTGGATCAGCAAGAACTAAAGCATTTGATGGCTGCTGTTGAACCCGCAATTTGATTGCACTTTGTTCCGCCGTATCAACTTCAACATCTTCAGCTTTCTTGATCAATGAAGACTATAATTCAAATAAAATTGTGAAAACATAAGATTCCATTTCTTGTATGTGTAATTGAATATGATTTCACAAATTAATTTGACACAGATGAGTACTTTAAATATATATCCTTCCGCCTATAAAAGAACTAGGGAACGGGACTAAATGCCGATATCCAAACTGGGAAAAGCCAATCATATCTACCTGGCGCTCAGGAAACTTTGGCATTTCCGCCAATATATCCATCAAAGCAGGACCTCTGCTACTCAAGGCGAGATATTCAGTTGCTCGTTGTTGTATCTCCGCATCAATGCAGCTCTCATACCTGAAAAGAAGAGAAATTTGTTCATAACACTTTCACCAAGACACCAACTAAAAAAATCTTGATGTCTTTTTGCAAAGAAGAAAAATGCTCACTTGTGAAATACTGCCCATATTTGATTTTGTAGTTCCTGGTCAACAGGCTGAGAATGCATCAATATCTTGGCATATGAAGAGAGCAGCAGCGGGATTGTGGAAGTCCTGAAAGTATATGGTCCAGCACAGTTCTTAAAGGATATCCGGGTGTGCAATATAAGAGGTACTAAATTTAATTAGCTCATATGATCTTACGAAACCGTTGGAAGCTTCTCGTGTATAAGACTAAAGAGTTGCCTTGGACCATATCCAGGACGACTGCCAAGAAGATGTCCAAATTCCCCAAGTATATAAGCACTGACCTGTGACAGAAGGAAAACATTTTGAGGATATGGGAAAGAAAAACTAAAACCTTAATTCAGGACTCAAATCCAATTCCAAATCCAATAACAACTTGACAAACACATTCCTCCATACGATCTTAGGATGCCTTAAAAGGCAAACAACATCCGTACAACCCACTTTAACACCTTATCAGTCATCTTCCCAGTCTCTCTCAGCAATTGTATTGGCGATGTTTACAAATGAGCACTTCCGCAGACAAACATATACATCTTAATCATTTTGTAATTCCTGGGTAGTGATCATATATCGAGAAAGGTTTGCCGATATAAGGATTGCCATAATAAATATGAGAATTGCACACAACTAAGCTTAGTTGTAACAGCCATATTGCAATGACTGCAAACTCTGTCAATAGTGAGAAGAAGCATACTTTTTTGGTCCATAGAAGAAAAAAAGTTACTTACTTTGATCATTGTCTCATGTACAGCAGATTTTTCCAGATATTCCCTGGCCTTCACTGCTGCATAAGGCTGAAACATATGGGTGTAAGAGAACGATACATAGTTTGCCACAGGATTGTAAAATAAACCTTCAAGACTTCAAAAAACAAATTTACCTGCAAGTCTTCGTTGTTGGTAACAAATTGTACCACCCTAAACCATATATCATCGCTCACAAAATCCCCTGCTTTATCAATCAGCTGGAGGATCACATCAACATACCTGCAACAAGTAGAAAAGCAGAACATGAAATACACTCATGATATAGAAAATGCTGGAGTTTATCTTCCAGCCTCCTCCCAACTAAGATTGTATCTTCATTATCCTTGTATAATTATTGTGTCATCTACTTCTAAACAGATTTTGGTATGCCTTACTAAGAGAAAAGTTTGTAGAAATAAAAAAGCATTTCTACCATGACAAATCGGGGGCAAACTTCTCGGCAAGAATTGCTGCTTTCAGTGCCAACTCTTCCCGCATAGCAAACTCTGCTGTACTCAGATACTGAAGACAGAGAAGCACAAGCATATATCTTATTCAGCTTAGATTCAGCACTTCAGCTGGTTAACCTTTTCAGGTGCCACCTGGATTTTTTTTCTAATTGACATCTCTAAAGAAAGTACCTGCAACAACTCCTCAACTATGTCCTTCGCATTGGAAACATCACACATGCCATACAATAAATCAAGAGCACGTCTCCTTATACTGGAAAATAAACAATACAAAGCAAAGAATTATTATCTAAACAGATCAGAAGCAAGATAAGAAAAAAGAAGCAAATATTCCACAAAAGTACAAGAACAATAGGTAGTGAACCTGATATCAGGATCCTTCAAAGAAGTAATGATCTGAGCTTGATGTTTCTTAATGATATCATGCACATCCGTAACCATCAACATTCTGGCCATGTTCTCCTGCATAAAAAAAGCAGAGGTAATTAGCCTAATACCATGTACACCAGCTTAATTGAATCCATCCCAATAATAACAGATGATATAGGTTGAACTGAAGCCAAAAAATATGTAAACAGCACTACAAATTTGCCCAGCTTGAGTGAAACAAATCCATTCAAATAATTACATAAGACAAAAGTAACCAAAAATGCAATTTTCACGATCTAGGGAACTTACCAGACCAAGGTAACGGATATTTGGTTCACGAACAGCAATGAATTTACCAAGCAAAGCAACACACTGAGACATCATCTCCTTCTCAGCATCAAGGTGCATGACCTATGACACAAAGAGCACACACTGAAACATCCTTTTATAAAAAAAATACCAGGAGTTCCTTTGAACACTCTGATGACAACCCTTCATATTTGTCAAGGGAACTAATAAAAAACTAACAAATACTCCTCATTTACAACAGCATAGCGGCCCTGATACTCGTACTTTCTTGAGTGGGCCAAACAAGAGAGCAAATGAACTCTCAGAAACATCATACAGATTGCTCAATAAAGAAAAAACAACATGCAAATTCAATGTAAAGAAACCAACTAAGCAACAGGATGGTATATGGATTTATATACAAAAGTATAATTGCAGAATATAGTATCATGTACTGATGTAATCACGAACACGAAGAACATGCATGACAAACTTACAAGAGCAAGGGCCTCAAATAGCACGGCATGTGAAGCATTATTCTTGTTTACATTTTTAACCACATCTGTTCCCATCAGTATCCGTTGCAAAACCTAAATACAAACTGTAAAGTCAGGGAAAACAAACATTATCAAAAGAAGCACATAAGAAAGATGCCGAATATATAAACCTCAAATAATGATCTTCTCGTATTTGGATCTTCTATAGTGGGAAAATATTGAAGGGCTCGCATTGTTTTAACCTGCAAAATTATCAAAAGCAAACAAAGCCTTAAATTAAGATTAACCTAGCGTGTGTATACTGCAAATCAAAACATCCAAAGTTGACATATTGGTTTCTTATCTTAAGATTGAAGAAGAGAATGACACAAACCTGCAGCCAGGGAGATGGGATACCATAATACGTGTACTCTTGTGGAATATCTTGGTTTCTAGCAAGCCTCTCCAGTGTCTTTACACATTTCGGTACACAGCTCCAATAAGCATCATGGCTGTTTGATACTAAAGCAACTAACAAACTCATAGAAGATGTAAGAACACCCAGATCACGTTCATCCAAAAGTTGAGACATACGGTCAGGCCTAGTATGTATTGGAAAGTAGTAAAGCTGATTAGGAATCATGTATAAGAAAATCTAAGAAAAAATAATAATAAGAAAATTCAAACATACCAGCCATCCACATTTAGAACATCTGGATTCTTTCTATACAGTCGTAGAAGACATAATGCTGCTTTTTTTCTCACCAGTGGTCTACAGCTACTTGACATCTGGGATAGGGGATATATATATAATAATTCAGATATGTGCTAACTCAAAATTGCAATATAAAATTTATACCGAACAGATGTGCTATATGTAATATGTTACCAGCAGCTTTTGAACATCAGGGGCTAAAGATTCAGCAAAGTCCCTTCCACCAATATTACCAACCTGCAAGCAATAGCTCAAAAGATAAACAATAACAATAAAAGAAAATGTACATATTAACAGCATGCTATAAAATAGAGCACCAAATATAAAAAAAGCATCTCATAAGAGAGGAAGGCTCAAATGATTAACCACATAATCCTCCTTCGTATCAGAAATACTGTCACCACCACTAAATCAGGTATTACGTTTTCCTTACTTAGTCTATGATCATTCTGCTTCTTTGGATATAGGAATTCCTTCTTCTGATAAATATTGTAAGAAACGCAACTTACTGTACTAGAACAATTTACAATTTACAAATTACCGAAAGCTAAATTCTTTTTCTAAAGTCTGAGCGAGTTGACGTACCATGGTCAGTGCAAGGCACTGGAAAGTTTCATTGCGACCAATGATATCATTGCGCACAGTATTTATGGCTAATCTTAGAAAATCGTGATTCTCATTGAGCAAGCACGATGTTGCTATGTATCCAACCTGGAGCAAAGGAAGATTAACATGTAAAGTCAAAAGACAAGGACACAAGGATGTGAAGCAGACAAAACTAAATCCCGATAATTTTTGGGACAAAATAGGTTAGGTTAGTTCATTTAGTATATTCAGAGTTTGTGCTCAAAAAAAAAAAAGTATATTCAGAGTTTGAATACTAAAAGCTACTCCCTCCGTCCCTTAATGTTCTTCCCATCTCTTTCCGGCACATTCGTCGAGACACGCTTTGTAAAGTTAATATCTTTAAATACACATTAATAAAAATTATAAAATTTTGATATTGTTAAAGCTCTTGATGAGACGAATCAAACAAGACCCCATATTACTATATTTTTTCCTATATATTAGAAGATATGTCGAAGAATCTCTTAAAACGTGAATAGTGTCAAAATTAAGGATGAGAAGAACTTTTGGGGACGGAGGGAGTATTATCGTTCAGAATGAAATGTAATTCTAAGATAATGCAAGCGCTAGTATTTAGCAATGTAATTAGTATTCACCTATCTTATATCAAATTGATTTTAGAACTTCGGAGATAAATCCAGAATATAAAGTATGAAAGGACATGTCAAGCATTTCTAGAAGCCTTGGATCAATACAAAGACTGAGATACTCCGGTTAATTGAATGACAAGTTAACAGACGGGGTCTTAACCTGCTTTTCTGGATACTTGGGTGCAGATATAAGAGAGACAGCTTCCATATGTCCAAAGTCGACATCGTAGCCGAGCATAAATATGTAGAGCATTTTCCAAACGTATTTCTTCTTTTCATATGGAGAAATACCCTGTGATGAAATCGCATATTTGAAAGAAAGAGTGAGCAACGATGATTTATGCAATGAATGTAGGAGTATGATTCCAGATCCCGAAATCAACTGAAATAAAACCCTAAAATTGTAGAGATAACCTTAACTCTGACCTTCTCGTTTTTAAATTTGGTACGAATGTTACCAAGCTCTTTGTCTACTCGAAGGCGCTCCTGCTCTTTGTTCTGGCAATTGCGCACATCGCTGATGAAGACGGAGAGGCCTCTCATGCCCGAGAGTGCCATCGCCGCTCAGATCCGGTCTCTCCAACTCCACAGCCACCCCCGAAAGGAAATCTTCGATTCGCCTCTTTGTAGATATAATCCTACTGAAGACTTGGGAGTTATGATAGAGGAATGAAAACTCAGAAGTGGACGCCAATGGCTTCCGAGTTCCGACAATGGGAGGAGAGAGAGAGTGTATGGAAGTGGACGATCTGGAGAGGGAGAGGACCGTTTGGGACAGAATTTTCTACTCCCTCCGTCCCACTTTGTTTGTCCTCTTACGCGTTTACACACTTGCCGATGCATGTTTTGCGTCGTTAATATCTCTAACTACATATTATTAAAAATTATAAAATCTTGATATTGTTAAAGTATTAAATGAGACGAATCAAACAAGACCCTATATGACTATATTAATACACAAAGATTGAGAATAATCGAGCAAATTGCGTTAATAGGTGAATAGTGTCAAATTCCGTCATAGGACAAACAAAAGGGGACGGAGGGAGTACCTGTTATATTATAACCTTACTGTTTTAGCTTTATTTGTACGTCGCCTTATTTTTATTTTTAGTTTCATAAGATGCAAATGCAAGTAATATTTTTTTTTTGATCATGTAATGCAAGTAATATATGAAGATGCTGAAATAAAAATAAGGAAACATATCATCTATTTAGATAACATAATAATCAATTATCACATCCAACAAACAACATCCCAACTCCCTAAAAGACAAAAGATCAATTGAGAAATTAATGTTAACATGAGAAATGAGAAGTAATCATAGCAAGGGATTGACTTTGATCAGATGTTGACCGACGTTGACTTTTTTATTTTTTTTAGGCAAAAAAAATATTTTTTTTAGGCAAGTGCTTCAAAATGTCTGAAATGTGCTACTATATTGTTGAAATGTGCTATGATATACTAAGCCAAAATTTGAACTTGCAAAGTATGTACTACCACAACTGTTATGTGCTTCTATATTACTGCAATATGCTACGCTATTTGCCCATATGTGCTTCTATATTGCTAGCTGAACTGTGCTACGATATTGCATATATGTGTTTCTCTATGCTTGGTGAAATATGCTACACTTTTTGCCTAAATGTGCTACACTTTTCACCTATATGTGATTTTTTTATATGTCTTTCTCTATGCTAGGTGAAAGATGCTACGGTTTTTCCTATATATGCTTCTCTATGCTAGGTGAAATGTGCTACGTTTTTTTCTAGATGTTTCTTTATTGTTGAAATATGCTACGCTTTTCGCTTATATGTGCTTCTTTATTGCTAGCTGAATTGTGCTACACTTTTGCCTATATATGATTCTCTATGGCTGCAATGTGCTACACTTTTCGCCTATATAGGCTTCTCTATGGCTGAAATGTGCTACACTTTTCGCCTATATGTGCTTCGTTATGGCTGCAATGTGCTACACTTCTCACCTATACGTGATTCTCTATAGCTAGCTGAAGTGTGCTAAACTTTTTGCATATATGTGCTTCTCTATGCTAGGTGAAATGTGTTACGCTTTTGCCTCGAAAAATATAGCATTTTTACTTACAAAGCATATCACTTTTTCTTACAAACAATAGCACACAAAATTGATAGAAAAAACATAGCACTTTTACTTACAAATCATAGCACACAAAAAACTGAAACGGAAAAAGTCCGAAAAAAAAAACGACATTTTTTTGGCCGGTCATCGGATGGTCAACGGCCGGTCAACGGGTGGTCAACTTAAGGAGGGAGGAGGTAGGAGGGTAGGAAGAAGGAGCTTCCTCCTTGCTTCAAATTTTGGCCTAATATATCATAGCACATTTCAACAATATAGTAGCGCATTTCAAGCATTTTGAAGCACTTGATTTTGTAAGTACAATATCCGGCCTAAAAAAAAAAAAATTGGCCTAAAAATAAAGTCAACGCCGGTCAACGGATGGTCAACGCCGGTCAACGGGGTGGTCAACTCCAAGGAGGGAGGGAGGAGGAAGGAGGACTCCTTCCTTCTTATTTCTCATTTCTCATGGGGCATTTCTCATGGGATTTGAACCCCTCACTAAAATTATACTTGCAATTCAGTAAGTATCACGTATTCACGACCAATAAACCAAAATTTTATATCTTGTAAATTGTAATACCTTTGATCAGTCATACTCTATTTCATTTATTAACTTTGGTCAAATTATGAATATATATTTTTAATCTCTATATAATTATTAAAGCAAAACACTTCACATCATCATTTGTCACATGTTATTTTTTCAAAAATAAAAGATTAAATATATATGTTTAAAAATAATTAACCTAAATCTAATGATATCATTTCTTTATTTGAACACAAATTAATTAAAATATATACAAATATCACTATCCTAAATCTATTAATATCATTTCCTTATTTAAACGCATATCATTATAAAAATTATAATCAATTGAAATTTCTTTTATTTATATAATATTGATTTAAAAATCAATTAAAATAAGTATAATTATATAATACATACTTTTAGTTATACTAATGTTATTTTATGTTTTTATAAATTATATATATATATAGTTATAAAAATCGTTATTCAACATCTGCGTTTGGCGCAAGAATAAAGCTAGTTGGCTCTACGTTGGGTTCGTCAATAGGATAGAGCATAATGGTGGTGTAGAAAATCAAATTTGGAGACTCATAAACAAGTTGGACTTCTTCATGTGTAAAATTCTTAACTACTACTAATATAATAAGCTTTATATATCGACTAATATAAAGTTCAATTGATTATTTACTTTTCTCAGCAAGCGTTGTCATCTGACAACATAATCATGTTTATATCTGGCAAGTATCTTGGCAACTATCTTTTGATCATCTCCTTCACAGCTTTCAGAAAAACCAACCGAACATAACAGGAGAATTTTAAGAGTTCAGTGACTACAAACATGTCAGGTGAAATTGGGCTAATTTCATATCATATTTAAAAAAGAAGATAAAAAGTAAATATACAACGCTATACTTAGAATAGAGGGGATTGAATTGAGTGTGGTTCTATATCTATGCTGAAAAACAAAAAGATTTAAGTATCTAAAAATGGCTTCCTACGAATGCACACACAAGAGCAAACCCAGCTGCTGCTCTTAGTGGAAGAATGTTAGCCATTCAGAGAAGTCTATGTTATGAGAAACACAGCAAATGGCGGTCACCAGATCCATACAGCATTAAAACAAGAGCTAACATGGTGATAGCTATCCTTGAATAGAAAGGAGTGTTAGCCTTTAACGAGTTGCTGTCACCCATTTGTCCCGTACTGATGTATGCGTTCGTGTCTGTTGCAGTTGCGTTCATATTTACACTTACATTTACTATACCTGAACCTGATCACATTACAATTGCAATATGTGTTAAGGAAAATATAGAAGTGACACACCCAAGTACAGTTAGAATCTTACAATCATAGTTGACCCATCCAATTCTTTGGCGAGCTAGATCGTATACAACTGCTTTGTTTTTCAGAACAAGATCTGTGACAAACAAGGATGAGTTTGAGTGAGAAAAGTACTAAATACAGCAATCACGTGTAACTTGGCTAAAGTGCTTACCTCCTAAAATGGTAATTGCTTGCCCTTGAATTTTCTGAAATCCCATACACCATACTGCTGCTCCTCCCTGTAACAAAAAAATTATCTCATCAAAATCAATTCAGACAGTCTAGATAATTCAACAAGCTCGAAGACTTACAATAGAATTCTGCTCAAGTAAATAGTCTTGTGGGTCCAGAATCATGGATGCACCACCTTTGAAGTTGAGACTAACTTTTGGAAATACTTGATCAATACTGAAAGAAGAGAAACTCAACACTTCAGTAAACGAAGAGAAAACTAATGCATCGATCGAAAAATTTGTGAAAGTAAGATCATTAAAAATGAATAAGAAAGAACAACCTGGATGTTATCAGATAGCATTGGTTTCCTTTGGATTGAAGAGGGCGTACTGACTGAGCAACAATGTTGTTAATCTGAACATGGAAACAGAAACTTGATGTCAGTTTGTTTATGAAGTTCCAATAACAAATAGTTTTTTCTTTTTCAATTTTTTTCAGACCTGTCATACCAATACTAGAAATAAACAGTGACAGGCATAGTATCTTACAGCACTGAGAAACTGAGTATAAGCCGCTTCAGCAAGATAAGCCAAAGTAGTTCCAGAGTCGATTATAGTCCCTGTGCTGCCTGATGTTTCAAAAGTTGAAGAATCAATTGCTAAACGTTGGCCATTGACTGAGATACTCTCCATATACAAGTTGTAATGTGGCCTGCAGAGTCAATAACTTTATTAGCAAATTGTCATAACCATCTATTTTAAACAGAAACCTTGAATGTCTTGTGTCTATAAGAGCTTGTAACTACATAATATTCTATAATTATATTATTCTGCACGAGAAATGGAAAACAATCTAAGATATTGCTTTCAAACTCTGTGCATCATTCTTCTCACTGAAAGAGACAAGATTGAACTTTTCTTGCATAAGGTTGAATCATGTCTAACTTCTGGATCAAGCTAGCAGAAAATAACAACAACAAAAACTTATCAAAACAAAGATGATGACTAAGTAATGGAATATTCATCGTATCAGTCAATAAGTTTTCTTCTTCCAGCTCGGAGTCAAGACAAAAAAGAGAGGTCATGTCCTGAAGTTAAGTATTTGCCTTACTACCACAAATCAAAAAGAGTGAGCTTCCTAAGGTGAAATACTATTGGTCCTGCAATTCGTTGTCCTCTTAGATAAAACCCAAAAAACGCCTCCAAACAAAAATTGAAGAGCCTTTTACGGTTTGGTAACTCCATCGTCCAGTATCAATTTTCAAACATATAATAATTCAAAAATACAAGGACAAAAAAGAACATACTGATCAGGGACAAGAGGAGTGTAGACCATGCCCGGCTCAACAATCTCTCCAAATACCAATATTCCTCCACCATTAGAATCTCCCCTCAAACAGTGAGAGAACGCTGGTGGAGTGATCCCTTGTGATGAAAGCTGAGAAATAACTGACATAGACTGCTGACCGAATCCAAAGATTCCATCAACCGCTCTATCTGCCTTGGTCAAGTCTCCTGTCTGAACCGTGCTGCACCTGCAATTTTTCATTTTCATAATCAACAAAAGAATCATGAGCCGCAATTAAAATTCCATTATAATCCATGAAGAAACTACACACCCAAAGACAACTGGGGCGGTGTTGCTGGTGTTTTGAGTGGTAGTGCTACCAGAAACAGCATCCATATGCATCACGTCAGAGAAATAAAAACCGGATGTCCCGCTTCCGTCCCCATACTGGAATTGGTAACTGCATTGGTTGTTCTGGCTATTACAGATTGAGTCCGAGGACTGAGCTCCTAAGTTACACTTCTGATCAGAACACGAGATGGCTTGAGCTGTGCTCGAGCTTGAGGCATCAAAGAAGTTCAGACCAATCTCCTGAACACGAAACCAGAATCAAAAACATAAATCACAGCTTTGAAAGAACAAAGTAACCAGTTAGGAATTTACTTGCAGTCCGCTTGTGGTGGGGCAACCGGAGCAGCTAGTACAACTGACCCACAAAACATCACTCCCAGTGTCAATCTGAACATGAAATTCTTGAGCTGGAGTTCCCAATTTTACTGTTGTGAAGTAAAGCCTGCCCAGATACAGTTATGAGATCAGGATACATAATGAACTAGGCCTAAAACAGTTTCCTGTCATGACTGTCAACAGCAATTTTTTTATAATGTAACACCTATAGTCAAAGAAGCAGGAAAGGAATCATAGTGACAGAAAAGAGAAAGGAAAAAACTTTGGAAAAATTGGGATCCAACCCACATATTCCAGTTCACGAAATCACAAGTTTGCAATCTGAGGAATAAAACCACACTATCGGGAGAAGAAGAAGAAAAAAAATAGTAAAATTGAGAAAGTTTACCCAACGAGATAAGGGTCATAGGTACCATAGACAGGGAAATCAACGACGCCGTTTAGTGACTGCAAGATCCGGCCGTGCCGAGCCCGGTCACGCGTTCTGAGTTGACTCACCGCAACTCGCTTATCCACCGGAAAAGCCCTCTGAAGGGTCAGTGTCGTCGGAAAACCGCCCAAAACAGGCGGCGCCGACGGTAGTAAGGAAGCTGCAAGTAGTACCCAGATGTGAAATCCCAACGAAATAATCGCGGAAATGGGATTCCTTCTCATTCTAACTCCGCAATCCAAGTTTCAGTTTTTTTTTCTTCTCTTTTTGTTTATTCCGTGTGAGCCAAACAGAGAATAAGAGATGGATAAAGAAGATCAGACAGACAATAACAACAACAACAAAATCCACTAAATATTATTTTTCGCTCTTTAAGCTTTGTGTGGAATTATGAAGCAGAATTTGAGGCTTCCAATTTCATGGAAAGAGAGGGAGAGAGAGAAGAACAACTTAACCGAAAAGATGGAGAAGTTAAAGAGTAACGTTGAATTTATATGTTCTGTTCTCTGTACTTCCATTGGGTCTTCATTCTACGGCAGGATCCATAGTTTCAGACTTTCAGTGGATCACTAGCTTTTCTCCCTCTTTTAATTCTTCTAAAATCTTTTTTTTATCTTTGAAAGTTTTACCAAATGCAATAATACTTATTTATTTAATCAAGTTTTTTTTTTTAAGCCGATAAAACTGTTTTATTACGTTTTCGCTCCAACCAGAACGGCGGACCATGTGCAGCGAGCTGTAGGGCCCACAATGTATAGACGTGATAAGCCGATTAATAACACATGCTTTCTGCTTGTTAAGTGTTCTTCTTAGGAAAATAATTTTGAGTTATTTGGTCGAATTAAACGGCGTTTATCAGATAAAATCTTTGATTGCCGTCGAAATCGAGGTGTTGCCGGTTCTGGTGCGTGAACCGCCGGTTTAAGGTTTAATATATGTTAAATCTGAACTTAAACCGGTAACTTCGGTCATGAATCGGAATAATTTTAATAACTTAAAAAATATATATATAATTTATATTTTGAAATTATACTACTCCCTCTGTCCCTATTTGTTTGTCCACTTTCCTTTTCCGATGTTCCTTTTTGTTTGCCCACCATTTTATTTATGTCACTTTATTCTACCAATTTTATCCCTACTATCAACCTATAATTACCACATTTTCACTTTTTCTCTCTCACAAATTTCAATCTTATATACTCTTTCTCTCTATCTCTCTCCTTCAATCATTCACTTTATACTTTTCTCTCTCCTATAATCATTATATTCATACAATTTCTTAATTCCTACGAAAATCGTACTTGGGGACAAACAAAAAGGGATGGACTATTTTTTTTGAGCTCAAACATCAAAAGTGGGATGTCGAAAGTGGCTTTGATATCAGTTAGTCGACTTGGTCCTGGCAACTACAGTATTTTTTGGCGTTTGAAAACAAGTGCATCAAAATAGTCCAAAACAAATGTAATTAAAAAAGGATGGTGAAGGATTGCTAATATTACCATTAGCAGCCGGGAAAGGAGAAAAGATAGAGCACCCATAAAAAGCAAAAGTTAATTTAATTATAAGCTATTGATGAAAAGTTCAAAACTATAGTGATAAACCATTTTGTTTAAATTATTTTGGAAACTTTTTGGGCCAACAAAATCCTTACCGTAAAACAAACGACCGTACGCTTATCGTGGAGATCATGCATGAATCGCATATAGTGATTCTTTAAACTTCAACTATCTGTATATCTGTCTTTATCTGATTTTGTACATTTATTTTAGAAGGGAAAGTTTTAATCCAAAGTATATTCTTAATCACTCTGAATATTTATTCAAAAACAAAGACTTGAAAATTCAAATCCAGAGTAATGTTTGTATAAAGAATATTGACAGAAGAACGTGTTATCCATCGAAGTATGCCCATGTCCAACTTGGTTTATGCATTTTGTTTTTGTTAACAAAATTAAAAATTAAAATTGTCCGTTTCGAAAATACTCCATATGAACTTGTGTTTTAGTATGTGTTTGTTTCCGTGGCAATTATGAATAGTGTAGAGAAAGGAAGCTTCTTGTCGTACTACCACATAACAAAAGAACATGTATTCCCTCCTCAGTACTTTTTTTTATGTTTTTATTTTCGTTTTGAGTGTTTTAATATGATGTTCTCATTTCTATTTTTAATCACAAATTTTTATCAATATACCCTCATCAAAATCCATTAATTCCAAAACCACAACAATCCAAAATACACTTTAATTTTTTTTTTCCTATTATTTTCCACTCAATCTTAATCCTTTAATTTCTCATCTCTCATCCCAAATAAGGGAAATGAGAACATAATTAACTTACGAAGTACTAATTTGAAATTTCACTTTGCCCCCACTTTGTCTCTTGCCGCGACTTGCAATAGTCTTCAAGTCTCCATATTTCCGCATGGCTTTTACGTTAAACAAATTATATTTGTTGGAGCCGGTTCTCGATGGGCTCGCGAGGCCCATAGGGAATTGGGTCAGGCCCATGAATCGCGTGCCGGGTCGGTCCAGGAAGTCAGCCCAGAAGAATAAAGCGGCCCATGAACAGGTGAAGCCCAATAAGAGGATACAACGGGACTAAGTATCGAGGGGCAAAACGGTAATAGGCTCGCGTGGGTCCCAGGTGATAGTATAAAAGCGCAACCCAATGGATAAGGAAAGGGATCCCAGTCATAAGAGAAAAACGCTTCACCTCCGTCTTAGTAGTAAGAAAAACACAAGAGCAAACCCTAACTTCAATCTTCACTTCCTAGAGAAGTTTAAACGTTTAGCACTTGTTTTACCACTTATAGTTTAGTTGTAAAGCTTTAGTGTTGTTATGAATGGTATCTGAGTTGCTCGGTTTGTTGTAAGTTCGGAACGTAAAACGTCTTTGATAATATACTCTGCTTCCTTACGTTGTTTTCCTTATCTTTGAGCATACTTGCGTTGTTTCGGTGTATTCGGTTTCACGTTAATCCTTCTTGTCGGAGCTTAAAAGAGTCAGAGCCGGCTTCCTTCTCGGTTAAGTTACGCAAGTGTCAGGTGTCGAGAGTAAGGTTGATTTCGAGGAAGAAGACGACGAGTAGTATTATATAAGTTGATTGTCCAGACGCCCTGTGTCACGCGAAGTGTTGTGTCGCGTGATCTCAATTTCTGGGCTCCAACACTGACGCCGACCGTGGGGACCTCCTCGCACAAGTAAGGCTTACTATCTACACTCGCGAAGTGTTGTCTAATACAACTACCTGAGAAAATGAATACTAGTGGCGAAAGAAGCGACAACACCCCTCCCCAGACGAGAACTCAAGACATAAGTAGCACGCGAGCACGTTTTTCACACGTGCATGAGGAGGAAATTGTTCTGGCAGGACCCGCACTGGTTCAGTATCGTGCTTTCCTGCAAACGATGGGACAAAGTGCGGGCGGAAGCCGAAACCCGCGGCAACAAAGGACTCGAGAGCAGTCGGTCGCGGAAGGGAGTGCTGAACACGTACCTGGCGACGGAATTTCAGTGTCGCATGGAACGAGGGTCGAAGGACGCGAAAGGCCTTGTCACCCTGGTAGATTCGATTTGAATCAACCCCCTGCGAGCCACGCGGAGGGTCAATCTTGCAGGGGGAGAACCGAAGGAAGAGGACAGGGGATTCACACCGAGCAAAGACCTTCCCGCCGCCGGTACGAGGGGGAACCTTTTTGCAACCAGGCCACGCACCCGCGGCAAGCCTTTGAGGCCTATCCGTCCGTCAACCCGACACTCTTGTTCGGCCCGACTGCTTTCGCGGGGCATATAGTCAGGTCAGTCCCTCTGCCTAATTTCAGATTTCCTATCATAAAAGAGTACAATGGTAAAGAAGATCCCAGCGAGCACCTAGCACGCTACAAGTATGCTATGCTCGCGAGGTGCCCTGATGAGGCCACAATGTGCAAAGGTTTCCCAGGCACACTCGCGGGACCCGCCATGACCTGGATGCTCAACCAACCGTCGGAAAGCATCCATTGTTTCGCCGATCTAGAGAAAAGTTTCTTGTTGCATTTCGGCTCCTCAAGGAAGAGAAAAGTGACAATGCAAGAAGTAGTAGGGGTCAAACAAGGGCCACATGAATCACTAGAAGATTACGTTAAGAGGTTCGCGGAAAAGATCTTGGAAGCTGAAGATTTCCATGATAAAACAGCTCGGGTCGCGTTCCTAGACGGACTCAATGATGGAAGCACCTTCAAGCAATACCTATACTGCAAGAGAGATTTAGACTACCAAGGCATGCTCGAGAGAGCATACACAGAAATTAATGTGGAAGCACACTCAGGAGCCGCTTTGAAGGGAAATAATCAGAACAAGCCCGCTCAGGGTCATAAGAAAGAAAACCCGAACTGGGGGAGTAAGCGCCATCAGGGTAGTCAAGGGAAGGAACAGTTCGATTCGCGAGCACCCGGTTTACAGATTCAAGATCAGAATCAGGGTCAAAGACAATTCAGGGGCCAAAATCACGATCAGAATCAATTTCAATCGCAAAATTTTGTGGCCGAACAAGACAACCGACGCGATGTTGAGGGGAGAGGGGATCGCGGTCATAACCGCCAGGGGCCTACCACCTGGTGCGAATACCACGGGGTGAATACTCACTCTACATTGGAGTGTCGGTCGCGACAGCATCACCCAAGTGAACAGGAGGTCCTGACTGCTCGGAGGGGAAACGTTGATGCAAGTCACGGCGTCACGCACAGAGGAGCGTGGAGTAAAGGGAGAGGCAGTAGAGCGCAGAATGAGACGAGACAGCAAACCCCCGCGAGAAATAACCCGTCCCAGAACTTCCCTCGCATGGACGGCCATGTAGGCACGATCGCGGGCCGCCATGAACCCATGCCCCTAGGCAAACGAGAGCAAAGACTCATTAACAACGCACCCAAGCCTCAGGGAAAACCGATCTATAGTGTCGCGAGATCGAAGTCTGAACCTTACATGCTTGCCTTCAGCGACAAAGAAGTAGATACCTGGGCTGTCGAGGCCGCTGATCCACTGGTCATCCATGCTCAGATAGGAACCAAGCTAGTAAAAAGAATCCTCGTGGACACTGGGAGCTCAGCCGATATACTATACTGGGACGCGTTCGAGAAAATGGGAATTGATCAGTCTACACTCAGGCCCACTAAAACCACGCTGGTAGGTTTCGCGGGTGACAGAGTGAGGGCCCTGGGCGTCGTCACCCTAGATCTCATCTTGGGTGAAGAGAAAGGGTCAAGAAGGTCAGAAAAGATAGACTTTGTAGTAATCCCAATAATATCCTCCTACAATGCGATCCTGGGACGCGAGACACTGTGCAGGTTTGAGGCAGTCGTATCAATCTGTCATTTCTGTTTAAAATTTCCAACATTAACAGGAGTAGGGGTCGCGAGAGGAAACCAAGAGGAGAGCCGTATCTGCTACGTCTCGTCCGAAAAGGGCAGTACAAAGACCTTGCTTGCCAACCAGTTATTTATTCCAGGGTTACCACGCGTCCTGGAAGAAGCCGAGTTGGAAGTTCGTGCCTCACCCAGACCGCGAGATACAGAGGGACAGGCAGAAGGACACAAACCGCATTTTGATGGGTTTGGGAAGCAGGTAATCACACCTTTCCCCAACAAAGAGGAGAAACTTTACGTAGGGGGGAGACTAAATCAAAAGGTCGTACAAGAGATCGAGACCTTACTCACCCGCTCCCGGGATGTGTTCGCGTGGACGCCAAAGGATCTGAGAGGGATCCCGGCAAGTGTCATGACCCACTCCCTGAACATTAGCCCAGAGGTCAAGCCGCGTAGGCAGAAAAAACGAAAACAGGCAGGGCCAAAAAACGCGGCGGCTGCGGTAGAGCTCGCGAAGCTGATTAAGGCAGGGTTCGTAAGACCAGTGCAGTACCCAACGTGGTTGTCAAACGTTGTTATGGTAGAGAAAAATCCCAAAGGGACAGGGAAGTGCCGCATGTGCGTGGATTTCACCGGTCTCAATAAAGCATGTCCCAAAGACAGTTACCCATTACCTTCGATCGACCAGTTGGTGGACTCAACCGCGGGTCATGAAGCTCTGAGCTTCCTGGACGCGTACTCTGGATATAATCAGGTTATGATGAACCCAGCCGACTCGGGGCACACTGCTTTTATCACAGACAAAGGAACCTTCTGCTACAAAGTGATGCCGTTCGGTTTGAAAAACGCGGGGGCTACATTTCAGAGACTGGTAGATATGATCTTTAGCGACCAAAGAGGTGACACGGTAGAGGCCTATGTTGACGATATAGTGGTTAAGAGCAAAAAGCAAGCGGATCATACTCGCGACCTGGCAGAAGTCTTTGAAACCCTAAGAAAGTACGGTATGAGCCTCAATCCAGAGAAATGTGTCTTCGGAGTCACCGAAGGCAAGTTCCTAGGTTTTCAGATCAGTGCACGCGGTATCGAAGTCAATCCAGACAAGGTCCAGGCCGTAATAGATCTGCAACCCCCAAGGTCCATCCACGACGTCCAACGGTTCGTGGGAAAGGTCAACTATTTAGGAAGGTTTTGCGCAAAGCTCGCGGAGCGAAATCTTCCTTTCTTCGACATATTAAGGAAGCCAAAAAGCTTCGAATGGTCTGAAGAGTGTGAAAGGGCGTTTATGACTCTTAAAGAGCATCTGGCTAGACTCCCAACTCTTGCGTCCCCAATACCAGGTGAAGGTTTGCAACTGTACCTCGCGGCAGGCACGCGTGCTGTAAGCGCTGTGTTAGTCAAAGAACAACGGGTCCCCGTCTATTTCGTCAGCAAAGCACTTCTGTCGGCCGAGACCAGATATTCGCCCATTGAGAAAGCAGTGCTCGCGTTAATAACAGCCGCTCGTAAACTCCGACCTTATTTCCATGCTCATCCCATCGAAGTACTGACAGATTTACCACTACCGTCTTTCATGAGTAAACCAACAACCTCTGGAAGGCTCGCTAAATGGGTCATTGAAATGACAGAGTTTGACGTAGTCTATAGACCACGACCCGCCATCAAGGCACAAGCTTTGACAGATTTCATTGTTGAAACAAGTTTCAGAGAGCTAGAAGAAGATATTATAGCTCCTGAACACCCCGCGTGGGTAATGCACATTGATGGATCGGCAAACGTAGATGGTTGCGGGGCGGGAGTCGTCCTGACTTCCCCAGCTGGGGATAAGATAGATCACGCGATTGCGCTAAGGTTCAAAGCCACGAACAATGAGGCAGAATATGAAGCACTCATCGCAGGGCTGGAAATTGCCGTTAACGCGGGTGTTCATGTGGTAAAGTGCATGAGCGATTCCCAGATCGTCGTGAATCAGATCAATGGGACCTACGAGGCCAGAACAGGCAATCTCCCCAGATATCATGCGAGGGCCACAGCCCTAATTTCGTTGCTCGGGCATTTTGAAATTGAAGCTATATCCAGAGAGGAAAACACGCGAGCTGATGAACTCGCGAAGCGAGGTTCCCAAACTCAGTATGCAAATATAGAATGTACTAGCGAGGGTCCCACTGCCATTACCAAAGAAGGAAAAGCCCCATACTTTTGGTTCGTGAAGTCTGAGAGCGCCATAAGCAACCAGGTGGAACTGATGGAGATAAGCGAGCCAGTCAGCGACTGGCGCACACCTATAATTCAATATCTTGCGAGCGGAACAGGGCCTTCGGATCCGAAAGAGATGAGAAAGCTTGTCTCTATGGCTGCACGCTTTTACATGTGTCGTGGAGAACTTTACAAAAGGGGATACGGACCACGCGAGCTCAAGTGCTTGACTAAGACAGAAAGTGACGTGCTGATAAGGGAACTTCACGCAGGATTATGCGGAACTCACGCGGGATGGAGACCAATGGTCTATAAAGCATTAAGGCAGGGAAGTTTCTGGCCCACCATGAAGCAAGACGCACAACGCGAGTCTCAGAGCTGTAAGCCGTGCCAATACTTTGCCCCGGCATCTCATCAACCAGGCGTGGAGTTGCAGATAATGTCGAGCCCTTGCCCCTTCGCGATGTGGGGGCTAGATCTATTAGGACCTTTCAAACCAAAAGCGCCTGGTCAACTAGAGTACATCATTGTAGCAGTTGATTATTTCACTAAATGGATCGAAGCCGAGGCCCTCGCGAGCACTACCGTTCCGGCAGTTAAAAAGTTCCTTTGGAGAAACATCATTTGCAGGTACGGCCTCCCTCACGAGATCGTAACCGACAGGGGACCACAATTCAATTCGCCGCAATTGTTTACATGGTGCAAGGACATAGGGATCACTTTGAGGATTGCTTCAGTCGCTCACCCGCATTGCAATGGCCAGGTAGAAGCAGTGAACAAGAGCATTGTCATGGACTTGAAAAGACGGCTAGAAGGCTCCAAAGGCATGTGGGCCGAAGTGTTACCCCTGGTACTATGGGCAAACAGGACCACGGTAAAGAAGGCGACAGGAGAAACGCCATTTGCTCTCGCGTATGGAATAGAGGCAACAGTACCAGTCGAGTTCATTGTGCCCACGGACCGCGTGATTCAGTATAGTCCGGACGACAATGACGAAAAAATGCAGCTAGAGTTGCAGATGCGAGAAGAGACTCGCGAATTGGCCACAATCAGAGCAGCCAATCATAAAGCCGGCGTCGCAAAATATTATAACAAGCACGTAAAATTGAGGGGATTTGCCAGAGGAGACCTAGTGCTCCGTAGAACAGAAGGGGGAAAGCTCGACCCCAACTGGGAAGGACCTTACATTATAGATCGCGAAGTCGCGCCCGGAGCATATCGCCTCAAGGACCACTCTGGAAATCACATTGCCAACTCCTGGAACGTGATGCGACTTCGTCGTTTCTATGCCTAATCTTCCCGAAAAACTCAGGTTCGTACAACAAAATTTTCCCTCATCCTTAGTCACAACATTTGTTACGTTAAGACACGAGAGGCATGATTATTATGGCATGATAAGCACAGGAAGAGCTGTCGGATCGCGTGTCCTGCTTCCAGCTTCCAGGGCTGAGCTAGAAAACTCCCCCTGGTCGCGAAAGCGTAGACGGCTGGGCTGGGCTAAAAAAAAAACCCCAGTCGCGTGTCCTCCTTCCAGCTTCCAAGGCTGAGCTAGAAAACTCCCCTTGGTCGCGAAAGTGAGGACAACTCGTGCTTCCAGCTTCCAGGGCTGAGCTAGAAAACTCCCCCTGGTCGCGAAAGCGTAGACGGCTGGGCTGGGCTAAAAAACCCCCCCCAGTCGCGTGTCCTCCTTCCAGCTTCCAAGGCTGAGCTAGAAAACTCCCCTTGGTCGCAAAAGTGAGGACAACTCGTGCTTCCAGCTTCCAGGGCTGAGCTAGAAAACTCCCCCTGGTCGCGAAAGCGTAGACGGCTGGGCTGGGCTAAACCCCCCCCCCCCCCAGTCGCGTGTCCTCATTCCAGCTTCCAATGCTGAGCTAGAAAACTCCCCTTGGTCGCGAAAGTGAGGACAGCTCGTGCTTCCAGCTTCCAGGGCTGAGCTAGAAAACTCCCCCTGGTCGCGAAAGCGTAGACGGCTGGGCTGGGCTAAAAAAACCCCCCCAGTCGCGTGTCCTCCTTCCAGCTTCCAAGGCTGAGCTAGAAAACTCCCCTTGGTCGCGAAAGTGAGGACAGCTCGTGCTTCCAGCTTCCAGGGCTGAGCTAGAAAACTCCCCTTGGTCGCGAAAGTATGGGCGGGTTTGCATCATGTGCAGTGCTACTACCTAAGGGTAAAAACCAAAAACTAAATGCTCCTCTACATGTGCAGTGCTTGGTATCCCACGCGAGAGCAGCACCATGACTAAATGCTTTACAAAGACCAAGAATACTCCGTGACGACCACACCAAGGAAAAGCTATCCTACTATGCCGCGGCTAACAAAGGCTAAAGATGAACCTCGCGAGTATTAACCGTCATTTGAAGCTCGCGTGTAAAGATCATGCAATAATTAGCAGAAGAATAGTTTGCAATGCTTACTCACAAGATTATGTAACAAGTCAGTTTTGCCTTACCACACAGGATGGACCGTAATTGTGACTTATCTCTTTGCGTTTTCCTTTTTCGCAAACTTTACTCATTTTTCCGAAACGAAAAACGGGGGGAACGAGGCGAGATAAGTATGTACGAAACAAGCAAACAAAAGCAAAAACAATAATATAGAAACAACATAAAGGTCGCGACCATTATACCCGCGTTATATACAAAAGTTGATTACGAAATGTCACAATTCCTAAATACAGAAAACATTGTTCAAAGACAAAAGACATTACTTAGAAACAGTTTTAGCAGCAGTCCCCGCGTCCTCGACACTATCCACCTCCAGATCCATAACATCTCGAACACCAGACACTTGCGATCCTGAGCCCCCCGCTTGATCTAAACTAGAACGCTTCGAAGGCTGAACGGTGTCGAGAAGGGCGTCAGACGCGAACACCTTTCTCTTGCGAGACGAGAGGGCTGGAGAAGGAGGGCTTGGAAGCGTGCGAGGAACGGGCTCAGACCTCTCATGCGGAGGAGGAGCGACCAACTTCGGGAGAGGAGGCCTGAGAACCTGATTCTCTTTGCCCTTAACAATACCTCTCTCAGACGCGAGACGTGTAATCCCCCAAGCCTCGAGTGGAGTCTCCCCGTCGTCAATAAAAGTTCCGGGCAACGGGGGCTGGTACTCAGGAAGGTCAGTGGAGAGCCCGCATAAGTCCTGAGCGTTGAAGGGGAAGTCTTTGACCTTGAACTTCAGCATCTGCATCTTTACCATACAAAGGAGAAGCGTGTTGGCGGCGTTTTTGTAAAAATCGACGCGAGCACGCTGGCGATAACCCCCACAATACTCCTCCACCGCCATGTTCCTCTCATAAGCGATTCTCTCAGACATCGTCGCGTGAAGTTTCTCATTCTCTTGTCTGAGGTCGTTCACTTGCGTGTTATACTCAGAGACGATGTTGACGTGGGTAGACCTCTCATACGCAAGTTGGGCTTCCAGCTCCTTTATCCTCGCGTCTTTGGCTGACAGGCACGCGAGCTCGTCCTCCATCTCCTTCATCTTCTCCATAGCTCTCGAAAGCTCCTCCTCCAAGGCTTTCTTTTCTCCCATAAGCCTAGACTTGGCCGCTCTGTGGGCATCGCGGGTGGACTGATCCTCTGCCCTCAGCTCCTTAAGCTCATCTTCAGCAGCAAGCACCTTCCGAGTTGCGCTCGCGATGATATTCATCCCCTGCAAAATGAAGTTAGAAATACCCCAAGAAAACAAGTAATAGGTAAACAGGAGACTTACAGCAAAGAGAAGTTTGGCCAAGCCGCCAGGCCTATCCGAAACTTCCTCGTAGAGGCTAGGTTCGGGAGGGAAAACAGTCGGTATCGTTTCGACGAATGCACGCGTCGCGGATAGACTATGAATGAAGGTCGGATTCGCGACCGGGGTGTCAGTAGGCTCTGGAGAGGAGTCAAACTCCACTTCCGTCGTCCTCTTGCATTTTTTCTCGGCAACTTTCTGCTTCCCCTTATCACGAACCGAAAGCACGCGAGACCTCTGGACCGGAGGAGCATCCTCAAAGACTGTCGTCACGGGCTCTATTTGTGTTTCCGAAACAGCGGCTGGGGGAGTAGGAGTCGAGTCAGGAACGGATGAAACAACACGGGAGGGCGCCTCGATGGTTGTCAGCGCGCCCGACTCGTCAAGGACCAATCCCCCCAGATCCGGAAGATCGGCGAACATATCAGCATCTACAAAAACCACCACAAGTCAGCATAGTGTAAATAGTCATAAAAAACGCGAGCCCAGAAACAAAAACGAGCAAAAACCTAGGGCGTGAGCCTTGAGACTAAGTCCCCTGGCGACCAGTAAAGAGTCCGAGATAGCCAGCTCAAAACGTTTTTGAACTGCTTTGTCGGGATAATCCTTGTAATCACGAATGAATCTATCGCGAGTCTCCTTGGGGAAAAAGCATGGAGCCCTTCTCGCAGTAGGCTCGCGTACCTGGACGGAAATTTCAGAGCCAGGAGGGGGACAGACCAAAAACCAACAAGTTTTCCACCCCTCTATCTTCGAAGGCAATCGGAAGGCACTAGGAGTCTTGGCTTGAGCGGTGTAGAACCCATCCTCGCGGGAGTTCTTCTTGTACGAATTGATGAGAGCGTAGTGAGGAGTATTAGGAACTATCCCAATGTCCTGACATCGCATGATGTAAACAATCAGAGAGCTCCAGAAGTTTGGATGCATCTGAGAAGGGCTGAAGCCTAAATCCGCCATTACTTCGGTCTGGAAGGACGTCCAAGGAAGGCGGAAGCCGGCTTCTAAAGACTGCCTACTCAAGGCGAAGAAGGACCCATACTGATCGAGAGAAGTGCCTTCAAGATCGGGGAGGGCAAAGACGGTCCCCTCAGGGAAAGGATATCGCGTAGCGAGGCGACGAAGATCGTCAAAAGTAAGACTGCTACGTTGGGCGGTGTTGGGAACTAGAGTGCGAGAATGCGTAATTCTCTTTGTAAGGATGCTCACGCGGCCGGGGCCCGCGAGAAAGGGTTTCTCTATAACTATGTGGGGCAAAGACCCCTTGTGAGAGAAAAAACTGGCGAATTGACCGTAATTGGTCTCGGCCCGCTCTTGAATGACGCGAGACGGGAGTCTGGTTTTGGATCTTTTGGGCGTCTTCGCTTTACTCCTCTTAGATTTTCTAGAAACGCGAGATCGTCTACGAGAGTCTGGCTCGCGATCACCAGAACCCCCTTCAGACCCGGACGTGGTACGCCCTGAATACTCAGCCCGAGCTGAGCGTTCATAAAAATCATCGCTACCTGAAAGCATGGGTAAAGTAAGTTTCAGTTTTTCAGGGATGGAAAGAAGGAAAAAAGAACATCAAAATTAGGGGCAACGCGTGTCTAAGGTAACTAACGCGAGGCTATAGAAAGTAAACAAACAAGAAATCCCTGGAAAAGCTGAAACTCAAGAATCAAAAGGGAAGCCAAAGCGACATCGGAATGGACCAAGCCCAAGAACACGAAGAACATCACGAAGGTCGAAGATGGCAGAAATTGACCAAAACACGTTTTTTCCCAAACGAGCGCATCAAGGAATAAGAGTCGAAATGGGATACAACGCAAAAACACCCAATGAACAAAAAGTGACCTTCAGAAGCCTCTCAATTCAAAAGAACCGAGTGAAATCTCTGCGGGCGAGAAGAAATGGAACGACGATAGAAACCCTAAAAAATCAAGAAAACGAAGTAGAAAAGAGAAAGGAGAGCGGAAGACTAACCTGCCATGAAGAATCGACTACGAACGGCGGCGAAGATGACGATGGAGAAGGAAGGAAAGCACCGGCGAAGAGTGTTGCAGAGAAAATAGAGGTTACGGCGGGTTTGAGAAGTTGCAGAGAAAGTGGAGGTTGTGGCGGAAAAGGGAAAGAGGAAGACGAGAACGGGTATATATAAGAAAAAATCGAGGGAAAGAGGGTGTAATAATGAGTCAACACGTGGACGACATGCGCTCGGCGCGGGAATTCGTAAAGTTTTTGAATTCAAAACGTCGCCCAGAGAAAAAGAAGCAGAAATACACGTGATCTTGACACGCGATGGGAACGTGCAAAGTCTAAGAGCCGACCTTACATCGAGAACGCGACTTCAAGAAGACAGGCCCAAGCCTTCAGCTATCCAGCATGAAAGCTTGGGGGGCTGGATGTTGGAGCCGGTTCTCGATGGGCTCGCGAGGCCCATAGGGAATTGGGTCAGGCCCATGAATCGCGTGCCGGGTCGGTCCAGGAAGTCAGCCCAGAAGAATAAAGCGGCCCATGAACAGGTGAAGCCCAATAAGAGGATACAACGGGACTAAGTATCGAGGGGCAAAACGGTAATAGGCTCGCGTGGGTCCCAGGTGATAGTATAAAAGCGCAACCCAATGGATAAGGAAAGGGATCCCAGTCATAAGAGAAAAACGCTTCACCTCCGTCTTAGTAGTAAGAAAAACACAAGAGCAAACCCTAACTTCAATCTTCACTTCCTAGAGAAGTTTAAACGTTTAGCACTTGTTTTACCACTTATAGTTTTGTTGTAAAGCTTTAGTGTTGTTATGAATGGTATCTGAGTTGCTCGGTTTGTTGTAAGTTCGGAACGTAAAACGTCTTTGATAATATACTCTGCTTCCTTACGTTGTTTTCCTTATCTTTGAGCATACTTGCGTTGTTTCGGTGTATTCGGTTTCACGTTAATCCTTCTTGTCGGAGCTTAAAAGAGTCAGAGCCGGCTTCCTTCTCGGTTAAGTTACGCAAGTGTCAGGTGTCGAGAGTAAGGTTGATTTCGAGGAAGAAGACGACGAGTAGTATTATATAAGTTGATTGTCCAGACGCCCTGTGTCACGCGAAGTGTTGTGTCGCGTGATCTCAATTTCTGGGCTCCAACAATATTCACTATAAATAATACATCTCTTGATAAATATTACACTAACTAACGTGTTCGTGATCCACAGTTGTACACACAGAGTCAACGATGAATTAGAAGATTGACCTAATAGAAATCAAGTTAGTAACATTTATTATTGTTTAAGCTAGATACGTGTCTTTAAAGTTAAACATGAAATGATGTTTACATCAAGTGTCAACATAAGATAAAAATGGCGTGATTTAATCGAACAAACTATTGCATGTGATATTTATTTGTTGCCTACATAAGCTACAAGTTTTTGAGCTTGTTAGTGTTGAACTCCTTGGTTCATGATCCGTTTTTTTTTAAGGAGAGACGACACTATAGCTTTTATTAAAATAGAAAAAAGATGTTAATAATCCGGAGAATAACAACACCCCTTACATTATCATGAGAGAAGAAACTAGATTACTAGGAATGCTAGGAAGAAAATGAAAGCCTAAGTCTAAAGACAAAACATAATTCACTAATCCATCAGTAAGACGATTAACTTTCCTATACACGTGAACAAGACGGACTATCCAGTTCCTAATACAAAGTCATGACACATAAGTATCAGAGAAGAAAGGGGATGAAAATCAGAAACATTACATACCTATGTTGATGAACTCGACCACAATCTCAAAGATGATATAGAGTACAAAGAAACGGGCATAAAAAGGATAAAAAGGCCACACTCAATAAAGAGATCATCCACCAAATAATGGTGCTCTAAAGTTGATATCAACTCCCACCATGTTTGATTTATTTCATCAAGTTGAAATTAATGCCTTTTTAAATTCAATGTCATGTTTGATTTTATCACAACTTCTTAGCCCCTAAGCAAACTC
The DNA here is from genome assembly GCA_029168935.1 of Oxyria digyna. Lineage (NCBI taxonomy): Eukaryota > Viridiplantae > Streptophyta > Magnoliopsida > Caryophyllales > Polygonaceae > Oxyria > Oxyria digyna. The sequence continues at coordinate 29,670,187 of JAPVLV010000011.1, read as the reverse complement.
TTCCATGTGGAAAGTAGATAGGGTCCCAACAACCAACCAAACAGACCCTATAATTCTACAAACCCTCATGGTTCAAATTTGACTTGGATCAAAAAGAAACTCATAACAGTAAAAGAACTGTTCTATCACTGATCTCCATAAGTTAGCACAACTCATTTCTCTTGTAGAAGCAATGACGTGCACGACAGCAGGGACAACAGCTCATCATCGGTGGCTGTCCCCGTGCCTTGCCATCTTACCTTACCGAATTTGTCAAGCAAGAATGTGTACCTGTTTTAATTAAAAAAGTGAATCATGAATCAACTTTTGTAGTTTAGGGAGAGAGGTTAAGGTTAAGGGCTTTTCTTACCCAGTAAGAAGATTCAGAATCTTGAGCTCCTTCCTGAAATAGTAATGGTCACCAAAAGAATATACCACCTGTCTTTGGAGATCACAGCTTGGATCAGCAGCTTTTGATTTCCTCATTACACGAAGAAGCAGTCGCTTCACTAAAGCTAGGTTTAGAAACCAAGAGTCTATGAAAGAGACCTGAATTTCATAGTATTAACCACATACATTAACACTTGTCAGCAGATAACAGTTCTTTGTATATATTTTTCAAGAAACAAATTACATTTTAGGCTACAGATTGCCGTGCAATTTATTTTTCAGCATAATAACTTTTTACTATGATAAGGAGTATCTTACAAGGTTTGTTCAGTTTAGTTTAAGTATTCATAGATGCATGTATATGAGTATAGAATATTTACCTCATAAAGCTGGACATTTTTTGAATTTTTGAATTCTTCAAAAAATGGCATGCTCCAGGTGTTGATCATGGCCTAGCACAGCAACACAATTTCAGATTAAGATAACCGATAGAAATTACAAAAAAAAAAATCTATAGATAAGGAAGCAAGAACCTCTACTCCCCACTATAACAAAAGTAAATAGATAATTAAAATGGGTGCTTACTGAGAGGTTCGCTTTGATATAAGAACAAAACAACAACAAGGAAACCTATGTTCAAAAAGGCTAAAACTTAAGCACTAGATCACACACTTTTTTACAAACATATTTAATAAAAAGATAAACAATCGAAGATATTAAATCAAATCTTATATTTTACCAAAAAAAATCATATTGAAAAAGAAAAAATCACAATAAAAGAGATAATCTGCTTGTTCATGTATGTATGAAACATTGAAACTACATCCACAATGTGCCACATCAGTCATTTCACTGTCAGCAATACAACACAACAAGCTTAGCACTTGTACGATCTTTGGATGGATTACCAAATCTGAAACCACCAAGCTTGTATTCAATACAAAAAATAAAAGTCCAAGTTGCCCACATGACAGTGTATACTTTCAATACCGCTCTTAAGAGTAATTTTATTCATCGAGGATGGGTAGATAATAATGTGAGATTGCTTTAGGTTGTAGGTCACGATTAATATGTTTTCATTACCCTACTAAGAGTAATTTTACTTGAGCTTTGCTGTACTAGAGCATTAAAACGTGTTATGTTCGTCATCTTGAGATTCACATAGCATATCAAACCTCTTTGTATCCTGTTTCCTATTTCCTTTTTCCTCTCAGGATTGGCAGCTTCATTCAGTCAACAAACGAAACTGTTTCCTATCCATATGACCACATTCGTTATTCGTATGCTTGACCAGTTCTTAAGGTGCATTCTTGTTTCGTGAATACAGTATTTCACTCCATAAAACTGTATAATCTAGTGCCACATTTACAGCACAAAGTAATCTATTGTCAAACTAAGGAAAATTGAAAAGCTGCTAAAAATGCATTCTTGAATCCCGTATCTACTGGCACATTCACACTGCAAACTAAATATCAACAATCAGAGAAACTCAGTACCTGAGAGCTAGCCCGGAACGAAAGGCAGAGTAGAGTGGCCTTGGGGGCTTCACTACCATCCATCACAACAGGAAGCTTCACACTTTTACCATCTGCATAACTCACTTCGAATTCCGGAAACTTTACTGCCACCAAAGCTGGAATTATAACCTTATTTGCTGCTGCAATCTATAAAATCCAAAATCCAGTGGCAAAATCAATATCACTATATTGCACCAAAAAAGAATCAGATTAAGAAGTAAATTATACTACATTGATAGTGCAAACTGCATTGTCAATTCAGAGAACTAGAAAGGCTACCTTACCACCATGCTTTTTAAGATCAGACATGTCAGCGAAGTAACCCCTACTCATTTCATCTGCACTGCCCTTCAATTTCCATGAAGAAGAAAAAGAAACAGTAATCACTATCAATTCTTCAACAAATAGATTCCAAATATTCGAGAATATTAATCATTCCAGAAATTGCTTACAGCCTAGCACGTTCCTTTTCGATCGCCTCCTTGCTACCCAACTGGAACAACGAAAAACATTCTCATTACTTGAAAATTAAAAGAAAAAATGTTTTCTTTACAGAAATTGCAAGGAAAGGAACCTGGTAGAAGTCGAAAAAGCGAACGGAGGTAGCTTGAGAAGGAGTAGGAAATGGGAGATGAGAGGCTCCATTTTCAAACAGATTTTGCGAGACTAAAATTAGTGAATTTGCCTTTCCAGCTGACTGTTTAATCAGCCGATTCAACCGAAACATCTCGCTGCCTTAACTCTTCCGGCTCCGATTTGAAAGCTCTATTTTCTCTCCCCAAATTGTTCGCTTTCGTCTTCTTCTTCTTCCATACAACGAAGAACCATCTCTCTGTTATTCCATGGTTCAGATGGAAATGGAATCCACAAAAGCCCAATCCATAAAAGCCTAGCCCACTATAGCTAGTCATGGATAATTCGGCCCACATTATGGTTTTATAGTATATAGGAGAAAAGTCGATTGGTCATTTTTACTCCAAACTCCAAATCTTCGAAAACTTCGGATTCTGGTATAAATCACACAATGAATAAAGAGAATTATGACAAGGAATCGAACTATCCCCTTTCCTATTTATACTTGCAGTAACAACTTCATCATTTGTTTGTGCATCACTTAAACTACACATAAATAAAGGCTGCGTCTATATGCACACGTTTTTTTTGCTAAATGCACACTATTCTGTGCGGTAACAATTGCAGTACACATTTGTGCGTTAACTCTTACCGCACCAAAGGACTCAGGGGCATTGTTGGAATTTTTTCTGAAACCTATACGACGCTGGTGCGGTAAGAATTACCGCACAGATCTGTGCGTTAACAATTACCGCACCAGATTAATCCCAGATTAAGCAAAAAAAAAAACAGATTTTGATTAACTTAAACCTTGTGCGGTAACAATTACCGCACAGGAATTTTATTTTTTTTAATTAATAATTTTTTTTAAAAAAGTATTTAAATAATAATATCTTGTGCGTTAACTCTTACCGCACAGATCTGTGCGGTAAGAGTTAACGCACGGGTAAAAAAAAATTAAAATTTTGATTAAAAAAATTTCTGTGCGTGCGGTAAAGGTTACCGCACAGCTTTTTTTTAAAATTTTTAAATTTTTTTTTGAATTAATCGCGCAGATTTTATTTTAAATAAAATATATCTGTGCGGTAAATATAACCGCACAGATCTAATAATTATCGCTTTAGTCTCATTGCTCTAGTGGTAAGGCATTGTGCATCATTTGTAAGGTCTCAGGTTCGAGTCTCAACTCCAACACTAAATCTTTTATTTTATTTGTGAAAAATAAATAAAAGAAGAGGGTGAGAAGGATTGAACTTGAGACCTTATGCACAAATATTTGGTGTGAAACCACCACACTAATGAGTTCTCATGATATGTTTGTAATTTTATTATTACATGTTACAATAGAACTTGGTTCCATCTTATTTTATTATTAATTTTTTTTTATCTTGGTCCCATATAATTATTGAATTAATTATAATAATAAATTCAAAAAAAAATATTATTCAAATAATCAGATGTTTTGTATTATTATTATTTAGCCTTTTTAATATATATTATTATTTGAATATTTTTACTATTTTTCATGTTCTGATAAATCTTTTTATATAAAAATACTATAATTATAAAACAATAAAACCTATATTACTTTTTAAGATAAAAATATTATGATAATCAATATTGTTCTCAATTTAACCTTTCTATAAATTCTAGACTTGACAAACGACCCAAACGATGTCAGAATGGTTTGAAACTTGGTTTCTATGACTGTTAGAGGTATTTGACCATGTGGGTTACTCTCAACCACCACTTCGTATTTTTCAAGTAACACGTCCTTTGTAATACCAAACATCTCTTACCTCTCTAACTTGTCGATATACATATTGCGACAAGTTAGAGAGTTATCACTAGTTTGGTTTTTACAAAGGAGGTGCTATTTGAAAAGTTAGAAGTTGTGATTGGAAGTTACCCACATGGTCAAATATCTCTAATAGGCATTGAAATCAAGTTTCATTCCATTCCGACATCGTTTGGGCGTCGTTTTGTGAAATTGGGCCTTAAGCCCATATAAGGCCTTTTAAGGCCTTTTAGCGTTTACGTATAGTTTCGAGCCTCGTTTTGTTTGAGCGAGACCTTATTGGTACTTTATATGCCTAATAAGACTAAGTTTTATAATTTTGTCAACAATAATCATCATCGATGTTGTAGACCATACATATTGCGACAAGTTAGAGAGTTATCACTAGTTTGGTTTTTACAAAGGAGGTGCTATTTGAAAAGTTAGAAGTTGTGATTGGAAGTTACCCACATGGTCAAATATCTCTAATAGGCATTGAAATCAAGTTTCATTCCATTCCGACATCGTTTGGGCGTCGTTTTGTCAAATTGGGCCTTAAGCCCATATAAGGCCTTTTAAGGCCTTTTAGCGTTTACGTATAGTTTCGAGCCTCGTTTTGTTTGAGCGAGACCTTATTGGTACTTTATATGCCTAATAAGACTAAGTTTTATAATTTTGTCAACAATAATCATCATCGATGTTGTAGACCATACATATTGCGACAAGTTAGAGAGTTATCACTAGTTTGGTTTTTACAAAGGAGGTGCTATTTGAAAAGTTAGAAGTTGTGATTGGAAGTTACCCACATGGTCAAATATCTCTAATAGGCATTGAAATCAAGTTTCATTCCATTCCGACATCGTTTGGGCGTCGTTTTGTGAAATTGGGCCTTAAGCCCATATAAGGCCTTTTAAGGCCTTTTAGCGTTTACGTATAGTTTCGAGCCTCGTTTTGTTTGAGCGAGACCTTATTGGTACTTTATATGCCTAATAAGACTAAGTTTTATAATTTTGTCAACAATAATCATCATCGATGTTGTAGACCATACATATTGCGACAAGTTAGAGAGTTATCACTAGTTTGGTTTTTACAAAGGAGGTGCTATTTGAAAAGTTAGAAGTTGTGATTGGAAGTTACCCACATGGTCAAATATCTCTAATAGGCATTGAAATCAAGTTTCATTCCATTCCGACATCGTTTGGGCGTCGTTTTGTGAAATTGGGCCTTAAGCCCATATAAGGCCTTTTAAGGCCTTTTAGCGTTTACGTATAGTTTCGAGCCTCGTTTTGTTTGAGCGAGACCTTATTGGTACTTTATATGCCTAATAAGACTAAGTTTTATAATTTTGTCAACAATAATCATCATCGATGTTGTAGACCATACATATTGCGACAAGTTAGAGAGTTATCACTAGTTTGGTTTTTACAAAGGAGGTGCTATTTGAAAAGTTAGAAGTTGTGATTGGAAGTTACCCACATGGTCAAATATCTCTAATAGGCATTGAAATCAAGTTTCATTCCATTCCGACATCGTTTGGGCGTCGTTTTGTGAAATTGGGCCTTAAGCCCATATAAGGCCTTTTAAGGCCTTTTAGCGTTTACGTATAGTTTCGAGCCTCGTTTTGTTTGAGCGAGACCTTATTGGTACTTTATATGCCTCATAAGACTAAGTTTTATAATTTTGTCAACAATAATCATCATCGATGTTGTAGACCATACATATTGCGACAAGTTAGAGAGTTATCACTAGTATGGTTTTTACAAAGGAGGTGCTATTTGAAAAGTTAGAAGTTGTGATTGGAAGTTACCCACATGGTCAAATATCTCTAATAGGCATTGAAATCAAGTTTCATTCCATTCCGACATCGTTTGGGCGTCGTTTTGTGAAATTGGGCCTTAAACCCATATAAGGACTTTTAAGGCCTTTTAGCGTTTACGTATAGTTTCGAGCCTCGTTTTGTTTGAGCGAGACCTTATTGGTACTTTATATGCCTAATAAGACTAAGTTTTATAATTTTGTCAACAATAATCATCATCGATGTTGTAGACCATACATATTGCGACAAGTTAGAGAGTTATCACTAGTTTGGTTTTTACAAAGGAGGTGCTATTTGAAAAGTTAGAAGTTGTGATTGGAAGTTACCCACATGGTCAAATATCTCTAATAGGCATTGAAATCAAGTTTCATTCCATTCCGACATCGTTTGGGCGTCGTTTTGTCAAATTGGGCCTTAAGCCCATATAAGGCCTTTTAAGGCCTTTTAGCGTTTACGTATAGTTTCGAGCCTCGTTTTGTTTGAGCGAGACCTTATTGGTACTTTATATGCCTAATAAGACTAAGTTTTATAATTTTGTCAACAATAATCATCATCGATGTTGTAGACCATACATATTGCGACAAGTTAGAGAGTTATCACTAGTTTGGTTTTTACAAAGGAGGTGCTATTTGAAAAGTTAGAAGTTGTGATTGGAAGTTACCCACATGGTCAAATATCTCTAATAGGCATTGAAATCAAGTTTCATTCCATTCCGACATCGTTTGGGCGTCGTTTTGTGAAATTGGGCCTTAAGCCCATATAAGGCCTTTTAAGGCCTTTTAGCGTTTACGTATAGTTTCGAGCCTCGTTTTGTTTGAGCGAGACCTTATTGGTACTTTATATGCCTAATAAGACTAAGTTTTATAATTTTGTCAACAATAATCATCATCGATGTTGTAGACCATACATATTGCGACAAGTTAGAGAGTTATCACTAGTTTGGTTTTTACAAAGGATGTGCTATTTGAAAAGTTAGAAGTTGTGATTGGAAGTTACCCACATGGTCAAATATCTCTAATAGGCATTGAAATCAAGTTTCATTCCATTCCGACATCGTTTGGGCGTCGTTTTGTCAAATTGGGCCTTAAGCCCATATAAGGCCTTTTAAGGCCTTTTAGCGTTTACGTATAGTTTCGAGCCTCGTTTTGTTTGAGCGAGACCTTATTGGTACTTTATATGCCTAATAAGACTAAGTTTTATAATTTTGTCAACAATAATCATCATCGATGTTGTAGACCATACATATTGCGACAAGTTAGAGAGTTATCACTAGTTTGGTTTTTACAAAGGAGGTGCTATTTGAAAAGTTAGAAGTTGTGATTGGAAGTTACCCACATGGTCAAATATCTCTAATAGGCATTGAAATCAAGTTTCATTCCATTCCGACATCGTTTGGGCGTCGTTTTGTGAAATTGGGCCTTAAGCCCATATAAGGCCTTTTAAGGCCTTTTAGCGTTTACGTATAGTTTCGAGCCTCGTTTTGTTTGAGCGAGACCTTATTGGTACTTTATATGCCTAATAAGACTAAGTTTTATAATTTTGTCAACAATAATCATCATCGATGTTGTAGACCATACATATTGCGACAAGTTAGAGAGTTATCACTAGTTTGGTTTTTACAAAGGATGTGCTATTTGAAAAGTTAGAAGTTGTGATTGGAAGTTACCCACATGGTCAAATATCTCTAATAGGCATTGAAATCAAGTTTCATTCCATTCCGACATCGTTTGGGCGTCGTTTTGTCAAATTGGGCCTTAAGCCCATATAAGGCCTTTTAAGGCCTTTTAGCGTTTACGTATAGTTTCGAGCCTCGTTTTGTTTGAGCGAGACCTTATTGGTACTTTATATGCCTAATAAGACTAAGTTTTATAATTTTGTCAACAATAATCATCATCGATGTTGTAGACCATACATATTGCGACAAGTTAGAGAGTTATCACTAGTTTGGTTTTTACAAAGGAGGTGCTATTTGAAAAGTTAGAAGTTGTGATTGGAAGTTACCCACATGGTCAAATATCTCTAATAGGCATTGAAATCAAGTTTCATTCCATTCCGACATCGTTTGGGCGTCGTTTTGTCAAATTGGGCCTTAAGCCCATATAAGGCCTTTTAAGGCCTTTTAGCGTTTACGTATAGTTTCGAGCCTCGTTTTGTTTGAGCGAGACCTTATTGGTACTTTATATGCGTAATAAGACTAAGTTTTATAATTTTGTCAACAATAATCATCATCGATGTTGTAGACCATACATATTGCGACAAGTTAGAGAGTTATCACTAGTTTGGTTTTTACAAAGGAGGTGCTATTTGAAAAGTTAGAAGTTGTGATTGGAAGTTACCCACATGGTCAAATATCTCTAATAGGCATTGAAATCAAGTTTCATTCCATTCCGACATCGTTTGGGCGTCGTTTTGTGAAATTGGGCCTTAAGCCCATATAAGGCCTTTTAAGGCCTTTTAGCGTTTACGTATAGTTTCGAGCCTCGTTTTGTTTGAGCGAGACCTTATTGGTACTTTATATGCCTAATAAGACTAAGTTTTATAATTTTGTCAACAATAATCATCATCGATGTTGTAGACCATACATATTGCGACAAGTTAGAGAGTTATCACTAGTTTGGTTTTTACAAAGGAGGTGCTATTTGAAAAGTTAGAAGTTGTGATTGGAAGTTACCCACATGGTCAAATATCTCTAATAGGCATTGAAATCAAGTTTCATTCCATTCCGACATCGTTTGGGCGTCGTTTTGTGAAATTGGGCCTTAAACCCATATAAGGCCTTTTAAGGCCTTTTAGCGTTTACGTATAGTTTCGAGCCTCGTTTTGTTTGAGCGAGACCTTATTGGTACTTTATATGCCTAATAAGACTAAGTTTTATAATTTTGTCAACAATAATCATCATCGATGTTGTAGACCATACATATTGCGACAAGTTAGAGAGTTATCACTAGTTTGGTTTTTACAAAGGAGGTGCTATTTGAAAAGTTAGAAGTTGTGATTGGAAGTTACCCACATGGTCAAATATCTCTAATAGGCATTGAAATCAAGTTTCATTCCATTCCGACATCGTTTGGGCGTCGTTTTGTCAAATTGGGCCTTAAGCCCATATAAGGCCTTTTAAGGCCTTTTAGCGTTTACGTATAGTTTCGAGCCTCGTTTTGTTTGAGCGAGACCTTATTGGTACTTTATATGCCTAATAAGACTAAGTTTTATAATTTTGTCAACAATAATCATCATCGATGTTGTAGACCATACATATTGCGACAAGTTAGAGAGTTATCACTAGTTTGGTTTTTACAAAGGATGTGCTATTTGAAAAGTTAGAAGTTGTGATTGGAAGTTACCCACATGGTCAAATATCTCTAATAGGCATTGAAATCAAGTTTCATTCCATTCCGACATCGTTTGGGCGTCGTTTTGTCAAATTGGGCCTTAAGCCCATATAAGGCCTTTTAAGGCCTTTTAGCGTTTACGTATAGTTTCGAGCCTCGTTTTGTTTGAGCGAGACCTTATTGGTACTTTATATGCCTAATAAGACTAAGTTTTATAATTTTGTCAACAATAATCATCATCGATGTTGTAGACCATACATATTGCGACAAGTTAGAGAGTTATCACTAGTTTGGTTTTTACAAAGGAGGTGCTATTTGAAAAGTTAGAAGTTGTGATTGGAAGTTACCCACATGGTCAAATATCTCTAATAGGCATTGAAATCAAGTTTCATTCAATTCTGACATCGTTTTGTCAAATTGGGCCTTAAGCCCATTTAAGGCCTTTTAGCGTTTGGGTCGTTTGCCATGTCTAGAATTTATTGAAAGATTAAATTGAGATTAATATTGATTATCATACTTTTTTTATCTTAAAAAGTAATATAAGTTTTATTGTTTTATAATTGTAGTATTTTTATATAAAAAGATTTATCAAAACATGAAAAATAGTAAAAATATTCAAATAATAATATATATTAAAAAGGCAAATAATAATACAAAACATCGGATTATTTGAATAATATTTTTTTTTGAATTTATTATTATAATTAATTCAATAATTATATGGGACCAAGATAAAAAAAATTAATAATAAAATAAGATGGAACCAAGTTCTATTGTAACATGTAATAATAAAATTACAAACATATCATGAGAACTCATTAGTGTGGTGGTTTCACACCAAATATTTGTGCATAAGGTCTCAAGTTCAATCTTTCTCACCCTCTTCTTTTATTTATTTTTCACAAATAAAATAAAAGATTTAGTGTTGGAGTTGAGACTCGAACCTAAGACCTTACAAAGGATGCACAATGCCTTACCACTAGAGCAATGAGACTGAAGCGATAATTATTAGATCTGTGCGGTTATATTTACCGCACAGATATATTTTATTTAAAATAAAATCTGCGCGATTAATTCAAAAAAATTTTAAAAAAAAATTTAAAATTTTTAAAAAAAAGCTGTTACTGCACAGAAATTTTTTTAATCAAAATTTTATTTTATTTTTTATTTTTTTTTAATCCCGTGCGTTAACTCTTACCGCACAGATCTGTGCGGTAAGAGTTAACGCACAAGATATTATTATTTAAATACTTTTTTTTTAAAAATTATTAATTAAAAAAAATAAAATTCCTGTGCGGTAATTGTTACCGCACAGGGTTTAAGTTAATCAAAATCTTTTTTTTTTTTTTGCTTAATCTGGGATTAATCTGGTGCGGTAATTGTTAACGCACAGATCTGTGCGGTAATTCTTACCGCACCAGCGTCGTATAGGTTTCAGAAAAAATTCCAACAATGCCCCTGAGTCCTTTGGTGCGGTAAGAGTTAACGCACAAATGTGTACTGCAATTGTTACCGCACAGAATAGTGTGCATTTAGCAAAAAAAAAACGTGTGCATATAGACGCAGCCTAAATAAATAACTATATTGTTGTTGCAATTCAAGTCTTTTGTATCCTTTCTTTCTTTATGCTAAACAAAATCACACAGGCATTAAAAGAGTGGTAGATAGTCATCTTCTTGAACTAACAAACAACGAAAAGATCTCCACTGATCAAACAACAACACTATATATAGAGAGACAGCAATTCATACTTGAATTACAAATCCTTCTGAAACAAACCATGATCAAACCACTGACAATAATACCCTTAGTCCTCCTAATCGCCGCCCAAAGCCACATAGCTAACTGCAAGAGGCATGTCCACATTATTAATCGCCTCGAACAAGGTCGGAAGCTGACCCTCCATTGTCAATCAGCTGATGACGATCTTGGAGTCGTGATGCTCTCAGATGGCCACGAGATGACGTGGAGCTTCTCCCTCAACATCTGGGGCACCACACTGTTCTACTGCAGGGTTAGGTGGCAGGGATCCGGTGGCTGGTTCAGGTTCGACGCTTATGATGCATTAAGGGATCATAATCGCTGCAGTGATTGTAGGTGGATGATTGCTGATGATGGGTTCTTGTATGGGTTTGAGCCAGATTGTGGTCAATGGAAGCTTTATTCTTTAACAAAGAATGTGCCTGGGCTTTGAAGAAATCTGCAATTCTCTTTCATTTCATTGATTCAACATTGCTTAAAGTAGATGCATTGTCAAGAAACAAGAGGCTGCTTGATTCAAGCTGAGAAATCTCAGAGCATAAGACATCACTTCGAGGAATCATGTTACAATAGCTTCTAAGAATGAGTTATTATTAGAACCCAACAAGTGAAATACATCACTATTCAGTGATTACCACTCTCAATAACAATTACAAACTAATTAGATGATTTCATCAAAAACCCTAAGTAAATATATACATATGACTCCATACTTGACCATACTCGCTGGAGTCTCCAACGGTCAAATACCTACCTTATACCAAGATAAATAAAACAAATCATGCAGTTATCTGCTCACCACTTTCATTAACCGATTGTGGAGGAATTTCCTTGAACTCTTCACCTGGTTGAGGTTCAATCCTTTCTTCAGAAGGATGCAAAGCTTGGGCATCTTCAGCTTTAATCACCTCACATGGTGGCTGGAATTCTCCATTATCAACTTTACATTCATCAGAAAACTGAGCTAAGTCGTCATTCTCATAAACTTCCGGTTGAAAAGAGTTGGAGGCGTCAATAGCGTTGCTTATTACAGAATGCTGCAGATCAACCTCGTCTTCTTCTGCAAGAGAGATTGAGGCATCATCAACTTCATTAACAGTCATACAATACTGATCGTTGTCCTCAATCTTGTTAGAAGCTAGGTCATGGTCTAACTGACAGAGTTGGGCATCAACATCTCCATCCATGGGCCCACACAGCTGTGATTGATGAATGTGCATATAATCCATATCAGATGATGAATGGTTTGGCATCAAGGCATCATCTTTCCCATCTTCATAGCATTGATCTAGTTCATCTTTCTTTCTACGCTTTCCAACATTTCGCCTCCTTATTTTTTCCTTTCCTCTTCCCCTTTTGCCGTACTCGTTCTCAGGCTCTATTGCCACTGTCACCATGCTCCCAGCTTGGTCCCTTAGACACTCATGAACGACGTATCTGATCCGTGTTATCAACTGAATTTGTTCGTTATCTAATCCTTGTAGAGAAAGTGTATCAGCAATGTGTGCAACTTCACGCAAAGTGGAATTCTGATTAGGACATCAACAAACATCAGATAAGAGGGTAAGCAAGATCAACTTGTTTAGAAAAAAAAAATGATTTTTTCCTCACTACAAATCTCTACATTTTATTTAAAAGAAATTTGACGACGGGTTCACAACAGGGTTTTAGAATCTATGACAAGAAAAAGAAACAGAGAGACGAGGAATATATGCTTACCATTCTCTGGAATTCAGAAGCAAGAGGTATAGGCCTCCCTACAAATCTACGGGTAATTCTCAAGTACCAGTGCATGTATTCACCCTCATCAGCTGCATCACTCTCCACAATGTGAAAATAACGGTCCGACCATTCCTTGAGTTCGGGCTCCATTTTCTTTGTCAGATCCACTCCACCATCGACTCCACGGCTTTTCCTCTCCCACTTTTCGACAGAAGATGGTACTCGTTGGTGTGCGCCATATTGCCTCAAGCAGCGATCTGGAAGATGTCTCTCTGCCTTGTCAAAACATATCAACATTGTCTTTGATCTTCCTAATGGTCTAGTACAATCGATGTCATTTGGTATAACAGAGGAGTCAATGTCCTTATAGGGACACCACTCCACCTGCAGCCAGGAAAAAAAATAGTCACATTTATACAGCAAAAGAGTAATTCAGAGAAAACTTCAGCAAAATAATGACACTGTTGTTACTTACATCACAAGTCTTGAGTGAGTCAAGAGCTTTACGATAAAATGTTATATCACGACTCGAAGTTGGACCATTTTGTTTTCCTTTCCATTTGAGAACCAGAGGAAACTGATCATGAAGTGGCTCTGAAGTCAGCTTTGGTCGACCAATGTTGAGGTGGTAGTAACTCCAGCACTAGGAAAATAAAAATATAATATTCAAGTTTGTGGCAAAAGAAGAAAGTAAGCAGTTGGCAGTTCCAATCACCTGCAAGAGTGTTAAGCTGCCACTAACAGTGCTTTGTGATCTCAAAGACGCATTACCAAGTGCTCGGTATAAAAAAGCCAATGCAGCAGCACCCCATGCATATTTACCGGACTGATCAAAATCCTCAAACAGAGGAAGGTACATGACTGGAACCTTATTCCCTGTAGTAGTTGAAAATATAGTACTACCAACAAGATAGAGAAGATAAGCACGTGTATGACGTTCTATATCATCAAAAGATGCATTTTCAGGGCACTGAGAGAAGCATTCTTTCAGCCAACTAAGCTTCACCATACCACCACTGGTGTACCCGGGCTCAGGCGCTCTTCCCAGATATTTCTCACATACCATGTCACATGTTGTATAGGTGACCCCTATGACAGGATGTCCGTCTATGGCTAATCCAAGCAACAAAGCAACATCTTCAAGTGTCACAGTCATTTCCCCATCTGCTAAGTGAAATGTATTTGTCTCCTTACGCCACCTCTCAACTAAGGCGGAGATCAGAGGGTTATCTAGACTAATTGCAGGGATATATCTTAAGTACCCAAATCCAGCCCTATTAATTAGCTCAATCTGCCTTGATGTTAGTGTCCACTGATCAAGTTTCGACGTGTGTTCATGACATCTAAGTGCCCCACGCTCCTGTAAGCATTAACTGAAACCATTTTAGGTTCACTATTTAAATTCCAAGTAAAATCTTAAAAATGTTTAGAATAAAACTGCACCTGGCCCTCCCAAACTGCTGATGAGACATGCTTATCTTGATCATATAGCACAGTATCATCCAATGGTCCTGGGTTGAATGCATAAAGTTCCATCTATTGCAGCAAACAGGTCAATTGCTTGCCATTTGCCAAGATAAAACCCAAAAGATAACTTACAAAACCAAGTTTAAGGCTAGAATTCATTAAACCAGAATAGAATACGAAGATGGGCAGAAGTACATCATATACCACAAGAACAATTCAAATATTTTCATCTGCAGCATGTATGAAGAAATTGATTTAATTATTGGTCTAAGCAATATCCAATTATCAAAAAGAGAACCATAAATATAAAAGTCCATCAACAATTAGTCACATAACTCAGCATTGCCTGGCTGATCGAGACCCGAAAAAATGTCATATTTGCCAGATTACCCTATTGATGTTCAAAAAGATGGGAAATCACTATATCAGAAGTAAAGGCGCTTATCAAACGACACACAAACTACATCAGAGTCGTTGTCCTTGAGTGAAAATTTCTGCAAATAGCTCGTCGAATTCTTATAGCTAAATATTAAAGGCTTCAACTTCCATAATCGAGAAGATTTATATAGATAGAAGAGATGTTTTCTCGCGCAATAGAGGCACATCAACCGCTACGGAAAAAAATCAATGAATTGAGAAAAGGACATGAAGGGAGTGAGAGAGAACCTGAGAATAGAGTCGAAAGAAGGTAGAAGAGAGTGTGAGGCGGGAGATAGAGAAGAGCCTTGTGCTGATCGTTTTGCTAGGGTTCGGGGTGGAACCGACGTACTTCATTCCCAAAACGCATCACACAGGATTCCCCGCTTAAACGGCGTCGTTTTGACGCTGCTGTTTTTCTTTTTCATTCCGCGTTTTACCAAAAATTGAGATCCTGCTTTTGGAAAGGAAAAATGAGCAAAATAATCCCAACTTTTCCTTATAAATCGAAAATAGTCTCAATTTTTGTATCAACTAAAAATAATTTAACCTTTCAATTCATCAATAAAAAATGGTCCTAAGGAAATTTTAAAATAAGAATGTTGGAGCCCAGATATTCGCGATCTCGCAATCAACACCTCGCGAGATCTGGCCTTCAGTGAATCTTCAAATACTGGAGACCTTCCTCACACAAACTGGAGCAACAACTTACAACTCGTCTTCATCCGGATCGAAATGTATTATCCTCCCTTGTTCTTTACGTTCTTCAATTCCCAAGGTACCTGCACAACCAAACCGGAAGGTTGGACCCCCTGATTTGGCTCTCCGACGCCCAAGTCAGTAACAAATACAGATAAATGAATACGACGCCAACAACAATAGAATGAAGTAAAACAGAGAGAAGATAACGATCGAAGTAATGACCAAATCAATGAAACCTCGTGAACCAACTCAATGAAACAGTAAATGGTGAAACTCAACCAATCGTGATGATTCACACCTCGAAAGCACGATAACGATACCGAGAGTCAGAATCCAGGTACCGATCATCCAATTTTCTACTAAAAGAGGTGAATCGGGATCAAAGAGACGAGCTCGAAAATGAGTAATCGCCTTATGTGTTTGTCTCTCTCTTTCAAGAGGGGAAGGAAGATGCTCTTAATCGCCTCCTTTTCTCTCTCTTTTCCGTTAGGATTTATAATCGGACGTTGGGTCCCACACAATCTGGTGTTGCGCCCTTTACCTATTGGGCTTCTTAATGGGTCTCTCGTTCTTGATTTAATTATTCGACCTTATGGGCTCGCGGTCTGTTTCTCAGTCGCGGACCGGGTTCGTATCACAAATCGCGAGAACCGGGTTTGTGTCACGACTCGCGAGAACCGGGTCCAACAGCCAGCCCCCCAAGTCCTTGCCTTCGCGAAGGTAAGGCTTGGGTAATAATTGAAGCCGGGTTCTCGGGGAGTCCCTTGAAGATAATTTGTTCGCGACACCTTCTCATTCTATCGCGCTTGTTTTGAATTTTGAATTTTTTAAATTCGAGACGCTTCGTCTTCCCGCGCTCTGACACCTTTCAACACGTGGTGACCTTTTGGGATTTTTTCCACCTTCCTATATAAGGCTGTCAAATCATATTCTTCCCTTCCTCTTTACTTCAACTGTTCGTGTTCCTCTGTAAAATCCCATTTCTAATAAAATTTCGAGAAACCTTCACTCGTTCAGACAATCTTCAGATTTACAAATGGCTGGTAAGTTCTATTTCGAATTCGCTCTTTATTTGTTGTTTTCTTTCATTACTTTTATACATGATTTCGGTATTTTTATATCTCCGCTGTTTTGTGTTCTTTCGAAGCTTTCACTGGTTTTCATGGCGGTCAGGCGGGTTTTCTCCGCACCTTTTCTGGTTATTTACTGGGCGGTGCCCCTTTTTCCTTCTCCTGTTTGATGGGCGCTCTTCTTTCCTTAAAAAGCCATTTTAGGCTGTCGGAATTCTCATCGTTCTTTAAAGTCAGTTTTTCTCTCATGGCCTCTGAACTACTCATCTCGCCATTCCTTAGAGTGCCCGCCTGGAGTCTGTTTGATTCCCACTTAGATCTTATATTTCTCGTTTTCCAGGGTTTTCTTTGTTTTTCATTCCCATGGCTCGCGAAGCTTCTCTCTAGCCTTCGCGTTTCGTACTCTTGCCCTGGATAACTAACTCTCAATCTTTTTCTTCTTAATCATCCACAGGGAACCCTGTTAGAAATAATGGCGATGAAGTTCCTTCTACCTCGCGACCAGATGCGGGTTATGGTAATAAAGATCTTCTTCCTCAGGAATCTGAGGATGTAATAATCGGTCGTGAGGACTATGAGAAGTTTTACTCCTGGCGAGGCGATCTTCCTCGTTTGGAGATCGAAGATATTTTCAATAATCCGGCGGGTCGCGTACAGATTTTGACTCGCCGCGTCCGTTATAAAAAGGTCAAGAACCTCGGGAACCCGTTTACGGCCCTTCCTTCTGATCTTACCCTTCGCGATCTTTTCACCATCGCAGATGCTTATCCCTTCCCAGAAGGTACAATTTTTGCTCTTCCATCTTCGGGTGGAACTTCCCTTGATGAGTATGGCACTTTCTTTCCTTTGAGTATATCGTCTCTCAAACTAGGCTTTAGGCTCCCTTTCTCCAACTTTACTAAAATGCTCCTGAGAGAGCTGACCTACAGCCCAGCTCAGATGCATCCTAACTTCTGGAGGGCCTTGGTTATTTATGTGATGAGGTGTCAAGATATCGGGGTAAAACCCAATCCTTGTCATTTTCTCCTTGTGTTTTCCACGCGAAGGGCTCCTGAGGAGATGGGGATGTTTACAGCCGTAAAGAATGGTAAGTCGGAGTGGGATGGTCCTCCCCGCATACCGAAGTGGAAGGTCGATTGGTTTTTGGTACGACCTCCTCCGGGTTCTGGGATCTCGACCAAGATATCGATGCTCGCGACCCAACCCAAATCTGGTAACTGGTATCAGCCTAAGAAAGATTGTCTTTCCCGTAAATTCCACAATTTCCCTGATCTCGTCTCAACGCGCATATTCCTGAAGTGTATTACCCACGAGGTGTTAGCCCAGCGTGGACTTAGTCTTAAGCACCATTATGGTATCTCTTACGTCTCTCGTCTAATGATTTTCTTGCATGTTGTTATTATCATTTTTTTTATTGTTTATTTTTGTTACGGATTCGCGATGTCATATGCTTATGGATATTTTTTATTATATATTTTTTTTATTTTCAGAGACAGGATACTTTTCTCGTCTCCCGACCATTGAGGGCTCTGATGACTCTTTTGACGAAGAGCCTATTGATGAACAGGCTCCTGCCCCACAAAAGAGCAAACGCCGAAAGCAACTGGCGAACAAGAACAAGGCTCCTTCTAAAAAGAAGAAAACCTCTGCTGGTGGCATTAACATCTGTGAGTCCGTGCCTCAAGCTGTGGAGACCGAGACTCGCGTGCCAGAGCCTCTAAACGACCAATCCCCGATTGGTCCGACAATCCCTTTAGGGGCCGGTGGGACTCCTACTTCGCACCGAGCAACCCCTGCAGAGAGGGCCTCAGAGACTGCCAAGGGTAAACAGCCTATGACCCTTGAAGGTGGCCAAGATACCCCTTCTCAGGGCCTGGCTGAGCTCTGTCCCGAGGAAGAGGTGGTGAGGACGTTCTTTCGTCGCGATCGACCAGGTTTCCCAAAGATGCCTGAATTCTTAGAGGGCATTGCTCGGGGTAGAGTAGGGCTCTCGAGACTCAATTTGGCGGTGGGTTTCCCTCCTTTTCTTTCTTAGTGGTTTTCTTCCTTCTTGTCGGTAGCTAATTTTAACCAGCATATTTTGCTTATTGTAGTCGATTCTTCTTAACGAGGCATCAGGGCAATATGCCATCGCCCTTGAAGATGGCTACGTCCAGATGGAGGGGGATTATAACCAGATGGTCGATTTTTCTAATAAAGCCCAAGATGTCAAGGAGGCCGCGAAGAAAAAACTAAAAGAGGAGAAAGAGAGGAATGTTGTTTTGGAGAACAGGGTAAATGAGTTGACGGCGAAGATAAGTGATTTGGAGCTTTCGGCCAGGACTATGGAGCGCAATCATCATACAGAGTTATCTTTGCTCCGACAAGAGAAAGACCAAGCTTTTGACAAGGGTCGTCGCGACGGTGCCAAGCAGTATGCTTCTAGCTATCGCGAGAAATGTCGTATTGATTTTATCAGCTTGGCTCGTGACACACTGGTGATCACCGCACTCAAGCGTCAGCTCAGGAAACACAAAGTGGTTAACTTTCCTTATGATCCTACAGATCTTTGTGGCCTTCCTGCCGAGCTCCCCGCGTATACCTCTCCTCCTCTTGGTTCTGTGGCCCGTAGATCGAAATGTGATCGCGAGTCTAAATGTAGGTTAGACGATTTTCTTTGGGTCTCGTGAGGAGACCGTACAAATATTTACCTGCATGTCTTTTGTGTTTATTACTTTTGTTCTCCCAACCACTTTTCTGCCTTAATCATTCAATGCATTAACTGTGGGTTAGGTGCATTTCTTTTATAAATAGTGTTTCCTGCTTTCTCCTTCCTTGTCTGCCTTTTTTCAAAGAATACCGACATGGCCAGGACACGACGAACTCGAGAGGGGTCTCTGGATGAGTCTTTCACTATTACTATGGATTCCTCTGCCATTACTGGCAGATGCTTGGTAAATATCCTTTTTACTTTGCCTTTCTCTGCTTGTTCGTTTCTTAGACTCCTCTTCTCTACGTATAGCGTTTCCCGAAGGAACATTGTGATCAACACCTTAGCCATTTCGGTGGTAAGAGTCTTGTCCTTTGCGTCAATTTCGAACCTTGGGACGGGACTCTGGACAAGGCTGGGAGTTCTTACTTTCTGGGCGAAGGTTGGAGTGAGTTTGCGTATGAGAATGATCTTCGTGAGGGAGATGAGGTGACTTTCACCATGTGGCGTGCTAATCCACCTGAAGTTCCCGTTCGGACTGTGGTGTATCAAGTGAAGGTCGTCGTTCCTCTCTAGGCTTAGCGCTTTTTAATGTCTCTTTATTCCGTGTTTGTTTGGTGATTTCTCCTCCTCTTCCCCTCCCCCCATAGTGCTCGTGAGGATGTTTACAGTCTCGCGAGCCCTATGTGTTAAAAAAGGAGGGAGAATGAACGAGGGTTTATGAATAAATTAGACTGCGATTATCGGGAAAACTTTGGAACTCAAAATGTAATGTGCACCTCTGTGCCATCGCGATTAAAAGTATGTGTCTCACTAATAGACTTTAGAACTTAAAAATGTTTCCGAAACGAGAATACTTAATATCATAAATAGGACACTCTTCAACATCTTTCGTCAGGAAAGATTCTTCTGTTGGTCTTACGAAAAACCCTGCGAGAAAATCGATCGCGTAAGTATAGATTATTCATATGTCATGGCCTGTGATGTGATAAAGAGTGTGCTCTTACCTGTCTACTGCATGCGTATGAGCCAGTAGTAGGGTTTTTCGTGCACTTATGAGTGTCTTTGTGTTTGAGAGTGTGATTTCCTATAATGAATTGGAATCAGATTCTTTGTTCTTGTGACAAAACAAAGTAGCTCGTGTGTTTATCTCATCATACCTTAGCTAAGGTATTCTTGATGCCTTGGGAAATCCATGCTCGCGGATAATTGGAGTTTTAGCGCCAGTTTCATCACAAACTGCCATTTTCTGTTTCGTTCGCGATCATGCCTATGATCGTTCGTTTCTTTAGTGCAGGAGTGTCTGTCAAAACAGATGGGGATTCATTAGCGTTTTGTATTGTATATTTCCATGCTAAGTATATAGTTTCATGATTGACTTTTTTTAGGAGTGTCACTCGCTGAACTCCGTGCCTTGATGGGTTGCTATCCCATCAGGCTCAGGACTTCGTGGTCGAGGTGAGGAGGACGAATGTCGTTACTCACTCTCGGACGGTCACGGCTTCGCGACCTGGGTGGGTGCTCTTGGCCCCAGCCCAGCGTCACGGCTTCGCGACCTGGGTGGGTGCTCTTGGCCCCAGCCCAGCGTCACGGCTTCGCGACCTGGGTGGGTGCTCTTGGCCCCAGCCCAGCTTCACGGCTTCGCGACCTGGGTGGGTGCTCTTGGCCCCAGCCCAGCGTCACGGCTTCGCGACCTGGGTGGGTGCTCTTGGCCCCAGCCCAGCGTCACGGGATTTATGCGGCATCCTGAATTCTCGAGATGTGCACGTACCTTTTATTCTGAGATCACGTCCCCCTTTGTGGCAAAAGTATTTATTCCTTTGGTAACCCGATGATAGATTCTTGCTAATGTTTAGTCTCAATCGGTCCTTTCACCTGCATACAACTTGTTAGAACGTTTTATATTGTGATTTTATCGCTTTCTATGAAATATTCATCTGAGGCATGCATACATGTTATGAAAACGTGGGAATTCATACCTGTGTGGGGGAGTAGGCTAGGCGTAATAGCGGCGTAGTCGCATCACGTTCCAGGAATTTGCAACGTGATTGCCAGAGCTATCCTTCAGTCGATAGGCCCCTGGTGCGACCTCGCGATCCACTATATACGGCCCCTCCCAGTTAGGATCGAGTTTTCCCCCCTCTGTCTTTCTCAGGACCAGATCTCCCTTCACGAAACCTCTTTCCTTGACATGCTTGTTATAATACTTCGCGACACCTGCTTTGTAAGCGGCCGCCCGGATAACCGCCATTTCTTGAGTTTCTTCGCGAAGTTGGAGCTTCATCCTCATCTTTTCGTCATTGGTATCCGAGTCATAGTGAAGGAGTCTTTCGTTTGGGAACAGAATTTCTACCGGAACCACGGCCTCCACTCCATACGCGAGGGCGAAAGGACTCTCCCTTGTTGCTTTTTTCACTGCGGTTCGATTGGCCCAGAGAGTAAGTGGCAGGACCTCCGCCCATCTGCCCTTGGCGCTATCTAGTCTTTTCTTAAGATCCGTGACAATGCTTTTATTGACTGCTTCTACCTGCCCATTGCAGTGTGGATGTGCAACTGAAGCAATTTTCAAATTAACTCCCAGATCGCTGCACCATGCCATCAGCTGGGGCGAGTTAAATTGAGGGCCACGATCGGTAACAATCTCGCGTGGCAACCCATAGCGACAGATAATGTTCTTCCAAAGGAATTTTTTCACTACAGGTATTGTTGTCGACGCGAGTGCTTCCGCTTCAATCCATTTTGTGAAATAGTCAACTGCGACAATGATATACTCGAGCTGACCCGGGGCCTTTGGTTTAAAAGGGCCAAGAAGATCCAACCCCCACATCGCGAAGGGGATGGGGCTTCCCATGATCTGAAGCTGGACCCCTGGTTGGTGAGAGACAGTGGCGAAATACTGGCATGCCTGACAAGCTCGCGTCATCGTTTGAGCATCTTGTTTCATTGTGGGCCAGAAATGCCCTTGGCGCAAAGCCTTGTACACCAGGGGTCTCCACCCTGCGTGTGTCCCACACAGCCCAGCATGCAGCTCTTCGAGGTAGGCCTTTGTCTCATAGTGGCCCATACATTTCAGTTCACAAGGGTCACCTCCTCTGCTGATATAAAAGCGTCCAACCTTTCTTTTCAATTGCATGAGCTCTTTTGGGTCAGTTGAACCGCGACCATATATGAGGTAGTCTATGAATGGGCGACGCCAATCTTCAGACGAAGTGTTGATTGCCATCATCTCAATTTTGCGACTGATGGCGCTTTCTTCTTTCACAAAAAACAGATATTTCGGCCCCCCCCTTTGATATCATGAACCCTGATCTTCGCTCGCGTTCTTCTTTGGGACCTTCCCAACCGGCTCCCATCTTCGCGAGCTCATCTGCTTTCTTATTCAGTTCCCTCGGGATTGCCTTGATTTCGAAATGCATGAAAAGCGAGGTCAATGTCGCGACCCTGGCATGGTATTGTGGGAGGTTCCCTGTTCGCGCTTCATAAAGCCCCTGTACCTGCTTTACTACAATTTCTGAATCGCAACAACATGATAGCACAGAGATTGAAAGGCCAATGGCTAATTCCAGCCCTGCGATTAAGGCCTCATAATCAGCTTCATTGTTCGTGGGTTTGAACTTTAGTGCGATGGCGTGACTTATCTCCTCTCCCGTAGGCGATGTGAGAATCACACCCGCGCCACACCCCTCGTCATTCACGGCCCCATCAGTGTGCATTATCCACATCATCTGCTCGCCATACGGATTCACCACTTCCCCCTCTCTGAAACTCGTTTCGACAATGAAGTCAGCAAGCGCTTGTGCCTTGATAGCCGGCCTGGGCCGATATACCACATCGAATTCTGACATCTCGATGACCCATTTTGTGAGCCTCCCTGCTACAGTCGGTTTTGTCATGAAGCTATTGAGTGGCAAGTCCGTTAGGGTTTCGATCGGGTGTGCATGAAAATAGGGTCTTAGTTTGCGAGTAGCCGTTATCAGCGCAAGCACAGACTTCTCAACCGGAGAATACCGTGTCTCCGCTGGCAATAAAGCTCGGCTGACAAAATATACCGGCTTTTCTGACTCGCGAACAAGGACTGCGCTTACCGCCCTTGAGCTGGCCGCGAGATATAACTGGAGAGTTTCTCCCGGAACCGGGGAAGATAAGATCGGGAGCCTTGTCAGATGCTCTTTGAGGCTCGCGAAAGCTTGACCACATTCCTCAGTTCACTCAAAATTCTTTGGTTTTTTCAGAATCTCGAAGAAGGGGAGGTTTCGTTCGGCCAACTTGGCACAAAATCTCCCCAAATAATTTACTCGGCCTACAAACCGTTGGACCTCATGGGTAGACCGCGGTGGCTCAAGATCGAGAACGACTTTGACTTTATCGGGATTTACCTCGACACCGCGAGCACTAATCATGAAGCCCAAGAATTTTCCTTCTGTGACCCCGAACACGCACTTGTCCGGGTTTAGACTCATCCCGTACTTTCTGAGCGTTACGAAGACCTCTGCCAGGTCGCGAGCATGATCACTCTGTTCCTTGCTCTTTACCACAATGTCATCAACGTAGGCCTCAACTGTATCCCCTATCTGATCACTGAAAATGCGGTCCACCAATCTCTGGAAAGTGGCCCCCGCGTTCTTAAGGCCGAAAGGCATCACTTTGTAGCAGAAAGTTCCCTTATCTGTTATGAAAGAGGTATGCTCTGAGTCAAGGGGGTGCATCATGACTTGGTTGTATCCCGAGTACGCATCTAAAAAGCTGAGTGCCTCATGCCCTGCGGTGGAATCTACAAGCTGATCAATAGAAGGTAGTGGGTAGCTGTCTTTCGGGCAAGCTTTGTTTAAGTCTGTGAAGTCCACACACATCCTCCATTTTCCCGTTCCTTTCTTCGCGACCATGACGACATTAGCCAACCAAGTCGGGTATTGTACTGGTCTAACAAACCCAGCTTTTAGGAGTTTCGCGAGCTCCGCGGCCGCGGCCTCATTCTTCGGACCCGCCTTCTTTCTCTTTCTCTGTCTTTTAGGAATGATATCGTTGCTAATATTTAGAGAGTGAGTGATCACCGATGGGGGAATTCCTTTCAAGTCTTTGGGGGACCAAGCGAAGACATCTCGCGATTCCGATAGCAAGTTTTCAATCTCCACCATCACCATAGGGTCAAGGTTACCCCCCACCGATAACTTCTCTTCTTTGTTTGCAAAGGGAGTGACCTCCTGCGTTTTAAATCCGGAAAACTTTGCTCTGTCCACATCTCCCTCAGAATTCTGATATCTAGGGGGCTCGCGAACATCTAACTCAGCTTCTTCCTCAACATTAGGCATGCCCGGGACAAAAAGTTGGTTTGCGAGCAGAGGCGTTTCTTCTCCCTTTTCAGACTTGATGTAACAAGAGATGCTCTCCTTCTCCACACCCGTCGCGATTCCAGTTCCGGATGGTGTGGGAAACTTTATGCAGAAATGGCTCATGGATACTACTGCATCAAACTTGCACAATGTGCCTCTCCCGATGATTGCGTTATACGAAGAGCTTGTCGGGATGATGACGAAATCAATCGTTTCCGACCTCCGTGGCCCTGTCTCATCTCCCATCACTACATCTAAACTCACCACTCCTAGAGCAGTGACCCTCTCTCCCGCGAAGCCTACTAAGGTGGTTCGCGTCGGTCTCTTCATCCGTGGATCAACCCCTAGTTTTTCGAAGGCATCCAGATATATTATGTCGGCAGAGCTACCTGTGTCTACCAGAATACGGCTGACTAGTTTCGTGCCAATCTGTAGATGTATAACTAATGGGTCACCAGAAGAGACTGCCCACTCGTTGATCTCCTCATTAGAAAAAACAAGTTGATATGGTTCTCTGGGAAGGGGCTTCGCGATACTCATTACTGGGAGCCCGCGAGGGAGCGGTGCGTTAATCATCTTTCGTTGTTCACGCCTGTTTGGGGGTATAGGGATATGTTTCCCGGCTATGGTCCCTACATGACCGTCTGGTCGCGGGAAATCTTGGTTGCGTTGAGGTGGATGAGGATCGTTCACGTTCTGTTGATTGCGTCCCCTTCCTCGCCCACCATTGTTGTTTCCCCCTCTGAATGGCCCCCGGTCAGGGTTTCTACCACCCCTGCCTTGATTGTTTCCTCCACCTCTCTGATTCATGAGGACGACCCTCTGTTCGGGTTCATTGTTCATTCTTGGGCCACTCCTGCACTCATCCGTGTTGTGAGTAGTGGAGTTGTGGTTGACGCACCACATTCCATCGCGACCTCGACCTCGGCCTCCATTGCCTCGGCCGCGACCTCTGTAGTTGGAGTTGTCATCCCTCTGGTTCATCAAATTCTGTTCCTGGAACTGGTTCTGGTCCGTACTCTGTCTGTAATCCTGATATTGATCCCGATTCTGGCGCTGAGTTACTAAACCTGGAGCTCGTGAATCACTCTGCCCCTGGTCAAACTGTTGTCTCTTGTTCCCCCAATTCTGATTGCCTTTTCTAGAGTTTTGGTTTTGGTTCTGTTTGTTCTGACCTCCACCCCCCGCGGGTGTGCTTGAGTGAGTTTCAACTTGAATTTCGACATAAGCTCTTTCCAACATGGCCTGATAGGACCCTTCCTGCTTTCTGTATAGGTGCTTTTTGAACTCACTCCCGTCGGCTAGCCCATTTAAGAACGCGACCCTGGCGGTTTTATCATCGAAGTCATCAGCTTCCAAGACCATCAGCGAGAATCTTTTTACGTACTCTTCCAGACTTTCACCTGTTTTTTGCTTGATCCCGACCACTTCTTGCATGGTGATCTTCCTCTTCTTCGAAGAGCCAAAATGCAACAAGAATCCCCTTTCAATATCTGCAAAACAAGAGATGCTCCCAGGTGGCTGATTTAACATCCATGTCATGGCGGTGTCCGCGAGCGTTCCCGGGAATCCCTTGCACAGGGTGGCCTCATCTGGACCCCTCGCGATCATGGCATACTTATATCGGGTAAGATGTTCCTTAGGGTCTCCCTTACCAGTGTATTCCTTTATAGACGGGAATCTAAAATCTGGTAGTGGAGGGGCCCTGATGATGTGCTCTGCAAAAGCTGTGGGGCCAAACATTGTTGAAAAGTCGAGAGGAGGGTTCTGGGATGTCTCGCGATTATAGTGGGGTGCTCCCTGACGTTCACGCTGGTCTTGCACAAGATAGTACGCTCGGCCCCTCTCGTCATAACGAACATCGTGTTGAGAGTTGTAGTGCTCCTGATGACTCATTGGGGCATGGTTCAAGTCGAACCTCCCCTGACCCACATCGTGAGTACCATTTCCCTAATCGAAAGGATTGGAGTCTAAGGTTGGATGATGCACTTTGGGCGTATAGGACCGCCTACAAAACTCCAATAGGAATGTCCCCATATCGACTTGTGTTTGGGAAGGCTTATCACCTTCCGGTGGAGTTAGAGCACAAGGCGTGGTGGGCGGTGCAAAAATGCAACATGGAGTTGGATGAGGTAGGCGACTTTAGGAAGTTGCAAATCCAAGAGCTTGAAGAGATACGCTGGGATGCGTATGAGAATGCGGTGATCTACAAGGAAAAGACGAAGGCTTGGCATGACAAGAACATCTTGAGGAAAGATTTCAAGGTGGGAGACAAGGTCTTGCTCTACCAATCTCGTCTTCAACTTTTTCCGGGTAAGTTGCGATCCCGGTGGAATGGCCCGTATGTTGTTGCTCGCGTCTTTCCTCATGGCGCCGTGGAGTTGTTTGACAAAGACAACCACAACGTCTTCAAGGTGAATGGTCAAAGGTTAAAACCTTACCATGAGGGATTCACCAAAGTGTCTTTCGATGAAATGGCTATAGAAGAGCCAACTTTTGAAAATTGAAGACGGGAAACCAAGTCGAGCCACGACTCTAACCAAGGCGCTGCTTGGGAGGCAACCCAGGGTATTCTTCTTTTTCCTTGAATTTCATTTTCTTTTTAATTGTTTTGTTTTCTATTTTCTAGGAAGTCAAGACGAGAAGACGATGGTCGTTTGCTACTAAAGGAATTGACGGTTCTTATTTTCGTTTATGAAAGAAAAAAAAAGAAACAAAAAGAGAAAAGAAAAGGAATTGACGGTTCATCTTCTACCCTTCTCCATATCGAATTTCATCTTCTACCCTTCTCCATATCAAATTTCATTCTCTACCTCCCACCACATAAAACTCTCCCACCTCCCACTTCCCTTATACCCTACCTTCCACTTCTCTTTCTCAAACACCAAAAACCTCACACCAAACCCTTCTCTTTCCCAACACCAAAACCTCCCACCAAGTCCTCCTCCACAGCCGCACCCGCACCCGCGCCGGAATCCAACCGCAACCGCGGCTCAAAAACCCGCGCCCGCTACCTCGCCCTGCCCAGAAGTTCTCTGTCTCGACGAAACCGCACCCGCGGCTACAAACCCGCACTCGCGGCCTCGCCCTCCCAAGAAATTCTCCAGCTCGCAGAAACCGCACCCGCGGCTCCAAAACCGCGCCCGCGGCTCCTTCCTCGCCAGAAATCAGACAAAAGCAAAAACCGCACCCGCGGCTCCCAACCCGCGCCCGCGGCTCCCAACCCGCGCCCGCGGCTTTCGCCTCTGTCGTCCATTGTTTGCTGATTTCAGTAAGTTTTTCTGACAACCGCCCTCATCGTTGTTGATTTTCTTACGCCTCGGAGAGGGCTTTTTGCTATTGTGCTGCTGCTGCTGCTTGGTATCTTTGTTGTGTGCGGATTTGTGGTAGCATTTACTTTGTGTATACACTTTGATGGCTGCAGCAGGAACATCTCGAGGCCACAAAAATGATTTGTGGCAACAACAGGTTCAGGCCAACTTAGCTTATTTAAGGGCTAAGCAGTGTGTAGCCACGAGATTTTTTCATCTACGTACGCTCGATGATTTGGGTATGACTGCATGCACTGAGGCCATGCTTGAGCACGCAGGGCTGCATGGTTTCTTGTTCAGGTCAGCTCCCACTCATGCCGAGGCTACCTATCAGTTTCTGGCGAGCCTCAAGTCCAAGACCGTCTCGGAGACCACCTTCATCTCGGCCATCCAGTTCATTTACAATGGACGGTCCTTTACGGTTCAGGCTGAACAGCTGCGCCACATCTTGGGAATCTCCCAGGTTCCCTCTACAGATTATGACACTACAGTTGGTGACAACCCTACACAGGTCTGGTACACATGGACGGGACAAGTTCGGGACACCCATGGTAATGACTATAATGCTAAGATGTCCCATCCATGTCTCCGCCTGACACAGCGGGCCCTATCTATGGCCTTCTTTGGGCTTTCTGAGGTGAACAAGGTGCCTGCCTACCAGCTGAAGTATCTATATGCCCTTATGCCGGAATGTCAGGTAATTCCGGATTGGCTCTCACTTTTTGTTCACTCCTGTAAGACAGCCCGCTCAAAACCAAGGGGACAGATTGCTTTGGGTGGCATGATCACCCTCATCTTGGAGGTTGTCATCCCTGACTGGGAGACGCTTGACTGCGTAGGTAGTCCGGACCCCTCAATGGGTCCCTATTTGTTGGATGCCACATTTCTGCAAACTCGACTTAGGTGGCTCAAGTCGTTTACAGTAAATGAGGACGAGCGGATGTGGGTTTGGCTCGGTCCTCCCGAGATTGCTCTCACAGAGGATTTTGCTTATGGGCCAGCACATACTTTTAGGATCAACCCAACACCCGCTCCCCCTCGTGCAGCTGCTCGACGACGAGCTCGCGGTGGGATCAACATCCAGGAGCCGGTTCAGCAGCTGGAGCAGCAGCCAGTTGACCTTGAGGATGAGGATGATGATGACTTCCAGGAGCCTGCCCCTCGTTTTCAGCCTCAGAGGCAATGGGGCGAAGGCTCATCATCTGCAGCTCCTGCTGACATACCTTGGGAGCAGCGTCTTTTCGAGCGGATTGAGTTTGTCTATCAGTCAGTTCAGACGGTGAACCAAAATGTTGAGAGGCTGCAGCAGTCGGTGGATAACTTACGGCTCGACATGCATGCTCGTTGGTCCGACTATCCAAACCGGGATGACCCGGATCAGTGAGCTTCTTTCTCTCTTCCTCATTATTTTTCTATGTCTTACACACTGAGGGCATTGTGCACTTCAAGTATGGGGGAGGGGAATTAGTTCATTGCTTATCCTAGAGTAGTTTCATTTCCTTGTTATTTCCCTTCGGTTTTTATTTGGTTTGTACTTTGCATGGAATTAAAAACAGAAAAAGCCACAAAAATACGAAAAAAGGCAAATGAAAATCCTGGGATGGAAAAATCCATGCAATAAGCGGGTAGTTCGGCTTGCATTAGGCTTGGCAAAAAAGGACTTGAGGGCGGTAAGGAATGGTGAGATTGAAAAATGAAATGAGTGGCTAGGTGAAAACCTTTCGAGGCGCCTAGGCAAAATGAGAGAAATGAGTGTCTTAGGACAAAATTTTTTGCATGTTAACCACTATGGAAGACCAAAATTGATAGATTTCTTTCTCATCATATTGTTTGTATACTAAATGTGTTAGTGATTTGTAGTTTCTTTCTTTTTCATACTTCCTGAGATCTTTGAGTGATTATTGTAAAAGAGTAAGTTTCTTTTAGCTTACTCGGGGACGAGCAAGGTCTAAGTATGGGGGAGTTTGATAAGCGGTGTTTTACATACCGCAACTATGGATTATTAGCTAGTTTTGTATAGGATTATGTTATTTGTTTCTATGTAATCTGTATCATGGAGCTGTTCGAGAGAAGATTTACATACGAGATTCCAAGAGATGATACAAGCATTGGAAGCATTGAAGCATAAGGAAGAAGTTGCTGAAGACGAAGACGAAGACTTGAAGAAATCAGCAGGTTCTGCCTCAGACAACATAGCCGCACCCGCGGGTTTCATCCTCAGACAAGGATTCGAGAAAGCTCAAGCCGCACCCGCGGGTCTCAAGCCGCACCCGCGGGTCTCAAGCCGCACCCGCGGGTTTCACCTTCAGCCAAGGTTTTCGAGAAAGCTCAAGTCGCGCCCGCGGGTCCCAAACCGCGCCCGCGGCCCTCTGCCATCCTGAGAATCTGAAGAATCCCAAACCGCGCCCGCGTCTCTCAACCCGCGGGTGCGGTTCCTCGACAGAAGAATCAAATTGACGTCTTTGCCATTTGAAGTAATTTGTGTTTAATTCTGTAACTTTCTATACGTTTTTAGTACCTTAATTAGGCTGTTACATTAGTTGATACTATTTAGGTAGTGGATGATCATCCTTGATCATGGAACCTTTGTTTTGCATAAGTTTTTGGAGAGTTTTTCACATACTTATGAGTTGCTAAAGTTCCTTTGTTTCACTTGGCGTTTGAAGCTTTTGGATTCAACAAGTTGTGAGTTTATCCTTTCCCTTTGTCTAACTCTTTGATTGTCTCAACTCTTTTGTTTGTATTGTCGATGAACTAGATTTACTACTTTAGATTGATCACCTAAGTTAGTTGTGTCTTGTTCATATTGCTAGAGTTTGATACTTCTAGTTGAATTATCATACTTGTTGTGTAGCACAATCTATTTGCATGAACTAGTTGTGATTGTTATTAGAGAAGAGAGTTGAGTACATGTCGAGTATCCGACTAGTTGTCCATGATATTGCATGTATCTATCTATTCCTGAATGCATTGCTACTTTGTTATTGAACTTTGATAGTTTCAAGGTTATAATCGAGTAAGGGTTATTAGGACTAGTTGGACTAATAACTATTCAAGAACAGGAATTAGAACGATCACTTGAGAACTTGACATAGGGATAAAAAGGATTCTAAGATCAACTTGTTAATCTAATTGTGGATAATCGCTAAGTGGAACACTTCGCTTAATCTTGTTATAACCAAGTTGACATTCGATACTTCGTATCAAAACCACAAAACCCCCCCCTTTGGTTACGTTTATTGATTAGTCATTGTGATAACTTAAGAATTTCATAAACTGATTCTCTTGGGATTCGACCCTTACTTGCGCACTATATTACTTAGTTTGCATGTTAGGATTACTTGACTTGGCACACGACAAATTCGCCTCGTCAGGCCTCTCGTTCTTGATTTAATTATTCGACCTTATGGGCTCGCGGTCTGTTTCTCAGTCGCGGACCGGGTTCGTATCACAAATCGCGAGAACCGGGTTTGTGTCACGACTCGCGAGAACCGGGTCCAACAAAGAAGACATCTTATAATAAAGATCACACACATAAACAACAATTACTATGACCAATTATGAAAAAATCTCTTATAAACATTATCAAGGTAAGCAAAATTTCAATCGAAAAAGTCATTTGGACCATTTTTGGTTCATAGATTGAAAGTTGAGATTATTTTGAGGTGATATGAAAGTTGAGATCATTTTTTATTTATAAGTTAAGGTTAGGATTATTTTTTGTCATTTTTCTTTTTCCAAAAGGAATAATCCCTAGTCAAATTGAGGTTAAAAAACAAAAGTCAAATTTGTTAGAGCTGCTACGTTTATAATGACATGTGTTGATATTTGATTTGGTTTGATTTAATGTCAATAATACCTCATTTTTTATGACAACAAATAAAGACTCCACCGGCCATACAATTATAGTAGTATTTCTGTTGAACGCATGGCACCACCAAAAAGTAGAAAATCCAAACCGTGTATTCACAAAAATTTCATAGTTTTTCAGTACAATTTATCAAGATTTTTAACCACATTTCTGGGTATGGAATGAGTTATGTATTGGCATCTATAAACTGGAGCAATTACAAGAACAAAATTGTACATGTTGACAACATTACAGTCAATTAGCTGATGATGAAGACTAAGAGAACAATCTGAGGAAATTGTTAGCGTATGCCATTGGCTTCACATCAGGATGCCACTGCATTGGATTTAGAATAAGAAACTCATTCAGAATGGATGATATGAATCTAAAATTAGTAATCACAGAAACTAAATGCTATTTACCACTGCTGAGTATGTGACAATTTCAGGCTTCATGTCTGGGGCTACAAACCGAATGAAAGCGCCCTTATTTCCCATCTGCAAAGAAAAAAAGAGCGTAAATTAAATCCGGGCTTGAGTTAACTGATCAAATGCAATTGATGGGTTAAAAAAGTTACCTGATCACAGTAATTAGGAGCTGAGAATATTGTGATGAGTTTACCGTCATGATCGACCTCGTATCCTTCTTCTTTAACTTCATGAGATCGAACTAGTAATTCTGGCGATTAATTGATTCCAAAAATTAAGGTCTGTTGAAGAAAATGCTGGAGAAGATTGTTGTATTTAGTTAAAATTACCTAAATCATTGTCCTCTAAAAATCTCTTCGTCACATCTTTACCGAAGGAAAGCCCTACACCTCGTTTACTAGGGCCCCTTCCTAAAAACGGTTGTGGGTCGCTCCATAAGATTTCACACATCAATCCTATCAACATTAGAAGCCATTATTAATGATTAATGCAATAACATAGGGATTATTTGCATATTAGTGATGGCCCATAACATACCTTCCTCTGGAGGCTCACAAAACCGATCTAGAGCTCTAATGTGAGAAAGTTTGACTCCATCTACACTGAAAAGACCGCCATGCACAACAAAAATCTTGTGGTTTATAACATGAGCCAAAGGAAGACAGCAGAAGACTTGAGCAAAGAGTTCAACAAATGCTCCATTCAACTTGGACCTGACCTCGCCCTCGAACCCGTATATTCTGTTCATGCTTTTGCTCTCATGATTTCCCCTAGCCAAATATATAGCTGAATTTCCATAAACGAGTGTGTCAAAATTATAAAAACAAAAACATTAGTTCTAAGAGTTTTATCAAGCTACAATTGAAAATGGTAGATGATTTACCAGATGGGCACATGCACTTGAATGCAAACAACGTCAAGATGACCTCTACCGAAAAAGAGCCTCTATCCACAAAGTCACCATTGAATAAATAAGGATTGTCTTCAGATGGTAGCCCATTAAGTGCAAATATGTTTAGAAGATCATAGAACTGTGACAGAGACACAAGTAAACAATTGTTACTTGTTAGTACGATAATTTTAAGATGTCCATTAGGTACATTGAATTACCTGGCCATGTATATCACCACAAACAGTAAAATGTTTTCCATTAGGTACATTGATGTCGACTAGAGATGGCAAGGCACCTAACAAATCCTTTGTTTGCTTGACTATTTGGTATGCGTACCTATACCATAAAAAAACAAAATCAGGGAGAAGAAATTAGAAACAAACTGTGTTGAGCTATTCTGTAGAAAATACCGTTTATGCAAGCACTTCTGATTCTTGAAACCCTCCATCATTTTCATGATGAAATCTAAGGTTACAGTATCTCCTTCTAACCTGGCTCCAGAATACTGTGGTTCTACTTCTGAAAAAAAAAAGTGAATAGAAGAGTTCTCATTTTCATCAATAATCAACATGTCAAGTGCGAAAGATCTAACGATGAATATCGTACGTGGAGAGGATTGATTCATGACGACGAGAGATATTGTCAAGGCCATTACACCTACAATTGCCACAAATCTCATAGACACTACATTTCCAGCCACCAAAAATGCCGCCAAGACAACTGATGTAGCTGTACCCACCAAAATTGAGCTGATGGACATTCTTCCCGCTGCCAAAATAATACCACCATTTTTTTAGATACAACACTTAAAGAGGAGCAAAATTCTAATAGCTCTGCCATGCTCATTTCCAATTATTATATTAAATTGTACAAGATTCAAATTCTAATAGGTCCGTATTTCAGTGGCATCACTGCAACAAGTTTTTTCATATGACACGTAACTAATCCGAAAACGCATCAACATAAATGTGCCTGAGGCAGCCACGTATGTATTACGAAACTATCATTTTGCTGCGTAAGAAGAAGTACATAATGAAGGATAAAAAAAAGAGAAATGCAAGGCAAGACTTCCGCCTCTCCTTTGACAAAAAAAAAGAGACGAATGCAAGCCATATACTAGACTCACATTGCCATAAAAACTAAGGTCTCATATGGAAAGCGAGAATATTGATGTCCATTCATATAGAGATTAACCACTCATTTAATATTTTGCCGTGCGTGAACAAGGGTACAGTTGAAAAGATTGTCATTCTACAATGCACAAACAACAACACTAATGGGAAAGAAGAGTTACCAAAAGAGTGGCGATCAATAGGATTTGATACAGACCGTCTCTCAGATACTGAAGCAGAAATGGCCTCTACAGTTTTAAGCTTTTTGACAGCCTCCTCACACTCTTTTAACTTCTTTGTAGCATCAGGATCATTTGGACACATCTCTTTCACCTGCACTAGATAAAACAAAGATATATGAAGGTACCATCATAAACTCAATTATTCTAATACATTCCCTTAAAATATAATACGAATGAACTAAACAATCAAATCGTGCTAATGAGTGGAAACAACATCCTTCAACAAATACCTGCTGAAAATCTTTAAGTGCGTCTTGAAACTTCCCTAAGGCAAGATATGCTGCTCCTCTCCTGTAATATCCCTGTAGAGGGAAGTACTCATGAAA
The DNA here is from genome assembly GCA_029168935.1 of Oxyria digyna. Lineage (NCBI taxonomy): Eukaryota > Viridiplantae > Streptophyta > Magnoliopsida > Caryophyllales > Polygonaceae > Oxyria > Oxyria digyna. The sequence continues at coordinate 29,635,487 of JAPVLV010000011.1, read as the reverse complement.
ATCTGCTAAATCACTCTTACAAATTCCATTTGTATTAATAGAAACAGTTGACGACATGCCTTGGAGTACTTGGGATCGATTTCTATAGCCTTCGATGCATCATTCATAGCACTGCCATATTCCTCCAATTTGGTGTGGGCAAATGCACGGTTTGCCCATAATATTGCGTTCTGATTGTTTAGGTCAATTGCTTGAGTATACATTTCAATAGCCTGAGAATATTTGTGTGCTACACAACAAAGTTATAAGAATAGAAGTAAGAAAACGGGGCAGCTACACACATATTTTCTTAGTTTGAGACAGAATTCTACACAGTTTACCAAATTAATAGGTAAACACGAAGAATACAATGGAGAAATACCCATTAGTTACCTTTAAACGCATCGTTAGCTACATTCTTTAACTCTTCTGCTCGACAAGAATTAAGATTTTCGGTTTCCATAACAGGCATCAGTGCACACAAACACCTAACCACTAAAACTACACCAAAGAGTAAAGGGAAACAAAATCAGTGTTGCACATTTTGATTGATCCAGATATAAACTACCACACTTTATCAACAGGGCGCAGGTTAACATCCCTTAAAATCAATTTCTAAGCTCAAATTCTCTAGTCAAATCATAAATTCTAAAAACCAAATTTCCAAAAAATATTAAAACAAAGAATGGTCCAAATTGATTGAAACTTATTTTACCCTAGCGTTTATGTGCAGGTCAGGATTGACGCGGAATCAAGAAATATCGCTACCAGTTCGGCAACCAACCAATCAACAATAAAGTCTGCAGCAGTTCTGTGAGATCTAAGTGTTAGGGTGTGTTTTTGAGTTAGATAAAGAAAAAGAAAGTAAAGATCGAAGGCGGCGATGAATCGTACCTGATTGGTGAAAGGAGGCGGCTCTGCCTTTTCGCCTCCAACGGAAACGGTTGAGGAAGGAGAAGAAGATGACGACACTTGGACCATGTCTGGTTTGAAGGTAAAAAAGTGCAAGGACTTGGCCCCATTATTTTCAGGGGAGGATTGAAGAGCGTTAGTTTAATGAAAGACAGCGAACTGTATTATTATCGAACAACGATTGATCAGATTTTTCGCCGACATGACATAAGATTTTAAACTCAGCTAGTTCCCGAATTCCATCATACAGTAAAATACTTCCATTTCTCATAGTTTATTATAATTCTTCCCATAAATTTTGAAGCCCTTTCAAATGTTGCAGGCATATAATTACAAATCTTGAGTTCAATAGGTAGGAAACAAAAACTATCCACCTCAAATTAATAAATTATACATCATTTAGAAACTTGAACATCATAAGGGATGCAATTTCTGTCCAGTGACATGAAAATGCTCTACATTTCCATCAGTTCTTTTTAAAATTACCATAAAACTTAATGCATTTGACATAGCAGTCTACATTCAATTGTTTCGCCAGACTGGATGGGTTTCACCGCAACTTGGCTGGCCTTTTTGTGCAGAAGCCATTGTATATGCATAATGAATTATCTTGTCAAGGGTCACGAACAAAAGTCACTTCTTTGTGTAAGTCTGGTGATCAGGTCCGATGTCCTGTGAGCCCGTGTTGATGTATGGTCCTCTAAAAGTCGCTTGAGGTGGCAATGGCTTTGATGAATCGATCACCGGCTGCTTCTTGGATGACATTCTGATTTATTACAAGATGATGCACAGACTTTTTAAAAGGAATTGAAATGCAAGTATTAAGAGAACACATGTTGTAAATTTCAGTGAATCTTACGCCAAATAGAAGGGAAACGACAAGCCGCCAGCTGCAAAGAGTATTAGTCCAGTTGCAACAACCATGTTTCTCCCCCGTGACATCTCAAATGACCCGAGCACACACCCAAGTGATCTACAAACCAATACATATCAAGAGCAATTAGGGGTGTGAAATGGATACTACGTTATCAAGCTCAGGTTCGGAATTCCGACTTGAAATTTCAGCTTGCCATTCAGTTCAATCAAGTAATTTATGAATTCAGAAGCGTACAAGTTTAAGGTCCAAAATGCACAATTTCAAGTCAATGTTTGCAGATAAAGCAGTTCCACCTACGAGGAACAATCAAAAGACATCAAATTGCACAATCATAAATTCACTAAAGTCCAGTAGTGAAGCTGCTGAAGCTGAAAAAAAAACTCAAGGAGGAAGAAGAGGCGCGTCAAAGAGAAGCACGTGAAGCTGCAGAAAGAGAAGCTGTTTATTGGAAAAATGACCTTTCAAGTTTTTTAATTGCCTTGTGACCCTCTCTTGTCATCAAAAACAGGTGCAGGTACGATTTCCAGCAGGAGAAAGGAAGGCGTTTCATCAGCAGTTCAACAATCCAATCTTTATACGACTATGTGGATTCTCTAGATTGTTTGAATGTAGAAGACTACACTCTCGTCTCCAACTTCCCTCGTACAGTATACGGTTCAGACAAACGTCCCCTAACTTTAAAGGAAGCTGGCCTCCATCCCCAGGCTAGTCTGTTCATTGAGTTCAGTTCATAAAGATAGGTAGCCAAAAACAATCAAGCTCTCAAATTTATCACCTCCTCCATGGATTCCTTTTGGTGAAACGTTATGTCATATAGGCTGCTGTGAAATGGATCAAATCTGGGTTAGACGAATAAGACGTTGAATCGAATTGTTGGCCGAGCCTTTGTTAGGCATTTGGCAAGTTAGTGACTTATGTTCTGATGTTGAACACAGATTTGGAAGATCAACAGTTTCCTTTTCACGTTGAATCTCAAGTCACCTTAAGTTCGAATAAGCATACAAAACCCATATGCTTCATACATACTAAAAAAGCAGCTAATTTCCTCATATAATAATCAAAACAAAATTTATATGCTTTTCAATTATGCGCTTTCGGCAAGAGATTAATCAGTATAATATGTTTAAACTTAATTATTTTTCACCCAATTGAAAACAACATAGGGCGGCTTCTACAGATTTGCAATGCAGTGTTCCTCTACTCTAAATTGAAATTGAAGAAGACCGATTAAAGAAAACAAAACGGAAGACACAACACAATCATTAATCGGATTGGCATTTGAGCTCGCAATTTTAGGTCAAACTAGGGTTTTGTGGGCTCTGAGAGCGAGATAGCGTGAGAATTGAAATCCGGTGAATTGAAAATGAAGGAAAGGATACCTGACTGATTATGAGACGAATTTGATGCAAACAAGATCAAAGCTTTGCTTCTCTGCCAATAGCCAATCTGATTCGCCAAATAGCAGTACGGAGCGAGACACGAAAGGGAAAGCAGGAACTCGTATGCCCGTACTGGACTTCTAGTCGGTTAATCTGGACCCATGAGTGGACTTATGGAACAACCCGTTTTTAGTAACAAAAGACTCAAAAAAAAATCCACCGGCGGTGAGTTGGTAAATAATGTTACCCGAAAATGTTTAGAGACTTTCGAAACGGAGACGTGGAAAACGATGTTATAAAATTTAACGAACAAGAAAACGCGTGGAAACGCAACGCTAAGGAATGATCGAGTATCAAACCCTCTTAGATCTGCTAAACAACTTCTTTCTCTTGAGTTGGTAAATAATGTTACCCGAAAATGTTTAGAGATTTTCGAAACGGAGACGTTTCGAAAACGGGAAAACGACGTTATAAAATTTAACGAACAATAAAACGCGATGGAAACAGCAATTTAAATTATATTTTATTTAAAAAATAAAAGTATGTAATATATAGAATTTTTTTCTGAAGTAGGCTTTTTTTTTAAATAATTCCCGATATGAGCTCGTTTTGAAACTTATTCCCAACATAGGCATTATTGTGAGGTTCGGAAAATTTTTACGTTGGAGAGACCGAAGCAACAATTTTTTTTTTGTAAACTAAAACCAACGTCTCTTATACATGTATGTTTTATTTTTTATTTTTAAATCTCACATATAAGAGACGCTGGTTTTGGATTTAAAAAAAATAAAAAAATTAGTGTAAGAGACGTTGGCCGGAACAACGTCTCTTACACTGCCTTAAAAAAAATTACGAGCTTTGCTTTGTTGCCATTTAAGAATAAGAATTGGTGGCCCCCACTTGGCCTCTTTGCCACAAATTAAACGCACCAAAAAAATTGGCCCCCAATCTTGAAGATTTTTTTTTAAGGCAGTGTAAGAGACGCTCTTTAAATCCTCCGTAGATTTAAAAAAATAAATAAAACTTACAGCATAAGAGACGTTGGTTTTACCAGCGTCTCTTATACATATATTTTAAAAAAAAAGAAATCAGCTTCGGATGAGAGGCGCTGGGAAAACCAGCGTCTCTCATACGTGAAAAATTTCCGAACCTCACAAGAGTGTCTATGTTGGGAATAAGTTTCAAAACGAGCCCATATCGGAAATTGTTTTTTTTAAAAAGCCTATTTCAGAAAAAAATTCTAATATATATCCTAAAATAATGAAAAACATAAAATACTCAATCTATTCAATTATTTATAACAAAAGTACGAAAAATAAGATTTACTAGTGATTAAAAGACAATGGTGATCTATCGAGAACGATTGCTTAAAACGGTAAAAGAATTAGGAGATAATAAAAAACATATTTGAGTGAGTACTAATTAATTTAAGGTTTAAATTATATTAAATATATAGTTTAAATAACATTAAACACTCTTGAAATTGGGTAATATGTAACTAAAATAATAGGAAAAGCTCTTGAAAACGGGGAGTTTCCCACTTTTATGGTTAACGGAAACAAAAACGATCAACGAATTCTGAGAGACGTTTTCGAGGTGTTTGAAGGAAGTTTCTGAGTGTACAATTCCAATAAAGAAAACCATACCATTTAGGACTCGTTTGGTATCGAGATAGGAATCAGATTGAAATGAGAAATCAGGTTGGATAAGAGGAATGTGTTTGAGTGATTCCTAGCTTTTAGTGTTTGGTAGAGAGAGGAGTGATTTATAAATTTACGTATAAGTCATACCTTGATTTTTATTTGGGTATAAGATTTTATGTAATTTGTTGGTATGAGAATGACTCATACTCATCCCCTATACTGATATCTATTCTATCAAACATAAAAATAAATTTAGCTCATTCTCGTACCAATTCCGCGTACCCAGATATACAAACAAACGACCAAAGTTTCAGGATATCAGATCATATAAGTGTGATCGCAATTCACAGGCGTTTACATTAGCCATGAGCTGATTAATTGTTGTACTAATATGTGAAAGCATATTTAGGTGCCACCAAGCATCACAGAAATGTGACGTGTCGCATCCTCTCATGAAGTACAGAACCAAGTGTCGTCGAGCTGCAATCCAAATCATCGAGAAACTATGAATTTGAATCAAAAGTTTTCATCTACAAATGAAAAATCGGTCTTCCAACACAAATATCTTTCAGTAGCATTCGACCAAGGAAAAGTAACCTTTGAGTAGCAACCATGGCGACTCGGAGAGAGGATTTTGGGAAGAGAGCACAGTACAGAGATGAATTCGGCAATCCAGTAGAACAACCCAGCACCATCGCCACCTATGGCCACCCCAGCAGCACCGATAACAGCCAAGCTTATGGCATGCCGGAGACAGCCACAGAAGGAGAGACGCCCGGTTGAGGTGGGAGATGACTACGACCCAACACATCGACGTGGGACGAGAACCGGAGAATATGGCATGAGTAGTATAGGACTCGTGGATACAGCTAAGTTGAAGCTTGATGGAGTCGGCGGTTTCCCAGAATTGTTGAGAAGATCAAGGAGAAGTTGATATGATGGATGATAAGCATAATTCACTGAGCTATGTAGTACTGCATGTTTTGTTATGTTTCTTAAGTTAACGATATCTTAGATTCTGGTCTCCTGACCACATTTTAAGCAGTCCACATCAAGAAGATGCTTGAGCTTGAGCTTGATAGTGATGCTTACAATGATTGGTAATCAATCTGTTTTCACTATTTCAGATGTGGCTGGAAATAGATCATTGTTAATGTGGCGTTGAATAACACAGACAAGATGAGGAAAAAGTGATTCAAAATTGAAGCAAATCGAGCAAGAAGGTGATATAATGCAGCAGCAAGATACGGTTATACTCACAAACTAGTCACTTAGGCAATGATACTCAGATGCTTAGTTCTAAAGATCTGAAGGCATAACATCACAATATCCATCAACAGAATTCAGAAACCATTTTTTATATCCATTTCTAGGGTTGCTGAAATTTAAAGCCAGTAGGCAAAAGTATCACAACACCTTTGTTTTGATCAGCAATCATTCTGTGAGCTTGATTCTCTACTGCTGCTGGTAGTTGAGTGGCCTCCTGAACAGCATGATATGTGGCTCCGGGCGGTGAATTGCATAGTGCACCCATCCACGGCTCTGCTGAACTCCAATTGCACGCCACTCATTCTACAAACAACAACCAACGCCACAAGTCAAGTTTAGCCGCAAACGTTCTAATTAATTCAAGATTAATCCGATTAGAAACATGATTAAGCAAATTAGGTCGAAAGTCCGAGGCCTTACTTCGGAGAGAAGGCGATTCTTCGGGAGAAGCTTGGCGACTTCCGGCGGGAGAACGACATGCCTGAAATTCAGAAACGAGTTCAGCCACGGCGAGAATCATAGCTGAAACCAGCAGATAAGTAAACATGGAAAAGAAAAGCTAACTGACCTGTACTCGTTAGTGTCGTCATTGTATTTCTCAGAGTACTGAATCTGCCCCATTTTTTTACAGCCGATCGAACGAACTGAGAATTCCACAAAGAAAGGGAAAAATTAGGGTTTATGCGAACAGGAAAACAAATCAATCAATAAAATCCACTGCGATCAACGTTAGGGAGTACATAAACACGGACAAATCGAAATCGTAGATGAAGACGATAGAGGTGTATGTGTAGTACCAGCAAATCAGGAACGAAGACGGAGTTGAAGCGAGACAGAGAGTGTCTGTGCAAGGGAATTAGGAAAATGGAAATGATGAAGCGGGGCCGCTTAAAAAAGACAAGTCATAATGGAAAATATGAGGAGTTGGGCTCCTGTGCTCCGCAGAACTGGGCCCAATTTTGTGCAAGGAAATCAAGCCCAAGTTTGCCATATCGCCTAACGAAAGAGGTTTTTATCGAAAATCACCCGTAAAAGTGCTTATATTGCTCTAAATCACCCCTTTAATTGGATATTACCGGAAACCACCCATTTAACTACTTCCGTTAGCGATTCACCACCCGTTTTCATATTCCGTTTATAATCCGTTAACTATTTACAGATTTAGCCCAAAAACTTTATATTTATTCATTTTTCTTCACAAATTGAAAAGTTGGGAAGTAATTGTAATTAAGTATAAAATTGGGCTAAGTAAATCATGTTCTTCCACCCAAGAAATCAGATCTGAGTTTTCCACCGTAACCTCCTCCTCTACTCAATCACCGCCTCCGGCGGCCAAGGGCAACGAATCGCACCACACTCCGGCGGCCACCGTTTCTTCTCACTTGCTCCACCTTCTTCTGGTGCTCCATCTTTATACTCTCCACATTCTGCAACACCGCAGTAACCACCGCCGGGAGGTATAAATAGGTGTGGTATTCAACTCCACCCACGAAAATCAACCTCCTCCTCTTCCTCTGTTTTCTCTCTTCTTCATCACTCAAAACTCACGGCGAAGACGGAGAATTCGAGGTGGATCCATGGAGAACAGATCGGTAAAGGAAGCTTCGGCACCGTCAACCTCGGATTCGACCGCTGCACCGGCCGAATCTTCGTCGTCAAATCGGTTCCATCCAATTCCAGATTCTCAATCGACAACGAAATCTCCATCCTCCGATCTCTCTCCTCTCCCTTCATTGTACAATATTACGGAGACGATACGGATTCCGAGTACCGGAATCTGCACACGGAGTACGTCTCCGGCGGACTGCGGCGGAGTTCGCCAGATCCGACGCCGACGAGGCGATTCTGCGCAGGTACGTCTGGTGTCTGGTCTCCGCTCTTGAATATATCCACTCGAAGGGGATCGTTCATTGCGATGTGAAGGGGAGGAATGTTGTACTGGATCGAGTTTCTGGTACAACGAAACTCGCTGATTTCGGATCTGCGAAAGGAGTTGATGATGATGGGAGTGTGGGAAGAGGAAGTCCGTTGTGGATGGCGCCCGAAGTGATCCGCGGTGAACCACAGGGGAAGGAGGCGGATGTGTGGGCCCTAGGATGCACGCTTATCGAGATGGTCACAGGAGCTCCGGCGTGGAGCGATGAAGGAGGGAAGACGCTGTGTCGAATCGGAAACTCAGACGAGTTGCCGATGTTTCCGGATCGGTTATCCGGCTTGGGGCGGCGGAGAATGCGTCCCGGGATTTCACTTCTCAGATCTGATTTCTTGGGTGGAAGAACATGATTTACTTAGCCCAATTTTATATTTAATTACAATTATTTCCCAACTTTTCAATTTGTGAAGAAAAATGAATAAATATAAAATTTTCGGGCTAAATCTGTAAATAGTTAACGGATTATAAACGGAATATAAAAACGGGTGGTGCATCGCTAACGGAAGTAGTTAAACGGGTGGTTTCCGGTAATATCCAATTAAAATGGTGGTTTAGAGCAATATAGACACTTTTACGGGTGGTTTTCGGTAAAAACCTCCCTAACGAAAATATACATTATGGATCGATTGTTCATGCTAAACATTGGAACTTTTCATAGTACACACTATTTAGAAGTTTCTTATGAAATAAGAGGTTTGGAGTATGTCGTTTGGAACAATGATAAATTATATACGTAAAAATTAGCGAGTACACAAATATTTTGTCAATATTTCTTATAAAGATACTATGTATGGGTGTACTAATGAGTAATTGTTGTGGATAAAAATAGAGCTGAATAGTTCACCTTATTACTGTAACTTGACCTATACGGCCCTTTTCTTTACGGCCCTTACGACCTTCAAGAGACAGATGATAATGGTTGACAATTTTTGGTCTTATAAGGCTGAAATCTTGCTATAAATTACATGCATCAGATTGTACAAAATCATCCAAGCAATCAGAACAAACTTTCTCCAGTTTGTTTAAATCTCATAACACGTTATCAGCACGAGAGCTTTAGAAACCATCTGAGTTGGGCAAAATCTCAAGGTAGAAATTATACTCGTTTTCATCCTCCATAATCAAATGGTTTAAGAAATCATGTCGTATGAAAAGTATGCTCTGTAGTTGCCCAAATCGGGATCTTCTACATTAAAAACTCATAAAAATCGTTTAGATTTCTTCTACCATTTTTGTTGCTCAATGATATGAGAGCAAGAATCAAAAGCGTTTTTTTGCAAAAGAATTTTTTCAAAGAAACTCCTCGGTTTTTATTAGATCCGAACGGCTATTACAACAAAATCGGCTTTTACATCCAAAATCAAAATATAAACTCCTAGTTTACATGAGATCTAGAATAAAACCGATTTTACATACCTTCTTGCCGAATTTTTCTCTAAAACACCTAAATCTGAGGCTTTTTCTTGCGGTGTTCTTCAAACTTAGCGTAAACTTCGTAGAGTATTCCAAAGGATTAGAACAACGATCAACTGGATTAATATGACGCAAACAAACATCCGGATGATAACCCAATCGGAGGTAGTAAGTTTAGCCATGGTGGTCGGAATTAGAGAGGAAGAAGATGGAGTAAAAATGGATAAGGATGAAATTTTAGAGGTGAATATTTAAAGAGATAAAGTGGTAATAGTAAATGATTAAAAATATAGGATTAAAAGGGTGGAAGAAATAGGAGATGTAGAAATTTGTATCATCTTCCTATAAATTTTGAAGATCATGTTTTCATCTTGAAAGCCTTTTGAAAGAAAATTTTATGAATGCAAGAGATGAGCTTGAAACATTAGAAATGAAACTTTGAAGTAGTCTAGCTTGCATGCAATCTCATATTTACGTGGCTTTTGATTTCAAATGCAAGACATCTCTTACAAATCTACTACTACAAGCAAAATGATGATTTCTTACCATCATGTGAACCATTACACTATTCATACAATATTCATTGGAATGACTAGATATATATCATCATTACTAGTTAACTTGTGCATGTGAATTTGACTTGTTAGAATACATGTACATATATAAGTGTAGAGGAGAAATTCACATTTTTTTTTAACCGTACAAATTTCCATGTACAAGACATAAATTTGTCCATGTACATATATAAGCTTTTAAGTATTTCACCTATCTCATGTATATATATTTAAGAAAGTATTTGGATTAATGTAATAATATACTTAGCTAATTTAACATAATTAATATATGTGTTAATTTTGTAGTTATCAAATGGCAAATATTACAAAACGAGAGTTTGATATTCTCGACTTGTCCGGCCAAAGATATCTGGAATGGAGAGTTGACGCACTGGCGCACCTCCAAGCAAATGGCCTGCAAGAGACGATAAGAGATGCTGAAAATACTTCCCCGCAGGATAAGGCTAGGGCGATTATATTTCTTCGCCATCATATTCATGAAAGCCTTAAATCTGAGTATCTGCTAGTGGAAGATCCTAAAGAATTATGGGAGAGTCTTAGACAAAGATATGGCCATCAACAAGAAGTCTTGCTCTCGAAAACCACATATGACTGGGTGAACTTAAGGTTTCAAGACTTTAAGTCAGTAAGTGATTATAATTCTGCCTTATTCCGCATAACATCTCAACTACGTTTGTGCGGGCAGATAGTCACTGAGCAGGACATGCTTAATAAAACATTTTCAACTATGCATGCCTCTAATTTGTTGTTGCAACAGCAGTACAAAGAAAGTGAGTTCAAAAAGTATTCTGATCTGATATCAGTATTACTTGTGGTTGAGCAGAACAATGAGCTCCTCATGAAAAACCATAATATGAGGCCAACAGGTACTATGCCGTACCATGAGACAAACGCCACACATGGAGTATTTCCAGGTCCTTATGCCTCCCAAAGTAATGGTAGCAGGCATCAAGCGGATCGCGGACACGATGGTGGTCGTGGTCGTGGTCGAGGCCGAGGCCGTGGCAGAGGTCGTGGTCAAGGACATGGGCGTAGAAAGGGTCCTGGAAATTACTCAAGGCAACATGCTCCTGAAGCATCCTCTTCTCGGGGGAATGATAAGCAAGCGGTCCAAAATGGTCCTACAAGACCTCACCAAAAATCCAAATCTGTATGCTACAGATGTGGAATGACGGGTCATTGGGCAAAGGTGTGTCGCACAGCCAAACACTTGGTTGAGTTATACCAGGCTTCCCAAAAAAATAAGGGGAAGAACGTGGAAACTCATCTTGTTGACGACGCTTCCCCCATACCCAACCTAGACGTCTCTGACTTCATCATCGATGATGAGTTTGGGATAAATGAGAATATCAACTAAACAAAAAAATGATGATCCCTTAATGTAATATATATCATGTAAGATAGTGTGGTATGCTGTTTTTCCTTATCAACATGCATGTATCATATAGATACTCTGATGTACTATAACATGATGTATTATAAATAAACTTGTTGTTAGGTTTGTAATAATATTTGTTTCATCTTTGAAGATATGGATGAAACTCAAGATCTATCAAGTGGCAAGGATCAATGCCTAGTGGACAGTGCCATTACGCACACCATCTTGAGAAGTAAAGAATATTTTACACAGTTGACATTACTTGAAGCGAATGTCAACACAATCTCGGGTGTGACGAAACTTATTGAAGGTTCTGGAAGAGCTTGTATTTTACTTCCTAAAGGAACAAAATTAGTTATAAATGACGCATTATATTCGAGTAAATCTCGAAGGAACTTATTGAGTTTCAAAGATCTGCGTCAGAATGGGTTTCACATAGAGACTGTGAATGAGAATGACAAAGAATATTTGTGCATCACAATACAAATATATGGAAAGAAACATGTCCTAGAGAAATTGTCAGCCCATTCCACTGGACTTTATCATACACATATAAGTCCAATAGAAGTCAATGCAACATCTGATAAGAAATCAAATGATAAAAAGTTGTTTACATTGTGGCATGACCGTTTGGGTCACCCAGGTCATGGGATGATGCATAAAATAAGTGAGAACTCAACTGGACATCCACTGAAGAGTGTGAAAGTCCTCAGAGCAAGTGATTTTAGTTGTAGAGGTTGCTCACTTGGTAAGTTAATCATCAGACCTTCCAAGAGTAAGGTTAAAAGTGAGAATCCAACGTTCTTAGAACGGATACAAGGAGATATATGTGGACCAATAGTTCCACCATGTGGGCCATTTCGATATTTCATGGTGTTGATCGATGCATCGACACGATGGTCACATGTGTGCCTCTTATCAACAAGAAATGCGGCAGTCGCTAAACTTCTGGCCCAGATTATCAAGTTAAGAGCTCAATTTCCGGATTATACAATCAAAAGAATCCGACTTGATAATGCGGGAGAATTTACATCCCAAGCATTTAATGATTATTGTATGTCAATTGGGATTATTGTTGAACATCCAGTGGCTCATGTTCACACACAAAATGGTCTTGCAGAATCCCTCATTAAACGATTACAGTTAATAGCCAGACCATTGTTAATGAAGTCTAAATTGCCATCATCTGTCTGGGGACATGCAATATTACATGCAGCAACTTTGGTTCGATTAAGGCCAACTGCATATCACAAATATTCCCCATTATAATTAGTGACTGGTAAAGAACCAGACATATCACATCTAAGAATATTTGGATGCGCAGTTTATGTTCCTATTGCTCCACCACAACGGACAAAAATGGGTCCACAAAGAAGATTGGGGATTTATGTTGGTTTTGAATCCCGATCGATTATTAAGTATCTTGAACCAACAACAGGTGATCTATTCACTGCAAGGTTTGATGATTGTCATTTTAATGAGAATGAATTTTCAAACCTTGGTGGAGAAAGGAATAAAGAAATTACGTGGAATGCTCCATTATTATCTCATCTAGATCCACGAACAAAAACGTGTGAACAAGAAGTGCAAAAACTAATATACTTGCAGTGTATAGCAAATCAATTACCTGATTCATTTACAGACACGAAGAAGGTGACAAAATCACACGTGCCTGCTGTAAATGTCCCTGAAAGAATAGAAATCCCCACAGGGCAGTTAAGAAAGATTCCTGCAAATGAGCCTACAGTACGCCGAAAACGTGGCAGACCACTTGGCTCCAAAGACATAAAGCCAAGAAAGAGTAGGCGACACGATAACATAATAAATATTACACCAATTTCCGATTTAGGGGGAGATCAGGACAAAAATGAACATGGCATAGATAACTCTGAGAATCTGGAAGATATATCTGAAAAGGAAACCATTCCAGATGAGGATAGAAATATTGCTAATTATGAAATTTCTATGAATTATGCTTTCACTGGAAAACAGTGGAATAGAAAAGAGATTATCCTTGACGAGATATTTGCATACTCCGTCGCTACTAAAATAGTAGCAGACGATGATGATATAGAGCCACAAACTATTGATGAGTGTCGTCAAAGACACGACTGGCCAAAATGGAAAGAGGCAATCCAGACTGAATTGAAATCGCTTGAAAAGCGCGAAGTGTTTGGTCCTATAATTCCCATCCCAATGGGTACAAAACCAGTAGGCTATAAATGGGTGTTTGTACGAAAAAGAAATGAGAAAAACGAAATTGTAAGGTACAAGGCAAGACTTGTAGCCCAAGGATTTTCTCAAATACCCGGAAGAGACTATGAACAAACATATTCTCCGGTAGTTGATGCAACTACATTAAGATTTTTAATTAGCCTAGCTGTTTCAGAGGAACTACAAATGCGACTTATGGATGTTGTAACCGCATATTTGTATGGATCACTTGATAGTGATATCTATATGAAAGTTCCTGAAGGACTAAAACTTCCAGAAAGATATAAAGCAAAAGCTCGGGAAATGCTTTCTATACAGTTACAAAGATCATTATATGGTCTAAAGCAGTCTGGAAGAATGTGGTACAATCGCTTAAGTGAGTACCTCATTAGAGAGGGATACAAAAATGACACAATTTGTCCATGTGTTTTTATCAAGCAATCCAAATCTGGATTTGCCATCGTTGCAGTATATGTTGATTATTTGAACATTATCGGTACAACCGATGAGCTTGAGAATACTGCAAAATACTTAATGAAAGAATTTGAAATGAAAGATTTAGGGAGAACCAAATTCTGTCTCGGACTACAAATTGAGCATTTAAATGATGGGATTTTCATCCATCAAACCAGTTACACCGAGAAAGTTTTGAAAAGGTTCTACATGGACAAAGCACACCCATTAAGCTCACATATGATAGTTCGATCTCTTAGCGTGCAGGATGACCAATTCCGACCTCGTGAAGAAGATGAAGAAGTACTTGGTCCTGAAGTCCCGTATTTAAGCGCGATTGGTGCATTGATGTACCTTGCAAACAATACGAGACCAGATATTGCCTTTGCTGTAAGCTTGTTGTCAAGATACAGCTCACAGCCAACAAGACGACATTGGAACGGAATAAAACATGTGTTCCGTTACTTACGAGGTACCGTTGACCTTGGATTATATTATCATACAAATGCAAATGCTACTCTTGTCGGCTATGCAGCTGCAGGATATCTGTCAGATCCCCACAAAGAAAAGTCTCAAAATGGATATGTATTCACATATGGAGACACTGCGATATCTTGGAAATCAAAAAAGCAAACGCTTACGGCCACATCGTCAAATCATGCAGAATTGATTGCACTCTATGAAGCAGGAAGGGAATGTGTTTGGTTAAGGTCGATGATTGGATATATACAAAAGGAATGCAAAATGAAGACAATCACTGACTATCCAACTAAGGTATATGAAGACAATTCTGCATGCATCACACAAGTGAATGAAGGATACATCAAAGGCGATCGAACGAAGCACATCTCGCCGAAATTGTTCTTAACCCATGATCTAGAGAAAGAAGGCAAGATTAATATCCAACAAATCCGATCATGTGACAACCTTGCAGACTTATTCACCAAGTCATTGCAACCCAAGAAGTTTGAAGAGCTTGTGTACATGATTGGAATGCGCAGATTCAAAGAAATACGTTAAACTCAGGGGGAGAATTATACGCTCTGTACTCTTTTTCCCTTCGACCAGGTTTTTATCCCACTGGGTTTTTCCTGGCAAGGTTTTTAATGAGACAGAATTATGAAGCGTATTATACAAGCTGTACTCTTTTTCCCTAGGCTGCGGTTTTGTCCCATCGGGTTTTCCGAGCCAGGTTTTTAATGAGGCAGCATATACCCATACTGTGAAAAAGATGAACATTCAAGGGGGAGTGTTGTGGATAAAAATAGAGGTGAATAGTTCACATTTTTACTGTAACTTGGCATATACGGCCCTTTCCTTTACGGCCCTTACGGCCTTCAAGAGACAGATGATAATGGTTGACAATTTTTGGTCTTATAAGGCTGAAATCTTGCTATAAATTACATGCATCAGATTGTACAAAATCATTCAAGCAATCAAGAACAAATTTTCTCCAGTTTGTTTAAATCTCATAACAGTAATGACATTTTACCAAGAAAAATAGATAATTGTCATTACATACAATAAAGTTTAAAGAGTCTATATTCTTTGTGACCGTACTTGATTGCAAAGACATGCCTCTCTCAACGTTCACATTTCATAAACATTGTGGAAAGTAGGGTTGTCAGGTCAGACCTGGAATTCGACCAAAAAAAAAAAAAAAAGGTCAGACCTCGAAAGCCAGTTCGGCCCGATCGGAAAAAACCCTGACCGAAATCCGGAAAAAAATATATGAAAAGTTCATGTCCAAGACGATTCCGACCCAACCGACTAATTCTGAAACCCGAAAATAACCCGAATGGAGTAGCCCGCTTTTGCCTGAAACCCGAAGTTGTACGACGCAAACTCATCTAAAACCCGAAGTTGGCTGAAATCCGAAATTTTCCGATCTGAACTTGTACGAAAACCGAAATTGTCCAAAACTAGAGATTATTCGATCAATTCCTACAAATTAGTAATTCATATATAGTAAATAGTTTAAAATGTCATTTTTAAATTAATCTTATTCCGGAAAAACCAAATTCACTTGTTCGGCCTGACCCGAAATCAACCCGACCGTAATCATTCCAACCCGAGCATGACCCGACGCCGAACACAGACCGACCCGAAAAATAACCGGACCGAAATAGTTTTGACCCGAAAACTGCCCGACCTGAAAATTGTCTAACTTGGAAACCGTCCAACCGAAATTAGCCTGAAACCCGAATTCGGCCGATAGTTGGTGTCCGGACTACTTATCCGGTCCGAACCCGACCGGACTTGTTCCGACTTATTATAATTTCGACCCGAGCCCGACCTGATCGCCCGATATGACACCCCTAGTTGGAAATATTCAAACTGAGACCTCAGACTCCATGCTCCATATATACCGTTGGAATGACCTGAACTCAACACCATAGGAAAGACTCGACAACGTTGCACCTGTACATGCAACATAATTGACATGTCCTTTACACCAGATTTTTGCAGTCAACTTCTGATTAAATCTCATTCAAGTCATAGATCATTCCAGTACAAAATAAAATAGAATCATGTAGCTAGCTAGCAATGGTGCATGACGAAGTTCAGCAACCATTTACTGATACACAGAATAATATCTCCTGGGCAATATTGTTACAGGGTTAATTTCTTAAACCAGCTGACTCAAACTAACAGTTGCAGCATCTCAATTTTAAACTACTGCTGTAAATTTCTACCAATTTAGTTTAGTTTTCAATAAGAAATCTTCATCTCCGTCTCTCTTCATCCTTCCTTCATCCATGATCCAGCAGGCACAGCTTTGCGCAGCATAGACGTGCCTTCAAAAGGCATCAACTGGTACCATCTCTCCACTGCACCAAGCTGCATTACCGCGAATTCATTTTATAATTCTGAATTTTTAACCTTAAAAAAATTGACATTAATTTTATTTAGTATGTCTATACCTCATCCTGTGGAAACTTAGAAAAGCCAAGCTTTTTAATCCACATAGGTTTTGCTTCATTTGTTGCAGGCAGAGACAGATGCTTAACCTCCATTTCACTAAGTAGATTCTCAATACAAAAGTAAAGAGCTTGGAAGAAACCCTGCAAGTAGCATTGGTTTTGAAATTGGAGCTGAAAAATGTTGATAATGCTTGAGGAATTAGAAGTCTTACCAGCTTCTCATAATACTTAGCAGTAGCGACTAGCGGAAGCTCTGCTATTTCCGTCCCATAAACACGGAAAACTGCAGCTGAAATAACTTGTGAGCTGCAGTTTTTAATTGATGGGGTTAATATACAAAAGGGTCAAAAGTTTTGGATCAAACAATGCAAAAGGTTCTTACTTGACTGTTAGTACTGCACAATACATCCCTCTAAAGTCCTTTTCATCCAAATTCTTCTTTTTTCCTGGGTCAATGTCCTCCAAATTCTTTCTGCATATATATGATGGAAGAAAGATGTTAGCAACAACAAAAAACAAATGTGAAGGACACAAGGATTCTGCATACCCTCCGGATACCATACACGGTATAAGATCAATCTCTGAGCCTGGAATAACTATTGGACTGAATTGTTCCTGAAAAATGCAAAATGAGTAATTAACAAGTGAAAAAACACAAACGATTGAATATTAGGGCAGAGTAGACTGACATGGAAAATGGAAATGGCATCTGAGGACAATTGCTTAACAGATTCATCACAGCTCAACAGCCTCCATTCTACATCAAGTTTGACGTCATTGGAAGCTTTTTCTGTATGCTTTGTCATTATAAGATTCAGAAGGGAATCTGGAATCTTCATCCCGCCCTCCTCCATCCTCTGCTGAATAGTATAATGTATTTTGTCGCAGTCATGGCAGCAGAACCACTTTCCTGGAGGGACCTCCTGTAGCAAGTTTCATTCATACGGAATATGAGAATCAACGATGAGAGTTTATAAGATTATGAATTTTGTTAAGGCAAGAATTAAACTTACCTTCAAATCCTGCATGCCATAGTCTCGTAGACATTGTACATGATACTCTCTCTCACACTGAAATTTTATGATCAGAAATTATTATTAAGAACTCTCGTGGAAGAAGAAAAAGAAAGAAAGAATGAAAGAAAGAAAATACCTGATCACAGATAATGATTGTACGAGGATAAAACCCTCCCTTGACAAAATCATGGCATCTAAGTTTTTGGCAGAAACATGTTTTAACATATATCTTATAAGGATTTCAAAACTTTATATAATAGTGTGTAAATTGCATGGAAAAGAATAAAGTACCTGCACAAAACACATCCACCGCGATCAGGTTCAGCTGATTTTTTAGGTTCAGCTAAACGCATTAAACGACGCTGTTTAGCATCAAAGCCATCTTCTATGGCATTTGAGTTTTTGTTGCCATAAACCTTGTTGCTTTTGTCATGGCACAATCTACAATACCATACATGATTTGGAGCATTTTGAAGATGCAAACATTCTGTAATTACAATGATAACACCAAATGTCATGACCCCAAAAAAATGATAACACCAAATGTTACAAGTGACAAATTTGTTACTTTCAGAGGGGACAAAATATATATCAGCTACCGAAGATAACAAAAACTTTACATTTTCCACCCAAAAAAAAGTACATGTAAAACTCTCTTACGGCATTTATTGTTTGAGTGCTCACTTATTAGTAGTTCAAACTTTACTATTTAGAAAATTGTATAAACAATTATTAAATATTTGTGTTTGGTTGTGGAAAAGATCTCGTGAATACGGTTGTACGGGTCTTAGATGAGGGCTCGAGATAATGCACACAAACGTTATAACTCTTTCACAAAGTATTTGATGGTGATAATGCACACATTAGTTATAATGTTTATGTGCATGAGTTATAAAAAATTGTTTTTCTGAATTTTTTAATTCTTACAAAATGCTGAAAATAGAGTTGTCTACTTCTATAGATATAAAATCTCAAGTTTTATCTCACCAAAAAATAAAATCTCAAGTTTTATTAGTTTTTTTTAATAACAAAACTCAATTGTATTATCTATTATTAGTTTTCTTTTTATTTCAAGATTTTAACTTTCTATTAGTTTCTAGGCATTTTCTCCACTTATTCATGTTATTTTCTATTATCTTCATTATTTAATTAAATTAAAACAGACTAGTTTCATTTCCGTTAGGTTATACATTTTCATAATTCAAACCAAGCAAGTCCTCAAACATCTCCAACATTATCTCATACAACGTATATCATGCTCGTGCACGGTGCACCACTCAACCATAAAAAAAACATTCACGATATGTTACAAGAGCTAACCTTTATGGAATACCCTAGGGCATCCACTACAACTTATGGAATACCCTTCATTTTGACAAATGTTGCAGACTTCATCATGCTCATCATGCTTTTCAGGTAGAGACTTTGCTAACGTAAACAATGACTTGCCATCAGTTGTACATATATGATGGTAACTGCAATAATAATTAATAAAAGATTAACTAATTGTTATGATACACTTATAAACAAAATGACTAACAAAGTTGTATCAACTTACGGTTGCTTATGAGAAGCCCACCCTGCATGTGCTTCAAATTGCGAAGGGGTGACCTGTTAAATTCAGTGCACGAGACTTTATATATTTGACATAGAATTCAATATATCTAGAATATGATTCACGTAAGAAATGAACGTTTAGATGCGAACATGCGAATGCGTATGCGTTTTCAAGCATATTCGCATGTTCGCATCTTAAGGTCTATTTTGATGTGATCCATATATTTTTATTACCTCCTTTTGGCAACACTCACAAACAATTCTAGCACCTCTTTTGAAGCCCGACAACCAAACCTGTTTTTCAATGAGCAAACAGCTCAAAAAATAACCTCAAACTATAGTACCGACAATATACATTCTCATCTACAAACCTCGTCATGAAATTTATAAATGAGAGGAGTTCCTTCAGGCAACACATTGTCGTTCTCCAAAACACGCTTATTTCGTCTACGATGCCTTGATTAAACAACAAGGTGAATGAATGAGAAGTCAGTTAACATACATGTAGCGCAATTGATTGTACAATAACCCTCAAACTTAAACATAACATGATCAACATACTTGTGAGTCAGCCTTTTCTGTAAGGTTGATCCCAAAGGACTGGATGCTCTTTCAAGAGGTTCTTCAGTTTCGGAGGCTTTAGTTTTTGACATTTTTTCATAGTCTTCGTTTGCACTTTCGGAGATTTGTTCAGAAACTCCAGATACAGTCAGCCTTTTCTGTAAGGTTGATCCCAAAGGATTGGATGCTCTTTCAAGAGGTTCTTCAGTTTCGGAGGCTTTAGTTTTTGACATTTTTTCATAGTCTTCGTTTGCACTTTCAGAGATTTGTTCAGAAACTCCAGATACTGAAATGGACTCTATAAAAAATCCTAACAAAACAATTTAGAAATCTCTTTAGCACATACGAATCAAAGGTGTAAAAATGTAATTGATACCATTAGAACTGTTATCCTCGGCTCTTAAGCCACAAGCTTTTAAAATCATGGCCTCCATATCTTCTGCTTCACAAACATTGCAAGCATTTAACACGTCACGAAACGTTTTGCCATTAGGCATGAAGATGTTTTCAGCAGGGTGTTTGTTGCGGCTGCCTGCATGTTCCTCGAACTTAAGCGGAGAAAAAATCTCCATTTACAACAATAAAAGAATCAACACTCATATATGAATATAACAAGTGAAAATACTTAGGATGGAGTTCAAAGTTTTGAATATACTTACATCAGTAACTCCCTTGCAACTTTCACAATTACATTTTATCCCAAAGCCACGTACCACTCCTGAAATACCGGTAGATTTTGATTTTCGCTGCAGTCAGTTTAAATAATAGTGTAACATATTAGAATAAGTCAACTTCAAATGATATTTATCTTCATAGGTCAAAATATCATGCATGCTTCACAATAACATTGTCATCTATTTATGTTTTTACTTCACAAGCAATCAACAAGTTAAACCTAGCTTGTAACATTTCTAAACCACAAAAATCTTAATAAGTATAGAGCTAGTGCATAAGCTCATCTCACTATAAAAGTGTCACATAATGTGAATGTTTAGTATTAAACTTAGTTTAGGTATGTTTATCTTATATGAAGAAAAGATTTTGTGAGAATAAACACTGAACACGATGGACACAAACATTATAAGTGATCATACACACGGTTTTATACACATACTCAGTTGATAATTGTTCATACTGTGTGCACCATTCATAACATATGTATGCATCATTCGCAAATCACATCAATGTCACAATCCTCACTAGAATAGGAGCCATCTTATATGTGCATATTCTATTGTCTCAATAGACTTTTACATGATATCACATTTGACCTAGCTAGATACTCTTTCATCAAGTGTCAACTGATCTAGCCGAATGTTCAGATAAAATCTCTACGGGTTTATGTGTTGGGCCAATCTGTACGTCGCGGTTTGACCCGAGTGACTATCAGAGTAATCTCTTTTTTATAGGTAAAATCAAAAAAACATCAATTAAGTTGATGTAAGAACCGTATATATGAAGTTTCATTTCAAAATTGAAAACACTACTTGTCTGAATTATACCTTGTAGTGCACCCGCAAACCCTCGAGTAAACCAGTTCGAAGAAGATCTTTAAGGCCCATACGAACCACCTTCATCTTGACCTCATCATCACCACCATTTCCTCCATCCCTCAAACAATCCAAATCCATTAATTCTTCCTCATCTGCTACATCTTCAGTCCACTCCACATCAGAGCTATCAGACAGAATTACAGAATTACCCTTCATTTCCTCTGCTTCACTCTCCCTGCCGTTTCCCCCCTGCCGCTGTTTCTTCAACCTCCGGATCGGACTGTGTTGAAATCCGATTGGAGGCTTCCGGGTTCGGGTCCGACCCAACGAAGCGGCGATCTCGTTTTGTGACTTGAGAGCGAAAGCGAACTCTCGTTTGTGACCTCTCCTCACCTTCGACACCACCACGAAATCCTCCATTCTTTCAGATCCTTCTCCGTTCAAATCCGCCGGAAATCTGCGATGGGTGATATGATATATGTGAGGGCGGAGCGGAAGTGACCAATGTTTTTTTGTGGGTCTACTTAATTTTGTAACAGACTGCATGCACTTGTTTTCTATGCCTTTTCTTTTTACTTCCCCCTCTCTTCAATCTTGATATGTTGGGGAGAAAAAACACAATTTTAAGACTTTTTTATATTTATAAAATGTCATATTAGCTCACAAAAATTATATTTCTGGTTACAAGTTGCACTTTTAGATGTATAATATATATGTATATGTGGGAGAAAATAATATCGCCAATTAAAGTAATATATATATATATATACATATCGCATTTACTGTGATTATCACTGACAGCGCGATCAAATGGATATACATTAGATGCGATATTGTAAAACATATACGATTTAAAAATGGAATAAAGTAAGATGCTCTTTCAATAGTTTGCCTTTGAGTTCTACACTTAAAACTGAATAATGATTGTAAAGATTAGTCGTATTTGATTTGTTAAAAATTGTAGCAAGACTGAAGAGTCAAGACTTAAATTAGGAGTTTTTCCTCGATAAAATGCACCAAAGTGGCGTTACACTCTCACAGTCTAACGTAGAGCTCTTCTCTGAATTGACCAATCAAGTATCTCTTAGTTCCGCAATTATAATTTGAAGTCTTTTTGAATTTAGAAAATGTCGTATTTGCTTACAAAAATGTTGCACTTTTAAATGTAAAATATTTATTTGGGAAAAAAATATTATCACCAATTAAAGTAATATATATACATGGTACATCACATTCACTGTGAATATTACTGACAGCGCGATCACATGGATATACATTGGATGTGATATTGCAAAACAGATACGCTTTAAAAATGGATTAGAATAAGAATATGCATATTAGGGAAGAAAGTATTACCATAAATTAAAGTGATATATATAATTATACATGTCGTAATTATAATTGACAACGCGATCACGCGAATGTACATTCACAGTATTGAAATATGTTTTTTTATTATGATTCAGGATAACAACAAATTGTTTATTATATTTTCTTCTAAGTTGACAAGTAATGTAGAAATGAGACTTATTTTATTTTTTTAGAAAATATAATGTGCAGTTTGAGTTCTACACAAAGTTTACAACATTGTACCATATTATGAATTACTTCATTGAAAATCCAGACCTCTCAAGTGCAATCTATGAGTCAAGCGATTGGCTTTAACTTCATTATATGATGGAAATGAACATTAGTAAGTAGTAACAAGAATGGCACTTTGGGGGAAATAAATTCCATTATTCCATTATGAATTGTGTTGTGCTCATCATAAAAAGTTGTGAATGTAGTTAAGCGAATGGAAAAAAAAATTACGGTTCTCGATAACTGAAACGTAACCGTTCGATAATTTAAAAAGTAAATTTATTTATGTATTTTGTCAAACTTTTAGATACTAATGTTATAGATTTTATCATTGAGTATCATTAAAGCAGGACCAATCATAAAGATGCGCAAGGTGGACGACCGCAAAGGTCCTTTAAAATCTAGGGGTCCAAAAATCTTCGAGTCCTTATATATTATATGACCGTATCTGTTTATACATGTTGTCAAAATAGCTCAGTGGCAGGGATTAATAAAAAGAATCAGGCAACCGTGTTCGAATCATGCGGGCTGCGGCGCAAATAGTTTTGTTTCTTTTTTGGGGCTAGAATTTAAATATGATTATCAAAACTTACATGTACTAGGTGATGGGGCGTAAGCGCGGTAACAGACACAATTTTAAGAAAACAATTAGGTAGATAAAGTCACATCAAATGAAACAAATTCAAGCATGTCTAACCTAAATGACTATGAAGATCAGAATTTAACTACTGAAAATATCCATAAAAGTTTAACAAAAGAATAACTAGTGATGAGCATCATTACTTTTTTCTCATTAATATGTTGTAGAAGTTCATTTGCATATTGCCTTATTTTTTCTTGAACAAGCTTATTCATGATTTATTTTCATTTCTACTCGCCCTTTAAATTTTGACTCAAGCCATGTTCTAGTTTATTCTCTCCTACCCTTATAATTCTTTACTGATTTGCTACTTTAGTGCCTCTAACCTCTCACGAACCTCCCACAATCTTGCATATCTCCATATCATTGGTCGTTGGCTCTTGCATATTCTTCACGACTGAACACGAATTTAGAGCAAACTATAATATGGTAAGACTCCTTTCCCCTCTGTTATTTCCAAAAGACCAGGCTCATACAAATCGATCAACACCCAACAGCACACTCATACAAATCGATCAACACCCAACAGCACACTTTAAAGATCTAGTAGAAAAACAAGAAAAGTGGGACTGTTTAAATCTACATATGAAGAGTTTATATTCATTGAACTACTGAATTCCATACATCAAAGTTTTGAATAAGTGATTCATCATCGCCTCATTTTCCAACAAATCCAACCTGTAGACCCCAAACTCCAAATAAATATGATAAAAACCTATCCCAACCATATCAAAATTGTTTCAAACCGAAATCACTACACAAATACTCTAGAAATTCCTAATCCAATTTATGTACTGGTGTTTAATTTTGGACCACAAGTGTCTTATGTACTGGTGTTTAATTGAAGACCAAAATTCCTAATCCAATTTATGTTAGCTATATAAACTTACGGTTGATTGCAAACTTTGATTCAAAGCTTATTGTAGGAAGATGGCAAAAAGACTGGAATTGAAACTCCATTCCATTAGATAGAGGCAATCAATTGAATTTGATGCAGAATCTTAATCAATTTTAAAATTGTATTATATTCATCAATCATCATTAACTAGTGCTTTTACCAATTAAGTTTAGAGGCTCATGAAAACTGAGTTCGTAGAGCCTGAACTCAAACCAAAGACATGGCTCATCACCTCATACACCTTGATTATGCTGGAAATTGACGTCAACTCTGTCGTTGCTCCTGAGCACCTGCAACATCTGACGCCTTCTGCAACATCCTAGAGCCCGCCACCAAATCTGTCATTGCTCGAGCACCCGCTTCCCGCCGCGTTCGACGATGCCAGGAAGACTAACCGGTGGGTCGCAGACTCACAGTACATGGCGTTATCGGTGACGAAAAACCATCAAGCGTTGCCGACTGGATCTAAAAAGGAGGAGAGGTTAAAGCCTTGTGATTGAAAGAGGGATAGTAGAACACGTTCATACCAAACGACATCACCTGACCTACTAAGTTGGGTTGGGCCGACCTAAAATATTTATCAGCCCAATACAATTATATGATTAACGGACAGATGGACGGAGAAACAACGGAAAAACAATAGTTAACTTACTGTTCATTACGGGGGTATTGACTTTTAAGTAGTACGGAGTAATAGATAATAGGTCATACTCCCTCCGTCCCCATTTTTCGTTCTTGATTCTGTTTTTGACATTATTCACACATCAAGAGAATCTTCGTAATTTTGACCAATATATAGATAAAAACATAGTCATGTGTGGTCTTGTTTTATTCGTCTTATCGAGTACTTTAATAATATTCAAATTTTATAATTTTTACTAATGTATAATTAGAGATATCGATAAAACAAAACGCACATCGACATACGTGCCCGAGTGAAACAGGAAGAAAATATAGGGACAGAGGGAGTAATTGCCAAAATAACCTCTTTATTTTAATATTATAATAACTAGGAATTTGCGGCCCGCGCTACGCGCGGGTTTTACATCGACTCTAACATTTAGCTAATTCCACCTAATAGAATGAAAAAAACAAACTTATATATTTGTTTATTCAAAGTTCAGAAGAAAAAAATATATAACATTTAGACAAAATTTAATATATAGTTAGTTACTAACATTTGATTCTCCATAGTTTGAGTATTGTATTATAAAGGTGTTGTACTCAATTTAAATGTACAATCGTCAATATTCCTGATCTCTAATCGACGATTTCTTCAAAAAAAATGCAAGTGGTCTTTGAAAGATTGAACAATTGCTCAACACAACACTAATGATAGCAACTGCTCAGATTCAACTTTGGGTAGCGCAATGACAATCTTGAATAGTTCATTTAACTCCCTCACCATAGCCTTCTCTTCTTCCTTATTTTTCTGCATATACAAAAGATCAATATGCTCAAGAGTGGAGACTTTTTCACAGATGAAGTCGCAATGACAATCTTGTATTTACCTAGAGTTGATACAATAGTGAATGACTGATTGTCTTTGAAATCATAACTTCATTTGAACTGTAAGGAGGCACGTTATCCTTGGTGTTTTCCTGATGCCCACTTTATGGATTTTCATTCTTAACCTGTAATGTATGCATCACATAAATATATATTAATTTAATGGTATCCTTGTATTAGCTATTCAGTTTCTACTTCAACAATTTCAAATTGATGTATATGTAAATAATATCAATCCAATAATGGTCAATGTAGTATTCAAAAATTTCATCTCAGAATGCAACGAAGTAAATTCAATATAACCAAGCTAGCTGATTTAAGCATTAGGACCAGAAATCATAACTTTACTACAGTTTGGATCTGAAATGATCTACACGTACTTGAACAAAAACACACTGAATTGAAAGTGTGCTCCCATCAGATCATCTCAACCACAACTTATTCAATCAAGGGACAAATACATTAGAAATGTGAGAAATGGACATGAATGAGACAAAACGACAATAACAAAGGCACTACCTTATCCATAGAATCAATTAAACAATCGTCACAAAATTTCAATAGCAGTCGATATGAAAAATGCGAGTATAATGAAGAAAAGAAGAATAAAGAAATTCAATGAGCTTGAGATTTCTCAGTAGTTGAGGCGGAATGTCCGACTTGTGTTAAGTAGATGCTGAGTCGAGACCACATGATGAAATGAACCTCTGTGTGCTAGCCGTTCAATTTCTTCCTTTCTTCCTACAGTTACATCAACATGATAATTCAGGTATCAGAGAGGAGCATAACTTGAAATCTAAAATAAATCTAAATTATAATACAAAAGTGGCGAAACCAATATGAAAGTTTTCATATTCTTAGGACGGGTCTAGAGGAACTACAACTTCAGTTAAGATCTAAGGGATCTTAACTACCACTTATCTGTGAAACTACAACCTCAATAAACAGAGTTCATTTCTGACATAGATACAATAGGGTAGAAGCATTTTCAACATCAACCATATAGAAACAGTTTGACAATAATGATATCCTAAAGCCGACACAACGTAGAAAGGTGGGAAAAATGGTTGTAGTACAAATGCAGTTGCAAGAGGTAAATCAGTAATGATAGGCGAGGATGTGGTAAATCAGAAATGTATATATGCAGTTACAACCTGGTTTCAAATTTTACACAAATTATCAACAAAAAGGAACATCAGATAGTTGTAAATACTAAAAACGAAAACCACTATAATTCTCACCTTATCATAATCAAAATCATGTAGTTTGCAACTGCAAAACGAAATGACAAAGGCAAGTTAACCAATAACATAATTTATTGATAAAGGTAGGTGCAAAAATAGCTTCAAGTAAATTCTCATTCTTCACATCTAACCAACCTTCTTTGTGAATCCTTGCAATCTTTACAACTAAAGGAAAAACCGACAGATTACAACTACACATTCTTAAGTCTTGTATAAGGTGTCAGCCAAAGAAGGTTTTATATAGTTTGTTCTAAACTCACCTTACCTTTGTACATGCCATATGATCATTGAACTCAACCACACAAATAAAATGCATATACTATACTCCACTTCCAACTCTGAAAGTTGGTTCAAAGTTAAATCAAATGAAAGCATGTGTATAAACAAAAAGATGGCATAAGTCTAGGATTTTTTTGGCGAAAGAGCATCTAAAAACAAAGCATTAGTATACGGCGCACGTGCATTCTAATAAAAAATAATGAAGAGCTTACACCTACTTCATTGTCACTCCTATACATTCGTGCAAGATCTAAACCAGGGTCATCAATAAAATTATCATCTAGTGTCCTAACACCATTTTGATCACCTGTCTGATTTGTACCCTACATCCTTTCCACGGGATCTGGCTAATTTTCGTTTGAAAAAACATAATTGATCAGTTTATTGAAAGAGATAATCTGAGAGGTAGAGTTCAACCAACCCATTATAATTTGGGAATTCCTGAATCATATTCGGTCATCTTCCAAAGTCTTAAACTCCTCTTCTCGCTGGTGGTTATACAGGTTGATCCCCTACTGTGTCGCCGCTTGAAAGCAATACTCCTGCCCATAACACATTGCACAAAGTAAAAAAAAAAATCAGAAATCAAGATGATACAACTGAATATTTGTCCTAAACTCCTAAATATTCAGATTGCACCAAATTCGAATTGTCACATATAAAGAAAAAACAATTTGGGGGCTCTTCTGCAACCGAGCTTCATTTGTGCAATACATTATTCATTTACAGATCAAGTCTCTAGGTTTGAATATCAGTTGGCTCCACAAATCCCAATTTTGAATGACATCCATATTAGAAAAATCACTCCTAGACATCATACAAAAAAAATCAAGACAAACCTGTAAGATGTTCTGATCCTTCCAAGGACCCTTTTCATATCAAAAACATTCTCCTTATGTATCCGTATACTGGTACTGAACTTCATAGATGAAGAACTTTCCACAAATCAATTACCGTTGAAAATAAGAAAATACGATAGAAACTCCACACATAACAAATGTCCTAACCTGTAAGAAATGCATAACCAAACTAAAATTCATTGATATTTGAAAACCAACTAAGGAAAGTATAGATGATCCCAATGAAACATAGAGATTTACTGCCCAGCCTTAGCCACATGGTTGGGCATGCTCTCTAAAACTATCTTCATCGAAAGCATAATAATGCATACTGAAGTTGAAAAACATTTAATAAACAGTAGAAAAATATAAATTTTGTGAATGTATCATAATCAAATCTCTGCTAGATTGTGAATGAATGATAACTGAAATCATGTTAGAAAAAAAAAGCAATAATACAATCATTCAAAAACAACTCGAATTTGTCCCTCGAGATAGTGATATAACCACCTGAGTGGGAGAGAATAAGGATTACCTCGAAGACTTGATTTGACAATATGAACCTAGTTATATGCCCAGTACCACCATGAAACATTGAGGCAGACCTGATTCAAATTCAACTCATATCAGATAAATATTCAATGAAGAGACCAAGTTAAAACTCAAAATCAAGAGTTCAAGACAGATGTACAAAGCTCAAAATAAATGAACTAACGGGTTTTGACTATAATAGTCAATCCTAAATTAAGAAGAAATAACCCCAATTTCAGAAATAGTATCGTGTTGAGACCAGCGAGAAGGGTGTTGAACCTCAGGTCGAACGGTACGCACGCCCATGAAGAACAACAGTGACACCACGAAAATGCAGGGAATGGGATGAAGGTTAACGCCGCCCGCCACATCGATGACCAGAAAGAATGAAATCGAAAAGGACACGCCTGTCTCGTCGATAATGCTGAAGTAGCTCAAGCTCGTTCTCCCTACTCATTTTGAAAGATTACAAACATAAAACGACTCGAAACAATCTAAATCCAAGAAGTAAAGGGTGAAGTTCCAACATACTCTTCCATCGCAAATTAACGTATGCAGATATGTTGATCACCGATGCGAACGAACTGAAAAGAGACAAACCTTTGCAGATCAAATGACGAATACTTAAATCAGTGAGAATAACCTCAAATTGGAAACAGATCCGAATTCATGGAGTGAATCCTTTCAAGACTTGGAAACGAACGGGGATCCGTCAATACTACCTACAAATGTATGCAGAAAGCTCAATAGTTGTTTGAAATGGGGATCAAGAGGAAGGTGGGAGGCGTTAACTGACCTAAAGATTGATCAACGACCCTCCTAATTCTGTCTCAACTTCTCAGTCCGACTTCCTCTTTCGCCATGGCTCTCGCGCCACCGAAATACGCGTCGTCCTCTTCGTTGGATTCACTCCGGTACCGGGTGAGGCATGAGGAACGTCGCACGTAAGAAATTAGGGGAAGAGGATGAGGGAAAGGAAGATGCGAAGTGGCGGAGGAAGCCTATATTTATGGTCCATATATTTTTGGCCCATCTCATAACCACACACCAACCCTATCTCTAACTGTCATAGATTGATCCCCTTGTTGCATTTTTTAATGTTGTTGGGGCTGTTGGTTGAGCACATGAAATGTCTATTGTGCCTACAAAAGAAATCAGAACACAGTATGTTAACACAATTTCTAGTTAATAAATCAAGACATTCAATTTACCTTCTCTCCATGGATATCTCATAATGTTTCTTAGAAGACTTCGAATGCATTTTGATGTCTTTTCATTTTGCGGAATAGTACGGCGTACATCTTATTACAGTGAAAACATATCTTTCACTACTTGTATTTCTAGGTTCCACAGAAGAATATCACATATATAATATATCCACAGAGGAAAAATGTAGAAAGTTCATGAAAATTAAGACAGCAAAAAAATTTTACTCTGGGAGAATGTCGTTGCAGGTTAGACTTGCAGGGGAGAATGCCGTTGGAAGTTAAGCTGGTTGATTTATTGTTAATAGGATGCACCATGTCAGTTGTTGATATCATTATATCAATTGGTAGCCAAAATAGATATGAATGGGAAGAAAAAAAGATAGAGTAGTAGCTAATCTGAAATGTACCATGTAACTCATTTTTATAACGTCAAATGCTTGTGAACCTTCATGTCTACCCTCCCGTAAATTTAGAATATTAATTTGTAGATGCAGATGATTTATACCCACCAAACAGTGACAACAGCATGAACGTCAACGACGAATCAATAGCAACTCTGTACAAATGAATCAAAACTAACAACACCAGATTTAGTACCTTGGGGACGAAGTACTCAGAGAGAGCAAGACGTGTTCTATAGTGCTTGCGACTTTAGAGCTTCCCTTCCAAATGCCCCAAAAACAACCTCCCCACGTCGCACCTTTTTCCTGTTTCCTCTTCCGGGATTTCTAAGAAAATTTGAGAAATTGAAAAAGAAGATGAGACGATTCAGATTGTTATGTCGATGTTATGAAATTGGTTAATAACCATGAAAAATAGTCTGTCTTTCTCAAATATGTCACAAAATTCTTCCATTTGACCTTACCCGAGCTAATCGAGAAACTGCGAGCGCTTGATTATCGCATGAACGTCGGCGAGCGGTCGTACCATCAATCAGGAGGTAAATACGGCGGCCAAGGGGCGAGCAAATGGAGAGGCGAGGGATGTCGTCACTCGACGGAAACAGAGGAGGCGTAGGAGCAGATGATGAGCTCCGCTCGAGGTGGGGAAGGGAGAAGGGAAAAACCTAATTGGAGGAAGGGGGATTGAATGGAAGGCATCAGCCCAATGACACACAACATTACCGAGATTAAGATCAAAATATGGAAGTCATCGGCCCAATGACACACAACCCATTACCGAGATTAAAAGATTAATTTGGTGCATTGAATTTTGGGAATGATATTGATTGATTGGAATTTATTACCAATTGTTTAACTTTATATTAGATTAAGATTAAGATTACTCATTTATGGTTCATTAAAAATAATTACTCATCTATGGTTCTCTATTGGTCAAGTTCTCCCTAAATCACTCCCTCAAAAATATTGTATTCTTCCCCGCACAACGTTGTTAGTGTTAAAGAAATTCTAGAAGAAGGTGTCGTTGCATGAGATGAAGATCTCACCAGAGGAGACGTCGATGTTAGGGTTGTGCGAATTTTGGTTTTGATTCGGTTTTCGGTTCTTGTTTTTTAGGAGTTCGGTTCGGTTCGGTCCAAAACCGATTTTTTTAATAAAAAATAATTAATTAATTTTCAATATTTTAATAATAAAATTTATTATAATTTAAAAAATACAAATAAAAAATCGAATACATTGGGCATTTTTATATATTTTTAAAAAAATTCATAATTTGGATTTTTTCGGTTAAAATCGAAACAGAATCGAATTATTTATGTTCGGTTCGTTTCGGTTCTACCCAAATGAACAACCCTAGTCGATGTCGAGGCAACCGGTGAGGGGAGGAGGTTGAGAGGGGGCGTGGGAGAAAACGAAGTTTGGCTGGGAGAGAATGTCAATGTTTAATGGCGTTAGAGAGGAGATGTAGTTGCATGAGAGTGTTGGGAGATAAGATGAAGATGTTGAAAAAGTGTGTTTGGGTAAAGAAAGATCAACATGAATGATTTCCGGTTATATTTTAATACACGGGTCATTTTGGATAATATGACCTATTATACAGGCGTTTAAAAATAGGCAACAACAATAATAGAAATTACATAGAACTAAATTAATGAGTCAATATTAATTAATATTCTTTTTCACATTTCTCAGAAATCGAAACGTAACCGTTGAAAATAAATATTAACTGTTTTTTTTTTCGAACTCCTTGACACTAATGTTATAGATTTTATGATTGAGTAATGTTATCAGATTTCTATAATAAAAACAATGAATGCAATCATACATGTGATTATCAAAATCTTAGTGTATTCTAATGAAATATCTAAGTTAAATTTTACTGTTACTGTTCTCAATAACTCAAACATAACCGTTAAACGTTACTGATTTAAGAAAGTGAATTTTTGGAACCTAAAAACATTGGATGTAAACATAAATGTGAGAAATATTTGTAAAGATTAGTCGTATTGCTTTTTTTTCAGCTTTGATTTGTTAAAAATTGTAGCAAGACTCGAGAGTCAGGACTTTAGGAGTTTTCCCTTGGCAAAATGCACCAAGTGGAGCGCCACAATTGACCAATCAAGGAGTTCATGGGCCTTAAGGTGCTACAAACAGACTAGATCAGCCCATTTATGTTGTCATGCATCTCTGTGGCCCAAACTAGTATATTGCAATTTCATAATCCAATTAAACTATTAAAGCAATCCTCAATTTTCGGCACATGTCATCTACTTACTAAAACCGCCACATCTCATTTGAAAATTCATTTTTGCCACATGTCATTTTTTTATCATTTTCTTTTTTGATAAAAAAAATCATATAATAGGAAAATTATAAATATGTATTTATTTCAGGATAATTAAGATATGCAAGATACTATGCTTCTTTATTTATATTTTTAAAATGATCAAACCATATTTTATGTACTTTAATATAAAAAGAGTTATTTATTAATTATATAGAAAGATTTCTTCTTATAATTCATAAATTTTAAAAACTTTAAACTAAATATATTTAAGTATTTAAACAATGCTTGATTAACACTCTCTTTATTAAAAATGTTTATCATACTAATTCAAAAACTTTATATTAAAGAGTTGATCACCTTTTTACTTTAACTATTTAGGTAATAATTCAAATTAAATAATTATTTTTAAAAATTAAACTAAATTTGTATGTGGTAAATTAACTAAACCCATTTGATAAAATAATTTAGCCTAAGTTATTAATGTATTAAAATTAAATTTATTATTTTATAAAACTCGTGTGAGGCACGGGTGACTGAACTAGTTCATTATTATCAATATCGGGTCCGAGGCTCTCAGCCACAAGGAGTAATAAACACGGCGGTCGAATATTCAAATCCGAACTATCACTCACAACAAGTAACGAATTCGCTGCTCATTTATAACTTGCGGGACTACCCTAATTGGAAAGAAGAAGAAAATTGTTCTTATTATATGTGCAAATATTCTAATTAGATTACTTGAGTTTCATGCAAGAAACCTCAAAGCTAACAACTTTTGAGCCAAAAGCCCCAATACAGTACGGAGTATAATTTAACACATACGTACTATTTGATAACCAAATAATCAAAACCCTAAGCCTACATCCACAAGATCAGAATCAAATAAAGTTTTTAACTCTCTTACCCCTTTATATATATGCCCTATTGAACTCAACGTTACAAACAAACAAACTTGTTGAAAACACTAAAATGGCCAACGTTACAACTACCCACACAAGCTCAACCCTAGCCCGACCCGGTCAAAAACCGCCATCGTGGGCTCGAACAATCTGCCTCGTCATACTCGCCCTCCTCATCCTAATCGGGCTGGTGGTGCTGATCACATGGGCCGTTCTACGGCCCAAGAAGCTCGTCTTCTCCATTGACGAAGCCGCCATCCACGAGTACAGCCTCGTAAACTCGAAGCTCAACTCGACTTTTCACTTCACTATAAAGGCACACAACCCGAACCGAAAAGTGTCAGTCTATTACGACACGTTGCAAGTGTACGTGGATTATGGAGGGCAGGTGGTGGCGACCCGAGTTTTGGACCCGTTTTTTCAGGGTCATAAGAATGTGAGTATGGTGAAGTCGGAGTCGGTGGCTCGTAATGTTGGGCTAAATGGGCCGGGCGAGAGGAGCCTTAAGAGGGAGCGAACGGGCGGGTCGGTTGATCTTGATGTTCGGGTCAGGGGGAGGATCCGATTTAGGGTTGGGAGGTGGAAATCGGGTCATTATAAGTTGAAGGTGTTGTGTTCTCCTGTGGTTGTGTTTTCTGATCCTAACAGGTTTCAGCCGGCAACGTGTGAGGTTGATCTTTGATTTATGCATGTGGGATTGTTTGGATGGGGATTGTTTTTTGCTTTTGATTTGTTTGATCTTGTTATTTGAGTGTGATATGTTGACTAATTGTTTTATACGCAATTACGGTTTTTCGTCTCAAAACTGGATTGAGCTAATTATATATTTACAATTTTTTTCAAGGCATATGCCGAAGCAAATCTAACCTGCAGATCAAGACATTAACACAAAAATAAACGAACAATAGAAGTGATAAAAATAGCAAATTAATTGATTCAATTACAAAATGACAATAACCATGAGTAACGACGAAATAAAATATGCAGGAGAGTAACGACGACTTGATGGGAGAATTCAATACGAAATCACATTTAGAGAAGTCGAAAAATCAAAAGTTGAAATTAGAAGAGGAATTCAAGAGGCCACATAGTAATGACGACGTAATGACAACTTTCTAAGTCATTACCCGTGCTTTGCGCGAGCCAAACACTTTTTATTTTTGTCTATATTCATATACTTAATATATTTTTTCGTATATATGTACCAAAATCACATAGTCGTTTACGTTGTTCGGATTGTTCTTCATCGTCATACGGATTTAAGGTGAAGAGCGAAGAAAAAAAAGATTAAAATGGTGGAAATACTAACCAGTTAACCACATAATTATGGTTTAATTAGACATTTAATAAGTCTCGATAATTGAAGAAAAAAAAAGTAAGTTTAAACATTAATGAGTCTCAATTACCACTACTTTCTCAAACTCATGAATTTTTATATATATAGATCAATTTGTTCATTTATGCGGCATTTCAATTGAAATTCTTCCATACATCCAATTCTAAGACTATCAACAATGGAGGTTGCATGATTTGGTTACATAACTTATTTTTTGATATTTATTTTTATGTTACATAAAATTAAAAAATACTATTAAATTAACTATAAAAAAAAATGTGATGCAACTCAAGCATGAGTTATGCATAGCAAAACGATATGCAACCAATTATTAAAATAAGTTATGCAAGTGTAGTCTAACAACCTCAACTCCTCGGGGCATCCACTTTGTCATTTTTTGATCGAAAGTCATTTTTACACTTGATACGGGCCAAAAGGCCCAGCCCAACATGCAAGTCGGTCCAAACTTTTATAATTTCAACACGTGCGTACAAAACTAGCCGTTAATGAGCACTTGAGCAGTTTATTTTAGAATGAGTTGTTGTCAATGGAAAACTTTTTATTTTGGAGTGGTTTGAATATTATATTTATACTGCTAATTTCAATAAATACGTGATAGCTTATGAGGAATAACTCTCACACTATCAGACTACAGAGTTATTGACGATATTTTCGATTTTTTTTTTCTGAAATAAGCTTTTTTTTAGAAAATATTTTCGATATGGGCTCGTTTTGAAAATAATTCCCAACATAGGCACTCTTATGAGGTTCAGAAATTTTTCACGTATGTCTCTCATCCGAAGCAGATTTTTATTTTTTAATTCCCCCGTATAAGAAATTTTTTTTAAAAAATTGGATTTGTACAAAGGATTTGTTTTAAATAAAAAAATTCAAAGTTTTTATATATATATATTATTATATAAGACTTACTCGTGTTTGGATGGCTCGTATGGGCTCGTTTGAAATCGGAATCGATCACGACCGATTTCGTTGGGTCCGTATTGATCCCAACTTTCACCAGATATGTCTCTCGCTCGATTCTGATTTCGAACGACCGCATACGAGCCACCCGAACATGCGTAAGTCTCGTGCGTACCTTCTACTGTAAATGGATATTTACAAATTCGTTTCTCCATATCAGGCGATGAGAGACATATCTGGTGAAAGCTGGGATCAATACGGACCCAACGAAACTGGTCGTGGTCAATTCCGATTCCGAACAAGCCCATACGAGCCATCCGAAGAAGCGTTAATCTCGTGCATACCTTCTTTCACCAGTTCGGAATCGGAATTGATCACGACCAGTTTCCTTGGGTCCGTATTGATCCCATCTTTCACCAGATATGTCTCTCATCGCCTGATATGGAGGAACGAATTTGTAAATATCCATTTACAGTAGAAGGTACGCACGAGACTTACGCGTGTTCGGGTGGCTCGTATGGGGTCGTTCGAAATCAGAATTGAGCGAGAGACATATCTGGTGAAAGCTGAGATCAATACGGAACCAACGAAATCGGTCGTGATCGATTTCGATTTCAAACGAGCCCATACGAGCCATCCAAACACGAGTAAGTCATATATAATAATATATATATATAAAAACTTTGAAAAAAAAAAATTTAAAACAAAATCCAATTTTTTTTAAAAAAATTTATGTGTAAGAGACGCTGGCTCACGGGGGAATTAAAAAATAAAAATCTTCTTCGGATGAGAGACGCTGGTTTTTACCAGCGTCTCTCATACGTGAAAAATTTTAGAACCTCATAAGAGTGTCTATATTGAGAATTATTTTCAAAACGAGCCCATATCGGGAATATTTTCTAAAAACAAGCATATTTCAGAAAAAAAATTCTATTTTATTCCTTATATTATTGAACATATGTTTGCTGATTAGTTATAGTTTAAAGAAATATTGTGCAAGTTACTGGGCCCTGGCGGCAACAAAAAGAAGGCTACTAAAGAGGATGTCCTTATCACTTGATGTCTACTTTGTTCTTTACTTGCTTACCACATCATATACACATCTAACTTTTTAAAAAGAGTTTTCATGCTTGATATTTTTGCAGGCTAAAGAGTGTTTGGTAAGAAATGTATCACCACAAAAAGGGAAAGTAAAGATAATATATAAATTAAAATTTTATCCAAATAATCTTTTTCATGATAAAATGTCGGCAAATCCATCACTAGATGTGTATTATTGTGTAACAACACCATTTCTTATAATTAACGATGAAATTAAGACCATATTTTCTGACTTGTCAAAAGTTGACCGTCCCGTAAACCCTACCGACCCGTATTTTTTTGACCCGTGACCCAAAAAATATTTGAAGTTGACCCGAATTGACCCGGCTCTTTCGACCCGAAATTGCGGGTCATTTGCGGGTCAAAACCTGACCCGACCCGTAAATCTGTTATTCCGACTTAACTATCTTATTTTTTGTGTTTTATAATATATTTTATGATTAAAATTTTATTTATTTATTTATTTTTAATGAAAATATTATTTAATAATTATCTCGAGAAATTCTGACCGCACGCTCTCGACCCGTTGGGTCGACCCGAACCCGTACCTGACCTGTAACGACCCGACCCGAATTCAACCCGTAAATAGTTGACTCGGACATGACCCGACCCGAACCCAACCTGACCCAGGGAAACCAAACCCGAACCCGACCCACACGACCCGTTTGACAGGTTGCGCGAAAGTAGAAATTAGATGCATACATTATTATCTAATCTAATATAAAATTATAGGTTCTTTCAAAATCCGCATTTATTACCTTTGTTTTGATTGGTCAATATTCATCTCATTTATTGTCTCTTTTTGTGTTTGTGAGGATGTGAGACCTAATCTATGGATCAATTTATACTCCATTAATATATAAGTCTAATATGTAACAAATACATGCAATCACATCATAAATCAAATTGTCATTGTCTACGACGGTTCAACTCTTTAACGTCTGCGATTATATCACCCGTTGAAAGAAACAATTATAATCGATTCTTCATTTTTATTAATTATATATATTTCGCCGACACAATTAAGCCCGCGCTGCGCGGGCGCCTTCTCCCTAGTCTATAATAAATTTTGTGATACATGTTTATGTTTTTTTCAAATTAATCAAGGACATAATTAAGTATATTTACAAAAAAAAAGTTGTTTATTTTTGGATCGTGGAGAAATGATCAAAGTTTCTGTAAAGTGGCCTACCACCCACCACGATACTGAGGATATTGATGGCCCAGTAAACATGCATTAGAGCCCATTGATTAGGCCCAACACTTGAAATGCTAAAACATTAGATTATGTTAATGGGGTGATCATTGAGCCCAAATCAAAATGAACGGATATTCCTTAGAAAATTATCCTCGTTGTTCTATGTTATTGCAATCTTGTTCACATGAAATTCATTTGGAATGTCGATAGTCTACAAACAAATGATAAACAAACAACAATGAACCAATGATGCATCCCACATTCCCACGTCATCATGATTTTTATTACTTTACATACTTCATTTTCATTATATACAATATCTATTTCAATCAACTTATTTCTCCAATTAGATGACACGTTATTGCATTGGATGCCCTTGAATTGACTACAGTGTAATGGAATGGGCCCTTATTGCATTTGGTCCCTATGTGGTTAGAAGGATGCCCTTGAATTTTAATGCATTCATGCCCCCATTAAGGACTACTTTGTGATCTTGTTTTCATGTCTAATGATCATCATGGTGGCTGCCAAACATAAAGTTGATGTTTTACCTATAAACATATGGTTATATTTCTATGCTTAACCCTTAATTTTATGTCCTATAGTGAGTTTTGTTTAAGATTAATCTTCGTGGGGCCTGTAATCTACATAATGTGTGGAAAAAGAAGAAGTACTAGACAAAGTTTTTGTAAATATTTATTTGTTATACATTGAGTGAGACCATACTCTGTTGACCGAAGGAGGAATGGATACACATTCTATTGAAACCTACTTCAGTTTTTGTAATGTACAGTAGAAAAGTATAAAGCTTTACATACTTCATGATTTCCATTCGTTAGACCATTTTTTTTTTTGGCCCTTACTATTTAACGCCCACCCTTTTTGCTATTTACCGTCCAGGCGCCGTGCGTCACGCATGGATTATATCCGTGCGTGACGCATGGTTTTAATCCACACGCCACATACAGAACAAAACCATGCGTGACGCATGGACACAAACCATGCGTCACACATGGATTTTTTCTCTATAAAAGCCCAAAATCATCAAACCCTAACATTTTGTCATCTTCTTCAACAACTTCAACGGCGGCTGAACTCTATCACGCACGGATTTACCCCATTTTCAACAATTTTCATCATCTTTCTACATATAAGGTATGTAAACATTAAGATTTCATTGTTATGGTATGATATTGATGTATATATGAGGTTTTCATGTTGTTTTGATGATATTTACTTCAAAATCCAATGTGTATGTTAATTAGTTGATTAGAAATGATTAAACTTGTAATATATGAATGGATTGTGTACTTTGTTGATAATTTATTGACAAATTTGATATTTTCATGTGTATATAGTTTATTAGGGTTTTGATATTGAATTAGGGTTTTGTGAATTAGGGTTATGAATTAGGTTGTTGAAATTTGGTATGGTTTTAATGAAATTATTGAAAAACTGTTAGAATTTTGGAAAAAGTGTTGAGATTAGGGTTTGAAAGTCATGGAAAAACTGCAGAACACAATTTCTGGAATGTGCAATTCCATGCGTCACGCATGGATTGAAACCATGCGTCACGCATGGATTGAAGCCATGCGTGACGCATGGAATTGCACATTCCAGAAATTGTGTTCTGCAGTTTCAGATTGTATTTGATGATATGCTGATTGAGTTTTTGATGATATGCTGATTAAATTCAGTAAACTGATTAATTTTGTGGAATTGCACATTTTATGATGTAGATATGGATGGTGGTCGTCGACCTGGACGGGATACTCGTCAAAGAAACAGAGATCTGAAGAAAAAAGATCCCATAGTTCCAAAATAAAGGAAGAAGAAGAATAAACAAGAATCGCCTCCTCGTCGTTTAGAGTTTTCTGATGAGATACAACAACAACAACAACAACAACAACAACAACAACAACAACAACAACAACAACAACAACAACATCAACAGCTAGCTTTGTCTGCTGCAGGTTTCGATCCCCAGGGTTCCCCTCATTACTTTCCTGGCACCCCCATTCTGATCCCACATCAAACTATGTTTCCACAACAAACACAGTTTTTAGGCTATCCGGGCTATCCACAACATGACCAATCATTTGTGGAGATGATGAGGCAAGCTACTGGTTCTCATCACTTTCAGAATCCTCAGACGGGTGATGACCAGTACGCACTGGTTGCTTGTAGCAGTGCAGGGCCATCAGCTGGGGGTGCCAATGCTGATTCTGATTCTGATTATGAGCAGGAGCATGAGCATGAGGAACAGGGTCAGGAAGAGGATCGGACCTATGAGAATGTTCATGAAGAACATGAAGAAGCGGAAGAGCAAGAGGAGCAGGAGGAACAACCCAGAAGACGACGACGACGACAACCTCCGGTCAAAAACATATACGTCCCTCAGTTAGAGGGGGGGTACTCCTGGAGGTCCACAAATTCCGGAGCTGCTCATAAGCTTTGAAGCTCATACAGCCTTTTTTGTGCAAAAAGGAAAGGTATGTAATTAGAATTTGGTTTATAGATTCAATACTTATCATAACTAATTTGGTTTATAGAATTTGTGATAATAAATTTGTTAATGTATGAATTGATTTGATTAACCAAATGGATTATTTGTTGAAATATTTGTAGTTTTGTTGAAAATTTGGTTAAGGTGTGCTGTACAGAATGCAGAAACTGCTTTCTGCATTCTGTGTAATGCACATCCATGCGTCACGCATGGTTCATGTCCATGCGTCACGCATGGTTTCCATCCATGCGTGACGCATGGAATTGCATTACACAGAATGCAGAAACCATTCTGTACATTACACCTTAACCAAATTTATGCAGTTTCTGGAAAAAAATTATGCGTTATTAAAATTATTTGTGTTACGTAATCAATTTACAGGATAGAGGCGTACTCCCTTACCAGACAAGACAATCCCAGCTGAAAGATTGGGAACTTAATTCTGACTTGTCATGGGGTAATCACGCAATTGCAACGGAGCTGACTCATCTCAGGGTATTGATGTATGATGTGATTGATTATCCGTTCATCTGCGCCTTTATAGAAAGGTGGCATCCTGAAACAAATAGCTTCCACATGCCATTTGGTGAGATGACAGTGACGTTGCTCGACATCAAGAAGCTGATGTTGCTTCCTATTCACGGGAAAGCTATGGTGACCGACCCCACCGCTTCAGTCGGGAGAACTACGAACAAGAACTTTTTTGGTGAAAAGGGACGGCAAAATTTTCATCTTCAAAATGAACAGCTCGATAGTTATTGGATTAGCGCGAAAAAGTTTAAGGCGCACATTGAGGGCCTAAATGATCCCGTAGTTCATGGAATGGGATATATATTCCACTTGCTGGCTTCCACAATCTTCACTGACAAGTCACAACATAAGCTCCCGATGAGATTTGGTGCATTTCTAGGGAGTGTTGAAGAGGCAAGAAGTATTTCTTGGGGATCTGCGGCGCTAGCATATTTCTATCGCCAAATGGGCATCGCTACACGCCAAAATTGTGGTTTGATCTCATTTTGTTTCACTCTCCTTCAAGTAAGTTTTTAATTATTTAGGAACTACATTTTTTAGCAATCATAACTTATTTCTATGGTTTTAATGCTAACTATATTTTTTAAATGGTAGGGTTGGATATACACATACTTCCCATCCTTAGCAGCTGGTGTTCGGCGTTATCCTGGTTGGTCAGTTGATCATCCTTATGCGTTTCGGTTTCTACCAGAGGAAGCGTTGCCGAACTACGACCCTGAAGCACGAAACTACAGAGCTGAACTAGATGCAATGAGGGCGGATCAGGTATTTGTGTTGCATTTTGTTTACATTTTTAAGCCTCAGTTTTTTTCATCATCTTTGCTTGGACCTTAAGCTGTAAAATTACTGTTTGAGTAATGCAAGACGTTGATATCGTTTTTAGGTTAATTGGAACCCGTATGGTGAAATCGACTTCAATGATCCTGCCTATGCTCCTGCTCTTTTTTTCGGGGTGTTGAGCTGCATGGACATAACCGAGCCCCACCATCCCGATAGGTCGCCTAGGCAGTTTGGTAGGGTGCAGATGATTCCCATGCCTCCAATTTCACCCCTTAGAGCCCATAGGCTCATCAGCCCTAGGTCATATGTGGTGAATTATGATAGAATGGCGTGGAGTTGGGAGGGGATGGATATCCACAGGGCGACCCTTGAGCAGATGGGACCACCTGCGGCGACGGGTTTTGAAGAAGCTCCGGAGTATCTTCTGTGGTACATCCCCCGCACTCATCGATTTCTGATACCCGGTAGACACGCTAGCTTGGAAGCACAGCAGGTATTACATTTATCTCATGTAACTTGAGATCTTGATTTTTCTTTAAGTTTGATTTAAGGTAAACATTATGCAAATAGCTGATTTCAACATTTAATTTTATTTGTAGGTTTTTGACAGGGTCTATGATCACTTGTCACCATATGCAACCTTGCCTGATCCGTATGATGTTTCTGCAATGCATGGAGCCATAACCGAGGTCCTTCAAGATATTGAGCCGTGGACAACTATGTATCAACAACATCGGTGGTGATCTTGTTGGATTGGGTTCGATTGTTTTTTATGAACTGTTTGTTTTCAGATTTTCAGGATTGTCCGTTTTTCGTAAGGATTGTTTGTTATGACGTTGTTGAACTTTTCATTTCTGGTTAGCGTTGTTGAATTTGTTGGATTATTTGTTTAGGGTGCACAAGACATAAATCTGCATTCTGTTAGTCAAATGTCGAACCATGCGTCACGCACAGATGAGTTCCATGCGTCACGCACGGTTTGCTTCCATGCGTGACGCATGGAATTGTTAACCTACGCCTATAAATTGACTCCCTCAGCATACCATTTCCACTCATTAATCTCTCCTTTTCACTCCCTCAGCCTGTAAGTGGATTTTTGAAGTTCTTCTTTGAAGCTCCATATTCCACATCTTATTCCTTACTTTCTCACTTGTTTTCTTACATTGTATTACAGATTGGAAACCAACATGGCATCATCCTCATCATCATCTTCAATACCACGAGAAGGCAGCACCATTCAGTGTCCAAATAAGAGGTGTAGGAAGTCTATCACGGTTTTCAGCGCTAATGACAAGATGAGACCAGACCAGTATGGCCGAAGGTTTTTTACATGCCAATGTAACTTCAGGTGGGTGTTTCTTGATCCTGAGTATGACCGTCATCATCTCTGTGTTATGACGAAATTGTTGGAGGAAAACCGGACACAAGCCATGAAACTGAAAATCTTTAACGAAGAGAAAGATTTGGAAACGGCTAAATGGTGGGTGAAGGAGCTCTATGAGGATTTTGAAGAGAAACCAGCCGATTCTGACGATGCGTAGTGGTCTTAGTATTTCGTTCCTTTTAAGATGTAATGTGAAGTGTCTTGGTGTTTTGTCTTTGTTATGTTCGTTTTAATTTACGTTTCAAGAATGAGTCTTTTTTATGCTGTAATGAATCTGTTTTATTTTGTAATGTATCGGTTTTTTGTTGAAACGTATCTGTTTTATGTTGTAATATATCTGTTTTATGTTGTAATTCCGATGTCTCCTTTTGATAAGACTACTCATATGTCTCCTTTTGACAAGACAACTCATATGTCTCCTTTTGACAAGAAAACTCATATGTCTCCTTTTGACAAGACAACTCATATGTCTCCTTTTGACAAGAAAACTCATGTCTCCTTTTGACAAGACAACTCATGTCTCCTTTTGACAAGACAACTCATATGTCTCCTTTTGATAAAACAATTCAGAAGTGTTGATTTTGACAAGTAAAGCTGAAATGGAAATTCTGCATTCTGTAGGAAGAATGCAATTCCATGCGTCACGCATGGATTGTATCCGTGCGTCACGCACAGATGTGTTCCACACATGACGCATGGAATTGCATTCTTCCTACAGAATGCAGAATTTCCATTTGAGATGCAAAGCACCTGTTTCACGTGAAATGTAACCTAGAAATACCACATAAAGACTGAAATGTGCATCAAAAGATACAACCTTACAACATTAGAAGGTCATTCGAAGCTC
Organism: Oxyria digyna; assembly: GCA_029168935.1. Classification (NCBI taxonomy): domain Eukaryota; kingdom Viridiplantae; phylum Streptophyta; class Magnoliopsida; order Caryophyllales; family Polygonaceae; genus Oxyria; species Oxyria digyna. Next base: position 29,590,991 of record JAPVLV010000011.1, on the reverse strand, counting down.
GAAATAAAATACACATTACAACATTGTCTGGACTGACAATAACTCTTGAACTAGTAATCGTTTTCATCATCGTCTGGAATTGTGATGCTTTGTTTGGACGATTGATGTCCTCCTCTTTTCGGGGGGGGGGTGTAAGCCCCACATCTTTGCCACACTTCGTCATACAAGGCCGCAACAGATTCTTCACAATTACGCTCCCAAAGATTATAAACAGGTGGTAGTGGACATCCATCCTTCAGGCGAATCTGAGATAGATTTTACGGAATTGCATAATTAAATTTACATGTAATGCACTAGGTAAATAGCAATTGAAAAAAACATACCGGGATGAAATGTTCCTGCTGTGTAAGTAGTAATAGGCAAACAACTTGCATCTTGGCTCCAGGTTGACCATACCAAGTCGGAAGTCTAAGAGGTAGGAATGTCTGTTTAATTTGCTCGCCTAGACACACAAAGACACAATTACATGCCGAAGCCACCAAACATGCCATTTCTGGTACGGTAAGCCACTTATCCCTTGGAGCTGGGTAGTAATCGCTTTCCCATGTAAGTTGATGTATAGCGGACTCCAATGTTGGATTTACTTCTCCACCAATCCACGTGCCTTTAAGTAAATGCCAAATCTCTTTAGCCTTTCTTATCATCTCTTCTCGTATGAACTTCCAATGCTCTTGGGTCCCACCTGTTACATGACTCTCAAAAACAGATTGAGTGACGGAATATTTTGGATAAAGTGTACATTAGAGTGAAGATAATATCGGTCACCTGTTTCCATAGAAATAGATCTAAACCCGCAGTTTCCATCGGCTCTGATGTCAAACCAACCCTCCACATATGGTCTCATGCACATTGGTATCTTTCTAATGTACTTAGAAGGCGCATACATTTTTTGTGGAGCGGGAGGTGCACCAAAGGGTTTAGGAACCCTTTGCTTCTTGGGAGGTGTTTCTTCCAAAGCTCTAGACCTCATCTCTTGGTCGGTGTATTCCCATGCTGACTTCTTTCTTTGTGTAGATCTAGGCACTTTGTTAGGAGCTCCTTGGGGATGACCACCGGTGTGTTTCGAAATAGGCGGCTCTTTGAGAGGTGTATCCACTTTAGCTATCTTTCTGACAGATTCAATACACTTCTCTTGATCATGTGGTGACAAGGTGTTCCATGTTTCTTCATAAAATTCATCAAATAAACGTCTTGCCACGTTTTTCTTAGTTTCAAGATGACACTGTGTATCCACTTCTTCCAAAGACAACGTACTCCAAAAAGGATGCAAAGACACGGGCTGAATTGGCATTTGTTTCTTCACACAAGTCGCAAGGTCATGGACACACAGCATCCCGTCTCTGACCTTGGTTGCACAATCGCAATATTGTGCATTGTACATGCCTTGTACACCTTTGTCGTATTCTTTAATCAAGAGCTCCATTGCCTTGTACGAAACTTTGCACTTCAAATGTACAAACAAAGATGTTTGGTGAACAAGTCTAAACGTCTTTGTTAGACTCTCGTTAAATGAACCCAATATCTCTTTCAGCTGGTTTCGTGCCATGTCACTGTATTCCTCAAACACTGTGTCGAGCCTACCTTGTCCACCACTCAAATATGACTTCAAACAGGAATGCGCTCCTTCCACTCTGAATTTTTATTAAGGTGTTCAAACAGGAATGTGCTTGTGCAGTTTCTGTAAACTGCACATCCATACGTGACGCATGGAACAAATCCGTGCGTGACACATGGAACAAATCCGTGCGTGACGTATAAATGTGCAGTTTACAGAAACTGTTTAAATTCACAGAAAACTGAATATAGTTGTGTAAGTGCAATTATAGATAAATTACCTGTTTGTCGTGTTGCTTCCAAGAGTAAACACGTCATCCGTCCATGCCGACACACATCTTTCTTTGAAAGGACCAAGCCAACTGTCTCTAACATATTGCAGTACGGGAATATGCGCGTTCCAATCTCTCTCTATAGTATCCAACTTTTTTTCATATCCTTCTACGGTGGTTTCCTCGAACAAGTTGTAGTAGTCGTTGGATAAGTTTTTTCCCTTTAGTTTCGATCTCATTTCGAGGGAAGCTTTGGCCTCTATGTTTTTCCTTATATGTCGTCTACATAGAAGAAACTTTGCATTTGGAAAAAGAAGATCCGTTGCACTCATTAAAGCTTGTTCACGGTCGGTGACAATGCAAGTGGGCGTTGCTCCAATTCTTCTATACATCTCTTGAAGTTGTTGCATTGCCCACAAATAATGCTCTTTAGTCTCGCCCTCAAGAAATGCCCCACAAACTACAAAGTTCCTCCATGTAGACGTGATTCCAACAATCTCGAAAAATGGCATTTTGTACCTGTAAAGAAATAATTTGAAATAATATTATTGCAATGTTATGGAAAATCATATGTAATGGTCAATAATCACACAAAACTTACTTGATTGTGGCATATGTGGAGTCCATTATAAGTACATAGGGAAATGATTTCAAGAGCTTCATTGATTCAGGGGACGCAAAGAACATATCACCAATCATAGATGCATCATCTTTGCTTGTCCTATACTCCATGAAATAGTCGCTTTGTTTGCATTTGTAGAAAAACTCTTGGATAACAGTTCTTCCTTCCCTGTTTTCGATCCTCGTCTTGGCCATCAAATTGTATACTTGTTTTTTTTTTGTAAGGTTCTTGGGAGACTTGTTGAGCATAGTGTAAATCTCATTTGGTTTATAATGAGCCCTGGTCATTTCAACTACTGTACACACTTCATCAGGCGTCAATCTGTCTGCAAACGCATTCCCAAACAAGCTACTACCAATAGGATGGTTGTGGGTACCTAACATTACAGTAAGTTTCCAAGCCCCTCTATGCTCCTCTAGAAGCTTTAATTCGAACCAACATCTACATTTTTTCGTCTTGATGTTTTTCCTCACTCCCTTAGCTTTTGAGTAATTCACTCGTCCTCTATCACAGATAAGCTGAAGTTTTCCAGATTTTGTTTCGGTAGGTGCTCTACTCCTTCCATTGAATATGCAAAAGTTGTTGGCTTGTGCAATGTTAACGGCCCAATTCACTCCCTGTTGTCTAGAGGCGAATACCAAGTCATTTGCAAACAACTCTGAGTAATCAACAGAGACATATTGTTCTTCTTGAACTTCAATATCAAATTCTGGTGCAGTACGCAAAGGACGAAACACATTTAAGCTACTTGTGTCTGAAAGTGGCCTCATCAAATGCGAAGGCCATTGCGACAAACCGTAACCGGTTCCAAAAGATCCAGTGTTGATATCACCAAACTGTGATTGCGGTTGCTCCCATGTTGTCAAATCAATGCCCAAATCAAACGAAGGTATGTAGTCGAGGTATGACGGAGGTGGGCAGTCATTAAGAGTAATCTTGTCTAATCCAGTAAACACAGAAAAGTTCATCTATGCACAAACACACAGATAACAAACCAGTTAAGCTTCTGTATGGAAAATCCACACGTCACGTGTGGCTCCATTCCATGCGTGACGCATGATTCCAATCCATACGTGACGCATGGTTACGTCCAATACGTGACGTGTGGAAATACAACATGCAGTTTCATTCATCTTTTGTCATGGTTTGTATGATTCTGTTAACCACACTATGTTTCATTAACATTTCAAACATCATACATCATAAATTCAAAAGTCAACATCTTTTGTCATACAACTAATACCTTTAACATGTGAAGTCCATAAAACCCAACAAGTCAAACCCCTAAAACAAGTCAACACCTTAAAAACTAATATTATAATACTTTTCAAACATCATAATCACTAAAGTAAACAAAAATTCACAAATCAACATCTTTAGTCATACAACTAATACCTTGAACATTTGAAATCCATTAAACCTAACTAAATCAAACCCTAAAAGAAGTCAACACCTTAAAAATTAATATTATGAACAAGAAATGTTACCTTATTAAGATTGTAACTTGAAAATGGTGCTTCTCCACCTCTTTCATTGGTGCATTCCTCTTCATTCTCCATATAGAAAGAGCTTTTTGGGGATAAAATGGTGTGTTTTGCTCTCAAGAATGTTCAACAATGGAGTTAAAAGGGTTTTGACATTTGAAATATGAAAAGAAAGGAAGATAATAGAGGTTAATGTAGGTGTTACGGAAATGGTAAAAAAATTAATGGAGTTATTACAGTAGGTGAGACAAGACGTGCTTGCTGCATGAGTTCTGAAAAGAAAATCCGTGCGTCACGCATGGTTGCCATCCATGCGTGACGTGTGGTTTGCAACCATGCGTGACGTGTGGTTTGCAACCATGCGTGACGTGTAAAATGGCACATGATCCCTTTGATTCTTAGTAACACTGATGTGTGCATGATTTCCAAACAAAGGATATGCTACTTTACAAGTTAATAGTTGTTATTGGGAGTTACCCACATGGTTAAATATCCATAATAGGCATTGAAAACAAGTTTCATTCCATTCGGACATCGTTTGAGTGTCGTTTCGTCAAATTGGGCCTTAAGTCCATTTAAGGCCTTTTAGCGTTTACGTGCCTCATTTCGTGTGTGCAAGACCTTGTTGCTACTTAATATCCCTAAAAGAGTAATTTTTATAGTAGTTTCAACAATAATCAACGTCAATGTTGTACAATATACGTATTGCGACAAGTTAGAGAAATACGACTAGTTTGTTTTTTACAAAGGAGGTGGTACTTTAAAAGTTAGAAATTGTGATTGGGAGTTACCCACATGGTTAAATATCCATAATAGTCATTGAAAACAAGTTTCATTCCATTCGGACATCGTTCGAGGGTCGTTTGGCTGATTTGGGCCTTAAGTCCATTATGGCCTTTTTAGGCCTTTTAGCGTTTACGCATAGTTTCGAGTCCCGTTTTGTATGTGTCAGACCTTATTGGGACTTTATATGTCTTATAACACAATTGTGTATAAATTTTTCAAACATACAAAAACATCAATGTTGCGACCATATATAATGCAACAAGTTAAGCTTCTGATGAGTAGTTTGATGTTTTACAAATAGGGTGTTACTCTAAAAGCAAAAGGTTTTGATGCAAAGTTACCGACATGGTTAAATATCTCTAATAGGCATTTTAAACAAGTTTCATTCCATTCCGATGAAGTTTCGACGACGTTATGGCGAATTGTGGTTTTAAAGCCGTTAAAAACAACACGACAAATGAATTTTTTTGCGTGACATAACTACAAATACATTGAATACATTGAAATTGATTACATAAGCAAAAACATATACATTAAATTCCACGCGTCACGTATGGAAACAAACCATGCGTCACGCATGGTTTGTATCCATACGTGACGCATGGAATTTTTTGCCTATAAAAGGCTCAACATCGAAACCCTACCATATTGTCCTCTTCCTCATTCTCTTCACGGCGCAGCAGCAGCAAAAACGCACGGATTTACCCCAAAATCAACAATTTTAAACAACTCTTTGGATATAAAGGTATGTGCAAATTAATATTTCATTGTTATGATAAGATATTGATGTATATATGAGGTTTTGATGTTGTTTTGATAATATTTACATATGTAGATCCAATGTGTATGTTATACTTTGATTAGAAGAGATTAAACTTGTAATATATGAATGGATTGTGTACTTTGTTGATAGTTTCTTGTTGAATTGGATATTTTCATGTGTAGATAGTGTAATTAGGATTTTGATACTGAATTTGGGTTTTGTGAATTAGGGTTATAAATGAGGGTGTTGAAATTTGATATGGTGTGGTTTTAATAAAATTATTGACAAACTGTTGAATTTCAGATAAAATGTTGAGATTAGGGTTTGAGAATAGATTCGAAAGCAGTACTGAAGTTCTGGAAGTGGCAATTCCATGCGTGACGCATGGGTTATAACCATGCGTGACGCATGGTTAGTGACCATGCGTCACGCGCGGAATTGCCACATTCAACATTAAGACTATGCAGAAGTTAATTGAGTATGTAACTATAATTTGGTTATGTTTGTGATTATACAGATGTCCTATTCCGATCAAGAATCTGATATTTCCGATATTAGTACGGCGTCTAGCATGGCAGACAACTTTGATATGCTTGAACGGGAGAGACGTGAACGGGAGAGACAAGAACGTGAGCGACGTGAACGGGAGAGACAAGAGCGTCAAAGGGGGAGAGAGGGGAACCATCCACTAGACCAAGGATGACCGCACGAGAATTCAGGAACCTCTTCAGGTCGTTCAACCCTCGTCGTTAGATCTACTTATTATGTTGAACCTTATTATGTTGAACCTTATTGTGTTGCACCTTTGAAGTGTTGAACCTTATTGTGTTGCAAGAACTACTTGTTTTTCTTAAGAGTGTCTATTTTGTTGGTATTTTAAAACATGTCGACTCGTTTCACTTTCAAACTAGGTTTCACATTTCAAATATCATAAATCAACATAAATTCACAAATCAACATGTTTAGTCATACAGCTAGTACGTGCTGGCATGAGTTCTGAAAAGAAAAACAGTGCGTCACGCACGGTTTATGTCCACGCATGGATATAATCCACACGTGACGCACGGTTCTTTTCCATGCGTGACGCACAAAATGACACATGATACCTTTGATTCTTAGTAACACTGATGTGTGCATGATTTCCAATCAAAATAAAATTACATATTGTCAAAGGTTGGACATTTAGGCCACGTAAGAAGTTCAAACAAAGGATATGCTACTTTACAAGTTAATAGGTGTTATTGGGAGTTACCCACATGGTTAAATATCCCTAATAGGCATTGAAAACAAGTTTCATTACATTCGGACATCGTTTGAGTGTCGTTTCGCCAAAAACCGCCTTAAGTCCATTTAAGGCGTTTTTAGTGGTTTTAGCGTTTACGTGCCTCATTTCGTGTGAGCGAGACCTCTTTTCTACTGAATATCCCTAATAAGAGTATGTTGTATAGTATTTTCAACAATAATCACCGTCAATGTTGTAGAATATACATATTGCGACAAGTTAGAGAGTTACGACTAGTATGTTTTTTACAAAGGAGGCGGTACTTTAAAAGTTAGAAGTTGTGATTGGGAGTTACCCACATGGTTAAATATCCATAATAGCCATTGAAAACAAGTTTCATTACATTCGGACATCGTTCGTGTGTCGTTTCGCCAAAAACCGCCTTAAGTCCATTTAAGGCGTTTTTAGTGGTTTTAGCATTTTGGCATAGTTTCGAATCCCGTTTTGTATGTGTGAGACATTATTGAGACTTTATATGCGTTATAACACATTTTTGTATAAATTTTTCAAACTTACGTGAACATCAATTTTACGACCATATATATTGCAACAAGTTAAGCTTGTGGTGAGTAGTTTGATGTTTTACAAAGAGCGTGTTACTCTAAAAGCAAAAGGTTTTGATGCAAAGTTACGGACATGGTTAAATATCTCTAATAGGCATTGTAAACAAGTTTCATTCCATTCCGATGATGTTTCGACGACGTTATGGCGAATTGTGGTTTTAAAGCCTTTAAAAACAACACGGAACATGAATTATTTTGTGTGCCATAACTAAAAATACATTGAATACATTGACATGGATCATATAAGCAACAAAAAAACATATGAAAATCCATGCGTCACGTATTTTATGTTGCAAAATCTTATTTTTATATTTAGAATGCTTATATTGTTGTTATGTTGACGAATGTTCAACCTTATTATATTTCAAATTGTATATGGTGCGCCATACATATTGCGACCTCGTTCGGTTTTCAAACTATGTTTCACTTACAAAGGTCTAAATTTGAATTTCAAGTTACACACATGATCAAATAGACATTATAAGGATTGAAACAAAGTTTCATTCCATTTCGATAAAGTTTCGATGACGTTTTTGTCGAATTGGGCTTTATCGCCTTAAAAAAGACACTAAAAATGTGTTTCTTTGCACACTTAACTAGAAATACATTGAATACATTTAATAACCCTAGATTCATATATGCAAATCCATGCATCACGCATGGATTTAATCCGTGCGTCACGCATGGATACAATCCATACGTGATCTGCAATGTGCAATCCGTGCGTCACGCACGGATTAAATCCATGCGTGACGCACGGATGACCTGGGCGGTAAATAGCAAAAAGGGTGGGCGTCAAATAGAAACTATGTTTTTTTATTATATCAATCCAGTCTATATTATATGTTGATCGAGCCATTAGTTATCTTTTGAGTTCTTTTTGTGAACGCTTTACTATTTCATAGTCTATATAAAGTCAACTCAAAATATTCAAATTACCTTACAAAAATACTAAATTGTAAAATAAGCATTAAAAATACAAAACATATCATTGTTAACTATTAACGCATCCACCAACAGTATTAGTTAGAACAATATTCATCACCTGTATTTCTTTATGTTTTACATAGTTTTTTTTTTTTTTGCACTAAAAAGGAAAGAAAAGGAGAAGCATATCAGTGCAACAGCAGCAACTTATTTTTGCAATATAGGAGTATACTCTTGGTGGATACTGGATAGGTTAGGACTTTAATTAAAACCTCCTTTAAAAAAGAAGAACAAGACTTACTCCCTCCGTCCCATTATTTGCTTCTTGATTCTCTTTTTCACACTATTCACAAATCAATGGAATCTTCGTAATTCCGAGCAATATATAAATCGAAACATAGTCATGTGTGGTCTTGTTTGATTCGTTTTATCGAGTACTTTAATAAAATTCAAAATTTATAATTTTTACTAATCTATAATTAGAGATATTGATAAAACAAAACGCACATCGTCATACGTGTCCGGGAGAAACAAGAAGAAAATAAAGGGACGGAGGGAGTAGTTAGTTTTGAAAATCTTTTTAAATAGATAGATTTTGTTTATTTTTCAAAAGAGTTAAAACATTTATGTATGTATTAGAATAAAGTTACGTGTTTCAATGATATAGCAGGGCCATCGATCTACCTGCTTTCTTTATAAAAGTCGTGTGGTTCAAATGATCATATAAATCCAAACATCATCTGAATAGAAACGATCATTCATTACTAATTTCTACAGTATTTCTAAATCTTGATCACTCTAAACTCTAGACTACTCCGTAGTTTATATCCACTCATCATTAGACATTACTCCCTATTCTCAATTTCTGGCCTAGAGCAACACATATCTTGGATCGTTAGTTCAATTACTTCTGAGGGAGCAAAGTGTATTGTTCCTTCAGAGGTGTAGCAGCGGAATATTAACGCAGGAAGTATAGAAGAACACAAGTATTTAGAGTGGAAACCTCAACCACTAAGAGTTGAGTAAAACCACTACCTTCAAGCTTCTCACTTGAAGGATTTGAATGAGTATACTTATCTTATTAATCTCTTGTTTGTTACAAAAGAAAGCAAGGATTACGATCACGAATCTCTTCTTTCACTCGAGCCCAAACTCAACGCCTAAGACAAAGTATTGCTCACTCTTTCTCTCTTTTCTTCTTGTTCTTCTTTTGGACGATCACACTTGATTCGCACAAGCATAAAACTCTCTCTATCGTCACTCAATTCCTAAGCCTAAGACTAGTTTATATAGCAAAGATAAAACTAGGTTTAAACTAGGGAATAAACAAGAATATGGAAAATATATCTTTCGCATAAGAAGATATTATTTCCATCTTCTAAATATATCTCTTTCCTTAAGATCTTCATGATATCCTTTTAGCTCAACCGTATTTTCCATAAAGGAAACAAGATATCTTCGTTGCGCTCTTCTCAGCCATTTCTTTCCTTATTTAGCTCGCCTCTGTTGAGTAACGTTCCTGCTCAAGTAGACATCCTGAAACACTCAAGTAAACATTAGTAGAGATGTTTGTTACCATCAAAACCAGAAGGAACTTTACTTCAGCTGTAGCTTCAACAAATTCCCCCTTTTTGATGGTGACAAACATACTCATTGAATACTTCTAAAACTCATCTAAACAGTTCTCCTAAGGGAACGTTACTTATAAGGATTAAGTACAGATGTTCCCCCTCAAACCTTGACCATTCCTTTCTTCCCCCTTTTGGCATCATCAAAAAGTAAGTCTAAACATGCACTTGAAATAAAAGAACTCCAGAACACATCAAAACAAGCCAATCATAGATTAAAACAAGCGCCATAAGAACAGACGCTGATACATATACTAGACGGGGAATAGAAAACACAAACATAGAGAAATTAAAAGAAGACACATAAAACCCTAAGCAAAGAGTACAATAAGCGCAAGAGAAGATAGATAGATGTGCTAGGAACAGAGAGTGGGGGTCAGAGAGAGGAGGAAAGGTGTGGAGAAGAGACTGTTAAACTGCCAAGGGAACCTCTAGTTGGATGACGTCCAACGACGTATCTCAGCCTTCAAGGCAGCAACTTCATTCACCAGATTTGCAACCAGTGAGCACAACTCTTCCATCCTCTGTTGTTGGTAGACCATAGTTGGTTCTTCACTCTGTTCCTGTGGAGGGTCCTCAGATACATGCTCTGTTTCACAAAACTCAGCAGAGCGGACCCAATCTCCATCTTCATTCTTCTCAAATTTCATCTTCCTTAAATTTGCTTCAGCTAACTCCCTAGCAAAGACAACCTCAGAAGGACCAGCTTCATACACCCTCAGATACTCTAGGATCTTCTTGACTACGCCTGGGAATGGAAGACCGTGCCTATCGTTCCTCCGAGCATGGGCCATGTGTAGCATGATGATTTTTGGTAGGTTTATGGCTTGCCTGAGGAGGAGCTTGTCCATGAGGAGGCAGTCCTGAATAAGGATGGTAGTGCGCTTCTGCTCTCTGGGGGTAATGTTACTGATTAGGTAGCTGTGCAGGATCCGGTTCGCTACCCCCATGGACGAGGTGGTCATCTCCCCAACAACTTCAGTGGAGTAGTCCTGAGATACCCTTTGGATCGCAGCCAGCCCTATGTCTTTTGGCCACTGCCCTTTGACGTATTCTTCAAAACCTTCGTGAGGTACCCCGAGTATGACTCCCAGTTCGGTGCTTGAGACCACGTGGGTGTCCTTCCCAAGGACGAAGGAGGCTTGTATGGCGTGAGGCCTCTCAGTGATGGTGAAGGAGCTATAGAACTGTTTTATCATTCCCTCATTTACCTTTGGCGCTGTGCAGAACAAGTTTTCCCAACCTTGGTGGCGGATGATGTCCACCAGGATATCCATCCTGTTGGCGACTAGAAACTCTTCATCAAACAGAAGATCTCTGATGACGGTTCGTTTCCCCAGGGCTTTTCCTGCAGCCACTTGTTTGGGAACTTTCCTTCCTTTGGGTGGCTTTGCTGCAGCGCTCCTTGTTCGTGGACGAGAAAGGGAAGGCTCCACTTTTGCTCTTTTGAGCACTGGTTCCTGAGGCTCGTCGTCTTCCTCACTGAGATCTAGAATCTCAGGGAACTTTCCCTTAAATAGTGGCGAGTTCTCCTCCTCGATTTCGGCAAGGATCAGGTCTGTTCGTGGGGGAGAGGAGTGTGGAGGGCTAGGGGTGGTTTCTTTTTGGGCTTTTTCTTGAGAGATTGGGCTTGGGATTTTTTCAGAGGTAGGGGAGGCCAATTTCTCAGTAGAGGTACTAGACTGGGATAGGGCAGGTGTGACCGGCGGTGTTGTTTCTTTTGCGGGCGAGGGTTCTTGATGGGTTTCTTTTGAAGACGAAGAAGGTTCTTTATTGGTTTCTTTTGGAGGGGATGAGGGTTCTTTGGCTGGGGATTGTGGCTTTGGAGATTCTGTGGGGATGCCTAAGGAAGCAAGGATGCTTCTTAGTGTTTCTGGGCTTTCGTTTCCTGTGAGAGATACAGAGGTGGTGTTCACCACTGTTGCAGGGAGGGTTTCTGAGAAAGCTTGTGTTTAGGAGAGGGTAAAGAGAAGGTTGTGGCGAGGGAGATCTTGGGAAAATGCCTTTAAGTAGTTGCCGAATTTTCCATATCTGAACATCAGATCACTCGTTTCAAATTCAAAATTTCTTTTTCCAAATCTGAACAGCTTTCCATAAATGTGCCGCTTTTTCCTCCAATCAAATATACTCAAAAGCCATCATTACCTTTCTCGGTTCCAGAACCTACTCTAGTCCTTTAGACTCCTGCCGAATGCATGTATCTGTCACCTCAGAGCTATTAATCCCCTCAGCAATTTTTCAAATCTCAACCCTTATCCTTTCCTTTCTCAATCTGATATCGAAGGTATTGTGATGCTTGGGGTATGTTTACCAGGGATGGTACAAAAGAACATCACATAAAAAAAATCACGTAATATGAATTTAAAACATTTTATATCATGATGAGGGAGTCCAGTTGTGGATGGAAAAACATGGCTCATAGGACTATCGATCATGAAGGTTTAGGGTGGCCGTAGATTCCCTCTATCCTTTGGGCTTGTATTGAGGGATCAGTACATCAAGAGGGATCTTTTGGGTTAGAAAATAAGACCTTTGCCTAAGGAATCATGCATTTATCAATTTCAATCTCTAGCAAGGTATCTTTCCTAATCACGTATAGATCATGCAAGCACTTCAAAAGACTCAAGTTTATTTCATAGAAAAGCAGGTATGAATATGCTCAAGGGACTAATACTCAAGATGAATAAACTCACTAATTTCTCCAGTCATTGGGGGTTTCAAGGAAGATCAAGATTAGTTGAGAGAAATCATACCTAGACCCATACGTAATTTCTCAAAGGGAGCCTTGTTTAGTGGCTTTGTGAAGATATCCGCGATTTGTTCCTCAGAGCGGACATGTTCCATAGAGACAATTCCTTTCTCCACACAATCACGAAGGAAGTGATGTCTTATGTCAATATGCTTAGTCCTAGAGTGCTGCACAGGATTCTTAGAAATATCAATAGCACTAGTGTTATCACAAAGTATAGGAACGTTACCTGAAATGATGCCAAAGTCACTTAGTTGTTGTTTGAGCCATATGAGTTGAGAACAACAAGCTGCGGCGGCGACATACTCAGCTTCGGCAGTGGAAAGGGCGACAGTGGTTTGTTTCTTTGATCCCCAAGACACAAGACAAGGGCCAAGGAATTGAGCCATCCCAGATGTTGATTTCCTATCTGGCTTGTGTCCATCAAAGTCAGCATCTGTGTACCCTAGTAATTCAAGACTTCCCCCTCTTGGGTACCACAGACATAGATCATCAGTCCCCTTAAGGTAACGCAGGATCCGTTTCACAGCAATGACATGAGTTTCTCTAGGACTTGCTTGAAATCTAGCACAAAAACATACACTCTGCATGATATCAGGCCTACTGGCGGTAAGATAAAGCAATGAGCCTATCATTCCACGATAGACCTTTTGATCAGCTTCTTTCTTGTCGACATCCAATCCTATTGAATCATTTGGGGACATAGGGGTTGAATAGTTCTTTGCATCCATCATACCAAACTTCTTGATGCACTCTCGTAGGTACTTTTGTTGATGTACCTTTGTTCCTTCCTCTGTTTGAACAACATGTAGGCCTAGAAAGAACTTAAGCTCGCCCACCATGCTCATCTCAAATTCACTCTCCATCAGCTTTGTGAACTTGGTAACTAAGTGCTCGTTGGTGGAGCCAAAGATAATGTCGTCCACATATACTTGTACTACTAAGGTATGCTTTCCCTCTCTTAATAGAAATAACGTTCTGTCTACTTCCCCTCTTACGTAACCATGAGATAAGAGGAATTGAGAAAGCCTTTCATACCAGGCGCGAGGAGCTTGCTTCAGACCATAGAGTGCCTTATCAAGTATGTAAACGTGGTCAGGATAGGAAGAATCTTCGAATCCAGGCGTTTGTTCCACATAAACTTCTTCCTTTAGAACCCCGTTCAGGAACGCTGTTTTGACGTCCATTTGTTGCAACTTGAATCCATAGTGGGCAGAGTAGGCGATCAAGAGGCGTATTGCTTCTAATCTTGCAACTGGCGCAAATGTTTCATCATAGTCAATACCCTCTTGTTGATTGTAGCCTTTTACTACCAGTCTTGCTTTGTTCCTTATCACTTGTCCTCTTTCATCCATCTTGTTCCTGAACACCCATTTGGTACCTATGACGGAGCGATCCTTAGGTCTGGGAACTAGTCTCCATACTTTATTCCTCTCAAATTGGTGAAGTTCCTCTTGCATAGCATTAACCCATTCTGGATCTTCTAGGGCATCTTTCACTGTTCTTGGTTCAACTGTGGAGACAAAGGCACAGAAGGCATGAAATGTAGGATCTAATGTGAGCACGGAACAATCCTTGTCGCTGGGTTCTAGAGATAGATCGGAGGAGGGAAGCGAAGCACAGTTGCATACGTAGTCCATGAGTCTTGATGGGGGCCCATGGATACGAGTGTTGCGTCGCGTTCCTTCCTCTTCATGGTGAGTATCTTCTTCAGATTGTTCCTGTGATGGGGATTGTTCCTGAGATGGGGATTGTTCCCCCTGAGTTCCGGAATCTCCATTTGGTACACTTGCAACTTGATCTGGGGCTGCTTCTTCTTCTGCGTTCATGTCCGTAGTAGGGATGAATTCCTCAGCATGAGCGAGAATGAATTGTTCCCTGTCGGCTTCAGTCAGTGGAGGAGCGTTTGGATCATGGACAACGTTACCTGCCATGATCTTTTCATCAAAGACCACATGGATGCTTTCCTCCACCTTCCTTGTCCTCTTGTTGTAAACTTTGTAGGCCCTACTATGAGTGGAATATTCAACAAACGTTCCTTCATCACTTCTTGGATCGAATTTGCCCAGATTGTCCTTTCCATTGTTGTGGACGAAGCACTTGCACCCAAAGACCCTTAGATGAGAAATGTTCGGCTTCCTTCCTCTGAACAGCTCATATGGTGTCTTCTCAATCATAGGTCTCAACATGGCACGGTTCAGTACATAGCAAGCAGAGTTGAGTGCTTCAGCCCAGAAGTTTCTTGGCAATCCACTTGCAATTAGCATTGTCCTTGTCATATCCTCCAGAGTCATATTCTTCCTTTCAACAACTCCATTCTGTTGAGGCGTTCTTGGCGCAGAAAAATTATGATTTATGACTTTGTTCCTGCACAAGGAAAGAAACCGGGAGTTCTCGAACTCTGTACCATGGTCAGTGCGTATAACCCTTAGATGAAATCCAGATTGATTTTCAATAGCATATAACCAAAATTCAAACTCATCAAACACATCCTCCTTTGAAGCAATGAAAATAGTCCAAGTAAACCTAGAGAAATCATCTACAATGACAAACACGTACTTGTTTCCCCCACGGCTAAGTGTGCGCATAGGCCCACACAAGTCCATGTGAATAAGCTCTAAGGGTTCAGAGGTACTTACCTGGTTTTTGGACTTGAAGGATGATCTTACTTGTTTTCCTCTTGTGCAAGCAATGCACACCTCTTCAGATTGACTCTCTATCTTTGGTAAACCAATAACTAGGTCTTTGTTGTGAAGTTTGTGTAGAAGTCTGAGGCTTGCATGAGAGAACCTTTGATGCCATAGATTGGATTCCTCAGATTGTGCAGAAAGGCACAGTTCCTCTTCAGGGACAAAAGATGGATCTACTTTGTATAGGTTGTTCTCTATGATTCCCCTGAGGAGAACTTTCCCTGTCTCAACATTCTCAACCAAACACTCATTAGTAGTAAAGATAACCCTATTTTGACCATCCTGACACATTTGACGTACGCTCAATAGATCAAAGGTTAGGTTATCCACTAAAGTAACGTTATTCACAACAAGATTGTCAGAGATCCTTACCTTTCCCATGCCAATTACTTCCCCTTTACTGTTGTTCCCAAAGGTTACAGAACCTTTGTTTTCAGGATGGAGAGATATAAACCATGCTTTGTTCCCAGTCATGTGTATTGAGCAAGCGCTATCTATATACCAGGAACTCTTCTTCTTTCCATCCTGCAAGTAAGGGATTAGTTTTTGCGCACCCAGGCAAGCCTAGGCTTTCCTGGGATGAAGAACAATCTTCTATCCTCATTATCTTTTAAAACAACCTTGATCCTGGGAGTGTTCCTAACAGAAGAATTATTGCAATAACTGTAGGCTATCTCCTCATCTCTTGATTTTTTCCAACACTCTTGTTGATGATGTCCTGACTCACCACAGTACCAGCAAACCCTGTGGTGTTTCAGATTGACATACCTACTTTGTCCAGGCCAGATGGTTTTGTTTTCAATTCTAGACCTAAAATCCACCTCTACTGGCTTAGTGCTTTTGGCATGTTTTAGCCATATCTTATAGGCCTTCTGTCCATCAAACCACACCTTCTCTTCCTGAGCAATTTTCTTCCCTTTATCTTCAGAACCATTGTGGGAACAATGTGTGATTGATCCTCCACAGGGTCCTTTATGACAGAGGGAATTTTGTATACCAGGAGACAAAATGGCAGTTTGTGAACAAGAGGCGCTATCATAGCCTAATCCAGCACGTGGTACAAAGCGTTTAGAGAAATCAGCCTTCTCCTTATCAATTTTAGAGGTGATATATTCATCTAACCAAATTTTCCTTTTGTTTTCTTCCTCTATTAGAAATTCATCAACTTTCTTAGCAAATTTTGAGTTGTCCTCAGTCAAAGTTTTAATTTCAGATTCAAGAGTGTCAATTTTTCTTTCCAGGGAAGCTATATCAGACACATACTTAGGACAGGATTTGCACGAGTCCGACAAAGGGAATGAAGCCTTTTCAAGTCTAGCAACCTTAGAAGCCCAAAGCTGGTTTTCCTCAATTAGACATGAAATGGTTTCTTCCTTTTCGTCGATCAAAGAATTCAGATTACTTTGTTCCTTTCCTAGAGAATGAATGAACCTAATAATCTGAGCTTTTGATTTGTTTTCTAAGAAAGAGTCAAATTCTGAAGTGTTTACCTCATCTTCGGATTTTTCTCCTGTAGCCATTAGACATGTGTAGGGAAATTCTTCTTTGGAGTCGGGAGTCCCTCCTGTAGCCATTAGACACGTTTCCTTGGGAGTGTAGAGAAATTCGTCTTCAGAGTCAGATGTCCCCCATGTTGCAATCATTGCTTCCTTCTTTTCCTTTTGAGGAACATTTGCTTCTCCTCCCTTCTTTTTGAAGCAATTTCTCGCGAAGTGTCCCTTCTTCTGGCAGTGATAGCAGATGATAGTACTCATGTCTTTGTTCCCATCAGGGAGACGTTGTTTTTCTCTACTATCCTTCCAAACTCTTCGAAAGGCTTTTGTGAAGAGAGCAACTTCTTCATCCTTATCAATAATTTCGTCCTCTTCCTGAGCAAGATCGAAGGCTTTTTCGATTTTTAGAGCAATGTTCTGGGACTTCTCTGCCTTCTCTCCTTCCCTTCGTAGCATCTTGCTCTGTTGAATCCCCGCGTTGCTCTGGAGACGAGCAACTAGTTCCTCCAAGGTGATGTTTTTGATATCATTCCGAGCTTGGAGTGCAAGAGAGAACGCGTCCCATTTAGAGGACAATCCCTGAAGAAATTGATGCGTCAGTTTCCACTCAGGGATCGTTTCCCCTAAGAACTCGAGTTGGCCTACGTATCCCTGGAAACGTGAATGGTAGTCATCCAAAGACTCATTCTTTCCTTGAACAGCACTATCATACTCCTTTGTGAGAGTCAAGATCCTATTTTTCTTGATGTCTTCATTCCCCTCATACATCCTTTTGAGGGATTTGAATATGTCATGAGCAGTCTTGTACTTTAGAACCTTCCTTTGATCGGATGGACCAAGGGCAGCGAGTATGACCTTCTTTGCTCTCATGTTGAGCTCCAAGACTTTGTAATCAACATCTTGATAATCTTCTCTTTTCTTGAGTGTTCCTCCAGTCTCATCTGAGGGATCGAGAATCTTTACATCTCCAAATTCCACAATCTTCCACATCTGTCCATGCAGGGAACAGATGTGTGATTCGATCTGTTCCACCCAGTATGAGAACTCTCCTGATTTGAGCATTGGTGGCTTCCAAAAGGAGTCGTTGATAGCTGTTCCTGACATTCTTCCTGCAAGGGTAACAATCTAGAGACCAAGCTCTGATACCAATTGTTGGATCGTTAGTTCAATTACTTCTGAGGGAGCAAAGTGTATTGTTCCTTCAGAGGTGTAGCAGCGGAATATTAACGCATGAAGTATAGAAGAACACAAGTATTTAGAGTGGAAACCTCAACCACTAAGAGTTGAGTAAAACCACTACCTTCAAGCTTCTCACTTGAAGGATTTGAATGAGTATACTTATCTTATTAATCTCTTGTTTGTTACAAAAGAAAGCAAGGATTACGATCACGAATCTCTTCTTTCACTCGAGCCCAAACTCAACGCCTAAGACAAAGTATTGCTCACTCTTTCTCTCTTTTCTTCTTGTTCTTCTTTTGGACGATCACACTTGATTCGCACAAGCATAAAACTCTCTCTATCGTCACTCAATTCCTAAGCCTAAGACTAGTTTATATAGCAAAGATAAAACTAGGTTTAAACTAGGGAATAAACAAGAATATGGAAAATATATCTTTCGCATAAGAAGATATTATTTCCATCTTCTAAATATATCTCTTTCCTTAAGATCTTCATGATATCCTTTTAGCTCAACCGTATTTTCCATAAAGGAAACAAGATATCTTCGTTGCGCTTTTCTCAACCATTTCTTTCCTTATTTAGCTCGCCTCTGTTGAGTAACGGTCCTGCTCAAGTAGACATCCTGAAACACTCAAGTAAACATTAGTAGAGATGTTTGTTACCATCAAAACCAGAAGGAACTTTACTTCAGCTGTAGCTTCAACAACATAGATTTCGTCGGCCACTTTTTCTTTATGGACAATTTATATTAAAGTGTTCCTCGTATATATGTTATTTTAATTTAGAACCATGTATTATTATTTATTATTTAATTATTAAGAGAGTCAAATGATGTAGTAGGCTTTTGGCTACATGCCACTAAAGCACATCTCATTATGCTCAAACTTAGAAACAAGTCATCGTGCACTTGATCTGAATCCATGGAATCTACATTTATTAATATTAAATAATATCTCATAATTAATGATGTAATTGTACTGGTCCGACGAGGAAGAACCATATGATATAGCAGAAAGGTAACCACTAAGAATCTAACTAAGATTAATCTCTAAAGTTACTTTTCCTTTGTCGCTGATCAGTACTTAATTAGTCTTTTTAATGCATGCTCCTGCTTTGTTTTTTTGTTAGCGATATTTTTGAGATGTTGAGCATGCATGCATAACGTCCTCTTAATTTTCCAAACATGTTATATGTGTCACTTTTTTTTTTGAAATGAGAGAAGGCACTCTAGCATATTCATAAAAGAAAAAAGAAATTATGTAGGAATTAATCTGGGGTTACAAAGGCCCTTTGAATCTGAAACAAGCAAAGATATAACCTCAACAAGAGGTGAGTCCAATATAAAAAGACCAAAAGAGAAAGAAAAAGAGAATCCGCAACAACATTAGCCTCTCTGAAGACATGACAGAATTAAATGACCCAATCCCTACCAATGAAATCATGCACCAGAGACATATGACTGATCGAAAAGGGGGTGACAACGTTCCACAAGTTTACCTAGCAACAAAACCGTCAACTGCGAATCTGTTTCGAGACAAACCCTCCTGAATCCCTTGTCCCAAACAAGCTTAAGACCCGAACCAAATCTTAGAGTTCCGCCTTAGACACATAACAATAACCAATGGAGTGGACAAAACCACCCAACCACAAATCTTCGGCATCCCTCGCTCAATTGATGCTCACCTAATTACTAAAAGTCTAAAAGTTTCCCTAAACGCAATTCTACCCACTTTTGCGGGCCCTAATTACAATTTCGAAATAAAACTACCCCGTAACGCAAATTTTATATGGAAAGAAAACAATACGCTGAAAATGGAGTGACGTGTTTTCCCCGGCCCTTTGTATTTAATATTTCGGGTATTTCCCTCGTCTTCCTCTTTCTCTCTCCGCTTCTTCTCCTTCATCTTCACAATTCACATCTTATACTGTGTTTGCTTTATCAGACAGCTTCGTGTTTTGTTTCGCTAGCAAAATTCAAGAAAACCTTTCTAGGTAACATGTCCTTTGCTTTCCATTTTTCTTTAAGCCTTCGCTGTTGTGATTGGAATTTCCTTACGCTGACCCTAATTGCGTGCAAGTTTCAGAAGAAATTAAGCGTATGCTTATTTAGTTCAACCCATTTGGATGCACATTCGTTTTCGCATTTATTACAGTTTGATTTTGAATTCGCATCCCTTGTTCACATTTTGAATCTGACCTGACCATTTCCCTCGATTTCTCACTGTTTCAGACTACTGCCATTATTCACATTTGGTCATTTTACTCTTCAGTTTGTGTGTGATTTACTTTCTAGGCTCCCGAATTTGTGTTTTCGCACATATATTTTAGCCTTTCTGGTAATTCTGCACCGATTTATGTTTGTAGAATTTTATATGGTGGGAAGGATGGATCGAGGGTATGCAACAAAGATCAGACTAGAATCGAACAAAAGTTTCTGTTACTCTGTTGATTTTTCCAATTTTGAATAAAGTTGGTAATACTGTTGCTGACGAATTTTCCTGTACTGTATCATTTTTGAGTTTTGTGCAGATCTAAGGATCTGGTCATGCTGCTGGTGTCGCTGAGTAATATGTTGAATTGGTGGTACTGCTCATTGTGTACGTTTTTCATCACAATGAGATAAGATCAATTTTCACACTGTGGGATTGCTGAGCTCCATGATAATGATGGCTATAGCTGGTCCTCAAAATGTTCCGGTACTCAATTCTTCTATCAGTCAACGGGGAAACCAAGAGAGGGTGATATCAAGAACGTCCTCCATCCTGAAGATGTGGAGGGAATTGGAATATGAGTGTCTAGCAAACCGCAACCATGAGCGATTCGGTGGAAGATTGCAAAATGGAAGTGTTGAGAATTTGCATCAAACTCCAGAAAATGTGAATGATACTGTTGCAGATCATGATTCAGTTGGATCTCAGATTGAACACGATGATGGTAATAGTATAACTTCAGAGCAATCTCAGGATCTTATTGAACCTGAAAGGGAGCGTGTTAGGCAGATATTTCGAGAGTGGATGATCACAGGTGGAAATGGGATTACATCTAATGGATCTAGCATGAACAGCAGTCCTAGAGCTCAATTGCTTGGACAGAATGAACTTGATAGGATAAGGGCTGTGAGGGAGTGGAGTCATACCGCATGTGAACCAAGTAATAATAACTGCAGTAGTAGTAGTAGAGAAGTACAAGTGACTGAGATTGGTTCACAGATTGAACGTGTTCTTGATCAGGGTGATGCTCCAACTGAGAATCATAGTAGGAG
This sequence comes from Oxyria digyna, assembly GCA_029168935.1. Classification (NCBI taxonomy): domain Eukaryota; kingdom Viridiplantae; phylum Streptophyta; class Magnoliopsida; order Caryophyllales; family Polygonaceae; genus Oxyria; species Oxyria digyna. Next base: position 29,569,737 of record JAPVLV010000011.1, on the reverse strand, counting down.
GGATATCCGGAGACTATGTGGAAGGCAGGCTTTGCTTGAATTGTTGAAAAATAATGAGAATGAAAGACAAAGAGAGCTTCAGGCTTTGCTAGAGCGTCGTCCTGTGAGCAGTTTTACATTTCGTAACCGGATTCAGGTCAGTTGGAATCTCTTTCATGATACTAAATAGTAAACAAAGATGTGAACTTGGCCCATTTATTCCTGATTTTGATACTTACACTGACAAATTATGACCTGAATTGGTTTCTGGAATTGAAATTTTCATACATTTTTGAAGTTTCATGCCCTTATGAACTAAACATCTTATATTGCAACTTATAGTCATTTTTTGTCATCTCTCTGAGACGGTGAGTTGGGTAAATAACTCTTTTGTACGTTTTTATTAGGAAAATAACCCCTTTAGAAACTAACCCCCTACCCCAAAGGGAAAGGAGAAACCCAAGGGGTTAGTTTTCTTTAACAAAAATAATAAAAACTACTTGGGGCTACTTTTCCTAATTAAAAACTTTGAAGGGGTCATTGAGACACACTCTCTCTCTCTGAGATGCAATAACAGCATTGTTTTTCTGGTGTCCCACTTTGCTGTCGAAATTGTTCAATGTTTTAATTTATGACAATATGTGTTTGCTTACAAGTCTCTGGCAGGCTAATACTAAGTGTTTATTTCTCTTGCAGTCACTACTGAGAATTAGGTTGCTGCATAATAGCTCAGTTGAGTACAGCAGAACCTACTCGACTGCAGAGAGTGAGTTGGGATTTTTGAGGCAGCGAAATACTGTTTCCGGTTTGAGGTAAGCATCCCAAGGCTTATTGTATTTAAGAAGTATACATACAATATAATGAATTCTAGTGTCACACACTTATCAATTATATGATAACTCAGATGTAAGGCTCTCTCACTGTCTCACATGACATATTCTTACATATTAATATGAAAATTTCTAGCAATTATAAATCATGTTGTCATTATTCAGAAATCAATAATGGTTGTAACATGTAAAACACGCTGATTCTTTTTGTCCATCGTTACTATCATGTCATATTTTGATGTTTTATCCACTTGTATGATTTGAAGTGCTTAATTGGTTTACTTTGTTTGCAGAGAAGGGTTCCTATCACGACTGGGTAGTTTTCATGCTCAAGCAAATGACAGTCCTAGCAGTTCATCTAACAAGACTGTCAATATGTTCAGAGGAAATGAGACCCAAACCAACAGTTCAGTTGACTTTGTTGACGGTGAGCATGAACAAGTTACTACTGCTGGTCCCTCAAATTGTATTGAACATCTTTACTTTGCTGATGGAGATGCTGGCCAAGTAGAGGAAAACGTGATGCTTAATGTGGATGAACATAGCAGACAAGAGGCGGTGGCTGATATAGTTTCCGAAGGTGATAAGCCTACAATCTGGCAGACAGTTTCCCCTGAATCATTTATGTGTAGACATGGAGAACAAATTCAGATGGAAGAATCCTATTCTGATTACGGTGAAGAGGACACTGTTGAGTTTCCTGTGATGAATGATCCTGCAGATACCTACGGTGAACATAGGCTTATGTCTGAAGATGAGAATGTAGAACATAGTCAAGATGACGAGGTTCATGATGCCATTTATGAGCTGCATGATCGTAGTCAAAGTGAATGGAATGAAGGGAGTCAACATGAATTAAATCTTGAAGAACGACAAGATGGTACTAGTTATGATCAGCCTCAAGATGACAATGTAGGAGATCAAAGCGGGTCCCAGGAGATTCTAGAAACTTCCATGGCTCTACCTTACCCTTCAGAAGAGAGTAGCACACATGACATTGAACTGAGAGAACTACTGAATAGGTAAGTGTGTTACTATCATTATAATAGTGTGCTTAGGGTTTATTTGGTAGATGTGTTCACAGAGTTTTGTGTTTGTGAAAAAGCTGTTTTTTAAATTTGAATTTTGGGTGATCCAGGAAAACGTGAAGGGAGGAGAAACAAATTTCTTTCAAATAAACAGTTCATAAACAATTTGGCAAACAAGGCTTTAGTTTGCTTGGAACTATCTCACATGATTTCTATGATCTCTTGTGCCAGGAGAAGAGTATCGAGTCTTCTTCATAGTGGATTCCGTGAGAGTCTGGACCATCTTCTTCAGTCGTATGTGGATAGGCAAAGTCATGTTCATGATGAAGATGCAATGAACACAGACCAGAACGAGGAATCAAGTGATATAGATCAATCTGATATTCTTCTATCAACTCCCTTGATTGCTTCCCACATGACTTGGGATCGAGAATTTCATGAAATCAATTTGTCAAGAGATGCGCACCAAATTCCTGGAACTGTAAGCATCATTTTAAAGTTAGATTATATTATCATTAACGAAATTTTATTGATTAATGCGAAATCATGGTGATTTGTTCTATTTAGGAGCTGGAGATGATAAATGATCTTAGGATTGAAATGGGTAGGGTTCAACAACGTTTGGACGACATGCAGAGGATGTTGGAGGCATGCATGGATAAACAAGTAGAGCTGCAACGTTGTGTTAGACAAGAAGTATCTGCTGCTCTTAACCGATCAACTTCATCAGGTTTGCAGTTATTTACAAATTCAAAGGCTTTGTTTACAGAAGTGCTTAATTACAATTGTTGATGACAATTTGACAATTGTTTTCAGAGCCAGCAGAAGAGGCTATCTCAAGAGAGGGTTCGCAGTGGGATTTAGTGAGGAAAGGAATCTGTTGCGTCTGCCATGAAAGCAGAATAGATTCTTTGTTGTATAGGTGAGAATCTGCATTCCCTAATTACATTCAAATCTAAGTTTGATAAATTGTTGCAGATGTTTGAAATATCTAATTGATGATCTTGCAGATGTGGGCACATGTGTGCGTGTGTAAGTTGCGCTAATGGCTTAGTTGATAACGAGGGGAAGTGTCCAATGTGCAAAGCGCCGGTTGTTGAGGTCATCCGAGCTTACACAACCTTACAGTTACAGTAGAATAAATCTTACAAAAGAGATTACAAGTCTCACAATACACGAACAGATACTCTGATTTGGGGTGATCATGATCCCCGTGTACAGTTGATGTTTTTCCACATAGTGTCTACTGTCTAGTATATTGGATGATAAACTGATAGTAATACGCAATAAGTCCAATTCTATGATTTACTATCATGATCAAGCTGCATATGATGCAAAAAAACAAAGCATGGAAGTCAAGTCCATTTATTTCTATCCAATGCTCTGTGATTGGTCTACATTAAAGTTTGAACCAATTCTCATTTGAAGCAGTCGCAAAAAAAACATATATGAGAGCGACATCAAACAAAAATATCAAGAAGGATACTCATATCTTCAAATTTTTTCATTTTTATGGACCCTTATGTGGTTTGAATTGTCTAGGTCTACTCTGTATTCAATTGTCATAGTCCAAAACAAACCAACTGCCATATTATCACTCAAACCTCAGTGAGTAAGCATTTTTCATAAGCCGAACAATGCCATAATTTCTCAGAACAGGCACTTAGCATATATTTTTTCTTACTGTTCATGACTCTTCATCTTCTACAAAAGTTTAATTTTGGAGATAAAGATTAAGGCCAAACATAATGTATTTTAATGTATTATTTTACATTAAATCTTACATTTAATATCATTATAATTGAAATCCAAACACACCCTTAACTTTGATCTTGATCCTAAGATTCAAACTAATTTGCTGCATTACATATCATCATCCTAAGATTCAAACTTCAATCTTTTGATAATAAAAAACCCCTTAAGCTTTGGACCTTTCAATTACACTTAGATCATTGTAATTTTGTAAACTGTGACTAGTATACTACGGAGTATTAGAAAATTAGCTGGAAACAATTTTTCCACATACAACGACAAAATGGCCTATTCTTTCCAGATCTGTATATATTACACAACATACTCTCTTAACTATGAAGTGGGTTCAAAGCAGTTTCATCATTTTTATTTTCATCTAAACATGGAAATCAAGTTGTGTTCTGCTGCTCACTTTCTTGCTCTTACTCTGGTTGCATTGCTTTGTTCTTCACCACCTGTTCATGCAAGAAAATCATTTTCTCATTCCAATAACCATGATGGATCAGAAGATTGGGGCTATGTTGAAGTCAGACCCAGTAAGAACATCTACATTCATGTAATTCTAAGTAACAAACACCATTTTAAAAAAGAAAATGAAAAAGAAGTGTCAGATTTTTGTATAGAATTGAGGTGATGAGTGGAGAGAAGTAATAAATTGTTATTACTCTCCCTAACAATAACACTGCATGTTTATGTCAAGTGGTCCCCAACAATTGCTCAAAACTTGATTTTCACATAAAAGAAAACTATTTAAATAATAAATGGCCTCACCACTCATATCTTTTTATTATCAAATTCAAATTGAGAGTAACACCATTGTGGAGGTTGAGTAACACAAGATGAATTAGATCAAATATAATTTTAAAAAATAAGTAGTGTTACTCATTTTTGAGTAACACCAATGTAGATGCTCTAAGTTTAACCCGCCAAATTCAAAACCCATGATTTATTCTTTTTAAGTTTCATAAGTTATAAAAAAGAACTTTATTTTTATGAATGTTTTGGTATTGAATGCAGAAGCACACTTGTTTTGGTGGCTGTATAGAAGTCCTTACAAAGTTGAAGATCCTAAGAAGCCATGGCCAGTAGTTCTCTGGCTCCAAGGTGGACCCGTGAGTTCTAAAAACACAACAAATGAATTAAGTTATTGATGCAAAAAAGAAAATTATAGTTGAGAGTTTTGATTGAAATTTTCATTCTTGGGATTGCAGGGATCTTCTGGTGTTGGCCTGGGTAATTTTCAAGAGATAGGTCCATTGGATACCAATTTGAAGCCTAGGAATTCCACATGGCTTCATGCTGCAGATCTCCTGTTTGTTGTAAGATTCCTTGTATCAAATTTAAATTAAGAAATTTGCAACCAAAATTGAATACTGACCATAAAATCAATTTTTGTTTTATTTTTGGGATTGAAGGACAATCCAGTAGGAACAGGGTATAGCTATGTGGAGGAACAAGATTTGGTGGTGAAGACAGATGAAGAAGCAGCAGATGACTTGACCAGATTGCTGATGAATCTGTTCAACAAAGATTTAGAGCTTCAGAAAAGCCCTTTGTATCTGGTGGCTGAATCTTATGGAGGAAGGTTTGCTCTCACAACTGCTCTTTCTGTACTCAACGCCATTGAACTTGGCAAGTTGAAGCTCACTCTTGGAGGTACTTTATTTTATGAAAAAATTATAAGAAATCACCCATAAAACAAGTATTTGGTACCAAAATCAGTTAGCGGGCCCTTAAAAATATAGTAATTTTATTCTTTTTGAAATGAAAATTCATGTTGAATGTGTGGATGTATTTGCAGGAGTTGCTCTTGGGAATAGCTGGATATCCCCAGAAGATTTTGTTGTGAGCAACTCCATATAATCTTTCTGCGTAGCATTTTCTGGTTTTACTTTGTGAGAAGTGAAAACAAGATATTTTTTTATTGCAGCTTTCATGGGGACCTCATCTTAAGGATGTATCAAGGCTGGATGAGAACGGGCTAATTAGAGCAAACAAGTATGATACTTCTATTACTTTTATTTATCATTAAGATATTAATCAGTAACTCAAATATGATGGTTATTTGTATAAACCACCATTTGCAGTATATCAAACAACAAATTAGTGAAGGAAAATACACAGATGCAACATCATCATGGGAAAGCCTTGAGGAAGAGATTATGCAAAGCTCTAACTTCATGGTAACTACTGAAAAACCATTCTGTTACATTTCTTTTCTTCCAACTATGTTTTTGAAAGTTAATCAATTTTGCCTTCATTTGACAGGACTTTTACAATTTCTTGTTGGATTCTGTATCTGATCCTATCGGATCAGTGGCAGCAGCAGACCCGGTATCAGTATTATCGATGCGGTTTGCATTCAGAAGATACTCAGCAAGGTCTACTCTGCCTGGAGGTGGAGTGAATATGGTCACCTTCATGAATGGGCCTATAAGGAAGAAGCTCAAGGTTATCCCCACTAATATCACGTGAGTCTCCTCTTTATTATTCATACTACAAAATTACCTATAGAAAAATCTTCATCTCATTTTGCTAGTTTTATTACCCATCATTGTCCAAACGTGTTCCTCCCTATATATAAGATGGGACCTTATCCAAGAACTCAGTTAACTTATTTTGCGGAGTAACTTTGTTTCTTGTACATAGATGGGGTGGACAAGGAGACCTAGTGTTTACAGAACTAGAGGGAGACTTCATGAAATCAAGAATTCACGAGGTAAATAATGCTCTAAACTTGGGAAATCGAGCTATAATAATACCCCGTATAAGCTAATTATTGATGATGTGTGTTTGGTGCAATTTTAGGTTGATGAGCTCCTAGCTAGAGGGGTCCAAGTCACTGTAATACAATGGACAAGTAAGTTCACCTACTTTTTAATTAAGTCATTAGACCTACATAATGGATATGTTAGGTACTTAGGTTTCTTCGAAATTTAGTATTTTGTCAATTTAGCATTTTGCATTAACAAAATAAATTTATAAAGATAGTCTCCAATGCATCATTAATACAACCTAGATTTCAACTTCTCAAGATAAGATAAGATATACAGGTAATTCAGATTACATCATACGGAGTACCACGGTATTTAGGACCCAGAAAAGATTTTATTGCAGGGAGGTTTTTAAGATTGATTTGAGTTTTAGCCAATCCTAGTATGAATTTATGATGATGATGATCAACTTCAGATATAGATGTCAGTAATCAATATACTCATGATTCTGTACTAAAAATATAGCATGTGGACTATATTAAGTTTGTTGGTTTAAACTTTAAACTTAAAAAAGTCCAAATAACTACTAGTATTGCTGTTATCTGAAATTTCACAATAAAATATACAGTACTAGTATATGATATAATACAGCCATAGTAATTGGGGAACTGTAGCTTGACGATGATGCTGATCATAATATTCACAGGTGGACCTTATATGTGCAACCAAGGGCGTAGAGGCGTGGATCAACAAACTCCAGTATTACTTTCTTTTATCTAACTCTAATTTCAACTCCTGTATAATTATTTTAATCTAATTCAACCAAAAATCACTAGAAAAATGTAACTGAAAATGATGAGTGGTAGGTGGGAAGGTCTACAGAGTTTCCAGAGGATGAGCAGGACACCTCTGTACTGCGGGAATGAACAAGGCAATACAACAAAGGGCTTCACTAAATCCTTTCGCAATTTCCATTTTTATTGGATTCTTGGAGCTGGTCATTTTGTAAGTACTTATTAACTCTCCACTAAATACTATCATCACTTTTAGGTGTGGAATGCTGATTAACCAAGAAGATAAAAAGTTTAAGTGGACAAGATTTGGTGGTAAATTAGTGTGTGTATTGACTCATTGAGTAGTCTCATCTCATACATCAGAAAATAAGTTTGCTACTTGGATTTTGATGTGACTTGTCTGTCTCCAAGCCCATTGTATTCTGGAGTAATTCCTACTGTGATTTACGTATATTTTTTAGATCAAATAAAATACTTATACAGAAATCAATTATCTGTTTTTGTTTTTACTTTTAACCTGAGGGTTTAGAAGATACGGAGTAATAATGATTGTTCGTATATTGGCAGGTACCAGTGGACCAGCCGTGTGTTGCATTAAGCATGGTGGCTAACATTACAGACTCCCCAGCAAAATTATGAAAACATAAACATTAAATGTGAATTTGGGGATTTTATGTTATCATTTCTCCAACAATAACAAACAAGTTATGATTGTGTGATCACATGAAGTCATGAAGATATGAAAAGATTTAGATTATGAAGAAAAATGAAAGATAGACTTACATAGCTTTGTTTATGAGTCAATCTTTTCAAGTAGTTCGAGCCTTGTTTTCCTCTTCCAGCCTTTCATTGTAGCCACAAGATTAATCAGCCCTTTAACTTGACTTTTTGTGTACTCCTACACAACAAATTAACCAAGATAACTATTAAAATATGAAGAATTTAACCGAGTTACTATAAGAAAATGCGATATGCATGATCGGATCTTACCGGATGAGTATTTACCCATTCCACGTACTCAGTTACAGGGAAGTAGAAGGCCTGTTACATCATACTTACAAATCAACTGTCCATTAATCATTTGAAAACAAGTATAATATTTATGTATTAAGCACATTTTACCTTAATAAAACCCTCCACAGTTTTCAGTTTCTGCTTTACTTCTTTGGGATCGAATTGCTTAAGACCGTTGATTAGGACCTAACAGAAAGATCAAAGTGAGCATTAGTGAAGAGGCAAACATTATTTATCTTTGTGGCGACGTTTTTTTTGTTAAAAGGTACCTGCAGATCTAAAGACATAAGAGCTCGGCCCTCGTTTGTACACCTCTTTACGCGAGATAGACCTTCAACGAGAGTTTGAGCAACTATTTCAACTCCATATTCCAGTAGGATATCTTGAACCTGTTATAATGGAGTTAAATAAATATAAATAGGATATTAAATAAGGAAAATTGAAAAACTTTGTCATTTGAGTACCTCCTTAGGAACCCCTCCCTGAACAAGCCGTTTTTTGTAGTTTTTGAATTCTCCCAACAGCGAGTCAATATAGCTGTTTTTAATAGATTATGTCAAAGCCACACAAATTATGTTAAGAATATGTCTTTTTTGGAGACAGCAAGTATGTGTACCAATTATGCTCCATTCCAAGCTCTTTAAGTTCCCATTTAGAATTGGCAATCCGTTCAACATACCTGAGAAGAAAGTTTTGCATCATCAGAGCTAATTTAGCAAGAATAGATTTCCTCATTAAAGATCAACAAGAAATTTTATTTTGAAGAACAAAGTCCAAGGAAATCCCTGAATCATTTTTTTGTTCTTACCCATTGAGGTGAAGTAGCATTCTCACTGTTGTTCGATGAACGTGCTCTACAAGATCTGGCACATAATCTACCTGATCAAACCAATTGATATATTAAGAAGAACCAAATTAAGACAGATAAACCAAACTTAACAATAAGTAGTAACCATATAGGAGTTACCAAATTAACAAAAAAATCTTCAACTATAGCTGTATTGTGTTGCAAAAGCATTGATTGGAGATGGGACTTAGATCGATGTAGTATTTGTGCAACATGAGTGAGAGAAGCAGCAGCTGCACATCTTTCCTGCAGCACACAATAATGCATTAAACAGAGTAAAATTTGTGAGAACAAAACAGAATACAATATTATAACAACACAACCATAATATTTATCATTAATCATCCCTATATTATTTACAGCATCCAAACATTTGCTCATCTACTTTGAAAATGATATTAGAATTCTTTCACAATTACCTGGAGGCCAAAAAAAGAGTGAAGAGATTGTGAAGAGCTTATAGGGGTCAAATTTGGTGCATTTAATGACGTGGCTGGAGAGGAAGAAGCTTGATGCAATTGAGGTTTGATCCAATGATCACAGTCTTGTGTTATTCTGTTTAAAGCTGTTTTAAGGCGACCTTTATTGTAAACCAAACATGGAAACCAAATAACACATTAGTGATTTCATTAAGAATCCCAATAGTTATGGTTAATACCAGGAAAAATAAACTTGCAAGCTTACATTTCACATTTTGTTGGCCAAAGGTTTGATATGTAAGAAAATAATAGACCTCAAACAACTGGCACATTCCCTGAAATGATGTGGGTCAGAAAGATAATGCCGATATCTAAGCATGGATTGTAGAAAAAAATGCCTTCTGTACCTTAAAGAGAATAACATTGGCTAGTTCTAACTTCAGCATAAGCCTTGCATATTTATCCATGAACCTAAATTTAATAACATTTAATCTCAGAAAATCACCAAGGAAATCAATTTAGTCTCTGATTTGTCTTAAAGAATGAAGATATTTCACCTTAGGAGACAAAGTGAGGAGCCTGTTTGAGATGCAACTTCATTGTCTCTCCACTGCATAGATTGACTCCGCAATATCATTGATTTAGTACGACCCGGTAATTGACTATCCTCGTCAATAAAATCTGCAAGAAGATCTTCATTTTCGTCTTCTGAAATCCTATTGCCATTCATATGACTCGTATCAATGTTCAGAGGAGAGATCTTATCCACTTCAGTTTGTTGGTCCTCAGGATTTTCCCATGAAGGTCCATCGAGAAACGGATTTCCATTGTCAATCCATTGAGAAAATGCACTCTTTTTCATCCCCAATTGAGAATTCATAACATCCGAAGATCCAAGTAGAGGCGCACCATCACCAAACAGACCAGCAAAGCTGACTATTTGTATCACATCTTGTGGCAGTATCTGCCATTTCTCCTTTTCCAATACCATCTTCAGTGCCTGAAAATGATATAAAGAAAGAAACCAAATTGTTCTTCTTGTACGTGAAAAAAACTCCTGAAATTGCAAATAATTACCGACTTTTAACCTACGTGCATATTTTGTCTATGAAAACTTCCGAAGTAACTTCCACATGCAGCCTTTAGCTTGCTCCTGAATTCAGAAGCTTCTACTCCACAAAAAGCCTCTCCCGCCAAAATAAAAACATTCAGATCTTCATAACTTTTGAGGAACTGGTGAATACTGGTTGAAGAAAATGCAGACGAAGAAAGTAATACAGAAACACGGCTTGCCATAAGTTGCCAAACATTGCTGCGCGCTTTGTGTAATGTATCTGAAACAACGGTTGTGGCATCCCTCCGGAGCTCATCCCATGGTGACCCACAAATTGATTTTGAGCTTTCTTCCTTTTTTGTTAATTCATCAGAATCTATGCAAATAGAGCCATTAATTGCTTGAGGGTTGTCAGAAGAAGCTGTAGTAGCAAATTGCTCAACAAAGGAAGTGCTTGATGACTGATTAATTATCTGGAAAACAGGCGACTGAGATTAAATAGACATCTGACAAACAAATGAAAAGGTCATAAATAGCTAGTAATGTTTTAAAGAGAACAATAAATAGATTTTAATCACCTTATTCTCAGTCACACAACTCATTATTGAATGATAAGAAGACATGATTTTGAACAGAGCATTCAATGTTCTTATTAAACAAATCCTGAACTTGGGTTCAGGTATGCGTGGACACAAGTCATTGTACGTCAGTCTACCGCTGGGGCTGATTGCAATAAAAAAGCATGTTAGAAGCTGAATAGGATCAAGCTAGCAGTTAAATAACTTTTTATATAGGCATACCTAGTTGGTGAATCAGGTGAGCATTCATCCTGCCAAAACAGTCATCTAAATCAAGACACCCTTCTATAAAAGAAAGAATATAAAAACAAATGGAGAAAAAGTGACATTGCCACTGAAAATACAACATTTACAAAATTTATAAATTACAGAAAATGTAACTAGCAACATCCATGACTTGTATATAGAGACAAAACCTATGGAATTTAGTTTTCAAGTTTTAACACAGACTTCATAGAAGAAAGATGTACAAGCCGGATGAGAACGAATTTACCTATTTTAACAGAGATCATATGCATAAAAATATTACTTATTTACGTTGAAGAAAAATATTAGTTATTTTCTGTATTCATTGATGATAGTGAATAAGAACAGAATCATCTAAATGAAAAACAGAAAATGCAGCAGCATTATTGAACTTAATGATAGTCGGGGAAGTTTAGAGGAAGTTGAACTTTTTCCAGCGACATACAAGGTTACCTCCTCCTGCACTACGGTCTTCAAGATGTAATTTGTTTCTGAAAGAACATTCTGCATAAAAAAGCTTTGTATCTTTTCAGCAAGACCGGAAATATCCCCAATTAGTGCATAGGCATCTATCACCTGCCAAAAAACAGCATCAAAGTTGTTGAAACGAGCTAGATGGGATCCCAAGAAATGATGGCAAGATGAAATTAAATAATGTTCGTTGGCATCAGGAAACTATAGATGGTAAGGATATGAATACTGACAGTTATGTATTTATCCTCTTTAAATTCCTGGCATACTTGTACTAACAGTGAATCCAGCTTCTGCAGAGTCTTTCCAAGCCAAACCTGTAGATTATTAAAGAGGACAGAACAGTCAATACAAATATTAATTCTTCACAAGAAACTGGAAAAACCATTTGGAAAAATATTCAGACTTGTGATTGACATTAACTTACATTGCTCATGTTGCATGAAGACTAAAGAAGAGCTTCTTTCAAGATTTTTAGAAGAACAAGATAGATCATAATTTCTGAGATAGACTACCACATAGAATGTATTTACCTCAACATCACGGCTCATTTCTTGTACTACTGAAAGCTCTGAGAGACTATCTAAAAGCTGCAAATATTCAGATAGAACTTGGAAAGCCTGCATTCAGACATCATAAGTGAGAGTAAGTAACATCACCAAGAATTATGTAATCAAGTTCAGTGGGAAAACAATAACAAAGCAAACCTTACAGAAATTTCCTTCCTCGATATGCCTTTCGAGTGACTTTTGCATGTCTCTAGCCTGACAAAGTTCTGTCAAGATAGGAAGCATTTCCTGTATTGAAAAGGTCAAACCTTTGTTGTAGAACAGTCAATACCAATTTTTTAAACTATAATGTGCCTAAAACTACATAGCTTAATGATATGACATGATAACATAAGATTGATTGATACAAAATGGAATGTGCATGCCAAAATGAATATGTAAAAGTAAGGTACCAAAAGCACTTGCTTCTTCTTAGAATTTGAAGTAACAATAAGATCTCTTGACACTTCATTCATTGATGAGTTTAGGTGTCTCCGGCCATTCTGTGGAGGTACCAAAACTTAAATGATTATCTGATGAAGCACATTCTTTCTAAATATAAAAAAACTACCAACTGTAACGTTTACCATGCAAATGACAGTTGCAATCTTCAAATCTCTCTCTAATTCTCTTACCAAATGCATTCCCCTAACTGTAATTGAAAATGTTAAAATTGCCAAAAGGCATAGAAATTAGAGAAGGAATTATATATAATAAAAGCCGAAACCGTATTAACTGATGATTTATCAAGTGAAGATGTAATTCTTTGGAAGCTCACCCATTTCTTCATGATGCTCCATTACATGGTGAGATAAACATTCAGTTATTCTATCTAACTGCATCAATCTCAATGTTGCCTGAAAATGACCCAAAAGAAAAGGCTTAACATAATTTGTCTAATATATAATAAACTGAAAGAACAATGCATCACACAATTCAACAAACTCCTATTAAATATTATGGACTATGAATTATGGCTTAAGTAGAGCAAATGAATATCAAACAGAGGAAGAGTAAAAACAATCACAATTCTTTAATCTAAAGAGAGCAGAGAAATCAAGCTATACCGTATTTTCAAGATATTCCAACTCACTGTCTTCATCTAGAATATGCTCTAAATCATATCTAGTTGCATCAAACTCCTGAAACGATATCACATTAGTCAGAATTATAGCCTAGGAAAAAACCAGAAATCTAATGTACCTAAAAATCATGCAAATAAATTCGTTAATGAGAATAAGACCTCTTGAAAAAATTCCTTCTCCGGGTGCTGAACAGATTGACCTCGATGCCTGCTTCCATATACAGAAGTTAAAGGGTCAGCAGAGTTTGAAGGGAGAGAAAGCCTGTGATGAGGAGGTAAAGTTGCAAGAGCACGTGCTACTGCTGCAGCTGCAGCCGCCCTCGCAGGAACCTGTGCCAATCAATTAAGTTAATTCAGAGTATTAAGATCTTGATCAAATCAAGGAATCAATTTAACAATAAGACAGAAATTAATGAATTCGGAAACCTGGGGACGATCTTTGGTGGACGGGACAAAGGCACGAGAACGTGCGGAGTTATAAGATTTGAGAATCCTCTTCCCAACATTGGACGATTCCATGGATCTTCTTCAATTGAGCAATCAAACAGCGAATGCGGAAGTGACTGATGAGAAAATTGCACAATTTAGACGTATCAATGATGATGACGATGGTGGATGGATGTTTGCATGTGCGGTGAACCAATTTCCGTCTCTCCTTGATCGGTTAATTCGACGAATCAGAGATCTATATTGTTCCTCCATCCTACAACAACTGCAATTTTTAAGCGACATTTCCTACAATAGTATAATTTTGGATCGACATTGTAATGGTAATTTCATGCCTGACACGTAAGCACAACAATTGTGTGAAGGGTTTTCTGGAGAGGATTATTACAAATTTGATCAGAACTTAGAGTGAGATCAGATCATTAACCAGAATTATTACAAATTTGATCCAGCTTCACTCGGCATCGGAGGAAGAGAATTGGCGGGGAGAGGAGTAAGATAGTTAGCTTGATCCCCAAGCATATATCGAATTTTCATTTCAAGGGCATAGGATGAGAGAGTCCTGTAGAAAGATCTAGTAGATACAGTATATGTTAATTTGCATAAACTTTTTTATTATGATGGGTTTTATATTTTCTTTATTCGGGTTATAATTTCCTTTTTGAGCTATGCCCTAATTAGAAAGACCGTTTATATATATTTTATACATTAATACGCCGTGTAAAAGAAGAGATAAAAGAGAATCAATACGCGAGAGATACGAATAGAAAACCCTTGCTAGTAACCCTACAATTCCTCTTCTTCTTGTTGCCCCCAAATTTTACATTTCTCACCAAGACAGAAGCTGCGCCGCCGTCGGATTCTCTTCTTCCTTAACGCTTTCCGTCCGACGCCTCGGCAGGCACACAGGTTTTCCCCACTTCAATTTCTCGTCCTTACATCGACTTCTAGTTTTGACGAGCATCGTTGTTCTAGGCTCATAGCATTCAATTTAGGGATTTGCTGGGCAGACTATAGTAACGATTTCACTTGTTTTCGTCTCGCGGATCTAATTTCAATCTCATGTTTCTTATTGCTTTCGACTTTATAAACGAGCGAGAACTTTGCCGATTAGGTTTAGTGAATGGCGCGTTTCGTTGTTTACTTTTTGGTTTGTGGTGAAACGTGGGTTTCAATTGTACTCAGAAAGGTTTTCTGTTCAATGAATCCTGAATTTGGAACAATCAATTGAGTATTCTGACTTTCACCTTTTGCCACGACAGATACAAGTCTTCCTGCCAAGACTTCTGAATTCAAGATGTCGCGAAAAGGATTGATGGAGCAAGACCTCAGCAAGCTGGATGTGGCACAGCTACATCCGCTGTCCCCTGAGGTTATTTCTCGCCAGGCAACAATTAATATTGGTAAGCTTCATATGCACTTCTTGTGTGCTACACTCCTTGTGCAAATCACTAATAAGTCCTTGGTATATGAAAGATTAGATGTTGGACTCTTTTTTAGCTGATGAAATCGATCATGTATCTTAATTGTTGAATCAACTATAAAATTCTCAGGAACAATTGGTCATGTGGCCCATGGGAAATCAACTGTTGTGAAGGCTATATCAGGTGTCCAGGTATATCCATGTTTAATATCTTGCCTGATGTTTTTCCATATATCACTATTTTCTAGATGCTCTTCACTCGTAATTATGTTCATGTCTTTGCTGTTTCAATATGTAAAAAAAAAGATTGTTATTTAATACATTGTGCTTCCTTTCTAGCTTTATGCTATGTGATAATTGATCTCTTGATGTAAATCCTGTCTTATGCTTTGTGATGATTTATCTCTTAATATAAACCTTGTACTCTAAATATTAGGACTTCCTGGAATGGGAAGTTTGTTGATCAAAGGGATCACTTCAAAATACTTGTAGGTAGAGTCCTGTGCAACCAGAAATTAAATCTTTCTGCTTACTTCAACATTTACCACATTTCTATAATTCAGCACCAAATTCTGATGCCCTTTGTAGAAAGGTAAATAATAGAAGACTTAATTTTGTCGGTATAATATACCTCCTAATCCAGTAGGAGTTGAGAACATTAAGACCACCCAATTTCCTACCAGAAGGCTTCAGCAACATATCTCTTGCTATGCTGGAATTTCAGTTGGGTAACACCCTGGTTTTTGGTCTTTTCGTGGACAATACCCTGGGTACAGGTCTCTTACATTCCCCACTTTTAACATTAACACAGTAAATCATAAACCCCTTTTAACACTTCAAAAGAGATGAAGTACTTGATAAATACACTTCAATAATCAAACTTACGGGTAATAATCATAACAGGATGCTGCAATCTGTTTCTATCAAAGTACTAGTGACTTCAACAAGTAGGGTATTGAAGCTTTAGGGAATTTGGCATAAAAAGAAAACTATGTGATTACATTTCATTATCCAGGATCAAGCTTATCTCACAAAGGTCCACCTCAATCCTGTACAATATAGACACAGATGTTGCTGGATTCTCCTTTATAAGCAACCAGATGAATGTGATATACCATCATGTTAATTTTTTTTTCCTGACCTGTAGAATGAGAAGATATTAACGGTTCTATGTTTGGATTTTCCTGACTGATCTTTATTTCTGTGCCAGACCGTGCGTTTCAAGAACGAGTTGGAGCGTAACATTACCATCAAGCTAGGTTATGCTAATGCGAAGATATACAAATGTGAAGATGAACGGTGTCCTAGACCTATGTCTTACAAGTATGCTATTTTTTGTTTCTGTTTTAATGCTTGTTGACTTCCTAGTTTCTATAAAGGCTATAATGTGGAATATTAAGATAATCTCAAGAAAATCTGGCTAGTTTACTGAACTGAATAAGCTAGTAGTACTCTCATTTTGGCTCTTCTTACCCTGCATTTACTCACATTAAATTTTTGAAAGAACTCTTCTCAGTGCTTTAGAATTTACCTTTACTAATTTGTAGGGCATATGGAAGTGGAAAGGAGGATACTCCTATGTGTGATGTACCAGGATTTGAGAACTGCAAGATGAAACTGCTCAGACACGTTTCTTTTGTTGATTGCCCGGTAATATCTCATTTCTAGTTGTCTAACTTCAGTTTACTGTCTAGCAATTGTAAAGTATTTTAACGTACTTAATTCTTATGGGCTTTTTCCTCAGTACTGGCTTGTCTTTTGAATTCTTATTTCATGTATCATCATGGCATTTCGTCTACCTTCTAGATGGCCACTTACCATATTAATATTGTCAATTAGGGTCATGACATTCTCATGGCTACCATGCTTAACGGAGCGGCTATCATGGATGGAGCATTGCTTCTTATTGCTGCAAACGAGAGCTGCCCTCAACCTCAGACTTCAGAACACTTGGCTGCCATTGAGATTATGCGTCTTCAGCATATCATCATCCTTCAAAACAAAGTTGATCTTATTCAGGAAAATGTTGCAATAAATCAGCATGAATCTATACAGAAATTTGTCCAGGTAACGTACCTCGTATGGTGCATTGTATGTATGTTTTCTTTATTTCTATTATAAAAGGGGAAAGTAGATTCACTTGCTTACAATCTGAACCATCTGAACCAGGGAACTGTTGCTGATAGTGCACCTATTGTTCCTATATCTGCGCAATTGAAGTACAACATTGATGTTGTATGTGAATATATAGTGAAAAAGATTCCTATCCCGGAGAGAAACTTCATATCGCCTCCGAATATGATTGTTATCCGGTCTTTCGATGTCAACAAGCCTGGGTCTGAGGTTGATGAGATCAAAGGTGGTGTAGCTGGTGGAAGTATTCTTAAGGTTTATTTCTCTTCTTTACTTTTAGTTTGCCCCGATGCAAAAGATATACTTTCTTATTTTTCTGTGTATCTACTCTGTACAGGGTGTTTTGAAGGTAAATCAGCACATTGAGGTCCGACCTGGAATTGTGGTAAAAGACGAGAATGGCAACATAAAGTGCACACCTTTGTACTCTAGAATAGTTTCGTTGTATGCTGAGCAGAATGAGCTACAGTATGCTGTACCTGGTGGTTTGATTGGAGTTGGCACAACAATGGACCCTACATTAACCCGAGCTGATAGGTTAGTGGGGCAGGTTCTTGGGGAGGTCGGATCTCTTCCTGATGTTTTTGTTGATCTTGAGGTAACTTTCCTACCTTAGTATGTACTCCCTTCTATATATAACATGTTTTTTGTGACTCGTTCTAACTAAAAACACACACATTAAGAAAAGAATTAGAACTCTTTCGAGATTAATTATTGAATGTAAAATAGTGTAATTATATTGTCTGTACTCTTCATTAATGTTGTATTTGAAACAGCTTATAAATAGGAAAATCAAACGGAGAGAGTAGCTTTTTGTTGCATCATTAGAATTAAGAATCTTGAACCTTTCAAATTGATCATCCGGATCTATTTGCTATTGTCTCCTCCTAGGTGAACTTCTTTCTGCTAAGGCGGCTTCTGGGAGTGCGAACAAAGGGCACAGAAAAACAGGGGAAGGTCACAAAGCTGACAAAGGGAGAGATTCTGATGCTTAACATTGGATCCATGTCTTCGGGTGCACGTGTACTTGCTGTCAAGAATGATTTGGCAAAGCTACAACTCACGTCTCCCGTCTGCACCAGCAAAGGAGAGAAGATAGCACTCAGCAGACGTGTTGAGAAGCATTGGCGACTTATTGGATGGGGCCAGATCCAAGCAGGTATTACACTCGACGTTCCACCTTGCCCCGTCTTAGGTTGATATAAAAAAAAGTCTGCAAGTGAAGAGAAATCAAAGTTTAGGCAAATGTGGAATGGGATACAAATCCTGGGGACAATATTTTTCAGATGGAGGAGAAGACAAGTTTTGATTGTAAACCTCGTGAATTTTTTTAACTGCACTGTTTCTTCAATTTTTGCTGCTGGAGTTTTAGAGTTATTATTCTATTCATGTGCTGTTTTGTTACCTTGTCCATTTTGCGATATGGTTTTTGTTCTTTAATGTTGGTTATGATGATAAAATTAAAGGCAACTAAGTGTAGTACTCCCTCCGTCCCCTAATGTTCTTTCCATCTCCATTTTTTACACTATTCATAATTCAATACAATTCGCTAGATTATTCTCAATCTATAAGAACAAACATGGTCATGCGGGATCTTGCCGCATCTTGTTTTGTTCGTCTCATTGAGTGAGTACTTTATTAATATCAAAATTTTATAATTTTTAAAAAGATATAATAAGAGATATTAACGACGCAAAACGTGTCTCGGTAAATGTGTCAAAATGAAATGAGAAGAACATTAAGGGAAGGAGGTAAGGGAAGGAGGGAGTAGTTGAGTTTTCTCAGATGAGATCACTGATTATCTTTTTGAACAGTTATGTAAAAAGTGGAAAATGCTTATGGTAACTTTCTGCAAACAGACCAAATAAGCTTTGTGAAGTAATAATCCTGTTTTGTGGGTGTCTGATCTAATTAAACAAATACCGACCTCAATCTGTGGACGATACGTTAATAACGTGGCATATGTTCACTTTCAGTTGTCATCGTCCTCTTTTTTTTCTAGCATTAACAGCGTCCTGCTGTGTCCCGGTCCCGGTAGCTGTCACCGGACTCCTTGTTTTGTAGCAAATTAATAATTACCATAATCAATCTTATATAGTTATATATCAAAGAAAATTATAAAATAACCCCTAAAAAGAAATTATGAACCGGGTTCAGGCACGACACTACGACAGAGTGACGCAATCATTCAATAATAAAAATATAAAATTACTCGGAAAACGAAGGAAAAATAAGTTATGAATGAGGCACGAAAACATCAGATCTCTTTCCCAATTCCAATCAATCATTCGGTTCCTTTTACCCTCTGGCTCAGTCTCCTGACAGACTGTTATCGTGATTCCGATGGCGTTTATCCCCTCGGAGAACGGCGGTGTTGACGCCGATGACGAGAGAGACGAAGAGGAGGAGGAGGAGGAGGAGGAGGAGGATGAAGAAGAGGAAGAAAAAGAAGCAGAAGAGGATGAGCCACGACTCAAGTACCAGAGAATGGGAGGTAATGTTCCTACTCTCCTAGCCGCTGATGCTGCCACCTGTATCTCCGTCGCCGAGCGAATGATCGCGCTCGGCACTCACGATGGCACCATTCATATTCTGGATTTCCTTGGGAATCAGGTTCAATTGATGTTACTGGTTATGAATCATTGCGTATAATTGATGTACTAGGTCAGATTAGAAGTAAAATTTGGTTGCCTTTTCACAGGTTAAGGAGTTCCGTTCTCATAAAGCAGCTGTAAATGGCCTTAGTTTTGACATTGATGCTGAATACATTGGAAGTTGCTCAGATGATGGAACAATTGTTATAAATAGTCTTTTTACTGATGAGAAACGCAAGTTTGAGTATCACAGACCAATGAAGACTATCGCTCTTGATCCTGATTATGCCAGAAAGTCATCCAAAAGATTTGTAGCTGGTGGCTTAGCTGGTCAATTGATTTTCTATACCAAAAACTGGTTTGGCTATCAGGATCAGGTTTGTTAAACGTATCTGATATGCGACTCCTTAAAAAGTTAAAAGTCTAATAAGTTCTTAATACATACTAGCTAGCAAATATTGATTGACAGATACTTGCTGCTTGTAGGTTTTGCACTCTGGTGAGGGACCAATTCATGCTCTTACATGGAGAACTAGTCTGATTGCTTGGGCTAATGATGCTGGTGTTAAAGTTTATGATGCTGCAAATAATCAGAGATTAACATTTATAGAGAGACCAAAAGGAAGCCCACATCCAGAACTCTTGCTTCCTCACTTGGTTTGGCAGGTGACTGCATATCAGCATATGTGATACTAGTTCTTAAGCTTGCCTTGCTAGTGTCTTCATTTTTGGCTAATTGCTACAAGAAATATTTACTATTCTTTATTTGTTCTGCAAGACCAGCATTATTAATGGCATATGTAATGCCTCTTCTTACCAAGCTTCTTTTATACACAGGATGACAATCTCTTGGTCATTGGATGGGGTACATCTGTTAAAATTGCTTCATTAAGGAGCAGCCGAAATACAGGAACGAATGGATCATATAAGCACGGAATGAATCCCGTGGATATTGTGGCATCTTTTAAGACCAATTACTATATTTCAGGAATTGCACCTTTTGGTGATTCATTGGTTGTTCTTGCATATATTCCAAGGGAAGAAGATGGTGAAAAGGAATTCAGTAGCACTGCTCCCTCACGGCAGGTATTTTTTTCTATTCCTTGCACCCTCAAATATAGTTTAGATCACAAATAAACCACTTTTAATTCGTGTTTCCTATCAAACTCTTGTCCCATAAGGCCGTAACTTGGTAAATGCAGTTTCCCATACTTTCCCAATGATGTACAAAACAATAACAATTTTAGGTTATCTTGCTTTGGTTGTATCTTACTGAATATTACTGACAGGGTAATGCACAAAGACCTGAGGTGCGTGTAGTTACATGGAACAATGATGAGCTTGCAACTGATGCTTTGCCTGTTCATGGATTTGAACACTATAAGGCTAAGGACTATCTACTTGCTCATTCTCCCTTCTCTGGTAGTCTACTGCTGCATCATAGTACTAGTATCCTTATTTTTCTTTGGATCCTATATTCAAACCATATGGAAGAGCACTTAGATATTTATCTGGACACAGGAAGCAGTTACACTGGGGGTCAATGGGCTGCAGGCGACGAGCCTTTCTACTATATTGTGTCTCCAAAAGACGTAGTTATTGCTAAACCTAGGTTCGTGTTTAATTACATTATTTCTTCAGCCTGATTCAGTTTTCTCCTGATGTAACTTTGTGATTAAATTTTCCGGCTGTTTGTCGAAGCACAAACTTTAGAATTATAAGGTTCTTACTGCAACATGCAAAAAAAAAAGTCTGTTCCAGTTAGTAGTCTTCAAGTTTGTCCATGGAACTAGTTGCTTGAATTTCTTTTTAATCATTAAAAGATGTGTGTTATGTAATTATGTAGGGATGCTGAAGATCATATTAATTGGCTTGTTCAACATGGATGGCATGAAAAAGCCTTAGCAGCAGTTGAAGCAGGACAAGGACAGAGTAACCTGCTTGAGGAGGTTTGTCTTCTTTTCTTTACCGGAAACAATGTTTTTGTGGCAATCAATCCCCTCAAACAAATTTAAAAGTTTTTAGTAATATAGAGTCTGAAACCTGAAATGCACTTTGAGTAAACCTAGTACATAACATATCATATCAGTACAAAGAAAACCTGACGATCTTTTTCTTTCCTTTCTTTTATTGTGAAACTCATCTTTTTTTTTTGGTCAATAATGTGAAACCCATCTGATCTAATATTTTATACGGATATAATTAATTGAAGGAATGAACCAAATGAAACTGCCTCACCTGTGAACCTGCGTGGGTACACCATCTTTATAGTACTTATATGTTTTACTGCTCATTAGTAATTTCTAGATATTTATAGGTTGGGACGAGGTATCTTGATCATTTGATTGTTGAAAGAAAATATGCTCAAGCTGCAGCTCTATGTCCTAAAGTGTTAAGAGGATCTGCATCAGCATGGGAAAGGTAATTATTGGTGTTGTACAGTTCTTTTCACTACAGGACTTGGTTGACTTTGTTTCTTGCAGGTGGGCAGTCCGTTTTTCTCAGCTTCGACAACTACCAGTTCTGGTTCCATATCTGCCTACTGAAAATCCAAGACTGAATGACTCAACCTATGAGGTTTGTGATTGGGTGATATTCTTTCCAAATTTTAATTTATTTTTGCCATCTTTCTCATGGTTCTACTTTTCTTTTTTGACATCCAGCTGGCTCTTGGAGCCCTTGCAACAAACCCGACTTACCACAAGGATTTGTTGTCAGCTGTGAAATCATGGCCTCCAACAATTTATTCTGCATTTCCCATTATCTCCAGCATAGAGCCACGGCTTAAAACATCATCCGTGACTGATGCCCTTAAGGAGGTTAGCTGCATATTATGTCTTTCTCACATCTGATATTCTCTTGTTAGATACATCTCTCTTTATGAGATTGTGCTTTTTCATTTTGACAGGCACTAGCTGAGCTTTATGTTATTGATGCACAATATGAGAGAGCGTTCTCACTCTTTGCTGACGTAAGTCTTCCCTTTAAATGTGCATCTACTGTTTAGTAGGCCCTGTCACCAGAGTGTGACCAAGAGAATTCAGCTTGCAAAATAATAAAATGGTTATTCCCTTGTGGGTCTTTCTTTCTATCTTCTTTCGGCATGACTGTACAAGTAAAACATTAGAACGATTACTCTGTTTTACAAGCGTTCCATCTCCAAAATAGCTAAAATAAACTATATTTTTTGAAGCAAGAAGCAATGGATAGTTTGATATGTGCACTTCTGTACTTTCAATACGGCATTTCCCCTTATTTAAATATTGACTATATATAAAAGTTGCACTATAAAATGGTTCCACTGTATTTCTTGAAGATTTGTTATATTTACCTTTGGTTTGTATTAATATTGGGGTTGCTTCCCTCTACAGATTCTGAAACCGGATGTGTTCAACTTCATAGAGAAGTACAATCTACACGATTCTGTTCCTGAAAAGGTATTGTGGGTCATTAGACTCATTAGTCATTACTGGATGAAGTTCTAGCCTGATTTGATTTTTTCCTGAAGTTATTCATGTTACTAACTTTTTTTTGTATTCCAAGAAGCTTATGCCTTTCATGATTCTATCTTCTAGGTTGTGCAACTGATGATGATTGATTGTAAACGAACAGTCTCCTTGCTGATTCAACACAGGGAGTCGATTGCTCCATCTGATGTGGTGCCTAAGATTATAAGGGCTCGTGACAAGTGTGATTCCAGATACTTCCTATATACATACTTGCAGGCTTTATTTGAAGTCAGTCCTCATGATGGGAAGGATTTTCATGATATGCAGGTAATTTGATAGGGATAATTTTCCACACAAAACCTTTTCACTGAATCACTGATTCACCTCTAACGTTTTGGAAAAATATAGGTGGAGTTATATGCGGATTATGATCCGAAAATGCTGCTTCCTTTTCTTCGCAGCAGTCAGCACTATACATTGGAGAAGGTTGTTAGAAATTATTTAGTGGTTTGCTTTACTTTCAAATATATAAATCTGAACATAAGGATCACTGTTATTGTTGAGTTCCAGGCGTATGAAATCTGTGTGAAAAAGGACCTCCTGAGAGAGCAGGTATTTGTTCTAGGAAGGATGGGAAATACGAAACAAGCCCTTGCTGTAATTGTAAATAAATTGGGTGACATGGAGGAGGTAGTTCTCTCTCCTTTCGCTAAATACTCCTGTAGTACTTTGTCGAGCTACATCTCAAAATATATTCATGCCTGCAGGCTGTAGAATTTGTGAGTATGCAGAATGATGATGAACTCTGGGAAGAACTGATCAAACAATGTATTAACAGACCCGAGATGGTATGTTGGCTCCCTTCCATGTAAAAATGTCCATGTTAATATATTTTAATTTAGAGAAATTTTCATCAGTATAACGGTTGCCTGCTAACTTGTTTATAGGTTGGGATGCTGCTAGAGCACACTGTCGGCAACATTGATCCCCTACAAATTGTAAATATGGTACCTGACGGCTTAGAGATACCTCGGTCAGTATCATCTGCTGCTGTTACTAACCGTCTTGTATTGGCAGTAATCTGAGCCATATCCTCCAATCTTTTTGCAGGCTTAGAGATCGTTTGGTAAAAATTATTACCGATTACAGAACAGAGACTTCCTTAAGACAGGGCTGCAATGAGATTTTAAAGGTACAATTTCTTCTTACACAACCTTGATGAAAAAAAAGCAATTAAATCTTCTTATATTAGATAAATTTTAATGTTACAATAACAGGCTGATAGCATAAACCTTTCGGTTAAATACTACAAAGAAGCACGACATGCGGTTTACTTAAGCAACGAAGAGGAGGAAACGAGATCCAAAAGAGATGAAAACCGCAGTGCTGAATCAACTGGACGGGTGTCGAGCATGACAAACATGGAGGTTAAGTCAAAGTCACGAGGAGGTGGCCGGTGCTGCATGTGCTTCGATCCACTCTCTATTCAGGATGTTTCAGTCGTCATATTCTTCTGCTGCCATTCCTACCATTTTACTTGTTACATGGATTCTTCCAATTCAATTAGCACAGATAAAGAACTATCAAATGGTGGGTCCGATCACTCAGTTTCTGAGTATGGTCAATATTACAAGGAAGATGACGATGAGGATGACGACGATGAGAAGAGTGATAGCCCTCGGATGCGGTGCATATTATGTACAAATGCTTCTAGATGAGTTTCTCTGTATCTTCACGTTGTTCCTTTGTTCTTGTTTTGAGTTTTTCAGTTCGGCTCCTTAATTTTCTGCTTGAGAAAGCTGGTAAAAAGGGTGGGGGTGGGTTTTGTATGTCAGTTTGCCATTGTGTATTTGTGAAAGTGTTTTGGGTGTGTAAACGTATCTGGGACGAAACAAAAATGATTATTCAGTCAAATTGAATGTAAAAAAAAAACGAGTAGCAACAATCAGGGTCCAGAGGGAGTAGCATCATACACAGCCACATTACAACCAACCTTAACAAACTCCCCAACACCAAGGTACACTTTCACATTCCTACACTTGATCGAAATGTTATCAGTTCCCAACGACCCAGTAAGGTATACATTCACGGTGGTGGCCCCCACCGCCAAGTCAGCCCTCATCTCGTCGGCGATCTTATCCTTCAGCCGAACGAACAATCCTACAGCCTCGATGGGAAGCACCGTTTCATTCCCTTTAAGTTGCCTGAACGGAGTTATGCCGTCGTCAGCTAGCTTGTGATGGTTACCTTTTCGAACCTCAACGTCGAGCTTCGCGTACTGGATGGAGTGCTTTCTGTCACGGTTGTGGGCCCGCACGGAGAATTCAAAGATGCAGAAGAGGCGGTTGTTGGAAGTCAAATTGTGAGCCTTGAGTGTTGCGTTCTCGACGGTGAAGATGGGGTCGTAGCTGCCTCCGTGGCCAAAGATGATTAATAAAGGTAACCCGACCACCAAGAAGAGGACGATGGAGGAGATGAAGGCGCATGCAAAATAGCTGCACCCTCGCCCCATCTGTTATATATATTCGCTTGGATTATAAAAACAAGTTTATTTATAGGAGACTAGGAGATATATATTGAGAATATTTTGGGAGGGAAGAGAATGGCTGGTTGCTTCACTGAAATTTACAGGGCAACACAGTTTTCTAATGAACTTGCTATCTCAATAATATAAAGTTCTTGGGTTTGAACAATAGTGATTTTGGTCCTGGACGGCATTTTGCATACCGGAGTACTGGCCATCTTAGCAGAAAAGTACACGGTACGTACATGTAGTGGTACTTTGGATCAGTTTGAAGTATGAACATTGCCTAAACATTTGTAAAGGCATTTTTGGAAACAAATCTTTTGTTAGATAAATATATTTCGTGATTATTCTATAAAAGCAATATTTATGATAAATCCTTTAAAATTAGACTGCTCCCTCCATCCCAAAATATAAGGGACATTTGACCATTTGCGCGGAGTTTAAGACGGATGTGAAAAATTGTAGATTTGATGGAAAAATGAGAGAGAAAATGAAAGGTATAATAATTAAAGGAGAGAGATAGAGAGAAAGAGAAGAAAGTGTTGGGATGTGAGAGATAGAAATAATAGAAAATGTATTGGGCGAAGATAAAGAAGATTTATATTATGGGACGGAGGGAGTAGTTGAGTATGGTATAATTTAAATTTTGCACGGACTCAAACATTATATCATGTCATGTTACTATAAATTATAAATGATAATGTCATAGGCTTCAGCAAACAAACCCTATGCTGAACCGGATCATTATAATACTCCATCCGTCCCTTAATATAAGACTCATTTGCTTTTCCGGCACTATTCACAATCCGAGAGAATCTTCTCGTTTTCTTCTAATATATAGAAATAAATATAGGTATAAGAGATCTCGTTTGATCCGTCTCAATGAGTACTTTGACAATATAAAAAAATTATAATTTTTATCATCATATATTTAGAGATATTAACGTTATAAAACGTGTCTCGATAAATGTGTCAAAAGCAAATGGGAAGATCAATAGGGGACGGAGGGAGTAATAATTTAGCTTTCATGCATCATCAAAAGTGCTCTTGATTTTCTTTTATTCATTCCTATTTTCTTATATTAATAATATATAAATATTTCCCATATTTTTAATGCAAATTTCAAATACTACTATCTACTCATCCAAAACAGCTCGAGTTGCCCAAACCCGAAATGTGACAAATTTACAAGCAATGATCCTATGCTGTTTAGTGAGTTGTCATATAATCCTCTAGAATGTGCCAATCAACTCGATTCTAGTATGAAAACAAATCCCGTTTATGTAATCAAGCCAATTTCGTATGTACTTACTTAAGTCTCCTCGACAAATTAATCTCTAGTGTAGAATCTTGGTACTATCTTAATAACCAGATCCGATCGATCTCTAGTGCAATTGATTCGAGAAAAGTAAATAACAAGATGAGAACAATGGACACAAGAGTTGGTCACGCAGTTCGGTTTCCCTACATCTGCGAAGTCTCAGTGGGGAGACTCATCCCGAATAATCCACTAGATCAGAAAGGTTCAACAATGGTTACAAAGATACCAAGCAAGACGAGCAAGCTAAACCTAAGCAAGCTATTACAGAGAAGAAGCTAGGACGAAGGTAAAGAAAGAGATTCAGCCCCCTTTCAAGGCAATAACAGCTTCAAGGAAGAAGCTACGAAGAACGCCGAATGAATCTCTGAAGGCCACCACCGGAGGACTCAACTTCCACCATGAGAATCACTGCGATCGAACCACCAAGAACCCTAGCACTCAACTCTCTCTGTAATCTGGTAAGCGGCGGAGATGATGAATGAATCAGCTAACCCTAACTCAAAGGGTTATATATAGCTTGTCAGATCATCAGACGAAGCATCAAAACACTGCGTTTGATCAAGTCTGAAGAAAGGAAGGCCAAATCACAGAAGCGGCCCAAAAACCAAGCCCAAACTAATAGGCCCAATATCACAGATACCAGAAATCATTCACCTCAAACAAGTGCCATCTCGACCAAGCCTGAGCCCGGGGTTGCACCCTTGTGAGCCATGATCACTGAGCCATGATTGGGCCACTTAAGCTAGCCTACTCTAGTCCTAGCTCGGTGCTTGCTTGACCTATTGCCGAACCATAGAATATACATACAGATATGGATTACACATTTACATATGACCTCCTAATCCATACATAATACTCTAACTATCTGAACCTAGAGCATCACTTCAAGAGATGAGTTCCCATCCATCATTGACTCACTCTCACATCTCACGTTTCATCATGGATGTGAAGAGCTTCCCTGCAAAAAACAAACTTGTTAGTAGGAACAACTTTAGTCCCAAAATCTGCAGGATTAAGTTCACCTTTTATCTTTTGAACAACAATGTCACCATTCTCCACTTTATCCCTAATAAAGTGGTATCTAACATCTATGTGTTTAGTTCTTTCATGGTACACAAGATCTTTACAAAGAAACAATGCACTCTGATTGTCCATATTAAGGATAGGGGTATAAGTCTTACCATCTATCTCATGTAATATACTTGTCAGCCAAATTGCCTCCTTACAAGCCTCAGTAGCAGCAATGTACTCTGCCTCAATAGAAGACAGGGCAACAATAGGCTGCTGTTGAGATTTCCAGGATATACAATTACCAGCCCAAGTATAAAAGAATCCAGTAGTAGACTTACGTGTATCCTTATTACTAGCAAAGTCAGAATCAACATATCCTTGGACCTCAGTCCTAGAGCAAACTCAGAATACATTAGACCAAGTTTATGAGTGCCAGAGATGTACCTTAGCATATATTTCATACCTTTCCAGTGCCTATCACCAGGGTTAGACATATATCTACTCATAACACTCACAGCATAAGCTAAGTCAGGTCTAGTACATAGCATTGCATACATTAAAGAACCAACAACCACATCATAAGGAACATTTTCCATTTTCTTTTTGTCAGATTCAGAAACAGGACAATGAGTTCTAGAGAGATCCAAATGACCTCCTAATGGGATGGAGGTTAATTTGGAGTCTTTCATGGAAAACATATCTAAGACTTTAAGTAAATAATCAGTCTGAAATAAATGCATAGTCTTCTTAGTTCTATCTCGAGTGATAGCCACTCCTAAAATCTTCTGGGCAGGACCAAGGTCCTTCATGTCAAAGTGAGTTTTTAAATCATGTTTAACACCAGAGATTGCAACCTTAGAACTACTAATTAACAAGATATCATCTACATACAATAGGACATACAAGGGAGCCTTAGACTGCACATTTTTATAGTACAAACAAGTGTCATACAAGCTTCTAGAGAACCCTAGAGATATCATACAGGAGTCAAATTTCCTATTCCATTGTCTAGGAAATTGCTTAAGTCCATAAATGGATTTATTTAGTAAGCAGACATGACCAGGGTTTTTATTACTAACAAAGCCCTGTGGTTGTCTCATGTAAATAGTCTCAGTTAGGTCTCCATGTAAAAAAGTAGTTTTTACATCCATTTGTTCAAGTTCCCAGTCATAAACAGTGGTCATAGCTAAGAGGAGTCTCATGGTTTTATACTTCACAACTGGGGCAAATATTTCATTATAATCTACTCCTTCTTTTTGAGTAAATCCTTTTGCTACCAGTCTAGCTTTAAATCTAGGTGGATCATGCAAAGTTGTGCCCTCTTTAATTTTGAAGATCCATTTACAGTCAATAGTCCTAGCTTTATCTGGTTTAGGAACTAATTTCCATGTTTGATTAGCATGCATGGATTGTACTTCCTCATTCATAGCAGTTATCCACTCATTAGCTTGTTTACTATTAGCAGCTTGTTCATAGGTTTCAGGAGTAGTAAATTTGATCACTTCAGCAACAGTGAAAGCAAACTCAACAATCTTAGGAAAACACCCAACAAAATTCACATCATATCTCCTATTAGGAATTCTAGTCCTAGGAGCCCTATCTCTAACAAGTTGATAATCAGAGAGAGGATGAGAGAGATTTTCACCCAACAGTTCAGTATTAGCAGACTGTATATTGTGAGAATTTTGTGAGTTTTCAGTGTTACCTGCCCCACCTGATTGGTGAGGTTGTTGTACTTCATGGTTGCTCGAGCCACCTAGAGGTTCTTCAGGGTACTCTTGGTGCTCAGAAGAGGTGCCAACTTCACTTTGCTGAACACTTGGAGGATCTTCAACCTCCATATCCTCTTCTCCATAGGCCTCCTCTTGATTCACATCATAGAAGACTCAATTTGAGATGTTTGTACTAGCACTTGTACCTGTAGGCTCAGTAGAAGACATTAATTTTGACTTAAAGTAATAGTCCTCCTCATTGAAAGTCACAGACCTAGAGGTTATTACTTTGTAACTTCCAGGTTGTATGAGAAGGAGTTTATAGCCTTTTACCCCATCAGGATAGCCTAACATGATACACTTGAGTGCTCTAGGTTGCAGCTTGCCTTGTGATGCTTGAGCATAGGCAGTGCAACCAAAAGGTTTCAAGTGAGTTATGTTAGGCTTATTTCCAGTCCACATTTCTTGAGGGGTTTTAAATCCTATTGTGGAAGAAGGGCTCCTATTAATGAGATAGGCAACAGTCAATACAACTTCTCCCCATAGGCTACTCTTCATTCCAGAAGTAAAAAGCATACACCTAGCTCTTTCTAACAAGGTTCTATTCATTCTCTCAGCAGTACCATTCTGCTGAGGGGTTCCAGGTACAGTCAAATGTCTCTTAATACCATTTTCTTTGCAATATGTATCAAACAAGTTATTACAAAATTCTAAGCCATTGTCAGTTTTTAGACACTTCAATTTATGATTGGTTTGACTTTCAACTAACACTTTCCAAGACTTAAAGTTTTCAAAAGTCTCATCCTTAGTTTTCAGCTAGTATACCCATACTTTTCTTGAGTAATGATCTATTAGAGAAAGAAAGTATCTTCTTCCTCCAATAGTATCAACTTGAGCAGGCCCCCAGAGATCTGAATGAACATACTCTAGGGGATTGCTAGCAGTATAGGTTGACTTGCCAAAGCTGTGGGCAGTTTTCTTACCAAGCACACAGTTTTCACAGAAATTCAGGTAACAGGGTTTAAAGTCAATCATACCATTCACATACAACTTGTTAAGGCCAAGGTTGCCTAAGTGTCCAAGTCTAGCATGCCACTTCTTAGTAAGATCCATAATATCATTCTTATTAACTCCTATAGAGACATTAAGTTCAGGAGAAGCTGTAACATAGTACAATCCTCCTTTCTTAATGCTCCTTATAAGGACAGTGTTATTTCTAATCACTTCTCTTATACCATTGTGAGTAATAATGTGACAATTCAAATCATCAAAGACAGATTCAGACAACAAATTTCTCCTAAGTTCAGGTACCCATCTTACATTAGACAGAGTTCTAATCTTGTCATCATGCATTTTTAAAGCAACACTCCCTATTCCTTTAATAGCTAAAGAGGTGTGATCTCCAAGCATCACTTCACCTCCATCACATTCAGTTAAAGTCTTAAAGAATTTCTTATAGGGGGTGGCATGCATAGTGCATCCAGAATCTAGGATACAGGAGTAGCAATCAGTAGAGGGACTAACTACAAGGAGTTCATTGTTATACTGAGGGCATTGTTCACAAACATTAGAGTAATTCTTATCTTTTTCACTCTTATCTTTGTTCTTCTCATCTCTTTTCTTCTTATGACAATCAAAGGCATAGTGCCCTAATTTTTCACAGTAATAACACTTCACTTTGGACATATCTTTATCCTGAGGGTTGGTGCTATTATTCTTAGGCTTATAACCCTTTTTGTTCTTATAAATTCCCTTAGCCATCATAACTTCATTCTTAGTGTCACTCTTTGTCTCAGTTTTAGAACCATTTCTAATCTTGAAGACTTTTAAGGACTCATTTTTCTGGATAATAGCCTCAATGATCTTAGTCAGGGTAAGTTCATCTCTACCATATTGGATCACATCTTTTAGATTCTCAAATTGACTAGGTAAGGAATTAAGCAACAAAACAGCCTGGTGGGTTTCTTTAATTTTATCATCACATCTCTTAAGATCCTGTGTCATTTTTAGGAAATTATCAAGATTTTCCTGAACAGTCAAGGTGGTTTCCATTTTATATGTAAAAAACTTGCACAATAGAGAAATTCTACTAGGTAAGGACTTAGTCAAGAAAATGGATTCCAATGCATTCCAGAGAGCCTTAGGTTGAGTAAAGCTTACCACCTGACGAGCTATGTCGTCAGTTAACCTTAAGGTGATCTCAGAATGAGCAAGATCTTGCATATCCTTCATTTCTGAGTTGGTGATCCCCAATGGCCACTCCTCAGATACAGCCTTGTAGCACTTTTCCCTTATCAAGATAGCCTTCCACATGGCAAAGTCACTTTGACCATCATAGGGCTTCAGTCTCACTGAGTCTGTCATCTTAGCCCCTAAGCAAGTGAACACACCTTGTTAGAATCTGGAGAAAGAAATTAAAGAGATAACAACTTAGGGTTTCTGTGGGTTCAAGAATAACAATCAAGAAATTCACAGAAAAGCAACCCTAAGGCAGCAAATCTTGCTTGACCTAAATATCAAGAAACAAGAAAGTACAGAAATCACACAGCGGAAGCAACACAAGTAATTTCAGAGAACCTCGCTCTGATACCACTTTGTAGAATCTTGGTACTATCTTAATAACCAGATCCGATCGATCTCTAGTGCAATTGATTCGAGAAAAGTAAATAACAAGATGAGAACAATGGACACAAGAGTTGGTCACGCAGTTCGGTTTCCCTACATCTGCGAAGTCTCAGTGGGGAGACTCATCCCGAATAATCCACTAGATCAGAAAGGTTCAACAATGGTTACAAAGACACCAAGCAAGACGAGCAAGCTAAACCTAAGCAAGCTATTACAGAGAAGAAGCTAGGACGAAGGTAAAGAAAGAGATTCAGCCCCCTTTCAAGGCAATAACAGCTTCAAGGAAGAAGCTACGAAGAACGCCGAATGAATCTCTGAAGGCCACCACCGGAGGACTCAACTTCCACCGTGAGAATTACTGCGATCGAACCACCAAGAACCCTAGCACTCAACTCTCTCTGTAATCTGGTAAGCGGCGGAGATGATGAATGAATTAGCTAACCCTAACTGAAAGGGTTATATATAGCTTGTCAGATCATCAGATGAAGCATCAAAACACTGCGTTTGATCAAGTCTGAAGAAAGGAAGGCCAAATCACAGAAGCGGCCCAAAAACCAAGCCCAAACTAATAGGCCCAATATCACAGATACCAGAAATCATTCACCTCAAACAAGTGCCATCTCGACCAAGCCTGAGCACGGGGTTACACCCTTGTGAGCCATGATTGAGCCACTTAAGCTAGCCTACTTTAGTCCTAGCTCGGTGCTTGCTTGACCTATTGTCGAACCATAGAATATACATACAGATATGGATTACACATTTACATCTAGTTTTCATTCAAGCGTTGATTTGAATAAAATATAGACACATTTACATCTAGTTTTCATTCAAGCGTTGATTTGAATAAAATATAGTTCCAAGTCTTCTCTCCCTAACCTCGTCTACGTGTTGCTTGTACGAAAAAATCAACCTAAAGAGCTATTCATTGACGTTGACTTTACATTCCCATTACATCTCCAATATATAATCAACCAAATACACCATAACAACCAAACCAAAGCAATCAAATGGGATGCAATGGAGGAGCATGGTGCTGCGGCATCTTCACAATCCTAATCCTTGGCTCCATAGCAACCCTAATTGCATGGGGCGTAAGTCACGCAAAAGACCCTCACTTGTTCATCACCAACGCCACAATCTCCAACTACAATCTCACCTCCGACAACAACCTCACCTCCTCCTTCAACCTCCTCGTCTCCGCCTACAATCCCAACCCCAACTACTTCATCTACTACGACGTCGTTATGGTCTCTATCTACGACAACAACAACACTCTCCTCGCATACGAAGTCTTACCCGACCCGTTTTCTCACCACCCCAAGGCCCAACTCTCCCTCAGCTCGAACCTTATGGCCCAAAACGTGGCGCTGACGTCAGACGGGACGGAGCTGAAAAGCGCGGGAAGTGGCAACGGGACGGCGAGGTTTGAGGTGAGGGTGAGGGCGGTGATTAGACTTGAGTATAAAGGATGGAAGAAGTTTCATCATATGATGAAGGCGATTTGTTGGCCTATTGCTGTTAAGTTTAACTCTTCTTCTCAGGCTACTGGAGACCAGCAAACTCGTTGCTATGTCAACACCTATTGATAGTTACATTTTTTTTCCCTTGAGCATAACAAAAAAAAATCAAGACTTTTAATTTTATTGTCTTGTTCATACGCTTAAGAATGTATTCATGTAATTTGACCCCAAAAAATGTATTAATGTATCTGCTAGCTGTACAGACCTGGAAATTTTCAACACTTGATTTGTGAATATAATAATAAATTATGGGTGAAATGCGGTTATAAAAAGTCTCTTACGAGTATTATACAATAATGAATAGAAGTACATGCAAATAAAAAGGTGCAAAGAGTTGCATTTTATTTAAACTTTTGATCGGAATCGCTTCTGTAAGTAGATTTAGTGGCTAAAGTTCATTCGTGTTTTGCACCATAATATTTATTCGTATTTGATATTTTTCATAAATTATTAAACAGTGGATATTTCTGGCTGGTTGATTTATTCTTTTTTAAGTTCTGTTTCAGCCTAAAATTTTAGCTCGTATATTTTATGTCCAAATATGAGGCGAATGGTGTGTCAAAAGTGAAGAAATAAGATTAAGTTATAGATTAAATTATATAATCCGGTTTTCAAAAGTGCCGTTATAAAACTTGGCCATCATGTATACTATTTCTTAATGGTTTTTGAAATTTTGAAAAACTTTCTATATTAATTTTGCTATAGACTATCAAGAAATAAGATTAAGGTAGGATTGTTTCCTATTAACCTTATGAAATCAAATGATGAATCCCAATAAAAATCTTCCTCTCTCGTACTCCAAAATAGGGAGTAAGAAGAAATGCAATCGCTCTTGAATCTTTATATACTCCAAAAACTCGACCCGATCCCTTAGCACTTTGCACATTCTCATATCAAACATTCAATCAAGAATGCTGACGTTTAAAGCTAGATTATACTTGGCAGCCTTGACCATCTTCTTGGTTACATGCAGCGTCATAACCCTAATCGTATGGGGAGTAAGCCACCCACGAGACCCTCATTTCATCGTCGACGAAGTCACCATCTCCAACTACAGTCTCTCATCCAACAACCATCTCACTTCCACCTTCAACCTCCTCGTCTCCACCTTCAACCCAAACTCACACTACTTCCTCTACTACTACGGCGTACTCGTCTCTGTTCATGATGATGTAGGCACTCTCCTCGCTTATTCGGCTTTGCCTGATCTTTTCACTCATCGGCCCAAGGCCCATCTATCTCTGAAGTTGGGCCTTGTGGCCCAGAATGTGTGGGTGGATGATGGGCCTGGCCCGGCTAATCCGACTACTGTGGAGGATCTGAGAACTGCTGGGAGTAGCGGTGGGGTGGCGAATTTGGAGGTGAGGATTAGGGCGGTGATTAGGTTGAAGTATAAGGGGTGGAAGAAGTTTCATCATATGATGAAGGCTGTTTGTGAGCCGATTGCCGTGAAGTTTGTGTCGGCGACAGAGGCGAGTGGGTTCTGTCAGACTCGCTGTTATGTTGATGTTTCTTGATCGTGATCTTTTGTGTTTCCTCTTTCGACAGATTTGTTCTTTTATATTCGACTTATCTATGGTTAGGAATGTTGCGTGCTTCATTACAAGTTTATTAAGACTCTTAATTCGGTTAACGGACGTTTGTACATTGTTTTAAGCTTGCATGAAAACTTTCCTAATTTCCTGTATATTACCGTGGGATCACATGTTACGTGATTAATGTTGATTGATTGTGAGGATAGGAATCTATCTATCTCTCTACTAGATACGGGCCTCGCGCTCGCGCTCCGCGCGAGAAAATTACGGATTTTCGTATGTGATTTAATATAGTTATATATTATTTGTTAATATGTTGTTGTTGTTATCAAATTTATTAATATTTGTAAATATAAGTATTTTTTATTTCCTTATATTTATGTTTGCAGTAGTTTTAAAACATAATATTAGAATAAGTTTGCATTGTCATAAGAGAAACTCACACATTAATTTAATTTGTGACTTAATCAAATAAACTATAAATAAATATAACATAGGGATATAAGAAAGATATTTAAATACATGCCCAAAAGTCCAATAGGAGGTGATTAAGAAATGAGTAATGCATTAAATTGGTACCAATTTCATTCAATTTTGGCAATGGACAACCAACTTTTATATAGACTAGATACGGGTCTCGCGCTCCGCGCGAGAAAATTACGGATTTTTGTATGTGATTTAATATAGTTATACATTATTTGTTAATATGTTGTTGTTGTTATCAAATTTATTAATATTTGTAAATATAAATATTTTTTATTTCCTTATATTTATGTTTGAAGTAGTTTTAAAACATAATATTAGAATAAGTTTGCATTGTCATAAGAGAAGCTCACACATTAATTTAATTTGTGACTTAATCAAGTAGACTATAAATAAATATAACATAGGGATATAAGAAAGATATTTAAATACATGTCCAAAAGTCCAATAGGAGGTGATTAAGAAATGAGTAATGCATTAAATTGGTACCAATTTCATCCAATTTTGGCAATGAACATCCAACTTTTATATAGATAAGATAAGATAAGATATCTTATCTATATAAAGATTGGTTGTCCAATGCCAAAATTGAATGAAATCGGTACCAAATTAATTTTTGGGCCCGATATTTGGGTCGTTAATGGGCCTGTGAATTAACGTTCCTGGTCTTTCACCCCGTCTTTGGTCGGTCTCTTATGTAGTCTGTTGAACTTCATCTGTGGCAGTTTCTTTTCTATGGTATTTATCGTGGTTGCACCATCTGCATCTCCTCTTCTTCATCGCTGCTTCTCGCTCGATTCCCCGGAAGCATGCTAATTCATCATGTCCTGGAAGCGAAGCTGAGCGGGATCATCGCCAACCCCTCTTCCTTTTACTATACGCCTTCTACAGAGGTATCATCGCCAACACCTCTTCACAGAACCTTAATTTCTATCCCGATTTCATCATCGTCATGCCCTTCT
The DNA here is from genome assembly GCA_029168935.1 of Oxyria digyna. NCBI lineage: Eukaryota > Viridiplantae > Streptophyta > Magnoliopsida > Caryophyllales > Polygonaceae > Oxyria > Oxyria digyna. The sequence goes on along the minus strand of JAPVLV010000011.1, from coordinate 29,532,637 downwards.
TTCTCTTCAAGGGAAGATCTGTAGGCTTGTCGCTTCGGTCTCGGCCGAAGATGCTCGATTCTTAAACCTAGGGCTACTGGTACAGTTTTTGTTTCTAATTTGAGGATGAGTATTGTGCTCTGCTAAACATGTTGTTGCTTTTCTAGGTGAGGCTGAACAAGATGACGTTGTTGATAGCAAGATTTTGCAATATTGAAGGATAAAAAATCATTTGGAGAGCTTGAAGCACAATATTTACAAGCACTACAAGTATGAAAGAGTCTATCATGTCTGTTGTATTCTTCCAACTGCTCATGTAGATGAAGAACTAATACAGACTATTTTTTGATTGTTTATACAGACGTTTTACTATGAGGGAAAAGCTATCATGTCGAATGAGGAATTTGACAATCTCAAGGAAGAACTAATTTGGGAAGGAAGCAGTGTTGTGATGTTGAGTATGTACCAAATCAAAATATTCATATTACCCTTTTTTACTGCATGAAACTATGTCTTGATCTGGTGGATTTTGCTTGATCGGTAAATGGTATGTTCTGATGAACAAAGATTTCTGGAAGCGTCAATGGCTTATGTAGCTGGAAACCCGATAATGAATGATGTGGAATATGGTGCCTTGAAGCTGAAACTTAAGGTTTATATGCTGACTCCATTAATCTTATCTGTTTGTTAGTTGAAGCTGTATTATTATTTACCCTTTTAAGTTTTAATACTAAAAGGACATCTAACTTTGTTTTGCTTCTAATATTCTTTCCAAGCTGAAGGCAGTCAAATTGTCGTTGAGGGTCCACGATGCAGTCTCCGTAGCAGGAAGGTATGCTCTAGCATCATTTGACTCTGAAACTACTCAATAAAGCACGTCCGTCAAGGTAATCAAATTCCAATTCTGTCAATTCCTTCTTGAGATTTCTAAAGCCTAATTACTGCATTTTTGTTTCCGTTCAATCCAGAGGCTGAAGAGAGTGGACAGTGCTAGGAAGATCCGACAACAGATGGCAGAAATCAAAGATTTGATCAATGAAATGGTGAACGAAGGTGATTCGCAAACCAAGGCTCCTCCTATCCCTTAAACTGACCTTGCGTTAGGTAATTACAAGGTCCGTTTGATCCTGTAATTGGATAATTTATTGATTACTTGCTTATTCATCTGTGTCGAATGCTTAAATTTCAGTAGTATTTCAAATTGAAAAAATAAATAAATTCCATGCATAGAGAAACAGAGAGTGCGATACCTTGAAGATCGAGGGAACCGGGACGAGAGAAGAAGGTAAGCGAATTTTGATGTTCGTAAATAGAATTATGGACAACTGGTCATTTGAACCTAGCACTTCTGAAAAAATCTGGACAGTTTGGAAGGTAATGGAGATGTGTTACGGGATATTAGTTCAGGAGAAGAGAGTCACTCAAAGGGAGCTATACTATAAGCTGTTGTCCAGCTCCTCAGAGTATTTCAGTTGCGCTGCTTCGGTGCAACCGGTACAGTCTTGGAATCATGGTTTCTTACAGAGGTCTTATTGCTGGTCGTCTTCTGTTACAGGTACTTTTCATTTTTATTCCAAAAAGCGGTAATTCAATTTGCTGGAACAGTCTATGAACTTTTTATGGTGATTGGTACCATTGGTCAAGTTTATCTGTTTAATATGTTGTCTATTGGTAAAACTAATGGTGCACTAAAGAAACTAAATAAAGCTAGCCTTTTCTTTTCTCCATTTATCCTCTTCCTTTACATAATATGAGGACTGTTTTTGCCACACAAAAAAAATATGGTAGGAGCCAAATCAAGAGATAGTGGACTGCACCACATGTTGGTCTTCTGGGAATGCAATTTCTGGTGACCTGAATTTGCTGGAGAACATGGTCATTGAGACAGATGCAAGATACATTATAGTCATAGAAAAGGTAATTTTCCAGTCAAATTTAGGATTATTTTTGGTGCTCATACAATTTTTAGGTTTTCCTCCAATTTATTATGATTTCAATGTTTTAATCCCGGTCTTCCTCTGTATTTATTTAGTGTCATTTATAGCTATCATTTATCTGCATTAAATATTGGTGGCCGTTTCTTTCCTTCATTTTTTTCCCCACAAATGGATTCATTCATTTATCAATTCAGTATTGGTTGTTGTCTCTTTCTTGTATTTAATTTTTCTCCTTCAATTTCTGCAGGTCGGTTCTTTTGCTGCATTACATATACAGAAATTTCCTGTCATTTGGAGAGTAGTTGTATTCCCCTCGCTGTAGATGATATCAAGCATAGGCAAATTCGCAAAGGGGTTTTTGCCTCTCAAACTCTCGATTCCATGGGTTTAAATGACTCTGCATTACTTATCCTGACTGAGTTTTTCCTAGGAACATGGACAACGTAAAGGACATGATCTTCTTGCATGTGTTCGAGTTGTTGGAAGGTACTTTTTCACATCTATTCCATCGATCATCTCTGTTTGCAGTTCCATTGTACCACAAATTTTAATGAGCTTAAACTTAACTTAGATTGCACCCTTCTCTTTGGCATCTAATGTTCATGTGTGATATGTGCTTTTGCTTAGTTATCTTGCGAATCACCTTTTGCATGCCAAGACAAAGTCAGCGAACTGCTGGGAGATATGCTTTTAATTGAAGGGGATGAAGAACCAAGGTTTTTTTGTCCAAAATGTATTCATATTTTAAAAATTCTATTATGTCCTCTAATTACACCTTTGATTGTCACTTATCCCTAAAATTTGGCCATGACAGCCCTTTTTCTGTCGGTTTCTTGCTTTCAATGCTTTGTCAAACCACAATGAAAATTGAAGGATCTAAACTCTTGGCATCATCTGGGGGCTTGATACGCTACACTTTTTATGGCGTAACTAGGGGTTATTACATTAGTTTAGGAGTGTTATCACAAGTATTTGGAGCTATTATTATATTCTGAGTTGTTTATGAAGAAGTGAAGAAACGAAGACCAGAACCGAAGAAGAAGAGGATAAAAGATTCAAGACATGAAGACGAAGGCATTCTGCGGAGCAGCGGCGATCGCCACCATCACTATGGCGATCGCCACCATCACTATGGCGATCGCCACCATCACTATGGCGATCGCCATTCTACAACAGGAGCATTCAGGAGTTCGAGAGAGCATGGCGATCGCCATGACTCTATGGCGATCGCCATGGGGCAACAGAGACACGGCAGAGATTTAAATGAATATGGCGATCGCCAGACATCTATGGCGATCGCCACAACAAGGCCGAAGATATTCCGGACTTTCCTTATTTTGTTTTGTTTTTTTATTTCTTTTTTTATTTTCTTATTTTCCTTATTTTCGTTGAGGATCTTTCTTTTACCATTTATGTTGGGGTTAGTTCTCTATTTAAGGACCCTAGTTATCATCTTTTCTATCATCTTTTCCATCAGACAATTTAGTTCTGCAACCATGAGCAGGAACTAATCTCCATTGTTTTACTTAGCGGTTGAAACCTTCAGTTATTAAGTTGTGAGATTTCTAAACTCTTGTTCTTTTCCTATGGGTTTGTATTAATTCTCTTGTTCTTCATCTATTGATTTCTATTAGTTTTGCTAGCTTGATCACCTAGTTTGATTGATAGTTTTCTATTGCTAGACTAGGAATATACAGTGGAATTCCTTGTCATTGTAGCACTCATATCTGCATGATCTGGTAGTTGATTGCTTTTATGAAAGATAATTGATTGCATGTTAATACTTGACGGTTGTAAGTTATTGCATGCATCCTTATGATTCCTGTGCCCTTTGCTGCTATTTCATCTAATCTTGAGAGGTTTCCCTGATTGTTGAATAGTAAGTATTATCAGGACCGGTTGGCCTGCTGATATATTAAAGATTGGAATAGGAACATTCCCTAGGATTGAATAGAACTTGAGATAAATCTATGATCAACTTGATTGACTGTTGTGTGGATACTTGCTAGGTGAAACCCCTTTTCATCATATTCTCACCCAAACTTCTTCTGCTTGTTACTGGTTACTTTTGTGTTCCATACAATCAAACCCCCCCTGGTTACTTGTTCGTTAGTTGGTATTTCGCTTGACTGCATAGTGATTGGTGTTTTGATTCCCTTGGGTTCGACCTCTACTTGCTTGCTATACTTTAGTTAGTGTTTAGAGTTTTCTTTGATTTGGCACTACGACTTAAGCCTCATCAGGGCTATAAAGTTGTTAGTAGTCCTTGATTGTTCATACCTGAAACAAATCACCCTCATTAGTTACTAAATCAACCTCCAAATTCAATGGGTCACAATGCTCAGGATGATCCAACTCTAAAACAGGTTTGCAATTAGCACATAAATATTTCATTAGTTACTAAAAGTTTCCTAGAAATCAAGTTAAATTCATTGTTGTTTCATAATTTGCAAGAAGGAGGAATTTATTCGGTCCAAGGCGAATTCGACTTAGATGGATACAATAATATAAAGAGTTGATTCCATTGCACTTCTTTGTTAATCCTCACTTATGATTTATGTTTATTCTGGCATGAAGTGATAAAACAAAACAAAAAAAAAGCTTGAGCTTCTGATTTCTTCATAATGTGCAGGGAGGGGTTGGTCTGAACAATCAACAAGTCTGTTTCAATCGTTCATGGTCAGTTATATCACCATTCTTGCTTTTTTTATTCAAGTTTGCTCTGCTGGACTAAACATCATTTTCTTTTACTGAGTTTGATATATTGTGTGCTTCATGTTTTTTGTTTTTGCAGTTATTGGTTAGGTTTTGAAACGCATCGCTCTCTCTGTTGCGAAGTCTCTCTTAGAGGGTGATGTAAGCTCCCCTTCAAACCTAGCTCTTAATTCTTTTCTCTACTGTTTGTCTTTTGGTTAATTTGCCAAATTTGTCAAAGACATGTTTTTATTGAACATTTGACAGCACTGGTTTTGGTGAATAGTGTTAAATCTGAATTTAAGAGACATGAAGCATTGATTGGAAAAAACATGTATTTAATCTCACTTTTATGACTTCAACTGACCTAACATTAGCAATATAGATAATTTTTAAAGGCATTTTATGATCTCCATAATTTAAGCAGAGTTGGGGCTTATATAAACAAGAATCATGAGCAAGAGCATAGAAGCCATTTTGTATGCCTTTTGTCAGTTTTATTTTATAAATGGCTAATATGTGAGCCTGGTTTTGATATATGAAATCATTTTTCAATTTTAATTTGTACATTTCGAGTGATGAGCTTGTAATTTATTTCTGCTGCGCAGCTGGTGAGAAATCGCCACTTCTTCAGAATTGTTCATACAAAAGCTACCTGAAATGGCTTTAGTTGGATTAGAACAGCTCTCTGATGATCTTAGATATATGAAACCCGCGATAGAAGAAGCAAAAAATGCTTTGCAAAGATTGGAAGTACCGGTTGGCTGTGTGCTTATTGAAGATGGCAAAGTGATTGCTTCCAAAAGCAATCGTACTACTGAGACTAGAAATGCTACAAGACTCGCAGAAATGGAGGCCATAGACGCTCTTTTACTGCAATGGCAAAAAGAAGGGATATCACAATAAAAAGTTGCCCATAAATTTTCCAGTTGTGTGCTCTACGTTACGTGTGAGCCGTGTATAATGTGTGCTGGAGCATTGTCGTTTCTCGGTTTGAAGGAAGTATATTATGGTTGTTCAAATGAGAAGTTTGGTGGGTGTGGCTCAGTTCTTTCAATAGATTCTAGCAACTTCAAATGCGAAGGAGGAATACAGGCAGATAAAGCGGTATCGCTGTTGAGTTTTTTATGATCAAGGAAATCCAAATGCTCTGAAGCCTCATCGTCCACTACAACAAATTCAATGAGATGTATGAATGATGATTTCATTACAGTTTCAGGAACTTTGGTATGACATGAGGATTGAGTTCAAGATCAATGTTTGGTATGGAATTTGACAGGGGCAAAATGATTTTTTGGCAAAATGACCTTCTATTATACTCGTAGCAAACTGTTGTTTTCCCTAATTTCCAGGGTTCATGTCAGCAAAATTCCCTCACTTATTAATCATCAAAAGTTTTTCCAAATATCTCCACTCGAATAACATCTTTTCTCCTATTCGGTCTTATTTTATTACTGACATTTTAAATAGAGCGATAAGCCCATAAACAAAACGTTATACAAATGTTGTGCCTGGAATTATGTAGTTTACCCTTAATTCACTTTTATTTCAGAGCGCTAACTCTATCTTCTTCCCTCAGATTCACACTGAATTAATTGGCGCACAAGATATGGAAATCGTCTCCCGATCGACGCGTCTGATGTTTGCTTGATCCGGATGTGGGTGTTTGATAGATCGGTTTCAGCTGCAGATTTCAATTGAATGAGCTCTTCCCTCAGTCGCATCTCAACCAAGGTTCCTCAATTTCCCTTTCGCAATTATACTTTATGTCAATTGTTTCCGACACAGGCTCTGGATTGCTTTAAACAGTGTGAAATTTAGAACAATTAAAGGGATAAAATATTGATTTTCTGTTTGTAATTTCAGTATTTTGAGCAGGCTGGGATGAGTATTGTTGTGATTATTTTGAATGAGCTTGTATATTTATGTGTGGGTTAGGAGATGGAACACTAAAACTACAAGGGTTAGAAGTTTTAAATGAGGGAGAGCATACAAGACATTGCAAGTGTGGAACGTTAAATTTGAGAATTCTGATTTTCACCTTCTACCATGCTAGATACAAGTATTCCTGCCAAACTTTCTGAATTCAAGACGTCTCGAAAATAAGAGCAAGACCTCAGCAAGCTGGATGTGTCACACCGTTGTCCCCTAAGATTATTTCTCAACAACTAATATAGGTAAGTTTCATACGCATTGTCTTGTATGCTCTGATCCTTGTGCAAAGATAGATGAAAAATTAGATGTTGTACTCTTTTCTAGCTGATAAACAGATAATTTTTCTTAATTGTTGAGTCAACATTATAGATACTCACATATCAGATAGGACACCGATGATAATGTTTTGGGACATAATTTGACTAGCACCTGAATTACTTGAGCATAGGGTGTGTTACAGTGTTATTGTTACTTATGTTTGCAATGTTTATTTATGTCGCAAAACATAATTAATCTGCTATGTCAGGTACATAGTTTTCCTGCTGAATAAATGTTTGCAAATTTATGACTCAAGCGTATTGCCTAACTTGCTGATTATCTTTTTTACGAGAGGTGTTCAATTTCCGTTTTTCGTGACCGGGTCATTATAAAGGTTAGAATATGTATTAGGAATTTAGGTTGGAGTCTCATTTGACTAAGTTATAGGCTAAAGAGTGAAAGATAAATTAAAACAGTTGGTAGTTGGTGCCTTGTTAGCTTAGGGATGCTCATGAGGAGAGCAAGACGCTTCACAACACCAAGGCTTTGGAGGATCTCCGTTCTAAGATGGATCGTGATGTTTCTCTCACACTCAAGAAGGCAAAGCTCTTCAAGGTAGTACTTTCTTCTCCTTCCTCGGCTTATTTATGCACATCTAACAAGTTGAATGTTTGATTGCATACTTTAGAGAGTTTCCAGATATTCATTTGAGTTGCGACTGTTGGAGTTAACTCTAATTTGGTGGATTACTTAATTAGGTTGACTATGTCAAAATTAACCTCAATTTTTTGGTAAATTAGCCATCTTTATATTAATTGTTCATTGAGTTGAGTTGAGACTTGAGACTGTCATAATAAGTTATAATTTTAGAGGATTAACCTTCTTGATGAATCTCCTATTATATGTTCAGGAATCTCTTGGATATGGAACAATTGAAAAGGCTTAGGTATATTTTTCGAATTTTAAAACTTATGCTAAACCAATAATGTCAACATGTTGGACAGGGAAAGTGCTTCCAACAGAAACGTGCCAGGTTTTGACCCAGGAACATTAGTTGACCGGGCAAGGACGTTAGTGGTGAACGGAATGAGGAAGAAGCTCAAAGAGAAGATGGACGAATTTCAGGAACGGAGGGAGAAGATAAATGCTAAATAGAAGGAGACAGCTCGGAGAAGATATTTCACTATAAAAGGTGAGAATCCTAATGAGGAGATTATTGATTTGCTGATTAGCACCGAAGAGAGTGGAACTTTCTGGCAAAATGCTTAATCTGGCAAAATCCTGAAGTGTTTGTTGGAATTTTTTTCTTTTCAGCCTAGACTGAGTTGAAAACATTTTAATGAGTTTCTTCCATTGGAATCTTGAATTTTAAATAATAACATAGTTGTTTATATAAATGCAGAAAGATAGAGTATCGTAATGATGATTGACTTTTCACATTAATGGGTTTTAAACTATACAACACTACTGTGTTACTGAATTAATAGTAAAAGGTACTATTGAGTTTCATGATGGTGTTTGTTGCGCATTCAAATAATTAAAAACAGTAGAAAATGGTTACATAATTGAGTTGTGTCTGATTTATGAGGTTTCACGAAGTGGGAGTTACCGTTGACTGTTTATGAGAAATTAGTTTTGGGTTTTAGGTGACCGTTTACCCAAGTGGAAGGAGGCTGACACATTGGCAAACTACCAGTTTCGGTGATTTGAGAAAGTATCTGTCCAGATTCTTTGATACAAAATTTGGGTGAGGAGTGAGGACTGAACTTAAACGATTTACTAAATAAACATGTAAATTTGATAACAACCCACTATTGTTTTGCTTCGTGATTTATGAGAGTGGTTGTTGCGTGACCTACAATTATGTGACCGATGATTCAATTGATCTGTTGCTCGGAGCGAAGAATTGAGAAAACGAGGATGAAGAATGTAGCAATTGATGCTAAGATTTGGAGAACCAAGGTCGTCGGGTTTACAGGAATTGGCTCGAGCGACTTTGATCATCTGCTTGGTCTTGAGAGACATTTACTGCTACAAGCTCTATGATGTCGTGTTATTGGGATTTGGACACCCAATTTTAAATTTGAGTCAACATTTCATTTCATGACTTACCGACTGGCTAAGCCAGGTACAATCGCTCAACTTAGGGTTTATTTTTTGAATGTCTGATCTTTACTCAGTTAAACTAGGTTATGACATACCCTTCAAATTCATTTTTCAGACCCCAGTTGTGAATATTTCTTCGAAGACTAAAACATTGAGTTCATGAACTTGAGAAATGGTATAGTGATCTGGACGAAGACCCGATTTGAGAAAAGCGTTGAAGGAATTGATATAATTAGGATATTTTCAATGTAAATTGATTACTTATTTGAAATTGTACTTTCTAAATTTGACCGTGTGGATATTTTGCATTGAGTTAGTTTCTACTTTAAGATGTTTGGGAAGAAAAAATTACTTCCTTGGGATAGGGTACTTTGCAGTTGGTTGTGCATGTATTTTCACCTCGATGATCTATATCTTTTTGTATATACAACTTAGACTTCTTCATACTAAAAGTAAAGTCGGATATAGTGTAATTGTTATTGGCTGCATTTTTCTTGTTGTTTTACAAGTTCTTGACTTTTTGATGCTTTTATTACTTACTCCATATTATTAATATCATATTCCTTTTTTATGCAGAATTTTTGAGGTCTTTGTTTTGTTCAGAGAGAAGGTGTTTTGATTCGGAGGTTGAATTTAAAGGTTTCCAAGTTAATCAGTGTCGCTCAAAACTTGCCTGATTTGGCGAGAGATTTGTCTGACGGAGTATAGTAGTATATAGACCAATTGACATCTATCTTGAGATATGTCACTTCTAAACTTAATGAATTAATATGTTCCTCTTATTTTAATTTTCAGTGGTACCTTGATAGTGTTAAATTAAAATCTAATTTCAATATGTTTAGAGATTCAGCTCTCTGATTGCAAATCCCCTTCACGATTAACTGTCAATATTTCCCCTCTGTTTTCTATGTTCCGCTAATGAATAAGGCGATCTCGACCTGTTCCCGGTAAATCAACGGAAATGAGGATTGAAACCAATGACAGGTGTCCGACATCAACAAGATCTTAAACATATTGCATGAAAGAATGAGACATTATAATTTAGAGTAATCTCCTCAATGATCCGTATTTGGTATATATAGTTGCTACCTACCATGGTTGCATGTCCCACTTCTATATGTCCCTTTGAAATGCTATAATCTAATATAACTTCCTCTTACGACAAGCAAAGCAAAAGAGTCAGCTAGAAGATTTGATCGAGGTGGATGAACCAGATGGTATTTCTACTCTTTGCTTATCAGCTGGATGATTTGAGCGAGGTGGATGAACCAGATGGTATTTCTACTCTTTTCTTATTAGCTGGATGATTTGATCGAGGTGGATGAACCAGATGATATTTCTACTCTTTGATTAATAGTTGAATCCTCATCTATGTGGATAGAGTATCGATTAATTAAAATTTGGAATGTAGAAAGGACAAGTTTCTCTTCACCAATGTTACATTAAGAATACTTTATTTCAGCTCTGTGAGACATGCAAGTAACACATTAGATCTTATCTTGCCTTTCTTCTCTCAAAATTAGTATGCCATTGTTAAATAGAACCACAAATATTATCGATGTCTTAGGTTTTAAACACAAAAACGTTTATATAAATGAGAATGACATTGGAAGAGGAGCTTGACAAGATGACCCATATTGATCGGGAGTTTTCCAATGTTGATATAATGAAGACGTTTTTAATAGTACTTTAATATTTAGACCTATAACTCGATTATTTCTGTTTACAGTAAGTTTCTTTATGCAACCATCGTCTGATTATCATTATTACGTTGTTAGGTCTAAGTTGTTTCCAACATTTTGTTTTTGTCATGGATATTCTCTGGTCATTTTCAAAGTGCTTATTAAAACTAATTTTTAAACAATGTAAAAGACTGGGGCTCCACCCAAGAGTAAACTACCCATCAAAAAGTGAGATCTTATATAACACAACAATCTTTTGAATTTATGATGAACTCTAACCGAGAGTATAAACAACATTGTGTATATATATAAAATAAATGTCGAAAACTACCTAAGCTTCACGTCAGATTTGTATTTTGTTACACATTGACCGTCAAGATAAAATAATAAAATCATTATCTTAAAACTATTTCAACAAACAAAACAAATCAAAGAAACCAAGCAAAAAGGGAAAAACCACAAGCAAAATACCATTCTTAAACCACAATTTCCCCGCGCGTAGTGCGGGGCCCGGTTCTAGTATATATATATATATATTGTTGGTTTTGATGAAGTAATGTCAAATTGTACCTAATAAATGCTAATATTTTAAATTTTTATTCTAATTATCTATTCTCTTAAATGTCAATTTCATCACTAACTATTTAATTAAGAACACATCGTCTTCGTCTCCTTCCTCTACCACAACCTCTAAACTCATTCTCATATAATCTTGTTCGCCAATCCATTCGTTTTATCGTGACGCCCCCTCCTTCTTTGGTTAAAAACTAATATGGATTAATTAGATATTTTAATCTATCTATATATTATATATCTATAATGATGCAGCTAAGAGCAATTGCAACTGCTGAGGTGACGTCAAGATAACTACGAGAAGGAATAACGACCACTTAATTTTTCATGGGGATATACTTTTCTAATAGGACAATTTTGAAATGCTAAAAGAATTGGTAAACTGAACTATTTTGTATTTTAACGCATTAGGTGAAAGAGGAACGAGCTTAACATCAAAAAGTTGTGTTTGCCTCACTTCAACATTTTTAATATCCTCTATTTACGGAGGCTAAAATTACTTCTTTTTATCAACTGAAAGAAGTCATCATGTCCTCTGTCGATATGTTGATTGAATTGATTCACGTTGTTTATAAATTTTACTTTGTTGGGGTTACATTTCTTTAATTGAAGAGATTGTGAATATGATTAGTCCGATCAAACTGTGTGACGCCTATTAAACAACGTTAAAGTGTTAAACCATATAGAAAAAACTGTAATTGACCCGCACTACGCGCGGGGGTTCGGTTCTAGTATTTTAGGAATTAAGAATGTTTCATTCCCTAAGCACATACTCCGTCTTCATTAATTATAAATCATTTTAACCAATTAATACATCGTTTGGATGTGTGATATATCATCAGAATTGAGAAGCGATTAAGAGGTTCTATCCGGACCGTTGTAGACTCGTTTTGAAAATAATTTTCACAATATAATAGACACTTTTCCTAGCTTTGAAAAATGTATAAGGTAAATATTTTGAAAAAAAATAAAAATACAAAACACATTGTGTTAAACAACGTCTTTTATTTATTTAAAAAAAATCAAAAGACATAGTCTCTCCGTCCCTCTTTTTCCTTTCTCTTTCCTTTTAAGTTGTCCTCTTATTTTCTTCCTCTTATCAAAACTTTATACTTTCGATCATAAATATTTACCACATTACCCTCATAAAAAAATTTCAATTACTACAAAACCCACAACAATCCAAATTATCTTTTAACTTTTATCTCTCTCTCATCATTATTATACCCACATCTTAATCCTTTAATTTCTCTCTCTTCTTATTTTCTCATCCCAATACACTCTCTTTCCTCTTTTTCTTCTCTTCTCTCCTCTTCTTTCTCATTTTCTTAATCTTTGTGCATTTTGTGGAAGAGGAAGAAAATATGAGGACCGATGGAGTAATAGACTGTATAGGTCAGCGTATTATACCCAGGTAAATCCTAAGGAAAACCCTATCAAATCAACCGGAGTAGATTGATTTCCATATAAATCCAAACAAATACTGCCTCCGTCCCTTAATATAAGGCCCATTTGTTTTTTCGACACCATTCACAAACTGAGAGAATCTTCTCGTTTTCTTCCAATATATAAAACTAAATATAGGCATGTGAGATCTCGTTTGATTCGTCCCTAATTACCAACGCAAACAGAGTTCTTTTTCTAATGGGAGCTAAAGTTCCAAAACTTGAGTTTCTAAATCCCTAGCCTCCTCAAATGAATCAATAATTGTACTTGTGTTTCATAACATTGTTCGGCGTCGCTGCAGCAACCCTACTTTTAATGTGGATCATAAGTAGCCCTAAAGACCCTTCCTTTTTCGTCAATGAAGTCTCCATCTCCGGCTACAGCCTCACCGCCGATAACCATCTCTCCTCCACCTTCAACCTCCACATCACCTCCTTCAACCCTAACTCCCACTACTTCGTCTACTACGACGTCGTATTGGTCACCGTCTACAACAACGACACCTTCCTCGCCTATTCGGTTTTGCCTGAACCGTTAACTCATAACCCTAAGGCCCAACTCTCGCTCAAGTTGGGCCTCGTGGCCCAAAACGTGTCGTTGGACGATGGGCCTGGGCCGGCGAATGTGACTAGCGTGGAGAAACTGGAGGTGAGGGTGAGGGCGGTTACCCGGTTTGTGCACAAGGGATGGAAGAAGTTCAATCGTATGACAAAGGTTATTTGTGAGCCGATTGGGTGAGGTTTGTTTCTTCTACGGAGGCCAGTGGGTCCAACCAGACTCGATGTCATGTCCAGGTTTACTTATCAGTCTTATACTCTTATCATCTTATTACACACCAACGTATATTGGTTTCCAACGTTTCCAACGCACAAGCAAAACAAAAAAATGTTACGTGAAGCAAAATACGAAATACATGAACCGAATTGAAAAATACGTAAATTGTACACGTTGGAAACCCACGTACGTTGGGTTTCAACGTACATGTATAATTTGAAAAAAGTAGCCGTTGAAAAATAATTGGAAAAAAAAATAAAAAATAATAATCTCGTACGTTGATAATCCACGTACGTTGGAAACCAACTACGGGATTAATTTTTTTTTTATAACCTACAAAACGTTTTTAAAAAAAATAATAATAATTACTTTTAGTATATTATACCAATAATAGGTTATATATCATATCTGTCTCTTTGCTTTAGTGGTAAAGTGCACAGCTTGTGTGTGTGAGGTCTTGAGTTCAAATCTCAACACTAACACCACACTATTTTATTTTATTTTTGGGGAAAAATGATGGAAAAAGGAGAGGAGAACTTGAGACCTTGGTATAATGGAAGTGAAATCAGTACATTGTCTTATTGGTCTAAATGTAATATTAATACTACAAGATAACAAGAGAACTTACTTTCACCTCACCCTTTTATTAGAAAAACAATTTTTTAAAATATTTAACATTTCATAATTATTTGTAATATTTTTTTCGTTTAAAAATAATAATAATATTCATAAAATATTTAATAAATAAATAAAATAGTTTAAAATAATTATAACTAGTGTAGTGACCCGTGCCATGCACAAGAAATTACATATTAGTCGTATGAAAATTGTATATCCTTTTAATCGAGTTCGTCAAAACATTAAGATTAATTTTTTTCTTGTAAAGACTATTTATAAAAATATATTTTATTTCATGAAGGTTATGTACGTAGCTTGACTTAATTTTTGTTATCGAAAATAATCCTAATTTTATCATAAGAATATATATTAACCTTGAACATACTATTTATTCTCAATAAAATAGCTTGTATATTTGTTGTTGAAAGGAATGATAATTTGTTAAGATTTATTTGTTAATATAATTATCCAATCTATAAATAATTGAAATTAAAGATAAAAAGTAGTAATTGTGTAACAAACTAAGCATAAAATCACTCTAAGAGCTCTAAAAGGCTCAACTTTAATATATAGATTTTATCGTAAGAATATATATTAACCTTCAACATAATATTTATTCTCAATAAAATAGCTTTTATATTTGTTGTTGAAAGGAATGATAATTTTTTAAGATTTATTTGTTAAAATAATTATCCAATCTATTAATAATTGAAATTAAACATAAAAAGTAATAATTGTGTAACAAACTAAGCCTAAAATCACTCTAAGAGCTCTAAAAGGCTCAGCTTTAATATACAAGATAAATATAATAAAATTTTAATTTTAATATATTATTTTACTTGTTTTTAGTAAAACTTATATATTTTTTACGATAAAAAATAATGATAATTAATATTATTCCAAATATAATCTCTCCATATTTTTTTTATTTTTTTTGAAATAATATATATTGATAATAAAACCAAAAAATATAAAGAGAATATATTGTATATTCAAACCAAAAAATATATTATTTAATCCTAGTTTACTTATCAATTGTCATACATTGTATAAATTTTGTAAAAACAATTGAACTTGTTTTCACCTCATCATTTTATTATAAAAACGGTTTTACTAATATTTAATATTTCATAATTATTTTACAAAACGAGTAATGGTGTGAAAATCGAGTAAATCCGACTTAAAACGAATAATGGCGCGAAAATCGAGAAAAAACGGACTTAGAATGACAAATGGCGCGAAAATCGAGAAAAACCGGATTAAAACGAGAAACGGCTCGAAAATCGAGTAAAAGGGACTTAAAACAAAAATGACAAGAAAAGGGTATTTAGCAAAAAAAACAGAGAGACGATGGAAGGGGTATTTAGCCAAAAAAACTTGATAAGGGAAGAGGTATTTAGCAAAAAAAACTTGAAAAATGATGTGATAAATGGATTGTTTGGCCCAAATCGTTTAAACGCCTTAAAACGATAAAAATCAAAATTTCAAAATTGTAACATGATAGAAAATAAAGCCTATAGTCGTTTTCATTTGTCGGAATCGAAAAAAAATCATCGAAAACGTCAACGGGCCTAATAAGGCCGAATGGAAATTTAATGAGGCCCATTATCAAAAAACGACATAAAACGGCTTAATAAGACCTTAAACCGCAAAAAACTTGAAATGTAAAAGTTGTATTTGAGCATTACCAATATGACGGTTTCATTTTTATAAGAAATTAACAAAATGAACTCTTCGAAATATCTAAACAAGCACTTTCACCTAGTAACGAGTTAATCTCACACTACAAGAGAATGTCAATATACCCACACCATGATACTCCACACTTTATGTTGTTGAATGAATTTTCCACACTTTAAATGGTCGATTTTAACAATTGACACTTTAAAGTGTTAAACAAGTGTGGGTAAATGCATCCTTATAATTTCAACACTTTAAATAGTGGGTGACTTATATACCCACACTTGAAATTGTTAATAATTAATACACTCAAATAAGTTAATATAAAGTTAATTTGAGGTCATGAGGTAGCACTCTCCCACGTTCTCTAACTGCCATCTAACTCCTTCCTAGCTATTTCTTCAACTCCGCACCTTCATTTCTTGCCCTACGTCCATCTCCCCCATCTACAAAAATGCTAAGCAGTTCACCTGCCAATCTTCAGAACATGAAAAGGGGCCCCTTGCCATCACTCATCAGCCGATAAAGATTGAAGAGAAAGCCCACACCAAGCAGTTCACCTTCCTATTTCTTCAAATCCTCTCCTCGGCCGCTAAGCTTGAAGAAGGAGGCCATCAGTCCGACAATGGATCGAGGACAATTCAAGAATTAAGATCGAGAGACCGATTGGCTAAGCGGAGATATCACTAGGTGAGGAAGGCCCGATGAGAACCGAATCAAAGCCGGTTTGAAGGAGGTTAGGATAAAATTTATATAAAACTTTCATTAAATGTTATGAAACACTCAAATAATCCAAAATAACGACATTTCACATCTTTGTATTGTCGTTATTGCTTGTTTAATCATATATGTATGAGTATTTCATTAAAACTTTCATTAAATATCGAGTAATCAAGCAATAAGGACAATACGAAGATGTGAAATGTCGTTATTTTAGATTATTTGAGTGTTTCATAACATTTAATGAAAGTTTTATATAAACTTTATTTGAGTAACGAAGTGATATCACACACATATGAGTAAAACTATACGACTTTATATACTTGAGATTAACTCGTTACTAAGTGAAAGTGCTTGTTTAGATATTTCGAAGTGTTCATTTTGTTATTTTCTTATAAAAACGAAAGCGTCATACTGATACTGCTCAAATACTACTTTTACATTTCAAGTTTTTTGCGATTTAAGGTCTTATTAAGCCGTTTTATGTCATTTTTTTTATAATGGGCCTCATTAATTTTCCATTCGGTTTTATTAGGCCCGTTGACATTTTCGATGATTTTTTTTCGATTCCGACAAATGAAAACGACTATGGGCTTTATTTTCTATCATGTTACAATTTTGAAATTTTGATTTTTATCGTTTTAAGGCGTTTAAACGATTTGGGCCCAAATTATCCACTTAGTACATCCACTATCCACTATCCACTATCCACATTCACTATCCACTATCCACTATCCAAACCCTATACCCTATACCCTATCCTCATTTTCGCGCCATTAGTCGGTTTTACTCGGTTTTCGTGCGATTAGTCGTTCTAAGTCGATTTTACTCGATTTTCGCGTCATTGGTCGTTCTAAGTCGATTTTCCTCGGTTTTCGTGTCATTGGTCGTTCTAAGTCGGTTTTCGCGCCATTGGTCGTTCTAAGTCGTTTTTACTTGGTTTTCGCGCCATTAGTCGTTCTAAGTCGGTTTTACTCGGTTTTCGCGCCATTGGTCTTTCTAAGTCGGTTTTCGCGCCATTAGTCGTTCTAAGTCGGTTTTACTCGGTTTTCGTGCCATTAGTCGTTCTAAGTCGGTTTTACTCGGTTTTCATGCCATTAGTCGTTTTTACTCGATTTTCGCTCCATTGGTCGTTCTAAGTCATTTTTACTCGGTTTTCGCGCCATTACAAGCCTTTACCCCTAATTTCCCATCGTGTTCTTGAGTGTTAAGATTGTTACCGTCTAGTTTGATCATTGCCCTACAATTGCTTCTTTATCATCTCGTTGATTATCTAGCTACAAACAGTTAGAAGTTGTGATTGTAAGTTAGCCACATGGTCAAATATCTCTAATACGCATTGAAACCAAGTTTCATTCTATTATGACATCATTTGGATGTCGTTTTTCCAAATTGGGCCTTAGGACCATTTAAGGCCTTTTAACGTTTACGCAAGTTTCAAGCCTCGTTCAGTGTCAGCAAGACCTTATTGTGACTTTATATACCTCTAATATTCATTGTAACCAAGTTTCAATCTATTATAACATCGTTTAGTCGTTGTTTTGCCAAAATCAAGATAAAACTACAAAATTTATATGATAATTGATAAGTAAACAAATATTAAATAATATATTTTTTTGGTTTGATTATACTCTATATTCTCTTTATATTTTTTGATTTTATTATCAATATATATCATTTCAAAAAAAAAATTAAAAAATAGTACAAAAAATTATGAAATGTTAAATATTTTAAAAAATTGTTTTTCTAATAAAAGGGTGAGGTAAAAGTAAGTTCCCTTGTTATCTTGTAGTATTAATATTACATATAGACCAATAAGACACAGTAGTGTAGTGGTTTCACTTCCATTATACCTCCATGAGGTCTCAAGTTCGACTCTCCCACTCTCTCCTTTTTCCATCATTTTTCCCCAAAAATAAAATAAAATAGTGTGGTGTTAGTGTTGAGATTTGAACTCACACCTTACGTACACAAGTTGTGCACTTTACCACTAGAGCAAAGAGATAGATGTGATATATAACCTATTATTTGTATAATATACTAAATGTAATTATTATTTTTTTTTAAAAAAAACGTTTTGTACGTTGAAAAAAAAAATTAATCCCGTACGTTGGAAACCAACGTACGTGGATTATCAACGTACGAGATTTTTTATTTTATTTTTATTTTTATTTTTATTCCAATTATTTTTCAACGACTATTTTTTTCAAATTATACCTATACGTTGGGTTTCAACGTACATGTGTATTTCATATTTTTTTTAAATTATATACGCATACCCCGAGGATAATACGTATACAAAATATTTTGCCTATACGTTGGATTTTGTTGGAGCTCAGAAAATGCAGCTCGCGACACAACACCTCGCGAGTCTGGCCAGCCAACTCGTATACAACACTTCACCTTGTCTTCTCCCCGTCGTTCACCCTAGTTCTTGACACCTACTATTCCAACGCAACCAAACCAGGAGAGGGTATCTCCGGATTTGATTCTCCGACGTTCAAATCAGCAAACGTGTAAATATGCAACTAAGAGCTACATAATTTTCCACAAGAGCTAGAGTGGATAGAAAGAAGTAAAGTAATGATAAAGGGAACTTAAAATGCTACTTAAAACGTTTCAAGTTCTTCATTACCAACAAACCGAACGGCCCTAGAAATCACCCATCGCAGCATTAAAAGTTTAATAGCAACACCGGGAGTTACAAACTAAGTGTTGTTCGTCCTAACGCCTCGAGGAGAAGGTGGTTTAGGAAGATTGAGGTTTTGGCTCATTCCTGTGTTTTCCTTACTCGGGAGAGGAAGACGAAGCGTTTTTCTTTCAGTAGTGATCTCTCCTTCTCTATTCACCGAGTTGCGTTCTTATACTCTTGTCAGGGGCCCACGCGAGTCAATTACCAGTTTGCCCCTTGATACTTAATCTCGTCGAATCCTCCTTCTGGGCTTCGTCTGCTTGTGGGCCGCTTTCGTTCTTCTGGGCTGACTTCATGGACCGATCCGGATCGCGTTCAACGGGCCTGACCTGATTCCTTTTGGGCTTCGCGAGCCCATCGAGAACCGGCTCCAACATCCAGCTCCCCAAGCTTTTATGCTGAATAGCTTAAGGCTTGGGTTTGTCTTCTTGAAGTCGCGTTCTCGATATGAGAGTGGCTCCCTGACTTAGTATGATTGCATCGCGTATGATGGTCGCGTGTATTTCGATTAAACTTCTCGGGGCGACGTTTTGAATTCAAAAACTTTTATGAATTCCCGCGCTGGGCGCATGTTGCCCACGTGCCGTCTTCTCATTGCACCTTCTTTTTCCCGGTTCTTCCTTATAAATACCCACCTTCGTCTTCCTTTTTTTTCATTTTGCCGCAATTCTTCGTCGTTTTCTTCAAACTGCAAGTTCATCCTCTTCGCCGGTGCTCTCTCCTTCTCTACCTTCGTCTTCGCCTCCGCTCCCACGCGACCTTGGGGGGTTTTTTAGCCCAGCCCTGTGAAGCGGAATCATGGCGGGTGAGCTCATTGGCGTAAACCCGTCCATGATTTCGCGACCAAGGAGAGTTTTTTAGCTCAACCATGGAAGCTGGACACGCGACCTGGGGGTTTTTTTTTAGCCCAGCCTAGTGAAGCGGAATCATGGCGGGTGAGCTCATTGGCGTAAACCCGTCCATGCTTTCGCGACGAAGGAGAGTTTTTTAGCTCAACCATGGAAGCTGGACACGCGACCTGGGGGGGTTTATTAGCCCAGCCCAGTGAAGCGGACTTGACGACTTTTGTCTCAATTGAAGCGCTACCTTTTTAGGTGGACGAGCATTGGTCGACCAGGCTGTGACCTATTTCTTGATAACCCAAACTCGCGTGATAACGAATTGCTGGTTCCACAACCTGTACTTATCATATCATAGTGATCGAATGTTTTAGTGTCTCAATGCGATAAGCATTGACCATTAATGAAAAAAAAAATTTGCTCTGCTAAACTTTGTTAAACGTACCTGGGTTGTGGGAGGATTAGGCATAGAAGCGACGAAGTCGCATCACGTTCCAAGAGTTTGCAATGTGATTCCCAGAGTGATCCTTGAGACGATATGCCCCGGGAGCGACTTCGCGATCTATAATGTAAGGTCCTTCCCAGTTGGGGTCGAGCTTTCCTCCTTCTGTTCTACGGAGCACTAGGTCTCCTCTGGCGAATCCCCTCAACTTTATGTGCTTGTTATAATACTTCGCGACGTTGGCTTTATGATTGGCCGCTCTGATAGTTGCTAAGTCGCGAATTTCTTCCCGCATCTGCAACTCTAGCTGCATTTTTTCGTCATTGTCGATCGGGCTATACTGAATCACGCGATCCGTGGGCACAATGAACTCGACTGGCACTGTGGCTTCTATTCCATAGGCAAGAGCAAAAAGTGTTTCCCCAGTTGCCTTTTTTACCGTGGTTCTGTTTGCCCAGAGTACTAGAGGTAAAACTTCGGCCCACTTTCCTTTGGAGCCTTCTAACCGCTTTTTCAGATCCATGACAATACTTTTGTTCACAGCTTCTACTTGGCCATTGCAATGCGGGTGAGCGATCGATGCGATTCTTAAGGCGATCCCTATGTCATTACACCACGTGAGTAACTGTGGCGAATTGAATTGTGGTCCTCTATCGGTTACGATCTCGTGAGGGAGGCCGTATCTGCAGATGATATTCTTCCATAGGAACTTTTTAACTGCCGGGACGGTAGTGCTCGCGAGAGCCTCGGCTTCGATCCATTTGGTGAAATAATCAACTGCTACAATGATGTATTCCAGTTGACCAAGCGCTTTTGGCTTGAAAGGTCCTAATAGATCTAGCCCCCACATCGCGAAGGGACAGGGGCTTGACATTATCTGTAGTTCTACACCTGGCAGATGAGAAGCCGGGGCAAAGTACTGACATGGCTTACAGTTCTGCGACTCGCGTTGTGCGTCTTGTTTCATGGTGGGCCAAAAGCTCCCTTGTCTTAATGCTTTATAGACCATAGGTCTCCAACCTGCGTGGGTCCCGCACAACCCCGCGTGTAGCTCTCTCATAAGCACGTCACTTTCTATCTTAGACAAACATCGGAGCTCGCGTGGTCCGTATCCCCTTTTGTAGAGTTCCCCACGACACATGTAGAAGCGCGCAACCATAGAGACAAGTTTTCTCATTTCTTTTGGATCCGAGGGTCCTGTTCCGTTTGCAAGATATTGAATTATAGGGGTGCGCCAATCACCGACTGGCTCGTCTATTTCCATCAGCTCCACCTGATTGCTTATGGCGCTCTCAGACTTTACTACCCAGAAGTATTGGCTCTTTCCACCCTTGGAAACGATAGTAGGATTTCCATCGGGACGTTCCATATTCGCGTACTGAGCCTGGGAACCTAGCTTCGCGAGTTCGTCAGCTCGCATATTTTCTTCCCTCGATATTGCTTCAATCTCAAAATGCCTGAACAACGAAATCAAAGTTGTAGCTCTCGCATGATATATGGGGAGATTGCCTGTTCGAGCTTCGTAGGTCCCATTGATCTGATTCACAACAATCTGAGAGTCGCTCAGACACTTCACCATGTGAATACCTGCGTGTATTGCAATTTCCAGTCCTGCGATGAGCGCTTCATACTCTGCTTCGTTATTAGTGGCTTTGAATCTTAGTGCAATCGCATGGTCGACTTTATCCCCGGCTGGGGATGTCAGGACGACCCCCGCCCCGCAACCGTCTACGTTTACTGCCCCGTCAACGTGCATAACCCATGTGGGGTGCTTTGGAGCTATTTCATCTATTTCTAACTCTCTGAAACTTGTTTCAACAATGAAATCAGCCAAAGCTTGCGCTTTGATTGCGGGTCGTGGTCTATAGACTACGTCAAATTCAGTCATCTCAATTACCCATTTAGCGAGCCTCCCAGAGGTTGTTGGCTTACTCATGAAAGATGGGAGTGGTAAATCTGTCAATACCTCGATGGGATGAGCGTGGAAATAAGGTCGGAGCTTACGAGCGGCTGTTATCAACGCGAGTACTGCTTTCTCAATGGGCGAATATCTGGTCTCGGCTGACAGAAGGGCTTTACTGATGAAATAGACGGGGACCTGTTGCTCTCTTACCAACATTGCGCTCACCGCACGCGTTTCTGCCGCGATGTACAGCTGCAAGCCTTCCGCAGGTACCGGTGACGCAAGTGTGGGGAGTTTAGCCAGATGTTCTTTGAGGCTCATAAATGCCCTTTCACACTCCTCAGTCCATTCGAAGCTTTTCGGTTTCCTCAATATGTCGAAGAAGGGGAGGTTTCGCTCCGCGAGCTTGGCACAAAACCTCCTGAGATAATTAACCTTCCCTACAAACCTTTGGACGTCATGAGTGGATCTCGGCGGTTGTAGATCTATTACAGCTTGGACCTTGTCTGGATTGACTTCGACACCGCGTGCACTGATCTGAAATCCCAGGAACTTGCCCTCGGTGACCCCAAAGACACATTTCTCGGGATTGAGGCTCATTCCGTACTTTCCTAGAGTTTCAAAAACTTCTGCCAGGTCGCGAGCGTGATCTGCCTGCTTCTTGCTCTTAACTACTATGTCATCAACATAGGCCTCCACGGTGTCACCCCTCTGCTCGCTAAAGATCATGTCCACCAGCCTCTGGAATGTAGCTCCCGCGTTTTTCAAGCCGAACGACATTACTTTATAGCAGAAGGTTCCCTTGTCTGTGATAAAAGCCGTGTGCCCCGAGTCGGCTGGATTCATCATGACTTGATTATACCCAGAGTACGCGTCCAAGAAACTCAGGGCTTCATGACCCGCGGTGGAATCTACCAACTGGTCGATAGAAGGTAATGGGTAGTTGTCTTTGGGACATGCCTTGTTGAGACCAGTGAAATCTACGCACATGCGCCATTTTCCTGTCCCTTTGGGATTTTTCTCTACCATTACTACGTTTGACAACCATGTCGGGTATTGCACGGGCTTAACAAACCCTGCTTTTATCAATTTCGCGAGTTCCACAGCAACGGCCGCGTTCTTTGGTCCTGCCTGCTTTCGCTTCTTCTGCCTACGCGGCTTGACCTCTGAACTAATGTTCAGGGAGTGGGTCATGACACTCGCGGGAATCCCTTTCAAATCCTTTGGTGTCCACGCGAAAACATCCCGGGAGCGGGCGAGCAAGGTCTCAATTTCTTGCACAACTTTCTGATCCAGTTTTCCCCCTACATAGAGCCTCTCCTCTATGTTGGGGAATGGGGTGATTGTCTGTTTCTCAAACCCATCAAAATGTGGTTTGTGCCCTTCTTCTTCTCCAGTATCTCGCGACCTCGGAGAGGCACGTACCTCCAACTCGGCCTCTTCAATCACGTGAGGCAACCCTGGAACAAATAACTGGTTGGCGAGCAAGGCCTTGGTGTTGCCCTTTTCGGATGATACGTAGCAGATACGGCTTTCCTCTTGGTTTCCTCTCGCGACTCCTATTCCGGTCGACGTTGGGAACTTAAGGCAAAAATGACAGATCGACACGACTGCTTCAAACTTACACAGAGTCTCGCATCCCAGTATCGCATTGTAGGAGGATGTTATTGGGATTACTACGAAATCTATTTTTTCTGATCTTCTTGACCCGGTCTCCCCACCCAGGATGAGATCCAGGGTGACGACGCCCAGGGCCCTCACTCTGTCACCCGCGAAACCCACCAGTGTGGTTTTAGTAGGCCTGAGTGTAGACTGATCAATCCCCATTTTCTCGAACGCGTCCCAGTATAGTATATCGACCGAGCTCCCTGTGTCCACGAGAATCCTTTTCACAAGTTTGGTTCCAATCTGAGCATGAATGACTAGTGGGTCAGCGGCTTCGACAGCCCAGGTATCTACCTCCTTGTCGCTGAAAACAAGCGTGTAAGGCTCAGACTGCGATCTCGCGATACTATAGATTGGCTTTCCCTGAGGCTTGGGCGCGTTGTTAATGAGCCTCTGCTCTCGTTTGCCTAAGGGAATGGGTTCATGGCGGCCTGCAATCGTACCTATATGGCCATCTAAGTGAGGGAAATTCTGTTGTGGGTGGTGATTAGGACCCTGATTCTGGTTATTTCTCGCGGGGGTTTGCTGCCTTATCTCGTTCTGTGTTCTACCTCCTCTACCTCTTTTTGTACTGCCGCGACCTCCGTCACCATTTCCTCTCTGAGCAGTTAGGATTGTCTGCTCTCTCGGGTGGTGAGATCGCGACCTACATTCCTCTGTAGGGTGAGTATCCACTCTGTGGTACTCACACCATGTGGTTGGCTCGTGGCGACCATGACCGCGATCCCCTCTCCTTTCAGCCTCGCGACGGCTATCATGCTCGGCTATAAAATTTTGCGAGTGGAACTGATTCTGATCATGGTTCTGGCCTCTGAACTGCTTTTGACCCTGATTCTGATCTTGAATTTGCAATCCGGGCACTCGCGTGTCAATCTGCTCCTTTCCCTGACTACCCTGATGGCGCTTGTTACCCCAGCTCTGGTTGTCTCTCTTTTGGCCCTGAGCAGGCTTATTCTGATTGTTTCCTTTCAACGCGGAACTTGAGTGCGCTTCCACGTTAATCTCTGTATACGCTCTTTCGAGCATGCCCTGGTAGTCCAAATCTTTCTTGCGGTATAGGTATTGCTTGAAGGAGTTTCCGTCTGTGAGACCATCTAGGAACGCGACTCGGGCGGTTTTATCATGAAAATCCTCGGCTTCTAAGATCTTTTCCGAGAACCTCCTGACATAACTCTCTAGCGATTCGTTTGGTCCCTGTTTGACATCCACTACTTCTTGCATAGTCACTTTTCTTTTCCTTGAGGATCCAAAGTGCAACAAGAAACTCCTCTCTAGGTCAGCGAAAAAATGGATGCTCCCTGACGGTTGGTTAAGCATCCAGGTCATGGCGGGACCCGCGAGAGTGCCTGGGAAACCTTTGCACATCGTGGCTTCGTCAGGACATCTTGCGAGCATAGCATACTTGTAGCGTGCTAGGTGTTCGCTAGGATCTTCTTTGCCATTGTACTCTTTGATAATAGGGAATCTGAAATTAGGTAGAGGGACTGATCTGACTATGTGGTCTGCGAAAGCAGTCGGGCCGAACAAGGCTGACGGGTTAATGGACGGATAGGCCTCGTAAGCTTGCCGCGGACAGGTTGCCTGGTTGTAATAAGGTTCCCCCTCATACTGGTAGCGAGAAGGTCCTTGCTCGGCACGAATCCCATGTCCCCTTGTCTCGGTTCTTCCCCTGTAAGACTGGTTCTCTACGTAGCTCACGGGGGCTTGATTCAAATCAAACCTACCAGGGTGACAAGCCCTCTCGCGTCCCTCAACCCTGGTCCTTCGTGACACTGAGATTCTGTCGTCGGGTACGTGCTCAGCACTCTCCTCAGCGACTGGTTGCTCTCGTTCACCCTGATTCTGCTCCTGCTCGCGGGCCTCAGCCCTTGGTTGCTCTTGGTTTTGGCCCCTGTCCGTGCTCTGTCCCAACGTCTGAAGGAACGCGCGATACTGTACCAGTGCGGGCCCTACCAGAACAATCTCTTCCTCATGCACGCGTGTAAGAGGTACTCGCGAGCTATTTATCTCTTGTTGTGTTCTCGTCTGGAGAGGGGTGTTGCCACTCCCCTCGCCCCCAGTATTCATCCTCAGTCGGTTAAGTATTAGAAAATACGTGAATATCTGTAGTGAGCCTTACTTGTGCGAGGAAGCTCCCCACGGTCGGCGCCAGTGTTGGAGCTCAGAAAATGCAGCTCGCGACACAACACCTCGCGAGTCTGGCCAGCCAACTCGTATACAGCACTTCACCTTGTCTTCTCCCCGTCGTTCACCCTAGTTCTTGACACCTACTATTCCAACGCAACCAAACCAGGAGAGGGTATCTCCGGATTTGATTCTCCGGCGTTCAAATCAACAAACGTGTAAATATGCAACTAAGAGCTACACAATTTTCCACAAGAGCTAGAGTGGATAGAAAGAAGTAAAGTAATGATAAAGAGAACTTAAAATGCTACTTAAAACGTTTCAAGTTCTTCGTTACCAACAAACCGAACGGCCCTAGAAATCACCCATCGCAGCATTAAAAGTTTAATAGCAACACCGGGAGTTACAAACTAAGTGTTGTTTGTCCTAATTCCTTTTGGGCTTAGAAATCACCGGGAGTTACAACGGACCTGACCTGATTCCTTTTGGGCTTCGCGAGCCCATCGAGAACCGGCTCCAACAGATTTCAACGTACAAAAATGTAATGTAGAAAGTAAAAAAATGTAGTGGAAATAGTTTCACGTTATTTTAGGAGTAAGTCGTTAAAATCAATAAATACATCGTTCAGAATTGATCAGAGTTATGCATTTTTACTTAGTCGCCCGGCCGGCCATTTAATTCGTAATCACTAATCACCGGTTCCTTATCACACACATTATTATTATCCACGAATCTCCATCAACTTATGCTAACTTATAATCTACGAATTCATAGCCAAATTAATCATACAAAAAAATCAGTTGTACTTGTGATCAAATTTAAATTTGGGGTAAAAAAATGGAGAGATGTCTTGGTGCCTTTTGTATCCTAACCATCTTATTCAGAAGAATTTGTGTCCAATACACCCTTTCAAACTAAAATTTAGATTAATAATCCTCTTTATTAAACACTAAGTATCTACCCCTCTCCCCCAACACTCCCACTCACCGCAAAAACAGATCTGAGCTGCCACTCCACCCACACTACGTCCCTTCCCCAACCACTCTTCCACTGCGGCAGACTTCGCCCCGCCGTCGCCGTCGTCCGCTCTCTTCCTCCTCTGTCGCTGACTCACTCTCGTTCACCGTCGTCGGTTCGGGAGTTGTTGTATTCGCTCTTCCTCCTCACAGGTGCTACGCACGGGAGTCGTCGTCTTCGCTCTTTTTCAGATCTAGCTTCCACGCACCTCCAAAACTCAAATTCGTTGCGCAGAACATCGATCCATTTCAGAGTACTCTTCCCCTCCCTTTCTCGCTCATTTCTTCATAGATTGCCGCTGCTGAAACTACTCGTGCATCCGCGGATACATCTCAGGTTACAATCACTATCTTCTTCTTTTCTTGCGTTCGATTTTATGCGTATGCGTGTGGTTTGAATTGATCAGTAGTTTAATCTCCTTTTTATTTCGTGTATGCTGCAAGATTTTAGATCTGCTAAGCTATTATGAAATTGAAAATTTGCTTCAAACTATACTCCAAAGAATTTTGGTTCAGAGCTTGTGTTTGGTGCTTCGATTGATGGATTTTATTTCATGTGCGTAATCAGAAAGAAATTTGTCTTGAAAGTTGATGAAATTTCCTTGGAATTTAGATTTGCAAGCACCAAAATTACCATGAAGGGATAAATCACAGGAACGGGGAGAGTTGTAAAGAGAGATTACTGTTTTGTGTTGTCAATTTTTTTTAGCTTAATGTCAAGTAATACAAACACATAGGACATTGACACTGGATTCCTTTTTTGTATTTTTAGTTCTTGCTCCTGTATTTTTTTAAGTGTGTGATTTTTGTATTTTTTTGTTGATTGTTGATTTAGTACGTTGACAGTAGAGGTGGTCGTTTTGGAGTCATTTGGCTTGGCAAGAAACATGGTACACAAAGTGACAAAGGCTTGGTTTGGAACCAAACATGGTTCAAAAATTGACAAAGGCTTGGTTTGGCAGCAAACTTGGCAGCAACCATGGCAGCAAACATTGTAGTACGATTAATAAGGGTGTTTGACCTCTTATTAATCGTGTTGACAACATAATTTAGTACGTTGACAATTTAATTTAATGTGTTGACAACTTCTTTTTAGTATGTGTTGACAGTTTTTTAGTGTGTTTAGTTTTTAAAATGTGTTGACAATTTTATTTAGTATGTTGACAAGTTTTGTAAAGTCTTGACAATTTTGTAATATTACTCGTGTTGTATGTTCTTGACCGTAAATTAGTCGTGTTGACAACTTATTTAATCGTGTTGACAACTTATTTAATCGTGTTGACAACTTATTTAGTCGTGTTGACAACTTATTTAGTCGTGTTGACAACGTTTTAGTCGTGTTGACAATATTTTATTCTTGTTGACAACTTATTATTCTTGTTGACAGCTCTATTAAAATATTTGTTGACAGCTCTGTTATAAATTTTGTTAACAACTCTGTTAATATTTTGTTGACAACTTTGTTAAAATTTTTGTTGACAACTTTGTTAAAAAATTTGTTGACAGCTCTGTAAAAAAAAATTGTTGACAACTCTGGTAAAAATTTTGTTGACAGCAAATGGGGTACTTTCTTATAACTTAAAAAAGTGATGCAAAAACTTAAAAAACATAACAGTTTTAGGGTATTTACCCAAAAACCGGTCTTATTCATAATCGTGGGCCTCCCCCTGGTCCATCCACAACCCAAAGAATCCAACATTCTCAGTAGAGTCAAGTGAGGTAAAAGCCTATTGTATTGGTAGGCTCAATGCCCATGTTGCGCTTATTTATGTTTCGGGTCTCACTTAACTGGGCTTTATCCCGTTTGTACCACGGCCCACACAGTATGGATGGACCATGGGCCACAAAGTTTAATAATTATACATATAAATTCATTAATGAACGAATACTAAGGCCTAAAAGTCCGGTTTGAATGCCGTGAAAGTTGACCACGCACGTAGACCTACAAAAATGAAAGAAAGTTGACTGTATAAACAATTGCATATATGATGGTGTACCCCTTCCCTTCATCATAAACTCAAACAAAATAACATGTATACTTCCATAGAGGTTTTTTAATAGCAGTTTGATCTGAAAAAGATCAGCGTTAACTGAACGATCATATTTTAAGGATTTCAAACTATAATAAAAGTGCCCTAATTTTGTACTAGTTGATAATGTTATTTTTGACATCTTCAACCCCATATATAAGATGAATATATTCATCAAATACTGTAATATGCTTTATATATATATTATCTGGAATTTTTATGAAATATGTATATAATGTTGATAATTAAAATCAAAAGTCAAGTCAAACTCAAATTTTATAATAGAACATATTTTATTAATATCCCGACAAATAGTATCGATATATGCTTATTAAATTTAGTATATATACAGACCGCGTATAAACACGTCTATATATACGTAACTGTGCGTAGACTATAAACAAATCGGCCAACTTGCTCGAAACTTGCCAAGTTATTAAATCGAGAAATGGATACAATACATGTACTTAAGCGCGCCTAAGCCTAAGCAAGACGTGGTGTTATCCATCAACATTCAGGTAGCTAGGTAGAGGCAAATTAAAAATGGTGAGTTGTACCAAGATCACGATAATCAGCGTCATCACCCTAATCTGCTTATTCATGGTCGTCGGGCTCCCACTTATCTTGATCTTCACCGGACATAGCACCAAGGAGCCAAGCTTCTTCGTGGAGAAGTCAACGGTCAAAGCCTACAATCTGACTTCCGACAACCAACTCTTCTGCATCATCAACCTCGGCGTGGGAGTCGAAAACCACAACACGAGGAAGAAGGACTCCTTCGGTTTCTATGGCATAGACATGGAGGTGAGGAAAGGAAAGCACCACAAGCTAGCTGACGATACGCTTAGGGGATTCAATGTCGGCCCAAGCGGTAATGTTCTTGTTGACGTGGAGGCTGTGGGTCTCCACGTCGGCTTAAAAAGGAAGATTGCAGAGGAAGTTAGGGCTGACGTGGCCGCCGGTCAAGGGAGAGTCAATCTTTTTATGAGCGGGTCTGTGGGCTCGGATTTCTTGGACGTTATGTGCAAGAATGTGGTGCTTGACTTTTCCGGGTCAACGGACAAGGTTCAGAAGGTGAAATGTAAGGTTACTGTGACAGCTCCCAGTGATGGATCGCTCTTTTAATTTCGTGCGTCAATGATGATAGATCTGCTGTTGGTAAATCAACGTACATATAATTTATAACCTTTAAAAAAAGGTGTTTATGTGATGTAATCGGTTTTGAATTGCACTTGTGATCATGTAAAAATTTCGTTGGAATATTTATCCCATGTATTATATGTAAAATTTCGTCGGCAAAGTCCACGTTTGAAAGCAATAAGAATCAGATTCGCGAGACAAAAACAAGCATATCAGATCTGAATAAAAAAAAAACGATACTCCTGAAAACAAGAAGTCGATAAGGACGAGAGAATGAAGCTGATGACTCTTTAAATTAGTCCCTCCTCTCCGAAAGTTATTCTCATTTCAAATAATTACACTATTCACATATTAATCGAATTTGTTAAATATCTTACACATAATGACATGGGGTCTTGTTTGATTCGTCTCATTGAGAATTTTAAGAATATCAAAATTTTATAAATTTTAGTAACGTATATTTAGAGATATTAACGACACAAAACACACATCGACATACGTGCTTAAAAGGGATGAGAAAAATATTTAGGAAGGGAGGGAGTAAGATTTACGACTATAATCAAGTTGGAAAAGCATAAAAAAAAACTAAGTGTCTTCAACAACTTCGTACAAATCCATCAATTTCATACAAATCCATATCAGGAGAACTCAGCTAGAACCAATAAATTTTACTTAAGAAATACGATTACAACTTAAATATTACTCCGTAACACAAACAGTTGATCTGACAATCAACCTTCTGCAATTTTTTAGTTAACCCAGAAAAATCAACCACCACGTTCCTACAATTCACGTAAAATGGATAAGAAAACCGCCCATCATTGAAGTGGCCATCCATTAGGACGTCAATATGGCCCTCACCAACGGTATCCTGCATCTCCACGTGGCCGTCATCCTTGACCTCCACGTCAATCAAAGATTGGCAATCTGGGCATATACTGATTGTTGGACCCGGTTAAGGCAAGCCCATTAAGAAAAGCCCAGTAAGAAAAGCCCTATAGCCTTCTTTTGTACCATAGACTAGTATATATGTGCGTGTCATGCTCGAGGGGAAAAAGGGGATAAGACCGGAAAAAATGGAAGATAAGACCAGGGAAAGGAAGAAAGAAAAAGAAAAAGGAAGAAGGAGAAGAGGAGACAAAAGAGGAAGACAAAAGGAAGGGAGGATAACAGAGAGGAGGACAGGGGGAAGAAAGAAAGAAGAGAGAGCAGGAGATGGGGGCTATTTGGTGGCAGAGGGGAGCAACCCTCGAATGGGGGCTCACAGTTCGGATTCCCGCAGCCCCACCGCTTCATCCGCTACCGCTGGGCTCACCGCCCCGCCTCAACTATTTCGTCCCCAACAACAACAACAACAACGAAATACACCTACCTTCCTTCCTCTTCTTCTCCCGCAGTCGTCGACGCCTCCCTCGCGATCGCCACCAAATCGGAGCCAGAAAGGCGCTCCAGTAAGGATCGGCACGCCAAGGAGGCCATGAGTTCGGTCGAAGCCCGTAGTCGGCTTGGCTCGCGTCACCTCCTCGGCGTGGCTCACGTAGCTCGCCTCGGCCTTTACTCACGTAGCCTAAGCTCGCGTGGTGCGCCTCGGCTATGCTCGCGAGACTCCTCGCCTCGGCCATGCTCGCGTCTCGCGTCCTCACCATGGTCTTCAAGCGCCTCGGCTTTGCTCGCAGGACTCCACGCCTCGGCCATGCTCGCGTCCTCATCATGCATGAATGCTGTTTTTGTGAGACTCCAAGCATATACAAGTAATTGAGTAAGTTGATGTTATGGGTGTATATATTGCTCGTAAGGTCATTTAGTCGAATAAAGCATTGAGCATGAGGTTCACCTTCTCTCGGTGATGTATAATTACCTTCTTAAATCTTCTTTCGGGTTTAAACTAATCATTCTTATTCCCTAAAGTATCATTTGATAGTTATATTATTTATATAATTACTGACTTGAGCGTCGGAGAGCCTTTCCCGGGGAGCACCAGCTCCGGGTTTGGCTTTTGCAGGAATGGACGCATTTACCTTACAACAAGAGAGACTAGAGAGTTCATTAGAAGAAGAAACGACAAAGACTCGGGAATCCGGAGTGTTGCCGTTTTCCCTTCCGTTGGAATAAGGCGCCAACAAATCCGAGTTCCAACACTGGCGCCGACCGTGGGGACTTTCCTCACACAACCGGTTTGACATTCGTCATGACGAGAGATTTCTATTCTTGCTCTATGAAAGACAAATCACAAGATTAACAAAAGATAAAGGGCAAAGAGCCAGGTAAGTCCCGCTTGCACCTAGCATGACTTTTACCTTGCTCATACTTTCTTCTATTTTATTTAGCTTGCTTACAATTAACGGCATCGGGCGAGTCACCGGGCATGCGATATGTACCGTGACCTTGACGGAACGAGCTCACCTGCCGTGATCCCGCTTCGCTAGTTTGGGCTAAAAAACCCTCCTAGGTCGCGATGCAGCTTCTAAGGTGAGCTAAAAAACTCTCCTTGGTCGCGAAAGCATGGACGGGTTTATGCCAACGAGCTCACCCGCCGTGATCCAGCTTCTAAGGTGAGCTAAAAAACTCTCCTTGGTCGCGAAAGCATTGACGGGTTTATGCCAACGAGCTCACCCGCCGTGATCCAGCTTCTGAGGTGAGCTAAAAAACTCTCCTTGGTCGCGAAAGCATGATGTGAGATGACAGGTATTGGCATCCACTCAAGACTATCACAAGACAAATCCCACGAGCAAAATTCCATTCAACAATATACGTAACCCACGCGGGGACCAATACACCTCGTTGCATGCATACAACCACGCGAGCGACGCAAACAACAACATGCCTCAAACACCCCACGTGAGTATCAACATGCTCTATTTTATACGTGCTCGCGTGCCCGTAACAAATGCACACCAGATTAAAAATACGTTATACATGCGTATGGAATAATATGCTCACAATGCATTAAAACTATACCTAATCCTTTGTTCCATTACGTGCCTCGCGAGTAACGAGATATCCGTAGAGGTGGTATGCTCACGTGTTAACAACTATGTACATGAGTGTCAGCATGTCTACCATGACACGCAAGCTCAGCATGCTCCACATCGCGACTATACTCCACGCGAGCCCAATGTCTCTGTAATGCACACACAATCTACGTAAGGGTCAACACGTTAGCATCAATATGCTCTACATTGCATGAACTCGCGTGCCCATAACAATAGCACGCTCCACATCATACATGCATTATGTAGACTACATGTTCGAAAAAATTACACTAACTACGCGTGTAACAACATGCTCAATCGCGAGATCATTCACGAGCCTAACACCCTAGGAAGCCTACGGTGTCTCTTCCCTTAGACATAAGAGTTTCCCTTAGTCACTCAGGCAAAGCGCTGGATGAGCATAAATGATACCAAGAGAGACAAGATATTTCCAAAAAAGCTCAATTGACCCCAACATTCGTTTATTATACATACGAATGGAATAATATGCTCCACGTTATGCATACGACACATGGGAAAGGACATATTCATACGCACGTTCGTTCACAAGGTTAAAGCCCGAGCGAGTCTTTGGTGTCTCTTCCCCTAAAGCTTGGGAGCTTCCCTTAGCCTTCGTTCATTCACGTTAGGCCGGGAGCTTCTCTTAGCTTTGTTCATTAACGAGAGATCTCACAAGGTTAACAACTAGCGATCCTTAAGAGTTTCTCTCCTCGAGTCTCGTCTTAGACTAAAAAAGGCTATAAGGTGTGAAAGAGAAGAATCAAGGGGAGGTTGGGTGCGATTCACTCTCAAAATCACCGTATCATACATTCGCAAAACTCCTAAACAAGCGTAAGATTTACTAAATGTCCAATAAACCAAGCCTTCGTTTACCCAACGAAGAGCTTGGGGGGCTGTGTTGGACCCGGGTAAAGCAAGCCCATTAAGAAAAGCCCGGTAAGAAAAGCCCTATAGCCTTTTTTTGTACCATAGACTAGTATATATGTGCGTGTCATGCTCGAGGGGAAAAAGGGGGATAAGACCGGAAAAAAGGGGATAAGACCAAAAGAGAAAGGAGGAAAGAAAGGGGGGTGGGGGACGAAAGAAAGAATGAGGAGGAAAAATGGAAGGAGGGAGGGAGAGGGGAGCAACCCTCAGGTGGGGGCTGTTTGGTTTGGATTCCCGCAGCCCCACCGCTTCATCCGCTACCGCTGGGCTCACCGCCCCGCCTCAACTATTTCGTCCCCAACAACAACAACAACAACGAAATACACCTACCTTCCTTCCTCTTCCGTCTTCCGCAGTCGTCGACGCCTCCCTCGCGATCGCCACCAAATCGGAGCCAGAAAGGCGCTCCAGTAAAGATCGGCACGCCAAGGAGGCCATGAGTTCGGTCGAAGCCCGTAGTCGGCTTGGCTCGCGTCACCTCCTCGTCGTGGCTCACGTAGCTCACCTCGGCCTTTACTCACGTAGCCTTAGCTCGTGTGGAGCGCCTCGGCTTTGCTCGCGAGACTCCTTGCCTCAGCCATGCTCGCGTCTCGCGTCCTCACCAGGGTCTTCAAGCGCCTCGGCTTTGCTCGCGAGACTCCTCGCCTCGGCCATGCTCGCGTCTCGCGTCCTCACCAGGGTCTTCAAGCGCCTCGGCTTTGCTCGCGGGACTCCTCGCCTCGGCCATGCCCGCGTCCTCATCATGCATGAATGCTGTTTTTTGTGAGACTCCAAGCATATACAAGTAATTGAGTAAGTTGATGTTATGGGTGTATATATGGCTCGTAAGGTCATTTAGTCGAATAAAGCATTGAGCATGAGGTTCACCTTCTCTCGGTGATGTATAATTACCTTCTTAAATCTTCGTTCGGGTTTAAACTAATCATTCTTATTCCCTAAAGTATCATTTGATAGTTATATCATTTATATAATTACTGACTTGAGCGTCGGAGAGCCTTTCCCGGGGAGCACAAGCTCCGGGTTTGGCTTTTGCAGGAACAGACGCATTTATCTTACAACAAGAGAGACTAGAGAGTTCATTAGAAGAAGAAACGACAAAGACTCGGGAATCCGGAGTGTTGCCGTTTTCCCTTCCGTTGGAATGAGGCGCCAACAAACCCGAGTTCCAACACTGGCGCCGACCGTGGGGACTTTCCTCACACAACCGGTTTGACATTCGTCATGACGAGAGATTTCTATTCTTGCTCTATGAAAGACAAATCACAAGATTAACAAAAGATAAAAGGCAAAGAGCCAGGTAAGTCCCGCTTGCACTTAGCATGACTTTTACCTTGCTCATACTTTCTTCTATTTTATTTAGCTTGCTTACAATTAACGGCCTCGGGCGAGTCACCGGGCATGCGATATGTACCGTGACCTTGACGGAACGAGCTCACCTGCCGTGATCCCGCTTCGCTAGTTTGGGCTAAAAAAAACCTCCTAGGTCGCGATGCAGCTTCTAAGGTTGAGCTAAAAAACTCTCCTTGGTCGCGAAAGCATGGACGGGTTTATGCCAACGAGCTCACCTGCCGTGATCCCGCTTCGCTAGTTTGGGCTAAAAAACCCTCCTAGGTCGCGATACAGCTTCTAAGGTTGAGCTAAAAAACTCTCCTTGGTTGCGAAAGCATGGACGGGTTTATGCCAACGAGCTCACCTGTCGTGATCCCGCTTCGCTAGTTTGGGCTAAAAAACCCTCCTAGGTCGCGATGCAGCTTCTAAGGTTGAGCTAAAAAACTCTCCTTGGTCGCGAAAGCATGGACGGGTTTATGCCAACGAGCTCACCTGCCGTGATCCCGCTTCGCTAGTTTGGGCTAAAAAACCCTCCTAGGTCGCGATACAGCTTCTAAGGTTGAGCTAAAAAACTCTCCTTGGTTGCGAAAGCATGGACGGGTTTATGCCAACGAGCTCACCTGTCGTGATCCCGCTTCGCTAGTTTGGGCTAAAAAACCCTCCTAGGTCGCGATGCAGCTTCTAAGGTTGAGCTAAAAAACTCTCCTTGGTCGCGAAAGCATGGACGGGTTTATGCCAACGAGCTCACCTGCCGTGATCCCGCTTCGCTAGTTTGGGCTAAAAAACCCTCCTAGGTCGCGATGCAGCTTCTAAGGTGAGCTAAAAAACTCTCTTTGGTCGCGAAAGCATGGACGGGTTTATGCCAACGAGCTCACCCACCGTGATCCAGCTTCTAAGGTGAGCTAAAAAACTCTCCTTGGTCGCGAAAGCATGGACGGGTTTATGCCAACGAGCTCACCCGCCGTGATCCAGCTTCTAAGGTGAGCTAAAAAACTCTCCTTGGTCTCGAAAGCATGGACGGGTTTATGCCAACGAGCTCACCCGCCGTGATCCAGCTTCTGAGGTGAGCTAAAAAACTCTCCTTGGTCGCGAAAGCATGATGTGAGATGACAGGTATTGACATCCACTCAAGACTATTACAAGACAAATCCCACGAGCAAAATTCCATTCAACAATATACGTAACCCACGCGGGGACCAATACACCTCATTGCATGCATACAACCACGCGAGCGACGCAAACAGCAGCATGCCTCAAACACCCCACGTGAGTATCAACATGCTCTATTTTATACGTACTCGCGTGCCCGTAACAAAAGCACACCAGATTAAAAATACGTTATACATGCGTATGGAATAATATGCTCACAATGCATTAAAACTATACCTAATCCTTTGTTCCATTACGTGCCTCGCGAGTAACGAGATATCCGTAGAGGTGGTATGCTCACGTGTTAACAACTATATACATGAGTGTCAGCATGTCTACCATGACACGCAAGCTCAGCATGCTCCACATCGCGACTATACTCCACGCGAGCCCAATGTCTCCGTAATGCACACATAATCTACGTAAGGGTCAACACGTTAGCATCAATATGCTCTACATTGCATGTACTCGCGTGCCCATAACAATAGCACGCTCCACATCATACATGCATTATGTAGACTACATGTTCGAAAAATTACACTAACTACGCGTGTAACAACATGCTCAATCGCGAGATCATTCACGAGGCTAACACCCTAGCAAGCCTACGGTGTCTCTTCCCTTAGACATAAGAGTTTCCCTTAGTCACTCGGGCAAAGCGCTGGATGAGTATAAATGATACCAAGAGAGATAAGATATTTCCAAAAAAGCTCAATTGACCCCAACATTCGTTTATTATACATACGTATGGAATAATATGCTCCACGTTATGCATACGACACATGGGAAATGACATATTCATTCGCACGTTCGTTCACAAGGTTAAAGCCCGAGCGAGTCTTTGGTGTCTCTTCCCCTAAAGCTTGGGAGCTTCCCTTAGCCTTCGTTCATTCACGTTAGGCCGGAAGCTTCTCTTAGCTTTGTTCATTAACGAGAGATCTCACAAGGTTAACAACTAGCGATCCTTAAGAGTTTCTCTCCTCGAGTCTCGTCTTAGACTAAAAAGGCTATAAGGTGTGAAAGAGAAGAATCAAGGGAGGTTGGGTGCGATTCACTCTCAAAATCACCGTATCCTACATTCGCAAAACTCCTAAACAAGCGTAAGATTTACTAAATGTCCAATAAACCAAGCCTTCGTTTACCCAACGAAGAGCTTGGGGGGCTGTGTTGGACCCGGTTAAGGCAAGCCCATTAAGGCAAGCCCATTAAGAAAAGCCCAGTAAGAAAAGCCCTATAGCCTTCTTTTGTACCATAGACTAGTATATATGTGCGTGTCATGCTCGAGGAGAAAAAGGGGATAAGACCGGAAAAAAGGGAAGATAAGACCAGGGAAAGGAAGAAAGAAAAAGAAAAAGGAAGAAGGAGAAGAGGAGACAAAAGAGGAAGACAAAAGAAAGGGAGGACAACAGAGAGGAGGACGGGGGGAAGAAAGAAAGAAGAGAGAGCAGGAGATGGGGGCTATTTGGTGACAGAGGGGAGCAACCCTCCAATGGGGGCTCACGGTTCGGATTCCCGCAGCCCCACCGCTTCATCCGCTACCGCTGGGCTCACCGCCCCGCCTCAACTATTTCGTCCCCAACAACAACAACAACAACGAAATACACCTACCTTCCTTCCTCTTCTTCTCCTGCAGTCGTCGACGCCTCCCTCGCGATCGCCACCAAATCGGAGCCAGAAAGGCGCTCCAGTAAGGATCGGCACGCCAAGGAGGCCATGAGTTCGGTCGAAGCCCGTAGTCCGCTTGGCTCGCGTCACCTCCTCGGCGTGGATCACGTAGCTCGCCTCGGCCTTTACTCACGTAGCCTAAGCTCGCGTGGTGCGCCTTGGCTATGCTCGCGAGACTCCTCGCCTCGGCCATGCTCGCGTCTCGCGTCCTCACCATGGTCTTCAAGCGCCTCGGCTTTGCTCGCGGGACTCCACGCCTCGGCCATGCTCGCGTCCTCATCATGCATGAATGCTGTTTTTGTGAGACTCCAAGCATATACAAGTAATTGAGTAAGTTGATGTTATGGGTGTATATATGGCTCGTAAGGTCATTTAGTCGAATAAAGCATTGAGCATGAGGTTCACCTTCTCTCGGTGATGTATAATTACCTTCTTAAATCTTCTTTCGGGTTTAAACTAATCATTCTTATTCCCTAAAGTATCATTTGATAGTTATATCATTTATATAATTACTGACTTGAGCGTCGGAGAGCCTTTCCGGGGAGCACCAGCTCCGGGTTTGGCTTTTGCAGGAATGGACGCATTTACCTTACAACAAGAGAGACTAGAGAGTTCATTAGAAGAAGAAACGACAAAGACTCGGGAATCCGGAGTGTTGCCGTTTTCCCTTCCGTTGGAATAAGGCGCCAACAAATCCGAGTTCCAACACTGATGTCACCGAACTTGTCGAAATTGAGCCGTCCGTCTTTGTGGTTCCCCTTCTTCACCTCAATGTTAATTCCGTGCAAATCCATGGAGCTGTATCGCTTGTGGTTGTGGGCTCTGATCTCCATGCTCATGGTCCAGAAAAGATGGTTGTCGGTGGTCAGGTTCAAGGCTTTGATCTCCGTTGATTCCACGCTTATGCTCAGTTCTGTATACTTCTGGGGCTTGCTGTCCATGGAGCTCGTGACAATTAGGGTAATTACAACCACAAAGAATATTGGAATCATGAGGAATACAATGCACCGATCGATGATCCGGTTTGATTCCTCTTCACGCATACTCTTCGTCGACATTGTATGCTATGTTAATTCAAGAAACTAAGTTTACGTTCAACTATATGTAGTAGTACGTGTTATTCACCCAATCACCCGTCAAGGCTAGGTAAGGTTTGATTTATATAGGCGATACAATATCAATTCTATCTTTTTTTTGGGTAGCAATTAAAATCCAATCTACAACGTATTAGTCTATCTCTTTTTAAAGCTATCTTTTAAATCAGAAGAAAATCTATCTATATATATAAACTCCTATGAAAACAAGACTTTGAAATCAATCAAGAATCAAGGATGGGTAAAGTCTCGTGTGGATGTGGATTGTGCATAGCCCTCCTAGCTCTCGTGCCCATCATCTTCATCGGCTCGCTCGGAAGTTATTTGGCATGGACAATGAGTTCTGCAGACCCCCCACAATTGTCCGTTGACGAAGCCTCCGTCATCAACAACAGCCACGTCACCTCCACTTTCGACGTCCACGTCACCGCCTACAACCCTAACGCCCACTTCGTCATCCACTACTACTCTTTAACGGCCTCCGTCTACCATAACAACGGCACCCTCCTCACCTACGAGGTTTTGCCTAACGACGTCGTTTTTACCAACCAGCCCAAGACTAATGTCACCATGAAGTTGGGCCTCGTGGCCCATAATGTTTCAATGATGGGCCATGAGACTTGGCCCACCGCTGTGGAGGTGCGAGTGAGGGCGATGATGCGTGTTGTGCTTAAGGGATGGAAGAAGGGTGAACTCTTCTTCAAGGCTTATTGCTCGCCGCTTCCTCTCAACTTCAACTCTTCTTCAGATGAGGCTACTAAAAACCACCACACTCCCTGCCGACTTATATACTAATTCGTTTAGAACCATTGTTCAATCTATATAATTTTTTGTTTTTAGTTTACGTTTAGTGACAGATCGACTTACTATACACTCTAGACGTGAATAAGATGTTCTTTTAAATTAGAGCATATCAATTACTCCGTATAACATATGTTTACAAAACTTTTGTTTTTTAATACTAGTCTGTCCCTTTCTGTTTGTCCACAAGTACGATTTTCAAAAAATATAAATTGAATGGTAAGAGGAGAGAGATAGAGAGAAAAAGTAGATAAGATTGAAATTTGAGAGAGAAAAAAAAGTGAAAATGTGATAATTATAGGTTGATAGTAGGGATAAAATAGGTAGAATAAAGTGACATAAATGAAATAGTGGACAAACAAAAAGGGACACCCGAAAAGGAAAGTGGACAAACAAATAGGAACAAAGGGAGTAAAATGGAAGAGAATGTTTTGGGGTCAATAAAGTTTCTATGTCGATGCACGTTTTGTATAGTTAATATCTCAAATTATATGTAAATT
The DNA here is from genome assembly GCA_029168935.1 of Oxyria digyna. Classification (NCBI taxonomy): domain Eukaryota; kingdom Viridiplantae; phylum Streptophyta; class Magnoliopsida; order Caryophyllales; family Polygonaceae; genus Oxyria; species Oxyria digyna. The sequence continues at coordinate 29,491,926 of JAPVLV010000011.1, read as the reverse complement.
AAAATAACAATATTTTAATATTGATAAAACACTAATTAAGATGAATCAAACGTGATCTCACACAACTAAGAAAATACGTCATGCTAACGGGAGACATATGGTGGTTTCGGTCGTCTACACATCTGCACAATATAGAATATGGTGCTTTCTACCAAATAGAATATGTGGATGTTGCATAAAGAATTAAAGATAGAAGATCGACATATCGAGGTACTAGAATTTATATATATCTGGTACGAATTAAAGAAATTGAGCGTCAAAATGATAAAATATAACTAATATATGTCTTTCTAGTAAAAACAATACATAAAGAACACATTTTTTCTCACATAAGATTGATTTTAGTATCATACATTTATACGAGTGTTATTTTAAAGTGTATAATTTTCCAATATCCATATAATACAAGGAATATATCTATACATATACTAAAACAGAACGTTGTTTTGCCACATGTCGCCCTTATATTCAATTCGCCTATGTGTCGACCTCTAAGATATGCTACATCATCCACCATGTCATCTTCCACATCATCCGACTTTATATTTTGATATATCTCTTTGAATTAAATAAGTAAAAAAAATCAAAAAGTTATCTAATAGGTTATATTAAAAAAGAAATATCAATTTTTATCTTTTATCATATTATATCTTTATCTTATATATATATATATATATATATATATATATATATATCAATTTTTATCTTTTATCATATTATATCTTTATGTTATCAATCTAATTAATTTGAGTTATTAATGAAGTTAAACTATAAAACAGAAATCGTAAACTATAAACTATAATCTATAAATTATAAACCATAAAGTATAAACTACAATCTATAAACTAATTAATAGTATAAAATTTAAATATATTATTAAAATATTCATTACATACGACCCCGTACATGGTACGGAAACACACGTTAGTTGTTTCTAATTTTACACAAGATTCTTAAGAGATTTCAACTAGGCTCATGGATCATTTTGCCTTATCAGGATCGTAGAATCATAAGATCCGGATCGAGATTTTAACAACCATGTCTCCAATCCTATATATATTCTACTAGTTGTTGGTCTTGTTATTCTCTTCCTGATAATTGGATCTTCACTCGCGTAACAATCGTGTGACAAAATATATGTATTTTTTATTTGTTATTTTTCAGAGTAATAAAGTGAATATACGCCGGGTACGTAGGGAGGTCTAAGAATCGATCCCCCGCAGATAACTGGTCAAAGGGGTGAACCGGATGGACAACCAGAAAAAAAAAGAATTTACATAGCAAATTTCCAAAATTGTTCCATGGTAACAATCCCTTGAACGAATCAAACAAGATGAGTTTGCCGAGATGAGTTTTACGTCGTTTATATCTCTAACTACGTATTAATAAAAATTGTAAAATCTTAATGTTGTTAAAGTGTCCATTAAGACGAATCAAACAAGATCACATGTGACTATGTTTTTTCTCATAGATTACGAATAATCGAGCAAATTGTATCGACATATAAATTAAGGTTTTTAAAGTGGACAAAAAAATATGGAGGGAGTAGAAAATACTCCATCCGTCTCCATTTCAAAATAGATGTCATTTTAGACTCTTAATTTTGTTTCAAAATATTTGTCATTATAGGATTTCAAGACAATTAATACCATGAAAATCATAAATTTGTGTATTGGAATTTGATATTGTTGATTTTCTTCACTCATGCATTGGTTGTAAAAGGAGGTGAATGTTTATTTTGAGAAAAAGTTAACTTTTCAAAACATAATTAATCATTTTCTTAATATGTGTGAAAAACTCTAGAATGACATCTATTTTGAAACGGAGGGAGTACCGAAATTGTTCGTCCCTAGCTAGAACCAATCAACCTAACGTAATTTGACAATCAACTTTCTGCAATTTTTTAGTTGACCCAGTAAAATCAACCGCTACGTTCCCACAATTCACGTAAACCGGATAGGTAAACCGCCCTTCAAACAAGAAGCCATTCATTAAGACGTCAACATGGCCCTCACCGACGCTGACGTCATGCCTCAACTCGTCAGCGATATTCCCGTTTAGCTCCACGTGGCCGTCGTCCTTGACCTCCATGTCAATCAAAGATTGGCAATCTGGGCGCAAGCTGAAGTCGCCGAACTTGTCGGAGATGAGTCGCTCGTCTTTGTTCTTCACCTCAATGTTCATTCCGTACAAGTCCATGGACCTGTATTGATTGTGGTTATGGGCTCTGATTTCCATGTTCATGGACCATAAAAGATGGTTGTCTGTCGTCAAGTTGAAGGCATTGACCTCCGTTGACTCCACGCTTATGCTCAATTCTGTATAACTCCGGGGCTTGCTGTCCGTGGAGGTCGTGGCAATTAGGGTAATAGTAGGCGCAAGAATTACTAGAACACTGAAGATTATGATGATGCACGAGTTGGAGCATAGCTTTGCTCTTTCTTCAGGTATCGTCTCCGTCTCCGTGGACATTAAGAATTACTGTGCAGTAATTCACCGTCAATGCTAGGTTTAATTTATATAGGAGATATAAACAATCAAAATTTAATATATATGATCTATCTCTTTTTCTGATTTGGGAGATCTTAGAGTATCTAGGTGGGGGTGAGTTACGGATTTTTGGAGGAGTGGTATATAACATAATTACAGAATTAAGTAAATACATAATTATATATTTATATATCTTCTTTTTTTCTTTTTTCTTTTGGTGAAAAATATATATCTTCTTTCTTTTGTGTTATTCAATCCTTTTTTTGTCATGCAATTCAATTCCGGATCATCTATGGCTTAAAATGAAGAACTAAATTAAAAATACTAAAATAAAGATTATATTCAACAAAGCTATATATTATATAAAATTAATTCACAATATTGAATGTATGAAAAATAATACGGAATATTAATTTGCACCCATCATCCTGGTGGAATAACCGAATTAATGGGCCATGGACACAAAATTGGGCTGGGCTGGCTCAACTGATGGGTCTGATGAATAACTAGGCTCAATAACCTGAATTTGACATTAAAAAGGGTTTATAACCTCTTCTATTTGGACTAAATAAACTAATCCAATCTATATCACAATCCGTTATCAAACTAAAATTGACATCAACATAATACGTCATGTCATCAATATAATCCGTCATCAACTGTCATCAATATAAATTGTCATCAACATAAACTGTCATCATGTATAAGGGTTAGTTAACACATTATAAAAAAAATTAAATTTAGAAAATATAAGTGAATGTGTAAAAAAGGTTACTCAAGATAAAGGAGGAGATAGACAAAGTCTCTTTCCGAACTCCGCGCAGCAAATTTTCAAGTTTGGTGGATCTTCACTCACGAAATTATTTTTAATACACATCAACTTTGCAACATTACATAATAAGTCAATGATCCTATTACCAAAATTTCATTAAACTTGTTATTTTCTGTTCTCATGTGTAATTTACCTTGCTGCATTTGATTATAAATAGTACTACAACAATAAGTAATAAGCAGCGACACATTTAGGATTTCCGGTCATTTGGAGCCTGTTGGGTTAATAATAAATCGACGGTACAAGATAAATAATAATAAAAAAATTATATTGCTCTCGCTTCAAATGATCACTCTCCACCTCCAATTTGCGAGTACTATGGGCAAAAGAAACTTAGAGACCCCGGAAAATTGCTCTCGCTTTAGCCAAAATAGGAGATGAGAGTATGAGACGAATCCCGATTGCTAAGTCATAGCCACAATAACTTCACCGTTATGATTTCTGATCACCGCACTCAATCCAGTTCCCAAACCCTCCAGAATGGAAGCATTAGTATTGAGCTTCTTAAAATTTCGCTCAGGAGGTTTCCATTTGATATATTTTCTACGAACAATGACCTCTTTAACTCTCATATCCCCTTTGATCTCCTTGGCATAAGTTAGAATCTCTCTTGCTAAAGTTTCTCCCGATTTGAAAGACCCCTCAAAGATAAAGGAATTTCATCGGTTCCACGACATCCAAATCCCAGTCAGGAAAATTGTAAAATCATTGGCCTTAAGTCTGCTCGCCTTCCCGCCCAACCAATCAATCCCAATGGGAGTACCATAATCCATATCAATTTCAAGCAAATCCCACGCCGCTTTGCTATGCCTTCAGTCCCGGAAAACATGAGTCTCATTTTCTTCCTCCCTATCGCAACATGGACAGATTCCTGAGTGGCCAGGGATTCTACTTGCCATTCTAGTATTCGTGGGCAAAGAGCTACTGCAGATTGACCAAGTGTGCAGTTGATTCTCGAAGTAGCCTCTGAGGACCAAATTTTCGCCCACAGACAGATCAGGAAAGTTGGCACCTGGAGACTCAATATTTTCCTCGGTGCTCTTGATTAAGTGGTACGCACTTCGCACAGTATACTCCTCGTACTTATCTTTGTGCCATACTAACTTATCTTCCTCATGATTGCATCTCAAAGGAATACTCAAAATTCTCTCTCCTTCGAACGAGATGATCAATTGTTGAACCTGGTCACTTCTCCAGCATCTGAATTCCTTATCAATCAGGTCAGAAACTATGAGGTTTTCTAATCCCGATGGGCATTTGGTGATCGACCTCTTGGTTTCATTCCCGATAATCCATCGATCCTTCCAAACCTGCACTTGTCTCCCATCTCCAATATGCCACAAAGAACCATTTGTATAGGTTGAAATTTGAACTAAAGAAAAATTATCAAATACCATGAAATTAATATTTATTTGGTGGAATGAAATTAATTTATAATAATAAGTACATGCATAGATAGGAGTAGAGATGTTAAATGGTTAATCAGATTGGTCAAATCGGACCGGTCAAAACCGACTAAAATCGGAACCCGTCCGGAATCGGGATCAGACCGGTCAAATCGCATTCCTACCGGTTCATGTCATGATATTATGGAACCTTGACCCAACAGTTTCAATGAAGGTTATCTGGACAAACCGACCCGGAACCTAAACTGTCAGTTCACGCCAAATATATATATATATATATATAGGAAGTGGTTCAGGTGAGAACCATCCCTTAGGAGAGAACCTTGTTAAAGTGAGAACCCTTTACAGCCGTTGGATTAAAAAAATTGGACGGTCCATGTTATAATCTGTAACCTTCGTCTCCACGCACATCTTTGTCTTCTTTGTTGTGGTTTCTTCGACTCTCCTCAGAGACGCCGTCCACCACTTCTTCGCTGGCTTCCTCACTTCTGATCCGTCGCCGATTGGAAAAGAACCGCCGGCCTCCCCGTCCTCCGACGCTACCGCACTCTCTTCCACCACTCCCTTCCGCGCTTCGGACTCAGCGACATCTCCCTCCTCCCCCCACTCCCACGAGCCTGGCACCGTCGAACGGCTCACTGGCGTCCTCATGATGTGTAAGTTCAGATTCCCTCCCTTTCAATCCCTCCACCCTCTCAAATTCTATCTACGATGACTTCGACAAATTTGATCTAGGTTTTTGACAAATCCCAACCTTGTGCAACTGTAGTTGATTTTGGATGCATCTATATTGAGCTTGATGTGCAGGACATGAGGTAATAATCTTGTGATCTCTTCTCTGCATCTACCTCTTAATTTTACTAAACTGTCGATTCATAATTTGTTCTAGGTTTTTTCTTGCGTTTAGCTATTGTTTCGTATGGATTTGGCTCAATGTTCCAGTTCTGAATCAATTTGATCTACTTTGTATAATAGCTTAACCGAAAATGAATTATTCTTATTTTTCCAAAGAATTTCTTTGTAACTGCATTAGTTTCTTGGATTTTGGATCAATTTCAGAATCTGGGTTTGAGGATATGCAGTTGGAAGTAGCTAAAGAGGGTTTGGGTTATAGTGAGAGGTTTCTAAGAGATGTTTTGTGGGAAAATTGGTTTAGGTTAATGTCTTTAACCTCTGAAATCTTGAAGAATCAAACTCGTTGTTAAGAAGAGATATCACTCTATGGTAAATACAAGTGTTTAAATCACTGAATCTTATACGTTAGTTTGTAGAATTGTAGACATTTCACAATAAAAAATGTTGATTTTGTTGGGGGTGGAAAGAGATTAATAAGATAGTGGGTCTCGCAGGTGGGATACATAAACTTTGAATTACATAGGTGAAACACCAATCCTCACTACCACTAGCTCACTGCTACTTTACTGATGTTCATATCCTGAAATGGAAGCCATCCGAAGATCCGCCATCAACAAAACATGGAAGATCTGCACCATTGCAGGGTTGTTTGGGCTCTTCCTTTTCGCCCTCTTCATCACTAACAACATCCCTCAGATCTTGACTATTCAGGCTCCCGCCAACATCACAGTTTCTGAGAAGAACGAGTCTGGGGCGAGTCAACCTGGCTTCACTGACGCCTTCATGTTGCAATCATTCAACCCACCCAGCTTCGACGACAAGACTTCACTGTGTTTTCTTGGCGTTCCTTAGAATCCTTTTCTCTGGCATTTCGTGCATCTTGCACTTCCCTTTCGAGTTTCGTCGTGTGTTTGATCAAGCATTTATCCAAACTAGGCAATTCCACATCAGGTTGCTGCTTTCCTGAGAGTCCTGGAAAACCTGCGGGAGGAAAGTGATATACATATGCATACAGCAGCAGTGAGATTTGGTAGTAATTGTGAGTTTGGTAGTAATTGTGAGATTTGTGGATTGAAGTGGATCTTCTGGGTTGGACCATTTGTGGGAGCATTAGCAGCAGCAGTGTACCATCAGTACATCTTGAGAGCAGCTGCAATCAAAGCTTTGGGATCATTCAGGAGCAACGCCACCAACTAAGCAAGGAGCAGCAACAAATTTTCAAGTGAATGACTGGTTTTATCTTAGGGTTTATTTGTTTGTTGGTTACTTTTTGGTGAATGGAGTTAGAATGAGTTATGAATGCTTTTTCTCACTGGTTTGGTTGAGTAAATTCCTAAGTTAGTTCCTTTTCTTCCTTCCCCGCTCCCTCCCTGTATGTTTGCTTATTCATCCATTATGCAAAACATATCAATTGATTTGCAAATTGCATATCAAGTTTCCTGAATTGCATACTAAGTGAATTTTGAATTACATACTAAGTTATTTTGTAATACATTGTATGTGCATTTCGTAATACATTATATGTGAATATCGTAATACATTGTATGTGCACTTTGTAATACATTGGATGTGCATTTCATAATACAAGTGATTTTCCTAAAAACAAAGGTAACTAAAAAAATATTCCAACTAAAATGTGGTGATTGGTGAGTACACTTTAGCAATTATAAACATGCTATATCCCAACCTTCTATCTTCTTATATTTTCCTTTAACAAAATCTGATGCATATGCTCAAACCATAACCATAATAAAAGTGATTTAAAAAAACAAAGATAAGCAAAGAAGCTGTCCAAAAAACAAGCAAAATTTACTTCATGTGTATCTAGTAACACACAATAGGTGCGTTTTGTAATGTATTGTATATTTGTATGAGACCACATGCTTCTCCATACGTGCTTTTTTTTTAAGTTTTATATGTGCTACTTTAGAGCACCATACATGAATTGCATACTCATTTATTTATAAATTGCATACTCAGTTTTTATGAATTGCATACTCAGTTTTTGTGAATTGCATACTCAGTTATTTGTGAATTGCATACTCAATTTTTTTGAATTGCATACTCAGTTTTTGTGAATTGTATACTACTTGATTTGTGAATCGCATACTAAATTTTTGTGAATTGTATATTATTTAATTTGTGAATTGCATACGTGCTTTTCTTGAAGCTCCATACGTGCTACTATAGAAACATCGTGCGTACTTCTCGCGAAGCACCTACGTGCCTCTTTCGAAGAATATTACGTGTTTTTCTTTAAGCTCCATATGTGCTTCTTGCGAAGCACCTTAAATGTTTTTCTTTAAGCTCCATATCACCTTAAATGCTTTTTTTTTAATCTCCATATGTGCTTCTTGCGAAGCACCTTAAATGCTTTTCTTTAAGCTCCATACGTGCTACTCTAGAGCACCATATGTGAATTGCATACTTAGTTATTTGTGAATTGCATACCAGTGTGTCCTGAATTGCATACTAAGTGATTTCTGAATTGCATACCAAGTCTTTCTGAATTGCATACTAAGTGATTTCTTAAATGCATGCCAAGTGTTTTAGAATTGCATACTAATTAAATTCTAAAATGCATAATAATTAATTTTCAAATTGCATATCAAGTGTTTTATGTATTGCATACTAAGTTATTTTGAATTGCATATTAAGTGATGTTTGAATTGCATACCAAGTGTTTTTTGAATTACATACTCATTGAATTGTGAATTGCATACCAAGTGCTTCTTCGAGCCGTTCCACATGACTTTCTAGTGCACACCACGTGCTTTTCGGAGCAACGCCACATGACTTTATTTTATCCACCTCACGTTCTTCTCCAAGCCACCACGTGCTTTCGTTAAGCTTCATGCGCGTGCTTTTCCTAAACATGCTAGTTTTTGTGAATTGCATACTCAGTTTTTGTGAATTGCATACTAAGTTTTTTATTATTTCATACTCAGTTTTTTTTTATGAATTACATACTCAGTTTTTCGGTAACATTAGAACGATTTATTTTCCGCTTACTCGTTTGTTTCTGTTTTAAATGAAAGAAGAAATAACGTCGTTCACCGAGATTACTTAATATATTTTTTAGCAGTGAGATTACTTAGTTACTTACGCACAAATCTCATAATGTATATATAAGTCATTCAAATTAATATATTCATTTGTTCATTTTGGTTGAGGTGTGTGTATATGGATACTCAGTGTTCCACTCTCCAATTCTTGGTGTTCTTAGATTGTAATAACTCATCTGCTTTTTACTCTACAAAGATTGTTCACCTTCATTTTCAATTCTTTCCATTGAGCAATTCGAACAAAACAATATAAACAATATTACACTGCCAACTACCATGTATAATTATAGTCAAGGATTTAACTTTTACAAAGTTCTAACATGAAGTCAGCAACAATTTCATCTACTAAACCTTCGAAACATAAATAAAAAAAATTGAAATAGCAATAGTACAATGCCAATGAAAGGTCATGCAATTCCAATGACAGTAGTGCAGCAAGATTAGCTACTACACATACTTGTACTGGTCCGGTGACAGGTTGCTGACAACGCCACAAATCAAAGTGCAACAAGACCAGTTGATGCTTCCATCGCTTCCTGAAATTATGCAGAATTCCGAAGAATGGAACTTGACCGAGTTTGAAGCGCAACAACAGCAACACCTGGTGTTGTTTGTTTATCAGACGATGAATGAATGATTCGTTGATTTGCTGCTTGTTTCATCGTCACAACATTGTGGTCGTCTCTGGATTACCCCTTCCGAGCATCTCTGTCGACACTCTCATCAGCTGCTCCATCGTGAATGCCTTCTACTTGCTGACGCTGAATATAAGCTTCCCGCTCTTCGCCTCCTCTTTCATATCTCTCTCCCTTTTCTTCTCCTTAATTGTCATCAATTCAATGCTCGTCCCACCCTCCGCTTCCGGGACTGGAATTGATGTTGACCAGAACAATTGACACCGACAAGGTAAGCACATACACCGACTTATCCACCTGCTTGATCCAAAACCCCTTCACTAATTCAATCAAGGGCTTGAGAATTCCGGCCTTCACATATCACAGTTTGTTCAAGGTAGCAGTGACATCTTCTTGCTACATTGAAGGGTTGTCCTTTTGTCTTGAGATTCAAAAAGATGAGCAAATTTAGGCGCATGTTTTTTATGAGAAGTATAAAGGGACGCAAAATAAACAGAGAACTCACATGCTGAAGTTGCTCTGGTTCTGCAGTTAGCGATTTCTCAAGTTCTGATAACTCCTGGACACACAAAATTAGGATTTATTAAATTTTCACAGGAATGGATGCAAACAGTGAAGACCATTTTAGCTGAAAGTCATAATTGGATCAAACAAGTGAATATTGTGTACAACACAAGACATTCAACTTATTCAGAACCTTGATTCTACTTTCATTTTAATACAGTAAGTTTCCACCTGCTGCTATAAAAGCATATCACTTAATTTTGACAACATTTCAGTGATATGTTACCTCTGCTAATATTAGAAAAAGACATCAATGAGGTTCACGGTTCCAAATTAGGAATGGCTCACATCTAGACCGTCACACCGCATTTCTAGACCATGGATGGTTGTGTGCTGTTCAGTATATGCATCCTCAAGTGATTCAATTCTTTGCTCTGCACCAAAAAGCCTAATTTTCGTCTGATTCATCTGTTCACCCTCAACCACGGATTTCTCGTTCAGCTGATCATTAAAAACACTAAGCTCATGGTTCTTCTCCTCCAACTTCTGGATCAACTGCACTAGATGTAGATTTTCAGTTTCCTTGACAACCAACTTCTCCTTCAACGCCCTTGCCTCTTTTTCAGAATCAGTATAAGCTTCATGAAGATGGTTAATTTCCACCGGAACTCTCTCCAATTCCATATTTTTCTCAACCCATGATCTCTTGTAGACTACAAACTGATTGCTCAAACTGAGGGCTTCAATAATGGCTTCCGAATTCTCTTCGACTAAGGTATTGTTCTCTTCCACGACTTTTGTCACCTTGTCCTGTATACACTTGTTCATTTTGAGGACAACGGAGTGTTCTTCCTGAAGAACAGCGCATTCTTTCTGAGACACCTCATGTTTTGAACTCATAATCTCCATTTGAGCCTCTAGTATCTTGTGTTCTCTTTCTTTCACATCAACTACTCTATACAGCTGCCTATTTAACTGTAGAAGATGATCTTTCTCATGTTCAAGCACCGCATGCTTCTGGTTGAGGACGAAAAGTTCATTATCAATGAATTTTTTTCGTGCTCCAAGAATTGACCCCTCAGAGCTCAACTGCCTAATGACAGCTGAGAGAACGGTGTTTTGGATCTGAAGGTGCTGATTTTCATCTCTAACCTCCACGAGATCCCTTCGGGTTCCCGAGATTATACCTGGTATATGAGACAGAAAGACATCCAATTCAGACTCATTTACATTGTCAATCTCAAGAGCCTTCAGCACCTGGAAAATTCCTCTCCTGAGGTTGTCAACTCGATCGAGAAGAAACTCCATTTCGAGGTGCTGCATCATGTTCTCACTTTCCAACTCTATAATTATCTTCTCGGAGTACTTTGCTGTATCAGCATATTTCTGGCAATCACCTATTAGATTGTAGTTCTTCTCTTCCATGTCTTGTATGAACTTCTGCATGATGAAAATCTCAACCTGAGCATTTACCGCTTTTTCGAGTTGCTCTTCAAAATCCTTCTTTCTGCACTTATTATTTTCCTGAAGATTATCAATTCGGTCCTCCAGTCCTGATAATCTCGCCTCGTTATTCACCAAAAGGCACGAACGTTCAAGCTTTTCAGCACCTTCTCTGCTCCAATTTCAGCACCTTCTCTTCCAGAATGTACTCAATCTGATGAATGCTTTTGCATTGGGATATTTGACACAACAAACCTCCATGGTCGAGTTACCTGATAATAAAGATGCAATTTTAGGCAAGGATAACATCATCCAATTCCAACAAACGACTAATCATAAATGACATTCATCAAACCTTAGCTTGCTTAAACTATGATTATGTACATCAGTGCGGAGGTGCAAGCGGAGATGAAACTTTCAGTGAGTCATTTCATCGAACACTTAACCTGCACTAACCCAAACCATTGCTAATTCTCAAATCTCTACCAAGAAAGCCAGATTGGACTGCTTTTCATCCTTCAAAAGAAGGAGGTTGCAGAGCGGTTTCCCCCAAATTCAATCTAGGTTATAATCGAAATGACCAAATGGCCACATCATCGGAATTGTGAAACAGAAACGAGACTATCAAGCGAGGTGGTTGTCGTCGCTTCGTGCCGGAGGTGCGAGATAGATGAGATCTCGAGCTCGCAGTCGGCAACATCTTCACCCCTAGGCACCCCTGCTCGCAGTCTGTAGCAAGCCAACAAGGAAGGAGGAAGGTCGGGGCAAAAACCCAATCGAGCAAGGAGGAAGGGGGGACGAGAGTGGAGGTGGTGGACTGGGCCGGCGATGAGGTGGAGTGCGACGTCGATGGACGGGAGAGAGAGCTCGATATTGGTCGTCGATGTCTTCGTTGGAGAGACGTTGTTGGATGTTTTAATTTAATCGCAACCCTTCAAACACATAAACGGTGGAGATTCGTTCTCACCTGTTCTCTCCTAAGAAAGTGTTCTCACCAGATCCTGACCCTATATATATATATATATACAAAAATTGAGGGGAGGAGGAAGAATTTCTTTTTTTAATATATAGACTTCAACCTCTCGGTCAGTTTTCGATTTGAGAAGTTTTTAAATGTTTTAGAGGTTTTTGCATAAAATCACCCCTTATTTAGGCCAATTTGCATGGAACCACCCCTTATTTTCGTATTGATTTAAAACCACCCATTATTTCATTTTTTCTTATAAAATCCCACCCCGGACTAACTTCCGTTAATATTTCTGTCAAATATTTGAAATGACCATTTTACCCTCGTTTTTTTATTTTTTTTTTAAATTTTACCAAGTCAACTAACCTCCTTCAGTCAAATCCAATTTCTGATTTGGGATTTAGGGTTCTTAAAAATTGTTGATTTTCATCTAATAAAAACTCTATTGCAAATAAATTGGCTAATTGGAGCATGTGTTCCATCAGATTGAGAAGAAACTTTGACATCTTAGTTATTCAATTGGGCTATCAAATGTACTGTAATTTGAAGAGGAAAGACAACCCTCTGTTAATAGCTTCAGAAGACTCCATTAATGGAGAAACAAGCTTCCCACTCACTCATATTTCTCCGATTTAAAACTCCCTTCAACTTCCTCTTCGCTCAGACAAGCTTCGCCACCGTGAGGAGGGAGTAGGTGCATGACGGTCGTGGCGCTGCAGTGTGCGAGTAGGAGTAGCGGTCGCCGGCGCCGGAGAGAGAGCTCCTCCTTACTCGGACGCTGCTCAGAGGGGAGTTTGAGATTGATGTGCTGCTTCTACCTCCCGTGGTTGATGTCACCGTGATTTTCACCGGGGACGAATTTGGCGAAGAGACTCGCTTCACCACCATTGTTCTTCTTCTTCTGCTGCTGCTGGATTTCAGAAAAGAAATTTTGATGTGGGCACTTTTAGCTGGAGAACAGGTCAAGAAGGCCTACGGTTGAGAATTTTGATGTGGGCACTTTTAGCTCTAAGTTGTTGCCTCTTGGATTTGTTGTTTCAAATTGATTGATTGATTGATTTGGGGATATATGATGTAGTAAGAACCCTAATTCTCAAACAATTTTAATTTATAATTTTATTAACTTGTAATAGCAGGTTGTTGACTTTGTAAAATTTTGTAAATAATTTAAAAAATGAGGGTATAAATGGTCATTTTAAAAATTTAACAGAAATATTAACGGAAGTTAGTCTGGGGTGGGATTTTGTAAGAAAAAATGAAATAATGAGTGGTTTTAAATCAATACGAAAATAAGGGGTGATTCCATGCAAATTGACCCAACTAAGGGGTGGTTCTATGCAAAAACCTCAATGTTTTATGTTGGTAATAAAAGAGCTTTCGACATTGGAAATTAGAAAGAAAAAAAAAAAATCATGTTTGTCTATAGAAAACAACAAATTAATTACAAGTTACAGGCCTCTAATGACCTAATTTCTTAATTAGACTTAAATATTTAAGCTCATTAAAAATATATAGTAAAATTTTATATATTCCTTATTTTTTTTAAATCCAGTCCGGTTTAGGGCCGAACCGAAACCGATTCAATAACCGACGGTTTTCCGGTCAACTGGAATCGACCCTTGTTGAATCGCCTCCTTCCCGGTTTAGGTTCAGGTTTAAACATATATTTAATCTTGAGCCGACAGTTCACGAACCGGCAACACTCGTAGGAAGGCTAAAACGCTGCGTTTGGTTTGAGGAAAAAACAACGAGTGCAACCATTTCTACGGATTTGATTCGACAAACCCTCCTAAAAAACCGAGGGCAATGGAAGCTCTGGGCGGAGGCGGCGGCAGCTTCTGGTTGTGGTTAAATTCAGGCGGATTCCAATCTCAACGGAGAAGAAGGATTGAGAGGCAGAGAAGGCAAAGAGCCTCCTCGGATTCCTCGGCTGAGGCTGCGGCTAACGGAGCTACTAGTCACCGGTTCCCTCTGAAGCAAGCCCTTACTGCTGGCTCCCTCGCTTTAACTGGAGACACTATCGCTCAGGTTAGGAATCGAATGAAGAATTCTAAGGACACAGACCAGTCTATCACCGATTCTGATGATCGTTCAAAGGTGTGCTATTGCTCATTGCAATCTCTCTCCTGGAGACAAATTTCACAATTTTTATTTGCTTGGAATTTTGGTATCCGCTGTTGTATTGGTGGAAGTTAATTGCTTCTATTTGTCCAATTGTTTCAATGCTATTCTTTGTCATGTTAGAAGTTAGAAATGTTTTCATTTTGCGTTTGCCCCCTTTTACTTGGGAAATTGATGGCTTTCTGAGCGTTTATGATCAATTTTGGACGCTTGTCATAATCTCTCAGAGCTGTAAACTCTTATACTCCTAGTATTTACATTATCATCCATTCATTGTGTTTTCATGGTGTACAATTATACATTTGTCTGATGGGGAATGGAAGTTGCAGGATATTGGTACTCTCTTGGCTGATCATGACTGGGTACGAGCCCTTAGGATGAGCTCATACGGGTTCCTTTTCTATGGTCCTGGATCTTATGCTTGGTATCAGCTCTTGGATCGCCATTTACCTCAACCAACGGTTCAAAACTTTCTTTTAAAGGTAGTATATCTGCTGTTTTCTTTTTAATCTACTGTTATCAGTTTGCCTCATGACAACTCGAACCCTACTAGTTTCGGTGTATATTTAACCTAACCCTGATTGTGATTGTTGAAATCCTACAGGTTCTGTTGAATCAAATTATCCTGGGTCCATGTGTAATTGCTGTTGTGTTTGCATGGAATAATCTGTGGCAAGGGAAGCTTTCTGAGCTACCAAAGAAGTACCAAAATGATGCTCTTCCCACCTTGTTATTCGGTGAGAACTTTTTGACATTTTTGTTGCTTGTGCCAGGTTTTGTTTAAATCTCTCGGTTTTCTGTATCTCATGCACTATCTCATGCTTGATTCCTTTGCAGGGTTTAGATTCTGGATCCCTGTCAGTGCTTTGAACTTTTGGTAAGTCTCATAAACAAATAGCTATTGTAGATTACAGCTTTTATACAAGTAGTATACTGTTTTGTACTCTTGTGTGATTATGCTGGATACCTTTCTTCTTCAATGTTATCTGTAATAAAGAGATGTGAGGTATCTTTTCATCTCAATCTTGCAACTAAGCTGTTTATCTTTGTGGCCTACCTGCAGGATTGTGCCTCTTCAAACTCGGGTTGCTTTCATGTCACTTGGTTCAATCTTTTGGAACTATGTCCTCTCTTCAACGGTTAGCAAGTAACCACGCTGATACTATACCTTGTTATAACTTCAGTGCTTGCCTCTTGAGCCGGACTTCCCATCTCTCGACATACCGTTCTTCTAATGGGTAGCTCAAATCGTTGACGAGTCATTGTCACAAGGCTTGGGATCTTCATTGCAATAGTCCTCATGGATGAGCTCTAGACTCCATTGTTCCATTGTCATTTATGGGAAATTGCCATTTTTACATTATGCCAAAGCACATTATTGAGCTATTGTTGGAGGAACTTGTTTGGCTTGATATGTATTATAAGTTAATGCTCCTAAATTTGATTTGAGTCATGAAGTTATCTTTAAACAATTGAGAAATTGACGATGGTACAAAATAAACGGAGACTTTACCTAATCCGCCTCAAGCCCACGACGCATTCTCCTCCTGATAATCTACTCATCATTCATAACCGCTCAAACTTCTTCTCCTACTACACTCATCTGTGTACGGTGTCACGAGAATCTGCGTTTCCCCTCTTCTGAAATCTTCAATCGTGAAAGCGAAAACAATCTAGAGAGATGAGGCTGTCTCTGAAGCTCCGGGATGAAACCAGCCAGAGCCCCCTACTCCGGGCCAAAATTCCGGTCACCATCCTCGGCATGCCCTTCCTCTCCGCCGTTGCAGCCGGTGAGTCCTCCGATCTCTCGTTCTCTCTTCGTACCAACTTCTCTTCCGGCCCTTCCATGGGCGTATCCTACCGTCCTGCCCCTTCCGCCAACCCTAACCCTAACCCTAATTTTGGGGCTAATCCGTTTTCTGTATCTCTCAAATCCGGAGTCGGAATCTTCGGTTCGTTTCAGGATTCGCCTCTGGTGTTCACCGCAAATTTCAATCTCAACAACTCAAGCACAACGTTGGTTCCAAGCTTCTCTCTTCTCGTGAAGCCCCAATTCGGGAACTTCTCTCTCCGGAAATCGACCTCCAGTGCTACCGCATCGATCAATCAGACCGGTAAGAGTGCTTTGAACAGGAATCTGTCAAATGGAACAGGCACGGATTCGGATTCGGGAAACATGTTCGGTCTCGAGAGGCCATTGCAGTGGAAGGATTTGAAGAAGGGGGAGGGTTATGCTGAAATAAATGGACTATTGTCCGGGATTCTTGTTGCGGCGAAGACGTCGCTGCCGGTGACCAAGTCTGCGGTGGTTAATTTCCGGTGGGGCGTGAGTTTCCCGTCGGACGGATCGAAGATGATTTCGAGGCCGGTATTGGTGTTGAACAAGATTGAGTTGGAGAGAATTGAGGAGGTGAAGAAAAACGAGGAGATTAAAAAGAAGAAGATGATTGCTGATTCTTCAAAGCCGGATGATTTGGATGTTTTGAAAGGCATGTGTGGTTGGATGGGAAAGGAAATGGAGGATTTGAAGAGGCAAAACAGAGAGATAAGGCAGACATTGGAGGGTTCCAAAATGCAGCTTCCTGGATTGAGGGTCCGTGGGGAGGATAAGAAGGGAGGCTCTTTTCCCACTGAGAAGTCGACTGATTTCGCAAAGTGGAGGAGCAAGAAGAATGGCGGTGGTGGTGGTGATGAAGAAGTCAGGCAAAGGGATTGGAATCAAGGTAGTGCTGGGAGTAAGATGAGTGAAATTGAAAGTGAATTGCAGAAGGCTTTAAAGGCTAATGCTTCTTCTTCATGAGGTTTGAATGCCATTTGCATTTTAGGTATGAACTGAAGAAGCTAAGTAATGCTTCTTTGTATATAGAAGTTTCAAATCTGGTTATAACTGGATCATGCTTATGCAATTACTGTTTATGATCTAGCTAGGGTATTTTCATGCTGGCTAGTTGGCTAAATTGGAGCAGCAGGCAGCAGCAGCAGCCTAGCTTTTGATAATTTTTGCATTCAAATAAAGTTAGATTGCTCTTTGTTTTGAACTGTTTGCAAATAAAACGTCAGTCTGCCAAGGTTGGGATCACGGTTTAAACTATTTGATCGAGTTGCCTCAGTTTATGTTTTATATGTTCAGGGTAAACATTCATGACTGGATGCTTGCATGTTTTCTCTATTGAAATATGAATTCATATAAAACATTCTCTAGCTGAATAGATGTTGAAAATACTGATGAAGCGAGATATAGATGTTTGTGAAAATGGAAAAACTGTGATGAATCGAGATATACACATTTTGAACATCTGATACAACATACTCCGGTATTTGAGAAATTGAAGTTCCTATCTGTGAGCCTGTAAATCTTTGGGTTAACACTAACTGTCACTACAGGAAGAAATAAAACAGTAACAACTCCATTGCTTCTTGTATGTGTTCCCAATTAGCTTTGGATGCAAAACTGACAGACAGTGAGACACAATAACATCTAGCGTTCACATTGATTTTAAAAAGCAAAATCCAGCTCAAGCTATTCCTATTTGTGCTAACTAGAATTGAAAACAGTGGAATATAAAAAAATTCAACAAGTGAGACCAGCTGATTCAAGAATAGAGTTCGCCTAAACTCAATAATTTAAAGAGGTGAGGATGCATACTGTGTTTAATATAATTATGTGATGAAGCTGACATCACAACATAACATATTGTTAGTGACATTATCCTGAGTGATATTCTAATGTCTAACTTATCCTCAAAGATTCGTAATGTAGAGAAATCAGATAAGACCCAAGCCTTCCCAAAAGGAATTGGATTCTTTTCGTGCTTTCAATCTCACTCTTGAAGGGTATAGCACCACCATTGTTATTGCTCAGCATCTCAAAAGTGGGGATTGAATCACACTGCTCAAGAATTTATTATATTAGCAGATACATCAAGGCTTTAAATTTCTGCACACAAACAAGGCACCAAAATCTGTCATTTGAATTTCTGCAAATCTTTTAAGAATCAATGAACCGCAGAAGTAACCAATGGTCTGGATGGGATCAAGGCAGTTCATCCCTACAATCTTCTGATCATGGAAATCTTATGCCACATCCTGATTCTAGACTAGCAGATTGGCAACTCAGCAACCGCATCCCATTTTCTTCATTTCCACCACCGGCTGTAAGTTTTGAGGTCAATCATTGTTAATATTGTAAACTCTTCATAACAAATTACTTACAAATTCCAGGATGCAAGATCTACTGCAACAACCAGAAGACGATTATTTGAAGAAAGGCCCAACACTAGCATCAATACAAGGTCAGTCTTATGTTCTTTCACTTCTTTGTTTTCTATCTTACCTTTTATCTCTCATCAAATCCTAATCTATTTATTTTTATGTCAACTGCAGATTTCCTTCTGAATTACACCCTGCTATGCAAATACTCCTCTTTGACAACATAGCAAGAGAAACATTACCTAGAATGGAGCCTTTTCCTCAAGAACTCTCTTTCCGGTTTCCAAGAATACAGCGTGGCTCGCTTAATATCCAAACTAAAGAGGATTTAGCCAAACTGGAAGAACAAAAGGCCCTGAAAATGCTAAAGAAGGTAACATACGGTTCTGACCCAAAGACACTGACAAGAAGGCTTAACCTATATTACAACGGCGTTGCTGGAAGCAGTAATGCTACAATGAAGGGAAACAATAATACAGAATCAAATGAAGATGGCAAGAGATGTGCAATTTGTCTTGATGACTTTGAGATTGGAACTCAAGTTATGGTCACTCCTTGCAATCATATGTTTCATGAAGATTGCATTCTGCCATGGATGAAAAGTAATGGGCAGTGCCCGGTTTGTCGGTTCGTGATCTCTAAACCGGTAAATGCAAATGCAATGGGATTGAACAGTACGAGTGATGCTCCGCTACTGCCTTTGTATGGTGATCTCTTTACTCCTGAAGATCTGCCCTCGAGTTTTCGACCCAGATATGCGAATTCTTCTTGGGATATGTTTTTGTCTTCTTTCTAGGTATACAAGGCTGGCAATGAACTATGTTGATCATGTTCTGAAAGTATATTGAAGCTTGTTTTTTACCTAAAAAATTACAAGAGCTGCTGTACTGACTACTGAGTGTCAAATTTGCCTTTCTCCGGCATCTGATCCTAAACCCTGTGTAGCTTGCTTAAGCATCTTAAAATTGACAAAAAAGAAAGAGTGAAGAATCCTTTTAGCTAGAACCATGAAAATGAAATCTATTATGGCAGTATTATATTGATCAAATTTGAGTCCTATACGTTATACACTCAAAAAAGAATTATGAAGAATCTTTTTAAGATCAAATGTTTCTTTTGTCGCTTACCTAAGGAAGGTTTACCACATTTCTTCTGTACTTCAATATAACTGTGTTTACAACTGAAATTAAATGTAAGTTTCGACACACCAGAAAACTCTAGAGATTATCCTTCTTTTGGTAAGATGAAAAAAAAAATCTATCTTATATTATATAAAGTTGAGTCTTTTCATGCATCTAGAGTGATTTTAGACTAGGTTGTTAAGCTATATTTATTTTTATTTTTATTTTTATTTTTAATTAATAATATAAATTAACTTTAACTTTAATTAGCTCAACAAATAAATCTTATAAAACAATCACACATTTCAACAACAAAAAATACAAATTATCCAATCCTATCCTATTAAGAATAAAAATTAACTTTAAGGTCAATATATATTTATGATACATATTGAGATATTTATACAATTAAATTACATATCGTTTATGAAATGAATATGTATTAATTAATAGTATCTACAAACAAAAAATTAAATTTATTTCGCTTATTTGGTGAGAGTTAAACATAATTTTCCGACGAACTTGGGTTAAACAATACGAATTCCTACTACAAACAATCTGAAATCTCCGTGCATGACACTGGTCAGTACACTAGTTGGTAAAGGAAAGACGGCACTTTCCGAGGCTTTATTGTACATCATACAACAAATCACCGAAATTATCGTAGGTTTTAAATAATACGGAGTACAAATTTTTATTTTTCAAAGAAAAACACATTAAATTTCTTTTATAGGAAAATATTAGTTATATGAACAGGAGATATAAACACGCAATTCAGGACTAAAATTCGTACAAAACCACAATTTTTTGGGGTGTCAAGTTGTCAACCGTATGAAAAATACGATGGAGTATGAAGTGAATCCGTTAAACAGAAAAAGACGAAAAAAGAAGAAAAATCTCTATCGAGTTTTCATTCGAAGGAGATAAATGGTAGCCATTATCGCTATGACACGTACACTTCTCACATACCACATCCACTCCCTCTAAAACTCACCGTAAACCCCAATTTCTACCTCCACAATTCTCAGTCGCTGCGTTATTGTTTCTGAGAAAGCCCATCCCTCTGGTTCTTGTCAATCGGCCTTTGTCGAGGTAATGCTTCTTTATCCTCAAGTGAATTCTACCATGATTTTGCTCTAGCCTCAGTTAGATTGCACAGTTTTCAGCTAAATTTGCTGATTTAAACACACTTTTTGTCAATCTCTACTTAGCTCATATCAAATTAGGGTTTCAGTTCTGCTTTCCTATGTGTTAGGGACTTAGGTAATGCTTTCGTAGGTGCTAGGTGATTGCTGAGCCAATTTGATCTGAGCTATAGCTGGTAGTTATGGAGGTTAACATTAAAAAAACTCAATTTTATGATGATTTTATATGCAAACCATAAGATATGCGAGATAAGTGCCTTGGAGTGGAAATTTACATTAGATACAGAAATCACCATTTGCTGATTGCAACTAAAGATTAGTCTTTCATCTGCCAGAACCAAAAGCAGCATTCTCCCTAAAATGCTGTAAGTCAAATCTTATGACTTGGGGGAGTTGAGGATCAAATTGTAGTCCAGATCCATAGACTTTACTTGATGATTATTAGTCTATTGTTTGATTATTTGGGTTTCTTACTGGTTTTTAATTGCACAAATTCATTATGCAGTTCTTATAAAATGGCATCATCATCAGCATGCCTAGTAGGACATGGGTTGTCCACTGGCAGCGGTATATCTAGTGGGAGCAAGAAATTATCCAGTAGGCGGGCATTTGGAACTCCAAAACAATTTGTGGCTGGGAAGACAGGAAAAACTATTCTTGTGAGAGCTTCCTTGGATCAGACACAAGCTGCAGGAAGAAGAAACTTTCTAAAATTATTGCTTGGAAATGTTGGTGTTGCGTCATTAGCTGGAAACGGCAGTGCTCTTGCTGATGAGCAGGGTCAGGGTGTTTCTTCTTCAAGAATGTCTTACTCCAGATTCCTGGAGTATTTAGACAAGGATAGAGTGACAAAAGTTGACTTGTTTGAAAATGGAACTATTGCTATTGTCGAGGCTGTGTCACCTGAGTTGGGTAACCGGATCCAACGGGTTCGTGTTCAGCTCCCGGGACTCAGTCAGGAGCTTCTTCAGAAATTTAGAGAAAAGAACATCGATTTTGCAGCACATAATGCTCAAGAGGATTCTGGCTCCTTATTATCTAACTTGATTGGAAATCTTGCATTTCCTCTCATCTTGATTGGTGGTCTCTTTCTTCTTTCTAGACGGTCAGGAGGTGGAGTGGGCGGGCCTGGTGGGCCCGGGTTTCCCCTCTCTTTTGGTCAGTCTAAAGCCAAGTTCCAAATGGAACCCAACACTGGTGTGACATTTGACGACGTTGCTGGAGTTGATGAAGCCAAGCAGGATTTCATGGAGGTGGTTGAATTTTTGAAGAAGCCCGAGAGGTTCACTTCTGTTGGTGCTAGAATTCCCAAGGGAGTTCTTCTCGTGGGCCCACCAGGAACTGGAAAGACGCTCCTGGCTAAGGCTATTGCTGGGGAAGCTGGTGTCCCGTTCTTTTCCATCTCTGGTTCTGAGTTCGTTGAGATGTTTGTTGGGGTTGGTGCCTCTCGAGTCCGTGATTTATTCAAGAAAGCAAAGGAGAATGCTCCTTGCATAGTGTTTGTTGATGAAATTGATGCTGTTGGGAGATCTAGAGGTACAGGGATTGGTGGAGGGAATGACGAAAGAGAACAAACTCTAAACCAGCTTTTGACAGAGATGGACGGATTTGAAGGCAATACGGGTGTTATTGTTGTTGCTGCTACTAATCGAGCAGACATTCTTGATTCAGCTTTGTTGAGGCCAGGGCGATTTGATAGACAGGTAATTTTTCTTGGTCATGTTTATCTTCACTCGAAGTAGGGATGCTTATAAATTATGATCAATATTTCTTGGTACAGGTATCTGTTGATGTCCCTGATGTTAAGGGAAGAACCGACATCTTGAAGGTTCATGCGGGCAACAAGAAATTCGAGACAGAGGTTTCCCTTGAAGTGGTAGCAATGAGAACACCTGGTTTCAGTGGAGCTGATCTGGCGAATCTCTTAAACGAGGCTGCAATTTTGGCTGGCCGACGCGGAAAGACTGGTATTTCATCAAAGGAAATAGATGATTCTATTGATAGGATTGTTGCTGGAATGGAGGGAACAGTGATGACTGACAGTAAGAGCAAAAGCCTTGTGGCGTATCATGAAGTGGGTCATGCCATTTGTGGGTAAGGAAATTAAAGTTTTTACTTCACTTGCTCTTTGCTGCTAAATTACTTAGAAATATTGTGATGAGAAAATTTTAGCATCCAATGAGTAGGTAAAACTCTTAAAAGAATTTTTATTTTCTGCAGTACACTGACTCCTGGACATGACGCTGTTCAAAAAGTCACCCTTATCCCTCGTGGTCAAGCAAGAGGTCTAACTTGGTTCATTCCAGCTGATGACCCTACTCTAATCTCTAAGCAACAGCTTTTTGCTAGAATTGTTGGAGGCCTAGGTGGTAGAGCTGCTGAGGAAATTATATTTGGCGAACCTGAAGTTACCACTGGAGCTGTCGGTGATTTGCAGCAGATTACCGGATTGGCCAAGCAGGTAACTTTACTTCATAAATATGCATACTTCAAGTATAGCTAGTCTTACATTCATTATAAATGCACAAATTATCCTATTAAGTCAGTCACTTGTTTGTGTGCGTTTCTTAGTTTAGCATTTCTTAGCCTGGCTTTCTAGAACCTATAGTTCGTGAAATTTACTAAAAACTAGATTTTCAGTTTGAAACAGCTTTAACCTTAGTTAAAAAGTAAAATTTGAATGAAACCAAACCGGCTGTTAACCAGAACCAATATGGTCTAGTATCAGTCCGGGCCCATTTGGTATTGATATCAAACTATCAATCATACCCGTATCTGTGTGATTTTGGTAACTCTCATGAAAGTATATTAAAATATCGCTCCTATTTATATGTTTTGAATCTATGTCAAACAAGCCCAGTTCAGATCTCAAACTGTCCTAAATGACACAATCATTGCAGATGGTTACAACCTTTGGAATGTCAGACATCGGCCCATGGTCCCTGATGGACGTATCAGCTCAGGGAGGGGACATGATCATGAGAATGATGGCAAGAAACTCCATGTCTGAGAGGCTAGCAGAGGATATTGACTTTGCAGTGAAGAGGATCTCAGATGAGGCCTATGAGATTGCCTTAACTCACATCAGGAACAACCGAGAGGCCATGGACAAGCTAGTCGACGTCCTTTTGGAGAAGGAGACAATTACAGGCGATGAGTTCAGGGCTATTTTGTCTGAGTACACCGAGATTCCTGTTGAGAACCGTGTCAAGCCCGCTGCAACGCCGGTGGCTGTTTGAACATCTTAGCTTTTCTTAGCAGGAAACGTGGTTTTATACCATAAAAATGATTGTTGAAAAGCAAAAAAGCTTTGTATATCTGACTTTACTCGGACAAAATTGTTATATCTGGTTGAAGTTGTAGTTCAGTTTGGCGTGTAAAAGATGTATGTAATTATATACAAGTCCTGAATTAATTTTGGCATAGAATTCCTGGTTTTGTAAGAGGAAAATGGCAGATGGTTGCAGGCCTCTGTGCTGGTTCAACCAAATTTATTCACTTCTGGTTTACCAGGAATTATACAATAGTAATGTGTATTGAAAAAAATTCAATCAAATTAACATTTCGAAAAAAAAACTCAATTATCATCCATATTATAACTAGGCAAAAGCTATACGCACTACATTTTGCAACTTTCCACACTACATTGTCGTACGCCCAAAATGGGCGTACGCTGGTTTTGGGCGGACAGTGCAAAATTCCAACATCGATTGTGAGGCAAAATACAAAATACGGTATTATGTATACGCCCAAAATGGGCGTACGCCCAAAACTGGCGTACAGTATAAATTTTAATAATATAGCCGTTGGGGAAATACAATTTTTTATTCGTACGCCCATTATGGGCGTACGCCCATAATGGGCGTACGAGTAAAAAATTTGGTGTAACGGCTATTTGTCCAAATTCAAAAGTGACCGTTGGGGTATATTTTGCCTGTACGCCCATTATAGGCGTACGATTGTTTTTATCCCAACGGCTATTTTTTCAGAATATGACCGTTTGGGATGTAGTATGTGTATAAATGTAGGAACTTCGGTTGGATGTTGAAGTCAAAAATGTCAAATAGGAGAGTTACAAATTTGAGTGATGGTGAGGAGTTTGAATATGTGACGGAGATTGAGTATGGGAGCGGTGAAGAGAACGAGTATGTTGAAGAGAACGAGCATGGGAGTGACGAAGACGATGCGATCGTGGATGAGAAAGAGTATTTTAGTGAACCCGACGACGGGATGTGGGACGACGATACCGACGAAGAAGGAGGAGACTTCGACGCCGGAGATTTTTCGGTTAATAATTAATTAGAATCGTTTCGTATTTATTTACGTTATTTAGTTGCAAATAATTTGTAGAAGTGATAGTTTAGATTGATGTGGACTCGTAGTTTTAAGTTTTAGTTGTGATAAATATGGTAGTTTTTATTAATTATAGGGTATGGATTACTATGATTCGTTTGATACCGAAGAAACGTTTCCTACTAAGGAACACTTGAGGCGTTGGGTTCAGAGTATTGGTAGACAACTTATGATGGTATTAGTGACTCGCCATAGCAATGAGCGTCAAATGAATATAATGTGCTCGCATGCTGGAGTGTATAGATCAGGGAAAAAGAAAAGAGAGGATGACGAAACAGAGGAGGTTGTTAATACAGAGCGGGATAGTAGGGATAAGAAGTCAGATTGCAAGTTTGAGATCCGAGGATATAGGTTCAGGGCGAGGGATGCGAGAGATGGATGGTATGTGAAGGTAAAATACGGACAACACAATCATAAGCTTTCCACTAGCTTCATTGGCCATCCGTACATGGGTCGAATGACGCCGAACGAGGTGAAATTTGTGACGGTATGTGCGAACAGCTTGACTACGCCGTCTGTTATTGCTACTCAGTTGAGTGCAGCCTTTCCGGGGAATACAACATCCACAAAACAAATCGCCAACTTTATTCAGAAGATGCATTTTGAGGATCGTGGAGATTTGACTGTTACACAATGGACCTTGAAGTTTTTGAAGGAGCGCAGCTATGTAGTGCATCCCCTCTGCAAGAAGAAATCAAACGAGGTGGAAATCTTGTTTTTTGCCCATCAAGACTCGTTGCACTTGTTGAAGATGTTTCCGTACGTCGTGGTTATTGACGCCACATACAAGACGCATAGGTACATAATAGTTGTATATCAAAATTTTTTTGTTTAAATATATTGCATATGTCTCTTCCTTCATTATTTAAATATATTATGCAGGTATAAAATGCCTCTTGTGGAGATTGTCGGTTTCACTTGCACGCATAAGACATTCAACATTGCATATGCATTCACGGGTAAGGAGGAAACAATGCACTACTTGTGGATAATTCAGAGGCTTAGAAAGTTGTTTGAGGATGCCGGAGTAATGCCGACTGCAATAATGACCGATCGAGAACTAGCTCTCATCAGTGCAATCAAATATGTGTTCAAAGATCTTCCGGTTCAACACCTCTTGTGTTGGGTTCATATCAAGCACAACATCGAGGTAAACGCTACCAGAATTTTGAAAAATAAGGAATCGGTGAAAAGGTTGTGCTCGCAAGTATGGATACTTTTTCTATCAAGAACGGAGGAACAATACGAGGAAAGACTGCTAGGATTGAGAACATCTTGGAGAAGCGGCGTCGTCGGATACATTGAAAAGGTGTGGCTTATCCCTTACAAGACAAACATTGTTTGCGCATGGACGGAACACAATCTTCACTTCTTCACGAGGACCTCAAACAGGTAATTTTTTTTTAACTTACTTAAACGTTTCCGATTTATTTATTAGTTTGATTATGTAACAGTTGTTTTACTTAAACGCGACATTGAATGAATAAAACATAGGGTTGAGGGAATGCATAAGGTGTTGAAGAAAATAATCGGTTCAAGTATAGGCGGTTTTAATCGAATGGTTGTGAGGATCCATGCAGCCATCGAGGGCCAGATTGTGAAGGTGAGGGCCACCATGGAAGAGGATCGGATCAAGACACCCGGGGTTTTCAGACGAATGAATCCACAAGTGAAATTGATATTTCGGCATCTATTCCATAATGTGTCTGATAGAGCGTTGCATAAGTTGTGGGATATATGGGAGGATATAAAGGCGAAGAATTATGAGGAACATTGCGAAGATTACTGGATGCGAGAATGTCAAGGCCTACCGTGCATCCACGAGATGGTGCAACATATTATTCAGAAGAAGCCATTCAAGCTCAATCAGATTCACAGATTCTGGAGGCAGCTACAATGGGATAGGATTGAACTTGATAACGGGGAGGTAGAGATTGGTGTACCTCAGACCATGCGGGAGTTGAGATTCATTGAGCTCAACGATAGATGGCAAAAGGGGGAACTTCCTGAAAGTCAGTGGTCTCAGATAGCGGACTTGTACACAATGTTGGAGTATCCACATCAAAGTCTTGCGTTGGAGCCGACGGGAATCAAGGATCCTGGCAGACCAAGAGGAGCGGTAGGAAAGAAGTGGGGAACCGAGAGAGAGATGAGCGCGTTTGAGTACGCAAGGGAAGAATTAGAGAAAAATGATGCTGCGAAGGTGAAGAATAAGACGGTTAGAGGAAAGGGAAAGGGAAAAGCAACGGCGGCACAACCTACTTTCAACGAGCCTACTATAATGAGGGAGTTTGAAGTTGTTGGGTGCACTGCGGCAGAGGCGTTTGGTCATTCAAGTGGCACTGGTGGAGAGGGGTTCAGATTATCAGGTTGCACTCTTACAGATGAGTTCCCTCAGCCAGCAATGACGAAATGTGGGGTAGACTTCGGGGTTGACAATGTTGATCTCTTCATGTTTCCATACATTGTAGATGCACAAGACGTAAGGGCGGATGGACACTGTAGATATCGGTCACTAGCCATGTTGTTGGGGCATCACCAACAAGAATATCCTCGCATTCGCATGGAACTGACTACGGAGCTGTTAGAGAACAGTGATATCTACAGACGAGTCATGACCAGACTACGCCCGGATTTGGCAAACAACTTCGACGCTCTTGTTCAAGAGGTCAACTATAGCAGATCACCATGTCCTGAAAGATACTGGATGAGTACGCCCGGATTTGGCAAACAACTTCGACGCTCTTTTACAAGTTATTTATCGAATAACGTGAAACGATAAATAACGATTAATTATTCTTTAAATCGTTATTTATCGAATAACGTGAAACGTGAAACGATAAATAACGACCAATTAATAATATATTAATAAATATTATTTATTAATATAATATTATTTTCTTTTAGCTAAACGATAAATAACGACTAACTAATATTATATTAATAAATATTATTTACTAATTAATCTTATTCTTTAAATCGTTATTTATCGATTAACGTGAAACGTGAAACGATAAATAACGACCAATTAATAATATATTAATAAATATTATTTATTAATATAATATTATTTTCTTTTACCTAAACGATAAATAACGACTAACTAATATTATATTAATAAATATTATTTACTAATTAATCTTATTCTTTAAATCGTTAATTATCGATTAACGTGAAACGTTAAACGATAAATAACGACCAAATAATATTATATTAATAAATATTATTTATTAATATAATATTATTTTCTTTTAGCTAAACGATAAATAACGACTAACTAATATTATATTAATAAATATTATTTACTAATTAATATTATTCTTTAAATCGTTATTTATCGATTAACGTGAAACGTGAAACGATAAATAACGACCAATTAATAATATATTAATAAATATTATTTATTAATATAATATTATTTTCTTTTACCTAAACGATAAATAACGACTAACTAATATTATATTAATAAATATTATTTACTAATTAATCTTATTCTTTAAATCGTTAATTATCGATTAACGTGAAACGTTAAACGATAAATAACGACCAAATAATATTATATTAATAAATATTATTTATTAATATAATATTATTTTCTTTTACCTAAACGATAAATAACGACTAACTAATATTATATTAATAAATATTATTTACTAATTAATCTTATTCTTTAAATCGTTATTTATCGATTAACGTGAAACGATAAATAACGACCAATTAATAATATATTAATAAATATTATTTATTAATATAATATTATTTTCTTTTACCTAAACGATAAATAACGACTAACTAATATTATATTAATAAATATTATTTACTAATTAATCTTATTCTTTAAATCGTTAATTATCGATTAACGTGAAACGTTAAACGATAAATAACGACCAAATAATATTATATTAATAAATATTATTTATTAATATAATATTATTTTCTTTTAGCTAAACGATAAATAACGACTAACTAATATTATATTAATAAATATTATTTACTAATTAATCTTATTCTTTAAATCGTTATTTATCGATTAACGTGAAACGTTAAACGATAAATAACGACCAATTAATATTATATTAATAATTCATTAATAAATCTTTTTTTAATCGTTATTTAAACGTTAAACGATAAATAACGACTAATTAATAATTTATTAATAAATAACAAATAATATTAACGTACCTCGTGGATCGAGAGCGTCTTCTCCGGCGATATCGAACGGGCCCGTTTTTCCGCACCGCCCCGATCACGACCACCCCGAGCTCCACCCCGACCACCACCCCGACCACCAGCTCCACCAGCTTCACCTCCAGCCACCTCGACAGCGCCACCAACCTCCTCCCCTCCACCACCAGAGCCCTCGCCAGCGCCACCGACCACCGCAGCCGCAGCCACCGCAGCTCCACCACCCCCCCCCCCCTTTTCTTTTTCGCCGGATTCCTCTTCCGCCCTACTCCTCCACCTCGCACCCTTGCGCCACCAGCACAAATACGGACGGGAGGGAGAACAGACGAAGCCGCAGCCTCCACCGTCGCCTCCACCACCGCCGCAGCCTCCACCGTCGCCGGATTCGAGGTTTTCCCCATTTCTTCGGATTGCATGATTCCGAGTGAAATTGAAGAAATTGATTGAGGGATTTGGATTGTATGAGAAAAACGAGTCGAATGGGATAGATTTGGGGAAGAAAACGAGTGAAATAGGAGAAGAATGGACGGCGGCGAATTTAGGTTACGATTTGAACAGTAGCACCTTCAGACGAGAGGAGGAAGAAGAAGCGAGGCGATGTTTTATATCCTGGTACGCCCAAAATGGGCGTACATACCATGTTTCAGTTTTCCACCGTATACGTATACGTATGTTCGAGAAAATTGCACGGTACGCCCATTTTGGGCGTACGAGAATGTAGTTTAAAAAGTTTCAAAATGTAGTGCGTATAGTCTCTTCCTATAACTAGTGTAGAATAATTTCCTCAGACTGACTTTAAGCACAAGGCAGATGAGACTGAGATCTCTTTTCTCCTCTCCTTTGATCCTGAGGACCCCATCAAAGACTTCTCGTTCACTCTGTACAGCTATCTCAAAGCCCTTAGTTGCAGTACCGGATCAGTTCATCACACTTTGCTCAAGAGGGCAGTTGAAAGAAGCATTTGAGAATTTCAGATACGAAATATGGTCGTGCCCAAATCTTTTTTCCCATCTTCTTCAGGGATCGATATCCCCAAAATCAATCTTTCTGGGGAAACAGCTTCACGGTTTGATCACTACATCTGGTTGCTATTACGACAAGTTTCTCAACAATCACCTGTTGAACATGTATGTGAAAATTGGCTCCATTGATGCTGCCCTGAAACTGTTTGGTGTAATGCCAAAGAGAAATGTGATGTCTTGTAACATTTTGATCAATGGCTACATACTAAACGGTGATTTGGAGAATGCCCGGAAAGTGTTCGATGAAATGCCTGAGAGGAATGTGGCCACCTGGAATGCCATGGTCTCATGCATGATCCAATTTGAGTTGGATGAAGAGGGCTTGCGTTTGCTTTTGCAGATGCATCGATTGGGATTTTCACCTGATCAATTTGCATTGGGCAGTGTCCTTAGAGGGTGTGCAGGATTAAAAGCCTTGGTCTGTGGACGACAAATTCATTGCTATTCGATCAAAACCGGATTGGAGCTCAATTTAGTCACTGGGAGCGCATTAGCCCACATGTACATGAGGTGCAGGAGTTTGGAAGATGGAGAAAGAGTTATCAAAGGAATGCCAGTTCAGAATGTGATTGCCTGCAATACTCTAATTGCTGGAAGAGCTCAAAATGGATGCTCAGAAGGAGCTCTCGAACAATATAACTTGATGAAAATGGCGGGATTTCGACCTGACCAGATAACTTTTGTCAGTGTCATCAGTTCATGCTCGGAACTAGCAACTCTTGGGCAAGGCCAGCAAATCCATGCTGAGGTCATCAAAGCCGGGGCTGAATCTGTTGTTTCTGCGGTCAGTTCTTTAATCAGCATGTACTCTAGATGTGGTTGCTTGGAAGACTCTGAAAAAATATTCATTGAACGTAAAGACGCTGATCTTGTCATCTGGAGCTCAATGATAGCAGCTTATGGGTTTCATGGCCAAGGCGAGAAGGCAATCAAGTTGTTCAGACAGATGGAGGAGGAAGGATTTAAGGCAAATGAGGTCACATTTCTGAGTTTGTTGTATGCGTGCAGTCATTCTGGATTAAAGGATGAAGGGATGGAATTCTTTGATAAAATGGTGAAGGAGAATAGCTTGAAGCCTCAGTTACAGCACTACACATGCATGGTGGATCTCTTTGGTCGATCAGGATGTCTACAACAAGCAGAAGATATGATCAGAAAAATGCCAGTCAAAGCTGATGCTATTATATGGAAGACTTTATTATCAGCATGTAAAATCCACAAGGATGTGGATATGGCTAGAAGAATTGCAGAAGAAGTTTTGCAGGTCAATCCTCAGGAATCCGCTGCATATGTTCTACTTGCAAATATCCATGCTTCTGATAAGAAATGGGAGCATGTTTCAGACATCAGGAAAAAGATGAGAAACAGAATGGTAAGAAAAGAACCAGGCATTAGCTGGTTTGAACTGAAGAATGAATTTCACCAGTTCATTGTTGGTGATAAGTCACATCCGAGGTGGAATGAGATCGAACTGTACCTCAAGGAGTTGCTGCTAGAACTGAAAGAAGAAGGTTATGTGCCTGATACTGGCTCTGTTTTGCATGACATGGATTTGGAAGATAAAGAATACAATCTAGTTCATCACAGTGAGAAGTTAGCAATTGCATTTGCATTGATGATCACTCCTGCTGGTGTTCCGATCAGGGTGATGAAGAACTTGAGAGTTTGCAGTGATTGTCACGTTGCTATGAAGCTGATATCGAAAATTAAGGATAGGGAGATTGTTGTTCGTGATACTAGTAGATTTCACCATTTCAAGAATGGTGCATGTTCTTGTGGAGATTACTGGTAGTAAGATATTGCCCATTTGCTAAATTGAAGAACCACATTGTTTTTTATCTTTGTTGTATGATTTCCATTACCCATAGCAAAAATGTTCTAAAGAATAATGGCATTTTTATAAAATCATATAACTACTCCCTCCGTGTCGGTATATAATTCCTGTTTCATTTTTGACACTATTGACCTTTTAATATATTTTGTCGTATAGCTTTTAATATGTAAGAACAAACATAGTTACACAGGATCTTGTTTGATTCGTCTTAATGAGTATTTTAACATATTAAAATTTTAGAATTTTTTATTAACGATTCAAAACGTGTCTCGACAAATGTGAAAAGTGAAAGAGAATTATATTATGGGACTGAGGGGAGTAATTCATATACACTCTATTACAGTTTCACAAATAAATAAAGAATCAATGAATTTCATAACAACTTGTCTAGGCGGAATCATCAATGGAATGGTGGAATTAAGCAACAGCACACTCCTTGGGAAGGCCCTGGGGAAATCTCTTGGAGTCAGCACAGTAGTTGTAAATCATGTAGTTCTTCTGCACCCATCTCATCCTCTGTTGGCTAGTATTGTCCAACTCCTGGTTCAACCACCCACTTGAAGAAGCACTCGAACCGCCACATGAGGACGAAGAACAAGAATTGATCCTCAAATCCCTGAAGGAAGCAGTAAATGGGGCCTTGGTCCAATCAGCCTTAACTCTTCCTCCCTGTGTTGCCCAATCATCTGCATTCCAGAGACTAGAGTACATCTTCATCGGCTGGTTCTTGGGGAACGGCACTCCAATTGATTCCATGTTCTTAAACTCTCTGATCGCAGATCCATCCACAAGAAATCTGTAATCAATAGAGCAAACTGGATAAGCACAATGCAGGCAGAATGAGATTGACTATGTAGTGGACAATAATTTTAAGTTATTTGCTTACATGATTCTTTGTGGGTTCCAGAGAATGGAGTAAGTGTGGTAAGCGGCGGTAGGATCGAACCAGAGACGGAATTGCTGTTCGCGGTTGCCTTTTCCTTCGCTGAAAACGTTTGTGTGGAGAGTGTA
Source organism: Oxyria digyna (assembly GCA_029168935.1). NCBI lineage: Eukaryota > Viridiplantae > Streptophyta > Magnoliopsida > Caryophyllales > Polygonaceae > Oxyria > Oxyria digyna. The sequence goes on along the minus strand of JAPVLV010000011.1, from coordinate 29,458,728 downwards.
AGGCTGACCAGTTTCATTTCCCAGGAATTCGAAGTCTATCTCGTCGTGTTTGTCGCCTTGGGAAGATAGCTGCATAATAACACAAAATCAATGTCAATAAAACTGTGAATATAAAAATTAGGTTAGCTGAAGACGGAAGGTGATGAGTAAGTGGCTTACGTAATAGGTGGTGACGGTACCGGCGGAGTTGCCGGGAACGAGCTTGATTTGAATGTCGATTTTGGAGAAGAGGTAGGATTGCTTGGATTGGAATCCTGAGCCGGAGTATTTGTCGAGGGAGAGGGTGAGGAGGCGGCCGCCGTTGAGGATTTTGCCGCGGCCGTCACCCCAGGTGACCTCAGCGTCACGGTGGAAGTTGGCGGAGGCAGGGAAGGAGAGGAGTGAAGCTACGAGAAGTGAGAGTCCCAGCATTGGAAGTAGTGAAGAGGAAGGAGTAGCCATTGTTAGAAAGTGATGAATAAGCTCGAAGGTGATGGAGAAGAATAGAAGATTGAGAGGTGATGAGGAGAAAGGAAGGCATGGAAGGGGTTTTATAGTAGGAGAAATAAATGAAGTGGGTAAGGAAGTAGCGAGGAAAAAAGCAAGCAACAGCTAGCTCGCAGAGTAAGACCAAGGCTGGAATGCCTGGCTGGAATGTTCATCCAATTTTTTGGTTTCAGGTAACGCGGTTTAGTTTTCCTTTTTTACCCTCCTGATTCAATCTTTATTTCTAACATTATGGTAGCACTTTGTGAGGGTATATTATTAAAATAGTCATGGCTAGCTGGAATTGCAGTTACATTTTTATAAAGAGCAAGTGGAAGTAAATATCCATCTCAGTTTGAAATGGATACAACAATATTTTGGAAGTAGGAAAATTTGGAGTAATATTTATTGCAAATGTAATAATTTAGTTAATTACTCCACTCTTGAATCTTGATAGCTGGAGTAATATTTGGTGTGAGTAGATTCTGTAGTATGAAGCGTTGATAGCTGGCGTGAGAAGGAATTGGTTTACCTTTACCCCACTCTTGGCTTTGGCTTGGCTGGCAAATGGTTGGCTTCTTTAAGAGGTTAATACGACAGACGAGCCAACTGGTGAAGGGCGCGGCTAACCCTCAACCTCACTTTCTCAGAAACTGCAAATATCACTATGCGTCGACTTTGTAACAATGGGCCCTACCAGACGAAGTGGGCCTTCAACTTCAGCCCAAATTCTGCTGCTTCAGGGTGGAACTCACTACTTTAAAAACATGGATTTTAAATATCACACAAAAGAAAAGTGAATATATATCTTTTTGTTGTTGTTTTGTCCATTTAAAAGCTCATACCATACACAATGGTTTACCATTTAGTTGTGGTCATTCAATTATTTATTAATATCTATCTTTTATATTTTCTCATACTCATTTTCAATACTCATCTATGTTTATCATTATCTCAATAGTTATCCATTAATTTGTGGTCATCAATCTTCTCTTTCATACTTTTTTATTAATATTATTACATGTGGGGTCAAAAAAGTTGTGTTTTTCGAGAGACTTGTCAAGCACATGTTGAATGCTCATTTGATCCCCATGGTCATCACAATACCGTGGGTATTGATTCTCTCTTCTAAAATCCACATTTTCATTAGTTTAATAATATTTTTAGTTTCTCTTTCTTAATACCCACTCAAAGTGTGGTGAACCATTGTGTATGCTCTCCTATTTGCAATGAACTAGGAGGAGGGGTAAGATACTTTGCCCCATTTTTCTAATCTCCAAATCACCTAATTGCTCTTTCTCCACATATCTCGTTAATCTCGTCCAATTTGTATTTACAAGGTTATTAATATAATTTTGTATACTTTTTGCGACTTTCCTATATCTAACCAAATAAAATGAAGATTTTAATTTCCCATGATTTCGTTATTTAACCAAACATAAATTCTCAATTCTCATTAAATAGAAATCACCTATATTTAATTCTTAAAAATTGAGTTCATGGGATTTTAATTTTTCCTTTTTAGCACTTGTATCAAACTTTCCACAACAATTAAGCATGATGTAAAGAGGAAATTAATGAATTGTTATTATGGAGCTTTGTTGATCATAGACAACGCCGCGTTAGTGCATGGATGATAAATGACGATCATAATGTTTCACTCCAATTAAAATCAATCCTTGATTTATTTTATTCTATAGAGAGGTGTAGCAAATTATGACGTATCAAAAAATTATTTTATTACTAAATACATATCTTAATTCCCCATATACAACGAAATCAAACTCACAAATGAAACAATAAATCAAAGAATTTCGTAAGAATATTGCCTACAACTCGTAATTACTAGGACACAATTGCAGGATTAAGCAGCAGTACATTCCTTGGGAAGTCCCTGGGGAAATCGCTTAGAGTCGGCACAGTAATTGTAGATCATATAGTTCTTCTGCACCCATCTCATCCTCTGTTGGCTAGTATTGTCCAACTCCTGGTTCAACCACCCACTTGAAGAAGCACTCGAACCTCCGCAAGACGAAGACGAAGAGCAAGAATTAATCCTCAAATCCTTGAAAGAAGCAGTAAACGGTGCCTTAGTCCAATCAGCCTTCACTCTTCCTCCCTGCGTTGCCCAATCATCCGCATTCCAGAGGCTAGAGTACATTTTCATCGGCTGGTTCTTGGGGAATGACACTCCAATTGTTTCCATGTTCTTGAACTCTCTGATCGCAGATCCATCCACAAGAAATCTGTCACCAAAATAACAAACTCGATAAGCACAATGAACCTGAACGAGACAGAATGAACATTAATTAACTCGAAGCTATTTGCTTACATGATTCTTTGGGGATTCCAGAGGATGGAGTAAGTGTGGTAAGCAGCGGTGGGATCAAACCAGAGACGGAATTGCTGCTCGCGGTTGCCCTTTCCTTGGCTGAAGATGTTTGTGTGGAGAGTGTAAGGCTGACCAGTCTCGTTTCCTAGGAATTCGAAGTCTATTTCGTCGTGTTTGTCGCCTTGAGAAGATAGCTGCAAATGAACACAAAATCTAGGTCAGGAAATTGGGGTTTTCTGAAAAAACGATTAGTAGTTAATGGTTCAATTAAGGTGCTTACATAATAGGTGGTGACAGTGCCGGCGGAGTTGCCAGGAACGAGCTTGATTTGAATATCGATTTTGGAGAAGAGGTAGGACTGCTTAGATTGGAAGCCAGAGCCGGAGTATTTGTCGAGGGAGAGTGTAAGTTGGCGGCCTCCGTCGAGGATTTTGCCGCGGCCGTCGCCCCAGGTGACGTCGACGTCGCGGTGGAAGTTGGCGGAGGCAGGGGAGAAGGAGAGGGAAGCTACTAGAAGCGGGAGGCCTAGAATAAATAGTAATGAAGAAGTGGAAGTAGCCATTGGAGGTTAGCAGAAGAGTGAAATTGGGGTGTTGTTTTTGGCGGTGAAGAAAGAGGGAGAGGAGAGTGATGAGGAGAAATGAAGGAGTGGAGGAGGTATATATAGTAGGAGAAAGTAAGAAGGAGGGAGGAAGGTTGATTACTTGGAGGCAACAGCTAGCAGTAGGCGAGTAAAAGTGGGCAAGTGCGTGCTTTAGTTGGTTGGATTTGGATTTGGATTGGGATTGGGATTACAGTACAACTAGGATTGGGATACACTCGGACGCGGTTTCTCATCTCCCCTTTAGATCTAAGTCCGCAAGTAATGTTAGGGTATCTACCACGGACACCTAAAAATACCATGTCATCTAAGATTATAGCGAGTTGAAATAGTATTGTTTAGCAAATGATATTTTTATCAAAGAAGACAACACCAATAACAAATGTTAAAATTAACTATTTATTTGCCGAATTCTCAAACTTGTCATTTTCTATTAAATAAATTCAATACCCTCTTGACACATCATCAAGAATGCTATTTGGAATGCTATATTTAGCATTTGAGTTAGAGAAATGGAGAATCTCTAAGAGAATATTCTTGATTTCTTCATTTTTAGCTTGTTATTGAGGATTGATTTTGCTATAAGTTTATTATAGTCATTTTTAACCTATCATTATAGATGCCCTTATGCACGGCTATTTTAGATTCTTTAATATGTTTGTTGGCTATTAATTATGCTTACATTGTTGATAATGGATTAGACATTTAGACACTAATTTTAGTATGTTTGTTGGCTATTAATTATGCTTTCATTGTTGATAATGGATTAGACATTACTAATCCGCGTATGATTAATGGTGTATAATAATAGGTGTTTAGTATGGATTTTTCTAATATGGATTATTATTGAATAAAAACATCGAAAGAGCTTTTGAACAATTATAATTCGAATTCTATAACAAGAGATATTTCTAAATATGTGAGAATAAACTTGATAAACCAACTATATTGTCTTAGAAAAAATATCGGGTGAGAATAAACTTTAAAATTCGAATGGAAAATGGTGAACAATTAATTTGGTGAACATTCGATGACAAACTCAAAAATATTCAAAAATTGAAGAAAAATTCATTTTTTAAAAAACTTTTATTGATTGATAAAAAAGAACATTTGTCTCAACTGAATATGAGAATATACTGATTAGAGCAATCAAATTTTATATATATTAGAAGATTAGCTCAGGATTAATGTGAATTAGTTATCTAGATTGTAAAGATTACTGTGTTACTACCCGACCCCAGCAACAAGCGCCACTAGCTCACGGCTGGGTGTACGTGTACCTTTTCACCCTTTAGGTTGTCGAATGGCGGTAAGGATCCTCTAATCCAAAATGATAGGTCATTTCATGGTCCAGTTGATTTCATTGGTTAAAATGATATTAAAAAATGCTATATAACTATTTAGTTTTAAAAAAATAAAAGAAAAATACTTATTTGAACCAATCAAAATGAATGGACCATGAAACGGACTATCATTTTGGACTAGAGGATCCCTACCGGTCAAATGGTTGGCTTGTTTAACAATGATTTGAATGTGCCTTCTTTGAATGGTAACTAGTGCACTGACCCACGGGAAATTCGTTAAAAAATTAAGATTAATTTTTTTCTTGTAAAGACTATTTATAAAAATATATTTTATTGCATGAAAGTTATGTACGTAGTTTGACTTAGTTTTTATTATCGAAAATAATCCTAATTTAATCGTAAGAATATATATATTAACCTTCAACATAATATTTATTCTCAATAAATAACTTGTATATTTGTTGTTGAAAAGAATGATAATTCGTTAAAAAATTCGTATGAAAATTGTATATCCATTTAATCGAGTTCGTTAAAAAATTAAGATTAACTTTTTTCTTATAAAGACTATTTATAAAAATATATTTTATTTCATGACGGTTATGTACGTAGCTTGACTTAATTTTTATTATCGAAAATAATCCTAATTTAATCGTAAGAATATATATATTAACCTTCAACATAATATTTATTCTCAATAAATAGCTTGTATATTTGTTGTTGAAAAGAATGATAATTTTTTAAGATTTATTTGTTAATATAATTATTCAATCTATTAATAATTGAAACTAAAGATGAAAAATAATAATTGTGTAACAAACTAAGCCTAAAATTACTCTAAGAGCTCTAAAAGGCTCAGCTTTAATATATAAGATAGATAGCATATTTATTGGTGTTATCCATTTTGAATAACATATCTAATTTTTTAATATTTTATATTAATGTTTGTTATTCTAGACCTACAATGGTGTTATTTCACTCAAGTTTCATACATTCATATTTTATTTTGATGAAAATTATGGATTGGTTAAATGGTTGATTTAGTGGTGGAGTCTATTTATCAACCAATTGTCAAAAACCACTTGACAAAATGTGTAAGGGTTACCTTTTGGATGACTAACACTTCTATGTTACTTCTCTCCACTCATAACATTGATTCTATTAAATAGTATGACACATTATTTTCTTTTTCTTTTTTTAAATTGACTTTGTTTCTCGAAATAACATGAATGTAGATGCTCTAATACGTACGTGAGCCAACTGATCTTTGATTGGTCGGAAAAAAAAAACACATTTAAAGGCCACCACTTTCAATAAAAACTAGAAGAACGGGCCATGGACTCTAGAATGGGCCTTGGTTACAGCCCAAATACATGGACATGCGTCTGATGGGCCTGGAAGATTGACAACTCAAGTACTCCTGATGGACGATTATATATTTCCCCTTGTATTACAGGCTTACAGCCGAAACGTGCAAATTTGATTCAAACTCTTTGACCCGATCAAGGGCGGTTTGATCATTGATTTTAATAATGTATTAGCTAAAATAAAGAAAATGATATCATGAGCAGTTCATTATTTAGTATTTTCCCCCGTTGTTTTATAGAATACGGAGTACATACATAGTATTGGTAATTTGTTATATAGAAGGAAAAAAAAATGGATTTTGATAAAAATAACATGGCTCTGGACCGAAAATGAAATAAAAAAAATGCAAGTATACATCTATCCAGTTCCAGTGGTCTCACAAAGCAGCGGCGGGCCTGAAGGTACACGTGGAGGTGCGACGGTGGCTCCTGAAGACAGCGGAGCACTCGGGCAGCTCATCCAAGTCAGCAAACAATGACTCATCTTCCTCCCTCATGTTCACAATACTCATAGGCAATGCCGACACGTCATGACCATCCCAATTAGGCCCCACAAAAGATGGGGCCTCCTTGACCACGTCAGACAGCCAGCTAAAGTCCATTATGACGGCGCCACCTAGACCCAGCTCAGCCGCGCACGCTAGCAACTCCTTCCGTTCCTCCGAAGGAAATTCCTCCGCCGCGCCCGCGGTATTCTCGGGCGGCGTTGCCGGAGGGCTGGGGGTTGTAGGGGCGGCGGGGGCGGTGGGTGCGGCGGAGGAGTGGTGGTGCTTTGTGGTGGGGATGGCGTGGTTGTGCTCGGAGGCGTACGTGATGAGGAGTCTGGTGGGGTCCACTCGGCTCCTCTCCACTTGTTTTCTAGCGGGACAACCTTTCGAGCTACTGCATCGATAATATCCTCTGTTCGTGAAAACAAGTTAGAACCAGACAAAAAGGAAATTAGGAAAATTAGAAAACAAGAAATATTCTTATTCGTTACTTTTTTCCAACTCCCTCATCTGCGCACGTAATTCAAACCGGATAAATTTTTTGGGGGAAAGTGAATTCATTGGTTACTTACGACAGCTACTGGCGCGTATACCACACCTTCTTTATTACGGAGTATTCCTTAAATTAAGACTGACTAATTAAGTTTTCATTTTGGTTTAGGCTTCATTTTTCCTTGGAAAGTTCTTTAAAAGTGAATGGTATGTACGGAGGTACCGCAAATGTTATCACTACTTTATCATCCCAAACCCCGGATAATACAAGAACAAAATTTGACTTTAACACTTGTAAAATGTCAGCAAAATTTATGAGAAAAAATGTTACAAATAAATCAAAAATTAATTTACTAGCTAGCCCATCCATCACCTATCCTGTATACAAAAGGGAATAACACCCATCTTATTTTCTTAGCTATTCTCAAGGAAGCATGAGCATATTCTGAAAGGAGGCGCTAAAAAAGCAAGGTTTGTTTGTCCTAAAAAGGAAATGAGTTAGATAAGTGATAGAGAGCGTGGTAACCACGCAGACGGGTGGTGCGTGGCACGTCGGTAATTCCAGAGTTCTGGTTTCAACTACTCCTACAACCGGCGCACTATAGCTCAGCCGCCCCCATGTATTAAAATGCGCCCCAAGACGAGTGACAGCGGCGCATGGGTGGCGCCACGGTGCCTAATTTATCAGCTAGATTCGTAGAAGAGAGAAGTGGGAAATTAGCATGCAGTTTTACCTGGGATAAGGAGATCCTTTGATTGGCTTCTGTCCATACTTCCTCCAAGCCCACGAATCGGACGGCGGATACGCATCTCCTTTGCTGCTGCTTCGAGATCCTTCGATCTCACCTATCGGTACGCTCACCACCCTCTTCTGTATGCTCCTCCTTCTACACAATCAAAAACCCCATCAACCAACAATTCTTCTGCTAAAAACACTATTGAAATTAAGAAAATATTATATTATATAGAACGAACCCTTTCTTAGGAGAGAGGGCGGTGCTTGTGGTTGCCGCGGTGGCGCGGTTATCTTCTCCGGAGAGAGGAGAGTCGGCGGCTCCAGTCTCCGACGAGCTTTGTGGATCATCTTGCTCGCCGGCGGCGAATGTGCTCCGTCGGTACCTATGATCCATATAAAGTTGATCGCCGGAGAATCAAGATTTATGGAAAGGGGAAAGAGAAGTGGGGGGGTTTAATTGTCTCTGATAGTGCTGCAATAATATCTGGATTACAGAAAAGGAGAAGATGGGAGGATTATTAAGTATTAACTACTAGCTTTAGCTTGCATTATTGTATTTTAGGATTAACAAAATGAAATGAAAAAAAATAAGGATTTTTAAATAGAGAGAGAGGTAGCTAGGGGTGGAGGATCACGTAGTCAGATGGGTAAGTTGTGAATATTTTAGTGTAATTAACGGGTCGTGCAAGCAAATACCAAAAGCTAAGGCATATAAACAAGAACTTATATACGTAGCTTATCTGGTCATCGACGTATGATTGATTGCTCATTTTAAATTTTAATTCTTGTATTCCTTTTTTATTGTCGAGGTGAGGATATTTTAGTAATTGCAGATGATCGTGAAGGGGTTTTTGCTTTGATCGTGAAGGGATCACCCTTGGCCTCACATGATTCACATATCATAATATGAATTTAAGAGTATATGATATTTTAGGGGGGAGGGGGGATGAATTACCGATATGTCGATCTAATCATTTCCTTAAGTTTAGTGAATATTACGTGATTCAGTGATTGGTTACGATTACTGACCTATTACATGTTGAGTTATTTCATGAATAGTTAGTTTTAAAACTCATCTTTATTACGTCGATATTACACCAATAAATGAGAATAAGGTTGATCTAGTGAAATGGACAAAATTATTTGTCAAGTACTTTTAAATTTGAATCTCAATGACGATGTGTATAAAACGACCGAATATAACGTCACGAATCGTCACGTAAATAATCAAAATAAACAAAAAGAAGTATTTCAATAATATCGCGGAAAGTTACAAAACTTCCTGTATACCTTTATTGTTTTTCCTCGTAAAAAACTAAGTTCGATGTTATTTTCAAGCTAACAGAAAAAAATTTACTCTGATTTATTATTGTTCATTTCAGTTGTTAAGGGCTTGTAGCCCAATGGTAGAAACTCGAGAGTTCCAATTTAATGTCCTCCTTATCATGAGTTGGGGAATTTGAATTCCGGGTCTGAGCCAAAAAAAACTTAAATTCTTAATGCATATCAAATTTGACATTAATGTATATGAACGTTGCGGTGCATTCACGAGTGTTGTGACACATTTACATACCCTCCAACGCATGTACATTGTTGCTATTATGTGACGAATGATAATGTATACAATTATTTTCAGCTTTTCCTCATCGTATCTTTTATCAAATTAAGACTCTCTCTCCTACAAATGCTACGAAAACTATTGTTAAATTTTACGTATAACCAAGTCTTAAATTTGATTTCCCCCCTTTCTTTCATGTCTTTGTACTAATAGTTTATTCATTAAAAGGTTTTGACAAATATAATACGAAATAAATAAAGAGATCAAAAGAGAACGAGGATCGCGTTTAGAAGATTTGTAGAAAGCAACGGCGATATGCAAAACTTAATCGTGACAAACTGAACTTTGCTTTCTGTATCCTGCTTATGGCATCGATCCATTTTCCCTGCTGGCACCAAGTTTATTTTTATTGGATCTTATACAAATTATCATGTAGTTTAGCACTTTATAATAACTAAGTCCATATGTCACACCTCCGCAGCTTGCTATGTTGAGTGAGGCCCAATTCTCGGCCCATATCTGCTTGACCCAATTTCAGAATATTAATAGCTCAGCCTCCAGGCAAATGCTACTGTATGTTATATTCAATTGTCCATATTTAATTAATGATGACACAATAAGAAGTGATGCATTTTCATTTATCATCCTATCAGCGTGACGTAATTCGTTTTAGAAAGACAAAAACAGGGTTACTTTGTGCCCATTCGAGTGCATAATATATATTTTATAATGCATGTTTTATATTTCCTAAAGTCTATTCATTAGCTAGGTTCGAAAAGTATAAGATATAAAATATTGAAATACTATTATGACAAGCTAAGAAAGTGCATGAAGTATACGGCGTTATCGTGTGGATGAGATTACTAGAACTTACCTACTATAACCTAATCCAGAGTTTTCTGACCAGCCACCATAATAAAACACAGACGAATTGTGCATCAGTATGCCATTTGTTTCATACTTGCAAAACTAAACTATAAACAAATTAGAATTTTTTTCTGAAATAGGTTTTTTTTTAGAAAATATTTTCGATACGGGCTCGTTTTGAAAATAATTTCCAATATAGGCCATACGAGCCATCCGAACAAGCGTAAATCTCGTGCATACCTTCTTTCACCAGTTCGGAATCGGAATTGATCACGACCAGTTTCGTTGGGCCCGTATTGATCCCAGCTTTCACCAGATATGTCTCTCATCGCCTGATGTGGAGGAACGAATTTGTAAATATCCATTTACAGTAGAAGGTACACACGAGACTTACGTGTGTTCGGGTGGCTCGTATGGGGTCGTTCGAAATCAGAATCGAGCGAGAGACATATCTGGTGAAAGCTGGGATCAATACGGACCCAACGAAATCGGTCGTGATCGATTCCGATTTCAAACGATCCCATACGAGCCATCCAAACACGAGTAAGTCTTATATAATAATATATATATAAAAAAACTTTAAAAAAAAAAATTAAAACAAATCCTTTGTATACCTTATACAAATCCAATTTTTTTAAAAATTTTTTTTATGTGTAAGAGCGTCTCTTACACGGGGAGTTAAAAAATAAAAATATGCTAGCGTCTCTCATACGTGAAAAATTTCCGAACTTCATAAGAGTGTCTATGTTGGGAATTATTTTCAAAACGAGCCCATATCGAAAATATTTTTAAAAAAAAAGCCTATTTCAGAAAAAAAAAATTCAACAAATCACGTACTCTCTCTGTCCCTCAATGTTTAATGACACAAGATTTAAGGCAAACCACAACAGAAATAAAATAAATCCCCAACCAATCAAATTAAAGCTTGAATCTGATAATTAAATGCAATTATATTTACAACTCAAAATCCCTAATCTACCCCTAACACACAATCAGATCTGGACCAAATCTCTTCCCCTCCGCCAGACACTCCACCCCACTCTTCTCTCCTGGATCCAGTCGAACCGCCGCCAAATCCCTTCCCCTGCGGTCAAGGCATCCTCCTCAACTCTCCTTAAGCCGAAATTGGAGATTTTCAGATCTCCTTTCTCATCGACGAGGACAATCTTCGGCTTCAAATCGCGCGCTCAGCTATGGAAAAAATCGACGACACTCCATATCCAAGTAGATCTTGGATTCTGCTGGCCATGACCTCGTGGATGGATAGTTGGAGGATCTGGGATGACGAACCGGAAATGCAGAAAAGAGAACGAAGAGGGGAGGAAACGAACTGGCAGTGAAGAAAAGAGGAGAGGAGAGGAGAAAGGGTTTGTGCAATGAGAAATAGAGAGGAGGCGGTGATGACTGATGAATAACGAGAGAGGGAGAGATAGGGTAAGGATTAATTGTGTTAGGTTGGGTTGGGATATTTTGGGCTCTGTTTTTTGGGTTGGATTAGATTAAGGTAGGGTTAATTAGATTAAATTTGGGTTTATTTGGATTTTGGGCTGAATTAGTTTAGTGAGTTAATTAGGGTTAAAAAATTAATTTGGGTTCAGCAGGTAATTTTAAGGTTAATGAAGAAATGAGTTATGTAAAAACGGAGGAAATTTAATGAAGATGAAAATATTTGATGAATTAATGGTGAAAATTAAATGGAAAAGATGATGTAGATTTTTGATTTGATTGATAAAGTGTTGTAAATATATAAATAAAATAAATTGAATAAGGATATAATAGGAAGAAATATATGAATATAAATAGACATGTTGCAAACATTTCGGGACGTCAAATACGGTAATGTTGCAAACATTAAGGGACAGAGGGAGCATTAAATTATCACATGCTAAAAACAGACCTCAACCTTGAAAACGTGGACCAAAACATAGTCAACGAACTCTGGAATTATCAAGTGATGAGAAATGTTAACTTTATGTTACAAATCAAAGGATGACCCAAATGTAATTTTAGTTTCACATGGCATCACATCTCTCTACCGTAGTTTTGTGTATGTAAATTAATGAGAATATCAGGGGCAATAATGTAATGCAACCTCCATATAAACATGAAATTCCATTCCTCCATCAGTCTCAGCTCAACTAATCTCTAGCTCCATTTCATATTATTTAAATGTCCATGGGAGTTAGAAAAGAAGAGGAGCATCAAGAAAAAGAAGATATTCTTCTTCTGCAATTGTATGATGTCTACTGGTTCAAAAATCATATCCTCACCAACCAACCAGCCATTGAAGAACAATCTCTAAACTACAAAGATGTTCCTTCTCTCCTTCCTATAAAAACATCCTTAACTGACCCCATCAGCTCCAGTGAGGCCCAATCACCGAGCTCGGTCCTCGCTGTCTCGACGTTCGACTATGAAGTCTTCTATGACAACGAAGATCAAGTGAAGAAGAGCAAGGAAGAAAATAAGAAGATCAAAAAGAGAAGAGTAAGAAGATGTTGTGAAATTAGTAAGAGCTTATCAGAGCTCGAGTTTGAAGAAATCAGAGGTTTTATGGATTTAGGATTTAAGTTCTCTGAAGCAGATCAGAGATCTCCAAGATTGGTGTCAATCCTCCCTGGCTTACAACAACTGGGAGGTAATGGAGGGAAAAATTTAGAAGCTTCGGAAAGATCAAGAGTTGTTGCAAGGCCTTATTTGTCTGAAGTTTGGAAGGTGAAAAAGAATCCACCTTTATTGATGATGATGATGAAGAAGAAGAAATGTAAGCTTCCATCTTTAAGTGATGAAGATGATATGAAGAACCTTCTAAAGAAGTGGGTGCGCGCAGTTGCTTCTACTGTTAGATTACGCGAATCAGGACGGAAATAGAGAGCATTGATCTGTATCAGTATCATCCTGCTTTGTAAAATTTACCTATTCTTTCTTGCAAGTGTTCTTTTCTGTGAATTTCATGCAATTTGAAGTAAGATATCAAAACAGGTGAATTGTCATGTATTCATAATTGCATTCACGGTTCACCTCTATCTAAAGATTTCAAACAAGGGTAAGTTAGATGGGTCCTACTTACCCATATGGCCAAATGAGTCATAATCAGATCCAACAGACTTTATGGGTCTTGTTTCACCTAACAAAGAAGCTAGTACCACCATGCAATTGCAATCCATTAGCCAGGTTTCATTGCAATTAGTATGTACATGTGCTGTCTAGTCCATGACTTACTTCAATCAGAAGAAATTTCCATTCAACTTTAAACAGTGTGAAAGTAAATGCCTGCATACTGAACTTGATCTTGATTGTAAATGATTACTACATCAGAGACGCTCAAATTTGGATTTGGATTTAGCTCATCAACACAGTTAAAAAAAAAGATGTAGAACTTTCCATTTTCATTAGAATCCCCTTAAGCAGTGAAGTCACATTGCTTTACAGTTGAAGTTGGCATTGGAAGCTACAATGGATGTTTTATGGACAGAATATACGAGAAATATATATATACGAGACAGTATAACCTATTTCGAATTATGTTCTAGCTTCTAGTGATGAATTTTGATATTTACTTGGTTGGTTATTCCTTAATGACTGCTTCTGCCTCTGGTAGTTTGTAAGTTGGAGGCTTATCAGCTCCTCTTCTAGAATACTCTCTCCATCTCCGAGCAGCTGCAGCTGCTCGTCTGGCTCTTTCTTTCACCTCCTCCTCTGTTTTCAACCAGCAGCAAAATATAAAGTGAGGAACATTGCTGATGACTATACTATAATGTTTGAATTTACAGAGTACGAGATAACAAACCTGAATTTTCATAGTCTTTTTTCCTTCCCCACAGATTAGTCCAGTAGGAGTCGGATTGATCAGTATCTTTCTCATTCATCATTTTCATTCTCGCTTGTTCCTGTGACAATCATGACAAATGGAAATTAAATAGAGTTTTACTGAGTTTTGTTTTATACTTTAAATGTGGATAAAGGCTGATAAATCATTAGTCATAGATACGGTTAGTGTGATTATGGGTTTTGGATTAAGAGGTGGAGAGAAATTACCAGAATTTTTGATTGCCGCTTTTCCCACCGAACACTCGCCTGCAAACAAGATCATGGGAGTATTATTCAAGTGTTTAAAGTGTAAGCTCGGTAGATTTATTTGTCAAAACTTAAAAGAAATTACCATTCTGAAAACATCTGTCGATGCAGCTCCCATTCCAGAGAGCATGAAAGCAACCTTAAAGTTCATCACAAACACAAAACTTAGCAACTTATAACAATATGTTACAAACAATTTGAAATTTGACTTACATTTACTCTTTCTACTCTTCGCATTTCATCTTCAAGCAAAGAAACTTGTTCAGCAGAAGTCCAATGGATGCAGTCAACTGGACTGAAATAAATAATATTGCAGTAAATTAATATGTAAGAAATAGCTAGCTTCAATTTAATTTTCAACAACATAAATAAGTAGAGCTCACCAGGTATCGATAGCTTGCTGAACTAAGTCAGAGTTCCCACATTGATTATAAGCCCTAGCTCTTCCAAAATCCTCTTCAATGTTAAACACATCTGGGCACACATTGGCACAGTTTTTGCAACCTGAACAACAGATCAACCTCAATGGTCACATAATCGGTAGATCATATTAAAGCTAGTTTAAGTTCTAATTATTATCACCTATGCAGCTAAATTCATCAACAAATACATGATCCTTCGAAGAGGAACCGTCGAAGAAAGGGTTTGTTGCGGTGAGCGAATAACCATGAATTTCATCGTATACCATTCTTTGAACTGGATCACTTAGAACCTGCAGTTGGAATTATAAGTCAAAAGAGAGGATTTATGATCGAATCTCATATTATTTGCTCATTCATGACTCACCTCATAGACTTCATTGATAAAAATGCAAAAGTTGGTTGTCTCTGGATCTTGACCACTTAAGTCAGGATGACAAGACTTCATGCAATTGTAATATGCTTTCTTAATCTGCTGTGGTGTGGCATCTGGAAGCTGATTAACATATTAACAAACCATCAAACATAAATTTAGAATCAGTTATCATTTTCAACAACTAAGATATATTCAAGTACAATATCATTGGAATGAATAAATTATATACCTACTTATACAGTAAGTAATATAAAAAAAACCAGAGAAAACACGAAAGAGGTTCATTGCAACTTGTTAAGCAATGCATAGAAAACAAGATAATTTGCTTTTAGAAGTTTCCAATTTCCCATTAAAATATAGAATCAACAAAAAAAAAGTTAGGCAACCAGCATCTAGTAACAAATACTGATTCTTCAAGACTAACTATGATTGTCAAATATATCATTACAACTTCCTGGATCAAGCTTTTTGCCCGAGCAAGGAAAAAAACTTCATGAACAATTAGAGTAATTGCTTATTAGTATTGTCACTCACAGAGTCACAGACTCACAGTCTCACAGTCTCACATAGATGATACAGTAGATCTTAATTGCTTAAAACATAACAAGCAACTACTTCTGAGTTCTGACAACAATACACAGAAAAAAATTCAGAATGTTTATGCATAATTGCTTGTCATGGTTCATGTATAAAGAGCAAAGGATGAATCTTACAAGACCTAAAACTGCGTAGTAATCATCAGCAACATCCTCAGTTCTAGCTGATCCGCCAATGGCGGCCTTGACCCGACCCACTTTCCTCGATCGCCTCCTCGTCGCCTCCAACGCCGAGCAGTTGCGGCGGTGCGGGGAAGAAAAGCTCGACCTACTCCTCCCGCCGAATACACCACCACGGCTCTTTACTGGATTATTGAGTTTCGGAGGATCGGTGCAAACAGGAGAAAGCAAATTCGCCATTAAACACAACAACTCACAAGAAGCCCTATTTCGCCTAGTAAAAATTGGGAGCGATAATTCAAGATGCGAAAGGAAAAGGGAAACAGGATTTAAAATAATGAATTTTGTGGTTGTGATGGAGTGGGAGAGGGAGAGCCATGTGTTTCGCAAAGAATCTGGGAGGCGCCTGGAGAGATGGGGCCAAACTGTGGTGTGAATGATACTTGCACGAGTCATACTGTCATGACTTGCACTTCACACACTCGTTCCTTGTCTTCTCTTGTTTTTAAGGTCATCTAATTGCCTAGCTTATCCATAATGTCATTACGAATACTAGGTTTGTCACCAAGATAACGTGAATTTTCAGGCTTTAAAAATGTGACGTACAATGTCATGGTAGATTGGTAGTCCATCTAACACTTTTGCGAAATTGTTCAAGTCAAACTCAGTTTGCGGTGACACTATATATTTGATCGTGTTTTGCTCACCTTTAGCTCTGAATTTTCTATTCTTTACTTTGCTTTGTTGTAATTTCCTGGTTGATTTATTGTTTTCTATGTGCGGTCAAATCGGCACCGATGTATCGACCTCTTAATTAGTCTTTTACTTATTTTTTTTTTTAAAAAGTGACTTTTTATAAACTACTTTCTACGTCCCATTGTTTCTACGTCCCATTGAGTTTGCAACATTTTCTTTTTTGGACGTTCCTTTAAGTTTGCAACATTTCTATTTTTATACATTAGTTGTTTCCCATAATACTCTTACTCAAGTGCATTTTATCCATATCATAACAACACTTTATCAATCAAATCAACTATTTACGTCATTTTCTCAATCTAATTTTCACCATTAATATCTTACTCAATATTTTTATTATTCTTCTCTATTTAACGTTACTTATCAATCAAATCGACAATCTATCTACTCAACTTCACTTTTCTTCTTCACTTTGCTTTGCCTTAATTCTTGCACAAAGTATCATATGTTGCAAACTCAAAGGGACGGGGAAATATGACTTCTTCAGTAGTAAAACATAATACGTATATGCTAAAAAAAAGTAGTATATTATATTACTTCCTAATAAATACTTCGTTTTAATGCTAAAATGTAGTCTACAGATTTGACTTTCTAAGTAGGGAGTAATAGATAATAAAACTGTTTTTCTTAATGTTGCATTTTCGTGTGTAAGAAAGTCATCAACTCCCCAAACCACAGATTAACGACAAAGGGCGGCCCATTGATTGAGCAAGAGTTGGCCCATTGCTTGGTAGCCCCCTTTCTTTCTATATTTAACTACGAAGAAGGCGCATGCTTAATTGTTTATTAGAGTCGATGAAACATAATTAAAGAATGAAATATCGATTATTAATTGTTTGTTTTAATGGGCGGTATAATCGCAGACATTAAAAAGTCGAACCGTCGTAAACGATCTTCAAGTCTTCTACTACTATGTGGACATAAGTTAAAGATTACGATAACAATGACAATTTGATTTGTGTTGTAATTATATGTATTAGTTTCATATTGAGCTTATATATTAATGAGTTACGAATTGACATGTAAATTAGGTTTCACATCTTCACAAACACTTAAGAACAGGGGCGGACACAGGTCAGGCCAAGGAGGAGATATAGCCCCTCATTGGAAAAGAATTTCTCGGATTAAAAAAAAAACTAGTTAAAATTAGCGTATTTTTTTATTTAGCCCCTCCTAAAAAAGAATTTTATATTTTATATTATATATATTTTTTAATTTTAATTAATGTATAATTTAGCCCCTCCTTAGCTAAATTCTTGCGTACGACACTGCTTAAGAGAAGATAATAAATGAAATAAATATTAATCAATCAAACACAAAGAGAATAAATGGATTAAATGAATTTAAAAAAAATCTGTAATCTACCTAACTACCATAGGGAGAAACCAAGTCTTCACAAAATATTGCGTCACCTCAGCGCCATATCACCATTTTTTAAAAAACAAAAAAACAAAATTAATTAACCAAACTTTTAAATAGAAAAACCTTTTTTCCACAATCTTTCACCTCCTTCACCTCCTTCATGATCTCCTACAAAAGTACAAATATGTCAATCAAGTCACATATTCTAAAACTTTGGTCATTTATAAACCATGTTTAATAGAAGCATACAATAAGGAGTTTACAATAAGCTTTGGTCATTTCTAAAATTTTCCTCTTATATTTTAAGAGGTTAATTTTAGAAATTTATAATTAAGTGTTATCATTTTAGTGATTTTAGTGATTTTTTTGTAATGGATTGCCCTAGGTTAGAAAAACCGATTATTGGACTCAAAAGTTCAAACTTCAGAGAGTGATGTAAAATGATTATGTTTACAATATTATTTTGTTGATAGCTTGATCATTATTTTATCTTTCACAAATATAACTATAACTTATTTATTATTTTAATAATTTTTTGATAAAAATTATAAATATTAATGTAGATTTATAATCCCGTAAACCTACACTAATTTTAGATTAGAATAAATTAGATTAGTTAGATTAAATTAGATTAGTAAGGTTAAATTAGATTAGTAAGATTAAATTAGATTATTTAGATTAAATTAGATTAGTAAGGTTAAATTAGATTAGTAAGATTAAATTAGATTATTTAGATTAAATTAGATTAGTTAGATTAAAATAGATTAAGATTAAGAGAATCGAGTAAAACTTCGACCAGTCTAGGAAATAGCCGGCCTTGTTAAACTATACGGAGTAATAAACAAAGAAACAAAATCCAACAAATAGTAAGGGCAATCTTGTAATTTCGTCGGAAAGACACCTAAATACGTAGCGGCTGGAGGCGAACTTCTTTAAATTCACGGCACTCAGTTGAAGCATCAAAACCCAAAGTCTTCAACTTGCAAGGGGAGCATTTGTAGCTCTCATCACTCTCTTAACTAGTTTGCTGCATTTACCTATACATCTCATTTATGGCGGTCCGGGCGGCGATTTCTAGGAGATTCCATACGCCGGTACGATCGATCGGAGGAGTGAGATCGGCCTCGACGTGGTGGGGACACGTTCAGCCCGCTCCCAAGGATCCGATTCTCGGCGTCACAGAAGCTTTTTTGGCAGATCCAACTCCCAGCAAAGTTAATGTTGGAGTTGTAGGTCTTCTTATACATTCAGCTTCTCATCAATCACTTTGATTTGATTGGATTTAGTTTCGGATTAATTATATTTTATTTCTCTTTTTGGATTTTTCGATTGAGACGCTTTGAGATGCATGTATGCGATTTTTAGCGGTTTATCTTGCTGTTAGGGTGCTTACCGTGACGACGATGGGAAGCCTGTCGTGCTCGAGTGCGTTCGACAAGCGGAAGCAAGAATTGCTGGGAATTTGAACATGTATGCACTTTCCTTTTTCATTTTCGATGCTTAGATATCATATAGTTTCAGGGATCCTTTCTAGTTTCTGGAAGTTTTAGACAGTTATCCCAATAACTTTAAATTGTACTATACTGAAATATTAAAATTGTACTGTTTTGTTCGACAATTGGTGTGTTGAGAATGAGTTGCAATATTTGGGAGTCTGGTAGATGATGGCGATTTCGCTATAATTCTTGCTTATAAATGTTAGATTTCAATTAGAACTGGTTTAGTGCTTGTATTCATTCATTTCTTATGTTATGATAGGGAATATCTCCCAATGGGTGGAAGTATCAAGATGGTTGAGGAAACACTCAAGCTCGCATATGGTGAGAATTCCGAGTTCATCAAAGATAACCGAATTGCAGCAGTGCAGGCTCTTTCAGGAACTGGTGCTTGCAGACTCTTTGCAGATTTCCAGAAGCGTTTTCATCCTGATTCTGAAATTTACATCCCTGTGCCTACCTGGTCCAAGTTAGTATTGTTGCATGCTTCCTATTTTCTGCCTTTGCTCAATCTTTAGTTTCTAACTATATACGGCGTTGACTTTGGACAGCCATCATAACATTTGGAGAGATGCGCATGTCTCAGAGAAAACCTACCAGTATTATCATCCAGAATCGAAGGGGTTACATTTTTCTGGAATGATGGATGACATAAAGGTATGATATTACTCAGTTGACTTCTTTCATGTTGAGGCATTCATTGATGAAAATGCTTAGCTGCCTGTTATTTGTCCAACCCTTAGAATGCACGAAATGGATCCTTCTTTTTGCTTCATGCTTGCGCCCATAATCCTACTGGAGTAGATCCCACAGAGGTGCAATGGCGAGAAATCTCACAACTGTTTAAGGTGATACTTAAATTCATTTCAAGCACTCCGTTGTTTTTATAATGCTATAATCTAAAAAATATGTACAGGCGAAAGGACATTTTGCCTTCTTTGACATGGCCTACCAAGGTTTTGCTAGTGGTGATCCAGAAAAGGATGCAAAATCCATCAGAATTTTCCTTGAGGACGGTCATTTTATTGGAATTTCTCAATCATATGCTAAAAATATGGGACTATATGGTCAAAGAGTTGGCTGTGTTAGGTATCTCTTCTATATCCCATCCTTCAATTGTTTATACATGTATCATCTTTTATTTCAGCAAAAATTGGAGGGAAAAAATGTAAATACTGTAACAATGCCCATTTCCTGAATTTTTGAACCTAAAATCTGTCATTCTGATTGTTTTCTGCTTATGACATTTCTATTGCAGCCTACTTTGTGAAGATGAAAAGCGAGCAGTTGCTGTTAAAAGTCAATTGCAGCAGCTTGCCAGGCCAATGTACAGCAACCCACCTGTTCATGGCGCTCTTCTTGTCTCTATTATCCTCACCGATCCTGATTTGAAAAACTTATGGCTGAAGGAAGTGAAAGTATGGTCTCTGTTTTGAGTTTTAGCCTTTGTTTCTAAACTTCAATTTCCTTATATATTTTGCATTTGCTGTTGTTTCAATTTGAATGAGACTAAAGAGAAACATGAACATTTCCAACAGGGCATGGCAGATCGTATCATTGGAATGAGGACTGCTTTACGTGAGAATCTTGAGAACCTGGGCTCACCTTTATCATGGGAACACATAACAAAACAGGTACCGTCATATTTGATCTGCTTCACCATTTTCTCTTTATACCTTTGTAGTTCAATTATCAAGAGTTACCTGTTTCTTTTCCTCAGATTGGTATGTTCTGCTATAGTGGTATGACACCAGAGCAGGTTGACCGTTTGACAAAGGAATTTCACATATACTTGACCCGCAATGGCCGTGTCAGGTATAAGGCTTTCCCAATTCATAGACCTTCCCAAAAGAATGCACAAATTACTGTTAGTATGTTCTTAACATGTTATTGCCTTATTTGCAGTATGGCAGGAGTCACAACAAAGAATGTCCAATATTTAGCTAATGCTATCCATGAGGTAACAAAAGCTTCATAGTGATTCAAAAAGAGTTGTCTCAATCTAATGAGAGGAATTTTAGGCAGATGGTGAGGTAATAAGAAAAAAGAGTTGTCATTGTTCTTCAGAATAAATGAATAATATGGGAGACTTTGTTCTTTCCAACACTGTTTTGTTGTATTTAAGAGCGGAGCTCCAGTTTTCTTTTGTTGCTCCAACACCAATTTAACTTTGGTGAACTTGTCCGATCAAGTGTCCATTTCTAATACATGTATTGCTTCACCAATTAAATCAGAAGATCCTGCTGGTTATTATGAATTTAAAACAATTAAAATGCCTCATCTACTAGTATATAATTATTAAAACAAAACTCTTTTTTTTTCCAAGTGTTGAGCATCCATCCAAGATAACAAGCACAAAAATGCCCCAATGTCGTCCTGTAAGACTGGGTGCAGCTTTGGCTGCAAATTTCCTATGTTTCTCAAAGTCATATTCACAACGACAGGCCAAAGTGAATCAGTATTTCTGTATTATGTGTCTTCTCACTGGATTTTGAACAATGTTTTCAGCTTCACAACCAGCCTCCAGTCCTCCCTTTGACAGATCCTCCTGTTAATCTCAAATGGAAACTTTTATCATATGGACCACGAAAAAGGCCCAATAGTTTAATAGCCGTCAACCATTCACATGGCCCAAACAGATCCTTGCCGAAACCCTAACCTGGAAACAAGATCCGACGAGAACAATCCCCGCGCAACCAACCGCCGGCCTACTGCTACCCCCTTTTACATCATCCCGGCCTCCCTGAGCACGCCCTTTTACATCATCTTTAAGGTTCTCTGTGCTGAAGCTGGCTGGATCGTCGAGCCTTATAACTGTTTTTTGTGGTATGTAGATCTAGGTTACCAGCTCCGCAGCTGAATTGATCGATCTTATTGCTAGGGATCGTGTATAATTGATTTTATGTTTATGATTGGAATGTGTACTGTTTGAGATTTGAATGCTCCATCTAGCTTGTAAGTCTAAGTTCACTTTCGCATCACATCAGATACATTGGTTTGACCTAGTCAATTGAGTTTTTTAAGCTTGAAAATCCACTGAAACAGTAGATGATTCATCTTTCATATGAATGTTAATGTCTGTATCAAACTTCTAATGCAATGCTGTGATTTTTTCTGCAATTCAGAGATCTAGGCCACTTCACGGTAATCTACTATTCCCGTTTGTGGCTCTTCTATGCCTATTACTTCAGTTATCCTATTCTCTTTTTTCTTCTCCCAAACTGTTTCTAATTACAATTGTTTGAAGATGTTGTATGTATCATATAATAATCTGTCGATTTGGAGTTATACACTGCAATGCTATTGGATTATATTTTCCTTCAAAACTTTTCAAGAAACTGATGACTTTGATTCAGAATGTTAAACTTTCCCGTCCAACTATTCGAAATTCGTGTGCTGTTGGTCATGATTTAACTCAAATTTATTAATACTAATGATGGATTAGATGTAACATATGCTTTTATCTTGCAGAATGGATGGAAGAGAAGCTAAATCCAGTGATGATTTGAACATTCAGATACGGCAAATTTTTGTTGAGTTTCTTACTGAAGTGACAAGGTTTGAACAATTAGTAGCTGCTGGAGAAAAGTTTCTGAATGGCTTCCAGCATGGACATGTGCTACTCCAACGGGATCCGATAAACGAGACATCTGAATTGGTTAAAAGCATCATTCAACAGAACGAAAATAAGAGGCTCCAATCTTATATAGAGGCAGGCTGGACGAAAACACCAGACAAAGTGAGCCATATGTGCAGAATGAACACATGCTTTGAAGGACTTAAGGATCATATAACCAAGGCAGAGCAGATATTGTGTGAGCTTGAATGTCTTATGGATAATGTTGGTTCTGCTCTAAAATTTTTACCTAAAAGCTCATCTGAAGTTGGCGAATACGAGGAGGAGGGATCCATGAGTTCAGTGGGAATTGATGCTACTGAGTACGCCTCTTTCATGGCAGTCATCTTTAGTATGGTGAAGCAGGATTATGAGATGGAGGAGAAGATTGTTTCATCTTTGAATTTGATGACTCCTATTGAGGAATTGGATAGCTACTGCCTAATGTGGTCTTTAAGGCCATTTGTAGATGATGATGTTATAAACCAAGCTTTGGGATATATTTCTTGACATTATTCTGAAATGTTAAGTTTACTAATCGATTTCAGCAGAATTCAAGAACCTGGCATCATTGGGATTGAGGTATGTTGTTACATTAATCAAGCTTTAAAACAGAAAACTGAAACATATAATTCTCATAGTTATAGGAGAATTACATATGTGACAAGCTGAAACATCAGATTTAACACTACTGTCATTACACCAACCCATATTCCTCGCCATTAAGATCCAGCACCATAGCATGCGCTTCCACCTCCATGATAGATTTCCTCTTTCTTTTTCTTCTCACCCTTCTTTCCATCAGCACAATCGAGCACAACCATTGAAATGGCAAAGAGTGATAAGACTACCACGCAAAGCATGAACAAATTGGTACCGCCAACAGCTTCCAACAGGTACACTGCCATGTTTGTGCTTACTTTTGAATTTGGTATATTAAGGTGATCTGAAAGATTAGTCAACTGAGTAGGATTTATAAGCACTAGGGTAATTACTGCCATTATCTTTTCATACCTCGTATTGCATTTAATTCAGGATATGCAAATATTGTACTTCCTTTTTGAGGAGGGATACACTTCTAGAACAGTCCTTAATCCTTATGGATTCCAGATCAATCCATGTCAGTTGTGACTTGTAACCTTAGAGAATTTGGGATGAGCATTAAAAATGTATAAAAAATTATATATTTGGGATAATGATCTTTGTATATATATTTTAGAGGTTTTTACCGAAAACCACCCGTAAAATACCGTATATTGCTCTAAACCACCCCATTAATCAAATATTACCGGAAATCACCCATATTAAGCCTCCCGTTAGCGTTTCACCACCCGTTCACATTTTCCGTCTAAAAGTCTGTTAACTATTAAAATTACCATTTTAACCCCACATATTTAATAATATAAAAATGCATTAAATGGTTTTTCTCATTTTTTTTAGTTATGAAAATTACTAAGCAACTTGAACTGACTATAATGCCCTTAACTATCCATCAAATTTTCAAACATATGCCATCTTGAAACTCAGATCTGCACCCATTATTGTTGCCCTCTCGGTGTTGAACCACCAAGATCTCCATCCCAAAATCCATCCCCGACATGGCTTGTTTTGATTGCAGTGGAAAAATAGGTTTGGGTCTCTTTGATTTCATTGGTAGGCAAATCGGAGTCGAAAATCGGGATCGTTGAGCAAAACAGAGGTGAACCCTCCTTGAAGAATTGAGGGTTTGAAATGAGAGCTGACAAGGGTTTGATTCTTGCGGGGAGGGAATCTCATAACATCTCACGAAACACGCTGAAGATGAAGATGAAGATGGCTTTGATGATGGGGCTTCCGATTCAACTTGCGATCTGGTGCCTGAGCAAAACAAGCATAGGGAGAAGAAGAAAAAAGGGAGCTACAAAGCTCTTTGGTAGAAATTTCCTCCTGTGCGTTTAGAGTGAGCCTAATTCGGTCTTTGTTGGTAGCAGATTTATATTTAGATCAAGTTGATCTTGGGATAAAGAAGAAGCTTTAATTTGCCATGGATTGGATTCCATGGAGGAAGATCATAACACTATAACAGGGGTCACGGGAAAGGGAAGTGAGGAAAAAAGTGGGCCCATATTTTTGCTTTTCATTGATTTAATATTTTGTTTTGTTTAAGATTTTTATTTTCCTTCAAATATTCAAAGAAAACAAAAGTGGGCCCAATTTCGATGGATTATAAACGGAAGCGAGGGATGGGTGGTGAAACGCTAACGGAGGGCTTAATATGGGTGGTTTCCGGTAATATTTGATTAATGAGGTGGTTTAGAGCAATATACGGTATTTTACGGGTGGTTTTCGGTAAAAACCTCTATATTTTAATTGATTTGTATTCAGAAAAAGGAAATGATATTAACAGAATTAGAATTACGGAGTATAAAATGATGCATGCTCACATATATAAATTTTGAACCGAAAAAATTCATGTTTGCACCGATTTAAAAAGCCGTTAGGTGGGGTTTGAAAATTGATTTTATATCACGGTCATGTAAAATTCGGGTTATAAGGTATACTTTTTACCTTGGTTTTGAAAAACTTGAGGTTATAGAGTCTCTGGGTTGTTTAAAATCCGGGTTATAAAGTTGGATTTAAAACGCCACGTTGTTACGTTTTAACAATTCATACCCCAAAGTTTTCAGAACCGTGATATGAAGTTCTGAAAGAAATGAATGTAATTGGTACCTATTTAATTCTAAAGTCATTTATTTTTTATTAATTAATTATCATTAATTCTAAACTCATTTAAGTTCTTTTTGTTTCTGTTAATTAAGGATCTCTGAAATCTAATTAATTCTAAATTCATTTGAATTCTTTTTATTTATGTTAATAATGATCTTTGAAATCTAATCAATTATAAATCAATTTAATTTTTTTATTTTTCTTAATTAAAGCCCATTCCAAT
This sequence comes from Oxyria digyna, assembly GCA_029168935.1. Classification (NCBI taxonomy): domain Eukaryota; kingdom Viridiplantae; phylum Streptophyta; class Magnoliopsida; order Caryophyllales; family Polygonaceae; genus Oxyria; species Oxyria digyna. Next base: position 29,432,774 of record JAPVLV010000011.1, on the reverse strand, counting down.
TATGTAATTAAATGTGGTTACATAAAGTTGGATGAAAGCCGAGAAGCAAGTTGCGCTCCCACACCATTCTGAATACAAAAACTCAATATGTGAAAGATAAATGTATCATTCCTAGCATTGTTAGAGTGACTAATAGAAAGAGTCTTAATACGTGAAAGTGTGTCCAATGCCTCTTTGTCCAACTCTCCAAAGGTGGAGAAAACATGAACTTGTACTCATTCTCCTCACACTTAGATGCATACTTCATTTTCTTCTTCTCCACCGCATTGTGCAAAGCCACACCAGGAGCCCAGGAACTCACACCCATGCCAGCAAATGGAGAGATACCAGTCACATCCAAACAGACATCCTTACCCTGAAACCAATTAAACAGTAAAAGGTCTGCAGACCTAAGATCCTTCCCAACATCTGAAAGAAACCCCATGAGGGCCTCCTTGCGTACTGCGATCCCAACTTTGGAGCAAATATCAACAAGGATGTCACGCACCAAGTTATGTTTGTACTTCACACCCACCTCACTAGAACAATGAACAACGTGATCTCCCCAACAATCCATCCTGGGGGCATTGCAACTAGGGCAAAGACTACCTTCAGAGAACAAATGTATAGTGAGTCTGTAGCACAACACAGAACGGAATTGGCGGTGGTTCATCCGCTGCCCCAAGCCATCAATAGGAATAGTAAACAGATAATCTTGAGCATACGGAGAACGAATAGAACTAAGAACAACAACCCGCCTTGGACTAAGCATGAATCTGTCAGCAAGATTTTTCTCAATAACACCAAAGTAACACTCTGCCAGGATTTTCATCATATGGGGGGCAGCGGTACCAATAGTGAGTGAGAGAGAGAGAGAGAGAGAGAGAGCATCAACGTTGCAAAAGACATTGAAATCATCAAGAGCATGCTGAAAAGAAGAGCCAGAAGAGACAATACCCGTGTTGACCAGAATCTTGGCCTGCAGCGAACTCGTTTGGAGGCGAGAAGCAAGAAAAGCATAGCGCATTACATCCTCTGCAGATAAGATACCAAGACCGTCCAACTTAATTGGGAGAGTGACAAGCCGCCATTGCCAATCCTCAAAACCCGACCCTGAAGCAGTGACAATCTTCTCCAAGGAGATGCGCAAGGCTTGATCAAAATGAGCTTGAGCATCCAAGAAAGATAAGGGAGAACAAGTTCTCAAAGCATAAGACAGTTTAACAACCCCGGCACAATTACGAAGTAGGAGAAGCTCACACTGGGGATCATTAAGTCTTTTGACCGCCTCCATTAGCTCAATAGTTTTGGAGACCCTTTTGAAAGCTAGATCACGACAGAAACCAACGTCCAAACTGACGGAACCACCAAGAAGTTTAACACCATCGTGTGGGCGAGAGATATTTTCTGGAAAAACACCCTTCATCCTGCTTCTAGGGTTCTCAATGGGCCAGAAAAGTTCTGTCTTGTGTACATTTAGGAACAAGCCACGAGCTAGACCATCAACCTTGATGATATCCAGCGCCTAGCTTGGCGACCATAAGAGTGTCACCCACGATAGTACCATCATCAAGGTACCAAGCCTGAAGGGCAAGCTCACAAACACGATTAATGGTCTGAACCAAAGGATGCAAAGTCAGGGAAAACAATAGAGGACCAAAGGGATCACCTTGTTGAACTCTTTGACAAGACCATAGGATAGTATCATCATAATAGAGTCTAGCGGGTTGGGAATAGCAAAACTCAACCCACGGAGCAATAGATGGGTACCGCATCCTTGTTTCCTGAAGCATAACAGTCTTGTCGACAAGGTTAAAAACATTCTTAAAATCCACCAAAAGCATAGAAAGCCCAACTACGTCCCCCTTAGATTCAATGAGCCTGTTCACGGAATGTAGAACAGCTTCACAGCCCCCAGGAACACCCACACCAAACTGAAAATCTTGCAGGTAATTATTCATTGTATTTCCAACAGAAGAAGAAGCGACCTTGGAGGCAAGTCTCCTCTACACCGTGCCAACAACAATAGGGCGTATACCCCCCTGGCTTAGCCAAGGGAGTCAAAGGAGCACTAGCAATAAACTCCCCTAACTGGGAGAGGAACAGGTTGACAACCCCAATGATGGAACCCAACAAATCATCGGCAACAACAGAAGCAACACCACCCAACATATCAACAAAATGTTGGGCACGAAGCCCGTCACGGCCGCACGAAGTACCTTTGGGGAAACTGTGGATCCTACCCAACACCACATCTTTAGGGACAAAAAGAGCATCCCCGCCAAGCGCAGAAGAAGGAAGGATAGGAGAGGGGGCATGAGGGTGTTTGGCCTCCAAGTCACGAAGCGTATCAGAATTAGACGGAGCAACACCAAATGACGTAAGCACCTTAATAGCCGCGGTAAAATGTCCAACTCCCATCTTATGTTTGCATTGAAAAATGTTAACCTCTTTCGGACTTTTCGGTCTCATCCCACCACTGGATAAAGGGGTTGCCTCTGACAAACGATCCAACACCAAACGAAGCCTATCCCCAGGGTCTCTCCAACGAAGAATGGCGCAAGAAATACAATCAAACTGGCATCGTCCTCTCCCACCTGAACGTCGTTGAACACTGTTCTTAGGCACAAACGCAGTCAAAATGCAACCAGGCAAGACAAGGAGTTGCACCCAAGCTGACAGATCACTCGGACACGCCAGAACCTTGTCAAGAGCACTAAGGAAAACTCTAGCAAACCCAAGCCTCAACTTAGGGGGAATGCATTTCACTGTCTGCAACTTCCTTGAAAAAATACGACTAAGAAGATTGATATCAAAACAAGAGGAATCATCCCCAGGCAAGGACAACTGAGAAAGAACAACATGAGGACTAACAGATTCATCAACCACATCATCAGCCACCAACAAATCAGGCCTAGGAGGCACGTGGATCCCCTGGATTGCAATATCACCAAAACAAGGAGTAAGAATCACAACACCATTAGCATGTTTACAATTCTTACCGAAAGTGTGAGTGCAAAAACATTCCCCACAAAGCCAGATGCTAGCCTGATGAAGCGCAGAGTCCAAAGCAGAAAATAAACAATGATCACTCTCAATACGAGCTTTATGAGAAGTCTTCAAGTCAACGCTTTTAAAATGACGAGAGCCCAAGTGGGCAATAAAATATTTTGTGGTAAGCCCTATACCACTGCCACTATTGCAACCATCACAACCACGCAGGGGGCAAGAAATCTGGGCAACAACCTGATCACTCATGATGGACAAATCCAAGGCAGAAAGACAGAATGAGCAGGACCACACACAAAATACAAAAACCGAGGCTGCTAAAAGCAAGCAAAACAAAGCAATAAAAAAAATAGTGGCACTGCCAAGTCAAGCAAAATGCCAAAAAGCCTGCAGAAAACAACTACGCTGAGAGCAGCAAAACCACGCAGCAGCCAACCCGTGCAACGCTGAACAATTCAGCAGCAAAACCACTGCAAAATCAGCATAACTGTATTCGAAGAACAAAATCCCCAAATCCAAAAATTAGGGCAAAATTCCTAAATCAAACTGCACTCTCCGAAACATATACTCTCTGACGTCTTCATGTTCCTCTACTTGCAGATCTGAATTCGCATCCCTAACACTGGCAATAAGAAGATATGAAAATGACAATTGACTAAATCTCATTATGTAAACTTTTCTAGATTATATGGCAACTTCAAAATCCTTTACTGTATAAACATCGCTAGAACGAGGAAACTGTTCTCCTAATTAATTATCTGTTCTCCTAATTAATTATCTTATTCTAATTTAATATATCTTAGAATTATAAAAAATAAATAAATTATAATATTAACTCTTTTAGAATGCCTCTATGGCTCTATGTGATGTTAGAAACTTGATCAAGTCACAAATTAAATTAATGTTTGTAATATTAAAAAAACATGTTATCAAATAAAATAAAGTATTGAGTAAGCTTCTTATTACATTATTATGTTTTAAAACTATTTCAAACATAAATATAAGAAAATCGATAATACTTATAATTATAAATATTAACAAATTTGAAACAACAATAAAAATATTAACAAATAATGCGTAACTATATTAAATGACATACGAAAATACGTAATTTTTTCGCGCGGAACGCGAATCCCGTATCTAATAGGATAAATACACAACAATTCTTTCTACTTAACTACGTAGCTCGACCCGATTAATCACAATATAACCGTTTAATCGCCACCACCACAAGCATCATCTCCACCACCAGCGTCACCGCCACCTCCATTATCATCACCGCATAAAGCTCCAAGTCCAGTCCAGCAGTCGGCGGTCCCACATAATAATCCGTCTTCTAGAAGTTCAGCTTGACGCCTCTTTTTCTTTTTTCTTATCATCATCTTCCTCATGAACACACGCAAGCACGAGCATGGAGATAACGGATACAGACAAAACAACCAGCCCAACAAAGAAAAGGAGCTCCCCACCGTAAGTCTGGTGGTCGCCACCCACACTAGCATCTTCCACATATCTTGCCATGAATGCACGAGTTGTAAATTAATTGTTTCTCTTAATTAATTAATTGAATTGATAGAGATCGATTTCAGCTCCTTTTAAGTTGATCGAGTTATCACTTTGGAAAGGTTCATGGCATGTGCCCCGTACTATTCTAGTACGTTACTACGTAAGTCGCCGCATATATTTGAAAGATGCGCCAAAATATATTTGTGCTATATTACGAGTTTGAAGCATCAGCATCTGCATTCAGGAGATCTCGGCCTTGACTCTTCTTCGGCTTAGTTCGGATGTTGCTTATAAATACTTATAAATAAGCTTATTTACTTTTTTTTGAGAAAAAGAGTAAACGATGGCTTGTTCGGATGATTTTGCCCTCAATTGCTATTTTTTATTACTTAAATTTGAGTAACGGTAACGATTCTCTAGTCTAAAATGATATTTTATTTTATAGTTCAATTAATTTCATTGGTTAGAGTGATATTACAAAATGTTATATAACTATTTAGTTTTAAAAAAATAAAATAAAAATACTTATTTGAATCAACGGAGGCTGCCGATTTGCCTAGTGACTTAATTTCAATGTCTAGATTCACGATCTTGCCCCCCGATACTTGTTCTTCCTCTGCGATTTCTTCTTCTTCTTCCTCTGCGATCTCCTCGAATCTGAACTCTTCAACCTTGATCGACATCGTTCTGCCTCTATCCTCCCAGGTACAACTCTTTTCCCTCTCATTCTTGTTTCAGCGGTTTGAATCGTTTTTCCTTCTTCTCTTCCATTCTTCCTCTTGACACTTCAACCTCCATTCTCCTTGGTTTACCACTACCAAGAACTTAGGTTTTTGAATCATATTGATTTTTTAAAAACGGAACTAGGGTTTTTATTTTAGGGATTTTGCTTAGACGGGTTTCAATTGGATTTTGGGGCTATTGTTGTTGGTTTTGATAACGGATTTCAAATTGTCACAATACAATATACTTAATATATCCTTTGCATTTTTTGTGATAGATTCGAGTTTGGATGAAGGTAATGCTTTTCATTAGATTTGAGTGGAACAAAATGCAGGAAAGAGTTTCTTGTTAAGTTTAGATCCTGACATTATTAAGGAACGGACTGATTATTGTAGTGGAGAAGTTGATTATTTTTATTTGCCTTGTCTTGTGCTTGCTTAGAACAAGTTCCCAATTTTTGTCAGCACTTTTGCTGCAATTCATTGCATATGAATTTTTGTATTGTGACATGAAAACTATCTACTGCAGGTCAAGCTAAAAAAAACTATGAGTCATATAGGACATGGGGAAAAAACTAGCTTAATGCTTTCAGATTTTGTAGTTACCCAGATAGTGGATGTGATCAAGAGTGCAACTCAAATGGACCGTACTAGTGATCATATCCAATCGATGCCTATAACTGTAGCAAATGGACGTACTATTCGCATGTCTGCAGTCGGCCTTGGTAGCTCTGCAAAGGCTTTTGCGAACTCATCTTCTCTCTCTGTAAGTTGGGAATTAAACAAATGCAACGATCTGGCTTTCTGGGATGACGCTTATTATACGATGGTGTCCAAATCCAATTGGGAGAGGTTCTTGGTTCTGAAGAATGCATCAGGACTGGTATTGTACTTCGTCTGCTCAACATGATCTTCTATTGCTCTCAGTTACAGTAGATTTAACGTTTTTGGAAGGGTATTTTGCTCAATTGGTTGTGTTTGGTGCAAATGGATGCTATGTGTATTGGTGGTTTTACCTATCCTCCGCTCTAATGCTACTGTTTCTTACTTGAAGTATAACACTTCCCGGCAACTATAGTGATGCAATCAGCTTTTTACCTATCCACCATGTGCTTAATATAGTTGTGCTGTTTAACTTCGACTACATCCATGGCTCTAAATCCTCTAATTCATTATGCATCCATGTTGGACATGTTTGATGACTGAAGGTTAATTGTGCCTTTCATCACCTGCAGTGCACTGTCCATGCTGTTGTTATGATTTTCGAGCCGGCTCTAAGAATGTTCTCACTGATGCTGTACAGCTGCAGGTATATAGGTCCCGTACATCTTTCTATAATATTTGTTTTGTTATATCATAGTTCCATCACTCCAGTGGTACCGTTGTACACTTGTACCTATGACTTTTTTGCCTTGCCTTACCTTGTGAGTTAGTTTGTATGATTTTTTAGAGTTTTTATTCTATGTTCCTGATTTATTGTACGTGAAGCTGATATGGTATGTTGCAACACAATTTAAGATTACTTCTAAGCATTATTCTGTAAATCACTGAAGAACTGGCTGTGTGTCTCTCTGCTCATTGTATATGTTGACACTTGCTGTTTATTATCTAAAAAAACTGAGGAGTCAGAGTGATGGATGTTAGGGTGCGTGGAGATGCGTTTTATTGATGTAGAAACTTGTAAAAGATAAATGCATCATTTGCTTATGACTGCAACATATAAATGCATTACTTTTTGTCTTGTTTTTCCTAAAATGCATCCTTGACTCACATTCCACTGCGAAAAAACTTTTGTAAATTTGTGATTTGTGATGTATTTGTGTTTCTCTTAGGACCACTATCGCTGTGCTTTTTCCCTAATTAAACAAAAACCTATTAGCTCAAAAAGGAAGAGCAATGTGTTTTGTTGCACATGATGTGGGTTCGAATCCCACATAGGTTGGGCAAAATTGTAGTACTTATTTGATTCTGGAAATCTTTGTTCTTATTAGTTTCACCAAGCTTATCATCTTGGTCGTAGCTGAACAAGTCAGGTTATATAAACATGCAGTTGAGGTCATTATTCTCTTCTAAGTAGGGTGATGGTTGAGTCTCCAAGTGTGTCTAACTCTTCTTTTTTCCAACTTCGTTTGGATCTGTTGAAGGGAATTGCAGTTGGCGTCCGCGATTTAAAGTGGAGTGTAAGAAATAGGGAAAAATCTATCAAAACTGTGCGACATTTCTCGTACAAAAAATGGGCGTCGAAGACTATCATATGATTGAGCAAGTCCGTGAGAGCTCATCTGGGAAGGTGTTCAAGGAAATTCAAAGAGCAAGTACTGATCTTCTCAGTGCAAAGCTCATTCTTTTTTTAAGAAGCTAAAATGCATCATGTGTATTGCACATGCTACCCTTCCAAAAAAACATTTTTAGGGTATTTTGGTCTTTTTATCATAATTTTTGCGTTTTTAAGTAGTCAAAGGTATAGTCGTCCGAACAGACCATTCAACATTTCAGTAACAGCATCAGCATCAAAATCAGTAACAGTAACAATACCAGTAACAACATCAGTACCAGCATCAGCACCGTGCATCCGAACTGAGCCTTCGTCTCCCTTCTCGCTTTTCGCAGATCAACTTAGCATTCAGACATGACAAGTTTGGTTTCCTTCTCTTCTTCCTCATGCTCTCCTGAAATGTCTCAGAATAGGAAAAGGAAGAAGAGGATTAAAGAAGAAGATGATTAATAGAGAAGAAGGAAAGTCTAGAGACTGAGAGAGAAAGAGATAAAGGAGAGTAATTTGATTAATATACTAATCCCATATAGCCAAATACATTACAGTAAATTGCTTCGGCGAAAACGTACAAACCAGAAACAACTACTGATTTATTAAAATTGAGAATGAAGCCGGTGAAACGTAAAGATTGAAAACCTTGACGATGACATTACACTACAAAAAAAGTCTTGACTAGCCAAGGATTTGGCCACTGTATAGCCACTGATATAGCTACGAATTAGCTACGGATCAGCCACGGATAACACTTAGTCATGGATCTAGCCACGGTTCTCGGTCCATGGGATAACTTGATGTGTCAAATTGTCGGCTACGGAGCAGCCGTGTCTAATAGCCACATAACCCGCCGCCGTGTCTAAACTAACTATGGTCCAACCGTGGAAAAAAGTTATAGCTAAAGAGATTTGACCAATCCGCATTAATGTTCATATTCCACTACCCGGTGGCCACGATTTATTTGTGACTTCATAATAAATTATGAATAAAAATAACTAATAAACAAAAAGAATTTAAAGCCAATAACATTCTTTCATAATTGTTGTTATATTTTAATGATTATTAAGATTTTAATATTTTGAGGTACTATTTCGATAAATATTTGTTAAAATACAAGAAAGATGTATATATTATATAAAATCGGATATTATTGCTAAACATTGTATACAATTTTGTCCACTAGAACTTAGAAAAATTAAATAAAAATACATTTTAAACAATATGAGACTCTTAAAAGTACTTTCTCTAAGATCTATCTTAACTCATGTCATCAAAGGTTGTATCAGAGGATTCTTGCAGGCTTGTCAATGGCGGCATATTCGTCCTTGAATTATATATCCTCAATCAAGTGGCTTGATTTGTCTTTGAATTGTATCATCAAATAGTATACAACTTCTCTGCCCGATTACAACTATAAACACAGAGAACAAACAAAAGTTTAAGAAAAAGAACATACAAGTCAAATATAATACCTTACTGAAAATCATATATTGCATATCAAATTTAGAAAAATCAATGCAAATCGAACCTGGGTTCATATAGAATGAAAAATCCCTCTACAAGATACATATGATGGATGTGGTATCATGCTAAGGAGCTGAAGGGAGGCATTGATATTTCCAAAGGTTGGAAGAAATTTTTAGGTTATACCAAGACTAAAGAGGAGATCCAAAACAAAGTAGATTAGAAATTTGATTTAAATGAGAAAGTGGGTTAATTAGTTGATATGAAGCTCGGATCAAGATTGTCAACCGTTGATTGATATATTGCAATATGTGATTGGAGGATAGAAATTGCATACTTGTGTTATTCATTGAAAAAAATATTTATAAGAGACAATCTACCTAACTACAATATAAGGAAGGAGCCAAGTCTTTACAAAATATTGCGTCACCTTAGCGCCACGTCACCATTTATAAACCATGTTTAGGAGGAGTATAAACTAAGGAACATACAATAAGCTTTGGTCATTTCTAAAATTAACCGCTTTAAAATAAGGGATCAATTTTAGAAATTTATGAATAAGTTTACCATATTTTAGTGATCAGTGTTGTCATTTTAGTGATTTTTTTTCGTAATGGATTTATCCATTTACTTGTAGGGGTTGTTTCTTATTTAAGTATGTTTATCCTATGTCCTAGGTTAGAAAAACCGATCATTGGACTCAAAAGTTCAAGCTTCAAAGAGTATGATGTAGAACGATTATGTTTACATTATTATTTTGTTGATAGCCTGATCATTATTTTATGCTTAGATAAGACTATCTAATTGAGTTTCGATTGACTATATGATAAGTTAGTGTATACCTTATATTGGAGGTTGATCATTCAGTGTTTTTCACTCTGTTTTTACATACATATATTTTACAATGAAAACATATATTAACTTTTTTATTATTATTTATCTTTCACAAATATAAATATAACTTATTTATTATTTTAACAATGTTATATAAAAATTATAAACATTTTATAAATATTAATCCCGTGATATTTACGGGGCCTACACTAGTATATATTAAAAGTCTTCTCCTTAATTCTAGCTATGTAAATCCTAGGTGTAATTTTGTGGTTAATTTAGCTTTTTTCTAATTTCTAACTAATTAATCAATTTTAATTATTCATATGTGTCAATCTCTCCTTAAACTTCTCTACTTTGATCTTATTTTATTTTTATAATTTATTTTAAAATCTTAACAAATCTAATCAACTAATATTTAGCCCTATTTTTTAATAATTTAATTTTGTTATTTAAGTAATTAATACACATCAACAGAAGTAAAGATGAATATATATATACGACTATTATACACATTAGCATATGTATCGTTCTTCTAACTGGTTGACGATATCGATTTCGTATTTTTAACAAATTTGTTATTTGTTATTTGTTATTGTTTATTATTCAACAACGTACATCATTCCAATTTTTTTGACTCATCATACTCATATAATTATATAAAAGCTAATTTTTATTTGTTGATTTATAATTTATATAAACCCGCGCCATGCGCGGGAACTAAATTAGTTACAAATTGAGTAGAGAGATTCTCTCCTTTATTAGGAGAGATATGATAACTAATTAGACTTATTCAAAGCTTAAGAATAGGAAATAATTAAATGTGAATTATCCTTAAATTTAGAACAATTATTATATATAACTAATGTGTGACATAGTGTTAGTTATATATATTTATAAATAAAAAACTATACGGAGTATATATTCAATGAGTAGTACTCCCTCTGTCCTCAAATGTTCTTCTCATTGTAACTTTTGACACTATTCACATTACAAGAGAATTTTCGATATATCGTCTAATATATAAGAAAAAACATTGTAATATGAGATCTTGTTTGATTCGTCTCGACGAGAACTTTAACAATATAAAATTTTTATAATTTTTATTAATCTATATTTGGAGATATTAACGTTACAAAACGTGTCTCGGCAAATGTGTCAGAAGAGAATGGGTAGAACATTAAGGGAGGGAGGGAGTACTATTTTTAAATTTTATAGCAAACATGCATTATGGATTTATAATATATACAATTATAAATTTGTTAAAATGTATCAATTTGAAATGTAAATCTCATGTTTTAAGCTCTAATCTAGCTAGTGAGAGTAGTGATGAAGGATTGACCAAACACAATGATTTTTAGCCATTCAATTAGCGACATATTGACTACGGCCGAAAAACATGAGAATTTAGTCTCACAATTTTAGCTTATAGCTCATCAGTGGCCAAGTAGGTTGATTCAATCAACCACGAATCTGTCGTGGCTAAGATCCGTCTCTAATACAAGCCATAGTTCAGACGTGGCCAATTTTCAAAGCTAGTTATTTTTGCCATGGTTTGATAACTTTGTGGCCATTTTTATGGCTATTTGGCCCCTGATTTATATTCCGTGGCTGAAACTTTCCTGGCTATTTAGGCTTTTTTTGTAGTGTTATAAAAAACGGTTCAATCTAAGAGCTTAGCAAGTGCTTCTTGCTGAAAAATAATATAACCCATAAGATCATAAAAGAGGAAACATCAGCAGAAAATGTCATACTACATCTAGAGAATTCCACCAGCAGCACGTCCTCTTCCATTGCCACCATCATCATCATCATCATCATCATCAGCAGTTGCGAAACATTCAGTCTTTGCAAATCCAGGATCAACCTCATTGCTGGACCAAACTAAGCCGCTCTCTAAGTCAAGAGGTCTACCTGGACGACGTCTGCTCCTCTTCCTTCCACTATCCATACACGTCAGCGCCACCGTGGAGATGACCGACACTACTGACAAAACAAGAAAGCAAAGCAAGAAGAAAGGATTCAGCTCCACACTACCATGACCTGCCATATAAGCTGTAACTGTAAACTGTTGGTTTTGGTTATTTCTGGCAGAAATATAGTGTGTATAGTTTCCACTGCTGTATTTAAAGCTAACTCATCACGTAACTTCCTTATCAATGTTGAAACATGAAAGGCCCCTGCTCTGCCCCGTACTCCACGTACGTCTCACACCACACGTCCTTATTTGACGCGCGAGTGCCGACCTGTATGTCACTAAATTGTATCTTGTGATCGACAACTCGCTCTTAGAATTAAATCAAATATCTTACCAAGTGGGCCAATATCACGTAAACGACCAAAATAAGTATCTAATCAAATGAAGAGACGTTACTAGATTTGTAAACAGGAATTAAAACATGTTACATAATTAGCATTGCATTTATATTTATTGTAATTTCCTTTATTTAGAGATTAACTAGCGTGTGTTCCCGTACCATGTACGGGTTGCATGTAAAGAAATACTTTAATAATATATTTATATTTTTTTACTATTAATTTGTTTATAGATTTTAGTTTATACTTTATGGTTTATGGTTTATAATTTATAGATTATAGTTTATAGTTTACGATTTATGTTTTATAGTTTAAGATCATTAATAAGTCAATTTAATTAGATTGATAACATAATAATAGATAAAGATATATATATATATATATATATATAGAGAGAGAGAGAGGGAGGCTCCGGTAAGACCACTTTTGTAGTAAAACGGAGTTAACGAATAGGAGCCATAGGATGAGATTAGATGAAGGGCTTAGATTAGAAGTCTTGTAATTAAAAGAAAATAAGGAAAAAAATATCATAACTCATTCCTCAATTTACGGCATTCAACTATTCTCTCTCTCTTCCATCAATTCACGCTGCCTCTCTTCCATTGTTCTTCCCTTCCCGTTTTTTCTTCCCGACGGTAACAATAGTTGATTGATACCACACCACACAAATATCCATGGAAGAAGGTTAGTATCGAGATATGCATCAAATTTGTTTGCTAAAATCGACTTTGGTATATTAGATTCGACTTTGATTTATTCATCAAACTAGGGTTAAATAGGGTTTCGTTCTGATATGCGGCTACAGTAAAACGATATGCATCAGATGATTCGGTGGTATGCAGTATCAATTTAGGGTTTCACATGAATTCTGTTATGCAGTAAAAAGGTTGTCGTATGCGTTTCGTAATAGTTGTTATGCAACCGGATATACTTGATATGCAGTAGATACGTTTTGATTCTAACAATGGCATTCGCCACTCAAATCGAAATCTTAGCCTAGTGGATGTGACATTCGACTTTCATATTAGATTCACAAGATTCTTTCATGTAAATCGCCCCTAAGTTTTATTTTTTAGGTTATGCAATCTGATTTATTTGGTATGCAATTGTTCTAAATGAATGTGCATTTACGGTTCATTGATATGCATAAAATTGTATCAGGTATGCAGGAGAGCCGAACTGTTGATGTGATCTATTCTTCCTCAGACGATGGTGTTGCTTATATGTCAGATGATCATGAAGAAGCAATATATGGTACCGAATGTGTTATTGACGAGAAAGACACAAATGAAAAGTATTGATATTCACTAGGGTTTGTTAGGGTTTCGTTCTAATATGCAAAATTAATTAATCGATATGCAATTCATAATTGTCATTGTGCAGTAGCTATTTAGGGTTTTGAATGATTTATGTTATGTCGTAATTAGGTTGTCATATGCGTTTTTTCCCACCATTATGCAATCGGATTTACATGATATGCACTAGATGTGTTGATTTGCTATCAATGTTTATCGCCTCTCAAATCGCATGCCCTATTGAATTTTACTATGAGTCGCTAGAGTTTCAATATGATATGCGATAACAATAAATCAATATGCAGTTCATTTTGTCGTTATGCAATCAAATTTATTTGATATGCAATTGTTGTTAAAGGATGTGCACTAACTGTTCATTGATATGCACAAAACTGATTCAGGTATGCAGAAGAACCCAATTGATGAGGTGATCTATTCTTCCTCAATGTACACCTTTTTAGTTGATATGCACAATGTATTTTATATGGAGTTTAATTAAGAGATAAGTGCTAATGTATTTTCCAAGGTTTACAACTTTCTAGTTGAAATGCAACACATATCTATAGATACGCACTAAATCCGTAGTGATATGCACTACATATGTATAGATATGCACCAAAACTGCAGCGATATGCACCAAATCTTTAGCGTTATGCACCAAATCTGTATAGATATGAACCAAATTCGTAGCAATATGCACTAAATCTGTATAGATATGCACAAAATCCATAGCGATATGCACCAAATCGTTGTTCATCAAATTGATTATATTAAGAATGCACTTCAAAAACACTATATTCGATTTACATGGGCGACAATAAGGGAGCGAGTAGTATTTGTATGGAAGTTGAGTTTTTGTAGATGTCAGTTTGTTAACCTTCACCATCAATTGGTCACCCTGGCCACACAAAACATGTCAATATGAAAATGGAGAAGATAAGCAAAATGCAGCTATCTATAGCAAATTGTATATAACTGAAGACATCACTGGAGGTATATGTGCAAGATGGATTAACTTAAGAAGTTTGTTTATACCACAAAAACTTAAAGACGTTTATGTATTTTCGTAATCTAGAAGTTCAGGAGTTTACAGTGTTGCATGTCCCAGAACAGGTTGTAGACTTTTAGTCTTTTCCCTCATCAAGGCATGCACAATCAGAATAAACCATCTACTACTTCTAGAAAGCTCAAAAACTACTGCCGAGATAGCTTTTGTACCTTAAACAGCTACCTCCACCACAATGGTAAAGATACTAAAAAGCTATAAATCAGCATTGCAGTACAGCCACAGAACAATCCAATGTATTTAATAAGCACGATGTAAGTATAACCACACCATCTACAATACTACATTGTCCTTCAGACCATATAGGGTGATGCCACTCAACATATTTGGAAATACTTTCAACAAGGTGATTAAGAATCCCTTCACACATTATTGATTAGCATAAATGAGTCTGATGTTTGCATTATAAGATTGCATAACCATAGCTAATACATTGAAATGCTACGAATCAGCCCCTGCATTTCCAAATCTCAAACAACAACCTATCAATTATACGATCCTATCTCCACCGACATCTTTATCACGTAATTTCAACACTTCCCTGCTCCACCGACATAAATTTCCCTAGACATTCTTCTCTAGAATTACCAGATCCGGCGAGTAAATCATCACTCCCCTTCCAATTTCCGAAATCAACGTGAAACAATAAAACATTACGATCCCTAAATCAGATCGGACCTTATAAAACCTGAGAGAGACTGCATCACGAAGAGCAAATTGAAGAAAACCACAAGAAAGAAAAATCGACCGACAAAACAACAAAAATGAAGACAATGCCTCTCCGAATACCAACAGATAGAACAACACAAATTCAAATCACTGCCAAATCCGCATAATCAACGCCCTCGCTAGTTAGATCGCAAGCGGAAAAACAAATGGATCTAAACGAAGAAATGAAATCGCACAAGAAACGAGAGAGAATCAGAGAACAGACCCTCTCGAAATCCTGAGGAGCGACACCTGGGAGGTAGAAGCAGTTAGCGCCATGTATCAAAAGGATGAAGACAAGAGAGATCAATGTAGAACCCTTCCGAGTATCCATGGCTTCTCTTCGCACTCGAACGAACAGGAGAGAGACCAATGCAGAGAAGAAAAATGCTGCCTTCTCGATGTGAAGCGGAGAACGAGGGAGATAAAGAATTAAGGCGGAGAGAGAGGCGGAGGAGGACGGCTTGCAGAGAACGAGAGAGAAGGAATTAGGGAGGAGAGGGAGGAATGAGATTTGATAGCAGGATTTAGGCGCAATATTGCTAAAATTAAAACGATTTTTTATTATTGAAAATTCTCAATTAATCCTGGCCATTCATCCGAATTTGATCCAACGCCTCTAAATCGTTAACTCCGTTTTCCCCTAAGAGATGGTTTCTCAGGAGCCTAGATCTATATAGATATATATATATATATATAAGATAAAGATATAATATGATAAAAGATAAAAATCAATAGTTCTTTTTGTAATATAACCTATTAGATATCTTTTTAATTTTTTTACTTATTTAATTCAAAGATATATATCAAAATATAAAGTCAGATGATGTGGAGGATGACATTGTGGATGATGTAACATAGCTTAGAGGTCGACACATAGGCGAATTGAATATAAGGGTGACATGTGGCAAAACAACGTTCTGTTTTAGTATATGTATAGATTCTCTTCCTCTGTAATGCTATATAAACCACTCAATAATACCAGACAAATCACTTTTGGCACAATCACATGATATCAGCCTAACAAATTCTCCCCCCCTTTCTCTCTTCTAAATTAACCGATCCTCTCTCCCACCACTCTCTCCACCATGCCTAACAACACCCTAGACAATTCCGCCGACCCTCTTAACCCATCACCACCGGCGTCCCTCTCCCCTGCCGCCATTGCCGTCCAACAAGCCCTTCATGTGTCTAGCATCTCGACTCATGTCACTGTGAAGCTTGTCCAAAAACCAGTCCCAAACTACAAAATTTGGAGGCACCTTTTCCTTGTCACCCTCAAAAAGTTCAACCTCTCCCACCATGTTGATGGATCCCCTCCAACAGGCTTCAAACCCGCAGGCTTACTATTCTCAACAAAGTGGACTTGCGTGGAATCAACAGGATCTCATTCATGCCTTGAACAATCTGAATGCTTCAACACCTGGCAATGATCCTTCGTTCTACATGGACACGGGCGCCTCGTCTCATATGGCTTCTAATGCAAGTATTCTCTCTCCCGTTCTTGGTCCAGGTATTTATTCCTCCTCTAAAATCATTGTGGGTAATGGCCAAACCTTGCCAATAACCAACACTGGCCATAAAAAGCTTTCAGATTCACCTCCTCTTTACCTTAAAAATGTCCTGATCACTCCAAACTTGATCAAAAATTTAATATTTGTTCGAAAATTTACCATTGATAATTGTTGCTCAGTAGAATTTGATCCTTTTGGTTTTTCTGTGAAGGATCTTACCAGCCGGAACGTGATCCATCGGTGCAATAGTCGAGGCGAACTCCACCCCTACTTCCCACAAAATAAGTCGACCGAACCTGCTCACCAGGCCCTCTCGGCAAACCACGTCGTCCCTTCATCAATCTGGCATTGCAGATTGGGGCATCCTGGAAGTCATGCTCTTCATCATCTTATTTCTCAAAATCTCATTCTATGTAATAAAGACAATTTGGGTATTTGTCATGCTTGTTAGATGGGTAAACACACTAGATTGCCATTTCACTCTTCAAACACAAAATCTACTAGTGCATTTGATCTTATTCATTGTGATCTTTGGACATCGCCTGTTTTGAGTGTTAGTGGTTTTAAGTATTATTTGGTGATTATTGATGATTTCTCATAATTTTTATGGACCTTTCCTCTCAAACGAAAATCCGAAACATCAACCACTATCAAACAATTTCATGCTTACACTACAACACAATTCAAAACACCATTTTGATCAATACAATTTGACCATGGAGGCGAGTTCGACAATGCAGTCCTTCTTAACTTCCTCACTTCAAATGGCATCGAGTATCGTTTCTCTTGCCCACACACATCCCAACAAAACGGTAAAGCTGAAAGGATGATTCGTACGATCACAAATACCATTCGATCACTCCTATTTCACGCTCATCTTCCATCAAAGTTTTGGGTTGAATCCTTAAACACCGCCACTCACCTTCTCAATCTCACCCCGACCACTACCCAAGCCAACTCTACTCCACACGAGTCCCTGCACAAAACTCATCCCACGTATAATCATGTTCGGGTATTCGGTTGTCTCTGCTTTCCAAACCTCACCGCACCCAACCCTGCGTTTTCCTCGACTATGAATTGCACCATAAGACTGGCTCCAATGGTGCGGCAAGGAAGCTCGGCAAGGAGCCGGCAAGGTGGACGACGGCGGCAACATCCCCAACGGGGGAAGCATGCCGCGGCATGCCTCACGGCATCGGATGCCCCGGCGTCCCATGCCGGATGGCGTCCCCCCCTTCCTTCTGCAAATGTTGCAGCGTTTTTTTATTTTTTTTTTTGTTTTTTAAAGGGGCTGCCACGTGGCAGCCCCTGATTGGTAATTGCTTTAATTTATTTAATTTTGTATTATAACTCCTAATCACTAAAACGCTTATAACTTAAAATATAAAAATGATAAAAATAAATAAAAATTACCAGCGGCTTTATTTTTCCGAGATCTACAAATAGAGACCAATATTGATTATATTTGGAGCCTCCTACCTCGATCTCTCAATTTCGATTATTTATTCTATTGTTAATATATTGTTAAATTGTGAATATAATTATTATAAATTTATTAGTTAATTTTATTCGAATTAAATTAATCGTAATATGGATGTAATTAACCGTGAAGATCTCATCAATGGCATTAGTATATTAATTAAATTTCCTTATTTAAAATTATTTAAATTCAAAATAGAAATAATTAATGAATTTTATTATAATAATAATACATTAACCTATATATTAACAATAACAAAGAATTTTATTTACCAATCATATTTTTAACCCCAAAATCTTATAAAATAAACATATTTAATATACGATGCCGCGGCACCACTGGGAGAAACGCAAACGATGCCGCGGCATCGTTCTAAAAATGCACTCCATGCCGCGGCATGGAGCGGCACCATTGTGGGTAGTCTAAGGGTTGTCGTTGTCTCTTAATCTGGCTAGCAACAAGGTAATAATTTCGAGACATGTGATTTTCGATGAACAAATTTTTCCCTTTCAAAAGTTAAAACTCCCATATCCCACAAATTTCGGCCAATCACACATCACCCAATACACACCCTACCCCACCACCACAAATCCCACGATCTTCTCATCACACAAATCTCAACTCTCCACTAAATGCCGAAAATTCTGTCCCCACCTCTGAATCCTCACCTGCCATTTCCATATCCAATGCCAACAACCCACGTATATCTCCAAACTCACCCACCTCCATCAATCCCTACAAACAACCGACCCCACCACCACTCATAAAATCGACATCCCATCAAATGATGACACGTGGCAAGGCTGCCATCTCTAAACCAAAATCACCTCTTCCATCGAACCAATTCCCAAAACCCGCAAAACCGATGCTTCTTTGTTTGTCTACAACTCAGGATCAGATATAGCTCATCTCCTTGTTTATGTCGATGACATAATCCTCACCGCCTCGTCTGCCTCCTTTCTTCACCCAATCATTCAAGCATTTGTTGGCTCCGCTCCAGTGCT
Source organism: Oxyria digyna (assembly GCA_029168935.1). Taxonomy (NCBI): domain Eukaryota; kingdom Viridiplantae; phylum Streptophyta; class Magnoliopsida; order Caryophyllales; family Polygonaceae; genus Oxyria; species Oxyria digyna. The sequence goes on along the minus strand of JAPVLV010000011.1, from coordinate 29,413,608 downwards.
GAAGCCGAGTACCGGGCTGTTGCAAACGCAGTTGCCGAATCATGTTGGCTCCGCTCTCTTCTGCAGGAGCTTTGTTTTCCCACTCCCCGAGCCACCATTGTGTTTAAGTGCTGTTTACATGTCATCAAATCCAGTCCAGCATCAGCGCACCAAGCACATCGAAATTGACATTCATTTTGTTCGGGAAAAAGCCGCTTTGGGTGAGGCTCGAGTTCTACATGTTCCAACTACGAGCCAATTCGCAGATGTCTTTATCAAAGGATTGCCTTCTTCATTATTCAAAGAGTTTAGATCCAGCCTCTGCATTCGAGAATCTCATGCTTCGACTGCGGGGGATGTTAGATAATTAGCATTGCATATATATTTATTGTAATTTCCTTTATTTAGAGATTAATTCTCTTCCTCTGTAATGCTATATAAACCACTCAATAATATCCGGCAAATCACTTTTGGCACAATCACAAAACAAACATGGGAAAAGCAAATGTTGCTGGTGTATTCTTATTCGGCCTTTAAATAGGAGAAGATTGCATCCACAATCTAAAAACAACGATTAACTTTCCACCTTCTAAATCCATATAATTAAGACTTCTAACCTTTAGCTTTCCAAGTTCTCACGTTCAACATAGACCATTATTAGGAATCGTTTCCTCTGAACTAGATCGAGAACGAAATCAACCTAAAACGAACGAGAGAATTAGTTGCAAGTTGCTCAGAAGTTGTGTTATCACAGTGAAGTGGGATGGGAAGAGGGACTGAAAGTCTGAAAACAAGAGATCATGAAACAATCCATCAAGTCAGACCAACTCACTAGAGGTAGATGACATACTTCTATACTCACTCTTTGTAAAAGACTTAGATACAATGGTTTGTCTCTTGGATTTCTATGAGACTAATGATTCTCCCAAGAAAACACCGTATCCAGTTATGGATCGAGAGGAATACTCACAATTTCCCCCAATTAGCATCACAATAGGCTCGAAGAGAAAGATTGGAAGAGACATGATAGACCAATGTGCAATTGATTGTGTCTTTCAAATATCTGAGAAGATACATTGCAACAACAAGATGTGGAGCACGAGGTGATTGCAAGAATTGGCTCAATTGTTAAACTGAAAAGGAAATATTTGGATGAGAAAGAATTAGGTATAAAAGTTTGCCCATCAACCTTCTATAAGCCTATGGATCATCTATAACATCTCCGTTGTTTGGTCTAAAATCCAGATTCCTTTGCATAGGAAAGGGTGAGGCATTAACATTCAACATCTTTGTTTCTGTAAACATGTCTAAGACATACTTCTTTGATTGAGTTGAATACCTGAAGATGTTCTATTGAGCTCAATGCCTAAAAAAATATCTTGCTAAACCAAGATCATTGATAGTGAAAGCCTCATCCAAAGACTAGAGCCATGGTGATTGTACCTGAGTTGGACTTAATGAACAAGGAATATGATGCCAAGTGTTTAGTGAATTGTATGTTCCATTGTCTACTGGCTTGCTTTAGTCCATACAAAGATCTTTTAAGGCGACAAACCATCCCTAGAGAGGCCTTGGAATACCCACGTGGAGGCTGCATATCCTCTTCATCAATTTATCCATGAAAGAATGCATTGTTAAACTTAGCTACCAGAGAGAATGTGTGCTTATAATCCTTGTTTTTATTTTATTGTAACCATTGTCCAATAGTTTGGCTTTTAACCTTTCTACCTTCTCATATGTCATGTATTTCACCTTATAGACCCATTTGGATCTAATGGCTCTCTTTCCTGGTGGCAATTTTGTCATCTCCAAGTGTTGTTAGCATCCAAAGCCTGCAATTCCTTATTCATTGCTTCTACCCACGCTGGATCATGCTTTGGTTTATCATAATTGGTTGGTTCAAACCCCTGGAATACATTGTATAGAGATGTTATGTAGTTTGAAGAATGGGATATGAGATCAGATAATGAGACTACATGGAAAGCTTTAGCAAACATGTCATATGTCAGTTTGAGAAGTAGGCAACATAGGGCAAACATAGTCTTGTAATCTAGCAGGTGGTTGAACATGTCTATTGGATCTCCTTGGCACAAGAGGAATACATGGTTCTTCCTGTGGAGTAGGGGTTCCACAAAATTATCTGGTGGAGAAGATGTAAGTTCTATTGAATTTCTTGCATCATTGGACTGATCAAGAGTAGTTGGAGAATGAGGAATAGGAATGGATACAAACTCTTGAACAAGAGATTGAGATACAAGTGTAAGTGAAGGTGTAGGTGTGATGGAAGGTGGTGTTGTGGAAGGATTGAAATTATGAGACTTATTCATGGAAAATAACATGTGTGGCTGTGAGTGCCTTTTGAGAGACTAAGTCATACACCTCGTATGCTTTCTGTTCAACTGGGTATCTAATGAACACGCACTTCCTTCAAGTAGGATCAAACTTTGACCTTTCTGTTTTGGGTATAAGAGTAAAACAAAGACACCCTATGATCTTGAGATGATCACAGGTAGGAACTTTCTTATGAATCATCTCATAAGGAGCCTTCCAACTCAATATTGGCAATCCATTATGTATCCTTAAGGCTCGAGTGCGCCATCGATCTCTACAAAATGCATATGTTTTCTTTAAACTATGCCATTTTGCTATGGAACATCAGCAACTGATCTTTGATGAATAATCCCTTTCTTGGCAAGCAAATTAGTCACAAACTGTTGTACAAACTCTGTGCCATTGTCAGTTCTAAGAAACTTGACATTTGCGTTAAAATGATTCTCCACATAACTCAAAAAATGAGCTAAGGTTCCTGGTACATCTTACCAAAAAGGTCCAAGTTGATCTAGAGTGATCATCAACCACTGTTAAAAAATATTTGGCTCCACAGTGTAATGAGACCTTATAATTAAGGTTCCCACAAGTCTGCATGAACCAACTCAAAAGCTTTGTTTCTATCTTTCGAGAATCATTAAGCTCTTTAAAAGCAACACAAACTGATATATATCATTTATATCATTGTCATTGATTATAAGTTGCTCTACATTTTCATTCACATAAATAAGATGAGTCTGTCATTGAAAAATAAATATGTTGTTTTTGCTCCAGTTTAATGTTGTACGCTACAAATACAATTGAGAAGTAAATTAGTGCGTATAAACGATTTCTTTTTTTTTTTTTGCTTTTCTTTAAGGTTGTTCATTGCAAATCATTCATCTTATATCAGTGCGTCTAAACGATTTCTATTCTTTGTATGCAAGCATTGAAAATTACATTTATTTCATAAAAAATTCAGTTACAAAAGTTGTTCAACCAAAAAGTTAGCTAAAAAGAGGTGGATTTTGCGATTGCGATCCTGATTGTAGGATTTTACGATCACGTCCGTTCTTGTCCGATCATGTACGATCCTAGTCCTGATCCTGACATGGATTTGATCCCACATGGGATAGGACCGTATTGTAAATTTCAGATCGTAGGATCCGGATCGTAACATCCTATAATCCGAATCACGATCCTAACAACCATGGCCCCATCTGCTTGTTTGAACTCGTCGTCGGAGACGAAGTTCACGTGCTCCTTAGACGACAAACGTCAGAGGTTATGGGTTGGTAGAACAGGAGAAAAGTCGGAGGTGAAGATCGGTTGGATCTTCGGAAGCTCATGGCGGGAGTGAGATAGCGAGAGTGAGATAGCGAGAGTGAGATAGATCTAGGATGGATAGAATGGCGGGACTCTGAAAGATCTAGTTTTTTTCAATTTATCAAGCAAAATGGAATAAAAAATTTAAGTAATCCTAATACATAATATAAATTTGGATGTTTTAGCTAATAAATTTAAATCCTTAACTCCATAAATGCTCTTTTTAAAAAACTTCAACCAACCATTCCATTGAAAAATTGTGCCAAATTCATAATGTGTAATGTATACATGGGTAGTCTTTGCAGTGGGCCGGCCGATCCACATGCTTCATTTTACCTTTAGCTTTGAGATTTTTACCGTGTATAGATAATAAAATGTTCTGTAATTTTTCATGTCTAAAAATAAGAATAGTTTATTGTTAAGGGTTCACAGAATTCCAAAAGGGGAATCCATATAAGAAAGAGCAATTTAATTTTGTTAAAGAAAAAAAAACAATAGTGTGTATACTTGCTCCAACAAAGTTGTGAATAGAAAGTAAGATCAATTTGAGTTTCCAATTATACACTTGCCTCCAAAGTCTCAATTAACAGTTTAGTGTAAATAAAAAATATACTTCCAAAAATAACCGACGTACAAATGTGTTTTTTTAGCACCACGTACAAACATATTTGTAATCAAAAGAAGGATAGTTCTCATCTTTTGATGGGGCCATCATAAAGACCGCTTGCATTTTTAAAAAAATCGTCGACTAAAATATCGAAATATTGACAATTGCACCTTCACCTTTAAACGAAGTACAACACCTTTATATAATACAATACTCAAATAAAATTATGGAGTATTAAAAATGAAGTACAACATGTTTGCTCTTTTCATTTAAAAAGATGGAATTAGCGAAATGAACCATTTTAAAATCCGCGCGTAGCGCGGGCCGATAAATCCTAATTTTATAATAAGACGATATCTCATAATAAAGACAATACAGATAAACAATAATTACTACTCCCTCCGTCCCAATATTAAGTGACCGTTTGCGATTTTCGAGAAAAATTAAGGAAGTGAGAAAGAAAAGGTGAAAGAGAGAGAGATTGTGAGAGAGTGTGGTTTTTTATGTAGGAGAGAGAAGATAGAAGATGATTAGATGTGGAAATTGATGTAAAAAGGAGGGAGAGAAGGTAGTTTGGTTTTCAATACCGAATCATCAAGTAGTTGTTCCCCATCATCCATGGGCCCTGTGTCAGAACAGGTTGATAGTCGTCTTCATTAGTAAACTTTGCCACATAATGTTCATTCCGAATATCATTCAAGGTATGTGTGCCTTTTTCATGGTGTGGAATGAGTATATGATTGTGGGAATCCTATTCTTCAAACCATTCTCCCAATAAGATTTTTTGAGAAGAATGAATAAAAGGGTCCTGTATTTGTACTCCTATAGATATCAATATCATGACATAACTATCACAACTCATGTGTAAGGTCATATTCTACGGATAAGGCTTGTTTTTTCTTGTTTAGTTTAATGATCTTTTTTAGTTGGTTATATCAATATCAATATCACGTACCTAAACTTGGAGCCTTCTTTTTAATTAAAAGATCTTTTCTTATCCACTAACCTGCCAAAGAAAAGGCATAGAATAATTGTGGAATCACGAACTTATTCTTATGAAAAACTTGTAAAAAATGTCATAATATCCTAAAATTCAAAACTATATCGAGTTGTTAGGTTGGCCTTCTTGCTCCTTAGATTTTTCATAAAGCTTTCGTTCATTACTTTTTTTTTATGTGCTCACATTTAAGTTATCTTTTTATCCGTATAAATGAAATTAGTTGTGGGATTAGGGTGGTAAGGAGATCCAGGTGAGCAAAAATAAATATCTTAATGCAAATAAAGAGATCAATGGGAAAATAAAATCATGCCACATTACAAAATAAAATACTGATTTTCCCAGCCCTCAATCATGATTTGATGAGGTTACACCACTAAAGGCTTAACTGCTTAAGGAATTCAGAAAGAAGCAAACTGGATGTCTGGAATAAGATCTTGGACTGTCATTTGTCTCTGCTTTCTTATGCAGGGGCAAGCATATGCAGAAATCATTACTATGAACTTCAACTGATATCTCTCTATTATTAACCCTCAACTCAAATTCAGGTCAGAAGAAACTGTCAACAAACAATAGTATAAACTCTATCTTACATTATTACAGTATAAAATTTGTTCAAGTAAAAATTGCACAAGGCACTCAGTCAGGGATAGGCCTCCGATTAAGAGCATCCTCAAACCGACAACACGAATCAACCCTCATCTCTGTACTCATATCATCCTCAGGCGCCGGATAGTACTCCTCCCTCAGCTGCACATCTCTGAGATTACGAATGCTCAACAAGAAATTCATAAAATGTTCAGACGCAGTACCATGGATAAAAAGTTTCCTTAATGACCCACATTGTGCAAGCAATCCAGCAGCCGGAAGTGAAAGTCCTCTATTATTCACATCCCTATCTTGAGGCGGCCAGTAATCGAGCTCTCTTAACTGATTTCCAAGCTCCCCTATCCCACGCAGATAGAATCTCTCCCACATGCTCAGATCCATATAACCTGTTGGAGCTGTTAAGGCATATCCAATTATGTCGCCTAGATCCAGTTTCATTTTCGCAATTTTAGGAAATCGGTTTAAAGAGCCTAGTCCGAAGGTTTGCAACGAGGGATTAGGCCTCATCCTGCAATCACCCTCCACCTTGATGTGGATCTCCGCTAGATTAGGGCATTCTTCTAGCCCTAGCTCTGTTATTGGAGTAAGAAGCTCCTCTACAGGGATCCACAAAGATAGAAACTCGAGCTTTGGCCATAGTTTTGGGAATAATCCTACTGATGATCTGGTTTTTCTTCTCTTTGCTCTCCCTTGGCTCCCCTCACATTCTTCATCCTCCATGGATTCGAAGTTGGGCATGGAAACTATTTCATTGAGATCGAAATCTTCAGTCTCTTGTTGCTCGATGCTTTCCCATATGCAATCGATGTGCAAGCGTTGGATCTGGTGACGGATTGGATCCACGGCTTGTAAAGATAGCTCAGCGTTGAGGGTGTTGCAGTCAGAGATGGTGACGTCTACGAGCGTTTTTCGGAGGAGGCAGGCTAAAGTTCTGAAGCCACTCATTGTGACTCCACTGCAGCCTCGGATCTCCAGTTTTTGCAACAGGGAGCAGCCTCTCCCGATTGCAATCAGCCTGGAATCAGTCAAGTCAGCGGAGTTGTTGATGGAGAGCGAGGTCAGCCTTTTGCAGAGAGCAAGACCGTCGAGCTGAGATTCGATTGCTTTGGACAGAGTCTGGAAATGGCCGAGTTTAAGGGATCTGAGATTGGGGCACTTAGTAGCTAAGGCCTCCATCACTATCCAACTCTCTCTGACATTTTTACAAACATCTAGCCCCAATTCCTCTACAAACCCTAATCCACCAAAGAACTCAATCAGACCTAGCGCCGTGAAGGCGGCTTCCTCTGCTCCTTCGTCATCTCCGCCGCCGCCTCCCCTGCGATTGGCGGTGATGTCGGCGAGGTGAAGCACGCGAAGATTCTTGCAATTGGAGGAGATGGTGAGTAGAGCATCGTCGCCGACGAATCCGATGAATCTGGGATCGAAAGTGCAGGGAGCAAGAAATTCCCTAAGATTAGGGCAAGCCTTGACAATTACCCCAATCTCATTGGATTTGAAACCCTCGGCGAACCAGAGATTCATGAGATCGAGCCTGAGGAGGTTGAGGCCGATTCCAGGAACAGCTTCGAGCGCGGCGGGGAGATCTTCGGTCCAGCAATAGAAGGCGGAGAGGTCAAGCGAGACGAGCTTACGGCCATGGTAGAGGAATCGTTCGAACAAGGGGGTGAATTCGCAGCCAGCGGATCCCGGCGGGCGCTGGTGCCAACGGACGAGCTTGAGGTGAGAGAGAGACGGCCAGTGGTCGGGCGAGGAGAGAAGGAGGTAGAGAAGGGAGGAAGACGATGAGCGGAAGTAGATTGTGAGGCGAGAGACGACCGGAAAGGAAAGGAGGATGCGATGAGCGAGGAGGAGGACGGAGGAGGAAGAGGCGACGATGTTGTGGCCCCATGGGGAGAGGAGTGAGAGGTCCAGATCGGTGACAGATCGGAAGGCGGTCGGGAGAAGGAACAGACCTCGAAAGTGTCCCCGGAGGGCCAGGCGGCTACGGGTGGTGCGTTCCAGTACCAGCCATTTCCGGTTGACCAGTGAGGCGGCGTTGCGGCTGCGGGTGTCGGAGAGCATGTCGGAGAAGATGTGGGCGAGGATCGCGTCTGGAAGGTCGTGGATGGTGGTGGAAGAAGAAGTGGTGGTTGTGGCCGTCGGCATGGTTGGGATTGTTGTGTTGTGAGGATGGGTATTATTCAGAGGCTTATCTCATTGTTGATGCGTAAGTGTCCTTTCGGATTTTAGTTTCAATTTCTGAAAGTGGTTGTTTTTTTCCGATCTTCTTTCCTATTCTAGCTAACTGCCTTTATAATTAAAAAACAAAAAATCATTTACGACTTATGAGTTGTGAATAGAGGAGGATGACAGCGGTGCACGTGATTTTCTCCGCTTTCTATAATTTCTGACTCCGTACCACATTGGTCCTATTTGTTTGTCCACTTTTCTTTTCGGGTGTCTCTTTTTATTTGTCCACTATTTCATTTATGTTACTTTATTCTATTCATTTTATCCCTACTATCAACCTATAATTACCACATTTTCACTTTTTCTCTCTCCCAAATTCCAATTTTATCTACTCTTTCTCTCTATCTCTCTCCTCCAACCATTCACTTTATACTTTTTTCTCTCCTACAATCATTATATTCCTACAATTTCTTAATTCTCGCGAAAATCGTACTTGTGGACAAACAAAAAGGGACGAGGGAGTATGTTTTTGTAACAAAATCTGGTACTCCAATTCCAAAGAAAAATCTGGTAACAAAAACTAGTCACTTCACTTTGACTCTACGGCCTAAAATGTGTAACTTTGCACTTTCATCCACTTATGGATAAGTACTTATTACCAGTGACAAGCCAATCCAGATTTCCACTAATGGATTTTGGGAAATCCCGCGCGTAATTCTCTTCAAAAAGAAATATAAGTGGAAGAGACTATGAAAATTCTAGATTTTCTTTGCCTAAAACTAGTTCCTGTTTATTCCATTATATATATAAATCCTAAAAATAAAGAATACTCCACAATGTGCTCTTACTTTTGATGTCGCCACGTGGATTATATAGTCTGGTTAGGGTTGGGCCACTTTGCAGTAGGGTGGGCGGCTAGGAATAAATATTGAGTACTCAGTTATTGTATGGCGAGACTAGTGGATTTGCTTTACATTTTCCTATTTCTTAATTGATTATCTGATGCTAATATTGGATTTGGATAATATGAAACGAAGTACGTATGTCCACATATTATGAAAAATGATACTGTATGAAAGAGCCCATGCAACTAGACCTGGGAAACGGGTCGGGCGAGTCGGGTTTCGGGTCGGGTCATTTCAGGTTTAAAATTTACCGGATCAAAACAGGTCGGGTTACGATGGGTATATCTCTGGTTCGGATCAACCCATCAGGTTTGATTTCGCAATTTTTTTTATTCCTTTTTATACTTATTTATAAATAAGTTTGCAATGGATAAACAAATCGTTGAACATTTATCTCTTCTTTATACCTTTTCAAGGAATATTTTGCCAAATTGGGCTTTTAAGCCTATCTAAGGTCTTTTAGCGTTTACGCATAGTTTCGAGTCTCGTTTTGTGTGAGTGAGACCTTATTGTGACTTTATATGTCTATTAAGACTAAGTTGTATAATTGATAAGCGGTGTTTTACATACCGCAACTATGGATTATTAGCTAGTTTTGTATAGGATTATGTTATTTGTTTCTATGTAATCTGTATCATGGAGCTGTTCGAGAAAAGATTTACATACGAGATTCCAAGAGATGATACGAAGCATTGGAAGCATTGAAGCATAAGGAAGAAGCTGTTGAAGACGAAGACGAAGACGAAGACTTGAAGAAATCAGTAGCTGCTACCTCAGACGACACAGCCGCACCCGCGGGTTTCACCCTCAGCCAAGGATCCGAGAAAGCACAAGCCGCGCCCGCGGCCCTCTGCCATCCTGAAATTCTGGAGAATCCAAAACCGCGCTCGCGGCTCTCAACCCGCGGGTGCGGTTCCTCGACAGAAGAATCAAATTGATGTCTTTGCCAATTGAAGTATTTTGTGTTTAATTCTGCAACTGTCCACACGTTTTTATTACCTTAATGTGGCTGTTACAATAGCTGATGACTATTTAGGTTGTGGATGATCATCCTTGATCGAAGACCTTTTGTTTTACTTAAGTTTTTGGAGAGTTTTTCACAAAACTTATGAGTTGCTAAAGTTCCTTTGTTTCACTCGGCGTTTGAAGCTTTTGGATTCAACAAGTTGTCAGTTTATCCTTTCCCTTTGTCTACTCTTTGATTGTCTCAACTCTCTTGTTTGTATTGTCCATGAACTAGATTTACTACTTTAGACTGATCACCTAAGTTAGTTTTATCTTATTCATATTGCTAGAGTTTGACACTTCTAGTTGAATTATCATACTTGTTGTGTAGCACAATCTATTTGCATGAACTAGTTGTGATTGTTATTAGAGAAGAGAATTGAGTACATGTCGAGTATCCGACTAGTTGTCCATGATATTGCATGTATCTATCTATTCCTGAATGCATTGCTACTTTGTTATTGAACTTTGATAGTTTCAAGGTTATAATCGAGTAAGGGTTATTAGGACTAGTTGGACTAATAACTATTTAAGAACAGGAATTAGAACGATCACTTGAGAACTTGACATAGGGATGAAAAGGATTCTAAGATCAACTTGTTAATCTAATTGTGGATAATCGCTATGTGGAACACTTCGCTTAATATTGTTATAACCAAGTTGACATTCGATACTTCGTATCGAAACCATTAAAACCCCCCCTTTGGTTACGTTTATTGGTTAGTCATTGTGATAACTTAAGAATTTGATAAACTGATTCTCTTGGGATTCGACCCTTGCTTGCGCACTATATTACTTAGTTTGCACGTTAGGATTACTTGACTTGGCACACGACAAATTAGCCAAGTCAATAATGTTTTCAACAATAATCAACATCGATGTTGTAGACCATACATATTGTGACAAGTTAGAGAGTTATCACTAGTTTGGTTTTTACAAAGGAGGTGCAATTTGAAAAGTTAGAAGTTGTGATTAGAAGTTACCCACATGGCCTTTTAGCGTTTACGCATAGTTTCGGCATAAAATAAAATGACTTATTTTCTTATATTTGAACTTTGTGTCATGTTGTTCAAACTAACAGACATATAACAAAGTATAATGTTCAATCAATAACCATATAATTTCTGATGTAAGTATATAAAAGTATATTATACTTTATTAGATAATCATCCATAAATTATAGTCTCCAACATAAACTCTAGTTTATATAAATTCTTAATTATTAAAGAGTATTCCGTATAATAAAATTTATGTAAATACTAAACAATTATTAAACAATCCATACAAGCTAGAATTATAGCTCACAATATCATTTAATATTGGGCTAGAATATCGTAAACTAGTGAATAGTGATGATGATTATACAAAATTTAAACATTTAAAAAATAACTAAAAGAAGTAATAAATCTCATGTTAATAAATCTCATTAAAAATTAAGTGGTTGGTGGCTCTATTTTAATTTTTTATCTATAAAACTTGTCTACCCTCACTTCCCACATCGAGAACTTGCAAATGGATCATTATCACAATCTTCTATATAACCTTGCATTTTTTGCTACATAAATCCAATCCATCCCACATCGACCAAATGGAAAAACATGAAGCTCTAAATGTGTATATAAGGTTGGTACAAGTTGTTGACTCCTTACAATTCAATTTGGGTATGTTTTCCTGATTGAGCTATTAAAATTAAAGCCCATAATAAGTAAAGGAAAACGATCAAGTGAGAATGAAATTTAAGGTGGGAAGTGAGAATTAATATTAGGCCTTAGATCAAAATCAAACTAAGGGTGTAGATTAACTCTCTCAAAAAGTCAACACTCAACTCCGGTCAGCGGTCAAACTTTGACCGGTCCAAAAAAAATTTCCCGCCAATTTTTTTTTCCCGCCAAATTTTGTTTTTTCCCTGCAAACATTTGTTTCTGGGCCAAAAAAAATATGTGAACATTTTCTACACAAAATGTGCACATAAATAGTATAAGATGTGCATTGTTTTTTCAAGCACAATTTTGAACTTGTTTTATTACGAGCTCTTTTTTTCCAGCAAATTTTCATTTCTGTCCCAGAATTATATTTGCACATTTTTCTGCACAATAGTTGTATAAGTTGTGCACATTTTTTCAAACACAAAATATTAACTTGTGTTATCAAACCTTTTCCAATGACAAAATTACATGTGCATATTTTCTACACAAAATAGGCACATTAGTTTTATAAGATGTGCACATCTTTCCCAACACAATTTTTGAACTTGTTTTTCAGAGCTTTTTTTCCATGAAAATCTTTCGTTTTTGGGCCAAAATTACATGTGCACATTTTCTGCACAAAATAGGCACAATATAATAAGATGTGCAAATTTTTCTTAAACAGACATTCGTTCTGCCAATTTTTTTCATGACAAACATTCGTTTTTAAGACAAAGTTATATGTGCACATTTTCTGCACAAAATAGACACATTAGTTATAATGTGCACATTTTACAAATAAAATGTGCGCATCATGATAAAAAAATGTGCACATTTCTTCTTTATGCACACAAATCAGGTGAAGAAAAAAAAAAATTGACCGACAGTCAACGGTCAAATTTTTTTCTTGGGCTAAAAAAATATGTGCACATTTTCTACACAAAAATGTGCACATTGTCGACGGTCAACGGTCAACAGTCCCGCCAAATTTTTTTCCGTCAAATATTTTTTTTGGGCCAAAAAAATATGTGCACATTTTCTACACAAAATGTGCATATTGTCGACGGTCAACGGTCAACAGTCCCGCCAATTTTTTTTTTTTTGGGACAAAAAAATATGTGCACATTTTCTACACAAAATGTGCACATTGTCGACGGTCAACGGTCATGGTCAACGATCAACGGTCAAATGTGCATATTTGATATTCATCTCTTCGACGGTCAACGAGTTAAAAGCACAAAAAATCGGGCGGGTTTGGATCGGATTTGCGGGTCGGGTCATATTTTCCCAGGTCTACATGCAACCCAATAATAAAGGAAAATCCTATATGAGCAAAGTTATGAAATATGAAAGAGCTCATTTTTGATATACTACTTGCCTCGTTTACCAGTACTAGAATCGGACCCCCTTACGGTTTTTCGTCTCAAAACTGGATTAAGATAATTATATACTCCCTCCGTCCCCTAATATAAGGCTCATTTGCTTTTTCGACACTATTTACAAACCGAGAGAATCTTCTCGTTTTCTTCTAATATATAGAAATAAATATACGCATGTGAGATCTCGTTTGATTCGTCTCAATGAGTACTTTGAGAATATTAAAAAATTATAATTTTTATCATCGTATATTTAGAGATATTGACGTTACAAAATGTGTCTCGACAAATGTGTCAAAAGCAAATGGGAAGATCATTAAGGGACGGAGCAAGTATTTATAATTTTTTTCAGGGCATATTTTATCCAATTCAGGCCAAAGCAAATCTAACCTGCAGATCAGGACATTAACAAAAAAAAAAACGAACAATAGAAGTGATAAAAATAGCAAATTGATTGGTTCAATTACAAATTGACAATAACCGTGAGTAAACGAAATACAATATGCAGAAGAGTAACGACGACTTGATGGGAGAATTCAATACGAAATCCCACCGAAGTCGAAAAATCAAAAGTTGAAATTAGAAGAGGAATTCAAGAAGCCAAATAGTTATGGCGACTTAATGACAACTTTTTAGATCATTACCCGTGCTTTGCGCGAACCAAACAGTTTTTATTTTTGTCTATATTCATATACTTAATATATTTTTTCATATATGTATTTTTTAGTAAATTATAATAAAATGAATTGAATATCTCTTATATATGTACCACAATCACATAGTCGTTTACGTTGCTCGGATTGTTCTTCATCGTCATACGGATTGAAGGTGAAGAGCGAACAAAAAAAGATTAAAATGGTGGAAATATTAAACAATTAAGCACATAATTATGATTTTATTAGACATTTAATAAGTCTCAATCATCATTGGATAATGAGAAAGAGAAAAAAAGAGAAAAAGTTAAGTTTAAGCATTAATGAGTCCCAATACCATTACTTTGTCAAACCCATGGATTTTTATACACGGTTCTTATATACAGCCCGGTGCTTTATTCAAACAACGCCGGGTCACTCGCGTTCTGCGAGGACACGTACACTCGCGTTACGCGAGATTAGCAAAAAATTAGGTTAATTACATGCATGCTAATCTCGCGTTCTGCGAGTGCACGTGTCCTCGCAGAACGCGAGTGTCACGTCCCTCGCAGAACGCGAGATTAGCATGTCAGATGGACGTTGTTGTGCGCCATTACTACATGTCTTGTCCCCACCTAACTATAATAACTACCCCCTTATTTTAAGTATTCCGTAACACCTATTAACCCTACCCTAACACCTCTTTTTATCATCTTTCACCTCTTTCACCCTCCATTAAAACCCATTTTCAAAACCTTAAAACTTCAAAACACTCTAAAAACACCTAAAATAATGGAAGATGAAGAGGAATTCAACAAAGGAGGGGATGGAGATGATGGTTCATCAAGTTACCATTCAAATGAGGTAATGTTCTTACTTAATTTTTGAATTTTAATTTGTTTTGCACCATTAAGAGCTAAAATGAACTTATTATGTTGTATTTCATGGTAAATGTAGTAGTAGTAAGTGTTGAAGAGATGACTTTTGCATATAATGTCAAAAACTTAGATGTGTTCATGTTTTTAGGGTTTTAAGGGTTTTTAATGTAGGAACTCATGTTATGTTAAATTATCCCGTTCAATGACTAGTTTCAGGAAATAGCAACTTCTCGCGTTCTGCGAGAGGAAGCCACTCGCGTCACGCGAGATGTGCCCCCTCGCAGAACGCGAGAAGTTGCACATTACAGAGTATTAACAGAAGCATTGTGTATAGGTGAATTTTTCTTTGTTCACTGGATTGAATGCAATCAAGTTGAATGACTACAACTACCCCTCCCGGAATACAAGGCCATGTTCACCACCGTCATTTGATTTAGGGATTGACGAATTTGGTGATTATCATCAACCATCTTTATATGAACAACATGTGCCACATATGAATTGTCTGTGCCATCTACTTATGAGTTGCCCGTGCCATCTACTTATGAGTTGCCCGTGCCATCTACTTATGAATTGCCATATACATATGAGGTGCCATCAAGCTATGATGCGTTTGATTCACAATTTGCTAACCCACCAACAAACGTAGGAGAGGAGATGTGTTTTCTTCCCTCTTTACGCACTGCACCAAAGTTTGATAGTCCCGTATGTGAGGAAGAGGTTGTTTCTAGGGATTATTCGGAATATTTCACTACGGAGCAAGTGTTTGCCTCTAAGGAGAGTGGTCATTTGTGGGCTTTGAATGTTGCAAAGCAACACAAGTTTATGATCTCTATTGGAAGGAGTGTACCATCTAAACCGGGGCAAAGTGGTAAGATTCAAATCATTTGTGAGAAAGGGGGAAGCCATAGGCCTAAAGGTGTCGGTGTTAGATCAAACACAAAGAGCAAGAAAACGGGGTGTAGATTTCAGTTGAAGCTCATGGAGAACCGGGTTGAAGAGAATTGGAGATTAGTGGTTGTTTGTGGTTTGCACAACCATCCTATTGGAGATAGTTTGGTCGGGAATGCATTTGCCGGGAGACCAACCCCGGATCAAAAGAAAAAGGTTCGTGAGATGGTACTTTCACATTGTTCTCCAAATCAGATTTACACTGAGATAAACAAGGATCCCGGAAGTTGCACAAAGAAGAACCAAGTGTACAATTTGGTAAGACATATAAGGGAAGAGGAAATGGAAGGTAGAACCGTGGTTCAAGAATTCTTTCACCAATGCAAAGAGAGCAACTACTTCATGGAGTATAGGCCAAGTGCAACGAATCCTTCGATAATAGGCGACTTGTTCTTTGCTAGCCCCGAATCAATGAAACTCTTAAAGGCGTTTCCATATGTCCTTTTGATGGACTCGACTTATAGCACGAACATGTAAGTATTTATCATTCTGTTTTTATGTTGTATTTATCTTATTGTATTTTGGTTTAAGGTACAATGTTCCCTTCCTGGAGATAGTCGGTTTGACTTCTACATGGAAGAATTTTGTTGTGTGCGGGGTATGGTTAGAGGCTGAGAGCGAGGATAGTTATTTATGGGCGTTGCAGCAGCTGCAGACGATGTATTTGAGAATAGGAGCATCGCCTACTTGCTTCGTCACTGACCGTGAGATGGCTCTTATGAATGCAACAGACAAGTTATGGCCAAATGCAAAGTTTCTCTTATGTAGGCGACATGTAAGGAAGAACATAGAGGCGAGAGCGAAGATAGCTATGGGCACACAAGCATTGGGGGTTCATATTTCAAATGATTATTATAACGTGTTCGAACAAACCACTGAAGAAGATTACAAGAGTACTTTGAAGAAACTTGAGGACGAATGGCGAGCTTATCCAACCATATTGAAGTACGTGAGAACGAATTGGCTAAACCGTTACAAAGAAAGACTTGTTTCAGCATGGACGGATAATGTCTTCACTCTCGGGAATAACACGACAAACAGGTATGTTCTGTTATTTATGTCTACCTTCTACATATGATAAAAAGAGCTTCTGTAATGCACACCTCGCAGAACGCGAGGGCATACCCCCTCGCAGAACGCGAGTAAATTCCTTGATTCAGTGTTGATGCATTTTCGAATGCAAAGATCCTGGAACAATCAATGAACTCGCAGAACGCGAGGAGTTGCACATTACCTCTGGATCCACAGGTTCTGATTTGTATTTGCATTTTATTGTTTTTCGAACATTTTAGAGTTGAAGGAGCACATTCATGTCTTAAGTCATACTTGTCAAGTGGAAATGCTAGGCTAGACACAATGTTCAAAGAATACAAAACAATGGCGGAGAACCAACTTAAGGAGATTACTGTGTCTTTCACCGAGAGTTTGAATAAGAGCTTCACAGTTGTTGAAGGGGCGGACTTGTTTAAAGTCTTGAAGTTCAAAGTCTCTTACAAATGCATAGAATTTTTGCTTAAGGAATACACGAAGGGGGAGAGATTAGGTGCGCACTTTAATATGTTTTGTAGCTGCGGGATCAAGATTAGAGATGGGTTGATGTGTGTTCATCAGATTGTAAGACATTGGAAGGAGCAAAGACCACTAAGAGTATCAGAGTTGAACCCTTTCTGGAGTACTTTGAGTTTGGAAGAAGTTGATGTTCCCGGCATACTGGAAGTTAAGAGTAAGGTGGCAAGACGTCTTTTTCAGACTTTCTATGAGGAAACGTTTCCGAAATTGTGCCCCCATGATCAAGAAAAGTGTGCACAAACTGTTTTAGACATTGGGAAAGTAAATACTCCTCTAAAAGAGCCGGCTATTTCAAAGCACACCGGAGGTCGTCCAGTCGGAGCTCCTAACAAACAACCTAGGTCAACGCAAAGAAGACCGTCTGCATGGGAGCACACTAATGTTGAGATGGATGCTAGAGATTTGGAAGAAACACCCCCAAAGAAGCAAAAAAATGCTTCTAATTCTGAAACATTCAAGAAACCAAAGATTAAGGTGATTGGCAAGTACAAGTCTCACATACCCGCGTCAATGCGCACCCATGTGAATGGTTGGTTTGAGGTAAATGGAGATGGAAATTGTGGATTAGCTCATGAATTGCATGACAACCAACACTTATGGAGGGAAGTAAGAGATTTGATGATAGCTAAGGTCAAAGAGATTTGGCACCTAGTTCAAGGAACTTGGATTGGACCTCCACAACAACCAACTTTGGAGAGCCCTTTACACCAACTTATATGGGAAGGAATAGGAAGGGCTCCAGAAGATCACTGGCTAGCTACCCCGGAAATGGGATGCCTTGTGGCATCCACATTCAACATAGTGTTCGTAACGGTGGGAAAAAATGCTAACTACACTTACCTTCCTCTACAACGTCCTACTTGGTTAGAAGATGGTGACACACTTCCGACGTTCTGCTTATTCTATATTCAGAGTGAGAGACATTTTGTTCCAGGTGTGTCATGAGTGAGCTCAGGATCATACTTTGGCTCATTCTTCTTGGACTTCCTCTTTCTTTTGCGTTTCTCGACCACTTCTTCTTCTTCTTCTTCTTCTTCTTCTTCAACATCATCACCTTCTTTTTCTTGTTCCTCTTCTTCATCCCCAAAAAATTCATCCTCCATTTCTGCTTCCATCGGTTCTGGGGCTTGATAGTGTGAAGAAGAACCAGCTTGTCCACTTCCCTCGGCATATCCACCGCCCCAACTTTGTCCAACCATCCCTTCTCCACCGCCCCAACTGCCTCCCGCCCACCCCTGTCCGACTTCCATAAGTGCATTATGTTCAAAAAACTGGTCCTAGCAACCCGGTTGTCCAGTAGAATAACTATCTTGGGAAACAAGATCGCAGCCAACTGGGTATGACTCCCAACTACTACGCGGTTGTCCAGTTGAATAACTTCCTTGGGACCAATTGGGATTGGGACGTTCTTCAACGTCGGGGAGTCCCTCTGGGAAGAGCTGTACGGGTTGACTCTTCTTTGCTTTCCCCTTCCCCTTTGGTTTTTCAACCGGGGGTTCTTCCCTAACAACATCTCTGTTTCTCCGACGAGTCGAACGACCAGGACGATACATTGCCTAAAACAATACAAAGTAAAATCAATAAATAAACGAACGCAAAAAATAAAATCAGAAAACAGAACAAACAACCAAAAAACACAAACATATATTCTGCAGAACAAACAGAATTGCCAGTTATGGCAACTCCTCGCGTTCTGCGAAGGACATGACTCTCGCAGAACGCGAGGGACATGATTCTCGCAGAACGCGAGGGATGTAGCGTTCTGCGTGAATTTGCACTTTCTTCAGTTTCCGGCGACAGTTTTCGGCGACAATTTCCAGCGGAAATTCAATATTTTAGCTAAAATACCTATCAATTTAAGTAAATTACCAAATAAACATCAAAACCCTCAATAAAATCAACAACCCTAATCAATAACCCTAACCCTAATGAATTTCAACATAAAACAACATCCACTCATCAACCATAATTCAAAATCATCATCTTTCATCCATTATACAACCATTTCTAAATCAACATTCAATATCAAAACATCATATAATATGCAATTTCCTATACTAACAACATATATTCATCTAGAAACAACATTAGAAAGCATAAGACTATAAGAAACATACCTTATATGGAGATTTGTAGTGAAAAGAGGAAGAAAAACTAGTTTGAACCGAGAGAGATGGTGAGAGGCGGTGGTAGAAAATTGTGTGTGATGTAAAAAATGGGCCGAGTAGGGTTTTTCCCCTTTTATAGGGAAAAAACACCCTCGCGTTCTGCGAGGTGACGCACCCTCGCGTAACGCGAGGATGCGCTCCCTCGCGTAACGCGAGGGACCAGGCGTTATTTAGGAAACGCGAGGATGCACATTACAGAGTATTAACAGAAGCATTGTAGTTAAGTGTGCAAAATAACACATTTTTAGTGTCTTTTTTAAGGCGATAAAGCCCAATTCGGCAAAAACGTCATCGAAACTTTATCGAAATGGAATGAAACTTTGTTTCAATCCTTATAATGTCTATTTGATCATGTGTGTAACTTGAAATTAAGATTTCTTCCTTTGGAAGTGAAACCTAGTTTGAAAACCGAACGAGGTCGCAATATGTATGACACACCATATAAATAAAGAAATATAATAAGGTTCAACAATTGTCAACATAATAACAAAATAGACACTATTAAGAAAAACAAGTAGTTCTTGCAAAGTGAGGGGGTTCAACACTTCAAAGGTGCAACATAATAAGGTTCAACATAATAAGTAATTCTAAACAAACAACATTCAAAGGAACAAGCAAACAAAGAAGGTCGATAAATTTTCAAAAGAAAGATCTAACGACGAGGGTTGAACGGCCTGAAGAGGTTCCTGTATTGTTGTGCGGTCATCCTTGGTCTAGTGGATGATTCCCCTCTCTCCCTTTCACGTTCTTGTCTCTCCCGTTCACGTCGCTCACGTTCTTGTCTCTCCCGTTCAAGCATATCAAAGTTGTCTGCCATGCTAGACACCGTACTAATATCAGAAATATCTGATTCTTGATTGGAATAGGACATCTGTATAATCACAAACCTAACCAAATTATAGTTACATACTCAATCAAATTCATAATATATACAAACAACAACAATGCTTATAATCATAGTAGTCTTGATCTGCGAGTATCATGACCCTCGCGTTCTGCGTCAATTTGCATTATCATGAGTTTTCGGCGAGAATTTCCGGCGAAAACTCAATATTTTAGCTAAAATACCTATCTAAAACAACATTCATGAACCATTCATGAACCCTAATTCAAAATCATCATCTTTCATCCATTATACAACCATTTCTAAAACAACATTCAATATCAAAACATCATATAATATGCAATTTCCTATACTAACAACATATATTCATCTAGAAACAACATTAGAAAGCATAAGAGTATAAGAAACATACCTTATATGGAGATTTGTAGTGAAAAGAGGAAGAAAAACTAGTTTGAACCGAGAGAGATGGTGAGAGGCGGCGGTAGAAAATTGTGTGTGATGTAAAAAATGGGCCGAGTAGGGTTTTTCCCCTTTTATAGGGAAAAAACACCCTCGCGTTCTGCGAGGTGACGCACCCTCGCGTAACGCGAGGGACCAGGCGTTATTTAGGAAACGCCCGGGCTATATTTAGCAAGGGCCTTTTTATATATACTAGTGGACTATAGGTCGTGCTACGCACGACCGTAGCGTCTTCACGGTCTTCTCGTTATGTCATTGAATTCTTGATGGTCATGTTCATTGTTGTTGTATTTTATATTTATCTTGCTTATTTTTGTTTTTTTAAACGAATAACTGTAAATTTAATCTTCGGCTAAAAGGTGATTCCATTTGTTTAGTTTACATGTTTGAGTTGTCTTCTATTTTGTATAGATTCAACAACATCCATAATTTATGTTGTTTGGCCATGAATGGACTATTGATATTTGGTTACGATATTATGTTTGTTTGTACGTCAATTCATATGATATGTTTCCGTACGTCTGGAATTGGTAATACATTTGTTTAGACACACATAATTGTCCAACACTTTAATAGTTCAAAAACCTTAGGAGGGTTACTTTTTGTTGTTCGTTGTATTGGATTCACCTGTACTTGTTTTTATGTGGTTTTTGTTATTTATTCCACATATTTGAAAGATGTGGTTATTACATATGGTAATTCATTTAAGAGAGTTGTGGTTATAAATTCGCATAAAAAGTTTGCTTTTCCGAGTGCCCTTTGATGTAGTAATTTGTGTTATTTCGTGCTTTTTACCCTAACATTCCGTGCTTTTTACCCTGACATTCTGTGCTTTTATATGCACAACCGAAACTTATGCTCTTCAGGTGAGAAATTTCGAGTGAAACTGATCTGGATGCTGCAATATCCAAGTTGAAGTACCTGAGAGAATTCAAATTCAATAACTCATCATACACCTTTGTTCATTAAACATTCTAAAGGGCCCTCCATTGTTAGTGCCTATTTCCTCCTTACAGATTGATATTTTTTTTAGGGCTTCTGCAAAACCCATCCGGGCAAATTAGTGGTGAGTGGTTTGGAGGTTTTTGTTGCGGGGATGATGGCTAACTGGCGTTCGTTTGTAGAACCCCTTGTGCGTAAGCGTGTCGTTCTGTCCTTCTGCAAGTGGTTTTCCTTTTTAAATTATTTGTTCGTCGGTGTTTCTCCCTTTGCTTCTGTTGGAAGCCCTGTTTTTCATCTTGTAATCTATGTGAGTTGTTGTTAAGATGTGGGTTATGCGTTGTATTGTCCTGATTTCATTGTATATAGGTTGTTTATTTTATTCATGTGAATCAATTTTTTTTTTTGTCATTCCTCAGCTTTCAGGTTGGACTTGATGGCTCCATCCTGCAGTAGCAAGTTCTAGTTTGGAATTACTGTTGCAACCCTTTATTTTCTATGCTGGTTTTGTTCCTGCACCACGTATATTCAGGTATGTTGTTAGTGTTTGCACCGTGTTCATGCTCATATTAACTTTGTTGATGTCTCAGCATTGTCATGTTTATAGCCTATATTTTGTTAATTTGTGTTTTAGTCTTAATCTACGTAATTGCCTGTTTTAATTTATTTGTTGCGGTTGTTTTTCTTGTTGCTTATCTGGAAAGCTATGTGATTCCCGGTATGTTAATTCTCTTTACGTGCGTAGTATCCATTTTTAATCTGGATTTGTGTATGGATAGGTTGAGTCGTGTAGATGTCATTCTGTTTTTTTTTTTTTGGAGTTCATTGTAGGTATTTTGTGAGTTTACTCCATGCACATCTGTTACTTTATTTAAGGTGGTCTTTACACATGTTTTTCACTCGGACGTCATGCTTCCATCCTATCATAGCATGTTTTATATGGTAATTCCGATCGTGGGCTTTTGTTTTCTTTGATGGTTTTGTTTCTGCTCCGTGTTTATTCATGTGTGTTGTTATTGTTTGCACCATGTTTATCCTCTACATTATCTTCACATAATTTCCAACATTGTCATGGTTAGAGGTGTTTTTTTTGGTGCTTTGTGGTTTTCTTTTTTTGACAAAGAAGAATGGTAGTCCTTTGTGGATTGACATAGTCGTGCTTTGGTACAGATGTTGATTCAAAGCCTCAGTAACATGTCCTTTGATAGTATATGGTGGAAAGTAAGCACGTACTAATCGATGCCCAACTCAAATATGTTTTTATGCTTTATCTGGTTTGTCCGCCTATACGTGTGTGCAGTTGTGTTGGATACTGTAATTTTCAAACAGCAGCTGAGAAATATGTTTTCATTCAATTTTGCTTGTGTAGTAGTGAATTTGTTTTTTATGCTGAACACTTTTTATCCCAATGATGTTCCTGTCTCGGTTTTGGTAGGACTTGAATTAATTTGCTCTAATTGATGTGATCTTACATGAATAGAAATGAATGATGGTACTTTGTTACTGAATGATCATAGAATGCCTTGAGTCTTATACTAATGTTTGATTTTGAAATAAAGGTGCATTTGAATTGCTTGAATTCTTCCTTCCTAATCTGTGTATTCTTTCCAAATATTCTTAACAACACGTTATTATCTCTTAAGTCATTGATTTCCTTTTTTAAATGTGTGTCCTCTTCCACTATAATTGAACAACTGTTTTTTAGTTATTGTGCATACTCAAATATTCGTTGTTGTTGTCATGATGAAAAAAGTGCATTTCAAAGATGTAGTAATTATACTATATATCAATATGTAACTCCTTCCATACTTTGTAGTCGTGCGTCCAGTTCTTGTTTTTTGTATGTGTGATTGACCTGCTGGATTTCCTTTTGTTCCCTGGCGTTTTCCGTCATTGTCTTGTTTTTTACCCCCTGCAATTGTAACATGTGTGATATGTTGTTAGTGGTAGTTGTTTTCCTGTTTTCTACTTGTGATTATGTTTTGTTTTTCTATTTTCGAATGTTTAAATTTAAAATAACAGTTATCCTTACCTGATTATGTTGTTTGTTGTATGACGTTATGCCATCTGTCAGATGGTCTGTCCTTGATTTCGTCCCCTCTTGTTGTCTGATGTATTCTTGTGCTGCTTCCTCTAAATATTTTGCAATTTCAGTTATGTGATCGGCGTATGTCCAATACACCTGTTCATTTACGCTATATGCTGCTCCCTCGTCATATTCCAAAATTCCCCTTTTTCTGCATGTGTCTTTGTAGGTTTGAAGTTGTATTCCGTCCACTGTTTTAATGTCCTCGAATGATGTCGGTCCTCGTACTATATATTAAAAAGCATCCGTAGATAGTACTCTTCTTTGTTTGACTTGTTGACGCTAACAATTCTTCCAACTACGTTGTGGTTCGGTTCTGGTTCCCATGTCTTGGATTTTACATTCCATTTGTAGTGATTGGGTATTTCACTGTATTTGTACCTTCTTGCTGCCGGTGTGGTTCTGTTTAGCTCAAGCCAGGAGGTGAACATGGAAAGATTAGTTATATTTTGGCGCATTATTGCATTTTCGATTCCGTCATTCGGGGGGTGATCGTCTGTATTGGGTTGGATGTGGAAAAACAGCCTTATCACTTTTGGGGTACTCTTGTGTGCTTTGATTCCATATATGTGTAGGGCTGTCTTTGTTGCAAAAACTTCCCTTGATTGCTGACGAGGCGAATTTGTCGTGTGCCAAGTCAAGTAATCCTAACATGCAAACTAAGTAATATAGTACGCAAGTAAGGGTCGAATCCCAAGAGAATCAGTTTATCAAATTCTTAAGTTATCACAATGACTAACCAATAAACGTAACCAAAGGGGGGTTTTTGTGGTTTTGATACGAAGTATCGAATGTCAACTTGATTATAATAAGATTAAGCGAAGTGTTCCACTTAGCGATTATCCACAATTAGATTAACAAGTTGATCATAAAATCCTTTTTATCCTTATGTCAAGTTCTCAAGTGATCGTTCTAATTCCTGTTCTTGAATAGTTATTAGTCCAACTAGTCCTAATAACCCTTACTCGATTATAACCTCGAAACTATCGAAATTCAATAACAAAGTAGCAATGCATTCAGGAATAGATAGATACATGCAATATCATGGACAACTAGTCGGATACTCGACACGTACTCAACTCTCTTTTCTAATAACAATCACAACTAGTTCATGCAAATAGATTGTGCTACACAACAAGTATGATAATTCAACTAGAAGTATCAAACTCTAGCAATATGAACAAGACACAACTAACTTAGGTGATCAATCTAAAGAAGTCAATCTAGTTCATCGACAATACAAACAAGAGAGTTGAGACAATCAAAGAGTAAACAAAAGGAAAGGATAAACTCACAACTTGTTGAATCCAAAAGCTTCAAACGCCAAGTGAAACAAAGGAACTTTAGCAACTCATAAGTTTGTGAAAACTCTTCCAAAAACTTAAGCAAAAACCAAAGGTTAGATGATCAAGGATGATCATCCACTACCTATATAGTATTAGCTGATGTAACAGCCCAATTAAGGTCCTAAAAAACGTATGGAAAGTTACAAAATTAAACACAAATTACTTCAAATGGCAAAGACATCAATTTGATTCTTCTGTCGAGGAACCGCACCCGCGGGTTGAGAGCCGCGGGCGCGGTTTTGGATTTCTTCAGCTTCTCTGGATGGCAGAGGGCCGCGGGCGCGGCTTGAGACCCGCGGGCGCGGCTTGATCTTTCTCGAATGGTTTGGCTGAAAGTGAGAACCGCGGGTGCGGCTTGATAGCCGCGGGTGCGGTTTCAGCTTTCCCGAATCCTTGTCTGAGGATGAAACCCGCGGGCGCGGCTTGAGACCCGCGGGTGCGGCTTGTTGTCTGAGGCAGAATTGCTGATTTCTTCAAGTCTTCGTCTTCGTCTTCGTCTTCAGCAGCTTCTTCCTTATGCTTCAATGCTTCCAATGCTTGTATCATCTCTTGGAATCTCGTATGTAAATCTTCTCTCGAACAGCTCCATGATACAGATTACATAGGAACAAGTAACATAATCCTATACAGAACTAGCTAATAATCCATAGTTGCGGTATGTAAAACACCGTTTATCAAACTCCCCCATACTTAGACCTTGCTCGTCCCCGAGTAAGCTAAAAGAAACTTACTCTTTTACAATAATCACTCAAAGATCTCAGGAAGTATGAAAAAGAAAGAAACTACAAATTACTAACACATTTAGTATACAAACAATATGGTGAGAAAGAATTTTATCAATTTTGGTCTTCCATAGTGGTTAACATGCAAAAAAATTTTGTCCTAAAACACTCATTTCACTCATTTTGCCTAGGCGCCTCGAAAGGTTTTCACCTAGCCACTCATTTCATTTTCAATCTCACCATTCCTTACCGCCCTCAAGTCCTTTTTTGCCAAGCCTAATGCAAGCCGAACTACCCGCTTATTGCATGGATTTTTCCATCCCAGGATTTTCATTTGCCTTTTTTCGTATTTTTGTGGCTTTTTCTGTTTTTAATTCCATGCAAAGTACAACAAAATAAAAACCGAAGGGAAATAACAAGAAAATGAAACTACTCTAGGATAAGCAATGAACTAATTTCCCTCCCCCATACTTGTAGTGCACAATGCCCTCAGTGTGTAAGACATAGAAAAATAATGAGGAAGAGAGAAAGAAGCTCACTGATCCGGGTCATCCCGGTTTGGATATTCGGGCCAACGAGCATGCATGTCGAGCCGTAAGTCATCCACCGACTGCTGCAGCCTCTCAAAATTGTGGTTCACCGTCTGCTGCAGCCTCTCAACATTCTGGTTCACCGTCTGAACCGACTGGTAGACATACTCAATCCGCTCGAAAAGACGCTGCTCCCAAGGTACGTCAGCAGGAGCTGCAGACGACGAGCCTTCGCCCCATTGCCTCTGAGGCTGAAAATGAGGGGCAGGCTCCTGGAAGTCGTCATCATCATCATCCTCAAGGTTAGCTGGCTGCTGATCCAGCTGCGGAACCGGCTCCTGTATGCTGATCCCACCGCGAGCTCGTCGTCGAGCAGCTGCACGAGGGGGAGCGGGTGCTGGGTTGAGCCTAAAAGTATGGGCTGGCCCATAAGCAAAATCCTCGGTGAGAGCAATCTCGGGAGGACCGAGCCAAACCCACATCCGCTCGTCTTCATTGACTGTAACCGACTTGAGCCACCTAAGTCGGGTTTGCAGAAACGTGGTATCCAGCAAATAGGGACCCATTGAGGGGTCCGGACTACCTACGCAGTCAAGCGTCTCCCAGTCGGGGACGACAGCCTCTAGGATGAGGGTGATCATGCCACCCAAAGTAATCTGTCCCCTCGGTTTTGAGCGGGCTGTCTTACAAGAGTGAACAAAAAGTGAGAGCCAATCCGGAATTACCTGACATTCCGGCATGAGAGCATACAGATACTTCAGCTGGTAGGCAGGCACCTTGTTCACCTCAGAAAGCCCAAAGAAGGCCATAGAGAGAGCCCGCTGTGTCAGGCGGAGACATGGATGGGACATCTTTGCATTATAATCATTACCGTGGGTATCCCGAACTTGTCCCGTCCATGTGTACCAGACCTGTGTAGGGCTGGCACCAACTATAGTATCATAATCTGCAGAGGGAATCTGAGAGATTCCCAAGATGTGGCGCAGCTGTTCAGCCTGAACTGTAAAGGACCGTCCATTGTAAATGAACTGGATGGCCGAGATGGAGGTGGTCTCTGAGACGTTTTTGGACTTGAGGCTTGCCAGAAACTGATAGGTAGCCTCGGCATGAGTAGGGGCTGACCTGTACACGAAACCCTGCAGCCCTGCGTGCTTCAGCATGGCCTCAGTGCATGCAGTCATACCCAAATCATCGAGGGTACGTAGATGAAAAAATCTCGTGGCTACACACTGCTTAGCCCTTAAATAAGCCAAGTTGGTCTGAACCTGTTGTTGCCACAAATCATTTTTGTGGCCTCGGGATGTTCCTGCTGCAGCCATCAGAGTGTATACGCAAAACAAATGCTACCACAAATCCGCACACAACAAATATACCACACAGCAGCAGCAGCACAATAGCAAAAAGCCCTCCCCGAGGCGTAAGCAAATCAACAACGATTAGTGCGGTTGGGAGAAGACTTACTGAAATCAGTAAAATGGACGCAGAGGTGGAAACCGCGGGCGCGGGTTGGGGGCCGCGGGTGCGGTTTTTGCTTTTGCTGGAGATTTCGGGCGAGGAGGGAACCGCGGGCGCGGTTTTGGGGCCGCGGGTTCGGTTTTGTGCGAGCTGGGGATTTCTTGGCAGGGCGAGGCCGCGGGTGCGGGTTTGTAGCCGCGGGTGCGGTTTCGTCGAGACAGAATCGTCTGGGCAAGGTGATTTTGCGGGTGCGGGTGGGAACTTTTGAGCCGCGGTTGCGGTTGGATGCCGGCGCGGGTGCGGGTGCGGTTGGTGAGGAGGATTTGGTGGGGGTGTGTTGGTGTTGGGAGAGAGGGGTTTGGTGGGAGGTTTTTGATTTTTTTGTTTTTGAGAGGTAGGGTATAAGGTGGGAAGTGGGAAGAGAGGCTTTTATGTGGTGGGAGTTTGATGTGGTAGGGGGTAGAAAATGAAATTTGATGTGGAGAAGGTTAGAAGATGAATTTTGATATGGAGAAGGTTAGAAGATGAACCGTCAATTCCTTTTTTTTTCTTTTTTTTTTTCTTTTTTTTTTATAAACGAAAAGAAGAACCGTCAATTCCTTTAGTAGCAAACGACCATCGTCTTCTCGTCTTGACTTCCTAGAAAATAGAAAACAAAACAATTAAAAAGAAAATGAAATTCAAGGGAAAAAAGAATACCCTGGGTTGCCTCCCAAGTAGCGCCTTGGTTAGAGTCGTGGCTCGACTTGGTTTCCCGTCTTCAATTTTCCAAAGTTGGCTCTTCTAGAGCCATTTCATCGAAAGACACTTTGGTGAATCCCTCATGGTAAGGTTTTAACCTTTGACCATTCACCTTGAAGACGTTGTGGTTGTCTTTATCAAACAACTCCACGGCGCCATGAGGAAAGACGCGAGCAACAACATACGGGCCATTCCACCGGGATCGCAACTTACCTGGAAAAAGTTGAATACGAGATTGGTAGAGCAAGACCTTGTCTCCCACCTTGAAATCTTTCCTCAAGATGTTCTTGTCATGCCAAGCCTTCGTCTTTTCCTTGTAGATCACCGCATTTTCATACGCATCCCGGCGTATCTCTTCAAGCTCTTCAACCGGTGCCTGCACAATAGAAGCAAGAAGCTTTTCGCTCTCCAAAGTTAGTAGCATGGGCCGACCGGCCAAAATTTTACCCGAAGCGTCTAGACGAGCTAGAACACTTTGAATCTCAGGTGGAAGAGACAAATCAATTGTTGGTGAGTGAACGATGCTGTGTTTTAATACTATAGGATCAATTACATCAATTGAACAAATAGACGCAGCATCTTCGACGGGGTGTTTCATAGCATCAAAAATGTTAAATTGAACTATTTCCCCATCGAACTCTAAAGTAAGAGATCCACTAGCCAAATCAATCTTTGTGTTAGCGGTTCGCATGAAGGGTCTCCCAAGCAAAATAGGAGCAGCTTGCCCATCATGTTCCATGTCTAACACAAAGAAATCAACGGGAAAGAACAAATTATCCACCATAACCAAAACGTTTTCAACTACGCCTTTAGGACACACGGTGGACCTATCGGCTAGTTGAATAACAATTCCGGTTTCGTGAAGTGGACCTAACCCGAGAATCTTATAGAGAGAGTAAGGCAACACATTTATCGATGCACCCAAATCGAGCATGGCTCGTTCAAAATGTGTGTCGCCTATACGGCAAGGTATGCTGACCATGCCCGGATCGCTGCACTTCTTAGGCATTCGCCTTTGAAATACAGCGGAGACACGCTCGCTTACCGTCACCTTTTGTCGCCCTTTCAACTTTTGATTCCTCTTGATTGTGCAAAGTTCTTTTAAAAACTTTGCATATCGAGGAATGCTTTTAATTAACTTGAGCAATGGGATGTTTACCTCACATTTGCTGAACGTCTCAAACAACTCCTTGTCGTTTTCCGGCCTTTTGGTGTTCCTAAGGGCTTCGGGAAACGGGGCGGGAGGTTTGGTGGAGTGGAGAGGTGGAAAGTTGGGGCGAACGTAGTTGTCCTGTCTCAACTGGAAATCCCCTCGATCCTCCACTTCGAGTTCAGCATTTTGTGAAGGAAAATCTGGAATATTTACCTCGGTGGATGAGCCGCGGGCGCGGTTTTCAACCCGCGGGCGCGGCTCGTCAGTGCACTTGTCTTCTGGCGAAGTGGCAGAGCCGCGGGCGCGGTTTTCAACCCGCGGGCGCGGCTCGTCAGTGTAATTGTTTTCTGGCGCAGTGGAGGAGCCGCGGGCGCGGTTTTCAACCCGCGGGCGCGGTTCTTGGTTGTCCTCAAAATCTAATTTTTCTGCCGAAGCCTCGACAAGGTTTTTGGTTTCCCCCAAAATCTTACCACTTCTTGTTGTCACTGCACTTACATTTCTGGTTGGATTCACCACCGTTTGGGACGGTAGAGAATTGGACTTTTGTTGTGCAATGGTGGTAACAGCTTCAGCCAACTGCCCAATTTGCTTCTCCATGTTCTTGATGCTCGACTCGGTCGTTTGAACATGAGTTGTGAAGTGTTGAGTCAAGGATCTCAGCAACTCCGCAGTAGATGGTCCAGCATTGGGTCGAGGGCCTTGAGCTTGTTGTTGGGGCTCATTTGGATCACGCCACCGAAAATTGGGATGATCTCTATACCTCGGGTTGTAGTTATTTTGTTGATCATCACGAGGTCGTGGGGGTCCATACCCACCAGCAGCAGCATTGACTTCAGCAACGTCTTCACTTTCAAGCTCAGGGCATTTATCTGTAAAATGAGAAGGGTCATTACAAATACCACATACCTTTACTTGTTGTTGTTGTCCTTTTTGCAACTGAGAGACCATCTTCTTCAACTCTACAAGCTCAGCTACAAGAGCGGGATCCCCTGAACTTGCTGCATGCACTCCCTTTTTGGTGTATATCCTACCAAAACTCCTTGTGCTCTCAGCCATATCTTGCAATTTCTCCATGGCATCCTCCGGCGTCATGTTGAGAATATTCCCACCACACGCAGCATCAACCATCCTCCTTTCTTGGTTAAGGAGACCATTGCAAATGTAGAGCACAAGATCCTCGGTATCATACCCATGAAAAGGGCACGAAGCACACAACCCCTTGAAGCGTTCAAGGTAGTCATAGAGCGTTTCGTCTTCACTTTGCTCGACATGGGCTATCTCCTTCTTGAGAGCATTTGCCTTCTTCACTGGAAAATACTTGCTCAAGAACACCTTGTGCAACTTTTCCCAATTATCAACCGAACCGGTTGGCAAATGATAATACCAAGAACGAGCACCATCCTTCAAAGTGAACCCGAAGGCTCTCATCTTAACCTGCTCTTCCGTGACATTTGGCGGTTTGGTTGTCATCCAAATGTCATGAAATTGGTTCAGATGCATGATTGGATCCTCACCAGCCAAACCATGGAAACTTGGGAGCAAATTGATCACCCCCGACTTGAGCTCGAAAGTCACCCCATGAGCAAGGGGTGGAATAACCACAGCTTGAGGTTGCTGTGTCAGGTTCGGTGTTTGCCGCTCTCTCAAAGTGCGATTAACACCACCTCCTGGTAGCCTTGTCTCAATTAGCTCTCGTTGAGCATTAACGACCAACTGCATGTCAGCCAATTGACGTTGCACTTCAGCAAGAGCTTCTCGATCGGCCATTTCTACTGTCTCAGTCCCGACTCTGTTCTCTCTTCGATTCCGATGAAAAGTTCTCTCGATCTCTGAATCAAGACTAGGAAGAGGCTGATTAGTAGGACGGGTGTTGACCATTCACTAGTCAACACTAAAGTTAGTCAAGATAAGAACTTAAAAATAAGAAAATTTGATTCCCCGGCAACGGCGCCAAATTTGACGAGGCGAATTTGTCGTGTGCCAAGTCAAGTAATCCTAACATGCAAACTAAGTAATATAGTACGCAAGTAAGGGTCGAATCCCAAGAGAATCAGTTTATCAAATTCTTAAGTTATCACAATGACTAACCAATAAACGTAACCAAAGGGGGGTTTTTGTGGTTTTGATACGAAGTATCGAATGTCAACTTGATTATAATAAGATTAAGCGAAGTGTTCCACTTAGCGATTATCCACAATTAGATTAACAAGTTGATCATAAAATCCTTTTTATCCTTATGTCAAGTTCTCAAGTGATCGTTCTAATTCCTGTTCTTGAATAGTTATTAGTCCAACTAGTCCTAATAACCCTTACTCGATTATAACCTCGAAACTATCGAAATTCAATAACAAAGTAGCAATGCATTCAGGAATAGATAGATACATGCAATATCATGGACAACTAGTCGGATACTCGACACGTACTCAACTCTCTTTTCTAATAACAATCACAACTAGTTCATGCAAATAGATTGTGCTACACAACAAGTATGATAATTCAACTAGAAGTATCAAACTCTAGCAATATGAACAAGACACAACTAACTTAGGTGATCAATCTAAAGAAGTCAATCTAGTTCATCGACAATACAAACAAGAGAGTTGAGACAATCAAAGAGTAAACAAAAGGAAAGGATAAACTCACAACTTGTTGAATCCAAAAGCTTCAAACGCCAAGTGAAACAAAGGAACTTTAGCAACTCATAAGTTTGTGAAAACTCTTCCAAAAACTTAAGCAAAAACCAAAGGTTAGATGATCAAGGATGATCATCCACTACCTATATAGTATTAGCTGATGTAACAGCCCAATTAAGGTCCTAAAAAACGTATGGAAAGTTACAAAATTAAACACAAATTACTTCAAATGGCAAAGACATCAATTTGATTCTTCTGTCGAGGAACCGCACCCGCGGGTTGAGAGCCGCGGGCGCGGTTTTGGATTTCTTCAGCTTCTCTGGATGGCAGAGGGCCGCGGGCGCGGCTTGAGACCCGCGGGCGCGGCTTGATCTTTCTCGAATGGTTTGGCTGAAAGTGAGAACCGCGGGTGCGGCTTGATAGCCGCGGGTGCGGTTTCAGCTTTCCCGAATCCTTGTCTGAGGATGAAACCCGCGGGCGCGGCTTGAGACCCGCGGGTGCGGCTTGTTGTCTGAGGCAGAATTGCTGATTTCTTCAAGTCTTCGTCTTCGTCTTCGTCTTCAGCAGCTTCTTCCTTATGCTTCAATGCTTCCAATGCTTGTATCATCTCTTGGAATCTCGTATGTAAATCTTCTCTCGAACAGCTCCATGATACAGATTACATAGGAACAAGTAACATAATCCTATACAGAACTAGCTAATAATCCATAGTTGCGGTATGTAAAACACCGTTTATCAAACTCCCCCATACTTAGACCTTGCTCGTCCCCGAGTAAGCTAAAAGAAACTTACTCTTTTACAATAATCACTCAAAGATCTCAGGAAGTATGAAAAAGAAAGAAACTACAAATTACTAACACATTTAGTATACAAACAATATGGTGAGAAAGAATTTTATCAATTTTGGTCTTCCATAGTGGTTAACATGCAAAAAAATTTTGTCCTAAAACACTCATTTCACTCATTTTGCCTAGGCGCCTCGAAAGGTTTTCACCTAGCCACTCATTTCATTTTCAATCTCACCATTCCTTACCGCCCTCAAGTCCTTTTTTGCCAAGCCTAATGCAAGCCGAACTACCCGCTTATTGCATGGATTTTTCCATCCCAGGATTTTCATTTGCCTTTTTTCGTATTTTTGTGGCTTTTTCTGTTTTTAATTCCATGCAAAGTACAACAAAATAAAAACCGAAGGGAAATAACAAGAAAATGAAACTACTCTAGGATAAGCAATGAACTAATTTCCCTCCCCCATACTTGTAGTGCACAATGCCCTCAGTGTGTAAGACATAGAAAAATAATGAGGAAGAGAGAAAGAAGCTCACTGATCCGGGTCATCCCGGTTTGGATATTCGGGCCAACGAGCATGCATGTCGAGCCGTAAGTCATCCACCGACTGCTGCAGCCTCTCAACATTCTGGTTCACCGTCTGAACCGACTGGTAGACATACTCAATCCGCTCGAAAAGACGCTGCTCCCAAGGTACGTCAGCAGGAGCTGCAGACGACGAGCCTTCGCCCCATTGCCTCTGAGGCTGAAAATGAGGGGCAGGCTCCTGGAAGTCGTCATCATCATCATCCTCAAGGTTAGCTGGCTGCTGATCCAGCTGCGGAACCGGCTCCTGTATGCTGATCCCACCGCGAGCTCGTCGTCGAGCAGCTGCACGAGGGGGAGCGGGTGCTGGGTTGAGCCTAAAAGTATGGGCTGGCCCATAAGCAAAATCCTCGGTGAGAGCAATCTCGGGAGGACCGAGCCAAACCCACATCCGCTCGTCTTCATTGACTGTAACCGACTTGAGCCACCTAAGTCGGGTTTGCAGAAACGTGGTATCCAGCAAATAGGGACCCATTGAGGGGTCCGGACTACCTACGCAGTCAAGCGTCTCCCAGTCGGGGACGACAGCCTCTAGGATGAGGGTGATCATGCCACCCAAAGTAATCTGTCCCCTCGGTTTTGAGCGGGCTGTCTTACAAGAGTGAACAAAAAGTGAGAGCCAATCCGGAATTACCTGACATTCCGGCATGAGAGCATACAGATACTTCAGCTGGTAGGCAGGCACCTTGTTCACCTCAGAAAGCCCAAAGAAGGCCATAGAGAGAGCCCGCTGTGTCAGGCGGAGACATGGATGGGACATCTTTGCATTATAATCATTACCGTGGGTATCCCGAACTTGTCCCGTCCATGTGTACCAGACCTGTGTAGGGCTGGCACCAACTATAGTATCATAATCTGCAGAGGGAATCTGAGAGATTCCCAAGATGTGGCGCAGCTGTTCAGCCTGAACTGTAAAGGACCGTCCATTGTAAATGAACTGGATGGCCGAGATGGAGGTGGTCTCTGAGACGTTTTTGGACTTGAGGCTTGCCAGAAACTGATAGGTAGCCTCGGCATGAGTAGGGGCTGACCTGTACACGAAACCCTGCAGCCCTGCGTGCTTCAGCATGGCCTCAGTGCATGCAGTCATACCCAAATCATCGAGGGTACGTAGATGAAAAAATCTCGTGGCTACACACTGCTTAGCCCTTAAATAAGCCAAGTTGGTCTGAACCTGTTGTTGCCACAAATCATTTTTGTGGCCTCGGGATGTTCCTGCTGCAGCCATCAGAGTGTATACGCAAAACAAATGCTACCACAAATCCGCACACAACAAATATACCACACAGCAGCAGCAGCACAATAGCAAAAAGCCCTCCCCGAGGCGTAAGCAAATCAACAACGATTAGTGCGGTTGGGAGAAGACTTACTGAAATCAGTAAAATGGACGCAGAGGTGGAAACCGCGGGCGCGGGTTGGGGGCCGCGGGTGCGGTTTTTGCTTTTGCTGGAGATTTCGGGCGAGGAGGGAACCGCGGGCGCGGTTTTGGGGCCGCGGGTGCGGTTTTGTGCGAGCTGGGGATTTCTTGGCAGGGCGAGGCCGCGGGTGCGGGTTTGTAGCCGCGGGTGCGGTTTCGTCGAGACAGAATCGTCTGGGCAAGGTGATTTTGCGGGTGCGGGTGGGAACTTTTGAGCCGCGGTTGCGGTTGGATGCCGGCGCGGGTGCGGGTGCGGTTGGTGAGGAGGATTTGGTGGGGGTGTGTTGGTGTTGGGAGAGAGGGGGTGTGTTGGTGTTAGTGTGCTTGCTTGTGGTGTTGGATTTCATTGTCTTTAATGGTTCGTATGATTTAATTTGTAACGTTTCCTGTATATTAGGCTTAATTGCGCAAGTTAATTCCATTAATTGGGTTGCTGCCTGTATCGGTGATAGTAAGGCTTTCCCTTTTTCAACAGAGACCGTTGGTGGTGAGTATTATCCTCCATGAATAATCTTGTTCATGTGTCTTGGTATCTTTTGACTTAGCAACATGTTATTTTTACATACTTTCTATTCACCGCCCACTCAAATTGCTATTTACCGCCCAGTTTTTGTGCGTCACGCATGGAATAAAACCATACGTCGCGCACGAATTTTTTTTTTCAAAAAAATTCATACGTCACGCATGGATTAAAACCATACGTCACGTATGGATGTTTTTTTATTTTTTTGCTTTTTTTCCATAATCTTGTAGATAATTTCAATACGATCGCGTGCATATAAAATTCGTCCAAAACGGACATCGTTTGCCCCTTCAAAAGGCTAAAAAACAAAAAACAGTGAAGTAATTATGATTAAGTGTAACAAATCTATTACTCCGTACTTATAAATTGTAGTTATTAATTTTATTTAAGTATTAACATCACTAAATAAAATCTTTCCTAAGTTATCTACCATATTATAATTTTTTTTGAAAAATGGTGTGTTGTTTTAACGGACTTGTTGATACAATAAATTATGTGTGATAAATTTGTATTTTGGCCTTTTGAAGGGGCAAACGATGTCCGTTTTGGACGAATTTTATATGCACGCGATCGTATTGAAATTATATACAAGATTATGGAAAAAACAAGCAAAAACAAAAAAAAAAATCCATACGTGACGTATGGTTTTAATCCGTGCGTGACGCATAGATGTTTTTGAAAAAAAAAATTCGTGCGCGACGTAGGGTTTTATTCCATGCGTGACGCACAAAAACTGGGCGGTAAATAGCAATTTGAGTGGGCGTCAAATAGTAAGGGCCTAGGCCCTTACTATTTAATGCCCACCCTTTTTGCTATTTACCGCCCAGGCGCCGTGCGTCACGCATGGATTATATCCGTGCGTGACGCATGGTTTTAATCCACACGCCACGCACAGAACAAAACCATGCGTCACGCATGGATTTTTTCCCTATAAAAGCCCAAAAACATCAAACCCTACCATTTTGTCATCTTCTTCAACAACTTCAACGGCGGCTGAAGCTCTATCACGCACGGATTTACCCCATTTTCAACAATTTTCATCATCTTTCTACATATAAGGTATGTAAACATTAAGATTTCATTGTTATGGTATGGTATTGATGTATATATGAGGTTTTGTGAATTAGGGTTTTGTGAATTAGGGTTATGAATTAGGTTGTTGAAATTTGGTATGGTTTTAATGAAATTATTGAAAAACTGTTAGAATTTTGGAAAAAGTGTTGAGATTAGGGTTTGAAACATGGAAAAACTGCAGAACACAATTTCTGGAATGTGCAATTCCATGCGTCACACATGGCTTGAAACCATGCGTCACGCATGGATGGAAGTGCGTGACGCATGAAATTGCACATTCCAGAAATTGTGTTCTGCAGTTTCAGATTGTATTTGATGATATACTGATTGAGTTTTTGATGATATGCTGATTAAATTCAGTAAACTGATTAATTTTGTGGAATTGCACATTTTATGATGTAGATATGGATGGTGGTCGTCGACCTGGACGGGATACTCGTCAAAGAAACAGAGATCTAAAGAAAAAAGATCCCATAGTTCCAAAACAAAGGAAGAAGAAGAATAGACAAGAATCGCCTCCTCGTCGTTTAGAGTTTTCTGATGAGATACAACAACAGCAACAACAACAACAACAACAACAACAACAACAACAACAACAACAGCTAGCTTTGTCTGCTGCAGGTTTCGATCCCCAGGGTTCCCCTCATTACTTTCCTGGCACCCCCATTCTGATCCCACATCAAACTATGTTTCCACAACAAACACAGTTTCCAGGCTATCCGGGCTATCCACAACATGACCAATCATTTGTGGAGATGATGAGGCAAGCTACTGGTTCTCATCACTTTCAGAACCCTCAGACGGGTGATGACCAGTACGCACTGGTTGCTTGTAGCAGTGCAGGGCCATCAGCTGGGGGTGCCAATGCTGATTCTGATTCTGATTATGAGCAGGAGCATGAGCATGAGGAACAGGGTCAGGAAGAGGATCGGACCTATGAGAATGTTCATGAAGAACATGAAGAAGCGGAAGAGCAAGAGGAGCGAGAGGAACAACCCAGAAGACGACGACGACGACAACCTCCGGTCAAAAACATATACGTCCCTCAGTTAGAGGGGGGTAGTCCTGGAGGTCCACAAATTCCGGAGCTGCTCATAAGCTTTGAAGCTCATACAGCCTTTTTTGTGCAAAAAGGAAAGGTATGTAATTAGAATTTGGTTTATAGATTCAATACTTATCATAACTAATTTGGTTTATAGAATTTGTGATAATAAATTTGTTAATGTATGAATTGATTTGATTAACCAAATGGATTATTTGTTGAAATATTTGTAGTTTTGTTGAAAATTTGGTTAAGGTGTGTTGTACAGAATGCAGAAACTGCTTTCTGCATTCTGTACATCACACCTTAACCAAATTTATGCAGTTTCTGTATTCTGCAGTTTCTGGAAAAAATTTATGCGTTATTAAAATTATTTGTGTTACGTAATCAATTTACAGGATAGAGGCGTACTCCCTTACCAGACAAGACAATCCCAGCTGAAAGATTGGGAACTTAATTCTGACTTGTCATGGGGTAATCACGCAATTGCAACGGAGCTGACTCATCTCAGGGTATTGATGTACGATGTGATTGATTATCCGCTCATCTGCGCCTTTATAGAAAGGTGGCATCCTGAAACAAATAGCTTCCACATGCCATTTGGTGAGATGACAGTGACGTTGCTCGACATCAAGAAGCTGATGTTGCTTCCTATTCACGGGAAAGCTATGGTGACCGACCCCACCGCTTCAGTCGGGAGAACTACGAACAAGAACTTTTTTGGTGAAAAGGGACGGCAAAATTTTCATCTTCAAAATGAACAGCTCGATAGTTATTGGATTAGAGCGAAACAGTTTAAGG
The DNA here is from genome assembly GCA_029168935.1 of Oxyria digyna. Classification (NCBI taxonomy): domain Eukaryota; kingdom Viridiplantae; phylum Streptophyta; class Magnoliopsida; order Caryophyllales; family Polygonaceae; genus Oxyria; species Oxyria digyna. The sequence goes on along the minus strand of JAPVLV010000011.1, from coordinate 29,375,303 downwards.
CGCACATTGAGGGCCTAAATGATCCCGTAGTTCATGGAATGGGATATATATTCCACTTGCTGGCTTCCACAATCTTCACTGACAAGTCACAACATAAGCTCCCGGTGAGATTTGGTGCATTTCTAGGGAGTGTTGAAGAGGCAAGAAGTATTTCTTGGGGATCTGCGGCGCTAGCATATTTCTATCGCCAAATGGGCATCGCTACACGCCAAAATTGTGGTTTGATCTCATTTTGTTTCACTCTCCTTCAAGTAAGTTTTTAATTATTTAGGAACTACATTTTTTAGCAATCATAACTTATTTCTATGGTTTTAATGCTAACTATATTTTTTAAATGGTAGGGTTGGATATACACATACTTCCCATCCTTAGCAGCTGGTGTTCGGCGTAATCCTGGTTGGTCAGTTGATCATCCTTATGCGTTTCGGTTTCTACCAGAGGAAGCGTTGCCGAACTACGACCCTGAAGCACGAAACTACAGGGCTGAACTAGATGCAATGAGGGCGGATCAGGTATTTGTGTTGCATTTTGTTTACATTTTTAAGCCTCAGTTTTTTTTGCAATTCCATGCGTCACGCATGGATTGATTCTATGCGTGGCGCATGGAATTGCAAAACAAACTGCGTACTATTTTTTACCTCTGTTTTGGTACCTTAAGGTTTAAAATTACTGTTTGAGTAATGCAAGACGTTGATATCGTTTTTAGGTTAATTGGAACCCGTATGGTGAAATCGACTTCAATGATCCTGCCTATGCTCCTGCTCTTTTTTTCGGGGTGCTGAGCTGCATGGACATAACCGAGCCCCACCATCCCGATAGGTCGCCTAGGCAGTTTGGTAGGGTGCAGATGATTCTCAGGCCTCCAATTTCACCCCTTAGAGCCCATAGGCTCATCAGCCCTAGGTCATATGTGGTAAATTATGATAGAATGGCGTGGAGTTGGGAGGGGATGGATATCCAAAGGGCGACCCTTGAGCAGATGGGACCACCTGTGCAGACAGGTTTTGAAGAAGCTCCGGAGTATCTTCTGTGGTACATCCCCCGCACTCATCGATTTCTGATACCCGGCAGACACGCTAGCTTGGAAGCACAGCAGGTAATGCATTTATCTCATGTAACTTGAGATCTTGATTTTTCTTTAAGTTTGATTTAAGGTAAACATTATGCAAATAGCTTATTTCAATATTTATTTTTATTTGTAGGTTTTTGACAGGGTCTACGATCACTTGTCACCATATGCAACCTTGCCTGATCCTTATGATGTTTCTGCAATGCATGGAGCCATAACCGAGGTCCTTCAAGATATTGAGCCGTGGACAACTATGTATCAACAAAATCGGTGGTGATCTTGTTGGATTGGGTTCGAATATTTTTTATGAACTGTTTGTTTTTGGAATTTCAGGATTGTCGGTTTTTCGTAAGGAAACTATGACGTTGTTGGATTGATGTTGTTGGATTGTTTGTTAAGGTTGTTTTGTGTTTGAACTTTTCAATTCTGATTAGCGTTGTTCAATTTGTTGGATTATTTGTTTAGGGTGGACAAGACATAAATCTGCATTCTGGTGGTCAAATGCAAAACCATGCGTCACGCACGGATGCATTCCATGCGTCACGCATGGAAGTGTAAACGTAATTTCAAATCGCCTATAAATTCACTCCCTCAGCATACCATTTCCACTCATTAATCTCTCCTTTTCACTCCATCAGCATGTAAGTTGATTTTTGAAGTTCTTCATTGAAGCTCCATATTCCACATCTTATTCCTTACTTTCTCACTTGTTTTCTTACATTGTATTACAGATTGGAAACCAACATGGCATCATCCTCATCATCATCTTCAATACCACGAGAAGGCAACACCATTCAGTGTCCAAATAAGAGGTGTAGGAAGTCTATCACGGTTTTCAGCGCTAATGACAAGATGAGACCAAACCAGTATGGCCGGAGGTTTATTACATGCGAATGTAATAATCCTATCAGGTGGGTGTTTCTTGATCCTAAATATGACCGTCATCATCTCCGTGTCATGACGAAATTGTTGGAGGAAAACCGGACTATGGCAGCAAAACTGGAAATCTTTAACGAACATAAAGAATGAGTCTTTTTTATGTTGTAGGAAGTCTATCACGGTTTTGTCTTTGTTAAGTATGTTTTAATTTATGTTTCAAGAATGAGTCTTTTTTATGCTGTAATGAATCTGTTTTATTTTGTAATGTATCGGTTTTTTGTTGTAACGTATCTGTTTTATGTTGTAATATATCTGTTTTATGTTGTAATTCTGATGTCTCCTTTTCATAAGACTACTCATATGTCTCCTTTTGACAAGACAACTCATATGTCTCCTTTTGACAAGACAACTCATATGTCTCCTTTTGACAAGAAAACTCACATGTCTCCTTTTGACAAGACAACTCATATGTCTCCTTTTGACAAAACAATTCGGAAGTGTTGCTTTTGACAAGTAAAGCTGAAATGTAATTTCTGCATACTGTAGGAAAAATGCAATTCTATGCGTGACGCATGGACACGAACCATGCGTCACGCATGGATTGAATCCATGCGTGACGCATGGAATTGCATTTTTCCTACAGAATGCAGAAATTCCATTTCAGATGCAAAGCACCTGTTTCACGTGAAATGTAACCCAGAAATACCACATAAAGACTGAAATGTGCATCAAAAGATACAACCTTACAACATTAGAAGGTCATTCGAAACTCGAAATAAAATACACATTACAACATTGTCATGACTGACAATAACTCTTGAACTAGTAATCGTTTTCATCATCGTCTGGAATTGTGATGCTTTGTTTGGACGATTGATGTCCTCCTCTTTTCGGGGGTGTGTAAGCCCCACATCTTTGCCACACTTCGTCATACAAGTCCGCAGCAAATTCTTCACAATTACGCTCCCAAAGATTATAAACAGGTGGTAGTGGACATCCATCCTTCAGGCGAATCTGAGATAGATTTTACGGAATTGCATAATTAAATTTACATGTAATGCACTAGGTAAATAGCAATTGAAAAAAACATACCGGGATGAAATGTTCCTGCTGTGTAAGTAGTAATAGGCAAACAACTTGCATCTTGGCTCCAGGTTGACCATACCAAGTCGGAAGTCTAAGAGGTAGGAATGTCTGTTTAATTTGCTCGCCTAGACACACAAAGACACAATTACATGCCGAAGCCACCAAACATGCCATTTCTGGTACGGTAAGCCACTTATCCCTTGGAGCTGGGTAGTAATCGCTTTCCCATGTAAGTTGATGTATAGCGGACTCCAATGTTGGATTTACTTCTCCACCAATCCACGTGCCTTTAAGTAAATGCCAAATCTCTTTAGCCTTTCTTATCATCTCTTCTCGTATGAACTTCCAATGCTCTTGGGTCCCACCTGTTACATGACTCTCAAAAACAGATTGAGTGACGGAATATTTTGGATAAAGTGTACATTAGAGTGAAGATAATATCGGTCACCTGTTTCCATAGAAATAGATCTAAACCCGCAGTTTCCATCGGCTCTGATGTCAAACCAACCCTCCACATATGGTCTCATGCACATTGGTATCTTTCTAATGTACTTAGAAGGCGCATACATTTTTTGTGGAGCGGGAGGTGCACCAAAGGGTTTAGGAACCCTTTGCTTCTTGGGAGGTGTTTCTTCCAAAGCTCTAGACCTCATCTCTTGGTCGGTGTATTCCCATGCTGACTTCTTTCTTTGTGTAGATCTAGGCACTTTGTTAGGAGCTCCTTGGGGACGACCACCGGTGTGTTTCGAAATAGGCGGCTCTTTGAGAGGTGTATCCACTTTAGCTATCTTTCTGACAGATTCAATACACTTCTCTTGATCATGTGGTGACAAGGTGTTCCATGTTTCTTCATAAAATTCATCAAATAAACGTCTTGCCACGTTTTTCTTAGTTTCAAGATGACACTGTGTATCCACTTCTTCCAAAGACAACGTACTCCAAAAAGGATGCAAAGACACGGGCTGAATTGGCATTTGTTTCTTCACACAAGTCGCAAGGTCATGGACACACAGCATCCCGTCTCTGACCTTGGTTGCACAATCGCAATATTGTGCATTGTACATGCCTTGTACACCTTTGTCGTATTCTTTAATCAAGAGCTCCATTGCCTTGTACGAAACTTTGCACTTCAAATGTACAAACAAAGATGTTTGGTGAACAAGTCTAAACGTCTTTGTTAGACTCTCGTTAAATGAACCCAATATCTCTTTCAGCTGGTTTCGTGCCATGTCACTGTATTCCTCAAACACTGTGTCGAGCCTACCTTGTTCACCACTCAAATATGACTTCAAACAGGAATGCGCTCCTTCCACTCTGCATTTTTATTAAGGTGTTCAAACAGGAATGTGCTTGTGCAGTTTCTGTAAACTGCACATCCATACGTGACGCATGGAACAAATCCGCACGTGACGCATGGAACAAATCCGCGCGTGACGCATGGAACAAATCAGTGCATCACACACGGATTTGTTCCATGCGTGATGTATAAATGTGCAGTTTACAGAAACTGTTTAAATTCACAGAAAACTGAATATAGTTGTGTAAGTGCAATTATAGATAAATTACCTGTTTGTCGTGTTGCTTCCAAGAGTAAACACGTCATCCGTCCATGCCGACACACATCTTTCTTTGAAAGGACCAAGCCAACTGTCTCTAACATATTGCAGTACGGGAATATGCGCGTTCCAATCTCTCTCTATAGTATCCAACTTTTTTTCATATCCTTCTACGGTGGTTTCCTCGAACAAGTTGTAGTAGTCGTTGGATAAGTTTTTTCCCTTTAGTTTCGATCTCATTTCGAGGGAAGCTTTAGCCTCTATGTTTTTCCTTATATGTCGTCTACATAGAAGAAACTTTGCATTTGGAAAAAGAAGATCCGTTGCACTCATTAAAGCTTGTTCACGGTCGGTGACAATGCAAGTGGGCGTTGCTCCAATTCTTCTATACATCTCTTGAAGTTGTTGCATTGCCCACAAATAATGCTCTTTAGTCTCGCCCTCAAGAAATGCCCCACAAACTACAAAGTTCCTCCATGTAGACGTGATTCCAACAATCTCGAAAAATGGCATTTTGTACCTGTAAAGAAATAATTTGAAATAATATTATTGCAATGTTATGGAAAATCATATGTAATGGTCAATAATCACACAAAACTTACTTGATTGTGGCATATGTGGAGTCCATTATAAGTACATAGGGAAATGATTTCAAGAGCTTCATTGATTCAGGGGACACAAAGAACATATCACCAATCATAGATGCATCATCTTTGCTTGTCCTATACTCCATGAAATAGTCGCTCTGTTTGCATTTGTAGAAAAACTCTTGGATAACAGTTCTTCCTTCCCTGTTTTCGATCCTCGTCTTGGCCATCAAATTTTATACTTGTTTTTTTTTGTAAGGTTCTTGGGAGACTTGTTGAGCATAGTGTAAATCTCATTTGGTTTACAATGAGCCCTGGTCATTTCAACTACTGTACACACTTCATCAGGCGTCAATCTGCCTGCAAACGCATTCCCAAACAAGCTACTACCAATAGGATGGTTGTGGGTACCTAACATTACAGTAAGTGTCCAAGCCCCTCTATGCTCCTCTAGAAGCTTTAATTCGAACCAACATCTACATTTTTTCGTCTTGATGTTTTTCCTCACTCCCTTAGCTTTTGAGTAATTCACTCGTCCTCTATCACAGATAAGCTGAAGTTTTCCAGATTTTGTTTCGGTAGGTGCTCTACTCCTTCCATTGACTATGCAAAAGTTGTTGGCTTGTGCAATGTTAACGGCCCAATTCATTCCCTGTTGTCTAGAGGCGAATTACAAGTCATTTGCAAACAACTCTGAGTAATCAACAGAGACATATTGTTCTTCTTGAACTTCAATATCAAATTCTAGTGCAGTACGCAAAGGACGAAACACATTTAAGCTACTTGTGTCTGAAAGTGGCCTCATCAAATGCGAAGGCCATTGCGACAAACCGTAACCGGTTCCAAAAGATCCAGTGTTGATATCACCAAACTGTGATTGCGGTTGCTCCCATGTTGTCAAATCAATGCCCAAATCAAACGAAGGTATGTAGTCGAGGTATGACGGAGGTGGGCAGTCATTAAGAGTAATCTTGTCTAATCTAGTAAACACAGAAAAGTTCATCTATGCACAAACACACAGATAACAAACCAGTTAAGCTTCTGTATGGCAAATCCACACGTCACGTGTGGATCCATTCCATGCGTGACGCATGGTTCCAACCCATACGTGACGCATGGTTACGTCCAATACGTGACGTGTGGAAATACAACATGCAGTTTCATTCATCTTTTGTCATGGTTCGTATGATTCTGTTAACCACACTATGTTTCATTAACATTTCAAACATCATACATCATAGATTCAAAAGTCAACATCTTTTGTCATACAACTAATACCTTTAACATGTGAAGTCCATAAAACCCAACAAGTCAAACCCCTAAAACAAGTCAACACCTAAAAAACTAATATTATAATACTTTTCAAACATCATAATCACTAAAGTAAACAAAAATTCACAAATCAACATCTTTAGTCATACAACTAATACCTTGAACATTTGAAATCCATTAAACCTAACTAAATCAAACCCTAAAAGAAGTCAACACCTTAAAAATTAATATTATGAACAAGAAATGTTACCTTATTAAGATTGTAACTTGAAAATGGTGCTTCTCCACCTCTTTCATTGGTGCATTCCTCTTCATTCTCCGTATAGAAAGAGCTTTTTTGGGATAAAATGGTGTGTTTTGCTCTCAAGAATGTTCAACAATGGAGTTAAAAGGGTTTTGACATTTGAAATATGGAAAGAAAGGAAGATAATAGGGGTTAATGTAGGTGTTACGGAAATGGTTAAAAAGTTAATGGAGTTATTACAGTAGGTGAGACAAGACGTACTTGCTGCATGAGTTCTGAAAAGAAATTCCGTGCGTCACGCATGGAACACATCCGTGCGTGACGTGTGGTTTGCAACCATGCGTGACGTGTGGTTTGCAACCATGCGTGACGTGTGGTTTGCAACCATGCGTGACATGTAAAATGGCACATGATCCCTTTGATTCTTAGTAACACTGATGTGTGCATGATTTCCAATCAAAATAAAATTACATATTGTCAAAGGTTGGACATTTAGGCCACGTAAGAAGTCCAAACAAAGGATATGCTACTTTACAAGTTAATAGTTGTTATTGGGAGTTACCCACATGGTTAAATATCCCTAATAGGCATTGAAAACAAGTTTCATTCCATTCGGACATCGTTTGAGTGTCGTTTCGTCAAAAACCGCCTTAAGTCCATTTAAGGCCTTTTAGCGTTTACGTGCCTCATTTCGTGTGTGCAAGACCTTGTTGGTACTTAATATCCCTAAAAGAGTAATTTGTATAGTATTTTCAACAATAATCAACATCAATGTTGTAGAATATACATATTGCGACAAGTTAGAGAAATACGACTAGTATGTTTTTTACAAAGGAGGTGGTACTTTAAAAGTTAGAAATTGTGATTGGGAGTTACCCACATGGTTAAATATCCATAATAGTCATTGAAAACAAGTTTCATTCCATTCGGACATCGTTCGAGGGTCGTTTGGCTGATTTGGGCCTTAAGTCCATTATGGCCTTTTTAGGCCTTTTAGCGTTTACGCATAGTTTCGAGTCCCGTTTTGTATGTGTGAGACCTTATTGGGACTTTATATGTCTTATAACACAATTGTGTATAAATTTTTCAAACATACAAAAACATCAATGTTGCGACCATATATAATGCAACAAGTTAAGCTTGTGATGAGTAGTTTGATGTTTTACAAAGAGGGTGTTACTCTAAAAGCAAAAGGTTTTGATGCAAAGTTACCGACATGGTTAAATAACTCTAATAGGCATTGTAAACAAGTTTCATTCCATTCCGATGATGTTTCGACGACGTTATGGCGAATTGTGGTTTTAAAGCCGTTAAAAACAACACGACAAATGAATTATTTTGCGTGACATAACTACAAATACATTGAATACATTGAAATTGATTACATAAGCAAAAACATATACATTGAAATTCCATGCGTCACATATGGAATTTTTTGCCTATAAAAGGCTCAACATCGAAACCCTACCATATTGTCCTCTTCCTCATTCTCTTCACGGCGCAGCAGCAGCACAAACGCACGGATTTACCCCAAAATCAACAATTTTCAACAACTCTTTGGATATAAAGGTATGTGCAAATTAATATTTCATTGTTATGATAAGATATTGATGTATATATGAGGTTTTGATGTTGTTTTGATAATATTTACATATGTAGATCCAATGTGTATGTTATACTTTGATTAGAAGAGATTAAACTTGTAATATATGAATGGATTGTGTACTTTGTTGATAGTTTCTTGTTGAATTTGATATTTTCATGTGTAGATAGTGTAATTAGGATTTTGATACTGAATTTGGGTTTTGTGAATTAGGGTTATAAATGAGGGTGTTGAAATTTGATATGGTGTGGTTTTAATAAAATTATTGACAAACTGTTGAATTTCAGAAAAAATGTTGAGATTAGGGTTTGAGAATAGATTCGAAAGCAGTACTGAAGTTCTAGAAGTGGCAATTCCATGCGTGACGCATGGGTTATAACCATGCGTGACGCATGGGTTATAACCATGCGTGACGCATGGTTAGTGACCATGCGTCACGCGTGGAATTGCCACATTCAACATTAAGACTATGCAGAAGTTAATTGAGTATGTAACTATAATTTGGTTATGTTTGTGATTATACAGATGTCCTATTCCGATCAAGAATCTGATATTTCCGATATTAGTACGGCGTCTAGCATGGCAGACAACTTTGATATGCTTGAACGGGAGAGACGTGAACGGGAGAGACAAGAACGTGAGCGACGTGAACGGGAGAGACAAGAACGTCAAAGGGAGAGAGGGGAACCATCCACTAGACCAAGGATGACCGCACGAGAATACAGGAACCTCTTAAGGCCGTTCAACCCTCGTCCTTAGATCTACTTATTATGTTGAACCTTATTGTGTTGCACCTTTGAAGTGTTGAACCTTATTGTGTTGCAAGAACTACTTGTTTTTCTTAAGAGTGTCTATTTTGTTGGTATTTTAAAACATGTCGACTCGTTTCACTTTCAAACTAGGTTTCACATTTCAAATATCATAAATCAACATAAATTCACAAATCAACATGTTTAGTCATACAACTAGTACGTGCTGGCATGAGTTCTGAAAAGAAAAACAGTGCGTCACGCACGGTTTATGTCCACGCGTCACGCATGGATATAATCCACACGTGACGCACGGTTCTCTTCCATGCGTGACGCACAAAATGACACATGATCCCTTTGATTCTTAGTAACACTGATGTGTGCATGATTTCCAATCAAAATAAAATTACATATTGTCAAAGGTTGGACATTTAGGCCACGTAAGAAGTCCAAACAAAGGATATGCTACTTTACAAGTTAATAGGTGTTATTGGGAGTTACCCACATGGTTAAATATCCCTAATAGGCATTGAAAACAAGTTTCATTACATTCGGACATCGTTTGAGTGTCGTTTCGCCAAAAACCGCCTTAAGTCCATTTAAGGCGTTTTTAGTGGTTTTAGCATTTACGTGCCTCATTTCGTGTGAGCGAGACCTCTTTTCTACTGAATATCCCTAATAAGAGTATGTTGTATAGTATTTTCAACAATAATCACCGTCAATGTTGTAGAATATACATATTGCGACAAGTTAGAGAGTTACGACTAGTATGTTTTTTACAAAGGAGGCGGTACTTTAAAAGTTAGAAGTTGTGATTGGGAGTTACCCACATGATTAAATATCCATAATAGCCACTGAAAACAAGTTTCATTACATTCGGACATCGTTCGTGTGTCGTTTCGCCAAAAACCGCCTTAAGTCCATTTAAGGCGTTTTTAGTGGTTTTAGCATTTTGGCATAGTTTCGAATCCCGTTTTGTATGTGTGAGACATTATTGGGACTTTATATGCCTTATAACACATTTTTGTATAAATTTTTCAAACATACGTGAACATCAATGTTACGACCATATATATTGCAACAAGTTAAGCTTGTGGTGAGTAGTTTGATGTTTTACAAAGAGCGTGTTACTCTAAAAGCAAAAGGTTTTGATGCAAAGTTACGGACATGGTTAAATATCTCTAATAGGCATTGTAAACAAGTTTCATTCCATTCCGATGATGTTTCGACGACGTTATGGCGAATTGTGGTTTTAAAGCCTTTAAAAACAACACGGAACATGAATTATTTTGTGTGCCATAACTAAAAATACATTGAATACATTGACATGGATCATATAAGCAACAAAAAAACATATGAAAATCCATGCATCACGTATGGTGTAAAACCATGCGTGGTGTGTGGATTAATTCCATGCGTGACGCATGGTTTTATGTTGCAAAATCTTATTTTTATATTTAGAATGCTTATATTGTTGTTATGTTGACGAATGTTCAACCTTATTATATTTCAAATTGTATATGGTACGCCATACATATTGCGACCTCGTTCAGTTTTCAAACTATGTTTCACTTACAAAGGTCTAAATTTGATTTTCAAGTTACACACATGATCAAATAGACATTATAAGGATTGAAACAAAGTTTCATTCCATTTCGATAAAGTTTCGATGACGTTTTTGTCGAATTGGGCTTTATCGCCTTAAAAAAGACACTAAAAATGTGTTTCTTTGCACACTTAACTAGAAATACATTGAATACATTGAATAACCCTAGATTCATATATGCAAATCCGTGCGTCACGCATGGATTGTATCCGTGCGTCACGCATGGATTTAATCCGTGCGTCACGCATGGATTTAATCCGTGCGTCACGCATGGATACAATCCGTGCGTCACGCATGGATACAATCCATGCGTTTTCTGGAATGTGCAATCCGTGCGTCACGCACAGATTAAATCCATGCATGACGCACGGATGACCTGGGCGGTAAATAGTAAAAAGGGTGGGCGTCAAATAGAAACTATGTATTTTTATTGTTGGTCTGTGTTCATTGCTAGGTTATAGTTACTGTGTACATTGTTGTAGTTTATAATTTCAATTAATCTTATTTAAATTATGTGTACTCTTGTTTTTTGAAATATTTGACTGCTATGTTTCTAGTATATATCTGAAGTGGTGATCGTATATATATTGGAAGGGGAAACATTACACTTTCAATACTAAATGATGACGCTTTAATGGGTGGGTGTATTTTGTTTCGGGTGTTATGCCTGATATTCAGTCGTTTCGTCCTAATTAGTCAACATAAGCTTTGAATGCCATATTAATTTCAAATCGCTAATTCAATTTATTCATGTATGGAAAGCATTCTTTTAGGCGTGTGTGTTTTGTTTTTTGATATATGATTTGAAGCCCCTTTTAAAAAAAATGAGGGCTGATATTTTAAAGTAAAGAGGGGCATTATCAAAACAATCGTGATGTAATTTTTGATGATAATGTTGATGAAATTGTTCATGTTTTTTTTATGGAATTTTGAAGGTGATTTTTGTTTTTTCCTAATCTTGCTACCATATGTGGGCAGTGTTGCTGAAAATTTCCCGTGTTTTTTTGTGTTTTTTCATTCTCCTTCAAGCTTATTTATGCATTTTATGATGTAAATCATTTTGTATTAATGTATTGATGAAATACTATGATTCCAAATTAAGGCATAATAAATGAGAAACAATAGGAAACAATATCTGACACTCAACGCTACACATTTTCTGTTATTGTACACGGAAGTTGTTCCTAAGTTGTTTAACTAAGAAAGAAAGGTTACTAATATGAACCATTTTTCATGTGGCAGTGCATGGCTTTTTTGTTTTTGATCCTTGTATTTGTTAACATCTTTTTATGTGTTTTTTTCTTTGGGATCAACATTTGCAAGGTATAAAAGATGTTAGACATAGTATTGCCCTATTCAAAAAGGGTAGACTTGGTGGACCCAAAAATAGATAACATATAATTCAGAACTTATAATGCCCAATTTGTAGAGGATTATTAAAATGAAATCAGGAAGCATTGATTTATGTTTGTTTTCGGTTGCGTGTTGGTTTTATGATTTGCTTTTTTGTTTTGTTTTTTTAATCGTTTAGTATCTGTATGTGTTGGTTCTTTCTTTGTTATGTATCTCTGTAAATTATTTTTTCACTATGTGGCCCCGTTCGTCGTCGTCCTTTTATACGTTGATTGATCTTTACTCATCTTTACCAAGTTGCATTTTATGTGTGTTTGTTGCATATGTAGGGAAAAATTGAAATTTGGCACATCCAATCTATTGATTGATTGTTTTGTTTCATATTAATTGCTTACAAAGGGTATAACATTAAGATTGTTGAAAACTTCTTTGAAAACTATATTCCTTGTGCGGTTCTCTAGCTGGTTCCCCGTATTTAGTAAGAGTATTTTGAGTCCTTTACGGTCTGTTACTCTTGAAATGCAACATACAATTGTCCATGGCAAAACACTGGCTTAGGTAGATACAACCCCACATCCTTCAATGTCTGACCCTGGCTCTTATTGATTGTCATTGCAAAGCATGGCTTTAGGGGAAACTGACGGCGATTCATTACGAATGGCCATTTACTCTGTGTTGACGATAGGGTAATTCTGGGTATTAGTACCTTCTTTACAACGCAAGTGTCTGTTATGATCTGAGCTTCCATAACCCATGAACCTAGTTTGGTTATTAGCAGACGGGTCTCATTACACAAACCTTGACTTGGATTTAAATTTATTGGGAGCATTACCGGTAGACCAACCTTTAGATTCAGGACATGTGGAGGGATTCTTGTTTTTAATTTTACAATGGTTTAGGTCTGTTCATGTGCTTATGTAAGTCATTTGGTAACGACACGATTCTTCTTTGTAGGCAAATGATTCATTTGTCATTAAGATTTGAAATGGTACCTGGGAAATCAAGAGTGTTTAAGAACTCTTGTGGGAACATTTGTTCTTGTTCAGGGACATCGGTGGACGCCATGCATATGTCGTCTGCACTTTTGTAAGTCTTCATTAGGCCCTTGATCTTTTTGAGCATATAGTCGTTTATTTGATCCGCGTCCTCATTCAAAGGCGTCAGTATTAGCTCGGTCTTGTAAGTATGACGGATTTTTTCCGTTATTATGGAAATCGGGGAAGACCGTGTCTAGTAGTTGCTCAATTGGATTTATCCATGGTCGTAGAATGAATCTTTGGGGGATTTCTATACATGATTCCTCTCCCTCATCTTGCAAGCCTATGGCTGGTACATTTCCATCTCCCACATCTTTTATCCATTCAGTGAACTATTGTCGTTCAAAATCTATTGTCTCATCTTTGTTCAGAGTGTTGACACGCATATTTTTGCTTAACATAAAGAGTTGGCATTCGTCCCACAATGCTGAGTTGTTAATCGAAGCTTCAACAATGTCTTGTCGTATTCCCTTTGTTAGAACCGGTAGGATCTGTCTGAAATCTCCCCCTAGAACCACAGTAACTCCTCCAAACAATTTATTTCTGTTACGTTAATCCTTCAATCCCAAAATATCCTGTAAATTTTTTGATACGAATCCGGGATGACTCGTATGCCTCGGGGGGATCGTGGTAGAGAGGGAAGTCGATGACGCTTCTAGAACTCTTCTAGGGTTTGATAAGTATTGAATATTTCGATTCAATAAGAACTCGATGTCTTGAGAGTCCACTCAAGGGATGAACGAATTCGATAGGTTGGCTTGATGACAGTTCGCTAACGAGAACAACTCCAGATCCAATCAGTAGAATGACGTCGAAGCAAAGGAAGGAGATTCAAACTCAACTAAAGCTCTGCTATTCAATTTCAACGTCCAAAACAAACAATGAAAAAAGTTCAACTTATAAAGAAGGCTGCTACTAACATAACCTTAAAGAGCAGCCCAAATTCGGAATTAAAATAAACTATAAATTAAAATAAAATATCTCAAATAAAGGAAATCTCGGAAACAAATCCGATCGAGGCGGACTCCTCGCCTCCTCCAGGATCCGCGGGCGCAGACACTTCTTCCGCGGTCGCGGCTACTTCTTCCGCGGTCCCGGCTACTTCTTCCGCGGTCGTGGAAATTGTTCTGCTGGCTTCTTTTGCTTGGCTCATCCGCGACTGTTGTTGCTGAATTTCTCTAACGAATCTTCTCCATGGGGGACGCCAAGGCCTAGGATTCAATGGTGATGTCGTAGCTAGCTCGTCCTCTTGATATCGCTTCATTCTCCCCTTCTTAGCCTCGAAGCGTCCTCACTTCGATCGTGTTGGTGCAGGGGGGAGAAAGTGATCAGCCATGTTAGAGTGTCTCCCCTTCTTAAGAATATACTCATTCGTTGGGAGCACTCCAAAGTCACTAATGTCGGGAATTGAACTCAACGGTTGCACAACTGGTGGGATGAATGTAGGTATTAGAACTCCACAAGGAGTCCAAGATAGCTTTGTAGGCACCGTTAATGGAGAAGGCGAAACGAGCACCAAAGGAGCCTCAATTACCTGGGTGTAAATTTCTGATTCCTCTTCCTCAGAAATATCATCAGGAGCAATCGACACTTGGTTTGCAATAGGAACTGAAACTGACCCTTCAAGCACTGACTCTTCAACTATTGAATCCAAGGTTAAGACTGGTACCTGAATGAGCTCGGGTGCTGGGTTGGAATTATCTGATTCATCTTCCTCAACAACATCAACAAGAGAAGATGCAATTTTGCTAGAACTGGGAACCAAAACTGACTCTGCATTTTTTGTTTCTAGGATTAGGACCGGTACCTGACGTTTGGCACACTCTGTTTTGCGCACATATCTAGTTGGCAAACCAAAGACTCGGCGCTCCGTCCTCTCGGCATGGTCATCTGCACTTATTTCTGATGTAAAGTGGTGTGTCATGACATAAACAAGTTGCACCCAAGTTTCAACTGGTGCCCAACCACGCGAACGACGGTAAAGGATGTCCCTCAACCACCAAGAGAGAGCATAGTCGGTAAGGCAATCAAGTGCTATATCCAACTGATCAAACTCATCGTAGTCTCGTTGGGAAAAATAATAGGACATGTGTCGAGCCCAATCCACAAATTCTACAGGGCCATCATAATCGGAAAAATTTCTTCGACGTAACCTCCGGGTCCTGTCCATTGAGGTAGCCAAGACCGAAATTTAGGGTTTTGTCAGTGACTTTTCCGCGGGCGCGGATAATGTCCCGCGGTCGCGGTCGGTTTTGGCAAGGTTCTGTCAGGAACTTTTCCGCGGTCGCGGAAAATTAGGGTTTGCGGCGGCAGTTTTGTATTTTAGAGTTTTGGATGGGCAAACGAACTCCGATTTTGACAAATCTTATATGTACGGACTCGTCTCGAAAAGCTCTAGATGATTTGGGAGTTTTTTGTGGCAAATGGACAAATTTTGGGGGCCGAAATCTGGGTAGAAGTCGACGGGATTTTAGGGTTTATGGTTTGTGTGTGCGGAATTTGGTGGAGATAGTATGGAAAGGAATGGATATGAAGAGTTTAAGAATGACTACACCTTTAAACCGCTGGAAACTGATACCAATTGATACGAATCCGGTGCGAGGTAGAAAGGATAGTCTTCTAAACTCCTTCAAGGTTGGATAAGTATTGAATCTTTCGATTCAATAAGAACTCGATGTCTTGAGAGTCCACTCAAGGGATGATCGAATTCAATAGGTAGGCTTGATGACAGTTCGCTATCGAGAACAACTCCGGATCCAATCAGTGGGGTTTGACGAAGAAGGTTTAAGGGAGGAGATAACTCAACTTGAATGCTTAAACTCAAATTCAACGTACAAAACAAACAATGGAAAAAGTTCAACTTATAAAGAAGGCTGCTACTAACATAACCCTAAAGAGCAGCCCAAATTCGGAATTAAAATAAACTATAAATTAAAATAAAATATCTTAAATAAAGGAAATCTCGGAAACAAATCCGATCGAGGCGGACTCCTCGTCTCCTCCAGGATCTGCGGGCGCGAACACTTCTTCCGCGGTCGCGGCTACTTCTTCCGTGGTCACGGCTACTTCTTTCGCGGTCGCGGAAATTGTTCTGCTGGCTTCTTTTGCTTGGCTCATCCGCGACTTCTGCTGCTGAATTTCTCTAACGAATCTTCTCCATGGGGGACGCCAAGGCCTAGGATTCAATGGTGATGTCGTAGCTAGCTCGTCCTCTTGATATCGCTTCAGTTTTGTTCAAGGCCTCGAACGCATGTCTATGCGTCATTGGTGCCCCATCCCATATAATCAGCTTCACCTCATGCAACAGTTGCGCAAGTTGTGTATTTTGTTTGATTTCACATGTACTGATTTCAATCTCCTCGATTGGGATGAGGAACCTGCTATGAGTCGTTCTTCCTCCTTGTAAAAGGAGTGACGCTATTCCTGCACATCAATGTCAGTTTGTATTAATGAATTTTTTATTAATTCAGTTTTTGTGTTGTTCATTAATGGTATTTCCTTACCTGAGGATGCCAATGCCAGGACAATATCTCATTTTGAACGTATTTGAGACATTATAGTCTTGTACATAAACGCTTTCCCCGTACTGCCTGCTCCATAGATAAAGAAAAATTCCCCTGTTCCATGGTTCACTGCGTGTATCACCTTAGCATATATATGTAGTTGTTGACCGTTTAGTTGGTTGTATAACGTCTCATGCACCTCATTCATTTCACTGCAATTGTAAGAGAGCTTTTCACGGAGCAGCCTATTTTCTAATGGTTGAAGCAAGCAGTAGTTCCGTACTTGTGTTTCATTTAGAACAAGCTGTTGATACTGGAACTCTTTCATATTCATATATTCTATGTCCTCTTATAGGGCCCCCAAAGTTTCCTAGGGTTGGCTACGTCGCAGAAGATCAGTATTGTAACAAATAACTCCCTAAGTTGCGCTCTTGTTGCCCACAATCTTGCCTCCTGAATTGCATTTGTCCATTCACTGTCCTCTTTTAGCATCCCCCGGGCATAGCATGCTTCTCTAAATGTGTTATACAGCCTACCATTCACCCTTTTAATATCGTCATATGATAGCGGCCCTTTTACTACATTTAGTAGCATTCGTAGGTAGTAGCGCTCTCCCGCCACTGGGTGTGTATACACCATTCTTCATTGAACTTAGGTTCCCTCGTGCACTCCACATTTTCTCACTGGCATCCAACACGTATTTTCTAGGTATTTCTGCATACGTGTATTGTCTTGCATCTTGGATCGACATTGTTCAGAGTGAACCACTCTGTGAACATTGTTTTTGTGAAACAGTCCCTTCCGACCAGATTTCCCAGCTTTTGTGAGTCTTCTATTGTCACGTTGTTTTGTTCAGGCAAATGGTAGGTAAGCCGGATAACAGGTGGCTGGTTGTAGTGAATGTCAAAGATGAAAATACGCCAACCAGCTTCGCATGCAGATAGATATCTGCATTCTAGATATGTTTTATCTCATTAATGACAACTGAGGGGATTGAATCTTCTCCATCTTGACCCTTCTGATTCTCTACAGAAACAGCAGTTGCTCTATCCGGTCCCTTTGTAATATATTTGAATAAATACTTTATTGTTCTTGCATTGTTGCACCACTCCACATTTATGTGGGAACCGTACTTAATCAGGAGGTACTGATTATAAGGCACAACATGACGGTTGTCAAACTTGACCTTCCTTTTCATGACACTATGCCCGTTGTTTCTCCGTCGGTAAACAGGGAATCCATCACCATCCAACATTATCTCTTCGTAGAACTTCTTTGGAAAGTGTTTTGTGCATTCACCCCCATTCATGCAAGGCGAGTCTGGATGTGTAGGTCCGCATGGTCCATGCAACATATATTCGACCACAGGTCTATGGGATTCTGGATCTGTTTTCTCGCAAGGAAGCTCTGCACAGATGAAATCATCTATCTCTTTCCCTGTTTTTGCTTTGCTGTCTTCTTTGAGCCATAAGAGAATATGTGCATGTGGTAGGCCTCGTTTCTGAAACTCAATTGTGTATATGGTTGTGGATGCAGAATATTAGTTCATTGTTATTGTAAATTTGAACACACTAAAGAGTTTAAATGTTTTTTATAGTTACCTACATTAGTCTTCCCGAATATTTCTTTTTTACATAAATGATCCATGAGTTGGCTCAATTTCCTTTTGAATATATGTGCCATCACGTCGGGTATGTCATTGGGATGTAGGCCTTCTAGGTCTTGTAGTTTTTCCTTTGCTTCTGGCTATTTAGGGTTGGCGGTAAACGTGATGAATAGAGATGGATTTCCAAAATTCCTACATAATGCCATGGCATCTTGGTAATTTTGTATCATATATCTCGGTCCACCAGTGTATGTTGAAGGGAGAACTATTCTCTGTCCAACTGCTTTTGCGTCGGTATCTCCCTTTGTAACAGTGTCACATAGGTTGTTGTATAGTTCTGATCTGAGTTGTCTTTGATTACTGTTAATGCACCGCAAACAAGACTCTTCTATGGATGTGTACGCGTCCACAATGTACTGGTGGTACAAACGTCTACCTCTGATCAATGTGTCTGCTTCACAGTCCCGGTGTTGCATTCTGTATGAGTAGAACTCTTTTATAATAACCACTCCTCTTTTTGTTTGTCTTTGTCCAGAATTGGCATTGTACGGGATGTTGATATGGAACCCATCCTCACCATGTCGACACGGTAATGGGTATTGTAGTGACATATATAATGGGTGAATTTCTTATATTCGGCTTGGGCGTCCCTTTTTGCTCTGGATGTATACATTGTGTGGCTCATTTCCTTTTCCAAAATCACCAACAATTAGGCCTGCTATCTCTCTCGTTGTTGGAAGGTTGTATTACTGTTTTTCTTTTTTCCTTTCGCCTATTAGACGAAGTGTGAAATCAGTTGTTTCAGTACTGTGTGCCCAATCCCTTGCCATCCTAAACACTTTTGCTACAACGCTGGTTTCATCCAGCATACCTGTCAGGATGTTCACTATGTCTAGGTTGATATCTTTTTTCATAACTTTCATACACCCATTCTGTTCTGCAGTTCTGTGTCAGACTCACTGAAATACAGTTGGGCATATCTACGGGGGGCCTCCTCTGGCATTAGTGATCCGATTAGATGGTAATTTTGGCCATATATTCTGATGGTGTACGGGCCACTCTTCTTGTTAATGTTGTCATCTATTCGTGCGCCAAAGGATGTAAATGAAAATAGGCTATTGTATATTTTGATCTTCTCCCTGAATGTACTTGATGTTTAGTTGGTTCCACTAAGTAATCCTTTCAATGGTTGTGGCGTCTCTTGTATCAATGGTAGTATGACTTTTCCTTCCTCGCAACATATGGACGTTGTAAATTGTGTTTCCGTTGCTTTTGCTGATTTCTCTTCTAACCATGTCTTTGCCCCCACAAAATCGACATACATATGTTGGCTCCCCTAGTTCTCTCTTACCCCTTTGGATTTTCATATTGGTTTCCTTTCCATATAATCTTTGAAGATACTCTTGGTCTCATAACATACCGTATACTTCTGAGTATGTGGTTTGCTAGTTAGTTATTTGCAGTTGGTTTCCTTTCCATATAATTTGTTTCTAGGCAGTTATGTGCAGTTGATTAGTTAACTGAATCTATTGTAAGTTACTTCTATGATATATATATATTATAAACTCACCACTTGATCAATTGTAAACTCATAATTATAATTATAATTAATTATAATATGTATTATAAATCTGCGTGAATTGTAGGCAAAGGATCTGGTTTCAAGTAGCCTATACGAATCTATGTTTGAAAGGATTGGCGATTATTCCAGAGAGCAGCACAAGATACTCGAGTTTATCAAGTTGAAGCAAATAGAGGAGGAAGAAGAAAAGCTTTTCATGGCCGTTGGTTCTTTCCGCACCCAAGTGGCATAGAATTCTATCATCATGGTTTGCATGGTAATTTCTGATCCAGTACAAATACATTAAGATACTCCCTCCGTCTAATAATATAATTCCCTTGTAGCATCATTCTCTTATCACATCCTACCTTACCACATTTGTGTGATCAAATAACCTTATAGCATCCTCGTATGTGATACAGTAACCCGTACCTTGTATATCCGTTGTTAGTGCCAACGCACAGAAGGTGACAACCCTTTCATCTTGTGCTTTGATATTTGTTTTATGAAATTGTAGGGGGTATGACTGCCATGTTACCGATGTATCTCTACATGTAAGGTTAAAACATTTTAATGAATACGTTTGTTTGTATATTTTTTCTATTGTTATGTGAGCACTGATTTTTCTTTCCCAACAAATTGTACATGGTTTAGTGTTTACAACATCAATGTGTAGCCCGTAGAATGCATCGTCTTTCCCGGCAGCCTGTGTCACGGTCTTTTGGTGTTGCTCGATGTTTTTTGTTCTAGCTTTGCTTCCTTTTATTGGTCCTGTTGCTTACAAATTATGCTAGTGTTCAACGGTCAAGTGATATATAGCGAATTTGTGCTTTGCCTGTGTGAGTAGGTTGTATTCTAGATTCTAACCACTGCACTGGAATGTAGTTCTGTTTTATTTTCTAATTACATTTTACCTGTGTTTTGTTTTTCGTGTTGAATTGTCAGAGTGCAAATGCTCTCTACTCTACCGTTTGCTCGCATATTTGTGATGTTCCATACTATGAGGGGGGGAATCCACACCGGCGAAAGGCGGGACATAATCTGTGGGTTTCTGACATTGTGTGAGTGGTGTTTTCCTTCCGTTTAATATAAGAAAGATTTAAATACCTGTTGGAACTCCAGTGCCATGATCTTTCATTGCAGCTACAGTGTAACACAGGTATAACTTGATATGTCTAGGACGATGTGGTATTTTTTTTAGGAGTAGTTTTGGGATACTTGTGTCTTTTGTTTCTTTGGATTGAATATGAATCCCTTAGGTCTGCAAATATACTCGTATGGAGGTATTTGAAGTGCAGCCTTTATTATTTCCGAATCATTAATTATATAGGAAGAATATCATATCGGGTGTAAACAATTACGTCTTTTGAAACACCCTGTTATTTGGCATTCACTGCATCTAATTGGGGGACGTTGGATTGGAGGTGATTTCCTTTACCATAATTAGAGATTATGTCTGTGTTTGTATATATACATGAAAGTTGCCTCACATTTGCCATACCGACCCTGTTTTTTTAGATTTGTGGGTTTTTGATTTGTTTCATTTAGGACCTTCTTATATTTGTTCAAAGAAGGTTCGTTTATAGAGGTGTGTTACGGTCAATCTTATTGTTTAATCTTGCTTTTTGTGTATTGCCTCATGTTTTCCATATAATTTTAAAGTCATGTATAAGTTTGTGAGGCAGGATTACTGTAATTGAAGTTCTTACATTCGTTATATAAGTCTTGTGTGGTTTGTTTTGTCCTCACTTCGTAATGTCCACTGATCTTCGTCGGTGTTCATGGTTCGATTCAACTTTCTATTATTAATGTTCATGGAGAAACTTTGTTTTATATGATTCCAATTAGCTTTGTTCTTATTTTGGAAATGTACAATGAGTAAAATAAAAGTTTCAGTTGCAAATGCTTTTTTGGTTATTCCGTTTGTATTTTTTTTTATTTCCTTATATAATCAAGTTGAATATGACAAACTTAAATAGTTTTTGCATTATGTATTTTGTTTTGTCACGGCTTAGTTTTGAAATCTTTATTTCATAATTATATAACTTGCCTATGTTCCTTGTTTTTGGAAAGATCATGGTTGATATTTGTGAGCGGTACGTAATAGTGAATGCATGTTTTGCTGAGCTAATGGTTAAAGTTGACCAGATTCTATCTGAGTGTGTTCACGGTAAGTTTGTTAATACCTATATAATGCATGTATGTCACATATATTGTTAAGTCGTCTAACATGATTTAATGTTGTGTTGTTTAGGCGATTTTATTACTCAAGGAGCGGGTCGTGTTCTGCGGCAAATGTTAATTGAAGGAGATAAACAAATGACTTCATCTTTTGCGCTGAAAGATGAAGCCCTTGCTAGCATGAGTTTGTTTGGTGCAAGGTTCCAACTTCTAAAGAAAATACTAAAGGATGACATGGAATTTGTAATTTTCTAGACTTTATTATTATGTTCATGTTATTTGTCTCCTACATAATTTGTATTTTGTACATTTAAGGCTACCCAAGCTCTCACAAATGTTGTTTCTGGAATTGGCAAGACATACGATATGCTTTTCTTAGATCAAGATTTTGAAGTTTCGTGTAGGGCGTACTTGAAAAAGTACGGAAGAATGTTCTGAAGATTATTATTATTATACTTTTATTTTATGCAGTTATTCTTTTAGTTTTTCGGTTGTTCTTCACTACCATTGTTTTGTTAGTTTCACTCTGGATTTCAGCTGTCGTTTTTTTATATGTTATATATATTTGTAGCGCATTTCTATTGTATTTAGAATATCGTTCCTCCTTCCTTGTGGAGACTTTTTTAAATTAATTATGTTAACATATACTCTTTATTTGGTCAGATTTTTTACAATAGTTCCATATATATATCTTAATATCCTTGTTTTTGTTATACAATGAGAGGACGTCTTTATATTGTTTTTGGGTTTTATTTGTGTGTGAAATTAATATAGTGGTCATGGCATAATGGATTTTGATTCATCAAATACTGTATTTGAGGTAGGAGGAATGGGTCATAAATTGTTTATGTTTATTTTTTTGACATATTAAGATTTATGATTCCGTAATTGAATTCAAATTGTCAATTGAATTGGATTGTTCTTCGTATTTTACGATTTTGTTTTGTTCGATTTCATCCTACAAATAGTTCCCTGCTTAGATCAAATAATAACTATTGTTTTCAGTTTCCAGTTTTGGCATTGATTTCTAATCGATTATTATTTTTGTCCTTTTTTGCATGAATAAAAGTGAGAGTGTTTTTTTTTCCTAAGTCGGGTTTTTTCAAATAGAAATTTTTATTATAATTTAAGAAGTTATGAAGATTTGTGAAGTTTTTAATTTCTTCATGTGCAAAGTTGTAAATTTTATATCATTGGGCAAGATGGTGAGGTTTATTCTTGATAATAATAAAAATCTTTATATAAATGAAAAACGAAAGAGCAATATATGTGAATTGTGTTTTTCGGCGTATTTTCATTAGAGTTGAAGGAGGTGAATATAATTATTTATCGTTTTCTTTTGTTATTATTTATATTTTCACTTTGTCCTGATGAATCTTGTGTAAAATTTGAGTGTTATTTATTTTAATCTTATATGTTTCACATAATAGTGTTTTTACCATTGTAGTTGTGTGGCATTTGATTTTGGATTGATTTTGAAACCCTTAGTTTCATTAAGGGATAGTATTTAATGAAATTTTAACATTCATTTTAATTTGCACGTTATGGGAGCCTTATTCAAATTTGACTATTGTGGTAGAATTTATAAATGTAACACATTTTTTTGGAAGTTATGTTAATGGTTTATCCTTTATTTAAATTGATTTGTTACACAGTGTAAGCAAGCGTTTTGCAGCTTCAAATTTGTAATTGAGGATATGTGGTTTGTTCTTTGACCAAAAAAAATGTATCCCTAATTTTCATTCCTATATAAATACCGAAACAATTGTAGATTTCTCGTGTTCTTATGAATGGGTCGCCCTTATATTTAATTCGTCTATGTGTCGACCTCTAAGCTATGCTACATCATTCAGCATGTCATCCTCCAGATCATCCGACTTTATATATTGCTATATCTTTGAATTAAATAAGTAAAAAAATTAAAAAGATATCTTATAGGTTATATAACAAAAAGAAATATCGATTTTTATCTTTTATCATATCATATTTTTATCTTACATACATATATATCTTGATCTAACTTGGCAAACGGGTCGAACGGGTCGGGTTCGGGTTCTGATCAATCGGGTTCGGGTCGAAAACGGGTTTAGGTCAATCGGGTTGACAAAATTTTCGGGTTGAACGGGTTCGGGTTCGGGTCGACCCAACGGGTTTCAAATGTTCGCTTTTCTTTATTGTAATAAAGAAAATAAAATTTTAAAAAATATTTTTATAATAAAATAATAATAATATATTATTATTTAACAAAATATATTGTTATTTTTAATTTAAATTAAATAAAATATGTGAAAAGTAGGACCCTCCACGACTTTCGAGAAGTTCGGGTCGGCCCGGGTTCGACTCAACAGGTTCGGGTCGAAAATTGGTCTGACCCAAACGGGTTCAAACACTTTTCAGGTCGGGTTTGGGTCGAGTATTTTCGGGGCGGGTTGGGTCGACCCAGCGGGTCGGGTCAGCTTTTGACAGGTTTATGTTATCAATCTAATTAAGTTGAGTTATTAATGAACTTAAACTATAAATCATAAATCGTAAACTATAAATTATAAATCATAAAATATAAACTATAATCTAAAAACTAATTAATAGTATAAAATATAAATATATTATTAAAATACGTATTACATGCGACCCCTTACATGATACGGGAACACACGCTAGCCGAATACTATTATTAGCTTTGGATTTTCTTAACAATATTAGACATTAAATGTCACACATTTAAGGTCTTAGGAATTATCAATGGACAACCTTTATATATACTAGATACGGGCCTCGCGCTCCGCGCGGGAAAATTATGGATTTTCGTATGTGATTAGTTATACATTATTTGTTAATATGTTGTTGTTGTTATCAAATTTATTAATATTTTTAAATATAAGTATTTTTTATTTCCTTATATTTATGTTTAAAGTAGTTTTAAAACATAATATTAGAATAAGTTTGCATTGTCATAAGAGACGCTCACACATTAATTTAATTTGTGACTTAATCAAGTAGACTATAAATAAATATAACATAGGGATATAAGAAAGATATTTAAATACATGCCCAAAAGTCCAATAGGAGGCGATTAAGAAGTGAGTAATGCATTAAATTGGTACCAATTTCATTCAATTTTGGCAATGAACAGCCAACTTTTATATAGATAAGACTAGAAACGGGCCTCCGCGCTACGCGCGGGGAAATTACATTTTTTAATATGATTTAACGTTGTTTAATAGGCGTCCTAAAATTAGATTGGGCTAATCATATTCACAACCCTTTATGATATAGAATCTAACATCGACAAAGCAGTCTCTAATCTTTGTTCTATCAAAAAGAAAAAAAAGAAAGTTTAATTAGTGATTATGTTTTTCCTGAATGTTTTATTAATCATTTTAGCAATTGACACACAACTACCTATGAATTCGTCTCTCCCTTTAAAATCATCACATTACCTAATTAGCTCGGGTGCTTTTTTTTGCCAAACAATTAGCTCGTGTATTGGTGTTCCTATTTTATTAGGGCTTAAATCAACAAACCGAAACCCGCGTACGGGTCTTGCGTAATTATAATTTCTTAAATGTTTCATAATAGATATTGAAATGATATTATATCATATAATCAAATGAGTTTGATGATTTGTACCTCTTCTCTCAATTCGCCAAATTGTTATATCATTTTGTAATATTATTGTAATATACGGGACATAAGTTTTTAAAAATATGATTTTTAATATTCTTGTAATGTACATGACAAAATTTTTTAAATATATGTTATTTGCGTATGCAATTTCTTCAATGCTCTATATGCTAAATTTTTGTTCAAGTCTTGTTTGCAGTATTATTATCAACTCCACAGATTTTGGTATATAAAATAAGGTAATCTATTTTGATTTATTAATAGCCAAGTTGGTGAATATATGATCTATTTTTCTGTCTATAACTCATTACAATTGAATAAACTCGAGGACCAGTTATTAAATGTCATTTCCCCATTGTATACATTTTTGACGTGTTTACTAAATTATCATGCTTGTTGGAAACTGAGTGTAAATGTTTGAAAACAACATGCTAGCATATTGCAATATGTAATATTGTTTACAATTACTAAAATTAGATGCAAACGGCCTCCGATAAGGGCTGAAAGTTTGGTACTAATGACGAAAAATGTAGTTTAGGATAAGTAAAAAGTAAACACTTCAAGCACAAAGAAATTGAAAGAGGAAAAAATGCATACCATATAGTTCACAACAGATCTCCCTCTTTGTATAAATTAAGTAATTGCAAAAGTTAAATCCTTTTACAAAGACACATGATACATGAATTGAATATAGAGAATTTAGATTCTTTGGTAAGTCGGTCCTCTAAACTCTGTAAACCTGCATATTATTTGTATATATATATACTCCATCCGTCCCAAAATATGAGTCTCATTGTACAAAAATATCTTGGATTAAGGCAAATGCTTTAACGTACATAAGTGCATTGGAAATGATGAATGTAAAATATTAAAATAAATCATTAACCAATGGGAGAAGAGTTTACAAATGAAAAGTACATAAGTGCATTGGAAATGATGAATGTAAAATATTAAAATAATATGAGTAAGGGTATAATTGGAAGAAGTTTATGGACAAAAATAGAAATGAGACTAACATTTCGGGACGCCCAAAAAGGAAAATGGGACTCATATTTTGGGACGGAGAGAGTATAATTTACTAAAGTCTTCATGTGTACCTTTGAAAAAAGTTATTGATCTGGCTTTTTACTTTTTACTTTATTAATCTAATGATAAAGTCAAATACTGTAAAATCATACCATCCACTCCAAACCTCTGTCCACATGAGAGGTTTGTAAGGTCTGTTTTATTAAACACATAACAGTAAAAGTCGTTGCAAGTATATTAATCTGTCACAATAAGATCATTAACTATTAAAAAATTTATTTTGAAAAGAATTAAGATTGTAAATAAGAACACTGGAACTTATAACGGGATCAAGAGAGTCATCTTCCTTGCACATTAAGCATGGAACACCAATATCTAATCCAACAACAATGTTAGCAGCCTATCTCATGTGATCACAACCTTCTTGTCCAAACATCTTTCTTTGCATTTTATATTTATATTCGATCTGAAAACACAAATTGATAGCACATAATTCAGTTTTTGAAATCAGAAACTCAAATTAATTTGACTAATCTTAATTACAAGAGGTCATGAAAAAAAGAGTCAATGAAAGCATACAACATTGAGTGATGTTAAGACATTGAATTTCATGTGTACAAGAGTGATTGTCATGGAATTTCTTTTTATTATTGCCTTCAAAATGCTCAAAAATTCGATCTAGTTTTGGGCGCATTCTAGTTGCGCCCAAAACTGAACCGGGTTTTATAAAAAAGGTTTGGGGTGCTAGTTAAAATTTTCCGAGTGCGGGATTTTTCCCCACAATCATACGGTCAAGAATGTGCGCGAGGGGGAGAAAAGACAAGTAGACATCATTCAGTGTCATCTATGTAAGAAGAAAATTACCACAGTCAAAATTGAGGTTGATTTGTGAATTTGAAAAGGAGAGTGGGGATCGAGGAATTGGGGCGGATCTAGAAAATTTTTACCGTGGGGGCTCGTATTAGAATTAAGATTATAAATTATGTTCTCTTTTTCTTGAGTATTATCAATTTGATTTAAACATATTCAATATAATATTAACCCACATTTAAATTTTAAATTAATTTAATTTATTTGTGGTAAAATCAATAATAAATATTCTTCTACTTTTTATTCTTGTATCAAATAAATATCTTGTACATAAAAATATCATATAAAAGTTATTCTTTTTCTCTAATATTACCGATATTTAGTGGGTTTGATAGATATTAAAAATATAAAAACTTTGTATGTAAAAATTACACTTAGTTTCCTTATATTTTTAATAATCATGTTTATCTGTTTAACACACCTCTTACTTTTCTTACCAAAATTCAAGAATAAAATAGAAAAAATCTCTATATAACTACTAAAGCAAATTACATTTCTTCAATTCTAGCTATGTCACGTGGCATACTCTTCATTCAGGCCATCCACCTGTCGTCATTTCATTGGTCACGATTTTTTATAATTTATTGTAATTTTCTCAAAAAAAATTAATTAAATTTGGAAAATCGTGTGCAAAAATATTACAAAAAGATTGCTTAAGATTTTTCAGATTACAAAAAGATTTTTATGTGTTAATTTTCTAGATTTTTACCTCCAAATATCCTATTATTTTATTTTACAAATATATATTTTATTTTTATGATATAACGTATCACAAAAAGATTGATTTCTTAATAAATAAGAGAAATAATTATATTTTTGTGTTATTGTAGTGTTTTCAATTATATATTTTTATATATGTTGAAATCAATTTATTTAAATTTGTTAAAAATTGACCCATGATAATTTGATCAAATAAGATTTTTGGTATTAAAAATTCATGTATATTCGTTGTTTATTATATTTAAAATGTAAAAACTTAATTATATATCAATATCATTTTAAGATATAAACTTATTTTCATATAAAATTTTATATTACATAATACTCCTTACTACTAATTCACTATATCGAGTTATATAAATCCGCGCATGGCGCGAGACCTAGTCTAGTTTGTGTATAAAATTAAAAGGCTAAAATGACTTACGTTATATTACATGAAAAATAAAATCAAACCAACTTCATGTAATTCTATTAATTACTTAGTAATTAATTACTGTTGTGTAAATTGAATTTTAAAAAAATATATTAAAAAACTAACTACTTATATGATACTAAACCAGAGGAGTATAATCAGTATATCACATTTTTACTTAAAATTTAAAACAATTGAATCTGTAGTTTGGAAAATTTTAACCGTTGTACAGTTTTACCACGGATCTAATGAAAGAAAAAAAAGGAGGGTGTTTAATTTTTTAGCAAAACGCTTCGTTTTGATCTTTTGGACATCTTTTTAAATTAGAAAAAATGGTTGATGTAAATTTATTTAGTGAAATCCTAAATTTATCAATGGAGGGAGCAACATTTATGAGGTACCAATTTCATTCAATTTTGACATTAGATAGCCAATCTTTATATAGATAAGATTATTAAGATTAAGATACTAGACTCGGAACCTCGCGCGGAGCGCGGGGCAATTACGAATTTCGTATACGGATTAACTTTTTCTAAAATAAGTTTCAAAGTTGGATCGAGGATTCATATTCACAATATATATATATATATAAATCGATCATTTGAGAAAGTAATGTCAATTGAGACTAAATAATGTTTAAATCTATTTTTTCCCTCTCTATTTACCGAATGACAAATGAGACTTGTTAAATGTATAATAAAACCATAACTATGTGTTTAACTGGTTAGTCTTCCAATCTGTATGACGATGGAGAGCAATCTGAACACTGTGAAGGACTATGTGATTCTGGTACATTTATGAGAGATATTTTATTCTTTTATTAAAAATTAAAATAATTTATATATGAAAAAACATCTTAAGTATGTAAATATCGACAAAAATAAAACGTGTTTGGCCCGCACGATCATTCTTGTTTTCAAATGTCAATGACAGAAAATAAGAAATATTTACATGAGATGAGAGGGTCTGGAGATTCCCCTATGCCAGAATTGCATAGAAGACACTTTACAAAGGTTGAAATGATGAAATATAACACATGTGAAATCAGAGAAAATACTAAATTTGACAAATCCGTCACAACTTAACTATCGGCTTTGTTATAACTACCAGATTTCTAACAAATCATTGATCTTCACTTTTCCTTAACACCATGTATCCCTTAATTTTCTTTGGCCGAGTGAATATATGTTCAACGGAGAGGGAACAGATAGGGTTTAAGTGTTTAGCAAAATAAAGACCGAAAATCATGTTGGTATACACCCACATGATGTCAAACAAACAGCCAAAGTGACTGTAGATGTATAGTTACTTTTATCCATTTGTTTAAACGGTCAAAATAGGAAGAGGTTTTTACCGAAAATCACTTGTAAAATACGCTACATTGTTCAAAACCACCTCATTAATTGAATATTACCGGAAACCACCCTTATTAAGCCTTTCGTTTGCCAAACGCCACCCTTCACCCGATTTCGTTTGAATATCCGTCAACGTATGACACGCGCCATTGTTTTTCCATTTTTTAATTGCTTTTGAAACGTTTCCTTTTTTAACTACTTAATTACCAAAAAAACAAATAAAAAATGTAGAGTCTCTTCCTTAATCTGTTCAAGTTCTTCAAAAGCTCAGACCACCAATTCAATCCTTCAACTCTTTGATTCAGTAAATTGGGTTGTTTAGTATGACAATAACTCCGATAGTTTTTCAATTACCCAACAATCTTTAAACCATACTATAAACCTGATTGAATAGAAGCAAGGAAAAATTGGGGGTTCCTTCAAACCCTAAAATGATAATCAAATTTCCCCAATTTCTCTTCAGATCTCGATCAAATTCACGACTATATCTAATTTTGGTTCTTCAAACCCTAAGTTAATGCTCAGATTTGTCCAAATTTTCACGAATCTTTTCAATTTCAGTAGATCAATACAAAAACATGAATATTGGGTATATGAAAATCCAAACCCAGATTAATCGTCAAAAGGCCGACGTCAAATGGATAATTAAGAGGAAGCTTGGAGCTCCCGGTTGTCGAAGCGAATGGCCGAGGGGGAAGGGGAGCTTCGACGAGGGATGAAGGTGAAGAAAGTGAGACGATGGAGAGGCGGACATCGACGGAGGAGAAGAAGGTTAGGATTTGAGAGGGGTGTTAGTGAAGGAGAGTAGGTGGTAGATTCTTTCTTACTTGTTGAGAGTTGCTGCATCAACTGTGCAAGGAGAGAGGAGATCCTGAAGTTTCAGTAATGACACTTTTTGAAAATTTAATGGATTAATGGGGGCATTTCGGTCAATTCAGGCAATATATTCTTAATTAAAAAAACAGAGAATTTTTAACCTATTTTTATATATAAAATAATTAAGGGTTAAAATGGTAATTTTATAGATTTAACAGAAATTTTGACGGAATCGGATGAAGGGTGGCGTTTGGCTAATGGAAGGCTTAATAAGGGTGATTTCCGGTAATATTCAATTAATGGGGTGATTTTGAGCAATGTAGCGTATTTAACGGGTGCTTTTCGGTAAAAACCTCAAATAGGAATCCAACTCTACAATTTGAACCCGAATAAGCAACGTAAAGAAAATATGAGGAATGTAGTGCTACCTCTACTTCTTTTAGTTCCGAATATTTCTTTTGTGCCTCGAGGGCTACATTGGGATTTTCTACAAATGATGCAACACATAGAGTTGTACTTAAAATAAAAAGATGATAATAAATTGTCTTATTTACCGAAAACCACCCGTATGATGCCTACTTTGTCGAAAACCACCCCTATATTGCAATATTACCGGAAACCACCCTTATCATACCCTCCGTCACTCAACAACCACCCCTCACTAACTTCCGTTAAATACTTATGCCACGTGGCATATTATATTATTTTTTATTTTTTGAAATTACAAATCACACCCTTAAACTTTTGTAATGACATTTTTTTCCATTCCTTCGAATGTTAGACATTTTATGTAATTTTAAAAAAAAAATCAAGTCCCCTAAACCATCATCTTTCTCAAACCCCATTCTTCAATACTATTGTCTTCCCCAAATCAAAATCTTCTTTTCTCTCTCACTCTCTTACCCAGACTTGAATCAGGCTTGAACTTGGGGGAGGATTCAACCCTGAATCCGATTTACGAAATTGAAAACCACTCGTAAAATTGGACAGATTTACGAAATTGAGTGCAAATCTGTACGGTCGACCCTCAAATCTGAAGATGGAGGCAATCCAGTTCAAGACAGAAGTTCCTCTAGTCCCAGTCATGGCAATTCCATTGAAAACCAAAAGCACAGCAACAACAACAGGGTCTAAGAGATTAAAACCCTGAGCAAAGCCATTAGCCCGGATCCGGAAATAGTCTGAATCGTTGGTAATAGCAGAAGCGAGATAAGAGGACCAAGACCTACCCAATCCAGCAGCGCCTACAACGGCTTCAAGGAGGATATTGGAGGCGGCGATGAAGGCGACGAGGTCACCAAGCTCGATCCCGAGGAAGGAGAAGGAGCCTGCAGCGACTGGAACATCAACGGAGAATTCAGCGTAGCAGAAGACGGAGAGGAGAGCGGAGGAGCCGGCAATGGCGTAGGAAAGGGCAATTGAAGGTCCAACGTGATTGTGAAGAATGGGGTTTGGGGAAGATGATGGTTTAGGGGATTTGATTACTTTTTTATAAATTACATAAACTGTCCAACATTTGAGGGAATGGA
The DNA here is from genome assembly GCA_029168935.1 of Oxyria digyna. Taxonomy (NCBI): domain Eukaryota; kingdom Viridiplantae; phylum Streptophyta; class Magnoliopsida; order Caryophyllales; family Polygonaceae; genus Oxyria; species Oxyria digyna. Next base: position 29,343,062 of record JAPVLV010000011.1, on the reverse strand, counting down.
AAAAAATGCCATTACAAAAGTTTAAGAGTGTGATTTGTAATTTCAAAAAATAAAAAATAATATAATATGCCACGTGGCATAAGTATTTAACGGAAGTTAGTGAGGGGTCGTTGTTGAGTGACGGAGGGTATGATAAGGGTGGGTTCCGGTAATATTGCAACATAGGGGTGGTTTTCGGCAAAGTAGGCCATCATAGGGTGGTTTTCGGTAAATAACCCTAATAAATTTGACCTACAGTCGGTGTCACTAAAGTTGCTTCTCAAAGCCTTGTATGATATTAAGAGTAAACATGCGAATAGAAAGGCATCAGTAGAGTTAAAATCCAATTTGGACTGAGAAGGGATCAATGGGCTTGTGATGAAAACAAAAGAAGAGGCATGCGGAGTGGGACGGGTAAGTCTTATCAGATTTTAAGAGTCTGCACATTATATAGAACCAGAAAAGCTTTTCAGATTTGAAATGTGTGTGAAATATTTTTTCAAAATGAAGATTAAGATTAAGAGAGGCCCACTTCCTAATAGAAAATCTCTCCTTGCAACCAAATTCTTGTTCTACAAACTGTGGTAATTACAACTCCAAAGATTCTCAACTAAAACAATAAAGCTTATTGAACTCAATGAGAAATATTATCAAACACCTTGAAGGCAAGTTGCCGAAAAGTAAATTTAGGCACCAAATTTCATTTCTCTCTCAATTCAATAAGCAAGAACATTTATATTGGTGATTTGTTACCTTGGTTAGCGAGTGGGAAGAGCTTGTGAACCATTAGTAGAGTTGTACGAAGATGAAGCTCGCTTTCAGTTTTGTTTTTTGCTTTCATTTGGTTTCTTATTATGTTTGTGGTGCCATCGATCACAAAAATAACCATTAACATGAAGGTAATACATTACATGAATGCAAACATAAGAATTATAATAAATTTATAAGAAACAAATTGAACTTGTAGCGCAGCAGCAACTTGCCGTCGTCCACCCGTAGGTAGGGCAAATGAAAGATAGTTTAGGACTTCTGGATAAAAAAACATGTTCCAGCTTCCATACCTCAACACCATAAATCATATTATCAAAATCACAACTACAACTACTCTATGCCATAAAAGAACTTCATGTAAGTTGAATGAATGAAACAATATATAGCAAAGAAAATAGTTAGTTCCCATTTATCAAGTACAACTCGAAACCTACTATATACAACAATAATGGGGCAATAAGATTGACATACCTAAGAGGAATTAAATATCCCGTGTAGTTAAAAAAGCACATTCATCCTTCTTCATCTTCAACATCAGATGGATTGACAGAGTCAGTTGTAGCTCCTCAGGGATCTATCATGAAGATAAAATTAAAAATATGAACTTCCATTGACAACACCAGCAAAAAGATAAATTTTCAAACTCTAACCTGCAAGATCTCTACCTCATAGAGTTTCCTTATACTCGTCCACAACAACCTTCCATTCACTATCACCATAAAAAAAACAGTAAGTTACTTGGAAGCTTAAGATTAAAAAACAAATCAAGTCTGTTCCAAACATAGGACATGAGTTTGAATTTTGCCCACAACTGTCAAGCAATTTGAATCATGACTAAGTGCAGCTCACATCCTACAAAACCAAAATCAAATTTTACAATTCCAGCAATTGTAGAGGCATTCATTCTTTACTGTTTCGATTAAGGCTTTGAAATTGGAATTCTCTCGTCGAAGTGAATATAAAGGGAGACTTGAAGAATTTGTAAAGGGTATAAGATAATCAACCAACCTTCAAGGTCACCGTCATCGAACATCCAACATCAAGCGTCGGCGCCACCGCGGTTGTTGCCTCCACCTCGATCCCCACCGCCCACCTTTGTATACTCTGCATCAGCGCCGACACCTTTCTCTGACAATCCCAAATCGACATCCCCACTACTGCTACCTCCGCTGTGGTATCACTCAGCAATCTTAACTGTCACTCCAAAACGATCTCTCTCTTGCAGAAGGAGTCGTTGAATCACTCCAAATTACCCGAGAGGAGGAGGAAGGAATAGGTTGAAGAGAACGGCTGAAAAGGCGTGAATAGATAAAAGGAATAGGTTACAGAGGAGGAGGAACGTGAGAACGGCTGCCTTTATGACTGGCTGATGTAAATTGGGGAGTGTAAAGGGAAGGAAGAATAGGTTTCTAAGCATTAACTCATCAGTCTCAATTACCACACACGTTTTTAAGCATTAAAGAGCCTGTTTGGCAATAAAAAACATAAGCTAGCTTAATTTTATAAAACAGTTGAATTCCTAGCTTATTGTTAGGATAAGCTAGCTTAAAATTTTCCAAAATCAAGGCAAAAAGAGGAATTGCCGAACAGACTCTAAGTCAGTCCCATTTGCTATTACTTTGGCAGAGTCACCAATTTTTATATAGAGATAGATAAATGTGTTATAGCTTTGATTATATGTTAAGAAATACTAATCATTTCAGAGTTATATGCGAGTCTTTTTTTTAGTTGAATATCGTCGTATTGTTTGTGAAGTTCGGTATTTTTTAAATGTTTGCTGAAGCATAGTTTAAAGATCTCTTTTTGCTCGTTGGCTCCACTGTGTAAACGTCCATTAGAATTTTTAACATAATCAAGCTAATAAAATTGGATTAGAGTAATAAAAGATGATTAATTATGCATTTTACAAAAAAAATAAAAAGGAGGTATTTATGGGTTTGTGGTGGAATTTACTACCCCACACCTAACTTTTTAATATACTAGGTTTTTCAGGCCCGCGCTACGCGCGGGTTTTGTGGCATGTAAATTTCAAAATAGGTTGTTGTGAAATCAAAGGTAAATTTCACAATCGAGCATTGAGAAATCAAATGTAAATTTCACAATAGGGCGTTGAGGAATCGAAGGTTAGAAGATAATGATATTATTTTGGATCCACTATAGTCATGTCTGGTTGGGAAAAAAATCTTCATTCCGTCAAACATAGAAAAAAATGAAAAATAAAAAAAAATAGATAAATTAAAAACAAAGCTCTCGCGTTGAATACATGATTAATATATTAAATTAGATTAGATTACTTTTTATTAAAAAAAAAGGTTAAGATGATTATAGTTTTTTACATGAAAAATATTTTTGAAACTTTTCTTGTAAATAGTGTCAAGATTTCAAATTAATATTATATTTTCAGAACTGAGTGAGTAATACGTATGTCTTATACGATTGTAGAAATGCTTTTACATTGAGAAAAGATAAATAAAAAATACATATTAACATTCAAATTATAAATGTTTTATTTGCTAGTACACGTAAGTAAAAATACATTTATTCATGTAAAAATACATTTTCAGTGGTTGTTTGTCTGTGGTTGGTTATTAAGCTACATGTTTTTCGATTTTTGGTTCCAGTGGTATTTGATACTCAAATGAAACCAATCAAGATTTGGGTACAATCAAGATGTAGGTTGTGACAAATTGGGGCTGAGCCCATGATCGTTAAAAAAAACTTTGTTCGGGTGAGTTTGAGCCCATTAGTCTGATAACGAATCCGTCTGTCGCTGGTCACGCTCCCAACACCTCAGCAGTCGCCGCCGATCACACACACACAAAACAAAAACAATTCCCTTTTTTCTTAAATTTGTTTATAAGGAAGGGAAGAACCATTAACGATGGCCCCTGCCCCGTCACCATTATTCACCGGCAACCCTCCTCCTCCTCCTACCCCTCGCTTTCTCCATCTCCTTTCCTCTGTAACCATGGCTTCCGCCGATTCCGACCTCGACACCCCAATCGGCGACGAATCTCCTCCTCCTTCCGCCTCCTCTCCTCCCTTGAAGCCTTCTCAATCTGCTCCTCCTTCTCGCCCGATGCCTGTTCGAGAAGACTGCTGGTCGGAGGAGGCCACGGCCACTCTGATCGAAGCCTGGGGCGACCGCTATGTCGAGCTTAACAAGGGCAATCTAAGGCAGAAGCACTGGCAAGAGGTTGCAGACGCTGTCAACGCCTCCCATGGACATACAAAGAAGACCAGGAGGTCCGATATTCAGTGCAAAAACCGGATCGACACCATTAAGAAGAAGTACAAGATCGAGAAGGCCAAAACCGTCCAATCCCGTACCTCTTACGTCAGCCCTTGGCCCTTTTTCTCCCGTCTCGATTCCCTAATCGGCGACTCCACCGTCAAGAAATTCTCCCCTTCACCGGCGGCAACATCCTCCGATCTACTCCGCAGGAAGTCGGCCGCGCCTAATCCGGCTCCGTGCCGCGCTCTTGCTCTCACATCTCACGTACCCGTTGGACCTAGGTCTTTGAAGCCCAAAAGGCCTGCGGCAATGGACGATTCGTTTTTCCGGCGGACTTTTGCTGCCGCGGCGGCTGCTGCGTCGGATTCGGACGATGAGGACGGCGTGAATGAGAGAGACGAACCGGAGACGTCTAGGTCAAGCGGTGCTGGAAGCAGGAGACGGGGTTGGAAAAAGGAGTGTGGGAATTCTGGCGATGGATGTAGGCAATTGGCAGAGGCGATTACGAAGTTTGGAGAGATTTATGAGAGAGTGGAAGGGATGAAACAGGAGCAGATGATTGAATTGGAGAAGCACAGGATGCAATTTGCTAAAGAGCTGGAGTTTCAGAGGATGAAGCTTTTGATGGATACTCAACTCCAGCTTGCTAAGATTAAGAGGATGAAGCCTTCTAATGATGCTGATGCTGGTCAGTTTGCTTTCTCTATTCTCTTATTTATTGCTACTTAGCTCTTTTGGAGTTTGTTGATCACTCCACTTTATTTATCTCGGCTACCCTTTATTGCTTTTGGGTAATTACTAGCTCTGTTGAAATGTTGCAGTCCTTCTTCCAAAGGTGCTAAATTTCTATAAACATGTAGGATTTATGTGGTTTATTATGCTGTAATTAGCATCTTTTACAAATGTCATATTCACCATTCAGCTCTTGTTTTGTGCTTGTCTATGGAATTTTTGTGTGAACGTTTAGTAGAGAAGTTGCACAAAAGGTCTTTGTCTGGGCTGCAGTTATGGATAGACCTTCATTTTTTTTTTTTTTGCTTAAGCTGTTATTCCTGTTTGAATTTGATTTCCTGGTTTAATTTTTCACTAAATTGCAGTAGTTTTTGTCCTCTGATCGACTGTACTTTTGCTGTGAAATTTGCTGATGCCCTCTTCCCTTATGATCTTGTGGAGGATAATGATTCAACCCTTTTAGTATATTTCCTCATCGGGCTCGGCAACGATCCTTTTATATACATTTATAGCCATTTTGTTTATCTGATTTGTAAAATGCTTATCAAGTAGATGTCTAAGATGTTTCACCTCAGATCTGCTGGAATTTTTCAAAGTATCTGTCTTTTGTTTTGTTTTGTTTTAAAAACTCCTTATATAGTACTTCATCCAATTTAAGAGGGCCTTGTTTTCTGGTGTTACCCTACATGTTAAACTGAAGGATTTTCCATATGTATTAGTTTAGTCAATTCTAATTAGGTTCTCTTTGGTTGTAACAGACAGTTATTAGTCGTGAAGGCTGGACAGACAGACGGAACACAGAAGAATATTGAATGGATCTGTCTTTCTGTTTGTAAGTTCATTTTGAGAGCATGTGTAGAAGTGTAGATGATGAGAAGCAGGTACTTGCCCTTTTCCTACACTGAAATCATAGGCGATCTTCTGTCAATACCCTTAGTAGCCAGCCAGCCCCATTACTTGTGCAGTTGCGAGTTGGGGAGTAAAGTAACGCGTTGTAAACCGTCCTTTTGTTTCGTGCTTCAAACAAGGTTTTTTTTGTTTTGTTATTCTGGACATCTTCTTTAGGTGTGAAGATGTTGGACGTTTTAGTAGTGATTGTCACTTGATTACGTGAACTTGCTGCTGAGTTCTTCATCTTATGTTATTTCTCTGCTATAGCCTATATGTCAAATGTCAGAAATTGCTTACGTTAGTTGATGCCAAGCGATATATGGTATCTGCCACTGACTTCACCTTGGTTTGGTGGAATCCTATTTTCTTTTCCTGCTGTGTTTGGAGATTAAACTGTAAATATCTACCAGATTTTCTTAATCATGTTTCAGCAGATGATAAAATCTAAAACGAGATTGAAAATAAGGTTAGACACTATGTATTCTGCAACTTTTATTAGGTGAAATTTTTCTTTCCTACAAATTGTGTCAAGTGAATATATGTTGCTACATTAATAATTTTTTTGCAAATATTATATGGAAAAAAGAAAACCCTTTTTCAGTAAGTATGAGAAAGATATATATTAGAGGCAAATAACATTGGATCTATGGACCAACAACCACTTCCCACTCGTTTAAATGTTGAACGGGTGTATATCTGGCCCAATTCAACTCTTTCCTGGGCATAGTTCTAGGAGTAAGGTAAGCCTAGTTGCAACTTTGGAAGTAAGAGTTAACTTCACCTACTGCTAATTCTATGCCTCGAGCTAAAATTCAAAATATTTGCAAACTTTTGTCACTTCTCGTGTTTTACCATAATTATACTGTAATTGTTTTTCAACAACTGACATTTATGTTTCCTTATTGTGACGTACTGTTTATTTTTAGTCCAAATTTGTGTGACGTATTATAAACTTGGATAAAAATCATGTACCGACAAACCTTGGTAAAGTTTAGGAACCATCTACACTGATAAATCATAATTTCATTTGATTCGCAAGTGACCCATCCATTATCATTGAGGCCGCAATCGTTCATTTTGCAACTAGTCTTCAATCATTCAACCGAGTACTCGTACTAGTTTAGTTGGACTAAGTTACTACCGTATAAGCTAAAGTTGAAGTTCGCTGAAACTGAGCTGAAGTTTAGAGTTTGTTTAGGAGCTAGAATTCAATACAAGAAAATATAAATTCAACACATTCTTACGCATATATATATATAGCTCTAAGAACATTAAACTAGATATTATTTTAAACAAACTTATATGCATTATATGTTTATGTTCATGAATGTAAATAAGTTAACAGTCATTTACCAATACAAAAATCCATATGAACAACTTTACTACTTCATTAACATTTTAAACAAATATATATATGACTCATAGAAGCTAGTAAGCCAATAACCATTTTCATTCACATTTGTTTTTACATTGTCTACCTAGTTCTTCTAATAAGCATTTAAAAAAAGAAAGACACGTATTGAACACCATTTCTTCTCTATTCTTCTCAGTCTTTTAGTCTGTAGATGATATTTTGATTTGTTGCAAATCAACTTATTTGACAGAGTAAAGATAAGAGTAGCTTGATTCTCCAATCATCGACAACAGTTTTGTTGTTCATGCCACCCGAACAATTTAGCAATACAAACCTTTAACAAGGCCTTTTGAAGACTTTGTTTGATCAAGAGAAAGGGAATTTAAAAGAAAATCTTCCTTTCATTTTAAAGAAGAAGAGGCACGAAACAAAAACCTGAGGTATAATGGATATGAAGATCTATTAAACAGTTTACCTCGGCCCATTTTTCCACTGTATACTGGAAGTCTATTGGTTTATCAGATGAACCAATCCCCATAAGATCAATTATGTTAGAAATGATTCTCACATAGGGTTTGAGTTATAAAGATTGCCCACTATATAAGCTAATGAATTACTCCCCCTATAGCTAAAGGATTCTCACATAAGGATTCTCACATAGGGTTTGAGGATTTTCGGCAGGTCCTTCGTGTGGTTCCTCAGAAGGGTCAAAGCCAAGTAGTTACTGTCAGTCTTGTTAGTTCTTATCTTTGGCCACTCATGCGAAGGTTCGTATTGATTCAGAATATGAGAGCGCGAGAAGACGCTGGATTCTACGACTTATTATAAAAGTTTCAAAATAAAGTAATAGAGATATGAATTTACTATCAAGAGCACATATATATACGAATGCACTTATGCAATGTTGGACGCATATATTCAATGAATAGAAGAACATATCACAAGATATATAGTAGTCTAATACTATAATATATCGACAGACCCACCTGCCACAATAGTGCATAATTTGATACAGATACAATGTTTAATCCTTAAAAGGATTGATGACTTCTTAGCAAACAGATTTAAGTAACAAATTGTCCAGCTTCAGTTCAAGATGTTCTTTGGCCTTCATTTCTTCCATTTATATCAACCCTGTGTTCTGAATATCATATTCTTAACACCTTTTGATTGCGAGCAGCATATAATCCTGTTACAAAAGTTCATGCCCAATAATTAGCCCTAGACAAGCTTTAATGAACGAGTATAATTATTCAGATTAAAGCAACAAATATTGCAAAGCTTTACAATCAAGTTAATTCAATAACTCTGACAGACTGACAGGAAAGAATGTAGTAACGTACGATTCAACTTGTACAAAGAACAATTTGTAGGGGACAATTCAGGCAAGAATTTTGTCAAAAGTCACATAATATACTTCATCTTATAATTTTAAGTTCTGGTATTGGGAGATCAATCTAATACCTAGAGATTTATAGATTCTGCTTTTATTTCCAAAATATATATGGATGACCCTTTCATTGAAAAGAGCTTCATCTTAGATTTGTCGGCGGAATGAACTTTCTGTAAAACACTATCATAAATGATTAAATATGGATACTCAAGTAGCAGCAGATCAGATGTAATTTTCACACAAACTAGGAGAATAAGACATAGGTACAAGAATATATATGGAAAGATTTATGTGAGAATGATTAGTATAAATATATGAATAAAAGAATTCTCATGTACATATTTTCACATTGACATGCACGTACATGCGTAAATACATGTATATTTGTAAGATGTACATGTCTTTAACAATGATTGAAAAAACTACATGCATATGCCTACGTGCACGGGTGGATCTGCATATAGTCCAGTGGTGGCATGACACCAAAAAAGAAAAGAAATTGTAGATATTTTCAAGACGAGTCCATGCATATAAATTCATCAAAATCAGACCTCGTTTGACCCATGAAAACCCCAAATCACGAAACCATTGCATGTTGCAAATCACGCCTCCACAATACAAGACTAGGCGATCAAGAGGGCGTGTTCCGAATTATTCGAGGTCGGAGACGCAAAAAGATGTTTTTTTTTTGGTTCCTTACACGTTTTTTCTTGTGTTATTTCATTTTGAAGAGACACAAACTGCTTTTTTAATGTGTTGTTTAATTTTGAAGAGTCACAAGATAGAAGCATAATTTTATTGAACTGTGTTTTAATGTTTTTGTATGACTAGAAAAAAAGTGTTGAACTGTGTTGTGAACAGTGTTGAACTCATGTAAATATTTTGTTTGTGTGTATGCTTGATCGATGCGAATAATATTGAGTTTATTATAAGTTTTGATTGTATATACGTTTGATCAAAAGTATGTTAAAAGCCCACATTGACATAAATTCATGGGTATGGTATATAAAAGAACATATATAATTCAGGATTGCTTCTCCTATTACAAGTTGTTCTTAAAATAAAATTTCACTAAGTTCATGTACTAGACCCATCTATGTGTTTGATTATGGACATGTTCGGCGCACATATTTTGCCTTCAAAACCAAAAAAAAAAAGCTAGCTCATTGAACCAATAAGCTACCAATTCAACTGTTTTGTAATATTAAACTAGTTTATTTTTAGACATTGCCAAACAGACACTATATCTATCGGCAAATCAAACTTTATCTTGGTATCAAAAATGGTATCGATTCGAATTTAAGCTCGTTTTATAGTTTAGTCTTTCGTGATTGTTTGTTATTGTTATCCTTTGGCTTTCGCCCTAAGACATTGTTTGGATTTAGGCTGTGATAATGTCACGATGTGGGCTAGTCCTTCTGGCTTCACAACATAAAGATCGACATGTTTATAGACATAAATCCTTAATAGTATTATTCGATTGATAATAAAACCCTGCACTCTTCAGTGCCCATATTTGTGGGACTGAGAATCTGCAAAGAAATCTTAGAATATTAAGCCCAGAATAATATGGTGAATCAATCACTCTAAAAGTGAATGAAATGGAGTACTAAATTTATTAATTACTAGTATTTTGGGGCTCGCGCTACGCGCATGTCTATATTATTTTATATAAGCGTTTCTGATTTGTAAGAAAAATCCATAAACATTACGCATATTTTATTTATTTATTGGGTAAAATTTATTTTTTATGCAAATATTCTATAAAACATTGAAAACACTTCAACATTGAGTTTTTTTTAAGAAGTTATAATTGTATAAATCTTCACACATAATACATTTTGATTATAAAAATCTAAGTTTTATTTCACATTCAAATTTTTTTATGGAATTTGACCCATTTATGATGTATAAAAACCACCAATTAGGAAATAATAATACTAAATTAAGAAGTGTCATTAACCAATAAGAATGCAAAGGTATTTAATGTGACCTTTAATTTTCTCTCTCAGCGATTTTTATATTATACTAGAGATAGACAAATCAAAAAATAAGAAAATTTAACGCGGTGTCTTTACTTTGAGCAATCCACAATTTTTATAGTATATATATTAGAAGATTTATATAAGCGTTTCTGATTTGTAAGAAAAATCCATAAACATTACGCATATTTTTTTTATTTATTATGTAAAATTTATTTTTTATGCAAATATTCTATAAAACATTGAAAACACTTCAACATTGAGTTTTTTTAAGAAGTTATAATTGTATAAATCTTCACACATAATACATTTTGATTATAAAAATCTAAGTTTTATTTCACATTCAATTTTTTTTATGGAATTTGACTCATTTATGATGTATAAAAACCACCAATTAGGAAATAATAGTACTAAATTAAGAAGTGTCATTAACCAATAAGAATGCAAAGGTATTTAATGTGGCCTTTAATTTTCTCTCTCGGCGATTTTTATATTATATTAGATTAACCTAACTTTTGCTAGACTGCTACATGAAAAGACTTAATTGACGGAATGCAATCGATATCTAAAATTTGTATTTTTCTCCTTCTAGAGAAGTGTAGTTCAAAAATGTCTTTTTGATCGATCCATATGGATCCATAAGTTTAAATAGCATAACATGCTTTAATCGTTTCAAATTGTCCCAGTTTACATCTATGTAAACCAAAATGCATGATCTTAAACAAGATACCATCTTTTGAAACAAAGAGACTAATATCCTAAACAAGTTTGGTTCGGTTTCGGTCACCACCACAGCTCAAAACACGTTTGGTCAACAAAGCTTTCACATCATCTACTGAAATCAAACTCAGAAACCGTGTGTTCTTATCAACTAAACCAACATGTTTTTTTAAGACTAATATCCTACTTTAGAGACAAGAGGATCTTGTGGAATTAGCAACATAGTACAAGACATTACTAATTAAGCCCCACTATTAAAATAACTTTTCATTGATTTAATAAATAGCGTATGATACATTTCTAGGGTTCCTTATATAATTAGACAACCAAGCAATCACAACCAGATCTAGAGCTTCTCATGTATGAGATCTAATTCTCCATACCCATTAACCCTAATTCATTAATTCAAATAAAATCTCACCCTATGGCCATGAAACCCTATATAACATAACATAAACCCAGATCAATATAAACTGAAATAATATCTATTACCTCAGAGTCGAATCAAGAAAAACGCATGGAGCTGGACGAAGAAGACGATGAGGAAGAAGAAGGTGCAGCAGCAGAAGAAGAAGCAGTATTCTTCTTCTTCTTCTTGTAGGGAATTCCTCTAGCCTTAGCTTGACACTCCCTCACCTCCCTAAGGAAAACCCTAATTCCACTGCTAGCGAACGGGTTGGTCTCAGGCGAGCCTCCATTCTCCTCATAAGCTGCCCTGAGCCGCCCGATGAGCGCATCAAGGCTGCCCCACGCCTGTCTTAGAGGGCAGGCGCACGGGGCAGGCGGCTCGGGCTGCCCGTAGAACATGCAACCTTGGAGGTGAACCTTAGTCTTTCCGAACTGGTCTAAGTAGCGGAGGAAATCGAGCACGTGATTGCACGTGCAGTGTGAGAGCGGCACGGGTGGGCGTTGGTTCTTTAGGTATTGACCGAATGTGTTCCAGTCGCGTCGTTTTTGGGACTCGTATCGGCTCGGAGGAGGAGTCGGTTGGAGGAAGGTGGCGGTTGTGTTGGTGGTTGGAGATGAGCCCTCTGACGAGGCGTGGTGGTGGTTGTGGTGGTGGTAGTAGTAGTCTCCGCTACCGCCGCCTCGGTCCATGGTGGCTGGATTGGTGTTGTGGAAAGGAAGGAAGTTTGTGTTGTTTTTGAGTGAGTGAGAGTGGAGTTTGAACTTTGAAGGAAAGGTGGTGTGGTTAATGGAGTTCATATCAAACATAATGTAGAATGATAGATGTACTTTTTATTATATTTTATTTGTTTATTATTGTGAGGGGGAAATTATAAGATTCCAAATGGTGGAAGAATAGTGTAACATTGAATTTGACATGTTTAGCTTTATGTGATGTATTATTGTTGGCTGTTTGTTGAATTATTTGATCAATATAGTGAAGACGTACGTAGTAGATTTTTTGGGGGTTTGAGATGATAGTTCCATTAATATATATTTATGTTGAATGTTATTATTAGTAATCAAGAAGGCCTTGTTGTTTGTTGAAACACCTCTGCCTTTTTTTGTAAACTAGATACGGGAGCGCGAGAAGCCTTCTTGTTTGTTAATATGTTGTTGTTGTTATCAAATTTATTAATATTTGTAAATATAAATATTTTTTATTTCCTTATATTTATGTTTGAAGTAGTTTTAAAACATAATATTAGAATAGGTTTGCATTGTCATAAGAGAAGTTCACACATTAATTTAATTTGTGACTTAATCAAGTAGACTATAAATAAATATAACATAGGGATATAAGAAAAATATTTAAATACATGCCCAAAAGTCCAATAGGAGGTGATTAAGAAATGAGTAATGCATTAAATTGATATCAATTTCATTCAATTTTGACAATGAACAACCAACTTTTATATAGATTGACAATGAACAACCAACTTTTATATAGATAAGATATTAGCTCAAATGGTCTCAATCAGTAACGTTAATTATTCAATGATCTTTACTATAGTGTAACAAATTGTTTCATAAAGTATAAATGATGAATTTGCTTTTATTCTTTTCCCAAATAATGTTTATTTCTGCTCGACTGAATCAAAAAAAAGAGGAAGAAGTAACAAGCAAATTATAAAAGTAAATAAACGTACTCTTATAAATATTTTTGAAGGATTCCTATTTCCTATCCGTTAATTACAACAACAAAATCTAGGTCTTTGCTATTCATCTGTTACACTTGACTACTTGAGCATAATTGTACGTGCAAATATTTTTTGATTTTTGGCCTTTTGAAACGATGTCCGTTTCGACGAATTTTATATGCACACTAGGCCCGGGATCGGGGCAATTACGGATTTCATATACAACTTAATGTTTTTAAATATATATCCTAAAATAAGATTGAGGATAATCATATAAGCAATCTTTTAATATTGCATGTAATATCAACAAAGTTAATTAATGATTTCTTATACGGTTCAACGTTGTTAAATATATGTCCCAAAATTTTATTGAGACTAATCATATATGCAATATTCTAATATTGCATGTAATATCAACAAAGTTAGATTTGTAAACGTAATCAATCAGGAAAATGACAAAACACATAATGATTTTAGGGGTAAGAAATAAAAAAAATGGGACCTACATCATTAATTAGTACTAATTACCATTATTTTCTGCTAAAGCCAACCAACTTTTATATATATATATGATCGTATTGAAATTTTCAAAAAGATTATGGAAAAAATAACAAAATAAATAAAATAAAATCATGCTTCACACATGGATGAGTTCCATATGTGACGCATGGAGTCATTTTCGACTACGATTTCAGTGTGTTGCGTATGGAGAGAATTCAAACGCGACACATCGGGTGGACGATGAATATAAATTAGGATGGACAATGAATAGGAACTATGTATAAATACCATGAAGGGAGGGAGAGTTCACACTATATATTGTGTCTCTTAATTGTATGAGCTATTCTATTACTCTCCCGTTTCAAAATAATTGTCATTCTAGCATTATTCACGCATATTAAGAAAATGATTGGTTGTACCTTAAAAATCTAACTTTTTCTCAAATTAATCACCCACCTCCATTTACAACCAATAGGAGTGGAGAAAAAATCAACAATTTCAAATTCCAATACAAAAATGTATGATATACATGTGATTAATTGCCTTGAAATCCTATAATGACAAATATATTAAAACAAAATTTAGAAGCTAAAACGACAATTATTGTGAAACGGAGGGAGTATTAATTTAGCAAAGAGCTCACACTATTGTGTTTCTTAATGAAGCTCTAATTAATTAGGTAGGAGTTCTTTTTTTATAAACCTAGCATTCATCCTCTGACTAGACAATCTGATTTACATTGAATTCAAGCATATTATATTCTATCTTCATTAAAGAAAAGAAAGTGAAGTTTTAAGCTTGACTGTATATACACAACTAATTAAGTAGACCTTTCAAATCTTTCTATATAGCAGCTAGAAGGTACTAGTTTTACCCTATATATTGCTGCATTCATTAGGTTGATCCAATTTTTTCTTTTCGCCTTGTATTAAAGGGCAAATTAAGGATTTAGAGTCATATATATCACATCATGGCTAGCTCATGGATGAAAGATGGGGCACCACTTGTGTCGCCCTATAATTGGGATCGAGATAGCTGGCTAAAACTCAAGCCACATATATGAGATGGGAACCTTGAGGATATATAACTGAATTATAAGTTGCTTTTTCATTCTCTATCATATCCAAGTTACAAATTATTTATGTATATAGGTTTCGTTCTCTATATATATCCAATGTGATCACAGGGTTTTAAAGATTTATAATGGTTGTCATTGCCAATAGTCAGTATGTAATATAGTGATTTCCGGGCCAGTGTGGGCAGCGTCGGCTAATCTCCAATTATTTGTGTGATATTTTCATGGAGGTAAATCTTCTTGAGTTCGAGTAGAGGGAAGTATGCATCGTATATATTTGTGTGATATTTTCCATGTCAGAAATAATGAGGGAAGTATGCATCGTATATATTTGTGTGATATTTTATATGAGGTTTTCCTTAGGTATTGTTTTAGATATCGAGGATGATCATTATGAATTGAGAAATATTGTTTTTTTGTCATCCAAAAAAGAGTTATCGTGAGAATAGTGCTTGAAAACATTGTTGTTGAACTCGTCTAGTTGTTCTTGGGTGTGTCAATCTCCATCATGAGTTGGTGCTAAAGAGTCTTCATAGAGCATCCTCCAAGTGTCTTGGTCTTCCATAGCCATTGTGTTTGGTTGTAATCTTTTGAGGTTTTTTCATCATTCGGTAAGGTTTTTGTTCTAAGTTCAAGAGTTTTAGCGTTGTTTGATTTGGTTTCAGTTGGCCTATCATTCGACTTATCTTTCTATCATCTTCATATCTAATTCCGATTTTTTCTCTTTGTTCAAATTTCTGTTCAAATTTTGATGTCTAGATCGTCATCAACGACTTATTCCCGCATCACTATGCACTTCATATGAACTAATTTTGGTATTAAAGCACATGACGTTGATCTAAATGCCAAGAGCATCGCACGGTTCGTGTACTGAAACGCATGAAGCATGTGCACGTTTCGTTTTTGTAAGAACCTATATTTCTACAACATATAATTTGTATTTTATACTGAAGGCGATTGAAAAACTAACCCTCGAAGATTTGACTCAGACGATGTCGCTCGCTGCCTTGTCCACCAATCCTTCCAACTTTTCCACCTAATGAGTCCGAGTACAGATTGCTTAGTCCCAATTTTCTCCTTTCCTGCACACAAGACAAGTCCCGAGGGTGGCCCCGGGATCGTCACTCCGACGCTCAAGTCAGTATTCGGTTTGAGGAGAGGATCAAGATTCACAAGATAAAAATAATTCTTCTCTTATTATCTTAATGTGTGTTTGATTTAGTGTTATCCTTCGTTATATCTGAGATCTTTTGTTTTCTGTCAGGTCATGCAGTGTTCAGTATGATACTTGTCTTTTTCTCCCCCAAAACTTATGTCCCTTCTTCATTAGTTTACTCTTCCTTTTATAGTAGTTCCATTACTTGGGGCTTAATCTTCATTACTTAGTCGACTATACTTACCTTTGAGTAAATCTCCTATTTACCCTTCTCCTTGGGCCGCAAGTTTTTATTTACTTGAGTATGATTTTTACTTAAGGAGCTTACTTAACGGTGTTGTTCTCTTTACACTTGTCAACTATATCGTTTCCTATCCGTTCTACATAGAGGCCTCCTTCCTTTCTCTTAATAGAATTTTGCGATGTAGATGGGTGAAAAAGTAGAGCATGTCCTAACGGGTAGGAAGGATTTCCAACAGAAAGGTAGAATGATAGCCATCTAGATAGATTGGAGTTAATCACTTAGTGTGTGTAGGGTTGTGCCATTCTAGAGTTGGGTCGGCTAGAAGGGATGATTTTATACGAAGTAATCCTTTCTGGCTTGAGCTCTCCAGAATGGATGATATTCCATAATAGCACTTCTGGGCCGTGTTTGCCAATATGGATGACCATCAGACGAGTATGTCCTTAAGTGTTTCAAATAGTAAATGGGCCTCGGGCCGTCATGCATAGTTTGTGAATATGGGTTGTTCATCGTCTCTTTGGGCCTTTAAAATAACAGTCCAGTACTATAATAACTCAAACATTCATGGGGTTATTTTGGGCTCCCACATACCCCCTCAAGCACTCAACTTCAGCTTGTACTCCTTCTAGTTAGACATTCTTTCTAGTAAGGCATTTCTTTTAGGCTGAAATTTAAACGGGACCTTTAGTGTTTTCTAATTTCGAGGGTGAAGTTGAGAGCTTGATTGTCCCTGGGAGCCACCATCCTTACTTATAAAGGAGTACATACAAAGTCTTGACTTTTCCTTATAAATTGCTCATGCTTTACTTCATTTTTTGGTATGCCTGGATCACTTGTTCTTCTCTCCCTATTCTTGTTAAACTCTTTTCTTTTACTATGACACTCTTCTCATACAAGCTTTTATTTGGAGTGGTGTTTCCTTTCAACCCTGGAGAGTGTACTACTCCTTTCTATTGTTGCGATTGGCAATGTTAGGTTAATGATCGTTCCAGCTACGGGGTTTGGGAGTGCGGTTTATACTTTCTCTGTTCCAGATTCTGGTTCTTGTTTCATCCGAGTTATCTGGTTAAGCGCTCTTATTGCACTTCTTAACTAGATACTTGTGATGTTAAAGTAAAGAATTCTTGGATGACCTTCCTGAAGACTCTCGTTCTCGTCGACTCTCTCACTTGAGTTGCTTGTTCAGGAGAGTCTTTTTGGTAAAGAGATTGGGGTTAATCCGTACTACCCAATTTTGCCTTCCCTCAGGCTGAACGAGCTGGTAGATTTGATGGGATGGAAGAGGACGGGTTGATCATAATCTTCTCGGGGTTTCGATCTTCTTCTTCGACAGGCGGTTATGGTGGACGTGGGGGTCTTCTTCTCTTGTTGCCTCTTCCACTAGCACTTCTTGTTGATGAGGCTGAGGGGTAACTTCCTTGGTGTATTTCTGGATTACTGGGGAAGATCAGACCAAACTGATATCTCTTCTACCGGTGCCAAATGAGTTGGATGATGATGCTCTCGTCTTCTTGGATACCTATCAATCTTTTAATGTCTTGTATTTTGATACGGGCTGAAGGAGCTCTACTATTAATGACCCCTCGTTTGTAACTTTGATTCTGGTTCTTGTTTCATGTAATTATTTGTAAGGGATAATTCTTCTCGTAATTTTCATTGGTGTATTTTGTATTTGCGAGCTTTGTAAGGCTTTTGTTTGCGATCTTCCTTAACAGAAATCTTGCTAATCGAGAGTATTCTGTTTCATGCTGTATTATACTGTCTGTGTATCGACGTGGGATCTTGACTTGTTATAGCCTTGACAATGGGTATCTTTATGTGTCTCGTAGAAGTAGTTTTAACAAAATACTCGTTCTTGTTCTGGACATCCGCCTTTCTGATTGGTCGTTACTCATAGGGCACACGGTTTTGGACATGAGACTCTATACATCACGGGTGCTATCTAGTTCGACATTATTCCTCCTTTATATTCTTCTGGCGAGTGGTCTTCTTAAATGGTTGTGTCACGCCGATCGGGTGTTTGTTTCGCTTGAACACAATAGCTCTGGACGCCCGTCATTCTAGCTAGGCGTGGCTATCCTGTTTGGATACGTTGGTTCTGAATATCCGCCAATCTAGCTAGGCGTGGCTATCTTGTTTGGATACGTTGGTTTTGGATGTCCGCCATTCTAGCTAGGCGTGTCTATCTCGTTAGATTCATCGGTACTGGATATCCGCCGTTCTATCTAGTCGTTACTTGGTTTGGTTTTGGACGGTCGACCTGATTAGTTGAGTATTGCCTAATCTAGATGTCCATTTTTTATTTAAGCCATCCTGGCGTGGCGCTTTTCTAAACGAATGTCATTCTGGACAAGTACTACCCTACTTTTGTTTGGGTATTTTTCTGGTTGGACGGGATTTTTCCTTGTTTTGTGGAATCTCATACTTTCTAGGGCTTTTAAATATGGGCGAGCTTCTAGTACATTAAGACATTCGTGCGTTTTGCTGGCGGGTCCCAACTCTCCCGCTATAAATGTATACTCTTTCTGTTATGTTATTTCTCGTTCTCAAGTTTTCTGTTGTAATAATCCCTTTGTGCCCTGTAGTCATGCACGTCTGCGAATTCTCCTTTCCGGTTCTCTTCTCGTTCATTTTTTATCCTGGCGATCCCCTCGGCTCAACGGTGTTTATGCGATTGTCGATTGTAGGTTAAGTTCATTCAGATCGTTTGGTGGTGGTCAGGGAAGTTTCTTTTCGAATCTTGCGGACCTCCATCTTTAGAGGATCCCGTCGTTGGTTCGCTCCTCCATTGTCGGAGGAAGCGGTGGGGGTGGTGGAAGAGATTGCTGTGAATGTACATCTTTCCAGGATATGATCCCCTCTTCTTCGGTTTTGGAGTTAATTGGTCAAGCCAATCTTCTTGTATCTTAAAATTTCTTGTCTGCTATGACTAGTTTTAGTTTTATTTTGGTACTTTTATTCTGGTTCTTGTTTCAGCTCTTTGGAGTTCTATGTACCTTGTAATCCCGTATACTTGTTTAAACGAGTAATGAAGAGTATGACATTTATTCTATGGTGTATTGTACATTTACTTATGTATTTCGAATTGTGTATTTTGAACGAGATGTTGTAATTTTCCGGGTAAAAATCTTCCTTTGTTAACTAGTAGGGGTTTCGATTATTTACGGTGGGGTCCATCAATAAAAACCCTCATATCCTTTCCTCCTTCTCCCTTTCCTTCCCCATTTTACCTCTTTTCATCTCTTAGCCGCCGCCACCTTCGTTTCTCTCCTCAACTCGAATTCTTTCGTTCTATCCCGGAGCCGTTCTATCTCGGTGACGATTGAGACCACCGGGACCACCTTGCACTATGGATTTCTTGGGTGAAGAATCTGACTACGACACTCCCTCCCTAGGTCGCGGATTTTTCGACGACATTGGTAACTTTCTCCTCTAATTCTTACTTCGAGTTTGTTGTTCATTTTTCTCGAATCTTGTCTAGGCTTCGTTCTGGTTCTAGATAGGTGAGTTTTGGGGAGAAATTTATTTCTTGCTTTTATTTAGTGATGGAACCGGGTTATGCCGGGGGTAATGAGTTTGCGGTCGTCAAGGGAAAAAAGGTTGTTCGATTGGAGTCGGGAAGTGATGCCTCGGATTCGGGAGGGTTGGTGACGATGATAGGAGTGTGTTGAATGTCCCCCTGACTGAAGGGGGTATATCTAGGAAGGTGGACCTTATTCCAGTTCGTCTTTATTCGGGGCTTGTTGATTTTGACAAAGCTGATCAAAGTCGTGAATTTAGGAACAAGGTGAGGAAATGTACTGAAAATACCACCTTATCTCTTGAGAAATTGGAAAAAATCTCGAAAGAGTATAATTTCCCTCCTGGGGTTTCTCTTGCATTACCGTCGTCTTCGGGGCGTTCTTTGTATTCCTACCCAAGAGTTATGGCCATTAGTGTTGATTGTCTTACATCAGGGGTTAAATTGCCTTTTCATCCTTTCTTTCAGACTTTCTTTCGTTGTATGGGTATGGCTCCTATTCAGCTTCATCCTAATGGGTGGAAATGGTTATCTAGCTTCTTGGATAGGTGTAATGAGATCGGGGTTAATCCCGACATGAGGCATCTTGTCTCTCTCTTTTCAGTAAGGAGTATTGGTTTTGGTTTTTATACTTTAAGACTAGAGTCTTCGAAGTGGTTTAAGAATCTTCCTAAACAGAAGGGATGGGCTTCTAAGTGGTTCTTGATAGTGGGTTCGAGTGACTTTCACTTTGGGGTTCCTACCATTCCTTTTGTCAAGGAGGGATCTCCTATTCTGGAGAGATTGTCAGTGGGTGAAGCCGAGTCCTTCCTAGAGAGATTTAAGGATGGTTTAATGATGGAAACCAAATCAACTCGTGCGGGGAAGTCGAGGCCCTCTGGATCGGTGGTAGCTGGATTGAGAAAAGGTGGTTTTTAATGTGATTTTTTTGCCATATATATGTATTTTACTTTTGCATCTAAAAGAGTCGTTTCTGTATGTTTCTCGCTAGTATGGTCCTAATTTTGACATATTTTTATGATAGTGGCGGCTTTCCCAATTATTGGTCACGAGGTGACACCTCAATTTGCTTCGTCTGAAGACTTCCATGATGTCGTAACCGGGAGTCCTTGAAGCCTTAGAAGCAAACTTCCTATCAAGGTTCGATCAGGTGGGGTTAGTGGATCCGCTCAGAACGAGACTGGGGACGATGCTAATGAGAGATGTAATGCTAGCTTGGGCGATTCTAGGCAGTCTTATGATGGTGAGGGGAGGAGGCCGAGCAAGATTGTTTCGGATGAGGGTCACTTTGGCTCGTCCCAACAGCTAGGGGGATATGGCACGAATCAAAGTGCTAACTTGTTTCTTCCCAGGTCTTCTAATGTGGCTATGGTTCAGATGGGAGAAGGTGTTCCTCCATCTCAAGATTGTGGCTTTACTACAGGGGGTGTCGGTCTGGAGTGGAATCCTCTAGGAGTCTCCCTAGATCCACCGGTAACTCTTAATGGCTCAGTTCCTGATTCCACTGCTTCGATTGCATCTTTTTTGGACATGGTGAGGGATTTTCCGCGGAGAAATAGTTTCGTCGGGACCTTACCACCACTCGATTCTCCATTGAGCATGAATGAGTTTATGTCGGATGTTATCTTTTCCATGGCGTCGGTGAGTAATCGAATTCTTTATTTATCAGATTATTGTTTTTATATCGTAGTATCTAACTTGGTATTTTATTGGCGCTTTGTTTGTTGTGCAGCACGTTCTTCGGTTGGAACATTTTCTTCGTTAATGTGCTCGAGCTTACATAACTTATCAGAGTGAGATTAACAGGATGCGAAGTATGGAGGTTTCTGTTGAGGAGATATCTGATCTTAAGGCTCAGCTTTTATCTGAGAAAGCTCGTTCCCAAGCTCTTCAAGCTGATTTGGAAACTGAGAGATCCAAAAGTTCAAGCCTAAACTCTCAATTGGCGGCGGCTCAGGAGGAGATCGTGCTCTCAAGCCGGGGTAAGGAGAGAGTTGCTAAGCTGGAGTCCGAATTGGAAGGTGCCCGCAAGATGCTTTCGGCTAAGGATGAAGTCTTAGTGGCCGTGAAGATTACATCTGCGGCGTTGGAAGTGGAATCCCCTGCCTTGGTTGGTGAAGTTAATTCTCTTCGGGTCCAATCTTCAAAGTACGAAGAACTAGTTCTTGGCCTTGAGAAAGATCTAAGCAAGGCTCGGTGTGAGGTGAAATCTCTGGAGGATCAGGTGTCTAATTTTGCTAATGAAAAAGAGGCAACTCGTAGGGAGGCAATTAATGAGTATTGTGCAGGTCCTTGCTTTCTTCATCGGAGCAAGCTTTTTTTCCGGAAGTCCTACTTTTATGCCGGTCAGAATGGTATTTTTCAGCTTGCTGAGGAGGTTTATGCTCACCTGTCTTCTGATGAAAGGAAAAAGGTTATTCTGCCCGCTTTGGACCCTTCTAAGGTTTATTTTCGTGGTCCTGGCAAGGCACCAGCCTACGTTCCTCCTAAGCCCGGGTCTTTCAAGGATGAAGGTGAGTGTCCTCTTGAGGCTTGGGACGTTGCATCAATATGGGAGGACGTTCCCCTACCATCTTTGGAGGATGAGAGTCAGAGGGGTCAGAAAAGAAGACGCGAGGAAGATGCGAAGTCACTGTGTCCTGTGATCGAGTCGGCTGAAGATGTTGTTGTTGCACACGAGGATTCCAGCCTCCCTCAGGTTGGCGGGGATAGTGTTTCTGCCATTTAGTTCGTCGTTTGGTTGGATCATGGTTCTTTTCTTTTGGATGTTTGTTCTAAGTGTGTTTGTTCTGACAATCTTCATGGGATTTGACCGTACTCTTGTGTTTGGACAATTGTTTTTCTCGTTGTATTTCAATTGTTATTTTCATGCCCCGGGTTTGTTATCTCTTGTGTAACTTATTCTTGTTTTTCTCTGATATTATTGTTGATCCTATCTCGTCATGAATGGAGTTCGTTCTGAGTGTAATGTTTAGGTAGGATTTTTAGAATAGAGCTCTCCTGAGTAGAGTATTTAGATAATACCTTTCTAGAGGGAGTTTCCCTGAATGGAGTACTAGATAGGAAATGTCTAAAAAAGGAGCTTTTCTGGGTGGGACTCTTGAATAGAGTCTTTTATAAAGAGAGCTATCCTGAGTGGAGTATTTAGATAACGCCTTCCTAAGGGGAGTCCTCCTGAATGGAGTATTTTCTAAAAATGAGCTTTTTTGGGTAGGACTCTTGAATAGAGTCTTTCTTAAAAAGAGTTATTCTGAGTGGAGTAGTTAGATAGTGTCTTCCTAAGGGAAGTCCTCTAGAATGGAGTATTTTCTAAAATGGAGTATTTAGATAGCGCCTTCCTAAAGGAAGTCCTCTAGAATGGAGTATTTTCTAAAAATGAGCTTTTTGGGTAGTACTCTAAATAAAGTCTTTCTAAAGGGAGTCCTTCTGAGTGGGATATTTAGACAATGCCTTTCTAAAGGGAACTTGTGTAGGGTTTTCTTCGTTTTTTAGTAAGGCTGGTTCGTTGTTTTCCTATTGCATAGCCTTCTTTTCTGGTCTTCTCTATATAATATGATGTCGTGTTGTTTCGTTCTATCATATTCTCAATTTTTCTTCTCTTTGGTTTTTGCACAAGCGTTTTCTGTCTTCTCATAATTCTTCGAGGTGTGAGGATGTCGTTGAGAAAAAGGGGTCTTTCTTCCATGGTCTTCGAGATCTCTTGCCTTCAAGTTGGTATTAGAGATAAGTATGACAAGAATCGTCTTTCTTTTAACGAGTTGATAAGATCTCGTGCCTATATTGACGCTTTCTTTGTTCCGGGCGAAATTCATCTCTTGGCTGTCGTGGAGTTGCTACAGCTGGTTGATCTTGCGTTCTAGTGAGAATGACGATGGTAGGTTATGCTATTAGTACGATTGACGATGGTAGGTTAGCTGTACGTGATTTTCCATCAGGATAATCATGAGCGGGTTTGCTACTTCGGCTTTCTTACTATGGGTTTTTCGTTTGTGAGCCCGTTAGCCGCAATTGATTTTCAATTCTCTTCGGGCTCTTTGTTCATCAGTTCTGCACGGCGATTGTCGTTGCACATGCATTTTCAGTTTTGTTTGCTATTTCAATTTTTTAGTTTTCGTACGCAAGTTCATTTCTAGCTTTCATATGTCGTAGTCGGGATATGGTTTCTCATGTTTGCTTATAGTAGCATAGGCGTTTCCGAATTTTTGTATACCTTGTAATGGATATGTAACGATTACTGTTGTAATGGTGAACTCTAATATAAGTGATGAGGTTTAATTTGTCGTGTGGCTTATCTTTTCTGATTCAATTTATCTTGCTAAGCCCCCAAGTGTTTTTGTAAAAGCGATAATATTTTGAGAACACACTTGTATTTGATTAATTGGCGAGTGGGGTATTCGAATATTGAAATCCTTTTATGGCATGATCCTATGGAGTATTAGGCGTTGGTTTTTAAGAATAATGTTCTTATGTCGAGGTCCAACCCAGAATGGTAGCACTCTAGAAGGATCCTATTTTACTCTTACCCCTACTCAACGGAGCATCCTACGTTTGCTCCGGATTGGTGTTATTTCGGCCTTGTTTTTGATTTAGATAGGAAATTTTTGTTCTTGCTAGATCTAACTGTGTCATGGTGTGTGAGTTTTTTGTGAGAGGGTATAATATTACGAGGTAAGCGTGGTCAATGGGTACTCAAAGATGTGCTTAACTAGGTACTCTAGAAAGGCGTTTGGTAGGTGAATCTAAACAAGTATCCGCTAAAAAGGTACTCTTATTAAGTATATCTAGAAAGGCATTTATTAGGTCCGTCTAAGAAGGTAGTTTTTCTTAGGTTCCTCTAGAAAAGTGGTTTTTCTTAGGTTCCACTAGAAAGGGCGTTTTTCTTAGGTTCCTCTAGAAAGGTAGTGTTTCTTAGGTTCCTCTAGAAAGGTGGTTTTTCTTAGATTCCTCTAGAAAGGTAGTGCATTTAGAAAAATTATTTGTTTCAGGTGTATCGTGTGTTTTCATGTTTTGTTTCATGCGTTGTTAACATTTTTATAATTTTTTTTTTTAAAAAAAAAAATTGATGTCGAGAGGTCAAACAGCGGTGACTCTACTGTTTGGAACCTCTCGCAGAGTACAGTAGGCCAAGCAAGACTTTCTAGTTCTTGGTCCTTGCTTTTGAAGCCTAAAAATGGTAGGAGACCAAGCGGTGCAGTGTTAGCTCTACCGACCGCTTTTGAAGTCCCTCGTTTGTTGTAAGGAGCCAAGTAAGACGAACTAGCTGTACTTACTTTTGAAGCCCCTGGTATGGTAGGAGACCAGGCATTTCATTCGTGCACAACTAAATGCTACCTTTGAAGTCCCTCTATTAGAGTAAGGAGCCAAGCCATGCGATTCGTCTAATCCATGCTTTTGAAGCCCCTAGTATTGTAGGAGACCAGACAGTTTGGTTAGAGCACAACCGAAAACTGTCTCTGAAGTCCCGCGTTTATGGTAAGGAGCCAAGTAAGGCTAAAGAACTCAACCCTTACTTTTGAAGCCCCCAATGTTGTAGGAGACCAAGTAGTATGGTTAGAGCCAACCGATTACTACTTTTGAAGTCCCACGAAATTTCAAAAAGGTACTTTTTAGGCTTCTAGCCTTTTCTGTTTGCCTTACAAGTTAGGAAGGGCCCTAAACGGGCTACTCCCCTATTTAACATAAAAGCAGAATTGCGGAAATTTTAAACATAGTCTTAGTTGCTGATACCTTGATAGTGTACTCCCATCTAGGGATAGTACTTCTTGAGGCGCAGTATGTTCCATATGTTTTTGATGAGATCCCCGTCCATCCTCTTCAGCTTGTAAGCCCCATCGGTAATTTCTTCAAGGATGATGTATGGTCCTTCCCAGCGAGGGTCCAATTTTCCTCCATCAACCCTTTTCATCACAAGGTCTCCTCTTTGCAGTCTTCTTGGCCAGACCCTCTTATTGTAGCTCGCCACCATTCTACATTTATACTCCCTTTCTCTAATTTCTTCCTTTTCTCGAATTTCTTCCCTGAGTTGAAGCTCTATTGACATGGCCTCCTTGTTTCCATCTTCATCGTAGTTGTGCAACCTTTCATTAGGGAAAAGGTGTTCGATAGGAATGAATGCTTCTACTCCGTATGCCAAGGCAAATGGAGTTTCCTTTGTTGCTTTCTTAGGTGAAGTCCGGTTAGCCCATAGTACCAAAGGTAGGACTTCTGCCCATCTTCCTTGAGCATGATCTAGTCGTTTCTTTAATCCATTGAGGATCTGCCCGTTAGCGTTTTCTACCTGGCCATTGGTTTGGGGATGGGCTACTGAGGCAAATCGAAGTTCAACCCCAAGGTCGTCGCAAAAAATCCTTAGCTTGTCTTTGTTGAACTGGGGCCCTCGATCCGTTACTATGCATTGGGGTAATCCAAATCGGCATATTATGTTCTGCCAAATGAATTTTTTGACTCTCTCCACGGTAGTAGTGGCTACAGCTTCGGCTTCTATCCACTTGGTGTAGTAATCAATTGCTACTAGCATGTTGGTGACCTTTCCAAGGGCAGGTACGAAAGGACCTAGAATGTGCATTCCCCACATTGTAAATGGACAAGGGACACTCATGATTCTCATCTCTTGTCCAGGTCTATGTTGGGCGGGACCGTGTAGTTGACAAGCATGACAAGTTTTAGCCGTTTTGATCGCATCGGCCTTCATAGTTGGCCAAAAATACCCGGCCCTTTGGGTCCGATACACCAATGTCCTCCATCCTACATGGTTGCCGCATAGCCCCCCGTTTATCTCTACCATTATGTCTTTGCCTTTGCTGATTGGAATACACTTTAGACCTGCTGTTTCATAGCCTTTCTTGTAGAGGAGCCCTCCTGATAGATAGAATCGTGTTGCACGGACTTGAAGCCTCCTTCTTTCTGCTTTGTCAGATGGTGATGCTCCTCTTCTTAAGTACTCCAGGAGGGGCGTTCTCCAGTATTCTTCATCCTCGATGGTCATGACGCTTACGTGAATAGAAGGGTGACTTCGTCTTTCCAGGATGACTCTTTTTTGGATTGCCTCATTCGCTTTCGAACCTATCCTTGCCAGAGCATCTGCCGTTGAGTTCTCTGCTCGTGGAACTGAATGTATTTCGAAGTGGGTGAAAGCCTTAGCTAGAGCTTGTACCCTTGAGCAATACTCGGGTAGATTCCCAGTTCTTGTCCCGTACTACCCAACACTTGTTTGACTACCACTTCTGAGTCACAAAAACAAGCTATGTTTGGAGCCCCATTCACCAAGGCAAATTCTAACCCTGCTATGAGCCCCTCATATTCTGCGTCGTTGTTGGTTGTGTTGAAGTTTAACGCTAAAGCATACTTGAAACATTCGCCTCCGGGGGTTCGTAGGGTAAATCCTGCTCCATTGCCGTCCTCGTTTACAGCTCCGTCGGAATAGAGAGTCCAACAGACTAGGAGCCCCTGGTCTATTGTAGTTGATTCCCTAAAACTTGCTTCTATCATGAAATCGGCTAAAGATTGGGCTCTGATGGAAGGACGACTTTTGTATGTTACGTCGAGCTCTGATAGTTCGATCACCCACTTGGTCATCCTTCCTGAAAGAGTGGGCATGTGTAATAGTTGGTGAAGAGGGAAATTTGTCAATACATAAAGCGGGTGTGCTTGAAAGTAAGGCCTAAGCTTCCTTGCTGCCATGATGACTGCCAGGGCTATCTTCTCTACCGGGGGATAACGAGTTTATGCTGGAAGCAAGGTTCTACTTACAAAGTAGACCGGGTGTTGGTCGCTCCTCACCAGTACGGCACTTAATGCTGCATCCCCTGCTGAGACGTACAATTGTAACTCCCCTCCTGGGATTGGGGCTGACATGGTTGGAAGTCTAGTGAGGTGGTGCTTTAAGTCCTGGAATGCTTGTTCACACTCTGCCGTCCATACAAAGTTATGGATCTTCCTCAATACTGCGAAGAAAGGAAGACTCCTTTCTGAAAGTCGGGAACAAAAACGTCCCAGATAGTTCACCGACCCGACGAATCTTTGAACTTCTTTAGCATTTCTAGGCGGCGTCATTGCTAGGATGGCTTGAACCTGGGCTGGATTCACATCTATTCCTCTTGAGCTGATGATAAACCCTAGAAACTTCCCCGACTTCACCCCGAAGACACACTTCTTGGGGTTCAAGCTCATCCCTTTTTCTCTCAATATACGAAATACTTCTCGTAGATCGGTTGCGTGCTCGGATGCATGGCGACTTTTTACCACAATATCGTCCACATAAGCCTCTACAGTCATTCCCACCAATGGCTTGAATATTGAGTCTACTAATCTTTGGAATGGCGCTCCTGCATTTCTTAGTCCAAACGGCATGACTGTGTAGCAGTATGTACCATCTTCTGTGATGAATGAGGTGTGTTCTTCGTCATCGGGGTTCATCTTGATTTGATTGTATCCTGAGTAGGCGTCTAGGAAACTTAAAGCCTCATGCCTTGCGGTGGAGTCCACCAGGCGGTCTATGGATGGGAGTGTGTAGCTGTCCTTAGGACATGCCAAGTTTAGATCCGTAAAGTCGACGCACATTCGCCACTTGCCATTTGACTTTCTCACCATTACCACGTTGGCCAACCATTTTGTGTATCTTACTTCCCGGATGAATCCTGCAGCCAAGAGTTTCTTGATTTCCTCTCTAGCTCTGACTGACTTTTCTCCTGCCATTTTCCTCTTCTCCTGGCGTACCGGTTTGGCGTCTTTGTTGATCTTCAGGGAGTGGGTGGCAAGGGAAGTGGGAATCCCATGTAGGTCGGTTGGCGCCCACCCAAAGACATCCCTTGATTCAACCAATAATTTCTCTATTTGCTCCTGGTCTCTAACGTTGAGCTCCGTTCCTAGGTAGAGTTTCTCTGTATGGCTTAAAAATGGTACAATAGCTCTTTTCCCCTGATCTTCCACTATTTCAGGAATTCTATCTCTTACTTCCAAGTCATCTTGTTCTGAATTTCTTTCTTTCCCTTCTTGCGAAGTTCCTTCACAGTCTGGCACTTCATTGACTCCTATCGTGTAGACCGGTAAGGCTATTCCCTTTGCCTTCAGTGCGACTAGGTAGCATGCTCGACTTTCATCCTGCCTTCCCCTTGCTTCTCCCACCATATCCTTCTCAGCAGGGAACTTGAGCTTAAGGTGATATACTGAGACGATGGCTTGGAAATGGGTAAGTGAGACTCTCCCAAGAATTACATTGTAGGTCGACCGCATTTTTAGCACCATGAATGTAATTCATTCAGACCTCCTTGGACTTCCTTCATCTCCTAGAATAAGGTCTAGTTCGATGCTTCCGGCTACATTGACCTTTTCTCCCGAGAATCCTACCAGGGTGATGCCCGTTTGTCGCAGCTCAGAGGGTGGGATTTCTAGTTGTAGGAACGCTTCCCAATACAAGATGTCGGTTGAACTCCCCGTGTCTATCAGGACCCTTTTCACCATTTTGTTTCCTAGTTGGGCATGGATGACTAGTGGGTCAAAGTGGGGGACATCTAGGTCGACTGCATCTCTGTTACTGAAGACGATGATCTTGTCTTTTGTGTGCGTTCTTGTTATACTCAACACCTGGAGTTTTTCACCTTGTAGACCTCCTCGAGCATACCTCTTGGCCGCCCGCATGCCTTCCCCACTTAGTCCTTGCCCGCCAGATATTGTTCCTACATAGCCACTTGTAGGAGGGAAATGGTGATTTCCCCCTTCATTCTTTATCTCGTTAAGTCCTTGACCGGGTACTTGACCGGATCCATGACCACTCGTGGAAGGGAGCCTTCTTGCAACGTCTTTCTTTGCTGGTAACCCATACCCTTTGCATTCCTAGGAGTCATGGCGAGTTGTTTGATGATAAGAGCAAAACTTATTCCCCGAGCTTTGGAATTGTTGTCTCTGAGGCTGATGGTAAGGCTCTCGTCGGTTGGTCATTCTATTTGGTCCATTGTCATTTCGAGTCGCTCCCACGGTGTTAATTACGGCTCTTGCTTGTCCCTTTCCCTTGTTTTGTTGATTGTTCCTTGCCCAATTTTCCGTCGAGGTTGAATCTCTTGGGATATTGTTTGTCTGTTGGGCCCCTACGTTTCTTGCCATCATGTCTTCCGCCCTTATGTAGGTATTGGCCTTTTCTAGGAGGGCTTCGCAAGTCGGAGGTTCCTTCATGGTCATCTATACCTTAAAGTCCCCCTTCGCCAGCCCCTGTATCAAAGCTATCTTGGCTACATTTGATTCAAAGTCTCCCACCTGGATAGTCTCTAAAGTAAACCTCTTTACGTAGGATTCTAGAGTTTCTCCCGTCCTTTGCTTAATGTTGAAGACTTCCTGCATGGACCTTTGCCTTCTTCTTGAGCTACCAAAGTGTGCTAGGAAGGAACCCGCCAGGTCTTCAAAACTTCTAATGCTTCCTGGTTGGAGATTTATCATCCAAGTGAGGGCTGCCCCGCCAGAGTGTTTGGAAATACTTTGCACATGGTCGCACCATCAGCTCTACAGTTTAGCATCGCGTACTTGTACTTTGATATGTGGTCTTCCTCTGTTGGTTTTGGCCTTCCTTCCAGGCTTGGTACCTTTTGAACTCTTCAGCTTCTTCTATGCTCATGAATTGTTGTACATTCCTGTTGTTCTGTTCAGTAGGATACTCTGGCACGTACTCTTCATCTAGCTCTTGAGGACGGTACGAATGCTCTCGAGATGTAGTTAGTGTCTCTGAATGGGTAGTTGAGTGGGCGTCGTTCTCGGACCCCATAGGTGAATCCGTTTCAGTAGTGGTGGACATTGTCTTAGCCGGGTGAGTGGGTTCCCACAGACGGCGCCAATGAAGGCGATTGAAAAACTAACCCTCGAAGATTTGACTCAGACGATGTCGCTCGTTGCCTTGTCCACCAATCCTTCCAACTTTTCCACCTAATGAGCCCGAGTCCAAATTGCTTAGTCCCGATTTTCTCCTTTCCTGCACACAAGACAAGTCCCGAGGGTGGCCCCAGGATCGTCACTCCGACTCTCAAGTCAGTATTCGGTTTGAGGAGAGGATCAAGATTCACAAGATAAAAATAAT
Source organism: Oxyria digyna (assembly GCA_029168935.1). Classification (NCBI taxonomy): domain Eukaryota; kingdom Viridiplantae; phylum Streptophyta; class Magnoliopsida; order Caryophyllales; family Polygonaceae; genus Oxyria; species Oxyria digyna. The sequence goes on along the minus strand of JAPVLV010000011.1, from coordinate 29,312,363 downwards.
TCTTCTCTTATTATCTTAATGTGTGTTTGATTTAGTGTTATCCTTCGTTATATCTGAGATCTTTTGTTTTCTGTCAGGTCATGCAGTGTTCAGTATGATACTTGTCTTTTTCTCCCCCAAAACTTTCGTCCCTTCTTCATTAGTTTACTCTTCCTTTTATAGTAGTTCCATTACTTGGGGCTTAATCTTCATTACTTAGTCGAGTATACTTACCTTTGAGTAAATCTCCTATTTTCCCTTCTCCTTGGGCCGCAAGTTTTTATTTACTTAAGTATGATTTTTACTTAAGGAGCTTACTTAACGGTGTTGTTCTCTTTACACTTGTCAACTATATCGTTTCCTATCCGTTCTACATAGAGGCCTCCTTCCTTTCTCTTAATGGAATTTTGCGATGTAGATGGGTGAAAAAGTAGAGCATGTCCTAACGGGTAGGAAGGATTTCCAACAGAAAGGTAGAATGATAGCCATCTAGATAGATTGGAGTTAATCACTTAGTGTGTGTAGGGTTGTGCCATTCTAGAGTTGGGTCGGCTAGAAGGGATGATTTTATACGAAGTAATCCTTTCTGGCTTGAGCTCTCCGGAATGGATGATATTCCATAATAGCACTTCTGGGTCGTGTTTGCCAATATGGATGACCATCAGAAGGGTATGTCCTTAAGCGTTTCAAATAGTAAATGGGCCTCGGGCCGTCATGCATAGTTTGTGAATATGGGTTGTTCATCGTCTCTTTGGGCCTTTAAAATAACAGTCCAGTACTATAATAACTCAAACATTCATGGGGTTATTTTGGGCTCCCACATATACAATAAACAAAACAGAATTAAGGTAAGAAAATCGAATGAACCACTACCGAAGTCGAACGGTAGAACTTGAACGGAGTCGAGATATTATCTCTTTCCTTAATTCTGAAAACGCCCCGTAGTGTGACGGTTACCGGCGTTCCGAATCCCAGGATAAAACCGCTAACGCTTCTGGTTTGCACCACCCAAGACAAGAAGTCAACGAACGCTACATAATGTGTGTACTCTCAGACACGAAGAAGAGAAGAGAAAGAGGTGAATAGAGAAGAAAACGAGTGGGAGAAAGTAGAATGAGATGATCTTTTAGTGTGTTAAAATGAGGAGGAGAAGGCTCCCTTTTATAGCCTTTCAAGGAGGATCCCAGTTTTAATGCAGCCCATTAAAACCGAATATTTGACCAACTTAATTGGAAGATCAACCTATTCAAAACCAAATCAAAAGTTTGATATGGTAATATTTGACCAATTTAAACCTCCATATTTGTCCACTTCAAATAAGCCACTTTGGACCTCCATTTCTCATTCAAACGGAACCCGAATTATACGTATGAGCATACTACGGAATAGTGCTCGCGGAGACGAAGCCAACGCTCCCATTATCCGACACCAACAGTGCCCGGAAAATTCGGTTCCAACAATCCCCCACATGAATAGAAATGACTCTAAAACACGTGAAAACGACTCGATAGAAAGACTTTTGAGAGTACGGTCGAAGAATCACTGCATTTGGGCTGGTAACATTTTTTCAGCCTTGAACCACCCATAGTGAGTAGCCATCGGATTTACTCGACCAGGTAGTGAACGTGATGTCTTGAACCACCCGGACTTTGATGTAAACCTAGACAACGACTATCACACAGTTTCATCTTCTCACAGAACTAGGTTCTCTGATTGTGTTCATTTTGGCCGTGAACATCCCTGGTTATTCATGAGTGAGCTTAGAGAATTCAGCCTCGGTTAATTCTCCTAGAAACGACCCCATTTCACACTCATAAGGTGATTTTACCATAAGTAGTATACCATTATACTTCACTTCACTTTTCAAAGCTTATGGAATCATTAAAAGCAAACACTTTATGACTTAACCTATAGTTTACCAACGCACTTTTATCATCCTAGGAACTGGGAGAAGATGTTAATCTTCAAGTGCTCTTTAGATTTAGCTTGATTTCGTTCTCCCTTTGAACTTACATGTTGGGATCTCCAATCACGTAAGTAGGGTTACCATCAAACTTCATCTTATGTCATAGGCTTTAAACCCATTCCTCTTGATAATTTTACAACTTGCTCTCGAGACAAACCTTTTGTAAACGTATTCGCTAGGTTGTCAGACGATCGGATGTAATCAACATTGATCACTCCGTTTGAGAGCAATTGTCTTATGGTTTTATGTCGTCTTCTAATATGACAAGACTTGCCATTATACATGGAACTTAGTGCTCGAGCTATTGCCGATTGACTATCGCAATGGAGACTTATAGCCGACACCGGTTTTTCCCACATTGGTATATCCTCCAGAAATTTTCGAAGCCATTCTGCTTCTTCTGCTGCTTTGTCCAAGGCAATGAATTCATATTCCATTGTGGATCTAGCCAGTAGAGTTTGTTTGGAGGATTTCCAGGATATCGCCGCACCACCTAGAGTAAAAACATACCCGCTTGTGGATTTTGAGTTTTTGGAGTCTGATATCCAATTAGCATCACTATAGCCTTCCATCACTGCTGGATATCGTCCATAGTGTAACCCATAATTTCGAGTATATCGCAAGTAGTTCAATACCCTTGTTATGCCTTTCCAGTGACCATGTCCTGGATTACTGGTGTAACGACTTAAAACGCTCACCGCATGTGCTAAATCTGGTCTTGTACAATTTGTTAAGTACATTAGACTTCCAATCACTCGTGCATACTCTACTTGAGATATGCCATCGCCGGAGTTTTTCTCTAAGTCGAGGTGAGGGTCCACGGGACTCTTTGCACTACCGCTTGAGTATTTCTTGAAACGGTCAAGTACCTTATCAGCGTAATGATCTTGAGTTAAAATGATTCCTTCAGAATGTCTTATGACTTTTATTCCTAGAATCATATCCTCTAGTCCCAAGTCTTTCATGACAAACTTTCCACTAAGCATGTTCTTAGTTTGTTGGATCATATCTTTGTTACTACCAATAATGAGCATGTCATCGACGTATAGACACGACAAGATATATCCTTTTAGAGTTGTTTTGACATAAATACATCTGTCAAATTTCTCATGCCATTGTTTGGGTGCTTGTTTTAATCCATATAAAGATTTCACAAGTTTACACACTTTGTGTTCTTGTCCAGGCACAACATACCCCTCGGGTTGTTTCATAGAAATTTCCTCCTCTAACTCTCCGTTTAGAAAGGCCGTTTTTACATCCATTTGATGTATTTCTAGATTACGTAGAGCCGCAATCGCTATTAGTACTCGAATAGAAGTAATTCTCATTACCGGCGAATAAGTATCAAAGAAATCTAGACCTTCTTTTTGTCTAAATCCTTGTACTACAAGCCTTGCCTTGTACTTCTCTATTGAGTCATCGGTTTTCAATTTTCGTTTGAAAATCCATTTACATCCCAACGCCTTTGTTCCTGGGGGTAAATCAGCTAACTCCCATGTATGATTTTGCATAATGGAGTCTATTTCACTTTTGACCGCTTCCTTCCATGAAGGTGCGTCTGGCATTGACATGGCTTCTTTAAACATTCGAGGTTCGTTTTCTAGAAGAAAGTGAAATCTGAGCCATATGATTTTTCCTTTCGAGCTCTCTTGCTCCGTCTAGGTTCATCATTTTCTTCTTCTGTTTCTTGGACAGAAGTACTCACTATTTGCATAGAAGTGCTTGCTTCTTGCATAGATGTGCTTGCTTCTTTCATAGATGTGCTTGCTTCTTTCATAGATGTGCTTGCTTCTTGAGCAAATTCATTTGCATCTCGTTGTTCACGAGTCCTTTTAGGATATTCTTTATCCTTGCAAGGGAACACATTTTCAAAGAAAGATGCGTTTCTTGACTCCATTATTGTATTAGCATGTATATCCGGTATATCTGACTTGTATACCAAGAAACGATATGCACTACTATTATGTGCATACCCGATGAAAATACAATCAATAGTTTTTGGTTCAATTGAGACCTTTTTAGGAGGTGGTACTGCTACTTTTGCTAGGCACCCCCACACTTTGAGGTATTTGTACGAAGGTACGTTACCTTTCCATAACTCATAAGGCGTCTTTCTAGTCACCTTATGTGGTATTTTGTTGAGAATATAATTTGAGGTAAGCAACGCTTCCCCCCACATGTTCCGGGCTAACCCAGATTCTTGCAACATTGCATTCATCATTTCCTTTAGAGTTCGGTTCTTTCGTTCCGCTACTCCGTTGGATTTTGGTGAATAAGGAGCGGTAGTTTGGTGAACAATGCCATGTTCTCTACATAACGCATTAAAAGGTTCACTATACTCACCTCCCCTATCACTTCTTACGATTTTAATCGTTTTACTAAGTTGGTTCTCAACTTCCAACTTGTATTCTTTGAACTTTTCTAAAGCTTCATCTTTGCTACGTAAGAAGTAGACATAGCAATATCTTGTGCAAACATCTATGAAGGTCACAAAATACTTTTTACCTCCTCTAGTTTGCACAAACTTTAAATCACATAAATCAGTGTGAATTAATCCTAGAAGTTGGTCCTCTCTACATCGGCATCATCCAGAGATACAATCGGCTTATCCTTTTTCAGATATTTGTCCAGATTCAACGTGCTCAGGAAGAAATGCATCTTCTGAGACCATATCCTGAATCCCTTCCCGTCAAACTTATCGGGGAGAACTCCAACATGAAATGCACTTGACATGCTAGCCATGTATGACCTTTTCGGTACCCTCACATGGGGCATTTGAACATCTGACAAGTCCAACAGATGGCTTGTTTGAGACAGTCCAACCGGTTTCGGTACGACCTGAGCCTAGTCATCGACCGAAGGCTGGTCATTGACCGAAGTCGTTTAAGGGTTCTAAACCTGATTCTGATCCAGAGTCACAGGTGGCAGACCATCTCCAAACTGAATTTGGAGTGTCGACTTACCACTCTTAGTTGTAGCGATAGCATCCACAACATTGTCGTTGATCATGTTTCAAAACTTATATTTTGAAAACATGTTCATGCTATAAATCTACTAATAGATTATGAACATGCTAATAAAAATTAATCATAACACATGGTTATATGCGTATTAAATAAATTAAGTAAATTGTTGCACTTAATTAATAAGTTACACACAACATGCGATTATCTAAAAAATGACTTTTCAAATTCCAATCAGATAATATAGTAATGAATAAAATTACATGCAACACATTACCCACCAACTTAATGCCTGATATTGACTATATCAACACGAAAGATTACCCACTTCACTTGAACTAATGAATTGCCATAACGGACAGAAAACATGCATTTTAATTAATTGATTTAATTGGTAATGGAAGATAATTCTAATACCAAATCAATGCCACAAAATTGAACAACGACTCATACCAATATATGATGCATGGTCAACATAAAATCCTTAAAGATCCACCATTAATCATCCTTTAATGATAATATTAATACCAATTAAAATATTAAAATTAATAGCACAAAATGCTTAAGACCAATTCAGCTCATATGATTTGGAATATGCATTCACCTTGACAAATATATATGACACATGTATTAGTAATTTATTACTAAATCATCATGCATTATAAACGTACTATTATGAATACATGGTATCAAATACAAAACAATCAAGTACATACATGCAAACGCTAGTAGATACCTTATATCATCATCAAATATATATATAATTGTTCAAGCTTCGTAAATATACTATCATATACGATGATATCATGTATAACAAAGACTCACATATACAAGATTTCAGCATACAAATGACAAAACTAACCGAAATGCACACTTAATATCATATTCAATGACGACATCAATCATGTAATTAGTACACAAAATTCCATCATTAATATATTAATATATATGGAAATACAAGTAATGTCTACAAACATTCATCATATACATGTAGCAAGAGTACGAACATGTTAAAAATCAATCTCATAAAAAATAATACATGTTCGTATGATTTGATCAAAATGTTGAACATGATTCTAAAAGAAACATGTAGAACCTTGATTCTACAAAATGATAAAAAAAAAAAATTCGGAGTTTTCTCGTATAAATGAGATCAATTTTTTTCACCGACTTCGCCTTAACCTGTTTACTCAAAGAAATAAATTTATTAGTCGTAGAAACGTACGTAAAAAAAATTCAGAATTAAGATTGTAAGAACCTATATTTCTACAACATATAATTTGTATTTTATACAATAAACAAAACAGAATTAAGGTAAGAAAATCGAATGAACCACTACCGAAGTCGAACGGTAGAACTTGAACGAAGTCGAGATATTATCTCTTTCCTTAATTCTGAAAACGCCCCGTAGTGTGACGGTTACCGGCGTTCCGAATCCCAAGATAATGCAGCCCATTAAAACCGAATCTTTGACCAACTTAATTGGAAGATCAACCTATTCAAAACCAAATCAAAAGTTTGATACGGTAATATTTGACCAATTTAAACCTCCACATTTGTCCACTTCAAGTAAGTCACTTTTGACCTCTATTTCTCATTCAAACGGAACCCGAATTATACGTATGAGCATACTACTGAATAGTGTTCGCGGAGACGAAGCCAACGCTCCCATTATCCGACACCAACCGTGCCCGGAAAATTCGGTTCCAACGGTTTTTAGTAGATGTGTATGTACATATTAATTCTTTAAGTGAATTTCAATCACACTAAATAGGTTTATAACATTAAAATCCCCCGCATGATGATGATGAGTTGGAACTTGGAAAGGGAGAACAAAAATGAAGCCCGAAATAGTCAAAAAGACAATAATATAGGAGGACTATATAAATGTATCTAGTGGTAGAAACAAAGTGAGTACTGTACTTGGTTTTTGCAGTCACCCACGTACATATATGATGTTGATGCATGCAGAAAGTGAAAAACAGATGACGACCGGGCAATGTAGTGTAGTTTTGAAATGGGACTGTAAATATTTTAGAGACAACTGAAGATGCTAATTTGTCAGTGCAGGGCGCAGGTGTGACTGTCTTCTTGGATTCGTTTACTGTTTGGCCTTCATTTTCATGTTCATCTCTATTTGTCAAGTACGGACTTATTTGCCCTTTCACTCCCCCAGAAGATCACTCTTTCATTTCTATCCATCTTGCTTTAGTTTGCTTTTTTGGAAGGCAAACTTACATTTTATTGATTCAATATTATAGCTAGGGCTGATCGAAACCTATCAGAGAAATGATTTGCTGAAGTTCACCTTCGATTTCAACCTTAGAGGAGCTAGATTGATCGATACTCACATGATATACTCTGTTATATATTCTAATCTTAAGTTGTTGTATTAAACTATGAACTACTTATTTCAGTTTACTATTGCAAGCACACTAGGCTAGGTAAAGACTTAGGGACATAAGGCTTGACAGGTCTGACCAGGTGGCTTGATCCATTGAGCCGTAGTGCCGCTTGAGCCACTGAGCCATGTTTGGCTAAATGGTCTCTCGCTTGGTATTTGGCTCTGGCTCTTGTTATGTTGGACATGTTTTGCTGAGTTTGTGTTTTGGGTCTCTGATGTTGGTGTTGATATTGAGCCTCTGTTGTTTGGCCCACTGTCTGCTGATATTGGCCTCCAGATCTGAAGCGCAACGTTTTATGGCTTCCTTAAGAATACTTATACTCTCCTTCTAGCCCTAATCGCCGCATTCTTTCCTTCTCTCTCAGATGTCCATGGCTAACCCTAGAGAGCTCTTCTGTGAGCTGATCTCTGGTGCATCCATGGTGTGTTGAGCTGTTGGTCTGAATCTTTCAGAGAACATCAAAGTTAGCTTGTGAGCTCTTGAGACGTTGGTTCGAAGCTTTACTGAAAGCTTCGAGGTTGTCCATCCAGGGGACTTCTCTCTGCTCGACCTTGCTTTCTTTCTGGCTTGTGTGCCTTGTTGCTCTCTGAGCTTTTGTCTTTAGTTTTTGCCGCCTGTGTGTGCTTGCTTGTAACTGAACTTGTTCATAGCCTTTGTTGCTTAGTGGATTGGGTGAGTCTCCCTCTCTTGAGGCTCCGCAGATGTAGGATATTTTTATCCGAACTGAGTCAACAACTCTTGTGTTCAAAACTGCTTTAAAACTTTGTTTCATTACTTCACTTACACTAGATCTAGGACGATTGAGGTAGATTCGAGTGAATTTGAGTTCACTTCAATTGGTATCAGAGCCAGGTTCACTGTTACTTGGCTCTACACCCTTATTTTCGTTGTTGCTTGACTACTTGTGTTGAGGATCATCTTTGTTTGCTCCTAATCTGGAAAAGTCATCACTTTTGTCACTCTGAGCCTCTGTTTGCTGTTAGCGAAAGTGTATTCTTTCAGATTGTGAAAAACTCTGAGATTGACTTAACACTGTCTCTTTTTTGCTCATCTTCTCTCGTCTGTAAGATACTTGGTGCTTGTTGGCTGTTCTGAAACCTGTGTTTAAACAGTGAACAAGTGGTGTTGATCTCTGAGAGTGAAGTTCTGTCTTCATTCTCAGATCTGAGGACTTGCTTGTGTGCTTGTCTGTTTTGTTGGTGTTTGTCTGTGTTTGTGTTGTCAAAAATTTCCTTTTACTGTCTACTTGACTTGTGTGTTGGTAATGGCAGAGAACAACTCAAGGATAAAGCCTTTTGATGGCACTATGGATTTCCCCATGTGGCAAATCAAAATGAAGGCTGTTCTGGTGAACGAAAAATGCTGGAAAGCTGTGATTGAAGATTATCCAAATCAGACAACTGAAACAGCCAAGGCTGACATGGATGAAGTGGCATACTCTGAGATCATTATAAGGTTGGCTGACGACGTGGCTCGTCAGGTTGTAAGTTTTTCTACTGCTAAAACTTTATGGAGGGGTTTGGAAGACTTATATTTGACTAAGTCTTTGCCCAGTAGGATCTCTTTGCTATGTCGTCTGTTTACTTTTAAGATGGATGTCAACTTGTCATTAAATGATAATCTGGACAAGTTCTTGAGCATGACTCAAGAACTTGAAAGATGTGATGACAAGATAAAAGACACTCATCAAGTTGTCCTTCTTCTGAGCTCTTTGCCTTCTCAGTTTGATAACTTCAAAGATGTCATTCAATATAGTTATGAAAAATTGACCAAAACTAGGATTGTTGAAGCTATACTTGAGAAAAATGAGTTAATGATAGTGTTTAAGTCAAAAACTGACACCAAAAGGACTGAAGCTAAGGCTGAAGTTCTAATGGCTAGGGGAAAGACTAAGACTAAGAATTATCAGAAGAAAGACAAGGTTAAAAGTGACAGAACTGAAAATGAGAAGAAGGATGTCAAGAAATGTTTTTACTGTAATAAGCTAGGTCACTTCATTAAAGACTGTCATAAGAAACAAAGAGATGATAAATCTAAATCTAATGAAGCAACTGTAGCTTTACTTGAAACTTCCTCTCATTATAATCATGAAGTGCTTATGTGTTCACATTCCAATCCCAGTTTGAACTGGATCCTAGACTCTGGTTGTACTATGCATGCTGCTTTTGATAAGTCTTGTTTTGTGAACTTTCATGAGTGTAATGGTGGTGTGGTCCTCCTTGGGGATCACACTTCATTACCTATTAGGGGTATTGGGTGTGTTCCACTTAGGATGCATGATGGAGTTGTTAGGGTGATTCAAAAGGTCAGGTGGGTCCCTGATCTTAGGAGGAATCTCCTTTCTGAGTCTGTTTTTGATGATTTAGGTTGCTGTATAACCACTTACAATGGTGTAAGAGAGGTCATAAGAAATGATATCTCTCTTATCAAGTGTGTTAAGAAGGGAGTGTTATATTTTGTTATAACTACTCATGAACTTAATATTAGAGTGAGTGATTGTATGACACCTGAACTGTCAAAAACTTGGCATGAAAGACTTGGTCACATTGGAATGAAAGGTCTCAATTATCTGTTTAAGTCTGGCATTTTAGACAAGAAGCCTAGTGATTTTGGTTTTTGTGAAAACTGTGTATTTGGTAAAAAGACTCATCATAGTTTTAACAAATCTTCATATGTTGTTGGAAAACCTTTAGAGTATGTCCACTCTGACTTGTGGGGACCTGCTCAGGTCGACACAATAGGAGGGAGGAGATACTTCATGTCTTTCATAGATCATTTTTCTAGGAAAGTGTGGATTTATTTGTTAAAGACTAAGGATGAAGCTTTTCAAACTTTCAAAGTATGGAAAGCCTCAGCTGAGAATGAGTCTAATGAGAAACTAAAATGCTTTAGGACTGATAATGGACTTGAATTTTGTAACCATTCATTCAATGATTTCTGCACTGAATTAGGCATTAAGAGGCACCTCACTGTACCTGGCACACCTCAGCAGAATGGAACCGCTGAAAGGATGAACAGAACCTTGCTTGAAAAAGCAAGGTGCATGCTCATCAGTGCTGGGTTAAAACCTTCCTTATGGGGAGAAGCTGTCACTACTGCTTGCTATCTCATAAACAGGTCCCCATCTTCTGTGGTGAATTTCAAAACACCACAAGAGATGTGGACTGGAAAGGCTCCTAACTTGTCTCATCTTAAGCCTTTTGGTTGCACTGCATATGCCCAAGTCTCACAAGGTAAGTTGCAACCAAGAGCCTTAAAAGGTGTCTTGTTAGGATATCCAGAAGGTGTTAAGGGTTACAAACTTCTACTTGTTCAGCCAAATGGCTACAAAGTGATAACAAGTAGAAGTGTGACCTTTAATGAGGGTGTTTTTCATTTCAAATCTTTGTCTAACAATTCAGCTGAGAATGCAGGTACCAATGAAGTGGAAGAAACCAAATTTTTCTTACCTCATGAAACTGGGAATGATGAAGAAGAAGAGTTTGACAGTGGTCAAAGCTCCTCCTCATCTGCAACAAGTGAGCCAAACTTGAGTGTCTCAGCTCCTCCCAGTGAGAATGTTAATGTCAGTGGAGATCAGAACCCTCACCAATCAGGTGGGGAGGTAAGTGATTCTTCTAGTCATGAGTTGTCTGAACATGTTAATGTGGATAATAATCTGAGAAATTATCAATTGACTAGAGATAGACAACCTAGGACCTTTATTCCTAATAGAAGATTTCTGAACTTGCTTGCTGAAAATTCTGATCTGAATCATGTGGGTTATGCTTTTGTGGTTGCTGAGCATGTTAAGAATTCATTTACCCCTGAAACCTATGAGATTGTTGTCAAGTGCTCACATGCTAACCATTGGTTGAATGCTATGCATGAAGAATATGAGTCCATGCTTGTTAACAACACATGGACTCTTATTCCCAAACCTGACAATGCAAGGCTCATAGACTGTAAGTGGATTTACAAACTGAAAGAAGGCAATCACAAAAATGATCCACCTAGATATAAAGCCAGACTTGTAGCTAAAGGCTTCTCTCAGAAAGAAGGTGTTGACTACACTGACATCTTTGCTCCAGTAGTGAAGTATAAAACTCTGAGGTTGCTTTTAGCTATGACTGATGTCTTTGATTTTGAGTTAGAACAAATGGATGTCAAAACTGCCTTCTTACATGGTGAATTGCATGAGACTATATATATGAGACAGCCAAAGGGTTTTGCTATTGAGTCTAAACTTGATCATGTCTGTAAACTTGAAAAATCTATTTATGGACTCAAACAATCTCCTAGGCAGTGGAACATTAAATTTGACTCTTGCATGAAGGATTTAAGTTTTTCTAGAAGCAGTTATGACACTTGTCTCTATTTCAAAGGCATGAAAACTATTGCTCCTGTGTTTGTGCTTTTATATGTTGATGATATTCTGATCATGTCTAGTTCTAAGGTGTTTGTTGCTGGTGTGAAACGTGACTTTAAACTGAATTTTGACATGAAAGACTTAGGACCTGCACAGAAAATACTTGGTATTAACATCACTAGAGATAGGAAGAACAAAAAAATGTGGCTCTCCCAAAGTGATTATGTGCATAAGGTTCTAGAAAAATTCAGCATGCTTAATTCCAAACCAACCTCCATTCCCTTAGGAGGGCACCTTGAGTTGACCAAAGAGTTTTTCCCTAAAACTGAATCTGAGAAATCTGATATGTCTAGCATTCCTTATGATGTTGCTGTTGGATCTGTCATGTATGCAATGTTGTGCACTAGACCTGATCTTGCTTTTGCTATTAGTGTACTTAGTAGATTTATGTCTAACCCGTGTCCTTCCCATTGGACTGCTATGAAGTACTTGTTGAGATACATGTCAGGAACATAAAATCATTGTCTTGTCTATGGTGAGCACAACTCCAGAGAAGAACTGCATGGGTATGTTGACTCGGATTATGCTAGTAACAAGGATACTAGAAAATCCACAACTGCCTATTACTATACATGGGCTGGCAACTGCATCTCTTGGAAGTCACAACAACAATCAGTTGTGGCTCTCTCATCCACAGAAGCAGAGTATATTGCAGCTACTGAGGCTGCTAAGGAGGCTATCTGGTTGAAGGGAATTATGAGTGAAATCCAAACTGTGCCATTCATTCCTGTTCTTCACATGGACAGTCAGAGTGCTCTCTATCTTTGCAAAGACCCCATGTATCATGAAAGATCCAAGCATATTGATGTCAGACATCACTTCATTCGGGATAAAGTTGAAGATAAAACTCTTGTTGTTAAGAAAGTCAAGGGAGATGAAAACCCTGCTGACTTTGGAACTAAGATTGTTGGTGCTGATAAATTCTCATTTTGCAGGAACTTCCTGCACATTTGGGAAGCTACCTAGTTGAACTAGGACTGAGTGGCCGACGATGGACAGGGAGATGACGACCCCATTCTGCTACTGGCGACATTGGATTTGCACTAACGTTTGGATTAGGAGGGCATTTGTTATGTATTCTAATCCTAAGTTGTTGTATTAAACTATGAACCACTTATTTCAGTTTACTATTGCAAGCACACTAGGCTAGGTAGAGACTTAGGGACATAAGGCTTGGCAGGTCTGACCAGGTGACTTGATCCATTGAGTCGTAGTGCCGCTTGAGCCACTGAGCCATGTTTGGCTAAATGGTCTCTCGCTTGGTATTTGGCTCTGGCTCTTGTTATGTTGGACATGTTTTGTTGAGTTTGTGTTTTGGGCCTCTGATGTTGGTGTTGATATTGGGCCTCTGTTGTTTGGCCCACTGTCTGCTGATATTGGCCCCCAGATCTGAAGCGCATCGTTTTATGGCTTCCTTAAGAGTACTTATACTCTCCTTCTAGCCCTAATCGCCGCATTCTTTCCTTCTCCCTCAGATGTCCATGGCTAACCCTAGAGAGCTCTTCTGTGAGCTGATCTCTGGTGCATCCATGGTGTGTTGAGCTGTTGGTCTGAATCTTTGAGAGAACATCAAAGTTAGCTTGTGAGCTCTTGAGACGTTGGTTCGAAGCTTTACTGAAAGCTTCGAGGTTGTCCATCCAGGGGACTTCTCTCTGCTCGACCTTGCTTTCTTTCTGGCTTGTGTGCCTTGTTGCTCTCTGAGCTTTTGTCTTTAGTTTTTGCCGCCTGTGTGTGCTTGCTTGTAACTGAACTTGTTCATAGCCTTTGTTGCTTAGTGGATTGGGTGAGTCTCCCTCTCTTGAGGCTCCGCAAATGTAAGATATTTTTATCCGAACCGCGTCAACAACTCTTGTGTTCAAAACTACTTTAAAACTTTGTTTCATTACTTCACTTACACTAGATCTAGGACGATTGAGGTAGATTCGAGCGAATTTGAGTTCACTTCATACTCCCTCCGTCCCTTTTTGTTTGTCCACAAGTACGATTTTCACGGGAATTAAGGAATTGTAGGAATATAAATAAAATAGTGGACAAACAAAAGGAGACACCCAAAAAAAAAAGTGGACAAACAAATAGGGATAGAAGGAGTATATATTACCCTAACCCTGATCAAGGTTATTAGGTTAAGGGCACATATACTGATTCGATTATATTGGTGTAATACGGAGTTAACTCTTCCCAACTGAGATAAATATCAAATACAGTATACTGTATATGACATCGAGTGACCTACAGGTCCTCCCGTGCCTTTAGTGACCCAATGTGACCGAATAAAGTTACAAAAATGCATGGAAATTAACTTTATGCATGCGATCGATGTGAAAATCCTTTAAACATAAAGGGTAAAAATAAAAGATTTGAAGTTTTGAACACAAAGGGAACGACATCACTACTAGATCGAGTACTAGTCTACTACTGACCCGGCTTTCCTTTCCTATGCTAATTACGGAGTATCTGCTGTGCTATGCAGCTATGGTATGGGCGCAAACTGCAAAAAATCTTGCACATAATTATCAGATGCCCAAATTTGTGTTTACTCCTCTTATCTTTCTTCGGTTTTACTTCCGGTTTTACAGGGGTGTGCAGATCTTTGTTTTTCTTTTTTTTTTAAATAACAAAAATTCAATAGGACTGTAGCCATTTCTTCAATTTTCAGATTTAATCTGCTGAAACAAAAAATCAGATTTAATAATTTCAAACTCGTTAAGGTTAAAATTCATATCGGTCCGGTATTGGGTCTAAACATTTTAGGAGTTTTGGTTGAGTCTGAACCCAATGTGTAGCTCTCTCTCTCTCTCATATACGGAGTATTTTACATGGATACAAAAGAGCATTCATACAATCAGATTTTGAAAGAACAATACCTAGTGCGCGCATGCATGTTTTCTGCAATTTAAGGAGAGCTCAGGAGTTCACACAGAGACACGGCCAAGCCAAAAAATGAACAAAATTTCAGTAATTTAAAAAGAAAAGAAGCAATTTGGTTTGCAGTCTGTAGCCTTTTCTTTTTTGTAACATTTTAATCGAGCGATTAATTACTAAGACTATACTCCTAGAAAAGTTTTGTGCAGTGAATATTAACACTTAATAATACTGGTAAAACTCGAGTTATTTGTTGGGTGGTATCAGCTAGATAGTACAATTTGTCCCACTTTGGATTTCATTTATGGAAATAAATCGGGCAAGCTGATTCTCTCCCGGGCCAAATGTGTGTTGTTCCCTTCTAATACACCCTTTTATGCACCCTCAACTTCATTGGTCCACTTGTACACAAACTTTCCACTCTTTACCGAAATATTTCTAATTTTATTTTCTTAAATAATCAATCAAAATTCCTAACTTCATCTTCTCCATTTAATCAAAGAGACCTGCTTATGCTTAATTACTCTGGCTCTGTTGAAGCCGGTTCTCGACGGGCTCGCGAAGCCCAGAGGGAATCATGTTAGGCCCATAGAACGCGAGGCGTGATGGCCCATGAAGTAAGCCCAGAAGAACGGAAGCGGTCCATAAACATACAGCCCAGAAAGAGGGTCCGACGAGATTAAGTATCGGAGGGGCAAATTGGTAATTGACTCGCGTGGGCCCTAGCGGGAGTATAAGTGCACAAACCAATGGAGTGAGAAGCAGAGATCATTACTGAAAGAAAAACGCTTCGTCTTCCTCTCCCGAGTGAGAAAAGCACAGGAATGAGCCAAAGTTTCAATCTTCCAAAACGACCTTTTCCTTGAGGTGTTAGGACGAACAACACTTGGTTTGTGATTCCCGATGTTGCTATCGAGCTTTTAATGTTGAGATAAGTGATTTCTAAGGCCGTTCGGTTTATTGGTAGCATAGAACTCAAAAACGTTTTAACTGACATTTTGAGTTCTCCTTTCCATTACTTTACTTCTTTCTACCCTCTCTTACTCTTGCATCACTTTATCGTCGTTGGTAGCTTGTTTGCTTCCTGTCTGATTTGAACGCCAGAGAGCCAAATCCGGAGACCCCCTCCTGGTTTGGTTGCGCGGGTATTGAAGGTGTCAAGAATAAGGTTGGTCTTTAGGAAGAAGACGACGTGGAGTATTACGTATAAGTTGTTTGTCCAGACTCGCGGAAGAGGTCTTCAGAATTCTTTCGAAGAGTTGTCGTCCTGTGTCTCGCGAAGTGTTGTGTCGCGAGACTGCAACTTCTGGGCTCCAACACTGGCGCCGACCGTGGGGACCTTCCTCGCACAAGTAAGGCTTACTGCAGATATTCGCGTATTTCTGATACTAACCGCCGGAGAGGATGAATACTGGAGGTGAGGGAAGCGACAACACACCTCTCCAGACGAGAACACAACAAGAGATAAATAGCTCGTGAGTACCTCTTCCGCACGTGAATGAGGAAGAGATTGTTCTGGTAGGACCCGCGCTGGTTCAGTATCGCGCATTCCTTTAGACGTTGGGACAAGGCACGGACAGGGGTCGAAACCAAGAGCAACCAAGGGCTGAGACCCGCGAGCAAGAACAGAATCGGGGCGAACGAGAACAACCAGTTGCTGAGGAGAGTGCTGAGCACGTACCCAACGACAGAATCTCAGTGTCACGTAGGACCAGGGTCGAGGGACGCGAGAGGGCTTGTCACCCCAGTAGGTTTGATTTGAATCAAGCCCCCGTGAGCTACGTAGAGAATCAATCTTACAGGGGAAGAACCGAAACGAGGGGACATGGGATTCGTGCCGAGCGAGGACCTTCTCCCTGCCAGTATGAGGGGGAACCTTATTACAACCAGACAACCTGTCCGCGACAAGCTTAGGAGGCCTATCCGTCTGTTAACCCGTTGGCCTTGTTCGGCCCGACTGCTTTCGCGGACCACATAGTCAGGTGCCCTGATGAAGCCACGATGTGCAAAGGTGCCCTGATGAAGCCACGATACAAGTATGCTATGCTCGCGAGGTGCCCTGATGAAGCCACGATGTGCAAAGGTTTCCCAGGCACCCTCGCGGGTCCCGCCATGACCTGGATGCTTAACCAACCGTCAGGAAGCATCCATTTTTTCGCTGACCTAGAGAGGAGTTTCTTGTTGCACTTTGGATTCTCAAGGAAAAGAAAAGTGACTATGCAAGAAGTAGTGGGTGTCAAACAAGGACCAAACGAATCGCTAGAGAGTTATGTCAGGAGGTTCTCAGAAAAGATCTTAGAAGCCGAGGATTTTCATGATAAAACCGCCCGAGTCGTGTTCCTGGATGGTCTCACAGATGGAAGCTCCTTCAAGCAATACCTATACCGCAAGAAAGATTTAGACTACCAGGGCATGCTCGAAAGAGCGTATACAGAGATTAACGTGGAAGCGCACTCAAGTTTCGCGTTGAAAGGAAACAATCAGAATAACCCTGCTCAGGGTCAAAAGAGAGACAACCAGAACTGGGGTAACAAGCGCCATCAAGGTAGTCAGGGAAAGGAGCAGATTGACTCGCGAGTGCTCGGTTTGCAGATTCAAGATCAGAATCAGGGTCAAAAGCAGTTCAGGGGCCAGAACCATGATCAGAATCAGTTCCACTCGCAAAATTTTGTAGCCGATCAGGATATCCGTCGCGAGGCTGAAAGGAGAGGGGATCGCGGTCGTGGTCGCCACGAGCCAACCACATGTTGTGAGTACCACAAAGTGAATACTCACCCTACAGAGGAATGTAGGTCGCGACCTCACCACCCGAGAGAGCAGAAAGTCCTAACTGCTCAGAGAGGAAATGGTGACGGAGGTCGCAGCAGCACAAAAAGGGGGGTAAGAGGTAGAGGAGGTAGAACACAAAACGAGATAAGGCAGAACACCCCCGCGAGAAATAACCAAAATCAGGGTCCTAATTGCCACCCACACCAGAACTTCCCTCACTTGGATGGCCATATAGGTACAATTGCAGGCCGCCATGAACCCATTCCCTTAGGCAAACGAGAGCAAAGGCTCATTAACAACGCGCCCAAGCCTCAGGGAAAGCCAATCTATAGTATCGCGAGATCGCAGTCTGAGCCTTACACGCTAGTTTTCAGCGACAAGGAGGTAGATACCTGGGCTGTCGAGGCCACTGACCCACTATTCATTCATGCTCAGATTGGAACCAAACTTGTGAAAAGGATTCTCGTGGACACAGGGAGCTCGGCCGATATACTATACTGGGACGCGTTCGAGAAAATGGGGATTGATCAGTCTACACTCAGGCCTACTAAAACCACACTGGTGGGTTTCGCGGGTGACAGAGTGAGGGCCCTGGGCGTCGTCACCCTAGATCTCATCCTGGGTGGAGAGACCGGGTCAAGAAGATCAGAAAAAATAGATTTCGTAGTAATCCCAATAACATCCTCCTACAATGCGATACTGGGACGCGAGACTCTGTGCAAGTTTGAAGCAGTCGTGTCGATCTGTCATTTTTGCCTTAAGTTCCCAACGTCGACCGGAGTAGGATTCGCGAGAGGAAACCAAGAGGAGAGCCGTATCTGCTACGTATCATCCGAAAAGGGCAGCGCCAAGGCCTTGCTCACAACCAGTTATTTATTCCAGGGTTGCCTCACGTGTTTGAGGAGGCCGAGTTGGAGGTACGTGCCTCTCCGAGGCCGCGAGATACTGGAGAAGAAGAAGAGGGACAGAAACCGCATTTTGATGGGTTTGAGAAACAGACAATCACCCCATTCCCCAACAAAGAGGAGAAGCTCTATGTAGGGGGAAAACTGGATCAGAAAGTTGTGCAAGAGATTGAGACCTTGCTCGCCCGCTCCCGGGATGTGTTCGCGTGGACACCAAAGGATTTGAGAGGGATTCCAGCGAGTGTCATGACCCACTCCCTGAACATTAGTTCAGAGGTCAAGCCGCGTAGACAGAAGAAGCGAAAGCAGGCAGGGCCAAAGAACGCGGCAGCTGCTGTGGAACTCGCAAAGTTGATAAAAGCAGGGTTTGTTAAGCCAGTGCAATACCCGACCTGGCTGTCAAACGTATTAATGGTAGAAAAAAATCCCAAAGGGACGGGAAAATGGCGCATGTGCGTAGATTTCACTGGTCTCAATAAGGCATGCCCCAAAGACAGCTACCCATTACCTTCTATCGACCAGTTAGTGGACTCCACCGCGGGTCATGAAGCTTTGAGTTTCTTGGACGCGTACTCGGGGTATAATCAGGTCATGATGAATCCAGCCGACTCGAGGCACACGGCTTTTATTACAGACAAGGGAACCTTCTGCTATAAAGTAATGTCGTTCGGCTTGAAAAACGTGGGAGCCACATTCCAGAGGCTGGTGGGCATGATCTTTAGCGAGCAAAGGGGTGACACCGTGGAGGCCTATGTTGATGACATAGTAGTTAAGAGCAAGAAGCAGGCAGATCACGCTCGCGACCTGGCAGAAGTTTTTGAAACTCTGGGAAAGTACGGTATGAGCCTTAATCCCGAGAAATGTGTCTTTGGGGTCACCGAGGGCAAGTTCCTGGGATTTCAGATCAGTGCACGCGGTGTCGAGGTCAATCCGGATAAGGTCCAAGCTGTAATAGATCTGCAACCGCCGAGATCCACTCATGACGTCCAAAGGTTTGTAGGGAAGGTTAACTATCTCGGGAGGTTTTGTGCCAAGCTCGCGGAGCGAAACCTCTCCTTCTTCGACATATTGAGGAAACTGAAAAGCTTCGAATGGACTGAGGAGTGTGAAAGGGCATTTATGAGCCTCAAAGAGCATCTGGCTAAACTCCCAACACTTGCGTCACCGGTACCTGGTGAAGGCTTGCAGCTGTACCTCGCGGCGGGCACGCGTGCAGTTAGCACATTATTGGTGAGAGGACAGCAGGTCCCCGTCTATTTCGTCAGTAAAGCCCTTCTGTCGGCCGAGACCAGATATTCGCCCATTGAGAAAGCAGTACTCGTGTTGATAACAGCCGCTCGTAAACTCCGACCTTATTTCCACGCTCACCCCATCGAGGTATTGACAGATTTACCACTCCCATCTTTCATGAGTAAGCCAACAACCTCTGGGAGGCTCGCTAAATGGGTGATTGAGATGACTAAATTTGACGTAGTCTATAGACCACGGCCCGCAATCAAAGCGCAAGCTTTGGCTGATTTCATTGTTGAAACAAGTTTCAGAGAGTTAGAAATAGATGATATAGCTCCGGAACACCCCACGTGGGTTATGCACATTGACGGGGCAGTAAACGTAGACGGTTGCGGGGCGGGGGTCGTCCTGACATCCCCAGCCGGGGATAAGGTTGACCACGCGATTGCACTAAAATTCAAAGCCACTAATAACGAAGCAGAGTATGAAGCGCTCATCGCAGGACTGAAAATTGCAATTCACGCGGGTATTCACGTGGTGAAGTGTCTGAGCGACTCTCAGATTGTTGTGAATCAGATCAATGGGACCTACGAAGCTCGAACAGGCAATCTCCCCATATATAATGTGAGAGCTACTACCTTGATTTCGTTGTTCAGGCATTTTGAGATTGAAGCAATATCGAGGGAAGAAAACACACGAGCTGATGAACTCGCGAAGTGAGGTTCCCAGGCTCAGTACGTGAATATGGAACGTCCCGATGGAAATTCTACCATCATTTCCAAGGATGGAAAGAGCCAATACTTCTGGGTAGTAAAGTCTGAGAGCGCCATAAGCAATCAGGTGGAGCTGATGGAGATAGACGAGCCAGTCGGTGACTGGCGCACCCCTATAATTCAATATCTTGCAAGCGGTACAGGACCCTCGGATCCAAAAGAAATGAGAAAACTTGTCTCTATGGCTGCGCGCTTCTACATGTGTCGTGGGGAACTCTACAAAAGGGGATACGGACCACGCGAGCTCCGGTGTTTGTCTAAGATGGAAAGTGACGTGCTTATGAGAGAGCTGCACGCGGGGTTGTGCGGGACCCACGCGGGTTGGAGACCTATGGTCTATAAAGCGTTAAGACAAGGGAATTTCTGGCCAACCATGAAACAGGACGCACAACGCGAGTCGCAGAACTGTAAGCCATGTCAGTACTTTGCCCCGACTTCTCATCAGCCAGGTGTAGAATTACAGATAATGTCAAGCCCCTGTCCCTTCGCGATGTGGGGGCTAGATCTATTAGGACCTTTCAAGCCAAAAGCGCCTGGTCAACTGGAGTACATCATTGTAGCAGTTGATTATTTCACTAAATGGATCGAAGTCGAGGCTCTCGCGAGCACTACCGTCCCGGCAGTTAAAAAGTTCCTATGGAAGAATATCATCTGCAGATACGGCCTCCCTCACGAGATCGTAACCGATAGAGGACCACAATTCAATTCGCCACAGTTACTCACGTGGTGTAATGACATAGGGATCGCCTTAAGAATCGCATCGGTCGCTCACCCGCATTGCAATGGCCAAGTAGAAGCTGTGAACAAAAGTATTGTCATGGATCTGAAAAGGCGGTTAGAAGGCTCCAAAGGAAAGTGGGCCGAAGCTTTACCTCTAGTACTCTGGGCAAACAGAACCACGGTAAAGAAGACAACTGGGGAAACACCTTTTGCTTTCGCCTATGGAATAGAAGCCACAGTGCCAGTCGAGTTCATTGTGCCCACGGATCGCGTGATTCAGTATAGCCCGATCGACAATGACGAAAAAATGCAGCTAGAGTTACAGATGCGGGAAGAAATTCGCGACTTAGCAACTATCAGAGCGGTCAATCATAAAGCCAGCGTCGCGAAGTATTATAACAAGCACATAAAGTTGAGGGGATTCGCCAGAGGAGACCTCGTGCTCCGTAGAACAGAAGGAGGAAAGCTCGACCCCAACTGGGAAGGACCTTACATTATAGATCGCGAAGTCGCCCCCGGGGCATATCGTCTCAAGGATCACTCTGGGAATCACATTGCCAACTCTTGGAACGTGATGCGACTTCGTCGCTTCTATGCCTAATCCTCCCCCAAAACCCAGGTACGTTTTAACAAAGTTTAGCAGAGCAAAAAAAAAATTTTCTCATCCATGGTCAATGCTTATCGCATTAAGACACTAAAACATTCGATCACTATGACATGATAAGTACAGGTTGTGGAACCAGCAATTCATTATCACGCGAGTCTGGGTTATCAAGAAATAGGTCACAGCCTGGTCGACCAATGCTCGTCCACATAAAAAGGTAGCGCTTCAACTGAGACAAAAAGTCGTCGAGTCCGCTTCACTGGGCTGGGCTAAAAAAAACCCCAGGTCGCGTGTCCAGCTTCCGTGGTTGAGCTAAAAAACTCTCCTTGGTCACGAAAGCATGGACGGGTTCACGCCAATGAGCTCACCCGCCATGAGTCCGCTTCACTGGGCTGGGCTAAAAAAAAACCCCAGGTCGCGTGTCCAGCTTCCATGGTTGAGCTAAAAAACTCTCCCTGGTCGCGAAAGCATGGACGGGTTCACGCCAATGAGCTCACCCGCCATGAGTCCGCTTCACTGGGCTGGGCTAACCCCCCCCCCCCCCAGGTCGCATGTCCAGCTTCCATGGTTGAGCTAAAAAACTCTTCCTGATCGCGAAAGCATGGACGGGTTCACGCCAATGAGCTCACCCGCCATGAGTCCGCTTCACTGGGCTGGGCTAAAAAACCCCCCCAGGTCGCGTGTCCAGCTTCCATGGTTGAGCTAAAAAACTCTCCCTGGTCGCGAAAGCATGGACGGGTTCACGCCAATGAGCTCACCCGCCATGAGTCCGCTTCACTGGGCTGGGCTAAAAAAACCCCCCAGGTCGCGTATCCAGCTTCCATGGTTGAGCTAAAAAACTCTCCCTGGTCGCGAAAGCATGGACGGGTTCACGCCAATGAGCTCACCCGCCATGAGTCCGCTTCACTGGGCTGGGCTAAAAAAAAACCCCGGGTCGCGTGTCCAGCTTCCAGGGTTGAGCTAAAAAACTCTCCTTGGTCGCGAAAGCATGGACGGGTTCACATCATGACTCACACGTCTTTTAAAAGTTCTTAACCACATAAAGACCAAATACTGAATGCCTCTCTACATGTGCAGTGCTTAATATCCCCCGCAAAAGCAACGTCATGCCTAGATCATCTCTACAAAGTCAAGAAATTCTCTGCAACAACCATACCGAAGAAAAACTGTTCTGATGCTTCGCGACTACAAGAGCTCAGGACAAACCCCGCGAGTATCAACAGCCACTAAGAGCTAAAGCGCGAAACCCTGTCACCGGCTAGAGCGAACGTACTGACCAGGACTCCCGTGTAATGTTCATGCAATAGCTAACAGGAGAATGGTTTGCAATGCTTTATGATTCTCACAAAAATTATGTAACACCGTCAGTTTTACCTTTTACTATACAAGAGGGATCGTAGTTATGAAACACTCATCTCTTTACGTTTTATTTTTCGCAAAATTACTCTTTTCCGAAACACAAAACGGGGGGAACGAGGCGAGATAAGTGTACGAAACAAGCAGACGGATAAGTAAAACCAAAAATATAGAGCAAAACAGCATATAGCTCGCAACAACCATGGCCGCATTAAAAAATAACTACATAAAAGCCCAATTCTCGCGACGGGAATACCAAAAACATTGTTCGGAAGACAACCAGGCCATGTCAGAAGGTTCGAAACGCGAGCAGAAATAATAAACATTACTTAGCGACGGACTCAGGAGCAGTCCCTGCATCCCCTACGCTATCCGCCTCCAAGTCCACAACGACGTCCCCAGCGTCAGCTACCCGCAATCCTGACCCCCCCCCCCCCCCCCCCCCCGCTTGGTCTAAGCAAGAACGCTTCGGGAGGGGTTGAATGGTGTCGAGAAGAGCATCGGGCGCGAGTACTTTTCTCTTACGAGGAGAGAGGGCCGGGGAAGGAGGGCTCGGAAGCGTGTGAGGAACTGGTTCCAACCTTTCGGACGGAGGCGGAATGACCATCTTCGGAAGAGGAGGCTTAGGCACTTGATTCTCTTTACCCTTAACGATGCCTTTCTTAGGCGCAAGACGAGTTACACCCCAAGCCTCAAGTGGAGTATCCACATCATCAATGAAAGTTCCCGGCACCGGGGGCTCATACTCGGGAAGGTCGGTGGAAAAACCACATAAGTCCTGAGCGTTGAAGGGGAAATCTTTGACTTTGTGTTTTCGCATCTGAACCTTCACCATAAAAAGGAGAAGCGTGTTGACAACATTTTTGTAAAAATCCACGCGAGCACGTTGACGGTAACCCCCGCAATACTCTTCCACCGCCATGTTCCTCTCATAGGCAATTCTCTCAGACATCGTCGCGTGAAGTTTCTCATTTTCTTGTCTGAGGTCATTCACTTGCGTGTTATACTCAGTAACGATGTTGACATGGGTGGACCTCTCATACGCGAGTTGGGCTTCCAGCTCTTTTATCTTCGCGTCTTTAGATTCCACTAACGCATTGGCCTTCGAAAGCTCCACCTCCAAGGTTTTCTTCTCCCCCATAAGCCGAGACTTAGCCGCTCTATTGGCATCACGGATTGACTGGTCCTCATCCATCAATTCTTTAAGTTTATCCTCCGCCGCGAGCACCCTCCGACTTGCGCTCGCGATAATGTTCATCCCCTGCAAAATGACCAACTCCAGGGTTAAAAATACCCCAAGAGACAAGAAATAGATAAGAATGCGAAACTTACCGCAAAGAGTAGTTTAGACAGGCCACCAGGTCTATCCGAGATTTCCTCATAAAGGCTGGGTTCGGGGGGAAAAACAGTTGGAATCGAGTCAAAGAAGGTACGCGTCGCAGATAAACCATGAATGAAAGTGGGGTTCACGACATGAGAATCAGTAGGCTCTGGAGACGAGACAAACTCCACTTCCGTCGTTCTCTTGCGACTTCTCTCAGTCACTTTTTGTTTCCCCTTATCGCAGGACGAGAGGTCGCGAGGCCTCTTGGACTGAGGGGCCTCCTCAGAAACAGTGGTAGCGACCTCCACCGGCGATTCCATTGCAGCAGGAGGGGAAGCAATAGTCACGACAGGAACAGATGAAATGTTGTGAGAAGGAGACGCGAGAGTGAGGGAGCCGGCCTCATCGAAAATCAACCCATCCAAGTTCGGAAGATCGGAGAACATGTCAGCATCTGCAAAAACAACCACAAGTGAGCATATATAAAAAAAAATATACAATAATAAAAAAAAAAGAGCAACGCAAGCGCTAAGAACAAACACGCGAACAAAAACCTCGGGCATGGGCTTTGAGGCTAAGTCCCCTAGCAACCAGTAAGGCATCCGAGATTGTCAACTCAAAACGTTTTTGAACAGCTTTGTCAGGGTAATCCTTATAATCACGAATGAATTTATCGCGAGTCTCCTTTGGAAAGAAGCAAGGAGCCCTTCTCGCATTGGGCTCGCGTACTTGAACAAAAATGTCGGAACCAAGCGGGGGACGAACTAAAAACCAACACGTTTTCCACCCATCAATCTTCGAACGCAGTCGAAAGGCACTAGGGGTCTTGGCTTGAGCGGTATAAAACCCATCCTCGCGTGAGTTCTTCTTATAAGAATTAATAAGAGCGTAGTGAGGCGTATTGGGAACTATCCCAATGTCCTGACATCGCATAATGTATACGATCAGCGAACTCCAGAAATTTGGATGCATCTGTGAAGGAATGAAGCCTAAATCCGCCATCACTTCAGTCTGAAAGGACGTCCACGGAAGACGGAAGCCAGCTTCTAAGGATTGCCTGCTCAAAGCGAAGAAGGGCCCGTACTGGTCGAGAGAAGTTCCCTCGTGGTCAGGAAGGGCAAAAATAGTTCCTTCAGGGAAAGGGTATCGCGAGGCGAAACGACGAAGATCGTCAAAGCCAAGACTGTTGCGATGGGCTGTGTTAGGAATTAAGGTGCGGGTGTGTTTTATTCTCTTCGCAAGAATACTTACTCGACATGGATCCGCGAGGAAGGGCTTCTCTATTATTATATGGGGTAAGGGCCCCTTATGGGAGAAGAAACTAACAAATTGACCATAATTGGTCTCAGCTCGCTCTTGAATAACACGAGACGGGAGCCTGGTTTTGGATCTCTTGGGCTTCTTCGTCTTGCTCCATTTAGATTTCCTTGCAACACGAGACCGTCTACGAGAACTGGGCTCGCAACCACCAGAGCCGCCCTCGGATCCAGACGTTGTGCGCCCCGAATACTCAGCCTGAGCTGAACGTTCATAGAAATCATCGCTACCTGAAAGCATAGGCAAGGTAAGTTTCAGTTTTCCAGGGATGGAAATAGGAAAAGAGGAGAACATCGCAAGTGGAAAGAACGCGAGGAAATGGAAAGTGAACAAACAAGAAATCCCTAGAAAAACTGAAACCCGAAAGATCAAAGGGGAAGTAAAAAACGACATCAAGATGAACCATGCTCAAAAACATGGAGGATTTTGTGGAGGCTTGAAATGGCGGAATTGACCGAAACAGGTGTCTTACCGAAAGAGAATCCGACACAGGAAACACACAACACATGCAATCTCTAAAAGAAATCTATCAAAACGAGGAGCCCGAGCAAAAATTCTGACAACAGTTATGAGCACGAAGAAACCGAACGACGAATCTGTGGGAAGCTCTAAAATCAAGCCAAAACAAGTACTTACGAAGTAGAAAAGAAAGGGAGGAACGATAGACTAACCTGCCATTCGGAAATCGGGTGAGAGCGGCGACGAAGACGATCGTAGGGAAGGGGAGAGAACGCCGGCGGAGAGGTTTATTTGCAGTTTGTAAGAGAGCGGCGAAGAGTTGCGGCGGATCGAGAGGAGGAAGACGAAGATGGGTATTTATAAAGAAAAGTCGGAAAAAGAAGACGCAGTAAGACGACGACACGTGGGCAACATGCGCCCAGCGCGGGAATTCGTAAGGATTTTTGAATTTGAAACGTCGCCCCAGGAAATTTAGCCAAAATACACGCGACCCTTACACGCGATGTAGTCATACCAAGTCAGGTGGCCGCTATCATATCGAGAACGCGACTTCAAGAAGACAAACCCAAGCCTTAGGCTATTCAGCATAAAAGCTTGGGGGGCTGGATGTTGGAGCCGGTTCTCGACGGGCTCGCGAAGCCCAGAGGGAATCATGTTAGGCCCATAGAACGCGAGCCGTGACGGCCCATGAAGTAAGCCCAGAAGAACGGAAGCGGCCCATAAACATACAGCCCAGAAAGAGGGTCCGACGAGATTAAGTATCGGAGGGGCAAATTGGTAATTGACTCGCGTGGGCCCTAGCGGGAGTATAAGTGCACAAACCAATGGAGTGAGAAGCAGAGATCATTACTGAAAGAAAAACGCTTCGTCTTCCTCTCCCGAGTGAGAAAAGCACAGGAATGAGCCAAAGTTTCAATCTTCCAAAACGACCTTTTCCTTGAGGCGTTAGGACGAACAACACTTGGTTTGTGATTCCCGGTGTTGCTATCGAGCTTTTAATGTTGAGATAAGTGATTTCTAAGGCCGTTCGGTTTATTGGTAGCATAGAACTCAAAAACGTTTTAACTGACATTTTGAGTTCTCCTTTCCATTACTTTACTTCTTTCTACCCTCTCTTACTCTTGCATCACTTTATCGTCGTTGGTAGCTTGTTTGCTTCCTGTCTGATTTGAACGTCAGAGAGCCAAATCCGGAGACCCCCTCCTGGTTTGGTTGCGCGGGTATTGAAGGTGTCAAGAATAAGGTTGGTCTTTAGGAAGAAGACGACGTGGAGTATTACGTATAAGTTGTTTGTCCAGACTCGCGGAAGAGGTCTTCAGAATTCTTTCGAAGAGTTGTCGTCCTGTGTCTCGCGAAGTGTTGTGTCGCGAGACTGCAACTTCTGGGCTCCAAATTCAATTAAAACATAATTAGATTTCAAATACTACGTACATAAATAATTCAGTTCAAATTGCTACAAGAAACAATGTACATCTCCTAGACTGTTAGTACTCCGTATTAGTTTCAGGCTTTGCAATGTTAATGAAAGATCAATTCGACTTTGGATCTGAACCGGGGTAAATTAATCCCAGTTCAACTTTGGATCTTTGATTAGTTCAGTCAAATACCAGTTCAACCGGGGTAAATTACTCCTTGTTAATGATAATTAAACACAATACATATCTGCTCTTAAAGATCCAATTCGACTTTGAATTGAAACGGGGTAAATTAATCTCAGTTTGACTTTCGATCTTTGAACAATTCAGCATAAATTGCTTGTCTTTGCAATGTTTATTAAAGGTCCAATTAGAGGGCTACTGGCAATGGAGATTTTTTCCCCTCTTACAATGGAGTACTCCTTCCGTCCCATAATATAATGTCTGTTTTCCTTTTTTGGAGTCCTAAAATGTTGTGTCTGTTTCCATTTATAACTTTCGTCTTATTACCCACATCAAATCACTTCTCTAAAAATCCACACCCAACTACCTTCTCTCTCCTTCTTTTTTACATCAATTTTCACACCTAATCACCTTTTATCTTCTCTCTCCTACATAAAAAACCACACTCTCTCACATTCTCTCTCCCTTTCACTTTTTCTTTCTCACCTCTTTAATTTTCCTCGAAAACCGCAAACGGGCACTTAATATTGGGACGGAGGGAGTAAGAAACTTCAGGAATAGAAAAAGAAAAAAAACTATCAAATGTTATTTTTTAATTTTGGTAGTTTAATTTTGTAGATTTTTTCTTAATTTAATTAGTTAATAGAATCTTTTAAGGAAAAGATTCAGGTGAGAATAATTATTATTGTGCGAATTGCGAATGGATGCACATTTGGGCGATTGACATGCACTTTCTTCAGTATGACATGCACATTTAGGCCATTGACATGCACTCGGTCAGATTTGCATGTTATTGATAATATGTGAAAAGTACATGCACACACCCCGAAAATGCATGTCAATGGCAAATTATCAATGACATGCAAATCTGACCGAGTGCATGTCAATGGCCTAAATGTGCATGTCATTACTGAAGAAAGTGCATGTCAATCGCCTAAATGTGCATCCATTCGCAATTCGCACAATAATAATCATTCTCACCTGATCCGGATTCATCTTTTAATAGGGAGATTTGAATTGAAGAATTTGTGTACAAGTGGACCAATGAAATCAAGGGTGCATAAAAGGGGTGTATTAGAAGGAAATAGTACATTTGGCCTGGATCTCTCCCTTTCCTGTCATTTCTACGGCCCCAGTTTTGCTACAGATATATTCCTTTTCGTTAACATTGATTACTTACAACAAACGAAAAATATATGTATGTAATTCTCCCTCAATGGATTTCATTATTATAAAAATGAGTCGTGCTAGACATCACCATAAAATATGGTCACCATTTTAAATTTCCTATTATACCCCTACTAATATATATATTCCCTTCACTGTATTCTCCCTCAATCTCTCATTTCCCTAATATGGCCTCTCTTCATGCTGCTTTCATGTCGCTTCCATGTCTGCGGAGGAGCGATCTTACTTCTTTGAGATGTCGTTTAAGCTAATTGATGCATCAATGAAAAAAAATTCGGGTTTTGATGAGCGATTTAGGGTTCAAAAGCTACAAAACTAGTGATATTTTTCATAAGATTTATGTAGCCAACTTGTTTAGAGTACTTAATAGTTGATACTGCACGTTAAATATAATTGATATTTTTCCTAAAAAATATATTTGTAAAACGTAGATGATGTGTGTGATAACCCACATATATAAATGCGAAATTGAAAGTGCAGGATTTAAACTTTCGTTGGAAGATTTTCACGAGGAAGGCAGTATCGAGAAATTACAATCAGAACTTATAATTGATTGTTTTTGGGAGAAGGGTAATACGGTCAAAAAGTGTATAATGGTGATATTATTAGTCAAAACCAGGAGACGTTTAGCACGTATGTTCTTACTCATCTTTGTCCAATTTTTAAAAAATATATTAACATATTAAGCATATCCGTATGACTGAAACATAGTTTATCTAAGCCTAACTATATTTACATGTATTAATGGTTCTGTGTTATAGCGAATAGGGTATTCGTAATTCGTAGGTCAATCTTTCTCAAGTCATAAATCATTTTTGCAAGTAAAATAGTGTTATTTGAGATAAGAAATTAATAAAATTGGTAATGTGACTTCGAAGCATAAAGAGAGCTTAGATCAAGTTATGGATCAGACCGAAAAAAAAAGATCAAGTTATGGATCAGACCGAAAAAAAAAGATCAAGTTATGGATCGGATTGTGCGCCTAAATTAGGCCTTATCCCAAATAAACTAATAAATCTCAAATTACCCTAGAGAGAGGCTATAGTGGGAGCCCTTATAAGGGTCTTATAAATATATTTGAGTATTTTAATCAACTAATGCTAAGAGACCGATGAATTCGTTCCTATTTTTAGGTGAAACAAGATACTGTCCTTTCTGTAATTTGAGATAAGTGTTGTTTGATTTTAGTATTTATTTACCTAAAAATTACATTAAAAATACATTCTTAAGCATTCACCTCTAACAAAGCTCTCAAATTAACTTTAAATGTATCAGCGCCAATGGCACATTATGATTAGTGTATCTCTTTAGTTATTTTGTTTTGTAAATTCAACATAGCTCAAAATTTACACATTAAAAAAATAAAATAATATTAATATAATTTTAGTTGCATTTATATCTATCTATAGACACCCATTTTATATATATTTATAAATATTTTTTATTTTTATTATATTTTTTTGGTGATTTTTTTCTTATTAGGAGTCCCTTAACAACAAACCTTTCTTAAAAAACCTCCCATAAGGAACTCCACTAGTGATGTCCAACAAAACACACTGGTGTAGATGGACATGGTCGGGATTCTACGAATGACATTCCTATAAGCGGAGTAGTTTCAGAAGTTCACAAAACCATATACTCCGTATAATGTAATGTGAGTTTCAGAAGTTCGCAAAACCATCATTATCAATTAGCACGTATATTCCTATGTTCCGTAATAGTATAAGACTCATTTTTTTTTTTGTCTCAAAAATTATCTCAGTTTTAACTTTTGAAAACCTTTTATTCATTATTTATCTTCACTCAATATACTTTAAGGGCTTGTTTGGTATCCATATACTGATATCAGGTATGATTATCAAAATGACTCATACCCATACCTGGTGTTTGGTATATCAGTATATGAATATCAATTTGATATCTTTGATATCCTGATATCTATCTCTCTTTTGAATAAGTTTGATATCCCCCATTTTCAAGGGTTATCAATTTGATATCCCCTTCATTTTAAAAAACACACTCATCTTCTCCTCTCTCTTCTCCTCCCCTACAATGACATATACATTTGATATGTCCCTCGGATTTCGATATCTCATATCTGAAAAAACTATTCCAAACACAGATATCAGATATCAATCTCATACTCATTTATACCTGATATCCGATACCCATACTCATACCTGATATCTGATATATTAGTATATGGATATCAAACGGGCCCTAACTTCACTCAATAGGCCCATTTGGTATTGATATCTAGATATCAGGTATGAGTATGAGATATCACTCATATTCATATATGCGTTTGGTATAATTAGTATATCGATATCAATCTGATATTTGTTGTTTGGTATGAGCCAAGTATATCAAGTATGGGTATCGAAATGATTTTAGAGTGTGTTTTTTGTGTGTTTTTTATATCCCTCAAACACTTGGTATATCAAAGATATCACCCATACCCATACCCATACCCATCTCATACCCATACCCGATATGATATCTCATACCCATATGTTTTCACCATAAACTTCCTCTACCTCTCTAATGCTCAAAATCAAAACGGAACTCCATCTCTCATACTCCCTCCGTCTCGGTATATAATTCCTGTTTTATTTTTGACACTATTCACCTTTTAATACATTTTGTCGTATAAATTTTAATATGTAAGAACAAACATAGTTATATGGGGTCTTGTTTGATTCGTCTTGATGAGTACTTCATATCAAAATTTTAGAAATTTTTATTAACATATAGTTAGAGATATTAACGATACAAAACGTGTCTCGGCAAATGTGAAAAGTGAAAGATAAATTATATTATGGGACGGAGAGTATTAGCCTAGAGTGAGAAATTCTGATATTGATTACCATAAGAACAAATATGCATGAGTTCGTAAACTATGCAAGTAATTTGGCTTGTAGCATTAGCATTGCCGACAGTGCTTAATTTGTCAACATCAAAAGTCACAAAGTCATTCATAAAGGGAATACTCCCTCTTTTCAATAATATAAGCAACATTTTTATTAAAGAATATTTTTCATTTTTAGCATACTTTTTACATTCATTTATCTTCTCTCAATACACTTTTCAGTTTTTTCTCTCTTCTAATCATTCAATTTTCTCTTCCATATCTCCTTGTTCTCTCTATCTCTCTCCTCTTACTTTACACTTTTCACTTTTCCCTCTCTTTTAATCATTAAACTCACATTTATCTTAATTCCAGTAAAAATACTCAAATATGGCTTATATTATGGGACGGAGGGAGTATTAACAAAGAGGAGAGGTGTGAAAGACACCTTAACCCCACCAAAAAGGCAACAAAATAAAAAAAAGGACATTTTTGAAAGAAAATAAAAACTTTTGGGTGAGATTGATATGTCTCCAATTTTGCATTCCAATAGATACGGCACCACCATCCTCTATCAATCTATCATACCCTTCACATCTTATTGGATTGGACTTGATGTGTCTGGGGGACTGGACATGGTTTTTACTCGAAACTCTTCTACTTTCAAGTTCTTACCCACATCTATTATTACTACTAGACACGGGCCTCCGCGCTACGCGCGGGGAAATTACAGTTTTTAATATGATTTAACGTTGTTTAATAGGCGTCCTAAAATTAGATTGGGTTAATCATATTCACAACCCTTTATGATATAGAATCTAACATCGACAAAGCAGTCTCTAATCTTTGTTCTATCAAAAAGAAAAAAAAAAGTTTAATTAGTGATTATGTTTTTCCTGAATGTTTTATTAATCATTTTAGCAATTGACACACAACTACCTATGAATTCGTTTCTCCCTTTAAAATCATCACATTACCTAATTAGCTCGGGTGCTTTTTTTTTGCCAAACAATTAGCTCGTGTATTGGTGTTCCTATTTTATTAGGGCTTAAATCAACAGACCGAAACCCGCGTACGGGTCTTGCGTAATTATAATTTCTTAAATGTTTCATAATAGATATTGAAATGATATTATATCATATAATCAAATGAGTTTGATGATTTGTACCTCTTCTCTCAATTCGCCAAATTGTTATATCATTTTGTAATATTATTGTAATATACGGGACATAAGTTTTTTAAAATATGATTTTTAATATTCTTGTAATGTACAAGACAAAAGTTTTTAAATATATGTTATTTGCGTATGCAATTTCTTCAATGCTCTATATGCTAAATTTTTGTTCAAGTCTTGTTTGCAGTATTATTACCAACTCCACAGATTTTGGTATATAAAATAAGGTAATCTATTTTGATTTATTAATAGCCAAGTTGGTGAATATATGATCTATTTTTCTGTCTATAACTCATTACAATTGAATAAACTCGAGGACCAGTTATTAAATGTCATTTCCCCATTGTATACATTTTTGACGTGTTTACTAAATTATCATGCTTGTTGGAAACTGAGTGTAAATGTTTGAAAACAACATGCTAGCATATTGCAATATGTAATATTGTTTACAATTACTAAAATTAGATGCAAACGGCCTCCGATAAGGGCTGAAAGTTTGGTACTAATGACGAAAAATGTAGTTTAGGATAAGTAAAAAGTAAACACTTCAAGCACAAAGAAATTGAAAGAGGAAAAAATACATACCATATAGTTCACAACAGATCTCCCTCTTTGTATAAATTTAGTAATTGCAAAAGTTAAATCATTTTACAAAGACACATGATACATGAATTGAATATAGAGAATTTAGATTCTTTGGTAAGTCGGTCTTCTAAACTCAGTAAACCTGCATATTATTTGTATATATATATATACTTCATCCGTCCCAAAATATGAGTCTCATTGTACAAAAATATCTTGGATTAAGGCAAATGCTTTAACGTACATAAGTGCATTGAAAATGATGAATGTAAAATATTAAAATAATTCATTAACCAATGGGAGAAGAGTTTACAAATGAAAAGTACATAAGTGCATTGGAAATGATGAATGTAAAATATTAAAATAATATGAGTAAGGGTATAATTGGAAGAAGTTTATGGACAAAAATAGAAATGGGACTAACATTTCGGGACGCCCAAAAAGGAAAATGGGACTCATATTTTGGGACGGGAAGAGTATAATTTACTAAAGCCTTCATGTGTACCTTTGAAAAAAGTTATTGATCTGACTTTTTACTTTTTACTTTATTAATCTAATGATAAAGTCAATTACTGCAAAATCATACCATCCACTCCAAACCTCTGTCCACATGAGAGGTTTGTAAGGTCTGTTTTAGTAAACACATAACAGTAAAAGTCGTTGCAAGTATATTAATCTGTCACAATAAGATCATTAACTATTAAAAAATTTATTTTGAAAAGAATTAAGATTGTAAACAAGAACACTGGAACTTATAACGGGATCAAGAGAGTCATCTTCCTTGCACATTAACCATGGAACACCAATATCTAATCTAACAACAATGTTAGCAGCCCATCTCATGTGATCACAACCTTCTTGTTCAAACATCTTTCTTTGCATTTTATATTTATATTCGATCTGAAAACACAAACTGATAGCACATAATTCAGTTTTTGAAATCAGAAACTCAAATTAATTTGACTAATCTTAATTACAAGAGGTCATGAAAAAAAGAGTCAATGAAAACATACAACATTGAATGATGTTAAGGCATTGAATTTCATGTGTACAAGAGTGATTGCCATGGAATTTCTTTTTATTATTGCCTTCAAAATGCTCAAAAATTCGATCTAGTTTTGGGCGCATTCTAGTTGCGCCCAAAACTGAACCGGGTTTTAAAAAAAAGGTTTGGGGTGCCAGTTAAAATTTTCCGAGTGCGGGATTTTTCCCCACAATCATACGGTCAAGTATGTGCGCGAGGGGGAGAAAAGACAAGTAGACATCATTCACTGTCATCTATGTAAGAATAAAATTACCACAGTCAAACTTGAGGTTGATCGGTGAATTTGAAAGGGAGAGTGGGGATCGAGGAATTGGGGCGGATCTAGAAAATTTCTACCGTGGGGGCTCGTATTAGAATTAAGATTATAAATTATGTTCTCTTTTTCTTGAGTATTATCAATTTGATTTAAACATATTCAATATAATATTAACCCACATTTAAATTTTAAATTAATTTAATTTATTTGTGGTAAAATCAATAATAAATATTCTTCCACTTTTTATTCTTGTATCAAATAAATATCTTGTACATAGAAATATCATATAAAAGTTATTCTTTTTCTCTAATATTACCGATATTTAGTGGGTTTGATAGATATTAAAAATATAAAAACTCTGTATGTAAAAATTACATTTAGTTTCCTTACATTTTTAATAATCATGTTTCTCTGTTTAACACACCTCTTACTTTTCTTACCAAAATTCAAGAATAAAATAGAAACAATCTCTATATAACTACTAAAGCAAATTACATTTCTTCAATTCTAGCTATGTCACGTGGCATACTCTTCATTCAGGCCATCCACCTGTCGTCATTTCATTGGTCACGATTTTTTATAATTTATTGTAATTTTCTCAAAAAAAAATTAATTAAATTTGGAAAATCGTGTGAAAAAATATTACAAAAAAATTGCTTAAGATCTTTCAGATTACAAAAAGATTTTTATGTGTTAATTTTCTAGATTTTGACCTCCCAATATCCTATTATTTTATTTTACAAATATATATTTTATTTTTATGATATGACGTATCACAAAAATATTGATTTCTTAATAAATAAGAGAAATAATTATATTTTTGTGTTATTGTAGTGTTTTCAATTATATATTTTTATATATGTTGAAATCAATTTATTTAAATTTGTTAAAATTGACCCATGATAATTTGATCAAATAAGATTTTTGGTATTAAAAATTCATATATATTCGTTGTTTATTATATTTAAAATGTAAAAACTTAATTATATATCAATATCATTTTAAGATATAAACTTATTTTCATATAAAATTTTATATTACATAATACTCCTTACTACTAATTCACTATATCGAGTTATATAAACCCGCGCATGGCGCGAGACCTAGTCTAGTTTGTGTATAAAATTAAAAGGCTAAAATGACTTACGTTATATTGCATGAAAAATAAAATCAAACCAACTTCATGTAATTCTATTAATTACTTAGTAATTAATTACCGTTGTGTAAATTGAATTTTAAAAAAATATATTAAAAAGCTAACTACTTATATGATACTAAACCAGAGGAGTATAATCAGTATATCACATTTTTACTTAAAATTTAAAACAATTGAATCTCTAGTTTGGAAAATTTTAACCGTTGTACAGTTTTACCACGGATCTAATGAAAGAAAAAAAAGGAGGGTGTTTAATTTTTTAGCAAAACGCTTCGTTTTGATCTTTTGGACATCTTTTTAAATTAGAAAAAATGGTTGATGTAAATTTATTTAGTGAAATTCTAAATTTATCAATGGAGGGAGCAACATTTATGAGGTACCAATTCCATTCAATTTTGGCATTAGATAGTCAATCTTTATATAGATAAGACTAGTCCCTCCTGTCCGTGCTACGCACGGGCCAAATGAATTTTAATAAATAAAAATTTAGTACTCTATAAATATAAATTCGAATGTGTAATATTGTCCTGTATGTTTCACTAATATTTTACTTTGAATCTGGATAATAATTTTTAAATCTATTATTGTGTTTAACTATTTTGTTACATATTTAAAAGAATTAAATATAATTTGAAAAATTAAATAATAAGGTACATAAACATACTAAAAGCATACACGACACGGGAAAAATATAAGCTTAAACTTTAATTGTTTAGTAAAAACTAATTAAAATATTTTCAACTTTTACCAGAAGACCAAAATGTAGATCAAACGACATTTTCATTAAAAATTAAGAAAATTCAATAACAGCATGACACATAATAATAGTTTTATGTACGTTGCAAAACATTCATCTTCGAATTTAGAAAATATTTAATTGAAATGGTAATTTGATTGTTTTTAGTTTATAAATTTTAAGTTGGGGTTCTTAATTTTTTATTGATTTAAAAGTTGAGATTAATTTTATCTAAAGTACAAATTGAGATTTTTTTTAATTTCGTATTGTATTATGTAAATTTAGGTTACTACTAAAGAATACCTTTGTAGGATATTTTGTTATTTATTGTCTAATGATATAATAATCATATAATTTTATTTTCCCAAAGGAGAAATATTGAAATTTATAAAAAATTAATCTTTTTTAGCGTCAAATATTTAATGATGAAGTTTTGTGTCATTATAGATATTTCTAGCACGGGGAAACAGATCAAATAGTTATATTAAAATATTGAATTTATATGTTATTATATCCTAAGTAGACTTCTGAAAAGCTTACCAAACAATGAAGCCGTTTGGGTCAACCTAAACCGATCCGTACATCTCGAAACTCGTCGAGGGATCCACTTTTCACATATTTTCTTTCATTTAAATGAAAAATAACAATGACTTTTATTAAATAAAAATAATATAATAATATTTTATTTTAATAAGTTGATATGATTTGTGTTGGGTTATTTTGTTTATAATACATTTTATCTAAATTTTTATTTATTTATTCATATATTTCATATTATTTCCAATTATATGACCCTTAAAAAATTAAAATTCTTGTATTTAGTAGAATAATTTGTGAAAAATTGTTTATTTTAATTATATGAGCCTTAAAAAAATTATTTGTATTTTAAATATGATTTATCATGTTCACAAAATATCATTTTTCTTAATTTTATTTATCGTTATTTTTTATTTTATGTTTTTTTGTTTTAATATTTTTCATTATAAAAGACAATATTTTATTTTTGGTTGAACCTTTCTTTGTATGGTTAAGCAAAACCCCAATCCAAGATGATTAGATGAATATATTCATGAATATCTTTGTGATTATCTTGTGTGAATATTTTTCAACCACCTCCAACAATATTTTTTCAATTATATAATTCATATAAAACAAAATTTCGTTTTTAACTTAGTAAAGATAAAATCTTTGTTAGAAAATAGATTGATGTAGTTTCTTTAAAGATAATCTTTAATTTAATAGTAATATAATTGTTTGAAAAATATATGTGGAAATTTCTTTTTAAAATATCTTGTGTGAATATTGTTCAACCACCCCCAAAAATATTTTTTCAATTATATAATCCTTATAAAATATAATTTCGTTTTTAACTTAGTAAAAGATAAAATGTTTATTAGGAAATAGATTGATATAGTTTCTTAAAAGATAATATTTAATTTAATAGTAATAGATTTGTTTGAAAAATATATGTGGAAATTTATTTTTAAAATATCTTGTGTGAATATTTTTCAACCACCTCCAAAAATATTTTTTCAATTGTATAATCCTTATAAAATATAATTTCGTTTCTAACTTAGTAAATGATAAAATCTTTATTAGGAAATAGATTGATGTAGTTTTTCAAAAGATAATCTTTAATTTAATATTAATAGATTTGTTTGAAAAATATATGTGGAAATTTCTTTTTAAAATATCTTGTGTGAATATTTTTCAACCACCCCAAAAAAAACAAATTCAATTATATAATCCTTATAAAATATAATTTCGTTTTTAACTTAGTAAAAGATAAAATGTTTATTAGGAAATAGATTTATTTAGTTTCTTAAAAGATAATATTTAATTTAATAGTAATAAATTTGTTTGAAAAATATATGTTTAAAATATCATGTGTGAATATTTTACAACCACCCCAAAAATATGTTTTCAATTATATAATCCTTATGAAATATAATTTCGTTTTTAACTTAGTAAAAGATAAAATCTTTATTAGGAAATATATTGATGTAGTTTCTTAAAAGATAATCTTTAATTTAATAGTAATAAATTTGTTTGAAAAATATATGTGGAAATTTCTTTTTAAAAAATGTAAACTTTAATATTAGACTTTTATTCCGGTGGTCCAAGGTAAAACCCAACCCAAGATGAATATATTCATGAATATCTTGTGTAAATATTTTTCAACCACCCCCAAAAATTATATATACTAGTCCTTTTCAGCTCGTGCTACGCACGAGCCATATTCTAAACCGAAGAAAAATAACATAATTTTTAGTTAACTTATAATTCTACATTAATATAAAGTAAACTATTAATATATAATTAAAGAAAGATAATACGAAGAGCCCATCTCATTTTTATTGTGTAATGAAGTTATTTTTCGTACAAATTATCAATAAAGTAAAAGATTAAATTATCATACTTTTTTTTAACAAGCAAACAAAAGTTAAATTATCATACTTCCTCCTATAAAATACCACTATAATACTATATATACAATATAAATGGTGTTGTATGCCAATAATACTTTCAGGCAATATCAAACTCCACTGAAATAGTGCCTAAAAAAAAAAAACAGTCCACTAAAATATTGGAAACTTTGACCATCTCAATCAAATGGTCCGGTTCGATTTTGGCAGATAGCCAAGTTTTTTTTGTTCTTCGACACTCTTTAAGCTCCACTCCTGAATCACTCCGTTGGGCACAATCCAAGGCGACGTCGAAACACATTGAAGATTCCCATCTCCGTATAGCTGTGTAAATTCTGAAATTCTCTTGCTGGTGAGTTTGATTTGATTTGATTTCTCTAATTTGTTCAATCAATTCCTTCTAATTGCGGAAGACATTAGATCTGTGCTTTGACATTTTGATTGTTGAACATGTTTGTTTGTGGGTGAAATTTCACAATGTTCGAATCCAAACCAAATGTCGACAAATCACTGCCTCCTCTTCTCTTGCAGTACACCTACAGAAGACATTATACAAGGTTTCTTTTCAAGGTCTTGGTGAATTTGTTGCTAGACTGAATTATATGGGCTTAGTCTTTATATCGTGCTTGATGATTATAGAATGTAGAGGTGCTAATTTCTTTTGTAACATTATTCACAGCTCAAAAAACTTCTTGCCCTATATCTCAATCTCAACCCATCTTTTTTGTTTTGTTGCCAATCCATAACCTTCTTGCCTTTACCATTTTTCATAGCAGAGCTCAAACTTGTGTTTGTTTGGTCATATATAATGAATTTTTCATTTCTACTTTATCTACTTCTATGTTATCAGTTTCAAGCACATCTCTTTGGTCCGAGTTTGAAATAAAAATTGAAGATGAATGCGAGTCTGATGTGGAGATCTCTCAGGAGCAGGAGCAAATGGTTGAGACTGGCAAATTAGATGTAGACGAATATAAGGTAGACTGTACAGCTCAATACCAGTTGACACTATTCTTGATATATGCTCTATATAACGAAATTGTTTTATTGGTGGCGGAACATGGAGATGAGGACTGTGCTACATTTCAAGAACGTATTGGAAGGGATCCTGAACAAGTTATTAGGTAATTTGCAAGCATTAGTATCAAGTTTGTCTATGGTTTCTGCAGTTTGATTTTTAGTTTGTCTATTGTACCCTGTCAGCCAGATTTTCATGGATGTTGTTAGTGTGCATTTGTTGTCTTCTTGTTTTCATCTCTGTAGAATAGCTGTGAATGTTGCATTAAATTTCTCTATGCTTTTCTCTTGATCAATGTAAAGAAGAGAAACGAAAAAATTAATTAGAAGAATGACCATCCTCCTCTAAATAGATGTAACCAAGAAAGATGAATAAGAAAGCCATTTGTTGTTATTCCAATTTATGAGTATCTATTGTGCTACTGCAACCATTACTAATGTTTGTTTATCAAGTTAACTGGTGCTTCTTGTCAAAAAACTATTGGTGAATTAAATATCACATTTAATTTGTTTTAGGGGACAACTTCTGTGGTCCTATCTGGGCTTATTGCTGCACAGAAAGTGACTGGGAATTATCTTGCAGATCACACATATTTGTTCCTTGGAGCTAGAGAGGTTTATAATAATTATTCAATTTCTTCTATCTTGTGCTTTGTTTGCTACTTAATTTCTAACAGAGGAGTATCTATGTTTTCTATTCCTCTTACTTGCTAAATATTTTTTGGTTGTCTAGATTACGATGGGATACTCGTTCACTTTCCGTTGAATAGTGTGCAAAAACTATAAAATGCAAATAGATGAAGGTGTTTTTTGTTTTCATCGTCATATTTAGGTTCCTTCATACTATAAGAATTTACATAAATAAGATTCAAATTTACTTTTAATCCAAAAACTTGAGCTATTATGTATTTCTCTTATATTTTAC
The DNA here is from genome assembly GCA_029168935.1 of Oxyria digyna. NCBI lineage: Eukaryota > Viridiplantae > Streptophyta > Magnoliopsida > Caryophyllales > Polygonaceae > Oxyria > Oxyria digyna. The sequence continues at coordinate 29,271,372 of JAPVLV010000011.1, read as the reverse complement.
TAACATAGATATTCTTTGTTCGATACTTGAATACCTCTTAGCTAGCAGAATTAAATTGGAATATTAAAGTTTTTTCTTCATGTCGTCTGCTATAAGAAGAAGAAGAAAAATTCTCAGACAGTTTGATGAACAAAGGAAAAATTAGGAAATCTGAGACTTTGTTGTCTGTTGTTTCTGCAATTACAGGCTGGAACTGGCATAGCCGAACTTATCTCCCTTGAGATATCAATGCAGGTTAGAACCCGAAATCTTCTGCACCTTGCTCTTTTTTTAAAAAAAAAAAACTGACCCGGCTAATACTCTGCTTGAACGGGCTCGAAAGAATATCTCGCTGGTGGACTCTAAGGTTTTGATCTCTTGGCTCTAAATTTCCAACTTGTGATTTCTATCTTATTTCCACTGATCTAATCCACAACTTCTGCTGCATGGATTATTAGTTAGAGATAGAATAGAGTCCCTTCAACATTTTAAGAAGCCTTGGGCTCATGAACATGAACCAATTAATGGGCTTCTGAATGCAATTAAGGTCAGATCTCTGTATTTCAGTTAAATGATAGACTATATTAAGGTTGCAGATACATATATGGTGAAGCTTATTGCTTACATCATTAGTTGCCTCAGATTCTTAACCTCAGGTACGTCATCGTTATCGTATATAGTTGTTGCCGAAGTGCTAGATAAGAAAATTTCGCCTGAACAAACAATTAACATTCACATTTCTTCTTAGCCAATGAATATAGTACATGATGGATGCCAAGAGATGAAAGACTATACCTCGGAATGACCTGACATGCATAGATGGAAAGACTACGATGTACATAGACTTCGATGACTCATGTCGCTTGATAAAGAGATCACACAAACTGCCCCAGAGTGTAACTTTTATCATTTTTCCTCTGTTCAGGTAAGAGAAAAGAGCCAATTATCAGTTACAGTAAGATTCAAATATCTTATGATTAGTTCAAGAGTAGTTTGAGTTTTAATAATATTTCTCCGCATCTATGTGCAGGAAGAAGTACTTTAGATAATACCTAAATGGAGTAGTTCAAGAATAGTTTGAATTTTTGCAAGTTGTTTGGGGAGAAATTGATATGAAGATGTAAAGAATCTGTTAGATTGATTTCACTATCTGAAATTTTCAGTGTACTGGTCATATTACATATGTTGCTTAGAGTTATATGCCCAAAACCCATCACATCGGTGCAGGTTTGACATAAGAGAATACCTACACACTCGGTGCAGGTTTGACATAATGTGTTTTACTGGTCATATTTTTCATAATATTTTGCCTCTTATCGGTGCAGGTTTGATATAAGAGAAATTCAGAAGAGATACATACCTCTCGGTTATAAGGTGAGTGTCTACATATTGTGAGCCATTCTTGGCTGGTCTGATTGTCCCGACATTGATAGCATAACCTATGACATCTGAAAATTGAGAAATAAATATGTTAGACTTGGAAAATTTATAACTTTTCAATAAAGTTTACAGTAATAGTGAATATACCAATTAAGAATTTCGATTGGTTAAGTTCAATATCTTCGATTGTGGTTAGTTGAAACGGAAATCGATTAAATCCATCCGTTGCACACTCAACCTTCCTAACAGCTGTGTTGCCCTCCAATTGCAGGTAACACGGGTCATCTTTTAGCAAATGGGACGCAAACCTCGTCTGATTTAAAAGTTGATTTCTTTTGAAGTTTGCCCTTACGTGAACGAATTCCAGCTTTAGAAACTGAAGACATTATGCTTGTTTAAGGAGAAGGGAAGAGCCAAAAGAAACTTTGTGCTTATGCTTGCTTGAGTGTACAACAAAGAGCCAAAAGAAACTTATGCGTGTTTGAGGAGAAGGGAAGAGCCAAAAGAAACTTTGTGCTTATGCTTGCTTGAGTGTACAACAAAGAGCCAAAAGAAACTTATGCGTGTTTGAGGAGAAGGGAAGAGCCAAAAGAATATTATTATCTATCGAACATATTATGAGTGTACAACAACTAGATTAGGAATATATATAGTAGTAGTTATAGATACTCTATCTATTCCATCTATTCTATCAATTATAAAGTAAAAGATGGAAGTTATAATATTCTATCTATTCTATTCTATCATAAATACTCTTGCTTATGATTGCTTATCTATTCGTTAAACTGTGTCGGTTATAATACCATCTAAGCAGAGATAGATTTTATCCAAAACCCTTCAATATAAAAAATATAAAAGGTCGAAATCCTTCAAAGTAAGAGATATCACGTGGTGAATATTAACAAACCGATTGTGCATACATATATAAAATATATAAGGTCAAAATCCTTCAAAATAAGAGATATATTATTTTCCTTCAAAAAAAAATTAGAGATAGATTTTATCTAAAATCCGTAAATTTAAATTCCAAGCTTTCTCAAAAGCCCAAAGCCCAAACCAAGATGAATATAATGGGTGAATATCTTGATGAATATAATGGGTGAATATTTTTCAACCACCCCCAATAATTATATATATATGATTATGATGTTGAAAACAATACTATCATTTTAATAAGTTCAATTCGGCCTATCCTGGCCCATTAAACCAAATTGGAGGGCTTTGTTGGACCCGGTTCTCAGGTCAAGACCCAAACCGGCTCGCGACGGCCCAATGGACTGCGAAGGTCCAAAAGGTCTAAGAGAGGGCCGGGAAGAAGGCCCATTAAACGGCCCAATGAGTGATAGAAATGATATTGGATAAAGTGGGGTCCGCGACCTGGTTATAAATCGTAACCGAAAGGAGAGAGAAAGGCATCTTTTCGGCATCCAAAGCTTTTCCCCTTGAGCAAGAGAGAAACACACGGAGGGCGAAACCTCACTCGGAATCGTCTTCTTCCTCCCGATTCATCTCTGTTCATGGAGAATCGGATGATCGGTACTTGGATTGTGATTCTCGGTACCGTATTCGTGCTTTTGGTGTAAAAATCGTGACGTTTGGTTGAGATTCGCCATTTCACTATTTTATTGGTTTGGTTCATAAGGCTTCTATGGTTTAGAAGTGGATTTTGATCGTTTCTTTCTTCTCTTTGGTTATAATTTGGTGTTATTTGGGTTCTTTACTCCTATTTGCTTGTGATCGTTACTGACTTGGGCGTCGGAGAGCCAAATCTGGGGGTTCATCCTTCCGGTTTGGTTGTGCAGGTGTTTCGGGAGCTCAAGAACACGAAGAACAGTGAAGAAAACCAGATTTTGATCCAAAAGAAGATGGAATCCAAGTTGTTGTATCAGTTGGCGTGAAGGAGGTCTCCAGTGCTTGAAGATTATTGACTGGCCAGATCTCGCGAGGTGTTGATTGTGAGATCGCGAACATCTGGGCTCCAACACTGGCGCCGACCGTGGGGATCTCCTCGCGCAGCTAGTTCATTCGAAACCATGAGAATCAGATTGTGAAATTCAGTGCAATGGAGGATACCGACAGAAGCGGCACAGTGAACAACACTCTATTGCAGACAGGTCCTCTGACTCAGAATGCTCCTAATCCACCTCTCCCTCGCGTAGACGAGGAGGACACTCGCGACCTTATTATGATCCCGCGAGAGCAAGCAGCGCTCTTCAACACTTGGGTGGGACTCCGAGAAGTACCAGTGAACCAGAACGCCGCCAACCAAAGATTGGAGCCTCGCGAGACGCGAGAAAATCGCGATAATCAAGAGGCTCACCTAGAAGAGCAAGCCGCTGAAGTTGCTCCGGATGACAGGGCTTCTGTCTCCAGAATGCCAAGGGGCAGAAACGCCGTGAGAGAGGCTGGGCAAGGAGGCTTTGATCTTAATCAAGCTCCCGCGAGCCATCAAGAGCACTATCACTCTCAGCATGGTGGTCGCTATGACAAGAGGGATCAGGCATATTATCCCCTGAATGAGCAGCGTACTCCACACAATCATCACGGAGCTCCCTATTACCCTCGCGACGAGTACAAGAATCATATGTACCCTGTCAACCCTCCTCTCAATTTCTCATCTATGTTTGGTCCCACAGCTTTCACGGAGCATATCATTCGAGCACCTCCACTACCGGATTTTAGGTTCCCGACCATTAAAGAGTACACATGTAAGGGAGACCCTAAAGAGCACCTCACACGATACAAGTATGCAATGATCGCGAGGGGTCCAGATGAAGCCACTATGTGTAAGGGTTTCCCAGGAATGTTGGCCGACACGGCAATGACCTGGATGTTAAATCAACCTGCCGGGAGTATTTCATGCTTCACGGACATTGAGAGAGGATTCATTTTGCACTTCGGTTCGTCTAAGAAGAGAAAGATAACAATGCAAGAGGTAGTGGGAGTCAAACAGAAAACTGGGGAAACTCTGGAGGAGTACGTGAAAAGGTTCTCATTGATGATTTTGATGATAAGACGGCTAGAGTCGCGTTCCTTAATGGTTTGCTAGACGAAAGTGAGTTCAAAAAGCACTTATACAGAAAGCAAGAGCAATCCTACCAAGCCATGCTTGAGAGAGCGTACGTCGAGATTCAGGTTGAAACTCACTCGAGCACTCCCTCTGTGGGAGGGGGCCAGAGCAAGCAAATCAGAACCAGAATCAGAGCTCTAAAAAGAACAACCAAGGCTGGGGGAATAAGAGGCAACAATATGATCAGGGTCAGAATAGCTCGCGAGCTCCAGGTCTAACGACTTAGCATCAGAATCAGGGACAGTATCAGGATTATGGACAGAATACAGATCAGAATCAGTTTCAAGCTCAGAACTTAATGAACCAAAGAGATGATAATAGCAACAATAGGGGTCGCGACCGTGGTAATGGAGGACGAGGCCGTGGTCGCAATGGGATGTGGTGCGCTAACCACAATTCCACTACCCACAATACAGATGAGTGTCGGAATGGCCCCAGAGTAAACAATGAACCCGACCAAAGAGCCGTTCTCATGAACCAAAGAGGCGAAGGTAATCAACAGGGAAGAGGAGGAAGGAACCCTGGATGCGGTCAATATAGGGGTGGGTACAATAATGGCGGCAGAGGAAGAGGACGCAACCAGCAGGTCGCGGCTGAACCCAACCTCCCCCATGGCAATCAACAACAAAATTTTCCAAGGCCCGACGGCCATGTTGGAACAATAGCAGGGAAGCATGTCCCTATCCCCCCAAACAGATGCGAATAGAGAAAGATGAACAACGCTCCTTTGCCTCGCGGTCTTCCCATCATGAGCATCGCGACTCCACCTCCCAGGAAACCTTACCAACTTGTGTTCTCGAATGAAGAAGTTAATGACTGGGCCGTCTCTTCGGGTGATCCGCTCGTCATACATCTCCAAATAGGGACAAAGCTAGTGAGCCGTATACTGGTTGACACGGGAAGCTCAGCTGACATCCTATACTTGGACGCTTTTGAGAAATTGGGAGTTGATCCTAGTCTGGAAAGGCCCACCCGGACCACTTTAGTGGGATTCACAGGGGAAAGGGTAACAGCCTTGGGCGTCGTGACTCTTGATGTTGTGATGGGTGATGAAACAGGGCCGCGAAGGTAGGAAAAGATTGATTTTGTCATCATCCCAACAACCTCATCATACAACGCTATTATCGGCAGAGGAACATTGTGCAAGTTTGACGCGGTAGTATCAATGAGTCACTTCTGTTTCAAGTTTCCCACACAGTCAGGTACAGGGGTCGCGACAGGTGTAGAGAATGAGAGCATTTCATGCTACATCAGATCTGAGAAGGGGGACGATGCACCTTTGCTCGCGAACCAGTTATTTGTCCCAGGGATGCCTAACGTCGAGGAAGAAGCAGAGTTAGATGTTCGCGAGCCCTTGAGGCCCCCAAGAGCCGATGAAGAAGTAAACAAAGCAAAGTTCACTGGTTTTGAAACCCAAGAAATTACCCCTTTTTGCAATAAGGAGGAGAAGTTGTTTGTGGGAGGAAATCTAGACCCCATGGTGATGGGAGAGGTTGAAAAGCTATTGTCCGAGTCGCGAGACGTGTTCGCGTGGTCACCTAAGGATCTGAAAGGAATCCCACCCTTTGTCATCACTCACTCACTGAACATAAGCAACGAGATGATCCCAAAGAGACAAAGAAAGAGAAAGCAAGCAGGACCAAAGAACGCCGATGCGGCTGTTGAGCTCGCGAAACTCCTAAAGGAGGGATTCGTGAGACCTGTGCAATACCCCACATGGCTCTCAAACATCGTGATGGTTGAGAAGAACCCGAAGGGCACAGGGAAGTGGCGCATGTGTGTAGACTTCACTGGGCTGAACAAGGCGTGTCCCAAAGACAGCTACCCCTTGCCTTCCATCGATCAGCTAGTAGACTCCACCGCAGGTCACGAGGCATTGAGCTTCCTTGACGCGTATTCAGGCTATAATCAAGTGATGATGAATCCTCTTGACTCAGAGCACACCTCGCTCATCACAGACAAGGGAACTTTTTGCTATAAAGTTATGCCTTTCGGCCTAAAGAACGCGGGAGCTACATTCCAAAGGCTTGTGGATTGAATTTTCAGTGGACAAATCGGAGACACCGTCGAGGCATATGTTGAAGACATCGTCGTTAAGAGTAAAAAGCAGTGCGACCATGCTCGCGACCTTGCGGAGGTATTCGCGACCTTGAGGAAGTACGGGATGAGTCTGAATCCGGATAAATGTGTATTTGGGGTGACAGAAGGAAAATTTCTGGGGTTTATGATCAGCGCGCGAGGCGTGGAAGTCAACCCAGATAAAGTCAAGGCAGTACTCGACCTTCAACCCCCCAGATTGACACATGAAGTTCAGAGGTTCGTAGGCAGAGTGAATTATCTGGGGAGATTTTGTGCTAAACTGGTTGAGTGCAACCTCCCGTTCTTTGAAATCCTGAGAAAACCAAAAAACTTCGAGTGGACCACAGAGTGTGACCAAGCTTTCGCGAGCCTCAAAGGGCATTTATCAAGGCTCCCGATCTTAGCTTCGCCAATCCCGGGCGAGACCCTTCAGTTATACCTCGCGGCAAGCTCCAGAGCCGTCAGTGCAGTGTTAGTTCGCGAACAAGAAAAGCTTGTCTATTTTGTTAGCCGCACATTATTGCCAGCCGAGACCAGGTATTCCCCGGTAGAAAAGTTTGTGCTCGCGTTGATAACGGCTGCTCGAAAGCTCAGGCCTTATTTTCATGCACATCCAATCGAGACTTTGACAGATTTACCACTTCATGGTTTCATGACAAAGCCAACAGTAGCAGGAAGGCTCGCGAAGTGGGTTATAGAAATGTCAGAATTTGATTTTGTATATCGGCCCAGACCCGCGATCAAGGCTCAGGCACTTGCAGATTTCATTGTTGAGACGAGTTTCAGGGACGGCAAAGATTGGCGCCGCCCAATCATCGACTATCTGAAAAATGGTCGCGGGCCATCTGATCCCAAAGAGCTTATGCAACTGAAAAGAAAGGTCGCCCGCTTTTACATCAATAGGGGAGAGCTGTACAAAAGGGGGGGAGGCCCCAGCGAGTTGAAATGCATGGCTCATTATGAGGTGAAGTCATTTTTAGAAGAGTTCCATGCAGGGCTTTGTGGAACCCACGCGGGGTGGAGATCCTTGGCTTACAAAGCACTACGCCAAGGGCATTTCTGGCCTACAATGAAACAAGACACGCAGGAGATATCGCGAGCTTGCCAATACTTTGCCCCCGCCTCTCATCAACCTGGCGTGGAACTTCAAATCATGAGCAACCCCATCCCGTTCGCGATGTGGGGCTTGGACCTTCTTGGTCCGTTTAAGCCAAAGGCTCCCTGCCAACTTGAATATATCATAGTGGCTGTGGATTATTTCACTAAATGGGTTGAGGCTGAAGTGCTCGCGTCCACAACGGTTCCGATTGTAAAAAAGTTCCTATGGAAGAATATCATCTGTCGCTACGGTCTCCCTCATAATATTGTCACAGATAGAGGCCCTCAATTCAATTCTCCCCAGTTGTTAAAGTGGTGCAACGACCTTGGCGTCCAGCTGAAAATCGCCTCTGTCGCGCACCCACATTGTAATGGCCAGGTTGAGGCTGTCAACAAAAGCATCGTCATGGACCTCAAGAAAAGGCTGGAGGGCGCAAAGGGGAGGTGGGCTGAAGTCCTCCCACTTACCCTTTGGGCCAATTGCACGACTGTCAAGAAGGCAACGGGGGAAAGCCCCTTTGCCCTCGCGTATGGTGTTGAAGTTGTAGTCCCAGTGGAATTCTTGTTCCCAAACGAGAGAATCCTTCATTATGACAAAGACACTAACGATGAGAAGATGAGAATGGAACTACAGCTTCGCGAAGAGTCACAAGAGATGGCCGTGATCAGAGCAGGCGCACACAAAGCTAGTGTCGTGAAGTATTATAACAAGAATGTCAAAGTAAGAGGCTTCGTGAAAGGAGATCTTGTTCTGAGAAAGACAGAAGGAGGAAAACTTGACCCCGGCTGGGAAGGGCCATACATAGTGGATCGCGAAGTCGCTCCGGGGGCCTATCGACTGAAGGATAGCTCCGGGAATCACGTTGCAAATTCTTGGAACGTGATGCGACTACGCCGCTATTACGCCTAGCCCATTCCCCCCCACAGGTATGAGTATTTCTTTCAAGAAAATATTTTGCTTTACAGATAAAGTATTCACTGCGCATACAACTCTCGCGAAGCGCATTGTCTAACGAGCTCTATGCAGGCGAAAGAACCGAATGAGTTTAAAACGATCAAATCTATAGTCGGGTTACAAAGAGAATAAGTACTTTCGCCAAAAAGGGGGAACGACAACCTTGAATAAAAGGTACAATCACGCTCTTCAAATCATAAAGTATGATTAATGTCCCGTGACGCTGGGCTGGGGCCAAGAAGCTCCCACCCAGGTCGCGAAGCCGTGACGCTGGGCTGGGGCCAAGAAGCTCCCACCCAAGTCGCGAAGCCATGATGACAGATGAGTGCGCACTCACTGCATCGTGAAGCCATGTCGCTGGGCTGGGGCCGAAGGTACCCACCCAGGTTGTGAAGCCATGACACTGGTCTGGGGCCGAGGGCACCCACCCAGGTTGTGAAGCCATGACACTGGTCTGGGGCCGAGGGCACCCACCCAGGTTGTGAAGCCATGACACTGGGCTGGGGCCGAGGGCACCCACCCGAGTTGTGAAGCCATGACGATGGGCTGGGGCCAAGGGCACCCACCCAGGTTGTGAAGTCATGACGCTGGGTTGGGGCCCAGAGCACCCACCCAGGTCGTGAAGCCGTGTCACTATGTCGGGGCTCAAATAGACCCCCATAGTTCACGAAGCCGTGAAAATCAATGACGAGTAACGACGCAAGTCCTCCTTGCTTTGATCACAAAGTCATGACCTTGACGAATTAATGATCCGCCAAGGCATGAGGCCCGACGACTGATTGATTCGCACACATAATAGCCTCAAATCAGTCGCGTGGCCAATGAAATCGCTACTTATATCATGACACGCAAATTACACAAAGGTCTAATGGCAATCCCATTTCCTTACTTGTCGCAGAAATTTTTTGCCAAAAAAGGGACAAACAGTCTTGAAAATGCTCGCGAGGTTAAGCTGGGGCGTCAAAGCCACCACTGCCCAGGTATTCTCAGTTCCTTTCTACAGATGCCCCCTTTTTTACACAAGGGTTGGCATTCTTCCAAGCACTAAGTACCTTGGTATTATTCGATTCACAGTTCGACATCGCGAGCAGTCTACAACTCATCACAATGATAGAACTGACTCACAAGCTCCGACTCGCGAGCTCAGAATTAATGAGGCACTCAACACGCCTTTGCTCAAGTATCATGAAAGGAATACGCAAATTATATCATTTTGTCGCGATAACATAAGTATAACACCACTGCGCACTCAAACACGCAGGAAATTCTGACTTGCTTACAAAACAATGATCGAAAAGGTTGTAAGCCCTATTACTGGCTAGTACACACGCAGTAATCAGGTATGAGCACGATCATTAGAACTCTCCTACGCAACAAGCAACGCGAGAGGCTGAAAAATGCTTACATGATTATCATTTGCAGGGCTTTTCCGAGGAGCATAAACGATCGGGAAGACTTTCTTTCTCGTTTACATTTCTTGTTATTTGTTTTGGTTCAATTGAATCTGTTCAAAATTATGAAATGACTCTACCACTAGGGTGGCAAGCGTATTCGTTTTTGTTCGCGAACGCGATACCATTATAAATATAATCTATTTCAGTTTTCATTACGCATCACCTACTACATTCAAGTACCGGTCACGAGCATAACATCCCCCAAGGATGCAGGCACCCTCGCGAATGCTATGGGGAGGAAGAAAGGATGAAGTTGTCAAACACCATACAATCGCGAATGTACTAACACTAAAGGGGGACAACGATCTTCACTTGATACACCGCGGTCCGAATTGGAATCTCAGGAGGATTAGCACGCCACATGGTAAAAGTAACCTCATCTCCCTCCTGAAGATTATAGTCCTCGACGAAGTTGGACCAGCCTTCACCCAAGAAGTAGGAGCTCCCAACCTTGTCCAACGTCACATCCCAAGGCTCAAAGTTAACACAAAGCATGAGTTTACGACCGCCAAAGTGGCTAAGGTGCCTGTCACAATGATCCTTGGGAAAACGCTGCACACAAACAGTTAAGAAAAAGCTAAGGCACAGAACGCATCGACAAAAAATAGAAGTTTCAAAGAACACCCACCAGGCTACCACCCTCTGAGATGGTGGATGAATCCATCGAGACGGTGAAGGTCTCCCCGAGAGTCCCTTCTCGAGTTCGTCGCAACCTAGCCATGACAAACTCCTTTGTCGAAAACAGAAACAAAGAAGAAGGAGAAAAGAACCCTTATATAAAGGAATGAATCGCCTGACCTGCCATTAATGCGAAAGGTAGGTGGGAGGAAAAGTAGTTGAGAAAACAAAAGTAAATAAAAAGCAAAAGCAAGTAAAATAGTAAATGCGAAAGCAGGCATAGAATTAAATGCAGGGATAAGAAGCAACGGTCATTAAACTAGCAAATACAAAGAGAAGTTACGCCTCCCGCGAGGCAAAAACATAGTTCAAGGGCTCACAACCACATATGGTTCGCGACCCACCAAAAACGAAGTAACCATTGTATGTGTTACAAACCCAAACACTCAAAGAAAAAGTTCATAAGGACGGGAGAGTCAAATCCGGTCATTGGCATGCTCATCAGGAATGTTGAGGTAATCTTTGACATTACCAACCGCTTCATCATGAACGTCCTCTTCACCACCAGCACTCTCTTTTGACGCGACGTGGTCAGCCCCAGCGGTCTCGTCGCTATCAATCAGCACAGTCCCTTCGCGAGTGCCCTTCTCTGTAGCCTCTGTGTGGGGACGCTTAAGTGGGAACCCGGTCTCGATCTCCCTTTCCTTCGAGTAGATCACATCCCTTGGCCTTTTAGGTCTCCGGGGAGTAGGAACAACTAGGACATGGGACTCCATCCCCTCAACAATTCTCGAGCCTTGCTTCGCAGGCTCAACCGTCCAACCCTCGAGAAGGCTCGCGTCGTCATCCACATAGGTCCCGATCGTAGGAGGAACATAGTCGGGAAGAACTCCGGGAAGGCCACAAAAATCCGAAGGGTCGTAAGGAAACTTAGGCACTCCGTATTTTTTGAGTTGAAGCTTGAGTGAGGCGATCAACAAGACACTACGAGCAGTACTAATGAAGTCAATACGATCTTGCTCGCGATAGCTTGAAGCATACTGTCTTGCCCCTTCGCGACGAGCTTGAATTATAGCATCAGCAGTCTCCTGTCTCAGTGAACCCATCGCCGTCTCATGATTGCGCTTTTCCACCCTTGCCGCAACCTCCATCTCAGTTACCTTCTTCATCAGATCGGCATTCTTCTTCTTCTCCTCCTCCAGGGCCTGCCTCGCCTTGTCCCGCGCGGATTTATGGCCGTGACTCTGCTCCAGGATTTCCTCATACTCTTTCTCTAGTCTCTTCTTGTCATCCTCGACAGCGAGAGCATATTTCCCCATGGCCACATTAAAGAGCATTGACTACAATGAAAAGAATATAAGAAATCAAAGGAGAATATGCGAAGTAAAAACGACAAAGAAAGCACAACAAAACTCACCGCGAGAGCAACCGTAGAGAGACCCGCACCACCGCGAATGACGCCTTCAAGACACGCAGGCATCTCTGGAAGGCAGGGACGATCCTTACTAAAAAACCTCCTCACCGTCTTCTCGTCAAAGAAGAGCGAACCCTCCATGGACAAACCCTGAGGCGGAACTTCTCCTTGGTCTCCGTGAACCAAAGGTTGCTTACCCTTCGCGACGGTCGACGCCCTCTCAGTCGGGGTCCCACGGTTTGAGGCGGGTGTCCCACCAAACCTCGAGGGAAGAGTGGTTCTCGCTGGAGTAGGAGTGTTTGCAAGGGGTGTGGCCTGGCCAACAGGAGTCTCATCTACCAAAGACTCCTCCCCCCACAGCCGATGGCTCCTGAATACGGATCCCAGGGGCAGAGCCTTTCTTCTTACGTTGAGGCTTGGGCTTGGTCGCAACTTTCTTGGTGCGCCCTTTTCCTTTCACGACGGGGACAGGGGTTTCATCTATGGGATCGTCATTGAAGGAATCGTCAGAGCTGTTGAGGTTGGGAAGCTTTGAGAAGTAATCTTTGGCTGAAAGAAACGAAAATCAACTCGTCAGTACATAAAGGTTAAGAAAAACATAAAAGGAAAACGTAATCGCGAAGCACCAAAAAATGCCATAATGATGTTCGAGACTTAGTCCTCGCTGGGCTAACACTTCAGGAGTGATGCATTTCGCAAAAATACGGTTAGAAACAAGATTCGAAAAATCATGGTACTTCGCGATGAGACCATCCTTCTTGGCTTGAGTCCAATCCCTGGGCTTGGGATGGACGGCGCGCTCCGAAATCTTGATCGAAAAACCCGAGTTCGAGGGTGGCCGGATGAGGAACCAGTCGATTTTCCACTTGGTGACTCGAGGAGGTGCATCCCACTCCGACTCCCCAAGCTTACAAGCCGTAAACATTCCCTCCTCGTCAGGAGCCTTGCGCGTCTTGAACATGAGGAGAAAATGACAAGGATTGGGTTTCACCCCTATGTCTTGGCATCTGATTGTATAAATAACAACTATGCGCCAGAAGTTGGGGTGCATCTGGGCAGGGCTATAACTTAACTTCTCATGAGCTTCCGAGCGAAGAGAGTAAGGGGAAGCCTAAAGCCCGCCTTAAGAGAAGACCGACTGATCGCGAAGAAAGAGCCGTATTCATCAAGAGAAGTGCCTCCAGAGGAAGGCAACGCGAGTATCGTTCCCTCCGGGAATGGATAGGCATCGGCTATAGCATAAAGGTCACACAATTGAAGTTTGGTAGGAAGAGCAGTGAACCTATTCCCGAGATTCTTGGCCTTGGTAAAACGAACACGGCGAGTCAAAATCTGTACACGACTCGCGGGTTTAGTAAGCCAATCATCAATCTCAATGCGAGGAAGTTCACCCTGCCAAGAGTAATATTCCCGATCATCTCCAAAGCCGACATCCACATCTTCGGGATTCTGGACAGGAGGAGAGTTATTACTGCTTTCCGCATCGGGTCGCGATGTGGAGGGAACTGCAACGTCCTTATTTCTTGAAGAATTGCCTGTGTAATAACGAAGAAGAAAAGGGAAGGAAAGTTAGTTCTCCAGGGCAGGAATACGAAACGCAATAATGATCCTCGCGAACCATAAAGAGAAAAACAAAGAAATCCCTGGAAACGGAAAAAAAAGAAAAGATCTGAGAAGAAGTTGAAGAGGCGTTCGGATGAACACCCGGATGAACACTCGAATAGGAAGAACTCGAAAGGTGTAAGAAGCTTAAAGCTTGAACGCCCTTGAAGGAGGAGGACGCCCGGAAAATTGGGGCTTAGAGAGAAAAAGAGGACTGCGCCGCCCACCAAAAACCGGTGAGAAGGCGGGGAAACTCATCGGACCACCATGAAAACCATTCAAAAGCTTCGAATAAGCATAACAATGGCGGAAATACGAGGGGAAATCGAGATTGCAAGCAATAATAACATAAAAAGTAAAGTAAAAGACGAATTAGAAGTAGAACTTACCAGCCATTTGCGATTATTAGCCCAATTGAATGAGCAGAGAAGGTCTTGAAAGAGATTATTCTGAGCGAGTTTTTACAGAGGGATATGAGACAGCGGAATGAAGAAGAAGGGAGAAATACGATTTGACGGCCTTATATAGGAAAGAGAGAAGGCCTAGACAGGTGACACGTGTCAAAAGATGTCAGTGCGCGGGAGATGAAACGTCTCACATTTAAAAATTCAAAATTCAAAAACGAGCACGTTGGGAGACAAGAGTCGCGAGCAATACCCAAAAAAAGGAAACCCCAGAGAATGATCCGAGATCCCGGCTTCAAGAGAAATTGCCCAAGCCTTGCCCTCGCGAAGAACAAGGACTTGGGGGGCTGGATGTTGGACCCGGTTCTCAGGTCGAGAGCCAAACCGGCTCGCGACGGCCCAATGGACTGCGAAGGTCCAAAAGGTCTAAGAGAGGGCCGGGAAGAAGGCCCATTAAACGGCCCAATGAGTGATAGAAATGAGATCGGATAAAGTGGGGCCCGCGTCCTGGTTATAAATCGTAACCGAAAGGAGAGAGAAAGGCATCTTTTCGGCATCCAAAGCTTTTCCCCTTGAGCAAGAGAGAAACACACGGAGGGCGAAACCTCACTCGGAATCGTCTTCTTCCTCCCGATTTATCTCTGTTCATGGAGAATCGAATGATCGGTACTTGAATTGTGATTCTCGGTACCGTATTCGTGCTTTTGGTGTAAGAATCGTGACGTTTGGTTGAGATTCGCCATTTCACTGTTTTATTGGTTTGGTTCATAAGGCTTCTATGGTTTAGAAGTGGATTTTGATCGTTTCCTTCTTCTCTTTGGTTATAATTTGGTGTTATTTGGGTTCGTTACTCCTATTTGCTTGTGATCGTTACTGACTTGGGCGTCGGAGAGCCAAATCTGGGGATTCATCCTTCCGGTTTGGTTGTGCAGGTGTTTCGGGAGCTCAAGAACACGAAGAACAGCGAAGAAAACCAGATTTTGATCCAAAAGAAGATGAAATCCAAGTTGTTGTATCAGTTGGCGTGAAGGGGGTCTCCAGTGCTTGAAGATTATTGACTGGCCAGATCTCACGAGATATTGATTGCGAGATCGCGAACACCTGGACTCCAATAGGCTTGACACCCATTTGCGCTGCATTGTACTTGAGTTTACTGGGCTCAATTTCATCATGGAGAGATAGCAAAACAACAAATTCAGGCCCAGAATGAGAGTTGGCCTAATATATTATTCGATCCAATATATGCAAATTTTTGTATTACTATATATGTACACCTGCATCTGTTCAATCAAGACATATGTTGGGAGATTGTAACAAAGTTTTCTGCTCATTTCTCAGTCTTGTTGATTAATTTATCATGTCTCAGATTCATTCCCCAACGTAGATACCGCAGACTCGATCGCCTGGAAGAATGTCGCAATCTTGTAGGTGAAAAATCCCACAAGCATCGGTATGAGTTCTAAGTGCATTAATCCATATTCAGGAACAACTATCCTGTACGCACAAGAGCAAATAACTATGAGATCATAATTATCACATGCTCCCAAATTTCTTGGTTTTTATAATTTAATTGTGACAAAATTTAGTCATATGATATGACTTACTGGTTCCATCGGTTAAATACCATGACAAGGACGACTGGAACCAACAGCCTTGGCTGCCCTACTGCTCCCCTGCAATTGCATACCGTGTGAGCTAAGATTTATAACTAGCCATCAATAGAAAACAAAGCTGACATACTTGATCAATCCTCCGGATGCATTTGCAATAGAATCAACAGTACTTCCTAGCATTCGTATATAGACGAGTGACCCAATCAGCCCAACACCGAAACTGAATGGAAGAACGTTTTATTCACATTACTTGATAGCTAATATGCTATTAACTGGCCAGAAAAATGATGATACCTGGCTGCAATCTCTGGGGTATAAGAAACATAAGCTGAAACTAGGCCAATACCACCAATACCCAGTGTTAGAATTTGCATTTTGTTCTTCAGCTGCATCACACGCATTTGATTTGCATAAATTAATAAAATCCTCCTAGAGATGAATATGATTGTATTGATAACTAAGTTACCTTATCATACTGCTCACGGGCCTGTGCAGCCAACACTTGCGGAACGCCTTTGGGCTTTCTCAGCTCACGAAACATCACATCCTGATTATGTATGGTTTAGACTCTAATCAGAACTATCAACTATTAAAGTATCAATACTAAGTTGTTTAACTGCACACTTACAGTGCCTCCGGTTGCAGCCTTTGTTGCCCTGTCCCATTTATCCTGTTCTTTTCGTGTGGGTGCTAGTCTCCACCTACCGATTTTCTGAGAACAATATGTTCATAGAGCTATCATTAACAAAATGAATTTACATTCTCAACCAAATTATGCTGATTCATCTTACTTCGGTTGTTAACTTATCAGTTTCATCATGCTGCTCTTTTGCTGCTTTTGGAGACGCTATCAACGAAGCACTTAGATCGACCTCCATACTGAATTCAATCGTATAAGCTACGAATTACTCAAATTGCAGTACATGCAAGAGACAATCTTGGTTAAAAACGAATATATATGAAAACCTGTCAAGACTCATGGCTCTACTCAGACTAAGGAATCCAGAAGATTCTTTCTGCTCAGCCACAAAACAAAAAATAATACAGAACTCAGTAATGGGTAAGAATCGCGGAATTCATGATAATTGATAACCATTTACCTGAGGAGGAGGATATCTGGTAGCAGAATCCGGGTCGGGTTTTTCCCGGACCAATTTCTCCATCTGGGGCATGAAATCTTTGTTCCAAATCAACTCAGAGGAAGTAACCGGGTCTTCTTGCTTTCCGCCCCAATACTTGCGGAGCTTGGTTGTGGTAGGTGGGCCCCCATATTCACCAGGCGAAACCCCATTCGACCATTTCATCGGCTTCTTTTTGGGGAGGATGATCTTCGTCTGCCTTGGATAACGTATAGATTCTTGAGATGGAGATTGTGGTTCAGGCGAGGGCGGAGTAGTGGCCGTTGAATAGACTCTGAAGCAGTTCAGGATCGCCATTGTTGTCTCAATTCAAAGCTTGTTACGGAAACTTCCATGTCCACTTGAATAAGGAAAAGAGAAGATCTGCGGGAGTGAATGGTGTGGTTCAAGTTAGCCGGGCTAGAAGTGTTGGGCCATGTCTGGCCCATTAAGTTTATTAGGCCCATTTGTAAAAAGAAGCTTCTTTTAATCTTTACATTTCATTATTTTCATCGTGTTGATCCGACCATTCCTTATTGTATTGGCAAGTGAATTAGAAGTTAGTTAGAGATATTATTGTTACGTATTTATAGGAGTTTGGGAGAGCTCAAAACATGCAACTTCGATGATCTTTCAAGTCTTCCATTTGAAATCATTGTCTTAATGCGTGCGGTTTGACATGTTTTAATCACATCCAAGTGTAGGAATACAAAACGTATATGTCACGAATCATGAAGATCTTATGGATGGCTTAACCTTTGTTATCTTGACTCAACACGATTTATCTAAAATGCAATCTATAATTATTTTCCACTTCATCATGATGTGTTTGACCCAAAAAATAAAAAACAGGCGCTTCATTATAAACACAAGCCCACACACTGTACACTCGTATAAAAAACCCTTTCATCCCTCTCCACGTTCTCCCACTATTCCGATTTTCTGATCTTCGCTGTCCCTCTATCAATGGCCAACAGTAGCAATCTCCCTCGAAGAATTATCAAGGTACTTTCAATTCTTCTTCTCTGTATTCAATTGGAGAATCCTCCCCATTTTCTCTTTTCTCTATCTCTGGATCTCAAGCAAAATTGTTTTTCCGGATTGCTTTATGTGATTTCTAGTTTAGTTATTGATTTGTTCTTTGATTGAGCAGGAAACACAAAGGCTTCTCAGTGAACCAGGTCTATTCCGTTTCTTTGATAGTTTGATACAAATATCTTTCTCCGTAAATTAAGTCGGCAAGATTTACTTTTTGGATTGCTGATGTAATTGATTTTTCAATTTATGTTCTATGTGGGTACGATATAGCTCCTGGAATCAGTGCTTCTCCTTCTGAAGATAACATGCGCTACTTCAATGTCATGATCCTCGGTCCTTCTCAGTCTCCTTATGAAGGTAAATCTATTATCTTTTCATATTTCCAGTTCTATTGTGATTCTCCATTTCTCATGTTAAATTCTTAAACCTATGATGCACTTTTATCCTGAGATTTTCAAGTTGTTAGAATGAGCACTACTTTTTATTCCTTGATTTAGTCATTGGACTGAGCTTGACTTTATTTCTAGTTGTGGTAATGACATGACTGCTAAACTTAGGGTTAGGGTTTTGTCTTACAATTTCAACTCTGTGTCTCAGTTGTTCTAAAGGATATAAGAATTTCCTAATTTTGTTTTTATTCTGCAGTTCGTTTGTATCCTAATTCTGTGTTTGTTCATCTATGTGATTTGGTTCTGTTAATTTTGTCCAGGTGGTGTTTTCAAGCTGGAGTTGTTTTTGCCTGAAGAATATCCAATGGCACCACCAAAGGTACTCTATACTTTGTCTTGCTACTTATGATTTCACCTGAAAATGAGATTGGTGTGCCAAATTGATGAACATTATCTCTGTAGCACTTACATGAAAATCTATTAATTGGGTTTTAACTATCCAGTCCACATATGTTTGCTTTTCAATTTCTACCATTGGTCATGTTTGAGCAATTGATATCGATAAAACTACACCATATAAGCTTCATTTGGAATTCATCGTGCTGTACTGACTTAGATACAAGTGGCCTACAGTGCTTAATTGTTATACAGAAATTAAAAGACAGTTTAACTTTTTTTGTTTCTTGATTAGCTCCGGTAAACATCGAAACTGTTAATTAATAATGTGTTGGTTGTGCCCAAATCCATAACACTAGACATCAAGGATACTCCTGTGAGAAGATAAACTGGGTGCTCTTGTGGATGCATCAACGGTTTTGTGGGATTGAGTTTCAGACAACTTTGCATTATATATCAGTATAAATACATGACTTCAGTTCCTGAAAGTTTTTCTTTGGATTGTAATCTTGAGTTGAATGGCTTACTTAACAAACAAATCCTAGGATGCCCTAGTCTATGTTTATTTCTAAAATGACCTAAAATGCTTAATGCAGAAATAGTGATTTACCCATACATTTGCTCTGGCTTTATGTCCTTATGAATTCACGTTTTCATGTTGTAGGTGCGGTTTCTGACTAAGATTTACCATCCTAACATTGATAAGCTTGGAAGGATATGCCTGGACATCCTTAAAGATAAATGGAGTCCAGCCCTTCAGATTCGTACTGTGCTGTTAAGGTGAAGAGTTTACTCTCTTCTTTTTTAGTATCTGATTCTTATTTGAATAAAATGTGTTATAATGTTTACTGTATCAGCATCCAAGCTCTATTAAGTGCTCCTAATCCTGATGACCCCCTTTCTGAAAATGTTGCCAAGCATTGGAAGACCAATGAAGTTGAAGCTGTTGCAACAGGTCTTTCCTCTCGCCTTTATCCCTTTCGCACAGATTTTTACATTTTGCCTTTCGTAATCTTTGTTTTAAATGCTTTGCAGCTAAGGAATGGACCCGAACATATGCAACAGGCGCCTGACAATTGGATGCTTGTGGTTTCAAAACATTCACTAAATGGTTACCTGTATCGAACGTGGTGTTCGAGTTCCTTATTATGTAATTTGTCTCAAGCAAAATCTAAACTAGTGCTTGTAGATGATCTGCTTCAAACAAACATTATGTAACGTGCATTATCATCTGTTCAATGTTCATCAATCATTGTTGTTCCTGGATCAGCACCCTCTCCTTTTTCTATAATTGTTGTCTTGCTGATGACAAATCATCAGAGATTCATAATCCACTGTGTTATTAGCAAATGTAGACTGCAATGGATTAAAATGTTGGGTACAAAGTGAAGTAACGATTGGGATGGTGAATAGAGACGAGTTCTCATGAGAGGTTCAATTTCTTAGCACATAAGTGGTAACATCAAGCAACAAGGTTCGCAGATTCCAAAAGGAAATCCCAGTAATAAACCTACTTAAGGAAATTTTCAACCAAAAGTGCTATGCTCTTTTCCTTAATCTTCGCTTCCCTCTTCCTCTTATTTGCTGATTGTGTTGTAGAAGAGGAGGAAGTTCCGGCCATGACTGCCCCATGCTCCTTCTGATCACATATGTCACAGCACTTCTGCTTTATCGCTGGTGCAGGCGTCAACCTTATCACTAGGTTTTTTGACTGTGTTGAATCGATTGAACTGGCCGGGACCACAGGGGGAGTTTGCTCGCCGGTCTGCTTCTTGCTCCCTGGTCCAACAAGATCCACAGAAGCCTTAGGATCGTAAGTAGAAGAAGCCAAGTAATTGTACTGAGTTGAATCGATCGATGTGGCCGGGACCACAGAGGAATTTTGCTCGCCGGATCTGCCAATTTCGCCACCTCTCTCTTTCTTCTTTCCTGATTTGTTGCCGAGACTTGAATTGATTGATCTGACGGATACCACTGGAGAAGTTTCCCAGTTCAGCTGTGCGAGGTCGCCCTTAACTTCGGCTAGAGACATCCGTGCTGGTTTCGTTATACATTCATCAAGTGTAGATCGAGATAAATTATTCAGCTCTATGGCACTTAACGCCTCCACTATGTCAGCCTGTACAACATAGTCGAATAGAGCGACAGAGTGATAAATATACAGACAGAGAGATGCCATTGTTTGAAGAGTTTTACTTATTATATTACAAATTCATACCTTCCTATCAAGCTGCTTGAAGCCATTGATGGAAAGAATCTGTTCGAACAGAAAAATAAACAGAAATTAATACACACTGTATCGCCAATTAAGAGCTACAATCCATCAGAGTTCGAATCGGCAATTTATGGACTACGGGAGAGAGAAAATTATCATGATATATTGATCGTTAAAAAGCAAACAGGGAGATGCAGATAGTATCTACAATTAAGAGCTACAATCCATCAGCGCGAATCCGCGATTCAAGTCCAGAGCAACGGAGAAACAGTTCAGTATGCTTTGGAATTGGGAATGGATTAACAGACCGTCAACAAGCACAATCGAAGAGGTAAGGTTCATTTAATGGAGTTATTCATAATTTTGAGAATCGCAAACAAGACGGATTGAAAATGTGCGATTGAGAGAGAGAGGTTACCTTGTTGAGTTCCGGCGCAGTGAGGACATGATAATTGCGTGAGGCAAGGACGCTAAGGTAGTTCTCGAGAAAGAGTTTCTTCTTCTTGTCTTTTCTGCTCGCGGCATTGAGATCTTCAAGTTCGTGCTCATGGTGATTCTTCTTCTCCATCTTTTTCTCTCGGCTTTAGTTGTTGGCGACGAGAAACAGAATGTGGCGGTTTTGCACTTGAAATGTGAGAATGGGATATTTGTAACTGCCCGACCTCCCATCTAACCACCTGGAAGCTGCTATGCCACGTCATCCTTTCATTCTATTTAAAAAAAATTCCTCAACACTCAGTTTGTTACCAATCAACAGATTGCTGTTAGACCAAGATAAAAAAAAATGTGATGTTAGATCAACAAATATACAAGCAAATTAACTTGAGGAAACAGTGAGGTTTTACTGTTTTGCAATATGCTTACTTATATGATAATAGGTCAACCTGAGCACGATAATTTCTCATTGAGACCTTTTTTAGTTTTTTTATGAAATTGTTTTCATATTTTATTTATCTAAAATATCTGGTTTTAGTAACATTATTTTATATCATCCTAATTTTGATAAGTTTTCTTTTCCCCTCTAATGGATAAATGAATCTCCAAGCAAGGGTTTTCTTGTCGTCGTCTTCAATTCTTTCCAAACCCTTTCCTTGTATTCCTCCCTTTGTTTTCCTCGATTGTTGGTGATTTCTGCATCCTTTTAATTTTCTCCTATTCCGATCGTTGGCATATTTGATAGGTATCGACTTCTACACTCCTTAAACTTATCAACTTTCTTTTGTAAATATATATAATCAATCATTGAAATGCTTTACTTTTGTTTTTCAGTGGTTGCTGGCATTCGGTTTTGTGATTTTGGCAATAGAGGTAGAGTTTGAATTTTATTCCTGTATTTGAGTATGGCAGAACGAATTATAGTGTCTTAGAAATTGAAATATATCATAATTAATTGGTTAGTCTTACTTTGCTTTTGTTTGAACAAGTGAATTAAGCGAAGGTCTATATTACTTTCTGAAATGTGTGTGGATTTTGGATTTGATCTTCTATCAGCAGTAAAATTTTTGGGAGAGACAAAACAGTCATGATATTTTATGCAGACATTTTCTTAGTGAAGAATTGGTAGATTTAATGGAGACATTCAAACGTTACCTTTACTTAGATTTCATTTCTGGTTCTTTGCTTATGATTAATGATGATGGTTTGTATTTCAGACTTCTTTCTGCAATGGCTGTGCTAAATTTTTATCATTGTTTTATGTTCATTAAAAATTTGAACTGCTTCAGTCTTGTCTAACTGGTCATTAACCTTATGCAAATTATTCAGCTGAAATAATTATGAAAACTCCGGACGGGAGCAAAGTTTCCTGGCTCGAGGATATGTGCCAGACACTTGAGGCAATATGCGAGGAGGTACCTTCTTTTCTAGTAAATTTTATGTATAAATAAGATTACAGAATGCGGCAGTATCATAAAAAACATAGTCTGATGCCTCTGTCAAATATGTTAAAATTCAGTTCGAATCTGCTGGTGAGTCTGTTAAGAAATTCTGTTCAGATGCCATGGGGGATCTGCTTCCTCCAATTTCAGATGATCTAATGAAGCCAGAAATTCCTGCATTGTGTTCGGCGCATAATGTTTATATGGGTATATGTGAATGTCACAAATCTGAAATTGATATAAGAAGGAATCATGTAAAATCTATCAAAAAGGTTAAGGGTAGAAAGCATGTAAAAGAAACTCAAATTCAAAGTGAAGATGCAACAAAATCCCTTGTAAGTACATCAGCTTTGTTGTGTAAAGATAATGAGTGCACAGCTAGAATAGCGACTCATGAGTCTGTGGATTGCCAAGAAGCTAAAACTTCGCCTATTATGTTTGATGAGTCTGGGAATGCCAGAGATATGTCGAATGACTCAGATGGTAAAAATTATTTAGCTATCACAATTTATGTTTACTTTCTATTGGAAATGCATCTCATCCATAATGTCTAATGAACCAGCTGGAGATGAAATTGATAGCAATGCTGATGACAAGGAAGCAATTCAAGTTCAAGTTTCTGAGCAAAAGCTTAGTAAAAAGAAAGAAGAATCATGTGTGCAAGTTAACATATCTGAACAATGTTCCACTGCACATATACAAGGCAAACAAAGATCCTACAAGGTATTGAATCAAACCAACCACCCTTTAAACTCTTTATCTAAATGTGTTTTCATCTAATATTCTTTTCTTGCCTTCTCTAAGAAGAAGATCAGAGATGTGTTCAACCTGAGAAGATGGTCAACTAGAAATAATCATGATGCATGTCACCAATACAAAGATTCTGCATCCACCAATCTTCAAACTATAAGTGCCTTAGAATCAGATTGGGAAATTCTGTAGAATGTGCCCTTTACTTGCAAATCCAATAGTGATTCACTGTACAAATTGAACACTAATCTCATTTGAATCACTATGAATCAATTATTCCTCAATCAAATCCCAATCTGAATCAATTGACAGTCAGGAAGAACCGTTCAGATCTCCAGGGATGAGATTATCGGAGAAGAGAGAAGCGTACAAGATCCGATTCCAAGTATCAGGCAAACCAGGAAGACACCAATGGCTACAATCAGCGATCCTCGTAGACTCTTTTTCCGCCATTGTTTTCCAGTTCTTGAATCTGTAAACAGAAGGATGTGCGTCTCTCCTGTATCCCGAAAGCTTGGTTATATTCAAGTACCTCACATGGCCATCCATCTCTCTGATCTTGGCTTCTGCGACGTTGATCAGGGACCGTGGAAAGTGCTGATCGTAAGACTCGTCCAGGATCGGACGGCTGGCGTTGAGGCACCATTGCTTTGACTTGTGCTCCGGGGAAACGCTGCGGAAGAAGACCTTGGTTTTCGTGGGGTCCACGTTTTGGCGGATCCAGTGGGCCCAAATGGATAAGGCCCGCTCATAGGCTACTTCTATCTTCATTTTCTCCACCAGCTTCCCTTCGTATTGAAACATATCCCATCTGCGGAGCCCACATTAAATTAATTTAAAAAATGCCTAGTCTAACAGTAATAACCAACACCCGATCGTCAACGTAGCGTTACGTACAGCTAAAAGCTCACTATCAAAATTAAGATTATAAAATCAGCATAGATACGTATTATATGAGGTAAGTATTTGTTGTACGTGGAAGCCATGTAAATTTAGCATACAAGTACTCGGAGTACAGTACTAGCTAGCACGGCGTACTTGATAATTATTTTGTTAGGTGAGCAACCCGACTAAAATAATGAACATACATATCATAATGTTAAGCACATTATATGTGTAACCGATCACGTTAAAACAACTGCTACAATAATTGATTTATATATATGCTCTAAGAAAGTACTCCCTCTGTCTCATTTTGTTAGTCTCATTTCAATCCGGCACATATGCCGATACATGTTTTGCATCGTTAATATCTCTAGTTATATGTTAATAAAAATTATAATTTTTTAATATTGTTAAAGTACTCATTGAGACGAATCAAACAAGACCCATGGCTATGTTTTTTCTTATATATTAGGAGAAATCTACAAGATTCTCTCGGTTTGTGAATAGTATCACGAAATGAAATGGGACTAATATTATGGGACGGAGGGAGTACTAGCTAGAAATCCTAGCATTCTAGTAGTCCTGGCCAAACTCGGGGCCCGGCCCTCTATCTGGGCGGGCTTGGGCACTAGATAAAGCCCTATCGCGCCGCTAAGCCCGGCCCATAAGGGTACGAGGGCCGAGTACGGTATAGACCTCAGGCTCTTAAGGGTCGATAGGTCCGGCCCGTATTATATATTAATTAAAAATATATATATATATATATGTATATATATACGATCTAAAAATAATCTAACCTAGATTTTATTTTCTCATACTTGCGCCTCCATCTCCTTTTCTTTCACTCGGTCTCACTTTTTCTCTAACCTAGGTCACAATTCACAAACTAACAGATACTTCTCAAAAATTTTGTCTCACATACTCACTCTTACACACCTCAGCGCACCTCGCCTCTCGTCGCCGGCCGGTGCCCGCCTCGTTATCATGATATGAAGAATATGATTATACAATATTTTTTTATATTTTTTTCTTTAAAAAAACAAATTTAACATAACCGGGCTACCTTGAGGGCTACCCGGGCCCGCTATCCGGGCCGGATATGGACACTGTCGCAGGCCCGGTCGGGCTAGCCCGGCTCGGAAATTTGAGTCTTAGCCCGGCCCGAGCCCGGGTATGGCCAGGTCTACATTCTAGCTAGGTATGTACTGATAATGGATATACTCCGTAGTGTTTATGCTTACGCTTTGATCTTGCCGTTGTGGGTCCACCAGTGAGCGGTGTTGAACACCATGACGTCAGCACCGCGCCACTGGACCGACGAGGGCACCAGATTGTCGAGCACCACCACCTTCTTCCCGCTCTTATGGTAATTCTGGTCTAGATTCACCAGGAAGGGTGCCCAGTAAAACTCCAAAGTGAAACTATAGTCCTACATGAACTAACGCTAATTTAATTAATTACTCCATCATTTGAAGTAACAAACAAACTTAATAACTAAAACGTACCAAAGCTTTGAAGACTTTGTAAGAAGAACCACGGGCGTCGACGAGAGCACGACGTGGAGAAATGGATGTGTAGAGAAGACAGGCAAGAGATTCCCACATGTTTCTGTTGAGAGAATCTCCGGCTATTATCACCCTTTTCCCTCTTAACTTCTTCATCATCCTCTTCCCATCAAACCTAAACATAACATAATTATAACACAAGAATGGAAATTTTATGAAAGTTTTTAACTTAAATTTAACGTACAATGGTATGTTGCAATCGTTAGATTCCCATCCCCAAGCCTCATACTGAAGATCAGGTCGTCCATTTCGTCTGCAACTCATTTTCTCCTCAAGAAAAGGGCATTCGTTGACTTGGTAGCTTGGATTCTCCTCCGGTTTGTAAACCCACCTTCCTTCATACATCTTACACTTTGTTTTCCTTTTTACGGCCGGAGATGTGGCGTTGGAGATTTCGTGTGTTGGTGAGGTAGGAGGCGGGGCGGTGGTGGAGTCATCGGAGAAGGAGGATAGGAAGGCGACTGCGTCGGGTAAGGTTCTAGAAGGAGCTGGGATTTTGATAGTTTGGGAGTTGTTGGAAAGGAGGAGGGTAACGAGGAAGAGGGTCAGAAAGCCTGCAAGAGAACAGAGCTTCCATGTTTGGTTTAGGGCGGAATTGATCAAATATTCCATGTATATGTGCTCGATATATGTTGATAGAGTATTGGTGTCAAGGGGTTTGTTTTGCTTTCATTCTATAAATATTTGTGGGTTGCTTTTGGGCGTGAGACATTGCAATGGCATGGGTTGACCCTACAAGAGTCAATTACCTAGCTCAACATTATTAAATAATTAGTTAACCTTTATGTTTATATAATTGTGTTTCAATTTTTTACTTCTCGAGGGTTAACTTCTCTGATATATCAATGTATATAATTATTAACGATAGGATTAAATATTGTTTCCATATATCTTTGTATTGTTATTTTTTCCATATTTTCCATATCTTATCTTTAGATAAGATTGTCTATGTTGTATATATTCTGCCCTAAGAGGCCTAATCATATCATCACATTATTCTCCCAAATCTACTCTAACATGGTATCGGAGCAGATTTTCTAAAAACACGTTTTTTTTTCCTATCTTCTTTCTCCCTTCTTCTCACGTTTCTTCACAACCTACATCATGGTTGATCCCAAAACAAAACGTTTAATCAATAACGTTGATTCTCCTTATTATCTTCACCCTGCCTCGAACCCTCCTCTCACTGAATCAGATAAATCAGCACTCGGCCCTGCAGTATCAAACAGTGACTGACAAACTGTCCTCAAAGTCATCAGTTCTCTGAAATCTCAGCCTGGCGCCACAGACAACTCCTCTGGTACGTCTACTTCATGGATTCTCGACACAGGAGCATCCCTGCACATGACTGGAAACAAAGATCTTCTTCAAAATTTTGTCTCTATTCCTCCTGTGTCCATTAAACTTCCAGATAATCGTTTCGCTTCCGCTACTCAAGAAGGATCTCTTGTGTTCTCACCAAACACTAAACTTGATCACGTTCTTTACATTCCTGAATTAGATTGCAATCTTATTTCTCTATGGCAACTTGCCAACGATGGTTCTTGTGTGATTACACTAACTAATAGACTTATTATTATTCAGGAACACAATTCGAGGATGTTGATTGGTGTGGGTGAACCAAGGGGAGGGGTCTACTGGCTGCGCAGCTTCGGACATCAGCTTCAACAACATTGTCTCTCTGCATCAACCGCTTATCCATCTCTGTGGCATCTTCGTATGGGACATCCCTCTTCATCGGTCTTAGCTAGTTTAAAATTATCTAGTTCTCCCGTAGAAAATAGCCCTTGTGATGTATGCTTCAAAGCAAAACAAACCAGAAATTCTTTTCTTTTAAGTTCAAATAAAGCTGAAGATTTGTTTCACTTGATTCATTGTGATATTTGGGGTCCTTATAGCACCCTTTCTAGTACCGGTGCTTCATATTTTTTAACCATTATAGATGATTTTTCTAGATCTACATGGGTGTTTCTTATGAAATATAAGTCAGAGGTCTCCAAAATCATTCGTGACTTCATCGCCATGACGAAGACTCAGTTCTCCAAACCAGTTCAGCGTCTTCGTTCAGACAATGGAGCCGAATTTATCTCCCTACAACCATATCTTGCAAGTCAAGGCATCCTCTTTTAAATGTTGCCCGAGCCCTACGATTTCAAGCTATACTCCCGGTCACTTTTTGGGGTGAATGCATTCTGACGGCCTGCTATCTCATCAATCGGACGCCAACCCCGCTGCTCGCCAATCGTACTCCATACGAGCTGCTGTTCGGCAAACCTCCTTTATACTCTCAGCTTCGAGTTTTTGGCTGCCTCTGTTACGCTGCTCGTCAACCAAAACCAACTGACAAGTTCGCAGCCCGCAGCATCAAAGGCGTCTTTCTAGGATATCCACCAGGCAAGCGTGGATGGCGTATCTACGACATCTACACTGGACGCATCTTCGTCTCTCGTGACGTGGTGTTTTACGAAGACTCTTTTCCCTTCCTGTCCAATCCAAGTTCAACGACAGGGGGAGTTGTCCCGCCAATGGCGTCTACTCCAGCTATATACGACACACCGATTCCCTCAGAACCTCTAGCTGAACCATCACAACCACCTCTGTCGGGTATGCCTCCACCCTCTCAGTCCACTTCTCCTTTGCCATCTTCATCGGATTCTTGTCCCCTGCTTCCCTCTGATTCGCCGGCTCCGGAAATTCGGAGAAGTGAATGCCCTCGCCACACATCTGTGCTTCTCAAAGATTATGTATGTCATACGCTGCAAAGTCAAGACCCCCCTCTCACGTCACCCCCACAGTCAGTTTCCTCGGGTAAGCAATATCCTATCGCTGCATATATTTCCTACAATAATTTTTCGTCTAACCATGCCAGATTTCTCGCCGCCATTACTGTTGGTCATGAACCAACCTCCTTCAAAGAAGCATCTCAACATGCTCCTTGGCGCGTTGCAATGCTCTCGGAATTAGTTGCTTTAGAGCGTAACTCGACTTGGGAGATATCTGATTTACTTGTCGGAATGAGACCAATTGGGTGCAAGTGGGTCTATCGCATCAAATACAAATCTGACGGCACCATCGAGCAATACAAAGCTCGCCTTGTGGCTCTTGGAAATAGGCAGATTGAGGGCATCGACTTTAACGAGACGTTCGCCCCCGTTGCCAAAATGGTTACTTTACGAGTATTCCTCTCCGTCGCTGCTATTCGTGGTTGGGAGCTTCATCAAATGGACGTTCACAACGCATTTCTCCACGGCGATCTTGATGAGGTGGTATATATGACTCCACCTCCTGGCTACTCTCGTATTCCTCTGGGTCAGGTCTACAAGCTTCGAAAGTCACTCTATGGTCTTCGTCAAGCTCCTAGAAATTGGTTTTCTAAGTTGGCCACCGCCCTTCGAGCTTTTGGTTTTCAACAAAGTTACGCTGATTACTCGCTTTTTTCCATGCATCAGAATGGCAACGTTATTCACATTCTCATCTATGTGGATGACTTGATCATCTCAGGTAACAACTCGGCAGCCATCTCGTCTTTTAAAGCTTACCTGAGTCGTTGCTTCCACATGAAAGACCTTGGCGTACTTAAGTATTTTCTTGGCCTTGAAATTGCTCGTAATCCATCCGGTCTGTTTGTTTCACAACGCAAATATGCTCTTCAGATTATTTCTGATACAGGCCTTCTTGGATCCAAACCATGTGACTCGCCTATGGACTCCAATCATCAGCTCGCCAACGCTACAGGCCCTGATCATCATGACCCGGAAGCTTATCGGCGTCTCATTGGGAGACTAATTTACTTGACCATTACCCGCCCAGATCTATGTTTCTCCGTTCATATCTTGTCTCAGTTCATGCGCCAACCAAAGGAAGCACATTGGCTAGCTGCTCTTCGTGTCGTTCGGTTTCTCAAGACTCATCCCGGGCAAGGCCTTCACCTATCTCGTCACAGCTCGCTCCGTCTCTCTGCGTTCTGTGACTCGGACTGGGCGACTTGTCCTAAAACTCGTCGCTCCGTCACCGGTTATTTTGTAATGCTTGGTCGATCTCCCGTCTCATGGCGCACCAAGAAACAACCGACGGTATCTCGTTCGTCTGCTGAGGCTGAATATAGGGCCATGGCGGTCACTTGTTGTGAGATTGTGTGGTTACGATCTCTTCTTCTTTCACTTGGCTTTGATCACTCACCTCCGGTTCGACTTTACTGTGACAGTCAGGCAGCACTTCACATATCTTCTAATCCTGTATTTCACGAGCGAACCAAGCATATAGAAATAGACTGTCATTACGTTCGAGATTTGATTGTCGCATGCAAGGTCGTCACCTCTCACATTTCTACGACACATCAGCCTGCAGACATTCTTACAAAGGCATTACCATCACCTCAGTTTGTCTACCTGTCATCCAAGTTGGGCATTCTAGATCCTCATGCTCCAACTTGAGGGGGAGTATTAACGATAGGATTAGATATTGTTTCCATAGATCTTTGTATTGTTATCTTTTCCATATTTTCCATATTTTATCTTTAGATAAGATTGTCTATGTTGTATATATTCTGCCCTAAGAGGCCTAATCACATCATCACATTATTCTCTCAAATCTACTCTAACATGGTATCGGAGCAGGTTTTCTAAAAACACGTTTTTTTTCCTATCTTCTTTCTCCCTTCTTCTGACGTTTCTTCACAACCTACATCATGGTTGATCCCAAAACAAAACGTTTAATCAATAACGTTGATTCTCCTTATTATCTTCACCCTTCCTCGAACCCTCCTCTCACTGAATCAGATAAATCAGCACTCGGCCCTGCAGTATCAAACAGTGACTGACAAACTGTCCTCAAAGTCATCAGTTCTCTGAAATCTCAGCCTGGCGCTACAGACAACTCCTCTGATACGTCTACTTCATGGATTCTCGACACAGGAGCATCCCTGCACATGACTGGAAACAAAGATCTTCTTCAAAATTTTGTCTCTATTCCTCCTGTGTCCATTAAACTTCCAGATAATCGTTTTGCTTCCGTTATATACGCTTGATATGAACGGTACATAAGAACACGCTAGCTAATTAAACATTAGTTACCAACAAGGCAACAACTATATATTAAAAATCGTACATGTTGTATATATACAAGCGCTAGTCCTGCTTGGATATGTCACGACACGAATAATGCAATATATTGGCCTACCGTACGTACTTTTCAACCGATTTCGGGTTATGATATGATAAGGTTTTATATTCACATCAAACCAATTCAAATACGTACATAATTAAATTAGTTAAGTTTGTATAGAAAGTCAAGTTGAAGCCAAATGTAATTTACGTATTATATACTATTTTTTTGTGATAAAACGTCGCACAAGTATAAGATTTGAGAAATCTTGGTAAAGGTTTAAACGATGATATCTTAAAAGTCACATCGGTTATATAATACGGAGTAAGAAATCTATACACGTTTGTGGAAAGTTTTACTCTGCCTATATATATATAACACGGAGTAAGAAATCTATACACGTTTGTAGAAAGTTTTACTCTGCCTATATATATATATATATACTATGCAATAAAGGACTATGCATGTTGAGCTAATGAGCTTAACCTTTTGTATCCGTGTAATTATATTTTTGTTAGGCAATAAATTTACTTTATATCACACTGATAACCTCATTATCCATAGTACTATATATCCCGAATTTTTTTTCTAAAGTAGGCCATTTTTGTTTGTGAGCGTCTTTCATCCGAAATTGATTTTTTTAAAAAAAAACTTCTGTATAAGAAACGCTGGGAAAACCAACGTCTCTTATACATGTAAATTTTTTTTAACCCACACCAGAGTCTCTTATACCAGGGGTTTAAAAAATAGTATTTGAGTATTACACTAACCCTAAAAAAAAATTATCCCCTCCCAGTCCATGCTGAAGATGTGTGGAAATTTCATGGTACATTAGATGTTGAAGATGTGTCATCTTGGGTTGCATCTGCAACCTCAGCTCATTCTGACACCTCGTCTCGAGACCACACATGTAACTACCACAATGACCTTTTGTAGTGAATATGCTTCATGCGTCAATAAAGTGCACTTTCATGTGTGACGCATGGACCGTTTTGGTACATGACGACGCATGGAGCTCCTTTGTACCCGGCGAATTGAGGGTGGACAATGTTTAGAAATTTGGGTGGGCACTATATTTACAAAGTTTCTATTTAGCACATAACAAAATTGTTATTTAGCATAGATGCATGTTCGTCACGGACCAAAACAAGACTAGGTTCGTCACAGACGAAAAAAGGTAGATTCGTCACAAACCAAAAGGGTAGATCTGTCACGAACCAAAAACAAAAGAAAAATTGCCCTGTCACGAACGGAATGGGTTGGTCGGTCACGAACCAATTTTTTTAAATTTGTTTCCAAAATCATATAGAGAACTCTAATATAAGCCCGTACATATAAATTCGTCCAAAATAGATATTGTTTGCCCTTCCAAAAGCCCCAAAAAACAAGACAATCGTCTACAAACTTGTACTATGTACTAAATTTACTATTACTATTTATATATTATTGTTAAAAATAAAAATCATGAACTTAAAACTTTTATATTGTAATAATACATAATCAGTTAATATCACTAATATATTACTTATGTTTAAATATTACGAATTTAACGTCTACGACTGTATTGTTTTTATGACTTTTGGAAAGACAAATGAAGTTGGTTTTGGACGAATTTATATGTACGAAATTGTCAAGACTTCAATCTTCACGTGAGAATCATCGTAGTGGAGCCTAGGCGGAAGCAAAAGAGAAGCTGTAATGAAGTAACGAGAGAGGAGAGAAAGAGAGTTTAGAGAATTCTGTTTGTCATTTACTCCACACCTGTAAAAGGAAGCAGGTGGAGTCTTATATACAAAGGTTATACTAGCTAACTAATGCCACATAAGTGACATATAAAATACACCACAATAATTTCCATAGAAATCATATAAAAATTCTCTAAAAGATTATGGTAAAAAATTGGTTTGTGACGGCCAACACATTTTCGCTTGATGTGGTCCCTAAATGCTTTCTTCGTAAAAAAAAAAAAAAAAAAGCAACCCTGTATTTATGCAAACTTTATTATAAGAGATGTTTGTTTTTTTCAAAATAAAGGATGGTTTTAGTACATTAGTGGACTAGGCCAGATAGCCATGCGGGCGAATAGAATTGAATTGGGCCGACTGTTAGCCCAGATAACGAAGAGGGCCGGTTGCGGAAGTAACAAAGCGATCCGAGTGAAGTGAGAGAAGCCTTCAGAACCCACGAAAATTGGCGCCAATTGAATGATGCCCGCTCTTGATTCTCCATGCAAACCAGAACAAAACACGTTATCGTATTTATGACACTTAACTTAACATTTAATGCTTATAATTAGGTACTCGTAATACGCTACGTACAGTATGTATCACCATTACTCCCGAAAAAACTCGGGAGACATATACGGAGCAATTTT
This sequence comes from Oxyria digyna, assembly GCA_029168935.1. Taxonomy (NCBI): domain Eukaryota; kingdom Viridiplantae; phylum Streptophyta; class Magnoliopsida; order Caryophyllales; family Polygonaceae; genus Oxyria; species Oxyria digyna. The sequence goes on along the minus strand of JAPVLV010000011.1, from coordinate 29,237,996 downwards.
TTGTATGCATAATGTAGAATCTAATTTAACTTGGCCCATTAAACATCGAGTTTCCAATGTCAACCAATAAACTGGTCAGATGTATTTCACGTACATTTTAAATCTAATCTCTCGACTGCAAATACGTCAAGAGATAAGAGCAGGAAACGTGGTACATCACATGGTGATTATTCCGCATCATGAATTCCTTGCCATCCATAAATGCGGCAAATTCTTTCTGGCCCACAGGATATTTTTTTATTTTTGATATTTTGGAGGTTAAAATCTAACATGGCCAACGGCGAAACCAATTTATTAAGAGGAGTAAAGGCCAGAAAAGGAGTTTACAGTAGGAAGAAAGATGACAGAGGAGGCGCATGTTAAGATCCAAAACGTAAAAGAATCCAGTAGAAGAAGAAGCAGAGCAGATCGAAATATAGATCGGCACATGCAAACCTTTTGCCAGGGCTTTTTTATTAGCTTTATATATACGAAAAATGAATAAGCTATGAATGTTCAACATTTTGGACTCGTGCGCAATGATCCCAAATCTTCGTAACATTACAATAAAGTTGTAGACGAATCCACCCATGGATCATCATGCTATAAAGAAAGTACTCCGTAGTAATGAACACTACTATTCGATTATGTAAACCAAAAAAATGGAAAATTGTTCTTTAACTATGTAGTAGAGAAAAACATTTCTATAGAAAATAGTTTGATCTTTTTTGGTTTAACTTTCTTAATTAGAAAAAAAAGGATAATTGATTAAACCTTGAAATAACCCATGAAAAATTGTTAGTTTAGATATTATTTTTGGGATTGATTTTTTAGCCGGTAGTTTTAATTTTTGCACCGAAATTTTAAACGTTGTATTATAGCGTTTTAAAAAAAATCAGTGTAAAATAGTGAACGCCATTTTACAGCGTTTTTATTGTCTCGGCTCGGAAATAAGAAATGGTGGTGCATTCCAGTCCTCCGTTATTTTTTGTAAGGATTAACCAATTATCCTTTAGAAAACTGTTTTAAAGCACTTGATTAGAAACTTAACTTATAATGTGTATTCATGACAGCTTTTACACTTCCACGAAAAATATGTTACAACTTACAAGTAATGAAGTATGTGATAAAATGAATACTTAAAGAAGGTAGGTGATGTGGGCTCATGACCAAAAAAAGAAGGTAGGAGATAAATCTCACCCCAAAAAAATTGATTTGGAGGTAAGAAATCGTATTTGCGTTATGTGTTGTACTTAAGGAGTGATTTGTTTTGGGTAGAATATGTTAGGTATGATTAGCCGATATCGATACAAATACATTATTCTGCATAACACCATTTTAGAAAGTCCATTACTAAATACAGCCCGGTGCTTTATTCAAACGCAGCCTGGTTTCTCGCGTTACGCGAGAGCGTGCTTCTCGCGTTACGCGAGAATAACAAAAATATTAAAAATTTAAAATTGTATTCTCGCGTTACGCGAGGGACGTGCTTCTCGCATAACGCAAGGGTTATCCGGTACCGGATAAAGTTATCCGGATCTCGCGTTACGCGAGAGACGTGCTTCTCGCATAACGCGAGATTAAAAGTTAATATTTTTGCTATTCTCGCGTTACGCGAGAAACACGTCCCTCGCGTAACGCGAGAAACCAGGCTGCGTTTGAATAAAGTACCGGGTTGTATATAAGAATCGTGTTTAGAAAGGAATTAGAATCATTGTCCATAGATATTTTGGGATAATTTTGGCTACTCAATAATCCCATTATAGCGTATCGTTCTAGAAAACCAAAAAAGTCCTTTTTCTCATACTACCCTTTTCACATCTTCATGTAATCACGCGGGAAATTACAAAAATAAAAATAAAAATTGTTGAATATTTCCAGTTTTTAAATTAAATAAAAACAAAGTGAAACGGAGAAAGTGACTTTTTAAAGCAAAAATCAAACCCCTTTAATTCCTTTCCATGATGAAAAATTGGATCAATTTGTTCATAATCATAATGCGAAATCTTCCGCAAATCAACCCTCAATCTCTCAGCAGATTGAAGCTAAAACTGATAAAACCCCTTTGAATTGTTTAACATAAAAACAAAACAGATAGGAAAAAAATGGCACTTTTTTCTTCGTTGGTCCAGTCTCTTTGTCTCTTCCAGCCTCGGTTCGGTATATAATAAGCACACTCCCAAACAAGGCCCAATACAATTTCTCTGTTGCCCTTATTTTTCCCCCTTTTCTCTCTCAAGACTCAAATCCACCAGATCCCAACATGGGGTTTGTGCTTGCAGCTTTGTTTCTTCTGTCGTTCCACCTCTTTTCACATCAAAACGCCGCGTTTTCTGCTTCCGAGAATCTCCATCTCCACAACGCAAGCGCAAATGCAAGCAGTTTGGTGCCCAGAAGAGACCGAGCATTGTACTCAAAGCAGAGCGGAAAGTGCAACCCGTTTGATGGGAAATGGGTACTTGACCCGTCTTACCCTCTCTATCAGGCCTCTAATTGCCCTTTCATTGACCCGGAATTCGACTGCCAGAAGTATGGGCGACCCGATAGCTTGTACCTAAAGTACAGATGGCAGCCATTTGACTGTAATTTAGCAAGGTAAATTTGTTTCGACATTGTCGGTGCTCGACTTCAATTCCATGTCGATTTAATTTGCTGAATCCTGGTTTTGGTTGAATCAGGTTCAATGGGCTTTATTTCCTGAATAAGTGGAGAGGGAAGAAGATAATGTTTGTAGGGGATTCGCTGAGTTCAAACCAATGGGAATCAATGGCATGTATGATACATTCTTCTGTGCCCAATGCCAGGACGACTCTCGTTAGGACCAAGCTTCTTTCTTCTCTTACATTTGAGGTACAGTATTATTATTATTATGCTCTGTTTTCTTTTAATTTTGAAAGGACTAATCTATGGGTCCTGTCCTGTGCCGCTGTGCGTGGTCTTTGATGTTTGAATAAAGTACTCCGTATTGGTTATGGGCATTTACACTTAGCCATGGTATAGGTGTTCGGCCTTTGTCTTCCCCTTTTATGTAAAAAAAGAACAGGCTTTTCTAACAAAAATAATATTGATACAAACAATGTCAATAGTCATTTATAAATGTTTTTGCAATGAATTATTCTGTTATAAATGCGCCAATGAGATTATGAGATTGATATGATATAATTATTTCTCACGGTCCCACATTTTATGCAATTGATCTCCTTATCTTTTCCACATTAATAATTAGCTATTGTAATTATAACCTAGGCTGTATCATCAGCAAAGTGTTCCATGTTTGTGTCTATGATTTTAGCCCAATAATTCTGTTTACAATTTGATTTTTTCCCCAAAATTAGAAAAATGCATTTTTTCCCTTTATTGAAAATAGGAAAAGAGAGTCTATTGTGGGAGCACTGTCAAACATTAATTAGCAGAGTTAATTAATAATTCGGCATCCTTGTGGGCTTTTTTTATCCGTAGGACCCGGTGTTGATTTAACACACAAGTGGCCGAGAACCGGGGTGGAGTTGAATGTATGATAGTGATATACACTTATTTTCTGCAGTAGAATTATTTCCTAATGAAAAGCAAAAACATTAATGTATAAACATTCACATGAACAGGATTACCAAGTGACATTATTGCTATACCGAGCAACGTTTCTGGTAGACCTTGTAAACGAGAAAGGACTTGGCACAGTTCTAAAATTGGACTCGATAAGTAACGGATTAGGGTGGAGAGGAATGGACATGCTTATTTTCAACACGTGGCATTGGTGGACCCACACCGGAAATTCCCAGCCGTACGATCAATTTACCCTCCATTATTACATAAATCTTGTAAGAAACAACCTTCTTTGATTTGGGCTTGTTGCAGGTGGAATTACATACAAGACGGGGATAAAATATACAAGGACATGAATAGAATGATAGCGTATTACAAGGCCCTAACAACTTGGGCCAGATGGGTCGATCGCAACATTGATCCATCGAAGACCAAAGTCTTCTTCCTCGGAATTTCTGCTAGCCATTACGAGTAAGTAACTAATCATCTTTTCTTACTATCTAATGTTAATCCAGATTCTAAAATCGATCGTAATAATTATAATGCCAAATGTATATATTTATTTGTTAAAGGGTGCCGTTCTGGTGAAAACAGTTTTCAAAATAAAAAGTTTGAATGACTAATGTGCATCAAAATATACTTAAATGTGTATCAAAATATACTTAAATGTGTATTAAATTTTTTGATGCACATCCTTTGAAAAAGTGTTGAACATATAATTTTTATCTTAATATTCTTTAGTTTCTCAATAAATTTTCTTTAAAAAAAATGTTCTTCATATTTTATACTCCCTCCGTCCCTTAATGTTTGCAACATTTCTTTTTCGGGCGTTTCAAAATGTTTGCAACATTTCTTTTCTACTATCCATTAATTTTTTTCCATTATACCCTTACTTTATTTATTTTATTCATATTTTAACAGCACTTTATCAATCAAATTAACCATCTATATCATCTTTTCTATCTAATTTTCACCATTAATACCTTTACTCAATATTTTATTCTTTTTTTTTTATCTAAAAACACTTTATCAATCAAATGAACCATCTAATCAACTTTTTTTTTTTTTCCTTCTCTCTACTCATCTCACTTTTTATTAAATATTGTGTCATTCCCTTAATGTTGCAAACATTAAAGTACAAAGAGTATGTTTTTAAGTTTGTCAACGATTGTGTATCAAATTAGTACTAAATATTCACCAATTTATTAATAATGTGCAACATTCTCACATTCATATTTTAAAAATTAGTCTCACCTAACACTTTCCCTTTATTAAATTAGAATTTTTACAATATCATAGTCATTCTTAAATTAAAGGATAAAATAGTAATTCTTGTCAAATTTTAGAAATTGTTACTCGGGTAGAATCTTATGCAATTCTAAATTACTACTCCGTACAATTATTTTACTCATCTATTATTACAGTATTACTCCGTATAAGATATACTTAAGAAACTTATGAAATGATAGATTTAAATCTTATGTAATTCCAAATTTTTACAATGTTTATTTGAAAAAATCTTATGAAATGATAGATTTAAATCTTATGTAATTCCAAATTATTACAATGTTAATTTTTCCAAAGCAAATTGTTATTCATAGGCTTAAATCTAGATTTTAATGGTAATAGCTTTTAATTTAGAGTTAATCTGGTGTGGAAAAATACAGTGGAAATGAGTGGAACAAGCCTTGGAAGTCGTGCAAGGGAGAGACGGAGCCGTACTGGGGGGCCCGGTATCCGGGTGGGTCGCCGGTGGCGTGGGCGGTGGTGCAAAGAGTGATCCGGCGGATGAAGAAGCCCGTTTACTGGATTGACGTCACCTCTCTTTCTGAGCTGCGCAAAGACGGTCATCCCTCCGCCTACAGTGGCCTTCATCCCGGCAATGACTGTAGCCACTGGTGTCTCCCTGGTGTTCCCGATACCTGGAACTTGCTTTTCTATAACGCCCTCTTTCAATAATTACGCATATATAATGATTTATCAAGCTAATTAACAACAAAAATTGGGAATTAAACAGGGCTTATTCTTCTTATGGGGTTTGTTAATCTTAGAGGATAGAATGGATTGGGTGGTATAATATATGATTAGTCTTATTCAAACAGCTGCTGATTTGGTTAGGGTACGTCTAGATTGAATTGGTGATCAGCTTGATCACTACAGTTCTTCATCTTTATCATGTCATGTGTTTGTTCAACTTCAAATTTGGACTTGGAGAAAAATTCACAGGTACCAAAATGGATTCCTTTTCTACTTCAATTTGGTTCAATTTGTCTGTGGCTTCTTTCTGTAGTGAAGAATAATACAAGCTCACATATTCCAAATAAATCAACTTTGGGCTCGAATATACTCCACATGTATCTGTAGATAAGCAGCGAAAGACTTAATTATGGAGCTTCGATGAGAATCGTATAGATGAAGAAGATGATCGAGAGGAGAGAAAGGAAGAAAAATGAGAGTGAGAAGTGTTTGTTTCATTTAGTGAATTCTGTGTATTCTGTTACAACTGCTTATAAAGCAAATAAAGCAAAGTGCCAGCTAAGCACTAGCCTAACAACATATAAAAGATATCTAATACCCACTCTCAAGATCGAGCAGGAGAAATCATGCCAATCTTGGACAGAATCGAAGAAAGCTGAACACCAGGAAGAGACTTAGTCAAGAAATCAGCTAACTGCGTACGTGTAGGAACATGGGACAAGGAAATGAGGCACACGAGCAATTTCTCACGAGCATAATGACAGTCAAGCTCGATATGCTTGGTACGCTCGTGAAACACAGGATTTTTAGCTATGTAAATAGCGGCCTGGTTGTCACATTTCACAGGGATGGGAGTGATCTGAGCAATACCAAGTTCACAAAATAGTCGACTAAGCCAGGCAAGCTCAGCACAAATACGCCTCAAGGACCTATATTCAGCTTCAGCTGAAGACAAAGAAACACTGTTGTTTCTTTGATTTCCAAGACACCAAGCTGCCACCAAAGAACAAAACAAATCCACTGACAGATTTCCTGGTGGAAGGACATATAGCCCAATCTGCATCACAATATGCTAAGAGCTTGGTATCAATTCTGTTGTTAAGAATAAGAGCCTTATCCTGTGTGCCTCTGGTGTAGGATAGTACATGAAGAGCAGCCTAAAGGTGAAGATGCCTAGGATGTTGATTGAATTGACTGAGAAACTGAACTGAGAAAGCTATATCTGGCCTGGTGTTCACTAGGAAGTTGAGCTTCCCAATCAATTTTCTGTAGACCATGGGATCTTCAAGAAGAACACCTTGATCAGGGAGAAGCTTTAAATGCAAATCCAATGGGCTAACAACATTGTGTGAGGAAGGAAGAGGAAAATCAGTCAAAATCTCCTGAACAAACCTTCTTTGACTCATCAAGTAACCTTCAGAGGTTTTAATGAACTCAATTCCCAGAAATAAATGAAGTTCACCTAAGTCCTTGATCTTGAAAGTGTCATCAAGATAGGACTTCAACTCTTCAATCTGACCCTGATCTGTGCCAGTGATCAAGATATCATCTACATATACAACCACAAAAACCATGGAGTCCCTTGCTTTCTATGAAACAAGGAGTAGTCATTCAGAGACTGGGTGTAGCCTTTGCTTTTCAAAGCTTGTGACAGTTTGGCATACCATTACATGGATGCTGCTTTAACCCATAGAGAGATTTCTTAAGTAGACACACCTTGCCACTATCTTCTACCAATAAACCAGGGGGTGCCTTCATGTAGACTGTTTCATCAAGGTCTCCATGGAGGAAGGCATTATTAACATCAAGCTGACAAATCTTCCATTGCTTCTTCAAGGCAACAGAGATGAGAGACCTCACAGTAGTCATCTTTATGACAGGGGAGAAAGTTTCATTGTAATCAACCCCCTCTTTCTGTGTGAACCCTCTGAAAACCAGCCTAGCTTTGTGTCTCTCTATGGTACCATCAGCTTTCCTTTTGACCTTATAGACCCACTTACAACTGATGGCTTTCTTGCCCTTAGGCAAATCCACTAACTCCCAAGTGTTATTAAGATCAAGAGCTGAAAACTCCTTCTTCATGGCCTCTTGCCACACTTGAAACTTGCAAGCTTGATCATAAGTGAAGGGTTCATGATCAGGCTGGTAAGAGGAAGAGTATGTGACAAGTGGAAAGTTAAGTGTGGAAGTCAAGGTGTGAGCACAAAAGAGTGAGTCAAGACTGACATGATTACATACATAATCTGTGAGGTGAGCAGGTGGATTGGAGGTTCTGGTGGACCTTCTCAAAGAAGACTCATCCACAGTAGGTATAATAGGTGGTTGGGTATGTGTTTGGGTATGTGTTTGAGTATGTGTTTGTGTTTATGGTATAGGTGAAGTGTGTATCTGAGTGTAAAGAATCATCTGGGTCTGATGATAAGGGAGTGGATGGATACACAGGTGTTGGAGGAGAAAGGGTAGGTGTGGAGTGGAAAGGAAAAAAGGTTTCATGGAAAACAACATCTCTGGAGGTGAAGGTATGATGTGTTTCCAGATTATAGACTTTATAGGCCTTCTTGCCAAATGGATACCCTAGGAACACACATGGAACAACCCTTGCTTGAAACTTATCTCCGCCAGCTTTCAAGGTAGAAACAAAACAAAGGCAACGAAAGGTTTTAAGGTGTGCATAAGAAGGTACCTGATTATACAAAACTTCATAAGGAGTCTTCCCTTTAAGTAATGAAGTGGGCAATCTGTTGATGATGTAGGCAGCAGTGAGCACACTATCACCCCAGAATTTCACAGGCAACTTGGAGTGAAACATCAAAGCTCTAGCAATCTCAAGAAGATGTCTGTGCTTTCTCTCAACTATACCATTCTGTTGTGGGGTAGCTACACAAGAGGTCTGGTGAATGATACCCTGTGAAGCTAGATACCGAGCAGTGTCTCTACTAGAACCAAGTTCCAAAGCATTGTCACTCCTGAGAATCTTGACCTGCTTATCAAACTGTCTATGAACCAAAGCAATAAAACTCTTGATCATGTCAAAGGCATTGCTCTTGGTGGCCAACAGATGAACCCAAGTGGACCTAGAAAAGTCATCCACTATGGTAATGAAATATCTGTATTTATTTTATGTTTGAGTATGATAAGGACCCCAAACATCTACATGAATCAATTCAAATGATTCCTTAGAAGTAATATGACTGATAGGGAAAGGGAGTCTAGTCTGCCTAGACTTAGCACAAATTTCACAAGGCACAACTGTGTCTTTATTTAGCATACTATCTTTGACAAATGGAAAGCTTTTCAGAAGCCAAGATCTAACCATATCATTGCATCGATTCCATCTATCGAAGCTAGGATCAGTAATCAGAGGTTTAGGTAAGGTACCTGTGATGAAGCATGTCTTGTTCTTGGTTGGCAGGGAGATCTTCATCGAAATCCTCCATTCTCCGAAGTTTTGTCCTTCGAAGATATCTGAAACAAGCGAGAGGCCTAGATGATCACTCGATTGTAAATACAGAGGATCATTATGATCAATTTCCGCTTGATTCTCTGAAAGCACCATTTGACCTAGACGATGATGGATGAATGGAATTGGCTCGATCTGTAAGACTCGATCACTTCAGATCTCAATCCCGAGCTCTGATACCATGTAGATAAGCAACGAAAGACTTAATCATGGAGCTTCGATGAGAATCATATAGATGGAGAAGATGGTCGAGAGGAGAGAAAGGAAGAAAAATGAGAGCGGGAAGTGTTTGTTTCATTTAGTGAATTCCGTGTATTCTGTTACAACTGCTTATAAAGCAAAGTGCCAGCTAAGCACTAGCCTAACAACATATAACATATATCTAATAGTATCATAATACAAATGGATTTTAGGCTCTCATTTGTGTATATCCAAATCCAATAGTACTACTCCCTCCGTCCCTAAATGATAGTCCCATTGTTGTTTTTGACACTATTCACAATTCAAGAGAATCTTGTAAATATCTTTCAATATATAAGAAAAAATATAGTCATGTGAGATCTTGTTTGATTCGTTTCAATGAGCACTACAATAATATCAAAATTTTATAATTTTTACCAACTTGTAGTTAGAGATATTAACGATACAAAACGTGCATCGGCAAATGTGTCGGAGTGATATAAGACTATCATTTAGGGAGAGAGGGAATATAAATGGACACTGGGCTCTGCACAAGATAAATCACATAACCGAATAGAATTCCACGTGTAAGTATAAACGAACCTTTCGTGGCAGCTTGCCAACATTTGACACGTCTACAGCACACTCGAACTAGTCACCCTTCGGGTTTTCCCTCGTTCCGACACGTGTCCTGTCAACAGATTTTCCTTCTCACCCAAGCTCCATCTTCATCTTCTTCCCCTGTTTAAATCCTCACCCCATGCAAGAAAAGTATACATCCAAGCAAGTAAGATCACAACCCATAAACACAAATCGCCCGTTGCATTTTGTATCGAAATCTCAAACACACAAAAAAACACAGTTCGAATAACCAAACCCAAATTCAATGGCTTCCGCACAGCAGCAAAAGAGAGAGAGCAAAACATGCGAGAGAGAAGAGCACAACGTCCCGAAACTTGCGAGCCACTTTGAGGCCCTGGTGGACAAAACTCAAGGAGGGGGGGACTGCGCCACCATTAGCACAACTACCACCACCATCTCCGGTACATGCCCAACCAGAGGCGCTGCAGCTCCCATTGTAGAGGAAGCCCAGAAAGTGCTCAGAAGAATGGAGCTCAAAGACACAGAAACAGGAACTCACCAAGGCCGAGGGCATCATGAGAAAGGAGGTAGGACCCACTTTGAATCCATCTCCGACAAGATAACCGGAGATCGTTGTACCGGTCAGAAGGAGTCAGGCATGGCATCTCAAGAGAAGCAGAGGATGGCGAAAACAGGTGATGTCCAAACACATGGAAGAACAAGGGAGGCCCAAACACATGGGCTTTCATCTACCCAGGGAAAGCAAGGGGAGGCCCAAACTCACGGGCTTTCTTCTACTCAAGGAAGACAAGGGGTCCAAAAACAGGGTCATTCCACGCAGGGAGGAACAAGAGAGACCCAAAAACAAGGCTTCTCAAAGCAAGGAAGAACAGAGGAGTCTCAAAAACAGGGCTCTGCGCACGAAGTCGGCAAATACCAGGTTAAGCATGAGGAAAGGAACAAAGATCAAGAAAGCAGGATTACTCCTTCGTTGGAGGATATCTCAGGATACCGACAATCTGCACAACAAAACTCAGCTGAAGCAATCAGAGCCGCGGAGGAGCGATACTCAAAGGCGAAGGATCTTGCCGCTCACGAGGCGAAAGAATCCGCCTCCCACGGGCTCGGAGCCGCTGCAACCTACGCGTCCCACCTGGGCTCGAAGGCGAAGGACCAAACCCTAGGAGGAATCCAGTACGTATCAGAAAAAGCTGCTCCAGTCAAAGACACCGCAGTCGAAACCGCACAGCGTGGTTATGTCTCAACTAAAGAAACAGTCGCCGGCGCCGGCCAGACCGCTGCTGACTACACCAAAACGGCCGCGCAGAAGGCCGGAGAAACCGGAATGACGGTGGCGGAAAAGGCGGTGGAGACCGGAAAGACGGTTGGGTCTAAGGCGATGGAGACCGCAATGACTGTGGGGTCGAAGGCGGTTGAAACCGGGAAGACGGTGGGAGTGAAGGCGGTTGAGGCTGGACAGACGGTTGGTGGGAAGGCGGTTGAAGTGGCGGCAGAGGTTAAGGATACGGCGGTGGTGGCTGGATGGGGAACTGCACAGTACGCTGGGGAGATGGCGGTTGGCGCCACTAGGATGGCCGCAGGGTTGGTCAAGGGAGTGGCGGGGGCGACCGCGAACACGGCGGCCGCCGCCAAGGATGTGGTGGTCGACATGGGGAAGAAGACGACCGATTACGTGGAGGATACCGCGGTCTATGCTGGAGAGACGGTGGTGGATTTTGCCTCTAGGAAGAGGGAGGAAGCCAAACATGACTTGGAGGCCAAGAAAAGAGTACGTACGTCAAATTAGTAATTTAATCTGCCTGTTTACTCATGAAATTGTGATGTAATTTTGGATGCTAATATATTAGGAAGGTCAAGCTCCACTGAGTAACCTGGTTGCTTCAGAGGAGAAGTCCAGGTATGGTAGAATCAGTCAGAGTGGTGGTGGTGGTGGTGCATTTTCGACTACTAAAACGAGCATGACGGAGAAGATGAGTTCTGAAGGATCAACCGAGTCGAGTGAGGAAGAAGGCGGAATGGTGAACACTATAGTGGAGGAAGGAGGAGGAGTGTTGGGTGCAATTGGAGAGACCATTGCTGAGATTGCACAAGGAGTGGTGGCACCGCCTCCGATTATGGATCCCACCACCAAGGAGGGTCAGGACAAGGCGAGTTACTGTCAGACTAAGTGTAGGAGTGAAAACGTTTACAAGCAGAGCTAAGGAGTTTGGAGTTTTTGTTGGGTTTTTTTTATTTTGTTTATGTTTTGAGGCATGGACTTGCAAATAACTAGTGTGGCAAGGGGGCAAATAACTAGTGTGGCAAGGGGGCAAATAAATAGTGCGAGTAATGTTTCTGTATGATTATGGTTGGTTTTATGTAAGTTGAATGTATGAATATATTGTACTATTTTCCTTGCAGTGTTGTTTATTGATGAAATATAAACTCAACATTATACGCTTGAAGTCCGAATTTGAAAAATTTTAGAAAACAATTCCCGACGTAGGTCAATTTCGATTCTGAAAAAGCCCATACGAGCCATCCGAACAAGCGTAAATCTCGTGCATACCTTCTTTCACCGGTTCGAAATCAGAATTGATCACGACCAGTTTCGTTGGGTCCGTATTGATCTCAGCTTTCACCAGATATGTCTCTCATCGCTTGATATGGAGGAACGAATTTGTAAATATCCATTTATAGTAGAAGGTACGCACGAGACTTACGCGTGTTCGGGTGGCTCGTATGGGGTCGTTCGAAATCAGAATCGAGCGAGAGACATATCTGGTGAAAGTTGGGATCAATACGGACCCAACGAAATCGGTCGTGATCGATTCCGATTTCAAACGAGCCCATACGAGCCATCCAAACACGAGTAAGTCATATATAATAATATATATGTAAAAACTTTGAAATTTTTTTTTGTTAAAACAAATGCCTTGTCCCAACGCCTTATACAAATAAATTTTTTTAAAAAAACATTTTATGTGACGGGGGAATTAAAAAATAAAAATATGTATAAGAGACGCTGGTTCGAAGTTGGCATAAGTGTCTATATTGAGAATTTCTTTTGAAAAGAGTCTACGTCGGAAATTTTTTCTGATAAAAAGCTCATTTCAGAAAAAAAATTCCTTGAAGTCCTTCCTATAACGGGTTCCTCTAATTTATTCTTTTTTTTAGCATTGATAGGTACTGGAAATACTAAGATATTATGTTCATAAAAATGATACATCAGTCCGGAAAGTATGAATTATAATATATAGTGCTTGAAATGAGTATATACTCCGTATAAACTATAAGGGATACAATATGAGAACAGTATACTAGTGCTTGAAATGAGTATATGATGCGGGATAAGCTGCATTTGTCTGATCTAGACACCAAACCTCGAATAGAGAATAGGCTAGACGCCAAACCTCGAATAGAGAATAGGCTAGACGCCAAACCTCGAATAGAGAATAGGCGGAATTAGAGTGCTTGAAATGAGTATATGATGCGGGATAAGTCGCATTTGTCTGATCTAGACACCAAACCTCGAATAGAGAATAGGCAGAATTAGAACAAGATGAAAGAAGCCGCATTTGTGTGATCTAAACATCAAACCTCGAACAGAGAATAGGCAGAATTAGAACGAGATGAAAGAATGATAAGTCGAATGATAGGCCAATTAGAACTAAATCAAACAACAATAAAACCCTTGAACATAAGAACAAGAACATTACCGAATGATGGAGAAACTCTATGGTAGGCCAAGGCACCTGGAGGATACACTATGGAGCCTCGATAGCACCAACCTTATTGAAGAGATTGACACACACAACTACACAAGTACAACTAGGGAGAGTTCAACAACAATGCACACTGGGCACTCTGCTCACAAAAACACTCTTTTGGAAGGAAAAACGATAAACGTTGTATTTAATATCAAAGTCTGAGAACCTAAAACAATAAAAATAACCCCGAAAGCAACTAAAAATAGGAAGTCTCGAACATGTATTCCGTCGTCGCTGACGCGATCACGGTTTATTAAAAACGGCTACGGCTTTTGACAATTAATCCACACGAGCGCCATATCAGATGGCGACCTTCACGCGATCGCGTGGGTCATGGACGCGATCGCCTCCTGGCTCCAGAGATCTTCCTTCGCCGCCTTCGCCCGGGTCGTCTCGAACGCTGATAATAAACACCATCCTCATTGGTGTTTCCAAGAGATCTTTTATTCTCGTAAGCTACTTAGACAAGTTAAAAACGACTAACTTGTCTAATTCTCGAACGAGTTAATATACCCTCGAACTCGGGAACCACCGGCATTGGTTCATGCTAAGATGACCTTTCATCAGTATTATATAAAAAAGACGTGTGTGCATTAAAATATGTTTTATGGTGTTGATGTATGAAATACATTTTAGCGTGCTAAACTGCTAATGTATGAACGTGTGTGCATAAAAACTTATATATTCATTAACACACATCTCGAAAAAATGACACAACTACACGTACGTGTACGTGTAGTTTGGATGTTTGAAGTTTATAAATGTATTACTTTATATTCAGTATTCGTACGTTTATAGAGAAAAGTTTGGGTGAAAATAAAGTTTAGCATCGGAAAAACGAAGATTTCATGTTCACAGATAACAATCTAATATTAATATTCTGAATTATAATGTTCATAATTTGACGATCAGATCTGTTTCGGTCATTTTCAAGAGAGAAAATATTATTTATATAAATTACAAAACTATCACCGTGTGACTTACTTTCAAAATTCAAAAATGTGAACGCATGCAGTTATGAACGTTACAATCTAGAATACGAACGTTAGCTTGTTATTTTTTAACGCGAACACTTCATTTTCACTACGTTAAGCATTGTTCTTATCTGAACCTTTCTCTTTAATTATAGAGGTTTTTGCGCCAAAGCACCCTTTATTTGACCGAATTTGCGCCAAATCACCCCTTATTTAACTTTTTTGCAAGAAATCACCCTTTTGTGTCATTCTGTTAACACCGAACCACCCTTCGTTAAATTCCGTTAGTTGCTCCGTTTAAATTGTAAAATGTCTATTTTACCCCACTTATTTCAAAAATGCAAGGACAAAAATGGAATTGAAAGATTATGATATATATATTGACTAAAATGATAAAATCCCAATTAGACGGGTTCAACACCGAGTAATTAACGCCCTCCCAAGCAACGCCTTCTCCCTCCTGTACTTGGCCACCACGCATTCGAACTGTCACGGAGCTCCGTTACTGCATTCGCCACATTCGTGTCGGATTTCTCCATCGTAATGGTGCTCCTTATCTTGTTTATCACCTCCACTGTCTCCTTGATGTACTCATCGTCCGCATCTGCTAACGATGGTGTAGGCCGGAGGACTAGGACAGCGGCGGATCCGATTAGGTCTCGGCGGCGGAGGGAGAGGGAGGCGGCGGAAATGGTGGTGGTAGTGTGAGTTTGGACTTGATTGAGGAATGGAAGAGGGTTTTGGGTTTCGGAGTTGGAGTGATTAGGGTTGGAGAAGCAGCCATGGTTGCAGGATTTGTGATGGAGAATTGCAGAAGATGAGAGGAAGTATACTGTTGGGGGAAGAAAGAGGGTTGATGAGATATGACACGTGGTCTTATCAAAATCTTATCATAAGTCTTCAAATTTTCATTTTTGCACTTCAATTTTTGAAATCAGTGGGTAAAATAGACATTTTACAATTAAACGGAGCAACTAACGGAATTTAACGAAGGGTGGTTCGGTGTTAACAGAATGAAACAAAAGAGTGATTTCTTGAAAAAAAAAAAAAGAAAAAAAAAAAGAGTTAAATAAGGGGTGGTTTGACGCATAAACCTCTTAATTATATTATAATATATATTCATTTTTTACTCTTTCCATAATATAATTAATATTGTAATAATTCATAAGTTGGTCATATTATTAAATGAGATACATAGAAGATAAGTTAAATATGGCCTAAGTCGTGGGCTTAGAACTCTTAAGGGTTGGGCCTCAAATAATCCAGTCGTTAGCCCAACAATAACTGAAATTAGCCATTATTAAGGCAACTAACCCTTTCTTGGTTAATTGTAAGGCGGATCGCGAATCGGGTCCGATCCTCTGGGAGTCTCTCTATTGGGCCAGAGCTTAGCTTCGTTAGTGTTGACTCCTTCTCTTGCCGGGGGCAAGCCAGGATCGTGAATCAGGTCCGAGCCTCTAGGAGTCTCTCTATTGGGCCACAACTTAGCTTCGTTAGTGTTGACTCCTTCTCTTGTCGGGGGCAAGCCAGGATCGTGAATCGGGTCCAAGCCTCTGGGAGTCTCTCTATTGGGCCACAACTTAGCTCCGTTAGTGTTGACTCCTTCCCTTGTCGGTGGCAAGGCAGGATCGTGAATCTGGTCCGAGCCTCTGGGAGTCTCTCTATTGGGCCACAACTTAGCTTCGTTAGTGTTGACTCCTTCTCTTGCCGGGGGCAAGCCAGGATCGTGAATCGGGTCCGATCCTCTGGGAGTCTCTCTATTGGGCCACAACTTAGCTTCGTTAGTGTTGACTCCTTCTCTTGTCGGGGGCAAGCCAGGATCGTGAATCGGGTCCAAGCCTCTGGGAGTCTCTCTATTGGGCCACAACTTAGCTCCGTTAGTGTTGACTCCTTCCCTTGTCGGTGGCAAGGCAGGATCGTGAATCTGGTCCGAGCCTCTGGGAGTCTCTCTATTGGGCCACAACTTAGCTTCGTTAGTGTTGACTCCTTCTCTTGCCGGGGGCAAGCCAGGATCGTGAATCGGGTCCGATCCTCTGGGAGTCTCTCTATTGGGCCACAACTTAGCTTCGTTAGTGTTGACTCCTTCTCTTGCCGGTGGCAAGGCAGGATCGTGAATCGGGTCCGAGCCTCTGGGAGTCTCTCTATTGGGCCACAACTTAGCTTCGTTAGTGTTGACTCCTTCCCTTGTCGGGTGGCAAGGCAGGATCGTGAATCGGGTCTGACCCTCTTGGAGTCTCTCTATTGGGCCACAACTTAGCTTCATTAGTGTTGACTCCTTCTCTTGCTGGGGCATGATGTGACTCTGCCATCGTTGACAGCTGTTGAGGAAGAGGAAGCCATGAGTCTTCGCTCACTTGGACCCGTGACTCGATCCCGAGCCAAGCTAATTAGTCAAGCCACACAATCTCTAGTCCTTCGCACCGTGATCAATTTCAGTTCCTCTCCAGCAGAGCACTCTTTGAGATTCCTAACCTCCAGTTCCTTAATGCATTCTCTCACTAGCATGGATGCCTCTTATTCCAGCTCCAGTTCTCAGTACCAGACTCCAACTTCAGTTCCTGAAGCCAGTTCCCTTGGTACCAGTTACTCCGAGCTGTGAAGGCCGACTATCTTCTTAGTTATTACTCCCTCCGTCCCAAAATATAAGAGACATTTGGGCATTTGCGTGGAGTTTAAGACGGATGTGAAAAATTGTAGATTTGATGGAAAGAGGAGAGAGAAAATAAAATGTATAATAATTAAAGGAGAGAGATAGAGAGAAAGAGAAGAGAGTGTTGCGATGTGGGAGAGAGAAATAATAGAAAATGTATTGGGAGAAGATAAAGAAGGGTTATAAATGAAATATGGGAAGAACTTTTTGGGACGCCCAAAATAGAAATGTCCCTTATATTATGGGACGAAGGGAGTATTATTATTTCCTATTTTTAGCATATGTTATTAGGTTTAGGGCGTGTCTACTCTCATGCTTGAGAGGTCGACCCTAGTTTCCCTTTTTTTTATCTTCCTTATTACTTTCTTTACTTATTTTGCAATATACTCTTTTGTAAAGGCTCGCCTATATATATGACTTGCCTTCTTCATTAATATCACGTTTAGCTTTTAGATTAATTGATAAAGTCGAGTGCATCTCCTTGTTAATCCCCTAGGCGTCACCAAAACAAAGTCTAACTTCTTTATCCTTTCTTCTTACTTCTAATCTCTTCCCCGGTGGATTTATCTACCAAACCCTACGTAAACCTACACTTTACATCCACTTCATCTCTACAAATCATCCGCTTCATCGTTGTTGCTTGTTGCCATAAGTAACAACATCACTATCATTCAGTTCCCCAGTTACTGTCAAGTCATCTGCCGCCCTCCGAGTTCCCAAACTCGACCAGTTCTTGAGAAGGCCGACTCTCTACGAGATCTAGATCGCTCCAGGAAGTCATTCTTGACCTTTTCGAGGCCATGAACGCATCAACTGGTATCAGAGCGCCATGGATCTTGTAAGTCACGTTCTTCTCTTGTTTGTGATTGTCACTCTTCCACTACGTAATCCCATTCCCCCATCACTTTGAGAGCCTTAGAAATACTCCATATTCGACATTCATTCACCTAAGAACCCAGAAAGTCTGATCTTGTTCGAAACCCTAGGAGAAAATATTTGTTTTCCTTATCTTGCTAGCCGTTTCCCTTATCTTGCAATATCTTGTTAATTTTGATTGCTTGCAATTTAATTGATAAGTATAGAGATTATTTGATTTGCATATCTAAGGAAAGAGATAGTATCTAAAAGATTTGCTCTTTCCTTGTTTGTTGGCCGAAATATTATCTTTTGTGCTCAAAAGATCTTGCTTGCACCCTACTCTAATTTCTTTCCTTGTGTAAAAGCTTTGACTTTCCTTTCATATCTTGTTGCATATTAGTTATTTTCGGATCCTAACAGAAAAGGGGAATCCGAAATCAAAAAAAAAAAAAACGAGTTCGAAAACAATCTCATCCAAAGCCAAAATAAGGTAAGTTTGAGATATCACTAGTCAAAGTTTCCATCTTCTTGCCTCTCCATCGTCTAGGTTTGCATACTAGGAAGTTTGAATCTTTTTGCTTCTTCTCCTTGTGTTTGCTTATTCGAATTCTCTCTTGCTGTTCATTGAATTGTTCAACTTGATTGCTTGATATTGCTTGATTGCCTTCAGTTCCCCCTGACCGCCCTCACGGCTTTGCTATTCATAGTAACCCGAGAGTGTTGTCACTTGCTTGAGTTGTGCGTGCTTTACTAGATTGTTGTGCCTTTGATATTGCTTGTGCTACTTGATACTCGCAATGGTGAATGATCTTGTTGTAGGTAACGTGACTCTAGAGGACAAAAAGGGAGACCAAAGTCAATCAACAGGAACTAAGACTCAAGTTCCACCATTCCAGCAACCCCTATTGCTTGAAGATCCGCCCTTGTCGTGGAGCAACAAGGGCAGACAATACAACATTTGCTCCTAGAATTGCCGGCACTAAGGGCTAAAGTTGACTCTGCAAGCCAACATAGTCCATCGGGGCCGACCCCGGAAGTGCACGTTGATGACGGTGTCCAGTTCCCAAAGTCAGACACTGGTGCCAAGTTCCCTAGCCGTGACAAAGGCAAGCAAGTTGTGGCCTCAACTTCACAAGTTCAACCACCCCAACGACTTGCCTCTGTAATTGAATGTCATCAAGATGCAGCAAAGCTAAAGGATCGCCGCACCCATGTCGAGCACAAGGACACCGACTCCAGCGACCGTGATGACGACTACGACGTTGAGTTTCCGAGCCATTATTCACATGGCAAGGGAACTCGCCACCATCACAAGCGTCACAGCCGCCACAAGAAGCACGACGCAAGTTTACCCACACCCAGTGACTACAGGAACCGAGATCATAGTTCCCAACCCACAGGTAGGTATCACTCGCGTCGTCACAACACTGCTTCGACAGTTCCCTTCAACAATGACGATCATATTCACCACCAAAGTCCTAGATCACGACCACCTATTGGTTGTAGCTCAGCCCCTGAGTCTAATCGAGATGGTTTTGAAGAATTTGATGATGAGGACTTCGCTCATGCTGGAGTTCCTAACCCTGGTAATCTTCACGCTCCTCTAGGAGTTCCTATTGAAGAAATGGAGGTCCCTCTAGATTATATTCCGCCGGCTGCTCTTCCAATCGACCGTTATGAGGGACGTCGTGAAACAGGTCAGTATGAAGCCCGCTATGGACGTAGGGAACAACATCAGTTCCCTGCACAACGCCGAGAGCGCCAGCAGTTCCCTGCACCGCGCCATCCACGACGCCAAGGCTATGAGGATGTTGACAATTATGACCATGACAACCGTGGTTTTCATCGTCATGCACCTAGATATGATGAGCCCTTACCTGACCCTCGCCGCTATGAAGCACGTCGTCCAGCCGTGCCCGGTCACACCGCTCGCCGCGATATCAAGGTAAAGATTGAATTTTTCTATGGCTTATATGATCCCGCTGTTTTTCTTGATTGGATGCAGGCTACAGACCATGGCTTGAAGCATTGTCACTACGAGGAAGCCAAAAAATTTGAGATATCCACTCTCCACTTCAAAGACGTTGCTCAAACTTGGTGGCACCGCTTCACTTCAGACCGCGTTCGTCGCAATCTTGAACCCATTTCTACTTGGGATCAGCTAGTCTTTGTCATGACTAGAAAGTATGTTCCCACTGGTTATAGGAACCAGGTCCGAATGGAGATAGCTATGCTCCGCCAAGGCACCATGACACCTCTTGACTTCTTCGCCAAGATCGAGGATCTCTACTTCAAAGCTAATGTCAATGCCGCTCCCACAACCCTACGCACCAAGTGTTTGAGTGGTCTCAATGCTCCCATTCGAGATCAACTTGAAATTTTGCCAATCAAATATCTTAACACTTTGGTGCACACGGATATGCAACTTCACTACCAGCTTCTTCGCAAGAAGAACACTTGGCCAACTTCGGGTCAATCCAGGTACAATTCTAACTCTTCCAGTTCCCTTTCTAATAAAGTGCAAAATTCATCTTCGCAGGGAAAGACAGGAAATAGTTCCCGCCCGGTTGCAGCACCCCCACAGCGCCCCTCAGCGCCTAAGCCCGCAACTCAGCAACCTGGCCACGCCAGTGACATAGAATGCTACAAGTGTGGTGGACATGGTCACTTGAAGCGTGATTGTCCAAACACCAAGAGAGTGTTCTTCAACCAAGCCACCGGCTATGAGTCCTGCGTAGATGAGGAACCCGAAGAGGAACCAAGTGATGAGTTCCCTAGTCAGGAAGACGTGGATGCTTATGCTTGTGCCCCACATGAGAGCAATGCATATGCCCCACTAAGTCTTGTTACTAGGCGTGTACTCACTGTCAAGGAAGTAGATTTGGTGGACCAAAGAGAAAATCTATTTCACACCAAATGCAAAGTCCAAACCGCCTCTTTGAGTGTCATAATAGATGGTGGCAGCTGCTGCAACATCATCAATGAAAAGGTGGTCAAACACTTTAACCTTCCAACGACACCTCATCCACAACCATACGGTCTCCAATGGATTTCAGAATCTGAAGGCGATCCCATCACCAAACAGTGCATTGTATCCTTTTCCATTGATCATTATAAAGATTATGTTTTATGTGATGTAACTCCCATGGATGTCACACTTCTTCTATTAGGCCGTCCATGGCAGTTTGATCGACGCGTTATCCATGATGGGTATTTGAACACTTATGTTTTTAATTACCATGGGAAACGTGTCACCCTTTTACCTATGACTCCACATGAGATAATGCAGGATCACACAGAAAAGAGTCGCCAAAAGGCTATAGAGAACGCCGCTGCAAAGAACGGAACTGACCCAGTTCCCAACAACATGGTCGTTCCAAAGAAGGATCCCCAGAAAGACAGGACCCCAGTTCAGTAGAGACGCAATGATCCAACCGACACTTTTGAGTTCCCATCAACACCGACAGGAACTAGAAGCACCACTGCTGATAGGGTTCCCATCTAGGGAAAATGTGAAACACGGATACTTCTAGCACGTCACAGGGATATCACTCCAACACTTCAGGGACGTTCTCCTTGTTTTTTATTAGTTCCCAAACTGTGCGTTCATAATTCTCAGGAACTAGATAATCTACTCCCTAGTGTTTCCTCTCTTTTGCAGGAATTTGAGGATGTCATGCCAGATGAGTTACCACCAGGACTTCCCCCAATCCATGGAATTGAGCATCAAATTGACCTTGTTCCAGGAGCATCCTTGCCTAACCGCGCCGCTTATAGAGCCAGTCCGGAAGAAACAAGGGAACTCCAGCGCCAAGTTCAAGAACTTCTTGACCGAGGCTACGTAAGGGAATCCTTAAGCCCTTGCGCAGTTCCGGTTATCCTTGTGCCAAAAAAAGACGACTCTTAGAGGATGTGTGTAGATTGTCGCGCCATCAACCAAATCACCGTCATGTATAGGCACCCCATTCCTCGCCTTGATGACATGCTTGATGAGCTCCATGGTGCCACAATTTTTTCGAAGATAGATTTGAAGAGTGGCTACCATCAAATCAGAATGATAGAAGCCGACGAGTGAAAAACAACGTTCAAGACCAAGTGCGGCCTCTACGAGTGGCTAGTCATGCCATTTGGTCTCACCAATGCCCCAAGCACATTCATGCGTCTCATGAACCATGTTTTGAGACGCTTCTTGGGCAAGTTTGTTGTTGTCTACTTTGATGACATTCTTGTTTACTCTCGGAGCATAGAGGATCACACAAAGCACTTACGCCTTGTTCTTGAGTGCCTTCGCAAAGAGAAATTGTTTGCTAATCTTGGGAAATGCACATTCTGCACCGACTCCACCATCTTCCTTGGCTTTGTCGTTTCCAAAGATGGTCTTCGTGTAGATGAAGAGAAGATTCGAGCAATCAAAGAGTGGCCCACCCCTACAACGACCACAATGGTAAGATCTTTCCTTGGTTTGGCTGGTTTCTATCGTAGATTTGTGAAGGATTTCAGCAGCCTTGCAGCGCCCCTTCATGAGCTGACCAAGAAGGGAACTGTGATCGACTGGGTTCCCTCCCATGAAACATCTTTTCAAGCGCTGAAAGATGCTCTATGCCATGCTCCTTTGCTCCAGCTGCCTGACTTCTCTAAAACTTTTGAAGTCGAATGTGATGCTTCCAATTTTGGCATTGGAGGCGTGTTGCTACAAGACCGCAAGCCGATCGCCTACTTCAGCGAGAAGCTCACGGGTGCCACCCTTAACTACCCCACTTATGATAAAGAACTGTATGCTTTGATACGGGTATTAAAGACTTGGCAGCACTACTTATGGACAAAACAATTTGTGATCCATTCCGATCATGCAGCGCTCTCTTAATTGGAGAGCCAAGCCACTCTAGGTCGGAGACATGCACGCTGGGTTGAATTTATGGAGACTTTTCCATATGTGGCCGTGCATAAGAAAGGAAAGCAGAATGTGGTAGACGACACCCTTTCTTGCAGGTACGTTCTTCTTACTTCCCTTGATGCTAAGGTTCTTGGTTTTTCTATCATTAAAGACTTGTATTTAGTTGATGACTATTTCAAGCTTATTTTCGAGGAATGCTTAGCCAAAGGTGAGAGTGAAACCTTCTTTCTTGATGAGGGTTATTTGTTTAAAGCAGGAAAACTGTGTATCTCTAGTTCCTCTCTTAGGAACCTGCTCATTAAGGAGGCCCACGAAATACGTGGACACTTTGGGATTAATAAGACCTTAGCTGCCTTAAGAGAGTACTTTTTCTGGCCCAAAATGATTCGACATGTTACTCGCTTTTGTAGGAGTTGTGTGACTTGTCATAGAGCCAAGTCTAGATCGAGTTCCCATGGTTTATACACTCCCCTTCCAGTTCCCGTAGTTCCCTGGGATGACCTATCTATGGATTTTATCACAGGTCTGCCTAACTCAAAGAAGGGAAATGACTCGATTTTTGTGGTTGTCGATAGATTCTCAAAAATGGCCCACTTTATAGCTTGTAAGACCACCAATAATGCTACTGATATAGCCAACTTGTTTTTTGATAATGTGGTGAGATTACATGGGATTCCTAGGACTATTGTGAGTGACCGAGATGCCAAGTTCCTTAGTCACTTTTGGAGGACTCTATGGGGTAAGCTAGGAACCAAATTGCTATTTTCCACGAGCTACCACCCCCAAACCGATGGCCAAACTGAGGTCACCAATAGGACATTAGGTCAACTCCTTAGAACCGTCCTTAGGTCAAACCCACGAAGGTGGGAGGACTTACTATCTTTTGTGGAGTTTGCTTATAACAGGTCCAGGTACAGCGCTACCAAGCTCACACCGTTCGAAGTTGTCTATGGTCGCAACCCAGTCACCTCATTGGACTTGACACCTCGACCGCTGCGTGATCAAGAAAGTGTGTCTGTCGCTAAGCGCGCTGAATTTGTACAGGAACTGCACCGCAGAACACGGGAACAGCTGTTGCGCCGTGCTGAGCAATACGCCAAGCAACACAATAAAGGCCAACGCCGCATGATATTTGCCCCAGGTGACCTTGTCTGGGTACATTTGCGAAAGGAACGGTTCCCTGGACTTCGCAAGACCAAGTTGCATCAACGCGGTGATGGTCCTTTCAAAGTTCTTGAGGCATATGGAGAAAACGCCTACAAGGTTGACATTCTTGGTGAATACAATGTGAGCTCTACTTTTAATGTCGCTGATCTCTCTCCTTACATTCCCCCTGAGTTTGAAGATTTGGAAGCGGGGATGCTTCTCAACCAAGAAGGGGAGGGTGATGCGACCCTGCCATCGTTGACAGCTGTCGAGGAAGATGAAGTCATGAGTCTTCGCTCACTTGGACCCGTGACTCGATCCCGAGCCAAGCTAATCAGTCAAGCCACGCAATCTTTGGTCCTTCGCACCGTGGCCAACTTCAGTTCCTCTCCAGCAGAGCATTATTTGAGGTTCCTAACCTCCAGTTCCTTAATGTCTTCGCTCACTAGCATGGATGCCTCTTATTCCAGCTCCAGTTCCCAGTTCCAGACTCCAACTTCAGTTCCTGAAGCCAGTTCCCTTGGTACCAGTTCCTCCGAGCTGTGAAGGCCGACTATCTTCTTAATTATTATTATTTTTTCCTATTTTTAGAATATGTTATTAGGTTTAGGGCGTGTCTACTCTCATGCTTGAGAGGGCGGCCCTAGTTTCCCTTTTTTTTATCTTCCTTATTACTTTCTTTACTTATTTTGCAATATACTCTTTTGTAAAGGCTCGCCTATATATATGGTTTGCCTTCTTCATTAATATCACGTTTAGCTTTTGGATTAATTGATAAAGTCGAGTGCATCTCCTTGTTAATCCCCTAGGCATCACCAAAACAAAGTCTAACTTCTTTATCCTTTCTTCTTACTTCTAATCTCTTCCCCGGTGGATTTATCTACCAAACCCTACGTAAACCTACACTTTACATCCACTTCATCTCTACAAATCATCCGCTCCATCGTTGTTGCTTGTTGACACAAGTAACAACATCACTATCATTCAGTTCCCCGATTACTGTCAAGTCTTCCGCCGCTCTTCGAGTTCCCAAACTCGACCAGTTCTTGAGAAGGCCGACTCTCTATGAAATCTAGATCGCTCCAGCAAGTCATTCTTGACCTTTTTTAGGCCAGGAACCCATCAGCAAGCCAGGATCGTGAATCGGGTCCGAGCCTCTGGGAGTCTCTCTATTGGGCCACAACTTAGCTTCGTTAGTGTTGACTCCTTCCCTTGCCGGTGGCAAGGCAGGATCGTGAATCGGCTCCGAGCCTCTGGGAGTCTCTCTATTGGGCCACAACTTAGCTTCGTTAGTGTTGACTCCTTCTCTTGTCGGGGGCAAGCCAGGATCGTGAATCGGGTCCGAACCTCTGGGAGTCTCTCTATTGGGCCACAACTTAGCTTCGTTAGTGTTGACTTCTTCTCTTGCCGGGGGCAAGCCATGATCGTGAATCGGGTCCGATCCTTTGGGAGTCTCTCTATTGGGCCACAACTTAGCTTCGTTAGTGTTGACTCCTTCTCTTGCCGGGGGCAAGGCAGGATCGTGAATCGGGTCCGAGCCTCTGGGAGTCTCTCTATTGGGCCACAACTTAGCTTCGTTAGTGTTGACTCCTTCCCTTGCCGGTGGCAAGGCAGGATCGTGAATCGGGTCCGAGCCTCTGGGAGTCTCTCTATTGGGCCACAACTTAGCTTCGTTAGTGTTGACTCCTTCCCTTGCCGGTGGCAAGCCAGGATCGTGAATCGGGTCCGAGCCTCTGGGAGTCTCTCTATTGGGCCACAACTTAGCTTCGTTAGTGTTGACTCCTTCTCTTGTCGGGGGCAAGCCAGGATCGTGAATCGGGTCCGATCCTCTGGGAGTCTCTCTATTGGGCCACAACTTAGCTTCGTTAGTGTTGACTCCTTCTCTTGTCGGGGGCAAGCCAGGATCGTGAATCGGGTCCGATCCTCTGGGAGTCTCTCTATTGGGCCACAACTTAGCTTCGTTAGTGTTGACTCCTTCTCTTGCCGGGGGCAAGGCAGGATCGTGAATCGGGTCCGAGCCTCTGGGAGTCTCTCTATTGGGCCACAACTTAGCTTCGTTAGTGTTGACTCCTTCCCTTGCCGGTGGCAAGGCAGGATCGTGAATCGGGTCCGAGCCTCTGGGAGTCTCTCTATTGGGCCACAACTTAGCTTCGTTAGTGTTGACTCCTTCCCTTGCCGGTGGCAAGCCAGGATCGTGAATCGGGTCCGAGCCTCTGGGAGTCTCTCTATTGGGCCACAACTTAGCTTCGTTAGTGTTGACTCCTTCTCTTGTCGGGGGCAAGCCAGGATCGTGAATCGGGTCCGATCCTCTGGGAGTCTCTCTATTGGGCCACAACTTAGCTTCGTTAGTGTTGACTCCTTCTCTTGTCGGGGGCAAGCCAGGATCGTGAATCGGGTCCGATCCTCTGGGAGTCTCTCTATTGGGCCACAACTTAGCTTCGTTAGTGTTGACTCCTTCTCTTGCCGGGGGCAAGCCAGGATCGTGAATCGGGTCCGAGCCTCTGGGAGTCTCTCTATTGGGCCACAACTTAGCTTCGTTAGTGTTGACTCCTTCTCTTGCCGGGGGCAAGTCAGGATCATTAATCGTGTCCGATCCTCTGGGAGTCTCTTTATTTGGCCACAACTTAGCTTTGTTAGTGTTGACTTCTTCTCTTGCCGGGGGCAAGCCAGGATCGTGAATCGGGTCCGAGCCTCTGGGAGTCTCTCTATTGGGCCAAAACTCAGCTTCGTTAGTGTTGATGTTACTCTCTGGAGATGTTTCCAAGGGTGGATTGTGGATTGGGGCCCAGCCTGATGGGGTTACTACATTGGGCCACGACCCCAACTTCTCGAATTGGGCTTGATCAATGGGTTTTGAGATTAGACGAGCATGACAGTGGTGGTTGAAAAAGATCACTGCCACAAAAAATGACATGGAAAACGAGATTTTGAGGGTAACCATTGCTTGATTTTACTAACGAGACACTTGAACCGATTCTACTTTCGTAACTTTTTGGTATGGCTTATTTATAGGGTCAGGACGTCAGGTGAGCTTATAGCCTTATGCCATGTATCATTATTAATTATTCACCGATTTGTTTTATACACTTACCTTGCTAGTAGGGATCTTTTTATTTCATAATATTTGACATTTTGACAGCATGCATGGTTAAACGTTAGAGAATGTACCCATCAAATATCAGGAATGGATTATTTTTATCCTAATATTCATTGACCTTATAGTCGATATGATGTGATGTACGGTGTAACACATTTATAATTTTATATCAACGGATCCTAAGATACGGAGTAACCAAAAAAACATAATAATGTTGCGATATTAATTTAGCACAAGATCGGTTTAATTTGATCCGATTGATCACGATAAATTACTAGTTTTTTGTTATTTTCTTAAACAGTTGAGTCTGCCAAGTCACCAAAATATTGCTTTTTTAATTAGTTTGTTACGAATATCACAGAGATTTCATACGAGATTATTTATTAACTGATTCATAAACTAAATAATCCACAAATCATGAACTAAATAAATTCGTGAATGACATGGAGAATAAACTAGATAATTGCGAAAAAATGCCCCTTTTTTTTTAAATGGACATGTTTTTGGAACAAATTCTCGTTATAGGCGTAATTTGAAACAAATTCCCAATATAGACATTTTATTAGGTTCGGGAATTTGTAACGAAGGAACGCCTCTTCCCGAACCATGTTTAATTAAGAAAAAGCCTTAACAACGCCTCGTACGAGGGAAAAAAATTTGAGGTAGATGGACAACGTCTTTGTTCTTTTATATTTTATATTTTTATATTTTTCTTTTTTTAACATTTAACATACTTACGCGGGTTCGGGTGACTTGTCATGGCTTGTTCGGTTCGGAATCGGAATCGAGTGAGAGACATATCTGATGAAAGCTGGGATTCCGAACGATCCCAAACAAGCCACCAAAATCGGAAACAAAGCGGAATTGGTAAGCACGAGACTTACGCGGGTTCATATGGCTTATTTAGAATCGTTCGAAATCAGAATCAAGTGATATCAGTTTCTTGGGAATTTATTTAGAAAATAATAATAAAATTGAAGAAGTGGACTCCTGCGTAATGGAATTGGAGATTGTTGAAGTGGACTAGTGCATAGGGAGAGAAATTTGTGCCATTATTTCATTTGGGCCAAGCCCAAAGGTCAAAATAGGCTTAAAAGGGGTTCAAACAGATTTTTACGAGTTTAATAAATAGTTTAATAAACAGATTTTTCAAAAAAACGTTACTCTCACGTTTTAGAGCACGAGTAGGAAAAATAGTTTAAAAATCAAAAACTAATTTATATATTTACTAATTTGTCAAATAAAAAAAAGTAAAAAAAATACTCAATCCGTTAATAAAATGTAAATAATATTTTGATTAAACTCGTCTTTATTAATTTCAAACAACATAGAAAATAATATTTTATCTAAACTTACATATCATTATTTAATTTTCTTAATCAAAACAAAGGTAATAATGAGATAAATTAATGATTAAATACGAAGACAACTATGAAAATATTAGATCAAAATGTCTAAAACAACAAAATAAAACATAACAATCATTGAGGTCAAAATGTAAAGCATCTCTTCATTCACATTCCTAGCCTTCCTTTCTCAGTAAGATGGAGAAAAGTTTACAAAGGAAATTTGAAACAAAAAGAAAACAGGGTATATTTCATATCAACCCGCGACGGACTTCATTGTTTTTTTTTGCTCGAAAGCCACGGAAAAGTCCTACGATTAAGGAAACATGGAAGACGGTGGCTCTTCGTGGTGATGAGGATCAGGCCCGCCTGGAGAAACTCTTTGTTCTCCTATATCATCAACCTCTCTTGGACGTGGAATAATATAGTGTTGTTTGTGCACGCCATGAAAGTTGAGCTTTTCTAAGAGCTTGTAGCTGCTATCCTTGTTGTCGACCAGTTGGTGTTGGTGGTGATGGAGATCACGTGCATGGCATGTGCTTGTTATCAGAATGAAGAAGACGAGTAGTAAGAGCATGGTCAACTCAAAGAAGGAGTGTTTTGCCATTGGTAGCTTTCTAAAACGTACGTGCATGCAGATCGATGAATGGATCAAAGGGTTTTTTCAATGGCTTTTGGATATGATATTAGGTTTATGGATATGGCTTAGTGGTGAAGCCCAAGGGTTATATATTTATAGGTGCTTTAGTACATCTGAAAACATATCTACTAAAAACTAATTAAACTACTTCGATATCCACTAGGCATATGTGTATATTTTACTCGAGCTAGCTAGCTTTGTGCCTTATGTACTACATGGATTCTTTATAACATTTTTTCCTTGAATAATTCAGATCTGAACTGTTAAAACGTTGCTAAGCGATTGAGTTGTCGATTTAATCCTTTTTTACGGTTAGATATTACTCTCTCGGTCCCTTTTTGTTTGTCCACAAGTACGATTTTCACGGAAATTAAGAAATTGTAGGAATATAATGATTATATGAGAGAGAAAAGTATAAAGTGAATGATTAGAGGAGAGAGATAGGGAGAAAAAGTAGATAAAATTGGAATTTGGGAGAGAGACAAAGTGAAAAGTTGGTAATTATAGGTTGATAGTATGGATAAAATGGGTAGAATAAAATGACATAAATAGAATAGTGGACAAACAAAAGAGGATACCTGAAAAGGAAAGTGGAGAAACAAATAAGGACAGAGGGATAGTTTTTTTTTTTCATGTGAGGGTTTAAGAAATTTACACTGGATATCCACTTCACTATATATTTACAAAATTATAAATACTTATGTATCAAATTAATGAAAATGTATGCAATATAAATACTTTGATTATTTAGTTAGTTAGCCAATTAACCGATTGAAGATTAACCAATCCATATTAGGTCCACGTCAAAAGGCTATGGATGTTGCGCAATGCATGATTATATTGTAAAATCTGTTTTTAAATGTATTATGGTGAGTGCCTTAATTAAGTGCATGTTGCAACTAGCACCAATCATACCGTAACATATAGATTTTACATCTTTGTGAGAATGAGAACCAAATGTCTATTTCTTTGTGTGAGTAGTGCAGTACGTTATCGTAGCTAGTGGGATCTAGCACGTACAGAATTTCTGAAGCCTGGTCAATGATGACTAATAAAGTGAAGAGAACTAAATTCTAAATTAAGTTGGAGCCAATGAGATAGATAGATAGATGTTACCACGTGATTTTACAAGTTAGGTTTTCGGTTTCAATAGGGTTACTATTATTATCATGAAAAAGAGTCTATGTAATAATACTTATTAAAATGATAAATGAGAATGAATGTGGAGCCTTGGATCAAGAGATCCAAGAGCCCATATGATGACACGTGGCACCGTCGGAGCGCCGTCGGAGCGCCGCCGGAGCGCCGCCGGAGCGCCGCCGGAGCGCCGCCGGAGCGCCGCCGGAGCGCCGCCGGAGCGCCGCCGGAGCGCCGCCGGAGCGCCGCCGGAGCGCCGCCGGAGCGCCGCCGGAGCGCCGCCGGAGCGCCGCCGGAGCGCCGCCGGAGCGCCGCCGGAGCGCCGCCGGAGCGCCGCCGGAGCGCCGCCGGAGCGCCGCCGGAGCGCCGCCGGAGCGCCGCCGGAGCGCCGCCGGAGCGCCGCCGGAGCGCCGCCGGAGCGCCGCCGGAGCGCCGCCGGAGCGCCGCCGGAGCATCTTTGATGAACATCAAGTGTTCATAAATGTATATCACAATGTTCATAAATGTTCATTTGTATATACTCTACTGAATGTTCATCACATTATACTTAAAAGTTAACTAAATTTTGATGAACATCAAGTGTTCATAAATGTTCATCACATTATACTTAAAAGTTTTCCAACTGAATGTTCATCACATTCTACTTAAATGTTCACCAATTTTTGATGAACATCAAGTGTTCATAAATGTTCATCACATTATACCTTAAAAGTTTTCCAACTGAATGTTCATCACATTCTACTTAAATGTTCACCAATTTTTGATGAACATCAAGTGTTCATAAATGTTCATCACATTATACTTAAAAGTTTTCCAACTGAATGGGCTTCTACTTAAATGTTCACCAATTTTTGATGAACATCAAGTGTTCATAAATGTTCATCACAATGTTCATTTGTACATACTCTACTGAATGTTCATCACATTATACATAAAAGTTCACCAATTGAATGTTCATCTAAATGTTCATCATCTCATACTTAAATGTTCATCATCTCATACTTCAATGTTCACAAGAATTTAATAAAATGTTCATTAGCCAAAGTTCATTACAATCGACTTAAATGTTCATCAAAATGAGAATGAATGTGAAGCCTTGGATCAAGAGAGATTCAAGAGCCCATATGATGACACGTGGCACCCCTTGTCCCCCCCTTGTCCCCACCGCCGGACCGCCGCCGGACCATCTTTGATGAACATCAAGTGTTCATAAATGTTCATCACAATGTTCATAAATGTTCATTTGTATATACTCTACTGAATGTTCATCACATTCTACTTAAATGTTCACCAATTTTTGATGAACATCAAGTGTTCATAAATGTTCAACACATTATACTTAAAAGTTTTCCAACTGAATGTTCATCACATTCTACTTAAATGTTCACCAATTTTTGATGAACATCAAGTGTTCATAAATGTTCATCACATTCTACTTAAATGTTCACCAATTTTTGATGAACATCAAGTGTTCATAAATGTTCATCATATTATAGTTAAAAGTTTTTCAACTGAATGTTCATCACATTCTACTTAAATGTTCACCAATTTTTGATGAACATCAAGTGTTCATAAATGTTTATCACAATGTTCATTTGTACATACTCTACTGAATGTTCATCACATTATACATAAAAGTTCACCAATTGAATGTTCATCTAAATGTTCATCATCTCATACTTAAATGTTCATCATCTCATACTTCAATGTTCACAAGAATTTAATAAAATGTTCATTAGCCAAAGTTCATTACACACTACAAGAAAAACAGTTTATTGCAACGACTTTTGGCAACGACAAAAATTTGTTGTTGCAAAACATTTCATTAGCAACGACTTATATATTGCGTTGCAATAGTTGTTGCAATACATGGAATTTTATTTTCCCTCCCTCCGAAAAATGGACAGCTAAATTGCAAAAGTTGATACATATTTTTTGCATCGGAAAAGTCATTGCAATAAAAATTATACAAGTAAGGTAACGAATTAGTCGTTGCAATATAACATTTATATGTAAAGCAACGACTGTTGTCGTTGCAATATAATTCCTCTAATTACTGTCGTTGCGAAATCTAGAGCCAAATCTGATTTATCTTTAGAAGAAACCCTCGCAAGCCGCAATTCCTCTTCCCACATTCCTTTGCCTCCATCAACCCCCGCCGCTGCATCTCCCACCTCGAGTCTCTCTCCTCTATCAAACCCGTAAACTCTCGTCTTCTCAACAACCCATTTTCTCTACCTCTCAATCTCTAACTCCTCTTCAGCCGCCTCATGGGCCAGAGCGAGATTGGGGCGTCGGAGCTCCAAACGGGGGAACCGGGTAAGTACAGCGGTGGATGGAGACTACTCGTCGAAGAGGAGAAACAAATATGAGAAGAGGGAGACGATAAGGTTAACTCTACTCCTTGTTTATATCCTTTGATTCACATTTGGTGTTTTTATTGCCCCAGAAGCATGGATGAGAAAAATTTGATGGAGGATATCTTCTGACCAGGAGCACACCATAGATGAGCTTCAGGTCGAAGCGGCTTGTTTACTGCCCCGGAAGCATGCAACTTCCAGTTCAATAAGGTCGGTTGCCACTCGTGTATATCAGAACATACGCTGCCTATTTCTCTTTTAACCAACGAAATCCATTTCGGGTCTCCACCCATTTCTTTAAAAACCACCATCAGATTTCCCTCTGGTTTTAGCCAGGAGCGCGGTACATGGTACCTGAAAAGTTTATCTTGCACTTAGGTAGACATAAATTACTGATGCTAAGAAGAGGTAGAATCTTATATTTTACTCACCATCTTTGTGAAGGATCACCGCAGTAAACCGGGCATTTCTTTTCAGTATAATACCATGCATAGTTGCATTCACCACAAGTGCCTGATGCCTTGTAAGCAGGCCAATTGACTCATGTATATAAACTGGGGCTGATTCATCAAACAGAATGAGGGAGTCCATTCTAATTTTGTCTTGGTGCTCTTCTGGAGTGTTGTATGTCTCTATTGTGAGTCATGGAGTTTGGTTGATTTGATTCTATTCTGTTAGTTTTACAGGTTTTCTTTAGTTGAGCTTTGTAACCAATGTGGTTTATGTTGTGCATCTTCCTGGCAAGTAAAGATCATTTGTACTTTGTGCATAAGCACTACAGAGAGCTGCAGAATTATGATACATATTGATGTTTCTTGTTGCCGTACTACTTAGGTGTAAGGATTAGTTTTAAAGTAAATATGTTTGATAAGTGCGTGTTTTTCCAGGTCGGCTTAGATATTGAAGCAAGACTCTTTATCTCCATCTTACAAGTTATTTCTCAATAAACATGGTGGGAAAAATTTGCTGATCCTGCAAGGTGTTAAAGAGATTGCAACAGGCATGTCTTTCTTTAATCTAGAAGGGATAGAGAAGTACTATAAAGCTTTGGGTGTTAATACCAAATTGGATCCGCACATGAAAGTCCCATGCTCCGTATTTATCCTTGCTCAATTCTTTTTAATTTTCTCACTTTACCTTTTAACAGTATGAATACTCATTCTTGATCTGGTTATGAACTTCATTTGTCTTCCTTCACTATACACCAAATCACTATAATGTTAATGATGTCTAACATACAACCACATTATATCTGATAAGTGTCAAGTGATCAAGTTTGTGGAGTATCTAGCTTCTTTTCTTGTAATGTTAATTTTCATGAATTGCATAGCTGCTAATTTTGTTGATCCCACTGTAAGTTGTAACCAACAAGTATGGTCAGCTTGCTTAGGAGATAATATATGGAAATTAATTCTCATTAATTCCTTTTATATAGTTTGGGATCTGTATTTCTGATAGAGTGAGAGACTATTATGTTCTCTTCTGGGAACATAATAGTTCTCTTTGCACTATTAGTCATCTCTTCTATGGTATCCTGAATATGGGAAAATCTCTTCTACCCTATTGCACCAAATTTTTGGTGAAAGACTATTATGTTCTCTTTGCACTATTAGACATTGCTTTTTTGCTTGTGGAAATTAATTAGAATTTAATAAGCTTCTATCTGTTAAAAATAGAAACTCTTTCTCCAAGACTTCTCTTCTCTTTCTCATGATGCCAAGTCGGTCCTCTCTGCTACATATATGCTAGACCAACATTGATTTCTATTTAATGTATAAGTGGGCAATTTGTCAAATCCTGCTAGTTGGTTGTCTTTTTAATTTATCTTTCGATCTAAATGTTAACTTCACTTTAAACCTAATCTAGCATGATTATTTCAGGGAAATCATTAGTGACAAATGTATTCTTTGCTTGCAGGTCTGCAAGTTTTTGGAAGCTTCTAAATTATTCTTTGCTTGCAGGTCTGCAAGTTTTTGGAAGCTTCTAAATTATCCTTTGCCCTAGAATATGGCCCAAAACTCATAGAAGATTATGTTATGGTGAAGCATTTGCCTAATTCTCCGAAAGATGATCATCATAAACGATGTTTTTATTGTTCTTTGTTTGGTTGATGCAGTTATAACTGGTGTGATGACAATTGACAAAAGGTATCGCTATTACTTATTATATCACTAATCATCTTTAAGTTAAATACTATATTTGGAGTTGATTCTACGACATTGAATAATTATTTTTTGGGCTAAGCCACCCTGTTGTCTATTTTTAATTCGATGTTATAGAATGCTCTCTATTTTTTTTGTTTATTCTAAGATAGAAAAACTTAATCAATCTATGTTTTTTATATAGATGTGGAACACTTCATCATAATCTCATTGTTTTAAAACCTCAACATGAGATTTTCATTATTCATTTTTAGTTGGGGACCAGTTTCTTTTACTGTTTCTTTACTATTTCTTTTGGTACATTTTTTTTGCAGTAGGATTGATCAAGTCCCATAATAGCAACTAAGAATTCTATGCACATGTTTCTTGACTATTATTGTTGGATGAAAAATCTTCCATAAACCTGTGTACTGCTTTTATCTTCTTTTTAAAGTTTTATCTTTATTCTGAAGTTATTAAAATTTCTATTTTGTACTGATTGCAGTTGAGAAATGAATTTCACATAAGCAAGGTGTCTTCTTTTCAGGTGTTGAAGCATTGAAGGTTGATTTTGGGATATTGTGGAAGGGATTATTATGAAATGATTTTGGATAGAGTTTGTATGATTTTGGATGCATGTTGGGAAATGAAAACTTGGATGTTGGACATCTTTTTTATACAAATTGTAATTTAAACAAGTTTTTGTACAGTTGAAGTTATTATTGTTATGATCTTGGATACAAGCTATGAATGTGAATCATAAGAATTGTGGGAAGAGGTCGTTGCAAAATAAAAATGTGTTACTGGTTGAAATTATGTATTGCAACGACAAAGCTTGTTGCATAAAATATTCTATTGCAACGACATCAGTAGTTGTGAAAATTATCAATGTATTGCAACGACAATACTTGTTGCCAATTTTTGCAAATGTATTGCAACGACATTAGTTGTTGCAAAAATCTTACTAGTTGATACTTTGAATTGCAACGACAAATCTTTTGCAACGAGAAATGTCGTTGTGAAAGAAAGCTATTTTTAGCAACGAAAAATGTCGTTGCAATAGCCTTTTACTACGGGCAACGACCCCGCAACGACAAAAGTCGTTGCTAAAAACTTTTTTCGCAACGACTTTGCTTTTTTTGCAACTATTTTTGTCGTTGCAAAAAATAAGTTTTCTTGTAGTGACAATCGACTTAAATGTTCATCAAAATGTTGATAAATGTTCATCAAACATCACATTATAATTAAATGTTCATCACATTATATTTAAATGTTCAACAACAGAATGTTCATCACATTATAATTAAATGTTCATCACATTATATTTAAATGTTCACCAATTTGAATTAGACTTAAAATTTTCATTTTATACTTTAACCTTTTCATTTATTATTGGACCGCCGCCGGACTTCCGGACCTCTACCGGACAACCACCGGGTGGTCGCCGAGAAGTCGCCGGGAGGTCGACGGACCACCACAACTACCCCCACTTGTAGTGGAGGTAACTAGTTTTATCTAAGCCATTGGATATAAAGGCATCCAATGACTTAGATTCATTCTTATTTATCTCTAAGAGAAGGTTTATTATGGGATTCTCACCCTATTATCATAATGTTATTTCAGACTAATGCCTATTATCATAATGTTATTTCAGACTAATGCTGCCGGCGGCGCGGTGTAAATTAACTTGTTTGCTTTAATTCTTTTTTCTTAAGTAAAGGAAAGAAATTGAATTAAAATAATACTGCCTTAACCTATGTCCTTAATTTATTTGTTAATACTATACGCTTATATATAGATGAATTAAGGGACCATTACCATTTGTGGATGTGCGAGTTAATGATTGAAATAGGGAACACCAGAATCAGACAGATTCGTGTGTGGGTCATGTGCAATTGTGGATGTGCATGTGTTTGCCGTATCGACGTCTGTGACTAATAATAACCTACTTTGTTTATGCACTTAATTCATTTTACTTATATAAGTGATTAAATAAAAAGGAAGGAAACATATACCACTAACGCTAGGCAGTAGGCACTAGCCACGGATTCAGTTAGGGCATAGGATGATTTGTTTAAATAAAAGATGCTTAATGACTCATAATAGTATACGGAGTATATTGGATACATCAATTAGGTTTTCATATAAGTATACTGATTAGTTTATATATTCGGTGACGTGTGACACCAACAATAACCAGACAGACAAGGAGACAATATTGTTTTTTATTACTACCATTATCATTAAAAAATGTTTTATAGAAGCACCACGTAATTTATTTGGATATCGCTTTTTTCTCTATTTCGTTGAATATAGATTCCCCATTAAGTATTTTTTATACTGAAAGGTAAAAATATGGGGCCTCAATGAAATTTATATATCACGAGGATAAAAAAACATAGACGCTAAATCTACTTAAATTTTAAACTTTTTTTTATATAAATAGTCTCGCAGACGTATTGCGGTGAAATCATAAAAGAGTCTCACACATGCATTGCGTGACTGTTAAAAGGTAAACGAGTATCCTAAAAAATAAAATAAAAATCGAACAATGCGGGTGGGATAATTTATATATTTATTTTCATTTTTATTGTTTTTAAATTAAATTATTTATTTGATCTCAATTTAATATTATTTTATTTTAGAAAATAGTCCCGCATCCGTATTGCAGGTGTGAGACAAAAGTTTAAATTATTATTTTTTCGGATATCTGATTACTTTTTTATGATCTCGCTATGCGTGTGCGAGATTCTTTTACGATACTCAGTGGAGGAGCGTGATTGATTGAGATCATCATCACCCTAAAAAAATGCACGTACAATTAAGAAAATGGAAAACTAAAAGTTCAAAAGAAATCATCAACTTACTACATAAAATTAGAAATATGAACATTTAAGTTAAGACACGTGGCATATTTATTTGACCATGCGATATATATCTTGTTTTGGATATATTCACAACAAAGTTTACATATATGATACATCCAGACTAAATGAGTGTATGCGCGACGTAAGGCCACAAAAATGAATGCAAGAGATCAAATAGTATAGAAGTTAGAACGTACGTACATTAGATGTGCACCATTTTATGTCGGGATGTTGTTTACTAGCTAGCTTTACGAATAATGTTAATGTTGAGAACATATAAGATTAATGTATAGATACAACAAGATGTAGACTTAACAATTCCTAATCGTACATGGGCATGATAATGGCTCATTAACTTGTTCAATTGCCGGCTCTTGGACATGCCCATGGGCCATTTTACAAATATGAAGCATCTATCTATCTATCTCTATATAAAAATCAATGAGTCTGTAAAAGTAATGTCAATTGGGACCAGACCCTTTAATTAACTATCGGACCTGAAAGTGTTAATGGGTCATTGAAGGTTAAGATATCTTCCTTCGTTTCGGCTGTTCATTTTTCGTTGTTCGTCTTCCTTCTTAGGAGATTGAATTTCCTGCTCTATATATTTTCTCATTCATGTTTTTGCCTTCATTTCTTTCTCTTCCACTGCCAGCCACAGTTACATTCTTCATTCACTACATCGGTTGACTATATAATTTGCCATTCAACTCCCCTATTAACGTAGCAGGCGTTTTCTTCCGGCTGTTTTTGATGGCTTTTATTGCTGGATTGCTGTGTATAAATTACCTTCATCTGCTTTCGATCCTCCACCGTCACATATAATACTGCCTAATATTTTTTTCCCTCTTTTGTCTCCCTAAATTCGCTTTCTATGGCCCGCATTCTGCTCCGTCGTCTTCACCCTGTTCGGGGTTGGCCGCGCCGATAGATGTTGCCTGCGATTTTGCCTCTGTTTTCTTTCGCTACTCTTTGTGCTTTCTATAAGATCACATTCTCTGTCCTTGGGCTCAGATCTGTTTCGTTACTTTTGCTTATTGGTGTTGCAGACCTTTTTGTAATTGACTCTTTGCAAGTTAATGAATTGCATCTTTATAGCATTATAATTACGTCTAGCTACGTACAGGGGTTGAATATTTGTTACCCATATGTGCGTTGTGTAGTTTGTAGAAACCGTACGGCCTGCGAGACTATTGTCGCCAGGTTTAATACACACTATCATTGCAGGGAGTTCTTTTGGGGGTATGTTTGGACAATATAGGTAGAGCCAATGGATGTGCTGTTGGTTCTTACTGTATGAATCCTAACCTTCTCTGAAGTTTTGCTTAGTTTCGTGGTTGCTTTAGCGAGATTCTGTCTGTTTATTTGGTTGTTTGTTTGGTGAAACTTCGTTTTCAGTTTTTTTGTTTTGCCTACGACATTTTGATTTCCCCCCTGCATTTTGTGTATGCATGATTATGGACTTATGCTTAATTTTCTTGTGGCTTTGAACTTTGCCTACAAAGCATTATTGTTTGATAATAGAAATTCTATTTTGTGTGAACTAATGAACCCCAAGAGATCATTAAATAAATATATACTTTGATGATGGTTTGCGATGATAGATTCATATAAATGTTATGTCAATCATGTCGTATACGAAAATCCGTATTGCCCCGCGCTACGCGCGGGGGTCCGAATCTAGTCTATATATAAAAATTCATGGCTTTGATGAAGTAAAAGCAATGTGTACCTAATAAATGTTAGTATTTTAATTTTTTACGTTAATTAATTATTCTCTTAAATGCTAATCTCATCACCAACTAAGAACACCTTCCTCTACCACAATCTCCAAACTCATTCTCATCTCTATCCCGTTCATCAATCCCTTTGTTTCATCCCGACGCCCCCTCCTTCCCGGATAAAAATTAATCTGGTTTAATTAGATATTGTTAATCTATATTTTGACAACACCTAAGATTGATTCATATGCATGGCCTCAGAAAAACATGTAACACGCCAAACAAAATTAGACTCAGTAAAACGTGAACCCCATATAAATACATTATGTTGCATATATACATACATAACAACAACAAAATTATTAAAATGATAACACAACTTCAATTGAATAGATTCATTCGGTGAAGAGAAACGTCACCTCTGACAAGAAGAAGAGAAACACCACCGCTGATAAGAAAAAGAAGTCAATGAAAAAATCGACAAAAAATGGATGCTAAGGCGGAGAGCTGAATTTAATGCGGGATGACGGTAACGTTTTTTTTATATGAAGGAGAGATAATATTGTGAGCATTTATTGTATTTTTTTTATATAATTACATACATTTATCCAAAATATTATAATTAATATCGGTATTTGGCCCGTGCGAAGCACGGGCTTTCGTATCTAGTCTCTATATAAAAATCCATGAGTTTTGAAGAAGTAATGGTAATTGGGACCGAGCCGTTTTTGGGCCGGAAATTAATGAATTGTGCTCGGCCCGAAATTAATGAGTCGTTTTGGGTTTTTTTGGATTAGGGTTGAGTCTTCATCCGTCTGAACCAATTCATTCCCTCCGCCTAGGGCATGGATTCGTTCACCTGCCTCCAATCCAGATTTTTTGGCTGCCCCGAAACGCCGCTCTCCGACCACCTCTACCAAGGATTGACGTCGACCTGCTTTTGTCAACTTCATTCCTTCAACTGAACTGGTGAGCTTTTCTAAAATTGCTATAACCCTAACATTTGATTTCGGATCTGAGGTGCAATTGATTTACTGACATCCTTCTGCGTATTATTAGGATTGGGGATTTGGGATACAGTTCTACTACCGTCGAGTTTGATGCCATGATTCAACATAGACGAAGGTTGGATCGACGAAAACGCTTTAGATCATCTTTCCAATTTCTCCCTCCCGATCTCTTTATGCAACACAGTGTCAACAGGTTAGTATTCTTTCTGATCTCTCCCTCTCGATCTTGATCTCGATTCGATCTCTCCGTGTTAGGCGCGTGCAAAATGGATTACCTCATCTCTCTTCAATGTCTCATAGCTTATATACCTCTTCTCCATTATCAGCATTCTTCTGCTCACTTCAGAATCCATCTGAAACTCATCTTCCTCCACCACCGCCCCATTCCTCAGCAAATCAAAGCTTGAATCGGAATACCCATTTGAAATTAAGAAGTTGGTATAGAAGATTAGGAGCAGAAGAAGGTGGGTTTTCAAGGAAGATTATGCCTCAAGAAGCAGGAGAGTGCACTTACAGTATTTTTGAGCCTATGTTTGTGTAAAAAGTTATAAATTGTGTAAGTATCATACTAAATAAACAACTTTTGTTTCTCTTGAACATTCAGTACACAATTTTGTTGGCTCTTTAGTTTCCAACTCTCCCATGTCGTTTGATTCCTCCTTATTGAAACCCCTCATCTCCTCTTTAATTTGGTAAGCTGAACTGAACATATTTGTTTTTGTTCAACCAACAACCAGATTTGTAGGATTTAACAATTCTGTTTAGCTAGATCTGTAGGGTTTTTTTCTGTTAAGCCAGATTTATATCAATCAAACTAGCAACCAGGCTTCGGTTTCAGTAGCATAACATCCTCTGTTTTTCATAATTCCATAATTCAGATCACAAAGTGTCTTGATGTTTTTTTTGTTTATCCAGGGAGCCTTGGATTTATTAATGACTGTGTATAAGAGAGATTTCAAAAGCCTTGGAGGATATATAGTCGATGCGGAGCGAGTACGTATAACTTCTATTATTTCTGCACGTCAATTTCTACTTTTTTAATAACATGTTTGCAAACAGATTAGTGAGCGAAAGGCGCCATATCTGAAGCTAAAAAGAGTGGAGAGGTTGGTTCAGCATCTAGGAAGTTATGAAGAACATATTTTCAAGAAAAGGAATGATTTGAGGGAGCGAAAAATCTGACGCGTCCTAAATGATCTTTCAGCCTCAGTGAGTTCTTTGAAACTTTTCTTGAATTTTGCTTTAATTTCCTTATTAATTCTTGGTTTTGTACAGAGGGAAGAAGATCTTAATGATGATGGTGCAGATATTAACACCTATCCTAAATGTTGCTCTTCATTTGGACAGCTGTGGTGATGAAAATGACATTGTGAGTGGCTACTGTTTTTCGATACAAATGATACGAACAAGGTTGCTAATTCAGTTCATTTTTTTTCTCTTTAGATGGTTGAGAATACAAAGCAGATGAAAGAGGAGGTAAAAAAGATCATGCAAGATAAGGGTGATTAAATGAAGTCGGATCTGTCAAGAGAAGTTCATCTGCCTAAAACCGCCAACCATTGTTTTCTAGAGATACACGTACCCATCTCCCCAACCGCTTCTTCTCGAGGACGACCAAACAAAGTAGTCGGATCAGTTCAAATTGGCCTTCGAGGACGACCAGAACGAAGTCCGCTTAAGGACGAATGATTCAGAGCATTATAGGTATGATCTTTCTAGGTGCTTCTTTGTTTATTAGTTATTACCTTTACAACCTTAATTGCAAATTAGGATTTTTTATTTAACGGATTTTTTTGTTAAGTTTGGTTTTCCATTTATTATCTTGCTTATATTTGACTAAAGTTGATTTGTACATGTTGTGATGATAATTGATATGGATTTAGGTTTTCGTTTAATCGGGCCCAAACGAAGATAATTTGAGGGGGAGAGCGAAATTAAGAAGAAGGGTTTTGAGTTAGATTTGGAAGAAAAAGACGTGTTATATTTATTGTGTTGCAGGAGGTTGAATTAGATCTCGATAGTGTTATCTATTACATTACTAAAAATGGTTGAAGGATTGAAGGGTTTTTAATTGGATTTGTAGAGTTTGCAAGGTCTGCAATTGTGTTGCAGAGAAGAGAAAGTTGAAGACAACTTTCCCATTCTTTTCATTACTTTTTTTTTGATTTTTTATGTTATCTACTAATTCGGTTTTATCGGTTTAAATCGGTTCGGTTCGGTTCGTTTTGACCGAATGAATAACCGTGTTAATTTCCATGTCTACTGGTTGACTTAACTGTTTATGTCATATTCATGTTTGTATACTCATTAATTCAATATCCCTTATGCTAATTGAAAACTGGACACCTAGGCTAGCATCAACTTAATTTGGTTTATATATGTATATTTTCCCAAATTCAATTGTTTGGATGGTGTGCATCAACTTAATTTTTCCTATATGTAAATTTGTGCGGCTTAGAGTTGGGTATCTGTATTCCACATTATGCAAGTTTTGTTTATGTAAAAATGGAATAAGTTAAATATAACTTAGGGAATTGGGTTAAATGTTGTATGATCAAGCTCCATCTGTTTTAGATTTTATATATAAACTGGATTTGATTACCTTAATTCATATGTGTGTGCTATGAAACTATATTTCTAAATTATGGATTATGAAGATCGGTTGACATTGAGCCGACATGGATGCGTCAATGGATTCAACATCTGTTTAATTTCCGATTTTCTGGTTGCTACAGTGGACTGCCTATGTGTTTGACATCTATTATTTTGTCTTCCTGCAATTATGGCTCTCATGCTGAATATATAAGTAATACTCATTTTCCATACTACTGAATTTAACAGGGTTTGATGTAGAAGACCTTACCGTAGAAGGTACAGCTGATGGTTATGCAATGGATGTTGCAACTGCACATGTTGCAAATTTGTTGTCTAATGAGCCAGCTAACGGTATGTGTATCCTCCTTTACTGAAAAAATTATTCATCAAGTTGGAGGCATCAAGTAGTGAATTGCTTGATACTCTGATGGGTTTCATCACATTGTGTTGGATGTTTGGTGGGCCATTAGTTCACCCATTTAACA
Source organism: Oxyria digyna (assembly GCA_029168935.1). Classification (NCBI taxonomy): domain Eukaryota; kingdom Viridiplantae; phylum Streptophyta; class Magnoliopsida; order Caryophyllales; family Polygonaceae; genus Oxyria; species Oxyria digyna. The sequence continues at coordinate 29,194,584 of JAPVLV010000011.1, read as the reverse complement.
TTTTGGTTAAACTATTATTGACACACGGATGTGATACTATACCCTATACAACAATCCAACACAACAGGAGTTGTAAGAATAGATACACATATTCGTTAGCAATATGTCTAGATTGAAACACATGGGCTGATTGAGTGTCATCTTAGATAAGCTTGAATTCGTCGAATTGATTGATTGAGTTAATGTGCATTTTGTGAAGTCTTTAAGATTAATTTGAATTTGTGCAATTGTATGAAGCAACCAATTCATCATCTGAATGTAGTTTTCCTATGGAATTTGGGGCATGTTTATGTTTAATTTGCTTATTAATCTGACTTACTCAATTCAATGATTGATTGGTATTGTAACAGTGGGCTTTAATGACTCTTCTAGATCCTGCAAAGAGTGTTGAGTATCTAAGATACCTAATGTATGATGGTGACGCTTCTTCTGCAATTCGTGTTACTCGGAAAAGACGTATAGATCATAAAAAAAACATACGGACATGAATGTTTTTCAGTGCTTTGTCTTTGGACCAAAAAGCTCAGGCAAGACAACGCTGTTAAATGATTTTCTGGAAAGGTATATTTTCTCTGTTAAATGCTTTGTTTCCCTGCTGTCGACGCGTGGGAACCAATCATGGTAAGTTATCTTGCGCCTATGCATGTTCTTCTCTCTGATTGCTGGTATGCATAGTAACTAACTTATTCCTTCGCTTGATACCAACGCAGATATGCTTTTGGAACTTTTAAGAAGGGAAAAAGCAGCTGGAATTAAACTCGATGAAGACCTTGATTTATTCATGAAGGTTACAACATTATAGATCAACTATACTGTTATGGGTCTCACAGTTAACAACTTGCTTCTTAGCTTCACTATCTCTATCCTTGCATTTTTCATTTGCCTCTATGAATTAGCTTTGGATGGTGAAAATTCATATTGTCCATGGACTCAACCCTACTCATGGACTCCATGTTCATTTTTTTTGTTACTAATATCCTTTTTTGCCAAAATAAATAAATTAGAAGAACATTTGATGACTTCTTAAGTTTATATATATATATTATCATTTCATGATATCATTTCTTATTTGGTATTTTGGGATGAAAGGTCTTGGTTTATTTTGTACTAACGGTTTAAGGTGGAAATGTTAACTGGAATGCTCCTAAAGACATTAAGGAATGATATCAATAGAAAGTATGTGGCAATGGAATGCTCCTAAAGACATTAAGGAATGATATCAATAGAAAGTATGTGGCTATGTTTCCTTGGGTTTCGAATCTCAGTGATGCTAATAAGCAACATTAAGAGAGATGTAAATTGATCCGTTCATTTTACCCCATTTGATTATTTATGATAGTTAATTAAAAATTTCGTTATTAAAATTACTCTTAGAATAATTTCATTTACGATGAAAAGTATATTATACATTTATATAGAAAGGTTCTGGTGAGAATAAACTTTACGGTACAAAATACAAGGTGTTCGCGTTCACAGATAACATCCAAAACTTGGGCGGTCAGTCTACACTTTGATTAATCTCACTTAAAAAATTCAAAATTTTCACCGCCCATATTATGAACATTACGACCCTTAATATGAACATTGACGTGTAATTTGTGACGCAGACACTCCGCACTTCGTGTTGTAACTGTTCCCACCTGAACCTTAAATTCTAAAAAAAATAAGCCTCTTGGTTATAACTACTTAAATATATTTGCATATAATTGAATATTTAGTTTTTTCAAACAAAATAAGAAATAATTTTTTTTCAATATTACCCTTATTTAATTTTCATAATTATTGATGTCTAAAACCTAAATTCAAAATTTTCAATATTACCCTTATTTCACGTTATAGGATGACCTGTTTGATGGGCCGATTTTTAGACTGGTGATGCTGATGACTTATAATATTCTGCAACCCTATCTTTTAAAAGTTAATTCTATATAGCCATTATATTAACGTTAGTTATGTAATTAATTTAATATATTAGTAATAAACCTCAATAAATTCTTCAACATTATCATATTTAAATTAATAATTTTTTTACTTTATCTATAAACAACACAATTAATATCTATCACTATTCATGTTCTTCAACTCCATTATATTAAAGAAAAAAATACGGTGGGGATCGGTTATTAGCTTAAGACTCATGACACTTTTTTTGTTCATGTGTCATAATGTGTGTGTTCATCGGACATAACGTATATGTTCATGCGTCAGAGTATGTGCACGTCATAGTGTGTATTCATATGTCATATTGTGTGTTTATTGGTAAAAATATGTTTATACATCATAACGGAAGTGTTCATACGTAACACCGTTTGTGTTCAACATCTTCAGTCTTCAGTCTTCAGTCTTCACCTTAAGATTCTTTCTCACTGAAACTTAACGCGCTAATTTTTGTCGCAATTTTCATTTTGGGTCATAAAAAAAAACCTTTATGTTCTTTTAACACATTCATCAACTTCCCTCACCGGAACTTAACCCACTAATTAATACACTAAATTAATAAAATTTTACACTCAAGAATAGTAGCAATTACGGAGTAGTATTAATACTAAATTAAATAAATATAATAAATAACTTATATATAGAAATTTTTATTCCATTTTCCAGTGGAACCAATGATGCATTATTCTTTGGCTTTTAAATTATATGGAATAAAGAAAAATAAATCATTTAACTTTCTATGATTCTTATTTTGTGAAATAGTAATCAGACTATGCGATTTTTGTCGCAATTTTCATTTTGGGTCATCGGAAACAACCTTCCTGCTCTTTTAACTCACAGTTGGTTGCATACATCTAACCTTCCCGCTCTACTATAAGCATGAGACTTTTTAAGGCATTAGGGTCATGCTATTGTATATAGAAATTTTGTTACAAAATATATCTAAAATCAATTGTTGAGGAGTTCAGATGAAAAGTTGTAATTTAACCCTACAAGAAAAGTACACCCCGAATTGAAAATATAAAGGACTTATTAAAATTGTAAATTTAGACAAGTCATTTCACTTTATTTACAGTTATGATATAGAACAAAAGCACACTTAGATAAATAAGTAGGACAAAATTAAAACCAACGATGTCAAATAAATTCAAAATAAAAAAATATAATCCATAAAAACCCACATTAAACATGCGAATAGATTCAATCACCTATGAGCAAAGTATAAATCAAGGAGACCTAATTCAGCAACAAAGAGTTTATAAACAAACCAACAACAATGTTAACATTGTTGTATTCTTACTACAGAAAGGTTCGGGTAAGAAGAAGGCTTTATGTTGGAAAAAAGAAGAATTTACGATCACAGATAACAAGCTATTATTTAGGTTCTAAATGATAATTAATGTTCATAACCTGACGATTGTTTCCGTTTCGGTCATTTAAAAAAAAATCACAAATATTACAAATTGTCGTTGTGTGACTCACTTAAAAAGTTTAAAATTGTCATCACCCACATTATGAACATCAATATCCAGAATATGAACATTAATGTGTAAATTGTAAGCGTAATGTTTCTTACTACCCAAACCTTTATCTTCATATTAATATAAAACATATTAAATGACCCACACAAGCAAAAAACACAAACAATAACGCGAGAGTGTAATAAGATGTAAGTAAGACAAATGCACATTTACTAAATATTATACAACTCAAAAGACAAAATACTATTACGATCTACACCATTATTCACTCTGCCTCAAGAATTTTAATAATGAGCCACATCAAAATAAAGACTATATGTATACAAACAAAAGAAAATTCCGGTGAGAACAAGGCTTACCGTAGGAAAAATGAAGTTTCTCGCATTCAAAGATAACAAGCTAATATTTACAATTTGGGCGGTAATGATTACACGAATCACAAAAGAGGTTTACAACTTAACAATTTTCATATATCCAATAAATAATGCCACGCACTAAAAAGCAGGAAGACAGAAGGCCCAAAACACAAACAGACAATAGGATTGTGATACACAAAACATCGAAATCAAGCCCATAACATAGACATTTTATGAAACCCTACTAATACTCAGAACCAACAATATCAAGACACTCATTACCCTGAAACTAAAGAACCAAACATCCAAAACACGAAAAAAAAATGAGACAAAAGAAGTGTTCCAGATTAGGGATTAAAGATTAGAGGACTACGTTCAAAAACAAACAATCAACCAGCAACATATACCAGCATAATTCGAACAATAAAACACAACAAAAAACCAAAACCAAAAAACAGATTACGACGCTTACTTGGACGTAGAACCCTAATTTGGGAAACCCCCAATTTCAGAGGGAAAAAGGACGAGGGAGAGTGGAGAACAAGTTTTATCTTCATATTAATATAAAACACATTAAATGACCCACACAAGCAAAAAACACAAACAATAACGCGAGAGTGTAATAAGATGTAAGTAAGACAAATGCACATTTACTAAATATTATACAACTCAAAAGACAAAACACTATTACGATCTACACCATTATCCACTCTGCCTCAAGAATTTTAATAATGAGCCACATCAAAATAAAGACTATATGTATACAAACAAAGGAAAATTTCGGTGAGAACAAGGTTTACCGTAGGAAAAATGAAGTTTTCCGCGTTCAAAGATAACAAGCTAATATTTACAATTTGGGCGGTAATGATTACAGGAATCACAAAAGAGGTTTACAATTTAACACTTTTCATATATCCAATAAATAATGCCACGCACTAAAAAGCAGGAATACAGAAGGCCCAAAACACAAACAAACAATAGGATTGTGATACACAAAACATCGGAATCAAGCCCATAACATAGACATTTTATGAAACCCTACTAATACTCAGAACCAACAATATCAAGACACTCATTACCCTGAAACTAAAGAACCAAACATCCAAAACAGAAAACAAAAACACGAAAACAAAATGAGACAAAATAAGTGTTCCAGATTAGGGATTAAAGATTAGAGGACTACGTTCAAAAACAAACAATCAACCAGCAACATATACCAGCATAATTCGAACGATAAAACATAACAAAAAACCAAAACCAAAAAACAGATTACGACACTTACTTGGACGTAGAACCCTAATTTGGGAAACCCCCAATTTCAGAGGGAAAAAGGACGAGGGAGAGTGGAGAACAAGCTTTATCTTCATATTAATATAAAACATATTAAATGACCCACACAAGCAAAAAACACAAACAATAACGCGAGAGTGTAATAAGATGTAAGTAAGACAAATGCACATTTACTAAATATTATACAACTCAAAAGACAAAACACTATTACGATCTACACCATTATCCACTCTGCCTCAAGAATTTTAATAATGAGCCACATCAAAATAAAGACTAATATGTATACAAACAAAGGAAAATTCCGATGAGAACAAGGCTTACCGTAGGAAAAATGAAGTTTTCCGCGTTCAAAGATAACAAGCTAATATTTACAATTTGGGCGGTAATGATTACATGAATCACAAAAGAGGTTTACAACTTAACACTTATCATATATCCAATAAATAATGCACGCACTAAAAGCAGGAAGACAGAAGGCCCAAAACACAAACAAACAATAGGACTGTGATACACAAAACATCGGAATCAAGCTTATAACATAGACATTTTATGAAACCCTACTAACACCCAGAACCAACAATATCAAGACACTCATTACCCTGAAACTAAAGAACCAAACATCCAAAACAGAAAACAAAAACACGAAAACAAAATGAGACAAAAGAAGTGTTCCAGATTAGGGATTAAAGATTGGAGGACTACGTTCAAAAACAAACAATCAACCAACAACATATATCAGCATAATTCGAACAATAAAACACAACAAAAAACCAAAACCAAAAAACAGATTACGACACTTACTTGGACGTAGAACCCTAATTTGGGAAACCCCCAATTTCAGAGGGAAAAAGGACGAGGGAGAGTGGAGAACAAGCTGGAGTAAATAAGCAATTAATATCTGGAATTCATCACATCATTAAAAGTGAACTGGTGTTTCAAAGTAACTGAACGGGTAATCTGGTAAATTAGTTGATTTAGAAACAAATTACAAAACTTGATTACATATTGAAAATATTATAAACTGTAGATCAATATGACCAAATATGTTAAAGGCAATCAAAAGTGATATGAGAAAAACACGAAATATACTCTGCATAAGATAAACAGTAAACAACTAGAAATGGGTAGTTAACACAAGCTAATACAAATTGAGACTACTTTGAAACTACAATAGTCGTTACACGTTTAATAATCTTAACCAACAGTTTTACATTTTATTTAATCGCATAATCAAGGACATTTGGTTATGTTCTTGGCTTCTGTTTCCCATGTTATTTTAGTACTACATTTTCCACATGAAGTCTTATATTTTACAAAAGTATCATGTTAAAGATTCTCCCTAAACATGTTACGCATCTTTTCAGATTCCCTTTCAATAGGTTATCACTACTAAAATAATGATTCAAAATGCAACTACATAAATATAATATAGTTCAAATCCGACACCTAATCTACAACACTTAGCGTATTACGCAAACCAAAGTTTGATAAGCCCATTCAACAACAATTCAAAGTTAAAAAAACACGTTTCATACCCGCGCAAAGCGCGGGTTTCCGAATCTAGTGAGAATTAATAAACCCTAATCAAAGAGAAGTGCTTTAATTAATGATGGAAGCATATTATCCGAAAACTGATTCCCAACAAAAACGAGGTCTATCGATAACAAACTCAGTAGAAAAATATTTAAGATTCTTTGTGGTAAAGTAAAAAACGAATATCTTATTTACGCTATACAAAGCAAAGCATGTAGAACTAATTATTCAAATGAAAGTCAAACACTATATCCAAAAGTTAATTCAATCTAATCTCTAGTTTAAAATAAATCATCTTATACAACGTTTTTTATCTCTTTGAAGGAATCTGTCACAAAATGTATACGATTAATAAATCAAAAAATTGGAACAAGAACACTTCTAATTTCAAGCCTCTAACAAACTGGAAACAAATGTGTAAAGTAAAGTGTCAAGGTGGCCTGGGGTTACATAAAACGGAGGACATGAATAAAGCTCTTCAAATGAAACTATTATGAAAGATTCTTATTGATAAAAATAGATATTATATGAGTTAAGATTATTATAGAAAAATATCTTCATACTATAGACTTATTTCAATATAAGAGGAAGCGAAAATAATCATGATAGTTTTCACGTTTTATTTGCGTGATGTATTCCAAAAAGGTATTGGATGGATTTTGGGTAATGGTAAGACGATATATTTTTGTGACAATTGGGTACCTCATGTTTCTTTAATGCCCTTTTCAATGAATTACAATCAAATGTTAATGAAAAAGTCTCAGATTATATCACAAGTCGTAATCAAGAACGTCGCTAAACTCACTAGAATCTTACATATATTGTCTCATGTACTTCGTATACATATTCCAAACTCTTCAATAGATCATCATATTATACGGATTCCAAATTTCGGTAATTTTAATACCTCGTCAACACATCACATGATTTCGATGATGAATACAGCAGAGACCAACGATCTTTATCATGGCTTTGGAAACTGAAAATTCAACCAAAGTTCCAGATTTTTGTATGGGTTCTCTGCCCACAACAGAGCGGCTAAATCGTTATTTCAATCGAGTTCCATCATATTAATCTTTATGTAAAATTATGAAGTTTGTGAATCATTTCTTCTTTTTTTACCCTCATACATTACAAAAATTAATGAATTTCAATTGCTCATACGTTTTAACTTTGTCCATCAATACATGAGGAGTGCATATCAAACCGGTCAAAATGAATATCAATAAAAATACAATTTATAATCCAAACCAAAATTATGTTGCACATCAATTCACGCTATATGCATAGCAAGACAAGATATTTTTTTACAGAACACACGATATTTGCATACTAGAACAGAACTCAAATCTTTAATGTTAAACATCAAATTTCCAATCCAAACTTAGATCTAAAACCGAAAAACAAGTCCCATTAACCCTAGAACAAAACCTCAAACTTGAACATAGAGATATCAATATGTTATTCTTGCATATCTGATGCGTTCTCGTCTCTGAGAACGCCTCTTTGCACGGATGTAGATCGAGGTGTCAAGCCTCTCTTGTCACTTGATGGATTTTTGAGTGAATGATCCTCGGATGAGGCATGATGATGATGTTTAGGACGCAAAAAAATCATGAGTGATGGTGAATGAGATAGTGTAAGACAAAGCTTTTGGCGTGACCTTAAATAAGATGTTTTGATGAGAGTTGGATAAGCAAACACATGATGTTGATCGAGTGTTTGAGAAGGGTTTTGACATTGTTATCTTGGTAGATCTTTATCACACAAAGAAGAGAAGAAGATAGTGTTTTTAACGCAAAGGCAAAAGAAGATGAGTTTTCTCAACTTAAGGCTTTTGTATTCAATCTCAACGTGCTTTAAAATGACAGTCAAGTATGGGTTTTATAGAAAAGAGTGGACGGTCAACCCTTGCAAAGGAAGACTCGCTCCACAAATCAAGGGAAAATCAACAATAATGAAAGATACTAGATAAATCTAAAGGAGAGAAACTAGGGATGTGATTTACACATATTGAGGGCGTGATAAGCTCCATGAATCAACCTGTTGATTATGTCAAAGTGGATGATAAGATTGGCTAATGTGGATGGATCAAAAGGAGCTTTTTAAGGGCGCAAATCAAGGGATCGAGGGCGAAGAAAGGGGGATGTGTTTCCCTCGGACAGTCGGATCCCTTGGAGTTTAGCAAGGTGCTCAAGCATTATTCCCACTCCTTGGACCCATTGAGGATGAATGGAGCAAAAAACGCTCGGCAAAAGTGGGTCAAAGGCCAAGAGCGCCAAAATAGGAGCCTTTAATTGCGTTTCTTTGGACGACTTTTCATGTTTGGTTTTCAAAAAATTTATTAGAAATTTAAATAATATACAATCTTTCTTTCTTTTGAACAAAGTACATAATTTGAATACATGAATCATGTATAGAGGATTAGTTGAATTCCCTTGCTCAAGCAAAGACAGTTAACTGATAAAGAAGTGGCTCATTAGTTTGACCAAATTAAATCTTTCATCTAGCTTTTAGCTCACATAGGTGATTTGCATAATCAACATACATGAAGGTGGTGCTTGCCCATATAGTTCGTTTATAACCATGACTCACAATACGTGGTTCCAATTTCTAGTTTCTTGCACGATTCGTCTACAAACCCTACCTTGAACTTGGGCTCTAAGCGACATCTTCACATTTCGACTCCAGTTCGAGTACTTGAGCCCATCAGATGCGAAAGCCTCGTTCGGCTCCAGATTTATTATTACTTATAATATATTATAATAGTTTTACATTTGTAATCCATGTTCGGCATGTCATTTATAAAATCCATTTTCTTCCGTACAATTTATATTGTTGTCTATAATTTCTAGACTATTCTTTTCTCAATCAAAATAATCCATTTTCAGGAATAAGCTCATTATAATATCATATTTGTTACCGCCGAACGTAACCGAAGTCCCCAATTGCGCTCTTGGATGTTCCGAATTAGACAACACTAACAGATCATGATACATCATTTCTCAATCACTAAGTCGCTCTGATACCATGTCAAATGACTCAGTGATCAAAATAAACTCAATTGAAGGGGAGAATACAACAGTTAGGGCTATTAGAGATATATTAGTATTAATTGATAATGTTTATATTATTGCCTTTTGTGTAGATATATCTTTCTTGTACTAGGTATATATATATGCCCTTGAGAGGCTAATAAACACACACAATATTTTCCCCAAAACCTAATTGTTTCATGGTATCGGAGCAGGTTAAGCTCTAAATTTTTTTTCCTAACTCTAAAATCGCCGCCACCCCTCCCCACCTTCTACCGCCACCGCCGGCCTTGTCTAACACCTCTCGCTGTCGTTTTCATCATGAGCAACCCGAAGGAAACGTCCGACATATTCGATGGATTGTTCACCGATGCGCATCCGACTTCGGTATCATCTTTTTATCTAGATAAATGATCTTGTACCCTTTGTGGCCACGATATATCCAAGTGTTATCACTTGATTCGTTATTCCGATGGACTCAGATCAACATTTATTGGGCGAAGAGACCCTTCGGAGTTCAGCAGTTGCGCTTCAGATTCGTCCAGTACTGAAATCCACGGGCGTGGAAACACAAGCCGCGGGCGCGGAAACAAAATCCGCGGGCGCGGAAATCCAAGCCGCGGGCGCGGAAATCCAAGCCGCTGCCGCGGATTTGCCTCTGCAGCAGTTTCTGCTGTTTGTTCAAGATTATCTTCTCAGGTTCGTTTCGAACCCAATCGACAGGACCGTGAAACCATAGGGTCGGCCCTCAATGGTGATCAATGGAATACTTTTGTCGCCATGTTTCAGTCCATGCCTGACCACTCCTCTGGTATGTTTTTTAATTGGATTTTAGATACAGGAGCATCGTTTCATATGACAGGTGATCGATCTTTGCTTCGGAATATTGTACCCGCATCACCGGTATCTATTAAGTTACCGGATAATCGCTTTGCTGCAGCAACTGAGGAAGGCACTCTAACAGTATCTGATATCTCTCTAAGTCATGTGTTGTATACTCCTCAATTAAACTGGAATTTGATTTCTTTCTCTCAACTTCTTCAAGAAAAGAAGTATTCGGCTTTGCTTACAGACCGGATGTGTGTGATTCAAGAGAGTACTTCACGAATGGTGATTGGAGTAGGTGAGAAACAAGGGGGTGTATACTGGCTTCACACATTAGGCTCGGCTGCTCGAGCCTGTCATTCAGTAACTTCGTCTTCCACTTCTTTGTTTCTTTGGCATAAACGAATGGGACATCCATGTTTGTCTGCTTTGTCTCCTATCCCTGCGGTGGGTCGTATTGTTCACAGAGATATTGCTATTGAGCCATGTGATGTTTGTTTTAAGGCAAAACAAGTTCGTAACAGTTTTCCTTTGAGTTCTAATAAAGTCGATGGCATCTTTGATTTGATACATTGTGACGTTTGGGGGCCTTACAGTACTCCTGCTACTACTGGTGCTAGGTATTTCTTGACAATTGTTGATGATCATTCGAGAGCAGTGTGGACTTTTCTTATGGTTCACAAGTCTGAGGTTGCAGGTGTATTTCACAAGTTTTGTGCTATGGTGAAAACTCAATTTCAAAATCTATCAAGCGTTTTCATTCAGGCAACGGTACTGAGTTCTTAAGCTTAAGATCATTCTTTGATTCTCATGGTATTCTTCTTGAGACTTCTTGTCCATATACTCCACAACAGAATGGTAGAGTGGAGAGAAAACACCGCCACATAATTAACGTCGCTCATGCATTACGTTTTAAAGGGTCTTTACCTTTGGAATTTTAGGGTCAATGTGTGCTTACGGCTGCTCATCTTATCAACCGGACACCAACACCTTTACTTGGTAACAAGACTCCTTATGAAATTTTGTATCAGCGAGCGCCAAAGTATTCTCATTTACGGGTTTTCGGATGTCTATGCTTAGCATCACAAATTCCACGATCACATGATAAATTTGCGTCTCGAAGTCGCAAATGTGTTTTCTTAGGCTATCCTCTTGGACAGGCAGGATGGAAGCTATATGATCTCGAGACTGATCAGGTTTTTGTATCTCGGGATGTGGTATTTTATGAGTCGGTTTTTCCCTATGCAGAACCTACAACTTATTCTTTTCCAACTGAAAATTCAGTGCATCCGGGGTTCTATGAGGACGAAACAGTTCTGCAGGAAGCAGAACCGCGGGCGCGGAGTTAAAACAGAGACTTCGGAATGTGCAGAAATCCAAGCCGCGGGCGCGGAAAACCAAGCCGCGGGCACGGAAAACCAAGCCGCGGGCGCGGAAATCCAATCCGCGGGCGCGGATTTGGCAAACAGTAACAGAGATACAATACAGTGACCGTTCCGCGGGTGCGGATTTGCCTCTGCAGAAACTTCGTTGAAGCTTGATATTGTTGATGTTATCCCCTTCGACGAGAGGGGGAGTCTTGATACGACTGTACGTCGTTCTTCTCGTACTAAGCAGCCGTCTGTCTTGCTCATAGACTATGTTTGTAATACTGTTTATGGCTCTGTTTCTACACCTCCCGTTGAATCTTTAATCACTTCTCCTTATCCAATTGCGGCATTTGTCTCTTGTGCTAAATTCTCTACTCCACATGCCCATTTTTTAGCAACCATAACAACGAATATTGAACCTACTCGATTCTCTGAGGCAGTCAAGCATGCCCCGTGGCGGGATGCGATGAAGAGTGAGCTTGATGCTCTAGAGCGGAATGGCACCTGGATTCTATCTGATTTGCCTGAAGGCAAGAAGCCTATTGGGTGCTAGTGGGTTTACAAGATAAAGTACCAAGCTAATAGAGAGATAGAACGCTACAAGGCTCGTTTGGTGGTTCTAGGGAACCGACAAGTTGAAGGGATTGACTTCACTGAGACATTTGCCCCGGTTGCAAAGATGGTAATTGTTCGTGTTTTTCTCTCGGTTGTTGCCATTCGAGGTTGGGAATTGCATCAGATGGATGTTCACAACGCATTTCTCCACGGAGATTTAGATGAGGAGGTGTATATGTTTCCACCACCAGGATATGTTGACTCTTCTGCACGGAAAGTCTGTAAGTTGCAGAAATATCTATATGGCTTGAAACAAGCCCCTCGCAATTGGTTCTCTAAGCTTGCTTCAGCTCTTCGTACTTATGGTTTTCAGCATAGCAAGGCTGATTATTCCCTTTTCTCTTTGTGTCAAGGGGACTCTGTTGTGCGCGTATTGGTCTATGTGGATGACCTTGTTATTGCTGGCAACACTTCTAGTAGCATCAATGGTGTCAAGGCTTATCTCAGTAGTTGCTTTTACATGAAGGATTTGGGGCCTCTTAAGTACTTCCTTGGTCTTGAGATTGCTCGCAACTCTTCAGGTATATTTGTCTCTCAACGTAAGTATGCTTTGGAGATTTTGGCTGAATCTGGGTTGCTTGGTTGCAAACCTAGCAAGTTTCCTAAGGATTCACATCATCAGTTGGGCAAGATTAATGGCCCAACATTACAGGAGCCTGGGCGGTATCGACAATTGGTAGGTCGTCTTGTTTATTTGACTATCACTAGACCTGAGCTTTGCTACTCTGTGCACGTTTTATCCCAGCTTATGCAACATCCACTTCCTGATCATTGGCAAGCTGCATTACGCGTTTTTTGTTATCTGAAGGGACACCCTGGACAAGGCCTTCATTTATCGTTGAGATCATGTGTGATGCAAGTGATTATGCTATGAGGGTTGTGCTAGGCCAAAAGGAAGCAAGAGCTTCTTATGTGATTCAATACGCATCTATGACCCTGAATGATGCACAAAGGAACTACTCCACCACAGAGAAGGAGATGCTTGCTGTGGTGTTTGCTCTTGAAAAGTTACGGCAGTACCTCCTTGGTACAAAGGTCATTGTCTATACTGACCATGCTGCCCTGCGCTATCTGTTGACAAAGAAAGAAGCAAAACCAAGATTGATTCGATAGATCCTTTTGCTCAGTGAATTTGACATTGAGATTAAGGATAAGAAGGGTGCTGAGAACCTTGTTGCTAATCATCTCAGCAGAATTGTTACTAATGAACGCACTCCACATAGTCAGATTCAGACAAACTTCCCTGATGAGTCTCTTTTGAGGCTAAGTACTATAGAGCCATGGTATGCGGACTTGGTGAACTTCCTCACCACAGGTGAGTTCCCTCCACCTTTCAACAAGGCTCAGATAGATCGACTACGTAGCTCAGCCAGATTCTTCATCTGGGATGACCCTTACCTATGGAAGCATTGCTCTGATCAGGTAATCTGCCGTTGTATTCCAGAAAATGAGGTAAATTCTCTCCTTACTTTTTGTCATTCAGAAGCATGTGGTGGGCATTTTGGGGGTCAAAGAACCGCAAGAAAGGTACTTGAAGCAGGATTTTGGTGGCCTTCCATCTTTAAGGATGCACATAACCATTGTAAATCTTGTGATAGTTTCCAACGGGTTGGAAATATGTCTAGGAGGGATGAGATGCCACAAACAAGCTTGATTTTTTGCGAAATCTTTGATGTTTAGGGCATTGACTTCATGGGACCTTTTCCAAACTCTTGTGGTAATATGTATATTTTGCTTGCGGTGGACTACGTTTCCAAATGGGTGGAAGCGAAGGCCACCAGAACTGATGACTCTAAGGTTGTGGCAGATTTCTTGAAGTCACACATATTTGCCAGGTTTGGGATTCCAAAGGCTCTGATCAGTGATAGGGGAACTCATTTTTGCAATAGGACAATCACTGCACTGTTGAAAAAGTATCATGTCACGCAGAGAGTTTCTACTGCCTATCATCCCCAAACGAATGGCCAAGTTGAAGTGTCAAACAGGGAGATTAAATCCATCTTGGAGAAGACGGTATCCCTCAATAGGAAAGACTGGAGCCAAAGACTTGATGATGCGCTATGGGCGTACAGAACAGCTTATAAAACACCTATTGGGATGTCACCCTTTAGGTTGGTGTTTGGTAAGGCTTGCCACCTCCCTATTGAGCTAGAGCACAAGGCCTATTGGGCCATTAAGAAGTGCAATTTGAAGCTTGAGGAAGCTGGAGAGCTTCGTAAGCTTCAATTACAGGAATTGGAGGAGGCAAAGATTGAAGCTTATGATAATGCCATTCGCTACAAAGAAAGAACTAAGGCATGGCATGACCGAACCATTTTAAGGAAGGACTTCCGCATTGGTGACAAAGTCCTCCTATTTCAATCACGCCTTAGGCTCTTTCCTGGTAAGCTGAGATCGCGTTGGGCAGGGCCATATGTTGTTGCTAAAGTTTTCCCTCATGGCGCAATCGAGCTCTACGATGAGGGAACACACACAATATTCAAGGTAAATGGCCTGAAGAAGTACCATGACAGATTCACTAAGGACATTGTAGAGGAAGCAATCTTAACAGAGCCTGACGCTGACAACTGATGAATTGGCATGACGTCGAGCCACGATGGTAAATAAGGCGCTTCTCGGGAGGCAACCCGATGTAGGTATAGGTACATTTCTTTCCCTTCGTTTAGCTTATTTCCATTTATTTTGTTTGGTTTTCGTAGTTTTGTCTCAAACTAACCCGTAGGAAGCTCGGAAGTGGTGAAAATAGAGAGTGCCTAAAGGCAGCACCCGTTGCCCATCGCTAAAAATGAAGTTGGCTACGGCCTAAAGGCAGCGCCCGCCGCCCACTCCAGAGATGAGGCCTCGCTACGGCAAATGTCAGCGACCGCCGCCTTTTCAGGTTCGGACTCTTCCCTTTTACGAAAAAAAAAGAAAATGAAAAAGAGATATCTGAAAGAAGAGAAAAGGAGAATAGAAAAGAGAGATATCTGAAAAAATAGAGAGAGAGAGAGAGAAGAAAGAGAAAGGGAGAAGAGAGAGTTTATTCAGATCTTGGCCATCTAGTCCACCGACGACCTTTTCCGCTGCCTCAACGACGACCGCCACCCGTTTTTCTGCAGTTCTTGTTCGAATACTCAAGGCAACGCCCGCCGCCTTCAAAGCAGCGCCCGCCGCCTTACATCCAGGTGATTTTTCTGAAATTCATTACTCTTTACGGTTGTTTTGTGACTCAGTTATCAATTATGAATATCCTCCGTAAGCGTAAATCTGAATCCGGATCTGGTCCAAAGTATTCCCGTGAGCATAAATCAAGGCATAAATTTGTAGACGGAAAGCAAATGCTTTCTACATTGTTTTATGATCCTGCTACTATGAGGGAGCTGGGTTTAGAGAGTTGTACTCAACAGATGTTGCAGCATTGTGGGTTGGGGAACTTTTATGAAATGTCTGCTCCTACTTTTCCTAGGTGGACTAGGGAATTTTTGATCACTTTGGATGATGAGCCTGATGAGGAATGTATTCGATTTAGTCTTGCTGGATCGATGTTTACTATGAGTTACAATGATCTTGATACTGCACTTGGTATTACCAAGCAGTCCTCTTCTGTTGTTGTTTTGAGTAAGGCACAAGAACAGCTTGATTTCTGGGTTCGATCCACGCGTACCAGGAGTTTTGACCCTAAGGCTGGGGAATATAATTATAAGTAGTCTCACCCTTGCCTGCGTTTAGCTCACAAGGTCATTCGTATGGCCTGGTTGGGCCAATCTGAGATTAATAAGATTCCTCATCTTGACTTAGAGGCCATTTGGAGTATGACACCCAAGTGTAAGCTAGTACAGGGGTGGCGAACAATCTTCCTTGCTTCCTGCAAGAAGATGCAACGAGATAACAAGTGCAAGATTGTGGTTGGGGGAATGGTGTCACTGATTGCTCGTTTCCTAGGTCTTGAGTTTCCTGATAGGTCTCAGCAGCTCTCTTCCACTTTTACATATGACATCAAGCAGCTGAAGCAGGTGGGGGTATTATCAGAGTAGGGAGATCATAGCTACTGGGTATATGGTGCTAGAGGTTGCTACAATATTCCCTTACCTCTTGCTATTGAAATGCCCTTTGGACCCGAGTATGTTGATTTTGATCTGAGTAGGTTCCGGGTTGGGTTTGAAGGTGCTAGTTCTTCCTCTGTCTCTCCTTGTACAGCTGTTGAGGAGGATTCTGATGATGAGGAAGAGGAAGGCTCTGGGGATGATGATGATGCTAAGCATGAGGATAATGATATGCCTCAAGCTCAGACTACTGTTGAGCCTCAGTTTGACTATCAGAGGCAGATTTGGGAGACTGTCCAGCGCATGGACACTCGTCAGCAGACTTTGGAGACAGACTTCTACAGCTTCTGTGATACCACCAGAGACTTCCAGACCTCCCAGACTACCATGATGGAGCATCAGGCCGCCAACATGACGGCCATGCAGGAGCAGATGAGGCAGTGGAACCTATTCATGGGTTCCCAACATCCTGACTTTCCACCACCTCCACAGTAGTGGTACTTCTTCTACTTCCCCTATTTAATTATGTCTTATTTCATTGAGGACAATGTTCATTACAAGTGTGTGGGGAGGTGATTATGTATTACTTTACTATTCTGAAAAAACAAAAACAAAAACAAAATTGAAAAATTGAAAAAGCCAAAAATATGAATAAAAAGGCATATAAAAATCCTGGGGTGGACTGAAAACCTAAAAGGGCGGTTCAAGTAATAAGCAGGTAATCTGGCGGGTATTAGGCCTTGGAAAAAATAGATTCAGAGTGTTGTGAGGTGGTGAGTTAAAAAAATGAAAAGAGAGTGTTAGGTGAAAACATGCAAAGGCGCCTAAGTAAAAAGAGAGAAAAAAAATTGAGTGTTTTAGGACTATCAATTTACCGGCGATGGCGACATAAGAAGGGAGTATAGGTGTGTTTTGGGTAGGTTTTCACTTGGAGGGATAATTTGTAGTAATATTGATGATTATCATTCTCTTTGATGATTTGTGTGGTGTTGGATTGTGGTGGTGTGTCTGCTGGTGTTGATCATTTAGGTTAGTGCTTGGTTGAGGTGCATATCATATATATTGGTGTTGGATGTGTGATGTGGATGGTTGGCTGAGGTGTTGATGGTGTACTTCCATTATTTGGGTATGTTGGATGGTAGGTAAGATTTTGAGCTTTCATGTGGATGCTATTGTTCTTGTTGTAAGCTCTTATCCATGGTTGATGATCTAGTGTGTTTATTGATGATGGGTGGTTGTTCTATATCCACTCGAGACGAGTAGAGATTCAAGTGTGGGGGAGTTTGATATACACGATTATGTTGTGTATATAGACGGGGTTTTAGCATTGTTTTAGTGGTGTTTTAGGATGCATTTGAGGTGTTATGGAGCATTGGCGAGGAGTGGCTGAAGACGCATTATAGGAGTTCTTGGAGCTGAAGAAACGAAGATGTTGAAGATTCTGGAAGGCAGCGACCGCCGCCGAGGCAGCGCCCGCCGCCTGCGTCGAAGTCAACCGAAGTTTTTTCCATTTCTGCCTTATTACGTTTTTATTTGAGCATTTATGTTGATTTCAGTTTTCAGACTTGATTATACACGTTTTGTTTTAGTATTTAGGGTTAGAGAGGAGGTTTGTTTCCTCTCTAACCTCACTTTCCATTTGTCATCTAGTTTTTACACCATTTCCATGGAGAACTAAGCCACCATTGCTTAGTCAGACCGTTGAAGCTTTCGTATTGAAACAAGTTGTGAGTTTTTCATTCCTTATCTATTGCATGGATTTTATATATTCTCTTGCTTGAATTGCCTATGGTTAATATTGATAGTTTCTAGCTTGCGCAACTAGATATTGTCTCTATGAATCTATTGCAGATTTAGATTGTTATTGGTTGAGCATATCTATTTCAAAGTAGCAATTGCATCGAACTAGTATCTGGTTGTGCTAGTCATATGTAGAGAGAATCGATTTACATTCTAGGATAAAAGCTGGTTGTTTTATGCTAGAATTGTATCCTATCATATTCCTATCCTTATTGCTACGGTTAAACTGAATCTTGATAGTTTCATGGTTGTTTAATTAGTTAGTTCTAATAGTGTCTGGTTGTGCTATTAGTTACTTTAAAAAAGGAATTGGAATTTTCATGGCATGAAGTCTTGAATGATTATCTAGGATCAACTTATCAAACGAATAGTGGATACTTGTTTGGCTAAGCTATTTCCCAAATCATATTTATAAACTTCACTTTGTTAGTTATTGCATGCTTAGGATCTAAAACAAACCAAACCCCCCTTTGTTACTTAAGATTGACATAAAGCTCATACTAAAAGGCATAAATCTGTCTCCCTGTGGATTCGACCCTTGCTTACTAAAGACTATAGTTTTGAGTAGGTTTGGATACTTGCATAGTAGTAATTCTTACGACAAATTGTTGTTATCAGTCTATATTGTGATAGTCAGGATGCATTACATATTGCAGCGAACCCCGTGTTTCATGAGCGCACGAAACACATTGAGATCGATTGTCATTATGTTCGTGATATGATTGTTGCTGGTCTGGTAGCTATTGCTCACATTTGGACGACTCAGCAACCCGCAGATATCTTCACAAAGGCACTTGGAGAAAAGCCGTTTTAATTTCTTATGCGCAAGTTGGGCCTTGTTGATCCACAGGCTACAACTTGAGGGAGAGTATTAGAGATATATTAGTATTAATTGATAATGTTTATATTATTGCCTTTTTTGTAGATATATCTTTCTTGTACTAAGTATATATATATATGTGTTGGGCCCGGATTTCGCCGGTCCAGGAATCACACTTGAATTGAAGACGTTGAGAACCACAGTCCATTCGGTCCTAAGTCAAGACGACCATAGTCCACTTAGTCCTAAGTCGAGACGGACGCCCAAAAAACTTAAATGATCAAATCCCACCAAGATCGCCGGAAATCTCGCCTGATATCTCTTCATTCATTGCTATCAGCATTATATCAACAATCAAAGGGAAAGTCAAAGACATTTAAGAGAGAATCAAGCACAATCAAGAGCATTAAAGAAGGAATCAAGAGCATTTATGAGCAAATCAAGGTCATTCTAGGAAGGTTGATCCAAGTATAAATAGGACTTTGGGAGAAGCCTTAGAAAACACAGAACTACACACCCAACTACTCTCCACGAAACTACTAATCTCTTTGTAATCTTTACAAACATTGTAATCGCTTAAGTCATATCGAGAATTCGGATTGATATCCGACCGAGGACAGTGTTCATCCTACGACCCATCATCTATTTGTAATCCTTATTAGTCTAGCTAAGCTCATCCTACTCTCGTCTCATCATTATCTGGTTAAATTGTCTAGGACGTCCTAGTTTTTAGTCTTGTCTCGATTGATTGACCTCATCCTAAGGCGATTTAGTCCATTGAGATTATTTGCCCAAAACAATTTGGCGCCCACCGTGGGCAATCAATCGATTTCAGGTCTTAACTAAGTCATCCAGCAATCAATCAAGATGGTGAATGAGATCTCCGAGACTCTCGTCCTAAGTTTCGCCCATGTGGTTCCCAATCCTGATGGCACTTCGTTTGTGGAGACACCTGGCCAAACTGAGGACGATTTGGTGACAAAGTCCAACGACTACCTCGTCCCTGAGGAAATCTCCCAGTCAACCCGGGAGGAGATGCGACAGATAGCGCAGGGGCACAATGAAGATGACCATGAAAGGACAACCCGTCATCGAAGGGACAATAGGTTTCATCCAAATCATTTCTAAAATAATTGACCTTTACATGTCAACCTACAATCACATGAGTGGAATTCCTAAATATAATATATGGTCTTGCAAAGTATTACTAATGTGACAATTGGAGGACTAACGAAAAAGACGAGCACCGGTCTTGTCATGTCTTTTTTGTCTTACGAGGTACATGAAGATTCTTCACAGTTTGACGCACACAAGCCATCAAAATCAGCTTCAAACAAATCGAATTGAAATGTCACGTTACACTTACATACACACGGGTGACGACCCTTTACATTACACTACACGATCGATCGGTACACGAGGAGATGACATACGGTTTTACCATCTTACACGATGGAAACAACCTTACAAATACGCAGCAAACAAACTGCTTTCCTCCTCGGTCTACATCAAAGCGCTAACATACACGATCGACCGGACACAAGGGATAGAACAAAACGGCACACCGCTTGCCTTAAACAATACATACGGTACGGGTGACACCCTACCTACAACTACGCAAAAAACAACTTGCTTTCTCCCCTGGATGAACACGTCATGACAAACACACGATACGGGTGACAAACCCAAAATACGGTACCTAACTACAAAACAACGTAGAAATGCATATTTATGGTCCATTATCTATTTATAATCCTTATTAGTCTAGCTAAGCTCATCCTACTCTCGTCTCATCGCTTAAGTCATATCGAGAATTCGGATTGATATCCGACCAACGACAGTGTTCATCCTACGACCCATCATCTATTTATAATCCTTATTAGTCTAGCTAAGCTCATCCTACTCTCGTCTCATCATTATCTGGTTAAATTGTCTAGGACGTCCTAGTTTTTAGTCTTGTCTCGATTGATTGACCTCATCCTAAGGCGATTTAGTCCATTGAGATTATTTGCCCAAAACAATATGCCCTTGAGAGGCTAATGAAGACACACAATATTTTCCCCAAAACCTAATTGTTTCAAGGGCATAATGTAGAAATGCATATTTATGGTCCATTATAATAAAAAAGCTCAGTATAATTTTAGGCCATGGCTATATGCACGTGAATCGAGACATATATGCACGCGATTCTGTGCGCACAACTTATGCGCACGCATCTGTGCGCAGGTCTTATGCGCATACATGTTTTACGGGGTATTACGGGTACTTTTCGTAAATTTTCAGAGTCTGTAACAACTTGTGCGCCTAACTACTGCGCACAGGTTGAGAATCTGTGCATCGTGTTTCTGCGCACTGTTCAAACATAGTAGCCGTTGAAATTTTTGAAAAAAGTAGCCGTTAAATGTAAAATTGTGCGCTTAGGTTCTACGCACAGATGCTTTAGGGTTTGGGTTTGTGCGCGGATGGTTAGCGCACGGGTCTTTACAGTTTAGGATCCATCCATTTGGACCACAACGGTCATAAATGTGCCTATATAAAGCCATAATCTCTTCGTTTCCAACAAATTCATTCAAAACCTCTTCGTTTTCCAACAAATTCATTCAAAATGTCTCGTCGTAATCAAAACTCTCGTATGTTAGAGTTGATTAATCAAAGTTGTGAAGATAGTGATGAAGAACACGATTGAGATAGCGGATCACAAGAAGAGGAAGATGACCCGAACGACGACGAATGGTTGGATGGTTTCTTAGAAGACGAAGAGTTCGGCGACTGGGATCCGAGTGGTGAATTTGTGGTTAGTATAATATGTTATAATTAGTTTTATATGGTAGGGTAATTAGTTTCAAATTAGTTTCATATGCTAGCGTAATTAGTTTCATATGCTAGCCTAATTAGTTTAAAGTCCGTACCAAGTATTTTGCCTTGTTATTTTGGTAGTAGTGTAATTGTCGCTCTACAATTACGTATAGGGGAAAGATTATTCGGATTATTTTAGAACCGCACAATATTGGGATACTCCGCAAGAATTTTAAGAGTGGGCGAGAGATAGAGGAAAGGAGTTAGTGATAGATTTGGTAACGCATAATTCAAGTCCGTACCAAATAAGTATTGTGTGCGATAGATTTGGAAAACCAAGATCTGGGAGGCCAAAGGTGAACAAAGAGAATCCAGAGTTGCCTGTTCCTAGGCTTAGAAAGTCGAAGTTGAAGAAGTGTGAGTGTAGATTTCAGCTACTGGCAGTGCGAAAGAAAAACATTCCCGGGGTCGCAGGAGAAAAATGGATTTTAGGTGTGATAGAAGGTCGGCATAACCATGTGCTACTTGCTAGTTTTCATGGGAATGCATTCATGGGTCGAATGACGGAGGAGCAAGAGCTTTGTGCTAGGTGGTGGGGAGATGGAACTGGACGCAAGACGCCAAAAGAAATTATCTCTAAATTGAGGGAGAAGTACCCTGGTAATGTTACTTCAAGGAGACAAGTTGCAAACTTTTTGCAGAAGGTGAATTACGAAGATCGCGGAGAGCTAAACGTGACACAGTGGTCGCTTAAGTTTTTGCGAGACCACGACTACGTAGTTCACCCACATAGAGACACGACAAACGGCGAGGTTGCAATATTATTCTTTGCTAACCAAGAGTCGTTGCGTTTGTTGAAGAAGTACCCGTACCTGGTAATTATCGATGCGACGTACAAGACAAACAAGTAAGTCTCTACAATACCTTGGTCGATATTTAGTTCGGATAATGATATATGTTCTGTAGTGATATATGTTAATGTTTCAATAGATATGAAATGCCGCTCGTAGAGATCGTTGGATTCACCAGTACACACAAGACGTTCAACATCGCGTATGCATTCACTAAAGCGGAAAGGATTTATCATTACACATGGATAATGATTCAATTGAAGTCATTATTCATAGATTTGGGAGTGATGCCAACGGCTATAATGACAGATTGCGAAGACGCGCTGATAAAAGGGATAAAGACTGTTTTCGGGAGCGAAGTTCAACATCTGTTGTGTTGGGTGCATATCAAACACAACATTGAGGCACATGCTTCGACCATCCTAAAGAGACAAATTAAAGTGGCAGCCTTTGCAGGACAATGTTGGGGACTATTTTGCTCAGCTACTGAAGAGACCTATGAACTGCGGCTCGAACAGTTGAAGAGATCTTGGAAGAGCGGCCTTGTGGGATACGTCGAGAGAACTTGGCTTAATCCTCACAAGACAAGCATAGTGAGGGCTTGGGCAGATCATAAGCTTCATTTCTTTACGAGGACTTCAAACAGGTAAATATTGATATTTTTTAGTTAAGACGATTATATCATAACGGCGTAATTTCTTAACTTACCAACTTAACTGTTTTTTAGAGTTGAAGGGATGCACAAGGTTTTGAAAGATATTATTGGTTCCAGCAAAGGGGGCTTTAACAGAGTGATCGTACGGATCCATCATTCAGTACTCCTTCAGATTGATTCAATTAGGGCGAGCATGAACATGTCTCTCTCCAAACGACCAACTGATTTTGATGATCCAAACATGCATCCACTTGGAAGGGCTATTTTTTCCCGACTATTCTACAAAGTGTCAGACAGGTGTTTTGATCATTTGTTGGCTACTTATGAGATCATGTTGACGGGGAAATTTCCTGAACAATGCACTGACCATTGGGTGAGGAACTGTCTTGGGTTGTCGTGCGTCCATCAAATTGCACACGCTATCATTTCAAACACACCCCTGATTGAGGATGACATTCACCCGTTTTGGAGGGATTTGCATTGGGACGACACTCCTGAAACAGAAGACGACCCAAATCTGAAGGTCTGAATGAACATTATAGAGTTGAGACTCCATGAAATGTTCACCAAGTTGGAACTTGGAACCTTGAAGAAAAGCACGGCATACCAGCTAGGTGAGTTGTATCAGGACTTGGAGCATCCTGAACTAACTACCTTGAAAGAACCGACAAATGTGAAAAGAAAAGGCAGGCCAAAGGGTGCAAAGAACAAGGATAAGGAGGTGGTTGACAGTGAAAATGACAAGGAGGATGACATAAAACAAGAAGATATGGACCAGTATGAGAAGGAGGAGGCAAATCAGAAATCAAAAGGAAAGAAGAGTACAGGAGCAAGACGGCCAGGTCATCCTAAAAAGGAGGAGGATGACAATGAAAATGACAAGGAGGAATCGAGAGAGAAGAGTTATTTTGAGCACAAACAAGAAGAGCTGGAGCAGTATGAGAAGGAGGAGGCAAAGAAGAAATCAAAGGGGAAGAAGAAGGCAAACAATACAGGAGCAAAACGACCAGGTCGTCCTAGAAAGCAAACAACGACATCACTTCCCGTGGTCATTGAGGCCGAGGAGTTGCATTCTCAACCCATGCCCGACCTATCACAGCCTGAAGGATCAAACTACACTGACTTCGATCAGTGCCCTGAAGAACTTGGTGTTCCTCTCATTCATAGGGGGATTGACTTCGGCATTGACAATTTGGATGATTTTTGGCTTCCATACATCACAGATGTTAGACAGGTACGTTCTGACGGGCATTGTGGTTATAGGTCAATGGCCTTACTTCTGGGAAGAAAAGAACAAGAGTACGGAAACATTCGGCGTGAGCTGGTAACGGAGCTGCTTGAGAACCGAGAATTGTACGAGCCTATTCGTCGTCGTCGTCGTCCGGGTACTTGGGAGGATCTTATTCTCCAAGTTAACCATTGCAGAAGCCCTTGTTCAGAACTGTACTGGCTGCACTTTCCACTAATGGGCTTAGCGTTTGCCACCCTATACCAAGTTGGCCTCGTGTTATTGTGTTGGGATGCTCCGACCTTTTGCTTACCGCTAAGGTGTAGAACAGAAAACGCTGATCCTCCACGACAGATTTTTGGCATGGCACACGTAGGCAACCGTGACCACTTCATACCGGTAAAGTAGACAATTGTACTTGATACTTGTGTAATCATAGTTTTTTGTTTAATATCTTAAGTCGATTGTGTTTATATAGGTGGCGTTGATGGTTGGTTCGCCACTACCGGATACTCCCGGTTCGTGGAAGAAACACGTAGATCCAAACATTCAATGGTGGGAAGAAACATTTGGGGACAATTTGAGGATGTATCGAGAGTACCGCATTTCAAATGGTCGGGCACCAGATCCATTCATGTATAAAGGAGGGACCGAACCCGTTCACATATCTGACTGAGTGAGATTGTCATGTAATAAGTAGAAGACGTATTTTACCTTGTAATGTTCAATCTCATTTATTAGAAGACGCTTTTTACCTTGTAATGTTCAATCTCATCTATTAGAAGACGCTTTTTACCTTGTAATAATTAGAAGACGTCTTTGCTTGTTTTGTAATGTTTTGAGTCGGGTTTTTTCGTTTCTAAGTCATTTCGAGACGTTTTGAACCTCTCACTGCGCACACATTTTTCAGATTCGGTGTGCAACGTTAAGGCGCACAGGTTTTTAATGGTAACAAATGGTGCGCAGATATAATGCGCACACATTCTGAATCGTAACAAAGTGTGCGCAACATACCTGCGCACAATTTGTTACCGTTCAGAATGTGTGCGCATTATATCTATGCACACATATTTAACGGTAACTTATTGTACGCTTTACAACAGCGCACAATAAGTTACAGATTGAAAAAGTTACAGAATAGGTGCGCATAACCTTGACGCGTGGATGAAATCCTGTTTGAAGTAGTTGAGATATGAAGGGTCTAGTACATCGATGTTGATTATGTTTCAAAAACTTATACAATTATGTGTTATTAGGCATATAAAGTGTGTATAAGGTCTCCCCTTCACAAAAATTTGATCGAAAATACGCGAAAACGCAAAAACGCCTTATCGGTCATAATGGCCTATTAAGGTCGAGAATAGGCGGTTCGATGCCCAAACGACGTCGGAATGTAATGAAACTTGTTTTCAATGCATATTATAGCTATTTAACCTTGTCGGTAACTTCGAGTCAAAAACTCGAACTCTTCGAGTAACACCTCCTTTGTAAACCTTCACTAGTCTTTCATTCTTCGAAATAGTTAAAGTAGTTGGGATATGAAGGGTCTAGTACATCGATGTTGATTATGTTTCAAAAACTTATACAATTATGTGTTATTAGGCATATAAAGTGTGTATAAGGTCTCCCTTATACAATTATGTGTTATTAGGCATATAAAGACAAGATCTTACCCTCAAAAGAATCCCACATGAACCAATGGTTACCGTCTCGACTCTAGATGCAGACCCTAAATTGCGATACACTAACGCAAGTATGCCGGCTCCCCATGCAATGTCCCTTGTACGATCATGGTTGAGAACAAGCGCCGCGTACTGGACCTTGACACCCTTTGTCGACCTGTCCACCAAGACAGTCGAGCCCAGAAGCAAAAGGAGATACAGAGTGGCAATGTGACTCTCATTCCTGACTGGCGCATCAATCAAAACTTCCAACCGAGCATTGAGGGCACCGAAATGAATGCCACCTGAGCTATAACATGCCTTCATGTCAATAGCCTCCTGACCCATAGCGTCTGCAAGCGCCGCATAGATCTGGTCATCTGTCATAGGTGACTTGCAGCTACGACCATGTATACGGACTCTGAGGATCTGCATCACGTCATGTAGGCATATGGTCATCTTAGAAAATGGCATGTGGAAAGTGTTGGTCTCTGGATGCCACCTCTCCACAAAAGCATAAATCAGTGCAGCATCGATCTGAGACGCTATGCCCACTCGGCGCAGCTCTGTCAGTCCAGAACGCTCAGCAAGCCTGAACCATGTACCCTCCTCAGCTGAAATATGATGCTCATAATCATGAACCTGTGGAGATCTGTACATCACCCTCAGGAGCTTCCTAGCCTAAATAAGTACAGAAAAAAAATTGCCTCCGATTAGTAAATATGAAACGTATAAGTTATTATAAGCATTCAGATCAATGTTATTGAACATACCGGATCTAACGGAGCCGCATCAGCCTCGGCCTCATCCCCGTCCTCATCCTCTGGCTCATCCTCTGGCTGCACAACAGCAACAACCTGAGGTGGCTGAATATCTGCTACTCGTCGTCTCTGCCTGGGACGACGACCACCTCTAACTGGAGCCGCAACCTCCTCAACAACAACCTCCTCAACTGCAGCCCCCTCGGCGACTCCCTCAGCAGCAACACCCTCACCACCAACTCCCTCAGCACCGTCCTGGCCTCTCCCTCTACCTCTACCTCTCCCTCTCCCTCTTCCACCACCTCGGCCTCTGCCTACAACACCCTCACCACCACCTCGGCCTACAGCTTCCCCCGCATGGGCACGCTTCCTAACCTGCACCGGGGGCACCAATGGTACATCGGGAGCAGGCCCTGGAAGAGGACCACGCGACCATATCCATCTCGCTATATGCGTCTCATAAGAACACAGTAGGTGAGGCGCACGTGGACGACAAATGTCCTGCATCGAGTCCCCGAGCCAAGGAAAATAGGTCGGTACGGCATGGTCATCGTCGTCTAAATCTCCCGACACTGGCTCTGAAGATGCGACTGGCTCTGCAGATGCGACCGTAGAAGGAGAAGATGTCGACGCTGCTGCATCTGTCACTGGAGGTAAATCCTGCTCTGTATGCTCTGAACTGGGAGGTACAACATCCTGAAACAGAGGCGCGTCGTGGATATCATAGTCATCTGTGGTCACCTGCGCCTGTACTGGTGTGGGCTCAATAGGGTCGAACGCAGTAAGATATCGACCAGGATAATCTACGTTGTCATGGAAATTTCTTGTCTGTCCATCGATCTCCATATGCGAACCATCTATCTCCTGCTGCTGCAGCTGTGCCTCGTCGTACTCATTCTCTAGCTCACGACGCTCAGATGATCCGGTGCCGAAAAATCGTTCGAGGGCCTCAAACTCTAGTCGCACACCGGCTGCCACATCATGTCGACGTGGAAGCCGTTCCGCTACTGGTGCGGGCATCATGTTGTCGGTCTGATCCATGACGGCTTGTATAGTCTACATGTTTTTACATTTTTAGTATGACTAATTCATACTAAACTATTCGAAAATTATTTGCAACTTCGTAATCAAATTCGAGTCTTTATATCTACGAAAACTAAATTTTTTAATAGGAATTGTTAGAAACTTAACAATTAAGTCATAACTAGGAATTGTTAAGTTTCTAATATTTAATTCATAATTACTAAAAAATAAACATCTCAACTAATACGAAATAATAATCACTACTATTACTAAAAAATTACGATTAATACGAATTCATAATAATTCTCTTTAATGCATAATAATATGAAATTAATCGTAATTATAAAAAATTACGATTAAATTACGATTAATAAGAATTCTAATATTTAATTCATAATAATTTGAAATTTAATCGTAATTATAAAAAATTACGATTAATACGAATTCTAATATTTAATTCATAAAAAACTAAAATTTAATCGTAATTATGAAAAATTACGATTAAATTATGATTAATACGAATTCTAATATTTAATTCATAAAAAACTGAAATTTAATCGTAATTATTACTAAAAAAATTACGATTAAATTTCCAAAATTAAATACAATTAAAATTTGAAAAAAGCGGGTTTAGAAATTATATACCGAATAAAGCTCGTGCGGTGTCACCGGATCCGTAGTCGTCGTCGCCGGAACCCTACCAGCCGCCGGAGCACCCGCCGGAACCCTAGCCCTCGCCGGAATATTCGCCGGAGGAGCATTTGCCGCTGCCAACGCCGCTCGAGTCGCATACCGCCGACCGCCTCCATCCACCAAGGCTTCATCGTCGGACAAGGTCGCCGGAGGTAGCTCCGTTGTGACGGAGGTCGCCGGAGGTGTCGGGATCGGGACGAAAGTGATTTCTCCGGGAGCGAGAGGATGTGGGGGTTGCGAATCCATTGATGAAATTGTGTTTAGGTGAGAGAATCGATCGAAAAGAGGGAAAAAACGAAGGCGCCGTCGGGAGTGGAAAACGGAGAAGAAGAAGAAGAAGAAGACGCCGGTTAGGTTAAAAATAACCTGTGCGCAACGTATCTGCGCACAGATCTTATGCGCAAAACGTCTGTGCATAAGGTTTTAGAATTCGAAACGCTGTGCGCATATGTTTTGTGCACAGGTTCTTTTTAAACGCATGTTATCAGCGCATTAATTTGTCAGACGACGCCAGCAATTTCATTTTATTCCCAAAATACCCCCGTGCGCTTAACAACTGCGCATATACTTATGCGCATAAGAAATGTGCATATACTTATGCGCATAAGAACTGCGCACAGATTGACGTGCATATAGTGAAAAAGTCGCGTGTATATAGACGTTTCGTAATTTTAACTCTTATAGTACATGTTGCTAGAGATAATATATACGGGTAAAATCTGGTGTAGCAGTGATCGCTCTGACATTTTATCAAATGTCAATTAGAGTCTGGTGTGTCAATAAACTTGAATATTATCCATGCACATAAAAACAAAAACACATAAAAATTCAATATATACGTTTAGTGGATTATATTCTAAACTATTTGGTTAGATGAGAATTAGCCCACTACACTTTGATATCTACTCACTTTTTATATGTGGAACTCTCTCTCACTTTGATCATATCATTATCAGCCCGACTGCATCATTTTTCTACTCCCTCCGTCTCACTATATAAGCTTCGTTTGACCTCGGTTCGGATGTCGATGCGCGGTTTGTTTCGTTAATATCTCTAATTGTTTATGGGTAAAAAAATATAAAAATTTGATATTGTTAAAGTAATCATTGAGACGAATCAAACAAGACCCCGTATGATCATATTTTTCGTTATATATTGGAAGAAATCGAGAAGATTCTCTCGAATTGTGAATATTGTTGAAAAATGAAATGAGGCTTATATAAGGGACATAGGGAGTATGTTTTAAGCAAAGCGTTACAATTAGGATATAGTACAAGCTTAATCAGTACGATCCCTGTCAACTGCATGCATGCAAATTTTGAGTGAATCTTAATACTCCCTTCATCTCTTAATGTTCTTCTCATCTCCAATTTTAACATTATTCACGATTTAATACAATTTGTTAGATTATTCTCAATCTATAAGAACAAACATGGTCATGCGTGATCTTGTTTTGTTCGTCTCATTGAGTACTTTACCTATATCAAAATTTTATAATTTTTAAAAATATATAATAAGAGATATTAACGACGCAAAACGTGTCTCGAAAAATGTGTCGAAATGAAATGGAAAGAACATTAAGGACGGAGGGAGTATTCTTTTTTTGAAGAGAGATCAAGTTACACAACTGAAAAATAAGAAAACTACTTCTTGTACAGATTAAAGAAGAAAACATTACACAGTAACGAAGGTACACAATATAAAACCAAAAACACTTGCATTTAGCAAAACAAAGCGATCGATCACCGCGTTAATGGTTTAGCGTGATGTTGGCCATCAGGTCCACCGGGGGAAACCCTATCAACAATTTGTTTCCCTTCCATCCGCATTTTATAATACTCGAGTTTGGAGTGATCAAACCCTAATTTTTGGAGAAGAACATCACTCCTAACTTCAGGATTATACAATGGAAGATTACGTCCCTGCACACCTACAAACAAGAAATTAGCTATAAGCAACATGGTGATTATAACGTATAGTCCTCCAACAAACTGTTTAGCCATTATGACTTATGAACAAATTGTTTATATGGAGATCGATCGAGATCAATATATATGGAGATGATAATATATAGTTCAGAATCAACCTCTATTTATGGAGTATCTTCACTCGATACATATATAAATTAAAATAACATTAATGAAGTCCAAAGAAAATATTAGTGCTCTGAATTAATTACTTAATTAACCACATAAAGTCACGTACTGATGCGTTTTAGTACAGACATATTTTATAATCTCGAAAGGGCATATAGACTACCTAGAGGTCCTTGATCAGTACGTAGCTTTCACTCAAGCAGAGTTTCAAATCCTTTCAAAATGCAGGTCATTATTTTCCACTAGTACATTGAAAACTTAGGAGTATAAACGAATAAGATGGGTACGTAAAAAGCAACAAGAGTTAATATGTTGACTTAGTCTAATCAAAACAAGGAAGTCGCTTTCCGTCCAGCCAAACAGAGCTCAAAGAAATGGCGGGAAATAGAACAACGTCGGCCAGGTGCAGATGCAATCAATAAAAATCTCCAAACAGCTGAATTAACATAGATTAATGGAGAGTGGTGTTTTCTTCTTTTCATGGATCAAATGGAATCACTCTTTTCTGTCCCCTTTAAAGAACATAAAAATAAAAATAATCTAGATTTTTTAGGTGTAAGAGATCGACTAGTTTGTAGTATTAATTATTTGTATCCTGTGTATAATGATTTTTTGACTATATATACATTTGACTTGCGTGTAAATAAATACTCCACCTTGGTAGTCGTACCTAAGAATTCTTTGGCGCATGATCCAAACTGAATAACAAAATGGAGTGAAAAAATCAAGGTAGCGTGGTGATGAAGTGGTGCAAACACATTAACATGTAAAGGAATGTAGCTTTTGAATATGAAATTGGAGCAGCAATTTTAGTGCGCCCGCACTTGGATCAATCATCATATTGCGACTCCTTTTACATGAATCCGCCTATTTTTCCTCATATATTTATGCAGTGAAGGCTCTTTTAGGTATCGCCGCATACACTCTCGATCGACTTTACGACGGACAAAGTGGCAGATGGGATATTCAAAGGGTCGCTTTCCACGTCGGTTCCACAACAACACACGGAGTATATAATTCCATTAAGACTCGGCGCACATGTGATAACGACGTCGTATCTTATTACTATTAAACTAACCTTATCTTCTCTTTATACTTCCCACTGTGTGAGTGTGATAGTGTGATGTATATTGCATGCTCAGTACACAAAGCCATGGTGTGTGATCCATAAAATCCAGGGAAAGCTTATCATTTAGTAGCCGAAAAAACAACACATTATGTAAGCAAGCAACATTTACACGACTAACGGATAGACATACATGTATAAATGCATGTTCATACACTCATCTCTATCCAAAGTAGAATTAAAGCTTCTCAAAGATGAATATATCTCATATTTAAAGATCATACAGGATCACGTTGAAACAATACTGTACCCATGCTTCTAAAGTTTAAAGCCTGTGTATCATTTCTTACAATGTTTTAAGAAATCACATGCCTTTCCCCTTTAGAATTTACAGATGAGCTGCACATCAAATAAACCCTCTGTTATTAAAATTTGTGAGTTAATACAAATTATACAATGACTTCATGTGCATTCATGATACCAAAGCTTTGCTGGTTTTATGTCTCTTGCATCCTTCAAGAAAAGATCGCCAAATCAGAGCATTTGGTTGGAAAGGCATGCTACTAATTACACTCTCTGCTTCCTTAAGATGCCCAAATCTTGACAATAAGTCAACTAATCCTAAATAATGATCCATCTCAGGCTTAATTCCATATACATTCTCCATCCGTGAGAACAATTCCAACCCTTCTTTAACTCGCCCTCCATGTCTGCACACTGACAACAACGACACCAGCATAACATTATCTGGTTTCAAACCTTGGATTTCCATTTCCTTAAATTTTTCAAATGCTTCATCAGCAAAACCATGATAGCCGAGTGATGAAATCAGAGCGGTCCATGTCACAATATTCTTCTCCTGTGCTTCATGAAATATCTTCACTGAATCAGCAATGCTTCCACATTTACCATACATATCTATTAATATGTTACGAGAAAATGTGTCACCATTTTCCAAGTTTCTTTTGATCATAAGACCGTGGACCGATCTGCCCAGTGCCAAGCTGCAGAGATTGGTGCAAACACATAAAACGCTTACAAGGGTATAATTATCAGGAATTATATCTCCCAACTGCATGAGCTTGAAAAGTTCAAATACTTCATTGTAGTACTCATTATGTGAACAAGCTGATATCAGTATATTCCATGAAATAAGATCAGGCTCGTTGACCACAGAGAGCATTTTCAATGATTTATCATACTGACCAGCTCTATTATAAAGTGCAGCAACCACATTGGAAGAAGTGGTAGAACTAGAACATTGAGTTTCTAAACTTCTAGCCAACACCAAGGCATCAGATATTAATCCATTCCTAGCATAAGCTGTCACGAGGGTGCTTAATACATACCCATTGTTATGGTAGCCTATTTTCAGAGACAGACAATGTAACTGTTTCAGCTCAAAGATCATCATTGTTTTAAGTTGAGCTGAAAAGGTGAACTCATTCGGACGCAAGCCAACACAAAGCATCTGTTTGAACAAAGAAATGGAGGCTCTGTCATTATTCTTTGAGTAACTGTGCATCAACGCATTCCAGGAGACCACATTTTTATCACGTATTTCCTCAAAACACCGATGAGCATCATCCAAAATATCACACTTTCCGTAAAAATCGACTAATGCAGTGCCTAAATAAACATCGGTTTCCATGGCCCGTTTTATCACTTTCGTATGAATATATCCTCCATATTTCGGCTCCTTCATGCTGGCACAACAATTGACAAGACACAGATACGTCATTTCATTAGGCATAAGTCCTTTAAAAGACAAATCCAAGAGCAATTCAAATGCTCTTTCGGGTCTATCAGTTCTTGCAAGTGAACCTATTACCGTGTTGTATGATACAACATCGCAAATGGGCAAGATTTGTAACAACTTTTCTGCTAATCTAATTCCAGAACACTTCACATACATACTCAGAAGACTATTCAAAACTATAATTTCACAATCAAGTCCATTTTTTGTCACTAGACAATGCAATTGTTCACCCAAGCATAAGGCCTCTGTCCCTTCAATACTGGACAACAAACCCACCAGTGTACTATGTGAGACACTAATTTCCATCCTAAAGAGATTTTGAAACAGGGATACAGATTCTTGCATATACCCATGATTTCCTAACAACACTATCAGAGAGTTCCAAGTCACCAAGCTTTTAACTGCCATATCTTCAAACACCTGCATTGCCTCGTACAGGTGACCATGGCTTCCCATTAGTCCCATCAAAGCAGTACCAACATATTCACTAAACAACATCCCATTCTTTATAATCAGCGTATGCAAAATCTGACCTTTGAAAAGGTTTAAACCATCACATGACAGCACACCCACAAATGTAAACTCAGTAGGCACAAATTCAGAAATCCACAAATCAATAAACATCGTCCAAGCTTCCTCTGGCCTCCCAGCGCGACCATATGCGTTGATTAGCGTGTTATAAGATACGGAATTCCTGTGGGGCATTTCGTCGAACACCTTACGAGCCGTCGACACCCAGCCGAGAGAGGCATAGATTGAAATCACGTTGTTGGTGAAGTAAATGGGTTGCCTCGCAAATGCACCCATTGTGACAGTGAGCGCATGGAAGGACTGTATTGAATCAAGGCTTCGAGATTCTTTGCACAGATGCAGGAGATAATGAAGGCGTTCATCGGTGAATTCAATGTCAGGAATTGGAGGGTTTTGAATAACAGATGGACATTGTTCATCTCGCTCTTGGATTGCAGGGAAGTGTGGCGAGGCTGAGCCTGCAACGGTAGAGAGTTTGAAGGCGGAGATTATGGCGGTGGCTGTAGGGCTGTAGGAATTCTTTCGGAGTAGTTTGTGTGTGAAAGTAGCCATGTAAATTTTGACAGTTTTCACGAGTAACGTACCTGAAATAATTAGACAAATCCCCTCAATAATTAATGAATTATTACAATTATTTTTATTATTTTAACAACAAAATTAAACGAATGCAAATTCAATTTTCTACTCCGTATAGGTTTGATTGCCGCAATTTTGCTTAGGCTAAAGTGGCAATTTTATACGGAGTACATCACTAATAATATACATCCATATTTGTCTTGACACATCCTGTAATATGTCGTTTTTTAGTAATCCCAATTTATTTATTTGTTGAAGTAAAGTACTTCCAATATAGGTTGTATTTTAAATATCATCATCATACATTTAGAATGGTTTATCTAACGGCTATGCAGCACTGAAACCATTAATAAATCAAACATCTTAATGATTAATTGAAGTAGATACAAGGTGGACCACTCATCAGATCTTACAACACCATCTTCCAAAAAAGTTCCACAAATTTTCAAATTCTTTTTTCCCTACAGTCAATTGCTTCTTAGATTTTCCACACATGCACCAACGGAACTAAAAAACTACAATATTTTCCACTAATTAGTCCTAAAAAAACACAGAAACAGAAGAAAAAGACAGGAGAATAGATGAGTTGGCTATCCTCCATTTCATGAAATGAAGTATCATCTTCAAAACCCATGAATAACAGTAAGAAAAATCAATGGTGATGTGGGTCAGGGCCTCCAGGACTGATCCTTGTGGGCTCTTTAGTTCTGGTTGAGTCTTCTCCTCCACTTTCAGCCATGGCTTCCAGCATTCTTGCTTGCTTCTCCAGCTCAACAAGCGCTTTTAAGCGCAGTTCGTTTCTACCATTAATCCTTTTCTGTACAATCAGTCCGTC
This sequence comes from Oxyria digyna, assembly GCA_029168935.1. NCBI lineage: Eukaryota > Viridiplantae > Streptophyta > Magnoliopsida > Caryophyllales > Polygonaceae > Oxyria > Oxyria digyna. The sequence goes on along the minus strand of JAPVLV010000011.1, from coordinate 29,158,968 downwards.
TGAAAGTTGATGCAGGGGAGGATCGGATTGTTTAACCGCTGCTAAGTAATTAGCCTCGAGAGGTCGACTAATTACAGTTTGGATTGTAATAAGTAGGATAAGGATAAGATAAAGAAAAGACAATAGTTGATTTTGAGTTCCCATTTATAGGCTTATGTGTTTATATCAGTCTATGTAGTATAGAGCTAGCTAGTTCCTGCCTTATGGATTGAGAGGCGTGGATGATTATATACCATGGACACTTGAATATAAAAATTCAGAAATGGAAGCTGAAGGAAGCCGATAGAGACTATCAAAAGTCGGTTTCGATTTTTAATTAAGCATCTTCAACATATGCAAAGAATGTTAATTAAACTACTTTCCAATTTCTAATTGTCAGCATGAACTAAGATGAGTGTAGAATCTTGGTATTATCTATCCGATCGATCTGTAGTGCAATTGATTCGAGAAAAGTAAATAACAAGATGAGAACAAGGGACACAAGAGTTGGTCACCAAGAACCCTAATTCACAACTCTCTCTGTAATCTGGTAAGCGGCGGAAGAGAATGGAATGAATCAGCCAAACCCTAACAAAGGGTTATATAGCTTGTCAGATCATCAGACAAAGCATCAAACGCTGCGTTTGATCAAGTCTGAAGAAAGGAAGACCAAGTTACAGAAGCGGGCCAAGTCACAGAAGCGGCCCAAAAATCAAGCCCAAACCAATAGGCCCAATTTCACAGATACCAGAAACCAATTACCTCAAACACAATGCCATCTCGACCAAACCTCTTGGGCTCGGGGTTGCATTACTGTGAGCCATGATCCCTGAACCATGAGCCACTTAAGCTAGCCTACTCTAGTCCTAGCTCGGTGCTTGCTTGACCTATTGTCGAACCAGAGAATATACATACAGATATGGATTACACATTTACAATGAGTCCAAGGCTGTTAATGACAATATGTGTTGCATGTGAGTGCCTTACAGTTTTTATAGTTTTAAAAGGAAACCAGCCTGTTATAAGCTGTGTGTGTTTTTTATCTACTCAGCATCAACCGCTTTTGAGTATGAGGTCAATCTTATAACCGTTAACGGTATTCCAAAGGTCCTTATTTCCTTAATCCGCCCCTTCTGTGAGATTGAAAGGCCACTGTTTAAAACTGTGCAGCTTCAGTTTGCTAGAAGTGACTCTTTTTGAAACTGCATAAAAATAGGAACATAATCTGTTCTTGGGTATGCTGGTTAATTAATTCTAGTTGCAAATATCCTGTTCGATCAAGAGCACAAGATGATTGCTGAGCGCATAATGCATGTCAAGAAAACAGATAAGAATTTGTTTCTGTTATTACTTGGGAGTTGAAAATACCAAGTTACACACTTGATCTTATCTCATCAACTCAGAAGATGACAATATCAGTGGGGTCTGAGAAAATATTATGGATCAACAAGTATAAGCATCTTATTTGATAGACAATAAAGCAAGGCCCATTATCTAAAGTAGTAATTAAAGTGAGTTTCGTATTCAAGAATCTCTCTTCAGTTACGTGGAAAATCGGTTTTTCGATCGAATTCATATTCGGATTCAATATTCCGGCGTTTCTTCAGAAGAATATTTGTATTGGTTCATGAATCATGACACACAAGGCACTAGTGTAAGCAGCAGAATAAACAGTGATATCATTAGGAGTAAATAAAAATAATTAACAGTAACTGAGCTTTATGAACGGATGAACAGATCAAAGTTGAATTTGAAATCTTACATCACACCTTTTGAACTATAGGAGAAGTCGGCAACTAAATAAAGTAAAACGAGAGGGACATCAGGAGTCTGTGCAGTGGCGATCTGAATATACTTGTTAAATCTTGGATTGTTACAGTCCTAGATGGATTCCATTAATAAGCATAAACTTATTAATTGTACTTTATAATATAACTGGTGTTTGTTATTGTACTTTATAATATAACTATAATAGTGAGCTATGTCAGCATAAGCACATGAATAGTTTGTTATGTCTTAAAATTAAAGTCCGTGTGAATAGACAAATAAGTACTCCCTCCGTCCCTATTTATTTGTCCACTTTGACCAACTTACACTATTCACATGTCGATACTCTTTGCTCGATTATTCTCAATTTATGAGAAAAAACATAGTCATATGTGATCTTGTTTGATTCGTCTCAATGAACACTTTAACAACATCAAAATTTTACAATTTTTTGTAATATGTAGTTAGAGATATTAACGATGCAAAACTCGTCTCGACAAACGTAAACAGTCAACAGTGGACAAACAAATAGGGACAGAGGGAGTATAATGTATTTAAAATGCATTACTTTTTATTAATTGTTTTAAATATTAAGATTTAATACATTTACAAGTATCTAAGGGCTCGTTTGGTATGATAGCAGGAATCGGGTTAGAATCAGGAATCGGGTTGGGTATCAGGAATCGGGTTGAGTGATTCCTGAAACATTTTGTTTGGTATAATTCTGGAATGAGTCATTCCAGAAACTTGTTGTTTGGTTAAAACTAGATATCGGAATGACAAATACAGCAGTGATGTATATAAATTAAAGATAACAAAAATATAGATTAAAATTAATAAAAACTTGTGCATAAATAAACTAGAATTTCACATTTATAGATGTGACTAGTGTTTTGCAAGTGTCCTACAATATCACAACCGACCATGTCATCATAACATGTCTCATATAACAAGAGACTACATACAAAATGATGTTTGACATATAAGGTTTTGTGATACACATAAAAAAAATAGCAACTTGATCACATTAAAATGGCTACGCAATCACTCCAAAAATGATTATCCAACTTTCATCCATTTAAGATCCACCAAGGCCTCCACCTGAACCTCGAACTGAATAAGATTGCTTATATAACTAGCCTTCCATTCATCATAAAAATCAGCACAAAAATACAACTCCCTACAAATTTGACAAACAGTACATATAGAATAATACAAATTAGCACAAAAAACAGCACAAATTTAACAAAACAAAGCTACATATACAGCAAAATTAAGACAAGGACAACCAGCAAAAAACGCAGCCAGCAAAAAACAGAAGCCAAAAAACGCAGCCAAAACAGAAGCAGAAAAATGCAGCAAAAAACACAAGCTTAAATTGTACACCGAGCACAAAAACGAAGCCAGCAAAAACAGAATAGAAGCAAAAAAAACGCAGAACAGAAGCAAAAAAAACTCAGCAAAAACACAAATTTAGGAAGGTGGAGAAGGAAGATTACAAACCTCACAAAGAAGATGGAGAAGGAAGTTGGAGATGGAGAATCTCAAGCTTGAGGAAGATGGCTGCAAAGAGAAAGAGGCGTGAAAGTAAAAGAAAGAAAATTAGGTTTCACTCATTCTAGGATTTTTTTTAGGTATGAGAATTAGTCTTGTGGGCTGGTATTGCCCATTTCATGGAATGAATTTGATACCCATTCCCACCCATACCAAACAACTTTCCATATATGACTCATTCCTAACCCGATTCCCTATACCGAGCCCCCAGGATCTACAACCAAACGAGCCTTAAAGGAATCGACGATGAATACCGTAATTTTTTTAAAAAAATCAGTCCGGTGAAATGATATTGGTCAGTAAGAGAGCCCGTGTGACATGATTTGACTATTCTGGCCCAGTTCTGGATTTTGACCCAATCTTTCCAATTGGCCCATTAATTAAACCAATCTAACCGGCCCTTCAAGCATTGGTTTCTAGAGCTAAGAATTTTGTGAGGCCCTAATATTAAGAAATTAAGAAATAACTAGGCTCAAAAATTTGCCACAACAATCTTTTACTTGAACTAAATAAAATAATCTATCTTCTATATACATATACTAAAACAGAACGTTGTTTTGCCACATGTCGCCCTTATATTCAATTCGCCTATGTGTCGACCTCTAAGCTATGCTACATCATCCATCATGTCATCCTCCACATCATCCGACTTTATATTTTAATATATATCTTTGAATTAAATAAGTAAAAAAAATCAAAAAGATATCTTATAGGTTATATCACAAAAATAAATATCAATTTTTATCTTTTATCATATTATATCTTTATCTTTATCTTATATATATCTATATCTTTATCTATTATTATGTTATCAATCTAACTAAATTGAGTTATTAATGAACTTAAACTATAAAACATAAATCGTAAACTATAAATTATAAACCATAAAGTATAAGCTACAATCTATAAACTAATTAATAGTATATAATATAAATATATTATTAAAATATTTATTACATACGACCCCGTACATGGTACGGGAACACACGCTAGTTCAATCTATATTACAATCTGTTAAGAAACTAAAATTGTCATCAACATAACCATGCCATTAATACAATCCGTCATCAACCGAAACTCTTTCATCAACATAAATTATTATCAACACAAACTGTCATAATGTATAAAAGGGTTAGTTAACACACTATAAAAAAAATTTAAGGTTAAAAAATACAAGTGAATGTGCAAAAAGGTTACTTACCTTTTTTCTAAGGTAATATTACCGAGAGAAATATTAGGGCTCGTTTGTATCGAAATATGATTTAGGTTTGATATATGAATCCTTGGGCCATGTTCAACGAAAATTGTATAGCATATTATAATAATTGATTGGTATAGTAAAAAAATGTCATGGAATTCATATTTGAGTTGCATTTCATTTTTTATTAGTTAGTTTTACAAATAAAATAAAATATTATTTAGTTTGAAAATATAAATAAAAACAAAAAGAATAAAATTGTACAACTCAAATCATCATGCAACCCTCAAAACTAATAGCCTTATATACTCTTCTTGAGAATTAATGTATGGTACATGTATGATTTAGTTTTAGAGAGGTTAGAGGAAGACTAAAATTAGTTAGGACTTATATGATATATCTTTAATTTTATGTGAATATGAAATATAGTGTAATAAGTTGATATGAGCAGTCGACTATTATGATCCACACATATTTTTTGTATTCATATTTATTTCTAACAAATACTAATTTAGTGATAGGAATGTTAACACTGGATTTTTGTGAACATGAAGTATATACGATGGTCAACGTCATGGAATTATATATGACGTTCACTAGTGTCATGAGTATTTGATATTAATTATCATTAATCTTAATAACCTATAAAGCTGACTTTATTTAAGGATGAAAATTAAAGTGTAATTAGTTTGAGCTTCCCCCTGAACGCCTTTCTCTACCCTTATTTCCCTATCTGTTCCGATCCACACCGTCTACTCTGCTTCTTCGTTTCCACCTCTTTGTTTCCACCCCTTTACCCCCCTTCTTCTGCTATACTGCTGTTGCTGCTTTGCCGTAAACCCTCGATCCTCTTCTTCAGGATTCTTCTGAGAATTTTTTCGATCTTCCCGGAGACGATGCCTCTTCCTCAAGTCTGCAATCGCATAATCTCAGAAACCACCGAGGTGAAAAGCAAACGTAGAGAGATAGCAATGGAGACTGGTGGGAAAGTTTTGTATAAGATCACACTTATCTCCGATCCGAAGCTTCCCTTCAAAGTGTAAGTTTTTGCTTCATTAGGGTTTCTTCTGCTCTTCGAAGTTTACTGATTTTTGTAATTGAAATACCATCAGAATTAGTGTTCCGGAGGCTGCCCCTTTCACCGCCGTCCTCAAATTCTCAACTGAGGAATTCAAGGTCCTTCCACAGACCAGCGCCATCATCACTAACGGTATTCTTCTTTTATCTGAACTTTCTCAATTGTTTCTTTGGTGGATTATGTTTCGTGATTTATCAGAATCCGTAGTAGAGATTCAAACTTGGTGCATTTGGTAGTATAATTGTTGTGAATTTATTTCTGGTTCATTGGGATAGTTTGACTGCTCAACTCTTATTAAGGACTCGTTTGGTTGGTAAATGGAAATCAGAAAGGGATACGGATTGGAGAGGGAGGGAAAAAGAAAGCAATTCTGCTATCGTTAGTTTTAGATTTAAATTAATGGAAACAGATTGAAAGTTGCTAGAGTTGAATTGTATCGGAAGCTCCAAATCTAAGGTAGTGTTATTGATCCAGTCTCATCAAAGATTTCTCAAGACTGCGAGATTCTTGCGCCTGTACTGGGGAGATGTAAAGGATGATCGTGTTTCTTTGCCTAAGACTATATCAGTGCGCTCGAAAGGATTTCTGAAGGCGGATCAAGCTAGTGTTGCTCCCAAATTTGAAGAGAATAGAGCCAGATCTCTGGTCCCCATAGATGCCCCGATATGATCTTAATTTTGGAATCCTTTGATTCTTTATCCAGTATATCGAATTTGTTTTCAATTTGGTTTGATTTGATTTGCGTGTGGTGCTTACTGAAAATTAGGGTTTTGTTTCAATCGAATTCAGTTGAGAAACCTAAGTGGAAGGAGGCTGTTGATTTTCGGTGGACTCGATATAGGTACGCATCCTTTATGAGGTAAGGTTTATTCAGTCCACGCTCGCTTTCAGATCTGTAACCTAATAGTAATTGATGCTGCGACACAATTGGGAATTTTGAATTTGTTACCTGTACAGATCTTGATTGTGAAGAATAACAGGTTCATTGAGTCCCACGGTTCGACTCAAATCTTGGGACAACTCAATAAGCCTGACCTTGCTCTTAGCCACACTCTTAAAAGGAGTTGTAGTAGCCAAGCCATGCCTGGTATGCTGATTCCTTCGTCTTCATTTCAACTTTAGATGAAGCCATCTCCACCTGTGTTGTAGAAATGTAATGATGATGCAACATTAGTCTTTCATTTGATTTTCCAGCTAGAATACTTTCTGATGCCTTTATGTACTTGCAGCTAACTTGCATTTCATAATGCCTTTTAGTCTTTGGCTGGCCAAAGCAGTAGCGGAACGGCAAAAAATCTGGAAACAGTAGCGGAATGGCAAAAAAAATCAAAGACCAATGGTTGGCCGAAGCAATCGCTAGAATCCAGCATAATGCCTTTTACTTGCACAGAGCTCTGGTAATTTCTTTCATTCTATGCAATTCATCCAATTCAATCGCACAATTTCTGTACTTGCAGCTAACTTTCTGATTAAACGAACCACTTTCCAGATAACTTTATCTTTATCCTTTTATTACCGCATGAATATGTCGTGGTCTTGAGACCGGCGTGCCTCTGATTGTCCAACTGATGTGCATCTAATTAACTGAGTTGTGGTGTTGAGACTTTTTATGTTATACGATTTTGGTACTGTGATATGCATTATATTTGGGAATGTTGGTAGGCAGGGTCATGACTTAGGTTTGTGCAGTATGGTAGCTAGCATATCTGCGTTGATACAGCTTTATAAACTGAATAGAAACATTGAAGTGACGGGCACAAATCATGAAAATAAATACATGTACATGGTATTTCATATTTGAATAAAGCTCAGCATTTCAAATATATCAAACATATAGTTTCAGCATCTGATTCTGCTGTACTCCGATTATTTTGCAGTAAAAGAAACTTCAAGGCTTTGCCCACCTTAAGTATTGGTGCCTCTATATAAGATCCCATCATTCAAAACCCTGGACGACTCTCTCCAGAAAACGGTTACTATAAGAGGAAAGCTTAGAAAGGGCGGTGTGGTTGATGTGGAACTTGTTGCAAGAACAGTTCTGCATGATTGGAACGAGGGTATGTGTTATTCAGGATAAATCAATACAACTACAAATTTCATTTTAGCATCTAATCATGTTGTTGTTCAGGTAAGATTCCATATTAAACTATGCCTCCTTCTAGAAATTTATGTATATATTTGTTTTCAGAATCAGATTTATCTCTTACAAATCGAAATTGGCTTCTATAAATCTGCTATTGATTTTTAAATTTGCTTAAACATGCTCATTAGTCAGATTTACTGTTACTAATCACACTGTTGGCTTTAAGAATCATGATTACATTCGTTGGTGTCGACGCTGAAGTTTGTGTCCCAATCGAAAAGTTGGATTCCGAGTCTGGGATGATCAAGAAATTTAGCAGAAGCGTAGGACTTCCATTACTTTGAGGAAGCTCTGCACAACAGAATAAGAGTCCAGATTTGTTGAGTTACTAATTTACCTTTGATATTGAGTCTTTCCCATATATTGTTTTTTGCTGAAAATTCCTCTTATGTTCATTTCCATGACAATATCGAAGATCACTGAAGGTGATTTTGTTAGTTCCGTCTGTGATTAATCAGTATAAATCTGGAGATGAAGAAAAAGGTAATTTATATAGCTAACAATATTGATTGCTGAAAATTCCTCTTGATGTTCCTATAGAAGTACCATTGCAGATACCATAAACTAAATCTTGAACTGTTTTTATTACTAAAGCACTAGCAGTATTGATTGTTGTGATATGCATGAAAAGCATATATAATATGCAAATCTTATCAGAGCAGGGAGAAAAGGAAAGGAAATAAGCTGGATTCAAGTTCAGGATGATCAAGATATTAATCAGAATCCCAGAGCTTCCATTACTTTGAGGAACCTCTGCACGACAGAGTAGAGTCCACATTCTTTGAGATATTACTTACCTTTGTTCTTGAATATTTCTATTTTCATGACAATATCAAAGATTTAGGATGAACCTCAACAAGTAAATTGTAAGAAGCTGAAGATGAAGAAAAAGGTAATTTATACCGCTATATTAATCAACCTTCACCATTACAGAACAATCTATAAGGATAAAGTAGATTTCTTTCCTTGGATTATTGTGATATGGATGTAAAACATATATAATCTGCATATCTTATTAGATGCAGGGAGAACAGGGAAAGGAAATAAGTAGAAACAAAAGCATGAGATGGAAATGGAAAATTTCTCATATTTGTTTGCTACCTCATTTGCAGGAAATGGAAGATTTCTTCCAATTAATTCCTAAAAAGTTGTGCTTAGGGGACTGGTGCCGCTACACGCGCCACTTCAGCAGCGGCTTCCGGTGTTCAACGGCGTTGTCGATCTGGTGCGGTTTGGACGGGCCGCGAACAAGTGGATACCGATTCCGGTGCTCGAGTTCCTGCCTCTTCTCACCGCAAACGCATCGTCATTGGTACAAGGTCAGGGTATTTCTTGATGTTCCATCTTCCAAGTCGACTGCTTCCTTCTTCCTCCTCCTCAAACGCTTGCTACACTCAGCGTACTCCACATCCGTGTGCCGCCTTGCTTCTTTCGCCGGCCGGTCGACACTCCCAGGTATGGAAGCTCCTCCTTCCTTTGCTTCGTCTCTGTACAAGATCTTTTTTGTTCCCTCTTCTGTATATTGTTATGCTTTGAGAATGCATTTTATGATAGCCTCTTGATGATTAAGACAGATTCACATTGCAGTATGCTTTAGCCTCAGCACACCACCAATATGGTTCTCATATCGATTTTCTTTCTTCCTATTTCTGTGTTATGGAGGAAGCATCTTGATTTCATATTTGATTAGGTGAAAATGAAAGTTACGAGGGGAAAATAGCATTACAATTTACAGTTAATCAGTTAAAGAAATGATTCACAATCAAACACGTTTGGAGGGTTTGAACTTTGACAGCATACATTGTTGCTAATAGCTTTAACCATCATGTCCCCTCTTTTGGCAAGTCTCATTCTCATGGTTATGCTCTACTTTGCAGTTACAAACAACTCAAATTCAAAGGGTACTGAAAAGTTGGATTTAAGGTAAGGTCTTTGTTTGCAATATAAACTTCTATTTACCTTGAATATGGCCATATTGTAATCATATATTTCTTTTGATTTTCAGATCTGATTCTGATGATCTTCATAAAAAAGCAAAGAAACTGAGTATGAACAAGAAGCAAAGGTCCTATCGAAACGCAAGCCGGCCGCTGTGACTAAGGAGAAGGCGTTGAAGACTCTGTGTGGTGGGTGATGGCTAGCAAGTTTTTGCAGGTTCGCCAATCAATTCTCCTTCTTATCGCTGTTTCGCAATTCCTTCAATTAGGTTGCTAATCCTACGAATTTCGTTGTTGGTTTGTTATTGCAGAAAGAGCCAGAAAACAAAGGAGCCGAGAAGAGGAGCGGCGATGGCGGCGCTGGAGGCGCTGGAGCTGGTCCTACGACGGTGGTGTTGAAGGTGGACTTGCATTGCGAGGGATGCGCGCAGAAAGTCAAGAAGAGCCTTAAGCACATCAAAGGTAACTCCAATCGTTGCTGGTTTCTGCTGTTTTGAATTCCGGATATATTCGTTTGAGATTCAAAGTTTAAACAGATTTGTTGCTCAAATATGGAAGGGTTTCCTCTCTTCGCCCGCTCAGGACCACGCTCATACATCTTCAATGGCACCATCGAAGCGCAAGTAGGCCGCAGTGACTTCATCCGCTGACCGCCCTGAGTTTCATCCCGACTGCAAGTCTTTGGAGTTCGGCACTCGCTGCAATTCCAATACATCAAGGTTTTTGCAATTCTATACACCTTCACTTTTGGATCATGTGTAATGTATCATTACTTTGAGCAAATGACATTCCAATACATCAAGGTTTTTTATAACATTAAATCAGTAGCTCCTGCTGTCAAATAGGTCTATTTACGTGTGTCTATTTACGTGTGTGCTGTGATTTATAATTCGCATCATACTCACCTAGAGTTATTTTTACAACTCTACTGGAACTCAACCCTTTATAAATTACACAGGGCATCTATTCATGTATCAACCACACGACAACATTACAATTTCCTTGGAGATATTGTACATTCCTAATTTTGCAGATATCAAATAATATTAGCCACTTAGAATACGATACTTAACTATCTTAAAATAATATCAGTCCTCCAACGATATTGCTTCCAAGATTAGATTACAAACTTGCCATTATATTATTTCATAGGAATAGAGTTTAAAAATCATCAATATCATATATACTTTTTACTTCAAAGCTGATATTTATGAGATGAAGTTAGATTAAGTGTTTTTACATAATAGTTTAGCTGAAACAGATGCTACAAAATGACAGCATATTCAACAACATATTCAAGCTTCTATGCACCTTTACTTTTGGATCATGTGTAATGTATCTCTTTGTGTAAGGATGTGGGATCGGTATTGCACTTCAGATATCATCTAGCATTTTAACTATGGTACTTAGTTTGCCATAATCAAGTTCTGTTGGGCATGGTGATGTGTGGTTTATATGCTGAATTATTTTCTCCACTGCCCCTATATATCGTAATTGAGCTGTTAATTTACTAATTTGGTCGTCTTACAGTTTAAAGTTTATAAATTGAGTTTCTGATACGCTGCACTTTGTATAGCGTAACTAGGGATTATTACATTAGTTTAGGAGTATTATCATAAGTATTTGGAGCTATTGTTATGTTCTGAGTTGTTTACGAAGAAGTGAAGAAATGAAGACCAGAACTGAAGAAGAAGAGGATTAAAGATTGAAGACATGAAGACTTGAAGACATTCTGCGGAGCAGCGGCGATCGCCACCATCACTATGGCGATCGCCATTCTACAACAGAAGCTTTACATGAGTTCGAGAGATCATGGCGATCGCCATGACTCTACGGCGATCGCCATGGGGTGACAGAGACCACGGTCGAGCTTTACATGAAGACCGCGATCGCCAGGCATCTATGGCGATCGCCACAACAAGGCCGAAGACATTCCGGACTTTTCTTATTTTCCTTTGTTTGTTTTATTTCTTTTTCCTTATTTTATTATTTCGTTTAGGATATATCTTTTACCATATATTTTTAGGGTTAGTCTCTATTTAAGGACCTTAGTTCTTTCTATCCTTTCCATCATCTTTTCCATCAGACAATTTAGTTTTGCAACCATGAGCAGGAACTAATCTTCATTGTTTTACTTAGCGGTTGAAACCTTCAGTTATTAAGTTGTGATATTTCTAAACTCTTGTTCTTTTCCTATGGGTTTGTATTAATTCTCTTGTTCTTCATCTATTGATTTCTATTAGTTTTGCTAGCTTGATCACCTAGTTTGATTGACAGTTTTCTATTGCTAGACTAGGAATATACGGTAGAATTCCTTGTCATTGTAACACTCATATCTGCATGATCTGGTAGTTGATTGCTTTTATGAAAGAGAATTGATTGCATGTTAATACTTGACGGTTGTAAGTTATTGCATGCATCCTTATGATTCTTGTGCCCTTTGCTGCTATTTCATCTAATCTTGAGAGGTTTCCCTGATTGCTGAATAGTAAGTATTATCAGGACCGGTTAGCCTACTGATATATTAAAGATTGGAATTGGAACATTCTCTAGGATTGAATAGAACTTGAGATAAATCTATGATCAACTTAATTGACTGTTGTGTGGATACTTGTTAGGTGAAACTCCTTCTCATCATATTCTCACCCAAACTTCCTCTGCTTGTTACTGGTTACTTGTGTGTTCTTGCAATCAAAACTCCCCCTTTGGTTACTTGTTACTAGTTGATATTTCACTTGACTGCATTGATTTTGTGTTTTGATTCCCTTGGGTTCGACATCTACGCTATACTCTAGTTAGTGTTTAGGGTTTTCTTTGATTTGGTACTACGACTTTAGCCTCATCAGTTTCCTGTTATGTGGAACTAGCTAGGTACATTTATGCTTCAAGTTCACTATCCTGTTTTGTTTCCTTTGAACATTATTTTAGCCAAGGATCAAGAAACACAAATTCAGTAGAATAAAGGCTTGATTTGTCTACTTTATTAACATTAACGTAAATTTATAAACATTATTAACACTAAATTTTTCATATAGACATAAAATATTGATAAATAAATATTTATAAACAAAGTCACAAACTTACACATTTACTATCATAGATATAAACAAGAACATTTACGTTCGTTAACAGCAAACAAATACATTAACATGGGGACATTAATTCTCTTATTCTCACCTAGCTTTATGTTACAACTATCTTAGGACATCTCCAATGACTTGTTATAAATGGAGATAATAAATTTATAGCAAAAAACAAACACCAACAACAAGCTATAATGACAAATAATAAGAATATTTTTTAGAGATGTTTTATTTCTCCATCTTGATTGCTAAATTTAACAATTCAAATAGCAATCCAAGTGTGTATGGTCCACTAAATAAATAATATTTTTTAAATAAATCTATCTATATATATATATATATATATATATATTAAAAAAGAGATATTTGAAGCATTCTCCTTCACTCTGGCCCCACAAATACTAGGTGTTAATTTCTCATTAAAACTCAAAAATTAAATTATAAATATTTTTTATCTTTTCAAAATACATAAAAAATATGTTTTGAGTTGGATGGGTACCTAAAATTTAGCCAAAATATAACAACTCTTCCATTTGCTTTCGTAGTTTTTAGTGAAAGGAACTTAAATTATTATTTTTGAATTTTTTTGTTGCAAAGTCATGGTTAAGCATGTATTTATATGGTTACCAATTAGTATGTATTCCCGTTTCATTTTCGGGTCGTATATATTAAATAATTTAATAATATAGTTATTTTTATACGATTAAGTAGTTTATGAATTATCATATATAGTTTATATATATATATATTAAAACAGAGATATTTGAAGCATTCTCCTTCACTTTGGCCCCACAAATCATAGGTGTCAATTTCTCATTAAAACTCAAAAATTAAATTATAAATATTTTTTATCTTTTCAAAATACATAAAAAAAAATGTATTGAGTTGGATGGGTACCTAAAATTTAGCCAAAATATAACAACTCTTTCATTTGCTTTCGTAGTTTTTAGTGAAAGGAACTTAAATTATTATTTTTGAATTTTTTTGTTGCAAAGTCATGGTTAAGCATGTATTTATATGGTTACCAATTTGTATGTGTTCCGTTTCATTTGCGGGTCGTATGTATTAAATACTTTAATAATATAGTTATTTTTATACGATTAAGTAGTTTATGAATTATCATATATAGTTTATTATTGATAACTTATAGTTTATGTTTATTAATAATGAAAGCTAATTAGATTGATAAATTAGTAAATAAATAAAACCAAAGAAAACATATGATATAATATAGATAAGAACATAAACTTTTAGGTAAAAGATTATTAATTAATTACTGTAAATACATGTATATGAAAAATATCAAGTGCATTAAATTGTATTTGAATAGTGTGAATAAAAAGATAATTTTTTACATAAAAGATAATCAATTTTTAGGTAAAAGATAGTAATAAGTAATTAAATTTAGTTTTTTTTTCAAGTATTGTAAATATGTGGCATATTCTTTTGGGTTTTCATTGATTTTTTGAAGTCATGATGACGTAGCTAATGTGGTGACATAGCCCAGAAGTCGACGGATAGGCTAATTGGACGTAAGATCGACATTTGACAAACACCGCTCTTTTATAGTATATGTATAGCTTTGTTATGTTTTCTTATGTGTTCAATTAAATAATAAAAACCGCTTAAATATTTTTAAGAGAAATTATATTGTTAAAAATTAATAATTTTTGGGCTAAACTTTTCCCACATATAAATCTAATGCATAATATCAATTCGTATATTCATTATTAATATATGCGTCCAACTTTTGGAATGACTTTTATATAATGCATAATATCAATTTATATATTTATTATTAATATTTGCGTCCAATTTTTCGAATGACTTTTATATATACTTAATAGGAATCATTATGTAATTGATATTTTAATGAAATTCAAATTTTCTTATAATTAATTTTTATTTAAATTTAAATTTCTATATATGTCTCGTGCATGGCACGGGATTAAACTAGTTGAAAATTAAAAGAGTGAGAAATTGGTGTTACACTTGAAAATGACAAAATTATAGCAAGTGTTGTTGGTGCTACACTTGTTTGCTAAAATATCATTTGCTATAATATGTTATTTCAACTTGCTATAATCCTAGTTGGTTTGCTAAATTTAGCAAGCCATTGGAGATGCCCAGACCTGGCAAAATCTGACTTGATCCGAAAAAACCGCCTGGACTGCCCGAACCCAAACCTATCCGTTATCCAAAAAATAAAAATAAAATCTGAAACCGATCTGATCCGATCCGATTTGACCCGAACAGGAAAAAAACCCGAGTTAAAAATGGACCGAACCCGCTTGTATCCGAATAGGCTCGTCTGATGCCAATCCGAAACCTGAACTACCTGCACCCGACAACGACCTGAACCCAAATTGACCCGAACATGAATCGACCTGAACCCGGATTGACCCAAACCTGAATAGACATAAATCTGGTACGACCTGAACCGGAAATCACCCAAACCAGAATACAATTAACTGGAGGTAAATAAAATATTTCATGTATAATGCTAGTAGCACCACTTCATTAACTAGTTCAATTAAAATTAAGCTAGAATATATAATCAAGCATACTGCACAAAGGAGTTAGTATGCAGAAAGGAGTTATGAAGAGTACAAAGCCAAAATACCACAAGTAAAAAGTCTAAAATCACTCTTAAAAAGTCTAAATTCAAGATTCTAAAAACTAGGAGTCTAGGGAAATAAATACGATTTTTATGATGGTGGGCCCAAAATATCAGTCATATACTCATGTTCAATTAAAAATTACACTTTTATTAATAAGAAAAAACATATCATATTCATACAATACGGAGTAACTATTATTTTATAGCATAACTAAAAACTTAGTACTCCTATAACTTAAGAGAGAAAAAAAGAAAAAAAAACGTTGTGGTTCTGGGTTGAAAACTGGTCACATGACCGTTATTTCATTTTAATTTTGTTACTGAAAAAGCATTTAGTTTTCGAGGTGTCTCAGGCTTTTGTTTGCAAAATCGTATTTATTCGAATTCCAATTTGACTGGATAATCCGACTTGCAACTGGTCACATGCCGAAATCCAATTCGACCCGAATTGGAAAAATCAAAATCAATCGAAACTCGATTTAACTAAAATCAGTCTCGGCGTCTGAACCCGATTGGCCTGAATTTCAACTAGCCCGAAATCCGATTTTACCCGAAACGGAAAAATCGGGATCAACCGAAAACCGAAGGGACCGAAACCCGATTAGACCAAAATCTGAAAAAATTCGACCAATTTGACCCAATAACCAGACTTACCCGACAAACTTATAATCTGGTCTGATCCGACCCGACCCAAACTGACTTGATGTTCTATCACGCACGTTAATGACCTGAATCTGAAATGACCCGAACCTGAAATAACCCGCCCGAAACCCGCCCGATCCGCCCGATTGCCACCACCCGCATTCATGTATTTGGGAGTAACATAGATTTTATTTTAAAAGTAAAAGAAATTAAAATGTCAGCCCTTTTGTTTGAACCAAGACATGAGTAACATTACTCATCCTGTCACAATTCGCCCAACTTTTTCAATTTAATGTTTACATGTGGCCCAATAACAAAATGCATTACTTTTCTATTTGTTAAATATTACATTACTCTCATAATACATAAAATTTCAATATAATTTTTTTTCAAATGTTTTTAATTTATTTTTATCTATATATTGACATCCATATTAACTAGGTAATATATTATCTAAATTTTTCAATTGAATGTTTACATGTGGCCCAATAACAAAATGCATTACTTTTCTATTTGTTAAATATTACATTACTCTCATAATACATAAAATTTCAATATAATTTTTTTTCAAATGTTTTTAATTTATTTTTATCTATATATTGACATCCATATTAACTAGGTAATATATTATCTAAATTTATTAAAAAAAGAAAAGAAAAATTGTGGATGAAAACATATTTAATATTATACAAATAGACTAGGTTACTTTGGATAAAAATGGTCTTACTAATAGTTGTGAGATTAGTGTAATCATTATAGTTTCTCACGTGTCTCTCGACTACTCAGCCACGTGATTACTCATCTTAGTTTTTTTTTACAATTGAAATATTCGTATGTTGTTTTGCGGTAGAGATCCTCTAGTCCAATTGAATGGAACATGAAATGGACTATCATTTTGGACTAGAGGATCCCTACCGATTGTTTTGTACCCTCTCCCCGTTCTTCAATGTTCTTTCCATTTTATTTTGACACATTTTTCAAGGCACATAGTTATATGAGATCATGTTTGTTTCATCTCAACGAGAATTTTAACAATATCAAAATTTTATAATTTTTATTAACATGTATTATGTTTTTTCTTATATATTGAACGATATATCGAAGATTCTCTTAAACAACGAATAGTGTACTAATTTACAATAGGAAGAACATTTAGGAACGAAGGGAGTACCTTTCGCTAGGGCCGTCAAATCGGGTGATCAGGCTGGGCTCGGGATTATTCGGATTGAACATTATTCGGAATTTTAATAAGTCGGAACAAATCGGCTTCCAACCGGACACTTACTTACCGGTCGAGATTCGAGATTTGAAATTTCGATCGAACAATTTCAATTACTCCAGACAATTTTCGGGTCGGGTCAATTTCGGTCAGGCTATATTCGGGTCCGATCGGTTTAGTTTTTTTTGTTTATTCGAAAAAAAAGATTAATTTAAAAATGATATCTTAAACTAATTAATATATGTAGGAAGTACTAATTGTCTATACTTTAGTAAAAATTGATTGAATAATCTCCAATTTTGGACAATTTCGAATTTCAGGCAAGTTCAAATCAGACAACTTCGGGTTTCAGACAAGTTCGGGTCAGACAATTTTGGGTTTCGGTCGAGTTCGGGTCGGACGATTTCGGGTTTCAATTGAGTTCGGGTCGGACAACTTCGGGTTTCGATCGAGTTCGGGTCAGACAACTTCGGGTTTCGATCGAGTTCGGGTCGGACAACTTCGGGCTTCGGGAAACGGGCTAATCCATTCGGATTTTGAAATTAGTCGGTCGGGTCGAATTCGTCTCGAAAATAAGCATTTTCATTTATTCGGATTTCGATCGGGCTTTTTTTTTTCGATCGGATGAGGCGGATTTTTCGGGTCGGGTCAAATTTTAATAGCCCTACCAGTCACTACCAATCGCCTAATTTATACACATGGCTAAGAAGTAAGAATTCATAATTAACTTCCTTTTCATTATTCTACTCCGTATTTGTCTAAGTTGTTTATGTACAAAAAATTCTAATTTGTATTTTTCACCAACTTAATAAGCTACTATGTAATAGTTAACGAGTTCTGCAACTCCATCAAAGTATCAAACCACTAATTAGCTATGATACCCGGAAACTCCTAGAACCGAGCGTATCCCGCGTCGGACACTTCGGGACACTCGGAAACTCCCGGAAACACGTCGGAAACGTCTCCTGAGGGCTCGGAAACGGTCAACGTTTCCGTTGACTTTTTAATCGGACACGACACTCGAAAAATAGACGGAAACGCGTTTCCGATGGAGTTTCCTAAATTTTTTTTAAAGAAAATAAAGATATAGAAAAAGAGGAATGTAGAATTTCAAACCTAATTCCCGATTTCAGAGTCGTTTCCGCTTCTCTTCAATTTCTCTTCGCCTCTCCGACCGGCGACCACCCCTGCCACAGAGGCCTGGTTATGTTGTCTGATACTCTATTTCCCTTAAATTGTGAGTTTTCATATGTTGAACTTGATTATCTTACTCAAAATTACGTATGTTGTTAAGTTATTGTATTTGGCTTTATAAGGGATTTAATATCATGTGTTTAATCATTTTTATGAATCGTTTAGAGATATATCTATTCTACTATTTGTTCTCTTTAAATTGATATATAATTTATGTTGCCGTTTCCCTTTTCGTTAAATTTGATGTTGCCGTTTTCATGTGTCCGAAACGTTTTCGTGTCGGAAACTCCGGGTAACATAACTAATTAGTGGAAGTCGATTTACATATTAATATCTATCACTTAAGTTTGTAATTAAGCACGCGAAATATGGCTTTTCTTCTGATAATGAAAACGACTAGTCAAGGGAGCACTTAAATCTGGCACAAAGCACTTAATATTCATACGCATCTTCATCTATATTTTCAATTTGATGAAGATTATTGCGTATGTTAGATGAATATCAACAACACCAATCAGTTCTTACTTCTTATTAAACTTTACAATTACGAGGTCATGGCATGCATAGAAACGTATATATATGCTGGCTCGGAGAATGGTGTCAAATATAGTGTGACCACATTGACTGAACTTTATAACGTGACCACCATTTTTTCTCAAGTGTTATGAAAATATTATTTTAATATTCCTCTAACTGTGTGTATACCTAAATTAGGCCCTGTTTGGATGCATATATACCCACAATAATATGGTTAGCTTCTTTCCAGAAACAGAAGGGTACGTTACGTTCTTATGATATGAGCTGGCGTTTAAATTTTGAAGGGGTGCGCTACTACATAATCAATCAAACTTTGGACAAGTAGTACGTACACTTTTAAACACCAAAAGTTGTTTAATTGATAGAAAACAATGGATTAATGTAATGTAATGTAATGTAATTAATCACATATATGACATATAAGTGGAACCAAAGCCTCAGGGGCCTTGTACGGTTGTACCACATGTAGCATCCCCCTAACCTCAATTACACTACCATTTGTCAAAAATATTAATCAATATAGAGGTCTCGAGTTCGATCCATGTCGGAGACGTATAGTAGATATTTTAAGAGAAATCTATCACTTTATGTGTTAGCACTACTCCGGCCTAAACGTAGAGAAATCGAGTCACATGAATGACCTAAAAAAAGATTAAGTGCATGGATTCAAGCCCTAATTTCAAGCAATTAAAATGGCCGCTTCCTGTCACATGAATGCTACAGAATTGTTCAATAGGACTGGTAAAATTAGGGTTTCACCCCTCATCTTTAAACTAGAGAAGCCCCCTATTCTTACAGTTTGCTACAAAGGTCATTGTGCCAACCTCCAAGGCACGAAAAGACAACTTATATGAAAAAATAACAGATTTCAAAGAGTGGACTCGACACTTTTACTTTGAGCTCGACATATATTCTTACATTAACTTCAAATATAAGTATAGACAGACTGTCCGGGATAAGACCCAGTTAAGTGGGACCGCAACATTGATAACCACAACGTGCGCATTGAATCTACAATACAAGTTCATTAAGTTTCATCCTAAAACCATTTGGTTGTAAGAGGAATAATTTAAGAGTTTATATAGTAGACAATTTATCTCCAACTTTCGATGTGAGACTCTGTTTAACAAGATTACGATTAATTTTCTTATTTCACCTTTATATTTCTATTTTCCGCGGACTTTATATCCATAGGCATAACAAAATAAGAACATGAATTTAGGAAGTACAACCATCATTTTAAAAAAGAAATTGTAGCCAAGAACTTCACTAATTACACTAGTAATTACATTACCAAAAAAGTTGGTGAGGTCCCCAGTGACGAACTGTGCAATTAAGCTATTTATAGGTAGGGTGTTGATATAATTTTAATTAATAAAGAGGATTTTCTACAATTCATTAATTAGCTTAACCTAATACCCTAAAGACTGATGTATAGCATAGTTTACTTTCTTCTAGCTGGAATTTGAACTACCCTTTTGACCTTAGAGTGCTACGTGAAAGTATCTAGTACCCGGTCACATAAACCCTATTTTGGGAGGCAAGTCATAGACAATCCACTCTTAATTGTGCTCATATTTTGGATACATATAATTTTAAACGCATGGCTCAAAATGATATGTAATTTAGCTTTTCTTTATAGATGGCACTTATACACATTAATTGTTTCTTTCTAGTTAGTTGGTACTCCATATATATGGTATGTGCAAAAATAAATGCGTTTAGTAAAAGTTTTTGATATAAAGTATTTATTGGCTACAAATTTGACTACAAAAAAGATGCTATGTTTACGAAGACAAGTGTTAATGTAATATGTGTGACAGAGAAGGCCTCACATTCAAAATTGCATGCGGATATTTTTGGCATTGAAGTAAAGAAGAGGTGGGAGGATTTCTTTTCCTTTAGGGAGAGAAAGAACACAAAAGTAGAGAGAGTAGAGAGTAGTAGAGATAAGAAAGAAGGCCATAAAAGCTGCTAGCTTTCATTATCAAGTCCCTGCAAATTGAGAGAGAAAGAGAGAGCCGCGACGAGAGTCTGATTTCTTTTCCTTTTTCTACCATTTTAATCTAACCATATAATACTAACCCCTTCTTCCTCCTGCCCTAATTATCATCCTCTCTATACTTGAACACCAACCATTTTCCCTATAGCCTTTTGCAATCCAAACTAGGCAGAGTCCTTAACAACAAATAAGGAAGAGAAAGAGAGAGTTGTTGGGTTGTGTGGGCCGGGGGAAGGGTTTTCTAAAATCAGCATCAGAAGACAGCACTTGAATTTCACTTTGATTTGAGGGTTTCCTCTTTCTGCTACGTTGGTTTGCTTTTTAATCCTCAAAATCAGATGAGAGTAAAAACTGGCCTCTATTCTCCAGCAACAAAGTACTGGACTTCTGAGTGAAACTGAAGCCCGTATATGTATTTTGTATTTATGCTGAAGATGGAGGGTTTGTGGCAGTTGTATTGGGCAGAGAGCATCTGGGTACAGAGCAGTAGCAGCAAAAGCAAGAGACAGATTCATTGTCTTTGAGTGGTTTTTGGGTCTCATTGGGATCATCATCGAATCAGTGTATCAGCAGCAACCCAAGCTGCAGCAAATTCCTCAGTAGTCATATATATCAGTCTCTACACAGTAAGCAGTCCCCCATTGTTTTTCCCCTTCATCTTCTTCTTCTTCTACACAAACCAACCCAGTCCTCCTCCGATCACAAACAACAAAACCCAGAAAATCAAAACTGGATTTCCAAAGCAAGCAAGATGAGGGGCCGTCCTCGAACCAGCGGCAGCCTCGGAGGGGAGGGTTTCGGATGCGCGAAGGAGAGATAGTCCAAGTGCAAGGCGGTCACATTATAAGGGCGACAGGCAGAAAAGACAGGCACAGCAAGGTCTACACCGCCAAAGGCCCTCGTGACAGACGGGTGAGGTTATCAGCCCACACAGCAATCCAATTCTACGATGTACAAGACCGTCTTGGCTACGACCGACCTAGCAAGGCCGTTGACTGGCTCATGACCAAGGCTAAATCCGCCATTGACAAGCTCGCACATCTTCCTCCCTTCGATCCCTCGGCTACCGCTGTAGATGTGGAGGAGGGTCCTTCAGATCTCGCCAATGGAGAGACGGCCGAGACTTCTAGGTATGAAATCCAACAGTTTCAGAACCCTATGGGGTTCCAGGGCTACCCGCATCAGGATCTGTGTTTGTCGTTGCAGAGCTTCCAGAACCCCGGGTTGGTTCATGGACAGTCGGATCCGGGTAACCCGAATCCCAACAACCAGACACTGTTTCCGGTCGGGTTTGAGGCCGGATCCAGTGGAGGAGGGAGTTGGGCGCCGGATGCTGAGATGGGCCATTTCTCACGCCTTCTTGCTTGGAATGGAGGAGGAGGAGACGCGCTTCAGTCGAGCTTTCATCCTCCGCCGTCGATTAGAGCGTGGGATGATCTTCAAATGGGACCCACCCACGCAGATCATCACCGTATTAATCTCAAGATGGAGATGCAGCAGCAGAAGCATCAACACCCGTCTATGGACGGGTTTATGGGCTTCTGCATTCCACCGCAGATGCACGCCGCCGGAGAAGATGTGCATGGAAATAATAATCTAGGTTATAATCACAACAGTAATTCCTCCATGTCCACAGATTCTAGCCGTTAGAATTATGCACTGTGTTAATCTCAACTGTTTATAAGATGCTTAAAAAACTATGGAGTCTAGGGATTTTTTTGGGGTATGATTCAACTTAATTAGGGGGTTGAAGTTTAATGTTGAAGTCTGTGACCAATGATCAAAATGATTGAGGCTTAAACTTGTTCAAGGTTTTAGCAAGTTTAGTTGATTTCGATCGAGATTAGGGAAAAATGGGTATTAGTTTTTGCTGTTGTTGTTGAGAATCCAAGCATCTTTAAATTTATGTTTTCTTTAACACTTTTCCGTGGACACTTTGATTCTTGGAATATGAATGTTCGTTTTAGTGCTCATTATAAATTTCCAAATTTGATGCCCTATTGTTTGATTTTATTGGCATTTGATGTATCAAGTTTGATTCTGCCATTCTGATTATGGTTCTGGTTTGGTTTAATTTGTTGTTGCCATAGCTGGTTGTTGACTGTGGCTTGGAGAATGAGTGAAGAGATCTAGCTAGAACAGCCAGATCGATCGGAGCAGATCGATGGAAGGTGTTAGGTGGGTAATTAATCAAAGATAATTTTAATTACATAGTATCATATGAACTCTGAAAAACATTTAAGATTACATTAATCAGCAAACTGTATGTGAATAATTGAGGGGAAGAAGGAATGTTTGATTGTAAGATGAATTAACATGAAGATCAAACTGCACTGGTAGCTGTCTGCTGTTAGTTTGCATATGCATGTAATGATACCAATTCAATATGTCCTGATTATTGTGGACTTGTCTCAAGATACCAAACCAAAATAAGAGAGGACTGTTTGTAAGTAGGCATCACATGCATAGGATACACATTTACTGTTGTATCATATTATTTAATACTCTCAAATCCTATATGGCCCTCCCAAATCCTCTCTCCTTGATTTACTTTGATGTTCATTCTGTCCCAACTATTACTATGCTGTAGCTCTTTCTCCCTCCATCTTCTCCAAATCAGTAGCTTAAACAAAAGATTAAGGGTTGATGATGATGATTAAAACAGTTAATTAAGTTTTGTTATCTACCCAAACAAAAACAGAAAGTTACAAAATTAAGGGGGGACTGAGGAGAGATAGGTAGAGGAGTAAAGATAGAGATGGAGTAGCTACAAACAATAATCCTTGTGTACTTGGAAAACTAAGTTTCAGTGCAGCAGCTGTGTAGACCATGTGCATGCAGCCGCAATTTCACTGTCAGCTAACGGATTAATTCATCTTCTATGCAAGCTAGCAGCTGCATTGCTCCTCTGTAAAGTAGTCTTCTTAATTACAACACCAACCCTATTTTAATACCAACATTTTATTATTTCAAATTACCCTCCTTATTTACTCATTTCTTCCCTTTTCTTCTGCCTTGTACTACTTTTTACTCCCTCTCTCCCTTAATGTTCTTCCCATCTCTAATTTTTACACTATTCACAATTAAATACAATTTGCTAGATTATTCTCAATCTATAAGAACAAACATGATAATGAGGGATCTTGTTTTGTTCGTCTCATTGAGTACTTTAACAATATTAAAATTTTATAATTTTTAGAAAGATATAATAAGAGATATTAACGAAGCAAAACGTGTCTCGACAAATGTGTCAAAATAAGATGGGAAGAACATTAAGGGACGGAGGGAGTAGTTATTTTACTACATAAACAGATTTGAACAAATTTCAAGTTTTTTTTATTAAATATGACACAATTCCAAAAATCAACATATAATATATGACACATTTGATTTAGAAAAGGAGCCAAAAGTTGAGGAGCGATCGTTAATGTAATGTAACCTTTTTTGTAATAATGATCGAGTGGTCCATTATTTTGTGAATGGTTGCATGATATATATAATACATACACATGTATATAGGTTAAGGGCTGCACGCTGACAGGGTTAAAGTTACAAGTTTAATAAGTTGGAGGTGGGCGTTAAGGAGCATCCATATAAGATTCTCAACAAAAGCGACAAGCATATCATTTAATCAAGTGCATGTATATTTAGTCAATTGTTGTTCACGTATAATGTAATTGTAGAATACGGAGTACTCCGTATTATTTAACTCTTGATTCCCTTGTACTCCGTATATATCACTGTGCCTAGTATACTTACTAATCGATCGACAGCCGACTTCCTTTTGAAAAAAATAATATTCTTTTTGGCTTTTTGCAAAGATTACGATCTACCAAATCGACTTTGTACGTATATGGGTTGGAAGAAGCTAGGTTGTAGCCGTAGAAAGATTTCTCAATTGTTTTATCACTAATGTGCCAGCTTTAACGGATGAGTTCGCGGGCCGACTTCGATCGTGTTATAAGTATATAGCACTAACTATAATTAAGAAGAGTAGTAAAATGTATTAAATGTAATTTGTAAGGTAGCAAATGAAAATACGAGCTCGGGTCGGGTTGAGTACCGCCTGAAACGGGCGTAATTTGGATTCCAGCTGGCAAGAAATTAAATTCGGATTAGGGTATAGGAGTAGGATTAGTAGGGATTACCTGTACGCGCGTACATTATATTGCATAATAGTACAATCCAACCAGGTTGTCCGAATTATGATGAACCCTATTGAATTATCCATCTCCCAGCATGTGATTTTCTTCTCCCTTTCTGCGCCAAAAGTAGCTCCCATGAAAATTTCTCCTTTAATTCGTTTCTTCTCATAGGATTTTATTTTTAAAAAAAGCATCGAAGAATTGAAAGAATATATAATTTTATTTTATTGGGCGTGGAATTTATTCCCGTCATTCTCAGTCACGAAAAAAGTTTAGTATAGGTAATACGGAATGATGATTGTTTATATATTTTGACCCAAAAAAAGTTCGTTATTTCGTTTTCTATGATCGCATTTCACTATCAAGTCTGTGTGTGATTCGGTTTCGAGGAATGAGGTCCAATAGGGACGAAGTTTGCAACAT
The DNA here is from genome assembly GCA_029168935.1 of Oxyria digyna. Lineage (NCBI taxonomy): Eukaryota > Viridiplantae > Streptophyta > Magnoliopsida > Caryophyllales > Polygonaceae > Oxyria > Oxyria digyna. Next base: position 29,133,447 of record JAPVLV010000011.1, on the reverse strand, counting down.
GAATCGGTTGGAGGAGTGTCCATTTGGGATTTATATGGGCCCATAATAGGCCCAACAGGCGTCGCTATTTACGGTAGAGCCCATTCGATCACGCCTCAGTATTTCAAAAAAAAAAAAAAAATACATTGCGAAAGTTGTTTGGAAATGTTATGAAGGTATCAAGCCAATTACGATTAGGAAAGAAGGAAGTTTGAATATTTAATTTCGAAGGTCATACATGATACATGTAATGTAAGTATGTAACAACAAGACATCTACAATTAGCTAGGTCATCATATAAAAACACTTAAATTATGGTTTCCGATCGTTCATACATAGCAAAATCCTAAATTAAGTTGTAAAGATATTTGATTGAGGTCATACATAGCTTTGCTCGTAGTTTCACAAAATATCCGTACATGTTTGTTATATGTTGTTAGTGAATATATATTCATGGAAGAAGAATATGATCTAACTAGCTCATACTGAATAATCCAACAGGTAAGAAACAATATATATGAAGGGAATGCCCTTCATCCCATTATAATGAGTGAGTGGTAGGCAAAATGATAGAATGATACATGACATGTTATATACTTTCGTTATTTGGGTACTTGGTAATATGGTCCAAATTAAATTTGGAGTAAAAGCTGCAGAACAAATCACAAGGGAGCAAAGAGAAAGGAATATCCCAGCTAGGCCCCTTGTCACGTGCCCATCCAGCCTTAACTTTTATGGGACCTCTTGTGTGATTTATGTCTCTAGTATCAACATCATCGATCACGATCATACACTCCATCGGATGGATACTGAATACTGATACATACATAACAGGCTCTGATTAATTACTTCACATATATACCTAATAAAATCACATTTATAAGGATTACACCATTTAACATACGTTATGCATGAATATTGTGCTGCTGCTGTTGGTGGTACACTTGCTTCAGCCTCTCTATTTCTTTTTTTCATTGCCTCTTCATGTGCTGCATTTCAGTTTCCATATCAGTACAGATGAAACTACGGTGAAGATATTATCTTGGGCGAGAGCTTCAATTTTGGTGAGGGCGGCGTTATCCTCGGTCAGGATCATGCGCTGATGATCCAAATAAGCTACCCGGGGCGATAACATTGACACCTCTGTCTTCATATCACAAAAACAATGGGTCAATTATATTAGAGGGATCGAAATTAATACAGTAGTACTTACTGGATTAGTACGTACCTGTAATATTTGATATACATGTACACGTTAGTACATATAAAATGTGTTATATTTAATACCGGCCACATGAATGGTATGCTGGAATTAAACTATACTATCTTCAAATTAGCTCTTCACCCTTTTAGGATCAGAAACAATTTCATGTCGCTCCCCATGGTTGGTGCTAATGTTTTCTGACGATGAGACAGGGCCCGAGCTCGAGTTTGTGGGCCCTTTGTTGGCGTCCTTGTTGTTGAACATGGACATGATCGATCAACTCTCTGCTGCAGCCCAGTGGGCCTCGGAGCCCGAAGATCGTTTGACGGAGGGCCCTTCTATTGGAAGCGGAGAACTCGATAAAATCGTCATGAATGTGAAGACATGAGATGGAAGTCCTTAGACGCCTTCGCCATCATCAAGGTTGGAAAATGGCGGGTGGGTTGATAATATCGTTAAAAAGTTAGTTTGTGGAAGGATTTTTGGCTCAAAAAGAGAGGGAATATATTCACCTAATCAATCGTTGAAATTATTAAACCTGGAGGGAGATTGAAACTCTCAAGAATGATGATGGGTTTAAGGGCGTTGAGAAAAAGGATGACGTGGGCGGGGCAGGGTCAAACACCTAGCTCAATGTATCATCAACATCAACAAACACGGGCGATTTAGGGTATGATCAATGGTAATCCTCCAAGCACGGATTCATTCTAATTTTGATCTCAAAGATAATCACAATTAAGCTGGCATAAAGTTATGGATAAATATCTCCCTCTAATACGGTAGATTATTAGTTGTTGTCTAATACCATGTGAGCTTTTTGTTGCTATAAGAGAATTATATTGAATTTCCATTATGAAAGATACAAGGCCACTTGAAACACACACATGCAATCGTGCCCAAAATCTCAAGCTTAAATCAATCACGTGATTGAAGTGATAGAATACATTTGAAATTATATTTAGCCGGCATTAGTTCACTCACTAATTCAAGGCAAGTTCTTTCATCTCAAGGGTTATGTCCCTGAATAATCATAATAAATAAATTCAAAACCCAACTAATAGTAATCCAATTAAATTGCGGAGAAAAAAAGAGAGCAAGATTGGAGTCAAGATCCAGTGTCCTCCCAAATGCTGCTTTCAATTGCCTTCACATCCAGTGGGCTAAGTTGACCTGCAACACAATCTCACTTCATCACAATCAAACTTACTTAATACCACATCGATCAATCTAACAATATTACCTGCAAGCTGATAGTACTGCTGATTAAACCCACTAATCAACTGCTGCTGCTGTGGACGATTAAGATTATGATTAAATTGATGAAGATGATTACTACTAACAACACACCCTCCAATCTCCATCTCCTTCTCCTGCCCCTTGTCATGAAATCCCGAGTTTCCAAAATAAGAACTCGGGTTCAAAACCGACCCCTGCTGCCCACTCTTCCACCCCACCATCGCACCGCCACCACCACCAGCCGCCGCCTTATACATCACCCCTCCCTGGTGGGCCGCCACCGGGACCTGGTGGTTCACTCGGTGGCTAGCCGTCTTATATAGCCTAAGCTCATCATAAACCCTTCTGTACTCAGCATAGGGACCCATAACAGGGTCCCTCTGCCTACAGAAAGCCTCCCACACGAGGGAGTCGGCTGCCCTTTTTCGGTCATCTTCTCCTGCAAGTCCTCTTACGATTTTCTGCACGTTGCTCACTCCAAACACCTTGTGCACCGCCTGAAACTCCCTGGCTTTTTCCGCCGGAAAGAATGGTGCCAAGATGCACTTCTCTGTGCACTTCTTTCTCTGGTGCTTGCATGCTGCACAAGCCTGGTGGGTAGTGTGGCTCTGGCTGTTGTTTCTTTGCATTGTCTTTTTATAGTTTTTGATTGGGGAAATTAATTACTATGATTTGAGCTTTTTATTAATCTGTCTTAGGCATATATACTATTATGATTTATGGGTGGTGGGAGAAGGGGATGAGAGTTAAGTAAATGGGGTTTTATAATTAAGACTGTGATATGAGATTAAAGAAAGTGAACACAAGAAGTTGATGATCAAGTTCACAGTTTCATTTTTGTTTTGTTTTGTTTTGTTTGTGTGTGTGCATGAAAAGATGGCTTAGATGTAGGGATTATAGGGTTTAGAAAATATTTAAGATTTTTTGAGGTGTGGGTTGTTCAGAATACAGTTGGATCACAGGAAGATAAACATGGGTCAGTTTTGTGATTGGCCATCAGATTCATCCTTATGTGTAGTAAATTAGTAAACTGCGATGTTTAAGGACTAAGAGTTGATGAGAGGTGGGGGATAAGTGTTGAGTTCTTGGTTGATGATATCACTCCTGTGTTATGCATCTTATACAAGTAGCTATATGCTATAATACGGGTTACATTTAGATTGATTCGGATTCGGGTTGAACTTTTTTACATCTTTCACTTTCAAGTGGTTATGAGCTAGTCTAGGACTACTACATAGAGAAGAATCTGCCACTATAAACAAGATCTAAGGTGGGTTAGTAAATATGATGATTGATTTGTTAGCTTATCAAGAACACTAACTTGTTCTTAGATTTATATTCACTTTGAAGCAAGATTAATCTATTACTCTACTCTTTTATGCAGTTGTTTTCATCCTTTAATTCCACCACATGGATCATCTCGTGCCTTTTACATTAAACATATCTTTATAGGTTTAACAATGCTCTGTTTTAATACATCAATCTGATGTGGAGCTGATGCTATCATATCTTTCAAGACTAAATATCTCCCTGACTGCCTCATTATAATTAGGACAGATCAACCTCCACCAAAAATAACCAATAAGAATAATTTTCTTTTTATTCCTATAAAATTCATCTATTTTTTATTTTAAAAATCTGCAAATATAAGAAATCACAATTTTCATCCTGCTTCTTTAAAATGGTTTTTGTACAATGTGAATCTTGTTATGTATAATTTTCATCCTGCTCCTTTGAAGTTGATTGATTTCATACTGTAGTAGTGGAAAGGTAATTGATCATATTAGGCCCTCTAACCAATCTAATCATGCTTTAATTAAGAGTTGGCACACATATGTAATTGATCATATTAGGCCCTCTAACCAATCTAATCATGCTTTAATTAAGAGTTGGCACATGCCAAGTTGTTCATCTACTTAATTATGATGACACCCACAAGGCCACTATAAAGATGATCGATCTAACACAATCAGATGATCAAACTATACCACAGAATCACTCAAGAACACAAACAGAAAGAGAGAGAGCAAGAGTGTTTTTGATATTAACAGAATTGGTTTGTTACAGAGGGAGAAGCGTAAATATATATACATGAGGGAACCCGGTTTACTACAGAACTGGTTCAATATAAAACTTATATTTACAACATTCTCTATATCCCCTCCTCAAGTTGGATCTGGTGGAATCTCGACCAATCCAAGCTTGAATGACAAAGTGTTGTGATAATCTTCACCAAGAGGCTTGGTTAGAATATCTGCCAGCTGACCGTGTGAACTAACATGAGTTGTAGAGATGAAGCCTGCATCTACCTTCTCTCTTTCATAATGACAGTCAATTGTCAAGTGTTTTGTTCTCTCGTGGAACACTGGGTTTGCAGCTATATGTTCAGCTGCTTTATTATCACAAAACATGGTTATAGGAAGCTCAACTGAAAAAGATAAATCCTGCAACAAAGCATGGAGCCAAACTACCTCACTTGCACAAGCTGACATACTCATGTATTCAGATTCTGCACTTGACTTGGACACAGTGGTTTGTTTCTTAGTTTTCCATGAAACTAAGTTACTTCCTAGGAATGCACAATAAGCTGTTAAAGATCGTGCAGAAAACTTGCAATTAGCCCAATCTGCATCACTGTAACATGTCAACACTATGTTGCTTTCAACTGAGTAAAACAGCCCCCGGATCACTGTATTCTTCAGATATCTTATCACATGATAAGCAGCCTGTAAATGTGGTTGTCTAGGTGTGCCTACAAACTGACTCAAGTGTTGTACTGTATAAGATACATCAGGTCTAGTTATATTCAAATAGAGCAATCTCCCAACTAACCTTCTGTAAACTTCTAGATCTTTGAGCAACACCCCATCCTCTGTTGACAAATTCAGGTCTTTCTGAAGAGGAAATATAGCTGGCTTACAATCCATCATGTTGGTGTCCTTAAGGATGTCCAGAATATACTTTCTCTGACTAAGAATAGTGCCTCTGTTTGATCTAGCAACCTCAATCCCCAAGAAAAACCTCATTGGTCCAAGATCCTTGATAGTGAATTTCTTATGGAGTCCTTGTTTTGTAAGCATGATAACTGACTCATCATCTCCAATGAGTAGTAAATCATCTACATAAACTAAGGCAATAGCCATAAGTCCATTCACTTTCCTTACAAATAGAGAATAGTCATGCATAGACCTCACATATCCCACACTAAGCAAGAAACTAGTTAACTCCTTGTTCCACTGCCTTGAAGCCTTCTTAAGACCATATAAAGACCTCTGTAACCTACACACTTGACCAGGCTCAGCTTTGCTATACCCTAGTGGAGGTGTCATATAAACTTCTTCATCCAATGATCCATGCAAGAAAGCATTATTAACATCTAATTGGTGAACATTCCACTTGTTCACTGTTGATAATGCCAAAAGAACTCTAATTGTTGCTAACTTTTCCACTGGAGAAAAAGTATAGGTATAGTCTTTACCTTCAATCTGATTGTAGCATTTTGCTACTAATCTTGCCTTATGTCTCTCAACTGAGCCATCTTGCTTGTATTTCACCTTGTAAACCCACTTGGATCCAATAGCTTTCTTTCCTGGAGGCAGATTAGTTAAGATCCAAGTTTGGTTTGTTTCCAAGGCTGCCAGTTCTAACTCCATGGCTTTTCCCAACAAGCCACTCCTTGTGCTTGCTTGTAAGTAGATGGTTCCTGTATTTTGCAAACATTAAAGAAGGACACAATATATTCAGGTGAGTAATCTTTCAAATCCATTAGTTGTTCAACTGAGCAACTATAATCCTGAAGTCTTGTGGAAGGCATTCTTATTCTGGTGGATCTTCTGACAACACTCTCAACAGGCTGAATAGGCTGATCAATTTCCATCAAATCTGTACCAGTACTCATTGTCTGTGGGATTTCTGCAATATTTGTATCAATAGGTGCAGCTGGATTAACCAAGGGCAAGCTTGGTTCCTGAATCTCCTTCACAACATCTCTCCGAATTGAATCTTTAAAAGGAAATTGTTGCTCTCTGAAAACTACATCTCGAGATACAAAAACTTTGTGACTTTCTAAGTCATATAGCTTGTATCCTTTCTGTGTCATGGAATATCCAATAAAAGCACATTTTCTAGATTGTGCAGCAAACTTATCTTTCTGAGGAATATAAGCTTTCCCATAACACAAACAACCTAAGACTCTCAATTCATCATAGTTAGCAGGCTTATCAAACAAAACTTCAGAAGGAACTTTCCATTGCAACACATAACTAGGTAACAAATTGATTATCTTCACAACTGCTATAACACACTCCCCCCAAAATCTAATAGGTAAGTTAGCATGTAATCTCATGGCTCTAGGTGTCTCCATGATATGCCTATGCTTCCTCTCAACTCTACCATTCTGTTGAGGATTCCCTGCTACACTGGTCTGATGGATGATCCCTAAAGAAGCCAATAAATTCTGACATCTATGCTGCATAAACTCAGCTCCATTGTCACTCCTCATCTTCTTTACTGTTTTTCCAAATTGAGTCTTGACATATGCTAGAAAGGAAGGAATTATATTGATCACTTCACTTTTGTGTTTCAACAAGTAGACCCAAGTGAATCTACTATTATCATCTAAGATGGTGAGGAAATAAGAAGCACCATTCATAGTAGGTACCTTGTAAGGTCCCCATATGTCTAAATGTATAAGATCAAAAGTAGACTTTTCCAAAGAAATACTTTTATGAAAAGGATCTTTACACTGTTTAGACAAAATACAACTTTCACAATTGATATCATCTTTAGCATACATCTTTGACCAAGCTAGGTGTTTCATCTTTCCCACTGAACAATGGCCTAACCTAGCATGTATAGTAGTACTGAATTCTGCTATACTATCCTTATTACAAACATTGGAAGCAATTCTATCATTATCAGTCAATTGTTGTTGTGAAGCCTTTGCAGATTTCATGATATACAACCCTCCAGCTCTCAAGCCAACTGCCACTGTCCTCTCAGTGATAGGGTCCTGAAAGAAACATCTGTCAGGCTTAAAACAAGCTTGTAGACCATTCTCATCTAGTAACTTTGTTACAGATAAAAGATTCTTCCTGAATCTAGGGATAAACAACACATTATCAACTCTCAGATGCTTATTCACTTGCACCGAACCCACTATTTCAACACTCAGAATACTATCATCAGGCAATGCTACTCTGATAGGCTTGAGAAGTTCCTTTTTATCAAACAAAATAATATCATCAAAAACCATATGATCTGTTGCACCCGTGTCTACTATCCAAGTAACACAATTTGAACTTAAAACTGTCAAAGCATGAGAAAGGATATCATTACCTGAAAAATCCACACCAGACCCTGAAGTAGATGCCATGTTAGTTGGTTCATTGCCTTTGGCAACACCACCCTGAGCAATGACATTAGAGACACTTGCCATGTCCATTCCTCTGAAAGCCTTCATTACTTCCTTGCACACAGCATCTATCATAGCAGCATCTGGCCTATTTGTGTTCCCAAGAGGACTTTCTTCATCAATGTCCATCTCAACATTGGCAGCAGATCTTCCTCTTCAATTGGAATTCCTATTATTTTCTGGGAAACCAATGATCTGGTAGCATGACTCTCGAGTGTGACCCTTTTTACCACAATGATCACATTTTCGATCATATTTCCATTTCCTCTGATCATTCTGCCTATCATAACCCCTTTGATAATTTCTTCTCTGGTCATTAGGTCTATTAGCATATAAAGTTGTGGCAGTGCTCTCATTGTTGATCTGCAGAGAACCAGAGATCATCTTTTGTCTCTCCACTTGTTGCACCAAGTAAAAAGCTCTATTTACTGTGGGCAATTTTTCCTGAGACAAGAGATTACTTCTCACACCATCATACTCAGAACTCAATCCCATCAAGAATTGAATCAATTTTGTTCTTGAATCCTTTTCAAGAATCTTTTCCATCAACTCACACTTGCAAGATGTCTGTAATCCACCACATTCACACACAGGAAGTCCATCAAGATTTTGAATCTCATCCCAGAGTTCCTTGATCTTTCCATAATACTCACCAACTGTGGAACCACCTTGTTCCATCGAGCATAAGCGCCTCTGAATCTGGTAAAGAAGAGGTCCATTGGTCTAACCAAATCTTTCACTCAGCTCATCCCAGAGATGCTTTGCCGATTCAACATACATGAATGTGTTGGAAATACTCTTTTCCATAGAGTTTATCAACCAACAGCGCACCATGTAATCTGTGCGAATCCATCGTTCACACTCCTGGGATCCAATTGTTGGCTTCTTGCAACTCCCATCTATAAAACCTAATTTGAATTTCGCACCAAGAGCTAACCTGACACCTTGGCTCCAGGTGAAGAAATTGAGTCCATCAAGGCGGAATTGAGTCAGCTGCGCCCCTGGATGATCCGAATTGGACAACGCTAATGGATCACATCCTGTCAGATTCTCCGATCTTGCACCAGTCATTCCATCTCGCCCAAATCCAGCCTCCATCGCAGCAAATCAACGCGGAAGAACTAATCGAACGCTGTGCGCTCTGATACCATATAAAGATGATCGATCTAACACAATCAGATCATCAAACTACACCACAAAATCACTCAAGAACACAAACAGAAAGAGAGAGAGCAAGAGTGTTTTTGATATTAACATAATTGGTTTGTTACAGAGGGAGAAGCGTAAATATATATACATGAGGGAACCCGGTTTACTACAAAACCGGTTCAATATAAAACTTATATTTACAACATTCTCTATAGCCACAACTCCAAAGCTTATGTATGTAGACAACCATCTTTTCTCTTTTCGGGTTCCTCATAGTACTGTCAAAGCAATACCCAGTTTCATATGTGTGCATGAAAAAAATCAAAATCAAACTAGAAAGTTGATTCAGATTCCAATTTTGTGCACCTTGCCCATATGATCTCAACCTTTTCTTTTGATTTAAAACAACAGGCTTTCTAAATAAGCAACATGGATTAATTTCTCTTAATTATGAATGCTTTAGTATACTTTGATTCCTTGTCCAACACTTTGAAATCCAACTAACACACTAATACAAAAATACCCACATACACCAAACACCACTACTTTTCCCCTTTTGTTATTGGTGATTTTAGCTACTGACCTTCTCCTTGAAGTAACAGAAAACCATTGGCTAATAATTGCATTTGAAATTCAAGCCAAAAGAAACCAAAAAAGAGAATGATGAACAGAGCAAATAAAGTTGGTTATAGCCGTCCTCTCTCTCTTTTTATGGACCTGCTAATCCGATTTCCCAACCAATCTTCTCAACTTTAATTCTCTCCTCAACTTCAAATTTCAAAACCCTTTGAAATAAAAGAAACAGAGGAACTATGAGCACTGCTAGGTTCATCAAGTGTGTAACAGTCGGGGATGGAGCCGTGGGGAAAACATGTATGCTCATCTCCTACACCAGCAACACCTTCCCTACTGTATGATCATACTTAAACTGACCACTTATTTTCTCTTCCTCTTTCTTATAAGAAAAAGTTTTACTTGATCATGTTATTTGTTTTGTTTTGATGTTAGGATTATGTTCCTACAGTGTTTGACAATTTTAGCGCCAATGTAGTAGTGGATGGAAGTACAATTAATCTGGGTCTTTGGGACACTGCAGGTATAGCTATGGAAATATTGTAATTGAGCTATATATTTGCAAAAATTGTTTTAATTGGTGATGAATTTGATTTGAATATTTCTTTTTTGGCAATTGAAGGGCAGGAGGATTACAACAGACTAAGGCCTCTGAGCTACAGAGGAGCAGATGTTTTTTTGCTGGCCTTTTCTCTGATCAGCAAGGCCAGTTATGAGAACATCTCCAAGAAGGTGATCATATAATCAAATTCCACAAATCACATCTATACAGAAATTTTCGGCTTAATCAAGTTGGAAAAGTACTTAAATCTTGGTTTATCTACTTAATTATCTCTATTTTGGCAGTGGATCCCAGAGCTAAGGCATTATGCTCCAAATGTTCCCATCATCCTTGTTGGTACAAAACTAGGTGAGCATCCTATTTTCTCCTTTCGGTTTTTATTGTTTTCTGTTTTAACTGTTAATCTTTGGTTGGTAGGTTCATGTCAAATTTTCTGAATTATTTGTTTCACTAGATTTAAGGGATGACAAACAATTCCTGAGTGATCATCCAGGAGCAGCACCTATATCAACAGCTCAGGTAAAATTTCCCGTCTTTTTCATCGTGCTGAAATGGGAAACTAATTATCAACACTTACCATAGACAAAAAAGGATTCACATTTAGCTTTCAAATTGAATTCAGTATAATCTTTAGTCTATTAACAATGAGTCAATAATCGATATTCTGGTACTAATTGTTATGAGCAGGGAGAGGAATTAAAGAAGACGATAGGTGCAGCTGCTTACATAGAATGCAGTTCCAAGACACAGCAGGTGAACCAAAATGTTATATAAGTCAGTGATTAATTTTTCGACAGGGGTATAAGTCAGAGATTAAAGACATAATATATGGATCACAATTAAATCATTGACTAAACAGAAGTTACTGAATTTTGACAGAATGTGAAGACAGTATTTGATGCATCTATCAGGGTGGTGTTGCAGCCTCCAAAGCAGAAGAAAAAGAGAAGAAAGTCAAGACAAGCTTGTGTCTTCCTATGAAGAAAGAAATCCATTCCAAGAAACAGCAAGTATGCGGCTTGTTTGGTTCCATTTTTTCTCCTTTATGTAATGCATTATCTTTTCACCCTTTTACATTATGAGCGATTGATATTTCAGCTGTATAGGATTTAAGGTGTGATTTTTTTCATGGCATTGTAACCCTAGATTTATCAAATCTACAGAAGAAGTGTGCTGGCAGAGATAACCGAGTATTTTATAATATAATTCTGTTAATATTGTCCTGGTTGATTCTATGTACTGAGATATAAATAGGAAGAATTTCAAAATTTTCATCATAAGTTTGAAAAGATCAATCCAGTGATGTTAATGATTGCCCAACATGAGAAAAACTATAAGATATGATAAGGGTAGAAAGCGTATAATCATGCAATCATACCTTTATACAGTTGAAAGATCTTCTCATATATAGAGGTTGATTAATGCAGGAGATACATGGAATGAAATGGTAAACTAGTGTATCTTCTAGACAGAATATCTCTTAGAATTATACAGAGCTTTTTAATAAGAACTAAGCTTGTAATTCCTTTGTTACTAGTCTATCTATACTCGACATTTCACAACATCTCCATACCCAACATACATCATAACTTATAAGTTAACGGTTAGCTCACTCAGATTGAGCGAATAGTTGAATGAAATCAATATTCTTCTGTACCTATTTTGGTAGTTACAAGTTAAGACAGCGCTTCATGGAGCAGAAACAGATTTAGTATGTTCATTTACCCAACAAGTAGGATTATGATTTTGACTGAACATACCGATAAATCCTCTCTCTTTAACCTGTTGCTCCAGCTCTTCTACTCTTTTCTTGAGAAACTCCACCTCCTTAGCAACACTCTCGTTTTGTTGTTGTATGGCCTAAGCAAGCAAATTTGATTCTCGTTATTTTGCCAGATACTTGGAGAAAGAGTACCAAATTTACAAAAAATGTAGTAACGAGAAATACCGTAAGCTCCTGTCTGCGCATTTCTTCCTTGTTAGCTTCTGATTTAGAACTTCTTTGAACCTCAAATATGACAGCAGCTCCAGCAACCTTTGTAAAAAAAAAAAACTACAGTTACAAAATTGAGGTAGTGAAACTGCATCCCCAACATGAACTCTTCTTTTTTTTTTTGGTTAAAGAGAGGCGGTACTCTCGAATGCTACCATAGATAGTTTACTAAGAAATAAATGGGGTAGTCACCCCCTTACATCATCCAAAACGAAATCCGAGATACAATCCGGAGGCTCATCTAAGACATGAAGACCTAAGGAAAAATCAAAAGAAAGGAACCCTAAACAATCCGCAACATGAACTTTATGCATGAAGGCTGGCATCAAATATAAACGAAAATCAGAAAATCACAATAGTAGCAAACTTTATGGATGAAGGCCGGCATCAAATATAAGCAAAAACAGCTGAGTCTTGCTAAACTCCATGTCAATTTTAGAAATGGAATTTTGAAGAGTACACACCATGAAAACAAACATTTCCCCAAGTAGATCGGCAGCTGCTTTAACAGCTTTCTCCTCGTTCAGAGGGCGAATGGCAACATCAGTACTGTGACCATAAATCTGTCTTTGCATTTGTGTCGTGAACCGATGATTTGCCTGATTCACATAAATACACACAACTGTCAATATTTAGAGAAATTTTTACCATCAATCTTTTCTGAGATCAGCAGCAATCCTTAATGATAACATTTGACCTATGTACTATATATCAACAGCCTGGAACTGTCTAAGTCCTCTATTATGCACAAGTGAAAGGTAGACGAAACGTATACAGTCACATAATCACCAGTTTATAAATTCACCTTTTTAAAACACAGGCATCTTGAACTTAATCTGATCAGTTGATTAGTAAGCGAAGGTTTTGAGTCAGCAGAGTCGACTCAAATCCCAACGGAAAGAAGCAGAAACATCTAAATTTCAGTTCAGAGCAAACTATAACGCCAAACGTGCATCAGTTTAACCCCAAAATCAGCGGTTGTTTGGAAGTTGAAGAAAACCCTAAATTAATTGATTTGGGAACACAAGTAGGAAGTGCGGGCGGAAGAGCAGAAAGTGAAAAGGTGAACCTGGGCAATGTTGACGATGAAGAGACGAAACTTGGGATGGAGACCAGCCTCCTTCTTGATACGCTTAGCGATGGGTTTACAAGCGATTCTGAGTGCGAGTGTTCCAAGCTTCAGTATAGGCAGCACCATGCTCAGATCATGTTCCACGCTTTTTACAATCTCTCAAGCCCTAGAATTTAGGAGATGTCAGATACAGGCTGTTAGCAGAGAACTCGGCAGATTTTACCCCCCAAAAAAAAGGAGAACTTGAAGCGATAGAATCTACGACAACGAATGCGCTGGAAGCAACATGAGGACGAGGTTAATTCCATGTTCATCAATCACTGTCAATTCAGGGATGATAATTACTACTGAACTGGAGTAGATTATAACGAATCCATATGTTAATTGGAATGTGTTATATATATTCTTGCATATCAAGCTTGATTTGCGCAAGTGAACTTTGATAGGTTAAGTTGATGAATTTTCATTCTGTCTGAACCTGTATAGAGAGAACTTCTACACGAATCAATACAATACACGAAAGAAATAGTACTTCCGTTGTAATTATAGAGAAATTTTTAGATTTTTGTAATATATAAGAAAAGATATAGTTATACTCAGTATTCCATATCGTTTGATTTGTATATTAACAAAATAAAATATACTATGTATATATAAGATGTGATTTATATTTTGAGATAGAAAATATAATATGTCGTTTGATAAAATTAAGGACCTGTTTGGTTGTATACCTTAGGGATAAGAAATCGGGTTAGAAATGAGCTATATACGGAGTTCAGGAATCACCCAACCTCATTCCTCATTTCCAACCTCATTCCCCGATTTCAACCCTATTTCTACTATCGTACCAAACGAGCCCTAATTCATCTAAATTATCACATAATGATCGTCTTGAACTTTGTATAAGTCCATTGGGCCCACGGTAGGTCCGTGACAGTGACGGACTGGGATCGTGCGGGCAAGCGCGTGTATACGCAGTTGGGTCTAGCACATAAGCTCATGAGGTTTCATCCTAAAACTAATTGGTGATAGGAGGAGTAGCTCATGTGCTTATATACTAGACCACCAAGTTCTCCACTTCCGATGTGGGATGTATATTCTCACACTCCCTCGCAAATGCAACTGGTTCTGTAGCAGTTGACACTTGGATCTCGTGGAGCCCAGGACCAAACCTGCTCTGATACCATCTTGAACTTTGTATAAGTCCATTGGGCCCACGGTAGGTCCGTGACAGTGACGGACTGGGATCGTGCGGGCAAGCGCGTGTATACGCAGTTGGGCCTAGCACATAAGCTCATGAGGTTTCATCCTAAAACTAATTGGTGATAGGAGGAGTAGCTCATGTGCTTATATACTAGACCACCAAGTTCTCCACTTCCGATGTGGGATGTATATTCTCACAGATCGTATAAAAAATTATCACAGAATGATTACGACCGGTCGGATCATATGATCAAATTACGAAAAAATCAATAGCGATATCAATCAAGTTTCAATAGCAAAATAATGTCACAATTTAACGTTCCAAAGTTAAATAAGTAACAAGCTCCTTATGTTATCTGAAGTCTTGTTTGAACCAAGTTTTTTTTACATCGAATTAACAGCAGTAACATGTGATGTTTAACTTCTGATTTTTAAAAGGAGAATTTATACCACGGTTCTAAAACTCTGTGTATAAAATGTTAGAACACAACAACGTGGCGTTTTAAATCCAACTTTATAATTCGGTTTCAAACAGTCGATATAGCCCAGATTTGTAAGAACCGAGTAAAAAGAACATCTTATAACCTGGATTTTACAAACTCGTAATATAAAGTCAATTTTTAAACTTCACACAAGGACGCTCTAAATCGATGCAAAACAATGTCGCTTTGGACGAACTTTTAATGACGTACAGGTTTTGAAGTTCTCTACAAAATTGTGGAAATATTTTTTAAAAATCCATGTGTCGCGCACTGAGCCACTCCTTGTGTGAAGCAAGGAACCGTTTTCAAATTTTTGGGCTCCGTGTGCCACGTACGGAGCTCCTCCATGTAAAACGTACCGAAGATGGGCGATATTTTACAATTTGGATGAGACATGTTCAGAAATTATGTTTATATAGAATATAAAATTAGGATGACATAATCCTAAGAAATACAATTAAAATTAAAATTTCCAATAAGGACATCTCAAATAAATATTAATATATTAATCTTTGTATTTTGTATATTAGTAATAGACCGTTTATTACTAATCATTGCTATTATAAAGTCATTATATACATAATAGTTAACTTGAATTTGTTTTCATTGAAATAATGCACCTAGTCGATTTGATGAATTGGGCGAAGAAGAGATTAAATAGAGTAGTAAAGATAATGTTTTAGAATCGGGTGGCTTTTTATAAGCCAGATTTTTAATCATCGAGCCATTCATTTAAACGCTACCACATAGCGTTTTTGTTTTTCTCTACAAAAAATTAAAACGTTATTGGATTTTTTTTCTGAAGTAGGCTTTCTTTCAAAAAAATTTATCGATTTGGGCTCGTTTTGAAACTTATTCCCAACATAGGCGCTATCATGTGGTTCGGAAAAATTCCACGTTGGAGAGACGCTGGTTTTTTCCAGCGTCTCCCAACCGAAGCATATGTTTTTTTTCTAATTCCCACGTGTAAGCCAGTGTCTCTTACACATAAAATTTTCAATTTTTTTTTGATTTGCATTATAGAAAGGCCTTTTTTCAAAAAAAAATCAAATGTTTTTTGTATATGTATTATTGCATTAGACTTGCGCGTGTTCGGATGCCTCGTATGGGCTCGTTCGAAATCGGAATCGATCACGACCAATTTCGTTGGGTCCGTATTAATCCCAACTTTCACCAGATATGTCTCTCGCTCGATACAGACCCACCGAAATTGGTCGTGATCGATTTCGAACGAGCCCATACAAACCATCTGAACACACGTAAGTCTAATGCAATAATATATATACAAAAAACATTTGAAAAACAAAATTGAAAAAAGGTCTTTGAAACAAGGCCTTTGCCCGCGCCTTATGCAAATAAAAAAAAAAAAAAATCATGTGTAAGAATCTCTTACACGTGGGAATTAAAAGAAAAACATCTACTTCGGTTAAAACCAGCGTCTCTTCAACGTGAAATTTTTCCGAACTATATGAATGCGCCTATGTTGGAAATAAGTTTCAAAATGAGCCAAAAAAAAAGCCACTTCAGAACTAACGTTTTAATAACTGGCTCAAAAATGAATTTGACCGGTTCAAACATCAACCTCTTTAGTATTGATTAGGCCCGGCCTTTTGCCTTGTTGGACTAAGGCCATGGCGTAGGACCCTTATTGGACTCGCGCTCCGCGCGTAGAAATTACGTATTTTCGTATGTGTTTTAATATAGTTATATATTATTTATTAATATTTCTGTTGTTGTTATTAAATTTGTTAATATTTATAATTATAGGTATTTTCGATTTCCTTAAATCTATTTTTGAAGTAGTTTTGAAACATAATAATGGAATAAGGTTGTCATGAGAGAAGCTTACTAAATACTTTATTTTATTTGACAACATGTTTTTCTAATATTACACGCATTAATTTAATTTGTGACTTAATCAAGTTTCTAACATAACATAGAGGTCTTCTAAATGAGTTAATACTATACTTTATTTATTTTACTATAATTCTAAGATATATTAAATTAGAATAAGATAATTAGTTTTAAGAAAAATAAAAAATACTTAAATGGATTTAGAATTAATTAGATTTCAGAGATTATTAATTAACAGAAATAAAAAGAGCTTAAATGAATTTAGAATTAATTAGATTTCAGAAATCATTAATTAATACAAAAAGAACTTAAATGGATTTAAAATTAATGAAAAATAATTAATAAAAAATTAAATAAATTTAGAATTAAATAGATACCAATTTCATTCATTTTGTTCAACCATCAGCTAACTTTTATATGTGTATAACAGACCAATTGAAATTTTATTTAACTACAAAAACTATGGTTATTTGGGTGTCAACAAATAAAGCTAAGACTTTTTCTCTTTCGCTTTTCTTTTTGTCTAGCTACCTCATCCCCGCAACTGTACAACTTTAAGTTTAGTTTTACAATTTTTCTTTGTAAACATCTCTATTTATTTTTTTCCTCATAGGTCCTTAATAAAAATAAAGCTTTTAACAAGATTTGGTTAAAACTTGATGGTTGGGAAAAAACAAAATCGAAAACACCTTATTCTCAATTATAACATACTCCATTAAAAAAATTATTTGCTATATTTAATACCTTTAACTTTTATTTTGCCAAGTGCCCATCAATCCTTAGGACCGGTCCCAAATTTATTTATTATAAATTATATTCTTATGATAAAAATCCTAAAAATTTAAGATTTAATGACTGAACTCGATATGAACCATATAGCAATTTCATTTCATTACTTTCTGAAAGCGAATCAATCTTACGATAGATATAGCCATTAGCCAGGGATTCTAATGGGGTGGTGACCACTTCTATCGTCTCCATTTCAGTTTAATATTATGATCTTTATCCTCATCTTCGTTTTTTTTTAAGATCTCGCCCCATCCCCGTCCCTATTGGGAAATCTCCACCCCCGTTAATTATTCACATTTAATTTCCCCAATGGAGATTTTGTATCCCCATTTAATTTCATTATTCATATACATGTATAAATAACAATAACTAAATAAAAATATTTTAAATAGAATATATATCAAAACATATTTAATGGAGATGAGATCCCCAATGATGACGGGAATGGAGACGGGGATCGGGATCCCCAATGGGGATGGGGATGGGGATCGGGACCCCTATCCCCATCTCCATCCCTATCTCCATCCGCGTGGGGGTTATTATATTTCCCCATCCCCATCCCTGTTGTAGGATCTGTATGTTAGTATCAAGGGAACTGTGACAAAGAGTTGTCCAGTTCCTAGGCACAGCGGAAGTAATATGACAAGTTATCAACACAATTACTTAAGGTGGAAACCCTAGATAACCAACTAGTTATCTTTGGATGAAAATCACCCCTCTTTCGAGGATTTGAAAGGTCTACTTGTATATTCAATCAATGAGTTTAGAGATGAACGAGATTACAAAACTTATTGCTAAGTACTAACCTAGTTCCTATCATAAACTCTAAGATGAAAATACCAGTGAGCTTACTTGATGTTCTTTTGCAAGAACACTTTTCTCTTCTCTTAGTCTGATGCACTTCAAGCTTCGTCAAAATACACAAGTCCTAAGAACATAAAGATGATCATATACTCCCTCCGTCCCTTTAAGTTTGTCACATTTCCTTTTCAGGCGTCCCCTAAAGTGAGTCACATTTCCATTTCTATCAATTAATTTCTTCCCATAATCCTAACATTACTTTATCAATCACATCAACCATCTACATCATCTTCTTCATCTAATATTTCTCCATTAACTCATCAACCACCTAAAACTCCATTAAATTTCTTCCATTTTTACTAAGCTAACTTTAACACAAATTAACTTAAAAACACAAATAATCCCAGATTAAATTAAGCACTTGGATTAGTGTCCTCTACTTAACAAAATTAAACCCATTTAGCCCAAAAACGTAGCCCAAAAACCAGACCACAAATCACCCCATATATATACTCCTAACCCTAATTCCTCTCCTCATTTCTCTTCTCTGCAAACCCTAACCGCCTCCACTCTTCTCTCTCGATCTCTTCTCTGCAAACCCTAACCGCCTCCACTCTTCTCCGATGGACTCCTCAACCAACACCAGGCCGTCCCAAAGCTTTACCCACAGTGGCACCCCTCCACTCTCCACTGGCCATCAATCTCTCACTGTCTCAGACCCATCTTCTCCTCTGTCGGCGACTCCATCAATCTCCTCCATGAACAACGACTCGGATGTGGCTTTGAATCTTTTTTTCAAAGACGACTCTCCAGATCCTGATCAATCGACCACTGACTCCGGTCGATCAGGTTGTTCATTGTCCCCCCTGCAACTAGGGTCCCGATTGCGTTGGAGATCACACATGGAGCAACCACCCGTCGGAGGATATCGATATCGACATGTTGTGGACGCTGGAGCAGAAGAAAGAATCCATGGAGATGCAGCGATCGCCGGAGATGCCGGAGCTGTCGGAAAATGAAGGCCTCTCTCATCCCCGGGAGATCATTGTCATTCCTGACACCCCGACGCCGGAGATTGCTCCTCCACTGTCCCCTGAGATCGTGGTCATCCCGGACTCGCCATCTGTCTCTCATTCCCATTGTGCCTCCAATTCCGAAGAAATCTAGCTAAGTCTTCTTGGGGATTTGTTTATATTTTCTGTTATCTGACTTGATTATGAACACTGGTATTGCAATGGTAATTTTTTGCGTATCTGGAAGTCCTCGTGTGGACTGATTTTTGCCTATATGGAAGTCCTGATGTGGACTGTATATTTTGCGTATGTAAACTGGACTATGTATTTGTGGTTTGCTCATTATTTAATGTGCTTGAACTGTGATTAAAATTGCTATTGTGGTTGATCATTTGATGAACTGAGGTTCATTTGGTGATTTTGTGTTGTTGCTGCTGTGGTTGATCATATGATGAACTGAGGTTCATTTGGTGATTTTGTGTTGCTGCTGCTGTTGTTGTTCATCTGATGAACTGAGGTTCATTTGGTGATTTTGTGTGTATGAAATGTTGTTGTTGTTCATCTAATGAACTGATGTGAGAATAAAAAATGTAGGCATTGGAAATCTGATAAATAATCAGAGATTTCATGCATAAGAATAATCCGTGTTCCCTGAGAAATGTCTATGATGAAGTCTGTTTATCATGATCTGATATTGCCTTTAATTTCCATTTCTTTTATGTACCATAGGAACACAATAATTAGTGTCTTGTTGTGCCTATCTGGTATGTTTTGGTTAGTGTTTAGGGACTTGATATCAATGAGGGAATGGGGACATCTGTTATATTCAATGATGAAAATGTCAATGCTGAGATACAAGCCTTTAATTTCCACTGCCTAGATGTGCTATAGGAACATTAAATATTTCTTACTGACTGATGCCTATCTGGAATGTTAAGTCTTCGAATTAAATGTTAATCATGATGGTCATGGGGACACCTGAGACAAATTGGTTGCCTTAAACACTTGCATGACTTACTAATATTAATCTGATTTTCTTTGCTTACAAAAATATGACTAGTGTAAGCTTGCTTACAAAAACTGATAGTCTATGCATGCTTATAGTAGTCATATAATCCAAGATAATTATGATGAAATACTTACATAATTATGAAGTTGTCTAAATCTTCTTGGCTGTCCCCTAAACCATTAGCTTCGATGTCTCCTAAATCATATGGATTGTCTTCTGTTGCATCATTTGCTTGGCTGTCTTCATTGTCTTCAAATGGAATGTCTTCTGTTGCATCATTTGCTTGGTTGTCTTGATTGTTTTCATTGTCTGAAGCCCCATGAACAATCTTCCATGCTTCTATAACAGCCCAAGTAGTTGCCTTTACTATTTCTGGTAGAAGACCTTGTGCTCTTAATTTCTTTTTGTTGACATGAGGCACAACATAATCATTTCCTCCTTTGACTTGTAACACTTGATTCATAACATTTTGGAGAGAAATCCATACATCTCTTAGAGTAGTGGCATCCAACTCATAAAATGCATTATAAAGTGCTTGTAGCATTTCATCAACATCTCTAGGCATCTTTTTGTGCATCAGTGATTGTATGCTCCTAAAAAATCCTAGGTCTAATATATTTAAATAAGGACTATTTGCTGGCTGTTGAATTAGAATAAAAGTAAATCCATCTTGTTTGTGTACCTCTTGCCATTCTGGATCTTGTTGATTGATATGAGGCCTTGCATTGTCTTGTTGGATGTATATGACTTTTTGTCCATCTTGTGGCCATTTGGCCTTGATTGCTGGTATGATCTGATCAATTAACATTCTTCTGGTAACATCCTTGTTAATTGACTCTACAAGTTTTGTAACAATTGTCCCCTTTGGCCTCTTAACTGATTTCCTTTTTGCTGCTTCCTGGTAAGTGAATGGAAAGATACCAATCTTTCCATCAAATGTGCATGCTCCCTCTAAATTGAACCTTGGCCTTGCAACTGCTGCCATGAACATAACCTTAGGAATAAACTTACTTGAACTAGCAGCCCTGTACATTCCTCTTTCATGCTTTGCTAGATAACATCTTTGTGTCTTCTTTGTAAGAAAGAACCATTTTTCATCAATATGAATGAAATCATACATTGGATGATATTCTGTTTTTTCTGCAACTGTCCCCCCTGTGATTAGATTGATAATCCATTTCATCCTGGTTTTCTTGTGAGCTTCACTCAAACCAGGGTGTAGTGCATTTGTGTGTGCCTTTATTAATCCATTCCATCCAGTTCTGACTTGTTATCAGCCGGATCCTTTGGGACTTCGTAGTTTCCATGCTCAACAATTTTCCAGCATATCATGTCATTAGTTTGGAAGAAACCAGTCATCTGTTCCTTCCACCATTGGAATTGACCAGGTTTCAACAAGTATGGCTTGTTTGTAGAGATACCTAGTTCTGGTTCGTTTGGACGAGACATGTTGATAACCTGCGAGTAACACACAATCTAGAGCTCTAGCTCTGATACCAATTGTAGGATCTGTATGTTAGTATCAAGAGAACTGTGATAAAGAGTTGTCCAGTTCCTAGGCACATCGGAAGTAATATGACAAGTTATCAACGCAATTACTTAAGGTGGAAACCCTAGATAACCAACTAGTTATTTTTGGATGAAAATCACCCCTCTTTCGAGGATTTGAAAGGTTTACTTGTATATTCAATCAATGAGTTTAGAGATGACCGAGATTACAAAACTTATTGCTAAGTACTAACTTAGTTCCTATCAGAAACTCTAAGATGAAAATATCACTGAACTTACTTGATGTTCTTTTGCAAGAACACTTTTCTCTTCTCTTAGTCTGATGCACTTCAAGCTTCGTCAAAATACACAAGTCCTAAGAACATAAGGATGATCATATATATAGGAAGCAAGTCTGCCGTATAAAGATATTCCAAGAATATATTATACGTCAAACTTATTTCCCAATTTATAACAATCTCTATGGCTTTCAAGTTAACCTAATTAACTCGAGATTTACCAAATATTACATAGACAATATTACAACCAACTCTAGCAATATCCTAACAAGGAAAAGATCTTCTACAAGATCTTCTCGGCTCGCCGCCCACGCTAGGGTTAGAAGCAACACGGATGTAACGCAGTTCCTTTAGATTTCCCTTAATACTTCATCAGTCTTCAAATTTTTAATCTTTTCATCTGAAATATCAAGATAAACTATATCATAGTATATGCTAAGGTTGTCATCGTCAAAACATAGAGTAATAGTTAAAATGAACTTATTGAGGAACACTGGTTCTTCAGGTCCCTATTCCAACACCTGTCCTCCGAAAATATCTCATCCTCATTCCCGATTTCCCGCTCCCACTAACATCCGTAGATAGATTGCACATGCCCCGTAATAGTGTATTTAGCGGATAAGCAAGAAATAATAGGATTTGGATGATGTGATGCTAACGATGGTGGCGATACGAGCCGCGCATGTATTACGTGGCTGACTGTGACGCTTGCGTTTATTTGCAATTATGGAGTATGTGTCACTATCGATCACCTAGCTAGCTGCTATTCAACGAATGGACAATATATAAGCAATTCATTTCAAGCTGACGATGTAAATCGTAGTTTTGGATACGTGGAGGTATCAAGGGACATGAGGTGACCTCACTAATGTTGGATCATCTAATCAATCCCTCCTTCAAACTTACGTTATGTGAAAAAAAAAATTATTTTTTAATCAATTCGCGTTTATAAAATTTTTCATATGAATATAGATGGTTGCATGACAAAATTCATTTTTTCACTTATTAAATATAATCATAAAACTCTTTTTCAATTATGATATTAATTTTTGATCAATTCGCTTTTACAATTTTTTCATATAAATATAATTTTTTTAATAGATGGTTGCATAACGAAATTATATTTTTCTCTTATTAAATATAATGATAAAACTCTTTTTTAATTATAATATTGATTTTTTACAAACGTTTTATAATTTGTAACTTTAAACATGTAAATCTCAATATAAATTGTCTTGTAAAAGTTTGAGAAAAAAATAGATGAGCATCTTACTACTAGAGCAAGGCAAGCTTTTTGTTTACTTCCATACTTAAAATTAATATATAGACACTTTATAAATTTGGGGCCCCTTTAAAATTTGGAGGCTTTGTTCTGTTGGGCTTAATGGAACACCCTCCGGGCCGGCCCTGGACGTGCACCGTCCTTGTCCTTAAACCACTACTCACTTCCATCGCCAGATACGTGAACGTTTTCACAATTTATACTGTATATCTTAATTCATTGAAATAAAGTCGTTTTAATTTTATATACAATTTGATTTTAAATACGTTTCTACGATTTCAAATAACTGATTACTATATTCTCTTGTTTGAGTAAATTATGTTACTCCGTAATAGTTAATTATTATTGTGGTAACTCAGGATAGTATAAGTAGTTGCCTTCTATACTATAATTATAATATTTTAAAACATAATTTATAACAAAAATAAATTTAAATTGTAAATATTTTTTTTCAAATAGAATATCGATTTAAATAACATTGATAAGGAACTAAGGAGATATAAGAGAAATATAACCAGAAAAGTATATATTTTTCAATAGTATATATATGTACGTATGTACGTATGAAAATTGCGCATACAAGAATTAATACATGGACATATATTTTATTAATAAAATGGATGTTGAACGGATTAATTGTGTATTAAATTATCCCATAAATGAGAAGACAATTGATTAATTAAATATATTAATAATGGTAGAGGATATCTAAGGCATTTAAGACGCGTGAATTAGGATATTGAGAGATTCTTTTTACGTTCTTTGAGAAAAAGCAGCATCTAAGGCGTTGAATGATCCAACCATCGTATAGAGAAGAGATTATGACTTGATAGCCTTCAGATGTAGTCATTTATAATGAAATGAGTCAAAAAATCTTTTGTTATTATTCTTGTTTTTATCTTTAATGTTTGAAGCGTTTTGTAGATCAATCTTTATCATCGACAAATCTATTTCCTGACAATTTATATTACGACAGATGTATTTATAGAAGATAATTAACCTTTATAAAAGGGAAGTAGATTTGGAACGCGATGTTGCATTTGTCAACTGAACTGGATGATACTTGACGTATCTTGTGGCATAGACACAATGCTGATATGAATAAGCATTGACACAATGCTGTATTGGTTTTGGTTATTCAAATCCTTGTATTTATACTTGTAAACTGCTTCTTTTTGTTTTGAGTTATTTTATGTCTAAGCATTGACTGCATTTGGTTATTTTCATATGCTCATTACAAGGTTCTTAAACACATGTTGGTCAATTCAAATCGTTGACTTGGCTCCTTGTGTTTGTTTTTATGCAGTTTGCAGCAGCTCGTCTTCAGCCTAGCTCGTCGAACCTGATTACGGACTAGAGAAGTCGATTCTGCCCAGAGAAGTCGTCTTCACGCAGCAGCTCTTCACGCAGCATTTATACATTCCTAGGTTAATATATTTATTCGTGAGTTTTTCCCAAATTAAATGACCCTTTAAGCTTTACAGTGACAGATTATGTAACTGATATTTGGTTTTTTTAATATTAGGACATGTCGCCACGAAAAAGAAGTCGAAAGTCCAATAAAAAAGATCGACCTCCATTGCCGTACCGGAAAGGAAGTTCTATCTCGGCATCTGGACCTACATCTACATCTGCCTCTACATCTGCCTTTGCATCTGCCTCTGTGTCTGTCTCTATACCTGCATCATTATCAGCATCATCACCCACTCTAATTTCCGGTATTTTTCATTCTTTCTTATCTATATATCGTAACCTTAATTAATTATGTATTGAGAATATTATTATAACTTTTTTGGAATAATTATATTTATTTTCTTTCGTTTAGAAACTCCTTCCCCACCTATACAAAAGTCAAGAGGTTGGAATGCTGATATATGGCAACATTATGAGAAACATGAGGGGTATGAGTTTGATGATAATGTGCCAAGAGCTCTTTGTTTGTATTGTGGTGGTGGACCCATTAATGCTCCTGCTAGTAAAGGTACCTCTAACTTCACTCGACATCATATTAAGTGTACAGCTAGAATTATTGGTGCGAAGGGTAATGGTGAAGTTATTATGGGAAGTGATGGAAAATTGACACGTAAAGTTGATCAAGTTGTTTTCAAGGAAATGGTTGCTCTTTCAGTTATTAGACACAGTTATCCTTTCAACTATGTTGAGCATGAAGGAACTAGGGATGTTCATAGATTCTTAAATGAAGATTGCAAAGCATTTTCTAGAAACACAGTGAAGACATATGTGCTGAAAATTCATAAAAGAGAGAAGGACAAACTTAGAGAATTAATGGTGAAGAATTCTGGAAAAATCTGTTTGACTTCTGATATGTGGACTTCTTGTGTGGATCAAGGCTTCATGTCTCTTACTGCTCATTTTGTTGACGATGAATGGAAATTGCATTGTAAGATTCTCAACTTTTGTCATGTAAAACCACCTCACACTGCATCAGTTTTACATGACACTGTGTTTGATCTTCTGAAAGGTTGGGGAATTCATCAGAAAGTGTTTACTATCACTCTAGATAATGCAAGATGCAATGATAATATGCAGTCCATGCTAAGTAATAGCCTTGCTATGCATTCTTCTTTGCCCGGTGGTGGTAAATATTTTCATGTGCGTTGTAGTGCTCATGTTTTGAATTTGGTTGTTGATGAAGGCCTAAAACTAGTTGATATCGGGCTTAAAAAGGTTAAGAAGATGGTGTCTTTTATTGGTTCTTCAGAGCGTAGAACTTTGAAGTTTAAGGAAATTGCTTCGTCTCTTGGCCTGGATTGCTCAAAAAATCTGCGCATTAATTGTCCTACAAGATGGAATTCCACCTTTACCATGCTTGATAGGGCATTGATTTATCGTGTGGCTTTTTCAAGTGGAAGAATGAGTGGAGTTGATCCTTGCTTTCCAGAAATTCCAACAGATGAGGAATGGAATAGAATTGAGAAGATTTGTGAACTTTTGAAGCCTTTTGATGAGCTTACTACTCTTATGTCGGGAAGGAAGTATCCAACATCCAACTTGTACTTCAAATGTGTATGGAAAGTTGAGCTTCTGTTATTGAAATATGCTGATTGTGGGGATACATTTCTGATGGATATGACAAAGAGGATGAAGAAGAAGTTTGATAAGTATTGGAGCTCTTACAGTTTGATTCTTTCATTTGCCATCATGTTGGATCCTCGTTACAAGTTTCAGCTCATCCATCATTGTTTCGAGAAGTTGGATATTGAAAGGGCTCCATTGAAATCCAAACATGTGAAAGACGAATTTCTGAAGTTCTATCAAGAGTATGTTTCAAACAGTAATGACACGACTTCTACTCTTAATCCGATGGACCCTGGAGAGTTTGAGGTAAATTAAATAAATAATATAAGTTACTTTTATCATATTTCAGCATGTTTTACCTATGTTTATTTTGTGTCTAGGGATTTGCTTCCTCTTATGATGTTTCTACAGAAAAATCAGAAATTGAGCTATATTTGGATGAGACTCGGGAAAAATTAGTTAAAGATCTAGATGTGCTTGACTGGTGGAGGAAAAATGCTCATAGATATCCTAGTGTCTCTAGGATGGCAAGAGATATTCTAGCCATTCCTATAACAACCGTGTCATCCGAATCTGCATTTAGCATGGGAAGTAGAGTTATTACAAGGTGGAGATCTTCTCTTAATAAGGATTCCGCCGAAGCTCTTTTGACGACTCGTTCATGGCTTTATGGACTAGACCTTGAAGAAGGTAAGCAGTTAGTTTGTTTCACATTATTATGATATTTTAGATCTTATATATATGAGTTTAATTCACAGTTTTAATTATACAGCTCCCGAAGATGATTTAGAAGAAGGATTAGAAATCCAATTTACAAGAATGGACATCAACAATGACAGTGAAGATAGTCCAATGTCAATGGACATGGAAGATTGACAAGAATATGAAGAACATGTTTTACTTTCTAAGTTATGAGATTGTTATTTTTTTGCAGTTTGAATTATGTGACTAAGTTGACAGATTGTTTTCATTTTAATACTCTATCTATCTTGAGTTGCATTAAACGATGGATTGATTATGGTTGTGAAGATGTGTTTTGATTTTGAGCAACATATCAGGTCTTTATTTGCCGTCGCATTGAACCTACCGTGTTTTATTTAGTCGATGGTTATTGACTTGTCCATAGGTTGTAAATTGTAATTTATAAATGTTTTCATTCGTTTTTTTTCCAAATATTAGCTAATCTACTAAAAGTTACTATGCCAAACTTATTCAAATAAATGAAAAGAAGGTAATGTAGTGGTGTTGCTATCGAAGCATACATTAAAATTTGCAATTAAGATTGACCCAAATTTAACATCAATATTTCGTAACGACTCAACTTGTTATGTCTCGGTAAGTTTTTACTCAAAGCGACTCGATCTGACAATAAATCCGTAACAAACGACTTGTTTGACTCCAAAATTTTCGACCCAAACCCGACCCGCCTATAAACCCGTAACAACCCGACCTGTTTGACCCGGTAATTTTAGACCCGAACCCGACCCGACCCGCCTATAAACCCGTAACAACCCGACCTGTTTGACCCGGTAATTTTAGACCCGAACCCGAACCCGACCCGCCTATAAACCCGTAACAACCCGACCTGTTTTGACCCGGTAATTTTAGACCCGAACCCGACCCGACCCGCCCATAAACCCGTAACAACCCGACCTGTTTTGACCCGGTAATTTTAGACCCGAAATGACCCGACCCGAAAAAGACCCGACCCGGAGCACCCTTAACCCGAACCCGACCGACCCGACCCGATTGCCAGGTCTATTGTGGCATAATGATGTGTGCTCATGGCAATATATCCGGCCGGCATGGTACGTCATACATTTATAAAATGGAATTGAAATATTTATGTGTTAAGTTAAATCTAATTACGTCGATACTGATATCATCATTAGTATGGATAAATCCATAAATAATGCTTCGATGAAGCCTGACCTAAGACAACGATGACTTAAATCAGATATTAGGTCATCAGATTTTGATGTACATAAAAATCAGCAAAAATCGTTCAAGCATATGATCATATATGTCAACTTCATTTCGGTTTGATTAGTCGTATTGAAGCATCTGCCTAGGTATTTTTGAAATCGCTAATATAAATTTGTTAAGCCAAACGGCCGGCGTATATAGTACTCCCTCCGTCCCATAATGTTCTTCTCATTTTTTCATGACACATTTACCGATGTATATTTTGTATTTTTAATATCTCTAGTTGTATGTTAATACAAATAATTAAAATTTGATATTATTAAAATACGCATTAATACGAATCAAACAGGACCCACATGACTATATTTTTTTATATATATCAAGAAAAAACGAGAAGATTCTCTTCAACAGTGAATAGTATACACTATTTAAAATGGGAAGAACAATATGGGACGGAGGGGAATATATAAAAGTAAAACTGTATACGTACACTATGATGTATGTTACAAGCCAAACTCGTAAGCAGTATCAAGGAAGGGGAGAATGGCCTGCGGCCTGGGGAGGAAGACGAGACTTAGAAGAGGGTTATGGCAAAGTATTTATTTCTTATTATTTTCAGCAACTAAGACAAGAGAATATATACTTGCTACCCTATCGGTTCAATAAAAGCGACTCGGGAAAGAACCGGAAAGAAACCGAGAAGGAGTTAATAAACTCTATCAAAAATCTATAACATAAATAAAATAAAATAAATAAAATAAATGTGTAAAATAAATAAAGTCCTAAACATAATCATCCAAGCGCTTCGGTTTGCGCCGCTGACGGGCCGTCCGTCCCACTGGGCCCATGTCTCCGGTTAGGTCCGTAACAATCTCTCCCCCATTGACAACCGACTTGTCCTCAAGGCGTAAATCCGGAAATGAAATGCGCAGCTGCTCGATAGGTTCCCAAGACGCGTCGTCAGTGGATCCATCATCCCAGACGACTAACCATTCCTGACGAGGTGTGCCTTGATGCATAACGTGGCGCTCAGCAATCGCGCGCACAGGGCTGGAAACTGGCTGGTCCCGAATAAATTCAGCCGGAAATTCTGGTGTGACAGGACAGTTGCTCCCTTCGATGAATGGTCGCAGCAAAGATACATGAAAGACGTTGTGGATCTTGGCGTTGGCAGGCAACTCCAATCGATATGCTACTGCGCCTACTCTCTCCAAAACCGTGAAGGGGCCGTAAAAACGACGAGCCAATTTCGCTGAGCGTGGTTTAGCAACCGAATGCTGTCTGTACGGTTGGAGCTTCAACAAAACCTTTGCTCCGACCTCAAATTCCGCATCACGCCTGCCCTTATTTGCCTGCGCTGTCATACGCTGCTGCATCTTACGCAAGTTTAGGCGAAGGAGATCTAATACCTGGTCGCGTTCTTCAACCGTGGCGAGTGCCGGAGAGAGAGCGTCGGTCGGGTAAGTAGTCCGGATTAGCGGCGGGGGTTGGCGTCCATACAAAGCCTGAAATGGGGACATCCCGAGACCCTCGTGGAATGTGCTATTCAACGCCAGTTCAGCCCACGGTAAGAAATCTGCCCAACGCTGGGGACGCGCATGAGTGAAAGCCCGGAGATACTGCTCTAGCCCGCGATTCTTGACCTCCGTCTGACCATCGGTTTGAGGGTGGTACGCTGTGCTCAATCGGAGGTGTGTGCCACTCAGCCTGTGCAGTTCTGTCCAAAAAGTGCTAGTGAACACCGCGTCCCTGTCGGATACAATCGATGCCGGAATCCCGTGGTGCTTGACCACCATATCAACAAACAAAGCTGCCACTCGTGACGCGTCATAATGCGTGCCCAAGGCGCCAAAGTGCGCGTATTTCGAAAGCCTATCCACCACCACGAGAATTGTAGTCCGTCCATGAGATGGTGGTAGACCCGTAATGAAATCCATGGACACATCGTCCCAAACGCGCTGCGGTACCGGTAGTGGCTGAAGCAAACCCGCCGGTTTCTTGGTACTGTACTTAGTGGATTGGCAAGTAAGGCAGGAATCGACAAATTGCTTGACATCCCGGCGCATTCCGCGCCAAAAGAACACCTCAGCTACCCGCCGAAATGTGCGATCGATCCCTGGGTGACCCGCGCTGGGAGAGGCGTGGAACTCATCCAACACCGTGGACTTCAACGCTGAATCGTTGCTCAACACTAGACGATGGCCGTAATAAATCATGTTGTTGTGGACTCGGAAGGGAGGTGCTAATGTACCCGCTGCAGCTGATTCATGTAGGGCTAGCAAATCCGGCCGCGTTGAATTCTCCAGGCGTACCCGCTGTAACAAATCAGGAAGCGGGGCTGAAAAAGCCATGAAGCTACTGAGGTCCGCGTCATTATCAATCATACAACGAGAAAGTGCGTCCGCCACCTTGTTGTGAGCCCCAGGTTTGTACTCGATGCGGAACTTGTAACCCATTAGTTTTCTGATGAAGAACTGCTGATCAGGAGTCTGTATAATCTGTGAGAGGAGCTCGCGCAAGCTCTTCTGATCTGTCCGGATGAGGAATTCACGCCCAAGCAGGTATTGACGCCATTTCTGAACTGCGGACACTATTGCAAACAACTCTCTGTGGTATGCCGAGGACCCACGGCGACGAGGACCTAGCGTCTTACTGAAGAAGGAAATAGGCTGCTCATCTTGCAGTAGAACCGCCCCAATACCCACATCAGAAGCATCAGTTTCTAAAACAAAATCTTTGGTGAAGTCAGGTAGCTGCAGAACAGGCGGATTCATCATAGCATTCTGGAGGCGGCTGAACGCGTCGGTGGCTGCTGGGGACCACACGAATTTGTCCTTCTGTAATAAGGATGTCAACGGTGCCGCTAATGTCGCGTAATTGCGGATGAATTTTCTATAGTAGCCCGTGAGGCCCAGGAAACCCCGCAAGTGTTTAATCGTCTTCGGTACCGGCCACTTTTCCATTGCCGCGAGTTTGTTCGGGTCAGCCAACAGCCGGCCTGCGTTGACGATATGCCCCAGGTACTCCACTGTGGTTGAAGCGAAAGAACACTTCGAACTCTTGACGAAAAACTGATTCTCGCGCAAGGTTTGAAGGGCGATGTCGATGTGTCTGACATGGCTGGCCAAGGAGGGGCTATAAATCAATATATCGTCAAAGAAAACAATGACAAAGTCTCGCAGATATGGGCTGAAAATCTGATTCATGGCGGTTTGAAATGTAGACGGGGCGTTTGTCAAACCGAATGGCATCACCAAGAATTCGAAATGACCATCATGGGTGCGGAACGCTGTCTTGTAGACATCGGAGGTATGCATACGGACTTGATGATAACCAGAACGTAGGTCGAGCTTGGTGAACAATGTAGCGCGGCCCAACTCATCAAACAACTCATCAGCCGTCGGAATCGGAAATTTGTCAGCCACCGTAGCATTATTGAGTGCTCTGTAATCCACACAAAACCGAAATGTGCCATCCTTCTTCTTAACTAGTAGGGCCGGTGAAGAAAATGGACTGGTGCTGTGTTTGATAATCCCCTGCTGTAACATCTCCTGCACCTGACGCTCAATTTCAGATTTCTGAAAATAGGGATATCTGTAAGGTCGCACATTTACCGGCTTAGAACCCTGCTGAAGGTGGATACGGTGATCCCAAGCACGCTGAGGAGGGAGCCCGGTTGGCAGCTGAAATACGCACTCATGAAGCTGTAAGACCTGAAGGATCTGCGTCGGAAGACCCGGAGGGAACACTACCTGTGAGGCTGCGGTTTCTGAAGCAATTACCGTATCTGTGATCGGGAAAATCTCAAAGCACTCCGCGATATAATCCGAAGCATACAGTGATTGCAAAGCATGAAGAGAAATTGCCTTCGGAGGCTGGCGATCCCCACGTAACACAATGAGCTTGTCATTCCAGCGGAACTCCATGGTAAGGTGGGCATAATCGTGAGCAACTTTGCCCAAAGTCTGGAGCCATTGAACGCCGAGCACAACCTGAGGTCCATGAACGCTGAGCACAAACAGATCCACCGGAAATAAATGCTGCTGTAGACATAACTCAGTCGCGGCGCACTGGTGAGTACATAATAGCGATGCACCATTACCCACATAAACTCGAAAGGGGGGTACTGGAGTTAAGGTTAACTGTAGCCTTTCTGCAACATCTGGATGGACAAAGTTGTGTGTACTACCGCCATCTATCAACACCTGAACTGGCATAGCTTTAATGGATCCGGCAATCTTCAATGACTTAGGGCTGAGGCGACCTTCTAAGGCATGAATACTCGACACATCACCTGTAACTGCGAGCTCTCTGGTGTCAATCTCTTGAATATCCTCAGAATCAGAATCATCAGTGCCCAATAACGCTAGAAAGCGATGTCTGCAACGGTGTCCCGGGGCGTATTTCTCATCACAATTCCAACAGAGGCCCTTCTTAGTTCGCTCTTCACGTTCTGCAGGAGACAAGCGTCGAATAGGAAGAGTGGAGAGACGATTACCTGGCGTTGCCGCTGCTTCAGTCGTGGAGGTGGGTGCGATTATAGGCGGGTTTGGCTGACCACTGGGGCGAGAGGTGCCCTGATTCCACCTGCGCTGTGGTGTTATTCCCGCTGTAGTATCAACGAACGAAGCTGCTAACTCCCGCGCCAAAGCGAAGGTTTGGCTGAGTGTGGTCGGATTACGCAGATTTAATTCGCGTTTGACTGGTTGTTTTAGGCCGGCCTTGAATAAAGAAATCAGCGTTTGTTCCGATAAGCCTTCAACTTTGTTCAGCAATGTTTCAAACTCAGACTGGTAAGCCAAGACCGTAGTCTGTTGTTGCAATTTCGCAAGTAATCCCACATAATCCTCGTAGTGGTGTGGGTCGAATCTCTGCTGGACTGCAGTCAAGAATTCCGGCCAAGTACCCAAGCAATTGTTTCGACGTTGGTAACGAAACCAATCGGATGCCGGGTGATCAAAGAGCATTCCAACCAACTGCAGACGCTCGTGTGCTGGTGTATGAAAGTAATCAAAATAAGCTTGAACCTTATATATCCAACCTGGAGGATCGGTGCCATTGAAACGTGGAGCGTCGACTCTGATTTTCGGATACTGATCGGGGCGGCGCTGCTCGTCGCGATCGCCGAATGTGTGTTGCTGGTCGATCGGGTCGTTGGGATCCGGTGGCGGTCTCCTGTTGGGCTGCTGTATGTTATCGGGTGGTGGTCTGCGCTCGCCAAAGTACGGATTTTGCGCATAAACACCGCGGGAATTCTCATCGATAACGTTCCTGGTGTCCATTATATGGAAGACTTGATCCAATCGACGTCGTTGAACCTCTTGATCTCGCCGGGTTTCACGGATTTCGGTGGACAAAGTTTGTAGGATATCTCTAATATCCTGGATTGCCGACTCTGTGGTTGAACCGCTCTCTGGGGTCGACACCATGTTTGTGAAGTTCGGGTATTGAAAGCACCAATTGTTACAAGCCAAACTCGTAAGCAGTATCAAGGAAGGGGAGAATGGCCTGCGGCCTGGGGAGGAAGACGAGACTTAGAAGAGGGTTATGGCAAAGTATTTCTTTCTTATTATTTTCAGCAACTAAGACAAGAGAATATATACTTGCTACCCTATCGGTTCAATAAAAGCGACTCGGGAAAGAACCGGAAAGAAACCGAGAAGGAGTTAATAAACTCTATCAAAAATCTATAACATAAATAAAATAAAATAAATAAAATAAATGTGTAAAATAAATAAAGTCCTAAACATAATCATCCAAGCGCTTCGGTTTGCGCCGCTGACGGGCCGTCCGTCCCACTGGACCCATGTCTCCGGTTAGGTCCGTAACAATGTATGAGGTGTACTTCAAAAATGTATGAGGTGTGGATAAGATATTTTTCGAATTTAATTATACAAGCATCATATGACAATGAAATAAAACTGTGGACGGAACGAGGGTGACGACTCTAGTTTGTATACATTAATATATATCTCTATTATATGCTTGTACATGTTTGTGGTCAATTGTGATGACATCCCCAAAATTAATGGTGCTATACTTATTTTAATATCGACCACCGCTAATATATCTCTAAAGCAACCGCCAAGCATGTGGTCGGGTGGTAAGAGATCCTAATCACCCAACATGAGGTCTCGAGTTCGAGACTTGATGGAGGTTAAAAATTATTTGTTGAAAGAGTCACCCACACAGCTCGAACTCTAGATATAAGGGTAGTAGGAGAGTCCCCTAACCAGTTCAGCGTGGAAAACCAAAAAAAAATATATCTCTAAAGCTAATTAGTATGCATAATGCATAATGCATGTTGATCACTTTATATATGCACAAGAAATTCACCATTTCCCAGTGAGCACTCCAACTTTAATTGATTCATCGATCCCGTCCACCCAAACTTTCTTCTACAGAACAAAAAATACTTTTTGAACATATACATAGTGGGGAAAGTCTAAAATGGTTAACTAACCAAACTAATCCGTAATAACCTACCTGCTCTCCTGAAATTTCGGATTTTTCCACTCTAAGATGAAGGAGATGGACAAATAATATGTGGAGAAATAGGAAAATCAGTAGAAGGAGTAACTAAAGGTAAACTTTCTTCAGTAGAAGATGACTCAGGAAAAATACGAGGAATAAGATTAACATGAGGTTTGAAGGGAAATGAAGTTTCATCAAACTTGACATCCCTGCTATACAAGATTGTATGATTGTCAATATCATACAACTTGTATGCCTTATGAGTAGCAGGAAACCCAATCAAAATGCATTTTCTTGATCGAGTGGCAAACTTATCCTTGTGGTGGCTGGTGTCCAAGGCATAGCATAAGCACCCTACCACTCTAAGATGATCATGACAAGCAAGTCTGCCATGAAGAATTTAATATGGTGTTTTCCAGTGAAGCACAGAAGAAGGCAGCAAATTAATAATATGTGTAGCAGAAAGTACACAATCTCCCCAGAACTTATGAGGTAAACCAGCATGTAGTCTCAAGGCCCGTGCCATTTCAATAAGATGCATGTGCTTCCTTTCCACCCTACCATTTTGTTGGGGTGTGTAAGGAGTAGATTTTTGATGTAAAATCCCTTTAGATGAATAGAAGGCTTGAAACTAAGCATTCACAAATTCAGTTCCATTATCACTACGAATTTTCTTGACCTTTGTATCAAACTGAGTTTCCACAAAAACTATAAACTCAGTAAGAAGCTTGAAGACCTGACTTTTGTGCTGAAACAGAATAGTCCAGGTTGCCCGAGAACAATCATCAAGTATAGTCAAGAAGTAGTTAGCACCATTGATAGAAGATACTTTGTAAGGACCCCAAACATCCACATGAAGCAAGTCAAAAATATGTAAGGCAATAGAATTACTGACAGGAAATGGAATTCTATGCTGTTTGGCACAGATACAAGTATCACAACTTGAATCTGAAAAAGAAATACCAGGTTTTATGTGTTTAAGCTAGTCAGCTGAGGTGTGACCCAACCTAGCATGAAGCAACTCATAACTAGTCTTTGTTGACACATTACTGCAGCTTTCATTATTACAAACTATGACTTTCAATCTTTGACTAGAAGGATCTGGTGCATCCAAAGTAATGAGCCTATCTTGGTATTCCTCTTCTCCACAAGCCTATCAATACTCATACTTTTGATTCTACACTTGAGAAAATGAATACGAAGCTTAGCGGGTGGAGGAGCAAGACTCTTAGCCTTGCCGGACGAATTACTCTTGCCAAATCGGTCCTTGGCTCTCTTCCGGTTTATTCCATGGCGGTTCTCCCGATTCCTATGGGAGTTTGTGATAAGTTTGATAAGATCACCCGATCTTTTATTTGGGGTAGCCGGGATGGTGCTCGCCGTATGCATCATGTCTCATGGGAGGAGATTTGTAAACCGAAAGAGTTGGGGGGGCTCGGTATCAAAAGCATGGGGGATTTCAACATTGCCCTCAATGGAAAGTTAGCATGGCGCTTCTTACATTCGAATGATCTTTGGGCACGTGTATTGCGTGAGAGATACATTCGCCCTTCGCTCATCGAGAGAAGTGATCCCTCACGGGTATGGAGGGCGATTAAAAGAGGGGTTGATAAAGTCATTGGAAGAGGTGCTAAGTGGATTGTGCGGAACGGGCGTAGGGTGAGGTTCTGGGAGGATTGGTGGACGGGTGAAGGGCCTTTACTGAACTGCGCTACAGCGCCTATTACTGCTGCTGCAAACCAGGGGACTGTTCACAATTTCTGGGTTGACGGCAGTGGATGGGACTGGGGGAGCTTCGCACATTTCATCCCGGCTGAGACATTGCTCCAGGTGGCTGCTGCGGCGATTACTGAGGACCCGATGGATGAAGACGTGCTTTCTTGGGCGCACTCCGGAGACGGCAACTACACGGTGGCGAGTGGATATGACTTCCTCCGACAAACAGGTACACAATTTTTTATTGATAAGTTTGTGTTTGTTGCTTTGTGGAAAATTAGTGTGCAGGAAAGGGTTCGGGTCTTCCTTTGGAGGCTGATTAGAGGGGCTCTCTTGACAAATGCTGAACGGATGCGACGTCACTTGGCGCACTCGGATGCTTGCGCTAACTGCCCGGGGATAGCGGAAGACCTGACTCATGTCTTCAGGGACTGCAGCTGGGCGACAAGTGTGTGGATCGCCATTTCGCCAAGCTTGGCTGGCTCGGATTTCTTCACAGAGGACTTCCCCTGTTGGATTCGCACCAACATCACGAACTCAGACCGCAAGGGGATACAGTGGCCTGCGATTTTTGGCACCACCACATGGTGTCTATGGAATTGGCGGAACTCTCGTATCTTCAACAACATCACCTACATGGGTGACAGAGCTCGGTTTATTTTAGACCTTGTGGAACATTACTTCCGATGTGAGAGGGCGACAAACGGGCTGGGGGCTATTGGCAGGCAGATGCGAATCGAGATGGTGTCCTGGGAAGCCCCTCCTTCTTCGTGGGTCAAGATCAATACCGACGGTGCTGTCCAGGGAGGTCGTGCGGCTGCGGGTGGTGTCATTAGAGACACGCAAGGTGAGTGGACGGTGCTGTCCAATGGCCGAATTTTGGGGGATTGTGTCGGGTGTGTCACTGGCATGGTCCTTGGGCTACAGGAGGGTTTGTATAGAAACAGACTCGCAGGTTGCGATTCTGCTTCTACACAAACCTATAGATCGTAGCCATCCGCTTGCTAGCCTCGTGACGAGAGTCAAAGGCTTCCTTAGTAGGGATTGGCAGTGCCATGCCCGACATATCTACCGAGAGGCAAACTGTGTCGCAGACGCTCTTGCCTCTCATGCTTTTTCTTTCTCGCTTGGTTTTTCGTTTCTTGCGGATCCTCCAGAGTGTGTTCTGGAGTTTATTTCTGAGGATTCTAGGGGAAGGGCTACTCCCCGCACCGTTTTGTGTTAGCCCAACCCTTTTTTATTTATATAATCCACGAGAGCTCCGTCTCTCTTTTACCAAAAAAAAAAAGAAAAAGTAATGAGCCAGTAGAGACCTCCAATTCTTGCTCCCTTCAATATCTCCTTCCCTGTTTCAAGGTCCTGAAAAGAACAATGTTCCTTATCAAATATTGCAACCAGATTACTGTCAGACACAAGTTTTCCCACATATAGCAAACTATGGTGAAAATCTGGTGTCAACAACACATCTTTCAATGTGATGCACTGAGGAAACTGCAAGTCTCCCACCTCAGAAACTACTTTGGTACTGCCATTAGGTAAACAAATGTGCACTTGTTTATGCAATGATCTTGTACCAGATAGCAAGTGTCCAAAGCGTGTCATATGGTCTGAGGCACCTGTGTCAACAATCCACTGATGCATAGGGAGTGCAGAGTTACTAGAAGTAGATGTCATACCTGCAAATTGGCTAGTGAAGTCACCTACAAATCCTTTTCCCTTCATAGCTTTCATAACCTCATTGAAGACTGAGTTAACAAGTTCATTGTGTTGAGAAGAACCAATGCTAGCTGGTATATCCAGAGGTGTCTCATCAATATCTGCCATGTTAGCATTAGCTCTAGTCATGCCTGCCTTGTATGTGGACTTCTTACCCTTCAACTCTTTGAACCAGTTTGGAGTTCCAATCAACTTGAAACACTGCTCTGCAGTATGTCCTCGTTGTTTACAGTGTGTACATTGGCGCTCCATTTTCATACGCTTATAATCTTGCGTGCTTATCCACTTTCTGTCTGATGTATTTGCAGCTAAAGCACTGGATTTAGTCTGAGATGAAAAAGTGGTGGTGATCTGTTGTTGCTTTTCCACTTGTTGAACCAGATAGAACACTTTGTTCACAAGTGGTAAAGGTTCAGTGGATAAGATCTGGCTACGCACAGATTCAAAGCCATCACTCAATCCTATCAGAAATGGCAAGACTCTATTATGATTTTCTAGGTCAAGGATTTTCTTCAACATGTTACATGTGCAATTCTTCATTGCTCCACATTCACATTGTGGATATCCTTCTAAACTTTGAATTTCATCCCATATCTGCTTCATCTTAGTATAGTATTCAATCACAGATGAATTTCCTTGAGAAATACTACTAAGAGAACGACGCAATTGAAAGAGAAGAGGTCCATTAGCCAATCCATACCTTTCCTCTAGCTCCAGCCACAATTGTCGAGCAGAATCGACATAAACAAATCCCTGAGATATGGTTTTGATCATCGAGTTGACGATCCAACATCGAATCATATAGTCACACCTGGTCCATGGCTCAAAATCAGGTGAATCAGGTTCAGGCATAGGAATTCCTCCATTAATGAACCCTAGATTGCGCTTAGAGCCAAGCGCCATGCGAACACTTTGCCTCCATGGCAAAAAGTTCGATCCATCGAAAACGTCTCCTATTAGCTTGGATCCTGGATGATCCGAGTGTGATAAAGCCAATGGATCTCCATAGTTCATCTGCGTCTCCGAAGTAGCTTGAACTCTGTCTCTAGTGGCAGAATTTCTCCCAGTTTCTACCATTGCAATTCAGACGACAAAGGCGGAAACAAGAATGTGTGATCATATATCAGCATAAACAGAATGAATCCGATCAAGAACAGGTCAAGGATCGTAACGATGCTCTGATAACATGTGAAATGGAGAAGATGATCGTGAGGTGTAGAGAGAAAGCTAAACACCGGCCAATGTAAATAATGTGGACCATCTTATTGATCAGTGCCGAATATATACATGTCCACTGGTGAGGCAGTTAAGCCTAAAAAACTTGGTTAACTAACCATGGTCTAACATAACAACCTAAACCATGGTTAACACCTTGTTACCTATATACAATACATCAGGTTTATATATATAAATATACATAATGGTGTTGATGATACATAGCATTAGTCTAATCAAACGTCCTAAAAGAGACAATGTGAAAAAGAGAGCTACTAGAAGCCCACTCTTACCCTCTCAACTCTGAATAAGTTAATGTAATGAAATTGCAAAGGTGCATGTAATGTGTCACAAAAATCTACGCACACGTCATCTCAGATGTAATGGGTACTCATCTTCCGTCAGCCTCACGTCATCCATTACCGCGTTCTAGGTAGCTCCTTATAAATCCTTGTAACCTCTAGCCTATCTAGGAACACAATTCATTGTTAACAATCATGCAAGAAGCGCTTCCGTACAAGACATGGCAGATGGGGTCGAGCGGGTTCCCGAGTCCGAGTCCGAGCCTTGGAGGGCGAGAGAGCGTGAGGCGCGTGGTGTTGGAGAACGCGTTGATGGTGGTGGCCACGCGCGGGTGCTGCATGGGGCACGTGCTGAGGCGGTTGCTGTTGTCGTTGGGAGTGAACCCTGGTTTCTACGAGGTGGACGAGGAAGAAGAAGACAAGGTCAATGATGAGCTCAAGACGGTCGTTGAGAATGGTGTCGACTTGCAGTTTCCAGCGGTGTTTATTGGGGGAAAGTTGTTTGGAGGATTGGATCGGATTATGGAGGCTCATATAACAGGACAATTGATCCCTCTTCTTAAACAAGCTGGTGCGCTATGGCTCTGATCGACTCTTAATCCAATCTATGAATTTGTTAGTTCTGGGGTTTTGTTTGTAAGTTTCATTTAAAGGCCACAGCTTCACATGCTCTGTAAATGCAGAAACCCATATCATTGCTTCAATCTCTATGTTGGGTTTCGGTAATCTCTGTTTGTGTAAATCAATAGTGTGTTTGCCAAATTTTTAGTGTTCGATGGGTTTTTGCTACTTGATCGAATTCATAATTAGCTGCAGCAGCAAACTCTCTTAGAGAGAGAGAGGCGGATGAGGAATTTAGTGTTTGTGTGGTTATCTTAGCAAGGTGATTCAAACATGTAACCCAAGGGTGTCTTTGATTGATCTCGTATATGACACAAAAAAATGGAGTATTAATTATATTTTGTAGGGCAGATTGCAGATTTTTTTTTTTCTGAGCTTTTTTTGAGAAAAAAATTTTGAACGTACGCTCTTTTTTAAAAAAAAATCCCACTGTAAGCAATTATACCAGCTTCGAGATTTTTTTATGTGTCTCTACTAGCGTCTCTCGTCCGAAGCTGATAATTTTTTTTTTTGAATTTTTTATGTATAAGATGTTACTTTTTTTTTCCCAAAAATTTTTGTAGTTTTAATTTTTTTTTTTAAGGTTGCGTATAAGAGACGTTGGCCAGACCAGCGTCTTTTATACGTCAAATTATACAAAAAAAAAATTATATGAGACGCTGGTTCGCCCAGCGTCTCTTATACGTCAAATTAAAAAAAATATTATATGAGACGACCAGCGTAATGTTTTTTTTTTATTTGCACATGTATAAGAGACGCTCTTATACCGTAATGTTTTTTTACAGTACGAAAGTGGTATTGATGTTTTAGGGTATTGGTTTTGATTTTGATTTAGGGTTTTGGTTATAATAATTTGAAATAATAATGTAAATATGAAATTGTTGTGTAAAAAATCTGATAAAAATTTATAGAGTTTAACATAAAATTTAAATTCAACAAATATGTAATAATCCTAATCTTCGTCTTCACTCTCTGTCTGACCATCGTCTTCTTCTCTACTTGGCTCTTGGACGGGTGCTAACGTAGGCTCGTATCCCCACCCACACATATTATGTTCATCTCTAGATATAGGCCTAGTGGGAGAAATAAATACACTTGAAACACTAGTGGACATAAATGAACTTGGTGCATGCATTGATGATGTCATGTATGAATACTGAGACGAGGAACTCCATCCACATTCACCGAGATCTGAGAACAACGGTTGTTGCGGGATTGAAGAACTAGGAAAATCTTGAAAGGACGAATAATAGGGCGGAGGTGTTGGAGAGGTCATGGAAAACGATGTTGGATAAGACATTGGTGGCGTAGACGCTGGCGGAATATAGGGAGGTGACATAGTCATTGGAGGATCTTGTTGGCTATAGAAGAATGATTGATCTACAGACAATTGGTTAAGAACATCAATCCCTTGCGTCGTCACATGTTGTCCCTGGAAAAAAAATCATAAGTATGTTTGAAATATTCAGTGTAAATCTTATATAAACTGATATTTTATATTTCATACTCACCACCATATACAAGTCTTGAGACAATGGTTGATATTGTCCTGTTGGCGGCCGAATATGTGGACTAATAAATCTACGAGTAATTGATCGGTACCAGCTCATATACCGTTCTTCCACTATTGAAGGACATGGGTCATCCAGAGGCATAGCAATCCAATCCACACGTATGTTCCACAACTCTATAAACTGCTTGTGAAATATGCTCCAATTTGTCTCGTGCTTCCCCCTTCTGTTAACTAAATGCAACTCATCATAGTTTTCACATGCACCCGGCACATGTTGTGGAAATCCGAATTGACGCATCACACGGTCGGGTCGATGCCACTCAACTATGTCAAAACAAATCATAGGGGCTTGGGTCCTCCACACATTGCATCCTAAAAACAAATTCTACCAAGCCTCCCTATTTCACTTGGTGTGTAGGGCTCCCATGCAAACTAAATATAAAATAAAACGACCTTAAGTATGTTGAATATATGTATTATGTAATTAGACATAAAAAAAATACAAACCTGATCGCTCCTTAGCATATCCAATGCATCTCGATAATACATAAGATCATGACTTTTACCATCATATACGTAATCACACTTCAACCACCTAAATAAAAAAAGAGATTGATAAGAACTCGCCCGAGATATATATATATATATATATATATATATATATATATATATATATGCAGTAATGGTGAATGTTACCTCAAAGCAAGTGAATCTTGACCGTTCAGAAATTGGTCATCAAGTGGTGGAGGTTGTGACCCTTCAGATAGGGTAGTCTTAGCTTTCCTCCTTCTATCTCTCCTCCTCGCCAGGCGATCTTGCTCCGGGTATGAGACCCCGATAAACCTTGGCCTCCCAATCGGCATGCGTTGCCATGCCCATAACTACAATCATGACATCAATTAACCACTGAAAACCGATAACTTTAAATTCAATAAGTTATATTATATACCTGAAGTAAGATCAGTGGACCGCCTATTTGAGAGTGATGTTTCTCTGAGGCTTTGCATAGGTTGCGGTAAAGATGTGCCAAAGTAGCACTTCCCCAGCTGTAAAATGCCGCAGACTCTAGATTCTCCAACAACGGCAAATACACTACTTGTATTTCGCCTCTACTATAATCTGAGAAAAGGAGGCCACCCATTACCATCAAGATGTATGCCCTTGCATAACACTTGATTGTCTCCTCATCCGCATTATCCGGCAATTCACTGAAGTTTGTTCGTAGCCATGAAAGCTTCAATGTGGAGCCACCGAGTGATCGACTTGGATCTTTACCGAGCAGACGGATGACCGCTGATCTCCAATGGTGACCTTAAGTGCCTGATACAGCATAGCCATCCACACATAGTCCAAACAACACAACATCTTGAAGTATGATTGTTGCCTCACC
Source organism: Oxyria digyna (assembly GCA_029168935.1). NCBI lineage: Eukaryota > Viridiplantae > Streptophyta > Magnoliopsida > Caryophyllales > Polygonaceae > Oxyria > Oxyria digyna. The sequence goes on along the minus strand of JAPVLV010000011.1, from coordinate 29,090,134 downwards.
CACAGGCAAGTGAAATGTATGTGTCTCAGGTCTCCATCTCTCCACTAATGTTGTAATAAGCTCCTTGTCTAGATTGAATTTGGATCCTAGACGGGATACGCAATAAAATCCAGCAAGACGAATGTATTCTAAGACCCTAGGATGGGGATCGAACCAATGTCGCAGATGCACTCTAGTTTCTAAGGGTGTCATTGTCTATACAAAAGAAATGAAAAATTAGAGATATTTAAGCATGCAATGTACAAACTAACTAGTGAAAATCGATATTTAAGCATGCAATGTACACTTACATAAGCGGCATTGTTCCACACATCCGAAGATCTGTGTTGTTCTTGCTGACTAAGCACCTCAGACGATAATGGACCAGGGTTAATCCCATGTACTAGCCATTGAAACAACAACCATAAACACACATGAATACAACCACAATTATTACAAATGTCTTAATAAACAACAACAACAACAACAACAACAATCATTAAAAATGTCTTCATAAACAACAACTACAAATAAAGTACAACAATGAAAACTAGCTAAAGCTAGTTATGTTGTCCAGAACTGCTAGATCGTGATGCACATGTCCTCCTGTTGTGTCCCTCTTGCCCACATAGTTTGCAGTTGCTTTTCCCTGGAGCACTAACAATTTCCATCTCATTATGGAATTGAGACTCTTTCCGCCCTCCTGCTCTACCAACGTCACGAAGATCATTCGGATCTGGCTTCAATGTCGGTCCCTCAATCACAGGCCAATCTAAAATATCTCCTACCGGATAAAAGGCCATCTGATATGTCCTCATCGTAGCCTCTATGGAGTAAAGTGGATCAACATATTCAACATACGAGTAGCTTCTGTGGCGACACACCGCTAAGACGTGAGGGCAAGGTATCTTATAATTCTTCCATCTTTGACAAGTACATGTCCTACTAGTCAAATCCACGACGTATTGTAAGCGCTGGCCGTATTCCTGGACGGGTAGAACATGCACTTCATATACATGTCTTAATGCGTTGAATGAGATTACTTGTGCACGACAAGCTATTGTAACATTGTGCTCAATCAACGTTTCCACTGCATTAGTGTATTGTTGCCCTGCCACATTACGTTCTGTTGCCTTTCCAAGACGCTCTACAAAGTACGAATTAAGTCTATAGAACGTCGATTGGACAAGACCTGTGATAGGTGAATTTCTGGCACCCTTCATCACCCCATTAAAACACTCAGACATGTTGGTTGTCATCACTCCATACCTGGAACCGCCATCATGACATAAGGACCATTTTTCCTTTTCAATGTTGTCCAAATAAGTTTTTGCCGTTACATTTTTGGAGCACAAAGTAGAGTACCCAGCATCAAATTCCGCCTCTTCATGTTTGTATGCTGTTGCACCAAGTAATCGCTTCAAGTGCTTGTTTCCAACAGCTGTGTTGAAATTTGAAACAATATGGCGAACACAAAACCACATTCAAGTGAAGCCACATATTATCATAAAAAAATTTGTTTTTAAACCTATTATAATATAAAATCAAACCACATTCAAGTGAAGCCAACTATTTCCAACTACTTACTTTTTAAACCTATTTTCATATAACATTCGTTTTTAAGTCTATTATCATTAAAAAATTCTTTAAAAAATTCTTAAACCTATTATAATATAAAATTCGTTTTTAATCCTATTATCATTAAAAATTTCTAAAAAAAATACTTAAACCTATTATCATATAAAATTCGTTTTTAACCCTAGTATCATTATAAAATTCGTTTTTAAACCTATTATAATATAAATTTCATTTTCAATTCTATTATCATTAAAAAAATACCTAAACCTATTATCATATAAAATTCGTTTTTAAACCTATTATAATATAAAATCAAACCACATTCAAGTGAAGCCAACTATTTCCAACTACTTACTTTTTAAACCTATTTTCATATAACATTCGTTTTTAAGTCTATTATCATTAAAAAATTCATAAAAAAATTCTTAAACCTATAATAATATAAAATTCGTTTTTAATCCTATTATCATTAAAAATTTCTAAAAAAAATACTTAAATCTATTATCATATAAAATTCGTTTTTAACCCTAGTATAATATAAAATTCGTTTTCAATTCTATTATCATTAAAAAATTCTTAAAAAAATACCTAAACCTATTATCATATAAAATTCATTTTTAACCCTATTATCATTATAAAATTCGTTTTTAACCCTACTTTTATAAACCTATTTTCTAAAACCTATTTTCTTAAACCTATTTTCTTAAACATATTCATAGATTCTTAAATAAAATGAGTGCATAAAATTTCTTACGTTTTCTCTGTTGAAAAACGTTCACCCGCTCATTCACGTTCGCTCGTCCGTTCACCCGAGTCCGTTCCTTGCTGAATTTGGAACGAAGATTGTTGCTGGTATGACAATAAAATAACAGTGAACAAAATTAATTAAGAGAAGAAGAAATAGAATTAGACTGTTTAAATGAATCCAAAAAGAAGAAGAGAAGAAGAAATGAAGACTTACATTCGATTGCTGGATCACCCCTTTATTGCCTCTAATGTTGTTGTTGGAACGAATGAAAAGAAAACAACCGAAGAAAACGACTGAAGGCGGCAGAAGCAAAGAACGACAGAAACGAAGAAGAAGAAGAAGAAGAGGAATTGCAGTAAAAATCTGAAAGAGGAAGATGAATTTAAAGAGGAAGCAATAAGAAGTTAATACCAATTGGAACATTGAACTGCCTATCTCCCCAACTACCAACATTAAATTTCGTCAAACCCGTTCAAACAAAACAGCGGCTGGTTTTGAAAAATTAGGGTTTAGTGTAAGAGACGCTGGTCAGACCAGCGTCTCTTACACAACAGATTTTTTTTAATTAAAAATTGTATAAGAGACGTTGGTCGAACCAGCGTCTCTTATACATGTTCAAATAAAAAAAAAACCACTTATATTAGACGCTGGTCGAACCAGCGTCTCATATAATTTTTTTTTTTTAATGTTTTAACGTATAAGAGACGTTGGTCTGGCCAGCGCAGCCTTAAAAAAAAATTAAAACAATAAAAAATTTGGAAAAAAAGAAAGAAAGTAACATGTATAAGAGACGCTGGGCGAACCAGCGTCTCTTATACATAAAAAATTAAAAAAAAAATTACCAGCTTCGGACGAGAGCCTATAATGAACGCTGGTCTCTCACACATAAAAAAATCCGAAGCTGGCATAAGTGCCTATAATGAGAATTTTTTTTGAAAAGAGCTTGCGTTGATAATTTTTTCTCAAAAAAAGCTCAATTAAAAAAAAAAAACTTTATTAATATTTTGTAGGGTAGATACAATTTTGCAATCTGCCAGTTGGAGTTGTGACACTTGTGGCTCAAAACAAATGTACGTATCCCCGGCAAATTTTGTCGATTTCAGTGTATATCAAAATGGGTGCACGTACTTTCAATCCAAAAAAAATAAAATAAAATAAAAATGGGAATGTGATTATGTGAGTATGGTGAAACTTAATTGATCAACATTTACTATAAGTTTGGTGAATACTCATTGACAAATTTAAATAGATCTAAAAATTGAAGAACCTTTATATTTTAAAGAACGTTCATTGAGAAACGGGAGAATATTCAAGCAAAAGTCATATATGTATATCAATTTTCAAAAAATGTGTATTAAAATTTCGATGAACGTTTTGAGTACATTTGATACATTTATGTATGTTTTGATAATTATCAGTAATTCATACGTTCTCCTCCTAAATATAAATATGATATCATGATGTCGTAATTCCAGGGGTAAGGTTAAGTTGGTGTGTCAAAATCATTTACTTCGTATGTAAGAAAAACCTTTCACCCGTCGGTATGGTAGAACCAAGGAGAGGACTAGCTGGTTAACAAACTAGGATTCAATCAGGATTTCCAAATTCAACCCTAGTCTATCTTATACTCCCTCTGTTAAAAATTACTTGTCCCTGGAGTCCAAATCATTTGTTAAAAATTACTTGTCTTTTAACATAATTTTACACCCTTTTTTCCAAATTTACCCTGCTGTTATTGATTTTTTCTTTTATTCTCTCATTATCCTTTCATTTATTCTCTATGCCATTACTTAAACTATAAAGGGTATACTTGTCTAAAATTTTGATAAATAAATTATCTCTAAAATTGCTCTAGGGACAAGTAATTTTTAACGGAGGGACTATATTAAAGTTGAGCCCTTTTAAGCTCTTAGAGTGAGTTTAGGAAAGTGGTTAGGCTATTTATTTATTTTTTTAAAATTTTATTAACATATTAACAAATTACATTAAGAAAAATAAAATCATTAATTTGGAGCAAATTATTTTCTAGATTTAAGTAAACTTAATTTATCTAATTATTATTCATCTATTTTACTTTTAATATATAATAAAATTTGAACTAGATATAAAACTATAAATATCTAACCATGTTAAAAATAACAAGAACTTAATAAAACCCAATATCAGTTATATTTTTAATTATCCACTAAAAAATTGAAAGGTAACGAATGAAAAAATACATAAATATATTTTATTTATTATAGGTATTTATTGAGGTTGTAGCAATATAAAATATTATAAATTATATAAAACATATGTCAAAACCGATTATAAAATTATTATCAAGTAATTATATAAACATATTTCCGTGCATGACATGGGTCTTGCACTAGTTTAACTTTTAAGATGAGCTTGTTCAAAAGAGTAAATCAAGTTGCATATTCACTGTAATTCAAATTTCAATTTCATAAAAAAGATAAAAGAGTACCAAAAAACAGTAGAGGGAACTCAAATTAACCTTAGTATATACTACCTCAGTCCCTTTAAGTTAATCTCATTTCCTTTTTAGGCGTCCTCTAAAGTTAGTCTCATTTCCATTTCTATTCATTAAATTTTTTCCATAATACCCTTACTTTACTTATTTTATTATTCATATCTTAACAACGCTTTATCAATCAAATCAATCTTTTTCTTCTAATAAATTTCTCATTGGTTGGATTTTATGATTTAACGTGCAATCACTTACACTCTTGTTTTGATTAGACTTGCCTTAATCGAAGTGCAAAGTACACAATGAGACTAACTTAAAATGACGGAAGGAGTATGTACCATGATCCAAGTATATCAGATATTAATATTAAAGTGGGCATTTCATTACAAATTCAAGGTGAGATCTACACAAACTTAATGTTATTTTGCCTAATCATGTTGTAGAACAAATTCAAAGCATTTACATTCCTACTGACAACAGAGAAGACATAGTAATCTGGCTTCCAAATAACACGAGTGTTTTTACTACAACATCGGCTACACAATTTAATAGTCAGAATAATCAATAACATAATGATGACGTCTATTCTTGGATTTGGAATCTGAAAGTACCTCCAAAATATCAAAATTTCTTATGGAAAGCAGTTTCTGATAATCTTTCTACCACACAAAGATTAAATAAATATTATAATAGGGTTCTTTTCCAATGTTCCTTATGTAATAACCCGGTAGAATCAAGAGAGAGCATCTATTTTTTGAATGTAATCACACAATTACACAACTGCAAAAATTTGAAAATCTTATAAATTTTAAATTTAATTTATCTATTAATATGCCTTTTTAAAAAAGATTGCAAAACATAATAACACTTTACATACTCACAAAAATAAAATGAAAGCCTTAATATTTCTATGGTATTCTTTATGGATTCACAGAAACTCGGTTATCTTTGGTAGAACTCAACAACAACTTAAAGTCGACTCAACTAGAATTGCACGTGAACAATTTAAATATTGGGAATCTACTAATGAAAACATCAAAGGACCGAAGAATAAAAATCGTAGAAATAGACAAAAACACGTAAACCAAAAGTGGGTTAAACCTCCTGAAAACTGGATAAAAATAAATTTTGATGGTTCATTTCAATCATTCAGTAATTCGTAAATAGCTTGCATAACAAGAAATAGTAATGACAACATCATAGATATCTACAATAAAAAGGTATGTTCTCCTTCTCCACTAATGTCTGAAGCATTGGGAGCACTTTATGTAGTAAAATTTGCAATAAAATTAAATTGTAGAAATATTATAATTGAAGGTGACAATTTAACGATCATTAACTCGATTAAGAATATTTGAAAAAATCCATGGGAAGTTAGAAATATTACCATTGATATTCAGAATATTATTAAATCTTTTGATAATGTCAAACTATTCCATTGCTTTAGAAAAGCAAATCAGGTTGCAGATCTCTTGGCTAAACAAGATATTAACACTCACTTTATTAAGACGATCCTCAATTGCAATCAGGATCGACTTTTATCTGATGATTATATCAGATTAATGAGACCGGTACTCCTACGATCAAGCTTGATGATCGGACACATGAACTTTTTCAGGACTATCTGTCACGATGGTCAGGAGTTGTCACTTGTTATCAAATGAAACTTTTTTTTTTGCCTTTATAAAAAAAACCCGACAAAGAGTAGTATGATCCTTCGTAGCGGGATGTACAAATACAATTTAATGGTTTGTAATAACGGTTGAAACTAGCATTTTAAACTACTCCCTCCGTTTATAGTACATATCTTTCTAGGATTTCCTCTTTGTTAAAACTTAGTATTTTTCACCCTTTTTATCAAGTTTACCCCTACATATGCTATAGTATTGAGTTACTTATTTTTTAGATTTTTTTATCTTCTTTAAATATACTGCCTAATTTTATAAGGATATAAATGTATGACAGGGGTCTTGTTTGAACCAACTTATTTTGTTTTTTACACTGAAATAAAAACGCTATCACATGACGTTTAACTTTTGATTTTGAAAAAAATGATTTTATACCAGGGTTCTGAAAAGAAAATTCAGGGGTATAACTTTATAACCCGGATTTTAAACAATTCAGGGACTTTATAACCCGGAGTTTTCAGAACCGGGGTAAAAAGTATACCTTATAACCCGGATTTCACAGAACCGTGATATAAAGTCAATTTTTAAACTCCACGCCGTGACGTTTTAAATCGGTGTAAAACTAAAAAAATCCGGCTCAAAAGTCTATCCCCATGTATAATTGTCTAAAATTTCAATTCTTAAATTATTTGTAAAATGCTTAAAAAACATCTATTGGTGAACGGATAGAATATATAGTAAAGTTAATAACTTTAGAGTATCTATAGTGATTTTAATCCGTTGTTAAGTTATTACTATTTTTATCTTAAATTTTAATTACCAATATATTAAATAATAAATTTAACACATAAATCGTAGGAAACTACCACTCTATTAACAGAATACAAGATATTGCATTATGGAAATAAAATTATGTTCAAAGTTTAATATATAATTTTAGTATTCATCTATTGTAAAATACAAGCTATTTCGATGATCGAGTTTAGACCGGACAATTTCGGATCTATGGATGAATTTAGATCAATTAATCTGGAATTTTTGACAACATGTGAAATATCTTACCAAACACGCCCTAATCGTAGGGTATTAACAAATCGCGATTTACATAAGTTTCTGTCTGGACAGAGGGGATTAGGCTACGGCGGAGTTTGGGCCGGGTCCGATTGGGTAGAGAAGTGACATGGGCTGGGCTTGTGTGAGATTTCTCTTGGTCCAAGAGTTTTATAATGGAGGTACGAAAAATAAGTTATAATTGTTTTTCAAAAAGATGTAAATCCGGAGAACCTTGTTTATAATAAACGTACTCCGTATAACAGTAGAGAATACGGAGTAAATCTTAAACTTTATCGAACGTATATTATATACTGTCAGTATATTGCTTTATTTTAAGGCTTAAATACCGAAAATCACCCTTTAAATGAGTCAATTTGTAAAAAATAACCTCTTAATTTTTTTTTTTACCAAAAATCAGTTCCGTTTGCCCAGAACCACCACACCCCATTTTTCCGTTAAACTTCCGTCCGTTTCAATTTTTTTAACTTTTTTTAGCCTCAAATACCGAAAATCACCCCTTAAATGGGCCAATTTGCAATAAACCACCTCTTAAATTTTCTTTAATCTTTTTATTGTTTTTTTAATCTTTTTAATTCAATTTAACCCCTTTAATTTCTTTACCCAAAATTCTCTAATAAAACCCTAATATCCAACTTAGCCCCTTCATCGTCCACATCTCGCTAATAAAACCCTAATATCCAATTATTCAACTCTCTAATTCTTCTCCTAAATTTGATAAGTTGCTCATTTCCGACCTTTCATCCTCCATTAATGGCGGAATTCCATTCACTCCCACCAATTCCGTCAAACAACCCGACCCAAATCCCCCAAACGAGTGGGAGAAGCTCTTCAAGCCTTTCGATTTGGAAGACCTTTCGATCGGCTCTGCAAGCTCCTCGAGATCAGATTCGGCAAGTTCTTCTTCTTCATCGTCGTACTGTAAAGGAAATCGGAGTCGGCAGAGGACGAAATCCGGCCAACAGAGCTAAGATTTTGTAGAGCTTCCCGGAGACGAGGCACCTTCATCGATCCGAGTGAGCGGCGGCGGAGGGGCGATTAAGCCGTAATTCTGCTTCTTGAGCCCTAATTCTTCGAAGAGAAACTCCCCAACAACGATTGAGAGCGAGATCTAGAAGATGGTCGAAGATCATGGCTGGATTAATCATTAGAGCGGTAAATGGAGTCAAGGAGAGTGGAGCGAAGATGAAGGGGCTAAGTTGGATATTAGGGTTTTATTAAGGAATTTTGGGTAAAGAAAATTAAAGGGGTTAAATTGAATTAAAAATATTAAAAAAACAATAAAAACTAAAACAATAAAAAGATTAAAGTAAATTTAACAGACGGTTTTTTGCAAATTGACCCATTTAAAGGGTGGTTTTCGGCATTTTAGCCTAAAAAAAATTAAAACGGACGGAAGTTTAACGGAAAAGTGGGGTGGGGTGGTTCTGGGCAAACGAAACTGATTTAAGGGTGGTTTTCGGTAAAAAAAAATTAAGAGGTAATTTTTTGCAAATTGACCCATTTAATGGATGGTTTTCGGTATTTAAGCCTTATTTTAATGATTAAGGTCCTCAAAACCTTATAAATATGCAATAGATTGATTGATTGCATATATGCAAGCATATTGATACACCGATGCTTGGACCATTAACCACTTTGTGTTTCATTTGTGCCTTGAGAAGAAGAAGAAATATTTGGGGGAAATCGCATGCAAATATGAAAACGATTGTAATTTGTAAGTGGAATTAACAGGGCCCTACGTTTCTCTTCGAATCTTTGAACGACTAACAAATCTCTATCCATGGTTAATTTGATTGTTAATCAATAATTCAATCTTATATATATATCAATTACCTCATGCTTTCTAAATTAGTGGGAAACACAATGCAAATTATTTGATACTTTATATGTAACTCTCCCTAATCCTCCATGGAGAGGAAAATACATGGACTATAACTTTTTGCTCCAATAATTTGTTTTCTTTCAAATTAATGTCACGTCGCCCTAACAAACTAATACAAATTTGTTTTCTAAAGTAGAGAAAAATATATATCATGAAGTGCTCATCAATTTGTAGGACATTTATGACTTTCGTGAGGTATACGTCCACCCATACGGCCATATTCATTTGTTCTATAAATTTAGAAAATTATATTTAAGATATGATCCAGCATATGTGTGTGCGCTATTCTTCACTTACAGTAAGTAGAGCATGATAGGTCAAAATATTATGTGCATGGACGGTTAATTGTGGATATAAAATATTACAACAAATTACGGTAATTTTGTTTGTTTGTGTATATAATAGGAGTAGTCCGTATTATATATTGTGCGTTCTCGCCCGGCTTTCTTTCTTCCCTTCCGTTGGAAAGTGCAAATTACGCTGTAGACCACCTCAGCTGCTCCTTTATCAAAGGCTAGCTAGCTAGGAGCAAAGTGTCTTTTAACCCCCACAAACAAAGTAGCAAAACCTAGCAAATAGATATCTCAAGTTAGTATGTTACGTTGAAAATTTGTTTGTGAGATCAAAAGACTGATAAGAATAAAATGATTGGTTATTTCATTGTAGGAAATTAATATACTTCGTAGTTTAGAACTCTTTTCTTCTTTTATCACATTTAGTTGTTAACATTTATAAACATTAAAAATGAAGGATAGCGAATCATAAGGTTCATTGTAGGAAATTTGATCATATGATTGATTGAGCAAATTAACAGTATTACCTAGTTTGTTTGTCCTTGTTCAAAATGAAGGATAGCGAATCATAAGGTTATTGCGGTAGTATTTAATTTATTAATCACTTTTATGCCGGTACTATAGGTCTATATAATTCATAAACATTAAAAAGGTAAAACCACTCAAAAAAAGTCATCATAATTAAATTTTTATTTTTGGGGTTCACCTAATTAATTTTCTTTTGGTGCGAAAAAAAGTCCTCTTAACTAAAGTTAGAGATATTTAGTATTGCACATAAGACCATCTTCATTCATGAAATCATGAGTTTTATAGGCCTTTTTTCGTCTTTTTAAAAAAAAATCAAAATATTATGTCAGAATTTTTTATTGTCCAAATGAGAGTTTCTCTCTAGAGTTTCAAACACATGAAACTCATTTTATGGGGACACAAAATAATTCTGAATTTTAATTGTTTTGAAACTCAAACCATGTTAACCATGGTTTCATGGTTGAAGATGGTCTAAGCGGAGAGTTGGTTTAAAATTAATATTTGCGTGTAGAAATGAATTTTTATTTATAACAACGTATGTGGCCTGAAAAAGTGATTCCCATGCACTAGCTATGTGAGCAATATACTTAGACAATGTTCTTTATGTAAATAAAGTAAATAAAGTAATGTTAATAGTAAAATGTAGATAAGGCTTCAATTAGGCTTTGCTATTCAATTGCGCATCCAAATTACTAAACATCATTCGAAAATCGGTGTATTACACATAAAGATATTTGGTGCGTCCCTTTAAGAATATGTCAAAAATGGCTCCATGCGTGATGCTTGATCCCCTCCCCCCCCCCAAAAAAAAACCGACTCCATAGACGACACATTGATTTTTGTAATTATTTAACTTTTTCCAACTATCTTGTAGAGAATTTTAGTATAAATATATGCATATAAAATTTCTTCAAAACGGATATCGTTTGCCCCTTCAAAAGACAAAAAAATAATTTTGTTATACAGAATTTTATGTGTCATGAAGTGTGCGTTAAAACTTAACAACACTATTTTCTCAACTTTCTTGCATAATAATCCAGAGAACTTAAAAAACGAGTCTATACATATATAGTTCATCTTAGACATACACCGGGTTGACCCTCTAAAAATGGTGTATTAAGTTTTAACGCAGATGCATTTGTTCACGTAAGGACGAAGATGTCTGTTATTCCACTTATACAAATTTATATGCACACTGAATTTTTTTTTAAATCCGCGCGTCACACATGTAGCCATTTTGAGATGTTGCCTTCATTGCATGATAAAATATTTCCATACATGGCGTATCGAGAATAAATTAAAAGATGTTTAGCAATTTGGATGAGGTAAATATAAATTATGTATAATTATATATACAAGTCTTTATTTGATACACCCTAAAAGTTTATTTAACACACTCATACATTCGTCACGAAGATATTTGGTCAGACATTCGTCACGAAGGTATATGGCCAGACATCCTTCACAAAGGTTCGAAGGACATCCGTCACGAAGGTATTGGGGAGATCCGTCACGAAGGTATTGAGGAGATTCGTCACGAAGGTATTGGGGAGATCCGTGATGAATCTTTTTTAAAAAAAATAAAAAATTCAGAATCTTGTAGATAATTTCAATACGAGTCCGTGCATATAAAATACGTCCAAAACGGACATCGTTTGCCCTTCCAAAAGCCCTAAAAACAAAACAGTCGTTTTTGTTAAGTTCGTAATATTTAAACATAATGCAGAATTATACTTTATAAGTAATAAACTAGTGATATTAAATGATAATATACAATTATAGTATATAAATTTAATTGCATGATTTTTAACTATAATTAATAATTATATTATACAAATATTAAATTTATATAAGTTTTTGCTTTTACGAACTTAACGCATGCGACTATTTTGTTTTGGAGGCTTTTGGAAGGGCAAACGATGTCCGTTTTGGACGTATTTTATATGCACGGACTCGTATTGAAATTATCTACAATATTCTGAATTTTATATTTTTTTTAAAAAAAAGATTCGTCACGGATCTCTCCAATACCTTTGTGACGGATCTCCCCAATACCTTCGTGACGGATCTCCTTCGAACCTTCGTGACGAATGTCTGGCCATATACCTTCGTGACGAATGTCTGATCAAATACCTTCGTGACGAATGTATGTATGTGTTAAATAAACTTTTAGGGTGTGCCAAATAGTAAGCCCCTATGTATACTCTCGAGCTTGAACAAACAAAATCTACTCATCCGGAGTGTAATTTTTTATATAGAAATAGAAATGACCGTGATGGATGCATGCTATATTGTCTCGTTCACAATCCTATCAAAGTAAAAAAAAAATCACTAACTAGTACGGAGAATGGTAAACCAACCCAATCAATATGCTTCCTCCGTCCCACAATATAAGCGACATTTGAAGCGTTTTACGGAAATTAAAAAAAGTGTGAGTTTAGTGATTAAAAAAGAGCGAAAAGTGAAAATTATAATAGTTAGAGGAGAGAGATAGAGAGAAGAAAGAGAGAGAAAAAAGAAAATTGAATTATTAGAGAAGAGAGAAAATAGAAAAATGTATTAGGAGAAGATAAAGAGAATAAAATCCTCTCCTCTAATTCTAATGAATAAAAACTTTCAAAAAAAAAAAGAAGTAAAAAGTATACTAAAAATGGAAAATATTATTTATATTTTGAGACGTCGAAATAAAATGTTTTGAAAGAGACTAGTTAACTACTTAACTCTAAAGGATTTGATTCTGGTAAGAATAATTTTTAAAATGAGAACGTGAGAATGACTAATGTGCACCAAAATATACTTGAATGTGCATCAAAATATACTTAAATGTGCATTAAATTTTTTGATGCACATCCTTTGAAAAAGTGATGCACATATACAATTTTTACCTAATGTTCTTCAATTTCTCCATAAATGTTCTTTAAAAAATAAAAGTTTTTCAAATTTTGGATGTTGTTAAGTTTATCAATGAATGTGCACCAAATTAGTACTAAATGTGCACCAATTTACTACTAATGTGCACCATTCTCACGTTCGTATTTTAAAAGTTATTTTCACCGGACACTTTCCCAACTCTAAATATCTTGTTTAAGTAACTAATTGCGTGATACACAACAAGAATAAAACTATGAGCGTGATACACAAAACCTTATCTATCTTATATATTAAAGTTGAGCCCTTTTGAGCTCTTAGAGTGAGTTTAGGAAAGTTGTTAGACTATTTATTTATTTTTTAAAAACATTATTAACATATTTACAAATTACATTAAGAAAAATAAAAACAATGATTTGGAGAAAATTATTTTCTAGATTTAAGTAAACTTAATCTATCTAATTATTATTCATCTATTTTACTTTTGATATATAATGAAATTTAAAGCAGATATAAAACAATAAATATCTAACCATGTTAAAAATAACAAGAACTTAATAAAACTCAATATCAATTATGTTTTTAATTATCCACTAAATATTTGATGGGTAACCAATGAAAAAATACATAAATATATTTTATTTATTATAAATATTTATTGAGGCTGTAGTAATATAAAATATTATAAATTATATAAAACATACGTCAAAACCGATTGTAAAATTATTATCAAGTAATTATATAAACATATTTCCGTGCATGGCAGGGGTCTTGCACTAGTATGAAGATATGTTTGATTAATTTATGTAGGATCCTAGACTTGCCTTTCTTTTATTTCAATTGACCAATTTGCTGGGTACTTTTAATCCCTTTAATTTAATGACATTTGACAAGCTAGGCACCAGATCGATGTTCGATAAATTGGGTTGAAAATCTTAAGATAAGAAATAAAACTTTGAGAATATGTCTCATTTTTACTAAAAAAATGAGAAATAATTTAAATGAGCCAATGTAATAAACCTTAAAGTAAACTCAAAGCCAGGAAAGCTAAACTATCCGCAAAATTAGCTTCACGAAATACATCTCCGACTTTGATATCCCCAAACATACTAAGAAAGTTTTAATATTGAAAATACACATACACGTTGTCACATATGTACAAAGTTATAGGTGATGATACACATTTGGTAATGCACATGTACAATCATCTCGGACTTTGATATCGTGAGGATAGATCTTTAGATGAAGATTGCGGATAAACGCTATAATTAATGCACGCATGTTATAACTCATGCAAACAGTATTGTATTTGGTGACGCACACCATCTATGACACATGCACACAGTGTGTACATGAGTTATAACGTTTGTGTGCATCATCTTCAGTCCTCATCTAAAGACTCATCATCGCCGTAGCCAAACGCCTAACGTATATGTACATCATTGTTGATGAAGTTACATATGAAAGACATTAATTTGACCCCTCCTATATACTCCCTTCGTCCCATTAAGTTTGTCCCATTTCATATCTTACAATGTTCACATGTCAATGTCACCCTTCGTCCCATTAAGTTTGTCCCATTTCATATCTTACAATGTTCACATGTCAATGTCAACGCAACTTGCTCGATTCTTATCAATCTATAAGAAAAAAACATAATCATATGGGGTCTTGTTTAATTCGCCTCAATGAATACTATAACAACATTAAAATTTTACAATTCTTAACAACATGTAGATATAGATATTAACGACGCAAAATTTTACATCGACAAATATAAAAAGGTGAAATGAGACAAACAAATTGGGGAGGGAGTATTTAAAACTTTAGATTACATGCATGCTGCATGTACGTGAAAAATCAAATATTTTACTCTCCATCTGAAAAATATGACAACAAAGTTGTCTTGCACATATTAAAGATCAAGAAAACTCAATGTACATGTAAAAATAGGGCATGTAAAATTGTCTTGTCTAACTACATCGCACAATCGTAAGAATGTATGTTTTTTGCTCTCCACTGTCACAACGCTTGTGTTGGCCTAACCCGTGTTCGTGTCCATTCTCTCTTCATCTTTGTGTGCAAAACTTTAATCAACGATTTGTTAGTTTTTTTTTGACGTTAATTTTACTACCACGGGGCTTATTGTTTAATCTCATCTCGTGCAACAATTTCTTAGATTTTTATGATCTCATTTTTCAGAAGGCTTTAAAACGGTTTACTTTTATTAGGTGAACCGTGAACCCTGAAATGCTTTCTTCATAATTAAAAATCTGCGAGTACTCAAAAGGAAATAAATAAATATTAACGTTTACCATACAACATACTCCGTAGATTACATGGTACAAATATATTACTCTGAATGGGATGCAAAAGAAATTTAAACTAATCTGGTTGAAATTTTGAAAAAGGCATGTGTTCTGCTCCTTTTCATAAGCAAAAGCATGTGCATTTCTCGATCTATTTAAGATTCCTAGATCCAAATCTACAACCTTTCGAGAATTTCAATAGCAAAATATATCAATTAAAGATATAACAAAGTTATTTAAAAGAAGAATCTCCTTGCGTATTATTTGACATTGCATATTTGACCTGTATGGCTATATATTTAGAAGTGCATAACAATCTGAACGAGTAAAAGACAAGGCAGGGAAACAAACATATCCTTAATGACAAGAGTTTGCTTTTCCCCCAAATATCAATCTTCCGTTTGTAACTTTGCACCGAACCACCATCTTACAAGCCACAGCCCAACATCTTCGATCATGATGACAATTTTTAAACAAATTAATATCCGGTTTAACATAATTAATTAAGGTTTAAGTAGAAACTTGGAAATTGTTAGCAGAGATGGAAAGCTGGAGGGGTTCAGAGAAGAGGTAGGCTTGAGAAAGAGTGCATATGTTGGAGGAAGGGACAGAATATTCTCAGAGCCGCCACACTCCAACAGCTACCTTCCAAAAACTATATTACTAAACAATATTGTCAGAAACCGCATCATTAGACTATGATTAATTTTTTTCAGACATGGTGTTTTATCTAATTACGGAGTGATTGAATTCAAGTCAGCCCACGGGAAGATGACTGTCGATCTCATACTTCCAAATATTCACTGTCTTTGTCAGTTTGCTGTCTGTAATTTCCTAAATTTAATATTTACTGTCTCTAGTTACCATGTTCCTCTCTGTTTTTATACTCCCATTTCAAATTGTATCAAGTTCGGTATGCAAGGTAAATTGAATGTTACAGCTAGGTATATATTTATGTTTGCAGTAGTGTACCGCTGTTAACCTATAATCATACATATAAGATGATTTGCTTGTCTCTTAACCTCAAAAAAATGGTTTATCATTTTACTTTGTTTAATCCGTCACCTGGGTTCAAGGCTGTGCACGTGAAACGACAGTAACCCTATAGTAAAGACCTAACTAGGTTAATGTAATTATATTAGTTTCTTTACATGCTAATAATCCAATTTGTTGATTTGAAATTTATACAACAAGTAGAGTAAGCTAACTAGGGTCTACTTTTGACTCACTGAAGTGGATTCAAAAAAGTATAGCGGGTCTGCTTTAAACGGAGAAGGTGGTGTACGTTTTTTTTCCCGGTCTGAAGGTGGTCTACGTTGTTGATTGCACGTCTTTACTTACTCTAGTTATTGTTCAATCACTAACGGACACTTTCTTTTTATTTCTTACCCTTTTCACTACTTGAAATCATGAAATATACATATACGTCTATAGATATACCCACGAATGTATAAGGTTACAGACTCAACCCACCGTGCAATAATATACTATCAATCTTTACAATACATATTTTGTTTTTATACGTTAACCGGGGCTAGCTTCCTTGATTCCGGATTTTAACTAGCTATCCATCATCAAAACTAGTGTTCTGGGTTAAGACAAAGAGATACATTTTTTAATTATCAAAATTTGTGTTTTAGCTAGGAAGTACTCCGTAATTAGGATATAAGATCCAAATAAATAGAACAAAAGGGAAATAAATCAAATTATAGGGTAATCATTCAGATGGAAAAGGAGATAAATGCTAGCTTTCTTTAAGACCTCATCATATGAGTCATCATGCACCTTTGTTCCCTTCCCCACTCTTTAACTTTTCACCACTCCCCACATTGATAGTGAAAAAATGAATAGATAAGTTTTTAATTTTACATGTACAAAGAATTTTGACCAGAATAGCCTCCACCTTGACCTCACAAGTCTAACCCTTGAACCATATACTATTCACTCTTTGTATATATATAATAACATGCCTTCTCTCTTCATCCCATATAAACCAAACTTTTTCATGAGATAGAAAGAGTTTATCATCTCTAGAGAGCTAAGATTATTGCTACTAATTGATATTTGAATCCTACTGTTTGACCAACTAGCAAGCTACTCTTTGTAGCTGTAGCATCAAGAAAGAGGTACAGATTTCTTCAGCATCTCCTTTTTTCCTATATATTTTTGTGTATGACTACATCTGTTTACATCTTTCCAGCTACCTTTCTCTTTATACAAACTAGAGCTCATTATTGATCAAGCTTTCTTAATTTGTATAGAAACCTAAATGCAATTTTAGTACGCGGGAATTAGAAAGCAAGGAAAGATCATGGCTCAAGAAGATGGAATCGCAACCCTAATCCCAGTTATTAATGCTAAGAAGAAAAGAAATCTCCCGGGCAATCCAGGCAAGTAATTAATAACTTAATCTTGATTTGACTTGATATTCTTTTGTTGTTGTAAGGCTAATAGTTTTTAGGGTTTTGAAAATATATGCAGATCCAGAGGCGGAAGTGATAGCTTTATCACCAAAAACCCTAATGACAACAAACAGATTTGTGTGTGAAGTTTGCGGGAAAGGTTTTCCAAGAGATCAAAACCTGCAACTCCACAGAAGAGGACACAATCTGCCATGGAAACTGAAGCAGAGGAATGGAAATGAGGTGAGGAAGAGGGTGTACGTTTGCCCGGAGAAGACGTGCGTCCACCACCATCCGTCGAGGGCGTTAGGAGACCTCACCGGAATCAAGAAACACTTTTGTAGAAAACATGGTGACAAGAAATGGAAGTGTGAGAAATGCTCAAAGAAATATGCTGTGCAGTCTGATTGGAAAGCTCACTCTAAAACTTGTGGGACTAGAGAGTATAGATGTGATTGTGGAACAGTTTTCTCAAGGTAAGTTAATTTGCTTTATGATTATGCAATATGAATATGTGATGGATTTACTAGGGTTTGACCTTAATCGGAAACAAAGTTACTTAGGTGGGAAAATCTTTGTCACAGATGGTGACAAGAGCTATAAATTAAACCTATGATAAGAAGTCACTGGGCTCAGGTGCATGATATATGTTGGATAATACAAATATAAGGCATATGTTATTGTCTTTTATATATCCTGATTTGATCTGAATAGTTTCATCCAAAGGACAACAGATCTGGTTACCTTTATTTCTGGATCACATTGCATTGGTCATGTAGGTACAGACAGTAGGGTAAGAAAAGGGCATGAATGTTTCCTTGCAATTATAATGGTTGCTTCTCGTAATTACTAGGGTAAAAAAAATACTATAGTCACACTAATGTAAGTATATGTAATGCAGGAGGGACAGTTTTATAACACACAGGGCTTTCTGTGATGCATTAGCAGAAGAAACAGCAAGAATCAATGCAGCATCTCATTTCAACATTGCAGCAGCTAATGGCAATCTTAATTACAATTTCATGGGTGGGGTACCCCTACTTCCTGGAGAACTCATGGCCCCACATTCACAACAACATTTTTCCTCCCTCTTTAAACCCTTCCCCACAAAAGAAGAGCATGAAACAAGAGTCAACAACATTGACCATCAAATCCAAAAGCCCAATTCCCAGCTTCCCTTATGGATCATGGGCCAAGATCCAACTCTACTCCATCAATCTGCAGCAGCTGACATCAACCAACAATTCGGATTCTACACGAGCCCGCAATCGGTCGTTTCGTGCTCAGATCATCCTCAACAAGAGGCATCAAATAGCTTCTCACAAATGAACTGGTTTCTTGGAGAACCAAACAAAATGTGTGCAAATAGTGGGGAAGAAGGGTTGACATGCCCTAATTTCTTGCCTCCATTGATGAGCACTCAGAATAGTGTGAGTGCACCTTCTATATATAGCAATCAACATCAAGCATCATCATCCTCAGTAGCACCACAAATGTCCGCAACTGCACTTCTGCAGAAGGCGGCTCAGATTGGGTCGACGACGACCGACCCGGTTTTTATTATGAATGGAGCCCAAGATCATCAGCAGCAGCATCTGAGTGGAGGAGAGTTAGGAGGGTATGGTTCAAATTCCACAACTACAAATCTGGTTGGGAGTGATGTGGAAAGCTCAGAGAATGTGTTTTCACCAATGAGTAGAAATAATAATCATGAAGATATGTTTAATGGTGCTGCAAAGCGAAGGAGAGTGATGCAGAGGTGTGAGGAAGAAGAAGAGTACCGCCATTATCATCATTATGAAGCAGAGGATGGTGGACAGACGAGGGACTTCTTGGGTGTTGGAATTGAATCCATTTGCCACCCTTCTCCAATCACCGGATGGATATGAATTTCGTAAGATCAAAAGAGTGTAAAAGAGAAGAGTAAAACTATGTTTCAATATTCAAGGCCGGTGGCCCTTTTTTATATTTTAATGTTCATATGTTTAAAAATCGTATGAATCCACAAAAACCGAAATGTATGACTTTATTTTGACCTATTTTCACACGAAATTATAACAACACCAACGAGTATAAATACCACCAAGAAAGAGTATCCACGAAACGACCCAAGTAGGTAGAAATACAAAACGAAAAAAACAGAAGAAGCCACAGAAAATAGGAACAAAAATTGAGACGAAATAGCAAGGAACGCGATTCTTATCCCTCCACAAAGACTTGTCATGAGCCATAAACCGGATCTTCTACACCAAATTATATTGGAAAAAATTTATATATCATGCACATAGAGTTGAAGTAAAATATAGTTATGTATAAGGTTTAGCAAGGATATGTAATACAAACTGAACAACCCTGTTCACAAACATTTGCCATGCAAGAAGAAAAAGGTGGACAGAGAAGTTTGGCACAATTAGAAAGGAAGTGATGGAGAAGAAAGGTGAGATCCATGCATATTCTTCTGACCTGAACAAGACCTCTTCATCTTTGCTTTCTTTTTCTTTTTACCAAAGAAAATAATCAAAGCTGGAAAGATGGTTTCATGTTTTATAAATTTAAAAGGGCGTTTAACCCCGCACCCATTTTTTTATAACTGGCACCCGTCTTGGGCGCATTTCGGGTGCGTCCAATTTTTTTTTTTTGAACCGGGTCATTCTTGGGCGCATCCAGGATGCGCCCAAGTTAAAAAATCCGGTTTAAGTTGGACGCATCCTGGATGCGCCCAAAACTGAACCGGGTTTTTTTTGGACGCATCCGGGTTGCGCCCAAGGCGGGTGCCAGTTATAAAAAAGTGGGTGGGGGTTTTTCGCCGATTTAAAATGACAAATTGTTGTGGGTGACTGGGAGGTACCAGAAAGCAGCGTGCTACACCCCCTCTTTTTCAGTACCCTCCATCTCCATTATCAAATTATTTTTCAAGCTTTTATCTGCCTTTTATATTTAAAAAATAAATCTTTTTGAAGTAGCAAGAAAGGCTCTAATCATTATCTTCGTCTACATTAGTGGCAAGTGCTGTTAATCAGGCTTAATATAAAAGCTTAAATTTGGGACATCCATGGAATCAAGAGCAAAATTTCAGGACCAATGTTTCTGGGGTGCTTCCTCGCCGAAATTCGATTTCGGATCACTTGGTCCAAACAGATTTATGGGCTAGATGAAATGGGCCTTAAGCCCATCTTTGGTTCCGGATACTTGACGAATAACGGCTCTATTCCTAAATTGTTCTGATAATTGTACGTTACTGATGCAATAACTCTTTTCCTTAGATAACTGATGCAATAACTAACAAGTAACAACTACGGAGTAATCAATACGGAGTGTTTTTGTTTGGTCGGAACTGAACGGTGTAACTTATAGTAGTGGACGTACATTATTCCAATCCGAGTCCAACATTTTTAAAAACAGTGTAAAGTTTATTATTAGCTCTGGTTAACATAAGACCAAATAACTTGTTAGCTAATTAAAACCAAATATAACCTTTGACCCTGGAATTACAGATTCAATCCTTGCTAACTCATAACGTTTACCCCTTGTCATAAATTTTAACCTCCTCTTCCTTCTCCCTCTCACAATCAATCAATTAATCTCATCTTCAAACCAAAACCAAAAACAATCACAAAATCCATGGCACGAGAAAACGAGGAGCCTCTTCTCCCATCCTCCACCACGACCCAACCACCAACTCCCACCACCACAACCGACAAGCCTACAAAAACCCGAACCCAAAAAGCGATAAGGAAAACATTCAAGGGCACAACGAAGCTCTCAAGCCTCCTCCCTACAGGCTCGGTCCTCATCTTCGAGATGCTAAGCCCGATTCTGACAAAAAAGGGCCATTGCAAAAGCCTAACGGACCAAACCCTAACCACCCTCCTCCTCTTCTTCTGCTCCGCCACGTGTTTCCTCATGTGCTTCACCGATAGCTTCTTAGACGAACGGGGAAAGCTCCATTACGGGATTGCCACCTTCAAGGGGCTATGGGTCGTGGACGGGTTGGTCCGCCTTGAGCGGGATGAGGCTGCAAAATATAGGATCAGGTTCATTGATGTGGTTCATGGTGTGGCAACTGTCATGGTGTTTGTTGCAGTGGCTTCTCTTAACAAGGACGTTGTCAATTGTATGATTCCAGGGGTGTCGGAAAAGATTCAAAATCTGGTGACAGGGTTTCCGGTCGGAGTTGGGACAATGTGCAGTTTGTTGTTTGTTTGGTTTCCGAGCAAGAGGAATGGTGTCGTTAACCCCGTCTCTCGCCGCTAAGTTTTATTCATTCATCTGTATTTTTTTCACTTTCTCAATGTCATCTCATCTCAAATAAAAACCTGATCGGTTTCGTTTTCCTTTTCCCTTCAAATATTAGTTTATTGATGCATTCAGTTATTTGTTATTATCAATACAAGTACAGGTAGGCATACAGAAATACTAATAAATGGCAGAACCACTAAAAACAATTCACATACTCATTGGAAATAAAACAACTGAACCTCAAAACATACCAGCGGAATCATGCAGCCAACAGCTTCTTGATCCCTGTTTTTTGTTCTGCAGTAAGTCTAGTTGGAAATTTGATGTCAAACTTGATCTTGAGGTTTCCTTTTTTTGTGGGGTCTTTTGGAATGGGCATTCCTTCTTTCTGAATCACTTCTTCATGGTTTGGGCTAATCACAGTGTTGACTGGAATAGTAAGGGTTCTTCCATCGAGTGTGGTGAGGTTAACTGTGTAGCCCGTAAGGGCCTCAGCTAATGAGATTTTCTGGGTGTAGACTAGATCATTTCCATCACGGGTGAACAGCTTATGGGGCTTTTCATCAATGATGAATACCAAATCTGCTGGTGTCACACCAGGGTGCTCGTTGCCCTTTTCGGGGAAGGTGATCTTGGTGCCTTTCTTCCAACCGGGTTTGATATCGATTGTTAGGATCTCCTCAACAGTTGTCGTCCTCCTGTTCCAAAAAATAGGGTTTTGGTGAGCGAGCCTATGCAAATACATCACAGAGCATCAAACATGTCCTAAATACTAATTAAGTACCATAAGAGAAGAAATGTTTTACTAGTGTAGAAACATCATCCATTAAGCATAACAATTTAAGTACAGAGCATAGAATACTTCACAAGAGAATAAGTGATCACCCTTCTCACAAAAATAGCCTGAACACTTAATCATTCATGATGTTCATGGAGCTAACTAGAATTCCTAAATTGTCAAGCAGGGTTAAAAGTTGAAAAGATAAAATAAAATAATGCACAGAAATCTGAAGATATTGCATGTCAAACTTGTACCACTACTAAAACAACAAGTAGTTATAGAAGCAGAGATCAAACACTTTGATCCAATTTAGGCACTCAGCAAATAATGGAAAGATCACAGCAGATGAGTTAGCTAACTTACCCACTGGTATCAGCTATCTCCCTGGAGATCTTCATCTTCTTTGTGGTTCCCTTATACAAATCTTCAAGAGAACATGGCAACTTGTTCTCAATAGGTGGAACCTTTCTCAAACCAGAGTGGGAGTGAGCGTGAGCATGATGCATCCCACTGCCCCCACCTTCCCCGAATGATGAGAAAATTTCATCCCCAAACATACCACTAGAGAATCTATTGCCTCTCATACCACCACCCATTCCTCCAAACGGGCTTGAAGACCCAAAGAACTCGGCAAATATATCATCTGCACTTCGAGGATTGAACCTAAACGAAGTTGGTATGTCTCCTGTGGAGAAGTAGGTGGTTCCACCACCAGGAGCACCACCAGGAGCACCACCCGCACCTGGTGGAGGTACACCACCTTTAAGACCTTCTTCTCCATACTGATCAAAAACTGCTCTCTTTTGAGGGTCACTTAAAACCTGCAAAAATCAATCCAGAATTAAGTAAATTGGCCACACAGAGGAATTCATAGCCTGTAATCCTCTCATATATATTTTCTTGCTAGTAAAATTGACATATTCGCTAGCAATTTTGATGCTTTAGAATTTACCTACCACAAAGAGAGAAATAAATGGATCATGAAGGCAATTTATGATAAATCTAGGATCAAATTGAGTTCAATTATCATTGAAAGCAGAGGTGATTAAGTAGATACATAATTCAGCAGCAGGCCAGAAAGAATTAACCTAAAATTGGCAAACGAAACAATTCGGGATACGAACAAATTGAAGTTAGGGAAAATAAAGAGAAGAGAGCATACATCATAGGCCTCGGAAATCTGCTTAAACTTGGCTTCAGCATCCTTCTTGTTGTTAGGGTTTTTATCAGGGTGCCACTTCATGGCAAGCTTCCTATAAGCCTTCTTCAAATCATCATCAGTAGCATTCTTATCAACCCCTAACACCTTGTAGTAATCGACCCCCATCACCTCTTGCTCTCTTCTCCGCTTCAGCTTGCCGCTTTGTTCTTCCTCCTTCGAAGCCAAAAAAAACTCGGATGCAAAACTGTGTCTTTGTTTCTTACCAGAATTACAGCAGGTTCCCAAAGATAACAATTAGGGCAAATAGTTTTTGGTTTCTAGATGGATTGAGATTCTTCTCGAAATAAAGAGAATTTAGAAATTCAGGAAGGTTCCAGAACTGAACCCACGCTTTTGCCTCCGCTACATATTGTTACCGTCGAGTCGGGTGAGGCCGGCGTGAGGGGTATGGATAATGCCGTTAGATTTCTTCAGTTTGGGCTATAATGGGCCTAATATAACAGACCAAGGCCATTTGTTCATGGGCTGTTTAACTAGTCCAACTGTATTTCTCTCTCTAAAACTCTAATTTTTTTTAGCAATCTAGCATTAACTCAATTTTGAGATTGTCAACTTATAAAGAGAGGACTAGAATCGGACCCTCGCGCTATATGCGGGATAATTACGGTTTTTCGTCTCAAAACTGGAGAGCAATTCAGGCCAATTTAAATCTAACATGCAGATCAAGACATTAAACACAAAAATAAACGAACAATAGAAGTGATAAAAATAGCAAATTGATTGGTTCAATTACAAATTGAAAATAACCATGAGTAACGACGAAATACAATATGCAGAAGAGTAAAGACGACTTGATGGGAGAATTCAATACGAAATCTCATTGGGAGAAGTCGAAATATCAAAAGTTGAAATTAGAAGAGAAATTCAAGAGGCCACATAGTAATGACAACTTTCTAGGTCATTACCCGCGCTTTGCGCGAGCCAAACACTTTTTATTTTTGTCTATATTCATATACTAAATATATTTTTTCATATATGTATTTTTTAGTAAATTATAATAAAACAAATTGAATATCTCTTACATATGTACCAAAATCACATAGTCGTTTACGTTGTTCGGATTGCTCTTCATCGTCATACGGATTGAAGGTGAAGAGCGAAAAATAAATAAATTAAATTGGTGAAAATACTAACCAATTAAGCACATAATTATGGTTTTATTAGACATTTAATAAGTCTCAATTATCATTGGATAATGAGAAAAAATTAAGTTTAAACATTAATGAGTACCAATTGCCATTATTTTCTCAAACCCATGAATTTTTATATATATACTAGATTTCGGTAGCGCGGGGCAATACGGATTTTCGTATACGACATAATGTTGTAAATAGGCGATTTATGGTGTAGATAGACGGTGGACGACAGTGGAGATGAAGAGAAGACGGAGATCTTCAGATGAAAGAAGGTGACGATGAAGGACCTTTTTCCTTTAATTTTTTTTTTCTTTTTATTTATTTTAATAAAAATATGACACGTATACGAAACATCAATTATGTATATGGGTAAAGTACAACTTCTCACCTCATATTCTCACCAATTCGATATAGATATATTTTGTTAAACTAATTTTTATTAATAAATACTAACAATTTCTTAGGGTTTAAAATTTATTAATTTAGTGCATTCATTAACTAAATTTGATATTATAGAGTTGAAGAATAGGAAGAAATGTAGATATTAATTGTATTGGTTGCAACTAAGAGAAGACGAATGTTTTTAATTAAAATTACCCTGATTCAGTTACACATGTATCTGAACCTAGAGAAGCAACATTCAATCAATGGGACTAAAAGGGTTTTCTCCATTTTCATACATTCTAAGATAAGAAAGATGCTTAAGATAGAATCAGAAACTAACTCTAAAGCATGACTCTGCACTGAAGATGAAGGGAGGGAAAAACAGAATTTGTGTTGTTTTTACATGCAAATAAATTCATTAATGCTGCAAGTAATTTATCTCCTCACCATGCTGCAAGTAATTTGTGTTGTTTTTACATGTAAAAATATAATCAAGAGCAGTTAAATATAAGAAAGGAAAAACATAACAACGCATTAAGAATAGTTGATTCCCGGGAAAATATAGAAATAAAAACACTAAAAGGGGATGAATGATTGTTAATAAAGAAGATTGTCAGCATGTGGAACACATAGAAACCAAGACTAAAAGAGATAATGGTCTGAATTTCAATGAAAATATAGCTTAAATGACCTAATTACAATGTTGTTAATACCTAATTAAAAAGTGTGCATGTGCAACTTATTAACAATGAACTGCTTCTCCACTCAGATAGAATTGCTATATTACCAAATTAGAAAATCTCCAATAGTATACCATTCAGCTGGTTTGAAAAGGTAAAATTAAGAGCACTAAATAACAATGAATTTTTTTCAATTTCAGGAAAAAAGATTTTGGTTTTAAGAGGTAAAATTATGAAACTCTGAAGAGTATAAATAATGCTTATAAAAAATTCATAGAACACAGAATATGCATTTTGCATCCACGACATACAAATTTTTAAATGGATTATTATACTTGGCCTCTATTTTGACTTGTGTTTGATTATAAGTTAAATGTTGGATTAGCTAATGAGAACGTAGTCGGCCTCCCGCAAAAGATTTGCTTCTATTTTGATTATTGAATCGCCAATCAATTCATTGACCCTGTATGCCTAACAAAATTAAGAGACAGTGAGAGGGAAAGCCAAATCAATCTGATATAATAATAATAACCAAACTATTCCAATACCATTCCCAATTTTGTCGTACGGTCATAGTATGAAATTCATGTTCCTAAATTATAATATATGAAAACAACAATATGTAATCCAGTTCCCAATACTAAGGACACCTTTGATTTCCTTTCCGAGAATTGCCAAATATATTTCCTACATGTTCAAGCAATAAGAAGGGAGACATAACAATTTAAACAAAAAAAGCTACCTTGCTGTTTGCACCGGGAGAGAACTTGTCAGCAATAACTACATCAATGGGCAACAAAAGGGAAAATCCTTTCGCCTTTGCCTTGCCAAGAAGTGTGGTTGCAAGCTCAAGCTTTGAGCCTTGTCCAAAAGTAGGGTATCACACTTCTCCAAAAGTGACTGGATAACTCCAATTTTAGATGAAACCTTTGACCCTCCAACAATAGCAGCAAACAGTCTCTTCGGGTTAGAGACTGCTCCATCAAGGCAGTCCAACTCCTTTACATAAAAATATATACATTGTTCAGGAAAGTGGCATACAGAAAGAAGGCTTAGAAAATATATACTCTTGTTAGAGCACATTATAGTTTTACATTTGGATGTGCACAACAAGATTGCAGAATTCTTCATTTTCTATTGGAAACTGTATTTATTTACCAAAGAGCAGTAAGAAGAGTATTGTAAGACAGACTGAGCTAGATGGTTTTCTAGAAAATACTTGAATGCTTTAAAAAATTAAAAGAGTTAACATTTTGATTGATTTAGGAAGTTGATATGACTTAAACCCTACACACTCGAGATTTGCAGAACTATTTGGTATGGTCCATTCTCAGGTTTCAGTTGAAAATTTAGTCTACATATATGGACAAACACCATAACCAATCATTCAAGGGTTGGGCCATGTTTTCAAAACACTAATTATGGACCAACTGATTAGTTCTTCTATATAATAGAGCTTACGGCATAGAGCAATAACTCAACCCTGCTTGGCTATGAACATTTTCCCTCTATTCATGTAGCTGTATATGTGTCTAAACCAAAAATTCAGAAAAGAGAATGAAAATTGACCTTCTGCAAAAGGAAACCAGCAACAAACGACTTACGAATTTGGTGACACCTTCAGTTGATGCGTGGGCTCTGTGAGCAGTACCAGCAAAAACCAAATCTCAGTTGCGTTTCGAGTTCTAGTTCCCAGTTGCCCACAGTGCCTCCTTACAAACTGCACAGTTAAAATTGTCAGTAGGTCACATTTTACTCTGAAAATTGTCAAAATTAAAATTGTAAAACAATAAGCATCAGAATCAGAATTTTACCTGTTACTGTCATGCTAAAGCTCTCTTGGCAGATCCCATATACAGCTTCGCCAATCTGATTCTTCATTTCCCGGGACGGATTTTATCATCTCAATTTGCAACAATCAGCTTCTGTATTGGGCGGAGAATGAGTTGATTTGAGCCCTAAGTTTTATACCCGGAATTCCTCAACTGCCCGCCATGATACTTAACCTTCTTATCCAAATAAGGAGTCCTAAACAACCAATGTCTAGAGACTTAAGAAC
Source organism: Oxyria digyna (assembly GCA_029168935.1). Classification (NCBI taxonomy): domain Eukaryota; kingdom Viridiplantae; phylum Streptophyta; class Magnoliopsida; order Caryophyllales; family Polygonaceae; genus Oxyria; species Oxyria digyna. Next base: position 29,061,874 of record JAPVLV010000011.1, on the reverse strand, counting down.
TAAGAGGGTGAGATCAATAGAAGATTAGAATACTGGTAAATAGTAATGCTCTGGTTCATAGATCAGATTACCTGGGATGGACTTTGTAATGTGATACGGAAGACATCTTTGGGATTGCCAGTGATGAGCTTTGAAGTCCTTCAAGAAGCTGCAAGATAATATTATTAAGAAGGTGGTTAACTTCTACTAATTAACAAAATAGTTTATTGTTCAAGGAATGAGTTTATTGTTCAACCAAAAAATCATACTTTTTGCAGCACTGCAGCAGGCATTAAAATAGGTTCATAGTTGCACATAGGCAAGCGGGCCTGAAGGTCAGGAGAGAAACGGCATAATGAATAAAATTGATGCGCAAAATTATAGCATGAGGTTGTATTTGTTTGGTAAAGTTGTAATAAAACATGCCTAGGTTTACGTATGATATATGAATGTTATGCCATGAAATCTATCTCAGATATCGATTAGAAACTAATTTCTCATGCAGTAAACACCAACAAATTGATGATTTATATAACTACATAAAAATTGAGACATACACGATCATAGAAAGTAATAAATCACTTCAGAAAATCAACACCTGTAGATGAATCTTCTTTCCTCTGGTACAGGCCACATGTACAGAGTTTTTTCTTTCCAGATGAAAATAGCAGACAGAAAGCCTTTCAGATTAGGCATCTTAATTATGTCAAAACCCTTGTATAATGTCCTTATCATATTGCGAACCAGATATAAGGACATCATTCCATTGAAATTTGTCAAAAAGACTTATAGTGAAGGAATTACTTACGGATAGAAGGGTTCAAGATCAGCAACCACTCATCAAAATATGGAGAGAACCAAGATGAATCTGATTGTCCATCACAGGAGCGAGAAACCAGGTACACCAATATCGATAAACTACTGACAGAGACGTTGAAACTTTAACACATCTAGTCAAAGCTATACACATCATGCCTAGACAATTTACCAAACAGTTTGTGTGCACTCAAAACTTACACACATTTAGCCGCTGATCAAAATTAATTAATGTTGACAACTCAACGTAGAACCATTAACAGTGTTGGAAACTTAATCCATTAACAAATCCAATTCTAATCAACTTTAATTTAGGATCCACTAATTCCTTTCAAAAAAAAATTAGGATCCACTAAATAATCCAATTTAAATCAACTCTTTTGAAGCTAGAAACCGTTGAGAAATTCATATTACCTCTTTCTTCTTCCCTTTCCTCACCCATTAACAAATTTGAGAAATTTAACCTAGAATCAACAAAAATAAACTCAATCCGATACGCAAGTTCTAGAAAGAGGGGAGGTAATTCATAAGCCAGAAATTCAGAATAGAACTCAATCATCGGAAATGAGTCAGAACAACATAGAGAATCACAGACAAAAGTCGAAGTACCTGACGACATGAGAATCATCACATGACAAAATTCCAGAAGTGTAATCACCGACTTTCTCCTGCTTCTCGAACGCTTCAATGGCGTATGTGAGCTTTTTCTTCTTCCATCATCACGATTTTTCCTTCCTAATCTCTCTATCTGACGACATGAGGAACGCTTGCATGGCGGGAAAAATAGCTCGTCGGTGTGGGGAATGGCCGACAAACGCCAGATATTGAGTTCGTCACAGAAGGAGGGAGTTTGCGTTGAGGGAGGGAAATAATATTCTAGTCACTGGAAACACGGAGATCATGCTGCTCCGATCTCTGCTACCAGAGGAGAAAATGCGTGAATTCCATGCCAAGACGCAGCTCTTGACTGATGTCCGCCCATGCTTCTTATCATTTTGCACTCACTCGCATCCCACACCTGTTGTTTGTTACCCACCGCCATATTCAGTTGATTGTATTATATAGAAGCCAGGTAGATAGAAAAAAAGTACTACAGTTTAATGTGTTGGCTACTTGAACGTGACCCTGGTTGGTTCCCACTGATATGTATGAGCCCTCCTTAGTCCACTGCACCGCAAACCGAGTTGTTTGGTCCCAAATCACACAATTTTGTCACCTGATCGATCACCAAGAAAATTCTCTTAAGAAAATGACAGAAAATTAACTTGGAATGTGTTCAGATACAATAACAGTAGGTTGCAAACTATGTGCATCACTTATTTTCAAACCTAACATCTTTGTTAGACATTTCATCAAACACCTTGTATGCCTTCTCAATCTCCTTATTCTTACTGTAAACATCAATCAAACTGTTTTATGAAACAATATCAGGCTCTACTCCCATGCCCCTCATCTCCTTAAGAACTCCTCAGACGACTTCCATCCAGCCAACAATATGAGGCTCTACTCCAAATTAAGAGGTTTGAAAAAAAAATATGTAAATAATATAACAATGATGAATACCAATTGTTATGAATCAAGAAATAGCCCAAAATTGACTCAAATTCTAGATTTCAAAAATTATATACACTTGTAGCTTAAAATCAAAGAGAAGAATGAAATAAACACGAAAAGAAATACTCACAGGCTTCTATTGTCATTACCAACTTTGCATCCATTGCCACGTTTCACCGTCTTGAAGAAATAATGAGAAAGAAACACATTAGACACAGACAAAGATTTAGCATCTATTTGAATGATGAGAAAATATTAATACTGAATGTAAAAACCCGTGCAATAAATATCTTCAGCATGTAAACACAATTTCAATAAAATTCTTCAGATTTTCATTGCCACCTCTCACCCTCTTCAAACTAAAAGATAATGTCAAAACAATAGAAAAGTTAGAGATAGCCTAAGATAATTGAGATTTCCTGACCGAGCTTCCGTGAAACACCACTTGAACCGCATGAAAATCGAAAGTATTAGAGATCTTGCTTAATTTTTGTTGTCTTTTATGAAAACTTAAATTCCATGAACATAGCAGTCCAAGACAATACGGTCATAAAAAAAATTCATCAAAACTGTCACGGACGCAAACAAATTTTAAAAATTTATGAAGCTCTATTGAATCAATATACCAAGCCATCATAGAGTCAGCAATATGAAAAATCCAATGAATCTATTAAAATTATGTATGTCAACACCGAGGTGAAAGTGGCTGGGAAATTAAGCCCATCAGTCCCACACTTCTATTCCCCAATAGTGCACATTTCGGTTAGCAGCAATCTAAAGCTAATGGTATGAAAAAAAAGATCTTACACTTCCAAAGGAGATGGGCAACGTGACAAATGCATTAAAAACCTGCATAGCGAAGAAGAGTAAGTAAACATTCTAGATGTTCCAATGGAGTCTGTCAACCAAAAACATAAAGCGTGGATAATGAAAGAAGGTGAGTATGGATTGGAAAATAAAATGATCAATCAAACATAAAGCATGGATACTACTGACAACTTTGGCTTTAGGTCAGGTGCCAGCCTTTAACAGGCTCCAAAGCTGAAAATGCTTGATCCTTGGTCCCGTACTTCAGAAAAGTGCATGCTGAGTGATGAATAAAAAACAGGTATTTTGACCTTTGAATAGGCCCGAGATAGGAAAACTGAATTATACATTCCAAGCTAAGCTCCTTGAATTTGATGGATCATATTCATATATGATAGAGCACACTTAAAGAGCTCGATGTCTATCAAACCCTGATGAAGCAATGGTCAATATAAACACCCCCAAACAAAAATCAGTAGCCACATGGGAAGGGAATTTCAACAATTATGAACCAACTTAACTGGAATAATGTATCATATGATTCTTCTTGTATTTGGGTTCAGCGCGACCTCTAGAAACAGATATATCTACCGACCCAGCATGCCTGCAGAGACAATAATCAAGAAAAAGAATGACTAACACATATATATATATACACATACCTATAGCTAAAGAAAAGGATACCTGGCAGAGAAAATGTACCGCCTAGTTTGGTTGAACCCTGGTAACTGACAGTAAAATGGCAAACTTTGTAGCTCCTGCTGATGCTTTACTCGAAGTCCTGGAAGATGCATAATCATATCAGAAAAAGGAATTGGTGTGTGCTTTTCATTTTTGCGGAAAATAATGTCAATAACATCTATTAGAAAATAACCAGAAACAACTTTCATGCTTATTTTCCATTAGTATGTGTAACTAAGTTGTCTTACTTTGACCAACTATCACCAAGCAACTCATAAAAGACAACAAATTAAGCCATATAGGATAAAACCAACTTGCTCTTCTTCCGAGATCCAACTCCTCTTGTCAACCAATATAAGGAGTATGTTATTCTTGCTTTTTAGGATTTCAACAATGCATATAGAACTTAAACAGAGATCAAGATTGGTAAGAAAAGAGAAAGTACAATAAGTATACTAAGCTGTAGCAATTCACTGTACTTTCCCAAAATTAAGAGAAGATGAACTCACCGGCACTGCAAGAGGTGAAAGGATCCTTAAAGAAGTCATCAGTGGTTTGTGTGCCCATAAACTCCATAGCCATATGTGTATATATATCAATCCCTCCTGTAATATTCAGTAAGAAACAGTTCATCGAACTAAGTTTATAGATTATGATTTCAGCAATGACAAAACAAAGGCAGTTCAGAAACCACCCAACAATTAGATTTTAACCATAGATGATTCAGTTGGCATGACATATTTTCCCGTTGCATCCAGCACTGTTACATCATCACTAACCTGTTTACACAATACATACATTCAAGATGGTAAGCAAATCTAAGGCGCAACGCAAATTACAACATCTTGATCGCTTTGACAAAGATCTCTTACACAAAGTGGTGAGGATACTTGCAAAAGACTGATATGGAAAAAATTCAGTCTTAAACTTAATCACACATACACTTCTGAGTCTAATTTTGTCCTATTAAAGTTCATGCTTTTCATCGAGAAATATTCCAAAACCCTTCCTACATATCCAGCAACAATAGTAAGCAAAACTAATTCATCAAGAGAGTTGATCTGCCACGTATATATAAAATTAGTCTAAAACGTTTGCTTTTCCAATAGTCATAAAAACAAAATATATCTTTATAATTATGAATAAGTATTACAAACGTATTATTTATATATAATAATTGTGTATTATAACTAAAAATCACGAACTTAGGCCTAAGTGATTGTTAAGGTACGAATATACAAATAAATTATTGATACGCACATTTCTTTATAATGACATGCATATACATTTGTATATATGTGCATATGAATGTATGAATGTAAATAATTATCATTTTGTATATTTTGTCGAACTTGCCACTATTTTTAGATATTCATAATTAGGAAAATTAAATAAGAATAGTTTACAAGAAATTGATTTGTTATTGTATTTGAAATAGTTAGAATAATAATTAAATATTAACGGGGAGAGTATTCTTAATTTCTGTGAAATAACCCACCACTGTTTAGAAACAAAACTTGATTCATTCACTTCACGGTGTTTATACGAGGTGAGGTTAATTGGGATTGGCTTCTCCGGTCCGGTATTTTATTAATAAGATCGAGCATCTATTTTAAACCATAGCGTCTCTGCATCAAGCTTAAGTGCCTAGTCATATCCAAATTATCGGCAAGCCATAATTAGGAGGGACAAAGGCAGTCCAATGGGGTAGGCCAGCGGGACGACTGACTAGGAGGCCCAATTTTAATTATAAATTAGTACTATATCATAAATTGCAAATATTTTAACATTGTAATATTTGATTCACTGGTGGAAGGGTGAAGTATTTTACATTTTAAGAAGGAGATTTCGGGTTCAAATCTCACATCTTATCTTTTTGAAAGCTATTTTCCCCAAAATTTAACTTTTAGTCTCTATATATTGATTATTCTTATTTTGTTTTGTTAACATACTTATTTTAAATGTTTATATTTAATCTGTTTAGAATACACAAGAATTTTTCTAAAATTTATTTTTCGTATCTCACGCAATTCACTTTTTTTTTAAAAATAATTTTGCAAACTATTCTTTTTAAAGTTCACTTGTATATAAGAAAAAAAAAATTCCTCTTTGCAAACTTTATGTATATTAATGTGACTAGGACCTAAATTTATATTTGCCCTAGGGTCCACGAAAGCATAGGACCGACACTGCTTACATCTAGAGTTCGAGCTACGTGGGTGACTCTCCCAACAAACAATTTTTAACCTCCACAAAGTCTCGAACTCGAGACCTCATGTTGAGTGGTTGAGTCTCTTACCACCCGACCACATGCTTATTGGTAGGTCTGGTCTGCATTTGGGTACAGAGGTATGCTGCTATATACATATCATATGTCTAGATGCATGTTTATTTGTACCCCCCAACTGGTAACATTTAATTCATCCATCGTCCTTGTATTTCTTCTCTTCCTTGTTTCCGAACATCTTCGTCATAAAAAAATGGGGTCGTTATATTGTTCCAGGACAATGTACGTTCTAATTAACCTATGAATATGGATCCATGTATTGTATACAGACGGGATAGACATGAATTCAGACTCATAATCTTCACTAGCAGGTAGTTCGATGACTGACATGTCGGTCCCTTCCATTTATGTTTCTTAGTTATGTATAATCAACATATGATTTGAAAGCATATAATATTGGACTGATTAATGCATAATTAATTGAGTTTAAAATATGTCGTTGATTTTCTACTATATGATATATATCATTAGTTAATTACAGCATTTGTCCAGCACTTCGTAGCTTGAAGGAGATTTCAAGGAAACTCAAATCACAAGTTCAACCGGTAGTTTGGATCAATTATTATATGCTAACATGGAATAAGGGTCCACGCCAACTGTATTATGAAGCACCTACTTCCTATCATTAAGCTTACATCAATAATTAATCTCATCATTAAACAAATGGATGATTTAATCAAACAAGCAAGATGGATGCGACGTCCCTTTCTTAATACGCAGTTAACCGTAACAAAAATAGATCCTTCCTTCAGATTTAGAGGCCGTATGTATGTCCTAAAAGTGTCAAAATAACTAACAAGTTGGTAATGCTCGATCTAACATTGATGAATTAGATATATTGGATCACACTAATTGAAGAAATTGTGTCATTTAATCAAAGGTACAATTACTAATTATGAAATAAGACTATTTATGGAGATTAATAATCCAGATATTTTAGGAGTCGGATGCTATTGCTAGTGGCCAATACGACTTATGAGATTAATCAGGTTAAGCCCATGACTAGAATAATTGGGTCCTATGAGGTCACACATTTAGAGTTTATGAACTGGATCAAACAAGGCCCGGTAAACCTATTGGATTTGAAGTACTTGGGAGAATTAAATATATAGATTGTTTATCAAGTAAAAGATAATAGTTTTCTATTACTTAATGATAAAAGGAAATATATCTTGAGAGATATATGGTATAAGATAATATATATTAGATATATATTTCAAAAAGTTAAAAGATATTATATACCAAATATATATATAAGGCTACTTAATGCAAGATTAGGATATAGCTTATATATTGATCTATATATATAGATGGACGTGGGAATTAGGTCATGAGAGCCTAAGCCGTAATTCACGTGAGTTCAAATACATGATTTGAAAAGACAAGTCTCTTTATGAGAGCTTAGGTGATAATAGAGAATTGTGAGACAATTCAGTTCACGTAAAACAACAGAGAGAACGAGTTCTTCTTGGGTTGTTCGTACGCACTTCTCCCTCGTATCAAGTATCATACCTTTGAGTTACTCGGTCTAGCAGAAGAGACTTAAAGGTGATCCAGTTTATTGCTCGTGTGGACTAATTAGAGGAGTCACACTTGAGGCTCTAATCTCTCCATTACAGCAAGATTCAAACACACATCAAGAGGTATTTATTCTTTCGTATATACGATCTATTTAGTTTATGCATGAGATTCTTGGTTAGATGTTAGGAAAACGTTTCCTGAAATTCCGCTTTAAGCATCTAAAACCCTTCAGTGGTATCAGTTGCCTCTTGCATAAATTGATTAGATCAAATTTAAAAGTTTAAATTTTGATGCATGTTCATGTTTTATGTTGATTCAATTATGTAGAAATTGTTTGTATCGATTAATTTGCATGACTGAAATGAAAAATTTGATTTTTCTAGCCATAGAATTCATGAACTACATGTAGGGTAAGTTGCTGATTTTTTTGAAAATTATGCATGATTTTGCCCTAAAGTTGATTCTTTTAATTAGTTTATGCAATCTGTTGTATATGTTTTGAACATACATGTTAAATTTTGATTTTTCATGTTTAAACTATGAATCAAGAAGCCTGAATTTTATGAAAATCCATTACCATAAATTTTCCTATCAAGAGTTGTAAAAGTTACAAACTTTAAGTGGGAGAAACACTGTTAAGAACGGAAAAGATGGTTCGAGATCAATGAGTCAGCCAGATTGCCATTCTCATGGCGGTGCGGGTTGGACATGCGCGGCAGCAACACTGCCATCAGGGTGGTGTTGTGGTGGCCGTCGGTGGCCCACTAACGATCCCAAAGATATTATTTACCAAGATAAGATATGATATGTGATATTCTATCTTAATAAATTAGATTTATTTTAATCAATAAGATATTTGATATTTTATTTGGTAAATAAAGATTTAGTTAAATGTTACAATATATTTTGATATCTTATTTGGTAAATTTTGAGTTACCATATTAAATGTTATATTTGAATATTAGATTCACCAATTTTAGCAAATTATTGATTAATATATGATATTAATTCCATGCACAATTTAATTGAATTAATATAATTAGAAATCAGTTTCTATATTAAATAATTAATATGATTAATTGTTTATGCTTTTTAAATTTGGATTAATAACATATTTTGTTTAAATGAAATTTTATATGTTATTATTGCATGTGGATTTAATATTATGATATTATTGCATGTGGTGACTAGTATGGCCCACCTTAGGATAGGTAAATACGATCTGCATATCGTTATGTTTTTCTTGTACACGATCTGCGTATCGTTATGTATTTTTGTAATTTAAATTTCTGCAAGAGAGTTTATTTCAATTATATGTAAAACAAGAAGAAGGAGATCCTAAGGAGACCAAGGATGGAGATCTAAGAAGAGGTGATTCAAGGATGATGATCCATGAAGGGCCGCGATCTTAAAGATTAGATCTTTATTTGGTTTTTTAGGGGCCATACTAGGATCACAATTTTTATTTATTTATTGCATTACGTGAATGCTTTAATATTTTCCCACTTTGCATGCTTGCTTGTCTATTTATGCTATTTAGTTCACTTTTAGATAGACAACATTGCATGCTTAGGTCCCTTAAAAGAATATTGAGATATTGCCTTTCCATATCATAACCCATGAGGCCCTTAGAATTTGTTGGATAGTTTTCGCCTTAGCGAAGTTTCCTTCTTTGACTTTGGGATAGTGCGGGCATGTCTAATAGGGGCATGTAAACCTTGATATGGTTACACTCAACAAGAGGCCAAAAGACTTAGTTTTGGATCTTGAGGCATAAGGATGAGTTTAACATAAGATGTGACCATCAACCAAGAATTATAAAGGTTATAATTAGTAAAGAGTTTACTTACCTTGATTACATGAGATTTGGGGAAGTGCCCTAGTACGCTCAAGTTTCATTTAAGATAGGATCTTGGAATCATTTTACTCAGGAAGGGACAATTTTAATTGAGTAGAATGCGCAATACCTTAATTTTTATATCTTGTCTAAATTTTAAGTTATTGCATGTCAAGCATAATTTATCTGCATTTTTTATTCTATTTCTGTACTTATGAACACCTCAAAATCACCCTCCACTCAATTGTTGAGAAAAATAAGTTGAACGACACAAATTTATTTGATTGGGAAATGAATTGAGAATTGTTCTCAGAACTGAGGGTCAACAGGATCAAGAAAGGATTTACGTTATTGAAATCCTAACAGCCAAGTCTCATTCTTAGGTATTAGATATTGGATGTGGTTCTCACATTATTTCGAATGTGCAAGGACTAAGAAATAGGAGACGGTTGCAAAAGGGAGAGATAGATCTTCACGTTGGAAATGGAGCAAGAGTTGTTGCACTTGCCATTGGAGATTATTATGCTCAAGTCCATATGTGTAGTACTGGACTATTCATATTGGATCTCAAAGCTGATGTTTATAACGTTAATACAAAAAGGCAAAAGTCGAATAAGTGAAGCCAATCTATGGCATTGTCGCTTAGGCCACATTAGCATAAACGCATGAAGAAACTCCAAAATGTTGGACGTCTAAAGTCATTTGATTTTGAATCATTTGAAACATGTGAATCATGTCTCATGGGCAAGATGACAAGGTCGCCTTTCACTAGTACAAGTGAGAGGACTACTGAGCTGTTAGCTCTCATACATACCGATGTGTGTGGACCTATGAGCACAGAAGCTAGGAGAGGCTATCGATATTTTATTACTTTTACTGATGATTTTAGTAGATATGGGTATATCTACTTAATGAAACATAAATCTGAATCCTTTGAAATGTTCAAAGAATTTCAGAATGAAGTAGAGAAACAAACAGGCAAAAAGATAAAGGCACTTCGATCAGATCGAGGGGGTGAATATCTGAGCCACGAATTCGACCATCATTTGAGGATTTGTGGGATTCTAACACAACTGACTCCACTGGGTACACCACAGTTGAATGGTGTATCTGAGAGAAGAAACAGGACATTGTTAGACATGGTCCGCTCAATGATGAGTTTTGCTAAGCTTCCTACATCCTTTTGGGGTTATGCCCTCACTATCGCTACATTCACACTAAACAGGACTCTGTCACGATCAGTTGACAAGACACCACATGAGATGTGGTTTGGGAAGCCTCCCAGCTTGTCATTTCTGAAGGTCTGGGGATGCGAGGCTTATGTAAAGCGTTTACTATCTGATAAGCTCGCACCCAAATCAAACAAATGCTTTTTTATAGGTTACCCCAAGGAAACGAGGGGTTATTATTTCTATAAGCCCATTGAAAACAAAGTGTTTGTTGCTCGGGAGAATGTCTTTTTGGAAAAGGATTTCTTTTCCAAGAAGTCAAGTGGGAGAAATGTTCAGCTTGATGAGATTCAAGCAGAGCAACAAACTCCACAGCACGAGGACATAGAAGATGTCACAGAGGAACTTGATTTTGGAAGCATACCTTCACAAAGGGAAACCACCCAAATTCAAGATGCAGTTCCTCAAGTTGATGAAGCACCCGAGGTCCCACATACTGATGTGGTCAATCCTCCGGCTGAAGAGGTCCCACATACTGATGTGGTCGATCCTCTGGCTGATATCTCTCCAGCTGTGGGACCACTTTGGAGATCAAACAGGCCAAGGCGGCAACCTAGACGATATGAGGATTTTGTCTTGACTGCTGATGTTCTACTTTTAGAGAATGATGAGCCTGCTACCTATAAACAAGCAATGGCGGACCCCGACTCCGAAAAATGGCTTGGAGCCATGAGATCTGAAATGGACTCCATGTCTGAAAATCAAGTTTGGGACTTGATAGATTTGCCTGATGGGGTAAAACCCATTGGATGCAAATGGGTCTTCAAGATCAAAACAGACAAGGATGAAAATGTTTCTGTCTATAAGGCAAGATTAGTTGCAAAAGGATTTAGACAAGTTCATGGTATTGACTATGATGAAACGTTCTCACCGGTCGTTATGATCAGGTCCATTAGGATAATCCTAGCCATTGCCGCTTATTATGATTATGAGATATGGCAAATGGATGTCAAGACCGCTTTTCTAAATGGTTTTCTAGAAGAGAATGTATACATGATGCAGCCAGAAGGTTTTGAGGATCCAGAGAATCCTAGGAAAGTATGCAAGCTTAAGAAGTCTATCTATGGACTTAAGCAAGCATCTAGGAGTTGGAATCTTTGTTTTGATGAAGTGGTCAAAAAGTTTGATTTCATCAGATGCGAAGAAGAACCCTGTGTTTACAAGAAATTTAGTGGGAGCAAAGTGGCCTTCCTGGTTCAATATGTAGATGACATATTACTCATTGGAAATGATATTCCTATGTTGGAGGCAGTAAAGGAATGACTTAAGAAGTATTTTCAATGAAGGATCTAGGAGAGGGAGAGTACATATTAGGCATTAAGATCTATAGAGATAGGTCTAAGAGGCTTATTGGTCTAAGTCAAGAAACTTATATAGATAAGGTCCTTGCTAGATTTAATATGGTGAATTCTAAGAAAGGATTCCTTCCTATGCAACATGACTTACGTCTCAGTAAAACCCAGTTCCTAAGACACCTGGTGAAATTGAGAGAATGAGTAGGATTCCTTATGCCTCAGCCATAGGATCCATCATGTATGCTATGACTTGTACTCGTCCAGATGTTGCGCACACTTTGAGTGTGTGCAGCAGATACCAATCAAACCCTGGAGAGGCACATTGGTGTGCAGCCAAGAACATTCTAAAAGTACTTGAGAAGGACTAAGGATAATGTCTTGGTGTATGGAGGTGATGACGAATTGGTCGTCAAGGGCTATACTGATGCGAGTTTCCAGACAGACAAAGATGATTTTGAGTTTCAGTCTGGATACGTCTTCATTCTGAATGGAGGAGTTGTCATCTAGAAGAGCTCGAAGTAAAAGAGATTTTCCTAGTTTTATATGTGGATGACATATTACTCATTAGAAATGACATCCATATGTTGGAGACATTTAAGTACTGACTTAAGAAGGATTTCTAAATGAAGGACTTGGGAAATGCTGAGTACATACTAGGCATTAAAGTCTATGGAGATAGACATACGAGACCTACTGGTCTGAGAAAGAGTTAGCGTCAATGGTGTATAAGAAAGAACATCCTATGGTACTTAAGAAGGACTAAGGATGAATTCTTGGTTTATGGAGATAATGACGAGTTAGTCGTGCAGACAAGTACTACGAAAGTGCCACATGATTCAATACTATGTTGATAGAGGAGACATGAGGTTGTGCACATTGCACAGACGATAACATTGCAGATATTTTAACCAAGCCTATGTCTAGACCCAAGTGTGACAATCGCATTCGAGTCAAGGGGCTCAAACACATTAGAGAGTTCTTTTGAGACTTTGTTTGTTTTATGATAAATCTTATTTATTGTTATCACAAACATTTATGGTTGACTTATATATGAGTTTCATATTATTATTTAATCATTGCTTGGGATTAGATAAAGTATCCAAACAATTTTATAGTTAACACATGGGTTCATCAAAACTGTTTTGGTGAATAGAACCCCATTAAGTGAACTGAAATTATAAAATTGTTAGAAGTCCATGGTCTGAGTCATTAACTTGGATACAAATGACTTTATTAAAGACCATATTGTGAGATTGATTGATAACACCGGGTTTCATGTGTTATGGGGACATAGTGATGTCTAATCAATTACATAGATGTGTATAGCGATACATGTCGGACAGACCGATCTTAGGATTCTTCAAGACATTACTGCAGAGTTCTAGGAATATTCATGATTAGTGAGTTCCTTAGACATGAGTATGATATAGTTATCATTTGGCTGCTGGTATGTCTTTGACGCTGTTAAACGCTGACCGTAACACGCAGTTATAAAGGCAGTGATTGGGATTGCCAAAAGTTGAGTGGGAGCTATAGTCGTACAAGATTGGATTTGTCCTCCTATTCCATGTATACCATGATACATTTGGAAAGGGTTGGTGTCTCGGCCACTTGAAGAGTGAGAACTGTGAAAACGCATGGCCATGCTCAGATGGATTATAAGTAATCATCTGTACTGACAGTTCGATCTCAGGAGTTCAAGAAACATATTTGGCGGTAAAGATGAGTTTCATCAAATAGTCAAATAAGATATTAAGCGACAAAGGAATTTTAACATTACACACTTGTTTTAAGGACAAGTGGGAGATTGAAGGAATTGTGTCCTTTAATCAAGGCAATGGCTATATGCACGCGAATCGATGCATATATGCACGCGATTCTGTGCGCTCAACTTATGCGCACGCATCTGTGCGCAGTTCTTATGCGCATACGTGTTTTACGGGGTATTACGGGTACTTTTCGTAAATTTTCAGAGTCTGTAACACCTTGTGCGCCTAACTACTGCGCACAGGTTGAGAATCTGTGCGCCGTGTTTCTGCGCACTCTTCAGACATAGTAGCCGTTGAAATTTTTGAAAAAAGTAGCCGTTAAATGTAAAACTGTGCGCTGAGGTTCTGCGCACAGGTGCTTTAGGGTTTGTGTTTGTGCGCGGATGGTTAGCGCACGGGTCTTTACAGTTTCATTTGGACCACAACGGTCATAAATGTGCCTATATAAAGCCACAATCTCTTCGTTTCCAACAAATTCATTCAACACCTCTTCGTTTTCCAACAAATTCATTCAAAATGTATCGTCGTAATCAAAACTCTCGTATGTTAGAGTTGATTAATCAAAGTTGTGAAGATAGTGATGAAGAACACGATTGGGATAGCGGATCACAAGAAGAGGAAGACGACCCGAACGACGACGAATGGTTGGATGGTTTCTTAGAAGACGAAGAGTTCGGCGACTGGGATCCGAGTGGTGAATTTGTGGTTAGTATAATATGTTATAATTTGAAACATATGGTAGCGTAATTAGTTTCAAATTAGTTTCATATGCTAGAATAATTAGTTTCATATGCTAGAATAATTAGTTTCATATGCTAGCCTAATTAGTTTCATATGATAGCCTAATTAGTTTCATATGATATCCTAATTAGTTTAAAGTAATGATTCGTATTTTGCCTTGTTATTTTGGTAGTAGTGTAATTGTCGCTCTACAATTACGTATAGGGGAAAGATTATTCGGATTATTTTAGAACCGCACAATATTGGGATACTCCGCAAGAATTGTACGAGTGGGCGAGAGATAGAGGAAAGGAGTTAGTGATAGCTTTGGTAACGCGTAATTCAAGTCCGTACCAAATAAGTATTGTGTGCGATAGATTTGGAAAACCAAGATCTGGGAGGCCAAAGGTGAACAAAGAGAATCCAGAGTTGGCTGTTCCTAGGCTTAGAAAGTCGAAGTCGAAGAAGTGTGAGTGTAGATTTCAGCTACTAGCAGTGCGAAAGAAAAACATTCCCGGGGTCGCAGGAGAAAAATGGATTTTAGGTGTGATAGAAGGTCGGCATAACCATGTGCTACTTGCTAGTTTTCATGGGAATGCATTCATGGGTCGAATGACGGAGGAGCAAGAGCTTTGTGCTAGGCGGTGGGGAGATGGAACTGGACGCAAGACGCCAAAAGAAATTATCTCTAAATTGAGGGAGAAGTACCCTGGTAATGTTACTTCAAGGAGACAAGTTGCAAACTTTTTGCAGAAGGTGAATTACGAAGATCGCGGAGAGCTAAACGTGACACAGTGGTCGCTTAAGTTTTTGCGAGACCACGACTACGTAGTTCACCCACATAGAGACACGACAAACGGAGAGGTTGCAATATTATTCTTTGCTAACCAAGAGTCGTTGCGTTTGTTGAAGAAGTACCCGTACGTGGTAATTATCGATGCGACGTACAAGACAAACAAGTAAGTCTCTACAATACCTTGGTCGATATTTAGTTCGGATAATGATATATGTTCTGTAGTGATATATGTTAATGTTTCAATAGATATGAAATGCCGCTCGTAGAGATCGTTGGATTCACCAGTACACACAAGACGTTCAACATCGCGTATGCATTCACTAAAGCGGAAAGGATTTATCATTACACATGGATAATGATTCAATTGAAGTCATTATTCATAGATTTGGGAGTGATGCCAACGGCTATAATGACAGATTGCGAAGACGCGCTGATAAAAGGGATAAAGACTGTTTTCGGGAGCGAAGTTCAACATCTGTTGTGTTGGGTGCATATCAAACACAACATTGAGGCACATGCTTCGACCATCCTAAAGAGACAAATTAAAGTGGAAGCCTTTGCAGGACAATGTTGGGGACTATTTTGCTCAGCTACTGAAGAGACCTATGAACTGCGGCTCGAACAGTTGAAGAGATCTTGGAAGAGCGGCCTTGTGGGATACGTCGAGAGAACATGGCTTAATCCTCACAAGACAAGTATAGTGAGGGCTTGGACAGATCATAAGCTTCATTTCCTTACGAGGACTTCAAACAGGTAAATATTGATATTTTTTAGTTAAAGACGATTATATCATAACGGCGTACTTTCTTAACTTACCAACTTAACTGTTTTTTAGAGTTGAAGGGATGCACAAGGTTTTGAAAGATATTATTGGTTCCAGCAGAGGGGGCTTTAACAGAGTGATCGTACGGATCCATCATTCAGTACTCCTTCAGATTGATTCAATTAGGGCGAGCATGAACATGTCTCTCTCCAAACGACCAACTGATTTTGATGATCCAAACATGCATCCGCTTGGAAGGGCTATTTTTTCCTGACTATTCTACAAAGTGTCAGACAGGTGTTTTGATCATTTGTTGGCTACTTATGAGATCATGTTGACGGGGAAATTTCCTGAACAATGCACCGACCATTGGGTGAGGAACTGTCTTGGGTTGCCGTGCGTCCATCAAATTGCACACGCTATCATTTCAAACACACCCCTGATTGAGGATGACATTCACCCGTTCTGGAGGGATTTGCATTGGGATGACACTCCTGAAACAGAAGACGACCCAAATCTGAAGGTCCGAATGAACATTATAGAGTTGCGACTCCATGAAATGTTCACCAAGTTGGAACTTGGAACCTTGAAGAAAAGCACGGCATACCAGCTAGGTGAGTTGTATCAGGACTTGGAGCATCCTGAACTAACTACCTTGAAAGAACCGACAAATGTGAGAAGAAAAGGCAGGCCAAAGGGTGCAAAGAACAAGGATAAGGAGGAGGTTGACAGTGAAAATGACAAGGAGGATGACATAAAACAAGAAGATATGGAGCAGTATGAGATGGAGGAGGCAAAGCAGAAATCAAAAGGAAAGAAGAGTACAGGAGCAAGACGGCCAGGTCATCCTAAAAAGGAGGAGGATGACAGTGAAAATGACAAGGAGGAATCGAGAGAGAAGAGTTATTTTGAGCACAAACAAGAAGAGCTGAAGAAGTATGAGAAGGAGGAGGCAAAGCAGAAATCAAAAGGAAAGAAGAAGGCAAACAATACAGGAGCAAAACGACCAGGTCGTCCTAGAGAGCAAACAACGACATCACTTCCCGTGGTCATTGAGGCCGAGGAGTTGCATTCTCAACCCATGCCTGACCTATCACAGCCTGAAGGATCAAACTACACTGACTTCGATCAGTTCCCTGAAGAACTTGGTGTTCCTCTCATTCATAGGGGGGTTGACTTCGGCATTGACAATTTGGATGATTTTTGGCTTCCATACATCACAGATGTTAGACAGGTACGTTCTGACGGACATTGTGGTTATAGGTCGATGGCCTTACTTCTGGGAAGAAAAGAACAAGAGTACGGAAACATTCGGCGTGAGTTGGTAACGGAGCTGCTTCAAAACCGAGAATTGTACGAGCCTATTCGTCGTCGTCTTCGTCCGGGTACTTGGGAGGATCTTATTCTCCAAGTTAACCATTGCAGAAGCCCTTGTTCAGAACTGTACTGGTTGCACTTTCCACTGATGGGCTTAGTGTTTGCCACCCTATACCAAGTTGGTCTCGTGTTATTGTGTTGGGATGCTCCGACCTTTTGCTTACCGCTAAGGTGTAGAACAGAAAACGCTGATCCTCCACGACAGATTTTCGGCATGGCACACGTAGGCAACCGTGACCACTTCATACCGGTAAAGTAGACAATTGTACTTGATACTTGTGTAATCATAGTTTTTTGTTTAATGTCTTAAGTCGATTGTGTTTATATAGGTGGCGTTGATGGTTGGTTCGCCACTACCGCATACTCCCGGTTCGTGGAAGAAACACGTAGATCCAAACATTCAATGGTGGGAAGAAACATTTGGGGACAATTTGAGGATGTATCGAGAGTACCGCATTTCAAATGGTCGGGCACCAGATCCATTCATGTATAAAGGAGGGACCGAACCCGTTCACATATCTGACTGAGTGAGATTGTCATGTAATAATTAGAAGACGCATTGGAATTTCTTAGTTTGTAATGCCTTGGTTTTTAATGTTTCGTATTTGTTATTTTGGTAGTAGTGTAATTGTGCTTTATATAACAATGAATGGATCAGATTGCATTGTTATTTTAGTAAAGTAAAAAAGGCAATGGAACACATATTTCAGTAAAGTAAAAAAAGGCAAGTATGACTAAGGAATATGAGAAAATAGGAGTCGATGAGATGAAAGAAAGAGGTAGAAAACTCTAACCTCAAAGCTGGAGTGAACATGAAGAGCTTGTGAGTTTCTGGAGGATGAATTTAAACTATGGATGCATGTCTAACACTATTAAATATTAAATGGTGGTAGTTGAGGATTAATAAGGCAAATTCTGATAGATATTGACATTGACACTACAAAATTAAGTATTGTTGTCCACCACATTTCCTGTATACTCCGTAATACAGGAAATTACTCGATCAACTTACTCGATTAATAGAGTGACAGTGCAATAGTACACCATGCATATTGGATTTCTTAATTTATTTCCTTGAATAAAAAGCAAGTCTTGTCGGCAAAAACTGCACTCTATTGTCACTCTTCTTTTTCCTTGAATACATAATGAAAGTACATAATGAAAGTACGTAATGAAAGTACACAATGCTCATAACATTAGATGTCTACGATTTAGGCGTCGTCGGCAGAAGAGGAAGAGCAGTCGGAAGCATAGACGATACTACAAACCATCAACCGCAATTCTTTTTCTTTAATCTTAAACCTTTCCATCAGGACCTTCACTCTATTGTCACTCTTCTTTTTCTTGATGATTAATTTCGTGATAGCACGTAAAGCAGTAGGGGTATGCTCTGGATCAATAAACCTGATTCCGAAGAAACAATTGCATGCATAATGCCTTCGTCCATACTGGTCAGGCATGTCTTCGTCATTGTTAACGTAAACATTACACATTTGGCGACACCTTTTTGTACCAGTACACATTATCTGTGGAGGGTCAGGCTTCACACGTCTTGGGGATGATGATGATGCCATATTCGTAGTTATGTTCTTCGAAATAAGTAAATAATAAAACTTTAGTTATAAACATGAAAGCATATACAAAAAACAAAGCATGTACAAAAATGAACAAAAGAAAAATTTACCGGTTAGTAGGGAAACTTCGATTTTTGCTCTAGTTGAGATGGATGAACTAGTTGAGATGGATGAAGAAATCACCACCTTCAAACCGTTGGTTTTATAGGAATTTATGTATATGGTGCGCGTTGCTTCTGCGCACAAGGAGTTACCGATTCAAAATAACGGTAACTAAAAGTGCGCTATGTAGCTGCGCACAAATTTTTAACGGTAATTTTATGTGCGCGTTACACCTGCGCACCAAAAGTTACAGATTCAAAAAGTTACAGAATAGGTGCGCTTTACCTTAGCGCATGGCTGAAATTTCTGTGCGTTCTACCACTGCGCACTATACTCTTCATTCTTCGAAATAGTTGCGATATGAAGGGTCTAGCACATCGATGTGGATTATGTTTGAAAAGCTTATACAAAATATTGTTATTAGGCATATAAAGAGTGTATACGGTCTCCCCTTCACAAAAAGTTGATCGAAAATACTCGAAAACGCAAAAACGCCTTATCGGTCCTGATGGCCTGTTAAGGTCGAGAATAGGCGGTTCGATGCCCAAACGACGTCGGAATGCAATGAAACTTGTTTTCAATGCATATTATAGCTATTTAACCTTGTCGGTAAGTTCGAGTCGAAAACTTGAGCTCTTCGAGTAACACCTCCTTTGTAAACCTTCACTAGTCTTTCATTCTTCGAAATAGTCGAAGTAGTTGAGATATGAAGGGTCTAGCACATCGATGTGGATTATGTTTTTAAAACTTATACAATTATGTGTTATCAGGCATATAAAGAGTGTATAAGGTCTCCCCTTCACAAAAAGTTGATCGAAAATACTCGAAAACGCAAAAACGCCTTATCGGTCCTGATGGCCTGTTAAGGTCGAGAATAGGCGGTTCGATGCCCAAACGACGTCGGAATGCAATGAAACTTGTTTTCAATGCATATTATAGCTATTTAACCTTGTCGGTAAGTTCAAGTCAAAAACTCGAGCTCTTCGAGTAACACCTCCTTTGTAAACCTTCACTAGTCTTTCATTCTTCGAAATAGTCGAAGTAGTTGAGATATGAAGGGTCTAGCACATCGATGTGGATTATGTTTTTAAAACTTATACAATTATGTGTTATCAGGCATATAAAGAGTGTATAAGGTCTCCCCTTCACAAAAAGTTGATCGAAAATACTCGAAAACGCAAAAACGCCTTATCGGTCCTGATGGCCTGTTAAGGTCGAGAATAGGCGGTTCGATGCCCAAACGACGTCGGAATGCAATGAAACTTGTTTTCAATGCATATTATAGCTATTTAACCTTGTCGGTAAGTTCAAGTCAAAAACTCGAGCTCTTCGAGTAACACCTCCTTTGTAAACCTTCACTAGTCTTTCATTCTTCGAAATAGTCGAAGTAGTTGAGATATGAAGGGTCTAGTACATGGGTGTTGATTATGTTTCAAAAACTTATACAATTATGTGTTATTAGGCATATAAAGAGTGTATAAGGTCTCCCCTTCACAAAAACTTGATCGAAAATACGCGAAAACGCAAAAACGCCTTATCGGTCCTGATGGCCTGTTAAGGTCGAGAATAGGCGTTTCGATGCCCAAACGACGTCGGAATGCAATGAAACTTGTTTTCAATGCATATTATAGCTATTTAACCTTGTCGGTAAGCTCGAGTCAAAAACTCGAGCTCTTCGAGTAACACCTCCTTTGTAAAACTTATACATATGACCGTTTCGTGCGCATAACATCTGCGCACATGATTCTTTGCGCATTATATCTGCGCACGGTTGAAGACCGTTAAAATATGACCGTTTCGTGCGCATAACATCTGCGCACATGATTCTTTGCGCATTTTATCTGCGCACGGTTGAAGACCGTTAAAATATGACCGTTGCGTGCGCATAACATCTGCGCACGAAACGGTCATATTTCACCAACAAAAACCGAAGCTATAAAAGGGGGTTGCACTCACCTCAATTCACCAATCTCACCATCTCTCTCTTAACCTCACCAATCTCACCATTTGTCTCTTAACACTCGCTATGTCGCACAGTTCATCATCAAGCAACGCTGCCCTTTTTTATTGTAAATGTGATCGACCAGCGGTAATGAGGAGTTCAGAATCTCGAAGAAACCTCGCTCGAAGGTTCTGGACATGCGCTGGTACTGGTGGTTACATTTGTGAATTCCGCGAGTGGATCGATCCACCACACCCTTGTTACTCCTTAGCTGCAATAAGAGATCTATTCTCGAAGATACGTACGTTGGAGGAGGAAAACGCCGATCTTAAGGCGACCCTGGCTTTCAATCGTTAGTTAAGTGGTTGTTTTAATCGTTAGTTCGTTGTTGTAATTGTTAGTTAAGTGGTTGTTGTAATCGTTAGTAAACAAGCATAGCACTGGACAAAGAGAAGTTGAGGAGGGACAACCTATAAAGATCCCCAACCGATATTGGTTTCGATGTTCGGATTTAGCAAAATGTACGAACTAATAAGAGTTTGAAAACTGGTTATTAGTTGGTACATATTGCCGACTCCGAACATCGAAACCAATCATCGGTTTGGGGATCTTCATAGGTTGGTCTTCCTCACCATCTCTTTGTGTAGTGTTGTTGTTGAAATTTGTATTTCGTTTTCAAATCAATATAGTTTTTCACGTCTTGTTGTTCAGATTTGTATTTGCATTATTGTTCGGAGTCGTTTTGAATATTCAAACAAGCAAAACATAAAATTTAAAACCATCACACAAGAAAAATGCATACATAAAACATCAATCATACATAAAACATCCATCAAACAAAAACAGACGTCAAGCGTCTAATCCTGAGTCTCATGAGTATAAGGCGGAGCATCTTCCCGAGGCACATCACCCTGAGTCATATCATCTTGGTGCGCATCCTCCTGAGTGCCGCATCCACTCCCCTGGCCACTCTCATGAACAGAATCTCGGAAAACAGGAGGTGGTGGTGGTGGTGGCATCCGCGATGCACGTGGGGGAGATGGTGCCAAAGGTGCCTGAGGTGCCTCTAAGATTGCAAGCCAACCACGAATCACATCTTCAGTGGCCCAAGGTCGATCCGAGATAGGGGAGTCTAGAAAAGAGTGCATCATGGCTTGAAGGATCTGACAACGCTGCAAACGAAACATAAATTTAATCATTAGTTAAGGTCTAAAGCTAAGTTTTGTACAAACTTTATAAAATTTTACATACCGCTAATGCATCGATAGGCACCGGGGTATATCCATAGCGAGGCGGGCGATCATGTCTCTCAGAGGATGGATCGACGACGGGATGTGAGAACTCGTCCAGCCAATCCATATAGTCATCAGACATCTTCCATGCTGGCTCTGCAACCGGCCCATCCAGATCGATCAGAGGCCTCGGCTCTGCGTCCCATGCAAGAAGAAGCTCAGGTGCATAAACGACGTCATACCTCGTGCAACCCATGGGCCGATGAAATGACAACGGCTGAATGGGTGGGTCGGGAACGGGCTGAGCCCGCCCAAACTGCCGCAGGACTCTCCTAGGGTTGTAGGCCTCATGAAATTTCCAGATGCTCAATACGCCCTCAAATCTCGTAGGAGAAACCTCTGGTGAGTTGAAGTCCAAATCTCTCCATGGCTGCCAGTTAACCTGAAACAAATAACAAGCCAAATTAGACACGTATTGCGGTAATGAAATAAAAAATATAAGAAATTAAATCCAAACCTGCTCATATCTCATGCTGTCGAGCATGCGACGGATGGCAACCAAACGCCCAGTATCCGAGCTAAGTGGTGTATACAATCCTACAGCAGCATCTCCATGGGCGAATGCAGGGTTCGTGACAAAGTGATCACGAAAATGAGGAAAGTATGCCCAGATCCAGCACTACATATAAACAATTACAGATTATTAGTAAAACTACGTGAATAGTTAAGAGTTATTCACCAAGACGTTAACGACAAGATCTTACCCTCAGAAGAATCCCACATGAACCAATGGTTGCCGTCTCGACTCTAGATGCAGACCCTAAATTGCGATACACTAACGCAAGTATGCCGGCTCCCCATGCAATGTCCCCTGTACGATCATGGTTGAGAACAAGCGCCGCGTACTGGACCTTGACACCCTTTGTCGACCTGTCCACCAAGACAGTCGAGCCCAGAAGCAAAAGGAGATACAGAGTGGCAATGTGACTCTCATTCCTGACTGGCGCATCAAACAAAACTTCCAACCGAGCATTGAGGGCACCGAAATGAATGCCACCTGAGCTATAACATGCCTTCATGTCATCAGCCTCCTGACCCATAGCGTCCGCAAGCGCCGCATAGATCTGGTCATCTGTCATAGGTGAATTGCAGCTACGACCATGTATACGGACTCTGAGGATCTGCATCACGTCATGTAGGCAGATGGTCATCTCAGCAAATGGCATGTGGAAAGTGTTGGTCTCTGGATGCCACCTCTCCACAAAAGCAGAAATCAATGCAGCATCGATCTGAGACGCTATGCCCACTCGGCGCAGCTCTGTCAGCCCAGAACGCTCAGCAAGCCTGAACCATGTACCCTCCTCAGCTGAAATATGATGCTCATAATCATGAACCTGTGCAGATCTGTACATCACCCTCAGGAGCTTCCTAGCCTAAATAAGTACAGAAAAAAAATTGCGTCCGGTTAGTAAATAAGAAACGTATAACTTATTATAAGCATTCAGATCAGTGTTATTGAACATACCGGATCTAACGGAGCCGCCTCAGCCTCGGCCTCATCCCCGTCCCCATCCTCTGGCTCATCCTCTGCCTGAATATCTCCTACTCGTCGTCTCTGCCTGGGACGACGACCACCTCTAACTGGAGCCGCAACCTCCTCACCAACAACCTCCTCAACTGCAGCCCCCTCAGCGACTCCCTCAGCAGCAACACCCTCACCACCAACTCCCTCAGCACCCTCCTGACCTCTCCCTCTCCCTCTCCCTCTACCTCTCCCTCTCCCTCTCCCACCACCTCGGCCTCTGCCTCGGCCTACAGCTTCCCCCGCACGGGCACGCTTCCTAACCTGCACCGGGGGCACCAATGGTACATCGGGAGCGGGCCCTGGAAGAGGACCACGCGACCATATCCATCTCGCTATATGCGTCTCATAAGAACACAATAGGTGAGGCGCACGTGGACGACAAATGTCCTGCATCGACTCCCCGAGCCAAGGAAAATATGTCTGTGGGGCATGGTCATCGTCGTCTAAATCTCCCGACACTGGCTCTGAAGATGCGACTGGCTCTGCAGATGCGACCGTAGGAGGAGAAGATGTCGACGTTTCTGCATCTGTCACTGCAGGTAAATCCTGCTCTGTATGCTCTGAACTGCGAGGTAAATCATCCTGAAACAGAGGTGCGTCCTGGATATCATAGTCATCCGTGGTCACCTGCGCCTGTACTGGTGTGGGCTCGATAGGGTCGAACGCAGTAACATATCGACCAGGATAATCTAAGTCGTCATGGAAATCTGCTCTCTGTCCATCCATCTCCATGTGCGAACCATCTATCTCCTGCTGCTGCAGCTGTGCCTCCTCGTACTCATTCCCTGGCTCACGGCGCTCAGGTGATCCGGTGCCGAAAAATCGTTCGAGGGCCTCGAACGATAATCGTACACCGGCTGCCACATCATGTCGACGTGGAAGCCGTTCCGCTACTGGTGCGGGCATCGTGTTGCCCGTCTGATCCATGACGGCTTGTATAGTCTACATGTTTTTACATTTTTAGTATGACTAATTCATACTAAAATATTCGGAAATAATTTGCAACTTCGTAATCAAATTCGAGTCTTTACATTTTTTAATAGAAATTGTTAGAAATTTAACAATTAAGTCATAACTATTTATGACTGTTAAGTTTCTAATATTTAATTCATAATTACTAAAAAATAAACATCTCAACTAATACGAAATAATAATCACTACTATTACTAAAAAATTACAATTAATACGAATTCATAATAATTCGATTAGGCATTCGATTAATGCATAATAATCTGAAACTTAATCGTAATTATAAAAAAATACGATTAATAAGAATTCTAATATTTAATTCATACAAAACTGAAATTTAATCGTAATTTTTTTATTAAAAATTACGATTAAATTACAATTAATACGAATTCTAATATTTAATTCATAAAAAACTGAAATTTATTCGTAATTATTACAAAAAACAATTACGAATAAATTTCCACAATTAAATACGATAAATATTTGAAAAAAGCGGGTTTAGAAATTTTATACCGAATACAGATCGTGCGGTGTCTCCGGAACCCGAGTCGCCGGAATAGTCGCCGGAATAGTCGCCGGAGGAGCATTTGCCGCTGCCAACGCGGCTCGAGTCGCATACCGCCGGCCACCTCCATCCACCAACGCTTCATCGTCGGACAAGGTCGCCGGAGGTGGCTCCGTTCGGACGGAAGTCGCCGGAGGTGTTGGGATTGGGACGATAGTGGTGTGGTCGGGACCGGAAGAATGAGGGGGTTCAGAATCCATTGACGGAATTGTGTTTAGACGAGGGAAACGGTCGGAAATGGAGAGTTAATGATCGGCGCCGTCGAGCTACAGCAGAAAAGAAAGAAAAAGAAGGAGGAAGAAGAAGAAGTTGCGGCGAGGGTTTAATAGAATGTGTGCGCAGTGCTTCTGCGCACTCATTCTGTGCGCAAAAGTTCAGCGCACACATTCGGGAATCCGAAACGTCGTGCGCTGAACTTTTGCGCATTATATATTATGTGCGCTGTTTTAATGCGCACACATTTGACAGACATCGTCAGAATTTTCACATTTATCCCGAAAATACCCTTGTGCGCAAGAAAACTGCGCACCAACCTATGCGCATAACATCTGCGCACCAAATCGCGTGCATATAGAGAAAAAGTCGCGTGCATATAGGCGTTTCGTTAATCAAAGGTGCAATTACTAATTATGAAATAGGACTATTTATGGAGATTAATAATCCAGATATTTTAGGAGTCGGATGCTATTGCTAGTGGCCAATACGACTTATGAGATTAATCAGGTTAAGCCCATGACTAGAATAATTGGGTCCTATGAGGTCACACATTTAGAGTTTATGAACTGAATCAAACAAGCCTATTGGATTTGAAGTACTTGGGAGAATTAAAGATATAGATTGTTTATCAAGTAAAAGATAATAGTTTTCTATTACTTAATGATAAAAGGAAATATATCTTGAGAGATATATGGTATAAGATAATATATATTAGATATATATTTCAAGAAGGTAAAAGATATTATATACCAAATATATATAAGGCTACTTAATGCAAGATTAGGATATAGCTTATATATTGATCTATATATATAGATGGACGTGGGAATTAGGTCATGAGAGCCTAAGTCGTAATTCACGTGAGTTCAAATACATGATTTGAAGAGACAAGTCTCTTTATGAGAGCTTAGGTGATAATAGAGAATTGTGAGACAATTCAGTTCACGTAAAACAATAGAGAGAACGAGTTCTTCTTGGGTTGTTCGTACGCACTTCTCCCTCGTATCAAGTATCATACCTTTGAGTTACTCGGTCTAGCAGAAGAGACTTAAAGGTGATCCAGTTTATTGCTCGTGTGGACTAATTAGAGGAGTCACACTTGAGGCTCTAATCTCTCCATTACAACAAGATTCAAACACGCATCAAGAGGTATTTATTCTTTCTTATATACGATCTATTTAGTTTATGCATGAGATCCTTGGTTAGATGTTAGAAAAACGTTTTCTGAAATTCCGCTTTAAGCATCTAAAACCCTACACTAATTAACTAACAAGTTGATAATGACCGGTCTAGTTTTTGTTGATTGAAGTTTTAGTTAAACATAGAATATATCTAGTATAATGGACACATAATGCAAACCGGGTTTAATTTTTTGTTCCATGTCATGATGAAGCCAATTGAGCTCCCGATACTTCCTATGTTTAAGATTAAAAATGGAATTTAATTTGATTGTTTATAATAAAAATATCTTTCCAGTTAAGTTAATTTCGCTCCAATTCAATAAAATACAAGAATTTGATATATTTATAATTATAAATTACATAGATTTTACAATTAAAAATTATTTATAATTAGGAAAAGTATCTGAATTTTTTTCTAAAATGGGCTTTTTTTCAAAAATAATTCCCGACGTAGGCTTTTTTTAAAAGAAATTCTCAATATAGGCACTTATGCCAGCTTCGGATTTTTTTTATGTGTGAGAGACGCTGGTAGAACCATCGTCTCTCGTCCGAAGCTGGTAATTTGTTTTTTGAATTTTTTATGTATAAGAGACGCTGGCCGAACCAACGTCTCTTATACATATTTTTTTTGAATTCCCCCGTGTAAGAAGTAAAATGTTTAAAAAAAAACACAATTTGTATAAGGCGCAGCTTTTGTTATTTATTTATTTTTCAAAGTTTATATATATATATTATTATACATGACTTACTCGTGTTTGGATGGCTCGTATGGGCTCGTTTGAAATCAGAATCGATCACGACCGATTTCGTTGGGTCCGTATTGATCCCAGCTTTCACCAGATATGTCTCTCGCTCGATTATGATTTCGAACGACCCCATACGAGCCACCCGAACAAGCGTAAGTCTCGTGCGTACCTTCTACTGTAAATAGATATTTACAAATCCGTTCCTCCATATCACGCGATGAGAGACATATCTGGTGAAAGCTTGGATCAATACGGACCCAACGAAACTGGTCGTGGTCCATTCCGATTCCGAACAAGCCCATACGAGCCATCCGAACAAGCGTAAATCTCGTGCATACCTTCTTTCACCAGTTCGGAATCGGAATTGATCACGACCAGTTTCGTTGGGTCCGTATTGATCCCACCTTTCACCAGATATGTCTCTCATCGCGTGATATGGAGGAACGGATTTGTAAATATCCATTTACAGTAGAAGGTACGCACGAGACTTACGCTTGTTCGGGTGGCTCGTATGGGCTCGTTTGAAATCGGAATCGATCACGACCGATTTCGTTGGGTCCGTATTGATCCCAGCTTTCACCAGATATGTCTCTCATCGCGTGATACGGAGGAACGGATTTGTAAATATCAATTTACAGTAGAAGGTACGCACGAGACTTACGCTTGTTCGGGTGGCTCGTATGGGCTCGTTTGAAATCGGAATCGATCACGACCGATTTCGTTGGGTCCGTATTGATCCCGGCTTTCACCAGATATGTCTCTCGCTCGATTCTGATTTCGAACGAGCCCATACGAGCCACCCGAACAAGCGTAAGTCTCGTGCGTACCTTCTACTGTAAATGGATATTTACAAATCCGTTCCTCCCTATCACGCGATGAGAGACATATCTGGTGAAAGCTGGGATCAACACGGACCCAACGAAACTGGTCGTGATCAATTCCGATTCCGAACTGGTGAAAGAAGGTATGCACGAGATTTACGCTTGTTCGGATGGCTCGTATGGGCTTGTTCGGAATCGGAATTGACCACGACCAGTTTCGTTGGGTCCGTATTGATCCAAAATTTCACCAGATATGTCTCTCATCGCGTGATATGGAGGAACGGATTTGTAAATATCCATTTACAGTAGAAGGTACGCACGAGACTTACGCTTGTTCGGGTGGCTCGTATGGGGTCGTTCGAAATCAGAATCGAGCGAGAGACATATCTGGTGAAAGCTGGGATCAATACGGACCCAACGAAATCGGTCGTGATCGATTCCGATTTCAAACGAGCCCATACGAGCCATCCAAACACGAGTAAGTCATGTATAATAATATATATATATAAACTTTGAAAAATAAATAAATAACAAAAGATTTGTATAAGGCGCTGGAGAACCAGCGCCTTATACAAATTTTGTTTTTTTTTTTAAACATTTTACGCGGGGGAATTAAAAAAAAATATGTATAAGAGACGCTGGTTCGGCCAGCGTCTCTTATACATAAAAAATTCAAAAAAAAAATTACCAGCTTCGGACGAGAGACGCTGGTTCTACCAGCGTCTCTCACACATAAAAAAAATCTGAAGCTGGCATAAGTGCCTATATTGGGAATTTCTTTTGAAAAGAGCCTACTTCGGAAAAAATTTTTGAAAAAAAGCCCATTTTAGAAAAAAATTCAAAGTATATTGTCCAAGTATTATGGTCAAAATTACGAATAAGCAAAGTGTATAATGAAAGTTCAAAGGTGCAAGCTAATTTCAACTAGCAGCCATAGTAACCAAACATGTGACAGAAAATGCATATCAAAGTGATAAAAAGTGCAAATATAAGTAAAAAAATTCATTCATTTAAATGGCTCAAAAGTGCACTTCAAATGCAAACGTAAAAGCCCAATCAAAAGTGATAAAAATTGTAAAAAATCCGGATAAGGTGTGAATGGATATTGTACGAATATCTCATCTGCATATACGTTCTTCAGTAATGACATACACACATCTACATGTATTTTTCACATATTATCAATGACATACAAATCTGTCAAATATGCATGCATGTCGTTGACTTAAATATGCATACGAATTTTTTCATTCGCACATTAATGATAATTCACACGATGAATCTTTTCCAATAGTAAATACAAGTCAAAGTCGAATAAAAAGACATTTTTTGAATTTATGATTTTCAGCTTTCGTTTTGCATTTTATAGATTCTAAATAGCGTGTGTTCCCGTACCATGTACGAGGTCGCATGTAATAAATATTTTAATAATATATTTATATTTTATACTATTAATTAGTTTATAGATTGTAGTTTATACTTTATGGTTTATAATTTATCGATTATAGTTTATAGTTTACGATTTATGTTTTATAGTTTAAGTTTATTAATAACTAAATTTAGATTGATAGATAAAGATATATATATATGTATATATAAGATAAAGATATATATGTATATATAAGATAGAGGTTTTTACCGAAAACCACCCGTAAAAGTGTCTATATTGCTCTAAACCACCCCTTTAATTGGATATTACCGGAAACCACCCGTTTAACTACTTCCGTTAGCGATTCACCACCCGTTTTCATATTCCGTTTATAATTTGTTAACTATTTACAGATTTAGCCCGAAAATTTTATATTTATTCATTTTTCTTCACAAATTGAAAAGTTGAAAAATAATTGTAATTAGGTGTAAAATTGGGCTAATTAAATTATGTTCTTCCAAAACCCTTCTTATCCCTCTCACCATTCCCGGATCCTCTAATCTTTCTCACCTCTTAAAAGATCATCCCATTGTAAGCACCACTACACCTGCTAACTTCAATTTCTTCCCCCAATTTTCTGCTGTAATTGATGAAATGAAATCTGATTATAGGAGGCCTCAATGGCAAAGTACATAGTGCATCAGTACATAGCCACGATGGGAGGAGAACACGTGCTGAACTCGATTGACAGTATGTACGCCATGGGGAAGGTGAGGATGATGGCGTCGGAATTCAGCGGCGGCGAGGGAGCGGCGGCGACGGCTGCAGACGGAGGCGGAATTGGAATCGGTAATAATGGGAACAGTAAGGTTGTGAAAGTGAAGGGAATGAAACATGGAGGGGAAATTGGAGGTTTTGTGCTATGGCAGAAGCACCCTAGAATTACTAATCAGAGGAAGAAGATGGAGTTGGGTGGCGTAACGACAGCGAAGAAGCGAGATCGGACAGAGAAACCCTACAAAGGCATCAGGATGCGGAAATGGGGAAAACGGGTGGCAAAAAATGGGTGGGGAAAATGGGGAAGATAGGCTCTTACTCCACCCCTGTCGCCGCCGCCCGCGACTACGACACCGCCGTCTACCACCTCCACGGCGCCTCCGCCCGCCTCAACTTCCCTGACCTCCTCCTCGGCGAAGGCCGTCTCGATGACCTCTCCGCCTCCACCGTCAGGAACAAAGCCATCGAGGTCGGCGCTAGAGTCGACGCCCTCGAGAACGCCGTCGGCAACTGGCTGGACGACAAGCCTGATTTGAACAAGAAGGGTTTTGGAAGAACATGATTTTTTAGCCCAATTTTATACTTAATTACAATTATTTCCCAACTTTTCAATTTGTGAAGAAAAATGAATAAATATAAAGTTTTCGGGCTAAATCTGTAAATAGTTAACGGATAATAAACAGAATATGAAAACGGGTGGTGAATCGCTAACGGAAGTAGTTAAACGGGTAGTTTCCGGTAATATCCAATTAAAGGGATGGTTTAGAGCAATATAGGCACTTTTACGGGTGGTTTTCGGTAAAAACCTCTATAAGATAAAGATATAATATGATATAAGATAAAAATCGATATTTCTTTATGTTATATAATCTATTAGATATCTTTTTGATTTTTTTACTTATTTAATTCAATGATATATATTAAAATATAAAGTGAAATGATGTGGTGGATGATGTAGCATATCTTAAAGGTTGACACATAGATGAATTGAATATAAGGACGACGTGTGGCAAAACAACGTTCTGTTTTTTAGTATAAGTAATATATAGATCAACCCGGTTATTTACCAAATCTCATCTTTCCAATTAAATAAATTAACATGATTCTGTATCTAATGGTAACCCACCGGTGCGCTGGCATGAGATTCATCAGAATCCTCGTTTTACTTCTCTTCAATTTAGATAACTTGATGTCAAATTGACCAAAGTCTCACAACTTCTAGCTTGACACTATAAATAATCCAACTAGCCCACTTCCTCCAAACACCAAACCACATTCCACCACCCTCATCCTCAACCTCCATCTCCATCTCAAAAACCAAAACACCAAAATGGGAAACTACGCATCTTGTGCATTGGCCAACGGCAGCAGCAAAGCAGTGAAAGTTGTATTTCCAGCAGGCGAAGTCCGAAGCTTCAAGGAGGAAGTGAACGCAGCCGAGCTCATGCTCGAGATGCCCAACTACTTCTTGGTCAACGCTCGATCCCTCGACATCGGTCGTCGTTTCTCCCCTCTCAACGCCGAAGAGGAACTCTCCTTTGGCAACGTCTACGTTTTGTTCCCAATGAAGAAGCTTAACTCTGTTATCGGTGCATCCGATATGAGCGACCTTTTCTTGGCTGCAAAAAAGAAGTCATCAAAGTCGAAGGTCGTTCCTTTGTCCATGGTTGTCGAGGAGGAAGCCGCGCCTGAAATGTTGAAGCTAGAGGACATGGTGGAGGAGCTTAACTTGCCCCAATTCGGACACCGAAGGTCCTTGTCTCGCTCCAAGAAACCGGTTCTTCAAACCATCGTTGAAGAGTCTCTCTTCTAACTCTTCTTCTTCTTTTTTCTTCTTTTTTTTTGCATTCACTTGCATATTTTTTTTCCTCTTCTTCGAAGGAATACTTTGGCTACTACAAAAATTGCTGGTTTTTGATGAAGTTTTTTTTTGAGCGGTTTTATAAACCTGCTTTAACCCATACTTCATTCATGCTTTTGGCAAAATTTGTAAACCATTATTCCTTTTTTCATTTTATTTTGAGCTACCTTAGCGGCTTTTATTAAGAGCCGTTATGCAGCTTCTACCTTATTTTTTACAAAAAAAAAAATACTCATGTTAGGGTGGCAATGCGACTCTAACATGAAAAAAATGTTTTTGTGGGGGAAATGGTAACACCTCCCCCTATTTAAAAAAATTCGACTCGCTCCCTCTTATTCCACCAAATTCTTATCTACATCCAATCTTCTCTTCTCTTCGTAAACTATCACAAACTCATCCTCCACAAATTCTGCACTACATTCTTTCACAAGTTCCATGGCCATGAAGGCCATTTACCGACAAATATCCTCAACCATATATCCCATCACGACACGACCACAGTTTGCTCCATGACCTTGTACCTGTGATCAATGTCGATCACTTCGGATTGAACGAGATTACAATTTGTTCGTGGTGAAGGACCCAACTTTTTGGTTCTTGACCATGGGTCGATCTCTACTAAGGCTTCTGAGGTATGTCTTTTTTTATATAGGAAATTGTTGAATGTTTTATATATACTTATTAATTAAGTTGTTTGAATTGATGCAGTGCAATCAGAAATCCTGAGTCATGGTGGTGTCAACAACGACCCCATCAACTACATCTACATGTGCTTTCATAAGATAGAGGCATGACACGGCATCTCTCTATGATCCTCACATGTGAGACAAATAATTCATCGGGTGTTTCAGATCTATGATAATTGATTTCAAAAAAAAAATCTTATTTTATCTTTGTTAATGTTTGTTCTGTATAATTAATTCCTTCGAGCATAATTCCTTTTGTAATGTAATGTTGTGTTTATGATTGGATTTGCATCCCCGTTTGTTCATCTTCTAATGAAGAAATTGCCCAGCGTAATTCAGCTGACTAAAATTCGGCAATAGTGATCTATCCCTTTCTCTTTTTTTTTTTGGTAGAAAATGATCTATCCCTTTCTTTACATAAGAAATGAAGGTTTTGAATCCATGTCCATAAATATTACTCCTTTCGTCCCTTAATATAAGGCTCATTTGCTTTTTCAACACTATTCACAAATCGAGAGAATCTTCTCGTTTTCTTCCAATATATAGAAATAAATATAGACATGCGAAATCACGTTTGATTCGTCTCAATGGGTACTTTGACAATATAAAAAAAATTATAATTTTTATCATCGTATATTTAGAGATATTAACGTTATAAAAGTGTCTCGATAAATGTGTCAAAATCAAATGAGAAGATCAATAAGGAGGGAGGAGTATCTAAAAGCAATGTAGCATTAACTCTTTTTTTGAGAGGACCATCAACTTTCTGCTCGAAAAAAGAGAGACCATCAACTTAAATTTTGCCTAAATTTGGTAACTATTGAAAGGAAAGGAGGAATTAGGGGAAATAAAGAGAAGAGAGCATACATCATAGGCCTCGGAAATCTGCTTAAACTTGGCTTCAGCATCCTTCTTGTTGTTAGGGTTCTTATCGTGGCGTCACTTCATGGCAATCTTCAGTGCTTCTTCACCGCTTTGTTTTTCCTCCTAAGCCAAAAACTCTAATTTATTCAGTTTGGGCCGTAATAGGCCTTATATTATCAGACCAATACCATATGCTCATGGGCCGTCGAGTTCGAGTTAGTCCAACTGAATTTCTGTTTCTTTAAACCACAAAAAAACTCTAATTTCCTGCATTAACTCATTTTTGTGAGAAGACCATCACCTTTCTGCTCAAAAAAGAGCGCAAAACGGGGCCCTTTGCCCCTTATTACACTCTTTGAGTGTAATATAACATCTCTTCTAATCTAGAGTGGTAACTAACCTTTCCCTTTTTTAATTAAATTTTTAAAAGAAAAATATATATATCTTCCCTAATTAAATCCTCTCCTCTTTCCATTAACAATTTTTCTTCCCGTTCCTCTTTCTCGCTCTTCACTCCTCCTTCCTCTTCCCATCCATTCCGCGTGCTTTCCATCCGATTTCTTGTTGTTTCTCGTCGATTTCGAGCTTCTATCCTCTCGCGCGATCTCCAGGTACTTTTTATTTCGGTTTTTGGTTGATTTCTGTAGAAATTAGGGTTTTGATCGATGTTTTGTTGTTTTTATGTAATGTAGTTGTTCTCCTCTTGTTTCTGTGTGTATTTCGACCAGATTTCATCCACAATCAGTCACAGGTATGTATTTAATTCAGTTTTTGCTTTTGTTTTGTGTTTTTAGGTTTTACGGTTTGATTTTGAGTGCGATTTTGCTTTTTTCGATTTGATTACAGTGTTATTTTGTGTGTTTCGCTTGCGAATTGCACTCTTTTTACTGTATCTCTTTGATTTTTACTTGTCTGTCCTTTTTCATGTGTTGATTACAGTTTTATTTGTTTAATTTTCGTATTTGTCATCATATTTATGGTATTTAGTTTTTTTTGTTCTTTCTTATTGTTGTTTGCGTGTAATTTATGTTAGTTTTGTAGTTTCGATGACAGTTAGTTTGGTTATACATCTGGTTTTTGTTTTGATGACAATGTGTTTGTTTGTGTTTTATGTTGAGGACAGTTTATTAGTGAGATGTCATTGTTATACTATTGTGGATGACAATATGTTTGTCATCGAGATGGTTTTTCCTTGAATATTCTACTATTTTAGAGTACAATTATATATTCTGATGTTGATGACAGTTAGTTTGCTTAGTCATCTGGTTTTTGTTTTGATGACAATGTGTTTGTTTGTGTTTTATGTTGAGGACAGTTTGTTTAGTGAGATCTCAGTATTATACTATTGTTGATGACAATGTGTTTGTCATCGAGATGGTTTTCCCTTGATTACAGTGTTCTTTGCTCTATTTTATTTTTTGTGCATTACAATATTGATGACAGTGTGTTTTGTTCAAATGTGGATGGCAATGTGGATGACAATTTGTTTTGTTCAAATACAGTTTTTTAGTACTCTTTGATGACAGTATTTTTTGCTCTATTTGTTTTTTTTTTTGAATGTTGATGACAATAGTTATTTAAAAGTTTGTGAGATTTTGATTACAAAATCTTCTGTATTAGGATTTGTTTGTCTATTTCTTCTTGTTGATCACAATGTTTATTTGTCATTAAATTTCTATCATGTTTGTTCTAATAATTTATATTAATTCTCTTTGATGACAGTTTAGTGCTCTATATTTGATTTTTTGTTGAATTTGATGACAGTAGTTATTTAAGGTTTTTGAGATTTTGATTACAGTATCTTGTATGCCGTATTAAAGCTTTTATGATCTTAATCATTTCTTTGTATGATTATGTTTGTTGTTCAAAATTTCTATCATGTTTTGTTCAAATACAGTATTTTAGGTCTCTTTGATGACAGTTTTATTGCTCTATTTGATTTTGTTTTGAAGGTTGATGACATTAGTTATTTAAAAGTTTTGAGGTTTGATTACAGTATCTTGTGTATAGTCATGAAGGATTTGTTTGTCATTTTCTTCTTGTTGATGACAATGTTGATTTGTCATCAAATTTCTATCATGTTGTTCTAATAAAAAAAATTAGGTCTCTTTGATGACAGTTTAGTGCTCTATATTTGATTTTTTGTTTGAATTTGATGACAGTAGTTATCTAAAGTTTTTGAGATTTGATTATAGTATCTTGTATGTAGTAATAAAGGGTTTGTTGTCCTTTCTTTTGTTGATGACAATTTTGTTCACTTTTCCTTATTGTTGTGCAGCAGTGGAACGTGCAGTTGCTGGCTGTGCAGCAGTGAAACGTGCAGCTGCTGGCTGTGCAGCAGTGAAATATGCAGCAAAAAACTGTGCAGCAACATCTTGTTCAGCGGCTGGTTGCGTAGAGGGATGGAAATCGACATCTACATCTGCACAAAGACCAAAACGTTGCGACAACATACATAACATTCACCAACAAAGACGGAAGCTCTAAGGCACACAAAAAACAACAAGTTTCTTTCTTTCAAGTAGCAAATGAGAAAATGCCCAAGTTGGCTCCCGTGCAAGAAAAAACAGGAAAAAAATCAGCAAGTCCTTATATTGGATTTTTTTTTGTCGAAGGGAAAGTCTATAGCAAACAATATGTTTGGTTTGATATGTACAAGATAGTTTGGATAATATGCTTGGTTTTGGATTTTAGATGACACTGTTTGCTGTTTGATGACAGTTTGCTGTAATGATGACAGTTTGCTTGTATTGTTATTTCAGTGATGAAAGTTAAATAAAATCTTCTTCTTTTTGATTTATATTTGATCAATCATTATATAATAATTTAGTCATCCTTTTTTTATGTTCTGTCATCCAATGTTGTATTGTCATCCAGTTTGTTCAAAGTTGTTCAAATATCATAATTTTTTTTTTCAGGTTATCTATTTTTCTTTCAATCCCTAAAACATCATTTTTATTGTTAATAATCCCCTAAATAAACTTTTTTCTTAAAAACTCCATTATTTTTTATAGTCATAATTTAACTGTCATCGATATTTTTCTTTTGTTCATTTGTCATCTATATTCTATGGTCTTAAAGTGTTCATTTCTTTTTTCAATGTTAAAGTTGTATTGCCCTATTTAAATGTCTAAAACAACTCAGTAATTGAACTGTCATCAACCTTCATTTGTCATCAATGTTCATTTTTTTCTATAATAGTTAGATTCTTATACTGTCAACAGAAACTCATTTGCCTCTCATCCAATTGTGATAAAGCTTGGTGACAGTGTTGTGGGGATTCAGTAATTGAACTGTCATCAACCTTCATCTGTCATCAATGTTCATATGTTTTCAACAATTAATAATGCTTGGAGCTATTACCTACTGTTCAATATATGTGGAAAATAATCCATCATTTATTAATAATAAGAAGAATGTAAATTGTCATCCAAACTTTGTTGAACCAAAAGAAATGCAAGTTGTATATGCATACATATATTTTTATAAACAAAATTTTCAAGATCCAATGGAGTACTTCTGACTTCTTGTATTTTGTTCATGCATGAGTTTCTGTTGTGTCCAGTGGGTCCACTTATATTGCACCTTCTTCTTCATTGTTGATTCTATATAGAAATCTCCTCCAATCACTTGGTATTGGAATCCATTCAGCGCCCTCACTTCAAATCTCTTGACCAATTTGTGCCTCTTTTGAAGTATTTTCTTCAACATTATGCATCCATCAAATTTTTTTCATCATAAATGAAATTCTATAGTAACATTATGCATCCATCAAAAATTATGTCATCAAACTTCCAATTTTAAACAGCAATATTGTATAAGGATCATCATGTCATCAAAATTCAAATTCCAAGCAATATTATGCTAGCATTAAAATTTTGTCATCAAATTTCTAATGTTAATTCAACATTCTGTCACCAAAAATCTAAATCTAAGCAACTTCATTTCTAATCAATATTCTATCCAAGCATCATATTATCACCAAGATTCCAATTTAAAACATCATCCTTAAATAAAATTATATCTAAGCAACATTCTGTCATCAAACAAATTAAAATTGTATCATTGTCATCAAACACACAACATTAATGAAATTCTCAAACAAAATTAGTATTAACAATATTTTGTCATCAAAATTACAAGTCTAAAACAACATTATGCGAACATACAAATTTTGTCCTAAAAAATATAATATGTCATCAAAATTACAGTATGTCTAATTTTGTCACCACACTTAATATTCTAAATCTAATTTCAAAATCCTTTCATCAACTTTCCAATCTTTTAGTCTAATATTTTGTCCTAAAAAATATAATTATGTCATCAAAATTACAGTATGTCTAATTATTATTTTGTCATCAAAAAAATAATTCTGTCTTGAATTGAAATGAATCTATTTATCAAACTGTCATCACATTTACAATTTTAAATCTAAGTTCAATATCATGTCATCAACTTTCCAAACCTAATCCAATATTTTATCCTCAAAATTATAATTTTGTACAACATCTTTGTTTATTCAACATTTTCTCATTCAACTTTCTTTATCTAATCAGCATTCCATATGAGTATCATATTGTCATCAGGATCAACATTCAACAGTTTCATTCTATATTCATCAACATTCTGTCATCCAGTTTCCATTATTTTATTCAATCATTGTACTTCATCTTTTTCGTCCATCAAAATCCTTTTTTTATCAACATTTTGTCATCAGAAATACATAAAGTCTTTAAAATCACTGTTTATTTAATTATTTCGTGTGTTTGAGCATTCACATTCATGGAATTATATGACGACAGATTGCATCTTACCTCGAATTCGAATTTGCAGCAAGATGTTTCTTACATCGCGACGACAGATTGCTGCTTTGTTAGTTTGATGAAGTCAAACCTTGAATTTCATCCCAGAAGCTACCCGGAGAGAGTTCTTATGAAGCGCGCGAAGTGTGCTTCATTAATCTTACCAGAAAAGTCGATCTGAGCCACCAAATCCAGTCGATGGGAGCCGAGACGAGGCGTGGCGTCGATTTTTCTGGTGGAGGCGCTTCGCTGCAAGACGAAGGATTGACAGCACCGGGAAGGAACGAGCTTTTTTGCTCCGAATGAAGAGGAAGGACGAGGACGACAACACCGGGAAGGAGGACGAAGATAATCGGCGTGAAGAAGGAGGAAGAAAATCGACGTGAAGGAGAGGAAGATGGAGGAAGAAGGAGGAAGAAGGAAAATGGCAGGGAATGAGAGGAAGGAGAAGCGCGTGAAACAGATCTGAAAAGGAAAGGGTTAGTTTACCTTCCTTGTATAAAACGGGTTAATTTCTTCATTAAATTTTGTAAAAAGGGTTATTTAACCCGTTTTTGGAAAAAAGAGAGTGTACCAACAACTTAAATAAATTTCCATAAATTTCAACTAATGAATTTGATGTAGGATGGTGAGTGTACTTAGCGGTTAAAATGTCACCTTTTGATTAGAAATATTGATTTCTATCGGATTACTATTATTACTCCATTCGATTAGAAATATTGATTTTCAACTCTATTCTCACAAAAAACCATAAAAACAATTGGAAAAAAAAACTCATTCATAAAAAAAAGAAAGGAAAAGTATCATGTGAGAATAAACTTTAAAGTGAGAATGTGAAAATGGTAGTAGTAAATAGGTGAACATTTAATATTAATTTGATGAACATTCGTTGACAAACTTAAAAACTTTCAAAAATTGGTGAACATTTTTTAAGAAACATTTATGGAGAAACTGAAAAACATTCACAGAAAAATCGTATACGTGCATCAAAATTTTTTATGAATATTTGAGTACATTTATGTATATTTTGAAAAACATCAATAATTCTCATATTTTCATTAAAATTATTATTCTCACCCCCAAAGTGCACCCTAAAGATAAATCAACTCATCAATACACATACATATTTGTGAGTCTATATTTTTTCAACTTTATTAGATATAAAAGTTATCTTTAAACTAAATAATATATTCGTGTGAAAATGTCTTGAACGCTTATTATTTTCCTATCAGAATGGATTATCTAAATAACTAGTGTCATGTGTGAAATGACACTTTAAAATCAACTCAATCCAGATGACCTTAGACCTAGTTGTAGGTCAATACAAATTTTGGGTTCATTACATCCTGACATACTCAAGATTTCAAGTCAGTGGGGGTCTGTTCGGCTAAATTTTATTTTTGATCGCGTAAGAATTTAACATAATTCTAATCAAGCGTATACACAATCAAAGCTAATAATCATCTCAATACTATTCGCATTAAGAATCAAACATACACAAACAAAATATATACATCAGCTCAACATTCTACACAACACCGTTAAAAAAAAATTCTTGTAAAATATTTTATAAAGATCAATTCAATAAAAATATTCTTCTATCTTGTGACTATTCAAAATTAAACAACACATGGAAAAAAATAGTCTGTGACGCTCCAAAATGAAACAACACGTAGAAAAACGTGTAAGGAACTTAAAAAAGAAGACCTCGTGTTGCGTCCCTGACCTCGAATAGTTCGGAACACGTCATCTTGATAGTCTAGTCTTGTATTGTTGTGGCATGGTTTGCAATCTGCGAGAGTTTCGTATTTTGGGGTTTTCAGGGGTCAAACGATGTCCGATTTTAATGAATTTTATATGCATAGACTCGTATCGAAAAGATCTACAATTTCGTTCATTTTTCAATGTTAGTGGGGACACGGGCCCCCACTGATCTCTACGTAGGTCCGCCCCTCATTACATGTCCATTTTTTTTTACAGGCAAGTCTATGTCCTATATTATGAATGTTATTAACTTAAACTGTAGTCATGTTTTGTGAATATTGGGGATACGTTTTACGGGACACCTATGAAGAAAAATTGTACGCTGTGAATGATTGAATTACTTACCATATTGATAACAATTTGCACTTCGATGGAGTCTTGCTATAAAAATATTTACAAAAAACGTATAGATGGTGAGACAAATGACTGCCCACCACAAGATGTGAAAGGAGGGGTCCATCGAGCGTGTTCGGTTTTGCCGATCCCAGACAAAGACTTCTACTCCACATATTTTTCTCCAACACACTCCCTTCGATTCCAA
Organism: Oxyria digyna; assembly: GCA_029168935.1. Classification (NCBI taxonomy): domain Eukaryota; kingdom Viridiplantae; phylum Streptophyta; class Magnoliopsida; order Caryophyllales; family Polygonaceae; genus Oxyria; species Oxyria digyna. Next base: position 29,020,846 of record JAPVLV010000011.1, on the reverse strand, counting down.
ATATCATTCTGAATGCTGACAATCTTCTTATCATGCAACTTATTATTTATGATTTAATTCATACAACTTTGCTATAAGGATTCCGGGGAAAATCTCGCACCCGATAAATTGTAAGCTGCATTCAGTGTTTGTCGCAGTAAAGATGATTCGGTTTTGGACGCACCTTTCGATGATAATTTTGTGTTGGGCTCATCCTGGATGCCTCTAGGATCTCATCAAATTCGCCCGAGCGTGTTTTGATTGCGTTTTGGATGGATACGAGATACAAATTTTTGATGCAGGGTTAAACATCCCAAAGATTTAGCAATAAAACGTACTCAAAGCGAAAATAAGCCAGTTTTTTAATTTATCACAATTAAGCCTTCTCAATTTTCATCATAAAGTGATAAATGGTCTAGTGTGTTGTTTTATGGACAAATAGGGTTTTGAGTTAATCATATAATTATGAGGCAACTTATACTAAATTGAGTAGAAGTCCAGTTGAATTTTCAAGAGCGTATTAAATTAGACTATCTTGTACGGAGTGGGTGCGAGTTATAAAAAAACGGGTGCGGAGTTTTTCTCCGCAACGAAATTGTCCTATTTTAAATGGAAGGGTTTGACCCGACCCTGATATATGGGTACAATTTTGAATTAGACTATGTCCTAACCCGGCCCAAGCCCTAATTTGACCAGGTCTAAAAAAAAAAAAAAATCCCTTTATTAAAGCGATACACGATTTGCATTCTATGTACAACTACACACATTTCCTATGCACAATGGCGACACGTTAAATTTTCACCAAAGAAACAAAATGACACGCCCGGGCAAGATTTTTTGAAAACTTCGACCGAAGGAAGGACCGGACTGTGCAAACGTGAAAATAGTGAATATTAGAACCCATTAGGTGGAATGTATAATAAGCTAGCTTGTTTTTTTAAAAAGCTTCAGATCTTAGTTTATTGAAAAAATAAGGTAGCTTATTTCTCTACAAAACAAAGGCAATTCTCTTCTTGCCGAACAGGGCCCTAGTAGCATGTTGATGAACATTTATAATTAATTTGGAGAAAATTCGTAAACAAATTTAAAAATTAAAAAACATTTATTTTGTAAAGAACATTTATTGAGAAACTGGATAATATTAAAACAAAAATCGTATATGTGCATCACTTTTGCGAAGTATGTGCATCAAAGTTTTGACGAACATTTGAGTAAATATATTTTGATGAACATTTATATATATTTGATGAACATTTGTGTATATTTAATAAACATTTATATATATTTTTAATAAAACATCATATATTTCGTACGTTCTGACTATAAAAATTGTTCTCAACGTAGTTACACCCTACTATTTATACTTAAATCTCTATTACTAAATATTTATTATGTTTCTATTTAATTATTACTAAAATTTCACCACATTCGAACAAAACCTTTGTTCACAACTTAGCCGGCTTACAATTTATGTACATGGACAATAAATAATGTTCTTTTCACTATCATTTGACATATTTTTCGAGATATATTTTATAATATTTATATTTCTAAATACACGTTAATAAAAATATAAAAAATTTATATTGTTAAATTTCTGGATAAAACGAATCAAATAAGATATGTTTTTTCTTACAAATTTGATGATATATCAAAATTGTCTTGAAATACAAATAGTGTTGAAATTTAAGAGAATAACCTTTGGGCGGAGAGAGTAGTATATTGGAGTTCCGAGTTTGGTTGAGACCGGGTTGATAGTTGATTTTTGATACACATCCGTGAGCATTCGTTTTCAAATTCAAAACGGTACATCAAATCATTATTCATCTACCTTTTCCATTTACGTATGTCAGCTAAAGTTAATAAACTTCATGAGATTAACATCAGTATCTTAACTAAAACTAGTATTTGGGAAGATTATTTTGCACTAACTAATAAACTCATTTGTGGAATGACAATCAAGGTGAGAGTTGTAGTGACTAAAGCAAGACAAAATTGAAATACTATTAGATTATATATAATCCCTCCGTCCCATATTATAGATCTCGTTTGTTGTTATCGAGGTAAATTAAGGAAAGGAGAAAGAAAAGTGGAGAGGAGAGAGATTGTGAGTGAGTGTGAATTTTTATGTAGGAAAGAGAAGATAAAAAAGTGAATTGATGTGAGTTTTAATGTAAAAAGAGGAAAGAGAGTGTAGATTGATATGATATTGATAATAAGACAAAAGATAAAAAAAAAAAAAAGTATGATCTATATTTTGGAACGTCCAAAATGAAAAACGTGATTTATAATATGGGACGGAGGGAGTATATATATATATGGAGTCGCACTCAATTATGTAGATAAAAATATGCAATTGACTTTGTACGTAACATAATATTTGGAATATGATACAACATACCTATGTGTGATTTGCACAATGTTAACAGTGGTTCACGAGGAGACATACATGACCCACTTTTGTAACATACGGAGTATAACATACTTAGATCAATAATGAAAGTAGCTTGCAAGTACGTACTGGTCACGTCGTAGGTGAACACTCAGCACTTGCTACACAAATTTAAGCCTTGTTTGTTCATTCACGTTTCTTGTTTTTTTTTTTGAGCGGACGAGCCTTTCTTGTTGCACATGAGTTATGAGATGTTTCATTTTATCAGTAATACTATTATTTGCTCATATGTAACTTTGATCAAATGACATGAAAACTAGACTAGATTTATATTCCAGTAATCTGATATTTTTTAGGGTTAATATATCGAATTTGGAATACAAATAGCTAATGAAGCACACAGATTAAATTAGTGGGAATCTGAGAATAGAAATATAGAGATAGAAGGGCCCAGCCTAGTGAATAGACGGACGGACAGTCACAGATGGTGAGAAAACCAACAACCGCTTCTTGTTGTGTTGCACTAATCTAATAATGCTCCGTGAGTCTCTTCTTTCTTTCTTAAGTACTACTCCCTCCGTCCCATTTTATAGTGCTCATTGTTGTTTTTGCACGGGAATTAAGGAATTGAGAGAATTGAAGTGAAAGGGAGAGAGAATGTGAGTGAACGTGGATTTTTATGTAGGAGAGAGAAGATAAAAAGTGGTTTTATGTGAATTTTGAGGTAGAAAAGTGTGTAAGAGAAGAGAAATGGATGTAGTTTTTGAGGAAAAAGTAGGATAAAAATGGAAAGAAGGGGGAATGAAAAGAACTTTTCAGGACGCCTTAAATATAAACGGGAACTATATAATGGGACGGAGGGAGTATTTCTTGAGTTTCATAAATGGATACATCAGCTCCATTCTTCAACTACTCCGTAATTAATTACAACTTATCCTTACAATTTCTATATCAAAATAGCTATTTTTCTGAAAATGACTAGTATTTCTCATGCGTATTATTCTTGCCCTACGTAAACCTACCATAGATTTCAATTTCAAAATCGGGTTGCAACCCGGCAGCACCCTTTTTTTTCCGAACGAGATTGGCGGGTTTTTTTTTTAAATTTTGTTTCTCCATTTAAATTAATTTCCATTAAATAAATGTCAAATCGGTTCGCATATTGTGAACCGGTTCGACACTCGTTCGGAACCCCATTCCGAACGAGGATAATTTTTTTTTTAATATGACGTCATATCTCGTTCGGAATGGGGTTCCGAACGAGATTACCCGGATATTTATGACGTGTCGTTACCCGTTCGGAACCCCATTCCGAACGAGATTCGGCTATATTTTTTGAAAATGCGAACGGCTATATTTTGACGGAGTCTATAAAATCGGAGTTGTATGACTTACATTATCAAACCCAATCGGAAGAAGCACAAAAAATGACGTCTGAAAGCGATTCAACAAATTCTTCAAGGGCGGGTAGTTGGAAAGAAAGACGAGAGTGTTCTTCTAGTGAGACGTCGGTGGAGGAGGAGGTTGATTTGTCTGCGCCGGTAGATGATACATATTTCCATGTAAGTACCTGTAAACCTTTTTTTATAGCGTTTCATTAGAATTTATTTTATTGGTATAGTAGTATTGAAATTTGAGTAATTTTAAATAGGGATACTGTAGTGATGAGGAATATTTAAAAATCGACTATAGTGCCCATTTTACGACTAGTGAGAGATTTCCTACTATGGATCTTCTGAGAGAGTGAGTTAGGAAGGTCGGTTATGCCTTGTGTATGGTTATCACCACGAAATCATCAATGGCCAACAAGAGGATATTTCTGCACTGTGAGCAATCCGGTAGTTATAGAAAACATCGAAAGAATATTAATCTTGAAGGAGATGTAGCAGAACCATCGTCGCAGCGTAGCAACCTTAGTAGGTTAAGGAAGTACAATTGTCCTTTTATGTTAAGAGGATATTATCGACGAGCAACTCTTGTTGAGCCGCCTGAGTGGATACTAAAAGTTGAGAAGGCATGTCACAACCACTGTCTTTCCAGCAGCTTGATTGGCCATGCACTTGCTTCGAGGATGACGGGAGAGCAGAGATGAAAAATAATGATTGCATCAGCGGCCGGGGCAATGCCGAAGGTTATTTATACACAGTTGCTTCAGGAAAATCCGACTTCCACAATATCAAGAAGGCAAGTGTACACTGTGAGGGAAAAGGAGAGGAAGAAAGCATTGGCAAATCTAACCGTGACCCAGTGGTCATTAGATTTCCTCCATCATAGAGCTTATCGTAAAGACATTCACTACGAGACGAATCCGGAGACGGGGGAGAAAAAGTTGGCAGCGTTTTTCATATCTCATTCGGATTGTCAACATTTGTTGAGAATGTTCCCTCGGGTGGTGATCATGGACGCGACGTACAAGACTAATAGGTACACTAAAATTCATTATTATGACTTCAAATACCGTTATAGAATTATAATTATTAATATACCCTCGTTGATAGGTATGGTTGGCCGTTACTTCAGTTTGTTGGATTCAATTGCACCAACTATACATATTGTATTGCGCTAGCGTTCATCTGTTGTGAGACAGCCCCATACTATGCATGGGCATTGAAACGGGTCAAGTATTTGTTTGGTGCACTCGGAGGACCGGATTGCATCATGTCTGATCGAGAGCTGGCAACAATTAAGGCGGTTGACCATGTATTTCCTAGTGTGCGTCATATGCTTTGCCATGTCCACGTTGATCGGAATGTTAAGGCATTTGCTAAATTGAACAACCTAGACAAAAAAAGTGCATCTGCTAGCGTTCGACGGGTGATGCGGTCTCACACAGAGAAGCAGTATGAGGAGAGACTTGATCACTTCCGGAAAACATGGAGGAATGGTCATCTTGTACAATATGCTGAGAGCACATGGTTTACTCCCCATAAAGAAAAACTTATAGCTGCGTATTGCGATGATATACGTGGCGGTCGAGGTCTTGCCGGGGCGTTTGGGCTCACATATGGATGTGAGACTTGAGCAAACCAATCGAGGTATGCATCCTCAGCATCCCAAGGGATAAGAGCTGGTGGGCTGGACATGATGTACGGACACAGATTGTCATAACGCTGGTCCCATCTGTCCCATTCCGGGCCATACCGTACAGTGTATTCCCGGCCACCTCGCATTGATTTTGGCGGACAATAATACTCGACTGGCTCGGGGACATCCAAAGGCCGGGACTGACTGCGTCGGAACTGTCTGCAAAACCGATCAGGGTTGTACATCTCCATAATGTCAAAGCACCGGATCCCACCACGATAAGTGGCCACTCTATGACGCCCTTGCGGTCCCACGTCCAAATCCGTATACGGCATCCAACACACCTACAACAGTAGCTTATAACAATTAATAACAATATTGAAAACAAATAACTTGGAATGACATTTAGACAATTGACTTACATCTTCCGGTGCATACTCATCCAGGATGCGCCTGTACTGTTGTAGAGTCCTTTTTTGCCTCAGCGGGGCCCGTCCAGTGGAATAGCGGGACACGAGCAATAACTTCTTGGGAGCTCACATCCAGGTTTGGGTTCCCAGGAAAATACGGGAAATGTAACCAAATCCAAATCTCAAGAAGCCTTACGCAACCAGAAAATTGCACGCATTTCGCCCTGGATGCTATACCCAGTTGCCTGTACAACAATGCCAAACAACCTGTACCCCATGCGTACTCATGTATCCTGCTCGGATCCTCTAGTAGCGGCAAGAAGCATGTGTCTAACAGGTTCGAGGTCTTGTTCACGAACAGAGACTGCTGAATGAGGTGCCACAAAAAGCCTGTTGCAATAGAGCCCGGATTGGATCTTCCAGAGTTGATCATCGAGACAACGTGGCAAAAGAATTCCCGCTCGCCGACTTTCCCCCTACCTATGAACTTGACCATCTCTTCCTCCTCATCGTCAAACGGGTTGTCCAGGTCAACGCCAAACAAATAGGAGAACAATTGGGCACACTCCCTTGAGTCTGCATCTAGACCCAAATGCGTCCATGGGGTGGTGACAGCACGCCCGTCAATAGGCAGCTCCAGAATCTCCAAAACGTCATGGAGACCGATTCCAAGCTCCCCACAATTCAGATGAAATGTGTTCGTCTCTGGGTGCCACCTTTCCACGAATGCAGATAGGAGGTTGTGGTCCACATTCCAAAATTGACCCTTAAGGATGTGAAGCAGCCCCGACTCCTGGGCAATAACAAACCATGAATCTGGCTCCGGGTCGGTAGGAATTTTAGAAAACCATAGCTCGAAGCACTTCTGCCTTATCTGCGCCTTTAGTTGACGGGGGGCACTTTCATCGGGATTCGGATGTATCCAAATCTCATGAGCAATGTGTTGCCCATAACGAGTCAATATAGTACCCTCGTTGAGTCCTGGAAGAGGAGGAGCCGCAGCAGCTCCTGACTGCATCGGAACAGGACCTGACTGCCGAGTCTGTCGGGATCTACCCCGCGAAGAACCTGACCCACTCGGAACATCTGGGTTCCTAACCCCCGCAGCACTTGACCCCCGAGAACCTGACTGTTGCGGTCTATCACCACCGATCTTCTATCCCCCCTCCTCTCAAAAGCAGTGATTCGCCTATCACCCAGATTTCTGTCTTCTCCTACTCTGGATCGGATGTTTCTAACTACCTCCTAGTTTTAACGAAATACATACAAATTTACCATCGATTATTATAACTAAAGTCCATATATGCGATTTTAAGTAGTTTTCAACCTTTTTGGTATTTTCTAAAAAGTGTTGATACGCTTTCCACATGCATTAAACTAATTCTTTTTACCATGCATTGAAGTTAATATTGAAATGAAGCGTTTTCCACTATTAACTAATTTTAGCATGCATTTGAAATACAATTGAGCATTTTCCACTATTTCTACAAAATTAAGCGTATTTCAGGCTTTTAGAAATACTAACTGACTCAGTGTTCCGTCTCCGACGTGGTGCTCGGACATCCTCCTCCGCTTGCTCCGGCTCTTCTTGAGGTGTTGCTCCACCTGTAACAGTTGCATCCCAGAACATGTGTTGTTGATGCCTTTGGAGATCACTCAAAGTGGGGGTGGGGAGGTTGTAAGTACTACTACTTGCTCCGTCTATGTTGAAAAAATCACTACCAACAGAACCACCGTAACTTGCATTTGGAACACCATAACCCGACCACCATTCGTTTCCTACGTAAACTTCTTCATCTGCAGTCGTCGGATCAGAAAAAAAAGGATTAGGAGGAGTTCCAACCATTATCGAGATGAGAGAAAGCGTTTTTTGAAAGATTTAGAAAGGAGCGTTTTTTTGTAAGATTGAGAAGAGAGCGAATTCGAGTGTGGTTCGGAATGGCATTCCGAACGAATATATATAGGCAATTGACGTCAGCTACACACCAACGGCTAGTTGACGTCATCATTCTTGTTCGGAACGCCATTCCGAACGAGAATGCTGACGTCAGCATTTTTTAAAAAAACCGTTTCTCGTTCGGAATACCATTCCGAACGAGTATGATGACGTCATGATGACGTTAGATACAGATTTTTAAAAAAAAAATGACGTCATTAAAAAATTATTCGCGTTCGGAATGGGGTTCCGAACGAGAATAATTTTTTAAACCAGGTTATTTTTTTGTATTAAATGAAACCCGGTTCATGGAATATTTAAATAAATAAAAAATACATAACTCGTTCGGAACGGGGTTCCGAACGAGGGGGTGCCCGGTGTAAAAAGGTGCTGCCCGGTTTAATCGCCTTTCAAAATCCGAAGTTACTAAAATAAATAACATATTTGCTTCATAGATACAATACAAGGACAGTGGATGCCACAAATCAAATTTTTTCCAACATCCAATTTTTATTTATATTGAAATTATGTATATATATATATATGGCACGGACGGAGTGGTCCATTATCAGGAAACAGCCCACCGGCGACGAGATTGCACATCCACCAGTTTTCTCCAAATTAGACAATAATCCGTTAAAGAAAGTAATTAGTCCAATATCAACATTTTTGAAGTAATCAACGTGTTGTTGAGAATAATATCCCACATCGAAAGTTGAGAGTAAAGAAGCCTAGTATATAAGCCTATGAATTACTCTCTCTATTGCCAATTGGTTTTAGGGTGGAACCCCATGGGCTTATCTGTTGGGCCTAATGCGCATATGCGCTCGTGTATGCACGCCCCCCAGTCTATCTAACCGGTCCACGTTGCCCTCTTGCCCGTGGACCCCCAGATTGTCACACTCGTTGGCTAACTTAGCCCTCGTTAAACCTAACGTGGGAATTTAAGTTTTCGGGAGCTTAATTACCTACTTCTTAAGAATTGTAAGTTATCATAATATGAGAAATCATGTTTGGTTTAAATTGATACAAATTGTACTAATATACTGTAGAAATTAAGAATTTTATTATTTAAAAACATAGGAACAGGAAGAAAATCTACTTCATGGGTTAGTTCTACTTCCTGGGAAAGTAGAGTATGAATCAAACGAGGGCTTACTTTGACGACTTTGTGTTGTTTTAACTTGATTTGTTCAACAATGTATTTACGCATATTAACGGAGTTTTATTTTAATTTTAGGGTTCGGTGAAAGAAAAACATCAGTTTAGTTTAGCCAAAGCTCTTTTAGTCTGGTGAGATAGGGATCCGTATGTTACAAGAGGTCGTGTCTTGCCTTATAAAAAAAACAAAAAAAAAACATCTAGTTTAAAATCTTAACTTGGGAACAAATATTGTATATATCTTATGTTACACACATATAACGTATTTTTCCACCACCTATCCAATATAATTCGATCATATTATGTATTTTTGTCTCGGTAGAAAATATAAACTTATTTTCAGGAAATAAAGAAAGAAAAATGTCATTTTTTGTACCAATTTGACAGTGTAACATCAATAAATAATTTCATGAAGATGATATACTGTTATGTCACAATATAAGAATATATACTACATCTTAGAGAGTCATTTTCAAGAGAGCGTCATTTTCCTTTCTTGAATGTTTAACGATCAATATTTATGCTCATTTTATAGATTATATATATATAGAGGCAGATCTAAAAGGTTCTAATCTTCTTATTGATTATTGGACCAACCTTTTTCACTTATGAGTTGAGATTTTAAACGCTACACCTTAACGTTTAGCGTTTAAAAATTTAATGATGAAAAATTAAGAAAAATGGCGTTCATGTCCGGCCTAATCATTAAGATTGCGGTTTGAATAAGGGGGAAAAAGATCCGGTGAGTAGGGATGGCTCCCGGTCCGGTCCGGTCCGGTTCAATCCGGTTCCGGACCGGTTCCGGTTCATATCGGTTCATCCGGTTCGGTCCGGTTCGGACCGGGTTTTTTTTAAAAAAAAAATTTTTAAAAAAAATAAATAAAAAAATATAAAAATAATTTTTAAACTTAAAAAAAATAATTATAAAAAAACGCTATTAAAAAAGAATGTTTTGTCATTGTTTTTAAGTTTAAAAATTATGTTTAAAAAACTTAAAAAAAATGATTATAAAAAAACGCTATTAAAAAAGAATGTTTTGTCATTGTTTTTAAGTTTAAAAATTATGTTTAAAAAACTTAAAAAAAATGATTATAAAAAACGCTATTAAAAAGAATGTTTTGTAAAACATTCTTTTTAATAGCGTTTTTTTATAATCATTTTTTTTAAGTTTTTTAAATTAAATATGAAGGAACAAAAAAATTAAAAAAAATTGGGCTTGCACTTAACAGTGACTTACTTGTTAAGTTGCCTACGTATCCTCTCGGGTTAGAGGAATCAAAGCCCACGTAGTTCTTTACCTTTTTTCAAAACCCGTTACCTAAGTCGAATCTTCGGCGGATGAATCGGTGCGTATCGTAGTAGAATCTCCAATCCACTCGTCTTCCGATGACTCGTTAATGTTACGTTGTTGCCTCATTGCGGCTCTCTTCCAATCGCAAACACAACATTGCGCCTCCAATGACTCCGGTGCCAAATTTGATCTCTTCCTCGTTAAAGTGTTGCCTCCTGCACTAAAAGTTTGTTCCACCGCCACGGTTGAAGCGGGGACGGCAAGAACTTGAGCCGCAATCTTCGCAAGCGTTGGAAACATGCTCCTATGATCCTCCCACCACTTCAAAACATCTAAAACTTCACAACTAACAAACTCAAAGTTGGTGTTAAGATAGTTATCAATTTCCGCATTCGTGTTTGTAACTCTTGGTCTTTTACTAAAATACTTAGCTCCAAAGGCCCCCAAGCTACTAGAGCTCGAAGAAGCCGGAGGTAATTGTGAAGGAGTCGGAGAATCCGAAAAATGAGTAAATAAAGTTTCAATGTATGTTCTAGTTCTAGAAACCATACCTAAAATATCCTCTAGTTCACCGTCGGCTAAAATATATCCATAATAGTCATCTAAAAGAGCGTGTAAAACTCCTAATTTAAGTCTAGGATCTAAAACACAAGCAACAAGAAAACAATCGGGAATATATCTATAGTATTGCAACCACTTACTCCTCATGCTTGCAACGGATTCCTCAATGCCGGGAATTTTAGCTCCCTCACTTAAACCAGCCATAACATTACAAGCTTCCAAGACAAAAACATTACTACTTGGTATATAAACATGACTAAATCTCTTTGTTGCATCACTAAAACATTTTAAAAACGTTGCAATACTTTGACATATTTCCCAACCTGATTCGCTAAAATAGAAAGTAGAGCCAGAAAGGTTTTGAGAAACAAAAGACGTTAAAACTTGTCTATATTCTATACATTCACATAGTAATATGTAAGTAGAGTTCCATCGGGTACCCACATCTTTTGAAAAACGTTTTGGGTGCACCCCGTTAGTTTTACAAAAGGTCATCCAATCTCTTGTAACTTTAGGATGCCCCCAAATATACTTAATAACGTTCTTAATTGGCTCAAAATGAAAACTCATAGCACGTAAACCATCTTGAACACATAAGTTTAAAATATGACAAGCACATCGAATATGAAAAAATCTCCCACCAAATAAAGGTTGACACATTTCTTGTAAATCTCTAATAGATGCGGTGTTAGCAGATGCATTGTCGAATCCAATTGAAAAAACTCTATTAAGTAGTCTATATTCTTCTAAAATTGTACGAATCATCATAGCAATATTTTGTGCGGTATGTGAATCATCAAAGACTCTAAATGCCAATAAACGTTTTTGCATTGTAAAATGATGATCTACAAAATGACATGTAACACCCATGTAAGAATGGGTTTGAGTATTATCACTCCATATATCACTACAAATAGAAACATTCATATCATTTTGCGAAAAATAAGAAACTAATTCGTGCTTGTGTCTTTTATAAGCCTTAATTACGTTTTTCTTAATCACTTTCCTAGATACGGATTTAAAAGCGGGTTGTGTATGCTCTTTAATATACTCATTAAATCCTACATTTTCACTAAATCGAAATGCTAAATGATCAACACAAATAGCTTCGGCTAATGCTACACTATTAGCTTCATGATCAAAATGAAATAAAGGGTTACCGCTAGTAGAAGATGCAAATCCGCCGGAAATTTGCGTTTGTCCCCCTAGCATTCCCATCTCGGCGACGTGTCTGTGCTCCATGTGTCGTTGAAGGGTTCCATATCCTCCACTTTTCTTCCATTGGAATGTCGCCTCGCAAAAGTTACAAGAAACAATAATTAGTCCGGGATCATAATCCTCGGCCTCGAGTTCCTCGATACCGGGTTCTAATTTAGTAAACCACTTTGTAAAAACAGGAGATGTTAGTTTCCGGGATTGGTTCCCGGAGGACCCGGGAACGGTCCTCCCCCCCCTACCCCTAGCCGGCCTCGAACCGCTAGCTTGCCCTTGAGGCCTAGCGGTCCTACCCCTAGCGGAGGACCTAACTTGGGAGGTGGGAGTGGGAGTGGGAGAAGTGACATTATCACTCTCTTGGGTGTCAAAATGATCCGCCATAATATGATTAAGAACAATTAAATAATATGATTAAAAGCAATTAAAAACAATTAAAACAATAAAACTTAGAACAATATAATAATGTGATTAAAAATGTAAAAGCAATAAAATATTGAAAGACAAATGCTAATTAAAAGGAAGATTAAGAAAGGAAGAGATTAAGAGAGATTGTTGATGGAATTTGAGAGATTATGAGATTGAGATTTGAGAAAGAGAAGAGAGATTGTTGTTGTTGGATGTGTGATTTGAAGATTGTATGGTATGATATTTATAGGGGTTGGATATGGATTTTTTAATATTTAAAAATGTATTTTTTTATTTTTTTTTAATTTCCTAACGGCTAGGAGCCGTTAGGACCGCCGGTTAACCGGCAACGGCTAGTTTACTAGCCGTTATAACCGGCGGTTAACCGGTTTTCCCGGTTAACCGCCGGTTTTTTATTTATTTTTTTAAATTTTTTTAACCGGCGGTTAACCGGTTATTTTTTTATTTTTTTTAAAAAACCGCCGGTTAACCGGTTTAAACCGGTTAACCGGCGGTTAAAAAAAATTAAAAAAATAAATAAATAACCGGCGGTTCGGAAATTGTAATTTCCCGAACCGGAACCGGACCGGGTCAAAACCGGTTCCTACCGGTTCCGGTCCGGTTCCGGTCCGGTCCCGGTTTTGACCCGGTCCGGTTCCGGTTCGAACCGCCGGTCCGGTCCCGGTCCAGCCATCTCTACCGGTGAGGATGCCTTTACAAAGAAGGAGTGAGGATCAATCTCCGTCGTCCGTCACGTTTTAATCTCGTCCGTCCGTTTTCCCCCTTTCTCTTTCCCTTTCCTTTCTCTTTCAACGATAAAATTCAGCCGCTCTCTCCCGACCTCTTCTCGTCGCCGACCTGCTCCTCCGTAGATCTCTTCATCACATCGCTCGAATTTGACGAATTCGTTCTCTATAGAAGAAGGAAAGCGGCGAAAATTCGGTAGAGGAGAATCATCCTTCATCGCCGCCATCGTATTCTTCTCATCAAATTCTTCTTCTGCTCGTTTACTCGCCGACATTGTTCTTCTTCGGTTGTTCCTGGTTTTCCTTAGGCGAGAGTGTGTTCGACAGTGCTCGCGCCACTGTGTTTTCTCTTTTTGCATTTGTCGCCGGCCAAATCCAATGTCCTTCGTGATATAAATAATGCTTCTCCTAATTTAGGTTTAGATCTGTATTGTGTGTTTGATTTGATTGTTGTTTCCGCATATATGTTGCTATTAGATTTGTTTGAAAGATCTCGTAAAACCAGTTGGTCATGAACTATGTTTCTGGTTTATGCACCTTTTAACCATTGAGTGATGCACCTTTTACCATTGAGTGATGCACCTTTTAATAGACTATGATGCATCAGTTGAGATTTTTAATGATTCGTGTGCATAATGCATTAATGTTCATTGGCTGATGCACCTTTTACCTTTGATTGATGCACCTTATAATATGTTATGATGCACCAATTGAAAACATTGATGATTTCTGTGCATAGTGCATTAATGTTCACTGGTTGATGCACCTTTTAGCTTTGACTGATGTACCTTATTTCAGGATGTGATGCACCTAATTACAAGATTGACCAAGCAAGCTATTCTACAACCAATTTTTGAAGTAGACGGTGCAGTGTATGATTCTAGTGTTGAGATTGATGAAAGAAAGTGTTTGTTGTCCGAAGTGATGACAAAAATGTATTCTTTTGTTGCCATTGTTGGTGATGACATGGATAGATTGAAAGAGTTTTTAGCTATTTTAAAGGATCAAAAGGTTGCGTTCACAAGATCTGAAGTAGTTGATCCTTCTTCCTTAACATCAGCTAGAAACTACAAGTTTGAGAAATTTGTTGGCCCGTTACCTGATCAAGTAAATACCCATCCTCCTGAAATGACAAAGAACAAGTTCAAGAAGAGGTGTATTAAAGGTGGCCAAGAAGTTGGAATTGAAAATTCCAAGAAGAAGAAAATGGTTTGTAAAATTTGTAAGAGGTCGAGACACAACATCACTACTTGTCCTCAATATGTCCATTAGTTTCTCTGAGCTTTCATTGTAATTAGTTATTAACCAGATATTTTTGTAATGCACCTATAAGTTATGACTGATGCACCAACTGTATCTCGGTGATGCACCGATTGCATCTCAGTGATGCACCAACTTTTATTAACAATGCATAGCACCTTGTTTGCTTGACTGAATTTGTCTTGATTTTATTTTTCAATTTTTTATCCATTCATTTTCTGTAGCTTATTCATTTACCGATTATCATTGAGTGATGCACTAAATATCACTAAGTGATGCACCAAATATCACTAAGTGATGCATCAAATATCACTAAGTGATGCACCATTTTCAATTAAGTGATGCACCACATTTCATTAAGTGATGCACAAACTATATATCCGGTGGTGAATCAATTTCGATTCTGTGATGCACCATTTTCATCATGTGATGCACCAACAAACAACTACTCATGCATTTTCTGCCATTGTGAGTCATCAGCAACCACAAACCATTTTCATGTGCAAACCACAAATACCTAAAAACCAAATTTGTCTTACAACCTAAAAACCAAACTTGTTTTCTAAAACCAAATATGTCTTACTACAACCAAACTGTTTACAAACATCCAAATTGTTCACATCTTCCTATTTCATCCCTACATCTTTCTACTCATTACTTTGCACGTCCTCGTCCACGTCCCTTGTTGGGATGTGTCAACTTCTTCTCCACTTTCTGTTATCATTAAAAAGAACACATAGATAATTAATAAAATGACAGACAATAAATATATCATTGATGCACCAACTTTTACTAGGTGATGCACCAACAAACACTGGGTGATGCACCAACAAACATTGGGTGATGCACCAAAACCAAATGGGTGATGCACCAATTCACACAGATTATTAAAAAAATGGCAAAATGATTAGTGCTTACCATCAAGTGGAGTTGTTTCTCCATGATATTCTGATGAAGTTGATGGTATTTCTTCTTCTTCTGCCACTGTTAAACCATAGACATATATCATTAATAAATAGCAGCCAATACATATGCATCAATGTACCAATAGACATCAACCCATGCACCAATAAACAACCACTCATGCATTTTACAATAATTATACATGCGTTTATACAAACGTACCAATGTTTATATGTGGTGGATAACTAATTATTAGTGTTCCATATATTAGCTTCTGTTTCTTTCCTACATTTTATACATAAAAAACATTCTCGTGTGATGCTCCAACACACACTAAATAATGCACCAACACAACTATTTGATTCAGTACATCACATACCATGCACAAAATATATGCATTCGATGCACCAAAACACAGTTGATGATGCACCAAAACAAAGTGGATGATGCACCAAAATAAAGTGGATGATGCACCAAAAGAAAGTGGATGATGCACCAAAACGATGTGGATGATGCACCAAAACCTACTGGATGATGCACCAAAACACAGTGGATGATGCACCAAAACACAGTGGATGATGCACCAAAACCAATTATATGTTTCAACAACACATTCGATGCACCAACACCTCATATCTGTTTAAGAAAATGCATAAACATTATATCAAGTGACAACACGTGCAATTTCAAGGATCTATACATGGTAATTCTAGATCTATTCATGCATACTCTATAAAGTCCATAAACATATGATGAAGTGATTAACAAACGGAGTTTACAACCAAAATTCTTAAGTCGAGTTTATACCTGGGGTTTCAGATGCTATTTTTGACCTCATTGTTGCTGTTTTGTTTGTTGTTGATGTTGAATTGTGTTGTCGTCGCTGAAATCTCCGTCAAATTGCTTGAAATCGCGCTGAAATAGCTTCTTCTTCCTTCTAGGGTTTGTGAGCGAAATCGGCTTGAGAACTCGAAAGAGGAAGTGAGATTGTAGTGGAGGTGATCGAGCGAGAGTGAAAGAACAAGAGATCGTCGTCGATCGAGAGAGAAATCGAGTGCGAGAGTTGCGAGCGAGAGAGAAAACTAGAGAGATTTTTGGAGAAGACGAACAGTTTTTTTGAGCGAGAAAGAGAGAATGACAGATTTTTCAAGCTTTATATAGTGAGTGTATCAATGGCCCCCCACCACAATCCCTCTTTAGTTGCTGGCCCTTGAATCCTTATTCCTTCTCTAATAGGGCGTCCTCACCGGAATTGCGTCCGAATAAGTGTTCCTTTATCTTATCGTCTATTGGGAATTTACTATATAAATATCAAAATAACTCCATTTTTACCGCATGCTATATTCTAACCTAACTAGTATATGACATTTCCTCTTGGTCTAATTCCAAATGTTAATTTGTACGATGCTAAAAAAAAAATGTTAATTTGTACTATTATTTTCTTTTTAAAATTATCATTACAATACTCAAAATTTTCAATTTTTCAATTTATTAAAAACCTTTATCAAGTTCTAACTTCTAACCCTCTATTATCTTCAAATTTTACAATCTTCTAATTTATCAGCAATACTTAGAAAATATTTTGCAATATGAATTTAATTATATAAACTTAAAATTTCCATAATATAAGTTATTTAATATGTTTCTTATGATAACCATTTATCTTATGTATTTATATAATCTAATTTTTTGCCTAAAAAACTACAAGATATATTTAAATTATTATAGTTTATTCAATAATAAGACATTTTTAAATAATATTGATATACAAAAATATATGAATTTTTTTCTAAAATGGGCTTTTTTTCAAAAAAAAATCCCGACGTAGGCTCTTTTCAAAAGAAATTCCCAATATAGACACTTATGCCAGCTTCGGATTTTTTTTATGTGCGAGAGACGCTTGTAGAACCAGCGTCTCTCGTCCGAAGCTGGTAGAACCAGCGTCTCTCGTCCGAAGCTGGTAATTTTTTTTTTGAATTTTTTATGTATGAGAGACGCTGGTAAACATTAAAAAAAAAATTATATGAGACGCTGGTCGAAGCAACGTCTCATATAAATGGTCTTTTTTTTTATTTGAACATGTATAAGAGACGTTGGTCGAACCAGCGTCTCTTATACAGATTTGTATTTTTTAATTCCCCCGTGTAAGAGACGCTGGTCGAACCAGCGTCTCTTACACGTAAAATGTTTTAAAAAAAAAATTATTTGTATAACAAGCCACCACACCTGTGGACAAACCAGAGGAAGAGGATGTGGAAGGCGTATGCGAGGAAGAGGTGGAGGAAGACGGAGGCGGAGGCGGGGAAGATTTGGAGGAAGTGGATCCAGAAGGCGGAGGTGGAGATGAAGAAGGAGGAGGCGGCGGAGATGTTGTTGTTGAAGAGGATGGAGGAGGAGAGGGGGTAGTGGTAGTCGGTGGCGGAGGAGGAGAAGCCGCCGGAGAAGGAGTGGTTGTGGAGGGAGGCGGTGCAGATGTAGGCGGCGCCGGCGGGTTTGAATATGAAAATGGAAAGAGAGAGAGGGGTTGTCGGAGGGTTTGAATATGAAAAGGGAATGTTTTTTTTTACGTTTAAGAGACGCTTTACACGGGGGAATTAAAAAATACAAATCTGTATAAGAGACGCTGGTCGAACCAGCGTCTCTTATACATGTTCAAATAAAAAAAAAAGACCATTTATATGAGACATATAAATTTTTTATGTTTTATGTTTTAACTTGTAATTTTTTTTTTATGTCTTATACATAAAAAATTCAAAAAAAAATTACCAGTGTCTCTCGCACATAAAAAAAAATCTGAAGCTGGCATAAGTGCTTATATTGGGAATTTCTTTTGAAAAGAGCCTACGTCGGGAATTTTTTTTGAAAAAAAGCTCAATTCAGAAAAAAATTCAAAATATATAACTAATTTAAAAATAAAATACAAAATTATTAAAAACTATACTATTTAATAAGCCAACCCTAGCACGAAAACAGAACTATTGACAATGATTATTATATTGCAAGATTTCAGTATATGTATATGATACTCGGTATATATGAGGTTATATTTTACGGTTAAACAATTTAAAAGGTGGTAATGTTGAGAAAGTGAAGGAGGCATCAAAGCCACGAATGATTCATAAATATGAGAAAGGGATGTAACTTCCATTATGGGAACAATACAAGAAAAATTAGGTTATCCCTAAACGCACAACCCCAAGAAAAATGATTTTTTTTAATTATCCAGCATACTCGTACAAACTTAATATATGTGAATCGTTAATGAATTAATGCGGACATAGTTTTATGTGAACGTGAATATTTTATAAATCACGTCTATATATGTATATTGCTCGTAATTTTGTGAGATAAGGAGTAGAATATTCTATGTATATTTCATACGGAAGATACGGTGAAAATACGAAAACATATTTTATCAGAGCCCGAGCGTTTTACTAAATAACGTCCGGCCCCTCGCGTTACGCGAGGGAGCGTCACCTCGCAGAACGCGAGGGGCGTGTCTCTCGCAGAACGCGAGGGTTTACCGTTGGATGCCTAAGAATTTAAAGCTGAAGAAGGGGCAAGTCGGAAGGGACTATAGAGGCGCGCTCGATATTATTATACCGGAGATGGTAATTATCTAATTCTTTTTTTATTCATATGCATTAGGTTGTGTTAAGTTTCTGCATTTGGTGCATATTCAACAACTTCTGCAGAAATGGACCTCGCAGTAGAAAATGGGCGTTTCCTCACAGAACGCGAGGTGGCACATCTCGAAGAACGCGAGGAAACGCCCATTTTCTTGCAGAAACTGTGATCTTTTGTTAGTAGTTTCTTTAATTTTATGCATTTTCTGTCTGTTTTTAGATATGTTGGAACCCGTATGGAGCGGTAGACTTCTCCAATCCTGAGCTCGCTCCCGCTCTATTTCACGGGGTGCTATCGTGTTGTGACGTCACCGAACCACACATGTCGGATCGGTGTCCAAGGCAATTTGGGCGAATGCAGGCCAGTGATCGAACCGCTCAAAGCTCATAGGCTAGCCAACATTAGGAGTTACACTGTCTTTTATGACGCCAACCAATGGCTTTGGGAGGCAAGAGATGTTCACTCCATCTCTCTTAATGATATGGGGCCAGTTGCTTATGTACCACATGAATGCTCCGAGGATTACATGGATTGGTACATCAAAAGGATTAGTTGTTGGATGATTAGTCATGAACAGGTAAATCTTGCATTAGTCTTTGTTTGTCAATAATATGAATATAACTTATTTGTTTACATGCTCTTAGGTGATTGGTCGGGTCTACAATGACATGGATTGATATCGGTTTGCAACTCAAGATCAATTTCCTTCATATCACGCTCAAATGCTACTATCTCTTCAAGATCTCGCTCCCTTCAGACCACAACAAGATTACCCTTAAGTTGGATTGTTTGAATTTCCTTAAGTTGATAGATAATTTTCGATTGTGTTTTGGATTGTTTATGTTTTTGGATTGCTTTGTTTGTTGGATTGCTTTGTTTGTTGGATTAGTTGTTGGATAATTTTGTTGGTTTACAAATCATAAACAGTCTTTGCGAAACAAGGCCAAGTTTTATGCATTATCTCGCGTTACGCGAGGGCAGTGCATCTCGCAGAACGCGAGTAGATCCCATAGCCAACTTCTCGCTCTCAGTGAAGATGCACGGTTTGTGTCGCTCGCGTAACGCGAAGGACACATACCTCGCAGAACGCGAGATATTGCATTCATTCCAATTTGTCCATTACATGAGTTCCTGTTTCAGAAGAGAAATAACTATGCTCCAGTTCAACATTACATTACAAATTCAGCGAATAAAACATAAATTCAACTACGTTAAACTATAGGCGGCAAATCGATGTGCCACAAGATCGTGCAAACAATGAGCATCATATTCCGCGTTTCGCCACCAAGGAGTAAACACATGAGGTAATGAGCAGTTTTGTTGAAGACGCAACTACAATAAAACAACAACGTTAAGAAGTTGCATATTAGTAAGTAATTCAAAAGAAGATTAGAAACTTACCGGAACAAAATGTTTCTCCCTCTCAATATAAAATAAGCAGATCGTGGAAAGTGTGCACCCTGGTCTCCACCAAGTAGGAAGTTGTAGAGGAAGGAATGTGTAGTTAGAAAGTGTGCACCCTGGTCACGTAGTTCAATACGGTTGGTTAAGCTCCCCATTCAATCTCAAGTGTCTTCAACCTTTTGTTGTAACCTTCTTCAGTGGTTTGGTTGAACACGTCATAATAATCATTAGAAATATGAACCCCCAATGCTTGTGTGCCCATAGCTATCTTGCCTCTCGCCTCTATGTTTTTCCTTACATGCCGTCTACATAAGAGAAACTTTTCATTTGGACATAACATGTCCGTTGCATTCATAAGAGTCATCTCACGGTCTGTGACGAAGCAAGTAGGCGATGCTCCTATTCTCAAATACATCGTCTGCAGTTGCTGCAATGCCCACAAATAACTGTCCTCACTCTCGGCCTCTAACCATACCCCGCATACAACAAAATTCTTCCATGTAGAAGTCAAATCGACTATCTCCAGGAAGGGAACATTAAACCTTAGACCAAAATACAGAATGATTGCACCTTTAATTCAGAGTCTTAAATGTTGACTGCGGAATAGCAGAAATACTCTATTCCACAATCGGTATATTCCAAAATGCAGAAATACTGAATCAAGGACATTCCTCGCGTTACGCAAGGTGGGGTGTCCTCGCGTTACGCGAGAAGTGTTTTTTACCACAAATCTTAAAATTTTCATGAATTTTAAAGTACAACTGATAAGCGGTGTTTTACATACCGCAACTATGGATTATTAGCTAGTTTTGTATAGGATTATGTTATTTGTTTCTATGTAATCTGTATCATGGAGCTGTTCGAGAGAAGATTTACATACGAGATTCCAAGAGATGATACGAAGCATTGGAAGCATTGAAGCATAAGGAAGAAGCTGCTGAAGATGAAGACGAAGACGAAGACTTCAAGAAATTAGTAGCTTCTACCTCATACAACATAGCCGCACCCGCGGGTCACAAGCCGCACCCGCGGGTTTCATCCTCAGCCAAGGATCCGAGAGAGTAAAAGCCGCGCCCGTGGGTTTCATCCTCAGCCAAGGATCCGAGAAAGCTCAAGCCGCGCCCGCGGGTCCCAAACCGCGCCCGCGGCCCTCTGCCATCCTGAAAATCTGGAGAATCCAAAACCGCGCCCGCGGCTCTCAACCCGCGGGTGCGGTTCCTCGACAGAATAATCAAATTGATGTCTTTGCCATTTGAAGTAATTTGTGTTCAATTCTGTAACTTTCTACACGTTTTGTTTACCTTAATTCGGCTGTTACAATAGCTGAATGCTATTTAAGTTGTGGATGATCATCCTTGATCATCTTACCTTTTGTTTTGCATAAGTTTTTGGAGAGTTTTTCACAAACTTATGAGTTGCTAAAGTTCTTTGTTTCACTTGGCGTTTGAAGCTTTTTGATTCAACAAGTTGTGAGTTTATCCTTTCCCTTTGTCTACTCTTTGATTGTCTCAACTCTCTTGTTTGTATTGTCGATGAACTAGATTTACTACTTTAGATTGATCACCTAAGTTAGTTTTATCTTATTCATATTGCTAGAGTTTGATACTTCTAGTTGAATTATCATACTTGTTGTGTAGCACAATCTATTTGCATGAACTAGTTGTGATTGTTATTAGAGAAGAGAGTTGAGTACATGTCGAGTATCCGACTAGTTGTCCATGATATTGCATGTATCTATCTATTCCTGAATGCATTGCTACTTTGTTATTGAACTTTGATAGTTTCAAAGTTATAATTGAGTAAGGGTTGTTAGGACTAGTTGGACTAATAACTATTCAAGAACAGAATTAGAACGATCACTTGAGAACTTGACATAGGGATAAAAAGGATTCTAAGATCAACTTGTTAATCTAATTGCGGATAATCGCTAAGTGGAACACTTCGCTTAATATTGTTATAACCAAGTTGACATTCGATACTTCGTATCAAAACCACAAAAACCCCCCTTTGGTTACGATTATTGGTTAGTCATTGTAATAACTTAAGAATTTGATAAACTGATTCTCTTGGGATTCGACCCTTGCTTGCGCACTATATTACTTAGTTTGCATGTTAGGATTACTTGACTTGGCACACGACAAATTCGCCTCGTCAACAACATAAAAACAGAATGATAAATACTTACTTATTCGTGCTATAAGTCGAATCCAACAAAAGGACATATGGAAACGCCTTTAAGAGTTTCATTGATTCGGGGCTAGCAAAGAACAAGTCGCCTATTATCGAAGGATTATTTGCACTTGGCCTATACTCCATGAAGTAGTTGTTCTCTTTGCATTGGTGAAAGAATTCTTGAACCACGGTTCTACCTTCCATTTCCTCTTCCCTTATATCTTTTAGCAAATTGTACACTTGTCTCTTCTTTGTGCAGCTTCTGGGATCCTTGTTTATCTCAGTGTAAATCTGATTTGGAGAACAATGAGAAAGTACTATCTCACGAACCATTTTCTTTTGATCAGGGATTGGCCTCCCAACAAATGCATTCCCGACCAAAGTATCTCCAATATGATGGTTGTGCAAACCACAAACAATTGTTAATCTCCAATTTTCTTCAAAACGGTTCTCCATGAGCTTCAACTGAAATTGACACCCCGTTTTCTTGCTCTTTGTGTTTGTTCTAACTCCGACACCTTTAGGTTTATAACTTCCCCCTTTCTCACAAATGATTTGAACATTTCCACTTTGCCCCGGTTTAGATGGTACACTCCTTCCAATAGAGATCATAAACTTATGTTGCTTTGCAACATTCAACGCCCACAAATGACCAATCTCCTTAGAGGCAAACACTTGCTCCGTAGTGAAATATTCCGAATAATCCCTAGAAACAACATCTTCCTCACATACGGGACTATCAAACTTTGGTGCAGTGCGTAAAGAGGGAAGAAACCACATCTCCTCTCCTACGTTTGTAGGTGGGTTAGCAAAGTGTGAATCAAACGCATCATAGCTTGATGGCACTTCATATGTACATGGCAATTCATAAGTATATGGCACGGACAATTCATATGTAGATGGCACGGGCAATTAATATGTAGATGGCATAGGAAATTGATAAGTAGATGGCACGGACAATTCATATGTAGATGGTTGATGATAATCACCAAAGTCAATCCCTAAATCAAATGACGGTGGCGAAACGGGCCTCGTATTCCGAGAGGGGTAGGTGTAGTCATTCAACTGGATTGCATTCAATCCAGTGAACAAAGAAAAATTCACCTATACACAATAAAGATTGTGTTTCTGTAATTAGCAAGTTCTCGCGTTCTGCGAGAGGGAGCACCTCGCGTAACGTCAGGAATCTAGGGCATGAATATGATCGCTTTCCCGAGGAAAAAGGCTCGAAGACCTCGCGAAATTAGAATTCGGCTACTTTGCATGCTCTAATTGATTTAGTCGGGTATATATATAGTGTACGTGATGGTAAGGTTGGGAGAAGAGGAAGGAAGAGAGTAGGAGAAGAAGAGGAAGGAGGCAGATCCAATTTCCGATATTTTTTTACTGTTGTTAGGATCTCACGAATTCAACATTCGTGAGGTTTGCTTTCACAAATCCGAAGGTTTTTTGTCACGATTTTATCTGTTTTTTTTAACTTAGTTTCATTCCTCCCGAATCCACAATTCGTGAGGTTCTAATTCAAATTTCTGGATTTTACGGTCAAACTTGTTCTTACGTGGCAGTTACAATTTCCGAGATTTTTTCGACTGTTACAAGCTCACGAATGCTCAATTCGTGATGTTTGGTTTCAAATTTTAAACTTTCAAACCCGGTTCAATACCCGATTTCTCAATTGCCCAAACAGGTTCACTACATCGGGTTCACTATTTCCGGTTCCCTAATTCTGAACCGATTTTTTTATATTTCTATTTTCCACGCTCACGAATTGTTAATTCGGGAACTTTTCTATTTTCAACGCTCACGAATTCGGAATTCGAAAACTTATAAAACTAGTTAAACTCCGCGCGGAGCTGACCGACGCGCGGAATTTACAGTGTGTCAGGAGTGCAATAAGCCTTCTTGGCTCCAACCCAAAAAAGATTAATCATATCCACTTCAATTATTGTTATAAGAAGGGACCACTTATCGAATTGCATGTGCAGAAGTCCTTTTTAGCCTTTTCAACGTATTTATCAGGGTGGAAATATTATGCTCATATAGAGCTAGAAATTTTATCTCCTATCAATTGTTTTATAAGTAAACCGCAGATTATAATAAACTAGGGTAGTTTTCGCGCCACGGGGTTATTCAATATTAATATATTATTTATTACTCATTAGTATATCCTTCATTTTTGAGTTGGCGCTGGTTTTATCAGCGCCTTATGCAAATATTTTTCTTTTTTTTAAAATTTTACGTGTAAGAGACGTGGGTTAAGAGACGTTGGTTACATAAGTTGTCTCTTACACGTGGGTTAAAAAACAATACATGTGTAAGAGACGCTGGTTACATAAGTTGTTGTTTTTTTAAAATCTGCTTCGGATGAGAGACGCTGGCAAAACCAACGTCTCTCATACGTGAAAATTTTCCGAGCCTCATAAGAGTGCCTATGTTGGGAATTAATTTCAAAACGAGTCCATATCGGGAATTTTTTCTAAAAAAAAGCCTACTTTAGAAAAAAATTCAATTTTATTCTCCTTAAATGAATAAATGTGTTGTTGATAAGTTATAAAAATGTCTCATATGGATCAACAATAAAAAACTACTCCGTACTAAACATTAGATAACAAATCACAAAATATGCACAAATATAAACTTTAATGAAGAAATTATGTTAATGATTAACAATATAATACAATTGAAAAAATGTAATCAATTTAGAACACACTAGTTCTATTATCAAATAGGATTAACTAACTTTTTTTAATTATATCAACATGATTAACCAAATCTTTAAATACATTGATTTAGAGTTTATAGTTTGCTTAAGTAACAATGTTGTATATCAAATGATTTATTCTACTATTATATTAATCATAAATAATACATTTAGATTTCCAAATGATAAAAAAATGTTTACTTTACATTTTTTGTTTTGGAAACGAATGTGGATTCAAAATTGTATACTACTATATTAATCATGAACAAATTAATAGTAAATTTAGATTTTATAAGTTTGAAACATGTTTGTTTACGTTGAAAATGAATGAGATGTAAAGTTTTAAAACAATTGTGTTATTTTTTTTCCAAGTTAAGTCAAATTTTGAAAATTCAAATTCAAATTGATATTGTTAAGATATGTTAGTTAGAAATAAATTAAGTTGTTGGTAAAATTTAATTATGAAGGAATTCAAAAAATTTATTAAAATATATATAATTATAGTTAGTGAGAATTAATGACAAAATGACACGTAGATTTAATGGGACCAGAGTTAATGAGAGAGCTCTAAATAACTCTGTTTTAAGGGTTTGGTTCCGGTGAAGATGGTTCCTTAGATGAGAACTGAAGATGATGCACACAAACATTATAAGTCATGCACACACAAGTTATTACTCATGCACACACTTTGTGCATCTATCACAGATGATGTGCATCACCAAATACTGTGTGCATTAGTTATAACATGTGTGTCATTATTTATAACGTTTGTGTGCATCATCCTTAGTTCTCATCTAAAAATTCATCCTCACGAGATCTTTTCCCCTGTTTTAATATATATATATATATATATATATATATATATATATATATATATATATATAGATTTGTCTTGGAGATAATAGCAGTATAAATTTGTTTTTAAGTCTCATCTATGCTCCACTATTCTTTTTTGAAATCATTTTAATTATTACATATCTAAAATAATATGGAGGGAACGAAATATATATTATTAACCTATGAATTATATTCTTTTTTGAAATCATTTTAATTATTACATATCTAAAATAATATGGAGGGAACGAAATACATATACTATTAACCTATGGATTATATTCTTTTTTGAAATCATTTTAATTATTACATATCTAAAATAATATGGAGGGAACGAAATACATATATTATTAACCTATGGATTATGAATAATCAAATGTTTATGCATTCAAATTCAAACTCAAATATATATATATATACATATAAATATGTATGATTGGTTTGGTTTCGGTGAGGATGAGTGCTTAGATAAAACCCAAAGATGATACATACAAACGTTATACGGAGTAACTAATATACATTATTCATAAATGGTGTGCATCACTAAATATTGCTTATATGAGTTTTAACATTTGTGTGTATTGTCTTCAATTATGTAAAGATGCATTATCATTTATCATTAAAAAAATGGAAAAGATCAAGTTGAGAATGAATTATTTTGTACGAATATACGAATAAAAAATTCACATGCATAATCTTCTACATTCACATGCACACCCGCACATGTGTGCATGTCTTTATATGAAAAATACATGAATATGTCTGCGTGTGCATGTGAATGTGAAATGTTGTGCACGTGAATATAAAAAGTTGTGCGTGTGAATGAAAAATTCGTGTATTCGTATCATATTAATTTTTCTCAACAGATCCGAATCCTAAAAAATTTACATTAATTTTAGAATGAGTTAATTTTAGTGTATGCTAATTACTATACTCATATTTATTACAATACGTAAATCTCCACCGATAATTTTTCAAAATATATGAAGACACAACACAATAAACTATTGCAGGTCAATCACATGCACAATCTTCTACGTTCACATGCACACCCGCACATGTGTGCATGTCTTTATATGAAAAATACATGGATATGTCTGCGTGTGCATGTGAATGTGAAATGTTGTGCACGTGAATATAAAAAGTTGTGCGTGTGAATGAAAAATTCGTGTATTCGTATCATATTAATTTTTCTCAACAGATCCGAATCCTAAAAAATTTACATTAATTTTAGAATGAGTTAATTAGTGTATGCTAATTACTATACTCATATTTATTACAATACGTAAGTCTCCACCGATAATTTTTCAAAATATATGAAGACACAACACAATAAACTATTGCAGATTTGCAGGTCAATCTCAAGCTCAATATGTTTGATTGAGCGGTGTCTATTTGCACTGCTTTTAGTTGCAGGCCTAAATCCGCGCGGAGTTACGGAATGTGCGGAGTTATAACCCGCCAGAATACTTAAAAATTTTGTAAAAAATTAAATTTAAAAGCTGGAAAATCCTAAATTCGCCTGCTTTTTAGCTTTGGAAAACAAGCGGATAAAGTTGGCGGATTGTAAATCCGCCGGGTCGGTCGGAGATCAGCTCTGCGCGAAGCTCAAATTCGCCGGAAAATCAAAACGGTCATTCGACCTGATTTTCCGTATCATCTCAGTGCCAATAGGATCCGCGTGATTGAGTGTGTAATGTTTTCTGATACTACTCCATTACAAAAAGGTTGAAATGATTACAACATGTATTGCTCATTATACTTTCCTATTTGTATACACGTTAATTTGTATAGGAGGACTTGCAGATATAGACTTGGGCCGTTTCATTCCAACATAAAGTTTGTCAAATAATAATACGTGTGGTGATTTTACTAAAACAAACACATAAAAACAAAATGACTGAGTTCTTATGAATCCAACTTGTGGCCAACGTCAATTTATATACTCTGTCACGCCCCTTCACAATACGCTCCAAATTTCCCAACCCATTCAAAACGAGCCATTTCTCCGACTAATCAAGCAAACCTATTGGCTGGAATAAACTCAGTCAATCAAAATCAACGGGGTTCGATCGGTAATGCTTACTATTTCGCCTCTAAGCACAACGACGACGACGACCAACACTAGAGATGGGTGCGGCAGAGATCAATTTGACATGGATTTATTGCCTTCTTTCTCTGTCGGTGCTGATGTCGATTTTCCGGACTTCGACAGCATGGATTTCGACGACCTCTTCGGAGGAGACGACCTTCCCTACCTGGAAATCGACCCGGAGCTTCTCGCCGACTTCTCAGTGTGTCCGTCGATTTCCGCCGGAGAGGACGAATCCTCCAGCGTGTCGATAGTACCGAGCAGCTACAATGGTGGAAGCAGCAGTAGCGATGAGGAGAGCAAGAAAGATACAAGAATCAAAGATGAAGAGATTCAGAGCAGGAAAACGCAGACGTCGCCTGTGAAGACGAAGAAGAGCAGCAAAAACAACACAAATGATGGGAAGCGGAAAACAAAGGTGAAGATTCAAAACATTGTGCTGTAATTTAAAGGGTGGATTTATATGATTAAGACGTAATTAGGATTTAATGATGGAATGATTAGGTGGATTGGACGCCGGATCTGCACCGGAGATTTGTTCAGGCGGTGGAGCAACTGGGCGTAGACAAGGCGGTTCCGTCAAGAATATTAGAGCTCATGGGGATTGATTGTCTCACTCGCCACAATGTAGCCAGTCATCTTCAGGTACTTAATTTGTGTGCATGGACTTTTTTATTCTTTAATTAATTAATTGGTCTTCTCAACTCTGTATCTCCACTGTCTGTACACTGTACTATTGCTGATAGTACAAACATCATCATGAACAAATGAAATTCAAGTATCAATGAATAGAAAAGTTTATTGTGTTACTGTACGCCATGAGTTGGATTGATTACAAACATAGAGGAAAAAAAACATATTGGCCATGGATGCTGGATTAGAATATGATTGGCCAATGGATTATATATCAATTCAAATTCTGATTGATGAATACTGTGGATTGTGGGTTCAGAAATATAGATCACATCGGAAGCATTTACTAGCTCGGGAGGCGGAGGCGGCGAATTGGACCCAAAAACGCCAAATGTACGGCATGGCGGTGGTGCCACCTCCCAACGCCGTCAACACCAAGACAAACGTCAACCAATGGGCCGCCCCGCCCACCATGGGCTTCCCACCACCAACGCCACCGCCTATGCACCACCACCACCACCACGCGTTTAGGCCCCTGCACGTGTGGGGCCACCCAACCCACCATGTCGAACACCAACCACCGATGCCCGTTTGGCCTAAACCGCCACCTCACACCTGGCCGACTCATCACCTTCAACGCGTAAGGGCACATGTTAAATATACTAATAAGTAATAACATAAGTTTTTATATGGTGTATAATATATTGACATTTTTTATTGTTGATTTTGAATGAGCAGATGGCCACATTAACACCTTGCTATCCTCATCCACACTCAACAACTGTAAGAACTCAACTCTTCTGATTTGATTGTTCAGTTCTGACAAAATGCATTTGACTCCAGTTTAATTAACAACATCCTGTTACTGATTAACGCAGAGATTTGGGGTTGCGCCACCAGTGCCGGGACTTCCGCCACCCCATGCCGCCATGTACAGACCTGTTGCTGCACCGGCAACGACTCTGCAATCTGGACTCACCCATCCCGATCCAATTGATTTACACCCCGTAAGTGTTAATTACATTCAATAGTTAGCTTAAATTGTTGAGCAAAATTGACTGATTTTGTGGTTGATTGATGGAAACAGAGCAAGGAGAGTATCGATGCAGCCATTGAAGATGTATTATCAAAGCCATGGCTGCCGCTTCCAATAGGACTGAAACCTCCGGCGACGGATAGTGTGATGGGAGAGCTTGAACGGCAAGGAATCCCGGCCGTTCCTCCATCTTGTGCCTAGCAAGCTAAAACTTGCAGGCCTTCAATTTGACGACATCTCAATTTTAGTGCGGTTAGATACATTTTTGTGTCTGATCTGCGAGTTTAAAGCTTCTTCTTCTCCATCTCAATTAATCAAATCCTTTTTTCTGGTTGGTTTGTGGTGTTCCGGTGGAGTTCACTGATTGAGCTAGCCAGCAAATTCAGATGTAACATGATATGATCAATCACTGTTTTGTACAATCACTATGACATATACTCCGTATATGAGAAGTTGAGTGGTGCCCTGTATACTGGACTCTATTCTGTTGGCTCCGAGTTTTTAATGGTGCAGCATCTTTTTTTCCCCACATTCACTTGTAACGTCACAGTATTACAAGCTACGATCACAATCGAGTCAGAGATATATGTACTTTGTGTTTGATCCCAATATGTTCATGGTGGAGAAAAAAGAAAAGGAGCGATCTTTGAATTTTTGTTTATATCCCTCACTTCACTTCTAATAAATTAAAACTGAAATATGACAAGAGTACATTTTTTGTTAATAACTTAAAGATAATTGAGAATCTTTTTCTTAACTAGGATTTTTTTTAAATAAATTCTCAGCATAGACTCGAATTAAATATATTTCACAAAATATACACTTTTTGCGGATATGAAAAAATGAGACGAAGAAGAGACTGATTTGAAGCTAGCTTTTTTTAAAACAAAAATAATACATAAGGATGTATAGTTAAATGAGGTTAAGGATGTATCGTTAATATCAGATATTTATTGCTATATATGCATGTGAAGAAATGTGTATTTGAAAAACCATTCTCACATATAAAACTTTTCCTTCATGAAAATGTAATTTAAGGATGTATCGTTAATATCAGATATTGATGTCAAATTTGACACTGTAATATCAGTTTTATTATCAAATTTCATATTATAATAATGATATTATAAAGGCAATACAAATACATTACTTAGCACATTTCTTAGAAGTGTGGTTCGGGCGAGAACATTTTTTAAGGTGAGAATGATTTATTTTTAACAAAATATACTTAAATGTTTATTAAAATGTACTTAAATATTCATCAAATTCTCTGATGTACATCTCTTGAAAAAGTCATGCACATTCTTCAGTTATTAAATAAATGTTTTTTTAAAAAATGAATGTTCTTCAATTTTTTGATGTTTTAAGTTTGTCAACGAATATTCACCAAATTAGTTCTAAATGTTAACCAATTTACTAGTAATTTTTCATCATTCTCGCGTTCTCATTTTAAATTTTATTCTCATCGGATACTTTTCCATTTCCTAATAATAAATTGCTCCTCATACCTCATTTCAATATCTCATTTGTAAATATACCCACTTGCTTTAATTTTTGCAATTTATACCTCACTTACATTTGTTTTTATAAGTACGACATTTTTTTCCAGTACTTATTAATTTGCAAATATACCCTAACATTTTATTTAATAAAACCGACATTTATATAAATAAGTCTTATATTTTTTCCTTCGGTATTTATTCATTTGTAAATATCTATTTGGTGTATTTTGTACTACTCTAAAATAATTTGTAAATATATCTAGCTATTTTTTATCCTAAGAATAAAGATCATTCTCAACTGTAATTCAACTCTATAATATAAAAATATTAAAAAAATATTTTTATTCCTCATATTAGCGCCTAGCGGGCTCTCAGTCTTTCGGCCCACAGCACACAGCACACAGCCTTTGCTAGGGTTTAAGCTTTCCCCAAAATCACAAGGAACGAACAAGGCTCAAAATCTCCAGATTCTCGCTTTCCATGGCCACCGCTGCCGCCGCTAGATCGGCTTTCCGATCATCATTATCTGTCCGCAACGCCGCTGCTAGAGTTGCCTCCGGCGCAAAGCCTTCACCTTCTCCTTTTCGCTTCCCTGCTAGCAAACCCCTCACCAATCGCCTATTTAGGTAATCTTCTTCTCCACTCGTTCAATTGAAAGCAAAATGTGGATTATGCATTATGTTATCTGGTCCTAATTAATTGAAATTTTATCTGTGATGTGAAAGGTGTCCGGTTGAGTTGAGTGCTTGTGTGGAGACAATGCAGCCTTTCCACTCGGTCACCGCTTCTGCTTTGATGACTTCGATGCTCTCCATCTCTCAGCGCAGCTGCAGTTGGCTTGCCGAAGGTACATAGAAGTATGCTTTTCACTTGCTTTAGTTGGTGCACTATTTTATCAGATTCATTGCTTATAGATCAGGATTAGTATTCTCACTAGCTATATACATCTGGTTTTCAATAAAATGTATATTTCTAGCTTGTGTGTGTTGAATGATCTGTTGACTACTTCAATTCCATAGAGGGGCTTTATTGCATTTAACTTAGTCTGAGTTGGTTCTATGTTATGTCAGATTCATTGCCCATGACTGAGACATTGACATCTCACCAGCTAAATGTTCGATTTTCAATAGAATTAATATCCTAGCTTGTTATTTGCCGATGAAAGATCTATTGACTGACTTGAATTAGCCATCAAAATCTAGGCCTTCTTTGATTCTCCATGTTTCCTCATACTTCATCCTTGATGAACTATTCCCTATTTCTGACATTCAGTATTCCTTTTGTCATTGATAACATCCACAATCGTATCTTATAGGTGTCCTAATTATACCTTTTTTTTTTTCTTCTTGTCTTAGATATCTAGCACACCACCTGATCCCCTTTTCTTCCTTGAATATGGTAAGTTAGTCCCAGCTTCAATATCTTTGACCTATAATGAAATCTAGTTTTAGAGAATCATTTTTGTATTGTACTAGTTCCTGTGGATCTAAAATATGTAGATTTGTTCAGCCAACAACTCAAATTCTTTCATTCTTTTGAAATCTTCAGTCTTATCATGAGCCCCTTTTCACGACGTGAATTTTGCCTTTTATTACTTACTTCCATTCATATTGTGAAGACTCTCAAATGTTTTTCCCCCTTTTCCTCTTGGCTAGGCTGCAAAAAGACTAGATGAAGACCCAGACACGTGATGGAAATCCTGGAATCCTTTTAATTTGTGCCTAACACTATTTCCGGAGCAGTACATTTTCTTAATTTAGACAGGCAGCTTTGCATTGAGAAATAAATATGTCATATCAAGTTACAATCTTCAGTGTAATTTCTGGAAGAGATACGGAGTATGTTTGGGCAGTGTTGTTTTTAGTCTTCAGGGAAGGAGGTGGAGGTGGATTTTTTTATTGGGGGGCCATGATTGAAATCTCATTGTCTAATTTAGGATCTTTGTTTCCCATATTGCTCATCAATTTATCATCAGTTTTTTTGACCCACACCTTATTTTTCTTTGTAGACCTATAACAGCTTCAAGGGAATGTTTCTTGTGAAGGATGTTATGTATTTCTTCTTCTGAATATTACATGGGACTTTTGAACTAGTGAATTGTGGGCATTACCTTTCAAAGTTGAGTGATCTTCTTACTCCCTCTGTAGAATTATAAGTCTCCGAAGCTCAATTTCTTGTAACAAGTCTTTTGAGTTATTTGTTACCAAAAAAAACATAAAGATTTTTGGCTTTTGAATAAGGATAACTTGGTCTTTATTACAATAACCTTAATTTTTGTTGTAATAGTTAAGGACTTATAATTCTAGACAAACTAGATCCGGATACAACCGAAATCTGCAACATAAAGTATTTATATGATGTTCATGTTTTACTGAGGCCAATGTTGTTTGGCGTGTTAGATGTTTTGGTGCATATGAATCAATCTTAGGTGTTGTCAATATATAGATAGAACTATCTAATTAATCCAGATTATTTTTTAATCGGGCAAGAAGGGGCGTCAGAATGAAACGAATGAATTGATGAACGGGTAGAGGAAGGAGACGAAGTTGGTGCTTTCTTAGTTGATGATGAAATTAACATTTAATATAATAGGTAATTAGAATAAAGATTTAAAATTTTGGAGTAGCATTTATTAGGTACATGTTGCTTTTACTTCTTCAAACCCATCAACTTTTATATATAGATAGACTAGATACGGGCTTCGCGCTCCGCGCGAGAAAATTAGGGATTTTCGTATGTAATTTAATATAGTTATACATCATTTGTTAATATGTTGTTGTTATCAAATTTATTAATATTTGTAAATATAAGTATTTTTTATTTCCTTATATTTATGTTTGAAGTAGTTTTAAAACATAATATTAGAATAAGTTTGCATTGTCATAAGAGAAGCTCACACATTAATTTAATTTGTGACTTAATCAAGTAGACTATAAATAAATATAACATAGGGATATAAGAAAGATATTTAAATACATGCCCAAAAGTCCAATAGGAGGTGATTAAGAAATGAGTAATGCATTAAATTGGTACCAATTTCATTCAATTTTGGCAATGGACAGCCAATTTTTATATAGATAAGATTGTTTACTACTCCCCTCTATTATTAATCTACCTGTTTCAAATGAACACATTTTTTTTACAATTTAGTAAAATTTTGATATCGTTAAAGTACTCGTTAACATGAATCAAACAAGACCACTCTATATTTTACCTTATACAACGGTAAGAAAGCGAAAGATTCTCTTCACGTGAATAGTGTCATAAGTGGTTATTTTGAATACGAAGCAAATAAAATATATGGAATTCTACGAAGCGAGCCATAGGTAGTTAGCCTTTTTTATTGAACGGTACAACAGTGACATAGAGGTTAGCTTATTATTGACTTGTTTATCAGCAATTTGGTTAATCCATGGCCTCTGCCACAACCAAAGCTTGTTGCAGCTTCTTTTTTTCTCCGGCTATACCATCTTCTTCCTCCAAATTTGCTTCTGTATTCTGTCGGAAATATCGAAGTATCACAAGCCCTAGAAAAGCTGCAAAGGATCCATAACAACATCAGAACACCAAAAGCTTCGTAAAAAGTTCTCTTTTTAGAGGTCTATGTCTATTGGAAAACTCACCTGCTAAAACTCTGGATCTGAGGCTAGACAGATTCCAAAATGCTGTAGCAATGGATGCTGCAATGAGCTTCTTGCGAGAACAAGATTGCCAAGTCTCCATCACTCTCGACTTGGAATGCTCAACTGGAGGAACCAAAACAACTACATCATTAACCATACATTGATTGGCTTTATATTAATGAGTTGGTTGAGCAAAATTTGTTTCCCAACTGTCAAGGAATTTACCTTTCAGTTGTATCTGTGTGGCATACATGGAATGCAGCTTAGGGATACTGAAGCTTGCAAAAAAGCCTGATCATACACAAGTAGTAGGAGTTAAATAAACTAGAATAAA
Source organism: Oxyria digyna (assembly GCA_029168935.1). NCBI lineage: Eukaryota > Viridiplantae > Streptophyta > Magnoliopsida > Caryophyllales > Polygonaceae > Oxyria > Oxyria digyna. The sequence continues at coordinate 28,985,605 of JAPVLV010000011.1, read as the reverse complement.
TCAGAAGATCTTAGATAAAAGTGAGCTATTGTGTATTCATATCTTACCGATTGTGCACAGCCTCCACAGGGTAAAAAGGTGGCCATATTCGGCGCAAATCAAAAGGAATATAGCAACCTATTGTCACCAAGAATTGAAGTATACCATGTCATTACAGCATTCCACCACAAGATATGATAAATATTACATCTAAACTGCTCAAGTAAATTAATTACCTTGAGGGTGGTGGAAGCTTCTCCTGAGAAAAGGCCTCTTACTTTTGAAATGACAAGATTAATGGCTGGCAGAACAACTCTTCCTATTCTCAGAATGCCATCTTCTGTCAACTTGAATTCTTGCCTTTTCTTGACATTGTTCCTGCCACATTCATCACAAATTTGGCATCAGAAAAGTAGAAAGAAAAAGAAGGTTGGATGATAAACAATGTTATCAGGTGAATTCAGTAATCCGAACCTCTGTAGTAATGTATTGGAGAGAAAGGAGATTCCCAGGAAGAGAAGACCCAGTTGCGACCCGACCGAGAAAATGCTACACAAATCAGAATATCCTTGATAAGTATACGATCATTTCAAATTTTGTAGCAGCAGAAAAGCTTAGAGATTATAACCTGAAGCTCAATTTTGTTTTGAAACAAGACGACAAGAAGCATATGCATCCAAAACCAAACCAGAGACTCGACTTTGCAACGTCTCTCCACATGATCAAGTCTGTTATTATCTCTCCAATACCATCCAGACTACTTTGATCCTTCTCATTCTCTTCTGCAATCAAATTTCCAAACCTCAATTCAACGGACAACATAAACAATCCCAACTTCGGAAAAATTAGGAAATGGAAGGAAAAAAGAACTTACTTGGAGAAGGAACTGTAGAAGTTGGCAAGCTGAGCTTTTCTTTCCTAGACGACTTGCCACTGTGCCTCTTCTTCCGGAGCTTAGCCACCTCATCTGCCGCCCCAATTTCCCTCTCCTCCACCTCAGGCCGCCTTCTCGACCGGCGATTATTCCTGGGCGAAGGCCAACCCATGGACCCGATCGAGCTCGTCTTAGCTCTGCATCTCCGTCTAGACTCATTAACAGGGGAAGAAGGAGAGTGAATCAAGAGGTCTTGGAGAGGGAGAGATGACTTGGGCCTCGAGCAAGAGAGCTTCGAGGGCATCGAAGATGGTGTTCTTCGCTTCACAGATGGCGCGAATTCGACCGTGAAGTCAGGAATTTGCTCTGGTTCACTTCCAAGATCCGAATCCATTACCATTCGGGCTAATCGGGAAGCGGATTTGGATAGGTGAGATGGAGATGTGTAATCCATGGTTTTTCTTGATCCTGAATTTAAATGATAAACAGATGATATGATTTTGGAGGGTAATGGAGAGTGAGGCAAGGATGGGGTTTTAGAGTGATTTGGAGGAAGTAGCCGTTGAGCACTTGAGCAGACAGAGTCGCTAAATTATTGTTTTTGACTTTATTCTTTATTTTTCCTCTTTAATCTTTTGACGGCGGGAGATTAGTGGGTCTCACATGCTGCTAACGGTAGGAAAATATCTGACGGCTCTTAAGAGTTTACGATGACACGTGGCGTGATTATTGGACAAATGTTGTGCTTATATTAGTCTTGTGGAATTTTGAGTGTTTGTCGGTATGGGCATTTTGGGCCGTTTGGATAGGCCCGGAATATGTTGTCATCGATAATGTCCATTTCATATGTTCTTCAAGTTGGTTGTTCAAGTATAAAGTTTATACTCGTACCATGATTAGTTTTTATTTTCCTTTCGCTTGATCAATTCAATTACCGTTGGGCTACAAGTCCATTGACTTATTTGCACAAACTTAGATGGGAATCGGTATAGACATTTCGCGTGCTCGAATTAGCTGGAGCCGTTTTCCATCCTGACTGAGACCTCTCCAAATATCAATATATCTCCATATACACTTCTAATAGAAATTAAACAAAAAAACCACTAAATAAAACGCTTGAGGAGATTCACTGTCAAAACACTTGGAGCAACTAAGTATTGGTTACGTCATGATTAATTGATTACCAAAAATTATTTGCCATTAATTATATATTTTCATACCGCCAAAATAGGAGCATTGTCGTTTAATAAATCAAAGAATTTGAATATTTAACAATTAATTCCTCTAATTCGGAGACATTTAGCATCTTATTGTCTGATGGTCTACTGGTCAAGGCGTGTCAAGGAAACAATGAATTGACCAATTTTTTTGTTAAAATATATAAATTTATTGCACGTAGAAAAAGAATGAAATAAAACAAACTTGGTTTAACGGAATAGTTACAAACTTACAATACGTTTTTCAGTTTAAGATATAGTCCGTTATAATATTATTTTTTGGAAAGAGTTTCTTGTAAGATTTATACATATCTGAGCTTATAATGGGCAGGAGATGAGTAAACTACGTCTGAAGTTGTAGTTTTTTACAAAGTTTTTTGTATACTACAGGGTAAATGTTTGACGGGCCAAGGTGAAGCACACCTTTGAAGGGGTAGCTGCTTGAGTCATTGGGCTCTACGGCCCAAACGGGTTTGAGCCTCGGTCATTAAAGTCGGACAAAATGGTCTCTTCTGCAAAGTCCAGGAACATTCTAATGTCCCATTCACAGAGTTTCTCCACGACACAAGCTGTGCCGGATAAAGACAATTTGTTACAAGCATAAAGATCGCAAAGCTAATAAAAAGGCACGAAAGTCGGCAGCACCGAAGCGTGTGGAAGACTGGAAATAGCGTTTTCTTTACTACTCATCTACAGCCAAAAGATACAGAAATATTTTGGGAGCTCTTATATAAAATTTTATCAGCTTCGCCAAAATTAAATTGGAACATATCTTAAGTGAAGAACTTGTTAATTTCCACATAATAGAAGGAGGTGCAGAAAATAAAAATAAAAATAATTGAAAGAAACTTCACCCCCCGTTATTTACATGATGAATTTCCGAAACCATTTTGTTGTTCTAATTTAGGTTTTTAAATAAAAAAGAAAAAGGAATTGGAAATGTAACTATGCTTCGACGGGAGGAGCAAGTTTCAAATCAAGGTCAATCTCCGTCATTTTAGGCTTAAAGTCCTCCCTTATTCCTGTATTCGATGAAGACGACTCCGTGTCGCTATGGGTCCGGCCATTCCAAACCGGTTCACCCCGAAGTACACGGGCCGGGAGAAAATCGGTGATGACAGGACCCGAGCCATAATAATAAACCGGAAGCGCGTAGGGCGTCGCGTGGTTTTGATGATCCGGAGAGAAGGAGGAGGAGTCGAGAGTGCTGCGGCTGTGAGTAGGGTTGGCCTCGGGCGAGAAGTTGGTCTTGGCCTTGGTGCCTCGGAAGTCACGCGCGGCCTTGTCATATGCACGCGCGGCGTCTTGAGCGGTGTCGAATGTGCCGAGCCAGACGCGGGTTTTCTTCCCCGGGTCACGGATCTCGGCGGCATAGCGGCCCCACGGCCTCTTCCTCACTCCCCTGTAGTGGACCTCCTTGGCGTGGGTGGGCCCGGCGGAGTCTCCCATTAATATGATTAAACGGGTCGGGTCGGGTGGGGTGGGATTGTATTATTAAAGCGTGTTTTGGATTTGACGCTGTGGTTGTGGAGATGGGAAGAAGATGATGAGATTTATATAGAGAGGAAGGTACGTAGTCGTAGTGGGGGGCCGGCCTGGCTTGGTTCAATTTCAAAGGAGAGTGAAACGTTGTCCGCGTTACGTGGCACACGCGGCAAAGAGGCTCCCCTCTTTTACGTACTTTCCTTTCATTCCGCCAATTAATTACTCCCTCTGAAATGGAGATTCATTGGCTCCCCCAACACGGATGCCCGCTCCACCACATGCCACCACTTCATTGCACTACTTGCTTTTCTTCAGCAGATCCTCTCCTCTTATCTAATCTCGTCTTTCTCTCCGTCTTATACACTACATTCATACCATTATTATATACTCCATCCAATTGCTTTCTATCCACTTCAAATATTATTTCTATCCACCTAAAGAAATTTGGGGTTTTCGCATCAAATCACCCGTTATTTGTCATCATTTGCACGAAATCATCCGTTATATCCATAATTATAATTAACCATCTATTTTCTTATCTCTGTTAACAAAACACCACTCAATTTCCGTACAAAAATCCAAACCAAAAAGAAAATAATTACTCCCTCCGTCCCCAAATGTTCTTTCCATATCCTTTAAACACGTATGCCGAATCAAACAAGACCCCACATCATTATGTTTGTTTTTATATATTGTAAGGTATCTAACAAATTCGATTAATAGATAAATAGTGTCATTATGATTTTCTAAAATTTGCTTAAGGAGAAATCTCTGTCTATCCTTTCTACCAAAAATCCCTCTACAAATTCACTTCAATGGGCCCACCAAATTTTCCCTCAACAGCTCCCACCTCGTTCACATCACCTAATCAAATCATATCCCTCATTATCTCTCACCCAATCCCAAAATTTGTTTATATTAGTGTTATTGATATCTCCACCGTAACCTTGTAATAGTATATATATGAGTATCAATCCAAGGCAACCCTGAAGAAGAAGTAACAGAGGTAGAGTGATACAGATGAATTATTCATTTGTTGTGATTCCCCCACCAAACGTGGCACGTGTCTTCAGCTGCTTGAATCTTCATCGATCTGCTTCTGTCTCTCTCTCTCTTTAATTTGCGTTGCTTCTTCCACGTACTTTCGCCGCCCTACCCCCAGGCCCCATCCCATCTGTTGCGTCAACTCAATACTTATGTTAATTAATTAACTCTACATTTTGATAATAATTGAATTATGCTACCTTGTACCCCGAAATCTTATCCATTAACATGCATAATCGATACAAGTGAAAACTACAGCATCGGTTTCCATTTTCACGTACTCCATCCCATTAATTGACGTACCGTCGGGCTTCACGGGACTGAAAGACAGGACATGTGTATACGTAGGTGGGAGTTTGCGGTGATATGTGCGGCCGTCCAAATTACTCACGACCTTTTTTTAACGAGATTAAATACTGTATTGTAGCGGCATTGAGGGGCGTGAAAGTTAGGTAGGGAGAAATATACTCCAGTGAGCAAGTGCGGGCGGGTCACGGCACGCCAAGAGAGATGGTGGGACCCACCTCCCACGTGACCGGGAGGCCCACTCACCGCCGACTCATAATACGGTAGAGAGAAATAAGTGAGGTGGCGGCGACGGCTGGATTCGTAATGCATGTATCGGCCCATTTTGGCCTGTCTCTCAAAATTGTCATGGGCTCTTTCTAGGCCCAGTCCGCTGGCTTCTCCTCTAATTCTGTATAGACTTTCCTCCGAGATGGAACCGACCAAAGTGCAGGGTAGTCCAAAGTAGACATTACACAAATTCACAAGCTGCAGGTTACACGTTCCCCTCTGCCGATATGCAAGGTGCAGGCGCGCTTGGATGGAAGCTCAATCAATTTGAGTAGTAGTAAAGGGTTCATATCTTCACCGGGTATAAATTCATAACAACCTTACGCACTCGGTGCAGTCACGGATTAATCCATCATTTCTTATTTTTAGTATCTGAAAAATGTTTTTTTATTTTCAAAGCAGTCTTAATCAGGATTTTAATCAATGGCTTAAAATCACTATGCAAGTAATTAAACCTCTTCTTATAAATCACTATGCAAGTAATAGAACCTTTTCTTATAAATTACGACATACAAAATTATACCCGAATTGACTTACAATCTGTTGGAGTACAGAAAATGCAAGTCTCGCGACACAACACCTCGCGAGTCTGGACAAACAACTTATATATATAGAGGCCGGTTCCGGTGTAACGGATTTTGTGGTGTAACAAGGGAATTGACTAGAAGCGTTGGATTGGATTAAATCAATGGCTAGGATTAATGATGGAAAAAAAATTGAAAAAGAAATTAATAGGAGAGAGTACGTAATTGTTAGCAGTTTACGTATTTGTAGGAGTTTCTGATTTTTTTATTTTCTTTTTAACGGTTAATAGGAGAGAGAGAGAGAGATAGAATGACGGTTAAACAAGAGAGATAGATAGAATGACGATTTTATTTTTCTCCATTGCAGCCTGAATCCAAGTTCACAACATTAACGCTCTTGGTCATCTTCTAGATCTTCATTCTTCTTGAAGTCCTTAATTCTTTTTCCATTGACGCATGAATTTACAATGTCTACAGATGAAGTTGATCGTAAAGGTTAGTTCTTGATAATTATGGTTTCTTAATATTCAGTTTTGGTTACTATGTTGTTCGACGAATTCTGCAAAAATCAATGGCTTATGTTGCGCAAGAAATATTCGATTTTGATTAATCGATATTCATGTTTACAATACAGTTTGTGTATTCGTATTCTAATGTGAGATATTCATCTTCTCCGTATTTGTGTTCTAATAGTGATATATTAGGTTTTAGGGTTTCCATTACGAAAGAAGACGATATTCTGATGTTCAACTTTGTTATTCGTGTTCGACTGTATAATATTCAGTTATATGAGTTCCATTATGAAAGTAATTAATGAAAACATAAAGAAGTGGATGTTCTGATGTTCATCTTTGTTATTCGTGGTCTACCTGTGATATATTAGGTTCTAGGGTTTTCATTCCGAAAGACTTTTATTCCAATATTAAGAAGACGATATTCTGATGTTCATCTTTGTTATTCGTGTTCGATTGTAGAATATTCAGTTATATGAGTTCCATTATGAAAGTAATTCATGAAAACATAAAGAAGACGATATTCTGATGTTCATCTTTGTTATTCGTGGTCTACCTGTGCTATATTAGGTTCTATGGTTTTTATTCCGAACGACTTTTATTCCAATATTAAGAAGACGATATTCTGATGTTCAACTTTGTTATTCGTGTTCGACTGTAGAATATTCAGTTATAGGAGTTCCATTATGAAAGTAATTAATGAAAACATAAAGAAGACGATATTCTGATGTTCATCTTTTTTATTCGTGGTCTACCTGTGATATATTAGGTTCTAGGGTTTTCATTCCGAAAGACTTTTATTCCAATATTAAGAAGACGATATTCTGATGTTAGTCTTTGTTATTCGTGTTCTACTGTTGAATATTCTGTTATAGTGGTTTCATTATGAAAGTAATTAATGAAAAACATAAAGAAGACGATATTCTGATGTTAGTCTTTGTTATTCGTGTTCAACTGTTCAATATTCAGTTATAGGGGTTCCATTATAAAATTAATGAATGAATTACGTAAAGAAGACGATATTCTGATGTTCAACTTTGTTATTCGTGGTCTACTGTTGAATATTCAGTTATAAGTGTTCTACTTTTTTTCCCAGGTAAAAAAGTGGTCGATGAATGGTCAAGTGATGATATGGTGACTGAAAATTCAGGAGATGATATGGAGGTTTGCGAAACTGGAATAACAGACGTTGATGAAGAGGAAGAAGCTGAATTCGATTATGGAACCGATTGTATTGTTCATCCCGATGACCGTAATTCAAAGTGTTGGATATCTAGGTTTTCAAGTCAAGAAAAACCCTTTATGGGGAGAAAATTTAAGTCCCTAATAGAAGCTGAGGAATGGCCTTTACAAATATTCCTAAACCAGAGCGCTGCTTGATTGCGGGAAACTCCTCAGTGGCATTCTTCCTACGAACCTTACTTTTGTTCTCATCGTCTTCTTCGAAGTCTTCCCTTGTCCATAGCTTTGATTTTCCCTTGTCTTTAGTGTTGGATGGCATTTCCGGTTCTTTGGATGTTGAAGCCCTTGCTAGTTCTTTCCGAACAGGCTGTCTTTGGTCTTGAAGATTTCGTCGTTTCAGCCTAACTATAAAGGGTTCATCATCATCATCATAATCTACATCGTCTACCGCAGAAACTGCGTTAATACAAAATTGAAAAAACAGATCATAATCAGTCAAGCGCATTATATAACATATTCATATATGATGTAAAAGAAAGTGAATACTATCATAATTACTGAAGACACATATAAAATCCCTATTTTCAACAACAATACACCGTATTCAATTCAATCTCAACAACTACCAAATTCAAAATCTGTATCAACTCAACAAGACTAATCTAACTATAAACACTTCATTCCATAATAAATTGAGGATTAAATAAAAAAAGGTAAACGAGAACAAAATTTACAATCGAATCAAAACCCTAACAAAAGCAATTCAATCAAATTATAAGGAGAACTTACAACTTCAAATTGATGGCAACCGGAGAATTCAAAGTAGATTGACTTTTCCACAGTGACAAGGTGAGTCGTGTTGCTGGCGGCCGAAACACCAGCAATGAAGATCGAACACAAGAAATTACGAAAGAATGCGATTTTCCAAACACACAAAGTAGATTAGGTCAAACGAATAAATGCTACCAAAGTGAAGTAACGACATGTTGAAATTAACGACGAAGCAAAAAGGGAGCCGGTAGAGAGGACGAGGTTAGGGAAGATGGGGAGCCGCTGGGATGGGGTGATTTGAAGCATTTTTGGTGAGAGATTTTAATGGGCTTAATTTACGGGATTGAAATGGCTTAATTTTCGGGATTGCCCTCTATTTCGATAATTATATCGTGTGGGTAGGAGTACACCGGAACCGTATAGCCTAATTGAACAAATCTTAACCCTCTATTTTAATCTAATCCTATGACCTAAAGTAATCCACTCGTTACACTGTAAAAGGCTGTTATACCGGAACCTAAATCTATATATATATATATATATATATAGTGTGCTCTCAGTAGTCTTGAAAACACTCCCAAGGAAAACACAAAACCAGCCGGCCATTGGTGGTGTGTGCTCCGGCCACCTCCGGCCACCTCCGGCCACCTCCGGCCACCACATTTCTTCACTCTTTTCACCTCTTTTCTCTTCTCTTCCACACCAAGAACCTTCCTCTCGAGTTCTTGGTCCATGTAGGTGGCATCCTCACGAGCCATCTCATAGTTCCGACCTCTTCCTTCCTCGTCTTCAATGAGGAAAGGGAAGAACAAACATGGAGGCTCTCCATCAAACCTCCAAGCAAGTCATTACAAGATGGATCCGAAGCTAGATGTTGTGTGTGAAAGTGCCAAGGTATGCAAAAACGATTTCAAGTTGTCCATGTCTAAGGGTAACAAAACCTCAAAGTTATCCATGGCTACTACCAATGTGCCGTCCAAGAAGGTGATGATGAAGCAAGTGTTGGAGGAAACTAGTGATGAGGAAGTGGATACACTTAATGGTGACGACCTCTCCGATCATGACTCCGGTGATGAAGATGCCTACTCTTTGATGGCGGTGGGAGCTTCCATGGCAACCAAGAACGTTTCCATGGCAACCAAGAACACTCAAAGTTCAAAGGGAGAAGACAACAAGGTGCTAGGGACCACTACCCAAAGTGGCAAAGACAAATTTCAGCCGGCCATTGATCTTGCTCTTGGGACCACATCCATGGAAGCTCCAACTAGGACCACCACCCAAAATGGCAAAGGTAAAAATCAGCCGGCCCTCTCTCTTGCTCTTGGGACCACATCCATGGAAGCTCCAACTAGGACCACCACCCAAAATGGCAAAGGTATAAAACAGCCGGCTCCTTCTCTTGGGACCACACTTGGAAAGGACAAGGTGTCCACATCCATGGAAGCTCCTTCTAGGACCACACCTCATCCTTATCCTTTCGTGGCTGCTTGTCCTCCTCCCGGGACCACGCCATACTACAATGGAAGCCTTAGCCGTTTGGGGAAAGAAGACAAGGTGCCCGGGACCACTTCTCTAACGGCTCCATGCTCTAGTGTCCTTGCGCCCGGGACCACGTCTTCTAAGTGTGCTAATCCGGAAGGGGAAGGTGACAAGCATTCGGTGCCTAAGGAAGCGGACCCGGAGAAGAAGGGCACAAAGGCCTCGGTAATCATGGAACCGAACCCGGAGCCTCCTCGACATAACGCTTGGGAAAATAAATCCAAGTGTGTCTTCATGAATTCCGACATCGGAGGTAAGCTTTCTTTTTCCCCTCCTTCGCCCGAAGGGCTTACTATTAAAATTTCCGAGGGTCTATCTATGCATGATGTGTGGGGATGGAGTCTTTTAGGACAATATGTAGGTTATCACCCGGGTCATTTCATGATTAACACCATGGTTAGGGCGTGGGGGGTTAAGGCGACTTATAAGGAAGAGGGCGGGTGGATGATATTTTATTTTCAAACCGAAGAAGATAAAGATAACGTACTTAAAAATGGACCTTATTTTATTCATGATCGACCTATGATTCTAAAAAACATACCGGATAAATTTGCTTTCAACCGTAAGGATATAGCCACCATACCCCTTTGGGTTCGTATCAATGGCCTAGCTAGGAATTTTTGGACGTCCGATATATTGAGTCGCATTAGTTCTTACATTGGTACCCCCCTATTCATGGATCCGGTAACGGACTCTAGGAAAAGGGGCGCTTATGCGCGCGTTCTTGTTGAATTAAATTTTGCTATGCCATTCCCGAGGGAATTATGTGTGACTTTTGACGACGGTGACAAGGTCAACTTATCGTTCGTTATTGAGAACGAACCTAAGTTTTGTCATGGATGTTGCTCTTTCGGTCACAACGTGGAGGAGTGCAAGTTTAGGGAGAAGAAAGAGGGCGTCGGGGTGAAGGCGGTTAGGACTAAGAGGGTGAGTGTAGCCGGTGTTAAGGACGGTGGGAAAAGTACCATTGGGGAGGCCGTTCGACCTAGGGTGGCTGAGGGTGGTGGAGTCTCGGGAGCCCGAGGGTCTAAGGAGCAACCAATGGTGGGTGTTGAGGGAGTGGTAGGTGAGGGGAAGGAGGGATTAGGGGCTGGTTCCGAGAATGGTGGGATTAGCTCGGAGGGTGAGGGAGTGGACGTTGAAGATGAGGTTGGGCTTGGGGGTGACCCCGGGGATGGTGAGGAGAGTTCGGAGGGTGGTGCAGAGGAGGTGGGTTCTGATGAGAGTGAGCGGAAGAAGTCGGAGGGTGAGGGTTCGGTTGGGGATGGGGAGGCTAGTGAGGACTCCTTAGATGGTGGGGAGATGGAAGAGGGAGAGATAGAGACCAAGGATCATATGAGTGCTACCCAGGAGGACGTGGGTGTGGAAGAGGATTTTGTGGAGTTCCACTCTAGATCGCAATTGAGGAAGGCGAAGGCTCTCGCTAAGGTAAGCAACCAGCTTCGTAGGCATGTGGTATGTGCTATACAAGCGCAGAAGAAGTGGAGTAAGACGAATGCTCCTTCCCGCTACTCTGAGAGGACCCGGGGACACAAGCCCAAGGTGTCCCAATGATTGTCGTCTCCTGGAATGTGCAAGGGCTTTGCCAAGCCCTGAAACAAAATGGCGTTGGAGGTGTCATTCGTGAGGTTGATGCTAAGGTGTGTGGGATTTTTGAGACCAAGTGTGGGGGTGTCCGCATTGAGAGTGTGGCTAGCCGGGTTGCTCCGGGATGGGACTTTGTGGACAATTTTGCCCTGGACCCACGGGCTCGTATCTTGGTTATGTGGGATCCGTTGTATGTTGATTTGAGTGTCATTACCATGTCAGTTCAGCACATTGGGTGTGCTATGACGTGCAAGATGACTGGTGAGAAGTTTGGGGTCTGCTTTGTCTACGGGCTTCATAGTGTGGTGGCGCGCCGGGGCATTTGGGACAGTGTTGCTGAGTTGGTTGAGCTGCATGATTTACCGTGGCTGATTATGGGGGACTTCAATTGTGTCATGGCTGAGCATGAGAGGGTCAATGGGCGTCCGGTATCGCACTATGAGTGCAAGGATATGATTGATGCGTGTAGGAGGCATGGGCTTGTGGACGCGCCGAGCACTAGTTCTAGTCCATTCACTTGGACGAATAACACAGTGTGGAGCCGCATTGATCGTGTTCTGACTAGCTCGTCTTGGGTTAACTCTGGATTTCATTGCCGCTCCAGCTTCCTTGAGAAGTGGCATATATCGGATCACAAGGTCGGCGTTGTGTCTTTGTTGAGGGATTTGGGGAAAGGGAAGAAATACTTCAAGTTCTTCAACATGTGGGCTGATCATCCTAGGTTTTCTGAGGTGGTTAAGGAGGGTTGGACTACTGATGAGAGAGGCACTTTCCAGTTCAGGTTGGCCAAGCTTCTGCAGGGGTTGAAGAGACCTCTAAAGGGGCTCAACAACAGGGAGTTTGGCCACATCTCCAGGCAGGCAGCTGATGCCAATAGGGAACTTGCTCGGGTCATTGCTTGTTTGAGTGAGTCTCCGGATTCTGTGGATGGCAGGAGAGAGGTTGAGGAGGCCAAGGCCAAAGCCAAGAGGCTCAACAAGGCTGAGGCTTCCTTCCTTGGCCAGCAGGCCAAGGCCAAGTATACCCTCCATGGGGATCGGTGTACTAGGTACTTCCACTCGCTTATGAAAGCGAATGGCAAGAGGAACCACATTGCTTCTATTTGCAAGGCTGATGGGACCAGGACCAAATCCTCTAAGGAAGTTCATGATGAGTTCATTGGCTTCTTCAAGAGTCTTTTTGGTTCTGAGATTGGGGTGGTGCTTCCCAGTGCCACTGAGTTTGCTCAGGGACCGTTGGTCAGTGCAGAGGAGGCTTCTATGCTGGTTGGGGCTGTGTCCAATGCTGAGATCAAGGAGGCTATCTGGGATATTGGGGTGGATAAGGCCCCGGGGCCCGATGGCTTCAATGGAAAGTTCTTCAAGGCTACTTGGGACATCACTGGGGCTGAGGTTTGTGCTGCGATTAAGGAGTTCTTTGTTTCGGGGAAGCTTCTGAAGTCGTTCAATCACACCATTGTTTCTCTGATACCTAAGGTGGAGGAGCCAGATCGTGTGGAGAACTTTAGGCCCATTTCCTGTTGTAATGTGGTCTATAAGATCATCTCCAAGATTATGACTTCCCGCCTTAGTAAAAGTTTGGGGACCTTGGTGGATCAGGCTCAGAGTGCTTTTGTTGGGGGTAGGCTCATGTCAGACAACATCTTTCTGGTTCAGGAGCTGCTCAGACGCTACAATGTGACTAGGGACACCCCGCGGTGCTTCCTTAATGTGGACCTCGCCAAGGCTTATGATTCGGTTTCTTGGGACTTCTTGCGTTTCACGCTTGGCCATCTTGGTTTCCCGCCCAAGTTTATTTCTTGGGTGATGGAATGTGTTTGCTCTCCCACCTACTCCATTAAGGTTAATAAGGGCATTCATGGTTTCTTCCCGGGTAAAAGGGGCCTCAGGCAAGGGGATCCCTTATCCCCTCTCCTCTTTGTCCTATGCATGGAGATGTTCTCCCGCTTAGTCAAGAAGGAGACCTCCTGTAGTTCTTTCCACTTCCATCAGCACTGTGAGAGCACCAGGCTCACTCATTTGACTTTCGCTGATGATGTGGTCATGTTCTGTAGGGGAGATAGGGGGTCTACTGATGTGCTTCTGGGCTGCCTTCGGAAGTTTGAGGTTATGGCTGGGCTGAGTGTGAATGTCGGAAAGTCGTCTATGTTCTTGGCTTCGGTTGAGGATCCTGTGAGCTCTTCCCTGATTGAGGCTTCTGGTTTCAGAGTTGGTACCTTCCCGTTCAGGTATCTGGGGATCCCTATCAACCCCCATGGTCTCAGGAGTTTGGACTTCAAGCCTCTGCTTGACAAGATCAGTAACTACCTCACTGCGTGGACTAAAAAGTCCATCTCTTTTGCTGGGAGGCGGGAGCTGATTGCGTCGGTATTACAGGGGGTCGAGGGATTCTGGTTGTCTATCTTGCCCATTCCTGTGGGTGTTCGGAAGAGTCTGATTAGCATTTGCCGGGGCTTCATGTGGAGGAGGCCTAAGGTGAGATGGGATGAGGTGTGCAAGCCAAAGAAGGAAGGGGGCCTCGGTCTCCTTGATATTGGTATTTGGAACCAGTGTTTCATGATCAAGCACTTTTGGCACATCCTTAGCCAGAGGGATAGTATGTGGACTCGCTGGATTCATCATAGGTACCTAGGGGTTGTTGGACCGCTTGAGTGGACTGTGCACAAGCGTGACTCTCCGTTGATCAAGGGTATTCTGCATGCTCGGGACATGGTTGTTCAGCTTGATAGTAGAGTTCTCAATGTCGAGGAGTCTCTCTTGGAGTGGTGCAAGCTCGGCCACTTTAAGGTTTCCTTGGCGTATGAGGCTCTACGCACGAAGCGGCCTACTGTCAGATGGTATAGAGAGGTGTGGGCTAGACACAACACGCCCAAGCATATGCTCCTTCTTTGGTTGGCTAACCTCGGGAAGCTGTCTACGTATGATCGCCTGTCGTTCCTGGACGTTCACCCGGGGTGTCGGATGTGTGGGGCTGCTCTAGAGGACCATAAGCACCTGTTCTTCGACTTCCCTTACTCAACTATCATTTGGAGAGAGGTCAGAGTCAGATTTGGGATACCGGCTACTGCTTCGTCGATCAAGTCTTCTCTTCTCTGGCTTCGGAGGCGCGCTTCTACTCGTGACTGTCTCGCCCTTGCTCAGGTATGTTCCCTTTCCTCTACTGTTTATTACTTATGGCATGCTCGAAATTCTCTTATTTTTCAGGGCAACCAGATTCCTCGGGAGGACATTGTGCGCTTGATTTTTGTTAGTGTTTTTAGACTTTTGCATGAACGTTTCCCGCCTTGCATGGTTATGGGTTTGTAGTTTGTTTATTTGGTTGTTTGTTCGTTTGTTTGTGTTTGTTTGGACTTGTTTACTTTGTTATTTTGTGTGCTTATGTTTTGTGTAGTCTGGAGGGTCTGTGTACCCTTCCATATACACCTGGTCTGGTTTTTGTGTAGCTTGGACGGCTTGTTTGCCCCTCCATATGCACTTTATCTTGGTTTGTGTAGATTGGATGGCTTGTTTGCCTACCCATATGCACCTTGCACACAGTTTGGAAGGCCTACGTGCTCCTCCAAGTGTGTTTTGTTTATTGCTTTGAACTGATTTGTGTACTGTTTCGTTACCCTCTTTAGTAGGGTCATATCTATATAATTTAACCGAGGGTACCGTCCCTCTTTAAACCAAAAAAAACAACAACTTGTATATAGTATTTCACCTCGTCTTCTCCCTAAAGACCAACTTTGTTCTTGACACCTGTTGTACCAGCGCAAACAAACCAGGAGGGGGTGGCTCCGGATTTGGCTCTCCGACGTTCAAATCAGCAAACGTGCAAATAAGCAACCAAGGGCTACACAATTTGACACAAGAGCAAGATAGGATAGGAAGAAGTAAAGTAATGAAAAGGAGAACTCAAAATGCCATTTAAAACATTTCAAGTTCTACGCTATAAGTATCCGAATGGCCTTAGAAATTACTCATTTCAACATCAAAAGCTCGATAGCAACTCCGGGAGTTATAACCCAAACGCTGATTGTCCAAAGGCCTCAAGGAGAAGGTCGTTTAGGAAGAATTGAAGCTCTGGCTCGCTTCTGTGTTTTTCTTGCTCTCTAGAGGAAGAAGAAAGGAGAGTTTATCCAGTAATGAGGCCCTCCTCTTCTCTCTGGACGGGGTTACGCTTTTATACTCTCACCAGGGCCCACGCGAGTCAATTACCAATTTGCCCCTCCGATACCTAATCTCGTCGGATCCTCTTTCTGGGCTTCGTATGCTCATGGGCCGCTTTCGTTCTTCTGGGCTGACTTCGTGGGCCGTCCCGGCTCGCGTTCTATGGGCCTAACTCGATTCCCTTTGGGATTCGCGAGCCCATCGAGAACCGGCTCCAATATCCAGCCCCCCAAGCTTTTATGCTGAATAGCCTAAGGCTTGGGTTTGTCTTCTTGAAGTCGCGTTCTCGATACGATAGCGGCCACCTGACTTGGTATGATTACCTCGCGTGTAAGGGTCGCGTGTGTTTTGGCTAAATTTCTCGGGGCGACGTTTTGAATTCAAAAACCTTTATGAATTCCCGCGCTTGGCGCATGTTGTCCACGTGTTGTCTTCTTATTGCATCTTCTTTTTCTGATTTTTCTTTATAAATACCCATCTTCGTCTTCCTCCTCTCAATCCGTCACAACTCTTCGTCGCTCTCTGTAAACTGCGAATAAACCTCTCCGCCGGTGTTCTCTCCTCTTCTCTACGGTCGTCTTCGCCGCCGCTCTCACCCGATTTCCGATGGCAGGTTAGTCTATTGTTCTTCCTTTTCTTTTCTACTTCGTAAGTGTTTGTTTTGGCTTGATTTTAGGGTTTTCCACAGATTCGTCACTCGTTTTCTTCTTGCTTATGACTGTTAGAATTTCTGCTCGGGTTCCTCATTTTGATAGATTTCCAGATTGTTTGCCCATTGGGTGTTTCCTGTGCCGGATTCTCTTTCCGACTCTTGTTTCTCGAGGCGTTGTTCAGTAAAACACACCTTTTTCGGTCAATTCCGCCATTTCAAACCTTCACAAGATCTTCCGTGTTTTTGGGCCTGGTTCATCTTGATGTCGTTTTAACTTCTCCTTTGATCTTTCGAGTTTCAGTTTTTCCAGGGATTTCTTGTTTGTTCACTTCCCACTGCCTCGCGTTAGTTCCCACTTGCGATGTTCTCCTCTTTTTCCTCTTTCCATCCCTGGAAAACTGAAACTTACTTTGCCTATGCTTTCAGGTAGCGATGATTTCTATGAACGTTCAGCTCAGGCTGAGTATTCGGGGCGCACAACGTCTGGATCCGAGGGGGGCTCTGGTGGTTGCGAGCCCAGTTCTCGTAGACGATCTCGCGTTACCTGGAAATCCAAATGGAGCAAGGCGAAGAAGTCCAAAAAATCTAAAACCAGGCTCCCGTCTCGCGTTATTCAAGAGCGAGCCGAGACCAATTATGGTCAATTCGCTAGTTTCTTCTCCCATAAGGGGTCCTTACCCCATATAATAATAGAGAAACCCTTCCTCGCGGATCCGGGTCGAATAAGTATTCTTACGAAGAGAATAAAACACACTCGCACCTTAGTTCCTAACACGGCCCATCGCAGCAGTCTTGGCTTTGACGATCTTCGTCGCTTTGCCTCGCGATACCCTTTTCCTGAAGGAACTATTTTCGCCCTTCCCGACCACGAGGGAACTTCTCTCGACCAGTACGGGCCCTTCTTCGCTTTGAGCAGGCAATCCTTAGAAGCTGGCTTCCGTCTCCCGTGGACGTCCTTTCAGACTGAAGTGATGGCGGATTTAGGCTTCAGTCCTTCAAAGATGCATCCAAACTTCTGGAGTTTGTTGATCGTATACACCATGCGATGTCAGGATATTGGGATAGTTCCCAATACGCCTCACTATGCTCTTATTAATTCATATAAGAAAAACTCACGCGAGGATGGGTTTTATACCGCTCAAGCCAAGACCCCTAGTGCCTTTCGATTGCGTTCGAAGATTGATGGGTGGAAAACGTGTTGGTTTTTAGTTCGTCCCCCTCTTGGTTCCGACATTTCTGTTCAAGTACGCGAGCCTAATGCGAGAAAGGCTCCATGCTTGTTTCAAAAGGATACTCGCGATAAATTCATTCGTGATTATAAGGATTACCCTGACAAAGCTGTTCAAAAACGATTTGAGTTGACAATCTCGGATGCCTTACTGGTTGCCAGGGGACTTAGCCTCAAAGCCCATGCCCGAGGTTTTTGTTCGCGTGTTTGTTCTTAGCGCTTGCGTTTTTTTTATGTATGCTCACTTGTGTGGTTGTTTTTGCAGACGCTGACATGTTCTCCGATCTCCCGAATTTGGATGGGTTGATTTTTGACGAGGCCGGCTCCCTCACTCTCGCGACTCCTACTCACAACATTCCATCTGTTCCTGGCGTGACTATTGCTTCCCCTCCTGCTGTATTGGAATCGCCGGTTGAGGTCGCGACCACTGTTTCTGAGGAGGCCCCTCAGTCCAAGAGGCCTCGCGACCTCTTGTCCCGCGATAAGGGGAAACAAAAAGTGTCTGAGAGAAGTCGCAAGAGAATGACGGAAGTGGAGTTTGTCTCGTCTCCAGAGCCTACTGATTCTCCTGTCGTGAACCCCACTTTCATTCATGGTTTATCTACCACGCGTGCCTTCTTTGACTTGATTCCAACTACTTTTCCCCCTGAACCTAGCCTTTATGAGGAAATCTCGGATAGACCTGGCGGCTTGTCTAAGTTACTCTTTGCGGTAAGTTTCGCGTTCTTATTTATTTCTTGTTTCTTTGGGGTCTTTTTAACCCTGGAGTTGGTCATTTTGCAGGGGATGAACATTATTGCGAGCGCAAGTCGGAGGGTGCTCGCGGCGGAGGATAAACTTAAAGAATTGATGGAGGAGGGCCAGTCAATCCGCGATGCTAATAGAGCGGCTAAGTCTCAGCTTATGGGAGAAAAGAAAGCTTTGGAGGTGGAGCTTTCGAAGGCTAATGCGCTACTGGAATCTAAGGACGCGAAGATAAAAGAGCTGGAAGCACAACTTGCGTATGAGAGGTCCACCCATGTCAACATCGTTACTGAATATAACACGCAAGTGAACGACCTCAAGCAAGAGAATGAGAAACTTCACGCGAAGATGTCCGAGAGAATTGCTTATGAGAGAAGCATGGCAGTGGAAGAGTATTGCGGTGGTTACCGTCAACGGGCTCGCGTGGATTTTTACAAGAATGTTGTCAACACGCTTCTCCTTTGTATGGTGAAGGTTCAGATGCGGAAGTACAAAGTCAAAGATTTCCCCTTCAGCGCTCAAGACCTATGTGGTTTTTCCACCGACCTTCCCGAGTATGAGCCCCCGGTGCCGGGAACCTTCATTGATGATGGAGATACTCCACTCGAGGCTTGGGGTGTAACTCGTCTTGCGCCTAAGAGAGGCATTGTTAAAGGTAAAGAGAATCAAGTGCCCAAGCCTCCTCTTCCGAAGATGGTCACTCCGCCTCCGCCCGAAAGGTTGGAATCTGCTCCTCACGCGCTTCCGAGCCCTCCTTCTCCGGCCCTCTCTCCTCGTAAGAGAAAGGTACTCGCGCCCGATGCTCTTCTCGACACCATTCAACCCTTCCTGAAGCGTTCTCGCTTAGACCAAGCGGGGGGGTCAGGATCGCGGGTAGCTGACGCTCGGGACGTCGTTGTGGATTTGGAGGCGGATAGCGTAGGGGATGCAGGGATTGCTCCTGAGTCTGTCGCTAAGTAATGTTTATTATTTCTGCTCGTGTTTCGAACCTTCTGACACGGCCTGGTTGTCTTTCGAACAATGTATGTTTTTAATATCACTGTCGCGAGAATTGGGCTCTTATGTAATTATTCTTTTTAATGCGGCCATGGTTGTCGCGAGATATATGCTGTTTTGCTCTATATTTTTTTTTTTGGTTTTACTTATCCGTCTGCTTGTTTTGTATACACTTATCTCGCCTCATTCCCCCCACTTTGTGTTTCGGAAAAAGTAATTTTGCGAAAAATAAAACGTAAGAGATGAGTGTTTTATAACTACGATCCCTCTTGTATAGTAAAAGGTGAAACTGACGGTGTTACATGGATTTCGTGAAACAATCATAAAGCATTGCAAACCGTCCTCCTGTTAGCTATCGCATTAACTTTACACGCGAGTCCTGGTCAGTACGTTCGCTCTAGCTGGTGTCAGGGTTTCGCGCTTTAGCTCTTTGTGGCTTTTGATACTCGCGGGGATGGTTCTGAGTTCTTGTAGTCGCGAAGTCTCGAAATATCTGAGTTTTTCTTCCGTATGGTTGCTGCAGAAAATTTCTTGCTTTTGTAGAGATGATCTGGGCATGACGTTGCCATTGCGGGGGACATTAAGCACTGCACATGTAGAGAGGCGTTTAATATTTGGTCTTTATTCTTTAGATGGTTAAGAACTTTTAAAAGACGCGTGAGTCATGATGTGGACCCGTCTATGCTTTCGCGACCAGGGAGAGTTTTTTAGCTCAACCATGGAAGCTGGACACGCGACCTGGGGGGGTTTTTTAGCCCAGCCCAGTGAAGCGGACTCATGGCGGGTGAGCTCATTGGCGTGAACTCGTCCATGCTTTCGCGACCAGAGAGAGTTTTTTAGCTCAACCATGGAAGCTGGACACGCGACCTAGGGGGGGGGGCAGCCCAGTGAAGCGGACTCATGGCGGGTGAGCTCATTGGCGTGAACCCGTCCATGCTTTCGCGACCAGGGAGAGTTTTTTAGCTCAACCATGGAAGCTGGACACGCGACCTGGGGTTTTTTTTTAGCCCAGCCCAGTGAAGCGGACTCATGGCGGGTGAGCTCATTGGCGTGAACCCGTCCATGCTTTCGCGACTAGGGAGAGTTTTTTAGCTCAACCATGGAAGCTGGACACGCGACCTGGGGGTTTTTTTTAGCCCAGCCCAGTGAAGCGGACTTGACGACTTTTTGTCTTTTGAGTTGAAGCGCTACCTTTTTGGGTGGACGAGCATTGGTCGACCAGGCTGTGATACTTATTTCTTGGTAACCTAGACTCGCGTGATAATGAATTGGTGGTTCCACAACCTGTACTTATCATGTCATAGTAATCGAATGTTTTAGTGCCTTAATGCGATAAGTATTGTGACCATGGATGAGAAAAAATTTGCTCTGCTAAACTTTGCTAAGCGTACCTGGGTTTTGTGGGAGGATTAGGCATAGAAGCGACAAAGTCGCATCACGTTCCTAGAGTTGGCAATGTGATTCCCAGAGTGATCCTTGAGAGGATATGCCCCGGGTGCGACTTCGCGATCTATAATGTAAGGTCCTTCCCAGTTGGGGTCGAGCTTTCCTCCTTCTGTCCTGCGGAGCACGAGGTCTCCTCTGGCGAATCCCCTTATCTTAACGTGCTTGTTATAATATTTCGCGACGCCGACTTTATGATTGGCTGCTCTGATTGTTGCCAGGTCGCGAGTTTCTTCCCGCATCTGCAACTCTAGCTGCATTTTTTCGTCATTGTCGATCGGGTTATACTGAATGACGCGATCCGTGGGTACAATGAACTCGACTGGCACTGTGGCTTCTACTCCATAAGCGAGAGCGAAAGGTGTTTCCCCAGTTGCCTTCTTTACTGTGGTTCTGTTTGCCCAGAGTACTAGAGGTAATACTTCGGCCCACTTGCCTTTGGAGCCTTCTAGCCGCCTTTTCAGGTCCATGACAATACTTTTGTTCACAGCTTCTACTTGGCCATTGCAATGCGGGTGAGCGACTGATGCGATTCTTAAGGCGATCCCTATGTCACTACACCACGTGAGTAACTGCGGCGAATTGAATTGTGGTCCTCTGTCGGTTACGATCTCGTGAGGGAGGTGACGAGGCGAATTTGTCGTGTGCCAAGTCAAGTAATCCTAACATGCAAACTAAGTAATATAGTGCACAAGTAAGGGTCGAATCCCAAGAGAATCAGTTTATCAAATTCTTAAGTTATCACAATGACTAACCAATAAACGTAACCAAAGGGGGGTTTTTGTGGTTTTGATACGAAGTATCGAATGTCAACTTGGTTATAAAAAGATTAAGCGAAGTGTTCCACTTAGCGATTATCCACAATTAGATTAACAAGTTGATCTGAAAATCCTTTTTATCCCTATGTCAAGTTCTCAAGTGATCGTTCTAATTCCTGTTCTTGAATAGTTATTAGTCCAACTAGTCCTAATAACCCTTACTCGATTATAACCTCGAAACTATCAAAGTTCAATAACAAAGTAGCAATGCATTCAGGAATAGATAGATACATGCAATATCATGGACAACTAGTCGGATACTCGACATGTACTCAACTCTCTTCTCTAATAACAATCACAACTAGTTCATGCAAATAGATTGTGCTACACAACAAGTATGATAATTCAACTCGAAGTATCAAACTCTAGCAATATGAACAAGACACAACTAACTTAGGTGATCAATCTAAAGTAGTAAATCTAGTTCATCGACAATACAAACAAGAGAGTTGAGACAATCAAAGAGTAGACAAAAGGAAAGGATAAACTCACAACTTGTTGAATCCAAAAGCTTCAAACGCCAAGTGAAAACAAAGAAACTTTAGCAACTCATAAGTTTGTGAAAACTCTTCCAAAAACTTAAGCAAAACAAAGGTTAGATGATCAAGGATGATCATCCACTACCTATATAGTATCAGCTGATGTAACAGCCGAATTAAGGTCCTAAAAAACGTATGGAAAGTTACAAAATTAAACACAAATTACTTCAAATGGCAAAGACATCAATTTGATTCTTCTGTCGAGGAACCGCACCCGCGGGTTGAGAGCCGCGGGCGCGGTTTTGAGTTTCTTCAGATTCTCTGGATGGCAGAGGGCCGCGGGCGCGGCTTGAGCTTTCTCGAAAGCTTTGGCTGAAGGTGAGACCCGCGGGTGCGGCTTGATACCCGCGGGTGCGGCTTGGGCTTTCTCGAATCTTTGTCTGAGGATGAAACCCGCGGGTGCGGCTTGAGACCCGCGGGTGCGGCTTTGTTGTCTGAGGCAGAACCTGCTGATTTCTTCAAGTCTTCGTCTTCGTCTTCGTCTTCAGCAGCTTCTTCCTTATGCTTCAATGCTTCCAATGCTTGTATCATCTCTTGGAATCTCGTATGTAAATCTTCTCTCGAACAGCTCCATGATACAGATTACATAGAAACAAATAACATAATCCTATACAAAACTAGCTAATAATCCATAGTTGCGGTATGTAAAACACCGCTTATCAGGAGGCCGTATCTGCAGATGATATTCCTCCATAGGAACTTTTTAACTGCCGGGACGGTAGTGCTCGCGAGAGCCTCGGCTTCGATCCATTTGATGAAATAATCAACTGCTACAATGATGTACTCCAGTTGACCAGGCGCTTTCGGCTTGAAAGGTCCTAACAGATCTAGTCCCCACATCGCGAAGGGACAGGGGCTTGACATTATCTGCAATTCTACACCTGGTTGATGAGAAGCTGGGGCAAAGTACTGACATGGCTTACAATTCTGCGACTCGCGTTGTGCGTCTTGTTTCATGGTGGGCCAGAAGCTCCCTTGTCTTAATGCTTTATAGACCATAGGTCTCCAACCCGCGTGGGTTCCGCACAACCCGGCGTGCAGCTCTCTCATAAGCACGTCACTGTCTATCTTAGACAAACACCTGAGCTCGCGTGGCCCGTACCCTCTTTTGTAGAGTTTCCCACGACACATGTAGAAACGCGCAGCCATAGAGATAAGTTTTCTCATTTCTTTTGGATCCGAAGGTCCGGTTCCGCTTGCGAGGTATTGAATTATTGGGGTGCGCCAGTCACTGACTGGCTCGTCTATCTCCATCAACTCCACCTGATTACTTATGGCGCTCTCAGACTTTATCAACCAGAAGTATTGGCTCTTTCCATCCTTGAAAATTACGGTAGAATTCCTATCGAGATGTTCCATATTCGCGTATTGAGCTTGGGAACCTCCCTTCGCGAGTTCATCTGCTCGCGTGTTTTCCTCCCTCGACACTGCTTCAATCTCAAAATGTCTGAATAACGAAATCAAGGTAGTAGCTCTTGCATGATATCTGGGGAGATTGCTTGTTCGAGCTTCGTAGGTCCCCTTGATCTGATTCACAACAATATGAGAGTCGCTAAGACACTTCACCACATGAATACTCGCGTGAATCGCAATTTCCAGTCCTGCGATGAGCGCTTCATATTCTGCTTCGTTATTAGTGGCTTTGAATTTTAGTGCAATCGCGTGGTCGACCTTATCCCCGGCTGGGGATGTCAAAACGACTCCCGCCCCGCAACCGTTTACGTTTACCGCCCCGTCAATGTGCATAACCCACGCGGGGTGTTCTGGAGCTATATCATCTTTTTCTAACTCTCTGAAACTTGTTTCAACAATGAAATCAGCTAAAGCTTGCGCTTTGATTGCGGGTCGCGGTCTATAGACTACGTCAAATTCAGTCATCTCAATCACCCATTTTGCGAGCCTCCCGGAGGTTGTTGGCTTACTCATGAAAGATGGGAGTGGTAAATCTGTCAATACCTCGATGGGGTGTGCGTGGAAATAAGGTCGGAGCTTACGAGCGGCTGTTATCAACGCGAGTACTGCTTTCTCAATGGGCGAATATCTGGTCTCAGCCGACAGAAGTGCTTTACTGATGAAATAGACTGGGACCCACTGTTCTCTCACCAATACTGCGCTAACTGCACGCGTGCCTGCCGCGAGGTACAACTGCAAGCCTTCACCAGGCATTGGTGACGCAAGTGTTGGGAGTTTAGCCAGATGCTCTTTGAGGCTCATAAATGCCCTTTCACACTCCTCAGTCCATTCAAAGCTTTTCGGTTTCCTCAATATGTCAAAGAAAGGGAGGTTTCGCTCCGCGAGCTTGGCACAAAACCTCCCGAGGTAGTTAACCTTCCCTACAAACTTTTGGACGTCATGAGTGGATCTCGGCGGTTGTAGATCTATTACAGCTTGGACCTTGTCTGGATTGACCTCGATGTTGCGTGCACCGATCTGAAATCCCAGGAACTTGCCCTCGGTGACCCCGAAGACACATTTCTCGGGATTGAGGCTCATACCGTACTTCCCCAGTGTCCCAAAAACTTCTGTTAGGTCGCGAGCGTGATCTGTTTGTTTTTTGCTCTTAACTACTATGTCATCGACATAGGCCTCCACGGTGTCACCCCTTTGCTCGCTAAAGATCATGTCCACCAGCCTCTGGAATGTGGCTCCCGTGTTTTCCAAGCCGAACGACATTACTTTATAGCAGAAGGTCCCCTTGTCTGTAATAAAAGCCGTGTGCCCCGAGTCGGTTGGATTCGTCATGACCTGATTATACCCCGAGTACGCGTCCAAGAAGCTCAGAGCTTCATGACCCGCGGTGGAGTCTACTAACTGGTCGATAGAAGGTAACGGGTAGCTGTCTTTGGGGCATGCCTTATTGAGACTAGTGAAATCTACGCACATGCGCCATTTTCCTGTCCCCTTGGGATTTTTTTCTACCATTACTACGTTTGACAGCCACGTCGGGTATTGCACTGGCTTAACAAACCCTGCTTTTAACAATTTCGCGAGTTCCACAGCAGCGGCCGCGTTCTTTGGTCCTGCCTGCTTTCGCTTCTTCTGTCTACGCGGCTTGACCTCTGAACTAATGTTCAGGGAGTGGGTCATGACGCTCGCTGGAATCCCCTTCAAATCCTTTGGTGTCCATGCGAACACATCCCGAGAGCGGGTGAGCAAGGCCTCAATCTCTTGCACAACTTTCTGATCCAGTCTTCCCCCTACATAGAGCTTCTCCTCTTTGTTAGGGAATGGAGTGATTGTCTGTTTTTCAAACCCATCAAAATGTGGTTTGTGCCCCTCTTCTTCACCAGTATCTCGTGGCCTCGGAGAGGCACGAACCTCCAACTCGGCCTCCTCAAACACGTGAGGCAACCCTGGAATAAATAACTGGTTGGCGAGCAAGGCCTTGGTGCTGCTCTTTTCGGATGATGCGTAGCAGATGCGGCTCTCTTCCTTGTTTCCTCTCGCGACTCCTACTCCGGACGACGTTGGGAACTTTAGGCAGAAATGACAGATTGACACGACTGCTTCAAACTTGCACAGAGTCTCGCGTCCTAGTATCGCATTGTAAGAGGATGTTATCGGGATTACCACAAAATTTATTTTCTCTGATCTTCTTGACCCGGTCTCTCCACCCAGGATGAGATCTAGGGTAACGACGCCCAGGGCCCTCACTCTGTCACCTGCGAAACCCATCAGAGTGGTTTTAGTAGGCCTGAGTGTAGACTGATCAATCCCCATTTTCTCGAACGCGTCCCAGTATAGTATATCAGCCGAGCTCCCCGTGTCTACAAGAATCCTATGTACAAGTTTGGTTCCAATCTGAGCATAGACGACTAGCGGGTCAGCGACCTCGACGGCCCAGGTATCTACCTCCTTGTCGCTGAAGACAAGCGTGTAAGGCTCAGACTGCGGTCTCGCGATACTATAAACTGGCTTTCCCTAAGGCTTGGGCGCGTTGTTAATGAGCCTTTGCTCTCGTTTGCCTAGGGGAATGGGTTCATGGCGGCCTGCGATTGTACCTACATGGCCATCCAGGTGAGGGAAGTTCTGGTTTGGGTGGCGATTGGGACCCTGATTCTGGTTATTCCTCGCGGGGGTTTGCTGCCTTATCTCATTCTATGTTCTACCTCCGCCTCTACCTCCTACCCCCCTTTTCGGGTTGCCGCGACCTCCGTCACCAGCAATTAAGACTTCATGTTCTCTCGGGTGGTGAGGTCGCAACCTACATTCATCTGTAGGGTGAGTACCCACTCTGTGGTACTCACACCACGTTGCTGACTCGTGGTGACCACGACCGTGATCCCCCCTTCTTTGATCCTCGCGACGGTTATCCTGTTCTGCTACAAAATTTTGCGAGTGAAACTGATTCTGGTCATGATTCTGGCCCCTGAACTGTTCCTGACCCTGACCCTGATCCTGAATCCGTAAACCGGGAACTCGCGAGTCGCTTTGTTCCTTTCCCTGACTACTTTGATGGCGCTTGTGACCCCAGTTCTGGCTCTCTCTCTTTTGACCCTGAGCAGACTTATTCTGATTGTTTCCTTTCGACGCGAAACCTGAGTGCGCTTCCACGTTAATCTCTGTATACGCTCTGTCGAGCATGCCCTGGTAGTCCAAATCTCTCTTGCGGTATAGGTATTGTTTGAAGGAGCTTCCATCTGTGAGACCGTCCAGGAACGCGACTCGGGCAGTTTTATCATGAAAATCTTCGGCTTCTAAGATCTTTTCCGAGAATCTCTTGACATAACCCTCTAGTGATTCGTTTGGTCCTTGATTGACTCCCATTACTTCTTGCATAGTCACCTTTCTTTTCTTCGAGGATCCAAAGTGCAACAAGAAACTCTTCTCTAGATCAGCGAAAGAACGGATGCTCCCTGACGGTTGGTTAAGCATCCAGGTCATGGCGGGACCCGCGAGGGTGCTTGGGAAACCTTTGCACATTGTGGCTTCATCAGGGCACCTTGCGAGCATAGCATACTTGTAGCGTGCCAGGTGTTCGTTGGGGTCTTCTTTGCCGTTGTATTCTTTGATGGTAGGGAATCTGAAATCAGATAGAGGGACTGACCTGACTATGTGGTCTGCGAAAGCGGTTGGACCGAACAAGGCTGACGGGTTAGCGGACGGATAGGCCTCATGAGCTTGTCGCGGGCGGGTTGCCTGGTTGTAATAAGGTTCCCCCTCATATTGGTAGCGAGAAGGTCCTCGCTCGACACGAATCCCATATCCCCTTGCTTCGGTTCTTCCCCTGTAAGATTGGTTCTCTGTGTAGCTCGCGGGGGCCTGATTCAAATCAAACCTACTAGGGTGACAAGTCTTTTCGCGTCCCGCGTCTCTGTTCCTACGCGATATTGAGATTCTGTCGTCGGGTACGTGCTCAACACTCTCCTCAGCGACAGGTTGCTCTCGTTCACCCTGATTCTGATCTTGCTCGCGGGCCTCAGCCCTTGGTCGCTCTTGGTTTTGACCCCTGTCCATGCCTTGTCCCAACGTCTGAAGGAATGCGCGATACTGAACCAGTGCGGGTCCTACCAGAACAATCTGAACAAGACACAACTAACTTAGGTGATCAATCTAAAGTAGTAAATCTAGTTCATCGACAATACAAACAAGAGAGTTGAGACAATCAAAGAGTAGACAAAAGGAAAGGATAAACTCACAACTTGTTGAATCCAAAAGCTTCAAACGCCAAGTGAAAACAAAGAAACTTTAGCAACTCATAAGTTTGTGAAAACTCTTCCAAAAACTTAAGCAAAACAAAGGTTAGATGATCAAGGATGATCATCCACTACCTATATAGTATCAGCTGATGTAACAGCCGAATTAAGGTCCTAAAAAACGTATGGAAAGTTACAAAATTAAACACAAATTACTTCAAATGGCAAAGACATCAATTTGATTCTTCTGTCGAGGAACCGCACCCGCGGGTTGAGAGCCGCGGGCGCGGTTTTGAGTTTCTTCAGATTCTCTGGATGGCAGAGGGCCGCGGGCGCGGCTTGAGACCCGCGGGCGCGGCTTGAGCTTTCTCGAAAGCTTTGGCTGAAGGTGAGACCCGCGGGTGCGGCTTGATACCCGCGGGTGCGGCTTGGGCTTTCTCGAATCTTTGTCTGAGGATGAAACCCGCGGGTGCGGCTTGAGACCCGCGGGTGCGGCTTTGTTGTCTGAGGCAGAACCTGCTGATTTCTTCAAGTCTTCGTCTTCGTCTTCAGCAGCTTCTTCCTTATGCTTCAATGCTTCCAATGCTTGTATCATCTCTTGGAATCTCGTATGTAAATCTTCTCTCGAACAGCTCCATGATACAGATTACATAGAAACAAATAACATAATCCTATACAAAACTAGCTAATAATCCATAGTTGCGGTATGTAAAACACCGCTTATCAAACTCCCCCATACTTAGACCTTGCTCGTCCCCGAGTAAGCTAAAAGAAACTTACTCTTTTACAATAATCACTCAAAGATCTCAGGAAGTATGAAAAAGAAAGAAACTACAAATCACTAATATATTTAGTCTACAAACAATATGATGAGAAAGAAATCTATCAATTTTGGTCTTCCATAGTGGTTAACATGCAAAAAATTTTGTCCTAAGACACTCATTTCACTCATTTTGCCTAGGCGCCTCGAAAGGTTTTCACCTAGCCACTCATTTCATTTTCAATCTCACCATTCCTTACCGCCCTCAAGTCCTTTTTTGCCAAGCCTAATGCAAGCCGAACTACCCGCTTATTGCATGGATTTTTCCATCCCAGGATTTTCATTTGCCTTTTTTCGTATTTTTGTGGCTTTTTCTGTTTTTAATTCCATGCAAAGTACAACAAAAATAAAAACCGAAGGGAAATAACAAGGAAATGAAACTACTCTAGGATAAGCAATGAACTAATTTCCCTCCCCCATACTTGTAGTGCACAATGCCCTCAGTGTGTAAGACATAGAAAAATAATGAGGAAGAGAGAAAGAAGCTCACTGATCCGGGTCATCCCGGTTTGGATATTCGGGCCAACGAGCATGCATGTCCAGCCGTAAGTCATCCACCGACTGCTGCAGCCTCTCAACATTCTGGTTCACCGTCTGAACCGACTGGTAGACATACTCAATCCGCTCGAAAAGACGCTGCTCCCAAGGTATGTCAGCAGGAGCTGCGGATGATGAGCCTTCGCCCCATTGCCTCTGAGGCTGAAAACGAGGGGCAGGCTCCTGGAAGTCATCATCATCATCATCCTCAAGGTCAGCTGGCTGCTGATCCAGCTGCGGAACCGGCTCCTGGATGCTGATCCCACCGCGAGCTCGTCGTCGAGCAGCTGCACGAGGGGGAGCGGGTGTTGGGTTGATCCTAAAAGTATGGGCTGGCCCATAAGCAAAATCCTCGGTGAGAGCAATCTCGGGAGGACCGAGCCAAACCCACATCCGCTCCTCTTCATTTACTGTAACCGACTTGAGCCACCTAAGTCGGGTTTGCAGAAACGTGGTATCCAGCAAATAGGGACCCATTGAGGGGTCCGGACTACCTACGCAGTCAAGCGTCTCCCAGTCGGGGACGACAACCTCTAAGATGAGGGTGATCATGCCACCCAAAGCAATCTGCCCCCTTGGTTTTGAGCGGGCTATCTTACAGGAGTGAACAAAAAGTGAGAGCCAATCCGGATTACCTGACATTCCGGCATAAGAGCATACAGATACTTCAGCTGGTAGGCAGGCACCTTGTTCACCTCAGAAAGCCCAAAGAAGGCCATAGAGAGGGCTCGATGTGTCAGGCGGAGACATGGATGGGACATCTTAGCATTGTAGTCATTACCATGGGTGTCCCGAACTTGTCCCGTCCATGTGTACCAGACCTGTGTCGGGCTGTCGCCAACTGTAGTGTCATAATCTGCAGAGGGAACCTGAGAGATTCCCAAGATGTGGCGCAGCTGTTCGGCCTGAACTGTAAAGGACCGTCCATTGTAAATGAACTGGATGGCCGAGATGAAGGTGGTCTCCGAGACGGTCTTGGTCTTGAGGCTTGCCAGAAACTGATAGGTAG
The DNA here is from genome assembly GCA_029168935.1 of Oxyria digyna. Classification (NCBI taxonomy): domain Eukaryota; kingdom Viridiplantae; phylum Streptophyta; class Magnoliopsida; order Caryophyllales; family Polygonaceae; genus Oxyria; species Oxyria digyna. Next base: position 28,955,742 of record JAPVLV010000011.1, on the reverse strand, counting down.
CCTCGGCATGAGTGGGGGCTGACCTGTACAAGAAACCCTGCAGCCCTGCGTGCTCAAGCATGGCCTCAGTGCATGCAGTCATACCCAAATCATCGAGGGTACGTGGATGAAAAAATCTCGTGGCTACACACTGCTTAGCCCTTAAATAAGCTAAGTTGGTCTGAACCTGTTGTTGCCACAAATCATTTTTGTGGCCTCGGGATGTTCCTGCTGCAGCCATCAAAGTGTATACGCAAAACAAATGCTACCACAAATCCGCACACAACAAATATACCAAGCAGCAACAGCAGCACAATAGCAAGCCCTCCCCGAGGCGTAAGAAAATCAACAACGATGAGGGCGGTTGTCAAAAAACTTACTGAAATCAGCAATGGACGACAGAGGTGAAAGCCGCGGGCGCGGGTTGTGAGCCGCGGGTGCGGTTGTTGCTTCGTCTGATTTCTGGCGAGGAGGGAGCCGCGGGCGCGGTTGTGGAGCCGCGGGTGCGGTTTGTGCGAGCTGGAGAAATCTTGGCAGGGCGAGGCCGCGGGTGCGGGTTTGTAGCCGCGGGTGCGGTTTCGTCGAGACAGAACTTCTGGGCAGGTTGAGGGTGCGGGTGCGGGTGGTAGCGTTTGAGCCGCGGTTGCGGTTGGATTCCGGCGCGGGTGCGGGTGTGGGTGCGTGTGCGGGTGCGGAGGAGGATTTGGTGGGAGTGTGTTGGTGTTGGGAGAGAGTAAGGTTTGGTGGGAGGTTTTTGATGTTTGAGAGGTAGGGTATGAGGGAAGTGGGAAGTGAGAGAGTTTTATGTGGGGGTGGGGGTAGAGAATGAAATTTTATATGGAGAAAGGAAGAAAATGAAATTCGAGATGGAGAAAGCTCTTTTTTTTTCTTTTTTTCTTTTTTTCATAAACGAAAAGAAGAACCGTCAATTCCTTTAGTAGCAAACGACCATCGTCTTCTCGTCTTGACTTCCTAGAAAATAGAAAACAAAACAATGAAAAGGAAAATGAAATTCAAGGGAAAAAGAAGAATACCCTGGGTTGCCTCCCAAGCAGCGCCTTGGTTAGAGTCGTGGCTCGACTTGGTTTCCCGTCTTCAATTTTCAAGAGTTGGCTCTTTTAGAGCCATTTCATCGAAAGACACTTTGGTGAATCCCTCATGGTAAGGTTTTAACCTTTGACCATTCACCTTGAAGACGTTGTGGTTGTCTTTGTCAAACAACTCCACTGCGCCATGAGGAAAGACGCGAGCGACAACATACGGGCCATTCCACCGGGATCGCAACTTACCTGGAAAAAGTTGAAGACGAGATTGGTAGAGCAAGACCTTGTCTCCCACCTTGAAATCTTTCCTCAAGATGTTCTTGTCATGCCAAGCCCTCGTCTTTTCCTTGTAGATCACCGCATTCTCATACGCATCCCGGCGTATCTCTTCAAGCTCTTCAACCGGTGCCTGCACAATAGAAGGAAGAAGCTTTTCGCTCTCCAAAGTTAGTAGCATGGGCCGACCGGCCAAAATTTTACCCGAAGCGTCTAGACGAGCTAGAACACTTTGAATCTCAGGTGGAAGAGACAAATCAAGTGTTGGTGAGTGAACGATGCTTTGTTTTAATACTATAGGATCAATTACATCAATTGAACAAATAGACGCAGCATCTTCGACGGGGTGTTTCATAGCATCAAAAATGTTAAATTGAACTATTTCCCCATCGAACTCTAAAGTAAGAGATCCACTAGCCAAATCAATCTTTGTGTTAGCGGTTCGCATGAAGGGTCTCCCAAGCAAAATAGGAGCAGCTTGCCCATCATGTTCCATGTCTAACACAAAGAAATCAACGGGAAAGAACAAATTATCCACCATAACCAAAACGTTTTCAACTACACCTTTAGGATACACGGTGGACCTATCAGCTAGTTGAATAACAATTCCGGTTTCATGAAGTGGACCTAACCCGAGAATCTTATAGAGAGAGTAAGGCAACACATTTATCGATGCACCCAAATCGAGCATGGCTCGTTCAAAATGTGTGTCGCCTATACAGCAAGGTATGCTGACCATGCCCGGATCGCTGCACTTCTTAGGCATTCGCCTTTGAAATACAGCGGAGACACGCTCGCTTACCGTCACCTTTTGTCGCCCTTTCAACTTTTGATTCCTCTTGATTGTGCAAAGTTCTTTTAAAAACTTTGCATATCGAGGAATGCTTTTAATTAACTTGAGCAAGGGGATGTTTACCTCACATTTGCTGAACGTCTCAAACAGCTCCTTGTCGTTTTCCGGCCTTTTGGTGTTCCTAAGGGCATCGGGAAACGGGGCGGGAGGCTTGGTGGAGTCGAGAGGTGGAAAGTTGGGGCGAACGTAGTTGTCCTGTCTCAACTGGAAATCCCCCCGATCCTCCACTTCGAGTTCAGCATTTTGTGAAGGAAAATCTGGAATATTTACCTCGGTGGATGAGCCGCGGGTGCGGTTTTCAACCCGCGGGAGCGGCTCGTCAGTGCACTTGTCTTCTGGCGCAGTGGAGGAGCCGCGGGCGCGGTTTTCAACCCGCGGGCGCGGTTCTGCAGGCAAATTGTCTTCTGGCGCAAGGGCGGAACCGCGGGCGCGGTTTTCAACCCGCGGGCGCGGTTCTTGGCTGTCCTCAGAATCCAATTTTTCTGCCGAAGCCTCGACAAGGTTTTTGGTTTCCCCCAAAATCTTACCACTTCTTGTTGTCACTGCACTTACATTTCTGGTTGGATTCACCACCGTTTGGGACGGTAGAGAATTGGAATTTTGTTGTGCAATGGTGGTAACAACTTCAGCCAACTGCCCAATTTGCTTCTCCATGTTCTTGATGCTCGACTCGGTCGTTTGAACATGAGTTGTGAAGTGTTGAGTCAAGGATCTCAGCAGCTCCGCAGTAGATGGTCCAGCATTGGGTCGAGGGCCTTGAGCTTGTTGTTGGGGCTCATTTGGGTCACGCCATCGAAAATTGGGATGATCTCTATACCTCGGGTTGTAGTTATTTTGTTGATCACCACGAGGTCGTGGGGGTCCATACCCACCAGCAGCAGCATTGACTTCAGCAACATCTTCACTTTCAAGCTCAGGGCATTTATCTGTAAAATGAGAAGGGTCAGAACAAATACCACATACCTTTACTTGTTGTTGTTGTCCTTTTTGCAACTGAGAGACCATCTTCTTCAACTCTACAAGCTCAGCTACAAGAGCGGGATCCCCTGAACTTGCTGCGTGCACTCCCTTTTTGGTGTATATCCTACCAAAACTCCTTGTGCTCTCAGCCATATCTTGCAATTTCTCCATGGCATCCTTCGGCGTCATGTTGAGAATATTCCCACCACACGCAGCATCAACCATCCTCCTTTCTTGGTTAAGGAGACCATTGCAAATGTAAAGCACAAGATCCTCGGTATCATACCCATGAAAAGGGCACGAAGCACACAACCCCTTGAAGCGTTCAAGGTAGTCATAGAGCGTTTCGTCTTCACTTTGCTCGACATGGGCTATCTCCTTCTTGAGAGCATTTGCCTTCTTCACCGGAAAATACTTGCTCAAGAACACCTTGTGCAACTTTTCCCAATTATCAACCGAACCGGTTGGCAAATGATAATACCAAGAACGAGCACCATCCTTCAAAGTGAACCCGAAGGCTCTCATCTTAATTTGCTCTTCCGTGACGTTTGGCGGTTTGGTTGTCATGCAAATGTCATGAAATTGGTTCAGATGCATGATTGGATCCTCACCAGCCAAACCATGGAAACTTGGGAGCAAATTGATCACCCCCGACTTGAGCTCGAAAGTCACCCCATGAGCAAGGGGTGGAATAACCACAGCTTGAGGTTGTTGTGTCAGGTTCGGTGTTTGCCGCTCTCTCAAAGTGCGAGTAACACCACCTCCTGGTAACCTTGTCTCAATTAGCTCTCGTTGAGCATTAACGACCAACTGCATGTCAGCCAATTGACGTTGCACTTCAGCAAGAGCTTCTCGATCGGCCATTTCTACTGTCTCAGTCCCGACTCTGTTCTCTCTTCGATTCCGATGAAAAGTTCTCTCGATCTCTGAATCAAGACTAGAAAGAGGCTGATTAGTAGAACGGGTGTTGACCATTCACTAGTCAACACTAAAGTTAGTCAAGATAAGAACTTAAAAATAAGAAAATTTGATTCCCCGGCAACGGCGCCAAATTTGACGAGGCGAATTTGTCGTGTGCCAAGTCAAGTAATCCTAACATGCAAACTAAGTAATATAGTGCACAAGTAAGGGTCGAATCCCAAGAGAATCAGTTTATCAAATTCTTAAGTTATCACAATGACTAACCAATAAACGTAACCAAAGGGGGGTTTTTTGTGGTTTTGATACGAAGTATCGAATGTCAACTTGGTTATAAAAAGATTAAGCGAAGTGTTCCACTTAGCGATTATCCACAATTAGATTAACAAGTTGATTTGAAAATCCTTTTTATCCCTATGTCAAGTTCTCAAGTGATCGTTCTAATTCCTGTTCTTGAATAGTTATTAGTCCAACTAGTCCTAATAACCCTTACTCGATTATAACCTCGAAACTATCAAAGTTCAATAACAAAGTAGCAATGCATTCAGGAATAGATAGATACATGCAATATCATGGACAACTAGTCGGATACTCGACATGTACTCAACTCTCTTCTCTAATAACAATCACAACTAGTTCATGCAAATAGATTGTGCTACACAACAAGTATGATAATTCAACTCGAAGTATCAAACTCTAGCAATATGAACAAGACACAACTAACTTAGGTGATCAATCTAAAGTAGTAAATCTAGTTCATCGACAATACAAACAAGAGAGTTGAGACAATCAAAGAGTAGACAAAAGGAAAGGATAAACTCACAACTTGTTGAATCCAAAAGCTTCAAACGCCAAGTGAAAACAAAGAAACTTTAGCAACTCATAAGTTTGTGAAAACTCTTCCAAAAACTTAAGCAAAACAAAGGTTAGATGATCAAGGATGATCATCCACTACCTATATAGTATCAGCTGATGTAACAGCCGAATTAAGGTCCTAAAAAACGTATGGAAAGTTACAAAATTAAACACAAATTACTTCAAATGGCAAAGACATCAATTTGATTCTTCTGTCGAGGAACCGCACCCGCGGGTTGAGAGCCGCGGGCGCGGTTTTGAGTTTCTTCAGATTCTCTGGATGGCAGAGGGCCGCGGGCGCGGCTTGAGCTTTCTCGAAAGCTTTGGCTGAAGGTGAGACCCGCGGGTGCGGCTTGATACCCGCGGGTGCGGCTTGGGCTTTCTCGAATCTTTGTCTGAGGATGAAACCCGCGGGTGCGGCTTGAGACCCGCGGGTGCGGCTTTGTTGTCTGAGGCAGAACCTGCTGATTTCTTCAAGTCTTCGTCTTCGTCTTCGTCTTCAGCAGCTTCTTCCTTATGCTTCAATGCTTCCAATGCTTGTATCATCTCTTGGAATCTCGTATGTAAATCTTCTCTCGAACAGCTCCATGATACAGATTACATAGAAACAAATAACATAATCCTATACAAAACTAGCTAATAATCCATAGTTGCGGTATGTAAAACACCGCTTATCAGGAGGCCGTATCTGCAGATGATATTCCTCCATAGGAACTTTTTAACTGCCGGGACGGTAGTGCTCGCGAGAGCCTCGGCTTCGATCCATTTGATGAAATAATCAACTGCTACAATGATGTACTCCAGTTGACCAGGCGCTTTCGGCTTGAAAGGTCCTAACAGATCTAGTCCCCACATCGCGAAGGGACAGGGGCTTGACATTATCTGCAATTCTACACCTGGTTGATGAGAAGCTGGGGCAAAGTACTGACATGGCTTACAATTCTGCGACTCGCGTTGTGCGTCTTGTTTCATGGTGGGCCAGAAGCTCCCTTGTCTTAATGCTTTATAGACCATAGGTCTCCAACCCGCGTGGGTTCCGCACAACCCGGCGTGCAGCTCTCTCATAAGCACGTCACTGTCTATCTTAGACAAACACCTGAGCTCGCGTGGCCCATACCCTCTTTTGTAGAGTTTCCCACGACACATGTAGAAACGCGCAGCCATAGAGATAAGTTTTCTCATTTCTTTTGGATCCGAAGGTCCGGTTCCGCTTGCGAGGTATTGAATTATTGGGGTGCGCCAGTCACTGACTGGCTCGTCTATCTCCATCAACTCCACCTGATTACTTATGGCGCTCTCAAACTTTATCAACCAGAAGTATTGGCTCTTTCCATCCTTGAAAATTACGGTAGAATTCCTATCGAGATGTTCCATATTCGCGTATTGAGCTTGGGAACCTCCCTTCGCGAGTTCATCTGCTCGCGTGTTTTCCTCCCTCGACACTGCTTCAATCTCAAAATGTCTGAATAACGAAATCAAGGTACTAGCTCTTGCATGATATCTGGGGAGATTGCTTGTTCGAGCTTCGTAGGTCCCCTTGATCTGATTCACAACAATATGAGAGTCGCTAAGACACTTCACCACATGAATACTCGCGTGAATCGCAATTTCCAGTCCTGCGATGAGCGCTTCATATTCTGCTTCGTTATTAGTGGCTTTGAATTTTAGTGCAATCGCGTGGTCGACCTTATCCCCGGCTGGGGATGTCAAAACGACTCCCGCCCCGCAACCGTTTACGTTTACCGCCCCGTCAATGTGCATAACCCACGCGGGGTGTTCTGGAGCTATATCATCTTTTTCTAACTCTCTGAAACTTGTTTCAACAATGAAATCAGCTAAAGCTTGCGCTTTGATTGCGGGTCGCGGTCTATAGACTACGTCAAATTCAGTCATCTCAATCACCCATTTTGCGAGCCTCCCGGAGGTTGTTGGCTTACTCATGAAAGATGGGAGTGGTAAATCTGTCAATACCTCGATGGGGTGTGCGTGGAAATAAGGTCGGAGCTTACGAGCGGCTGTTATCAACGCGAGTACTGCTTTCTCAATGGGCGAATATCTGGTCTCAGCCGACAGAAGTGCTTTACTGATGAAATAGACTGGGACCCACTGTTCTCTCACCAATACTGCGCTAACTGCACGCGTGCCTGCCGCGAGGTACAACTGCAAGCCTTCACCAGGCATTGGTGACGCAAGTGTTGGGAGTTTAGCCAGATGCTCTTTGAGGCTCATAAATGCCCTTTCACACTCCTCAGTCCATTCAAAGCTTTTCGGTTTCCTCAATATGTCAAAGAAAGGGAGGTTTCGCTCCGCGAGCTTGGCACAAAACCTCCCGAGGTAGTTAACCTTCCCTACAAACTTTTGGACGTCATGAGTGGATCTCGGCGGTTGTAGATCTATTACAGCTTGGACCTTGTCTGGATTGACCTCGATGTTGCGTGCACCGATCTGAAATCCCAGGAACTTGCCCTCGGTGACCCCGAAGACACATTTCTCGGGATTGAGGCTCATACCGTACTTCCCCAGTGTCCCAAAAACTTCTGTTAGGTCGCGAGCGTGATCTGTTTGTTTTTTGCTCTTAACTACTATGTCATCGACATAGGCCTCCACGGTGTCACCCCTTTGCTCGCTAAAGATCATGTCCACCAGCCTCTGGAATGTGGCTCCCGTGTTTTCCAAGCCGAACGGCATTACTTTATAGCAGAAGGTCCCCTTGTCTGTAATAAAAGCCGTGTGCCCCGAGTCGGTTGGATTCGTCATGACCTGATTATACCCTGAGTACGCGTCCAAGAAGCTCAGAGCTTCATGACCCGCGGTGGAGTCTACTAACTGGTCGATAGAAGGTAACGGGTAGCTGTCTTTGGGGCATGCCTTATTGAGACTAGTGAAATCTACGCACATGCGCCATTTTCCTGTCCCCTTGGGATTTTTTTCTACCATTACTACGTTTGACAGCCACGTCGGGTATTGCACTGGCTTAACAAACCCTGCTTTTAACAATTTCGCGAGTTCCACAGCAGCGGCCGCGTTCTTTGGTCCTGCCTGCTTTCGCTTCTTCTGTCTACGCGGCTTGACCTCTGAACTAATGTTCAGGGAGTGGGTCATGACGCTCGCTGGAATCCCCTTCAAATCCTTTGGTGTCCATGCGAACACATCCCGAGAGCGAGTGAGCAAGGCCTCAATCTCTTGCACAACTTTCTGATCCAGTCTTCCCCCTACATAGAGCTTCTCCTCTTTGTTAGGGAATGGAGTGATTGTCTGTTTTTCAAACCCATCAAAATGTGGTTTGTGCCCCTCTTCTTCACCAGTATCTCGTGGCCTCGGAGAGGCACGAACCTCCAACTCGGCCTCCTCAAACACGTGAGGCAACCCTGGAATAAATAACTGGTTGGCGAGCAAGGCCTTGGTGCTGCTCTTTTCGGATGATGCGTAGCAGATGCGGCTCTCTTCCTTGTTTCCTCTCGCGACTCCTACTCCGGACGACGTTGGGAACTTTAGGCAGAAATGACAGATTGACACGACTGCTTCAAACTTGCACAGAGTCTCGCGTCCTAGTATCGCATTGTAAGAGGATGTTATCGGGATTACCACAAAATTTATTTTCTCTGATCTTCTTGACCCGGTCTCTCCACCCAGGATGAGATCTAGGGTAACGACGCCCAGGGCCCTCACTCTGTCACCTGCGAAACCCATCAGAGTGGTTTTAGTAGGCCTGAGTGTAGACTGATCAATCCCCATTTTCTCGAACGCGTCCCAGTATAGTATATCAGCCGAGCTCCCCGTGTCTACAAGAATCCTATGTACAAGTTTGGTTCCAATCTGAGCATAGACGACTAGCGGGTCAGCGACCTCGACGGCCCAGGTATCTACCTCCTTGTCGCTGAAGACAAGCGTGTAAGGCTCAGACTGCGGTCTCGCGATACTATAAACTGGCTTTCCCTAAGGCTTGGGCGCGTTGTTAATGAGCCTTTGCTCTCGTTTGCCTAGGGGAATGGGTTCATGGCGGCCTGCGATTGTACCTACATGGCCATCCAGGTGAGGGAAGTTCTGGTTTGGGTGGCGATTGGGACCCTGATTCTGGTTATTCCTCGCGAGGGTTTGCTGCCTTATCTCATTCTGTGTTCTACCTCCGCCTCTACCTCCTACCCCCCTTTTCGGGTTGCCGCGACCTCCGTCACCAGCAGTTAAGACTTCATGTTCTCTCGGGTGGTGAGGTCGCAACCTACATTCATCTGTAGGGTGAGTATCCACTCTGTGGTACTCACACCACGTTGCTGACTCGTGGTGACCACGACCGCGATCCCCCCTCCTTTGATCCTCGCGACGGTTATCCTGTTCTGCTACAAAATTTTGCGAGTGAAACTGATTCTGGTCATGATTCTGGCCCCTGAACTGTTCCTGACCCTGACCCTGATCCTGAATCCGTAAACCGGAAACTCGCGAGTCGCTTTGTTCCTTTCCCTGACTACTTTGATGGCGCTTGTGACCCCAGTTCTGGCTCTCTCTCTTTTGACCCTGAGCAGACTTATTCTGATTGTTTCCTTTCGACGCGAAACCTGAGTGCGCTTCCACGTTAATCTCTGTATACGCTCTGTCGAGCATGCCCTGGTAGTCTAAATCTTTCTTGTGGTATAGGTATTGCTTGAAGGAGCTTCCATCTGTGAGACCGTCCAGGAACGCGACTCGGGCAGTTTTATCATGAAAATCTTCGGCTTCTAAGATCTTTTCCGAGAATCTCTTGACATAACCCTCTAGTGATTCGTTTGGTCCTTGATTGACTCCCATTACTTCTTGCATAGTCACCTTTCTTTTCTTCGAGGATCCAAAGTGCAACAAGAAACTCTTCTCTAGATCAGCGAAAGAACGGATGCTCCCTGACGGTTGGTTAAGCATCCAGGTCATGGCGGGACCCGCGAGGGTGCTTGGGAAACCTTTGCACATTGTGGCTTCATCAGGGCACCTTGCGAGCATAGCATACTTGTAGCGTGCCAGGTGTTCGTTGGGGTCTTCTTTGTCGTTGTATTCTTTGATGGTAGGGAATCTGAAATCAGATAGAGGGACTGACCTGACTATGTGGTCTGCGAAAGCGGTTGGACCGAACAAGGCTGACGGGTTAGCGGACGGATAGGCCTCATGAGCTTGTCGCGGGCGGGTTGCCTGGTTGTAATAAGGTTCCCCCTCATATTGGTAGCGAGAAGGTCCTCGCTCGACACGAATCCCATATCCCCTTGCTTCGGTTCTTCCCCTGTAAGATTGGTTCTCTGTGTAGCTCGCGGGGGCCTGATTCAAATCAAACCTACTAGGGTGACAAGTCTTTTCGCGTCCCGCGTCTCTGTTCCTACGCGATATTGAGATTCTGTCGTCGGGTACGTGCTCAGCACTCTCCTCAGCGACAGGTTGCTCTCGTTCACCCTGATTCTGATCTTGCTCGCGGGCCTCAGCCCTTGGTCGCTCTTGGTTTTGACCCCTGTCCATGCCTTGTCCCAACGTCTGAAGGAATGCGCGATACTGAACCAGTGCGGGTCCTACCAGAACAATCTCTTCCTCATTTACACGCGAAAGGGGTGCCCGCAAGCTATTTACCTCTTGTTGTGTTCTCGTCTGGAGAGGGGTGTTGTCACTTCCCTCACCACCAGTATTCATCCTCTCTTGTTGGCTAAGTATCAGAAATACGCGAATAACTGTAGTAAACCTTACTTGTGCGAGGAAGTTCCCCACGGTCGGCGCCAGTGTTGGAGTACAAAAAATGCAGTCTCGCGACACAACACCTCGCGAGTCTGGACAAACAACTTGTATATAGTATTTCACCTCGTCTTCTCCCTAAAGACCAACTTTGTTCTTGACACCTGTTGTACCAGCGCAAACAAACCAGGAGGGGGTGGCTCCGGATTTGGCTCTCCGACGTTCAAATCAGCAAACGTGCAAATAAGCAACCAAGGGCTACACAATTTGACACAAGAGCAAGAGAGGATAGGAATAAGTAAAGTAATGAAAAGGAGAACTCAAAATGCCATTTAAAACGTTTCAAGTTCTACGCTATAAGTATCCGAATGGCCTTAGAAATTACTCATTTCAACATCAAAAGCTCGATAGCAACTACGGGAGTTATAACCCAAACGCTGATTGTCCAAACGCCTCAAGGAGAAGGTCGTTTAGGAAGAATTGAAGCTCTGGCTCGCTTCTGTGTTTTTCTTGCTCTCTAGAGGAAGAAGAAAGGAGAGTTTATCCAGTAATGAGTAGGGTTGAGCATCGGTCCAAACCCGGACCGGACCGGACCGACCCGGACCGGAATTCCGAAAATGTGTGACCCGAAACCCGGACCGGAATGGACCGGTCCGGTCCGGTCCAAGATCCGGTCCGGGTCGGGTCGGGTCCGGGTTTGGACCGGAATTTATACTTTTTGCAAAAATTTTTAAAAAAATTAAAAAAATTAATAAAAATTTAAAAAAAAATATTATTTATAAATATATTGAAGAATATTAGTATAGAAATATATAATTTTATTAAAAAATATTTATAATTTATATATAATATATAATATATTAATTTTTATATTAAAAAATAAAAAAACCGGGTCGACCCGGACCGGACCGGACCCGGATTTTCATAAACATGTGGACCGAAACCCGGACCGGATCGGATTTTGGACCGGACCGGACCCGGATTTTCATAAACATGTGGACCGAAACCCGGACCGGAATGGACCGGTCCGGTCCGGTCCAAAAAACCGGGTCGACCCGGTTTTTGCTCAACCCTAGTAATGAGGCCCTCCTCTTCTCTCTGGACGGGGTTATGCTTTTATACTCTCACCAGGGCCCACGCGAGTCAATTACCAATTTGCCCCTCCGATACCTAATCTCGTCGGATCCTCTTTCTAGGCTTTGTATGCTCATGGGCCGCTTTCGTTCTTCTGGGCTGACTTCGTGGGCCGTCCCGGCTCGCGTTCTATGGGCCTAACTCGATTCCCTTTGGACTTCGCGAGCCCATCGAGAATCGGCTCCAACACAATCAACCTGCAAGTAATACAACTTCAACCTCAACACCTATAAATGCTACCGGAGCAGCAAAGTTTTTGTCCTCAATGCGGCTGAGTACGAAACATCATTTGTTAAAATCTTATATTCAACAAAATCTTACCGTAAATTACTCTCTTTGTACGATAATATAAAAGATATTTGCTTTTGACACATTTATCGAGATACGTTTGATAACGTTAATATATCTAAATATACGAAGACAAAAATTATAATTTTTTTATATTGTACTTGTTGCAACGAATCAAACAATATCTTATATGCCTATATTTGTTCCTACATATTTGAAGAAAACAAGATGATTTTTTTAACTTGTGAATATTGTCAGAACATCAAATGTCCCTTATATTTTGGAACGTAGATAATATTATAAGGAGTATACATTATTTTTTGGCTCAAATACTGAAAACCACCCCTTAAATGGGTCAATTTGCAAAAAATCACCTCCTAATTTTTTTTTTTTTACCGAAAACCACCCTTAAATCAGTTTCGTTTGCCCAGAACCACCCCACCCCACTTCTCCGTGAAACTTCCGTCCGTTTTAATTTTTTTAGGCTCAAATACCAAACAACCTAATTTTTATTGTTTTTGTAATCTTTTTAATTCAATTTAACCCCTTTAATTTTCTTTACCCAAAATTCCCTAATAAAACCCTAATATCCAACTTAGCCCCTTCATCTTCCATATCTCGCTCCACTCTCCTTGACTCCATTTACCGCTCAAATGATTAATCCAACCATGATCTTCGACCATCTTCTAAATCTCGCTCTCAATCGTTGCTGAGGAGTTTCTCTTCGAAGAATTAGGGCTCAAGAAGCAGAATTACGGCTTAATCGCCCCTCCGCCGCCGCTCACTCGTATCGATGAAGGTGCCCTCGTCTCCGGGAAGCTCCACAGACTCTTAGCTCTGTTGGCCGGTTTTCGTCCTCCGCCGACTCCGATTTCCTTTACAGTACGACAAGAGAAGAAGAACTTACCGAATCTGAGCTCGAGGAGCTTGCAGAGCCGATCGGAAGTGATAAAGTTGAGAGATTTCTAGAGGTCTTCGAAATCGAAAGGCTTGAAGAGCTTCTCACACTCGTTTGGGGGATTTGGGTCGGGTTGTTTGACGGAATTGGTGGGAGTGAATGGAATTCCGCCATTAATGGAGGATGAAAGGTCGGAAATGAGCAACTTATCAAGTTTAGGAGAAGAATTAGAGAGTTGAATAATTGGATATTAGAGTTTTCTTAGCGAGATGTGGAAGATGAAGGGGCTAAGTTGGATATTAGGATTTTATTAGAGAATTTTGGGTAAAGAAAATTAAAGGGGTTAAATTGAATTAAAAAGATTAAAAAAACAAAAGATTAAAGAAAATTTAAGAGGTGGTTTTTTGCAAATTGATCTATTTAAGGGGTGATTTTTGGTATTTGAGCCTAAAATAAATTTAAAAAATTGAAACGGACGGAAGTTTAACGGAAAAGTGGGGTGGGATGGTTCTGGGCAAACGAAACTGATTTAAGGGTAGTGATGTGGCTAAAACGTACCCGCAAGTGTACGGGGTCAGTTGTAGTAGTCAAGTGTCGATCCCACAGAGACCAATGTAATATTAATTGAAACGCTATCAGTGAATTAGGTCGAATAGATATGGATTGGATAAACTACTAAGCTAACAAGAAATAAATAAAACAGATAAAAGTATATGGGATAAATGTGTCTAAGGTTAAGGATCACCGCAACAATGCTTCAGTAAATATAATCACACTCTGCCTGAATCTAGTCCAATTAATTGAAGGTAAGTCATCTAAGGTAATCTACTAACTCCTTTCAGACGATAGTGAACGTGTTTGAACTAATTAACAATCGCTGTCGCGCAGAGCTAATCTCATTCAAACCCATTAACGCTCTTAGAGTCTAGGAATAAACTGAAATAACATTCGCTGTCGCGCTCCGCTAAATCAGTCTAAACCAAGAACATCTATGATGACTTAGTATCCTCAAGAGTAATTAAGTCGCTTTCGCACAAATAACACTCGCGTTCAATTCCTAGGATTCCGATAAAAGTTATCACCTTTCAGTCTCAAACTCTACCTGATTACCTATTAGTGTTTTCACCTTTCAGTCTCAAACCCTAATAGGATCCAATTCGCATAAACTACTATGGGCATAAAGCATCTAGGAATGAATCAAATACTATTTCAATTCAGGCAAACATATAATTCTATTTACATACGCATTGTTTGGATCACCGTAACCTTAGAACTAGGAATTTAGCCAAGCATGATCGAAGACATATCCGAAAGATTTAAACTAGCAATCAACATATATGAATTATTCAATAAACAAAGGAGATAAGAAAACTTAGTCTCGGTGATGAAAATAATCCAAATTGATCCAAGCTAGAACGATAAACACCGTCTTCGAATCAAACGAAGGCAAGAAAACTCCTTCTTGAAATGTTGTCTGTCGTCCAACTCCAACAAGCAGAACAAAACAAAAACAAAAACTAGAACTAACTCTCCCCAGAAAACGTGTCACCCTCTCCAAATATAACTCCCCAAAATCTAACCCCCCTCAACCAAACTTCCAAAGTCTCCTCTAAAGTCTACGTAACTCCCCCTGTTTCAAAGTACACGTGGGCCCCTTGAAGTCTTCTCCTCCGCAGCTCTCCCTCTCCTCTTCCTTAAATTGAGTCCATTTCACTTGTGTGGCCCGTCTGCATAAGTTGATTTCTTGTCCACCGTGATATCTAAGCTGGCCCATTAGCTAATTTAAGAGGTCCATTAGCTAATTTAAGTGCTGCTTCGTCACTATTACATGATAAGCTTATATCATTGATGATCCATTAACCTTCGTGTATGATCCAAATTCCAGCAACTCAAGACTCGTACTTATTCGCCTTAGAAATACCTGAAACACATATAAATACGAGTGTAGACTCCGAATACAAAATAATGCAAAATTAACTATAAAATATATCAAAAATATATGCAAATGATCTAAACTAATATGCAACTAGGCTCCTAAAAAATGTATAAATTAGGTGTTATCAGGTAGTTTTCGATAAAAAAAATGTAAGAGGTGATTTTTTGTAAATTGACCCATTTAAAGAGTGATTTTCGATATTTTGAGTCTTATTTTTTATACGAGGGGTAACCTCTTAGAAAAACCTCTTACAAAAAATTGAGAAAAACCTCTTACAAAAAATTGATTCTTGTAGGGTAAGCTTGTAGGCCGTAGGTGAGTTTGAGGTAAACTCCCCGTATTAGGCTCTGTTCGGCAAAATCAAGCTTATTGATAGCTTATGTAGTGTTAGCTGAAACTGAAGCTGAATTAGTAGCTGAAGCTGATTGCGTAGCTGAATTTAGTAGCTGAAGCTGAAGCTGATTTAGATAGCTGAATTTGATAAAACATAAGTATGTGTTTGGTAAAAGTAGCTGAAATGTTACAAAAGTGAATGATGAAATTATCAAAAAGGGTATGGAAAAAATATATTAAAATGATAATTAAAAGGTGAGTAAATAGGCAATTGATCGGCCCAAATAGAATTAACATTTTGCAGCCCAATATAAAGCCCAATATCGGCTTACAAAATGCTCTGAATGTTACTGTTTTTATTTTGCATTACTTGTAGTCGTGAACTGTTAATGCTCAGTTTATTTTGCTATGGGGAAGCGACTCTTTCGGTTGAAGCCTCAAGCAGTTAGATTTTATGTGCTGATGTCTCATATGTATGCTGATTTTGGTAGATGGGAAGATGCAGAGAGGCTAAGAAGTTTGATAAAAGAACAGAATTTGGAGAAGTTGGTTGGGCATAGTGTCATTGACTTCATATGTTATGTGCAGCAAATTTAGTTTCAATTATGATCAGAATAATGCAGAAACTTCTCTAATGCACACTTACAATTATTATAATAAAGAGTCGGATCAATCCCATTGTACAAAACATAAGCAACATTTGGAATTGTAATTGTAATATTACATAAAAAGAGGTTTTTGGGACACCTATCATAATTTTATTGCAGGGCAAGGATAAATCATTATGGTCACTGCTCAGAGGAGAAGCATAGATTCAGAAATGAGTATCAGTAAGCAATCCAGCTCTTCTTGACAATCTCACGAACTCTACATATTCACACTTGTTCTCACTTTACACCCAGATGCTTCTAAGTTGGCTCAAGAGTTTGGGTCTGGATCACACAGAAGTGACTGCAAAATATAAAATGAATGTAAATTAAAACTCAAACATCCAAAGAATATCAACTAGAATCCCATTATGGAAGCAACCAAGCACCTGGATTGAACTGAGTATAGTAGCAACATAATATATAGGGCTCCATTGATTTTGTAGGATGTCCAAGCAAATGCTTCCATCAACATAGACTGAGGTGGGGAAATAAAACTGATACACAAACTTGATCCAAATAAATTTTTGAATGGGGTAGAACAAAGAAAATATAAGCAAAGTTCCAGTAACAACCCTGTGATTAAGTAGTAGAATTGGACGGTCTTAGTTCACGAGTTATGATCCTAATAAGACCTACTCATGAAAGCTTACAGTAGAATTACACTGCTGAAGTCTTAGTTGAATAAACCTACAATTTTTTTTAAAACCATAGTAAGGAAAGCCATGTCATAAGACCAGGTTTCATGACAATAATGTACAAGCTACACACACTGATATGATATGAGGCCTACACAGAATTTGCCCATTCATATTTTACTCCAAATCCACCAGATCAAATAAGGCCTACTACGCAAAGAATCATATAGTAGAATTTCATTACTAAAGTCTTACTTGAATCATCCTACATGTTGTTTAAACCATAAAGCCAAGTCATAAAACTAGGTTGACCACCACTTCAGTTTCAGAATTTTTAGCCCACGACAAAGGATTTATATCTTCCTCCTCCTTATTTAATTTATCTTGTTACAATATTCACTAGGGAAAACATATTTGGGAGGAGCCAAAGGATATCATAAACAACCACATCAAGAAAGGAGAATGAACAAAACATTTGAAAGAAAAATCAGTTTTGAATACCACAAGTGCCTCATTAGAATTAATGATTGTTGAAAATATATGTTGGTTTAGGTGTTGTTGATGGGCATTTGCAATGTTTAGTTGATCAGATGCATGAAATATTTATTTAGTTGGCCATTCCATCAAGCCGTTTGTAATAAGTTTAGATGGAGGAACTCATCATCTAAACTTGCTGCCAATTAACAAAACTGATGCAATTTAGTGTGAATGTAACCAAAAACTGCAAGGTTACAAACACAGCCAAGCAATCCAGCACTCGTGATGTTATTAAGAATATATAAGAATTAAGAAATATACCTTCTCAACAGTTATGTGACTACCCTCAAGGACAGATTGGTTCAGATATTTGATGCAACGTTCAGCGTCCTCAAGAGAACTCATGGTTACAAACGCAAAGCCTTGGAATAGGACCTGAGTTTTACCTTCTATAACCTGTGACCTGGATATGGATCGAGAATGGGATATGCTTTCTTCAGGCGATGAAGATCTTGAAACTGACCTAGGCCTTGATAGAGATCTTGATCGACCTTTTCTAGGCGATGGAGATCGGAATACCGACTAACAACAGCATAATCAACCACTATTGACTACATTTATATGAATCATTCAGAAACTCATTGTGATGCATAATATAAAAACAAGAAAAAATCACATGTGCAACACTTAGGATTGACTACTTGTTCTTAAAAAATACAATACATGGGCTTTATGATAGCATTTTCAACAAAATATAGTTGAAGACTCAACTCAAGTAATATAATAACACTATTAGTATACCAGATTTTCAACCAGAGTATTAACTTCAAAATCATTCCTGTAAGTATTTTGAAAATATAGTTGTTAGTGGATATGAATCAAACCTAAACCCTATTAAAAACAAGAAGAATAGTAGAGAATATAGACTATTTTCTTGACTCAGTTAACAGCAAAACAAAACCAACAAGTTTTCAACTAAAAGTGGAAACAATGGTAAAACTCAAAGCAACAAGTTAGGGTTCTTCAAGTAAAAGCACAAAACAATTTCACAAATAAATTTGATGGATCCTTGGTTGATTGAGTCACGGTGCAAGGTTCAGTCACACGTACGAAGGACACCGAAGGTGTAGGCAAAGTAGATCGAGAGTTGATGGCTTGAGGGTGAAATGGCGGAAGGCTGAGGTGATGGTAATGGACGGAAAGGCTGGAATGGTGGAGATACGAAACTGATCCCGGATATGACGCACCGGCACGAGCTTCTTCCTTGACGAATTGGATATGACACACCAATGGATCAAAGAGAACGAATTCCTAGCTTGATATGACACACAAGAGAGGAATTCAAAGGGGTTGAACTTCAATATCTCAAGAACAACTCAAAGAGAGTGTTTTTGGGTTTCTAATGTTTATCAAAGTTGGAAAATGAAAAGAAAAACAACCATCTCCTAATAGCTACAAACCAGCCGAAAATTAGGAGAGAATTCAAGGATAAAACCCATAAATTGTATCTAATTGCAGGAATAAACCAAGTCTTTTAAAGTAGACAAATAACGCCCTATTCTTCCTTAGCCTTGATGAGAGTGAGTGGTCCTTGCTTGTGGATTGATTGACCTTCGTTTGATGCCATGTCCTTGTCAAGAAGGTGTTGTAGTTCCCTAGCCTTAGCACGAGTTAGTCTAGGCACCGGCTCCAATACATCCTTGTTAGGCTCGATGTTGGACACTTGACGTGGAGGATTCACATCATCCTCCCCCCCTTCAAAAGGATTCGACCACGAATCTGACCCGGGGTAGTCCTCCTCGTCCTGGGCTATGTACGGCTTCAAGTCGGCTACATTGAAGGTGTCATGCACGCCATAGGTAGGTGGTAACTCCAGCTTGTATGCATTGTCGTTGATACGCTCAAGCACTTGGAAAGGACCCTCGGCCCTCGGCTTCAACTTGGAGTTTCGTTGTGAGGGAAACCGTTCCTTGCGGAGGTGCACCCACACCAAGTCACCGGGCTCAAAAATCAGCTCCTTGCGGCCCTTGTTAGCTTGCCGCTCATACTGAACTGTGCGTCGTTCAAGTTGCTTCCTAGTCTCCTCGTGCATCTTCTTGACATACTCCGCTAGCTCCTTGCCTTCCTGACTAAGATGATTCACAATAGGGTGAGCTATAAGGTCTAAGGGAGTAATAGGATTTTTACCATACGCCACTTCAAAAGGAGACTTCTTGGTGGCCGAATGCACGGTACGGTTGTACGCAAACTCGATGAAAGGTAAGCATTCTTCCCACCTGCGGAGGTTAGTCTTAAGCACAACACGGAGCAAGGTGCCAAGCGTTCTATTAACCACTTCCGTTTGCCCATCAGTTTGGGGATGGCATGTGGTTGAATATAGTAGCTTGGTTCCTAGCTTGGCCCACAAGGTCTTCCAAAAGTGACTTAGGAACTTAACATCCCTATCGGACACAATGGACTTTGGAATCCCATGTAAGCGCACAACAAAGTCAAAGAACAGATTTGCCACATTAGTTGCATCATCGGTCTTATGACACGCAATGAAGTGTGCCATCTTACTAAACCGATCTACAACTACAAAGATGGAATCTCGTCCCCTCTTAGTCCTAGGAAGACCTAAAACAAAGTCCATGGATAGGTCTTCCCACGGCTGGTGGGGAATGGGCAAAGGCATATACAACCCATGAGGACTCGACTTGGATTTAGCTTGTACACAAGTTGCACAAGAGGCACATAGTTTCTCAACATCCCTAAGCATATGAGGCCAGAAGAAGTGTTCCTTCAAAGCTTGCATAGTCTTAGCGACGCCGAAATGACCCATAAGGCCACCACCATGCGCTTCTTGCACAAGGAGTTTCCTAGTTGAACCACTAGGAACACATAGTCGATCCTTTCTCATAAGATAGCCCTCATGCAAATAATATTGATCTTTGCCTCCTAAAGAACTACAAGCCTCATATATGTCCTTGAAATCCTCATCCAAGACATATAGTTCTTTAATAAAAGCAAAGCCCAACATTCTAGCATCCATGGTAGTAATGAGTGCATATCTACGTGATAAAGCGTCCGCCACTACATTGTCTTTTCCTTTCTTGTGTTTGATCACGTAGGGAAAAGCTTCAATGAATTCTACCCATTTGGCATGACGCTTATTAAGCTTACTTTGGCCCTTAAGGAACCGTAAAGCCTCATGATCAGAATGAATGACAAATTCCCTAGGAAGGAGATAGTGTTGCCATACCTTAAGTACTCTTACCAAAGCGAGAAGCTCCTTGTCATATGTGGGATACTTGATTTCAGCTTCATTCAACTTCTCACTATAGTAAGCAATAGGTCTCCCTCCTTGCATGAGCACACCACCTAGCCCCACCCCGGAAGCATCACATTCAATCTCAAATGTCTTGGAGAAATCAGGCAACACTAGGAGGGGAGCACATGTGAGCTTGGCCTTAAGAGTTTCAAATGCTTCCTCTTGCTTAGGTCCCCACTTAAAAGGGGTATTCTTCTTGGTGAGCTCGGTTAAAGGAGAAGCAAGGGAGCTAAAGTCTCTCACAAACCGGCGGTAGAAGCCAGCAAGACCTAGAAAACTCCTTACTTGAGTCATACTCACAGGTATAGGCCAATCTTGAATAGCCTTGATCTTCTCTTGATCCACCTTGAGTCCTTCTTTACACACTACAAAACCAAGAAAGACCACATGATCCGAACATAAATGACATTTCTTAAAGTTTGCATAGAGCTTTTCTTTCCTAAGGACCTCAAGTACCATTTTCAAATGCTTAGCATGCTCTTGTAAGGTATGGCTATAAATAAGTATATCATCAAAATACACAACCACAAACTGACCTAGGAAAGCCCTAAGAACATGATTCATGAGTCTCATAAAAGTGCTAGGTGCATTAGTAAGCCCAAATGGCATGACTAGCCATTCATACAATCCATACTTAGTTTTGAAGGCAGTTTTCCATTCATCACCCTCTTTCATTCTAATTTGGTGATAACCACTCTTCAAATCTATCTTAGAGAACAAGCATGCACCATGGAGTTCATCCAACATATCATCAAGTCTAGGAATAGGATGCCTATACTTGATGGTAATATTGTTTATAGCTCTACAATCCACACACATTCTCCAAGAACCATCCTTTTTAGGAACTAAGATAACGGGAACCGAACATGGACTTAGACTCTCACGCACATGACCCTTATTCAAGAGTTCTACAACCTGATTTTGAAGTTCTTGTGCCTCCATTGGATTAGCTCTATAGGCAGCCTTGTTGGGAATAGAAGCTCCGGGCACAAAGTCAATTTGATGCTCAATTCCTCTAATGGGAGGTAAACCGGGAGGCATCTCATCTTGGAAAAGATCATCAAATTCCTGCAAGAGTAGAGATATAGATGAAGGCAAACCATCCAAGTCTTGACTTGAGAAAAGAACATCTTTATAATAAACAAGAAAGCAAACTTTACTCCCCTGGATTGCTTTTCTTACTTCCCTCGGCTTGGCAAGGAGGATATGGTTAGGAGCCTTCGTCTTTTCTTCCTTGTCCACCTTCCTTCTTTGCTCATTGGCTATGTAGTCGGCCATGATCTCATGAGGAGCTAAGGGCAGAATGGTGATCCTCTTACCATTCATATGGAAGGAGTATTCATTGGACACCCCTTGGTGGACAACTCCTCGGTCATACTGCCAAGGTCTTCCAAGTAGGATATGGCACGCCGTCATAGGAAGAACATCACAAATCACCTCATCAACATACCCCCCTATAGAAAACTTAACACAAGCTTGTTCATTCACCTTAAGAGGTGTGTTAGAATTCAGCCAACATAGAGTATAGGGTTGTACATGAGGAGTAGTTTTAAGAGCAAACCTTTTGACCACCTCTTGGTCTATGATATTACAACAAGATCCCCCATCAATTATGAGATTACAAATCTTACCTTGGATGAGGCACCTCGTATGGAATATGGTTTCTCTTTGATTGGGAAGAGTAGGAACCTCACTGGCCACAAGAGCTC
Organism: Oxyria digyna; assembly: GCA_029168935.1. Taxonomy (NCBI): domain Eukaryota; kingdom Viridiplantae; phylum Streptophyta; class Magnoliopsida; order Caryophyllales; family Polygonaceae; genus Oxyria; species Oxyria digyna. Next base: position 28,933,809 of record JAPVLV010000011.1, on the reverse strand, counting down.
GTTTCACCACAAAGCACTCACCTCTAGACTCAGCTTGTACTTGCAACTCCTCCTCTCCTTCTTCTATCACGAGCTCCTCCACGGCTTCATCATCGGATTCATACTCGCCTATTGTGTTCAGCAACACTTGGCGGCGTGAAGGGCAGTCCTTAGCCATGTGCCCGCGACCCAAGCATTTGAAGCACTTGATCTCACTAGAGCGGCGCTCACCTTCCCGATTACTGCCTTGAGGAGTCCTTGGAGGCTCTCGTCGTGGCTGATTAAGGGAAGTATCCTCTCGAGGCTCTTGGCGCCTAGGATAACTAGATGAACCGACATTGGATCCATTCCATGGCTTTGTTTGGGAAGCGCCCGAACCCTGGTTACTCCAAGTCCTAGAAGCAGCTGGTGGAGCCTTCTTAGGAGGAAGGTGACGGTACACATGATTAGTGTAATGAAGGACTTCTTCCACGGTGATGCCCCTAGCAAAGTGCTGCATAGAAACTATAGGTTTAAGGTCAGAATTTAAGTTCTCGACAAATTTAGAAATAACAAACTCATCAGGAAACTTAATGCCAGTTCGGAACAAGAGAGTTTTCATCTCTTTATAGTACTCATCGGGACTACGACTCCCTTGCTTGAGTTGCTCAAGCCTCTCATGAACACGAGATGCAAAGTCCACGGGAACAAATCTGAACTTAAGAGCCTCTTTTAGCTCTTCCCAAGTCTCGATTGGATCATCTCCATTACGAGTTCTCTCCTCTTTCTCTTCGGTCCACCATTGGTCAGCGAACCCTTCAAATTTGATGCTAGCATAGGCTACTCTTTGGGCATCATTAAACTGTTGGATGTCGAAGATTTGCTCCGTCTTACTTATCCATGTCAGGCATTCTTCCGGGTCAGCATTCTTTCCAAACTTCTCTACCTTAAGGTCATTGTTTGGAAGCCTCATCCGGTCTTGTTCATACCCAAAGTCACCGGGCTGCGGGTACCCTTGGTAGTAGGGTTCCTGGAAGCGCGCTTGTCCCCGGCCTCCATATTGACCCCTCTCAGCTGGACGTGCATAGCCTTGAGCGCCTAGTCCATGGCGCGGACCAAAGTAGCCTTGCCCTTGCGCCCCTTCACGTCTTACATTGGGTTCCGGCCTTCGTCCTTCGAAAGCGCGCATAGGCTGCCTCAAGGGTGCTAGACCTCGAGCTTGGTGCCCCGGACGCCTAAAGTTACCTTGGGCCTCCTCTTCATCGTGCTCTTCCTCCAAACCTTCATGATTAGTGGTCGCAAGTGGAATGCTATTAGGAAGTGATACAAAAGGAGGTAGTATATTCAAACCTGGTGACCCGCTAGAGGCCACGAGCGTCGGGATTGGAGCGGTAGGTGCGCCGTTGAGTGCACTAGGCAAGGGTTGAGTCCTAAGAACAGAATGGGACGAGCTATCTCCCAAGAAAGGTGGTTGAAAGGCCTCACACAATCTGGACACATCCCCCAATCTACTTTCGGAAGACTCAATTCTTGCTTCAAGACCTCTTATGCTTGCCTGGTTAGCTTGTTGAGCTTCTTGGATCCGAGACTCAAGCCGTTCTTCAAGACCAAGCATTCGTTGCATTAGGCTTTCAAGGGTAACTGGCCCGGGTTGATGACCATCGCCCATGGTACCTATCAAGCAAGCAAACAAAACCAACTAGAAAACCAAAATGGTTCCCGCACACGTTAGGGGGTTCCGAGCTGATTTTCTAAACACAAATTCAAGTAGTAACAACAAGCTCTTAATGGGTTACGAGCTAGGCCAACAAAGAAAGAAAAACTGAAAATGCACGGTCAATAAGGCTTATTCCGATTGCAACAAGTGAGGTACTAGGAAGGTACTAAGACTCTAGCAACTAACTTACCCAAATGAAACAAAGCTCTTGATGTGCCTCACTTTTTCTTGATCACTCCTTCTTTTCCTTTTCGTAGGTGATCGAATTTTTCTGAGAACACCACTTTTTTCCCAAGAGTAAAACTATAAACAAAAACTCGAGAGGTATAGTCTTTTGACCAATCCTTCTCCCAAGTATACACGTTTCTTTTTTTTTTTTTTTATTAATATCAGACTTAAACTGCTCGTTTTCCTTCAAATAACGCAAGTAAGAAGAAACTAAACTCCCTTCCCTTAACCCGGTATTCCGTCACGTGAATTATGCAATCGGATTAGACTTTATTTAAAAGAACAAATCAGATTAAAATAGGGTAATAAGGGTGGAGTTAACTCAGCAGGGGTTACAACAAGCAAATAAGGAAATTCTGCCAAATTAAGAATGTAGTAAATGCTGTTTTGTGAACTGCCGAATTAAGTGCCTTGACTTTTGGTGGTTTGAACGTTTTTTTCCTTTTTTGAGGTCTTCTTCAACCTTGGAACATGCTTAAGCACCAGGTAAGAACAACAACAATGGCTTCCAAGTTCAGGTACAAATTTAGGCGAAAATTCAACAAAAACTTAACCCGGAAAGGGCAACGAAGAGCTTATTGAATCTAACTTGAATTTGTACTAAGAAAATGAAGCAAGGATGACCAAACCTTACGTGGCTCTGATACCACTTGATGGATCCTTGGTTGATTGAGTCACGGTGCAAGGTTCAGTCACACGTACGAAGGACACCGAAGGTGTAGGCAAAGTAGATCGAGAGTTGATGGCTTGAGGGTGAAATGGCGGAAGGCTGAGGTGATGGTAATGGACGGAAAGGCTGGAATGGTGGAGATACGAAACTGATCCCGGATATGACGCACCGGCACGAGCTTCTTCCTTGACGAATTGGATATGACACACCAATGGATCAAAGAGAACGAATTCCTAGCTTGATATGACACACAAGAGAGGAATTCAAAGGGGTTGAACTTCAATATCTCAAGAACAACTCAAAGAGAGTGTTTTTGGGTTTCTAATGTTTATCAAAGTTGGAAAATGAAAAGAAAAACAACCATCTCCTAATAGCTACAAACCAGCCGAAAATTAGGAGAGAATTCAAGGATAAAACCCATAAATTGTATCTAATTGCAGGAATAAACCAAGTCTTTTAAAGTAGACAAATAACGCCCTATTCTTCCTTAGCCTTGATGAGAGTGAGTGGTCCTTGCTTGTGGATTGATTGACCTTCGTTTGATGCCATGCCCTTGTCAAGAAGGTGTTGTAGTTCCCTAGCCTTAGCACGAGTTAGTCTAGGCACCGGCTCCAATACATCCTTGTTAGGCTCGATGTTGGACACTTGACGTGGAGGATTCACATCAAAATTGTTCTTCAGCCCAAATTAGGGTTCTTCACCACTTCTAAGCACACTTACAGCCTTGTTCGACAGAGCCAAATCGTAAGTCTCCTCTCAATTGTTTGAACACGTCTGCCTTCTCTTCTCAACCTTCAACATTTACAGCAGCCAATTCCAGAGGGTAGAAGGGGAATCAAAACAGTGAAAAAAGGAGTAAGCTAGCTTAATTTTAGCCCAATTTCACTAATGTTGCTCTACAACATTTCAGATTTGAAGGAAAAAAAAGCTAGCTTATTGGAAATGGGAGGAAATTAAGCTATATGGCCGAACAGAGCTTTCGATTCCAGCCTGTCATAATCTAGCTTATGAAGCTCAATTTAAGCAAGCTTACAGGATAAAAAACGGTGCCGAACAGAGCCTTAGTCCTACTAAAAGTGGAATCTATGATTATCCGAGTTACACACCCAAGACAATACTCGTCTGTCCCTCTCCCCTTTCTTTTTTGGGTATACCTTTTATTTGTCCACTATTTCGTTTATGTCACTTTATTCTACCCATTTTATCCCTACTATCAATTTATAATTACCACATTTTCACTTTTTTTTCTCTCTCAAATTCTAATCTTATCTGCTCTTTCTCTCTATCTCTCCTCTAAACATTCACTTTATACTTTTCTCTCTGTTATAATCATTATATTCCTACAATTTCTTAATTACCGTTAAAATCGTAAAAAGGGACGGAGGGAGCAGATTGCGACAGACAACCCAAAACGACAAAAAAAAATATGGATAGAGCCCGATGAAGAAAGAGGTGAGAAGTTTCTCAAGTCTTGAGTCTTGACATTGATGATTTCCTTCTAAAATTGTTAGATAGGTCCATCCGAATCAGCAATCTCATGGAGTTTGCGGATAAGGTATGATAAATAGAAAAGCAATCTTCAGTACATGTTCATCTCGAGTTCTTCTGGATCCATAAATTTAGCGGTAATCCATGGTAATTTGGGATGCATTGGAACTGAATTCGTAAGGGTTTTGTTTCCTCGCAATTGATTTCACTGACTTTATATGGAACCTTTTGAGAATTCGTAAGGGTTTAGGTTAACTCTGTCCACCGTATGGCAGCAATTTCACATTGTACTCTTAACTTTCTTCATAGCTTTTCTTTTGGTGTCACTGTCTCACAGAAACACGTCTTCGGCTTAATTCTGTAATGTGCTTATGCTTTTAGCTTCTATGTTTCTTTTGTTTTGTTTGTTTAGACAATGCCTTTTGTATAGTCAAGGTTCTGTATCTATATTGTAGCTTTACTTAGAGATGTACACCATTTGGCTAATCACTTTTTAATCACTGTTAAGCTACTTGTCTTAATGTTTTAGTGTCTTTGTGCAGGACACATTTTGTGATTCTTTAATCCTTGAGAAGCTCCCATGTTTTGTCAAGTGTTGCTTAGAGAACTAAAACAGGAGCCCTATAATGGCAAAGAACATGAAGCGTTATGTTTACATCAATGAAGATGAATCAGAGCAAGAGTTCTTTTGTGATAATCACATATCAAACACGAAATATACCTTACTCAATTTCCTTCCTAAAAACCTATGGGAACAATTTAGGTAATACATTTTCAAGATTATAATCTACACTATGATTTCCTAGAGAGATTTGCTATGTTTCTTTTAATAAAATGCTGCATCTATTAGTAAATTACACTTACGAGTTCAGCATTTGAAAACGAACTTTTCAACTAGTAATTATTTTACTTGTTGTTTCAGACGATTTATGAACCAGTATTTCCTGCTGATAGCTTGCCTTCAGCTATGGCCACTTATCACTCCTGTAAATCCTGCCACCACTTGGGGTCCACTCATTGTCATATTTTCTGTCTCAGCTACAAAAGAAGCTTGGGATGATTATAATCGATTTGTTTCTGATAAAAAGGCCAATGAGAAACAAGTGTGTGTTGTCAAGGAGGGTTTCAAGAAACATGTATGAATTTTTCCAGTTAAGATCCTGCATCAATCAATTTGCATAAAAATCTGCAACCTCCATCTCTAACAACACCTCAGAATCATCATCCAGATACAAGCACAGGATATCCATGTAGGCAATATTGTGTGGCTTCATGAGAATGATGAAATTCCATGTGATCTAGTTATACTTGGAACTTCTGACCCACGAGGGCTTTGCTATATAGAGGTAAGCTAATCGAATAGATAAAATACAGTTGCTTTGCATTTAGAGTTTGACCCAACAATTCTTTACCAGATTTCTTACTACTATACTATATTATGCACTTATCAAAATGGTATAACATGCAGACATCTGCAATGGATGGTGAAGCTGATTTGAAAACAAGAGTGGTACCCACATCTTGTGTGGGAGTAGGAACTGAACTGCTCCATAAGATTAAGGCAAGGTTTATGTTTAGTTGTTATGGATTGTAACTAATGTTGTTCTATTGTCTATATTATGTTATTCTTTCTATCTAATTCTGACCTTAATTACAGGGTGTGATCGAGTGCCCTACCCCAGATCGTGATATAACAAGATTTGATGCCAATTTACAGCTATTTCCTCCATTTATCGATGATGGAATAAGTCCTTTAACCATAAAAAATACACTTCTTCAGTCATGCTACTTGAGGAACACAGAATGGGTTTGTGGTGTTGCTGTTTATACTGGTTAGTTGTTCAAGTATCATTATTAGTGCAGATTATTTGCTTAGAATCGTAGCTTGATATCGTTTCATACATAATTTCTTGGACTCCTCTTTGTTAGGTAATGAAACTAAGATGGGTATGAGCAGGGGTGTTCCAGAGCCAAAATTAACTGCAGCGGATGCAATGATTGACAAACTTACAGAAGCCATATTTGGTTTCCAGATTCTTGTAGTTTTTGTCTTGGGCATAGCCGGAAATGTCTGGAAACATTCTCAAGCAATAAAAGTAAACCAATCATTTTATTCAGTTTAAACACTCAATATCATACTGAATAAAAACTGATGAATTTGATCTTTAAACTCTTTCAGATATGTTTTGAGTCTCTTTTTAACAATTGTCTTTTCACTTTAAACAGCATTGGTATCTTAAAGTTCCAAAAGTTGGACCATGGTATGAGCCGCTGATTATTCCTTTACGGTTTGAGCTGCTGTGCTCCATTATGATACCCATATCTATAAAGGTGAGCAATTTATCTTAGTTTATTTTCAAAATTAGTTTGCATATAATAGAAGTCTGTTAAGAAAATTATGAAACATCTCCTTGTGCACTTTCTAGGTATCTCTGGACCTTGTAAAGAGTTTTTATGCAAAGTTGATTGAGTGGGACCATGAAATGATGGACCATGAGACAGCTACTCCTGCTCATGCAGCAAAGTCTGTATGAAATAGAATTCTTAATTGCTTGTGCTGAGATTCATTGGACTGAGAGAATACTGATGGATTTTTATGATGTGCAGCACAGGGATAAGTGAGGATCTAGGACAAGTTGAGTATATTTTGACTGATAAAACTGGGACCTTGACTGAAAATAAAATGGTTTTTAAGAGATGTTGCATAACAGGAACTCACTATGGAACCGACAGTGGTGATGCTTTAAAAGGTATGATTCAATTCCAGTATTATATTATGATCTATTCTCTGTTTAACATTTTTATTAATAAGGAAATGCAGCATTATATTATGATGCATTTTTTGGTAGATGTGATGCTTCATGATGCCGTTGCCAATGGTTGTGCGGATGTTTTTCGATTTTTAATGGTTATGGCAATGTGCAATACCGCTATCCCAACTCGAAGGTGATTCTTACAATCTATTTTAAAGAATCTGTAAATTTGGAAGGCTAAAACCAAGTATTTACTTTGTTGGCTTACATGCTAAATCAGTTTCTATATTTGATTGCTTTATTGAGCGCATTATAGCAGAGGTGCAGAGATATTGTACAAGTCACAATCCCAGGACGAGGTAGCTTTAGTTCAAGCTGCAGCTCGGTTACATATGGTTCTTGTCAACAGGAATGCTAACATGCTAGGTAATATGAAGAATTTTTCACATTGACTTGATTTTTCAACATTGAGCTAGTCCTGATTTAAATCTTTTTTAAAATGCAGAGATAAGATTCAACTCTTGGATGCTTCACTACGACCTACTTGAAATTCTAGAATTCACTTCTGAGCGCAAGAGAATGTCAGTAGTAGTAAAAGATTGTAAGAATGGAAAGATTATCCTTTTGTCCAAAGGTGCTGAAGAAACTATTCTACCTTGTGCATCTGCTGGTATGTTGGTTAATACCGTCTCTTACTGACCGGTCTACTTATTGCGATATATCTCACCAAGATTATGTGTTTTGTATTTTAGGTCAGCATATCAGAGTAATTACAGAGGCTGTTGAGCAGTATGCACGATTAGGACTAAGAACGTTATGCTTGGCATGGCGTGAGCTCAAGGAAGATGAATATCAAAAGTGGGCTTTGATGTTTAAAGAGGCTAACACCAGTTTGGTTGATAGAGAGGTGATAATAAATCATAACTCACATGTGATTAAACCTTTATTTGTTGTATTAAGTCTCAGTAATCTTGTAGCTTTTTTGATTTAAGTATTAATTGTGTAATGCGCGCAGCTGCGGATAGCCGAGGTATGTGAACAAATAGAGAATAATCTTGAAATTCTTGGGGTAACTGCAACAGAGGATCGACTTCAGGTAAATCAGGAATTTATTTAACAGAATCCTACTTTTTGCATTAGATGTAGTTTTCAGATTAGTTCTTGAATTTTCAGGATGGGGTGGCTGAAACAATAGAGAAGCTAAGAAAAGGTGGAATAAACTTTTGGATGTTAACTGGCGACCAGAAGAACACAGCAATACAAATTGCTCTGTTGTGCAAATTCATATCACCGGGTATCTTGAAATTGTACTCGATGGTTTTGTTTTATGTTTCTTTTAACGTGTTTATAGTACATTTTCTAACCTTCAGCTTTTACAATTATGATTTGGAGGACACAATTTTTACAAGTGTACATGTTTCTTTTTCATTGAAACTTAAGTTTTGTTGTCACATTATTTTTCCATTTGATCTTTATTTTAGCATCCATCTTGAAGGAGATGAACTAACATAAATATAATGAAGTATATCTTTTAATATTATCATAGTTTATGGTGACAGAGCCAAAAGGCCAGCTTTTTCTGATTGATGGAAAGAGCAAAGATGAAGTTTGCAGAAGCTTAGAGAGGGCCTTACTTACAATGAAGATAACCCCCGCAGAACTTAAGGTACATAATCTAAGATTAGTGGTTTTTCTTCCAAATCTCTTTGTACTCATTACTTGATTACAAAAGGATTTAGAACTTATAATGCTTATATATGACAGGATGTTGCATTTGTCATTGATGGTTGGGCTCTAGAAATTGCAATGAAGCATAACAGAAAAACATTCACGGAGTTGGCAATACTATCAAGAACGGCTATATGTTGCCGTGTTACACCATCTCAAAAGGCGCAGGTACCTTATAATCATAATTCACTACTAGACTTTTTTGAAAAATTGACTTCTACATAACTAACTAATAGACTTTGTTGTAGGCGGTTATATGATAATCACTCTCTGCTCTTATTGCAGCTTGTGGAGTTGCTGAAATCATGCAAGTACAAAACACTCGCAATCGGAGACGGAGGAAATGATGTGAGGATGATACAACAAGCAGACATTGGTGTTGGAATAAGTGGAAGAGAAGGATTGCAAGCTGCAAGGGCTGCAGATTATAGTATTGGAAGTAAGTTTTATTAAAAAAGAAAACTATAAGTTTAATTATGTTTTGCAATGATATACTTGTAAAATAATGAACTTAGTTTCATCTGCATTTATATAACCCATGAATGCAGTCTAATCTTTCTTATCTTGTTCACTTATATATAATGGAAAGAAATAATCTACCAACTAATAATAAACTTAGTATTGGAAGATTTGATCCGTCGCTAATTCTTGTTACACTTTAACACATTTGCAATTTGATTACAGAATTCAGATTCCTGCAGAGATTAATTCTTGTGCACGGTCGATTCTCGTACAACCGCACAGCATTTTTGTCTCAGTTTTCGTTCTACAAGTCCTTAACCATCAGTTTCATACAAATTTTGTAATTCTTCTATCTGTCACTCTCCTTCCTTTATAATATCATTAATATGTTTTGCATTTGTTGCAATTGTGTCAAACAGCTAATTTGTGCTTTATTACTTAATTTGTTGTATTATGGATAATCATTGACAGTTAGTGCTTGCAGTTTCTCTTTCATTTCAGGTGTCTCTGGAACTAGCCTTCTCAATTCCGTGAGTTTGATGGCTTACAATGTTCTCTACACCAGCATTCCCGTACTGTTTAGTGTACTTGACAAAGATCTTAGTGAAAAGACAGTGATGCAGTATCCTCAGATCTTACTCTATTGCCAGACAGGGAGGTAAAATAAGTTTGTTCTCCTGCAATAGTCAAAATAAGACGCTAAATTTACTTGGATGATTGAACTGATCTACTTATGTTTTGAAATAGACTTTTGAATCGCCGGACGTTTGCTGGATGGTTTGGATTGTCTATCTTCCATGTAAGTTACTTTATCATCTACTTTTATTACTATAATATAATTAAGAAGTCGCACATTTTAAGTCCAATTTAAAATGGCAGGCAATGGTGATCTTTGTTATCAGCGTATATTCGTATGCGAATGAAAAGGGTGAAATGGAGGAGGTAGCTATGGTGGCGTTATCTGGATGTATATGGTTGCAGGCTTTTGTTATAACAATAGAAACAAAGTAAGCGTACACTCAATACTACATTTTGAGTTTAATTGTTCTATAGAAATTCAGATATCTTCGTTAAGCATAATGTTTTTTGTGTGTGGTTGCAGTTCATTTACAATATTGCAATGTTTTGCAATATGGGGTAATCTTGTGGGTTTCTACATAATAAATGCAATAGCGAGCGCAGTACCAGCATCCGGAATGCACACCATCATGTTTCGGCTTTATAAACAACCATCTTATTGGTCAACAATTTTTGTAAGTTTGAGTAATATATGAGCATCTTCATATAGGTATGGTCACCTATTATGCTAACAAATTTCCTATCTTTGCAGCTAATTGTTATAGCAGGCATGGGTCCTACATTGGCAATAAAGTATTACAGGTATACGTACAAGCCTAACAAGATCAACCTACTTCAGCAAGCCGAGCCTTTCGATCTTATACCATCTCAGAACCGGAGCTCTGTATATGAACCGTTGCTTTGTGAGCAGCAAAATACATCATCTTCAAGCTGGTGTATATAGAATAGCTATGATTGTTTGATGTATCTAAAATGTTGCAATTGTTGGAATAAGTACGGCCCATTGCTGTCCTTACGCTCAAAATGAATGAAAAGATACGTACATAAGTACACATTTTTTTATCGTATGCGTGTATATATAAGTAACTGCTGTTTTAAAAATCCAAACATATGTACTCGTAGCCAGTGGATAAACTGCAAAATATATAACCATAGAAGTGACCAAGTGAACGTATGTTTGCCCATGCTAGGATGATGCACCTCCGGAAACAACTTGTATCTTCATTAATCATTACCAAACTCGATCGATCTCTGTGATGCTGTTTAATGTTGTATATATATATAGGTAGGGTTAATGAATTTTTGAGGATAGGGTAGAAAGGTGAGCTAGCATATATATAGACCTCGGAAAATATGACCCGACCCGCAAACCCGATCCGAACCCGCCCGATTTTTTGTGCTCTTAACCCCTTAAATTAAACCCGAAACCCGATTTTGACCCGACCTGCTGACCCGACATTTTGCTGGGTCAAAAACGGGTTGGGTCGGGTCAACCCGTTGGGTCTTACACTCTTACCAAAAAACAACTATAAAATAACAATAGGAAAGAAATATGAAAAAAATGAAAAAATGATAGGGAAAAAAATGATATTTTGCTGCTATGTTATAAATTCTGTTTATAAAAACAAGCTCAAAAATAAAAATTAGGTTGATTAGGCTTAAATAATATATTGTTTTACTTATTATGGGCTTTAATTTTAAAAGTCAAATCAGGAAAACATACCAAATTGAATTATAAGGAGTAAACAACTTGTACCAACCTTATATACACATTTAGAGCTTCATGTTTTTCCATTTGGTCGATGTGGGAGAGATTCGATTTATGTAGCAAAAAATGCAAGATCATATAGAAGATTGTGACAATGATCCATTTGCAAGTCCTCGATGTGTGGGAAATGAGGGTAGACAAGTTTTATACATACAAATTTAAATAGAGCCATCAACTACTTAATTTTTAATGAGATTTATTACTTCTTCTAGTTATTTTTTAAATGTTTAAATTTTGTATAATCATCATCACTATTCACTAGTTTACAATATTCTAGCCCAATATTAAATGATATTGTGAGCTATAATTCTACACGATTCTTATATACCGCCCGGTACTTTATTCAAACGCAGCCTGGTTTCTCGCGTTACGCGAGGAGCACGTCCCTCGCGTTACGCGAGATCCGGATAACTTTATCCGGTACCGGATAACCCTTGCGTTATGCGAGAAGCACGAAACACGATCCGGATAACTGTATCCGGTACCGGATAACCCTTGCGTTATGCGAGAAGCACGAAACACGTCCCTCGCGTTACGCGAGAAGCACGTCCCTCGCGTAACGCGAGAAACCAGGCTGCGTTTGAATAAAGCACCGGGCTGTATTTAGTAATGGCCTAATTCTAGCTTGTATGGATTTGTTTAATAATTGTTTAGTGTTTACATAAATTTTATTATACGGAATACTCTTTAATAATTAAGAACATATATAAACTAGAGTTTATGTTGGAGACTATAATTTATGGATGATTATTTAATAAAATATAATATACTTTTATATACTTACATAAGAAATTATATGGTTATTGATTGAACATTATACTTTGTTATACTTCTATTAGTTTGAACAACATGACACAAAGTTCAAATATAAGAAAATAAGTCATTTTATTTTATACCGAAACTATGCGTAAACGCTAAAAGGCCTTCTAATCACAACTTCTAACTTTTCAAATTGCACATCCTTTGTAAAAACCAAACTAGTGATAACTCTTTAACTTGTCACAATATGTATGGTCTAAAACATCGATGTTGATTATTGTTGAAAACATTATACAACTTAGTCTTATTAGGCATATAAAGTCACAATAAGGTCTCGCTCACAAAAAACGAGACTCGAAACTATGCATAAACGCTAAAAGACCTTAAATTGGCTTAAAAGCCCCATTTCGCAAAATATTCCTTGAAAAAGTATAAAGAAGAGATAAATGTTCAACGATTTGTTTATCCATTGCAAACTTATTTATAAATAAGTATAAAAAGGAATAAAAAAATTGCGCAATCAGACCCGATGGGTTGATCCGAACCGGAGATAAACCCGTCGTAACCCGACCTGTTTTGACCCGGTAAATTTTAAACCTGAAATAACCCGACCCAAAATATGCTAAACCCGATGTACTCTGACCCGAACCCGACTCGCCCGGCCGTTTCCCAGGTCTACATATATATGATATAAGCATGGGATGTTGTCCTTTATATCCACAACGATGTGATACACCATACCTTGTGAGTTGTGAATATGCATATGGCGACAGTCACCAACTAACCCTACATGCAACCAAATCACACACATTACCACTCCATTTAATTTCATCACATATGCAATAATAGGTATATGTATAAAACGTACATGAGCTAGCTTATTGCCCTCCATTCCTTCCTAGTGTCCCTAGCTTTTATGGGCAGAGGTGACCCCTCCTAGGAAACACCCTCTCAATTTGCCCATTCTTAAATGTGTCAAAACACATATATGCATGCACCTAGCTACAAAAATAATATTGCTGATGAGCTCTCACTTGAGGACTCGAGCCCATCAAGTCACACTCCCAGCCATTTCAAGTCAAGTGGAGGTTCATTGTCCAAATCAAGACCTCGGAGCCATTCACTATTCATCCAGGGAGCCAAACCTCAACTCGCTCTTGCCAGAATCCAAGATGGCGCGCCACTGGTCAAACGAAGACACTTTTCCCAGGCGCAACCTTCACCATTGGATTCAGAGGCCCAAAAGGAGTGGGACAAGACCAAGAACGCCCATGACAAGTCCACCAAGAATTAGAGTGACTGGCGCCCCTAATTGGGTTCGGGCGCTCCTACGCGCCAGAATCATGCTACGGGCGTCCATGGCCTTGCACCCACTTTGCACGAGCGTTTTTGGTTCCATTGGTCCTAAATGGACCCAAGGAGTCCAGTCAAAGTCCAAGCGCGCGTGTCAATGCCTTTTGACCGGGGAAGACACAATCCCCCTAATTTCGCCATCAAGCATTAATGGTGATTGCTCAAATTGCTCCAATCTGATTCAAATCAGATTGCCATGTCACCAATCCGTGTGAGGGTCACATGGATCACTATTTTCAGCCATTGGATCGTCCTATCAAATGCCTAGCACATCCCATGATTTTCTCCTTTTGATTTGTCATTTAATTCCTAGATTTTAGTTTACTTTATGTCTTGATTTGGAGAGTGATCTTGTGCTTGCAGCCCAAGACGTCTCCACCCCTATAAAAGTCACTCTTGGCTGCCATTGTAAGTACGTTAAGATTTAAGCAAAAACCTTTAGTTGAGAAAACTCTTATCCTTTTGCCTTGGCGTCAAAACCCTATCAAAGGTGGTTCGAGTCCCTTTTGATCTATCCCTTCTTCTTCTTTGTGTGATAAAGATCTACAAAGAAACAAACCCCAACCCTTCTCAAGCCTTTGAATCACATTCAAAGTCTTGTTTATCCAAAGTCTTCCGCCTTCGCCAACTATCCACCAAATTCCGCCAACACTCAACCTTATCCAAGGTCTCGTCCATCTTCAAAACAAGAGAACTTCCCACCTTGAATCTAGATCCGAGCACGCCTTAGTATCTACGAGGAGGCTGAGTCTTCAATTGCGCACAATGAATCTATCTTCAACCTCTCTTTTCTGCCCTTACAGTATGGTTCGAACGATCGATCAGAGTCGCTCTATGTCTAATGTTCGGCCTTCTAGCTTCCAGATGTTCAGCCTGCCAAGTTTTTATGGATTCAACAAAAATAGACTTGATAATATTGATGTACGTATAATACTAGTGGGCGGCCTAAAGGATAAGCCTACAACAACTTCGTTCTTTCCTTCCATATATAAGTTATGGGTAAACGATAATTATTTTTTCAGTGCTAATGGCTACAGAATTGGTTACGGATTTGATGTCATTATTTGCGGCGATACTTTGCAGTACACATCCATAATGTTATCGTACGTACGTACATCGGCTGTACACAGTTTTGTATCAAAACATAGCTCATACTGTCCTATCCGTATCTATTGTGCCATTTTATTTAGGGAAATTTGTAAAAGCAAGATTACGTATAAAACATGTACATGATATATCGACTGTTAGGGAAACACGGCGTTTTAGATTATTTTGAACCACTGTGTTGCGTTTTGTCCAACACCGATATATACTTCAATTTCTAAGATTATTCAATCAATTATTGTCCAAAAATCGGTATTACTCTCAAGTCTCAACCGATAAAAGTGCAGGTTCGCACATTTCTAGTTTCCTATTGTCATACGCTATCAATTTCAACCCTTGTGAAGATTACAAGAAGCTAGCGCCATTAAAATCATAAAATAAACTCCGCCGTACAATGTCTCGTCTCAGCTTTGATATGAAGAGGCCGAATCTCCTTACTTGTGCATGAAGGCCACCTGTCACAATGGTGTGTCCTAGTAGATTGTCACCCGTTCCTTCATGATATTATTTTTTTATTCTCTTGTAGGATCTGTATGTAGTATCAAGGGAACTGTGACAAAGAGTTGTCCAGTTCCTAGGCATAGCGAAAGTAATATAATCAGTTATCAACGCAATTACTTAAGGTGGAAACCCTAGATAACCAACTAGTTATCTTTGGATGAAAATCACCCATCTTTCGAGGATTTGAAAGGTCTACTTGAATATTCAATCAATGAGTTTAGAGAAGAACGAGATTACAAACTTATTGCTAAGTATTAACCTAGTTCCTATCAGAAACTCTAAGATGATAATACCAGTGAACTTACTTGATGTTCTTTTGCAAGAACACTTTTTTTTTCTTCTCTTAGTCTGATGCATTTCAAGCTCCGTCAAAATACATAAACCCTAAGAACCGTCAAAATACATAAGCCCTAAGAACATAAGGATGATCATATATATAGGAAGCAAGTCTGGCGTATAAAGATATTCCAAGAATATATTATGCGTCAAACCTCTTTCCTAATTTATGACAATCTCTATGGCTTTCAAGTTAACCTAATTAACTCGAGAATTACCAAATATTACATAGACAATACTACAACCAACTCTAGCAATATCCTAACAAGGAAAATATCTCCTATAAGATCTTCTCGGCTCGCCGCCCACGCTAGGGTTAGAAGCAACACGGATGTAACGCAGTTCCTTCTGACTTCACTTAATACTTCGTCAGCTTCAAATCTTCAATCTTTTAATATGAAATATCAAGATAAACTATACCATAGTATATGCTAAGGTTGTCATCGTCAAAACATAGAGTAATAGTGGAAATGAACCTATTGAGGAACCAGAGTTCGTCAAGTCCCTATTCTAACACCTCTATGTCGTAACTTTGTCCACTAGCTAACTACTTAATCTTACCATGTCGTAAATTAAGATTCAATTATCCTCTATTTTGATTCGTCACTTGAATTTTAATAATATCAAAATGTTATATTTTTTTTATCACCATATAATTAGAGATATTGACGATGTAAAACGTGTATCGACATATATATTTAAAGCAAATGTTGTTGATATTGTGGGATGGAGAAAGTACTTAATACAAAGTCGTCTACAATAGTTAAGAAATAGCGTGCCCTTGTTAAAGAAGGAACATGGTAACCTCCCTAAATATCCATATGAATAAGATCAAAACATGAAGAACTTGTAGAAGTATGAAGTGGAAAAGGCATTCGAGTTTGTTTGGCCAAAGGGCAAATTAGACAAGAATGTTCAAGTGAACTTTTGTTTTGAAAAACAGGAAGAAGGGAAGATACTTGTTGCGATGGATGTACAACGCGTTGATGCCATAGGGAGGCTGAAATGGTGACATTACATGAAGTGATTTGTGGCTAGGAGTTGAGGAAGTATAGACCATCTCGTTCATATCCATTCGTAATCGTCTTCCCCGTGAGGAGGTCCTGAATCACACAAATTCTTCTTAGAAATATAGTAGCATAGAAATAATCATAGGCCAATTTACTAATTGAAACAAGGTTAACAGAAAAACCAGGAACGCAAAGGACATGCGAAATTCTTAATTGAGATGTAAAGGTTACTGTTCCGATATGTGAAACGGTATAAGATTTTCCATCAGGTAAACGAACAAAACGATTTTTAGTAGGTTGATAAGAGTCAAAAAAACGAGTATTATAAGTAATGTGGTCACTCGCTCCACTATCCAAAATCCATGAATCTGGAGGATAAGAAGGGTGAGGTTGGATATTACCTGAAAAGTGTTGATTTTGACAAGATTTACCGACTTGGTTTGCGGAAGTGTATTGAATGGAATGAGTCGAGGCCGAGGGATGTTGTGAGGCCATGATGTGTTGAATTATTCGCCTGAGCAAGACCATCATTTGTTGATGGTCTAAAGGAGATGATTGATCTATTGTTGAGACACCGAATTGATTTTAATCGGGCTTATGTTGTACTTGTTGGCGATTACTCATTGTGGAGTCATTTCGTGAATTCGTATGCTGGAATTCATGTGTTGAACGATTGAGTTTCTCCCATGGCTTGGATCGTGTACCATCATTTTGTGTAGATGAGTTGATCGACATGAGGATAAAGTGTGATGATCGATTGATTAAACCTAAAAAGCTGATACCATATAGAACAAGAGAATGTAGAACGAGTGAATAAAGTTTGTATTGTATTGAATTAATGGAGTGATTACATAAGAAGGCAAAGCCTTTATACAAAGAAGAAAACAACGGGTACAGAGAAGTGAGTGGAGGTAGAAAAGGCTAATTACAAGCAATAATAGCCTAATAAGGATAATAATAATATGCTGATAATAAATTTCTATAATTGTAACATCACAATATCTAATAATATCTACACTTTGTGCTCCTCTATTCCTGCATGAAAGTCTATTAAAATCCATTGCGATGACATCATATAACATCTTAATATCAGGAGAAGTATAGGGGCTGCACATGAAGCAAAACCTTTTCACATTTGGACAACGATCGGTTTATTGGAAATTATATCGACAAGCCTGGACTTCAATTTCTTTTGAAGAAAAAGACTAGACCAAGTGGAAAATTAATAGAGGCTTAAAAATCAGTGTTCATTAAATCGAAACACATAAATACCAAATCGGAACTTAACATTACGATTAAATTGTTTGGTTTCAGCGTCAAGCGTTAATTGCATATTTCCATCCTATATAAAACCAAAATAACCAATACGTACCCACTAAGAAGAGGATATTCCTGACACTGACCACAACCTGCGAGCTATTCATATAATTTCCCCACCTTCAAAAATTTAAATATACTCATCATACAAGACATAACAATTCAGACAAACTACGCTAAATTCCGATCCAGTTTCACATTTGTAATTCAATGTCCGAATTTACTTCCTGACACTAGTGCAGAGCCTTCCTCGTGATCCAAGTTACCACAGGGAAATTAACTTCAGTCATCTTGCCAATTAAACAGTTACCGTGTAACTATTGTTTTACTTATAGCCAAAAAATGTACATAACTTGTGTAACTTAAGTAGGTATTCCGCTCAAATATAAGAAGTTACCCAGGCTGCTCGCCAAGACATTATACTACATGGATGACAAATTAATCATATAGAAAGGTAAGGTGATGTTTATTTATTGACTTACATCATCATTACATGCAAATAGTACTTAAAAGCTTGTATTAATACATCCCCACATCTTGTCATCATCGATCTAGATCAGAATTGACTCCATCCCCACATCTTGCAACCTCCCAAAATAAAGCCAAAAAATTACAAAATTAGGCAAAACAATATATAACTAAACATGCATAATACCCAACCGCATTATTAAATCTTCACATCGATCTCCCCTCATAATTGAGCAATGAGACCAATTAGTGCAAAAATCACACCATACTTCATCCATCCATCCTCCTCCTTAGTTATGATATAGCTATACATCACCGAAGTCGTTGACCAACGTATCTACATGAGAAGATCGTTGACCCATCCAAGATCCGGGTCCACCTGCTGCTCATTCACCTCAAACTGACCCTTGTAGCTAACCGGGGAGTCGAACGAATAGCTTCCGATCCTGGTCGAGCACGGCGAATCAAAAGCCGCATAGTTTCCGAGATTATATCCCCTGGAAGAAACCGATAACGGAGTCCCGTGGTTGATCGGAGTGGAAGGAGAGAGCAGAAACTGGTGGTCATCCCCACCGTGGTCGGGCCCGACCACATCGACCCACAACCCCGGCCCGCTGTGGACCCCGCTATTTCCCTTGAAATTCATAGCCTCAATCGAGCTCATAAGCTCCCCCAACGCGTCCTCGTACGCCATCTCGTGCCCCTGCTGTTGCGCCGCCCATGCAAACCGCTCGGCGGGAGACGGAGACGGGGGCGAAAGCGGGGGCGACGCCATGTGAGACATAGTCTGGAGAGTCGACCTCGGCGAGCACGTGCAGTGCTTGCAGCAAGCACTATGACCAACACCAGGGACGGTTGATCTCATCATCATGACGTCACCCAAGCTGAGGAGATCGGAGCCTCCCTCGGAAGGGAGCACGCGCAGCTCACGTGGGGAGTGGGCGAAGAAGCAAACCTTCCTCTTGCAGTTCTTCCCGTCTTTGCACGCCTCGGTTCGGTACCGACCGGGGTGGAGCCAAACCTCGAAAACGCCATGCGCGAAGTCGCACTCGTCGCCTCGGGAGCAAGCTCCGGCACGGCGGAAGTCGGGGCAGACGGAGCCGGAGTAGTGGAACTTCCGGGGGTCACGGCGGCGGGCCTTCTCGCCGGGATGGGCGAAGGGACAGTCGGTCCAGTCGTGGCTCCGGCTTCGGGTGCAGCGTCGGATCTTGAACTCGAACATGCGGAACTGATCGGAGGAGTAAGGGTCGGTTTCGGGGTCGTAAGGCGCGCCGCTTGAGTCGTCGGAGGCGGTGGAGTTGGAGCGGGAGATGAGCTTTCGAGGAGGGATGTTGCTGTTCATGACGGGCTCTTGGAGATTGGTTTTCTTGAGGTGGTGGTGGTGATGATGATCGGTGCAAACAGTTGCCATTGTTTGTGCCTTAGCTTGGTATTGAGTTATGGATTGGGTGGAAGTGGAAGCGGAAGGTTGTACGTATTTATATACAAACTAGGTGGCAATGTGGGGCAAAGGGGTATGGGTTCGTGGATGCGTGGCTGAAGAAGAAAAAGGGTTGCATGCAGAGTTCAAGTACGTGGCAATAAGGACTCATGTGGTGTCATGTTATTAGTTAGAGAGAGAAGAAAAATTAAGTAATTAAATAAAATTAGGTTAGGGAGCACGGTAGCAAGCGGCGGTTTCGGGATCAATATATTGGCATATCATCCTGTCTAATTTGCTGGCTACTGGGGTGTGTCTTGTCTTTAACCTCATTGGCCCCATCGGAGGTGTGTGTAGGATATGTATATGGGGTAAATACTTTGTTTGCCTTTATAATCTTCTCTTCATATAATTCGAGCTCTGACATGCTTGCATGTGTTAATTTGTGGGTGTCATGATTTGGCTTAAGCTAGGGTACTGGGATAGTATAATGAAGACGGTGAGTTTACAAGGAGTAAGTCGACGGAGGAGCGGATTGGTAGCCGGAAAAACCAAAATTCAAGTCCCGACAAAATACATCGATCAACAGAATTCATACAATGTATCGGGTGCATCCTTGGCCGGACGGATTTCGATAAAATTTGATTCTATCTCCCTTTTGTAAATTAAGACACACCATATAATACGCCTATATTTGAGAAATTGAGTTATATATGTCATTAATTTTGCCTCTTACTTTGTGTTAGCTAGGATATATCATATACTATATATAGTAATGGACTATCTAATTTTCAAAAGCGATCAGCATATATAGCTTGATGCTTAACAGAGAATCATATGAATTTGGTGGACAAATTATTTCTTGATTCCAAGTTCCAATGGATTCCAATGACCTATATATATGTACATAGTCATCGATCCATAAACCCATTATTTTGGCCTATTCCGTGCAGCATATATGTGTATGAAGCATATCATCTGCACACAGGTTAATCTATAAAAATTTCACGATAATTCTTTGAATACATGTCACTATTCCACTTGTATGTTATTAGGTTTACAACATATGTAAATCAAAACATATAATTGCTCGGTTCCTTATATTTTATTGACGACATAACATACAAATATATCTATGGATTATTTCTGCTTTTGATTGTAGAATAGTATTTGATTAAACTTATGTGCTGAATTTGATGACTGTGACTCAATAAAATTCAAATTGCAATTCATAGGACCAAACGAAACTGTAACAGATATGCCTAGCTTACACAATTTATACTTAGTGCTCGTGAGAATTATAATTCATAGGAAATTATTCTTCATAAATTAGACTTCGTCATATAGAATTTTTTCCTGAAAAAAAACTCATTTCAGAAAAAATTCCCGACGTAGGCTTTTTTCAAAAGAAATTCCCAATATAGGCAATTATGCCAGCTTCGGATTTTTTTTATGTGTGACTTATACATATTACTTTTTTTATTTATTTTCCAAAAATTTTATTGTTTTAATTTGTTTTTTTTAAGGCTGCGTATAAGAGACGCTGGGCAGACCAGTGACTCTTATACGTTAAAACATAAAAAAAAAATTATATGAGACGCTGGTCGAACCAGCGTCTCTTATACTGATTTTTATTTTTTAATTCCCCCGTGTAAGACACATAAAAAAATTTAATTTTTTTTTATTTGTATAAGGCTGTATAAAACATTTGTTTTAATTTATTTATTTTTCAAAGTTTTTATATATATATATTATTATATATGACTTACTCGTGTTTGGATGGCTCGTATGGGCTCATTTGAAATCGGAATCGATCACGACCGATTTTGTTGGGTCCGTATTGATCCCAACTTTCACCAGATATGTCTCTCGCTCCATTCTGATTTCGAATGACCCCATACGAGCCACCCGAACACGCGTAAGTCTCGTGCGTACCTTCTACTGTAAATGGATATATACAAATTCGTTCCTCCATATCAGGCGATGAGAGACATATCTGGTGAAAGCTAGGATCAATACGAACCCAACGAGACTGGTCGTGGTCAATTCCGATTCCGAACAAGCCCATACGAGCCATCCGAACAAGCGTAAATCTCGTGCATACCTTCTTTCACCAGTTCAGAATCGGAATTGATCACGACCAGTTTCGTTGGGTCCGTATTGATCCTATCTTTCACCAGATATGTCTCTCATCGCCTGATATGGAGGAACGAATTTGTAAATATCCATTTACAGTAGAAGGTACGCACGAGACTTACGCGTGTTCGGGTGGCTCGTATGGGGTCGTTCGAAATCAGAATCGAGCGAGAGACATGGTGAAAGCTGGGATCAATACAGACCCAACGAAATCGATCGTGATCGATTCCGATTTCAAACAAGCCTATACGAGTCATCCAAACACGAGTAAGTCATATATAATAATATATATATATATATATATATAAAAAAAAACTTTGAAAAAAAAAATTAAAACAAATGCTTTGTATAAGGCGCTGGTTTATACAATAAAAAATTTAAAAAATAAAAATTTGTATAAGAGACGGGGGAACATGTATAAGTGACGCTGGTTCGACCAGCGTCTCTTATACATAAAAAATTCAAAAAAAAAATTACCAGCGTCTCTCACACATAAAAAAAATCCGAAGCTGACATAATTGCCTATATTGGGAATTTCTTTTGAAAAGAGCCTACGTCGGGAATTTTTTTTAAAAAAAAGCTCATTTCAGGAAAAAAAAAAAAAATCCAATCATATAAACATAAGATTTCTGAACACCGCTTGTGTAAATTGTTAAAAGTCGCTCACTCTGAATGTGTTACATAAAATGGAGGAGCCGTGGCTTACAAAAACTAAAAATACATAATTTCAAAACAGCGTTAATTCAAAGGAAAAGATTCAGGTGAGAATAATTATTATTGAATAATTATTATTGTGCGAATTGCGAATGGATGCACATTTGGGCGATTGACATGCACTTTCTTCAGTAATGACATGCACATTTAGGCCATTGACATGCACTCGGTCAGATTTGCATGTCATTGATAATATGTGAAAAGTACATGCACACACCCCGAAAATGCATGTCAATGACAAATTATCAATGACATGCAAATCTGACCGAGTGCATGTCAATGACTTAAATGTGCATGTCATTACTGAAGAAAGTGCATGTCAATCGCCTAAATATGCATCCATTCGCAATTCGCACAATAATAATCATTCTCACCTGATCGTGATTCTAATTCAAATTGCAAAATATTGTTAACTCCCGATACGTCAAGCATGCATGGAGAGGATATGTGTCTGACACATAGTTATGCTATAATTTGAAAAGGAGTGTGTGGCACATTGATTTTATTTTTGCCGTAATGTTTTAGAGAATTTCAATATGCATATAAGATTTGTCCAAAACAGATATCGTTTCTCCCTTCAAAAGGCTAAAAAAAAAAAATAAAATTCAATCATGTGTGTGTGCCTTGTCTGCTAGGTTTCTCTCACCCGAGCAGCTGCCAAATTCTCCGTTGTGAAATCTTTGCAAAATTTTTGGTACTTCTTTCTCGGCCGCACAGGTTAGGAACAATCCGTTGGAGGACCACTTAAGCAATCTATTACCGTCCGCTACGAACGTGGTGGCTCTCCGTTTTAGGCGTCGAGCTTGAGACGCGTTGTCTGGGAGATCATTGCGACCACTATAAGAAGGGCGTTACCCATGACTTTTGGTCTTGCACGATGAGTACTTTCTCTGCTTCTGCCTCTTTCTTCACAATTGATGCGCTTTCTAGGGGGAGGAATGAAATCTTCGCGTATTCTATTGGACCGATGGATGATCCTACCCTGCCAACGCGTTGGCTTGCGTATTGGCATCTCCGGGGATCTGTCTTATATTGAGACTTTCAAACTTCTTAAGTAGCTCTTGGGAAATTTGGAGATATATATGCTACCATCTTGGAGTCTTTGGCGGTGTATTCTCCTCTAATCTGGCTTACTATGAGTAAGGAGTCGCAAAACGACGTCAAACTTCTCAACACGAAGATCTATGGCTACTCTTAAGCCGATGATTAAGGCTTCATACTCTTCTTTGTTGTTGTTGGTTTTGAATCCGCATCTTATATCCCGACCACCCTATCTCTTTGTGGTGATTTAAGGACAACTCCTAGTCAAATGATACATTTATAGTGTGTATTCAACTTCAGCTCCAGTTTCAGGTACTATTTCAGCTGAATATACGAAACGGAGCCTTCACCGTATCAAAATTGCACAAGTTGTTAAGGAGATGATGTGAAAATATATAGTGTAATTTGTCGGGTAGCGGCGAAAACTTGGAAATGGTGTCCAAACCAAGCGGCGTTCTTGTCCACCATTCCATTCCCCAAGACAAAGGCCCCATTTGCTTTCGTCTCTTGCTTCAAACGCATCGTTTCATTTGACCCAGTCTTACTGGGCCGATTCCAAAGTCAATTTCAAGCCCAAATCACATCAAAATTGGGCTTTTCTACATTCTTGAGAACGAGTCAGAACTCCATGAAAACGAACAAAATGGAAAACCAAAACCAAAGTTGCACAATTTTTCCAATTTACGGTACCTACTAGGAGTACTAGCTATAGATAATAGATTGGTGTACATTTTACACATAATATAAAATGTTTGACTTGTGCTTTCTAATTCTAGGTAACATACAAGTTATAACACAAGATCTTAAAAGATGCCGTTCTTCTTTTGAAATATATCATTGGATGAACCTCACCACAATGCACGAAATGTCATCTGTGCTCTTCCTCGAAACAGCCTCGTCTGTCAACCGTTTGGCTGCCGATTGTGGGTTCTTTATGTGCCTTATCAATCCCACTGCTTCTTCATTCGAGATTACCTTTAAATTTGTTAAAACAGATTAAGCCACAAGTTTAAAAAATTAATCAACAACAATGATCTCACCTTCCAAAGACCATCACTTGCCAGGATGAGAAACTCAGTGCTTTGATCCATCAATTTCGTATGTATATCCGGATCTGAACTCAGATGAATCTTCAAGCTCTTATCTCCAAACGCCCTTGCCACAGCTAACCGTCCGTCGACACGTGGCACATCACCTTCATAACACAAGCTATTTTATTACATTTATGAATAAGAAATGAATCATATGAATCATTGGATCAAAAGCTACCAGGGATAGTGGACACAAAACCACCCCTGCTCTCAATTTCCTTCTTTTCTGTGCTTGGTTCATGATCCACAGAAAGCTGTTCAGCCACCCCATTTTTGCATAACACAGCACGAGAATCGCCTACATTTGCAACGACAAGCCTTTGTCCATTTATAAGGATTGCTGTGACAGCAGTTGATCCACCGTTACCCAACTCGAATGATTTCTCTAGGATTTCAGCATCTGTCCTGTGATATGCACTTCTTATTGCACCCTCTGAATCCCCCCAGAAATCTTTCTGCTATCACCAAGTTATATTAAGAAAATAAATGAGAATTAATGATTCTAGTTTCTTAAGCTATGCAAGAATTGTTGCATAATGCAATGTTACTTGCCTCTTTTAGTATATTGTCAAATAGATTGCTGCGTAGATAGTTAGCAACATCATGGCCCGAATGACCATCGAATATAGCGAAAAGACCAAGTTCGGTCGAGTCCATCTGTTTAATATCAGACACCAAATAATCTTCCATGGGATGACCTGATTTGCCTTTCACCATGTTAAATCCATGAGTAATATGCTTTAGTATTTTCCCTTTTCCCTTTCCACTCTCACGAGGCCATGAAATAACCCCGGCTTTCGCCTATGTTCATAGCACACAACAGGACTAGAATTATTCTCAGGAACTGTAAGCAAATACTTGCAGAACAAATAGAACTTGCATAAAGATAAAACAATTCCCAAAAGTGGATTCCTGAAGAGTTAAGAAACTTCTTTTGCTAGATGTAAAAGAAAAGTTAGGTGAACCAGAGAAATGAGTCTTGAATGGAAAATCGCAGAGATGAATAAGGAAATAAATGATAAACAGATTAAAGAGAAAGAGGAAACCATAATCTTGTATAGAATTTCCCCTGCCATGGATCTTCTTCTCTTCTGTGAATTCCAGTTTGGGGGACTAAACAGAGAAAAAGGGTAGAGACGAAGATGAATGGCTGATTTTGACTAGGAACAAAGACACTTAACGGGTTCTTTTTCTTAGTTTCCTGAATGATGAACGTATAAGACCCTTTCAATAAGCAAAACTACGGAGTAAAATAAAATAATTCATTTTAATGGGTAAAAAAAACAAATTTGCATTAATTTTCTATTCATGTAAAATAATTATAATATGTAAAAAGTAAAAGATTCAGATGAGAATAATTATTATTGTGCGAATATGCGAATAGATGCACATTTAGGCCATTGACATGCACTTTCTTCAGTAATGACATGCACATTTAGGTCATTGACATGCACTCGGTCAGATTTGCATGTCATTGATAATATGTGAAAAGTACATGCACACACCCCGAAAGTGCATGTCAATGGCAAATTATCAATGACATGCAAATCTGACAGAGTGCATGTCAATGGCCTAAATGTGCATGTAATTACGGAAGAAAGTGCATGTCAATCGCCTAAATATGCATTTATTCGCATATTCGGACAATAATAATTATTCTCACCTGATCCGGATTCATGTAAAAAATCATATAATATATTTATATTTTGAGTGATTTAAATTGACACAAACTATTTTTCAGAAACTATTTTAGAAAAATTAATTTAAACTTTTTAATTGGTCATCTAATTTGCGGAGTTGGTTTCTTAGCGCATAGAATTACGTAAGAAAAATATGATTAATTTCACATCACTAGGAAAAATCAAACAAAATAATTGAGAAATTTTAGCATAAGTTATTGAATATTGAATATGAAAAATCAAACAAAAAAAAAAAAAAAACTATGTTGAAGTTTGAGTTGACCAGATTACGCGTTTTCTACGTCTACCTTTCTTTTAATTTGGTAAAGACGTCGACCTTTGTGTACCTCTGCACTTGTCCTCCATGGGCCGCCAGGAGGGCCCTAGCTTCGAACGCTTAGGTTAAGCCGACGACTAGGCAAGAATTTAGTTTACGCAAAATTCACGTAGTTGAGGAAAATTGTTCATCAAACTTACAAAATGTAACAAGTAAGTGCAAGTTAATGTTATAGTTGGTGCTGATTTATTCAAGGCTATAACACTGGTACAGTCGTACAGTGCTCATCAACTCCCGTTTTGGTCGCTTTAATTATTGTTGTTTAGTTTGTCATCCCCTTTTCAGCCTCGTCTCTCTGGCGCTAGGCTTCATTCGTAGAGACTGGGATATCCAGTTTCGTCACATCTTCAGAGAAGCAAATATGGTGGCTGAGCGTCTTGCTTCTTTTGCTTTTCATTTTCCGCATGGTTTTCATTTTGTTGTTGTTCCGCCCGATTGGGTGTCTCTTTGTCTTTCGGACGATGTTAGGGGTTTCTCTACACCCCGCCTAGTGGCCAAGTAGGATTTTTTTTATAAAATTCTCGAGAGTGCTGCCTCTCTTTTACCAAAAAAAAAAATTATTGTTGTTTAGCTCTAAATTTTGGGAGTAGGACGACGTCGTTTTTAGCCTAACTGAGTTGAGGTTACGCGATCGATGAGTCACGGCTGAATGGACTCAACCTCTGTCTTTCGGCGGCGGTCGTTGTTCCCCGCCAACCTTCTCCGACAACTTCTCCGGCAACTTCTCAACCGCGGTCTTTCAGCGCTGAGTGGACGCTGCAGTTATCCACCTTGCACCATCTCATCATCACTAACTCCACGTCACCTTTCGGATCAACTATCCCATTTTTGTTGTATAAATAGGAGTAGTTGATGAAGGTGCTTGCATCAAATGAATCATGCTAAAATCAATTTTCCAAATCAATATTTCGACCCTATTCACTTGCGTTTGGGTTACACGAAATTTGAAGTGGGATAAGATGTTCCAAACTCTAGAAAATCAAGACAATCAACTAAAAACATTTGAAGTTTACACATGTTTGTACTTGAGACTTTCATTACGTAAAATTGATTGATTAAGTTCGTAACCCCTTGCCAACACCCATATGACTGACTCTATATGTAGGGTATGGGAAAATGGCGGTTAAAGCCGTTACAACCGCCAAAAGAGCATATTTGTAGAATATCCCACGATGACCCTTTATAACTCGAACCTTCTCTAATCCGAAGTATATTCTGAAGCAGTTACCTACAACACAAGACATTATCCCGACTGATAAGACCGGGTTATAAGCCCTTGTTCTTCCACGTAAATAACACGGATAGACCTTGTCCAAGTTATATACCTAACTTTAACATATTACCTTAATATCAAATAACATGTTTATAACTCTTTCAACCCGATTAAAATCTCCGATCATATCGATCTCAAACCTTACACTTCAAAATATGAATCTGGAATCCAAGTTCGTTTACATGGGTGTGTACTCCACACTCCTAACCCACGTTCTAGCAACTCGATATTCCGTTAGTAATGTGAGAGTCCCGATACACTAAAACAACCGTTGATTTACTAAAATCATCAACATTTTTGCCCTTCTTCTTCCCCGGTACTATTCTCTTAGACGACGTCTCGGCACAACCCTCCATGTTTATAATTTTCAATCAATTCTCAATGATTATTGAAACGTAAGGCAAGAGACTAAGATAGAGCTTTGTCGATGTGGATGTTAGAATTTTTGTTTTTATGGAACAAGAACAAACAGAGGAAAACAACAAGCTGTCTCTTACAACATTGAAAGTTTGATTTATCCCCATAAGAATTTGATAAAGGCGTTGTTCTTCCTCAAGAAGTTTTGTTTCCGCAGCATAAGTTGCAAGAACATGGAGGAATAAGTCTTAGAGAATCAAATTCGTCTCATAGCTACATCATCAGTACCTTGAGATATGGATGCAATCTCCTTCTGGATGGCGAACTTCTGAGCATCATTTGCACGTTCAAATCTGGAACTGAGCTGAGACCAAATCGCACTTGTCGTTGTGGCAAACAACCCAGAATCGACGATGAGAGGAAACCTTTGTCGTCGAAAGGCTTTGATGCAAGAATCATCCCTGGACTGTCAGATGAATACAAATGCAAGGGATCGCCGAGATTGGTGATCCGAGTTGCAGTATTGTTCACCATACTTCAAGAGATTCAATTTGAAAATAAACCAAAGAATCCACAAGAACCCTAGAAATTGGACGAGAAAGATCGAAAACAAAATCGATCAACAATCTCATTCAATCAATGAATCAAGGTAAAGAAATTGCGGAAGAATCAGAGAACCATGTGTTAGGCTCTGATACCATGTTTGTATGGAACAAGAACAAATAGAGAAAAACAACAAGATGTTATGGTTGAGCTCAAGGTTTTGTATTCACTAGTGGAAAAAACACCTGTTGAGGCGGTCAAAAACCCCCCTGTTGAGGCGGTCAGGGGTCGCTGCAACAGGGGGGGCTGCAACAGGTCATGAGCTGTTGAGGCGGGCATTTGTTCGCCTCAACAAGTGACCTGTTGAGGCGGGCATAAATACGTTCGCCTCAACAAATGGGTAAAAATATCTGAAAACATAGCCTATTGAGGCGGGCAAAACGTATGCCCGCCTCAACAGACCTGGTTTTTTGAAGCGAATGCACTCTTTTGCCCGCCTCAAAAAAGCTTGGAAAACCAAAAATAATTGCAGCAACAAATTAATTCGATCCAGATGACGATTTGAGAACATGACCAAAATGACGATTTGACGATTTGAGAATCGAACGGTTTCAGAACAAAAACAAAACTTCAACAAAATTAATGGATTAAGTCTAATCTTTACAATCTGGGAACAATACAAAGAAACTTGAAGCCCCTAAATCAACTTAGAAGCAAAAAAAACCAGATCTGATGTCGTGAACTTACACGCAAAAAAAATCTAAACGGGAATTCGAAATTGAAGCCTCGTGAACCAGATCTGATGTCGACGACGAATGAACTAGATCTGAAGCTTCGTTCTCAGATCTGAAGCCTCGTTCTCAGATCTGATGTCGCAACCCTAGCTGGGAATGAAGAGGAGACGACAACGACAAACAAACCCTAGCCAGATCTGGATGGCGATTGAACGAATCTGAGGAAGACGCCTCTGCTGGCTCAGAAATCCACCGCCTCGACCCACTCGTTGTCACTGGACTCGACCCACTCGACCCGCCTCGACCGAATCTGTTGGCTCAGATCTGGACCAGCCTTTTCTACTAGTGGCAGTTGGAGAAGAGGAGGAGATCTGATGGGGTGGTTGATGGTGGCGGTTGGAGGAGATCTGAGGAGGAGGAGGAGATCTGAGGAGGCGAGTTAGAGGAGGAAGATGATGAAGGAGGAGGTTGGAGGCGGTTGACGGAGGTGGTTGATGGTGAGGTGGTTGACGGAGGAGATGTTAACAGGAGTCGATGAGAGAAAGGAGGAGGGAGACGATGGGAGGAGGAAGGAGATGAGAGAAAGGAGTTAACAGGAGGAAGGAGAACGAGAGAAAGGAGTTAACAGGAGGAAGGAGTTAAGCCGGCAGAGTTTTTAGACTATATCTGTTGAGGCGGGCACAAAACGCCCGCCTCTAAATTTTTTTAGACGATATCTGTTGAGGCGGGCAGAGTTTTGCCCGCCTCTAATTTTGGGTTCTGTTTAAATTTTTTGAGACGATATCTGTTGAGGCGGGCAGAGTTTTGCCCACCTCTAATTTTGGGTTCTGTTGAGGCGGGCGCCTTACTGACCGCCTCAACAAGTCAAAAACACAAATATTATTTGAGGCGAACGGATATTTGCCCGCCTCTAAAGTACCTGTTGCAGCGAACTAAACGACTGACCGCCTCAACAGATAGTAGAATAAGACTTTTTGCGTCGGGTTTTAAGGTGACCGCCTCAACAGGGGGGCTGCAACAGGTGTTTTTTCTACTAGTGATTTATGAATGAAAAGTAGTTATTATAGAAAGTAGTTATTATAGGAGTCTGTTCTATAAACTTATTCCTATACACTAGAATTGTAGAAATGCCACTACAATTCCTATAAACTGTTGTTAATTTCTCCTTATTATTTTATTATACATTGACCCTTGTTGTTACCATCCAACAATTCGAAAGTTATATTTATTTTTTCAATCTATCAAGGTAGTATATTATAGTTGTATAAAGATCATGGCTTAGATCATTAATACTTTTTTAGAATTTGAGATTATTATTTAGAGTTCATGGAGTAGGGTTTAGTGAATAGGGAGTTAGATTTAAGATATAAAAAAGAGGTTTTTACCGAAAATCACCCGTAAAAGTGCTCATATTGCTCAAAATCACCTCATTAATCAAATATTACCGGAAACCACCCCTTTAACGTACTCCGTTACTCATTAACCACCCGTATTCATTTTCCGTCCAAAATTCCGTCAGTGTTGCATACGTGGCAAATTTTATCATTTTTTAAATCTAAAATAAAAAGAAAAAGAAAAGAGTAAGAAAAATATCTACTCTTCTTCCCTAACGTACACCTTGCTCCTCTGTAACAAGAAAAAGCTTGGAAAAATGTCAAAAATGGCGGAACTCTTTATCAACACCGAGCTTCACCTCTCACCGACCATCGTCACTGAATCCGATTACATCATCAATTCGTTTCTCCATCGACAGATCGACCATTAAGAACAAAACCCTGAAAAAATTAGTCAAAATTATAGAATAAGTAAGAACCTAAAATTGCTTGATTTTCCCACAAATTGATCACTGAGTTTCCCACAAATTGATCACGTTTCTCCATCGTCACTGAGTTTTCCACAAATTGCTTGATTTTCCATCGTTAATTAGTTGATTATTGCTTGATTTCTCCTAAATTTCTTGAAACCCTAGACTGATTTCCCCCAAATTGATCGATTTCCCTACAAATTATTGGGACCTGATAAAATCAAAATCATTTACAGCTTAAACATTTGAGAACCACAATATTCATCTCTTCCTCTCCATACCAAAATCATCTCGAGCTAAAAACATGTTCTGCACAAATATATCACATGTTGCTAAACAAGTTTAACACTTTGGGCACCTAGTGCTCGCATATTCGTATTGATCTAGGAAATAGGTATACTATATATACTGCAGTAGATCAAATAAAAGAGGGAGAGAGTGGTTAGCTTGTCCTTTTGTCAAACGAGCGGGATTGAGCTGAACAAGATTGTGCTGAACATGATTTTCTTTTAAAAATGGCATGCTTTGAAAATTCGAAGGATAAATAGGGGTATTTAAGGTATTTAATTATTTCATAATAAAAAAAATAAGAAAATACTTTAATCTATTATGCTATATTGAAAAAATAAGGGTTAAAATAGTAATTTTCTATTATCTAACAGAATTTTTGACGGAATCAGACGAAGGGTGGCGTTTGGCTAACGGAAGGTGTTACACGGGTGGTTTCCGGTAATATTGATTTAAAAAGGTGGTTTTGAGCAATATAGTCTATTTTACGGGTAGTTTTCGATAAAAACCTCTATAAAAAATATTAGAATTAAAAATTTAGACTTGCTACATCATTTGTTGCGTGTGTTGTTATAAAAAATCCGAATCGTTTTCTTGGCCCGAGACTTCAACGATAGGAATTGGTCCATATAATATTGTAATATTTCTCCAGGAAGCTAATTGAATGGTTTATGGGCTTGTCGACTTAACTTTCTCTTTCTCTTGCGTTTTTTTATTCTGTTTTAGATGAGACTCCAGAAGAAATTGATCTGTACTTTTGTTGGACGGTGTTAGAGGAGTGTCTTTGCCCGACCTTGTTCTTTTGTAATCGTTTTTTCCGTTTCAATGAATTCTCAGTGCCCCTTTCTCTTCCACAAAAATAATAACAAGATACTCCGTATAAAACTCCTTTAAAATGAGATTAGATATATATGCAGGCAGCCAACTAGCCAAGCATCGAGAAAACAATAAAAGTATTTGCAGCAGAAATTTTTCGTTGGAATTTTGAAGCGTGAAGTTTTTTTGGTGTAATGTTCAACCAACAAAAGTCAGTAACTTTGACAAATAAACTGGTCGCTAATTTAACATAAATCTATTTATGACGAGTTTCTAGATGAATGTAAATATACTGTTTTAATATAGTCCAAGTTCTATGGTCTGTTCAGCAATTGTATATTTGCCTTTAGAATCATAAAATTTGGAGGTTTTTACCGAAAATCATCCGTAAAATGTGTTATATTGCTCAAAATCACCTCTTTAAATTAATATTACCGGAAACCACCCATGTAACGCACTCCGTTAGCAAAACACCATCCATTTCAATATTCCGTTTAAATTCCGTCAAATATTTACAAATTTTTCCTGAACTTTTATTTTCATTCATTTTCTCCACAGTTTAAAAAGTTGAAAAATAATTGTAATTAAACCAAATATTAGGGCAAAACCGTCATCTTCTTCAACCTTAGCCCAAGACTCTGATGAGTGAAGAACCAGCCGCGTCGACTCGGACTGAGTCGACTCACCCTCAAATGCGTTTACAACCCTTCTCGCACATCGGAGCCGAGCAGCGCCGCCTGGAAAAACTCATGCATTTACAAGCCTCCGAGCCAATCGCCTGGAAAAATGAGAGAGATTCCTAATGTCCAAGGAGGCCAGTGCGGCAACCAAATCGGATCCAAGTTCTGGGAGGTCATCTGCGCCGAGCACGGCGTCGACGGCACCAGTCACTTTGTAGGAGACGCTTCATCCGATATCCAATTAGATCGCATCAATGTCTACTTCAATGAAGCCTCTGGTGGTAGGTACGTTCCCAGGGCTGTTCTCATGGATCTTGAGCCTGGTACCATGGATAGCATCAGATCCGGTCCTTTAGGTCAAATCTTCCGCCCCGATAACTTCGTTTTCCCAGGGCTGTTTCTCATCTCTTTCATTCAATCTCCGA
This sequence comes from Oxyria digyna, assembly GCA_029168935.1. Classification (NCBI taxonomy): domain Eukaryota; kingdom Viridiplantae; phylum Streptophyta; class Magnoliopsida; order Caryophyllales; family Polygonaceae; genus Oxyria; species Oxyria digyna. The sequence goes on along the minus strand of JAPVLV010000011.1, from coordinate 28,900,272 downwards.
TCCAACTTCGATATTTCGTGTGTGTTTTGTTGCTATTCTTCTTGTTCGTATGTGAATTGGGAATGACAAATCAATCCTATATACGTTGTCTTGTGGATTTGATTTATGAGGAGTTATACCTTTGGATATGAATCGACTCCTGTGAATATTAAACAATTCCAATAAAGTTGAAGTATGGCCTGCCAAGATTGCAGAGTTTCGAAGGGGGTGAAGGGGGTGGGGTGATTAACCAGATCTGGTTTTGGGCTAAGGTTGAAGAAGATTACGGTTTTGCCCTAATATTTGGTTTAATTACAATTATTTTCCAGGTTTTTAAACTGTGGAGAAAATAAATGAAAATAAAAGTTCAGGGAAAAATTTGTAAATATTTGACGGAATTTAAACGGAATATTGAAATGGGTGGTGTTTTGCTAACAAAGTGCGTTATATGGGTGATTTCCGGTAATATTAATTTAAAGGGGTGATTTTGAGCAATATAGCATATTTTACGGGTGATTTTCGATAAAAACCTCTAAAATTTAAGCTAACACAATAATCTACTCCCTCCGTCCCACTTTGTTTGTCCTCTTACGTGTTTACACACTTGTCGATGCATGTTTTGCGTCGTTAATATCTCTAACTACATATTATTAAAAATTATAAAATCTTGATATTGTTAAAGTATTAAATGAGACGAATCAAACAAGACCCTACATGACTATATTAATACACAAAGATTGAGAATAATCGAGCAAATTGCGTTAATAGGTGAATAGTGTCAAATTTCGTCATAGGACAAACAAAGTGGGACGGAGGGAGTATAGTCTATCAATTCAACTGTTTTCTAAAATTAAGCCAACTTATTTAGCTTCTAATATCTAATATATATGTATATAGTGTGAAAATGGGTATGCATTGCTAATTTATGTTGTTAGCATAATCTCTTAAACTCATGAATAATGGAGTAATTATCATAGAAATGGAAAAGAAAGTTCATCTGAGAGGGAAATTTTCAAAAAGTTGTTATAAACGATTCAACTTGAACCTCCAAAAACCAGGCCGCCTAGACCATTGGTCAAATCAATTTGATCGAAAAATCAAACTTGAATTGTATTTAGCAAACAGTAGTTTTCGTGTTTGACGTTATATATATATATATATATGCTACATCGTGAGCGCTCTTTCAATAAGTATTAACTGACTAATACAACTTTTCCTCGCCCTAAACATGGCTGCTGATGGATCTAGCTATCCATCAATCCTCAACAACATGCGTCAACAATCCTACCTTGTTTCACAACTTTCCCCCAACCTCCATTACCCAACTTCCACAACCCAAACCTTGAGCAATCGTTACGTAAATGGCGGCCTGCAGAATCCCCTGTTCTCTACACCCGCCTCTCGTGTCCTTATCCAAGCTCCAGCTGAGAAAAACGTCGGTGGATTCATGACTGATTTCCTGATGGGCGCAGTTTCTGCCGCCGTTTCAAAGACTGCAGCTGCTCCCATCGAGCGCGTCAAGCTCCTGATTCAAAACCAGGACGAAATGATCAAATCCGGAAGATTATCCCAACCCTACAATGGAATTCGCGACTGCTTCTCTAGAACCATCAAGGACGAAGGCGTGATTTCTCTCTGGAGAGGCAACACCGTCAATGTCCTCAGATATTTCCCTACTCAGGTAATACTCAGCTAATTCGAATTCTCAAATATACTTAATATGCCATCTGATTCGAATTATGTTCTTTCAGGCCTTGAATTTCGCAACCAAGGACTACATCAAAAGCGTGTTCAAATTCAACAAGGAGAAAGACGGTTACTGGAAATGGTTCGCCGGTAACCTAGCCGCCGGCGGAGTAGCCGGCGCCACATCTCTTCTATTCGTCTACTCTCTCGATTTCGCTCGAACCCGCCTCGCAAGCGATGCAAAGAACGCAAAGAAAGGCGGCGAAAGACAATTCAACGGCTTAATCGACGTTTACAGAAAAACAATCAAATCAGATGGAATTGCAGGACTTTACCGCGCATTCAACATTTCATGCGTCGGGATTATCGTGTATCGCGGCCTCTATTTCGGGATGTACGATTCCCTTAAACCCGTGGTTTTGGTTGGAGGATTGCAGGATAGTTTCATTGCTAGCTTTTTGTTGGGTTGGGGCGTGACGATCGGATCAGGGTTGGCTTCGTATCCGCTCGATACGGTGCGTAGAAGAATGATGATGACATCTGGAGAAGCGGTTAAGTATAAGAATTCGATGGATGCATTCTCACAAATTGTGAAGAAGGAGGGTGCGAAATCGTTGTTTAAGGGAGGTGGTGCCAACATTCTGCGGTCAGTTGCTGGTGCGGGTGTGCTTGCGGGGTATGATAAGCTGCAGCTTATTGTGCTCGGTAAGAAGTATGGATCTGGTTAAGGTGTCTTATAAAGAGGGATAATGACGATTAGAGTTGAATAAGTGCTGATGATATATTTGATATTTCACGTAGAACAAACCAATAAGGAGAAATTTGTTTCTTCATATATACTAGTATACTTTAGAATACCCATTCTTGAAAACTATAATTGTTGGAGCCGGTTCTCGATGGGCTCGCGAGGCCCATAGGGAATTGGGTCAGGCCCATGGAACGCGAGCCGGGTCGGTCCAAAAAGTCAGCCCAGAAGAATAAAGCGGCCCATAAACAGGCGAAGCCCAATAAGAGGATACAACGAGACTAAGTATCGAGGGGCAAATCGGTAATAGACTCGCGTGGGTCCCAGGTGATAGTATAAAAACGCAACCCAATGGATAAGGAAGGGGATCCCAGTCATAAGAGAAAAACGCTTCACCTCCCTCTTAGCAGTAAGAAAAACACGAGAGCAAACCCTAACTTCAATCTTCCGAAACACTCACTTCCTAGAGAAGTTTAGACGTAAAGCACTTGTTTTATCACTTATGGTTTTGCTGTAAAGCTTTAGTGTTGTTATGAATGGTATCTGAGTTACTCGGTTTATTGTAAGCTCGGAACGTGAAACGTTTTTGATAATATACTCTTCCTTCACGTTGTTTTTCCTTACCTTTGTGTATACTTGCGTTGTTTCGGCGTATCCGGTTTTACGTTAATCTTTCTTATCGGAGCTTAAAAGAGTCGGAGCCGGTTTCCTTCTCGGTTAAGTTACGCAAGTGTCAGGTGTCGAGAGTAAGGTTGATTTCGAGGAAGAAGACGACGTATAGTATTACATAAGTTGATTGTCCAGACGCCCTGTGTCACGCGAAGTGTTGTGTCGCGTGATCGCAATTTCTGGGCTCCAACACTGGCGCCGACCGTGGGGACCTCCTCGCACAAGTAAGGCTTACTATATATACCCGCGTATTTCTAATACAACAACCTGAGAAGATGAATACTAGTGACGAAAGAAGCGACAACACCCCTCCCCAGACGAGAACTCGAGACATGAATAGCACGCGAGCACGGCTTTCACACGTACATGAGGAGGAAATTGTTCTGGTAGGACCCGCGCTGGTTCAGTATCGTGCTTTCCTGCAGACGATGGGACAAAGCGCGGGCGGAAGCCGAAGCCAGCGGCAACCAAGGACTCGATCACGCGAGCACGAACAGAATCAGAGCGGACGAGAACAATCGGTCGCGGAAGGGAGTGCTGAACATGTGCCTGACGACAGAGTCTCAGTGTCACATAGAACGAGGATCGAGGGACGCGAAAGGCCTTGTCATCCTGGTAGATTTGATTTGAATCAACCCCCTGCGAGCTATGCGGAAGATCAATCTTGCAGGGGAAGAACCGATGGGAGAGAACAGGGAGTACGCGCCGAGCAAAGGCCTTCCCGCCGCCTGTACGAGGGGGAGCCATTTTGCAACCAGGCCACCCACCCGCGACAGGCCTTTGAGGCCTACCCGTCCGTCAACCCGACACTCTTGTTCGGCCCGACTGCTTTCGCGGGGCATTTAGTTAGGTCAGTCCCTTTGCCTAATTTCAGATTTCCTATCATAAAAGAGTACAATGGTAAAGAAGATCCCAGCGAGCACCTAGCACGCTACAAGTATGCTATGCTCGCGAGGTGCCCTGATGAAGCCACAATGTGCAAAGGTTTCCCAGGCACGCTCGCGGGACCCGCCATGACCTGGATGCTTAACCAGCCGTCAGAAAGCATCCATTGTTTCGCCGATCTAGAGAAGAATTTCTTGTTGCATTTCGGCTCCTCAAGGAAAAGAAAAGTGACAATGCAAGAAGTAGTAGGAGTCAAACAAGGGCCACATGAATCACTAGAGGATTACGTTAAGAGGTTCGCGGAAAAGATCTTGGAAGCCGAAGATTTTCATGATAAAACCGCTCGGGTCGCGTTCCTAGACGGACTCACTGATGGAAGCTCCTTCAAGCAATACCTATACCGCAAGAAAGATTTAGACTACCAAGGCATGCTCGAGAGAGCATACACAGAGATTAATGTGGAAGCACACTCAGGCATCGCTTTGAAGGGGAGTAATCAGAACAAGCCCGCTCAGGGTCATAAGAGAGAAAACCCGAACTGGGGGAGTAAACGTCATCAGGGTAGTCAGGGGAAGGAACAGATCGATTCGCGAGTACCAGGTTTACAGATTCAAGACCGAAATCAGGGTCAAAGACAGTTCAGGGGACAAAATCACGATCAGAATCAATTCCAATCGCAAAATTTTGTAGCCGAACAAGACAACCGACGCGATTTTGAGGGGAGAGGGGACCGCGGTCATAACCGCCATGGGCCTACCACCTGGTGCGAATACCACGGAGTGAATACTCACTCTACATTGGAGTGTTGGTCGCGACAGCATCACCCAAGAGAGCAGGAGGTCCTGACTGCTCGAAGGGGAAACGTTGATGCAGGTCATGGCGTCACACACAGAGGAGCATGGAGTAGAGGAGGGAGAGGCAGTAGAGCGCAGTTTGAGACGAAGCAGCAAACCCCCGCGAGAAATAACCAGAATTAGGGGCCTAATCACCACCCATCCCAGAACTTCCCTCTCATGGACGGCCATGTAGGCACGATCGCGGGCCGCCATGAACCCATGCCCCTGGGCAAACGAGAGCAAAGGCTCATTAACAACGCACCCAAGCCTCAGGGAAAGCCGATCTATAGTGTCGCGAGATCGAAGTCTGAACCTTACACGCTTGCCTTCAGTGACAAAGAAGTAGATACCTGGGCTGTCGAGGCCGCTGATCCACTGGTCATCCATGCTCAGATAGGAACCAAGCTAGTAAAAAGAATCCTCGTGGATATTGGGAGCTCAGCCGATATACTGTACTGGGACGCGTTCGAGAAAATGGGAATTGATCAGTCTACACTCAGGCCCACTAAAACCACGCTGGTAGGTTTCGCGGGTGACAGAGTGAGGGCCCTGGGCGTCGTCACCCTAGATCTCATCTTGGGTGAAGAGAAAGGGTCAAGAAGGTCAGAAAAGATAGATTTTGTAGTAATCCCAATAATATCCTCCTACAATGCGATCTTGGGACGCGAGACACTGTGCAGGTTTGAGGCAGTCGTATCAATCTGTCATTTTTGTTTAAAATTTCCAACATTAACAAGAGTAGGGGTCGCGAGAGGAAACCAAGAGGAGAGCCGTATCTGCTACGTCTCGTCCGAAAAGGGCAGTACAAGACCTTGCTTGCCAACCAGTTATTTATTCCAGGGTTACCACGCGTCCTGGAAGAAGCTGAGTTGGAAGTTCGTGCCTCACCCAGACCGCGAGATACTGAGGGACAGGCAGAAGGACACAAACCGCATTTTGATGGGTTTGAGAAGCAGGTAATCACACTTTTCCCCAACAAAGAGGAGAAACTTTACGTAGGGGGGAGACTGAATCAAAAAGTCGTACAAGAGATCGAGACCTTACTCACCCGCTCCCGGGATGTGTTCGCATGGACGCCAAAGGATTTGAGAGGGATCCCAGCAAGTGTCATGACCCACTCCCTGAACATTAGTCCAGAGGTCAAGCCGCGTAGGCAGAAAAAAAGAAAACAAGCAGGGCCGAAGAACGCGGCAGCTGCGGTAGAGCTCGCGAAGCTGATTAAAGCAGGGTTTGTAAGACCAGTGCAATACCCAACGTGGCTGTCCAACGTTGTAATGGTAGAGAAAAATCCCAAAGGGACGGGGAAGTGGCTGTCCAACGTGGCTGTCCAACGTGGCTGTCCAAAGTCCCACTGCCATTATCAAAGAAGGAAAGGCCCCATACTTTTGGTTCGTGAAGTCTGAAAACGCCATAAGCAATCAGGTGGAACTGATGGAGATAAGCGAGCCAGTCAGCGACTGGCGCACCCCTATAATTCAATATCTTGCTAGCGGAACAGGGCCTTCGGATCCGAAAGAAATGAGAAAACTTGTCTCTATGGCTGCACGCTTCTACATGTGTCGTGGAGAACTTTACAAAAGGGGATATGGACCACGCGAGCTCAAGTGCTTGACTAAAATAGAAAGTGACGTGCTGATAAGGGAACTTCACGCAGGATTATGTGGGACTCACGCGGGTTGGAGACCAATGGTCTATAAAGCATTAAGGCAGGGAAGTTTCTGGCCCACCATGAAGCAAGACGCACAACGCGAGTCTCAGAGCTGTAAGTCGTGCCAGTACTTCGCCCCAGCCTCTCATCAACCAGGTGTAGAGTTGCAGATAATGTCAAGCCCTTGCCCCTTCGCGATGTGGGGACTAGATCTATTAGGACCTTTCAAACCAAAAGCGCCTGGTCAACTGGAGTACATCATTGTAGCAGTTGATTATTTCACCAAATGGATCGAAGTCGAAGCCCTCACGAGCACCACCGTCCCGGCAGTTAAAAAGTTCCTTTGGAGAAACATCATTTGCAGGTATGGCCTCCCTCACGAGATCGTAACCGACAGGGGACCACAATTCAATTCGCCGCAATTGTTTACATGGTGCAAAGACATAGGGATCACTTTAAGGATTGCTTCAGTCGCTCACCCGCATTGCAATGGCCAGGTAGAAGCAGTGAACAAGAGTATTGTCATGGACTTGAAAAGACGACTAGAAGGCTCCAAAGGCATGTGGGCCGAAGTGTTACCCCTAGTGCTCTGGGCAAACAGGACTACGGTAAAGAAGGCAACTGGAGAAACGCCATTTGCTCTCGCTTATGGAATAGAGGCGACGGTACCAGTCGAGTTCATTGTGCCCACGGACCGCGTGATTCAGTATAGTCCGGACGACAATGACGAAAAAATGCAGCTAGAGTTGCAAATGCGAGAAGAGACTCGCGACTTGGCCACCATCAGAGCAGCCAATCATAAAGCCGGCGTCGCAAAATATTATAACAAGCACGTAAAATTGAGGGGATTTGCCAGAGGAGACCTTGTGCTCCGCAGAACAGAGGGGGGAAAGCTCGACCCCAACTGGGAAGGACCTTACATTATAGATCGCGAAGTCGCGCCCGGGGCATATCGCCTCAAGGACCACTCTGGAAATCACATTGCCAACTCCTGGAACGTGATGCGACTTCGTCGTTTCTATGCCTAATCTTCCCGTAAAACTCAGGTGCGTACAACAAAATTTTCCCTCATCCTTGGTCACAATACTTATTACGTTAAGACACAAAGCGTAGACGGCTGGGCTGGGCTAAAAAAACCCCCCAGTCGCGTGTCCTGCTTCCAGCTTCCAAGGCTGAGCTAGAAAACTCCCCTTGGTCGCGAAAGTGAGGACGGCTCGTGCTTCCAGCTTCCAGGGCTGAGCTAGAAAACTCCCCCTGGTCGCGAAAGCGTAGACGGCTGGGCTGGGCTAAAAAACCCCCCCAGACGCGTGTCCTGCTTCCAGCTTCCAAGGCTGAGCTAGAAAACTCCCCTTGGTCGCGAAAGTGAGGACGGCTCGTGCTTCCAGCTTCCAGGGCTGAGCTAGAAAACTCCCCCTGGTCGCGAAAGCGTAGACGGCTGGGCTGGGCTAAAAAAAAACCCCAGTCGCGTGTCCTGCTTCCAGCTTCCAAGGCTGAGCTAGAAAACTCCCTTTGGTCGCGAAAGTGAGGACGGCTCGTGCTTCCAGCTTCCAGGGCTGAGCTAGAAAACTCCCCCTGGTCGCGAAAGCGTAGACGGCACTGGGCTAAAAAACCCCCCCCAGTCGCGTGTCCTGCTTCCAGCTTCCAAGGCTGAGCTAGAAAACTCCCCTTGGTCGCGAAAGTGAGGACGGCTCGTGCTTCCAGCTTCCAGGGTTGAGCTAGAAAACTCCCCTTGGTCGCGAAAGCGTAGACGGCTGGGCTGGGCTAAAAAAACCCCCCGGTCGCGTGTCCTGCTTCCAGCTTCCAGGGTTGAGCTAGAAAACTCCCCTTGGTCGCGAAAGTATGGACGGGTTTATATCATGACCCCCGCCTTTCAAAAGTTCTTACTACCTAAGGATAAAAACCGAAAACTAAATACTCCTCTACATGTGCAGTGCTTGGTATCCCACGCGAAAGCAACACCATGACTAAACGCTCTACAAAGACCAGAAATACTCCGCGACAACCACACCGAGGAAAAGCTATCCTACTGCGCCGCGGCTAACAAAGGCTAAAGGCTAACTTAGAGCTCGCGTGTAAAGATCATGCAATAGTTAGCAGAAGAATAGTTCGCAATGCTTACTCTCGCGAAATTATGTAACAAGTCAGTTTTGCCTAAGTATACAGGATGGACCGTAATTATGACACTTATCTCTTTGCGTTTTCCTTTTTCGCAAAATTACTCATTTTTCCGAAACGCAAAACGGGGGGAACGAGGCGAGATAAGTATGTACGAAACAAGCAAACAAAAGCAAAAACAATAATATAGAAACAACATAAAGGTCGCGACCATCATACCCACGTTATGTACAAAAGTTGATTACAAAAAGTCACAATTCCTAATACATAAAACATTGTTCAAAGACAGACATTACTTAGAAACAGTCTCAGCAGCAGTCCCCGCGTCATCTACACTATCCGCCTCCAGATCCACGACGTCTCGAACACCAGACACTCGCGAACCTGAGCCCCCCACTTGATCTAAACTAGAACGCTTCGAAGGCTGAATGGTGTCGAGAAGGGCATCAGACGCGAACACCTTTCTCTTGCGAGGCGAGAGGGATGGAGAAGGAGGGCTCGGAAGCATGCGAGGAACAGGCTCTGACCTCTCAAGCGGAGGAGGAGCGACCAACTTCGAAAGAGGAGGCCTGAGAACCTGATTCTCTTTGCCCTTAACAATACCTCTCTCAGGCGCGAGACGCGTAATCCCCCAAGCCTCGAGTAGAGTCTCCCCGTCGTCAATGAAAGTTCCGGGCAACGGGGGCTGGTACTCAGGAAGGTCAGTGGAAAGCCCGCATAGGTCCTGAGCGTTGAAGGGGAAGTCTTTAACTTTGAACTTTAGCATCTGCATCTTTACCATGCAAAGGAGAAGCGTGTTGGCAACATTTTTGTAAAAATCGACGCGAGCACGCTGGCGATAACCCCCACAATACTCCTCCACCGCCATGTTCCTCTCATAAGCGATTCTCTCAGACATCGTCGCGTGGAGCTTCTCGTTTTCCTGTTTGAGGTCGCTCACTTGCGTATTGTACTCAGTAACGATGTTGACATGGGTGGACCTCTCATACGCAAGCTGGGCTTCCAGCTCCTTTATCCTCGCGTCTTTGACTGACAGGCACGCGAGCTCGCCCTCCATCTCCTTCATCTTCTCCATAGCTCTCGAAAGCTCCTCCTCCAAAGCTTTCTTCTCTCCCATAAGCCTAGATTTGGCCGCTCTATGGGCATCGCGGGTGGACTGATCCTCTGCCCTCAGCTCTTTAAGTTCATCCTCAGCAGCAAGCACCTTCCGAGTTGCGCTCGCGATGAGGTTCATCCCCTGCAAAATGAAAGTTAAAAACACCCCAAGAAAACAAGAAATAGGTAAAAACAGGAGACTTACGGCAAAAAGAAGTTTGGACAAGCCGCCAGGCCTATCCGAAACTTCCTCGTAGAGGCTAGGTTCGGGAGGGAAAACGGTCGGTATCGTCTCAACAAACGCACGCGTCGCGGATAAGCTATGAATGAAGGTCGGGTTCGCGACCGGGGTGTCAGTAGGCTCTGGAGAGGAGACAAACTCCACTTCCGTCGTCCTCTTGCGTTTTTTCTCGGCAACTTTCTGCTTCCCCTTGTCACGAACCGAAAGTACGCGAGACCTCTGGACCGGAGGAGCATCCTCAGAAACTGTCGTCGCAAGCTCCATTGGTGTTTCCGAAACAACGGCTGGGGGAGTAGGAGTCGAGCCAGGAACGGATGAAACAACGCGGGTAGGCGCCTCGATGGTAGTTAGCGCGCCCGACTCGTCGAGGACCAACCCCCCCAGATCCGGAAGATCGGCGAACATATCAGCATCTGCAAAAGCCACCACAAGTGAGCATAGTATAAATAATCATAATAAACGCGAGCGCTGAAACAAAAACGAACAAAAACCTAGGGCATGAGCCTTGAGACTAAGTCCTCTGGCGACCAGTAAAGAGTCCGAGATAGCCAGCTCAAAACGTTTTTGAACTGCTTTGTCGGGATAATCCTTGTAATCACGAATGAATCTATCGCGAGTCTCCTTGGGGAAAAAGCATGGGGCCCTTCTCGCGGTAGGCTCGCGTACCTGGACGGAAATTTCAGAACCAGGAGGGGGACAGACTAAAAACCAACAAGTTTTCCACCCCTCGATCTTCGAAGGCAATCGGAAGGCGCTGGGAGTCTTGGCTTGAGCAGTGTAAAACCCATCCTCGCGAGAGTTCTTCTTGTACGAATTGATGAGAGCGTAGTGAGGAGTATTAGGAACTATCCCAATGTCCTGACATCGCATGATGTAAACGATCAGAGAGCTCCAGAAGTTTGGATGCATCTGAGAAGGGCTGAAGCCTAAATCTGCCATTACTTCAGTCTGGAAGGACGTCCAAGGAAGGCGGAAGCCGGCTTCTAAAGACTGCCTACTCAAGGCGAAGAAGGACCCATACTGATCAAGGGAAGTGCCTTCAAGATCGGGGAGGGCAAAGACGGTCCCCTCAGGAAAGGGATATCGCGTAGCGAGGCGACGGAGATCATCAAAGTTAAGACTGCTACGTTGGGCAGTGTTGGGAATTAGGGTACGAGAATGTGTAATTCTCTTTGTAAGGATACCGATGCGGCCGGGGCTCGCGAGAAAGGGTTTCTCTATAACTACGTGGGGCAAAGACCCCTTATGAGAGAAAAAACTGGCAAATTGACCGTAATTGGTCTCTGCTCGCTCTTGAATGACGCGAGACGGGAGTCTGGTTTTAGATCTTTTGGGCGTCTTCGCTTTGCTCCTCTTAGATTTCCTAGAAACGTGAGATCGTCTACGTGAGTCTGGCTCGCGATCACCAGAACCCCCTTCAGATCCGGACGTGGTGCGCCCCGAATACTCAGCCCGAGCTGAGCGTTCATAAAAATCATCGCTACCTGAAAGCATGGGCAAAGTAAGTTTCAGTTTTCCAGGGATGGAAAGGGGGAAAAAAGAACATCAAAATTAGGAGCAACGCGTGTATAAGGAAACTAACGCGAGGCTATAGAGAGTAAACAAACAAGAAATCCCTGGAAAAGCTGAAACTCAAGAATCAAAAGGGAGGCCAAGAAGAAATCAGAATAGACCAAGCCCAAGAACACGAAGAACATCACGAAGGTCGAAGATGGCAGAAATTGACCAAAACACGTTTTTTCTCAAACAAGTGCATTAAGAAATAAGAGGCGAAAGGGGATACAACGCAGAAAACACCCCATGAACGAAAAATGACCTTCAGAAGTCTCTCAATTCCGAAAGGTCCGAGCGGAATTTCTGTGAGCGGGAAGAAATTGGGCAACAATGGAAGCCCTAAAAATCAAGGAAACAAAGTAGAAAAGAGAAAGGAGAGCGGAAGACTAACCTGCCATGAAGAATCGACTGAGAACGACGGCGAAGATGGCGATGGAGAAGGAAGGAAAGCACCGGCGAAGAGTGTTGCAGTGTTGCAGAGAAAATGGAGGTTACGACGGGTTTGAGAGTTGCAGAGAAAATGGAGGTTACGGCGGAAAAGGAAAGAGGAAGACGAAGGCGAATATATATAAGAAAAAATCGGGGGAAAGAAGGTGCAATAATGAGTCAACACGTGGACGACATGCGCTCAGCGCGGGAATTCGTAAAGTTTTTTGAATTCAAAACGTCGCCCAGAGAAAACGAAGCAGAGGTACACGCGACCATATCACGCGATGGGATCGAGCAAGGACTAAGAGCCAACCTCATATCGAGAACGCGACTTCAAGAAGACAGGCCCAAGCTTTCAGCTATTCAGCATGAAAGCTTGGGGGGCTGGATGTTGGAGCCGGTTCTCGATGGGCTCGCGAGGCCCATAGGGAATTGGGTCAGCCCATGGAACGCGAGCCGGGTCGGTCCAAGAAGTCAGCCCAGAAGAATAAAGCGGCCCATAAACAGGCGAAGCCCAATAAGAGGATACAACGAGACTAAGTATCGAGGGGCAAATCGGTAATAGACTCGCGTGGGTCCCAGGTGATAGTATAAAAACGCAACCCAATGGATAAGGAAGGGGATCCCAGTCATAAGAGAAAAACGCTTCACCTCCCTCTTAGCAGTAAGAAAAACACGAGAGCAAACCCTAACTTCAATCTTCCGAAACACTCACTTCCTAGAGAAGTTTAGACGTAAAGCACTTGTTTTATCACTTATGGTTTTGCTGTAAAGCTTTAGTGTTGTTATGAATGGTATCTGAGTTACTCGGTTTATTGTAAGCTCGGAACGTGAAACGTTTTTGATAATATACTCTTCCTTCACGTTGTTTTTCCTTACCTTTGTGTATACTTGCGTTGTTTCGGCGTATCCGGTTTTACGTTAATCTTTCTTATCGGAGCTTAAAAGAGCCGGAGCCGGTTTCCTTCTCAGTTAAGTTACGCAAGTGTCAGGTGTCGAGAGTAAGGTTGATTTCGAGGAAGAAGACGACGTATAGTATTACATAAGTTGATTGTCCAGACGCCCTGTGTCACGCGAAGTGTTGTGTCGCGTGATCGCAATTTCTGGGCTCCAACAATAATGAGTCAATTATATTTGTGGGTGTTGAAATTTCTTTGTTTTGTATCTTTTGTCATAAGGTGTATATTATATGATATATTGTAAGATCTTTCTACTTTGTACTGTAATAGTTTGTATGTCACAAATCAAATATTTACCCCGAAAACAATTGTACAAACAATATTGTCATGTGAGCTTGTTTTAACAAAATCCGTTGTAGTCTAGGTGGTTAGGATACTCGGCTCTCACCCGAGAGACCCGGGTTCAAGTCCCGGCAACGGAAATATATATTTGCTGAAATTTTATTATTAATATTTGCTATACACCAATTGTAAATTTGTAATATTCCTTCTAATATGAACCACTTTCACATATCTTACTTACAATTACTGCAAGGTAATTTTAAAATACTTCAATTACACAACAATTAAGAGTCATGTGAATTTTATAAACAATATATGCAAAGAACTATCTATTACGAATAAAATGGGCATACAGCCTCCCCTTTCTACCAACAAATTTGCACACTAAACTTTGTTACATCCACTACATTTAATTCTGTTCTACTTTCTTTTCTTCTTCGGATTGTTCTTGTATTCTCTGAGAATACCCTCAAGTTCCTTACGAGTAGCCAAAAGTACCGACTCACTAAATTCACTCTCTTCCATTCCCATGAATCGAGCAATCAGGCTAAATTGTCTTCTCTTTCTGTCCATTGATGAAGAAACTGTGTCGTCTGTCCTTCTGGTAATCTTGTCCGTCACTTTAACCCCTTCGTGACCTCTAACTGCTGGTCCAAAGTTGATGACATCTTCATTCCGATGAGCATACACAATACCTGTGGCATAAAAACAGCTTCTTTAACACTCCTATTCAGTAACTTGGCTTTAGCCAAATAATTACTGGGGAATTGAATCATTTACATGACTTTTCTAAAGAGTATGTTGGGACTCTGTATCACAGAAAAAATGAACCGAGAACTTCAGAAATGTAACATATAATAGAGGAGTATTGTGAGGGAGACTTACCCCACTCTTCATCCAATGACGCCTTTCTAGAAGCTTGTAATGAGCCAAGGTTTTCATTTTGGGTACGAGAACAAGATAAATCAACTGTATCCTTGGATTTAATGAGATGTGTCCCAAGATCATCAAAATTGGTTTGCTTAGTTCCATTCTTCACACATTCTTGTCCCTGTTCAATGATCTCACTAGTGAAAAGCTTATCAGATAGGTCACGGAACAGATTGTGGATGCCGAATAGCTCCCCTTGAAATTCTTTGCAATCCTGAACAGAAAGAAAAGCCGATAAGCTGCCTTCTTTTTATAGAATATATTCAACTTTGGATTGTGAAGAAATCCTATATACCTGGACACCTTCAAAATATCTCTTCTCCATCTTTCCAGAAACTGCAATATTTGATAACTGTTGTTTGTACACCTGCCGTGTATACACGAGTTCCTCCAACGAGCCAGCAGCAAGAAGGCGGAAGACTACAACATGCCTCTTCTGTCCAAATCGAAATGACCTGTCTTGAGCTTGTAAATCATGAGATGGGTTCCAGTTTGGATCAAAGATCACCACACGGTTTGCACTTACTAAATTAAGTCCAAGCCCACCAGCACGGGTAGAAATAAGAAATACCTGACCACAAATGGAGCACAAAAGTTTATAAAAAAGAAGAACATAATCTTGGGAGATCAGGAAGAAGCAAAAAAAGCTGACCACTTGATTTGATTACCTGTTTACTGGGGCTTGAATTGAAGTCGTCAACAAGAATCTGGCGTAATCCAGTTGGAGTGGAACCATCAAGTCTTGAGAAGCAATAACCTTTGCGTATCAAAAACTTCTCAAGGATATCCAACATCCTGTCAATGTTACCTCAACTTACGACCACATAACTTGCACCCTAAAAATAAAATGATACGAAATAACCATACCTCACAGAATGACTAAACAGGAGTATTTTATCGCCTTCCGACACCCAAGAAGACATCAATTTTTCGAGGGCACGCATTTTACCACAATGCTTAACATCGCTAAGGCCCATGAAGCTTTCAGTCTGTGTGTTTCCACCAACCTGATCAATATCAGAACCGAGAACTGCAGCAGAGAATTCTGCATCCTTCTTTTGTTTATCTTTATCATCCTTGGGGTTTGGTTTAATAAGCTCCAGATGATTACTAATCTGCCAATCATTATTGTATAAATTGTCAAAAGCATAGTTAACAACAATGTTAGCCAGTACATAATCACAATAGAAACCTGGATATTTACAAACCTGCTGCAGCTTCATAAGGCACGAGAGAACCACACAGAACGGGCAATAATTACAACCCTCAGGGGAATCTTTGTGAAGATACCTCCAGATAATTCCATCTGGCACGGTCCGCTTGCAGCACTCGACTTGAGTGAGAGGGGATCCGCAGCTACAAGGGAGATCTTTATTCATGAGGCATTGTATTTCTGGGAGCTGTAACATTCTCCTATAAGCACTCTTTTGCAAATCACTCATGGCACAAAACACAACATTATCTTCTTTTCCCAGCATTAGATGCCCAATTGTCTCCTCCTTTGTCCTTCTCAATAAGTACTTGCGAAGAACAGCCGCAAGATGCTGTTTACGCTCATCAGCAACTTGAACAAACCTTTCAGGTGCACTTGACCTTTGTCCATGCTTAAGAGGTTCGTCATAATATTCACGGAAGTGTTCTCGTGATCCCAAGCACCCAGGTGAAACCCAGTCAAAGAGATTGAAAAGCTCCATGATCTTGTTTTGCAATATGGTCCCAGTGAGACCATACCTTGTCATTGTTTTGATTTCCAAACATGCCTCGTATAGTTTTGACTTCTCGTTTTTCAGCCTATGAGCCTCGTCAACAACTACAATTTCCCAGTTGAAATTTGACAGACTGCTCCCCTGGATTCTAAACGTATCAAAACTTGTAATCAGTACCTCAACTGCTTTTGCTTGTAGTTTGTCGAGCATTACATCGCGATTTGGACCATGGAAAATGGAAACACTAAAGCTAGCCCACTTAGAGAACTCATCCAGCCAATTGTGTATAACAGAACTTGGACAAATAATCAGCACTGGACCCTTTTCAACAGCCTCATTTCCCTGTCTTGCTGCAAAAACATCAGATTCTCCATCTTTTGCATATACAGCGGCTAAGAATGCAATTGTTTGGATTGTCTTCCCCAGTCCCCTATTTCAAATCCAAATATATCAGTAAGGGAGCTAATATAGTCACAGATATAACACAAGGTGATTTTTTCTAAACTAAAACTGTAACTAGCATTGTAAATCTCACACTTACATGTCATCACCGAGAATACCTCCGTGATTACTTTTGTAGAGTCTATAGAGAAATTTCACACCTTCCCTTTGATGCTCAAGTAATCTACAATTTATTGAAGCAGGGACCTGCCAAAAAAAGTGTCTTTAAAACTGTTCATTTTTCTGACAATGCAAAGTTTCAAACACATATTTCTCTGAGATGACAAAAATATAAGAAAATCAAATAATAAAGTTAACCTGAACTAGAATTGAACCAGGATCTGACAACACCAATGGCACATACGGCCCCGTTGGTGGGAAAGAGAAAGAACTAGTCTGTTCTCGGCTTCCCCTGTAGTCTTCTTCTTCTTCTTCTCCACCTTCATCATCTGATATTTTAGGTTGCTCCGACTTCACATGTTTCTGTTGCAATTGTTTCTCGTCTTCAGAATGACGAAGTCGCTTTGGCTGCTGCTTCTTCTTCTCCTCATGTTGTTCAAGGGACACCGTAGGGCGTTTCTCTTGAAGTGGAGAGAAAGAGAAATCTTCTTCCAGGCGGAGGAGCTGTTGAGAGATAGAGCTTTTGGGGGGCTTTCTGGTAATTGTCGGCAGGGAATCAGAAGAAGTTGAGGGAGTGGGTTGAGAGTAGGATTGGGAGAAAATAGATGATTTGGAGTTGCAGGGTCTTAGGGATTCTTTAAGAGCTTTCAACGACATGAAGATGATCTGCGAAATAATAACAAAAGCAGTTCAGATTTCAGAGTGCTTCGACAGTAGATATGATAATTCACATGAAGCTAGACATCTAATCAAGCTGACAAAGTTCGGATAATAAATCCCAATCACACATTTTTAAAGAACAAGCAGGCACCACTTCAACCGAAAACCTAGGCAGAATTTGTTTCCATTTCAATGCCGGATGTGCAAAGAAGGACGACCATTTTCTACTTCAATGGCGACACAGCATCTGAGATGCTGAGAAACCCTAATTACATCTAAAGACCTAAAATCGAGAATTTTTTTCTGAAATGGGCTTTTTTTCAAAAAAAATTCCCGACGTAGGCTCGTTTCAAAACAATTTCCCAAAATAGGCACTTATTTCAGCTTCGGAATTTTTTTACGTGTGAGAGACGCTGGTTGAACCAGCGTCTCTCCTCCGAAGCTGAAGCTATTTTTTTTTTATTTTTTTATGTATAAGAGACGCTGGCCGAACCAGCGTCTCTTATACATATTTTTTTTTTAATTCCCCGTGTAAGAGACGCTGGTTCAACCAGCGTCTCTTACACGTAAAAAGTTAAAAAAAAACAATTATTTGTATAAGACGCTGGTTGAACCAGCGCCTTATACAGTTTTTTTTTTTTTTAATTCCCCGTGTAAGAGACGCTGGTTGAACCAGCGTCTCTTACACGTAAAAAGTTTTTAAAAAAAAATTTATTTGTATAAGGCGCTGGTTGAACCAGCGCCTTATACATCTTTTGTTAATTTTTTTTTTTCAAAGTTATATATATATATATATTATTACACATGACTTACTCGTGTTTGGATGGCTCGTATGGGCTCGTTTGAAATCGGAATCGATCACGACCGATTTCGTTGGGTCCGTATTGATCCCATCTTTCACCAGATATGTCTCTCGCTCGATTCTGATTTCGAACGAGCCCATACGAGCCACCCGAACAAGCGTAAGTCTCGTGCGTACCTTCTACTGTAAATGGATATTTACAATTCGTTCCTCCATATCACGCGATGAGAGACATATCTGGTGAAAGCTTGGATCAATACGGACCCAACGAAACTGGTCGTGGTCAATTCCGATTCCGAACAAGCCCATACGAGCCATCCGAACAAGCGTAAATCTCGTGCATACCTTCTTTCACCAGTTCGGAATCGGAATTGACCACGACCAGTTTCGTTGGGTCCGTATTGATCCCAGCTTTCACCAGATATGTCTCTCATCGCGTGATATGGAGGAACGAATTGTAAATATCCATTTACAGTAGAAGGTACGCACGAGACTTACGCTTGTTCGGATGGCTCGTATGGGCTCGTTTGAAATCGGAATCGATCACGACCGATTTCGTTGGGTCCGTATTGATCCCATCTTTCACCAGATATGTCTCTCGCTCGATTCTGATTTCGAACGAGCCCATACGAGCCACCCGAACAAGCATAAGTCTCGTGCGTACCTTCTACTGTAAATGGATATTTACAATTCGTTCCTCCATATCACGCGATGAGAGACATATCTGGTGAAAGCTGGGATCAATACGGACCCAACGAAACTGGTCGTGGTCAATTCCGATTCCGAACTGGTGAAAGAAGGTATGCACGAGATTTACGCTTGTTCGGATGGCTCGTATGGGCTTGTTCGGAATCGGAATTGACCACGACCAGTTTCGTTGGGTCCGTATTGATCCAAGCTTTCACCAGATATGTCTCTCATCGCGTGATATGGAGGAACGAATTGTAAATATCCATTTACAGTAGAAGGTACGCACGAGACTTACGCTTGTTCGGGTGGCTCGTATGGGCTCGTTCGAAATCAGAATCGAGCGAGAGACATATCTGGTGAAAGATGGGATCAATACGGACCCAACGAAATCGGTCGTGATCGATTCCGATTTCAAACGAGCCCATACGAGCCATCCAAACACGAGTAAGTCATGTGTAATAATATATATATATATATAACTTTGAAAAAAAAAAAATTAACAAAAGATGTATAAGGCGCTGGTTCAACCAGCGTCTTATACAAATAAATTTTTTTTTAAAAACTTTTTACGTGTAAGAGACGCTGGTTGAACCAGCGTCTCTTACACGGGGAATTAAAAAAAAAAAAAATTGTATAAGGCGCTGGTTCAACCAGCGTCTTATACAAATAATTGTTTTTTTTTAACTTTTTACGTGTAAGAGACGCTGGTTGAACCAGCGTCTCTTACACGGGGAATTAAAAAAAAAATATGTATAAGAGACGCTGGTTCGGCCAGCGTCTCTTATACATAAAAAAATCAAAAAAAAATAGCTTCAGCTTCGGAGGAGAGACGCTGGTTCAACCAGCGTCTCTCACACGTAAAAAAATTCCGAAGCTGAAATAAGTGCCTATTTTGGGAAATTGTTTTGAAACGAGCCTACGTCGGGAATTTTTTTTGAAAAAAAGCCCATTTCAGAAAAAAATTCTAAAATCGAAAACCTAAAATTGTCAAAATTCTGTAGCAATTCATATATTTACAGCCTAAAAGCTACACCAGAATCGAAACCCTAGTCAAACCCTAACATCAAATTAGTTAAATTTCACGAAATACAAAACCTAACAATCGAAAAAACCTCACTGGCGTACCTGGAGCGATGGATAAGTGAGTGTATCAAGCACCAAAAGAAACAAACCTCCACCAAATTTCTAGATCGTCTCCCAATCCCGACGCACTCCGCATGGTTTTGGTTATGGGTCATGAACTGACCGACTCTGACGGGTTCGTTAGAAGGTCATAAAATTAAATTTCTTTTTCGTGGGAAAAAATAAGAACAAGAATTGCCGATAACTAATCTTTTATTTATTTATTTACTGAATATTTTTTTACCACTCTCCGTTTTCTAATCTCTAAAACCACCCATAACCGCCATAAGGCTTGCAATTTGTAAAAAGGATCAACCAAAGAGGAAATGCTCGAACATTAACATCATATAATCCCATCAAATTATTCAAATATACGGAGTATTCCTCAACGTTAGGGCTCCGACCCTCATTTTCACCCAAAAAAAAAAGTTGGCTACAGCATTTTGAAAAGTAATTTTTCATACGCGTCGAGAGCCATGTTCAACAGAATCAAAATATAAAATGTAATTGTATTGGATCATGTCTTTTTCCTTTTTAAAAAAAAGTCAATCGACAATTTCATTCCCATACTGAAATGGTTACCACAGACCACAAATAAGTCCCAAGCCCCCTAAACTCTTGATTCGGCCAAAAATATAATAACATGGATAGAAAATTGTATGAAGCTTCAATACAAGGAAACGTGACATCCTTGATCAACCTCCTCCACCAAGATCCTCTCATACTCCACAAATACATCGCCAAACCACACCACGCCGACACCCCGCTGCACATAGCTGCGTTGCTCGGACACGTGGACTTTGTCAATGAGATTCTCAAACAAAAGCCCGATCTGTCCTATGAGCTCAACTCCGATCAATCAACAGCACTTCACTTGTCCTGCGCCACAGGGCACGTAGAAATAATCCGGTCCTTGTTAAAGACGGATATTAAATCATGCACTGCTCTTGATCGCTATGGAATGAATCCGACTCATGTTGCGGCAATAAAGGGCAGAGTCGATGCTTTAAGGGAGATTGTCGGAGTCAGTCCAGATTCAGCACGCATGTTAACGGCTGATAAATTGACCATCATGCACTTATGCGTCAGGTATAATCAGCTGGAGGCAATGAAATTGCTTGTTGATGGTGGCGTGGTCGATGATGAGCTGGTCAATTTTAGGGATCAAGAAGGTAACACAATCTTACATCTAGCTGTCCTAGATAAGCAAGACCAGGTATGATCTTCATATTTGACTTTATCCAAGTTTAGAGGCATGCCAAGCTACATTGTACTTTCATTTTTCCGCAGACAATAAACTTCTTGCTGACAAATACAAGCATAGATACAGAATCAAAGAATGCATACGGTTTCACAGCTGCAGATGTCTCAAAACTACATTCAAATAGCATCAGTTCAGTATCGATTCCAAATTCGGGATTGGGAAATATGAGTCCGTTAGCAAGTAATCAGAATAAACCTTTGCCAATGGAGATGCTCTTAGAGAGGCTTCTCAAGGAACAAGAAGAACGCCGCAGAAATTCAATAAACAAGCAAAAGGAGCAGCAGGCTGAAAACCGACGAAACGCTATAATCATAGCAGCTACAGTAATTGCAGCAATGTCGTTCCAGGTTGCAGCAAACCCACCTGGTGGCGTATGGCAAGACACATCAGGCTCACATGTGGCAGGACAAGCGATTATGGCAAGCGTCTTTCCAGTGTCATACAAGGTGTTCATAGTGCTTTTGTGTTCCTTCTAATGCTAAGTAGGCTACCCTTCTTGATCAATAACAAGTATGTCATTGGAGCATTAAATGCAGCTCTCTGGATCGCCATTCTGTCATCAGCAATCTGCTTTACTTGTGCCGTAGTAGTCACTACATCAGTTGTTAAGATGAGTGTTGCATTTCAAGCTGCCAATGCTGTTA
Organism: Oxyria digyna; assembly: GCA_029168935.1. Lineage (NCBI taxonomy): Eukaryota > Viridiplantae > Streptophyta > Magnoliopsida > Caryophyllales > Polygonaceae > Oxyria > Oxyria digyna. The sequence goes on along the minus strand of JAPVLV010000011.1, from coordinate 28,878,770 downwards.
TGTATTTGGCATTCGCCATGTGGGGGATCATCTTCATTGGCCATGTTTGTTGCTTCATTTGGAAGATTGTGCAGAGATGTAACACTAGAAGGGCTTGATGTCTTAATAATTTTAGATAATTGATGAATCTTTATTTACTGCAAAAGTTGATCTTAATGTCAACTTGGCAACATGTTATAATGTCAAGCATTGCATTGCATCGCATCTCACAATTAAGGTTTTGTACAGATCTTGTAAGCGAGAATTTGGAAGTGATGATTGGTTATGTTATATTGTTATGATACAATTTTACAGTTCTAAAAACTACTACGTAATCTGAATAGTTTGTGATTGCAGCAGAACCATAAGACTAGAGATTTGCATTACAACATGAAATAAGTTTCAATAAGTGTGGATTTTGTAACCTATATAGCCGGTATAGATTCACCGCACAATTTTATCAAAATAAGAAGCCGAAGAAAATCAGAAATACGCTCTTCCATAGAGAGATGGCATTGCAACCTCAAACGATGGGATCGATTTGAGAAAAACAGTTCAGCACACAAAATCATAGTTGCATAAATTGAATTCATTCGTCAGAAATTGAGTAAAAACGTAAGTATAGATGTGAAGGATGAATCAGCAAGAACGTAGCGTAGAAACGCAATCATTGGATTTCCTAGAAAATCGTCATGCTTATAAGATCTCATCATTTTCATCCTCCATTTTAGAACTGAATAAGAAAAGCAGACGCTCAAATTCAAAACAAAGAAACACAGAGAAGACAGAGCAGAGTTAAACAGGGGCTGCGTGCGGAGTTCAGGAGAGACTGAACCTAATTATATAAGGAGGGAAGGGTCGAGGATGGACTGAAACCCTAGGGTTGGGTTTGGTTTCAATGGAGGAAGATATTTTGATTCCGGTTCAGCCGAACGAGCGGAATGGGCTCAAATAAAATATACTCTGGCCCGAATACTTAAATTGGCCCATTAACTAAATACTTAAATTGGCCCATTAATGGCTTGTTAGGGCAGAGAGTTCGAAGTGCTAATTACAAAATTATCTGAATTATTTAAAGAGTTCAAATTATTTAAACAAACATGCCCATCCGTAATATGACAATGACCGTAAGATTATAAATTTTTTATGTTAATGATAATAATTCACACTGTAAAATTATTTCTCATTGAAATCTTCCTCTTATTTGTATTCCTGGTATAGTTGGGTACAAGAAATAATAATTGTGTAGCCACTCTACAATAATAGCCTATAGGAAGAGTTGATAGCCAACAGCAGTTCAAAAACATCAATTCAACGCGCGGCGCCTGCACCCTTCTTCTTCTCCTGCTTCCCCTTTTCCAACATTCCCTTCTCTCCCATCAATGCCCACTACGGTGGACATTAATGATGTTGCTATGCAAGATCCTCCAATAGGAACCCCTCCGCCTGGGGACCCACCTGCCATTCTCTCCCAGGAATGCGCCATGACGGCGGAAATGGAAAACCCTAATTGTGTTCAGGGCACTGTGGAACCAAACCTAGCTCAACCTGCCATTCCTCCGGTGACTAACCCAACGCAAGCTGGCACTGCTTGCACCGATGGAACCACCTCCTCCATGGTTAGCTTGGGTGTTTCGAAGGAGTCAGAACAGAAGGCGCCGGCACCGACCTTCCTGCAGAAACTGACCCAGGGCTCACCGGAGATACAAGCTAACAAGGACAAACTGGAGTTCATTAACAAGCATATTCAGATCGAGTTCCCTCAGGAAGGTGGCGGAATCCCGTCGGTCACCATTGGGCCTGAGGTTATTGATTGTCTTGCCCAAGCCTGGCGTAATTCTGTGGTTATAAAGATTTTAGGGCCACGTATTGCGTTTCAGTCCTTGGAACGTAAACTCAAAGAGTTGTGGAATCCCATTGGCAGGTTCGTTATTGTTGATGTTGCGAAGGATTATTCCATTATTCGTTTCGAGATTGAGCAGGACTACCTTAATGCCCTCATGGGTGGACCTTGGTCTATCTTTGGTCAATGTCTCATGGTAAAAAAAATGGGAGCCCTCTTTCAATCCCTCTAATGATGTTATCCAATCCATTTGTGCTTGGGTAAGATTATCCAATCTCCCGGTTATCCTCTATGACGAAGCCGTGATCTGTAAAATCGTCTCCAGCATCGGCAAACCCATTCGGGTCGACAAGAACACCATGCAAGCTACTAGGGGGAAGTTTGCTAGGGTGTGTGTGGAACTTGACCTAAGGAAACCTCTAAAGGGGGCTATTCTTGTCAATGGTGATCCCATTGTGGTGGAATATGAGGGAGTAGGTGAAATATGTTTAACATGTGGAAGACAAGGTCACTCGCTGGATAAATGCCCTACTCAAGGCAAAGCGCTGCTTGATAATGGGTCACTTTCCTCTACCGGGAAAATCGTTACGTCGGTCACTGGTTCTAAGGAGTCGGAGGCTGAGAAGGCCATCGTCGACGGGTACATCGGAGAATGGCCAGTCGTCCAATATGGGAACTCGCGAAATAGAAGCAGACAGAACACGTCGTCCCACAAAAAAAATCAGAACGGGCAGAAACTCTCTGGCAACAGGTTTGCGGGCCTAGCACAAGATCCTGACCATGCCGAATATGAGGAATTCCTGGCTGGCAGAGAAGGGAAAGATGATGTTGACGAGTACCATTTGGAGGCGGAGTCAGATAGGCAAGCAGGCAAACAACATGAACAGTACTCGGCTGGTCCTAGTACGGGAAAGGGGGAAGCTTCTAAGCTTCAACCAACCGTTGGATCACACCAGGCCAAAGGAAAGAAAACAAAATCCTTCTCTTTCCAAGCTATTAAAAATTCTAACCTCTCTAATGTGCAGAAAAAGGGTCCCACAACTGCCACCTTTGGCAGATTTTCAAAGGCCAACAAGGGCAAGGAAGTCGTCATTGAGGTTGGGCCTAAAGAGAAGATTTTTCCTGGGCCTCTATCGGGCAAGAGTAACAGGCCCAATGATCCGCTATCTCCCTTCCCCTCACCCATATTCAAAGGCCCGCTCATCATTGCCAATAAACAGGTCGTGTTGGCCTGCAATGGCAATGGACCGATCCAGCTTGGGAAGTCTGATAACGAAAAGGCCTCTTCCAATGTTACACAGATCACGGGCCCTAATACGCTATCCTCACAACATGCTAGAGTTGATCACGAACAGATCCAAGACAAGTCTCAGGCACATATTACGCTGGACAAGAATGATACAGTGGAGGTTGAGAGCGTTGCTTTGGAGAGCTCTTCTCCCATGACTGAAGATGCCTGATCAGGTGTTTCCTTTCCCTTGTTTGCCCCCTCGTTATTGTTTATTATGAATTGCCTTCTTTGGAATGTCGAGGGTGCCTGGAAAAAAGGCTTGCAGCGGGCTTGCAAGTACTATGTTCGTCAACATCATATAGATATCCTTGCTATCTTTGAACCTCGTATTTCGGGAGATAAGGCTACTGAGGTTTCTAATGTCTTTAAATTCAGTCATTGCCTGCGTGTTGAGGCAGAGGGTTTCTCGGGTGGGCTCTAGCTACTCTGGAAGGAGGACCGTATTCAGGTTGAGGTGATTCTGGCTCATGATAACTTTATTCACTCTCGGGTGTTGCTGGATAAGGATGAAGTTCACTTCATTGTTGTGTATGCTCCGCCGTCTCCGCAGCTTAGAGTGCAGTTCTGGAAAGGATTAATGAGCTTGAGTTGATTGATCTTGGCTTCTCTAGACCCCAGTTTACTTGGTCTCGGGGTAACAGTGCTAATTCTAAGATTTCTAAGCGGCTTGACAGAGTGTTGACGAACCTTCCCGGGAGATTACGGTGAGATGAGGCTTCAGTCCGTCATCTCCCGGCTATCTCCTCGGACCATAACCCGCTCTTGTTCACCCTCACGGCTTCGCTGGATTGTAACCACCTCCGTCGGCCCTTTCGTTTCGAGGCCGCGTGGATTCTCCACCCTCAGTTTCTTAATTTTGTGCAGTCCAACTGGGATGGTAATTCAGAGGCTTTTGCTGCTCTTGATCACCTTAAACAGCAGCTTATCGTCTGGAATAAGAAGACTTTTGGGAATATTCATTACCGAAAGTCTGAATTACTTGCTCGTATCTGTGGGATTCAGAAAGCTATGGAGGTTCGTTCTCACCAGGGGCTCATTAATCTGAAGAACTCTCTTACAGCAGACTTCGAGCTTACCCTTCAGCAGGAGGAGGCGCTTTGGTTTCAAAAGGCCCGTACTACTTGGATTAATATGGGTGACAAAAATACAAAATTCTTCCATCTCAGTACGGTCATTCGTAGAAGACGGAATAAAATTATTGAGTTGCGCACCGATGCCTCTGATGACAGTGCTTGGATTGATGATCAGTCAGCTCTTGAAACCCATGCCGTGGAATTCTTTGAAGGCCTTTACTCTCTTCCTGCTGATGAGCGTGGTTTTACTCCTTTCATTACTGGGGGCTTTCCTTCGATTAGTGTTCAGGATCTCGAACTTCTGGATGGGCCGACTACTGAGAAGGAGGTTTGGTCTGCCATTAGTCAAATGGGCACTTATAAGGCCCCCAACATTGATGGGTTCCAGCCCGTCTTCTTCAAGACTTGTTGGCCCGTTATAAAACTGTCTGTTATGGCCTTTGTCAACAATTTTTTTGAGAGGAATATTATGCCTTGTGGGGTTAACGACACGATTATTGCGCTGATTGGGAAGGTTGCGAAACCCGAGTTGATCAATCAATTCCGCCCTATTAGCCTTTGCAACGTCCTCTACAAAATTATTACTAAGGTTATGGCTACCCGCATTCGTCCCCTCATGAGCTCCCTTATTGGCCCCACTCAGAATAGCTTCATTCCAGGGCGCTCCATCACGGACAATGTGGTCCTTATGCAAGAGATTATCCACTCCATGCGTAAGAAGTCTAGTGGGAAGAAATGGATGCTCCTCAAGCTCGATTTGGAGAAGGCGTATGATCGGGTGCGTTGGGATTTTGTCCTTGACACGATCTCGGATGTTGGCTTCCCCCCCCCCCCCCCCCCCCCCGTTGGCATGACTGGATTGCGTCTTGTATTAAGTCCCCGTCGATGAGACTTCTTTGGAATGGGGAGCTTACTTCGGATTTTTCTCCTTCGAGGGGTATCCGTCAAGGCGACCCGATTTCCCCGTATTTATTTGTCCTTGCCATGGAAAGATTAAGCCACGGTATTCACAAATCCATTGGCGGTGGGGAGTGGAAACCGATTGTCATCTGCCGCAACGCCCCGCCACTCTCACATTTATTCTTCGCGGATGACATTATTCTTATGGCCGAAGCGTCGACTCGCCAAATGAATATTGTGATGGATTGCCTTAATCGCTTCTGCTCTTCGTCGGGCCAGAAAATTAATGCGGCTAAGTCCAAAAATTTTGTCTCGTCAAACGTTTCTCGGGATTTAGCCAATGATCTTGAGATTATTAGCGGCATCGATGTCACCCGTAACCTCGGTAATTATCTCGGGATGCCCATACTTCACAAGAAAGTTGCCATTGCCGATTTCAACGACCTCCTGGGTAAGATGAAAAACAGACTTGCTGGCTGGAAGGTGCATACGCTGAACTTTGTGGGCCGTGTTACCCTTGCTAAAGCGGTCCTCACCTCTCTCCCGGTTTATTCCATGTCGTTCGTCCAAATCCCGAAGAGTGTTTGCGATAAAATCAACCTTATCACTCATGGGTTTGTTTGGGGAGATTGCAATGGAAAGAGGAAAATGCGCCTCATTCCTTGGCCTGACTTGTGTAAGCCTACTGACCAGGGTGGAGTTGGCATTCGGCCTGCTCGTAAGATTAATGCAGCTTTGTTGGCCAAGTTAAGTTGGAAGCTTCTTACGGGTACTGCGAGTACCTGGGGAGAACTGTTTCGTGCCAAGTACGGTATCTCCTTCAAGGGGAGCTCCATGACCCAAACCACCTCTATTGATGGCTCTTCGACTTGGAAGAGCATTCAATGGGGGTCCTCGGAGGTTGTTACCAAAGGGATTCAATGGAAAATTGGCGATGGCCGTCTTTGTCGTTTCTGGGAAGACCGCTGGATTCAGAACACTAGTCTTTCAGAGGAGGCAACTTCCCCTCTGCCGGCCTTACTGCTGAACAGGACGGTGCGCGAGTTTTGGACACCAGGTAGGGGATGGAACTGGGATGTGTTCAGTCAATTCCTGCCGTCGAGGATCCTTACTAAGATTGCCTCAACGGGCATCCCGGATGGGCTGGAGGATTGTGATTGCCCTTTTTGGAATCTTTCTTCTAATGGGTCTTTTACCACTGCTTCTGCCTTTCGCCTGCTGCGTGACCAGAACAGTGAGCAGATTGACCCGACCGTCAGTAGGATCTTCAAGCTTATTTGGAATATTGAGGTGCCAGAAAGAATTAAGTCCTTCTTGTGGAGAGTTATGCAGGGGGGGATCCTTACTAACGCAGAACGTCATCGTCGGCATCTCTCGGCGTCTGCGGTTTGCACGGGCTGCAATGGGGCCCCGGAGACAATCCCGCATCTGTTTCGGGATTGCCCGTTGTCTAAAGAAGTATGGAGTGTGATCATTCCTGCTCCTAAGCTCCATGATTTCTCCTCGGATCAGCACCTGGATTGGCTTTGGAAGATCTTGGACAACAAGTATGATCTCTACCCAAATTGCCCCGACAATATGCTGTTTGCTACCACCATTTGGTGGATTTGGAGATGGAGAAACAACTATATCTTTGATCCCGATAAGAGTTGTCCGGATAAGAAATGCTTCATACTTAATCAAGTTGAGCAGTTTCAGAGGGCCAAGGCCTTCAATAAGAACCCTACTGCTTCTAACCTGTCTCGGCCTAGTCTTTTCACTTGGTCTCCTCCGCCTCCCAACTTCTTGAAGATTAACGTCGATGGTTCTTTCCGGGACTTCAGTAACTCGGCTGCTGCAGGGGGAGTTTGTCGGGACCACTTGGGGAATTGGGTCTGTGGTTTCACGTCTTCTCTTGGTATCTGCCCGGTCCTGGCTTCTGAAATCTGGGGCGTCCTTCATGGTCTCAATCTTGCTTGGTCCAATGGTTACAAATTCGTGCTGATGGAGTCCGACTCCCGCCTTACTGTGGAGCTTATAAATGGCTGTGAGAAGCCTCTCCACCCTTTTGCTAGCCTCGTCTCTCGTTGCCGTGGCTTTTTTTGTAGAAGTTGGTCCTTACAACTTCGTTATGTTCCTAGGGAAGCAAATAGCGTTGCGGATCGCATTGCTTCCATAGGTTTCGAGTACCCTCTAGGGGTTCATTTGTTAGGCGATCCGCCGGATTGTATTTTGAACCTTCTTTTGGAAGATGTAAGGGGAGTGGTCACCCCATTTTGATTTGGCCACATTTGCAATATATCTGACGGAGAGTGCCGTCTCTCCTTTACCAAGAAAAAAAGAAATAATAATTGTATTTTTCACTACAATGGCTCGGACACAGCTCTAATGGAAATAATATATGAAGCTCAAATCACAATCTTAGGCTCTGTTCGGGAGTAAGGAAAATAAGCTAGCTTATTTTATCAAAAAGCTTGAAATCCTAGCTTATTGTTTCAATAAGCTAGCTTATTTTCCTTTGAAATGAAGAGTAAATTTAATGTTAGCCGAAGAGGCACTTAATATTCATAGAAACTCTTCTCGATGAATTGAGTAGCATAGTACTGTAATAATTACTGGAACTTTGTCGCGTTAGTAACCAATAATGCGAATATAAGAATATCCATTTCGTTTCAGTTCAGAAAAGTATGAAGGACAAATATCATGAACTGTTATTCTTGAAATAGGGTTTTGATGTGGGTCTTGTAGAGTAAGTGTTGGTATACTAGAGTTATAAACAATAATGTCGATTCAAAAAAATGTTTTAAACAGAAACTAGGATGTAGACATTATTATGTAACATCTACTCCCTCCGTCCCTTATTGATCTTCTCATTTGCTTTTGACACATTTGTCGAGACACGTTTTATAACGTTAATATCTTTAAATATACGATGATGAAAATTTTAATTTTTTTATATTGTCAAAGTACTCGCTGAGACGAATCAAACGAGATCTCGTATGCCTATATTTATTTCTATATATTGGAAGAAAACGAGAAGATTCTCTCGATTTGTGAATAGGTCGGAAAAGCAAATGAGCCTTATATTAAGGGACGGAGGGAGTACATCTCATCCGAGCTGAGAGTTTTTTGTTTTAAAAAATATATCACATGATTGGTGGTACTATACAATATAGTAGGTGTTGTTTTTACTCCCTCCGTCCCCTAATGTTCTTCCCATCGTTAATTTTGACACTATTTACGTTTCAAGAGAATATTCGACATATTTTCTAATATATAAGGAAAAATATATTAATATGGTGTCTTGTTTGATTCGTCATCAACAACTTTAACAATATCAAAATCTTATAATTTTTATTAATGCGCATTTAAAGATATTAACGTTATAAAACGTGTCTCGACGAATGTGTCGAAAAGTGATGGGAAGAACATTAAGGGACGGAGAGAGTAATTGTTTATGTATAAGTGTACTATTGTTCATCGTGATGAGTCTAATGACCACGAATCAATAAGTTTATCTATAACCATATATCTGTTTATACTATGAATTACTGTTAGTTGAAGATGATCGAAAAACTAGCTCGTGTGAGGAGTAATTTAATTGGATACACACAATGAGAAGTACCCCGTAGATCATAGCTCATTTTTAACAAAAAAGTATACATATTTCTGTAAAGTACCCTAATCACATCTAGATCCAGCAAGAAAATCACTAGAGATTGACCATTGTACTTTAAAAATGGCATTGGAATGATGCCATCCCGAATATTCGGATATATGAAGTTCATAGTAGGAAACATAGAAGAAAATTTAATCATTGCACCTTATCAAGTCTGAAGTTACAGGGGATTGATGAACTAAGATGCCGAATGAAGAGTAAAACTGTAAAAGCATAATTCCATAGCCAACTGCGCGAACGCCATCCGCCGCGTAACTTGTCTCTTATGGGTCCCCTGTTTTTGACACCATTATGACTTCATCTCCTCACCATTTCTATAAATTAAGATCCAGTTGTATTATATATACAGAGCCAACTTAACATACATAGATCAATGATGGAGAGTTCATTAAGCTCCGAGGATTTCTCCGACACCATCTTCTGGTTCCTCCATGAGAACTCCAACTTCTCCAGCTCCTCCTCTGAATGGGCTACCGATGATCACGATGAAGAACTTGATCAAGACTCGGTTAGCCCTAATCATGGTGATAAAACAGCCTTCTGGCACGGCCAACACCAACAACTACAGGTAATTTCTTAGATCTTAACGATTGCTCTGATTTTACAATCACAGTTTGATTTAATTACTCGATTGCACTGAAGGCTACATTGTGCCGTACAACTAGGATGGAGTCAAGAATAAGACAAGCCACAGAGGAAGCCTTGAGGGAATCACCATCTCCGTGTACAAGAAGAGACATCTTAGAGAGGCTTTGTCGTGCCGGTTTCGACTGCTCCATTCGAAACTCCAAATGGAACAAATCCTCCAAATTACCCGCCGGTATGTATACAAACTTAAACATCTCCATCTCCATCTCCATGTTTTAATTTACAGATCTTGATTCTTGGTTTTCTGTTGGTGTAGGAGAACACACGTACTTGGAAGTAGTGGAAGCAGATGGGATCGAGACGAAGGGGATGAGGGTAATAGTAGAGCTTAACTTGAGGACGGAGTTCGAGATGACGACGGCTGGGGCCCACTACAACCGCCTCGTCAGCCTCGTACCGGAAGTTTACGTGGGGATGCCGGAGAGGATGAGGAATGTGGTGAAGATACTGTGTGGTGCTGCAAAGAAGTGCATGAAGGAGAAGAACATGCACATGCCACCATGGAGGAAGCTTAATTACATGCAATCTAAATGGTTCTCAACCTCAGGCACAAATGAGATAGCTGATGATCCACCACCGGAGGAGGTGGTGGCAGGGGTTTCAGGTGACCGGTTGTCTAGAAGACCGAAGGCTTCTATGCTTACCTTCGCCTTGCTTCGAAACTTGCCTCAGTCTCGTACTCAATTTGTTGCTGTTGTGTAACATATTCATTGTCATAAGGCAATGCAGTATATATTAGCCTTGAGGTGATACACAAATAACCTTAAGAATTAAGATCGACCATATAGTATATTTGAGTTTTCTGTTAGTTCTTGATGTCAAGTTGTGGAGGCAGTAACATTGTCATTTTAGTCTGCATCATACACATTAGAGAAAATGGGCCTGGTTCTTTCGTTTGTAAGATCCTTGTCATGAAATAAATGAGATTGGGCTCTAATAATGAGAAACAAGCCCAAAATGGGTCCACAGAGAAATACAACTCTAGGCCCATGTAAACATACCCCGATGGCCCAAACTCTTTGTGATGTCAAGCTGTACAAAGATGTACAATTTCCCTTTTCATGGTTCGAGGAATCCTATGCTCACTATTTCATTAATATCAACAACAATCACGCAGAATTGAGTATAATGCAATGCTTTTGAAATATCGTTCATCACTTTTATGTTCTTTACCAAACTTAACCAAACTTTTCCTTTTCTCTGTCTTCCTTTATTCTGATAAGTTGTTTAGTGGCCCCAATCCATACACAAAAGGCTGCTACATACTCACCATACAATAATATTTCACCTAGTGGAGTTTTAACTCGTATCTTTCCCTTTAAAGGATACATTATACAATAAAATATAAACCGTTGCCAAGATATCTGTTTTCACCTGAGCATTTCACCAAACAATGCATCAAAGACAAGCTTTTGCAATTGTAACACGAACATTCTTATCCATCATCTTTATCCCACTTCCCATCATCAATTTTGATATACATGAAACACCAAGAATAAGTCTCAAGGATGGAAGTTTCCTTCATCAGCTGTCCACAAAAAGCAGTATAAAGTTGGCAATTTTCTTACTTTGGCAGCACCAAGAATAAGAAACAATGAACCAAAACCATCCACCCCACTTTCTTCTTAGCCCAAAAGTGCATACAGTACAATCTGCTCCCAAAGGCCCCAACATAATTATATTTTATTTTTGAAAAAAACATAATAAAAAAAGCTCAACCCTCATTCTCAATTTTGAAGCTACCACCAACTAGTCTCCTTCTTCCCTTCCGGTTCCAGCTGAGGTCATCTTCAATAACTTGCTATAAATGGAGATAGCAAATTTATAGCAAAAATCGAACACCAACAACAAGTTAGAATGACAAATAATAAAAATATTCTTTTAGAGATGCTTCATTTCTCCATCTTGATTGCTAAATTTGGCAATCCAAATAGCAAGCCAAGTGTGTGTGGTCCATTAAATAAATGATATTTCTTTACTAAATTAAAAATTAAAAGAGTGAGAAATTGGTGTTACACTTGAAAATTAAAAAAATTATAGCAAGTGTTGTTGGTGTTACACTTGTTTGCTAAAATAACATTTGCTATAATATGTCATTTCAACTTGCTATAAACCTAATTGGCTTGCTAAATTTAGCAAACCATTAGACATGTTCCCTACACGAAGAAATCAAAGATAAGGGTGCCCGTGGAAAAAACGCACCGCCATCAGCGCGTGGCAATTTCATTCTTCAAGAAAGATGAGAAAAACTTGTGGTAGTATCCCTGTAAAAGGTGAAAGGCTGTTGATTTCAATCAAACATCAGATTGTCAATCCCTCATCTTCTGGAGTCTCAACCGAGGCTAGACCCGACACCCATAAACGAAACGACATTCAAAGCGCGCACCGCTTGTTTTCCAAGTAGACAAAAGTTTCCCCATATAATAATCAAACCCCACCAGTCAGAAACCCTAGAAAAAAGAGAAACTCTAGTTGCTTGTTACACACAACCTCGTTTAATATCTCTCATTTCTTCAACCCAAAATTAGCCATCCAAATGGAGTCTTCTCCTCCTATATTGTCTCCATCATCATCGTCGTCGTCAATGGAAGATCAGAAGCCCATATTGTTGATAAGGCTGATGAGCAAGAGAAGAACATGGGCGTTTCTTTTCATCGCAGTCTACTCCATCATACTCTGCTCCTCGTGGAATCTCCTGGGTTCGATTTTGAGCTGGTACAGATCAACGGCAATTTCTCCATCGTCGGGATGGCCAGCAGTATACGCGTCGCTGATGCTCGGGGCAGTCTTCGGTCTCATGTCCATGGTTGCGGCCGCAGCTGTTGCAGTTCCGGCGATGCTGGTGACATGGATCACTGTTCTAGTCTTGCTGACGTTTTTCGGGCGAAGGCGTCGAGATCTGGTTGTGGAAGGGAAGAAATTGACTGCAGAAATATCAAGATTGGTGTTGAAGATCTTGATCAAGGAAGGGAATCTTGTGGCGGCGGTTTGCGCAGTTTTGGGCTACTTCTTGTTGGTGAGAAAGGGGGGTGGGAATGGCGAAATCAGGGGCGATTGAAATCTGCAGCCATGGAATTGGGAAAGTGGAAACCCTCTCCTGTTTCTCCGTCGTTCTGCGGTGACCGGTGACTCAAGATTGGGCTGGGCTTGTAAATTGATAATATGGGCCGGCCTGGTCTGTTTGTAAAGTTTTGGCAGTCCAGTCCGTTGTGTTGCTTTTTGGAGTTGTTTTGGTTTAGGCTGACTTTTGACGAGTGGGTTGTACTGTTTAAGAGTCGATTGGGCATTTCGGCTCAATTTTGTTTAGAGTATGCTGAATGTAACATGATGTATTCCCAAGTTCTAAGATGTAGAAACTAAACTTCAACCTCTATCTACCTATCTTTTGTCCCTTATTGAAATCTGTTTAGCCATATTATTGTGATTGTGTATATGCTCAAATGCATAAGGCACTGCCGCACAGGGAAATTGAAATCTGATTAGCCCTATTTATTTTGAAAGGAATATATACTCAAATGCATCACGCAAAGGGGAAGTGATATGAAAAGATCGGAAGTAACAATAAAAATGGTCGAGAATTGGGGTCTATTTCAATTTGGAAAAAAAAGGTTCACCTTCAACGGGTCGAAAGACCTCGAAGGTAAACATTCCATTGCCGGGACATGAACCCGGGTCTCTCAGATGAGAGCCGAGTATCCTAACCACCTAGACTACAACGGATTTTGATTACACTGTTGCTTGGATACTATAAAAAATTAACAATATGAACAGCCTTTTTGCTTTTAGTATCCCAAATCAGCAGTAGCTTGAATTTGTCTGCAAAATTAACATCAGCTAAGTTATCACATTCCCTTCCCACTTCTAAACACCTAATTGTTCACTGATTTCCTCGTTCAGTATACAAATTTTTAGCTGAGAGAGTAGCAATTGAACCTAACCCACTATCCAAAACAAGCCCCATAAGCCAAAAATGTTACAAATTTCGTAGCCAAAATATAAACTGAGATTAGAACAACTCATTGCATAATAACAGGATCTATTCAATTCATCACTTAGTGATTGTTATCTCTTCCTTCAGTATACTAATTCTTCTTAGCTGAGACAGAATAGCAATTGAAAATAACCCAGTATCCATGTCAAGAATCTTATCAAGCCAAAATGTAGACAGTTTTTGTAGCCAATACTGCAATACATAAACTGAGATTATATTAAAACAAAATAACAAGATATTTTCGTTTTCCAAGATCTATTCATTTCATAATAGCAGACTACCAAACACAGATCACTAACCATTCATTCTTCAATCCCTAAATACATCAACACATTAACCTGCTCCTATATTAAAATCTACCTTGAATTATTCTTGGCAAGCCTGGGAGAGGTTCTAGCCCTTTTAGTAGAATCAGAGACAGGAGATGCAGACTCAGTCACAACAATAGCCTTCCTCAACTTCCTCTTAGATCTCAAACCCACAGTTTCCACAACATCCTCATCTCCGAGATCCTTCACCGGACTCGTCTTCCCTTTGACAGCATCATCAGCAACCAGATCGAAATCATCCTTAAGCTTCCTAATCAACCTTCCCTTCTTCCTGATTCCGACTTTAACAGGCACTTCTTCAGCCCTAACCTCCTCCTCCTCCTCCTCTTCCTCTTCTTCCTCCTCCAACAGAACCCTCCTCCTGCTCTTCTTCATCACAATCGGAGTCGGGGGAGGTGAATCGGACAGATAGTCTTCGAATTCGGGCTCGTCATCTTCGAGAGCGGCCAATGATTTGAGACTCTGGGTGTGTTTCTTGAGGCTTATCTCCTTCTCCTTCTGGAGCTTCTTAATGTTGCCCTCAATCTTGCCCTGGAGACGAAGCCGCTTGGTGCTAAGGCCTCCCATGGACCAGTGAGCGTCAGTAGCCCAGGAGAGAAGAGGATCCGTCATCGGCGCAGGTGGATCGACTCTATGGTCGTTGAATTTGACGTCGGTGTAGAAGCGGGGCCTGGGGAGGCTGCTACCGTAGAACTTTCCGGGGCCTAGTGAAACAACCATTTTGCTATCTATCTTGCCAGAAATTGAGGAATGGAAGTTGGTTTGGGAGCTTGATGGAGATGTAGGGTTTCTGTAGAATCCGATTTCTGATCGTCTCTTTATAATAGAAGAAGGGGATTTGGGGGAAGGATGGGGGTTGGCGGGAATACGTGGCGCCAAATTAAAGCGCTCCTTTTTCGAGTATGCGCGCCTGCGCCAGTTTTCAACCATGGTATAATTGGCGCGAAATTACATATTTGACAGTTTTCGAACTAAAAAATTAATTTAATTAAAATCAAATACTCCGTAGTTGTTAAGCCTTTTTTCTTCGAATTGTGTTGTCCATAACTACTCCGTACATCAATAAAATTGATGATGATCATACCCAAAAAGAAAAATTTATGATGTAACATTGATTGTTGAAGATGCAAGAACTTTCGCATCGTTTTATAAAATGATAATAAATTCTAAATTTAGAATAAATAAATAGTTTTTAGTTAAAATATTTTATTAAATAGATTTAGGTCATTTCATATAAATATATTATAATTTTCAATAATTTCTTAATTTACTAGTAAATCATTACCTAAAAAACTAAAGCCATAGGATGTTCAATTCTTTAATATATATTTTTTGAATTAGTATGACAATTATTTTAATAAAGGGAGTGTTAAGCAAGCCTTGTTTAAATATTTAAATATATTTTAACTAAAAATAATTAAAATTTATAAATTATGAGATTAAATATTTCTATGTTATTAACTCTTTGTATATTAAAGGATATAAAATATGGTTTGCAAAAGGTTAAAGGTATATATAAGTAAATATATTATTTGTAAATCTTAATTATACTAAAATAAACATGGGTGAGAATCTCATAATAAACCCTCTCTTAGAGATAAACTAGTATGTGTTCCCGTACCATGTACGGGGTCGCATGTAATAAATATTTTAATAATATATTTATATTGTATTCTATTAATTAGTTTATAAATTGTAGTTTATACTTTATGATTTATAATTTATAGATTATAGTTTATAGTTTATAATTTATGTTTTATAGTTTAAGTTCATTAATAACTCGACTTACTTAGATTGAAAACATTGTTGGAACTCGGATTTGTTGGAACCTCGTTCCAACGGAAGGGAAACCGGCAACACTCCGGATTCCCGAGTCTTTTGTCTTTTCTTCTTTCCACAAGCTCTCATGGCTCTCTCGTTTCTCGATCGGAATATCCTCAGATCCCTGCAAGAGCCAAACCCGGAGATGGGGCTCCCCGGGAAGGCACTCCGACGCTCAAGTCAGTAATTATATAAACGACATAACTGTCAAATGATACTTTAGGGAATTAGAATGATTAGTTTAAACCCGAAAGGAGATTTAAGAAGGTGATTTTACATCACCAAGAGAAGGTGAAACTCACGCTCAATGCTTTATTCGACTAAATGGCCTCACGAGCCATATATATACCTATAACTTCGACTTACTCAATTACTCGTATATGCTTGGAGTCCCACGAGTAATGATATACTCAAACCGCATTCATGCATGCTCACGTGAGCAGTAAACCCAAGTAATATATATACATGCTTGTAATCTCATTTTCTTATCCCACCTTATATACTTTAAATAAGTTACCTCGCAAGCCGATAAATCATGTATTAGAAGTTGACAAAGGCCATAACGAATATGCTAAAGACGCGTGCATGTGAGAGGGCTCGAGCTAGGTTCTACGGCGGAGACGTAGCACAACCGATACCTCGCGAGCGAGGCCATAATGCGCTAGTTGAGACGTGAGTTGTCTTAAGCTTGCGGGTCGGAAGGGTGAGGACGCGAGCAAGGCGAGGACGCGAGCAAAGCCGAGGCGGGTTACGGCTTGAGTCGCAACGAAGTCCATGGTCGCGAGCCAGGCCGAGGCGGGTTACGGCTTGAGTTGCAACGAAGTTCATGGTCGCGAGCAAGGCCGAGGCGAGCTACGGCTAGAGCCGCAACGAAGACCATGGTCGCGAGCAAGGCCGAGGCGAGCTACGGCTAGAGCCGCAACGAAGTCCATGGTCGCGAGCAAGGCCGAGGCGAGCTACGGCTAGAGCCGCAACGAAGTCCATGGTCGCGAGCAAGGCCGAGGCGAGCTACGGCTAGAGCCGCAACGAAGACCATGGTCGCGAGCAAGGCCGAGGCGAGCTACGGCTAGAGCCGCAACGAAGACCATGGTCGCGAGCAAGGCCGAGGCGAGCTACGGCTAGAGCCGCAACGAAGTCCATGGTCGCGAGCAAGGCCGAGGCGAGCTACGGCTAGAGCCGCAACGAAGTCCATGGTCGCGAGCAAGGCCGAGGCGAGCTACGGCTAGAGCCGCAACGAAGACCATGGTCGCGAGCAAGGCCGAGGCGAGCTACGGCTAGAGCTGCAACGAAGTCCATGGTCGCGAGCAAGGCCGAGGCGAGCTACGGCTAGAGCCGCAACGAAGTCCATGGTCGCGAGCAAGGCCGAGGCGAGCTACGGCAGGCTTTCATAGTCACCTTCCAAGGCTGCGAGGAGGTAGCAGATGAACTCCGAATTCGATACCATTTGTCATGTTGTTGAGATTGTTGTAGCCAGTTGTTTGGCTTTGTTGTAGTATTCTTTGATGGCGTCATTGCCTTTCTTCAACGAGGCGATGCGAAGGAGGCTTTGGACGATCTGAGCAGAAGACGAGCTGCAAAGAGGGTGTATAGGTGAGACCACACCTCAACTGAGGTAAGGAGTTACCTGAACCTTCCGAAGCGGAAGTTTTAACGGGAAATCCATGGGCTCCATTTCTGTCATTACTGAGGATGAGGAGGTCTAGATCGAAGATGATCTCCTCTTCCGATCTCCCTCTCTGCCTCTTGCCTCCCATTTTCCCCCTCCTTCTCTTTTGCACTGTTCACTCATATATATATCGTTCATTTCGTGACCTAAAACCTGATATTGGGCTTATTAGTAAATGGGCTTTGGGCTTCTATTTACCCGGGTCCAACAAACATAATAATAGATAAAGATATATACATATATATAAGATAAAGATATGATATGATAAAAGATAAAAATCGATATTTCTTTTTGTTATATAACCTATTAGATATCTTTTTGATTTTATTACTTATTTAATTCAAAGATATATATCAAAATATAAAGTCGGATGATGTGGAGGATGGCATGGTGGATGATGTAGCATAGCTTAGAGGTCGACACATAGACGAATTGAATATAAGGGCGACATGTGGCAAAACAACGTTTTGTTTTAGTATATGTATAGATAGATAAGAATGAATCTAAGTCATTGGATGCCTTAGCATCCAATGGCTTAGATTAAACTAGTTACCCCCACTACAAGTGGGGGGTAGTTGTGGTGGTCTGACGACCTCCCGGCGACCACCCGATGGTTGTCCGGCGACCGGAAGTCCGGCGGAGGTCCGACGACATTCCGACGGTGGTCCGGCGACGGTCCGGCGGGGGGGACAAGGGGGGGGGACAAGGGGTGTCACGTGTCATCATATGAGATGATGAACATTTAGATGAACATTCAATTGGTGAACTTTTATGTATAATGTGATGAACATTCAGTAGAGTATGTACAAATGAACATTGTGATGAACATTTATGAACACTTGATGTTCATCAAATTTTGGTGAACTTTTAAGTATAATGTGATGAACATTCAGTAGAGTATATACAAATGAACATTTATGAACATTGTGATGAACATTTATGAACACTTGATGTTCATCAAAGATGGTCCGGCGGTGGGGACAAGGGGGGACAAGGGGTGTCACGTGTCATCATATGGGATGATGAACATTTAAGTATGAGATGATGAACATTTAGATGAACATTCAATTGGTGAACTTTTATGTATAATGTGATGAACATTCAGTAGAGTATGTACAAATGAACATTGTGATGAACACTTGATGTTCATCAAAAATTGGTGAACATTTAAGTAGAATGTGATGAACATTCAGTTGGAAAACTTTTAAGTATAATGTGATGAACATTTATGAACACTTGATGTTCATCAAAAATTGTTGAACATTTAAGTAGAATGTGATGAACATTCAGTAGAGTATATACAAATAAACATTGTGATGAACATTTATGAACACTTGATGTTCATCAAAGATGCTCCGGCGGCGGTCCGGCGGTGGGGACAAGGGGGGACAAAGGGTGCCATGTGTCATCATGTGGGCTCTTGGATCTCTCTTGATCCAAGGCTCCACATTCATTCTCATTTATCATTTTAACAAGTATTATTACATGACTCTTTTCCAATAAACATATACACATATTTATAATTTTTTCAATATATGACATGTGACTACTTTATTTGAGAAGAAGAGAAAGAGGAGGAGGAGGTGAAATGCTGCCAAAGTAGAGTTTTGCTTTTAATATATACTCTCTTTGTCCAAAAATATAGACCCCATCTCCCCCCTTATGTGTGTATGTCGATATACGTTTTATTTCGTCAATATATCTAGTTATGTGTTAGTAAACAATATATAATTTGATATTGTTAAAATACTCATTCCGACGAATTAAATAAAATTTCACATTACTATATTTTCTTTTTTCTATATTTGAAGATATCTACAAAATTTTCTATAAATGTGAATAGTGTAAAAATAAGATATGAGATCTATATTTTAGGACCGGAGTATATACAAACATATAGTAGATTGACGGTGAAAACTTGGGGAAAAGATCTCGTGAGGATGGATCCTTAGATGAGGACTGAGGATGATGCACGCAAACACTATAGTTAATGCACACACACATTATAACTCACGCACACACTATTTGGTAATGCACACCATCTGTGATACATGCATTAGTTATAACTCGTGTGAGCATGCGTTATAACGTTTTTGTGCATCATTCTTAGTCCGCATCACCCGACCCGAAAAAATGGATGAAAACCTGAAAAACGTGGATGAAAATTGGATGACGGGTGATTGGATGGGTGAATGGATCGGATGTGGATGACCACTCTTATACCTGGTCACTCGCTATGTTTAAATCCCTACATGATTGCTTCTTGAACTAAATTTGCTTGTATTTTAATTTGCTTCTTGAACTAAATTTGCTTGTATTTTAATTTCCTTCATGAACTAAACTAAATCTTTGATATATTTAAACAATGTTTATTGTTTTGTTATACTTGAAATTTGAATTATATTTCTTTTTATTTTCTTTTAAGATAATTATATCCATTTTTGCTTCAATATTTATTTAAAATAATTTCCACCCGAAATTTCTCGATCACCTGCGGATGATTGGATGGATTGGAGCGGATGATGCCCCATTACGAATGTGGATGGATCGTATGAGTTATCCAACCCATGGATCGGATGATGGATGTGGTTCATCCATCTTTTACCCGATGCATTGCCACCCCTAATCATGATATACTTTCAATTGTAAAATATTAAGAAAATCATGGAAAAACTATGTTCGGGTTGGGACTTGAGTGTGATGATCATGAGTTGAATCTTTATGTTCGGGAAACAGAACAAATCCAATAGATAAGACACGGTTTCATACACTTCACAGAATAATTCTATTAGAGATAGACAACCTAACAAAAATAAAGAACTGTCAAACAAACCAACGGGAAATGCACAGTGGTTCAAGTTTATATGCATCAAAATATAACCCTTGACATCAACCAGTTTTGCTCACCAAGAACAAGACGAAACAGTAACATACTAACATACATAACTGCAACAAATAACAGCAGTTGATTCAACCTGACATATTTTCCATCCTTAACCTCATCATATGATTCATCACCATGCTCTCTGAGACTGAGAGCCACCAGAAGAATGCCCATTCAACCTATCAAGTACGGCGTTGCAATCCACAGGCTGTCCAGTCTCCTCAAGTCTCTGAATCACGCTAGCAACGTGGTCGCCCCTATAACCCATGTTCACCAACTTATCAATCAGTTCATTATGTGGATGATGGTTTCGAACAAACTGCGGTGGGCTCGGACCTCGAATCATATGACCACCACTTGCAGTTGCAGGTGGTCGATACCCCTGCGAGAATTGGGTCTGGGGTGGCTGATGGGACCCACCATACATCATGTAAGAACCGCCTTTCATAGGCTGAGGTGGCGGTTGATTCTGATGTGGCCTCACGGGCCCACCATATCCATATTGCACCACATCAGCCTGACTTGCGCCTTGTTGAGGAGCTCCAGGTGTCGCCATTTGCATTGGCATAGAGCTTGTGAGTTGTACCTGTGGAGGTGGATTTAAAGGTTGATTTTGGATATACGTTGGATAGACAGATTGAGGAGCTCTGATCTGACTTGGTGGTTGTTTAGGCTGGACAGGAGACTGAGGCCACTGTTGCTGATACTGGGGATACTGTTGCATTTGTGGAGGTTGACTGAGTTGACCTTGTTGTGGACTGGGTGCAGCCATCTGTGGAGCCAGATATTGGGGACCGGGAGCCAGATATTGGGGACCGGGAGCCGGATAAGGACCCTGAAGAGGTTGAGATTGATGTTGAGGCTGAGCAGCTGGATTTGGCAATTGAGTTGCAGGCAAGTAATAAGGTGGCTGCTGGGTTATGTTTTGTAATGTCGTCTGTGATGATGCAGCGACAGAAGCGGGGACGGACAATTGCTGATTGTACATTTCCGGTCCATCTTCTGACTTTTTGGACTCGGTTGCAGGTCTGGAAGACTTCTCGTCTTGCTGAGGGCGAGAAGAAGACTCTTTCTGAGCAAGCTGAAGCTTAGCTAGCTCCTTTTGAGTCTCAGCTAGCTCTTGTTTGTCTCTTAATATCTGAACAGACCTGTGAACCTGCATTATTAGATATTATAAGTAAAAACAGATCTCAACTCCATATTGAAAACCCAGAAAGTGAGAGAGCCTATCATCAATATCATGTTCATACACATTGGTCTGACTTACCTCTTGAAGATGCTTATCCAAAGATTTTAGTTTGACATCTGCCTCCTTGTTGTCGTGAGTTATTTCAGATCGCATCTCCCCAATTGATTTATCAAGATTGTAGCAATACAATTCCAATTGTGAAAGACGTGAGCTGATTCCTTCTAGAAAGCGTGTAAGATTGTCTGTATATTTTTTCATTGTGTTCTCAATAGTTGCCATCACTTCCTGGTTGAGAGAAACATCACGCTGTGTATAGATACTGGTGGGAGGAAGCACTGATGACCTAGAGACTCTATTTTTGTGGAAATCCTGCAGATAAGTACAGATCTATGAGAAAGATGGATTGAATACAACTGATATCTCGCAATAATAAATAACAAAATATATATGAATGAATCCATTAAACGAGTGAATAGAGCTTAAGGAATGTTATCTTAGAAAGCTAAAACAAGGAAAATATGCATCTGCATATATGCTAATTCAGTGAAACAAATTGCCTGATGAATAACTTGACTAATTAGAAAGAGGTGCACCAAAGATGCAATTCGACAAAAAAAACACCAGCACCCCTATTTTGGTATGCTTGCTTAGGAGGTAGGATGATACCAACAGCTTGACATCAGCTATAACAAGCATACATACAGATACATCTACACGAAACAGTCAAATAATATCTCCGCAGCGGCAACAAGTTTAATCGACTAGTGAACATACCCCGAATTTCTCAGAAAGCAGAAACAAATTTCAAACAATAGCAATAAAAAAACTGAAATTAACAACGCAAAGCCATTTTAGAATAAGAAAAAGTCAGTAGTACCTTGCTGCTGGAGTTGGTTCCGATAACAGGATCGGAGTGATTCCCAATAGAAGGGTCTTCGTGGTCGTCATAATCCTCATAAGAGCACAATATATCATCGGAAGCGAAATCAAAATTACTTTTGGAACCAGAGTTATTGGCCCTACCAACAGACGATCCGGACGCCATCGTAGGGTTAACAAGAACAAAGAGGAAAAATCGAAGGGTTGAACTTGAAATTCACTGCAGATTCTAGGGTTGAAACACGGTAGCAGAGAAATTGAGGGAAGATAAAGAAGATATTGATTGCTTAATGACGTATGCAAAAGATTATTCTGGAGATTTTATTGGGAAGACAATCACATGAAGATGAGAGACGAAACGAAAAACGGAGGAAGATGCCTCGCTCAACCCTCAAGAACTGATAAATTGAGTGACCGGGTTTATAAAACATTCCCGGTTTGCCCCGGTCATCTTCTGTTATTTACGTGAGAGGCTCGTGTGATGAATTTGCAAGGTCGGGCTGGCTTGGAGGGGACTGTTTGGTAGCTAGGGATATTATAAATTAATAATATCTAGAAGGTATGGACGGTGGTGAAGTGATGGGGAGACGTTGCAACATGCAAGTAGATTCATGATAAACGTTGCAAAATGTTTAGCTTAATCCGGTACTGTGAGATAAGAAATGAAAGAGACATTTAGGACTTGTTCCGCCATAGCTTGTTATTGATTATAATAATTTTATATAATTTTAAACTCATGATCAATGTTGGGTAGAATATGTAAATAAGCCATTCGATCAACTACAATTTATTGTAATCTCTTTTTTATTTCACTCTCTTTTTCCATGTCAATAATCAATTTTTCAATATAAACCTATTATAATATTTTTTTAGCGAGCACGTCATTGATATAGGCTGCGTCTATATGCACACGTTTTTTTTGCTAAATGCACACTATTCTGTGCGGTAACAATTGCAGTACAGATCTGTGCGTTAAGGCTTACCGCACCAAATGACTCAGGGGCATTGTTGGAATTTTTTCTGAAACCTATACGACGCTGGTGCGGTAATTCTTACCGCACAGATCTGTGCGTTAACAATTACCGCACCAGATTAATACGAGATTAACAAAAAAAAAAAAAAATTTGATTAACACCCCTGTGCGGTAAGAGTTACCGCACGGGATTAAAAAAAATTAAAAAAAAAATTAAATTTTTTATTAAAAAAATTCCTGTGCGGTAACTCTTACCGCACAGATCTGTGCGGTAAGAGTTACCGCACGGGATTATAAAAAATTAAAAAAAAAATTAAATTTTGTATTAAAAAAATTCCTGTGCGGTAACCTTTACCGCACAGCTTTTTTTTTTAATTTTTTAATTTTTTTTTTAATTTTTTTTGAATTAATCGCGCAGATTTTATTTTAAATAAAATATATCTGTGCGGTAAATATAACCGCACAGATCTAATAATTATCGCTTCAGTCTCATTGCTCTAGTGGTAAGGCATTGTGCATCCTTTGTAAGGTCTCAGGTTCGAGTCTCAACTCCAACACTAAATCTTTTATTTTATTTGTGAAAAATAAATAAAAGAAGAGGGTGAGAAGGATTGAACTTGAGACCTTATGCACAAATATTTGGTGTGAAACCACCACACTAATGAGTTCTCATGATATGTTTGTAATTTTATTATTACATGTTACAATAGAACTTTGTTCCATCTTATTTTATTATTAATTTTTTTTATCTTGGTCCCATATAATTATTAAATTAATTATAATAATAAATTCAAAAAAAAATATTATTCAAATAATCAGATGTTTTGTATTATTATTATTTAGCCTTTTTAATATATATTATTATTTGAATATTTTTACTATTTTTCATGTTTTGATAAATGTTTTTATATAAAAATACTATAATTATAAAACAATAAAACATATATTACTTTTTAAGATAAAAAAAGTATGATAATCAATATTAATCTCAATTTAATCTTTCAATAAATTCTAGACATGGCAAACGACCCAAACGCTAAAAGGCCTTAAATGGGCTTAAGGCCCAATTTCACAAAACGACGCCCAAACGATGTCGGAATGGAATGAAACTTGATTTCAATGCCTATTAGAGATATTTGACCATGTGGATAACTTCCAATCACAACTTCTAACTTTTCAAATAGCACCTCCTTTGTAAAAACCAAACTAGTGATAACTCTCTAACTTGTCGCAATATGTATGGTCTACAACATCGACGATGATTATTGTTGACAAAATTATAAAACTTAGTCTTATCAGGCATATAAAGTACCAATAAGGTCTCGCTCAAACAAAACGAGGCTCGAAACTATACGTAAACGCTAAAAGGCCTTAAAAGGCCTTAAATGGGCTTAAGGCCCAATTTCACAAAACGACGCCCAAACGATGTCGGAATGGAATGAAACTTGATTTCAATGCCTATTAGAGATATTTAACCATGTGGATAACTTCCAATCACAACTTCTAACTTTTCAAATAGCACCTCCTTTGTAAAAACCAAACTAGTGATAACTCTCTAACTTGTCGCAATATGTATGGTCTACAACATCGACGATGATTATTGTTGACAAAATTATAAAACTTAGTCTTATCAGGCATATAAAGTACCAATAAGGTCTCGCTCAAACAAAACGAGGCTCGAAACTATACGTAAACGCTAAAAGGCCTTAAAAGGCCTTAAATGGGCTTAAGGCCCAATTTCACAAAACGACGCCCAAACGATGTCGGAATGGAATGAAACTTGATTTCAATGCCTATTAGAGATATTTGACCATGTGGGTAACTTCCAATCACAACTTCTAACTTTTCAAATAGCACCTCCTTTGTAAAAACCAAACTAGTGATAACTCTCTAACTTGTCGCAATATGTATGGTCTACAACATCGATGATGATTATTGTTGACAAAATTATAAAACTTAGTCTTATCAGGCATATAAAGTACCAATAAGGTCTCGCTCAAACAAAACGAGGCTCGAAACTATACGTAAACGCTAAAAGGCCTTAAATGGGCTTAAGGCCCAATTTCACAAAACGACGCCCAAACGATGTCGGAATGGAATGAAACTTGATTTCAATGCCTATTAGAGATATTTAACCATGTGGATAACTTCCAATCACAACTTCTAACTTTTCAAATAGCACCTCCTTTGTAAAAACCAAACTAGTGATAACTCTCTAACTTGTCGCAATATGTATGGTCTACAACATCGACGATGATTATTGTTGACAAAATTATAAAACTTAGTCTTATCAGGCATATAAAGTACCAATAAGGTCTCGCTCAAACAAAACGAGGCTCGAAACTATACGTAAACGCTAAAAGGCCTTAAATGGGCTTAAGGCCCAATTTCACAAAACGACGCCCAAACGATGTCGGAATGGAATGAAACTTGATTTCAATGCCTATTAGAGATATTTGACCATGTGGGTAACTTCCAATCACAACTTCTAACTTTTCAAATAGCACCTCCTTTGTAAAAACCAAACTAGTGATAACTCTCTAACTTGTCGCAATATGTATGGTCTACAACATCGATGATGATTATTGTTGACAAAATTATAAAACTTAGTCTTATCAGGCATATAAAGTACCAATAAGGTCTCGCTCAAACAAAGCGAGGCTCGAAACTATACGTAAACGCTAAAACGCCTTAAAAGGCCTTAAATGGGCTTAAGGCCCAATTTCACAAAACGACGCCCAAACGATGTCGGAATGGAATGAAACTTGATTTCAATGCCTATTAGAGATATTTTACCATGTGGATAACTTCCAATCACAACTTCTAACTTTTCGAAGAGCACCTCCTATGTAAAAACCAAACTAGTGATAACTCTCTAACTTGTCGCAATATGTATATCGACAAGTTAGAGAGGTAAGAGATGTTTGGTATTACAAAGGACGTGTTACTTGAAAAATACGAAGTGGTGGTTGAGAGTAACCCACATGGTCAAATACCTCTAACAGTCATAGAAACCAAGTTTCAAACCATTCTGACATCGTTTGGGTCGTTTGTCAAGTCTAGAATTTATAGAAAGGTTAAATTGAGAAAAATATTGATTATCATAATATTTTTATCTTAAAAAGTAATATAGGTTTTATTGTTTTATAATTATAGTATTTTTATATAAAAAGATTTATCAGAACATGAAAAATAGTAAAAATATTCAAATAATAATAAATATATTAAAACAAGGCCTAAAATAATAATAATAAAATATTAAACATCTGATTATTTGAATAATATTTTTTTTTGAATTTATTATTATAATTAATTCAATAATTATATGGGACCAAGATAAAAAAAAATTAATAATAAAATAAGATGGAACCAAGTTCTATTGTAACATGTAATAATAAAATTACAAACATATCATGAGAACTCATTAGTGTGGTGGTTTCACACCAAATATTTGTGCATAAGGTCTCAAGTTCAATCCTTCTCACCCTCTTCTTTTATTTATTTTTCACAAATAAAATAAAAGAATTAGTGTTGGAGTTGAGACTCGAACCTGAGACCTTACAAAGGATACACAATGCCTTACCACTAGAGCAATGAGATTGAAGCGATAATTATTAGATCTGTGCGGTTATATTTACCGCACAGATATATTTTATTTAAAATAAAATCTGCGCGATTAATTCAAAAAAAATTAAAAAAAAAATTAAAAAATTAAAAAAAAAAGCTGTGCGGTAAAGGTTACCGCACAGGAATTTTTTTAATAAAAAATTTAATTTTTTTTAATCCCGTGCGGTAACTCTTACCGCACAGATCTGTGCGGTAAGAGTTACCGCACAGGAATTTTTTTAATAAAAAATTTAATTTTTTTTTTATTTTTTTTTAATCCCGTGCGGTAACTCTTACCGCACAGATCTGTGCGGTAAGAGTTACCGCACGGGTGTTAATCAAATTTTTTTTTTTTTTTGTTAATCTCGTATTAATCTGGTGCGGTAATTGTTAACGCACAGATCTGTGCGGTAAGAATTACCGCACCAGCGTCGTATAGGTTTCAGAAAAAATTCCAACAATGCCCCTGAGTCATTTGGTGCGGTAAGCCTTAACGCACAGATCTGTACTGCAATTGTTACCGCACAGAATAGTGTGTATTTAGCAAAAAAAACGTGTGCATATAGACGCAGCCTTGATATATACCTCCAAAATTGAGAGACGCATTTTTATCCGTTATGAAAATGTTTTATCTAATGATAGTATATTGATCTCTTGCTAATCTCAACAACTAAAAAACTCTAATAGTGTCAAGTTAGTGACAGAATTACCCACAACACATTCCCATACTACTTAATTAAACTCCTGTTGCGTAAAAAAAATCAGATTGAAACCTATGAGTATGAGCAATTTGACATGATTAATGTGGTGGGTAATTTTCCAATGGTGAAAGTATTCAATAGCTTTCGGATTAATGTATTTAGCTTATGTAACAAGAATTAGTGTGAGTTGGTGGATTGAAACCTAAATTGAAGAAGTGGCCAATGTTGATCTTTGTTGTCGAGATCTGATCCGCTTAAAAGAACCGGAGCTCTATGCGTCGTCAAATGGTGCGCGCTTGGATATAAAGCCTATTTGATCTATCACTTCACTTCTCATATGTGCTCGCCGCCACTCACATCCATATGAGGGCAACAATTTAATGGTGGTTTAATTTTACTTGTTCTTCTCTAGTGGAGAAAGGTTATTACTTCTAGTGGTTCCAGTATGAAGACAATGGTTCTACTTGTGGAAGACCGGAGACTGGTTTTACCGAGAATATGTTGTGTTACTTAGTGAATTTGACTCCCTTTGAACCTCGTTAGTGTTGGAACCGAATTTTCCGGGCACCGTTGGGGTCGGATAATGGGAGCGTTGTTTGTATAATTCGGGTTCCGTTTGAATGAGAAATAAGGGAGTTACATTTAATGTAACTAAGTTGAATTTTGAGGATTAATGTGTATCCCACATTGATTAGGAGGAGAAAAACTCACTAGTATATAAACTAGGAGTGGATTTTAATGGATGTGATTGGCCCAGAGGAGGCTATCCTGGTGGGCTTGAGCCCTGGAAGACCACACACGCGCGGTTCGGTTCAGATAAGCTCGGCTCGTGGCTCCTTGGGCTAATTGGATGGGCCCGAGGAGGAGGTTGTCTTTTTGGGCCTAGCTCAAGTCTGATATAACTTTTGGGCTTCGTTCAAATGGGCCTCGTTCAAAGTCAGAGTCAGCAGATCTCGGACATTAATGCCACGCGGAGTTGACTTGGACCAGATCAGCCTATTCATTACACACAGATTGTTCTTCCCTGCAACCTATAAAAAGAGGCTCTGCAGAACTCAAAAAGACACACAATACGAACAGTTGAAACAACATTCTTATTCTCCTTCTCCCACGTTTTTATCAGTCTCTCTTCACCTCTTCTCTTCTTTTTTTCGAGTCTGAGAGTACACACTATAAACTATAGTTCGTTGGCTTCTGTCCTTTGAGTTGTGCAAGTCAGAAGCGTAGCAGTTGCATCCTGGGATTCAGAACGCCGATAACCGTCACACTACGGGGCGTTTTCAGAATTAAGGAAAGAGATTTCATTCTCGACTCTGCTTAATCTCGATAGTACGGTTTGGTATTGGTTCGATTATTTTCTCTTCTCCTTAATCTCGATTTATTCTTGTATTTTATACATATTTATAAGTTGTAGAAAATAGGATTCCTACAATCTTAATTCTGAAAAAAATTTCCTACGTTTCTACGACTAACAAATTTGTTTTTTGAGTAAACATGTTAAAGCGAATTGGAAATTTGTTCTCGTTTTTGTACGAGAAAATCTGGGGAAAAAAATTATTAATTTATTATTACGAATTTAATCTGAATTGATTAAATAATTTATATATTTAATCTAAATTGATTAAATAATTTATATATTTATTCGAGTTAAATATATTGATATTCAGTTTTAATTTATTAAATTAAATTAAATTAAACTCGGTTAATTAATTAATTAAATAAATAAAAGCGGAAATAATTTTTATTTTATTTTCTATTGTTTCGTTTTTGCATTTGTTCTAATCTGTTTCAATTTTATTTGGTCTCAGATTTGAAAAATGACTAACGAAAACGACAACGTTGTGGATGCTACCGCTGCAACTAAGAGTGGTGAGTCGACACTCCAAATTCAGTTTGGAGATGGTCTGCCATCAGTGACTCTGGAACAAAATATTGTTCAACACCCTGAAGTGACTAAGGTCAATGACTCACTTGTGGTCGAGAAACCAGGCTCCGGTCATACCGAAACCGGTTGGACAGTCTCAAACAAGCCATCAGATGGACTTGTCGGATGTTCAAATGCCCCATGTGAGGGTACCAGAAAGGTTGTACACGGCAAGCATGCCGAGTGCATTTCACGCTGGAGTCCTACCCTATAAGTTTGACGGGAAGAGATTCAGGATTTGGTCTCAGAAGATGCAGTTCTTCCTGAGCACAATGGGTCTAGACAGATTTCTGACGGAGGAGAAACCAAAGTTCTCCCCGAACAACACTGATGCCCTTTCTGATTGGGTCAGGGGGGACTACTCATGCCGAGGCTATGTCAAGTGTCGCATGATAGACTCGTTGTACAAGGTCTATTGCAACCATGATACCGCCAAGGAATTGTGGGACGCTCTGGAAAAGAAGTACAAGACTTAAGATTTTGGGTCGAAGAAGGCAGCAGTGGCTAAGTTTCTGAACTACAAAATGGTAGATTCAAGATCGGTAGTGGAACAAGTTGAAGAGCTACAACTTATCGTCCATGAAGTCCTCTCCGAAGGCATGAACATCTGCGAGATATTCCAGGTAGGTGCCTTCATCGAAAAGCTTCCTCCATCATGGGAGCAGTTCAAAGTCTACTTGTTGCTAAAGCAAAAGGCAATGAGGGTGGAAGACTTGATTGTGAGGCTCCGGGTTGAGGAGAACAACAAGAGGGCCAATGGCTATGGACCTTTGAACAAGGCGAACCTGGCAGAGCATCATGACAAGGGGAAGAAAAGGAAGTTTCAACCCAATAGCTCCAACAACTTCAAGAAGCAAGGGCCTAAGAAGTTCAATGGAAAGTGCCACAAGTGCAACAAAGTTGGACATAAGGCGGATGAGTGTCGAAGCAAGGTCGACACAAAGAGGTACAAAGGCAAGTCCCAAGCCAACCTAGCTGAAGGGTCGCTCACAGAGGACGACTTGTGTGCGGTGATTGAAGTCAACATGGTAGGCAGCAACCCAAAGGAGTGATTCTATGACACCGGTGCAACTAGGCACATATGCTCGGATAGGGGTCTCTTCACGACCTACAAGAAGAACCACACCGAAGAGCAACTCTTCATGGGAAACTCCGCCACTTCTAAGGTGGAAGGATATGGGAAGATCGTGCTGAAGATGACTTCCGAGAAGGAGCTGACGCTGAACAACGTCCTTCATGTGTCGGACATCCGCAAGAACCTGATTTCGGGAACTCTACTCTCTAAGAACGGGTTCATGATCAAGTTCGTGTCTGACATGCTGGTTCTCTCTAAGAAGGGGGTATATGTGGGTAGGGGTTATGTACATGATGGACTGATCAAAATGAATGTAATGACAGTCCTCCCAAAAGCTATTGTAACCGATGTTTCAATGAATAAGAATAACCCTATTGCTTATGTTGTTGAGTCTTTTAATATTTGGCATGAAAGATTGGGACATGTTAACTATAAGTCTATAAGTAGATTGATAAGTTTGAATATGATTCCAAAATGCAAAACAAGTAAAGACAAATGTGAAGTATGCGTTCAAGCGAAACTCACAAAAACACCATCACCCCATGTAGAAAGGACAACCGAACCTCTAGGATTAATTCACACTGATTTATGTGATTTAAAGTTTGTACAAACTAGAGGAGGTGAAAAGTATTTTGTGACCTTCATAGATGATTGCACAAGATATTGTTATGTATACTTGTTACGTAGCAAAGATGAAGCTTTAGAAAAGTTCAAAGAGTACAAGTTGGAAGTTGAGAACCAACTTAGTAAAATGATTAAAATCGTAAGAAGTGATAGAGGAGGTGAGTATAGTGAACCTTTTAATGCGTTCTGTAGAGAACATGGCATTGTTCACCAAACTACCGCTCCTTATTCGCCGGAATCCAACGGAGTAGCGGAATGAAAGAACCGAACTCTTAAGGAAATGATGAATGCAATGTTGCAAGAATCTGGGTTAGCCCAGAACATGTGGGGGGAAGCGTTGCTTACCTCAAATTACATTCTCAACAAAATACCACATAAGGTGACTGGAAAGACGCCTTATGAGTTGTGGAAAGGTAACGTACCTTCGTACAAATACCTCAAAGTGTGGGGGTGCCTAGCAAAAGCAGCAGTACCACCTCCTAAAAAGGTCTCAATTGGACCAAAAACTGTTGATTGTATTTTCATCGGGTATGCACATAATAGTAGTGCATATCGTTTCTTGGTATACAAGTCAGATATACCAGATATACATGCTAATACAATAATGGAGTCAAGAAACGCATCTTTCTTTGAAAATGTGTTCCCTTGCAAGGATAAAGAATATCCTAAAAGGACTCGTGAACAACGAGATGCAAATGAGGTTGCTCAAGAAGCAAGCACATCTATGCAAGAAGTGAGCACTTCTATGCAAATAGTGAGTACTTCTGTCCAAGAAACAGAAGAAGAAAATGATGAACCTAGACGGAGCAAGAGAGCTCGAAAGGAAAAATCATTTGGCTCAGATTTCACAATGGCGTTTCTTCTAGAAAACGAACCTCGAACGTTTAAAGAAGCCATGTTAATGCCAGACGCACCTTCATGGAAGGAAGCGGTCAAAAGTGAAATAGACTCCATTATGCAAAATCATACATGGGAGTTAACTGAATTACCCCCAGGAACAAAAGCGCTGGGATGTAAATGGATTTTCAAACGAAAGTTGAAAACCGATGGCTCAATAGAGAAATACAAGGCAAGGCTTGTAGTACAAGGATTTAGACAAAATGAAGGTCTAGATTTCTTTGATACTTATTCGCCGGTAACGAGAATTACTTCTATTCGAGTACTAATAGCGATTGCGGCTCTACGTAATCTAGAAATACATCAAATGGATGTAAAAACGGCCTTTCTAAACGGAGAGTTAGAAGAGGAAATTTATATGAAACAACCTGAGGGGTATGTTGTGTCTGGACAGGAACACAAAGTGTGTAGACTTGTGAAATCTTTATATGGATTAAAACAAGCACCTAAACAATGGCATGAGAAATTTGACAGTGTTATGATGTCAAATGGTTTCAATATAAATGAATGTGACAAATGTATTTATGTCAAAACAACTCCAAAAGGATATATCTTGTTGTGCCTATACGTTGATGACATGCTCATTATTGGTAGTAACAAAGATATGATCCAACAAACTAAGAACATGCTTAGTGGGAAGTTTGACATGAAAGATTTAGGACTAGCGGATGTGATTCTAGGAATAAAAGTCATTAAGACATTCTGAAGGAATCATTTTAACTCAAGATCATTACGCTAATAAGGTACTTGAACGTTTCAAGAAATACTCAAGTGGTAGTGCAAAGAGTCCCGTGGACCCTCACCTCGACTTAAAGAAAAACTCGGGTGAAGGCATATCTCAAGTAGAGTATGCACGAGTGATTGGAAGTCTAATGTACTTAACAAATTGTACAAGACCAGATTTAGCACATGCGGTGAACGTTTTAAGTCGTTACACCAGTAATCCAGGACATGGTCACTGGAAAGGCATAACAAGGGTATCGAACTACTTGCGATATACTCGAAATTATGGGTTACACTATGGACGATATCCAGCAGTGATGGAAGGCTATAGTGATGCTAATTGGATATCAGACTCCAAAAACTCAAAATCCACAAGCGGGTATGTTTTTACTCTAGGTGGTGCGGCTATATCCTGCAAATCCTCCAAACAAACACTACTGGCTAGATCCACAATGGAATCTGAATTCATTGCCTTGGACAAAGCAGCAGAAGAAGCAGAATGGCTTCAAAACTTTCTGGAGGATATACCAATGTGGGAAAAACCGGTGCCGGCTATGAGTCTCCATTGCGATAGTCAATCGACAATAGCTCGAGCACTAAGTTCAATGTATAATGGTAAGTCTCGTCATATTAGAAGACAACATAAAACCATAAGACAATTGCTCTGAAACGGAGTGATCAATGTTGATTACATCCGATCGGCTGACAACCTAGCGGATCCGTTTACAAAAGGTTTGTCTCGAGAGCAAGTTGTAAAATCATCAAGAGGAATGGGTTTAAAGCCTATAACATAAGATGAAGTTTGATGGTAACCCTACTTACGTGATTGGAGATCCCAAGATGTAAGTTCAAAGGGACAACGAAATCAAGCTAAATCTAAAGAGCACTTGGAGATTAACATCTTCTCCCAGTTCCTAGGATGATAAAAGTGCGTTGGTAAACTATAGGTTAAGTCATAAAGTGTTGGCTTTTAATGATTCCATAAGCTTTGAAAAGCAAAGTGAAGTATAATGGTATACTACTTATGGTAAAATCACCTTATGAGTGTGAAATGGGGCCGTTTCTAGGAGAATTAACCGAGGCTGAATTCTCTAAGCTCACTCATGAATAACCAGGGATGTTCACGACCAAAATGAACACAATCAGAGAACCTAGTTCTGTGAGAAGATGAAACTGTGTGATAGTCGTTGTCTAGGTTTACATCAAAGTCCGGGTGGTTCAAGACATCATGTTCACTACCTGGTCGAGTAAATCCGATGGCTACTCACTATGGGTGGTTCAAGGCTGAAAAAATGCTACCAGCCCAAATGCAGTGATTCTTCGACGTACTCTCAAAAGTCTTTCTGTTGAGTCGTTTTACACGTGTTTTAGAGTCATTTCTATTCATGTGGGGATTGTTGGAACCAAATTTTCCGAGCACCGTTGGTGTCGAATAATGGGAGCGTTGGTTTCGTCTCCGCGAGCACTATTTCGTAGTATGCTCATTTGTATAATTCAGGTTCCGTTTGAATGAGAAATTAGGGAGTTACATTTAATGTAACAAAGTTGAATTTTGAAGATTAATGTGTATCCCACATTGATTAGGAGGAGAAAAACTCACTAGTATATAAACTAGGAGTGGATTGTAATGGATGTGATTGGGCTAGAGGAGGCTATCCTGGTGGGCTTGGGCCCTGGAAGACCACACGCGCGCGGTTCGGTTCGGATCGGCTCGTGGCTCGTGAGCTCGTGGGCTCCTTGGTCTGGGAGCGTTGGCTTCGTCTCCGCGAGCACTATTTTGTAGTATGCTCATTTGTATAATTTGGGTTCCGTTTGAATGAGAAATAAGGGAGTTACATTTAATGTAACTAAGTTGAATTTTGAGGATTAATGTGTATCCCACATTGATTAGGAGGAGAAAAACTCACTAGTATATAAACTAGGAGTGGATTGTAATGGATGTGATTGGACCAGAGGAGGCTATCCTGGTGGGCTTGGGCCCTGGAAGACCACACGCACGCGGTTCGGTTCGGATCGGCTCGTGGCTCGTGGCGCGTGGGCTCCTTGGTCTCATTGGATGGGCCGTATGCCCGAGGAGGAGGTTGTCTTTTTGGGCCTAGCTCAAGTCTGATATGACTTTTGGGCTTTGTTCAAATGGGCCTCGTTCAAAGTCAGAATCAGCTGATCTCGGGCATTAATGTCACGCGGAGTTGACTTGGACCAGATCAGCCTATTCATTACACATGGATTGTTCTTCCCTGCAGCCTATAAAAAGAGGCTCTGCAGAACTCAAAAAGACACACAATACGAACAACTAAAACAACATTCTTATTCTCCTTCTCCACGCTTTTATCAGTCTTTCTTCACCTCTTCTCTTCTTTTGTTCGAGTCTGAGAGTACACACTATAAACTAGAGTTCGTTGGCTTCTGTCCTTTGAGTTGTGCAAGTCAGAAGCGTAGCAGTTGCATCATGGGATTCGAAACGCCGGTAACCGTCACACTACGGGGCGTTTTCAGAATTAAGGAAAGAGATTTCATTCTCGACTCTGCTTAATCTCGACAGTACGGTTTGGTATTGGTTCGATTATTTTCTCTTCTCCTTAATCTCGATTTATTCTTGTATTTTATATATATTTATAAGTTGTAGAAAATAGGATTCCTACATGGGAAATGATCAAGTGAGAATGAAATTTAAGGTGGGAAGTGAGAATTAATATTAGGCTTTAGATCAAAATCAAATTAAGGGTGTAGATTAACTCTCTAAAAAAATCAACAGTCAACGGTCAAACTTTGACCGGTCCAAAAAAAAAATCTCGCCAAAAAATTTTTCCCGCCAAATTTTTTTTTCCCCTGCAAACATTTGTTTCTGGGCCAAATAAAATATGTGCACATTTTCTACACATAAATAGTATAAGATGTGCATTGTTTTTTCAAGCACAATTTTGAACTTGTTTTATTACGAGCTCTTTTTTTCCAACAAATTTTCATTTCTGTCCCAGAATTATATGTGCATATTTTTCTGCACAATAGTTGTATAAGTTGTGCACATTTTTTCAAACACAAAATATTAACTTGTGTTTATCAAACCTTTTTCAATGAAAAACTTTCGTTTCTGAGCCAAAATTACATGTGCACATTTAGCTGTATAAGGTGTGCACATTTTCTCCAAACACAACTTTTGAACTTGTTTTGATGAGCTCTTTTTTAATGAAAAACTTTCGTTTTCATGACAAAATTACATGTGCATATTTTCTACACAAAATAGGCACATTAGTTTTATAAGATGTGCACATCTTTCCCAACACAATTTTTGAACTTGTTTTTCAGAGCTTTTTTTCCATGAAAAGCTTTCGTTTTTGGGCCAAAATTACATGTGCACATTTTCTGCACAAAATAGGCACAATATAATAAGATGTGCAAATTTTTCTCAAACAGACATTCGTTCCGCCAATTTTTTTCATGACAGACATTCGTTTTTAAGACAAAGTTATATGTGCACATTTTCTGCACAAAATAGACACATTAGTTATAATGTGCACATTTCTTTTTTATGCACACAAATCAGGTGAAGAAAAAAAAACCGACAGTCAACGGTCAAATTTTTTTCTTGGGCTAAAAAAATATGTGCACATTTTCTACACAAAAATGTCCACATTGTCGACGGTCAACAGTCCCGCCAAAAATATGTGCAAATTTATTTCTTGGGCCAAAAATATATGTGCACATTGTCGACGGTCAACAGTCCCGCCAATAATTTTTTTTTTTGGCCAAAAAAATATGTGCAAATTTTCTACACAAAATGTGCACATTGTCGACGGTCAACTGTCAACAGTCCCGCCAAATTTTTTTCTGCCAAAAAAAAATGTGCACAATTGTCGACGGTCATGGTCAATGGTCATGGTCAACGGTCAATGGTCAATGATCAACGGTCAAATGTGCACATTTGAACCATCCAAGGGATGAATATTATTCTCATTCTCACTCTAAGGGCCATTCCCACCGGATGAAGTCCTTCTTACATTTAGCAACTCTTTGTCTCACGCTTTGATATGTTGTGAGTTTCGCTTGATTCAAACGCAACAGTTTACTAATAAACGTACTCCGGCTCAAGCCAAAATACGTCTTAATTTGTCGATGCAATCAAGCATCCAAACCTCCATACCTTTTGTACTAACTACGAGCCCATTGATTTCACAATCACCAGAACCCTCATACTCCGTAATTGACAACAGCTTATGCTATGAATTTGAAGTTACTTGACTTTTACATCACTCTGTGAGTTTTGTGAAATTTGGTGGTCACACTATACTCTTCAAAGTTTATGTGGGCGATTGATCTTACTAGCATATAATAACTAGGGCTGTACATCCGAGTCCGGACCAGACAAATTTTTCCGGTCCGGTCCAGATCGATTGGACCAGAATTTTTGAAACCTTAGACCGAAGACCGGATGATACCGGTTCCGGTCCGATCTTGGACCGGTTTGATCCGGTCTCAACCACTACAAGAGAACTTGAGTTTGCCCGCACTAGATTCTTCCACATTTCAAAGTATGGGGTAAAATATCAACACTTTCTTATATGGAATTTCTCCTCTCATACTTAAAAGTGTTGGTTAAGTGTCGCAAAATTCACATATACACTTTCAACACTCTAAATAGTAGATGGTAAACCTATCCACACTATACCCTCACTTTGTATGGTTGACAATAGTTAGGTGTTCGATATAGCTCTTCTTGATTTAATTAGATGTAATTAATTAACATATCAACATATATTAAATATTATTACATCTTTCGATGTATATAAATTGTGTATAGTCTTACTATTTATGTTTGTAAATTTATAGTCTTATATATACTTTATCAAATTATGTATAAATTTTCTTATGATTTTTTTTAGAAAGAGAGGCAACATCCACTCAATAAAATTTGTATAGTATTAATATATTAAGACGGATTAATTTTCTGATGTATATAATGTGTTTAAAATTCATTAAATCGTAATTAACATACCCATGTTGGTTAACTGCTTGTTGTAATTGTGAGCAGTATGTCCACGTTCTGAACCCACGTCTACAAGAAGTAACCGTCCCACTTTGATCCTTTATATGTATCCTCGTGCAGGCTGCAGGCTGCAGCCACCACCTTCAATCATTCATCCCCTAGCCTAATGAACATTCCCTCGCTCATCATAGTCATGTCGTCTCCTTCGATGGTGACGAATCTTCTACCTCCTTTGTGGTTCTTCGGCTGAGCAACTGACCGACCAGAAAGCTCTCGTTATCTTATCAATTCGTTGAAGCTTGCTACGGAATTCCTCCTCCTCTACAACCACCGCCACTTCTGGACGAAGAAGACGACTTCGACCTCCTCCTCCACGTACTACAACCTCCTCTTCTATCTTTTTCCTTCAGTTACGAAAGCGACAACGACATCGGCCGCCAAGAGCGAGGGACACATCGGCCACTGATCCATCTACGTACAAACGAAGAAGAGGACGAAGAAGACATGGTCGTTCGTAATCGACGAAGAAGAGGACACATCGGCCATCGATCCACATCTTCCATGGTCGTTCGTGCAAGACGAAGACGACGACGCTGCCGGATGTGGTTGGCCGGCTCGGAATTAAGCCATTATATTTATTTAACCTTATAAATACTACAATCATGTCTTTCTAATTGAACACCCATTAGCCATCATCAACTGTATATTAGTGTGTCGTGTTCTCTTTCTATAAATATAGATATAAATGATGTTTCTTGCACTATTAAATTGTTTTATTGCATATTTTATTTATTTATAGTTTAAATTATTAATAGATACATAGAAATAAAAATAAAAGTTAGATATATTTGACACATATAAAAGTAAACCATATATAATAGAAAATAAGTAATTAATATTTTGTGTATTAATGGAATTATGGGAACAATTTATAATTAATTATTTATTTGCTTATTTGGATTATGATGTGGGAGTTTCCAACACTAAATTTTGTAACTTTTCGTCTATAGATTTAAGTGTGAATGTTTTCTACACTTTATAATGTGAGCTAATTATCCACAGTCCGTATACTCACACTTCATCTCAACATAATTAAGTGTTAGATTTATCCACACTAAATCAAAAAGTGTAGCTAGTATATACACTCTTAATTGTGAGTATATCAAATTTCTCTTGTAGTGAACCGGTCTTTTCCTGGTTTTGGACCGGTCCGGAACCGAAATAAGAAAATATTGTGGACCGGGGACCGGAACCGGACTAGTGTCGGTCCGGTCCAGTCCGATTTTCCGGTCCGAGCCAATTCTGTAGAGCCCTATATCCAACGCTCACGCCTTCGATCACTTGTATATATGTAGCCTGCAGCATGCGAATTAAGGTCCCATTAATCATATGACAAATGAGTGTGATAATGTAATATAATGTGGATCAATGCCCAAAAGATAGGATAGCTAATTAGATCGGGTTCATAACTACATAAATATATGGTGTTTTTAGCGAGGTAGCTACTATTCTTACTAAATCCGATACTTATCCATCTTTATGTAATTGTGAGCAATCGAGGGGAAAAAGAAACTTAATACATGAGCCTGGCAATCTTACCACCACACCCGCAATAACACGATCTACGCTAATTATCAGCCTTTCATGAATAACTGGCTGTGTGACTATACTATACTTGATACCTCTGGAGTCTGGATGAATGCTGCAGACAGAAACGTGGCCCTCTTTGCTCCATACGCGTGTAGCTCACTTATATTGGTTGATTTATCTATTCACATTTAATGACTTTTGGTTATGTGATGTGAGTTGGAGTTTAAGACCGGCCGGGCCCAAAAGGAACACTGGTCATGGCCCGTCTTATACTCTTTGGGCTTGGATGTACACGGGAAACCCACGCCTCCTTGCATAATTCCAACTTTCCTTGCAATTTCATTCACGACGCCAAGATATTTTAATGTAAAAAAATAAATAAACTACTTACTTCTCCTATAAAATGCACTCTCTCATTCACCAGAGCCAACCTATATTTTGAGCCTCTCTTCCTCTGTCGTTTTGAACAAGTTTTCCGACGATACATCCCATGAAGAAATCGGAACTTCTCGCTGCATCGATGCTCGCCGCTTCGGCAAACGCCATCAGCACCACCACTTCCACCGTCACCATCAACGCTAAGCCTTCCCATCAGGTACTTCTTAGTCTCACATTGGTTTCAAATATTTTATTCTGATGTTGATTTTGATTTTGGTGCGGCTACAAATTGATTAGGAGGCTGGGTCGAGCCAGGATTCAGCCAAAGAAAAGTTCGCGCCGAGGTTTGACGGGTTGAAATTCATAGAAACGCTGGTCACAGCCCACAGATGATGACCCATTCTTCTTAATCTCATTCTCACCAGTGTGTTTGTATTCACATCTCTTAAATTTGGTGGATTTTAGAAGTATTAGTTGTGGCCTGTGCTTTTTTAAGGCTCAAATTGGAAATTCTACAAGCAACCCAAGGATTTGAGACTCCATTTGCTTCCATTTCCTTGGGGATTGATGGTTTGTTTGCACTTCCAACAGATGTTTGTAGTCTTAAATGTTTGTATGGTTTATGGTGTTACACATGCGATCTTTCCCACAACTTTGAAAAAGGCAGTATCTTAAATTGTTTTTTTT
The DNA here is from genome assembly GCA_029168935.1 of Oxyria digyna. Lineage (NCBI taxonomy): Eukaryota > Viridiplantae > Streptophyta > Magnoliopsida > Caryophyllales > Polygonaceae > Oxyria > Oxyria digyna. Next base: position 28,838,457 of record JAPVLV010000011.1, on the reverse strand, counting down.
AAAATTAAGTCCAAAACACACAAAGGCTCCTATGTTGTACTTTCTTATATGCAGGAGTGTGTGTATGATTTTGAGCGCATTTTCAAATGTGCACTCTTATTTACTGAACTGTCAAATTTCATGTGTCAACACAGTACTCTTACTTTCTTCTGTAAGGCTAAAAAAGAAAGTCAGAGACTGTATCCATGAAATGCACATATAGTCATTCAGGGATTCCTCTGCTCAAAACACAGGCCAACATGTATTGAAACTGACCTTTCACTCCACTGCCCAACATCACACATAACTATAGATCTTTTTCAGCAATTTTCAGTCCACCTGATTTGAGAATTCTTATTCTAAAAACATTCATATTTAAAAATTTCTTTTCAACAAAATACATAAATGATTGGGTGTATAACAAGCTGTACTCATGTGATTTAAGATCAGATTGCACACATGAAGTGGATGTACTGAGTAGAAATCATGTTTAGGCTTCAAATTACAAGAAGCAAAAGCAAAGCCGAGATTAAAGAAGAGAGCAATGCCATGGGGGAGAGAACATAACCAATTGGGGCACTGCTTTTCTTTGGGGAGCCAACAGCCTTGTGAGTTGTTGTGACGTTCGAGCAGTCAAGACCGTTTTTGCCCTCCTTACACTCGTTGGCAAAGAGGCCTGGTGGGTACTTGCCATAGAGATTGATGTAACTGAACATAGTGGTGGCACAATCGCTTTTATCATCGTTGAGCTTTTCCGCAAAAGGGCATGCAAAATCTTTGAATGCGCTACAACAAATATCAGCGGCGTATCTTGGTCCTTTGCATCGGCTTGTGAGGATTGTGTAATTTTGGTTCTCGAAATCTATATCACAGCCTATAGACAACACAAGAAAAAGTATTAGGAGTTGATTAAAGACCTTTTTCCACCATGGAACCATGATTTATAAAGCATGTTTTTACAAATTATGATCAATTGCTCTTAGCTGATAAGATTTTATAACTATTCCTGAAATGAAGCCAGGACAGACAAATGAAATCACAAGGGTAACTCAAGCAATTAGAACACAATGATTCCTTAACAACTCTGATATAGTACTTGTAGAGATAGAACCGGGTTCAATAATACCGGTTCATCACTTGTATTAATAGGAGACCTCATCAGCAGCTACATGATTCACTTTTGTACTGTAATAACAAACTCCTTAATACAAAGCTTCTCAGCCTTCAATGACTTCCTCTCTCATTCCAGTTCTACCTTGAGTTGATTTCACATGGTATCAGAGCAACAACTCGAGGCGATATCATTCCGCATTTGTTTCTGATTGTTGCGATTGACAGAAATTGATTTTCTGGCAACATGGAGAGAGGCGGTGAAGGTCTAGTTTCAGGAAAGGAAGATACAACGAATGATCCATTGACGTTGTCGAATTCAGATCATCCAGGCGCAAGGTTGGTGTCAACGAAGCTGGATGGCACGAATTTCTTCAATTGGAGCTGCAATGTGACGATGGCGCTAGGTGCCAAGTTCAAGATAGGGTTTGTGGACGGTTCTTGCAAGAAACCGATGGCTGGAACCTTCGATTGTGATCGATGGATGAGAACTGATTACATGATCAGATGTTGGTTGATTAATTCGATGGAAGAAAGTATAGGGAATACTTTTATGTGAGTTAGTTCAACCAAGCACTTATGGGACGAGCTTCATGAACGTTTTGGCCAGACGAATGGACCTCTCCTCTATCAGCTGAATCGCAAGTTGTGTTCTCTTGAGCAAGGTACGCTTTCTGTGGCTGATTACTATGGAAAGATGAAAGAATTATGGGATGAGATTCAGAATTTAGATGGTATTCCAGAATGTGAGTGTGGAAGTATGCATTCTTGCAAATGTGGGATCATGAAAAAGATTTATGATAAGGAAAATAGGAGTAAGTTGTTGCAATTCTTGATGGGACTATCTGATGATTTTGACAATGTTAGGAGTAATCTGTTGTCATCGGAAACTCTGCCAACTGTAAACAGGGCGTTTTATCTTGTGCAACAAGCTGAAAGACAGAAGTTAGTGACTATTTTGTTCAAGATTGATCCAGATAGTAGTGCTATGGCCGTTCACAGAAACAATGACAGAAGAGATCAGGGAAGATATGATCAAGGATCAAGGTTTGATAGGAGGCAAAGTAATCAGAGGTTTGATTCCAGGAATTTTGATCAGAGGAATGGAGATCAGAGAAGTGGCCAGGGATCTGAGAAGAAATGTGATTTTTGTTTCAAGAAAGGCCATGTTAGGGAAACATGTTATCAGTTAATTGGTTACCCAGAGAAGAACAGGGCTGGATGGAAAGGTAAAGCTGCTGCTAATGTAGAGGTGGATAACCCTCTAGATAGAAGTGAAGAAGAAGTAGATGAAGTTTTGGTGAATGCAGTGTACAAGAGGATGTTCAAAATGTTCAAAGAAGAAGAATCTGGGACAAGATCTTCTTATTCAAATGCAGTGGCTGGTCCTTCATCTATCACCAAATCTGCAGATTTTGCAGGTAATATCAATCATTCTTGTTTCATGAGCATGACATATTCATATTCTGTATGTTGGATAGTTGACACAGGGGCTACAGACCACATGATCTTTGATCCTTGTTTATTTGTCACTAAGAAAAAGCTAGAAAATCCAGTGAGAGTTATCTTGCCAGATGACAGAATTTTGGTTGTTGATATAGTAGGTTCAGTGCAGATCAGTAGTAGATTGACAGTGGATAATGTCTTGTTGATTCCAGTGTTCAAGAAGAACTTGTTATCTATGACAAAATTGCTAGATGAAAATGGAGTATTAGCAATTTTGGAACCTAATAGGTGCATTTTTCAGGACCCTACCACTAAACAGAATGTAGCTGTTGCTGAGAGAGTTGGAGGGCTATTCATAATGCATTCTCCAAGGATAGTTGAGGAGCACAACAGTTGAGATGAAAGAATGTCTGCTGCTGTTAGTAATAAAGATAATGAAAGTGCTATAGTGCATGCTAGATTAGGACATTGTTCTATCAGTAAAATGCAACATTTAGACTGGGCTAAGAGGTTTGTAAACACTAAGATGTTTTGTGACAGTTGTGTACTTGCTAAGCATTGTAAAAATCTTTTTAATAAGAGTTGTTCTTTGGCTAAAAATCCTTTTGATCTTGTGCATTTGGACATATGGGGGCCATACAAGACACCCACTCTAAGTGGTGCTTCTTACTTCTTAACTGTGTTAGATGATAACACTAGATTTACTTGGATTTATTTGATGAAAACTAAATCTCAAGTAAGTGCTATAGTTCCTGCGTTCATAGCTTATGTTAAGAATCAGTTTGGAAAAGCAGTAAAGAGTTTCAGAAGTGATAATGGGGCTGAGTTCATGCAATACAAATGCCAACAGATTTTTGCTACTGAGGGAATTGTGCATCAAACCAGTGTTTGCAGGGAATCCTCAACAAAATGGTCGTGTAGAGAGGAAACACAGACATATCTTAGAAACAACAAGGGCTCTAAGAATACATGCTAGTTTGCCTATCAAGTTCTGGGGAGAGTGCATCCTGGCTGTTGTGCACATCATCAACAAGCTACATTCATCTGTTATTCAATGGAAGGTACCCTTTGAAATACTTTTCAAAACAGTGGCTGACTATGATAATCTCAAAACAATAGGATGTTTATGTTTTGGGAAGGCTTATCAAGTGCAGAAAGATAAGTTTGGTCTTCAATCAAGAAGATGTGTGTTTTTAGGATATCATGCAACTCAAAAGGGTTACAAATTATATGATCTGGACAATCATAAAATATTTGTATCCAGGGATGTCATTTTTCGGGAAAATTGTTTTCCATTCAAAGACAAGATTGATTCATCAAAGTTGAATGTAAATGATGAATTAGCATTGGTCAATCCAGCTGTGGACAATGATTGTAATTTGCCATTACCAGTCAGAAGCAGAGTTGAAATTATAGCAGTAAATCTAGATAGCCAGCCTCCTTTAGATTCTGAAGACAGAATTCAGTCACCAGGGTTGCAAGTTACTGAAGTTGTAACAGATGTAGTAAGGCAGACAAATATGCAAAGAACTGATGAGGTGGTCAGAAAGTCTACTAAGACAAAGTTCCAACCTAAGAAGCTAGTTGATTATGTTTGCCCAAAGGCCAGATCAGATGGGAGTTGTCAATCTGCACAGTTGGTAGACTTATCTGAATTTTCAAATGAATTTGTCAGTTCATTTTGCAATACTTGTAAGATAGAGGAGCCACCCAGTTACAAACATGCTCAAGGAGTTCAGTGCTGGGAAGAGGCTATGTCCAAGGAAATTCTTGCTTTAGAAGCCAACAAAACTTGGACATTGACAGAATTGCCACAAGGAAAGAAACTTGTGGGCTCAAAGTGGATTTATAAAGTCAAATACAAGCCTGATGGTACAGTTGAGAGGTATAAGGCTAGATTAGTGGCAAAAGGATACACTCAGGTTGAAGGGAAAGACTATAAATACACCTTTTCACTAGTTGCTAAGCTAGCAACTGTGAGATTGCTTATATCCTTAGCTATTGTCAAGAAATGGCCTATACATCAGTTAGATGTAAATAATGCTTTTTTGCATGGCCATTTAGAAGAGGAGGTATATATGACTCCACCACTAGGATACTCTAAAGCTGCTCCAGGATAGGTTTGCAAGTTACAGAAATCGATTTATGGTCTGAAGCAGGCTTCAAGGCAGTGGAACAAAGAATTGACTGGCCATTTGATACAACTGGGATATGTTAGATCCATGAGTGATTACTCTTTGTTTGTCAGGTATGTTAATGGCTTATTTGCAATAGCACTGGTCTATGTAGATGATGTGATCATTACAGGAGATGACAATGCTACCATACTTCAGACAAAGGCAGGACTGGATGCTAGGTTCACAATCAAAGATTTAGGGCCAATAAGGTTTTATCTGGGCATAGAAGTAGCCAGGTCAGAAAGAGGCACTGTTCTGAATCAGAGAAAGTATATCTTAGATATATTGAAAGATACTCACATGTTAGATTGCAAGGCTTCAGCTTTTCCTCTGCCTAAGGGATTAAAGTTATCCACTGATCAAGGACAGATTATGAAGGAGCCTGAATTGTATAGAAGATTGGTGGGTAGATTACTATATTTGAATATCACTAGACCAGATTTATCTTACACAGTGCAACATTTGAGTCAGTTTGTGAATGCTCCAAGAGAACCTCAGATGCAAGCAGCTATGCATGTTTTAAGATACTTGAAAGGCACTGTTGATCTGGGATTGTTTTATTCTACTGATTCTGAGTTGAAGTTATCTTGTTACAGTGATGCAGATTGGTCTGGATGTCAGTTTACTGCAAGATCTTTGACAGGTTATGGTGCTTTTTTAGGCAAGAATGTGGTTTCATGGAAGACAAAGAAACAAATTACTGTGTCAAAATCTTCAGCAAAATCAGAGGGAATGCAAAACTTGGATAGGATAAGTCACATTTTGAAAATCCACCGCCAAATTATGATATTGATGACCTCCATAAATTTGAAAAACTTTATATCTCAGCTACTGTCATTTTTATCTGAGCTACCCAGGATAACCAAAGATATGTTCTGCATCTCTAGAACGTTAAAACCAATGAAAAATACAGGCGTATTGATCCGACTACAAATAAATAGGTAGGGAATGATTGAATGAACATACTTGACTTTGTCTGAAGCAAAGAGCGCGCTGTAGATGCATGAGATTCAAATATGGCATCTGCAAACAATGGCATCATCCAATTTAGAGAACAGATAATCAAAATGCAGAATGAAAATCTAACATCCGAGGTGACATAACTTGAAAACTAACATTACGAATCAAACGAATCCCAGAAAACGAACGTACTAGAAATCGTAGAGGAAGATGCCCAATTTGCCAAGAGGGAGGAGACGATGAAACCTAGTAAATGCAATCGATTGCAATTCCAAGCCATGATTTTTCTTTCAGGTTGTTGGGAATTTTATTCCGTATCACAAATTTGAACGGGTTCTTCAAACATCCACCGATCAATTGATCGGTAGATCTCTTCCTTTAACTCTCGTGAACGAATTCCGTTGCCGGCAAACACCAGTATCTTTATGGATAAGAAGAAATTCCCTTTGGATTTTTTTGAATAATCCCTCAAAATATGGAGAAAAGTTTGTTTCCATGTTCAAGCGAGGTGGGTGTAGGTTGTGCATTGCCCGAACACAACCCTAAATTTGCAACTGTACATTCTTAAATTTGAAGAGGTTAAAAATAGAAAGGCACGATCCCTAAATTTGCAAACATTTTTTTATATTAGTAACTAGCGTAATTCTCGTGCTATGTGCGGGTGTATATAAATTGTAATTATATAAACGGTAGTTTAACTCATATTCATATTAAGATAGTTTAACTCATTTTCATATTAACATAGTTTTAATAAATATGAAATGTTTATGTTTTTTTAAGGTCATTAAAAAAGGTTTTTTTTTTAGAACATGAAAATTTTATCTCATAATTTGCATATATAATAGATTATAATTGAAGAAAAGTTATAAAATATAGATATTGTATTGATCCATTAATTTCTTCGATACAACTATTTTCGAATAAATTGAATACACTTCTTAGTTGGATATTTCTGTATATCATAAAATCTTATAAAACTATAACTCAACCAATGTTGTCCTAATCAATTTAAGTGATTATTTCTTACATATTGACATGAGACATTATAATCTGTTTGAACTAAATTATTATTTTCTTAGATTATAAATATTTAATTATATTAGGTATGTATAATTCAATAATTATTCTAAGCATTTGTTATTAGTTTAATTTTCTCATGATTATGATGAAGTTTCATTACATATATGAGTTAAGAAACGTGTAAAGAGTACTCGTTTATGAATGAAAAATTTATGAAATATATATTAGTTATAAAGTTTGATAGAACTAAAATACTTTGGTGTTAAATTAATACATGATTAGAACTTAAATATTTTTTTTTTACGTTTTTAACTAATGAAAAAGAACTAAATCAGGTTTATTAAAATTTGTTAGAGTTTGTTATGAGAGTTGTTAGGAATTTGTTATGTGAATTGCAAATTAAAAAAGAAACTAAAACAAAAAAGAGAAGTTTAAGGATAAAGTTACACGTAGGATTTGTGGGGTCAGGGTTAATGAGAGAGCTCTAAATAGCTCTGTTTTATATATATAGAGAGAGAGATTATATTGAAATTAAGCTATTTTTCGAGAATTGAAAATTGTGATGATATAAGAAATCGTTTTTTATTCAAATTGGTGTAATTTATATTACGTAGGAAATAAGAATTTATTAGTCAAAAACATTTATGAAAGTGCAGTAGGAATCAAATTAAACGAGAGCTTAGTCTTTAAACTTTCAACTATATGAATTCCTAAACTATCGCACTTTATATATAATTTATTCTTCCATCCATTGCAACGTTAAATATCCTACAACGTTAAATATGCGTTAGTACCCAACACGAGGTCTCGAGTTCGAGACTTGGTGGAGATTAAAAATTGTTTGTTAGAAAAGTCACTCACGCAGTTCGAACTCTAGATATAAGGGTAGTAGGAGAGTCTCCTAACCGATGAAGTAGAGCGGAAAACCAAAAAATTATGCGTTAGTAAAATTGGGTAAATTATGTGCTTGTTTCCTGACATTTCCTTCTCTTTCAATGATATTACTTAAGTTTTATACCTCTCTGATTTAGTCCCCACTTATCAAAAGTACTTGATTGATACTCCTCAACGTCAAAGTAGAAATTCACTCTTATATTTAAAGGCTCAATCAGAGACTTGTGTAAGAGTAAGACATTAACCATGATAAATTGAATATCCATCTCTACAACCATTTAATCATGATAAAAAAATGGGTATTTATTAAAAACATAAGTGTATGCGTTTTGCTTGAACATTTGGGGTATTAATCAAGCACTTATGATAAGTAGAGACTAAATCAAAACGTTATAAAACTTGAGTATTATCATTAAAAATGAAGGAAATGTTAAGGAGCAAAAACAGAATTTATACAAGTATACTAATAACTATTTAATGTTGTAATGGACTGAAAAATAGATGATATATAAAATGTGAGTTTGAAAATGCAGATAAAATATTTAAAAGTTTAGAGATTAATAGAAAAAAATGTTTGAAAGTTTCGAATTTTTATCTTCCCAAAAATGAACTTTGGAGTGACTCTTGAATCTTCGTGGTGGATAGAGCCATAGAGGCCCATGTTATGGAATTATAGGCCCACCTCAGAAATATAGATCCGTTTAATAAAAATGATGACAATTAATATCAGAGGGGAATTTCCTTGAAGGATTTGTGCCCAATGCCCTATTGGGCACTAAATCTGCGATTTTTGCACTCGTTTTTTAAACACTATGGAAATACCCTTCTCCCTCCCCTAGGTTGTATACACGCACCCCTCTTTCCAGTTCTCACTGTTCCACTCGTCTCCTTCCAAAACGCAGGCATCTCCGCCTTGCTCCCAACCGTCGTTCTCTCCTTCTCCATCTCTCCCGATCTACGACGCCAATACATCAGGTCCTTCGCTCGCACCAGTCCTTGACCATGGCTTCTGAAGTGCTTCATCCACACGATTCTGCATCAAGAACAAAATTTGGATCAGATTCGAGCACTGTCTTCGTGTAATGTCTTCTTCCTCTTCGTTCTTCACAGACATTTCAAGCCAAGCTAAATTGAGGAATCTGGTAACAAAATTCCTCCTCTGCGTCTCTTCTTCTCTGCAATCCGCATCACTTTTTCTCGAAAGGATATAGATTCCAGTGATTTGCTAACTAAGCTAGGGTTCTCGTTTTTAGAAACTAACAGTAATTGGTTCTGATGTTGCTTATGTGTAGTTGTAGCTTTACTTGATTTACTGATGTGCAATGGAGTGTTTTTGCTGATGTTGTTGATGCTGATGTTGTTGATGTGCAATGGAACTTGATATACATTTTACGGTTGCTGATGTTCTTGATTTGTTGATGTTGCTTTCTGAATTTTATTTTTCTAAGTGATATGCATTTTACGGTTGATAGGACAGAGTCAAATTGCCCTCGCTGACATTGCTGCACAGCTACAAGTCGGCTCCCAGTTGCTTGCTTCAGTGTTGGAATACAGGATTGAGCTCAGCCAAGTCCAGCTCTACCATATTTCCTTGCATGATCAGCACTTACTTGCGTGTACTGCTTGAACAATGAAGACAAAGCATTTTCTGCAGCATTATGACAATAGTTAAGAAAGTTCTTTTAAGACTTTAAAAGACTGCTATAGAATTAATATAATGTTATGAATATGGGTTAGTGAACCTGGTATTCCTATTCCTGTATCATATACATCACAGCATATCACCTTAGCAATGTTCTCAGTGAGGATCTTGTCTTTTCCTCTTAATTCAAGTATATTGTATGTTTGAGCATGTCTGTGTAGATATTTAATGTGTGTACTGTTTTAAACGATTTCCTAAAGTCCTCCGTCTACAACAGCCTTCTATATACTATTCGTAATGTTTTCCTTTTTCTTTTTTCTATTTCCAGTGTTTCCTTTAGGCAACCCCAAATTTGACAGTGTTGACAAGGATTATGCAGGGACAATGCAGTTTGTTTTAGTGTGTAAAAAAAATTAATGTGTTGACAATTATTTTTTTGACAATGTAATTTAGTGGTGTTGACAAGTTTTGTAAAGTGTTGACAATTTTGTAATATTACTCGTGTTGTATGTTGTTGATCATTTATTAGTCGTGTAAACAATATTTAGTTGGGTTGACAACTTATTTAGTCGTGTTGACAACTTATTATTCTTGATTATTCTTGTTGACAACTATGTTAAAAAATTTGTTGACAACTTATTTAGTCGTGTAGACAACTTATTTAGTCGTGTTGACAACTTATTATTCTTATTGACAACTTATTATTCTTGTTGACAACTCTATTAAAATTTTTGTTGACAACTTTGTTATAAATTTTGTTGACAACTCTGTTAAATTTTTTGTTGACAACTCTGTTAAAAAATTTGTTGACAGTTCTGTAAAAAAAATTGTTGACAGCTCGGTTAAAATTTTTGTTGACAGCAAATGGGGTATTTTCTTATAACTTAAAAAAGTGATGCAAAAACTTAAAAAACATAACAGTTTTAGGGTATTTACCCAAAAACCGGAATTTCCTTTCCGTATGAACTCTGTTACGGTAGGAAAAGCGAAGCTCTTGGAGCCATTTGATTGAACAAATCAACGGTTCAGATTAGAAGATCAAATAACAATGTACTGTTCACAAACGGTGACATTTTTGTAATTACCAACAAATTAGAAGGGATAAGTAAGACTTTTTACGAAGCTTCCCTTCCAATTCTCCTTCCCTCTTGTGCAGAAGCTCTGCTCGCCCTTTCTAATTCGTGAAGAGCTTCGCTTGCCCTTTCCAGTTCGCAAAGCTTTGATCCACGCTATCTCCTTCCTCACAACTTCCTTCGAAGATGCATTAATGGCGGAAAAGCGATGATGAGCTTTACAAAGCATCTGATGGAGGTAATCACCACAACACTCTCGTTTCACGATTTTGAGGGTTTTTTCGTTTTTTGTTGGATGATTTTAGGGATTTGTGCAATTTTATGTTCCAGATTGAAGTTCCATGGTTCAATGTTTACTATTCATTGTTCTAGGGTTTCAATTTCGTATTGATTCAATTTCTAGGGTTTCTTGTAGTTCTAGGGTTGATCATGGCTTGATGTTCATTGATATAGGTTTAGTGTTCATTGATATAGGTTTCATGTTCATTGATTTAGTTTGTATCCTCACTGTTATATGGCTTCATGTTCATTGATATAGGTTTAGTGTTCCATGATATAGGCTTCATGTTCATTGATATAGTTTGTATCCTCACTGTTATATGGCTTCATGTTCATTGATATTGGGAATTGACTAAATATTTTCATCAAATTATTATATATTTTCATCAAGTAATTAAATATGTTCAACAACTAAAGCATGAAGTTCATTGATATTTTTTATTACTAGATGTGGCTAATGTGTAAAAGTATTGAATGTGGTGGAAACAAGAGAAGTTGGTCATGACAGTAGTGATAAAACAGAGGAAGAATGTGAGGTTGATAGCATGAATGAGTTTGTTAATCCACCACCAAATGTGAAGAGCACAGTCTACAAAGCAAGTAAAGGAAAGTCCAATTCAAAGAAGAAGATTGTCGTAACAAAGAACTCAGCTGTCAAGGGTCAACAAACTATGTATTTTTTCATGGAACAAACTAATATGATGAAAGAAATAATTTTTTACTTGAATTTCTATTATGGTTCCCATGTTGTGCTATGTTCAAGGATGGACTTAAAATGTTCACTAAAAAGGCAACGAAAGATGGCAACTCTTCTAACCAAAACCACAAGCAAATGCATACTGAAAATACAAAAAGCTAACTTGTAAAAAACGGTTCATGGAGTGACTTTGAAACTTCATACATGGACACATGAAATCCATTACATAAAAGCCAAGTAAAACTGCGTGTAAAACAGACTGTTCGTATACTGAAGATAGTGTTCATTGTTTGAATATTTATGTTTATTGTTTGAAGAGTAATTTGCTGAGGGAGAAAACTCCTATTATTAAGAGGAAATGTCTTAAGTACCCCCCACTTCATTAAAAAGATAAGAGGAATAGCGCGTCCAACTGTAGCCCTAGATTTATTCCATCCGACGGTCCACGTTTAACTTCGCATTTCTTATTTTAAAGTCACTTTGCACCCGTTCCGTTCTCTTAATATTAGGACAAGATTCACGTACGTATAAAATGTTATTGTATTGTAGGAATGCATGTATGATGGATATATTTACTAAGTAATTTGATGAACATTTATTAGTAAGGCCATAACATTCATTAATAAATTGAAAAATATTTAAAATTTAAAACTATTTATTTCAGAGAACATTTATTAAAAAATTAGAGAATATTTAAACATAACACATTTCAAAAAATGCATATCAAAATTTTAATAAAAATTTGATATACATTTTAACGAATTTCTAGACCTTGTAGTGTTTTATTAGTGTTATCACATGTATAAATGTTTACAGAAACAAAAATGATAGAAAAATAAAGGAAACAAAAGATAAGGCTGAGTAAGTGATGTTTAATTAGGATTGTGAACGAGTAGACTATATTGTTACGGCTAATATTTACAAGTAAGCGTAACTTAGATAATTGAGGCGAATTCTTGAGTGAAAGTTGACTTGCTTGTAATAATCAGTATTAATATATAATTAAAAATATATACACAAATTAAATCCTATTAGATTAAAATCTAGTTTTCTTCAAGGATACTAGTTGGTTACTTGAAATTTGTTCTCTAAGAAACATTGTCATTTATTTGTTTTATTTAGTTAATTTAAATGGTAGGGAGTATATTAATGGGATAACGTGTACTATTATTAATCCATGTATAATATGTATGTAGACTGGCGAAATGCGGGTCCAGGCTGGGCTGAGGTCATTTTTCAGCCCATTTTCAAGGGACGGGCTAGCCCGAGGCCCAAATGTAGGGCCCAACACCTTGTCCATACCCGACCCTCTATCCGGGCCGGGTAGCTCGGAGGGTATTCCGGTCCGGTTTTTTAAATAAAATTTAAAGAAAAAACTAATTAAAAATGCTTAAAAACAATGCAATAAACTTGTCCAAAATACTGTATTGAGAGTGAAGCGAAGGATGCGGAAGGAAAGTGATTCAATTAAGTTAGATCCAAATGACGCTTGTACTAAATTTTTAATTTTTAGTTAGACTTTTGGTATAAATATTTTTTAATTATTTTTTATTCAATTATATATAATACGGACTAGACCTACAACCCTACAGGGCTTGAGGTCCATACCCGACCCTCGTACTCTTACGGGTCAGGGCTATCGACCCGAAAGGGCTTTATCTAGTACTCAAGCCCGCAAAGTTAAAGGACCGAGCGAGCCAACCCTTGTTTACCGGGGTCTATATGTATGATATCCTCTCATAAATGAGCCGTACATTCTCTCGACGCCCTACCTATGTCCTAACTTTGTTTATCATATAAACTGGAATGATCGATACGAGTTACTCCCTCCGTCTCCTAATATAAGGCTCATTTGCTTTTTCGACACTATTCATAAACCGACAAAATCTTCTCGTTTTCTTCCAATATATAGAAATAAATATAGGCATGTGAGATCTCGTTTGATTCGTCTCAATGAGTACTTTGAGAATATTAAAAAATTATAATTTTTATCATCGTATATTTAGAGATATTAACGTTACAAAATGTGTCTCGACAAATATATCAAAAACAAATGGGAAGATCATTAAGAGCATCTTTATCCATGTTACTCATCTTAGTAACATAGCTCATTTTTTTAATATTAAATCATTTTTCTTCCACAATCATGTTATTCATATCAAATAACATGTATTTTATCTTTATTTTTAGTATAAACTTAGATAACATATTACATAGGTAATATGGATGTCAATATAAAGATAAAAATAAATTAAAAATATTTGAAAAAGAATTACATTAAAATTTTATGTATTATGATTGTTATAAGAATTTAGCCAATTGAAAAGTAATTAAATTTTCTTATTGGGCCATGTGGTAGTAAGTAATTGGAGAGAATATGTGATTTGTGTCGGGATGAGTAACATCTATTTGTTACTCATGCCTTGGTTCAAACAAAATTTCTAACTTTTTATTTTAGTTTATCTTTAAAAATAATTGTGTGTTACTTGAAAAAACACTGTGATGCAGATGCTCTAAGGGAGGGAGGGAGTATTTAACTTTAAACACTAATGAGAGGTATCCGTGTCACCAAAAATCATAAATGAGAGCAATACGTAGCCATTTAGATTTTTTTTTATGGTGGAGCCATCAGCCATCATATCAAGTTAGTTACACATGCAGAGAAAAATGCACTTCAATTTTGTTTTTATATAACGTTCTCGACTGGAGCTGCCGTTTGTGGAATATTGGTACTTACTGTGATACAAACTTAACTACAATTTGTTTGATGATAACAACAACTTTGTTTTCAATGAAAATTAAGCTAGCTTATTGATTCAATAAATTAGGATTTTAAGTTTTTTTTGTAAAAATAAGCTAGATTATTAAACAGTTACTCAAACAGACTGTAAATTGGATCTTCTACATCAATTTGTGTATCAGTCCCTCTGCCATACTTAAAAAAGTAGATATTTTAACATTTTTTAATACTTAAAATTGCAATTTATGGTTTATCTTTTTTGTCTTGGTGGTAGGAATTAGTAAAGACATACCATTAGCTACACGTATGGCTATAGACAAGTCAATCTTACCAGACTGAACATATATTTAGCTTTTTCTAGTGATTAAACAACTGATTGTGGGACACCTGGCGTTTGCCTGACAAGGACTTGCCCCCGATTTACTCGACGACTCGAGATAATTTCAGTGTGTGATTATTGTTGAGACATGCCGATTTTTGCGCACATGTGTATAAAATTAGTTATATAGTAGTATAAATCATGAAAGTTCCACTCAAAGGTTAAATAACAATTATTTTAATCCATCTAGTTATATATATGGAATTATGGATACATAAAGAAAGAGTGGACAAGTCAAGTAGATGAGCATCTGGACGTAGGCGTTCATGGAATAATCAACACGAACAATTAACAGGGTATCTCAAGTACTTTCTAGATGCATTTACTTGTAAGCTCGCAGAAGCAAAATCAGAATTGAACTCTCTGTTTTTGTGTGAATGAAATTGCGTCAAATACTTGACTCCAGTTACTTAATTAACTTGTATAATATTTAATGTGTGCCAAATCAGAATTGACAATAGATCGAGGAATCAATTTCTAGAATGATCCATATAAATATCTTAGTTTTCTAGCCGTCTTCTAGAAATTAGCAAGTAGCTAGGTTTCTCTCTTGACGTTAGGGAATTGAGCTTTGTTGATTGGTTATCAATTTTATAATGGAGAGTATGTAACATTCATTACCACACATGCAATAAAAGCGAGGAGGCTATTTGCACTGTTTTTTGTTGCATGTTTAAATTCGCGCGGAGTTACGGAATGGACGGATTTATAATCCGTCAGAATACTTGAAAATTTTGTAAAAAGTTAGGCTGAAAAGCTGGCAAATCCTAAATCCGTCCGCTTTTTCACTTTGAAAAGCGAGCGGATGAAGCTGACGGAGTGTAAATCCGTCGGGTCGGTCAGATTCGTCGGAAAATCAGAACGGTCATTTGATCTGATTTTCCGTCTCATCTTAGTGCAAATAGGATCAGCCAATAAAAGAGGTGGTCTGTAGTTCAGTAGCCCGTGCACACAGATAACTACGTACGACCTGAAGAAGTACAAATATGACATAAATTCGAACTTATTTATTTGTGTAAAGAAATTGTTAAACTGAAGAAAATAAATTGTGGATGGGTTTCACTTTATTACGGTACCAATTATAAACATTGTATATGATTAAGAAATCATGGGTTAATGGTTTGGTATAATCCCAATTTAGTAAATTGTGAATAAGAGCTGCTTTTTTACGAGGAGTCACGTTGTTTGTCTGTTTCAAAAAAAGAAGTAAAACCAACCTAATATTATAATTTGTTGTACGTTGTTATTAAATGTTGCGATTACTATTTTAAATCTATACTACTTTTATAAAATTGTAGTCATAGCAGTTTTTTCTAACTAATATTCTTAGTATGAGCTCTTGATATATTCATGTAAAGATCAACTTTATTTAGTTTTAACTCATTTTAATTATGAGTGAGGTTTTGAAAACCGTTTTTAATGTGAAAACATTAGAATGACTGATATTTATTAATATATATATATATATATAAATGTTCTTTAAAATATATTTAAATATTTATTAAATTTTTTGATGCACAGTTGATAAAAAATGATACAAATATACGATTTTTGTCTGAATTTCTTCATATCTATCTTATATATTAAAGCTGAGCCTTTTAGAGTGATTTTAGGCTTAGTTTGTTACACAATTATTATTTTTTATCTTTAATTTCAATTATTAATAGATTGGATAATTATATTAACGAATAAATCTTAAAAAATTATCATTCATTCCAACAACATATATACAAGCTATTTTATTGAGAATAAATATTATGTTGAAGGTTAATATATATTCTTACGATAAAATTAGAATTATTTTCGATAATAAAAATTAAGTCAAGCTACGTACATAACCTTCCTGAAATAAAATATATTTTTATAAATAGTCTTTACAAGAAAAAAGTTAATCTCATTTTTTTGACGAACTCGATTAAAAAGATATACAATTTTCATACGAATAATATGGAATGTCCCGTGCATGGCACGGGCCACTACACTAGTTCTCAATAAATTTTCTTCAGAAAAATGAATGTTCTTTAACTTGTTAGTGATTTTTCTAACAAATGTTCACCAAATTTGTAGTAAATGTTCACCAATATAAAATTCAACTATATTACTCACACCTAAAAATTCAACTATATTATATATTACTCACACCTAAAAATTTCACTTGTGTATTTTCTATTCCATTCGGCATTTAATTTTTTCCTAACTTTTAAATTTCAAAATACTTTTATATTTGAATAAATAATATTTATGTGACCATTTTCCTTAGTTATCCCCAATTCTAACTAATACTTTTTATTTTATAAAAATTTGGTAAGTGTTATGAATTATTATTACATGAAGGTAAATGAACATTACCTCATTTATTTAACCTACCATGTATTAGGTGAATAATTCACATTCATTCAATGGAGTTAGGCAAATGTCAATCATCATAATATAAATCCTCTACTATATAAAGAGGTGCTTTGTTCAAAGAAAAATATAATAAAAGCAAGACAAGATCAAGTCCTTGCTAAACACTCCATTCCACTCTCAAAATCATATATAATACAAGAAGTCATATTGTTGGTTTCAACATCATAAACTTAATCAAATTATAATACGTTATCAGCACGAGCCTAAATCCAACTGAGCTTCAACATTTTGAAGGTATTATCCTCCTATTATCTTGCTAATTTTATAAATCATACACACTAGCTTAATCAATTTTTATTATTGATAAGTATGCTCTGTAGTTGCCCAAAATCTATGAGATCTTCTACATCAGAAACTCTAAAATTATTCCGTTATTGTTTCGACTTAAGATCATATCTATCAACATAAATTTTAGAGATTTTGATAACTTTGCATACAAACATGATATATGAACCAAAATATAAAACTTGCATAATCATAATGTTCATACACACGACACTATGTAGATTAAGAAATCTACTTATTTTACAAACTGATTTAAGAAAGAAAACGACATAACATCTTACTACTTTGGACTTGTACTCGGACCATCTTGCTTCATCCCCTAATCGCAATGACAATGCTTTGAGACCCACATGATATAAGCTATGATAATAACCATGATCATGGACATGCTAAAAGCCATCTTTAGTAAAACCAAATCGGTTTCTGACATGACTCTTGATAATATGGAAACGGATGGTGAACCGGTGTCGGAGGAGGAGCCGGAGGAGTGATCGGAAAATTGGGCGTTGGAACGAGAGGATGAGGGAGATAAGGATAAGGATGAAGGGGATATGGATGAATGGTAAAGGTAAATGGATAAGGGGTATAAAAAGAGAAAAATA
This sequence comes from Oxyria digyna, assembly GCA_029168935.1. Lineage (NCBI taxonomy): Eukaryota > Viridiplantae > Streptophyta > Magnoliopsida > Caryophyllales > Polygonaceae > Oxyria > Oxyria digyna. Next base: position 28,820,765 of record JAPVLV010000011.1, on the reverse strand, counting down.
TAACCAGGTATACGAGAAAACTCGGAGGCGTATCCATATTTCTTATTGCTTACTTACTTATGCTCATTCTCTTGCATGCTTTATATAGATATCATCTGTTAAAAGGTAATACTATAGCATCCAACAACATGTTCATTGGAATTTAATTTTTTCATCATTATTCATGCCAACTTTGACATTTTAGACTAGCTATTTGTAGACTAGATGTAAAATATCAAATTATTGTCTATTTCACGTGCATAAAAATTATCTTTGTTGCATCAGTTCACATTTGCATGCATAATACTACAGTCCTACACATCATAATGCATACAAATACTATTATGCACTATATTCATAAGTCAATATTACTATTATGCATACTACTCTGATATTAAAACACAAATGCATGTACGTAACATTTATATCACTTTGTTAAAATTTAAATTTGGTAAAATGAATAGTTACACTTTCCTTTTACTTAAATGTTCATCTATAACGTCTCATACACGACTCATAATTTATACACGCATAATATTGAGCATCTTAATAATTCATGTGTACTAATATTTTATGATGATATTATCCTCAATCACATTTCATTTACTACTTCTGATCTTGTTGTATAATTCTTCAATTAGGCAAAGCTCTGTAAAAATGTTTAGAAGTGAAAATAGATGGTTTCAAAACCAGGATTATGAGAAATTGGTTTGTAAAATTTGAAATTACCATTTTACATGTTCAACAATGTTTAAATTATTTATGAAACAAAATTAACTAAAACAGGCCACTAAGGATTAGTTACGTAGACATAATAATAATTGGTTGGAACACCTAAAAAAACAGAAGAAAATTACATACTTTGCAGGATTCTAATTAGAACAATTTAAACTAGTGTAGTGACCCGTGCCATGCACGGAAAATTCCATATTATTCTTCTAAAAATTGTATATCCTTTTAATCGAGTTCGTCAAAAAATTAAGATTAACTATTTTCTTATAAAGACTATTTATAAAAATATATTTTATTTCATGAAGATTATGTACGTAGCTTGACTTAATTTTTATTATCGAAAATAATCCTAATTTTATTGTAAGAATATATATTAACCTTCAACATAATACTTATTCTCAATAAAATAGCTTGTATATTTGTTGGTGAAAGGAATGATAATTTTTTAAGATTTATTTATTAATATAATTATCTAATCTATTAATAATTGAAATTAAAGATAAATAATAATAATTGTGTAACAAACTAATCCTAAAATCACTCTAAGAGCTCTAAAAGACTCAGCTTTAATATATAAGATGACTTGTATGAATATACTCAAATATAATAAGTTATTGGAGTTCCAACATTCCTATTGCATGTAAACAACAAGGGAATGATTGACATCTAAAAGATATGGATAAAATTCATAAAGATTTATAACCCACTCATACACTATGATGCAAACTCTGCTAGAACCTCCGAGCAGAAAATTCATGCTTATCGGTTAGAAAACATAAAATACTATGATGAAGACTCTATAAAGATTGTCATTACAAGTGACTTACAAAGCCGTTTTATACCTACTCATATACAACTAGTTCTTGAGTCGGATCTTAGTCATATTCTTTCATTAATAACAGTTCTAGATAACAAGAACCTGATGCGAACAATCCTTGAGATTGCCGTCATAGAAGCAAGATCTTGGTCCTCAAGCCTGAATCTTCCAATCTCTCCAAAAAACAGCGAATCATCGAATCTGCAGGCTAAAGTGAGTGTCAAAGAGATGGCTAAGTCAGATCGAATAGACGATCAATGGATAATCACGAACTTGCTCGAAGCGTCGAGCTACGAAGAAAACGTTTTAGATCCTAGGGATCGTAGAGGTGACGCTAGAGATTTGAAGAAGGAGATAAACTCACAAATCTATTCAAATCAACGTCTCTTCAACAATGAAACCCTAAACGATGTTTATAGTCTTCATAAATCAAAAATAAGAAATATCTTAATTTCCTCAAATAAAAATAGACTTAAAAATAAGAATCCCGTCAAAAATGAGTTTGGTACGGTTTGGAACACCGCCGCACGGTTTGTAAAAATCCGTGCCAAACAACAAAAACTTCATTGTGCTGAAAATACAAAAGGCACAATTTAGGACAAAAAAGCACGGTTTGTCACAAACCGTGCCATTCTCTATAATGGTGTTTTCTTCGTTTGTTTCGATTGGACGTAAACTATGAAGTTGTAGATTTTAGCTAACTTTCCAACACATCTTGAATAATCATGAGATCAACTTTTCATCTTCACTTATGGCTATTTTAACAAAGACTTCAAAATTTGACGAGAACTATAAATCCAATCGAGCACTTGACTTCATCATTGCTTGAGTCTCTATCTTGGAGGCCTTTGATTAATATTTCCATTCATGTTTCTATCAATTTCATAAATTCTCGACTCACTTATTAACGTCCTGCATTACGTCCTTTTTTTCCCTTTCAATTCTTGTAAATAACGATCATTATCCAACTTACTAAAGGGGGTACTAGGATCCCTTTTCTTGTGTTTTGTTGACGACACTTTTATCTTTGTTAATGCTTCTGCTACGAATATGAACATATTAAAATATTCTTCAAAATTTTACTACCGTATCAAGTCTAATAACTAATTACCAAAAAACAATTTTCAAATTTCAGCTAATATAGATACATAGAAGAAAGCCAATTTTGCAGTATTGTTGAATTTATAAATAACAAGCTCAATGAAAAAAATATTTAGGTATACCTACTGTTTATGATAGAGTTAAAAACGGATGTTTTAATTAAGCTATACAAAGTATGCAGAAGCGATTACCCCAATGAAAGGCAAACACTATATCCAAGTTAGTAGGGCAATTTTAATTCAATCTAATCTTCTGTAAAAAAAAACAAATCATCTTATGTAGTGCTTTTTATCTTTCTAAAGGAATCCGTCACAAAATGGATACTATTTATAAAATTTTCTTCTGGAACAAGAACACTTCTAATTTCAAGCCTCTAGCAAGTTGTAAATTAATCTGTAAATCAAAGTGTCAAGCTAGTCTGGAGTTACATAAAGCAGAAGATGAATAAAGCTCTTCAAATGAAACTCTTATGGAAGATTCTTACTGATAAAGATAATATTTTAATTAGAATTATTACAAAATCTCATACTATAGACTTATTTTAATATAAGAGAAAGCGAAAAGAACCATGACAATTTCAAGACTTCTTTATCTACGTGATGTATTCTAAAAAGGTATTTGATGAATTTTGAATAATGGTAAGACAATAACTTTTGGACTGCTAATTGGATACCTCAGATTTTCTTAATGCCTTTTTGCAATGAAATATAATCAAATGATAATGAGAAAGTCTCATATTTTATCACAAGCTGTAATCAATGGATGTTGCTAAACTTACTAGAATCTTATCAAGTCATATATTGTCGCATGTTCTTCGTATACATATTTCAAATTCTTAAATAGATGATCAAATTATATGAATTCCAAATTTCAACGGTAATTCTAATACTTCATCAACATGTCACATGGATTCTATGATGAATACAATAGAGATCGACGATCTTCATACATGGCTTTGGAAACTAAATATCCCACCAAAGTTGCAGATTTTTCTATGGAAGGCCCTCACTGGTTCTATGCCCACAAAAAAGCGGTTAAATCGTTATTTCAAACGAGTTCCATCATATTGCTCTTTATGTATTAATATACTATAAAATTAGGGGTTCTCCAAATTAAACACACTGCATTTAATGCTCTGTTTTTAATTTATCATTTTTTTACTTTTTTCTGTTCCCATTTCTTTCCTACGTTTACGAACACATCACCAAAATGAAGATTTTGACCCATCAACACATGTCTATAATGGATTCATATGGAACATATCATCATCTTCTACTCTTCGATTCCGCAACGCTTTATTGTGAAGTTTTATAGGCCATAAAACTCGCGCGTAGCGCAAGCCCAAAAAGTCTAGACTTATTTTAATTAGAATTATTACAAAATCTCATACTATAGACTTATTTTAATATAAGAGAAAGCGAAAAGAACCATGACAATTTCAAGACTTCTTTATCTACGTGATGTATTCTAAAAAGGTATTTGATGAATTTTGAATAATGGTAAGACAATAACTTTTGGACTGCTAATTGGATACCTCAGATTTTCTTAATGCCTTTTTGCAATGAAATATAATCAAATGATAATGAGAAAGTCTCATATTTTATCACAAGCTGTAATCAATGGATGTTGCTAAATAGATGATCAAATTATATGAATTCCAAATTTCAACGGTAATTCTAATACTTCATCAACATGTCACATGGATTCTATGATGAATACAATAGAGATCGACGATCTTCATACATGGCTTTGGAAACTAAATATCCCACCAAAGTTGCAGATTTTTCTATGGAAGGCCCTCACTGGTTCTATGCCCACAAAAAAGCGGTTAAATCGTTATTTCAAACGAGTTCCATCATATTGCTCTTTATGTATTAATATTACGAAGTCTGTGAATCATTTCTTCTTTTCATGCCCTCATACATTACAAAATATTATTAATATCATCATATTCTGCTTGTTTTTTTAAGAAAATTATACAATTTATTCAAATGAATAAGCACATTAACCATCAAGTGGAAATTGTGGAATCCATGATTTTTCATTTGGTATTCGATGCGGCTACACAAGAATACTATTATATACAGAAACCACGACACTACGAGTACCAATCCGGCTAATTTGTGTTTTTACCATTTCATAAATTGAAAGTCCTATAATTCCGAGTTTCAAAAAGCCCCAACAAACCGTAAGAAAAATAAAAATTACTTTCTAATTAGAGTTGGTGTAAACCTCCGTCCGAGTGGGTTAAGATCAACTTTGATGGTTCTGTTAATACACGAGTTGAGTCGTATATTGGATTTATTTGTAGGAATGAAAATGGTAAAAAAAAATTTGTAGATCATAAAAACATTCATCACGTTTCTATTTTGCAAACTGAAGCACTGACTACCTTATACCGTGAACTCAACCATGTTACATAATATTACTCATTTAGTTCTCGAGAGCGATAATTTAACAGTTATAAACACCATATGATGAATTTGGCACATTCTGTGGTAGATTCGTACGATTATTCAGGACATTCAATCTACTCTTCAAAAGTTTATTTCTTTTTAAATATTTCATTGTCTAGAGAAGTCAATAGAGTTGTTGATTCTCTAACACTTAAAAGTTGTAATATTAACTGGATTAAATTCACGTGATCAGTTACTCAAGGAATTAGAAACCTCAAATATATGTTAGAACTAGACTTTTTGGGCCCGCGCTACGCGCGGGTTTCACGACCTATAAAATTTCACAATAAAGCATTATGGAAACGAAGAGTAAAAGATGATGATATGCTCCATACGAATATATTATAGACATGTGTAGGTGGGTAAAGACTCAAAATCTTCATTTGGGCGACATATTTGGTAAACGTATGAAAGAAATGAGAAAAGAAAAAAAATGATAAATTAAAAACAAAGCATTAAATGCAGTGTGATTAATTTGAAGAACCCCTAATTTTATAATATATAGACTTTTTGGGCCCGCGCGTAGCGCATGTTTTACGACCTATAAAACTTCACAATAAGGCATTGCGAAATCGAAGAGTAGAAGATGATGATATGTTCCATACGGGTCCATTATAGACATGTGTTGGTGGGTCAAAATATTTATTTGGACAACATATTCGTAAACGTAGAAAAGAAATGGGAAAAGAAAAAAAAATCAAAAAATGATAAATTAAAAACAAAACATTAAATGCAGTGTGATTAATTTGGAGAACCCCTAATTTTATAGTATACTAGACTTTTTGGGCTCGCGCTACGCGCAAGTTTTATGGCCTATAAAACTTCACAATAAAGCGTTGCGGAATCGAAGAGTAGAAGATGATGATATGTTCCATATGAATCCATTATAGACATGTGTTGATGAGTCAAAATCTTCATTTTGGTGATGTGTTCGTAAACGTAGGAAAGAAATGGGAACAGAAAAAAGTAAAAAAATGATAAATTAAAAACAGAGCATTAAATACAGTGTGTTTAATTTAGAGAACCCCTAATTTTATAGTATATTAAGATTAAGATTAAGATTAAGATAGGTTATTTCCCCGCGCTTCGCGCGGGCCAAAGACGTTTTATTTTTGTCGATATTTGTATACTTAAGATATTATTTTTATAAATGTATTTTTGGAGTAATTTTTAATAAAAAATAATATCTCTTATATATGTACCAAATCACACAGTCGTTGACGATGCTTGAATTGCTCTTCATCGCCATACGGATTGGAGGCGAAGAGCGAAAAAAAGATGAAAATAGTAGAAACTAGCGTGTGTTCCCGTACCATGTACGGGGTCGCATGTAATAAATATTTTAATAATATATATATATATATATATTATATACTATTAATTAGTATATAGATTGTAGTTTATACTTTATGGTATAATTTATAGATTATAGTTTATAATTTACGATTTATGTTTTATAGTTCAAGTTCATAAATAACTCAATTTAATTAGTTTGATAACATAATAATAGATAAAGATATATATATATATAAGAGAAAGATATAATATGATAAAAGATAAAATCAATATTTGTTTTTTGTAATATAACCTATTAGATATCTTTTTGATTTTTTACTTATTTAATTCAAAGATATATATCAAAATATAAAGTCGGATGATGTGGATGATGACATGGTGAATGATGTAGCATAGCTTAGAGATCGACACATAGGCGAATTGAATATAAGGGCGACATGTGGCAAAACAACGTTCTGTTTTAGAATATGTATATGTATAGATATCAACCAATTTTATGATTTTATTAGACATTTAAAAAGTCTAAACTGTCATTACTTTGGACAATACCAACCAATTTATATATATATGAAGATTTAAAAATTATAGATTATATTTACTGATTATTGAATATTAACAATTTTTTAGTATTAAGAATTATTAATTTAGTGCATTCATTAACTAAATTTGATATCATTGAGTTGAAGAATATAAAGACTTGTAGATATTAATTATATAGCTATCGATTTGGATTAAATATTTATGATGAGAGAAAAAGGGTTTTGTTCATGCATTAAATAAGTACTGATTTTATTTACTTTCAGCCAAGAGCGTCCAGTTTTTATATATATAGATTAAAATGTTTAGATACAAAAGATTGTGTGTACTATTTCCGTTAATCTGATAGCGTTTTTCTGAATTATCAATTTAAATGAGGTAGGGATTTCAATCCATCTCCGGATTTCGAATTCTAACCTAGCCCTCAATATTTATGTTTTAAATTCCTCACTAGAAAGCCTTAAATAAAATTATTTTATAATTTTGCAAAGCCATCGCGTTAACCTCACTACGTCCTTATCGACAAACAAGCGGCTCTGCTACAAAAAACAGGCCGGGGAATCGTGGATCCTATCTAGAAGATAGAATTTTCAACACATTTATCTACTCTCACGAAAAAGATAATTATTGTTACCTTAAATAAATGGATTTCTTCTACCAAAAAAATAAATAAATGGATTTCAATGAAATATATACCGTGTAAAGCCAGGTAAGCAATAAATTCCGCAGTACTCTTTCAGTCTTTCTTCCTCCCGATCCGATATAAATACACGCAGACTCCACCACTTACATCTCCTTCAACTCAAACTTTCCCCTTTAATTTCTTCAGGAAAAAACCCCATTCGCCTCACCACACCCACCGCGTAAAATCAAAATCTTTTCTACTGCTCAACCAAGTTTTGAAGATACCACCACTTGCTTTGTCCATTGGTGAGTAATCATTAAGTGCTTCAATCTAACTTCGCTGATCTTATGTTGGATTTGGGTCGCTGCTTCTTCGTCGTTTAGCGTGTCAATTTAGGTTTTCGCTCTCTATCTGGATGGATTCTGTTTTTTTTTGCGCAGTAGGTGTTCGGCGATTATGATTTATCTGGGTGGATTCTGTTCTTCAGATAGATTATAATTTTTCACAGAAAAGTCTGATTAGGAAGTATTAGAAGTTAAAACATGAAATTTAGTCATTTTCTTCTTCTTTTGGGTTCCTGCTTAAATTGTAAAGGCAGAGACAGGAATTCAGGAAAGAAGACTTGTTTCTCAACATTTAGATCTGAACTGAATGAGGGGTTCACTGATGAATTAGGTTACTCGTGGATCAAATGTCGGTGAAGTATGGTTAGTGTTACTGTGTTAGGCATCTCACATGCATTCGGTTGCTTAAGAAAGGGAGTTTTTTTAGCCAGGTTTCATGATAAAACACTTGTGACTCAAAGGCTTACTGTTTACTTGTAGGTGATGCTATTTTTCTGATATTTATGGTTAACATGAATTTTGTGATAAATAAAGATGGTTAACTAGCAAGATGAAGCCTTTGATGATAACTAGTCATGTGGCGAATAAGGGATCAATTCAATCATATAAAATTGGTAAATCAAACAGCCGTGTAAACAATTGTCTACCTAATCCTGTCTATCCTTATTTAAGATAAATATTAGAGGAACTAATGTTCAGCAATATTAAGCATGAGTTAAATAATTGATATTTGTTGGGATGTGCAATCAAATTCATTTCTTTGTTTAGAGGCCAACTTTATGGGCTAGGTTTTTGTTGTCCCATGATAATCATTTTACTGCAATCTTTATACCATATATTCTCTGCTTATCTAATCTCCTGGTTTTTCTTTCTTCCTTTCTTGTTTTCACATTAACTTTAGCAAACTTGCTCTTTGCAACACTTTCTAACCTTGTTTCTCATGTTTCAGACACACAACTCAAATTCAAAATCTCCTCTTAATGGCTATGGAGCAGTGTCTTACACAAAACCAACATTTCAAAGATGCCGATACTGTTGAAACCGATTCCAACCGTTCTGCCGGCTTTGACTGCAATATCTGCCTAGACTCTGTCCATGATCCAGTTGTAACCCTATGTGGTCATCTCTATTGTTGGCCTTGCATATACAAATGGATCCAACAAAAGAGCGATTCAGCTGAAATCTCCAAAGACCAACATAATCCCCAGTGCCCGGTTTGCAAAGCAGACGTCTCAGAGAAGACGTTAATCCCGCTCTATGGCCCAAACGCTTCAGATGAAGAAGCCAAAAACCTAGACTGCATTCCTTGCAGGCCAAAGGGACCGCCCTGTGGGGTCCATACGTCTAGTCAGCAGCCAGCTCAGCAGGATGGGAGCTATTATGATTACAACCCATCAGCATCAGCAATGAGTCTTGCAGGAAGCACTACTTACCATCCAGTGATCAGCATGTTTGGGGAGATGATCTGTAACAGATTTTTCGGGAATTCACAGTCGTTTTATACATACCCTAACTCGTATAATGTGGCTGTCACGAGCAGTGCGAGAGCTAGGAGGCAGGCGAGGAAGGTGGATCGGTCGTTAAGTAGGCTGAGTTTTTTCCTCTTGTGTTGCTTGTTTGTGTGCCTTATTTTATTCTAAATTTCCATCTAGAGACCCTTGGCTTGTATACTTGTGTAAATTCCCTCAAAGCTTAAGCTAGGAAAATTAGATATTTTACTTATAGTGATGCTTAGTTTTTGTAATTTCGTTTGTTAAATATGAATACCGAAACCAGCAAATGCAGGAGAAGTGTGTTTTAAGTCTCATTTCTGTAAGATGGCTTCTTGTGTATTGGATTTATAATGTGATAGGAATAAGAAATCTATGATACTTGCAAAAAAAGCGTTAATTGTGCATGATGATGCGTTCAGAGTTATCCAACAAGAGTACTACGGAGTATTTGACAACGACTACCAAGTGTTAACCCAAATCAGATTTGAAAAGTTGTAGAATGACCATTAACGAACTCCTGTCATGTTGAGTATGATTTCAGCCTAATTCAACCTGGAGACAGTAATTGAACTAAGAATTGAACTAATAACAAAGATGACAAATTTAACCAAATCAATAGATCCTAAGTACAATAAGAAATACTTTTATCAATGACTGTAAAATATGCCACATATGCTAAAAAAACAATGAAGGACTGATCTCATCTCAAGTTTTTGCCTTTGTAATGTAGCTTGGATTTCCGTAGGAATTACATAAAATGCCATTGACATTCTTTGAATTCAAAAATTCACAAAAGGGTAATCACGACTTTACACATTTGTTGATTGTAATTTGTTTTGGTCATTCATCTTCTTTGTGTTGATGTGTGATTACCTAGCTGGTAAGTCATCAGTCTTGATGGACATCAGACCATGTGATGATGAAATGTGTGTATCATATTCTCCTAAATCAATTTAAGGTTTGATATTTGCAAATGAAAATGTTACAGATTCATTAGTTTTGTGGTGACCTTGCTTCGATCTGTGTTTCTCTTTAATGGTGGTGCATAATCTTTTGATGCCCACCAACTGTTCGTTAATTTGCTTAGCTCACTCACATGAACTGTTGCGAGTATTTTCAATTAAATTGTCTTGCTATGCAGTAGTGGTACTGTTTGTATCATTACAGGAATAAGGATACTGACAGTAATCCCTTTCTGAATAAAACTTGCAAAAAATGTCGGGTTACCTTATGATAAATTTGTTTCCTTGGTTAGATCTGGCATTGAAGAAATGTGTTCCGTGCAATTCAAAGGATTTGTGGTCTATGAATGAAGATGTGGACAAGGACTTCATTACCAAGGTCAATTTATTGATTTCTCTGTTTATCTAATAACGAAGAGAGTAGAACTTAATGTGTGAATGGCAGTGACATAATACTCTTCATATTATTTTCTGGTTTGTGTGCATCTTTAGGTTCCCGGATGGGATTTGGTGAATGAAGAGGGTAAGCTGAAACTAAGTCAAACATGGAAAGTGAAGAGGTTCACCAAAGGCCTGGAATTGTTTCAGGCTGTAGCTAACATCGCAGAAGCAGAAGGTTTGTCACTACTTTTGTGGAAACCGTATCAAATTTTTTTTAAATCTTCTCTTTTCATGACTGTAAATCTTGCCCAAATAAGTCTGAGAGAACTTTATTTCAAGGCTTTCCATATAATATTGACAAAAAAATAGGAGCCATTGCTGCTATTTAATACCCAAGCATCTTTTGAACCTTTGTTTCAACAGGTCATCTTCCTGATCTTCATCTAGCTGGTTGGAATAACGTGACAATTGAGATATGGACACATGCAGTAGGTGAGTGTGTATTTACTGGGGCAACGGCCTTACTTATTAGTGATGGAGATTTCTCTCTTCCTCTAGCTATGGGCAACTGTTAGATAAATTAGAGGATGAATCCTATACCAAATGAATCATTTTTTTTATGAATTTTTTTAAGGCAACTTTTATGGTCAAGTATACAAGAAGTTCAACAAATCTGATTTTCTTTCACCCTTACCACATAGAAAACACAAAAAATGATATATTAGGATGCAGACTTTCTCCTTCCATGATCATAATCGAGAACGGGTCAGCTGAAGGGGATGTGTCTTAATTAGTCTTGAATTTCTGCAAACCTAATGCAAATATGATTTTTTGTAAAATGCAGCGAGGTACATTGTCAGTCATTTGAAATCGGGCGTAATGAAAAGATCACTCAGTGAATATGATTTCTCAGAAGTTGGTGTAAGTCTTTTCTTCTTCAACAAAGGATGGATCTAGGAATATTTGCTCACGTATGCCATTAGGATTTGAGACTGTCTTTATCTGTTGGGTCTTCATCTGAGGCTGCATGAAACGCCTCCATTGGTTGTTTAGGACTCCTTATCTGATTGAAAGAATCCAGTGCTTAAGTCTCTAGACATTGGTTGTTTAGGACTCCTTATCTGGATAAGAAGGTTAAGCATCATGGCGGGCAGTTAAGAAAATTCCGGGTATAAAACTTAGGGCTCAGATCAACTCATTCTCCGCCCAATACAGAAGTTGTTTGTTGCAAATTGAGACGATAAAATCCGTCTTGGGAAATGAAGAATCAGATTGGCGAAGCTGTATGTGGGATCTGTCAAAAGAGCTTTAGCATGACAATAAAAGGTAAAATTCTGATTCTGATGATTATTGTTTTACAATTTTCAGAGTAAAATGTGACCTACTAACAATTTAAATTGTGCAGTTTATAAGGAGGCACTGTGGACAGCTGGGAACTAGAACTCGAAACGCAGATTTTGTCCTGTATTGTTTTTTCCAAACAGCTATTAAATTATCTTATTTGTTTGAGTATGTGTTTGTATCTTCAATGTTTGCCAAACAGCTATATACACTCATTTCATTGACTTCTTTCACTCTTCATTCTTAATACTTGATGATTGTACATGTGTTGCTCTCTTCATATGTTATATCATCCACATAATGAAGTTTTGCCCCATTGAAGTAAACCTAGAATTTTATAGCATAGCATTGTTTGACTTTTTATTTATCATATATACATTTAAAGTGGCTACACCCCACACTCCACTAGAAGCGGCCTGAACACCTTCTTTTAATACTTTAATAGTTTGATTAAAAAAAAACACCTTCAACATTAATCTTTTTCAACCTCCTTTTCCTCCTTCGATTAGCATGAATATACATCATCTCTCTACTCAATATGACGATCAAAGAGTGACGATTCCAGTCACCACCAATAACTTTGATCTAATTTTTTACGCAAGACTTAAAACCCGCGCGTAGCGCGGGCGACAAAGTCCTATTCTATTTTTTAAAAATTTATATATTTAGTTTGATCCTCTTTTTGGACTTGACAAATGTCAGTCCAAAGAGAGTTCAATCATCTCTTTGATCCTCTAACATGTTCAAATTTATATATTTAGTTAAAATAAGAACATCTATTTTTTATTACATAATTATCATTAGAATAATATGTGAGTATCAATTTTTGACAAAAGTAAAGCATCTTTGTCTGTATATGACGATGTTAGATCTATTTTTTATTACATAATTATCATTAGAATAATATGTGAGTATCAATTTTTGACAAAAGTAAAGCATCTTTGTCTGTATATGACGATGTTAGATCTATTTTTTATTACATAATTATCATTAGAATAATATGTGAGTATCAATTTTTGACAAAAGTAAAGCATCTTTGTCTGTATATGACGATGTTAGATCTATTTTTTATTACATAATTATCATTAGAATAATATGTGAGTATCAATTTTTGACAAAAGTAAAGCATCTTTGTCTGTATATGACGATGTTAGATTCTTAAGAGTTATTTTCTTGCTCTCTTTGTTTGCTGTATTGTCGAATTTTGGCAATTTTGTAGGGCGGTCTTCACCATTTATCCTGGTTTTAGTTTTTCCCATTCGTATACGTGTCATATTTTTATTATAATAAATGAAAAGAAAAAAAGACAACTCATTGTCACCCTTCTCTTTCTAAAGATCATAAACCGTCCATTTACAACATTAAACCGTACAAGAAATTCCATAATTACCCTGCACGTAGGGCGGGGTCCGAACCTGATACATAAAAAAAAGTTTGTTCGCACGGGCCCGGACACTGGTATAAGTAAACGTGTAAATATCAAATCCAAGCAACAAGCATGAAACATTGACTACAGAAGACAAAAAAAACTCCCCAGAGACGAACACACCTCGAACCCCAAATTACACGGAAATCCTTAATTACAACGACGACCCATAATCAGTAATCCTACAACAGCAATCAACTAGTAGAAGAAAAATCAAAGCAGCAAGTGAAAAGAGAGGGGGAGTGAGATGGAACGCAGGAGGTAATGAATTACTTGCCAATCATCTTCAACCTGTACCATCCTTTCTTGCTAAAGTTTCCGACACTTTTGAACCCCCTTCCAAAAAATCCCCTGACGCCGAAAAATCTCTTGACTTCCCTGGTTCTCCTCCCCGCCTGATGCTCGATACTATCCCCCATAACCGCTGCTGGTGCTGCTGGTGCTGCTGCTGCTGTTGTGTTTAAACTTTGAAAGGAAAGAATTGAAGCTAGGGTTTCTTTTTAGAACAGAGGTCTCAACCTCTCTTTATATTGTTAGAGATTAGAGATGAGGACGGAGGTCGGGCCTGTTCGGGACACGTGGCGGAAATCCAGCGGGGTTTCCCTGTCTTTGTGGCAATGATGTGAGGTTACTAGATGGCATCTTCTTTACTCCGTATTAGAGTACTGATTAAGTTTAGACGTGGTCCCCACTAGCTTCGAATTAGATATGCCTTCGTCGATGCTTTGCAAATGCCTCACTGACAAATAATATGTAACAGCTAATCTGCAAGGTAGGTTCACATGGCACTCAGCCGACATAAACTTACCTATCAAACATAGCGTTATAAGAGAAACTTACTTTATACAATAGTGCATGTAGATTGACAAGCCACCACTTCCAAAGATAAAGCCTTTGTTTCGTTTAGGTAAGCTTCATTTTGATGTCATTAATGGGTAAGTTGTGCTGTAGATATGAATTGAAGCTGAGTGAAGCTGTTTAGCTATGCAGGCCATGTGTAAGTGCAGCTTCACAAAAAGTTGCAAGAAATTCTCACCGGAAAGATGTGATGCACTGGAAGCTTATTATCACTGCCTGCTGCCTTTTCATTGTGGACAAGGATACAAGCTGTTTTACAGACAAGGCTGCTTGCAAGAATTTCCTTCAGTACCGGGTTATTCACATCTTACAAAACAAGTCCAGTGCTCCGACTATTCATGGAGAAGTGAAGTTAAGATCATAAGCAAAATGATACAACTTCCACAGTATCAAATCTAGGCATACATTTTGAGGAATTTTGCAGACAACCAGAAACCAGTGTCATATTTTATATCTACACACTAACAAGAGCAACAACAGAGTTACAGGCCTGGATATACAATATAAGCACCTGGGACTTACAGACCGGTAATAGATATCTTCATCAAATTTCAGAACAAGCTAATAAAACCAGCCAGCATCAACTGTCAGGCATTACCACGGCTACCAAATGAACTTCCGAGGTGGACAGTATTTTGTTGGACTAAGAGCCTAATCATATCGCTGCCTGATGATCTCTGTATGTCAATGCATTCTTCAAGATCATCATCGCATGTCAAGAGAACCCATTCTTCGTCATCATCCAAGTACCTGATTTGCATCCAACTGACATCTTCTTTACTGAACCGAGCAGCAATTTCTCGCTTCAAATCTCCAAAACCCATGTTTGGTGCGAGCTTCAGCCGGATCTTATCCTCCCCAAAATTTGCTTTAACTTTGTAAGTCAGCCCGTCTCTCAGATCGGGTTTTTTACCTTCTCTTGCCAAAGCAGAGAGGTTATCCACTATTGGATTCTTCCCAAACGCATCTAACTGTGCTTTGCTCCTTTTATTTTTTATACACCCTACTGGATCTTGTTCTTTCAAAGCTTCATCACGACACAATGCATCAGCAGCCTGTAAAGACGTCCTTTCTCCAGGGGAAAAGGAATGACTAGATGATGATGTCTGGCTGGAGGAACTAGTTTTGGGAGTGGTTATCTTTTCAGGTTGATCATTGATCTTCCCAGTTGTTTTGGTTTCCAGTTCAGGGAAGCTGGAGTAGAAAGAGGAAATCTGGATTGAACCCTGAGCACCATGGACAGAGTCAATCACATGTTGTAATTTCCTTAAAGAGTAGTCAACTTTCTTGATCTTTCTTGATGGCCAACGTGCTATCCCATGATGTCTGCATATCCTCTTAAGTGTAGTCGGGCAGACTACAGAAAACGCAAGGTCAGAGTAAAACCGATTAAAAATGACAGGATGACATTGCTATTAAAAATGAACACAGAAATCACCTTTGCAAAATCAATTAGGGGGAAATAAAATGTAATCATGAAACAGTTGGGAAAACAATGAATGAAAGTCTTATTCATCTGACTAGATTGGGGGATTCACCCTCATCTAGAGAGAGGTTATTCTGTGGAGTTTAGCAAACATTTTCTGCACTAGGAAGTTGCAGATTCAAGGCCTGGAGAACCAGGGATTGACAAGCATAGCGAAGATGATTCATGCAAGATTTCTTTACCACAGCATGTAATACAACAATAAGCTTTTTGGCTGCTTCCAGAAAAGCACATAATCATGCTTGAAATAATCATTTCCGAAGGATGCTGAATGCCATCTAGCTTTAAGTATTTAAAATGGAATTTCGTGATTCATCATCCACCAAATTAATTGATACCACGGCTAGAAAACAAATTGAACAGTCAAGGTGCAATGTTTGAAATGTACAACAAGCTTACCACCGATACTTTTGGCCGCATCTTTGAGACTGCCGGAAAAGTATTGCTTAAGAACTTTCAAGCTAATAGATTTCTGCATCTTTGTCTTCTTTTTTTCACCCTTTTCTCTGGATCCTAAAGAACAATTATCTCCAACAGAGTCTCCAATTTCTTTAGTAGTATTGCCAGAACCAGCAGAGGTCCTCTCATTACATGACTCGTCCTCATGGTCACTCTTAGTTAATACATTAAGCTCTTCTGTCGGCTCATCAATACAAAAATCGAATGGAAAACCAACATCCTTTCCTGCTAAGTTGGCAGTAAAAGATATTTCATCCTGGATTGGCTTTTCCCAAGACAGAGGCTCAACCATTTCCTTAGGTGCGAGGACGCACAAACTCTGACAACACTGAACCTCCCTTTTCAAAGACTCCATGACCTCAGTATGAAAAGTCAGGCAAGGATCATGGAAGTCTATTGGCAAGAAGAACTCAAGCACATAGCTTCTTCTTGCAGAATGCAAGCATCCAAGATGCATGGCGAGGGCCCCACGGAGCCCAAACATATTGGCATGGTGGGAAAGAGGATACTCACCTTTGCTGCATTCTGTAACGTCAACTGCATAACAAGGTTCGTTTGTCATAAAGGCCTTCCTGACAATGCCTTGGTCTTTAAAAAGGTGTTGCTCATAGCACGCTTCATGAAAGCCTGAGACTCGTTGATCGTGTACGTAGCAGGCAGAGTCGATTGTCGAGATACAATGAGTGTTCTTGTCCAAACGCCAGCACCCACCTTTCTTGTGTTGGGTGCAAGGAGCCCAAGCTTGACCAAGAGATAGACTATGCTTTTCGCATATGCTTCTTATGATACGTGATATCTCAGATAACTCAATGGTGTAAACATCAGTTTCAACCTAATAAGTAGGAACTGCAAATCAGATGCAAACCATACAGGATATCAGATAGATGATGCCGTCTGAGATAGATAGTTCTACAAATTTACCTTTTCCATGAAAGGGCTCATGATTTCGGAACTTCTAAGATTAACAGCCTGAACGGAAGCATGAGACTCGAGATTAGTAACATTGAAATTTAAAAAGTTTTACTATCTGTAGCAAGCCAAGATAACAATAAAATAGGCTCTCTGGAACAGGAAGCAGATTATTTTTCATTCTGAAGGAATATGAAAGACAAACCAGAAATAAAGAACACGGTCAAAGTATAGATCATGTTTTACCAGATGAAATTGAAAGAATGACTAAATGACTCTTCGACTACTTACATCCTGCTACTTCAAGATTACTATAGAATTTCGAGCTAAAAATCTAACTCATAAACTACATTAGCAAGTCTATTTAAACAGACACAAGCAATTCGTCATCTAATGGCATGCTCTATCTCTTCATTTAAATAGAAATACCAAGAAGTCGAGTTCCACATAATTTTAGATGTAATACAACTACAAGATTAAGGGTTGGAGAAAGAAACCTCTAGCGCTTTGCAAACAGATTCCACTTCAGGGCGGTAATTGATCTTCTGTGTTGTGGTGACAATTTCAACCACACCTACGCAGCTGCCACTCCTGATTTCAAAAACAGGGAGAGCAACAGAACCCCGGACATCATACATCAACGCGTAGTTAACACGCGGGTACTCATCAAGCCTGAATAAACGTACATCCGGGGTCCACTCTGGGAATTTCTCCAGGAAGACCCGACCAGGCAACCCAAGACCTTCCTTTGAATCCTCATCAGCACAGAAGTGATAGCCCTCAGACACATTTCTGTAGTGGACAAGAGGAGCACAGTCGGGATCATATGAGTATGGTTGCTCAACTGTGGTCAGGAAATTTTTAATTCCTTTCATCACAGGCACCCATATCTGAATTAGTAAATCCCTCTCTCTGGTCAATGCTTGGAAGTGCCGAACCGCCATCATTAACCGGTCTTTGACAGAAGAAGAGGGGCCTGCATCTGCCTTTGGAGGAATCCATATCCTGTCCTGTTCACAACCTTCCCACAACAGATCAAGTTGGGGGCTTAAGGCTTCAGACTCGAGTGACAGAATCACATTTTGGTCTTCGAATTGAAGACCCGTATTATTTCCAGCCTCTAAACCTACATCAGATGTCTTGGTAGAAGCCAAATTACTTCTTTCGGGATCTTGGTTTGCATCTTGCTGTGGAGGTAATAAGGTAATATCAGAATCGAAGCCCACAGCATCTGTGGTGGATGAAAGAGACTGCAGAACTTTTGACCCATCAGCAGTTTGTAACCAGCAACCTTCGTCGAGAAGTTGGTCCATGAAATCAAGGTCAAGGTTCCCACAAAAGGAAGAATTGGGGCTAAAGCCACCATCATCCATGTTTCTACTTTACCAATCAGAAGAGAGCATAGAGTAGTACTACTTCATAAGACTATCATCAATTATCCCTAACAAGAAACTAGTAACAGAAAACTCAAAGCAGCAAACGCAGGGGCTAATGAATTACTTGTCAACTTGGACCATCATAATTTCCGATGGATTTGAATCCCTTCCCGAAAAATCCCCTTACGCCGAATAATTTCTTGACTTCCTTGGTTTTCTTCTTCACCTGGTGGCTGGTGCCCGATACTATCCCCCATCATCGCTGCTGTTTCAAGGAATTGAAGCTAGGGTTCGTTTACTCCGTATGACGGAAGGTTGACCACGGCTTTCCAAATTCCAATTGGCTGGAAGGGACACGTGGCGAAGATCCAGCGGTTTTCCCCTGTCTTTAATGGCGGTGATGCGGGGTACTAGCTGGCATTTCCCCCCTTAATTTTGTTTAACAAACGTGCTAAACGTCACGGTGATGCTTAGTATCACTCGTGTAAGATTGTGGGTCACTGACAAATCAAATGCAACAGCTAATTTTATGGTAGATTGACATTGGCACTCAGCCAACATAAACTTAACCGTCACAACATGTCGTTAACTTCATTTTGATGTGATCAATGGGTATGTTGTAGAATTTAATTGAATATTATGAGAAATACAAGTCAGTGAAGCTGTTTAGCTATCCTTTGGTCAAGCTAAGAATGTAACCAACAGAGTAAAAGCATTATACATAGAATGTAAAGTAATTGAAGATCTCAGGTCACCAGTCCATGTGTAAGTGGAACCCAGCACGCTTCCGATGACAAAAAGTTGCAAGAAATTCTCACTGGAGAAATGAGATGCGCTGAAGACAGCCGAGCTTATGATCACTGCTTGCTGCCATTTCATAGTGGAGGCAAGAGAAGTCAAAAGAAACCTTCTGTAAACGAGCTCCTCAAGAACAGGCGTGATAAGGCAGTAAACAAGGATGCATGCTGTTTTAGAGACAGGGCTGCTTGCAAGAATTTCCTTCAGTACCGGGTTATTCACATCCTACAAAACAAGCCTTACTGTAGATTATTTGACTTCAAAGTATAATTCAGAATTGATGGTTAATTTGGACAGAAATGACAGATCAAATTCAGGTTTTTGTTTATAAGGAAGAGGATTTCAAACCTTGGTTCCAATTAGTGTGTCTGCAAGAAATGAAGTCAAGAAGATGATCAAGAGGAGAACCATAAAACCCAGGAGCGAAGGCAGCAACCAATTCCTTTCATTCTTCAACTTCTCAGGCTTCAAAAGCCTAACAAGGTCATATTCTGGTTTGGAAGTGAATTGTAAGAGAATCAGAGTAGTGAAGAGCTCCAAACTCTGAATCACAACAACTGATAAAGCCTGAGCTGGAAACAAATGGAAGAGATGGATCAATTGGTTATAAGAGGAGGCAATTTTTCCATTGCAGTTTTCAAATACGGAGTAGACATGAAATTATTAAATGTCTTTTTTACTAGAGATGAAAGGACAGAATCTGACACTTAAAACAGGAAGTTATCTACCCCCGGCATTATGTAGAATTCATACACAGAAGAAAGGTGTCAATGCCAAGGGGAATTGAAACTAAAAATGGATCACCTTAATTTCAGGCCCAGGATTTGGTTGATGGAGGAATTCCGCAACCACAGACAAGCCTCCAAAGCTCAAGGGTATGTGCAAACTGAACAGATACAGTCCCATGGTGCTCCAAACATTTCCCATCTCCCAAGGAACATCAGATTCTAGACACGAAAACTTCTCCTATTACAGAATTATAAAAATTACACACACATCTAACACGAAAAGTAGAGCCACTAACATGAGGTACAGCGTCAGGAGTCATGACCTAATCGCATGAAGTAAACCAAAAGCTAAACCTATCTGCTCTATTTAGGAGCAACAAAACAGAAAAGATTTCGTTTGATCCAGCACAGAGAAATTATAAGGAAATTTGAAGAAATATAAATTGGGCGATTTACCACGGGAAGCTGCTGCGTTTCCTCCAGTTCATTCTTTGAACACCGACACTTGAACCACGGCAGAGAACTGTGTTTGAATTTCAATTCGTTGGCAACCGAAGAAGAGGAAATTGGTGGTCTGGTTGCAAAAATATGAGCAGTTAACGGTGAAGAGCGCACGACTACGATTGACATAGCCATTTCCCCCTTTATCTCCGTTAATTTCCGGCTCTCTGCTTTGTCAGATGAGGTTTTTCTGTCAGTCAGTCGAAAAAAGGGTAAAGTATCGTCCTATACACATTTTAAGTGGTCTCATCCCATTATCAAACAAATTATACAAAATCACCTCGTGTATATATAAATAGTCTATAGCACTTCATCACTTAAGATCCAAACTTTATCGAGTTGGAGGCTAGACGTAACGTAGTTCAAAACGACCGCTACAGCTCGGCGCAAGAAAGCGAGACCCGACTTTATCGAGTTGGAGGCTAGACGTAACGTAGTTCAAAACGACCGCTACAGCTCGGCGCAAGAAAGCGAGACCCGACTTTATCGAGTTGGAGGCTAGACGTAACGTAGTTCAAAACGACCGCTACAGCTCGGCGCAAGAAAGCGAGACCCGACTTTATCGAGTTGGAGGCTAGACGTAACGTAGTTCAAGCACTGAGTGCAGTCACCAACGGAGAGGTCAGGTGTGCACTGCACAAGGCAATAAAGCGTGGTGTTGAACTTAAACGTGACATTAACCTCCTTGGTTGCGTATTTCATATTCCCAGTCATTTTAGCAGCTTCTGTGGAGGCTTGGTCAATCGTGGCCTTAACCAACTTGTTATGCCTTTTGTATAATACAAGCTAAAGTTTTGCCCAAAGTTGTAACACTTGAGTTTATATCTTGGTAGAAGTCAATATAATTAGACTAAGGCACATTATGTTACAAGCTAAGTTTTATGAGTGTTTATGCCTAAATAGCAACCCTAAGATATAATTATATCTTAGTTGGATGGCTTGGCTGAAACACTTATGGGCTTCTGTGCTTGTTGATCCATTGGACTCGGCCCATTTTGTTTGGTGTATTTGGCTGCTTTTTTGCGAGAGCTATATAATCCCCTTTCTTCAGCAAAGCTAAGCAGAAGCTTTCACATTTGTTCAGCCGCCTAGGGTTTTACAGAGAAGAGAGAAAGAGAGAGAGAAGGAGAAGAAGAAGATCTTCATCGGCGCGTTACCACCATCTCAGTGGCGTGTTTCTGGTTCTTCCTTGTCAGCTTCCATTGAAGTTTCTGGCGATTCCTCGAAGACCAATCCTTGTTGCTTTCATCTTACTTTACTCTATCTGAGTTCCTTGGCTGTTTCTTTGTGTTGATTGTCTTCTTGCGTTGTTCTTTTGCCGATTGAACTCTTGTGTAGTTTGCTTTGATTACTTTGATCATCTAGTGCAACTGGGGTGAGTCTCCCGTCCTGAGATTCCGCGGATTAGGGTTTACCGAACCGCGTAAACAATTTCTGGTGTTCTTGTGTACTTTGATTTCCTATAGTTGATCAATTGCGAAATCTGAGACCTTAAGATCGATCGGATCTTGTAAACTGAGGTTTATCAAAGTGGTATCAGAGCCAGGTTGTTCTTGATATCCTTTCTTCCGCTGCTTATCCCTCTGTGATCCTGATTCGCCTCCTAGTTGCACACTGATCATAGTTCTGTCACTGCATTATCTACCTAGGGTTTATTCTTGTTTCTTGTTCTTATCATTCAAGCAAGAATAAACACTAACTGGTTGTTCTCTTGTGTTTCTTGAAGCCACAAACTGTCAAGCACAAAAATCACCAGTCAAAACCCCTCTGAGATCTCTGTGTCACTCGATTTGCTTTTTATTCGAGCCAGGATCCTCAATTCCCTGTTCTGTCTTTGATTTTTCAAATTTATAGAATATTGCTAAGTCTTGATCTGCCTAACTACTCTTCTTGCTTACACAAGTGAAAAAGAAGATGACAGATAACATGAGACTTAAACCCTATGATGGACATTCAGACTTTGCCATGTGGAAAATCAAGATGAAAGCAATCTTGATTAAGGAAAAATGCTACAAAGCAGTCTCTGAAGAATGGTCCATTGGAACAACCTCACAGGAGATGAAGGATATGCAGGAGCTAGCTCATTCTGAGATAATGATCCGGTTAGCTGACGACGTGGCTCGTCAGGTTGTAAGTCACACTCAACCTAAAGCTCTCTGGGAAGCCTTAGAGGCAATTTACCTTACTAAGTCTCTTCCTAGTCGTATATCCCTCCTGTGCAAACTGTTTACCTTTAAAATGAATGCTTCCTTAACTGTTAATGACAACTTTGACACCTTTCTGAAAATGACCCAGGACTTAGAAAGATGTGATGATAAAATTAAAGAGGAACACCAAGTTGTACTTCTCTTGAATGCTTTGCCTTCTCAATTTGACACCCTTAAAGATGTCATACAATATGGTAGGGATGAGCTCACTATTTCTAAAATTACTGAGTCAATAATTCAAAAAAATGAGAGTCTTAAGATTTTCAAAGCTAAAAATGGTGTTAAAACTGAGGCTAAGTCTGAGGTCATGATGATGACCAAGGGCAAAGCTAAGAAAAACTTTAAGAAGCAACCTAAAGGTAACAACTCTGACAAACTTAGTGAACTTAAGTGTCACTATTGTAACAAAGATGGTCATTGGATTCAAGACTGTCATAAGAAAATTAGAGATGATAAAGCTAAGGAAAAATCTGGATCCTCTGGCTTCTCTAATGTTTGTGAATGCAATCCACAATACTCTGCTGAACTGCTTATGTGTGCTCCTCATGATGACTCTACTACTTGGATTCTTGATTCTGGATGTACAATGCATGCTACTCCTCATAGAGGATTTTTTGAGTCTATAACTGAATGTGATGGTGAAGTCATGCTAGGTGATCATACTGCTTTAACTATTAAGGGTATTGGTAGAGTTCCTATGAGAATGCATGATGGTAAGATTAGAATCTTACAGAATGTGAGATGGATTCCAAACTTAAGGAGAAATATATTGTCTGAGTCTATGTTTGATGATCTTGACTGTCAAATTAACACACACAAAGGAATAAGAGATGTTATAAAAAATGTTACAGTTCTTATAAGGAGCATTAATAAGGGAGGACTTTACTATGTTCAAGCTTCTCCTGAAATTAATGTCTCCACTTTGAAATATGTTGATAACAGTCAGGATCATACTAGACTCTGGCACTCTAGGCTTGGCCACATTGGCCATAAAGGCCTCCACTATTTGCATAAACATGGCCTTATACCTAACAAATCATGTGACCTGAAATTCTGTGAAACTTGCATCTTTGGTAAGAAAATTGCACACAACTTTCCTAAATCTAGCTATGTTGCTAGCAAACCCCTTGAGTATATCCATTCTGACCTATGGGGCCCAGCCCAAGTTGACACTGTTGGTGGCAGGAAGTACTTTCTATCCCTAATTGATCACTTTTCTAGGAAGGTTTGGGTTTACTTGCTAAAAACCAAAGATGAAGCTTTTGAGAATTTTAAAAATTGGAAAACCATGGCTGAAAGTCAGACTGTCTATAAGGTTAAGTGTCTTAAGACTGATAATGGTCTAGAGTTCTGCAATAGCATCTTTAATGATTACTGTAAAGAGAATGACATTAAGAGACACCTCACAGTCCCAGGCACACCTCAGCAGAATGGAATTGCTGAGAGAATGAACAGAACCTTACTTGAAAAAGCTAGGTGTATGCTCATAAGTGCTGGGATGAAGGGTTCTCTATGGGGAGAGACTGTAATAACAGCCACATATCTAGTTAATAGGTCCCCCTCTTCTACCATAGATTTTCTCACACCTCAAGAAAAGTGGACTGGTAAGAAACCCAATCTGACACACTTGAGGATCTTTGGGTGTAGTGCATATGCTCAGATATCACAAGGTAAGCTACACCCTAGAGCCCAAAAGTGTGCCATGTTGGGGTATCCTGAAGGTGTAAAAGGCTACAAACTCTTGGCTATACAACCAGGAGGATACAAAGTCATTACATCGAGATCAGTCACCTTTAATGAGGCAGAATTTCCTTTTCTTACTAGACTAATGCCTTCAAATGAGAACACAGGTACATCTGAAGGTGAAGGAGGAACAAACATTCACATTGGTCAATTCTTTCAAGAAAATGACATGCCTAGAGCTGCAGAAGAGGAATTTGACCTTGGCCAATCAGTTAGCCAAGAACTCTCGAGCTCCAGTGAAGAGCATCCATCTCAACATGAAGTGGGGAGCTCTAGCAACCAACAAGATGCTCAAACTCACCAAATTGGTGGGGTAGTAAGTTCTTCCAACCTCTCTTAGTCAAATGAAAACACTCCTATTATCTCTAATAATGATATAATCATGTCTAGCAATG
Source organism: Oxyria digyna (assembly GCA_029168935.1). Lineage (NCBI taxonomy): Eukaryota > Viridiplantae > Streptophyta > Magnoliopsida > Caryophyllales > Polygonaceae > Oxyria > Oxyria digyna. Next base: position 28,795,815 of record JAPVLV010000011.1, on the reverse strand, counting down.
AGTTAGCTGACTATCAATTAGTAAGAGATAGGGAACCTAGAGTTAGAATTCCGAATAGGAGATTTGAAGCTAATATGGTTGGAAAATATGACAAATTTATTGAGTTTGCTTTTGTGGTTGCTGATGTGGTTAAAAACAAAAATTTTGTACCAGAGACTTATGATCAAGCTATTAAATGTGCCAATGCTAATGAATGGATTAAAGCCATGAATGAGGAAATACAATTCATGTATGTTAATAAGACTTGGACTCTTATACCCAAACCTGCTAAGTCTAGACTTATAGATTGTAAATGGATCTTTAAGATAAAAGAAGGAACTAAACTAAAACCTCCTAGGTTTAAAGGCAGGCTTGTTGCCAAGGGCTTCACTCAGAAAGAGGGAATAGATTACACTGATATATTTGCACCTGTTGTAAAATATAAAACTATGAGATTACTTCTTGCTATGACTGCAGTGTATGATTGGGAATTAGAACAAATGGATGTAAAAACTGCATTTCTACATGGTGATTTAGATGAGACTATCTATATGAGTCAGCCTAAGGGTTTTGTAGATAAAACCAAACCTGATCATGCTTGTCTTCTAAATAAATCTATATATGGACTGAAACAGTCCCCTAGGCAATGGAATAAGAAATTTGATGCTTGTATGAAATCTCTTGGGTTCCACAGAAGTCAATATGATACCTGTCTATATTTTAAGTCTGTTGAGACTAAAACTCCTTTGTATGTTTTACTATATGTGGATGATATTCTGCTTATTAGTAGTTCTAAGGTTGTGATAGCTGGTATCAAGAATGACTTGAAGAAACACTTTGATATGAAGGATTTAGGTCCAGCCAAGAAAATTCTAGGAGTTGACATAATCAGAGATAGATCACAGAAAAGAATTAAATTATCTCAGCATGATTATTTAGTCAAAGTCCTAGATAGATTTGCTATGAAAGATTCTAAGATTACTCCTATACCTTTAGGTGGTCACTTAGATTTTTCCATGATTGATTGCCCTTCTACAGATTTTGAGAAAGAAACTATGAGCAATGTCCCTTATGATGTTGCAGTAGGATCAGTTATGTATGCTATGTTATGTACTAGACCAGATTTTGCATTTGCTATTAGTGTCCTAAGCAGGTACATGTCTAATCCTGGTGAGAAACACTGGCAAGCTATGAAGTACATGCTCAGGTATATGGCTGGCACCTCAGATATTGGTCTTGTGTACTCTGAACATAGCTCTAGAAATGAACTGCAAGGCTTTGTTGATTCTGACTATGCCAGTAACAAAGACAATCGTAAGTCCACTACCTCTTTCTTCTACACTTGGGCTGGGAACTGTATCTCCTGGAAATCCCAGCAGCAGCCTATAGTTGCTTTATCCTCAACTGAAGCAGAATTCATTGCTGCCACAGAAGCCTCTAAAGAGGCTACTTGGCTCAAAGGAATTTTGTTAGAGATTGAGGGCAAAGAATATATACCTGTACTGCATATGAATAGCCAAAGTGCTCTATACTTATGTAAAGATCCTGTTTACCATGAAAGAACCAAACATATTGATGTTAGGCTGCATTTCATTAGAGATAAGGTTGAGAATCATGAGATTGAGATTAAGAAGATTAAAGGTGAGTTGAATCTTGCTGATTTTGGTACTAAAATAGTTCCTACTAACAAATTTATTTTTTGCAGGGATGCCCTGCACATCTGTGATGGAAACTGAGATGTGGGGTGATTGAATCAATGATGAATACAGGTGATACATCCTGGCTTGCACTAATTATGATCATAGTTAGGTTAGAACTTTATCTCTGGATTAAGGGGGTGTTTGTTATGCCTTTTGTATAATCCAAGCTAAAGTTTTGCCCAAAGTTGTAACACTTGAGTTTATATCTTGGTACAAGTCAATGTAATTAGACTAAGGCACATTATGTTACAAGCTAAGTTTTAGGAGTGTTTATGCCTAAATAGCAACCCTAAGATATAATTATATCTTAGTTGGATGGCTTGGCTGAAACACTTACGGGCTTCTGTGCTTGTTGATCCATTGGACTCGGCCCATTTTGTTTGGTGTATTTGGCTGCTTTTTTGCGAGAGCTATATAATCCCCTTTCTTCAGCAAAGCTAAGCAGAAGCTTTCACATTTGTTCAGCCGCCTAGGGTTTTACAGAGAAGAGAGAAAGAGAGAGAGAAGGAGAAGAAGAAGATCTTCATCGGCGCGTTACCACCATCTCAGTGGCGTGTTTCTGGTTCTTCCTTGTCAGCTTCCATTGAAGTTTCTGGCGATTCCTCGAAGACCAATCCTTGCTGCTTTCGTCTTACTTTACTCTATCTGAGTTCTTTGGCTGTTTCTTTGTGTTGATTGTCTTCTTGCGTTGTTCTTTTGCCGATTGAACTCTTGTGTAGTTTGCTTTGATTACTTTGATCATCTAGTGCAACTGGGGTGAGTCTCCCGTCCTGAGATTCCGCGGATTAGGGTTTACCGAACCGCGTAAACAATTTCTGGTGTTCTTGTGTACTTTGATTTCCTGTAGTTGATCAATTGCGAAATCTGAGACCTTAAGATCGATCGGATCTTGTAAACTGAGGTTTATCACAACTGAGCGAACCGGGTTGAGTTTGTGGAGATGGTGTTGGAAAGCGGAATGGTGGGCGAGAGTTGGACAGTGGAGAATATGTTACGGACAGAGTAGCGGAGAGTGCACTCGTCGAACCAGATTATGGCCTCTTTTGACTGAGGGCATGAAACTGGGAACTCGTTGATCCCGTTCAAAATGCATTGACGGCAGGTTGTTTTGTTGTCGTCTCCTCTGCAGAGGTAGAGGCCGTATATGGCGGTGGAGGATGAAGTTGATGGTACTGCATCGCTGTAGAAAGTGTTTTCAGAGGTGTTTGCGTTGGTGGAGAAAGACGTGAGGAGACGGTTCAGGTTGGATTGGTAGGTGCTGTTTGGGGAGAAGGACGAGGATGCGCAGTTGTAGTCTGTGTAGCCTACATGGCTCAGATTCAGAATCATTAGGCAAGATAATACTGTCCTTGGTGTTAAAGTAATCATCATCGATGATCCGGCTAATTAGTTAGATAGAACTAAACTAGTTCTATCTTTATTTTATACTGAAAGTTGGCCACACTAGATTCATCCGACCCTCTTTATGGTCTAACAAACGTCCAAGTCCATTAAATTAATATTGCCCGTAGAATAAGCTAGGAATGAAAAGTATTCCATCGAAGACTTTGACGGACGAATGAGTCCTGCACTTTAATGATAAGTTAGCAGATACAGGTAAGTGGTGGATCCATCAATTCAAGGATGGCCATAGCCTAGTGATGTTCATAATTATACGACCCGGTCACCCGGACGATTCAATCCATCGATCCGGATCCAAAAACATTTGTATCCATTAAATTATGTATCCGTATTTGATCCGATCCGATCCAATCTAAGTAAATTTCCGGAATTTAGAGTCTACAACTCCGTTGAGTCCAAAATCAAACAATTAATTAGGTGGTCTATCCAAATAATTTAATTCAATTAGATGAGCACCAAAAATTCTTGGAGTGTGTTTGTAGTCTTCTCCTCCGTTGAGTCCAAAAACCACACATTTCACTGGATGGTCTATTCAAATACGGAGTAATAATTTAATTGAATTTGATGAGCACGAAAAATTCTGGGAGTGTTCATAAATTTCAACGCGTTTATAGAAAAAATGCAGATAAGTCCTTTCTACATATCTCTAGAATTTTGTACACGACCTGATCAACTAAAATACTTTCCGTCCCTTAATTATGTTCTCATTTGCCTTATTTACACGGGAATTAAGGAGAGGAAAGAAGAGAGGAGAAAGAGGGATGAAAATAGAAGAGAGAGTGTATTGGGATAAAAGAATGGCGAGAGATGAAAAATTAAAGGGTTAAGATTGAGTGAGAAAATAATAGGAGAGAGAAAAATTAAAGTGTATTTTGAATTGTTGTGATTTTGAAGGAAATTAATGGGTTTTGATGAGGGTATATTGATAAAGATTTGTGTTTAAAAATGAAAATAAGAACATCTGGGAAAATAAAAAAAGGGAGGAGGGAGTTGTTACGCAACAGACTTTTCTAATGCCATAATTCCATGCACAAAGCTGCTATTATCTTGGATCAATTTCTGTCACAGTGACCTCATTCATGGACAATGACCCCGATTTGCTCGTTGATTGATCGGTGGAAACACTTGCACTTGTTCTTCTACGGAGGAAGACAGCTGCAGGCTGCTGTGGCATCGACAAATTGACCGAGTAGCTGGTCAACACGAGCACTATTTTCGCCATTGATGGCCGTTTAAGCATGTCATCTTGAACGCACAACAAACCCAATTGAATGCATCTCATCACTTCGTTATTCGAGCATGAATTTCTCAACAATGGATCCACAAACTCTAGTGGCCTGCCTCCATTGCTTCCAAGCCTAATAACACACAAAAAATGAGTTCAGCACTCCAGCTTTATTTAAAAGATGCATTTGGTTCAGGATTAAAAATTTCTGCTTCTGTTTTTACTCACATAGCTCAACAGATTCTCGGCATTGCCTGACACTTGGAAATTGCTGTTTCTCTTGCCACTAATAATTTCCAGGACGAGTACTCCAAAGCTATACACATCCGACTTGACAGAGAATTTTCCGTGCATTACATACTCTGGAGCCATGTAACCGCTAAAAACACAGCCATGAAGAATTAATATAAGATTTCACCTAAATGAAATCTCTTAAGTTTAAGGACTTACTAAGTGCCAACAACTTTGCATGTGTTGCCTTGTGTTTGATCCCCACTAAAAATCCTTGCAATGCCAAAGTCTGATATTTTAGGGTTCATATTAGCATCCAGCAACACATTGCTTGCTTTTAGGTCACGATGAACAATTCTGAGTTGTGAATCCTCGTGGAGATAAAGCATCCCTCGAGCAATGCCATATATAATTTTGTAGCGGGGTTGACCAATCCAGTTGGCCTCTCTTTTCTTCGTCTGTTAAAATGTCACAGAGCTTTAGCATTACGTACTAAAAACATTTCTAACATAAAACATGAGTTCTTTGATGAATAAATGAGTTTGAATACCAAAGAGGAACAAGTTGAGGCTCTTGTTGGGAGCATATTCATAGACGAGTAACTTCTCATCGCCTGCCAAACAAAACCCTAATAGGCGTAGCAGATTTCTATGCTGAAGTTTTGCTACTAAAATGACCTCGTTCTTCAGTTCTTGTACAACTTGACCTGAGCTCGTTGACAATCTCTTAACGGCGATTTCATGTCCATCTGGCATTGTACCCTGTAAGATGGTCAGATTAGTAATGAATCTCAATACATTTTTGTATGAATACAGGGACGTATATATTACCCTATACACAACCACAACCGCCTTGACCAATCTTCCTATCATCTGCAAAGTTGTTAGTTGCAGTTTGAAGTGCATCAAAGTCATATAGCAATGAATCAGCGGTGTCAAACTCATCGTCTACAAGTACAACTATCACACAAAGAAGGCTATAGATTAGAGTACAGAAATCACAGAAAAGCATTAAGAATTTTAGCTGCTTCTCATACTAACCACTTGCTTTCTCTAGTGGAGATTCAACCAATCTCCTCCTCCTCTTCTTCTTCTTCCTTGCTTTGATTAGACAGATGACACTTGCGAAGACAATAATCGCAGCAGCTGTAGCTCCAAAAATCACCCCAATAACCACTTTCGACAAGGACTTGTTTGCTCCATCCAATCCAACAGGAATAAAATTCTATGCCAAATTGATACAAATTCAGCTGAAGTACCTACCTGGAGTGGTGAAGGGCGTGGGGTTTATAGCAGGAGCAATAGCAGAATTATGATCCGGTGGTGCAGCAGCAGTGGAATAGAACATGTAATTCTGATACTCAAGAACACAGCTAAAGGCAGCGACCCACACCGCTGTTAGAAAGGATTTCCACATCGGGTTTGAGTTATAAAGATTGCCCACTATATAAGCTAATGGATTACTCCCCCTATTGCCAATTGGTTTTAGGGTGGAACCCGTTGGGCTTATCTATTGGGCCTAATGCGCATATGCGCTTGTGTTGTGCGCGCCCCCAGTCCAGTCCGTGGTTGTCCTGTGGGCCCACGAAGTTTCACAACCCCCTGCGCGTCGGGATACAGAAACTGCACAGACGCCGTGAGGTTGCTGGTGACGTTCTGCAAAGCGGGAATGGCTCCATAGACGCCGTCGGCTGGATCACCGAAGAAGGCGGAGTCGTTAGAGTATCTTAAAAAGCACTCGGTGTAGAGGCGGAATTGACGGTTGGGCAGGATGTGTTGAGGTATGTTGATGCAGTAGCCACGCAGTCTTTGCAGGAGGAAGTAGATTCTTCTCCACGGCAGAGGTAAATCCCGGAGATGGGGGTGGAGGTGTTGCCGCCTATGGTGGACGAGTGGAAGCCGGAGCCATTGGAGGCGGCCGAGGACAACGCAGAAAAGAGGGTGTTGATGTTTGACCGGTATCCGACGGCGTTGGTGGCGGAGAAGGTGGTGGTGTTTGGGCAGTAGGAACTGAGGATAGTAAGGCCATGGGTCGAGCCTAGGGATATCAGAACAGAAAGAATGGTGAGGACAGACATGGCGATCGAGTTGACACAATCAAACGCATACAAATTCAGAAGAATCGAGTGGATATCAATTTTAAATTTTGATGTGATAGTTAGTTGGTTGACTACCTCGTTGACTTTCGTGTAGAAAAGATTAATAAAATTGTAATTAAAAATTCCAAAGATTCAGAGCTGGTTTTGGCAAAACGAAAACAGAGGCTTTCAGCAGAACAGGGACTGAACCCACAACCTTCATGTAGAAGTAGAATAAGGGGGGTAACAACAGTTAAAATGATAAAGAAAAACCAGATTCGTTCATCTCTTCCTCTCTCTACGCCACTTGTAGACTGACTTGTTGGTTGCGCAATCAAGCTCATCTTCCCGGAGCTTGCGTTTCCTTTTTTAAAAGTTTATGCCACAAAGAAAAAGTCTGAGCTTTCGCAATAAAAAATGTAAAGTCCAATAAAAAGTGTTACCCAAATACCAAAACGAAAATGATGAATGCCCTGATTGGTATTTGGATGACCAAGATCAGTGTAGTTGTGTAAGATGCTAGTACCTGAAATTCCTTTTCAAGGGACATTTCCATGTAGACAGTTTCCAGAGCATTCACTCTTTTCATTCTTTCCTTTACTTCCCTGTACGAAGTATCTGTTTTTCTGTGAGCATGCAAGAAGGAGATAACTATGAGTTGGATTCACGTTGATCCACTTCCGTAAGCGCAAAGCTCTAATTCACTACACAACAAAAAGATGAACTAAAACTGATAGTTGCAGAAGAAATAATGCATTGTTAACTACATTGAAACTCCCCTTTTTAATTTAGGTGGTAAATTTATTATTACATCAAGCTTCACATTCTTCATGGATCTTGAATGGAAATTACAGCAGTTCAATACGGCCGATAAAATATCATACAGTACCAAATAAAGACAACAACAATGGGAAACTCGAGACTCTAGCCAGTTATACACATCATCAGATGGAATAAAATCATCGAACCAGGATCTGGGATCAGATATCATAATGAATAAGACATGACATATTCACGGGATGAAAATTTATGGGACAGAAGATAAGATGTGTCAATTAATACTATCTCACTGTTTAAAAATAGAAAATGTTTAAAAAAAGAATATCATAGTCTCATGAAGCTTAAAAACCTGTCTTCAGCAAAGTAAAAATGTCTGTCAAAGGGATCATTATCCAGAGAATGCTATGAAGCTTTAAGCTTTTCAAGTTTCTGTGGAACAAGAAATATAGAAATACACTTTCTTTACTCAAAATCTTCCATTGACCAAATTGCATATAAAAGTAAGTAAGCAGATTACATGAGAAACATGTAACAATTTACCTTCTTTTCACTTTGAAGCTTTTGAAGGATATATCCTATGTCTTGTGTCTTCATGATCACAAGTTCTTCTTGGTTAAACTTACTTGCTTCACTCCTATTGTAACAAACACGGTCCATCAATTGGTTCGTCATGTAGATCCAATCAAAAAAACAAATTAAAAAGAGGAAGTGAGACATTACTCAGCTCTATGGACTCCATCAACCACTTTTGTCTTACACATCTTGGGATGAAACTCATCTGGGTTTTTGAAAGATGCCTTTTCCCTGAGTTTCTGTAAATTACAAAAAAAAAGCCCATATCACCAGAAGGAAAAGGGCAAACAAAGAGGACAAGACTTTATTCATTGAAATTGAATCCCAAATCTATAATTTCAAGCAGCTTGTTGAACTCCTTGGGCTGGAACGAACATAATTTAAACTACCTTGACCTCATTTTAATAGCCAGCGAATCTAAAGCCATTTAACTGACTTTTGTAAGCAATTAGAAACCAGCAACATGAAATATGATCAGGAAATTTACACGAAGGGTGTCCTCCTTTTTGTGGAATGCTTGGGCATGCTCGACATAGTCCTTATGCTTCTCAAGGATCCCAAATTTCTTTCTCAATTGCCTAATATACCAGAAGAAAGAGAATAGGAAACAGAACAATTAGTAAATACCACTGCCGAAGTCTCAACTCAATATCTCACACTGGAAAGACGCACTACCCTCCTACATCCCCCTAACCAGCCTAACTGCTTCTTCTTTTGTTAGTTATTTAGTATTGGTGATGGTGTAATTGTTAACTCGGTTATCTCAGACCTGGAAAATTCTAATTTCGTAGTAGAAAGCAGCAAAGTGAATATAAATTCAGATAGATTCTGAAGACTTACGGCTGTGCCCGCTCCTTGTGTGTCCTTCTGGGAATAGCATTTCTGAATGAAGACATTGTTGCTTCGGTTTACCTGCAACATACTCCACAACAGCATACTCAATTAATCATTCAAATATATCAAAGAGGGAAAACGACATAATTAATTCATGGTATGCACCATGAGCTTAATCAGGCTTCATCAATATAAGTGGGAGCTTCATCAGAGGTTGACAAAAGATCAGTATCAATCAATCCTTGTGTGGTTTTGGGTGGTTTGATGATTCCATTTGGAAATAGTGTATAAATGTTGGTAGTTGTTATCAGCTTGTGCTTGCCAACGATGCTATTTTGTTTGAAAAATAATAGAATTTATAAGATAGTAAAAAAATATATATGATTCAGCAAGCTTTAGACCGATATATGGAGACAGGAGATATCTTGCACGTATTTATGTTTCGTTTGTTTCTAGGGTAGATTATGGAGGCTAATGACATGGTAACTTAATTAATCTCCAGAAATGCAGGAAAATCTGACACGCATAAATGACAAGAAAAGAGGCCAATGAAGGTTTTGAAAAACCCATCACACTATCGTGCAAACTCGTGGTACGCATGGGTCAGATATAAAATTTGAATTACTCCGGTAATAGATTAATCAAGGGTGCAGACTGCAGACAATGACATTATGCTCACTGCTCAAATGCCCAGCAAGTATAATTAACACTTCATCCTGCTGCAAGCTAACACAGTAACAAGAAGAAAATGAAAGATTGATCAAAACCATCAGCATAGAATCACTTCTGTCTCCAAAAAATCATAGTTGTATAAGATGACTTGTTAATTGTATACACCATCACAAATTCAATCATACAAACCATAAAACTAAATTCATGGAAGCACTATTGAGTTTCGAAATCCAGATACATCCTATATGCATCTCTGTCTATTGAATAATACTTCTCTACTAAACAATCTGTCAAAAAACCAAGTTTCTTGTAAAGATTCAACGCAGGTGCTCTGGCAGGATCTACATGGAGGGAAATCCGGTGAATATTCCTTGCTCGGCATTTCTCAATTGCTGCTCGTAATAGCACTTCTCCATACCCTTTCATTCTAAAGGTGTCTTTAACTTCATCAATTGAATTCCACCACAGAATTGAAAGCAAACTTCATCAATTCAAATTAACCCTAATTACCAAAAAGGGGAAATAGAAAGCGAAATTGATGAACAGGAATAGTACCGGCGAGTTTGCTGATGGAGGCAGAGAGAGAAGAGGGCCAGGTATACATGACGTATCCGGCGATTTCGCCATTGACATGAGCGTAGATCAAACCAGAATTCTTCTTGGAAAGCTCTGAATCAAAGGATTTGGAGAGAGATTCGTGTTTGGGGAAGATCTTCTTCTCCATTCTGACTATCTCCTCCACTAACTTGGTGTAGCCGGCGGCGTTTCGGCTTAGTTCCACCGTCATCAACGCCGCATGCTCCATCTCCTTCTGCTTCCTCTCTTCAGCCACCCGGTCCAACCACATTAGGGTTTTACGAACCGTTTTCATAAATTCCTTATTATATATTTTTTCTAAAACATTCAATTTAAAAATGTTGAAATTATAAGGCTATTTTTAATTCAATTTTTCTAGTAGGTTAGACAGCTTATAGTAGTAATTTCGTTAATATTATTTACATTGATTGTAATGAGTTTATGAATATTCAATATTGTAATTTAATAAATTAATATATTCAATATTTATTTTTAGGCTATCTACATGATTAACAGCACTTATGAAAATTATCTAAAACTACAAAAATGATAACCATAAAATTGAAAAGTTTAATATTTTTATGTTATCACATATGAATACATAGAAATGTTATTATATTTAAAAACAAAAAAGTCTCAAAAGAAGGAGTAGCCAAGGAGCTCATATTCAATCTAAATATTGAAAAAACGCATTAATAACCATTAAGGGGTCAAAAATAAAATTACGAAGAAATAGAAATAAAACATGTAATAGGCAATGGACAATTCCTCCTACGAACTGGATAAAAATAAATTTTGATGGTTCTTTCAAACGGAATTCACACTCGATGATAGCCTGCATCACTAGAGATAACAAAGGACACATTATTGACATATACAATAAGCAAAGCCATTCTTTATCACCTGATGAGGCTAAAGTCGTAGTGTCAAATCAAAGAAAACCCTAAACACTAACTAGAGTATAGCAAGTAAGTAGAGGTCGAACCCAAGGGAATCAAAACACCAAATCAATGAAGTCAACTGAAATATCAACTAGTAACAAGTAACCAAAGGGGGGGGTTTGATTGCAAGAACACACAAGTAACCAGTAACAAGCAGAGAAAGTTTGGGTGAGAATATTATGCGAAGGGGTTTCACCTAGCCAGTATCCACACAACAGTCAATCAAGTTGATCATAGATTTATCTCAAGTTCTATTCAATCCTATGGAATGTTCCTATTCCAATCTTTAATATATCAGCAGGCCAACCGGTCCTGATAATACTTACTATTCAGCAATCAGGGAAACCTCTCAAGATTAGATGAAATAACAGCAAAGGGCACAGGAATCATAAGGATGCATGCAATAACTTACAACCGTCAAGTATTAACATGCAATCAATTCTCTTTCATAAAAGCAATCAACTACCAGATCATGCAGATATGAATGCTACAATGACAAGGAATTCCACCATATATTCCTAGTCTAGCAATAGAAAACTATCAATCAAACTAGGTGATCAAGCTAGCAAAACTAATAGAAATCAATAGATGAGGAACAAGAGAATTAATACAAACCCATAGGAAAAGAACAAGAGTTTAGAAATCTCACAACTTAATAACTGAAGGTTTCAACCGCTAAGTAAAACAATGGAGATTAGTTCCTGCTCATGGTTGCAAAACTAAATTGTCTGATGGAAAAGATGATGATGATGATGAAAAGAACTAGGGTTTAAATAGAGTTGAACCCTGAAATATATGGTAAAAGAAAATAAAAGAAAAGTAAAGAAAACAAAGAAAAGGAAAACGAATAAAAAGGAACAAGAAGTTAATCTCGTAAGCAGCTTCAGTTCAGTTGCTTGCTTGATCTCTTCACGGCCCATCACCCAAAACAGGCCCAAAACAGGCCCAAATCGTGATTGGCCCAGCTCCACTCCAGGCCCAACTCCAGACGCTTGCATCAGTGTCATGTCACGATGACATCAACGCACTACTTCCTTCACGTGGGCTTCTCTTCCTTCGTGGGCTTCTCCTTTCATGGCCCGCCAACATAACCAGCTGCATGCTTCTTCATGGGTCGGCCCATCTGCTCAGCATTCCAACAACAACCTACCCGCGATCGCGGACTTAATAAAATCTACTCGGCTCCTCTCTGTTGCTCCACCGCGATCTCCGCTTATCCATGGCGATCGTCGTCGGTGATTTCTTCAAGTCTTCAACTCTTATTCGGTTCTGATCTCCATTTCTTCACTTCTTAATAAATATCTCAGAACATAACAATGACTCGAAACACATATAATAATACTCCTAAATCAATGTAATAATCTCTAGTTACGCTATACAAAGTGCACCGTATCAAATACCCCCATACTTAGACTTTTGCTCGTCCCGAGTAACTTACAGAAAAGCTACCCATACAATAAAAAATGCCCAAAGCCTCATGAAGTACAAGAACATCTCATAGTGATTACATACTCAATAAACTCCTCAAAAATACACAAAACACAACAACAATCAAGAACAATGTGATAAAATAAACACATACCCAGAACTACACCTTATTCCTCCAAGTGGCCTACCTGAATCCTTCTATACGCCTCCTTCTTATGTCTCTCATACGCCAAGATGATAAAAATCCTAAAACACTCAATTTTTTTTTATATGCACTCATCTTGCTTGGGCGCCCTTTCGGGTTTTCATCCCAACCACTCAATAATTGTTCCAGGCTCACAAAACTCACATCACTCAAGACTTATTTTTGCCCCAACCTAATGCCGGTCAAGCCACCTTCTTATTGCATAGAACTTGCTATCCAAGGATTTTGTATGCCTTTTTTCAATTTTTGTGGCTTTTTCATACAATATATATTCAATAAGCTCATGCAGATACAACCAACACCCAAATAATTACATGTGAATACATTCTCCTCCCCCATACTTAAACATTGCATTGTCCTCAATGAAATGGAAGGCAGAAAAACGAACCCAGGGAAGGAGACAGAAGACTCACATACAAGGTCAGATGACCTTCCTCCAATAAAACTCAAAGTGTGGTAGAATGAGAAACTAGATGAGCACTAAATGTAATCCAATAATGCATAGCTCATCTAAAGCAAAAGAAAGAATACCTCCAATGTAGAAGGTGACCCAAACAAATCAACTCCTTGCAAAGAACATGGTCACCAACAAGCTAAGCTCCAGCGAATGTAGATCTAAAATGATAGTACTAATGAAACCAAACTTGATGTAATACAGCTCCTTACTTTATTTTCTCTCATATTTTTTCATGCACTCTATTTTTTTAATCCGATATATTATTTTTTTCTCGGAATGATTTTCGGATTTTTTTTTTTAGACGGGAGAGAAGACTTACAACGAGAGATTGGCTACTGACTGTAGCTGACTCTAAGCTTCGGTGATTTCCTCATGTCCATAGAAAAACTAAAAAGGAAATTAAACCGAACAAAAACAAATAAAAACAAACTTAAACCTCGGGTTGCCTCCCGAGTAGCGCCTTATTTTATGTCGTGGCTCGACATGAAACTCAAGAGATTTAACTAACGCCATTTGGCTTTGTAAAAACAATCTCTTGTCTGAATTCCCTCTTGAACCACTCATGGAACGCCTTGAATCTCGTCCCTCTTACCTTGACCACCTTGTCCTTAGAAATGAAGGTGGTTTCATTCACTTTATCCTCCTTGACCGTATCAGGTGGCTGTTTAAGCTTAATGTCAAGTGCCTGTACACTAGACATCAATGGTATCTCGCTTGGCGAGGTCAGTAATGAAGGGCGATTGCCCAAAGGATGTGAAGAGAGCTTACTTTTAGGCTCTGGCTTAGCCTGACACTCCTGCATATTAGTAGACAAAACAACATCTATTTTTGGGAGCTCTAAGATATTCTCTAAAACAGGTTGTAATTCATCCTTACAAGTAGGCTTAATCACATCAATAACACATAGAGAATTCTTATCAATGGGATCCATGTCATAAATATTATACTCCACCTTATGCCCATCAAACTCCGTAGAGAGAGTCCCACTATTAACATCAATTTTTCGTTTGTGCTGTTTTCATGAAAGGTCTACCTAACAGTATAGGTGTGACATTATTAGCATGCTCCATATCCAACACAAAGAAATCAGCAGGAAAAATCAGATCACCAACCATAACAAGAACATCCTCAACAACCCCTTTCGGGTACACAGTAGACCTATCAGCGAGTTGAATAACAGTTCCTGTTTTATGCAAGGGTCCTAAGCCTAGTGATTCATACAAAGAGTAAGGCAAAAAATTGATTGATGCACCTAAATCTAACATGGCTTTGTCAAATTTAGTTTCACCAATCACACATGGAATGCTAAATATATCTGGATCACCACATTTTTTAGGCATGCGTTTTTGAAACACAGCAGAAACTTGTTCACTTATTTCAACTTTCTTCTTTCCTTTCAGTTTTTGATTTCTCTTGATAGTGCAAACTTCTTTCAAAAACTTAGCAAATCTAGGAATACTCTTAACAAGTTTGAGCAAAGGAATGTTTACCTCACACCTACTAAAGGTTTCGAAGATTTCTTTGTCGTCATCCAGTCTTCGAGTATCCTTCAACGCCTCAGGAAAGGGAGCAACATGCTTCTGAGAGAACAGATGGGGAAAATTTGGACGAACATAATCGTCAATGTACTCAGGGATCTCCCGGCGATCGCCATCAGCTCTTGGCGATCGCGGTCGCACAAATTGGGGTTCTGCAGGAGACCTGCGATCGCGGATCATCATCCGCGGTCGCGGATTTGTGACGAATTCACCATCAGCCTCTGGAGTGGCATGGCGATCGCGGTCGGGATGCAGACTTTGTTTTGCTCTCTGTAATCTCATGGCGATCGCCCCTCAGATCTGGCGATCGCGGTTTTGGCACAGAACAATCGTCATAAGTTTTTCCGCTCCTCAAGAACACTGCACTGACGTTCTCTCTCGGGTTTCTTACCGGTTCCCTGGCCTCTAATTTACTCACAGCTTGAGCAATCTGTCCCAACTGATTTTCAAGATTTTGGATGCTTGATTCCGTCTTAGCGTTTTGTTGCATCACAGTCTGAGCTAAGGACTTAATCATCTCTTCAACAGTCATAGAATTCTGAGGTTTAGGTAGCTGATAATTAATATTATTAGAATCATACCTTGACCTTGGTTGCCATACACCAACAACGTTTACCTCAACATTGGGATCATGAAAAGAATCACTTTTCAGCATAAAAGACTTCATCATATCTTTCAGTTCATTCATATCACTTTGAATTTTAGCGGGATCAAGTGAACTTACTGACTGTGTTCTTTGCCTGCTACCAAACTGCCTTGAGCTCTCAGCTAATTCCTCAAACATTTCAGTAGCCTGAGGTATAGTCAATCTTAAAAAATTACTGATACGCTGCACTTTGTATAGCGTAACTAGGGATTATTACATTAGTTTAGGAGTATTATCATATGTGTTTCGAGTCATTATTATGTTCTGAGATATTTATTAAGAAGTGAAGAAATGAATATCAGAACCGAAGAAGAAGAGATCAAAGATTGAAGACTTGAAGATATTCTGCGGAGCAGCGGCGATCGCCACTACCATCCAGGCGATCGCCATTCTACAACAGAAGAGTTATGTGAGTTCGAGAGATTATGGCGATCGCCATGACTCTACGACGATCGCCATGGGGTGACAGAGGCTACGACAGAGCTTTATATAAAGACGGCGATCGCCAGGCATCTATGGCGATCGCCAGGCATCTATGGCGATCGCCACAACAAGGCCGAAGATATTCCGGACTTTCCTTATTTTCCTTTGTTTTTATTTCTTTTATTATTTTCTTATTTTCCTTATTTTAGTTTTAGGATTTATCTTTTACCATATATATTTAGGGTTAGACTCTTTATATACCCTAGTTCTTTCTATCTTTTCTATCATCTTTTCAATCATCTTTTCCATCATCTTTTACATCAGACAATTTAGTTCTGCAACCATGAGCAGGAACTAATCTCCATTGTTTTACTTAGCGGTTGAAACCTTCAGTTATTAAGTTGTGAGATTTCTAAACTCTTGTTCTTTTCCTATGGGTTTGTATTAATTCTCTTGTTCTCCATCCATTGATTTCTATTAGTTTTGCTAGCTTGATCACCTAGTTTGATTGATAGTTTTCTATTGCTAGACTAGGAATATACGGTGGAATTCCTTGTCATTGTAGCATTCATATCTGCATGATCTGGTAGTTGATTGCTTTTATGAAAGAGAATTGGTTGCATGTTAATACTTGACGGTTGTAAGTTATTGCATGCATCCTTATAATTCCTGTGCCCTTTGCTGCTATTTCATCTAATCTTGAGAGGTTTCCCTGATTGCTGAATAGTAAGTATTATCAGGACCGGTTAGCCTGCTGATTTATTAAAGATTGGAATAGGAACATTTCCTAGGATTGAATAGAACTTGAGATAAATCTATGATCAACTTGATTGACTGTTGTGTGGATACTTGCTAGGTGAAACCCCCTTCTCATCATATTCTCACCCAAACTTTCTTTGCTTGATACTTGTTACTTTTGTGTTTCATACAATCAACCCCCCTCCCCTTGGTTACTTGTTACTTGTTACTAGTTGATATTTCACTTGACTGCATTGATTTGGTGTTTTGATTCCCTTGGGTTCGACATCTACTTACTTGCTATACTCTAGTTAGTGTTTAGGATTTTCTTTGATTTGGCACTACGACTTTAGCCTCATCAGTTACCTCCACAGGATGCATTCACCATTCGACGATCCTCATCAATCAGGCCACTAAATAAGTACATAAGGAGATCTTGGTCAGTATAACTATGGAATGGACAGCTTGAGCAAAGCTTCTTGAATCTCTCATAATATTCATAGAGACTCTCAGTTGAGTGTTGTTGAAGATTCGTGATCTCCTTCTTCAAGCTGCTCAGTTTTGTAGTTGGAAAATATTTCTCTAAAAAGACCTTTTTCATCTTATCCCATGTATCAATACTCCCTGGAGCTTGATAATAGAGCCAATCATTCGCAGCGTCTTTCAGAGTAAATCTGAAAGCTCTCAGCATGACCTGCTCCTCAGTAACACCTCTTGGCTTCATACTAGAACATATGGCATGGAATTGAGCCAAGTTTTTGTTGGGATCTTCTCCTGCTAAGCCATGGAAGTGTGGTAGCTCATGAATTAAACCAGCTTTTAATTCAAAATTCACACCTTCTTCAATCTCAGGAAACCTCACTGCCAAAGGTTGTTGGTTTAAGTCTGGGGCAGTGAGTTGCCTCATAGTAGCCAATGGCGGTCCATGTCGATCACCCATCTCGTTCTCTTGATTCAGAGCTGCTCTTTGGTTCCGAAGGAACGTCCTTTCAATCTCTGGGTCAAAGGCAACAAGAGATGAATCAGTAGCACGGGTCTGAACCATAAAGGTTCACACCAAGCAGTTGATAATTTCACAATTAACACAGAATCAGAAAAATTTCAATTCCCCAGCAACGACGCCAAATTTGACGAGGCTAAAGTCGTAGTGCCAAATCAAAGAAAACCCTAAACACTAACTAGAGTATAGCAAGTAAGTAGAGGTCGAACCCAAGGGAATCAAAACACCAAATCAATGCAGTCAAGTGAAATATCAACTAGTAACAAGTAACCAAAGGGGGAGTTTTGATTGCAAGAACACACAAGTAACCAGTAACAAGCAGAGGAAGTTTGGGTGAGAATATGATGAGTAGGGGTTTCACCTAGCAAGTATCCACACAACAGTCAATCAAGTTGATGATAGATTTATCTCAAGTTCTATTCAATCCTAGGGAATGTTCTTATTCCAATCTTTAATATATCAGCAGGCCAACCGGTCCTGATAATACTTACTATTCAGCAATCAGGGAAACCTCTCAAGATTAGATGAAATAGCAGCAAAGGACACAGGAATCATAAGGATGCATGCAATAACTTACAACCGTCAAGTATTAACATGCAATCAATTCTCTTTCATAAATCAATCAACTACCAAATCATGCAGATATGAATGCTACAATGACAAGGAATTCCACCGTATATTCCTAGTCTAGCAATAGAAAACTATCAATCAAACTAGGTGATCAAGCTAGCAAAACTAATAGAAATCAATAGATGAAGAACAAGAGAATTAATACAAACCCATAGGAAAAGAACAAGAGTTTAGAAATCTCACAACTTAATAACTGAAGGTTTCAACCGCTAAGTAAAACAATGGAGATTAGTTCCTGCTCATGGTTGCAAAACTAAATCGTCTGATGGAAAAGATGATGATGATGATGAAAAGAACTAGGGTTTAAATAGAGTCTAACCCTGAAATATATGGTAAAAGAAAAGTAAAGAAAACAAAGAAAAGGAAAACGAATAAAAGGAACAAGAAGTTAATCTCGTAAGCAGCTTCAGTTCAGTTGCTTGCTTGATCTCTTCACGGCCCATCACCCAAAACAGGCCCAAATCGTGATTGGCCCAGCTCCACTCCAGGCCCAACTCCAGACGCTTGCATCAGCGTCATGTCACGATGACATCAGCGCACTACTTCCTTCACGTGGGCTTCTCTTCCTTCGTGGGCTTCTCCTTTCATGGCCCGCCAACATAACCAGCTGCATGCTTCTTCATGGGCCGGCCCATCTGCTCAGCATTCCAACAGCAACCTACCCGCGATCGCCGCTAATCAATCCGCGATCGCGGACTTAATAAAATCTACTCGGCTCCTCTCTGTTGCTCCACCGCGATCGCCGCTTATCCATGGCGATCGCCGTCGGTGATTTCTTCAAGTCTTCAACTCTTATTCGGTTCTGATCTCCATTTCTTCACTTCTTAATAAATATCTCAGAACATAACAATGACTCGAAACACATATAATAATACTCCTAAATCAATGTAATAATCTCTAGTTACGCTATACAAAGTGCAGCGTATCATCACCATTACAAACTTAGACTCAGGACTTCCTTATGGCAACAAAATTATCTATAAAACTAAAATATAAAAATGTTATCTTTGAAGGATATAACTTAACTATAGTTAATATTTTAATAATATCAAAAGGAGCTTACTATTTGGCACACCCTAAAAGTTTATTTGACACACCCTTACATTCTTCACGGGTGTATAGTAATTGTTCTTCGTCACGAAGGTATATGGCCAGACATTCGTCACGAAGGTTTTAAGGACATCCGTCACGAAGGTATATAGGACATACGTGACGAATCAATTTTTTTTAAAAAAAAATTCAGAATTTTGTAGAGAATTTCAATACGAGTCCGTGCATATAAAATACGTCCAAAAAAGACATCGTTTGCCCTTTCAAAAGCCTTCAAAACAAAATAGTCGCATGCGTTAAGTTCGTAAAAGCAAAAACTTTTATAAATTTAGTATTTGTATAATATAATTATTAATTATAGTTAAAAATCACGCAATTAAATTTATATACTATACTTATATATTATCATTTAATATCACTAGTTTATTACTTATAAAGTATAATTATGCATGTTTAAATATTACGAACTTAACGAAAATGACTGTTTTGTTTTTAGGGCTTTTGGAAGGGCAAACGATGTCCGTTTTAGACGAATTTTATATGCACAGACTCGTATTGAAATTCTATACAAGATTCTGAATTTTTTTTTTAAAAAAAAAATTGATTCGTCACGTATGTCCTATATACCTTCGTGACGGATGTCCTTGGAACCTTTGTGACGAATGTCTGGCCATATACCTTCGTGACGAAGAACAGTTACTATACATCCGTGACGAATGTCTGGCCATATACCTTCGTGACAAATGTATGGGTGTGTTAAATAAAATTTTAGGGTGTGCTAAATAAAGACTTTGTATCAAAATCCTACATTGCTTTCGTGAAGCAGACAGGGCGGTAGACTTTCTTGCATATCCTGACAAAAATCCACATTTTATTAAAACAGTTCTGAATTGCAATCCAGATTCTAGTTTATTTGTTGATTATCTCTACAATATGAGGCCACACCTGTTGGCTTCCTCTCTTTACCCGCTTTATTATCCTTTTTTCTGGGTCATCGTTATAGATGGCCAGGAGTGGTCATCCCGTTGTGGATAACATCCCGCTTCTTGCATGTTCACACACAAAAAAGAGTTACATGATTTGGGATACATATCTTATTTTATTGCTTTTATTTATATTTTTATATTAGATAAAAAATTTAAAAAAAAACTATAAAGCTCACCAAACAAAAAAAAGTTGGATTTAACCCTCATTTGGGTTACATGATATGTAATCCAAATAGGAGTACTTAGGCTCCGTTCGGCAGAGCTTTTTTTGCACATTACGGAGCTTAATATTTTATTACATCTAGTTATTAAGTGCTCGGTAAAAAACATTCATCTAGCTTAACAACTTAATGTAGATTAAAGTAGCTTAATTTGTTAATGTTACACCCCCTAGATTAATGGGGAAAAGATCCCGTAAGGATGAATCTTTAGATAAGGACTAAGGATGATGTACACAAACTCTATAATTAATGCACACACACGTTATAACTCATGTACACAATATTTTGTGATGCACACAATCTATTACACATGCACACAGTGTGTGCATTAGTTATAACTCGTGTGTGCATGAGTTATAACGTTTGTGTGCATCATCCTCATTCCTCATCTAATGAACCATCCTCACCGAAACTAAGCTCAGATTAATGGAGCTTAACAAACTTGATTTAATTTTTAATCCACTATTTTATCAATAAAGATTTAAATAATTCATTTTATCTTTTTCCGTAATTTTACTAATATTATTACAAATTCAGCTAGAAATATCAAACATTCAAGTAGCTTTTTAAACAAAGTTTTGATCTTGAGCTTCAACTGTTAATTCAGCTTCAACTCCAGTTTTAGCTACTTATCCAATTCCAGCTACTATTTCAGCTCAATATATTAAACGAAACCTTAATCAATTATTAAAATATTTTATATAATCTCCATTATGGATAGTTGTAGGTGCAATCAGAAAAATCATTTTTAATTTACATTTCTAGCTCTATTATTGATTCTTGCTCTTTGAATAGGCTCCGTAAGTACTAGATTGATTTTTGCTCTAGAAAAATTTCAGCAATTAGTTTGTTAGCGTAG
This sequence comes from Oxyria digyna, assembly GCA_029168935.1. Taxonomy (NCBI): domain Eukaryota; kingdom Viridiplantae; phylum Streptophyta; class Magnoliopsida; order Caryophyllales; family Polygonaceae; genus Oxyria; species Oxyria digyna. The sequence goes on along the minus strand of JAPVLV010000011.1, from coordinate 28,774,645 downwards.
TTTTGCTTCTCTACACTAGCTTATAAAATTTCTCATTTCTCACAATTCTTGGTACAAACACACATCTTAATCTTAATCTTAATCTTATCTTATAATATATATAAAAGTTATCATATAGAAAATAAGTGAGTTAATGAGGTGACAATTAATGTATTTGGTCATAATTCTACAATCTTCATAATCTAATTAACTCACCTATTAATGATTCAATATTGAATGTTATTCTTCCACAATTTGATTTTTCATAATCCTATATTCTTAGACAATTCAACATCGGACAAGCTTTCAAAGAAATCAAAGAGATTAAAACGACAAGGCTGACTACCTCTTCAATGACACAAAATTCCATATTATTTTATTTTATTTATAGTATATATATATGAGTAACATGACATATTAAAATTATATTTTGATAAAAAATTGAGCCCTTCTATTAGTCTAAATCTAATCTATATAAAGATTGTCGTTAGAAAATCAGGTGGCTTACATGGTCTCAACTTAATTTGGTTTTATTATTTTTTTATTGGGTCGGTGGAACTTAAAGGGGCAAAATCATCATCAAGTCCTTATTAATTCTTCATCAAACGAGTGAGATATCTTTCCAGTCAGTGAGCATATTTGGTTACTGCTAGGAGCCTACGAGAGATTATCCAAACCCTAATTTTTATTTCAAACTTCGATTGAAATTTCAGTGTCTCACGCTCTTTTGCACTGGATTTCACTAATGATAATGATCCTGATTGTCAAAGCCTCTGAGGAACCAGAGCGTCGCTGCCAAAGCCTCAGCCCGCTGTTTTAAACAGGCTTTCACCGATGACAATGATCTCGATTTCTAGGTTTTCTTCATCTTCTCTTATGCTTATGTTTTCTCGATTTTGGTTCGATCTTGATCGTCTGTTCTACAGTTTTTTAGTTCCTACTGAATTTTAACGCTCTGGGGGTTTTCTAGGTTTTCTTATTTCTTAGAGATGGGTTGTTCTAAGGGTTTTTGTGCATTGTCCCATGCTCCTGTGGTGAATAAGCCGAAGACGAAGTCAAAGTCGATCTCTTTGGAAGGGCCCACTGCGCTTGATTTGTAAAGGATGCGGGAATTCGAAAAGGTTTGTATTTTCATTTCGATGGAGGTTCAATGAAAACTTGCTGAACAAGAACACGAGAATATAAAGTTAGCACATGTTGAACATTTGAACATGCTTCTTGGGTTTTTGTTCTTTCCGTTCGTTTTAAAGGTTATGCATTATATTATAAACCATAGGCATCACTTACACAAAGTACAGTTTGTCTTATCCATGTTTGTTATATAAACATATCTAAATTTGTTTTCTTTTATTTGATTTGGAGCACACCACTTACATCTATTTCTATTCTATTTGTTTAAATGAAAACAATATGATCATTTAATTTGGTGTTCCTAAGTGTTGTGCCTTACACATTTATTGGTAAGCTTCAGTTTTTTTTTTTCAAAACGAAGTGAGATCTTTACACTACTGTTTTGCTACTATATAATATGTTGCACATCTAAAATTAATTTGTGCATACGTTTTCACAAATTTAATAATTGAGAAGTACTCAATAGGTGAGCTCTTAATCGAAGAGATACTAATAGTTGTAATTCTATGCATATAATTTTCCTTTCCTTTCTAATGTATTGTACACCTGGCTTTTTTTTCAGTCTGCTTAATGCATCATTAAGGACTCATTTTATAATTTATTGTTATTACTTTTAGTTGAGTTTTCTTCTTCTCCTTGACGAGCATTTTGTGTTATTGTGTGAGAGGATATTGATTCTATTAGACATTTATGGGGTTATAATGGTATGTACATCTTTTATAAAAAGGAATGCTATTAGTATGGAAGATGGACGAGGTATTGAATATTCTTTCGCGAAACAATGTTTATTTAGAGTTGGATTTAGTGACTCTTAGGATAGTCATGAGGGTATCTCAGATTGAGCTAAATCATTTAACTGGTCATGATCTTCGACACAACTTTTACTTTATTGACTCCCTTATGTAAGTGGTTGCCTTTTGAGAAAAACCATTATCTGAATGAACTAGACAATTAGGTGTCACGGAAGTTATCACCATATCATTTAAGGTTAGTAATTTGTGGATGCATCATCATTGTATGTGCACAAATCAATTGATAAATTCTAAAAAGGATGTTATCCCGCTGAAGTAAATTTTGATCAACTAATGAGTTCTCGATTTCCAGGTTCGTGTCTTTCTTAATGATTTAATTTATGTTCTCTACTTCTACAATCTAAGTTGCTTTGAAGTTTCAAATTATTTTTTATAGCTACCGAGAGGAAGTTTTGTTCATGATATTCTCATTTTTTGAGGCTTCAAGGATTAGTATTTCATTTCCTGGAATTTCATTTATGCTTTGTTTTCTGTGTTTGAATTTCATTAGGTGTTGAAGAAACTCGGTGGTCAAGCCCTAGTTTTGTTGGGATTACGTTTGCCTTTATTTGTCTTTAATTTGTACAAATCTAATGCAAATCTTTTTTTCATGTGCATCAGTAGAGATAAAGATATACTCAAACTTAAGTCTTAACTTTGCAATCTAAATTACTATCTCAGATTCATTCTTTAACTAATGTGGACATCCACAGTTTCACACTCTCCTGAAGAAGAGTGAGTAACATGTTCGGAGGTCGTAAGTGAGACGAAAAATTGAAAATCAATGGTGGACAAGTGAGGTGTAATATGCAAAGGAAAAAAGCAAATTCACATTTATTTAGGGAAAATCCTGCAATTGAGCCACACAATGGTAGACATATTTACATTATGACGTCAAGGAATTAATTCATCTAAGCCGACCCTTATAATGATATTTTCTATACTTCATGTGTTAATTTTTAGGTCTATTTCTCTTTCTTATTTATAAAGTACAAACAATGATGTTTTTGATTATGTAATTTACTTTAGAATGATTTTCATTAAACATACCTAAATATCATTTAACATACCAACATTTAATAATACATGACTCTTAATAAAAACATTTAATAATAAAAATTATTAACCTCGCCCATGGTCGCACATGACTTCTTAATTAAAAAACTTGAACATTGGGAACCCAAAAGAACGCTCTCACACAGGGGTCAGACAACGCTTTTTCCAGAGTCGCAGATCCGAAAGGATTGAAGGTAGTACTAACCAAACTGCCAAATGAGTACGATAAAATCACCAAGAAACATTGTTGTTTAACATTATCAAAGGTCCGAAAACTGGACATATGACTTAATGTCAGGACAACAGTTGTAAAGAACAGGAAAATAACTAATGGACATCATCTTGCAGAAATGACTGTCATTGTTTGAGAGAGAAGAAAGAATTGGTTTACACAAACAGACGGAAAACGAAACTGACAACACGCCATGGAAGATGGGTGCACAACTTATAATAAGTTACATCGTCAGGTCAACACAAATAAGTTCAAATCCTTTCCACGTGAAAAAAAAACATAACATAACTCATAAACCTATGTTCGTATAAGAAAGTAATTAAACCTTCAATACACTATTTCAAATGTTAACAATGCAGAAGGAGGTGGTGCCAACGGCTCAAACAAGGTGCAACCAAGGAGTAAAAAGGCGACGTGTAGGCACTCGCCTCTTGCCTAGGCATTCGAGTGATGACCAAAACGCGTTTCAGAGGTCAAGGCGGGGGCTGTCCATAAGGCAGACGCCTTTCTCGCCAAGGCGTTCGCCTCTCGCCTTTCTCCTGTTTTGGATGATCTGATTTTTAGCACGTCTTTTTAAAAGAGAAAATTAATATATTTTAAATTGGTTGTTATCTTATTATTTTATCACTTATTTAGGTTAACTAATATCATTTTTTCTATCATAAAATGACAATTTTAGACCCTTGACATTCCTCATTACCAAATTAAATTTCACTTATTTCCTTTTAAATAATAGAAAGTATGTTTTGTTCACTTTTCATTATTGACAAAGTAATTTTTAAACTTCTCTCCTATATTCTCATCCTCTATATTTGTATGATTTATCTTATTTTCTTTATTTCTGTCTCTTCATCTTCTAATTTCTATCTATTCATACATTCAAAAACATAAACTATGTTGTCGAATGTTTTTTGATAAACGTTTAGTTTCATAATGATTTTAATATTTGATATTATATCATGTATCAGTATAACATTGATATATATCATTATCACCATATTTTTGTACAACAATTTAAAACTACAAAACGATACGCTTTGATCCTAAATGCGGTTGCTTTTCGCCTCTCACTTCTCGCCTAGGCGATAAAACCTTTATCTATTTTCTTCGTCTTTCGCCTTTTTCTTCATTGGGTGTAGCATGCTAAGGATGGAGACGACATACTGCCAACAATCAAATCACCTCCTCCCTATTACAAGCTACCGAAAAATATTTCAATTTAGAAACATTTTATTTTCTACAACATTATGTTTCATTTAAATAGATTTTGCAAACGTTACAGATTGACAAGTTCAAAAGAAACGACGATTGGCTAGTTCAGAAGAAACGACATCACACACAACAAAAACAAAACTTCACTATACCAAGAAAACAAATAATATCACCAAAGGACAAAAGTAGAATAATGTCGTCCCATGACCTACAATCTACATCAGAACCCTACAACATTATTTAAAATTCACACAGGAAAAAACATTTCACCCAATTATCTGGTCGTGCGTAGCACGACCTATAGACCACTAGTTTTATATAAACCTTGATAAGCTAGCTCAAATTCCACTCAATTTCATAATGTTCATAGGCTAGATATTACGAAGCTACGTAGCACTGTTAAATTCAGCTACACAATCAACTTTAACTACCTATTCAGTTTCAGTTTGTTCTATCAATTGAGCTTCAGCTCCAACTATCATTATATCAATACGCTATCAATAAACTCTTTTTTATCGAACATGCCCTAATCCTTTGCTCATCAAAATTGGATTGTGCATTCCTAGAATTTTAATGATTCAATCCTTTGCTCATCAAAATTGGATTGTGCATTCCTAGAATTTTAATGATTCATTGTGATTTGTGTGTGTGAAGTCTCTCAAAACTAAACTCATTACTGAATGCAAAAGTCAAGCAACAAGCATAGCCGATTAGTCATTTTAGTGATTCAATAATTTCTTCTTCACTCCTAAGAAATTAATAAATGATGTTTTATTGTACTTGTGATGAACTGATGATGATATAGTAGTAGTTCTTCTAACTTTAACTGCTCGATCAAAAACTCAATGTAGTCAAATTAGGAAACATTAATGATGTCCTTGCAGTTAATTTACTTGTAGCAACATTTAGATAACATATGATTACAATTCATTACATAGCGTTTGCAAATCCATTAAAATTGGATCTCGCTATAGATATACTAAATATAAAATAGTGTAAACCTTTTTTTCATCAATTTTGTTACATGTTAAACTATAAAAGGGTAAAAAAAAGAGTTTTAAAAGTCATTATTATTATCGTCAAAAGTTGTGAAAACTTTAGTACTTACATTTATCAATTAATTCCTACTTTTCAGCTATTTAATATTAAAAAAATATATAAATATTGCATGTTGTAGTAAATTCAAAAACAAAAACACTAAAATAATGCCATAAAGTAACCCAATATAGGTAATGGGTTGGGTCCCACCTTCTTCCGTCCCTTTCTTCTTACTCTCTCCACCTCCTCCTTCCATGGCAATATGGCATGGCTGCTTCACCCACTTACTCTGTTTTTCTTCTTGCTCTGTTTCCCGCCAAAAGCCTCAGCCCAACCCTCTGTCCGCCTCTGCCCTCAACTCCCCTGGAGAGTCCGTCGAAAGCTCCACCGAAACCGAAAACAGTGACGACCCAGATGAGTTGACTCGCCACCTGGCTCAGTCCGCGCTTCGCGAGCAAGCTTCCAAGCCAAACCACCACCACCCTCAAGAGGTAACTAACCCATTTCTATTCCTCCACCAAGATGAGTTGCAACGGGAAGACAAGGTGCTCGAGGTAGTAAATGTATCAAAGTAGCCTCCCTACCTTATCATTTCACTTCACTTCACTTCAGAGGGAATAGACAAGAAATAAAAAAAAAACTCATTTACTGGGTGTAGCCCGAGTAATTACTTTTTATTTTTTTGGGTAGAAAGAGAGGCGGTACTCTCAGAAATTTTATTAATGAATAAAAAAAGGCTAATTTTCCGTTAAACGAGGGTAGCCAAGCCCTGTACATCATCCATCAAAACTGAAATTAAACTATTAGGAATGTTTGCAAGGAAAAAGAAACCTAAATCAATTCTAGAAGCGTAGTTTGTCAATCCGTCTGCCAGACGATTAGCCTCCCTATATCATAAAGTCCGGTGGGCTGATAAACACATGGTCGTGTATATTAGCGCATATGCACATTGGGCCACAATAGAAGCCCATGAGATTTCATCCTAAAATCAATTGGCAATAGGAGGAGTAATACATGGTATTATATAGTGGGTTATTATTATCTCAACTTTCGATGTGAGAAGCCTATTCTCACACGCCCCCTCAAGTGGTAACTAGCCTGACCCAGTAGCCACTTGACAAACGGGTCAGCCCATATCGCGTCATCATGGCGGGCTAAGCCCAAACTATGTCTTCAGGCCGACAAGCCAAAGGAGCCGCCCATAACAAGTCATCATGGCGGGCTAAGCTCATATAAGCCAGGAAACGAACCCAGATCCGGAACCCACTATGATACCATGATAAAGTCCGGTGGACCGATAAACACAGGGTCGTGTATATTAGCGCATATGCACATTGGACCCACAATACAAGCCCATGGAGTTCCATCCTAAAACCAATTGGCAATAGGAGGAGTAATCCATGGTATTATATAGTGGGTTATTATTATCTCAACTTCCGATGTGAGAAGCCTATTCTCACACTATACACATGAGTAACCCGGACATTTCAGTCCCTAGTAGTAAAGTCATGGCACATACGTACCAGGAATGAAAGAGGATGCGAAGACGGAACCCCTTTTTTGATCCACCCCTCCACCAGTTCAGAATCTACCTCAAGCATGATCGATCTGAAACCAAACTGTCAAGCAATATGAAGGCCATAATAGGAGTAATTACTTTTTCTATCCTCATTTAATTAGAATTTATAAAAACGATAATTTATTAAAACGAGGTTTACACAATAATAAACTCACTATATCTTTAGATTTGTCCACCAAAACTTCGTAAAATTTTTAGATCCACCAGACTTTTGGAAAGTTATAGATCCATCAAAACTTATTAAAATTTATAGGTTAATTTGACTTATATATGTATGAAAATCCAGCAAATGAGCTGACGTGCAAAAGAATGCTTAAGCAAGTCGGAAGCTAAGGGTCTGTTTCGTATTGATATTAAGATATCGTGTACGAATATAATTTCGTATATGTGATCGATATATTTTTGATATCTTTGTAATACTTTCTCCGTTAAAAATTACTTGTCACTGGAGCAATTTTAGGGAGAATTTATTTATCAAAATTTTAGACAAGTATATCCTTCATAATTTAAGTAATGACATAGAGAATAAAGTAAAGAATAGTGAGAGAATAAATGAAATAGTAGTGAGAGAATAAAGGAAAAAATCAATAATAGTAGGACAAATTTGGAAAAAATAGTGTAAAATTATGTTAAAAGACAAATAATTTTTAACAAATGATTTGAACTTCAGAAACAAGTAATTTTTAACAGAGGGAGTAATTGATATCGATATCAAACTAATCCTAATAAATCTAGGGGAAAGCTAGCCAGGAACGTCACACGCCTTCGATCTCTAATCTCGTATCCTCCTAATTCCTCGTACAAACAACAGCAATGTTTATTGTGGATACATTAATTATCGATTAATTTTTTTTTAAAGGAAGATTATCGATTAGTTCGATCAGTTTCAGTTCAAATATGACGCATACATGAAAGACCAAACAAAAGTTCATCATATAAGATCGATATCGATGATTCACTTAACGATCGGTGCAGTTAACATGTGCTCCGTTAGTCCGTTTAAAGAAAGACGTTATTTTAAAAAGACATCTTTATGGGGATTAATTTCGATTTTAATGTTGCTTTTGTTTCGTGGTTGTGTCTAGCTTTACAAAAATGGAGTGATTTGCGCTGCTTTTCTGTGAAGCTTTTGAAGTTTGATAACTAAATTAGTCCATGTTTTGGACAACGATTTCTTGGATTAATTTGCAGCACTACGCTTTAATTGGATTTTGGCAACCATTAACGCTTAATCGACTTTATGACCGAGAGGGTTCCATTATCACCTAAATCTCTTCTGAAAAAGAAAGCCCTTGTTTGAAACGGTTGTCTTTCACGTTTTCCAGGTCCTTATGTCCTTATGTCCGCTCATACCTTATACTTTTCTACTTAATTTCAACACTAACTTTAGCTTATAACCATTAGCTAGGGTCATTAATTAGATGATTCTAGCATAATTTAATATCATACATAGTCAACACGATTTCAGAGTTTGATTTTAAAGTGCATAATTTTTAAATATCCAAATAATATAAGGAAACATTAAATTGCTTCTATACGATAATATACGTCCTTTCCTTTACTTTGTGCCTACATATACGACTAATATATAGACGAATAAAGATACTCCCTCCGTCCCACTTTGTTTGTCCTGTTTGACTTTGGCACACTTGTCGATGCACGTTTTATATCGTCAATATATCAAATTATATGTTATTAAAAATTATAATTTTTTAATATTCTTAAAGTACTAATCGAAACGAATCAAACAAGACCACTCATGACTATGTTTTATCTTATATATTGAAAGATATTTAGAAGATTCTCTCGATTAGTGAATAGTGTCAAAATTTGAAACAGGACGAACAAACAGGGACGGAGGGAGTATCAAGTTTCATGACTTATATAAAATTCAAACTCACATAATATAACACTATGGTCTTTTACGAAAGATCGTAAGAATCACATATAGAATCGTATATATGATCAGAATTTACACAAGATCCTATCAATTATTTCGATCAATTAAGATCTTGCATTCTAAAAATCCAAATTAGGACCATTGACTTTTTTCTTGCCTTAATCGTAAGATCCGGATTGAGATTTTAACGATCAAGGGAGGAGCTTGTGTTGATTAGTTGGATGCTCTAACTTTTGGTCTATCAATTCCTGATCAGATTATCTATCTGCAATAATGCATGTTTGAATTTTTTGTCGGTCACGTTCTCATAGTTATAATAATTAAGAATTTAAGATGCAATTCGATTCATATAACACTGAGGCTGTGCGTTATCACACGTATCTAGCTAGTTAGTTAGGAGAGATATCCACTGATCATATATAACTTCACTTAATTCATTTATAATATGATTTTTGTAGTAATATTGAATATACTAGTGTAGTGACCCGTGTCATGCACGAAAAATTCCATATTATTCGTATGAAAATTTTATATATCATTTTAATCGAGTTGGTAAAAAATTAAGATTAATTTTTTTCTTGTAAAGACTATTTATAAAAATATATTTTATTTCATGAAGATTATGTACGTAGCTTGGCTTAATTTTTATTATCGAAAATAATACTAATTTTATCGTAAGAATATATATTAACCTTCAACATAATATTTATTCTCAATAAAATAGCTTGTATATTTATTGTTGAAAAGAATGATAATTTTTTAAGATTTATTTGTTAACATAATTATCCAATTTATTAATAACTGAAATTAAAGATAAAAAATAATAATTATATAACAAACTAAATCTAAAATCACTCTAAGAACTCTAAAAGGCTGAACTTTAATATATAAGATAGATTGTGAGTGAATACACCAAAGTTGATGTGTTTTGTAATGGGGAGGAGAAACGTAATTGTCAACACTACACTAGGGCATATATACTCCGTATTTCTTTAGGGCCTTTTAATTTTGTTTCTTGAGAGTCTTCTAATATGGTCATATGGACGTCTTTTTCTCCACTTCATCACCTTCTTTTATGGTAGTAATCGTCCATGAATAACGGGGAGTTTCACTGATTGGAAATTTCCATTATAAACAAATTTGATTGACACTTCCCCTTACTATATATAATTAGTGATACACTGATATGTCTTAGTTAGTCCGTGAATCTTAAGTAAGGCAATGTATTAGCATAAGTATATTAGTGCTTGAACTTTAGATAGAGGGTCGGTATTAATTTAACAGATTGTTACTTTACTGTGATAAATACTTTCGTTAGTTGAAACTGAAAACTCATAATTATATAAATTCACAAGTTAACTCCCACTTGCAAAATACTATAATGTAGACTACCATGGAAGATATATTAGTTACAAGAAATCAGTCATTTAATTAAGATATCTTATACCGTCTCCAACCGCTAAACCAAATCATTACTTTTTAATAGAAACAAACATAATTAACGACGTGCTTCGCTAGAGATCGATGGCCAGGTACAATATACTCTATTACCTATGTACGTGCTTAGTAATATATATATGCGTACTTATGTATATGAATACTACAAGTCTTGAAGACTATGACCAGTAAGTTTTAACTACAGGTCAGTTATTTTCATGAACTCTCCCATTTATCTTGCTATAGTTATGCTATATATATGTTGCCATGCATTTAATTCAATGAAGAAATGATCATATATCTAACTCGAAATGCTCAATAATACGAGCTACATTATTACTATATCTACCTCGCTATGCACATATATATGGATGTGGAGGCGGTCCACTTAAACTGTAGGTGAAGGTATATGCACATCCAAAATTCTCAATATCATTAAGCTCTATTTTTTTGGCATTTATAAAAAACATTGATGCCGACAAATCCTATAAAATCGTATACTTGGATCTTATATGACATACACGGAGATATAGTTGAGCTCATTTTTGCAATATGTCTTGACATATTAGTGTTAGACCCACCACACATCACACTTTTTCCTCCCTCTCTTTAATACATATGCTATTATGAACTTCTTAATTGCATGCGAATTTAATAGTGTTAGTACATACACATAAATGGATGTCAAAACCCTAACACATGGAGCTAGCCTATAGCTACCAAATTCTGACTAGTTATAAATCGGGTTCATACATATCTTTCTTAATCTTCCATGGCCTCGAATATTTTTTTGTATTAATTGATTAATATTCAACGTTTGATATACTAATAGCTAGGCTCGATGGTCATCGACTTATGGGCCAAAGATCCTCCAAAAACAAGGAAAGTTGTTTCCAAAGCACGTACTGTTGGAGCCCAGAAATTGCGATCACGCGACACAACACTTCGCGTGACACAGGGCGTCTGGACAATCAACTTATGTAACACACCACGTCGTCTTCTTCCTCAAGACCAACCTTATTCTCGACACCTGTGACACTTGCGTAACCAAAACGAGAAGGAGAATCCGGTTTCGGCTCTTTTACGCTCCAATAAGAAGGATTAACACAACCGGAGATACCGAAACAACGCAAGTGTACACGAAGGTAAGGAGAAACAAAGTGAAGGAAGAAGATTGTATTGTGTAAATCAAAACGTTTCACGTTACAAGCTTACAATAAACCGAATAGTTCAGAAAACGCACATAACAACACTAACAGCTTAACAGCAAAACTATGAGTGGTAAAACAAGTGCTACACGTCTAAACTCTTATAGGAAGTGAACGTTTCGAAAGATTAAAGCTTAGGCTTGCTCTTGTGTTTTTCTTATTTTCAAGAGGGAGATGAAGCGTTTTTCTCTTTGTCAAGATCCGCCTTCCTTATCCATTGGGTTGCGTTTTTATACTATCAACAGGGGCCCACGCGAGTCAATTACCGATTTGCCCCTCGATACTTAGTCTCGTTGTATCCTCTTACTGGGCTTCACCTGTTTATGGGCCGCTTTATTCTTCTGGGCTGACTTCTTGGACCGACCCGGCTCGCGTTCCATGGGCCTGACCCAATTCCCTGTGGGCCTCGCGAGCCCATCGAGAACCGGCTCCAACACGTACTACACTGCTAATTAAACTTTTACACCAAACATGGGCTCAATTTGGATGTAGCTATTTTGGTACTAATAAGTACTTTTTTTTGCTGGTGCTTATTTCTGAAGGAAAATAAGTACCATGGGCATGTTTGGGTGTTCTTCATCAACCTCTTTATTTTCTATACTTCTCCAAATTCTCCTGCTTAAAAGTACTAGAAAAATAAGCATTGGATCCATACTTCTGAAGAATTCGAAGTACTTATGGAAGAAATCTGTGGTTCCAATTCACATTCTTACCCCCGATATCATTTTCGTTCTCCTGAAGAGAGGAGAAGAACGACGAACGTTACCCTTCACTGTGACGGCTTGAATCGAAGGTTTGAGCCCAGCATCTCTTGATTGTTGTTTCTTTACTCGATTTGTTGATTCTCATCGTTTTCTTTCTTCTTTGGTTACTCTTGGTGTATACGGCTCAGATCTGGGATCGACGGTCTACTAGGAACAACGCCGATTTCATTCCTTTGTTGTTCTTCTCCAAAACCCCAAAGGTAATACCCTGTCATAGCAATTTCCGAGCTCAGTTTCGATTTTCGATATCTAGGTTTGTTTTAGGGTTCGAACTCGAAATTTCGTAGCTCAGTTTTCAATTTCCAAATCTAGGGTTAGTTTTAGGGTTCGAACTCCAAATTTCCGAGCTCAGTTTTCAGTTTCGAACTCTAGGGTTAGTTTTAGGGTTCGAACTCCAAATTCCCGAGCTCAGTTTTGATTTTCTAAATCTAGGGTTTTATTTAGGGTTCCAACTCGAGCTTAATTAGTTTTAGGATGTCCTTTTGCTTACTGATTTCATTGTGGAAAACCCTTTCGACATATATCCTCATTTAAACTTGTTGTCACATGTTTACTTCTCCTGTCATATGGAACACTGATTTGCTTGATTAAAGGTGAAGAACATAACTGTCATATGTTTACTTATGCTGTCATATGTTTACTTCTGCTGTCATATGTTTACTTCTGTTGTCATATGTTTACTTCTGCTGTCATATGGAACACTGATTTGCTTGATTTGCTTGATTTGCTTGATTTCATAACTGTCATATGTTTACTTATGCTGTCATATGTTTACTTATGCTGTCATATGTTTACTTCTGCTGTCATATGGAACACTGATTTGCTTGATTTCATAACTGTCATATGATTTGCTTGATTCGATTTGAAGCCTCGGTTTATGCTGTCATATGTTTACTTATGTGAGTCTGAGAAATGCTTCATAACTGTCCAATTATATGGAACAATGATTTTCTTCCTTTCGCTTACTGATTTTAAAGTTTAATTTCGACCTATGGGACAATGATTTGCCTGATGGATAGATGATTAGCTTCATTTATATGGAATCTGATTTTAAACTTTTAGAAAGTTTAACTTGATTTTAAACTGTCTGAAAAACCCTTTTGCTTAATTTATATGGAACAATGATTTGCCTGATGTTGTGACATGTAGAAGATAATGGCTAGGCGAAGTGGCGTGTGGGACATTTCATTGTCCACTGAGGAATCTGCTCAACCAGTGTTAGTGGGTGTTATAAAAACAGTGCATTTAGTGGCATTTGTTTATGTTTTTCAGCCATATCATGCACAAGAATTGTTGTACATTCACGGTTTATGGTAAGATCAAATACAAACACTGCACAACAATTCAGACGGTTATGGCCAAAACATATCATGCACAAGACTTGCTGTACATTCACAAGACTTTACATCTCTGAAATCATACAAAAGCATGGCAGGTAAATGGCCAAAACACTGCACAACAATTCAGTGTAAAAATTCATCTCGTGCAACATGAAAACAAAAAACATGCTCAGTGTATATTCAAATCAACAACATTGTTTCGAACATGAAGACATATTTTGTTGTCCAAATCGACAAGGGACTGCTAAAGCTGAAGTCTAATCTGTTTCACAAAATAAACGATAGCACTACTAAACTTGCTTACTGTTTTTGAAGTTCGAAATTTTAACAACCATATTAAGCTACGAAAATCAAAGATGTGTTGCTCTGTTATTCCAGATTTCATGCACAATTCATCTCGTAAAGTCTTCATACCTCCGGGCAATTCTCCGCAACCTTCATCTTCTATCCCCGAATAGAACTCTTTGTAGTCGTCGTCCTCGAGAAAAGGATCATTTCTTTGTAAATGCATGATGAAGTTATGTAGAGCGAAACAACTCAAAATTATGTCATTTTGTGATGCGATGTCGTAACTTGGCATCACGTTGAGTATCTTCCGTCTTTTTTTCAGAATTCTGAAACATCTTTCAATGGTTGTACGCAAACTCGAGTGAATTCGGTTGAAACCTTCTTCTGCGTTTTGCGGGATCTCTCTCTTGAATTGTGACTTGTGATATTTAACCTTTGAGTATGGGACCATGTCATGTACCCTTAAGAATGTAGTAGTTAGAGCCTCAGTCCATTTGAAACTTTTGTCCACTACACTGTCACCAACTTTTCTCTTTCCCTTCACTTTGGCATTCACGCATTGACTATCTAATTGTTCACCCATTTCGTACTCTATTTACAGCGGCATACAAATATTATAAGAGAGTATAAAGACATTACTGTAATGACATTACATCATAAAAAAATACCGTCGCAGTAAAACATGAAGTCCACTCACTGAATTTTTGTGTGCATCATGATCAGCATAAACAGGTAATATCCACAGTAATGTGTTGCCCTTAACATCATCCATTAAATTCCAGGAAATTATCTACGTGTTCATCTTAATCTCAGTAAGCCTATGTAAGCCTACAATTTACAGAGATGAGATTCCTTTCTAGATCAATCACAAGTTCCACAGAAAGCTACACCAATTAGTAATTTAAATGTAAGCCTACATATACATCCCATATCCTCCATAATCCAAATGAAATAGTCTTCTCCATATGGCAACAACGAGTAAAACTCCTATGTTAGCTGTAATTAACATTTCTACAATATAAGTGAACATGATTTTCAGATAATTGCCCTTCACTGTGATCATCCATTATTTTTCAGATAAAAGCCCCAAAAATTAGGTCAATAGTTTCCTCAGTTTTCATTGTTCTATCCCGAGGTCAGAAATCCAGTCAACAAATCAACACAAAAATGTAAACTAGCGAGGAGTAATCGCTCCCTTCATTGAACGAAGTAAACTAGCGATGTTACCTGTTTGGGAATCCCGGAGATGATGGATATATCTATCCAGGGAAGAGCTTCGAAAAGAATCGCCCAATTTACCGGAATACGACCGAATCGGAGACCGGAACTCCACCGAAGAGAATCGGCCACTTTACTGACTCGTCGTCGGGGCTATTCGCGTTTGGGTAGGCTGGGTTGAAGTATGGAGTGAGGTTGGAGAAAAGAAAATGGTGAGGCTTCGAACAAAGCCTGGATTGAAGAAGGAATCATGAATCGAAGTGATGAATTGAAAATTTGTTGCCCGACC
Source organism: Oxyria digyna (assembly GCA_029168935.1). Classification (NCBI taxonomy): domain Eukaryota; kingdom Viridiplantae; phylum Streptophyta; class Magnoliopsida; order Caryophyllales; family Polygonaceae; genus Oxyria; species Oxyria digyna. Next base: position 28,759,183 of record JAPVLV010000011.1, on the reverse strand, counting down.
ATCACGTGAGCAGCACATGGGAGCCAATGGCTCAGATCTGACGTGCAATGCACATTATGCCCCTATTAAAACAATATGTGAGGGCATTTTAGTCATTTCAACATTTTTTTTGAGTTTTTAAGTAGCCTAAAGTATAGTCGTCCGAACATATCATTTGACATTTCAGTAACAGTAACAACATCAGCATCAGCATCAACATTAAAATCAGTAACAGTACCAGCATCAGCACCGTACATCCGAACTGAGCCATGATCTAAAAAAATTTTCTTCAGGAAATCTACGACAAAAATAAATAAATAACATAGAGAAATGAATCTTAAATCTGAGTATTTAATTTAGCCCAACAAACAAATTAGGGTATCTCGGATTCCTGGTCCACCTTTCACATTGTCAAGTGTCTCACTCTCTCTCCGTTACCATAAAAAGACGGGAATAAACGGAAATAAGGCTAACGGAAGAAGCATCTATTTTCTGAAATACCAACTTTACCCCCAATTTTACCTTACAGCCTTGTCAGTACACAGTATCGGTTGAAAAGGGTTAAATTTTACACCATTTTTTTTACTTGTTTAGCAATTCTCACATTTTTTAATAAATTAAAGCTAGTTATCACACCCTCAAAACCATAAATGGCCTTACGTGCTTAAAAGTTTGTTACATTACACGCCGAGCAATAGAAAAAAAGAAATAGTGCGGTATCAGCGCCATAACAGTCGGTAGGACCCACTCTGCGCACCCAACAAACTGTGGCATTCTCAGTAATAAAACAACTAAATAAGGGTAAAGCAGTCCAGAAACGGTAAAAAGAAAGAAAAGCGAAACCCTTCTCCCTTCTTGCTCTGTTTTTCGCGTTTATAAAAAGCAGTCTCCTCAAGAACCTGTAAAAAACAGAGCCAACTGCCAAATTGCTAGGGCTAACAGAGTAGAGTGAGAGAGTGTCGTGTCGGTAACCCTCTCCCGCCACATTCTCTTCCTCCTTTTTCCGCCGGTTTTCCCTCTCCCTCATTTTCTAGGGTTAGCTTCACGGCGTTTTTACTTTACTCACACAATGCAGACCGTTTCGACGCCTTTTTTCTTGTGCTTGTACTTTTTAACGGCGGTTGCTGTGGCCACTGAGTCGCTCCACCACCTCTCCGGCCAACAATGGCGCCCTGCAACCGCCACTTGGTACGGTGAATCCGATGGAGACGGAAGCACAGGTCAGTTCCTTTTTCTTCTCGCAATTGCTCTTAAACTTTTGATTTTGCTTGGGTTTCTGAAATGTGGAATTGGGGGAAACTTGGATTTGCAGGTGGTGCTTGCGGTTACGGGACAATGGTGGATGTGAAGCCCTACCGAGCTCGGGTCGGGGCCGTGAGTTCGGTCTTGTTCATGAATGGGGAAGGATGTGGGGCCTGCTACAAGGTCAAGTGTCTCGACTCGGAGGTTTGCTCCAGGAAGGCCGTCACTGTCATCATCACCGACTTCTGTCCAGGTGGCGTCTGCTCCGGTGGCCGTACACATTTTGACCTAAGTGGCGCCGCCTTCAGCAGGCTGGCCGTCACCGGAGAAGGCTCACAGCTCCGTGACCGTGGACTCATCTCTGTCATCTACAGAAGGTACTCTCTGCAAACCATTCAGCTTTCATGAATTTTTGGTTTCTTACTGAGGGATTTTCTTTTGTTTAGGACACCATGCAAATATGCAGGGAAGGATGTTGCCTTCCATGTTAACGAAGGATCTACTGAATACTGGCTTTCGCTTCTGGTGGAGTTTGAGGGAGGAGATGGAGATATCGGTTCGATGCACATTAGACAGGTATATATCTTGGATTCAACCTTACGAAATTGCTTATTGTATGCCTTCAACTTGTTACTATTCAGTAATCACCGACAGAAGGATGGTTAAAATGAATGGCCTAATAATTGTCAATCAAAAATGGGATATGGATAGTTAGATGGGTTGTTGAAGTACATTCATTGGTAAAAAGTTAATCCTCTGTGTCCTTAATGTTCTTCCCATCTCTTTCCGGCACATTCGTCGAGACACGTTTTGTAACGTTAATATCTTTAATTATACATTAATAAAAATTATAAAATTTTGATATTGTTAAAGCTCTTGATGAGACGAATTAAACAAGATCCCATATTACTATATTTGTTCTTATATATTAGAAGATATGTCAAAGATTCTCTTAAAACGTGAATAGCGTCAAAATTAAGGATGAAAAGAATTTTGGGGAAGGAGGGAGTAGTACTTTACATAAGTAAATTGCACTATGAAAAACAGTCATGGGTGTCTGAAATCACTGTAAAGTTTCCAATCCTTGTCTGGGAAAAGATATCAATGGTACTTGCCTAAAGAGGAGTGGTGAAACTAGCATGCCATATTGCCTTCGCCATGAAATCTCACGGGTAATTAGTGGGGAAAAGCTTAATTCCTAAGAAAAAAGATTAAGCTATAGTGTTGGCTAATGCATGTCATAGTGTAAAATGTACTGTGCTAAAAAAAAGAGAGGCCATACTACTTAATGTACTCTTTTTGGCCATTTATATATTTCTGACGGGTCACTGTCAAATGTTTATAGGTAAGTTTTTCCAATAAGAAATGGTTTGTGAGATCACTTTTCTGCTACCTAACTTTTTTATTTGACCCTTGTACTCATTTCGTTAATGGACACAGTCACAGAGTAGAATATCCTCTATGCTCCCCATGTTATAAAAAAAGACAGTTTGTCCATGTCTCTACTTACCCTTTTCACTCCATTACTGGATGCTCTACTTCACTATGGTATATGATTACTGATCATATATATTGATATAAAATCATGATTCTGTTGGTGCTGTGATGCAGGCAAGTTCAACAGAGTGGCTAGAGATGACACATCTATGGGGTGCAAACTGGTGCATTATTGGCGGACCTTTAAAAGGCCCATTCTCTGTGAAGCTCACCAGTTTCTCATTAGGAAACACACTGTCAGCTCGAGATGTCGTCCCGAGGAACTGGACTCCAAAAGCCACTTACACCTCTCGCCTCAATTTCTCACCGTAAAATCCCAACCATATATATTTCGTGCTAGAACTATATGATATATATAACCTATAGTGCTATATGAATGCCCTCCAATAGTCCCATGGCCTATATGTGTTTAGTATTGCATATTAGCCCTTATGGGAAGGAGGTTTCTTTTGCTTTTCTTGGTTTTTTGAGGAAGAAGAAAAAGAGCCGTTGGAGATAACTTAAGCACCCAAGGCCATTTCATCTTTCGTTTTGGCTTGTTGTCTGTGTGTGATTGTAATGGTTGCCCTCTCCTAAGTGGAGAGAGAGCTTAGGGTACTTGAATCTGTATGACTGTGTGAGTGTTGTGTGATCTGTGGGCTCTTTGGAGTGCTTTTGAAATCTAATGAAGAGCTTTACTTAATTATCAATCAATTTAGTGCACTTTGGTTATAAATTTCATAAATGAATTTGAACCTTGGAGAATTTAATATTGAAGGTAGGATAATGAAATGAAGCATTGGAGTGTGGTGATAAAAAGAGGTGGGAGGATAGTGATTGTGAGGAAAAAGTGTGATAATAAAGAAATCACACGTGAAACAAGGGGACCCCCAATGAATCCTTGTGAATTTGACTAAATGGATCGGTATCTGTACCCCTCCACGTTGAAACCCATGTGATCCTCTGCCAATGTGGCCTCCATTTTATATTTGATCCCTGCCTCAGTGTATTTTGAGTATCCAAGTTGAGAAACAAGCTTGAAATTGTCTTCTGAATAGGACAGATCAGATCTCTTGTCTGTATCAGTGTCTTAGACTGCTCATCTGCAAGTTTTTTGTGTTCTTGAGCATTCATACCTGTTCACTTGTACTAGTAGTTTATGTTTCATCACAGAATCCAATGCAGGAGATCAAGATTAGATAGTTATTATTATTCTGATGAATGACAGGCAGTCTAAGTTCTTATGAGCTAGGCCACAATGAATTGAAAGAATGAGTTCAGCAAAATTCTAAAAATTGGGCTAAAGAACATGATCATGCAGAAGTTGCAGGATCAGCTTCTTTGATCACTCCATCTCCTTCTGAAACAGGAGCCGCCACCGGTTTCTGATTTGCATCTTTAGGATCAGAAGCTGATTTTTCATTGACCTGAACATTTTCTTTATCTCCTGCATCCTTCTTTGCATCCATTCCTTCCTTTGTGTCTTTGCCATCTTTGACAGGTGGCATCATGTGAGCTGGAGGCTTTTGCTTTAGCTTGAGGAAGATATGGCGCATGCGTGTGAGATCTGTTGGCTTGCCAGGCTTTGGTCCCTGCACAACAACAACACTAGCTTTCTTTTCTTCTGCCTTTCTCCCTCTTCTTCTCTCAAAGTTGGCAACCTCATGTGGAATAAATTCAGCTATTGATTTCCAGTAATGATTATGAGCTTCTTTGTGAAACTTTTCTTGATTTGTCAGATTGAGCTGTCCACAAATGTTAATGATCAGAAACACCAAAATTATCAGAAGAAAAGATCATAAGCAGGTGCATTACCTTCTCTCTTTCTCTGTTCTGGTTCTTAGTGGATTCAAGGTTGGTGCTTCTTTTCTCATAGAACGACCGCTTGTATTCTTCGGCTTCTTCAAGGATCTTCGCACGCATTTCCTTCTCCTTTTTCTCCTTTTCTTCAAGGTGAATGGCATTTTGCCTGAACCAAAGGCATGTCCGATCAACCATCAAAAAATTCCAGTCTCAATTGATTCTAGAATTTAAGAATGGAAGAAAACTCACCGGCGCCATTCACGATATGCAGATCCTTGTTCGGGTTGCATAGCATCTGGAGGCGGAAGACTCGGACCCTTCGATGAGAAAAGGCCTTCATCCAACGGCTGTGCGACGTCGTTCTCATCCGGTTCAGCAGATTCGAATGGAGAGGGGGCATATTCATGAGAAACATCACCGTCAATAATTTCTTCTTCGCCGGCATTTTCAGGGAGTGAAGAGGACAAGGTAGAGTCGAATTGCAGATCGGAGGAGGGGACGAAGGCATTACTTTCATCGGCTCCGGCGGAAGAAATGGCGTCCAATCCACCGTCAAATTCGTCTTGAGACATTGTGTCGAACATCGACATTGTTGAATAGACGATCGAGTTGCAGAACCACAGACAAATTAACACTCTCTTTCTGAGAAGGAGATTGTGATGGGAGAGGAAGGTGGAGAGGAGAGGAGAGAAAAGATGATCAAGTCAAAGTTTGAATTTTGTTCTCGATCATGCCGGGGAATAATTCCAACGTGTATAGCCTTGGTTGACTTTTTCCAACGGAAAGGCAGGGATACGACGTCGTTTCAACATTCATATTTCCCTCCCTTTCTGTCCTTCTGTAACTGATCCAAACAAACAAACAAACTTCAAGTATCATTAATGAACTATGGATCATCCGGAGTCAAACATTTGACATCTCCTGACTCAAGTTGTGGCCTCTCATATCCTACATCATCCTGAAACAAGGATTCAATCTGCTCCAAACTCTTCCCTTTGGTCTCAGGAACAAACATGTACACAAACAAAACAGAAAAAACCGACACAACCGAAAACATAAAAAACGTGCCCGCCACAGTGATTGCATTGGCGAGAGAGAGGAAAGACATGGCCACAATCCCACTGCAAATCCGATTCCCCATCGCGCCTAAAGCAACAGCCTGAGCCCGCAACTTGAGTGGAAAGATCTCGGATGCGAGGACCCAGCAGATGGGACCGATCCCGATCGAGAAGAAAGCCACATTCCCACAAACAAGCAACATTGACATTGTGATGCCTAATACTCCTTTACCAAGAAACATCAGACTGATGCCTAGAAAGAAGAGGCAAAGAGTCATTCCACTTGTACTGATGTACAACAATGGCTTCCTTCCTACCTTGTCAATAAGAAGAATTGCAACTAGGATGAATATTGTCTTGGTGAGCCCCACAGCAACCGTCGCCTCTAGAAGCTTCTGAGGGTTGTTGATCCCTGCTTGCTTCAGTATCTCTGGGCTGTAGTATACGAGCGCGTCGATCCCAGTGATCTGCTGAAAGCAGTGGATTCCAATGCCAACAACTAGCATCCTGAAAACTGTTGGAGAAGGCCTTATTAGTTCAATCCAAACGGCTTTCTCCTCTTCTTTGGCGCTTTCTAATGCTGCTTTGATGATCTCTTCAAGCCTCTCCTCTGCCTCCTTTTGGCTTTCAATTGTGTTGAACAGAACCGATCTTGCTTCTTCGACTCGGTTCTGCATCACAAGCCATCTGGGTGACTCTGGGATGATGAAGAGAGCGAAACCAATGAAAACCGAGGGGAGGATTCCAACTGCAAGCATTACTCTCCAGTTTATGTTGACTGGGAGACCCGAGAAGGCGTAGTTGGAGATGTATCCAAGGAGGATTCCAAAATTTATGAAGATCTCGGGGAAGGAGGTAAGAGATCCTCTTGAGATGGCAGGGGAAATCTCGGCAATGTAGATTGGGGCGACCATCACTCCAAATCCAATACCTATACCAGCTAAGAGTCTTCCTACCATTAGCATTAGGAAGGAGCTGGAAAACGTCATTATAACTGCACCAGCTTGGAAGATTATTGCAGCTAAAGCCATTGTCCATTTTCTGCCAATTGCATCTGATGTCCTCCCTCCAGCTAGGCTTCCGAAGATTGAAACGATGCTTAAGCAGCCGACTAAGACTTCTTCTTGAACCTCTGAGATCTTCAGATCTTGCTGGATGAATATGATGGCTCCACTCATCACTCCTACATCTGCATATTCAATCACAAGTATCAAGATTCAGATCAGGATCTTGAGTATGAAATTCTGCAATGAGGCAGTGATTGTACAAAGGGAGGAAGCAGTACCGTATCCAAGAAGAACCGAATTAAGAGACGCGAAGAAAGCACAAGCAAGGACATATCTTCCGGTGTTGTTGGACCGAGCTTCTTGATGATCAGTATTACAGTGATCTTCTGGGAGGTTGGAGTTAATCCTCTTGTACTTGTTCTTTGCCACCAACTCAATCTCTTCCATTTGCAGATGGGTCTGCAGCTGGATAAAGATTGTAGGGGAAGATCAAGAGATCAAGATGGAGAAAATTTGTGTGATATAGACTCTGTCTTCTAGTGTATATTTCATTAGTTGGTAATTTAAGGGGAATTTATTTTATGAAGGCACAAAATATCAGAAGATGTTGACTTTAAAACTTTATGAGGTAGTTGCCTTCAAAAGCATCTTGATGAAGCTCTTTGACTAGGTGAAGGGGAATTAAGAATCAAGAAACTGCAACAATCCATGGGAGTTGACTTCTTCTCAAATATCTAACTTAACTTTATATGTTACACTGAAATTACAATGTAAATTTTATGAAAGAAAATAAATTAGACAGTTAACAATTCAGCACCTAAACTAAACTAATACAATGAATAACAGACTTATCTGCATGTTTTTCTGGTATAGTTCCAACAAAAGTACAGAAACTTGGAAAAACAAATGGTAATCTGCAGTGTTTATCTCTTTTCAACCAGTTGCTCAGTGTCTCCTAACTCTAATTCACTTTCATCCCATGCCTGTTTAGAATGAAACATCGCTTCAATCTGCTCAAGCGTCTTGCCTTTCGTCTCAGGAACATAAGCATAAACAAAAACAACCGAAAGAGCTGAAAACACGAAGAACACAAAGAATGTTCCTGGTACCGTGATTGCCCTTGAAACCGAAAGGAATGACAAAGAAATCAGTCCACTGCAAAGCCTATTACCCACAGCTCCAAGTGCAACAGCCTGTGCTCGTAGTCTCAACGGGAAGATCTCAGAATTCAAAACCCAACAAATTGGCCCAATCCCGACAGAGAAGAAGGCCACATCACCACAAACCGCTAAGATCGCCACTGCAATCCCAACTGGGCCATGGCCCACTAAAGGCAGAATCAAGGCAATGCACAGCAGGCAAACAGTCATACCAATTGTACTCGCATAAAGCAGTGGCTTTCTTCCTTTCTTATCAATGAGGAAAAGAGCAACCAATATAAATGAAGTCTTTGTCACTCCAACTGCAACTGTTGCAGCTAACAGATTTGTGTTGTCTTCAATTCCAGCTGCCTTAAAAATTGTTGGGCTGTAATAAACCAAAGAATCAATGCCCGTTATCTGTTGGAAGCATTGGATACCTATACCGACAAGCATCATACGAGCGACAGCTGGACAAGGTCTCATAAGCTCATACCAAACAGCCTTGTCTTCAACATTTTTTACTGCAGCTAATTGAATCTCTGAAAGCCGTTCGTCTACCTCTTTCTCGTTCCCTATCGTTCTAACCAAAACCGATCTTGCTTGTTCAACTCTTCCTTGCATCACAAGCCACCTTGGTGACTCAGGGATGATGAAGAGAGCAAAAGCGATCACAACCGAAGGGAAAATCCCCAAAGCAAGCATGATTCTCCAGTTGATATGTACCGGAAGGCCTGAAAACACGTAGTTTGAGACGTATCCAAGGAGAATGCCAAGGTTGATGAATATTTCAGGGAAGGAAGTGAGGAAGCCTCTAGAATTTGCAGGTGAAATTTCAGCTATATAAACGCCCATGATTGTTGCACCAAAGCCGATTCCTATTCCTGAGAGGAGTCTTCCTAGCATAAGAATGTTGTATGAAGGGGCAACTGTCATTATGATTCCGCCTATTTGGAAGACTACTGCACCAATTGCCATTGTCCACTTTCTGCCTATGGCATCTGATGATCTTCCTCCAAGTAGGCTTCCGATAAGGGAAACTATGCTTAAGATGCCAACTAGGATTTCTTGTTGGACTTCTGTTATATGTAGGTCTTCTTGGATGAAAAGAATGGCACCACTCATCACACCAACATCTGACAAGTCAAGAAATAGCATAAATATGAGATGTCAAGCTGAAGATATGAAGGGATTGTTTTTTGCCATAACTTAAAATCCTCAAAATTTACAACAATCTCAATTCTTCAAAATCATCCACCTTCAACAAGATATAATTAAGACATGATTTTAATAGGGTTCCTTTCATTCAAAGCACTGAGCCCAAACCTGAAGGCTTTGAACATATCTCAGATTTTATATATTTAATAGTTGGCCATAAGAGAAAAACTGATCCCGCTTAAAGTCCATTTGTAATCAGATGATAGCAAATTAGACAGAATTAGTATAATTGAATGTAAATATATTTCTAATCACATCAGGTCAAATATATATCAGAGAATTTGGAAACTGGCATTAGTCCCATTACAAGTAAAAATTTCTTTCTTTAAGGAATATAATTGAAATCCGTTACACTTTTAACTTATCTGCACTTGTATTCAGATTGAAGGAAGAAGAAGTACATACCATAGCCAAGAAGAACAGAGTTGAGGGAAGCAAAGAAGGCACAAGCAATCACATATCTTCTGGTACTTCTGCTGATGCGTGTCAGATCCTCATCGGTTTCAAGCTCAGATGTCATCTTCTTGTACTTGTTACCCATCAGATCAGCACCCATATGACAGCCTCCTTCAAATACCATCCTCCCCTCCAAATTGTTGACAGTAATCAGAAAAGTGCAGAGTCTCTCAACTCCTTTCTGGGTGCTTCCTAAATCTGAGGAGAGAGCAAATCAGCATGAAGCTAGCTCTACTTAGAGAGAGATTCAGAGGAAATGAGAGCTGAATTAAGCAAATTGGTATGTGTTGACTGTATTAGCCGTTCAGATCGGAGCTTTGCATATACTCAGAAATGAGAAATGGGCTCCCAAATCCCAATTGTCAAGACCCGAATTGTGAAATATTCAATTGTGGGCTCCACAAGACTTTTTTTTTAAACAAGCAAACGGAAGTTCAGCCGTTACAAACAAAACACGTCTAAATCATCTTCACGGATGATCTTTACAAATTCTTTTAAAGGGAAGAAAGAAGAGTTCCTAGAAACTAGGAGGTTCTGGAGTTGACGTATCTCCATAGTCGAAGAGCTGTGATTCCATCTAGAGAGGAAATTGCGCAATTCATCGATATCGGGGTTTTGTGAGGCCAAGAAGTCCGCTGCTTTGTTACAGTGACGACGGATATGGTTAAACCTGAACAAATCAAAAGAACTGGAAATAGAACGGATATTCAATATAATTGTCCTAATTTCCAACGGCGAGGAGAAAGTACCATTAATAGCATTGATAACTAGCAGACTATCACTTTCAACGAAAATATTCCTAATATTAAGACGAGTGGCTGCCTTGAGACCCTCAAGCACAGCCATTGCTTCAGCGACAATAATCGAGGAAGGAGGAATTCTAAGATGTTCCACAAAGGAAGGGACAACCTCAGAATTGCGAATAACAAAACCAATAAAAGAACTAGAGTCGGCCCGTTTAGAGCCATCACAATTTAGTTTAAAAGCATTTAAAGGAGGTTTGTGCCATGTCGTTTTGGGATGAGGATTTCGTTTATTATTTTGTGTAGATTTCGGTGGGTTAGAAATGGAGGAGTACTCAAGGAACTCGAATACAATTGTTTTTGCAACCTCTTTATAGTGGAAAGTGGAAGGGATCGTGCTTGGTCTAATTTTTTTTGTATTCATGTGATTCCAAATACTCCACCAGGCAAATAAGCCAAGAGCATAGGATTGATTGATCTGACAGAAGCTTTCAATGGAGCTTGCGAAATCATTAGTTTTTGGAAATTGGAGGTTATGGGTGCTAATGTTATTAATTTCTTTAAAAACGGATAGGGTGAACGGGCATTGGAAAAATAAATGATTTATATCCTCATTAACAGAGTTACAGCGGCTGCAAACAGGGTAGACCTTGTGGAAATGGTGATTTAAGCGTTCAGTGGTTGGTAAACAATCAGCTATGGCTTTCCAAATGAAATTTTGAACTTTTGGCGGGACATTTGTTTTCCAAAACGGTTTGGTATTGATAGATGGTTCATTCCAAGGTGTAATATGTCGGTAGGCAGATTTAACTGAAAAGACACCATCTTTAGCCGATGTCCAGATAATAGTATCTTGCATAGGAGAGTATGGGATTCTTATTTACACGATTTTGTTAATCACCTGTTGTGGTAAGACCGCTGAAAGCTTACTTAGATCCCACTGTTTGTCCAGGGTGAGGAAATCAGAAATTTTTGCTGTCATGGGGTTGTTACTACGATACTGAGAAAGATTTATATTTGGAGCCCAGTTATCGGTCCAGAATAGAATACTTCTTCCATCCCCAAGTTGCCAGGATAGCCCTTTTTTGAAGTCTTGAAGGAGCAGAAGGAGTCTACTGAATTGCCATGATTGAGTAGGTTTACGTTCCAGGGAAAGGAAATCCATATTGTGAAAATATTTGTCTTTAATTATAGAAACCCAAATGTTAGTAGGTTGGCTTACAATTTTCCATAATAATTTCATTTGTAAAGCACGGTTATTGTCCCAGGCTTTACGAATTCCCAGACCACCTTGAGCCTTTGGTTTGCAGATGTGATTCCAGTGGAGCAATGAATGATTGGATTGTGTTTTCTTGTTCCAGAAGAAGTTTTTGTTAATATCATCAATTTCCTCGCAAACGCCTTTAGGGAGGAGAAAACTTTGAATAAGGAAATTTACTTGAGAGACCATGTTCGTCTGGATCAGGACCGCTCTAGCTGCTTGAGAAAGTGAATCAGCTTTCCATTTAGATCGTTGTTGTTTAAGTTTGGAGATTGCTTCATCAAAAACATCATTGCACACTCGTCCTTGTAGAATAGGAATGCCCAAATATTTTTCCATTTTGGAGGTAATGGGGATGTTTATATGTGCTGCTAGATTGTTGGCGTTATGAGATGATACATTAGAAGATACTTGTAATGAGCTTTTATGATAGTTAATAGATAAACCACTTTGTTTTGAAAATAGGCAGAGGAAGTTATGAATGTAATTAATGTTTTCCATATTAGCATTGATCAGGATAATAGTATCATCTGCAAAAGTGAGAAAAGGAATAGGGGTGCTATTACGAGTTAATTGAATACCAACCCTGTGTTGAGGAGAGAGAGCCTCTAGAGCTAGTTTCCTAGCTAAGAATTCCATTGCAATAACAAAGAGTGTCGGGGATAACGGGTCACCATGTCGAATCCCGCATTTCGGCTTGAATTCAGGTCCATGCTGGTTGTTAATGAGGACAGAATAAGAGGTTGTAGTAAGGCATGCTTGAATAAGGTTAATCCATTTTTTACTGAATCCAAATTTTGAAAGAATGTTAAAAAGGAAATCCCAATCTAGCTTGTCGTAGGCCTTTTCCATATCTAATTTTAGGGTCATCCAGCCTACTTTACCTTTTTTATTCTTGTGGAAAGAGTGAAAGATCTCATGAGCTGTCAGGATATTATCCTGAATTAGTCTGCCTTCAACAAAGGCACCTTGAAAGGGAGAAATGATTCTGTCAAGTAAGGGTTTAAGTTTATTGGCCATGATTTTAGTAATGATTTTGTAGGAAGAATTGCATAAGCTAATTGGCCTATAATGGTTGATAGTTGTAGGAGAGTCCTGTTTAGGGATAAGAGCTATAAATGAATGATTAATGGAAGATAGCATTTGTTCGGAGTAGAAGAATGCCTTAATAGCCGCCAAAAGAGAAGATTTAATAGTGGCCCAATGTTTTTGGTAAAATTCAATGGAGAATCCATCTGGGCGTGGAGTTTTGTCAGGTGGTTGGTAAAAAATTGCTTTTCTAAGTTTAGTCTCTGTTGGTGGTTTAGTAAAGTAATGATGGTAGGGATAATGTTAAGTTCCTCTTGGGAGATTCCAGTTGCACTATTTACCTGGAAACGAGCAGCTAGTTCCTTGGTAATTTCCCGACATATATTCTCATGGTCATGGATGATAAGTCCATCTTTAGTACAAAATTGAAGAATAGATTGTTTGAAGGTTTTCATTTTGGCTATCGAGTGAAAGTATTTGGAATTCTTATCGCCGTATTTAATATGGGTTGTTTTAGCTCTACGCCTCCAGTAATCAGTTTGGAAGTTTAATAGGGACGCGTATTTATTCGAGTGAGTCGTGATTTGTTGGATGATCCTCTCATTAGTAGGGTCATGAAGGAAATCCGTATGGAGCTGGAGCAGTTTATTTTCAGTAATGTTAAGCTGTGAAAAGTAATTGCCAGAATTAGCTCTAATCCAAGATCTAGCATATTGTTTTAGAAGTTTAAGCTTAGAGTGAAATTTGAACATAAAAGATCCCTGAATCTTATATTTCCAAACCTTAGAAACCATTTTGGAAAAAGAAGAATTATTAGACCAGTTTGGTTCGTACCTGAATGACAGTCGAGTTTGGGAGGCTAATGAGCCTAGGGAGAAGGAGATGAGGGCATGATCCGACGAAGTAAATGGATGATGATGTGTTTCCAAACTTGGGAAGATACCTGTCAAAGAACTATGCACAAGAACTCTATCAAGGCGTTCCAAGATATTATGGTGCATATCTCTAGATTTTCTCCACGTAAAAGGAAATCCAGTAAACTTGGAGTCAACCAGTTCTAGAGACCGAGTAAAAGATTGCAGTCGAAGAAATCGACTCGTAGAAGGAGTGGCTCCACCAACTTTATCAGCCGGGGTCAACAGCTCATTTAAATCACCTACAATAATGACAGGTAGTCCTAGAGATTCAATTTTATGTTGTAGACGCAACCAGAAAGGATCCTTGTCTGGATCACGGGCTGGAGCGTATACAAAGAAAATAAGCAGGGGAGTATGTTTAATCCAGTAATTCATACATATATAGTTAGTATATGTATGATGGAGTGTTAGTGTTTTCGTGTTAAAGGATTGTTTGGTAAGAAGCCATAGGCCACCTCGAGTTCCAGCCGAAGGAACGAACAAGAGATTATCAAAGCCCATTCTGACAATTGAGCGAGTTGTTGGAGGAGTATCAGCTTTAGTTTCAGTAAGACATAGAACATCAAGCTTATTTTTCTTTTTAATATAAGAGATTTCAGTGTTTATATTTTTTCGCCTAGTCCCTCTAATATTCCAATAAGCAATATTCATAGTAAATCAATTTGGACATGGAACCATTATAGATGATAGGTTAAGATATTAGTATTTATATTCCAAAAGAGAGGATATTGATTATCTTTGATTAGAAAGATTAAGGAGCAGCAACTATCATGCAACTGTAACAAGTAACAACAATAAAGGATTTATAGAAATTCATGAGCGAGGCCGAATTGCAAAGTCATTGGTGCAAAGATTATAACCGTAATCCTTGTCAGATATTAAGAACAGAAACTTATTTGAAACATAAAATATTATCTGCTTTGCGTAACATAAAGACAGAGGAGACTGCTCATACGAAGTTCGAGTACTTCTGAATAAATTGAGATGGCCTTAAACCTTTATTAAGTATGGACGTGTATAGTTTAATACGGAGTAATAAGCACTAAGAGGTGACCCACTTGCTGATTAAATTACATTAGCTCAACAATTTGCACATGATTCACTCTGAACATATTTACATTTCCTTTATCAAAAAACAAGAAAAAAGATAATTTAAATTTTCACAAACCGAGAAACAAATGGAAGAATAAGATTTTTAGTGTCGGTTTGGATTTGGCGATTCCGAACGAGTTATGTATTTTTTTTTTATTTAAATATTCTCGTTCGGAACGGTGTTTCGAACGAGGTTATTTGTGAACCCGGTCCATGAACCGAGTTTCATTTAATACAAAAAAATAACCTGGTTTAAAAAATTATTCTCGTTCGGAACCCCATTCCGAATGAGAATAATTTTTTAATGACGTCATTTTTTTTTTTTTAAAATCTGTATCTGACGTCATCATTCTCGTTCGGAATGGTATTCCGAACGAGAAACTGTTTTTTAAAAAAATGCTGACGTCAGCTAGCCGTTGGACCGTAACGGCTAGCTGACGTCAGCATTGCCTATATATATTTCGTTCGGAATGCCATTTCGAACCACACTCGAATTCGCTCTCTTCTCAATCTTACAAAAAAACGCTCCCTTCTAAATCTTTCAAAAAACGCTTTCTCTCATCTCGATAATGGCTGGAACTCCTCCTAATCCTTTTTTTTCTGATCCGACGGCTGCAGATGAAGAAGTTTACGTTGGAAACGAATGGTGGTCGAGTTATGGTGTTCCAAATGCAAGTTACGGTGGTTCTGTTGGTAGTGATTTTTTCAACATAGACGGAGCAAGTAGTAGTACTTACAACCTCCCCACCCCCACTTTGAGTGATCTCCAAAGGCATCAACAACACATGTTCTGGGATGCAACTGTTACAGGCGGAGCAACACCTCAAGAAGAGCCGGAGCAAGTGGAGGAGGATGTCCGAGCACCACGTCGGAGACGGAACACTGAGTCGGTTAGTATTTCTAAAAACCTGAAATACGCTTAATTTTGTAGAAATAGTGGAAAATGCTCAATTGTATTTCAAATGCATGCTAAAATTAGTTAATAGTGGAAAACGCTTCATTTCAATATTAACTGCAATGCATGGTAAAAAGAATTAGTTTAATGCATGTGGAAAGCGTATCAACACTTTTTAGAAAATACCAAAAAGGTTGAAAACTACTTAAAATCGCATATATGGACTTTAGTTATAATAATCGATGGTAAATTTGTATGTATTTCGTTAAAACTAGGAGGTAGTTAGAAACATCCGATCCAGAGTAGGAGAAGACAGAAATCTGGGTGATAGGCGAATCATTGCTTCTGAGAGGAGGGGGGATAGAAGATCGCGTGGTGATAGACCGCAACAGTCAGGTTCTCGGGGGTCAAGTGCTGCGGGGGTTAGGAACCCAGATGTTCCGAGTGGGTCAGGTTCTTCGCGGGGTAGATCCCGACAGACTCGGCAGTCAGGTCCTGCTCCGATGCAGTCAGAAGCTGTTGCGGCTCCTCCTCTTCCAGGACTCAACGAGGGTACTATATTGACTCGTTATGGGCAACACATTGCTCATGAGATTTGGATACATCCGAATCCCGATGAAAGTGCCCCCCGTCAACTAAAGGCGCAGACAAGGCAAAAGTGTTTCGAGCTATGGTTGCCTAGAATTCCTACCGACCCGGAGCCAGATTCATGGTTTGCTATTGCCCAGGAGTCGGGGCTGCTTCACATCCTTAAGGGTCAATTTTGGAATGTGGACCACAACCTCCTTTCTGCATTCGTGGAAAGGTGGCACCCTGAGACGAACACATTTCATCTGAACTTTGGGGAGCTTGGAATCGGTCTCCATGACGTTTTGGAGATTCTGGAGCTGCCTATTGACGGGGGTGCTGTCACCACGCCATGGACACATTTGGGTCTAGATGCAGATTCAGCGCAGTGTGCCCAATTGTTCTCCTATTTGTTTGGCGTTGACCTGGACAACCCGTTTGACGATGAGGAGGAAGCAATGGTCAAGTTCATAGGTAGGGGGAAAGTCGGCGAGCGGGAATTCTTTTGCCACGTTGTCTCGATGATCAACTCTCGAAGATCCGATCCGGGCTCTATTGCAACCGGCTTTTTGTGGCACCTAATTCAGCAGTCTCTGTTCGTGAACAAGACCTCCAACCTGTTAGACACATGCTTCTTGCCGCTAGTAGAGGATCCAAACAGGATACATGAGTACGCATGGGGTACAGGTTGTTTGGCATTGTTGTACAGGCAGCTGGGTATAGCATCTAGGGCGAGATGCGTCCAATTTTCTGGTTGCGTAAGGCTTCTTGAGATTTGGATTTGGTTACATTTCCCGTATTTTCCTTGGAACCCAAACCTGGATGTGAGCTCCCAAGAAGTTATTGCTCGTGTGTCCCGCTATTCCACTGGACGGGCCCCGCTGAGGCAAAAAAGGACTACAACAGTACAGGCGCATCTTGGATGAGTATGCACCGGAAGATGTAAGTGATTCGTCTAAATGTCATTCCAATTTTTTTGTTTTCAATATTGTTATTAATTGTTATAAGCTAATTCTGTAGGTGTGTTGGATGCCGTATCCGGATTTGGACGTGGGACCGCAAGGGCGTCATAGAGTGGCCACTTATCGTGGTGGGATCCGGTGCTTTGACATTATGGAGATGTACAACCCTGATCGGTTTTGCAGACAGTTCGGTCACCGTCAGTCCCGGCCTTTGGATGTCCCCGAGCCAGTCGAGTATTATTGTCCGCCAAAATCAATGCGAGGTGGCCGGGAATACACTGTACGGTATGGCCCGGAATGGGATAGATGGGACCAGCGTTATCACAACCTGTGTCCGTACATCCTGTCCAGCCCCCCAGCTCTTATCCCTTGGGATGTTGAGGATTCTTACCTCGATTGGTTTGCTCAAGTCTCACATCCATATGTGAGCCCAAACGCCCCGGCAAGACCTCGACCGCCACGTAACCCGAACCTGATCCTTACCCTCGATTTCAACCGGGTAATTCTTATATTATTTTATTTGTTGGTATTGTGTTTTCTATATGACCCATCTCCTAATTATTTGTTGGTATTGCAGCGTGTATCGACGACACTCGGTATTATGCGGACACATCGACAACAGGGGATTGCAAATCTGGAGAATTTGGATGCCTACATTCGGATGCTCAGTATCGACGATCCGCCTACAACTGAGGAGGTCGCTCAAACTCAACGGATGTCACAAGCAGAGTCGTCCAGGAGTGCAGAAGAGAGAGCCACACATTCTATATGGGAGCGGGCAAGGATGGGTGCGGGACAAGCCCATCCGGAACAACAAGCAGGGCGTTATGACTGGGAAGATAACTTGGGTCACGAGTCGGAACCTTATTGGAGGGTTTGAAACGTTGTATTTGTTGTTTAAGTTATAATGAATATTATTTGGTTTCCTTACGTTTTGATTTAATGTTATAAAGACGTATGAAGGTGAAATTCAACACTTTAATTATGCGTAACGAAAGTATTACAAAGTATATAAACGTGAGCATTACTAATCATCATCATCATCTTCTTCCCCACCATCTTCTTCAACGTCATCATAATCATCATCATGTTCTTCTTCCGATTCGTCTTCACCGACGTCTTCATCTTCGTCTTCACCTCTTATCTTTTCGTCTTCATCTTCGTCTTCACCTTCGTCTTCACCTTCGACTTCACCTTCGTCTTGACCTTCGTCTTCACCGTCGTCTTCACCTTCGCTTTCTTCATCGTCTTCACCACCATCTTCAACTACATGATCGTCATCATCGTCATCTTGGGGTATCGGGTTAATATTTAGAGGCGGCATTGGTTTGCACGGTTATGACGTTAAACAAACCGGGGACATATATATAGATGAAAATCCGGGATTCACCTTCACCCGCATGGCTGCCATTTATAGACGAAAAGATAAGAGGTGTGTTTGGGAAATACCCGACCCGGTCCCACAAAGTCTCGTTCGGAACCCCATTCCGAACGAGATGCTGACGTCATCATCTCGTTCGGAATGGGGTTCCGAACGAGACTTTGTGGGACCGGGTCGGGTATTTCCCAAATACACCTCTTATCTTTTCGTCTATAAATACCTCCAAAACAAACCATTTCAAACACACATTCACTATCATTCCATATTATTTATACATATGCCCGTTTATTTTCTCTGTAATTTCCTTTCTCAAATTTCGATATGTATCCAAATCGTCCAACACTATTTCCAGCCTCTTCCTCGACAATGGATCCTGGTCCGAAATTGTGTTGGTGTCAGAAAAAGCCCACGGTGCATATGTGTACCGAACAAATAGAGTGGGACAGGGTCAACTATGGGAGAAGATTTTGGGGATGCCCGGATGCATGTTGGGATGCTCTTACTGAAGAAGAGGAAGAGAAAGGGTGCAAATACAAACATTGGATCGATCCACCCTACACAAGTCGTGCACGGGTCGTTATTGAAGAACTAAATGCAGACAACTTATGCAACTGGTCAAAGGCTGAAGGAATTGAGGAAGGGATGGAGCTGCTAAGGATTGGAACAAAAGAATGGGCCAACGAAATAGATGAACTGAAAGCCAAAAACGCCGAGCTCATGGAGGAAAACGCTGCACTTGCTGCAGAATTGGCAGCAACACTTAACAAATAGAGAATTAAGTATTTTTAATGTCTTGTATCGTTAGTTGTTCACCGTCTGCGTTGTACTCATGTTGTTGTTTTTCAATTATGTTGTTGTTTCAATATTAATGCTTCTATGATTATGTTGACATCATTCTGAAAAAACATTACTCAAACATTTATAATACAAGATTTAGGTCATTATGGGACTGCCACCATGAAAATCTCTCTCAGATACGTAGTTGTCGAATCTACTCTGAAAGCGTTGTTCCCATCCGTCCACCGATGGCTGTTTGTAGATACTCCACTGCCTTGGAGGGGGTGGAATTGGACAATTGTCATCAACCAACCAAATCTGTCAACACAAAATTGTTATTGTATACTAAAAAATATAGCTGAAATAAGATACAAGAGCGGAAAATATCGATGCGTACCGGTACGTAATGGTTGCGTCTGCCTACATGTGCAATGGCGAACACCGTGGTAGGAGCCTCTGAACCGGGAGGAGCAAACATCGGAAGACATGTACAAGGACCAAACCATGATAACACCACTAGTGCAACTTGATACCTCGTGGCAAATACCAATCCCATTGTAGGTGTGCACATCCAGAATTCAGGAGAGCATGGCGATCCAATGTGATTCACTTCTCGAATGAGTTGCGGGATAGTCTTGAAACCCTCTAGCATCTCATGATACATATGCCCGTTTTGTTGGAGGTGCTTCGAAAGATCTAATCGGATTTCAACGTACTGTTGCTCTAGTTTACCTAGTAAGCGAGCAAGGGATCGATAACCACAATGACCGTCATCACCTACTTTCTCCACAGCAGCTATGTATGCGAGCATGAAAAGGTCTATATTATCTATCCCCCAGTCGAAGTCGAGATAAATGATTGAATTGCCACCGCTACATTTCGATCTAGCATTTCCTCTTGCCCTCGGTGGTTTAGTTGCACTCCTCTTGTTGGCCATTGATGATTTCGTGGTGATAACCATACACAAGGCATAACCGACCTTCCTAACCCACTCTCTCAGAAGATCCATAGTAGGAAATCTCTCACTAGTCGTAAAATGGGCACTATAGTCGATTTTTAAATATTTCTCATCACTACAGTATCCCTATTTAAAATTACTCAAATTTCAATACTACTATACCAATAAAATAAATTCTAATGAAACGCTATAAAAAAAGGTTTACATATACTTACATGGAAATATGTATCATCTACTGGCGCAGACAAATCAACCTCCTCCTCCACCGACGTCTCACTAGAAGAACACTCCCGTCTTTCTTTCCAACTACCTGCCCTTGAAGAATTAGTTGAATCGCTTTCAGACGTCATTTTTTGTGCTTCTTCCGATTGGGTTTGATAATTTGGTCATACAACTCCGATTTTATATAGACTCCGTCAAAATATAGCCGTTCGCATTTTCAAAAAATATAGCCGAATCTCGTTCGGAATGGGGTTCCGAACGGGTAACGACACGTCATAAATATCCGGGTAATCTCGTTCGGAACCCCATTCCGAACGAGGTATGACGTCATATTAAAAAAAAAAAAATATTCCTCGTTCGGAATGGGGTTCCGAACGAGTCGAAACTGGTTCGCAATATGCGAACCGGTTTGGCATTTAATGGAAATTAATTTAAATGGACCGTTCTCGTCCCGTTCCGAACGAGAAACAAAATTAAAAAAAAAAATTAAACCGCCAATCTCGTTCGGAATGGGGTTCCGAACGAGAGGGTGCTGCCGGGCGCAAAAAAGGTGCTGCCCGGTTGCAACCCGTTTGGATTTCTATGATAATATACTGTTATACGAAATCTTATACTAAATTAACAATTATATATAATTTAACACAAAGATTCTTATATTTTTTATTTTTAACTAGGTGGATTAATATAAATTACACTTTTCTCATATTTTATGGTATAGAGGAGATGACGGAAAAAAAGAGTGGATTTTTCTAAGTCAAAATATTGAAGCTAAAGTTTACGCGTATGCCTAAACTAGCTGTTAATTACTTAATTTGTGGCCTAAGTCTAGTTTTCGTCAAACTTTAGCCTTGCTAGAATTTATCAAGTGGATGTGGAAGTGTGGAACCGTCAGTATAGAAAAGAAGAAAAGCAAGCACTTCGGTTTCCCAATTGTTTTCTGGGCTGGGCCGGTCTATGGATTGGGCTTTTCTTAAAAAAGTACAGTCAAACAAGTTTATGACGAAGAAGGAAATCGAAATCGGTGACGGACGGATTGATAATTATGAAGAAGCACAAAACTGATGCAAATGCCAGAGGATTTGAATACAGAGATCGAACAAACACGCACAGGTAATGAGGTAAATGCTAATGGTAGGGTAGTTTTACCTTTTTCACTAAAAAATACAGTACAAACTGATGCGAAAAACATAACGTCACTGCATCACAATTACATATCATATGTGTGATGCAACAGATGCCTATTACCTGTTTGTTAAAATGTCACAGAGAAAAACAGAGGATATCTCACCTGCAGGTTACTTGTTCAAAAACCCTGCAACCCTTAGCAGTGATGGACTGATAGGAAATTAGAAAAACAGACTAAGCTAAGTTTCGTCCTTGGAGAAGAAAGGCCTCATTGGACAAGCGCAGGAGAAAGACGGCGATGAACTATCCGAACACGAACCCTCCAAATTCTCGGGTTGTTGTTGTTGATGATGATGATCAGACCAACTCAAATCATCCCAAACCGAACTCCCCGGATCCCACCCTGCCGGAATCGCATTCACCCACGCTTCCGCCATCATCTCCTCCCACGCCGCCTTCTCTGAACTCTCCTCCTCCATCACTGGAGGATCATGGTCATTTGGAGCAACTATAGTTTCAGAGGATGAGACAACTACAGTTTCAGCTACCTCCTTGTTAAGGAAAAGCTCCGGGAAGTTGAGGTGGGCGTTTTGACCTCGGAGCTTGAAAGCCTCCCGATCGTACGCCATGGCAGCGTCCTCTGCAGTGTCAAAGGTGCCTAACCAGAGACGAGTCCTGTTCCTAGGAAGACGAATCTCCGCCACCCATTTCCCCCAGTGGCGTTGCCTAACTCCCCTGTAAAGCTTCTTCGCTGGAGGCGTTGCTTGCCGGAGCTTCCTCGTAATCATTGCCTGATTCCGAGGGCTGAGGCTGTTCCAGTACTGGAACTGCTGCTGTTGCTGAAGAATCTGTTGTTGTTGCAGAGGTGGGTTAGGAATTATGAGAGGTTGGAAGGTGAATTGGTTAGACCCTTCCATGGAAGAAATTGATTGCAAAGGGATGATGGGATTGGGGTACGATGCTCCGTTAAAAACAGGTGTCCAGAATTGGCGCCTTTCGACGTCGTTTTCTGTATTCTCAATCATATTTTTGTCTCTCCCGGTGCTGTCCATGGCTTGTAATATCTCCTCAGTTTAAAACAGTTTGTGGAGTATTGAGATGGTGAGGTTCAAGTCTCAAAACAGAGCATTTCCCTTTGTTTTGGGGAGTGTAGTGAATATGAAGGAGTGTCCTACGTTAGAGGGCTCCAATTTATAGAGGCAATCATTCCATATCATGAAAACATAGATATTACTCCGTAATATTATATGACATGGAATTTATTTTCTCAACTTAATAAGAATCATTATTCTCGAGTATTAGAGGTGTGTTTTTATATGAATTATAACACGTACTTATTAGAGTAGCAATCTAGTCAAGATTTGAAGATTGTGATTGCGGGGTCCAGAAAAGATACTACTCCGTAAAAGAGTATAACTTTGCTTGCACTCTAATCATGGGATCTGCATTAAGAGATATGACCCTCTACTTTTTTTCATGTACACAAACACAAGATCTTTTGCTGCTGGTGTTGCTGTTGTGGGGATTTTGTTTGAGCTTAGGAGCCATGCAATCTCATAAAGACGTCAGTTGAGTTATAGTAGGACCAAAGCAAAATAGGCCCCACTCCCACTTCGCATGCTTCACTTTTTCTTCTTTTATTTTATCATGTGGCGAACTATTGTAGGTTCAAAGTGTGACATCCCGTTTATACACGTGACCGAAAGTTGTGATATATCTTGGCCGACTTATTGTATCACCGACCCTTCATTTGAGTTTGAATTGGGTCCAACTCATGCAATTATTGCAAAAACTGACCCAAGTCAAAAACTCGCAATATCAAAAACAGAGTAAGCGATTGCCAATTTGAAAACTACCTGATTTTGTTGCTGGTGTGTACACATTACACTTCGAAATGTTTCTTCTTCTCATCAATTGTACTATGCTGAATTGGTTATTAAGTGTTAGGTAAAAAAACATTCATCTAGCTTAACAAGCTTAATGTAGATTAAAGTAGCTTAATTTATTAATGTTACACCCCTACATTAATGAAACTTAAGGAGCTTAATTTAATTTTTAATCCACTATTACTCTTTATCAATAAAGATTTAAATAATTCATTATTATCTTTTTCGTAATTTTACTATTATTATTATTACAAATTCAGCTAGAAGTACTGAACATTCTTGTAGCTTTTTAAACAACATTTTCATCTTCAGCTCCAGCTATTCATTCAGCTCCAGCTCCAACTACTATTCCACCTCAATATACCGAACGAAGCCTTAGAGAGTTAGTTATAAGTGTCAGTTAGTTGTCATTCTCTTCTCTCCCTCGATCACTTCTTCTCTCTCAATCTCTCAAACTCTCAGTATTGCTATTATCTCTGCCTCAGTTTACAGGCTTTGGCAGTTCATGATTATATTAACATTTGAGAGAGAGAAGAAGTGATCGGGGGAGAGAAGAGAATGGGGACTGATTTTCTGTATTGGATAACTGAAAGTTACAGATGATATAGAAAAGAGAATGACAGTTAATTGACAGCTGTAACTAACTCCTCTAAATAATTAGCTAGACAACTAACAAACCGACTAAATGAGATACATGACCCCTATCAGGCTTTAGTAAAATGTCCATCAATTGAGTTGTCGTATGAATATAAGAGGGAAGGAGAATGTCGTTCAAGGTTTCATCACGAATAAAATGGCAATCAACTTCGATATGTTTGGTTCGTTCGTAAAACACAGGGTTGTTGGCGATATGGAGAGTTGATTGGATCTTGTCACAAAATAGGTTGATGAGCTGATCATGAGAAACGCGAAGATCACGCTGAACACTCTTGAGCCATTTGAGTTCACATGTAATTGACTCCATAGATCGATATTCTGCTTCAGCGGAAGAGCGAGGAGATACGGTGTGTTGTTTCTTGGTTTTCCATGAGATAGGAGAGGATCCAAGAAAGACAATCCATCCGGATAGAGAATGACGAGTACGTGGGTAAGTGGCCCAATTAGAGTCACACCAACCATTTAGTTGAAGAGTGGCATCGGTCTTGAGTACGAGGCCTTGTCCGGGAATGAGCTTTGAGGTAGCGGACCACTCTAAGGGCAGCATGCCAATGATCTAGCTTGGGTGCGTGCATGAATTGTGATAGGATATGAACAGAGTATGCCAAGTCGGGTCGAGTGAAGCATAGGTAAATCAAACGCCCAACTAGTCGACGATAAGACTCGGGATTTTTGAAGATTGGGGAGGCCGACTTGGCCAACTGATGATGGGAATCTATGGCAAAAGACGTTGGATTGCCACCAAGAAGACCGCCTCTTTGATGATGTCGAGAGCATATTTTCGCTGACACAAGTAGATGTCTTGCGGAGAGCAACTTCTACCCCAAGAAAGTACTTCAAAAGTCCTAGAGCCTTCATCTTGAAGCAAGTACTAAGATAAGATTTAAAATTTTGTCACCGCGGTGTCATTATTGCCAGAGATGATTAGATCGTCAACATATACGAAAACATGTAGTTTAACTAAGCCACGATAGTAGGTAAATAAGGAGTAATCAGAATGAGATTATTGAAAGCCATAGCTCTTCAAAGCATGAGATGATTTTGCGAACCAACACCGAGGAGCTTGTTCGAGCCCATATAGTGATTTTTGAAGTTTAAACACCTGTTCTGGAGTGTGAGTACGAAAGGCGGGAGGTGGTTTCATCTAGAGGTCGTCATGTAAGTCGCCATGTAGAAACGCATTATGGACATTCATTTGGTGCAACTCCCACCTTTGAATAACAACTATGGCGAGAAAGGTACGTACTGTGACCATTTTTGCAACGGGAGCGAAAGTCTCGGAGTAGTCAATACCTTCAACTTCACGATTATCGAGAATGACCAACCGAGGTCTAAATCGTTCAATAGATCCGTCTGATTTGTGTTTAATTTTGTACACCCACTTACAACCTAAGGCTCGCTTTCCTTCCGGAAGAATCGACAACTTCCATGTTTGATTGTCTTCAAGATCCTGGGTTTCAAGCTGTTGGAACCGAATTTTCCGGGCACCATTGGTGTCGGATAATGGGAGCGTTGGCTTCGTCTCCGCGAGCACTATTTCGTAGTATGCTCATTTGTATAATTCAGGTTCCGTTTGAATGAGAAATAAGGGAGTTACATTTAATGTAACTAAGTTGAATTTTGAGGATTAATGTGTATCCCACATTGATTAGCAGGAGAAAAACTCACTAGTATATAAACTAGGAGTGAATTGTAATGGATGTGATTGGGCCAGAGGAGGCTATCCTGGTGGGCTTGGGCCATGGGAAACCACACACGCGCGGTTCGGTTCGGTTCGGTTCGGATCGGCTCGGCTCGGCTCGTGGCTCGTGAGCTCGTGGTCTCCTTGGATGGGCCGTAGGCCCGAGGAGGAGGTTGTCTTTTTGGGCCTAGCTCAAGTCTGATATGACTTTTGGGCTTCGTTCAAATGGGCCTCGTTCAAAATTAGAGTCAGCAGATCTCGGGCATTAATGCCACGCGGAGTTGACTTGGACCAGATCAGCCAATTCATTACACACGGATTGGGCCATTTAATCCACGCGGATTGGGCCATTCATGTCACAGATTCTCCATTGCATCCTATAAAAAGAGGCCCTGCAGAACTCAAAAATCACAACAATACGAACAGCTGTTGAGCATTCCTATTCGATCTCCTTCCCCCACTTTTCAGTCCTTGTTCACTTCTTCTCTTCTTTTGTTCGCGTCTGAGAGTACACACAGTATAACTAGAGTTCGTTGGCTTTTGTTCTTGAGTTGTGCAACTCATAAGTGTAGCAGTTGTATCCTGAGATTCAGAACGCCGGT
Source organism: Oxyria digyna (assembly GCA_029168935.1). Taxonomy (NCBI): domain Eukaryota; kingdom Viridiplantae; phylum Streptophyta; class Magnoliopsida; order Caryophyllales; family Polygonaceae; genus Oxyria; species Oxyria digyna. The sequence continues at coordinate 28,733,050 of JAPVLV010000011.1, read as the reverse complement.
AACCGTCACACTACGGGGCGTTTTCAGAATTAAGGAAAGAGATTCATTCTCGACTCTGCTTAATCTCGACAGTACGGTTTGGTATTGTTACATTTGTTTTCTCTTCTCCTTAATACGGATTTATTCTTGTATTTTATACATATTTATAAGTTGTACTCCCTCTGTCCCATTATATAAGCCCCATTTTATTTTCTAACACTATTCACAATCCGAGAGAATCTTCTCGATTTCTTCCAATTTACAAGCGAAAACATAGTCATGTGGGGTCTTGTTTGATTCGTCTTAACAAATACTATAACAATTTCAATTTTTTTTTTTTATTAATACGTAACTAGAAATATTGACAAAACAAAACGTGCATCAGCATCATTGAGGGACAGAGGGAGTAGAAAATAGGATTCCTACAATCTTAATTATGAAATTTTTTTCCTACTTTTCTACGACTAACAAATTTGTGTTTTGAGTAAACAGGTTAAGGCGACTTGGGAATTTGTTCTCGTTTTTGTACGAGAAAATCCGGAAAAAATATTATATTATTATTTCGATTTTAATCTGAATAGATTAAATTAATTATATATTTATTCGAGTTAAATATATTGAAAATCGGTTTTTAATTTATTAAATTAAATTAAATTCGTAAATAATTTATTAATTAAATTAAACTCGGTTAATTAATTAAAAAAAAACGGAAATAATTTTAATTTATTTCCTATTGTTTCGTTTTTGCATTTGTTCTAATCTGTTTCAATTTCATTTGGTCTCAGATTTGAAATATGACTAACGGAAACGACAACGTTGTGGATGCTACCACTGCAACTAAGAGTGGTGAGTCGACACTCCAAATTCAGTTTGGAGATGGTCTGCCATCAATGACTCTGGAACAGAATACTGTTCAGCACCCTGAGGTGACTAAGGTCAATGACCCACCTGTGGTCGAGAACCAGGCTCCGGTCATACCGAAACCGGGTGGACAGTCTCAAACAAGCCAATAGATGGACTTGTCGGATGTTCACATGCCCTATGTGAGGGTACCGGACAGGTCGTACACGGCTAGTATGCCGAGTGCATTTCATGCTGGAGTCTTGCCCAATAAGTTTGACGGGAAGGGGTTCAAGATTTGGTCTCAGAAGATGCAATTCTTCCTGAGCACAATATGATGTACGTACGTCGGAGCTTCATCAAGAGCTGGAGCATTATTCATCTTTGGCACCCATGGTTGTATGGGTGAGCTCTCATGGGCCCCATTTTCAAGACGAGCTGAATTTAGAAGAGCACGAGGATTCGAGGACGAATCCTTTTCAAGGGGAGGAGGATGATGTACGTACGCTGGAGCGTCTCCCAGCGCAACACATGATGCGATCCCGTAGCCGAGTTGAAGGCCGGGAAGATGATAAGAGGCGATGCTGTCAAAGATGGGCTGGAACTAGGGCAGAGTGGAATGGATGGCTCAAACGTCCAATTGAGAAGATATTTGGTCAAAGTATACTTCTTGGGCCTATCTTGATTGTGTCCAAAGTTGAAACCCAACAGAGGCCCAATGAAGAAGATATGACTGTTGCAAGATCCAAACTTGTTTCAGTTCGTTTGGGCAAACGAAAGATCGGATTTAGCTCTCCTTTGGATATGTTTCAGTACATGGTCTTATCTTCATTGTGTCCAAGTTTGAGGCCCATTCGAGATTGGAAGAGGCCACCATGATCAGAACAAGTTTCAAGATTTTAGGGTTTTTCTAGGGTTTCCTTCCTTGGGAATCAAGCTTTTTGAGAAGGCTATTTAATGTGTGTTTTTCTAGGGTTTTAGGCAGATTAGAAAAATTGAGAATTGAGAATACATTTTTAGTTTTGACGTTGTTTTGACGTCTTTTAGCTGTAGTTTTGGTTTGGTATTGAATTGCAAGACGAAAGCACTTGGTTTGATATTGACCTGTGAGATCGATCTGTTGTTGACACATATTTCGATCTCCAAACCTTGAAAGAAACCTAGGTGGACTCCTTGGGTTAGTTCGAGTCAAGTGAGTCTTTCTAGATCGACGGTTGAGTCAAGAAAGACGTCACTTGCTTATCGTGTCCAAGCCAAGCTAGTCTACCTAGATCGACGAAGGAGTCAAGGTAGATAACACTTGTCGAAGGCCAATATTCGTTCGATCGCCTGCCCCAACGATCGAAGCCGCCTCGACTTCAACTTCACCCTACCATCCGTCCGCCGTCGACTTCCATCTCCGCCACCGTCGACTTCATTCACGTCGTTCATCAAATCCTAGCAGATCCTCGATCTTCATCCGACCTTGTGTCATCATTTGGTATCAGAGCCTACGCTAGGTAAAAACGCTCTTCTGTTTAATTTTACGCTTACGTTGTTGAATTTTCAAGAAAATTAAACCGGGTACTTGCGGGATCTATCAAAACCGAGTGTGAGAACCATTAGAATTTTTTTAGGACCATTCATATTCTTGTGCGTTAGAATTGTGAGCACCTCCACGCGGCTTGGCCCACAAGACAAAATCTTTGATTTTATTTGCAATTAATTATTTGTTTAGATTCTGATTTTATTTTTGGTTAAAATTTGATATCATAAAAGATCTTGAGTGGTTGAGAAGATCTTCTTTGATATCCAACTAGGATAGAATCTAGAAGATTTTGTTTGCTTATCTAGATTTTAAAAAAAAAATAATTAATTTTTTTTTAATTAATTCCGAATATCAGATTTAATTATTTTAATTTTCGGAATTATTTAAAAAAAAAGAAAAAAAAGGAAATAAGAACGTCTAGCTGAAGAGAAACCCGACTAGAGCAAAATCCGTTCTAGGCTAGTAGCCTTTAAATATCAAGATTCAAGCGGACCCCGGTTAGTAATCGTGAGAAGTCCTAGAGCGTACGTCAAGTTGTACCGGGGCTAGTAGCCCCACGAGTACCCCGCTCGGCAATTTCTCTAGGGGAATCTTGGTTGTTTGTCTTGGTTGTTCTATTCACCATTTGTGTTCTTTGTGATTTTCTTTTCTTTCCAATTTACTTTCAGTATCTATTCAGTGATTGATTGCCCCCTTTTCGTGCCTAGCCTTACCCATTTGCATGTTGCCCTAGCTATTTCTTGCATTCAACCGCGTAGCGTAGGGTTAAATAAAATACGTTTGTGCCTTCTTTGTGCTACTGTTTCCTTGTGAATTGCGCAGGTCTAGGAGACCAAGGGCAAATCTAAGGAGCCACTCATGGCTCGTCAAGTGTTTGACGTTGGTTGGACTGATCATAGATATGTCAACTGGGAGGACAAGTGCTACCCGTATGACCAATACTACGCGATGAATCACATGTCAGAAGAGGACTTCTATGGAGTCCAAGATTATGGAGCGGCATATGGAGATGTTCAAATACAGAAGAAGAAGGTGAGCTTCAATGAACAAACGCTCGTCTACCACTATGACGATCTTTCATATTGTGAGGATGTGCAACATCGAGAAGGTCAAAGACTTGATTTTCATGACATGAACCCACATATGAGGTACGAGCAAGTTCATAATTATTATGATTCATATGGTTTTTCTTCTAACTCTTTGGTGCAGCCCGAAGGAGTTTATGACTCAGATAGGACTTCCTTTTCCGATTCCTATGGTTTTCAATCTAACTCTTTTGTGCAGCCCGAGGAGGTATATGACTCAAGTAGGACTTACTATTATGATCCATATGGTTGTTCTTCTAACTCTCTTGTGCAGCCTCGAGGAGTTTATGACTCACCTGAGATATTTGCTAGCAATCCTTATGACCGGTATGGATCAGCTCTGAAACCTCGAATTCGAACACGTGACATCATATGTGTTATGTGTGGAGGAAGAGGTCACTTGGCTAATATTTGCGCAAATCGCGACTACATCTACGAGGATGAAGTTGATGAGACACCAGCCTCAGATAACGTCAATTCTTGTGGAAAGGAGGACGTCCGAGAAATGACACACGTGGATGTCAAAATGGAGTCGCCGCTAAACGTCAAGGATGTGTTTGAAGAAGTCGCCACTGAAGTAGGGGAGAAAGCCCTGGATGTAGTTCCTGATGTGGCTCAAGAAGAAGGAGCTCGGAACCAAGTCGTTGATGTAGACCAGGTTGTAGAGGAGGACAACCAAGAGACGGGAGGAGAAGTAGAAAAGGCCAACAAGGACGTCATCAGCTCGAAAGATGTCGTTGAACTTAACATAGCTAAGGAGAGCCTTGCTGTCAATGACAATTTGAGGAGTCAACCTTTCAGGGAAGAATCCTTTACTCCCTCCTTTTCTCATCTGTTTGTTACATCTCATGTTGCATATAGGCCTAGTGTTCGTCATATATATCGTATGCATCATCTGTTTCCCCTGTTTCATATGCTTTTTGGTTTGCTTAAGACTGCATATTATGTTTGTAGTAGCATTATTAAGCATATACATAGGCATAAAAAGAAGGATGGACTAGTGTGCATCAATATTAATGCATATCACGTGGGTAAGGAACATTTTCTTCTTGATATCAATCCAATACCCATTCCACGTGTCGTAATAAATGCTTTCCTTCAATGCAATGCATCATTTACTCGCTATATTAACTCGCATTGTTTGGATCATCTTGCATATCATCGTCCTTTTAAAGACAAGTCATATAGATTGTATTCAAGTCTTAGTAAGTCTTTCTTATTCCAGTATGCTTATTATGTTATCGCTAGCATGATTAGGCATCCAATTGGGTATAGAAAGAAAAGTGGTGTAAAGAGTGCTTGCATCCGTGTGTTTCATCTGCATCTAGGAGATAAGTTGAATCTTAAGAAGGATAACAATGTTACTTGTCGGAAAATACCAAACACACACCAAGCTTTGTTTAGTTCAGGTAGATGTGTATGTCTTGTTGTGTGTCCAGATACTTGTTATGTAGCTCTCCTTTTTGCAGGTCAAGAAGATTCGAGGTCGAATCTCTTCAAAGGAGGAGTGGATGATGTACGTACGTCGGAGCTTCATCAAGAGCTGGAGCATTATTCATCTTTGGCACCCATGGTTGTATGGGTGAGCTCTCATGGGCCCCATTTTCAAGACGAGCTGAATTTAGAAGAGCACGAGGATTCGAGGACGAATCTTTTTCAAGGGGAGGATGATGATGTACGTACGCTGGAGCGTCTCCCAGAGCAACACGTGATGCGATCCCGTAGCCGAGCTGAAGGCCGGGAAGATGATAAGAGGCGATGTTGTCAAAGATGGGTTGGAACTAGGGCAGAGTGGAATGGACCGCTCGGACGTCCAATTGAGAAGATATTTGGTCAGAGTATACTTCTTGGGCCTATCTTGATTGTGTCCAAAGTTGAAACCCAACAGAGGCCCAATGAGGAAGATATGACTGTTGCAAGATCCGAACTTGTTTCTGTTCGTTTGGGCAAACGAAAGATCGGATTAAGCTCTCCTTTGGATATGTTTCAGTACTTGGGCTTATCTTCGTTGTGTCCAAGTTTGAGGCCCATTCGAGATTGGACGAGGCCACCATGATCAGAACAAGTTTCAAGATTTTAGGGCTTTTCTAGAGTTTCCTTCCTTGAGAATCAAGCTTTTCAGGAAAGCTATTTAATGTGTGTTTTTCTAGGGTTTTAGGCAGATTAGACAAATTGAGAATTGAGAATACGTTTTTAGTTTTGACGTCTTTTAGCTGTAGTTTTGGTTTGGTATTGAATTGCAAGACGAAAGCACTTGGTTTGATATTGACCTGTGAGATCGATCTGTTGTTGACACATATTTCGATCTCCAAACCTTGAAAGAACCCTAGGTGGACTCCTTGGGTTAGTTCGAGTCAAGTGAGTCTTTCTAGATCGACGGCTGAGTCAAGAAAGACGTCACTTGCTTATCGTGTCCAAGTCAAGCTAGTCTACCTAGATCGACGAAGGAGTCAAGGTAGATAACACTTGTCGAAGGCCAAGATTCGTTCGATCGCCTGCCCCAACGATCTCTCGAAGCCGCCTCGACTTCAACTTCACCCTACCATCCGTCCGCCATCGACTTCCATCTCCGCCACCGTCGACTTCATTCCTGTCGCTCATCAAATCCTAGCAGATCCTCGATCTTCATCCGACCTTGTGTCATCACAATGGGTCTGGACAAATTTCTGACGGAGGAGAAACCAAAGTTCTCCCTGAACAACACTGATTCCCTTGCTGATTGGGTCAAGGGAGATTATTCATGCAGAGGCTATGTCAAGTGCCGCATGATAGACTTGTTGTACAAGGTCTATTGCAACCATGATACTGCCAAGGAATTGTGGGACGCTCTGGAAAAGAAGTACAAGACTCAAGATGCTGGGTCGAAGAAGGCAGCAGTGGCTAAGTTCCTGAACTACAAAATGGTAGATTCAAGATCGGTAGTGGACCAAGTTGAAGAGCTGCAACTTATCGTCCATGAAGTCCTCTCCGAAGGCATGAACATCTGCGAGACAGTCCAGGTAGGTGCCTTCATCGAAAATCTTCCTCCATCATGGGAGCAGTTCAAAGTCTACTTGTTGCTGAAGCAAAAGGCAATGAGGGTGGAAGACTTGATTGTGAGGCTCCGCGTTGAGGAGAACAACAAGAGGGCCAATGGCTATGGACCTTCGAACAAGGCGAACCTGGCAGAGCATCAGGACAAGGGGAAGAAAAGGAAGTTTCAACCCAACAACTCCAACAACTTCAAGAAGCCAGGGCCTAAGAAGTTCAGTGGAAAGTGCCGCAAGTGCAACAAAGTTGGACACAAGGCGGATGAGTGTCGAAGCCAGGGCCTAAGAAGTGCGGTGACTGAAGTCAACATGGTTGTCAGCAACCCAAAGGAGTGGTTCTATGACACCGGTGCAACTAGGCACATATGCTCGGATAGGGGTCTCTTCACGACCTACAAGAAGAACCACACCGAAGAGCAACTCTTCATGGGTAACTCCGCCACTTCTAAGGTGGAAGGATATGGGAAGATCGTGCTGAAGATGACTTCCGAGAAGGAGCTGACGCTGAACAACGTCCTTCATGTGTCAGACATCCGCAAGAACCTGATCTCGGGAACTCTACTCTCCAAGAATGGGTTCATGATCAAGTTTGTGTCTGACAGGCTGGTTCTCTCTAAGAAGGGGGTATATGTGGGTAGGGGTTATGTACAAGATGGATTGATCAAAATTAATGTAATGACAGTCATCCCAAAAGCTATTGTAACCGATGTTTCAATGAATAAGAATAACCTTATTGCTTATGTTGTTGAGTCTTTTAATATTTGGCATGAAAGATTGAGACATGTTAACTATAAGTCTATAAGTAGATTGATAAGTTTGAATATGATTCCAAAATGCAAAACAAGTAAAGACAAATGTGAAGTATGCGTTCAAGCGAAACTCACAAAAACACCATCACCCCATGTAGAAAGAACAACCGAACCTCTAGGATTAATTCACACTGATTTATGTGATTTAAAGTTTGTACAAACTAGAGGAGGTAAAAAGTATTTTGTGACTTTCATAGATGATTGCACAAGATATTGTTATGTAAATTTGTTACGTAGCAAAGATGAAGCTTTAGAAAAGTTCAAAGAGTACAAGTTGGAAGTTGAGAACCAACTTAGTAAAACGATTAAAATCGTAAGAAGTGATAGAGGAGGTGAGTATAGTGAACCTTTTTATGCGTTCTGTAGAGAACATGACATTGTTCACCAAACTACCGCTCCTTATTCGCCAGAATCCAACGGAGTAGCGGAACGAAAGAACCAAACTCTTAAGGAAATGATGAATGCAATGTTGCAAGAATCTGGGTTAGCCCAGAACATGTGGGGGGAAGCGTTGCTTACCTCAAATTACATTCTCAACAAAATACCACACAAGGTGACTGGAAAGATGCCTTATGAGTTGTGGAAAGGTAACGTACCTTCGTACAAATACCTCAAAGTGTGGGGGTGCCTAGCAAAAGTAGCAGTACCACCTCCTAAAAAGGTCTCAATTGGACCAAAAACCGTTGATTGTAATTTCATCGGGTATGCACATAATAGTAGTGCATATCGTTTCTTGGTATACAAGGCAGATATACCGGATATACATACTAATACAATAATGGTGTCAAGAAACGCGTCTTTCTTTGAAAATGTGTTCCCTTGCAAGGATAAAGAATATCCTAAAAGGATTCGTGAACAACGAGATGCCAATAAAGTTGCTCAAGAAGCAAGCACATCTATGCAAGAAGCGAGCACTTCTATGCAAATAGTGAGTACTTCTGTCCAAGAAACAAAAACAAAAAATGATGAACCTAGACGGAGCAAGAGAGCTCGAAAGGAAAAATCATTTGGCTCAGATTTCACAATGGCGTTTCTTCTAGAAAACGAACCTCGAACGTTTAAAGAAGCCATGTCAATTCCAGACGCACCTTCATGGAAGGAAGCGGTCAAAAGTGAAATAGACTCCATTATGCAAAATCATACATGGGAGTTAGTTGATTTACCACCAGGAACAAAAGCGCTGGGGTGTAAATGGATTTTCAAACGAAAGTTGAAAACCGATGGCTCAATAGAGAAGTACAAGGCAAGGCTTGTAGTACAAGGATTTAGACAAAAAAAAGGTCTAGATTTCTTTGATACTTATTCTCCGGTAACGAGAATTACTTCTATTCGAGTACTAATAGCGATTGCGGCTCTACGTAATCTAGAAATACATCAAATGGATGTAAACACGGCCTTTCTAAACGGAGAGTTAGAAGAGGAAATTTATATGAAACAACCCGAGGGGTATGTTGTGTCTGGACAGGAACACAAAGTGTGTAGACTTGTGAAATCTTTATATGGATTAAAACAAGCACCTAAACAATGGCATGAGAAATTTGACAGTGTGATGATGTCAAACGGTTTCAATATAAATGAATGTGACAAATGTATTTATGTCAAAACAACTCCAAAAGGATATATCTTGTTGTGCCTATACGTTGATGACATGCTCATTATTGGTAGTAACAAAGATATGATCCAACAAACTAAGAACATGCTTAGTGGGAAGTTTGACATGAAAGATTTGGGACTAGCGGATGTGATTCTAGGAATAAAAGTCATAAGACATTCTGAAGGAATCATTTTAACTCAAGATCATTACGCTAATAAGGTACTTGAACGTTTCAAGAAATACTCAAGCGGTAGTGCAAAGAGTCCTGTGGACCCTCACCTCGACTTAAAGAAAAACATGGGTGATGACATATCTCAAGTAGAGTATGCACGAGTGATTGGAAGTCTAATGTACTTAACAAATTGTACAAGACCAGATTTAGCACATGCGGTGAACGTTTTAAGTCGTTACACTAGCAATCCAGGACATGGTTACTGGAAAGGCATAACAAGGGTATTGAACTACTTGCGATATACTCGGAATTATGGATTACACTATGGACGATATCCAGGAGTGATGGAAGGCTATAGTGATGCTAATTGGATATCAGACTCCAAAAACTCAAAATCCACAAGCGAGTATGTTTTTACTCTAGGTGGTGCGGCTATATCCTGGAAATCCTCCAAACAAACTCTATTGGCTAGATCCACAATGGAATCTGAATTCATTGCCTTGGACAAAGCAGCAGAAGAAGCAGAATGGCTTCGAAACTTTTTGGAGGATATACCAATGTGGGAAAAACCGGTGCCGACTATGAGTCTCCATTGCGATAGTCAATCGGCAATAGCTCGAGCACTAAGTTCAATGTATAATGGTAAGTCTCGTCATATTAGAAGACGACATAAAACCATAAGACAATTGCTCTCAAACGGAGTGATCAATGTTGATTACATCCGATCGGCTGACAACCTAGCGGATCCGTTTACTAAAGGTTTGTCTCGAGAGCAAGTTGTGAAATCATCAAGAGGAATGGGTTTAAAGCCTATGACATAAGATGAAGTTTGATGGTAACCCTGCTTACGTGATTGGAGATCCCAAGATGTAAGTTCAAAGGGACATCGTCTCACAGTTCCTAGGATGATAAAAGTGTGTTGGTAAACTGTAGGTTAAGTCATAAAGTGTTGGCTTTTAATGATTCCATAAGCTTTTAACAGTAAAGTGAAGTATAATGGTATACTAATTATGGTAAAATCACCTTATGAGTGTGAAATGGGGCCGTTTCTAGGAGATTTAACCGAGGCTGAATTCTCTAAGCTCACTCATGAATAACCAGGGATGTTCTCGGCCAAAATGAACACAATCAGAGAACCTAGTTCTGTGAGAAGATGAAACTGTGTGATAGTCGTTGTCTAGGTTTACATCAAAGTCCGGGTGGTTCAAGACATCACGTTCACTACCTGGTCGAGTAAATCTGATGGCTACTCACTATGGGTGGTTCAAGGCTGAAAAAATGCTACCAGCCCAAATGCAGTGATTCTTCGACGTACTCTCAAAAGTCTTTATGTCGAGTCGTTTTTCACGTGTTTTAGAGTCATTTCTATTCATGTGGGGGATTGTTGGAACCGAATTTTCCGGGCATCGTTGGTGTCGGAGGAGCGTTGGCTTCGTCTCCGCGAGCACTATTTCGTAGTATGCTCATTTGTATAATTCGGGTTCCGTTTGAATGAGAAATAAGGGAGTTACATTTAATGTAACTAAGTTGAATTTTGAGGATTAATGTGTATCCCACATTGATTAGGAGGAGAAAAACTCACTAGTATATAAACTAGGAGTGGATTGTAATGGATGTGATTAGGCCAGAGGAGGCTATCCTGGTGGGCTTGGGCCCTGGGAAACCACACGCGCGCGGTTCGGTTCGGATCAGCTCGGCTCGTGGCTCGTGGGCTCCTTGGATGGGCCGTAGGCCCGAGGAGGAGGTTGTCTTTTTAGGCCTAGCTCAAGTCTGATATGACTTTTGGGCTTCGTTCAAATGGGCCTCGTTCAAAATCAGAGTCAACAGATCTCGGGCATTAATGCCACGCGGAGTTGACTTGGACCAGATCAGCCAATTCATTACACACGGATTGGGCCATTTAATCCACGCGGATTGGGCCATTCATGTCACAGATTCTCCATTGCAGCCTATAAAAAAAGGCCCTGCAGAACTAAAAAATCACAACAATACGAACAGCTGTTGAGCATTCCTATTCGATCTCTTTCCCCCACTTTTCCGTCCCTGTTCACTTCTTCTCTTCTTTTGTTCGAGTCTGAGAGTACACACAGTATAACTAGAGTTCGTTGGCTTTTGTTCTTGAGTTGTGCAAGTCAGAAGTGTAGCAGTTGTATCCTGGGATTCGGAACGCCGGTAACCGTCACACTACGGGGCGTTTTCATAATTAAGGAAAGAGATTCATTCTCGACTCTTCTTAATCTCGACAGTACGGTTTGGTATTGTTACATTTGTTTTCTCTTCTCCTTAATACGGATTTATTCTTGTATTTTATACATATTTATAAGTTGTAGAAAATAGGATTCCTACACAAGCTTCATAGCAGCTCTCCAACGAGTATCCTTCATGGCTTCTGCAAAGGAGGAGGGCTCGACAGCCTCAGTAATTGCTGCAAGAAAAGCACAATGCCGAGGCGAGAATCGGTTAGTAGAGAAATAATTCTGTAATGGATAAGGATTACCTGAGTTTAATGATTGTTTATCAACAGGTGTGATGATTGCTGAGTTTGTGACATAATCATGAAGTCTTGCTGGAGGACGTCGAACACGTTGGCTACGCCCAGTAGGAGGAATAGGCGGGGCTGCAGTAGAAGTCGAGGCACTATTATTGTTGTTGGATGTTACTTTAGTTTGCTGGTGTTGTGCAGCAATAGCAGGAGTTTGTGCATTCATGTCGTCTGCAGAATTTTCAGTTTGCTGGTGTTCAGCAGTGATGGCTGGATTTTGTTCAGCAAAAACTTGTATGTCTTGTGTCCTCTTGCTTTTTATGTTCAATCTATCTTATTTGCATCACAAACAATATGATCCGATAACAAGAAAGTCATGCAAATCAGCAAATCTTAATAATAGATCAAAGAATTTCACAAATTACAAAGTAGAGACCCAATACATACAACACAGAAAAATATGACTAGAAAAGAAAAGGTTAAGAGATGAAATAACTAATCAGTAATCACTAAAACCTACTTAGCATTCACAACCAATTTGGTCTGTTGATGAACTTTCTTCAAAGCCATGAACTTAGCCTCAAGCTCATCATAATCAGGCAACTTTGGATGAACATGTCTTGGAGAAGACAACGAAGCACATCTGCCGAGTTCTGCAGGCAACTTTCTATTCTCTTTCTCTCTAATTTGCTGAGGCATACTCTTTGTCCTAAAATAGGGTGGCCGTGTCAATAAACCATTGACAATGCTGCTGCTGTTGCTGCTGCTGCTTGAACTCTGTCTCCTTAATGCTGTTTCCGACACGTCATCTTTAAGCCAAAACCGAAAGCTTTGAACCAATCCATCAAGCTGAGTTTCTCCACCTAAATTCACCACCACCTTCTGATGCTTCTTTTGATGAGGAGATCCACTATAGTATATCTCATAAGCTGCATCATTGATAGACAGTGATGTTCTCCTCTGTCTTTTCCTATCTAATCTCTTCCTTGAATCACTAGAGGGGCTTTCTGGTAAATCTGCAACTGCTAAAGGCTTGAATATAAACATTCTTTGATCCTGTTCATCAACTGTGTAACCATCTTTCTTTGCTGGTGATTTGAATTCCTCTATGTCATCAAGATACACCAGTGACTGCTCTGGATATTCCAATGAGCTTTCTTCTTCCATTGTTATCGTCTCTGATTGGATCAACTCTTTCTGCTCGTTTGTTGAATGATGGAATTCAAAATCAGTTGAATTGTCTGAAGTTTGTTTGGCATCTGATGATTTCATTGATGCAGAAACAATAGGTTGAGTTTCATTGTGTTTAACAGCCTGGATATAGGGAGGCACAGAATTAATGTCAAGTTAGTTGCTAACTGATTGATTTATAACAGTGATGAAGTAAAAATGAGAGGTGAAGTGTGTAGGACCTGTAATCCGCGTTTACAACAATCTGTAAAGAAATTATTAAAGAACAGAATTAAGGAGAAAATTATACCGAAGTGTTCTTGACGAATTTGGTGCGTAGAGTCGAGAAAGAATCTCTTTCCTTAATTCTGTAACGCCCCGTATGTGTGACGGTTACCGGCGTTGAGAATCCCAGGATACAACTACGAATTCTTCTGGTTTGCACAATCAAAAGCAGAAGCCAAACGAACCAATTTCTGTGTCGTACTCTCAGAGAAAGGAGAAGAAGAAGAAGAGAAGAGAGGAGGATTGCTCTGTATTCGGATGTTCAGAATGAGAGGCAGAACTCTCCTTAAAAGGAGTTTCTGATCTGTTAGTGGAGGAGGAGATCTCGGAACCGACGACACCAACGAGGTGGAGTCAGTTGTGGAGGAGTGGAGCAGATCGTGGAGGTTGTTGCTGACTTAGTTGGGCGTCCCCAACGAGGCAGTCCACAGCCCAATCTGGAAGCCCAACTTCCAGATCCAGCCCACTTCAAAAAAGAAGCTAAGCTGCTGCTGCTTGGGCCTACGGCCCATTCCACAAGACCACAAGACCACAAGCCACGAGCCACGAGCCACGAGCCACGAGCCACGAGCCACGAGCCACGAGCCACGAGCCACGAGCCACGAGCCACGAGCCACGGACCACGGACCACGGACCACGGACCACGGACCACGGACCACGGACCACGGACCACGGACCACGGACCACGGACCACGGACCAGGACCGGACGGACGGACGGACGGACCGCGCGAGGGCCCCCCGTGTCCTCTCTCCATACCTCTCCCAAGGGCTTACCAAGGGTATGGGGTTTGGGGTATATAAACCCTTCATATTCCCACCCCAATTTTCGATGTGGGACAAAACCCTTAGTCAAAAATCAGCTCCAAAATTGTTCTTTGAACTTAGTCAAGCAACCAACTTTGAGCCTTCATTTCTCATTCAAACGGAACCCGATTTTGACGTGTGAGTACACTACGGCGTAGTGCTCGCGGAGACGAAGCCAACGCTCCCATAATCCGGCACAACCGGTGACCGCAGCCCACCAGAAAAGTGCCCGGAAGTCCAGTCAAAAATCAGTTCCAACAATCCCCCACATGAATAGAAATGATTCTATTACACGTGCTTAGACAAGACAGACAGAAATTTTGAGAGTACGGGCGAAGAATCACTGCATCTGAGCTGGTGGCGTTTTTCAGCCTTGAACCACCCATTGTGAGTAGCTATCGGATTTACTCGACCAGGTAGTGAACATGATGTCTTGAACCACCCGGACTTTGACGTAAACCTAGACAATAATTATCACACAGTTTCATCTTCTCACAGAACTAGGTTCTTGATTGTGTTCATTTTGGCCGTGAACATCCCTGGTTATTCATGAGTGAACTTGGAGAAAGTAGCCTCTCTTCTTTCTCCTAGAAACGGCCCCATTTCACACTCATAAGGTGATTGACCATAAATGGTATTACCAATACCCTACTTTGTTCTTTCAAAGTTTATGGAATCATTAAAAGCAAATGCTTAACCTCTACTTTGCCATCGCACTTTTATCATCCTAGGAACTGGGGAAGAAGATATAATATCTCCAAGTGCGCTTCTAGATTCGACTTGAATTTGTTTTCCCCTTGAACCTATTTCTTGGGATCTCCAATCACTTAGGTAGGGTTGCCATCAAGCATCCTCTTTAGTCATAGGCTTTAAACCCATTCCTCTAGATGACTTTACAACTTGCTCTCTTGACAGTCCCTTAGTGAACGGATCTGCTAAGTTGTCAGCTGACTTGATATAATCGATTGAGATTACACCAGTTGAGAGCAATTGTCTTATGGTTTTATGTCGTCGTCTTATGTGGCGAGACTTACCATTATATATTGTGTTCAGTGCCCGAGAGATAGCCGATTGACTATCACAGTGTACACCTAAAGCTGGCACTGGTTTTTCCCACAAAGGAATATCCTCCATAAAGTTTCGAAGCCATTCTGCTTCTTCAGCTGCTTTGTCTAAAGCAATGAATTCAGATTCCATTGTGGATCTGGCCAATAATGTTTGTTTTGAGGATTTCCATGATACAGCTGCACCACCCAGCGTGAATACATACCCACTGGTGGATTTTGAGTTCTTTGAATCTGATATCCAGTTAGCATCGCTATAGCCTTCCAGAGTGGCTGGATATCTTCCATAGTGCAGCCCGTAACTCCGAGTATGTCGCAAGTAGTTCAATACTCGAGTTATTGCTTTCCAGTGATTGTGTCCTGGATTACTGGTATATCTACTCAGTACGTTGACAGCATGTGCTAAGTCTGGTCTTGTACAATTTGTCAAGTACATAAGACTTCCTATCACACGAGCATACTCTAACTGTGATATGCCATTACCCGAGTTTTTCTTCAGTTTGAGATGCGGGTCCACCGGACTTTTTGCAATCCCATTTGAATGGTTCTTGAATCGTTCAAGTACCGCCTCGGCGTAATGTTGTTGAGACAAGACTATTCCTTCTGAATGTCTAAATATTTTGATCCCTAAGATCACATCCGCTAGCCCCAAGTCTTTCATGTCAAACTTTCCATTAAGCATGTTCTTGGTTTGTTTGATCATGTCATTGTTGCTACCTATGATGAGTATGTCATCCACATATAGGCACAACAGAATGTATCCTTTTGCAGTTTCCTTGACATAGATACACTTGTCACATTCATTTATTTTGAAACCATTTGACATCATTACTTGGTCAAATTTTTCGTGCCACTGCTTAGGAGCTTGCTTAAGTCCATACAAGGATTTCACAAGTCTACACACTTTGTGTTCCTGTCCAGGGACAACATAACCCTCAGGTTGTTTCATATAAATTTCCTCTTCTAGTTCTCCATTTAGAAAGGCTGTTTTTACATCCATTTGATGTATTTCTAGATTGCGTATAGCTGCAATGGCTATTAGCATTCTTATTGAAGTTATTCTCGTTACTGGAGAGTAGGTGTCAAAGAAATCCAAGCCTTCTTTTTGCCTAAATCCTTGCACCACAAGCCTAGCCTTGTACTTATCGATTGAGCCATCGGTTTTTAATTTTCTTTTGAAAATCCATTTGCTCCCAAGAGCTTTCGAACCGGATGGCAACTCAGCTAACTCCCATGTATGATTTTGCATAATGGAGTCGATTTCACTTTTTACCGCTTCCTTCCAAGCAGGTGCATCTGGTGTTGACATGGCTTCTTTGAATGTTCTAGGTTCATTTTCCAAAAGATAAGCCATTTCGAAATCAGGACCAAATGATTTTTCCTTTCTAGCTCTTTTGCTACGTCTAGGTTCATCATTGTCCTCTTCTGTTGGTTGAACAGAAGTGCTTGCTTCGCCTTCTTCACGAGTCCGTTTCGGATTCTCTTTATCCTTACACGGGAACGTGTTTTCGAAGAAGGATGCATTTCTTGATTCCATTATTGTATTTGCATGTATGTCTGGTATATCAGACTTGTATACCAAGAAACGATACGCACTACTATTGTGTGCATACCCGATGAAGATACAATCAATGGTTTTTGGTCCTATTGAGACCTTCTTAGGGGGTGGTACCGCCACTTTTGCTAGGCACCCCCACACTTTGAGGTATTTGTATGAAGGTACATTACCTTTCCACAACTCATAAGGCGTCTTTCCAGTCACCTTATGCGGTATTTTGTTGAGAATGTAGTTGGAGGTTAGCAGCGCTTCCCCCCACATGTTCTGGGATAACCCAGATTCTTGCAGCATTGCATTCATCATTTCTTTGAGAGTTCGGTTCTTTCGTTCCGCAACCCCATTAGATTCAGGTGAGTAAGGCGCAGTAGTTTGATGAACGATTCCATGTTCTCTACAGAATGCATTAAATGGTTCACTATACTCGCCTCCTCTATCACTTCGGATCATTTTAATCTTTTTACTAAGTTGGTTCTCAACTTCCAACTTGTATTCTTTAAACTTTTCCAAAGTTTCATCTTTGCTATGTAACAGATATACATAACAATATCGTGTGCAATCGTCTATGAAGGTTACAAAGTACTTCTTACCGCCTCTAGTTTGCACGAACTTTAAATCACATAAATCAGTGTGAATTAGTCCTAGAGGTTCGGTTGTTCTTTCTACATGGGGTGATGGCGTTTTTGTGAGTTTCGCTTGTACGCATACTTCACATTTGTCTTTACTTGTTTTGCATTTTGGAATCATGTTCATGCTTATTAGTCTACTTATAGATTTATAATTAACATGTCCCAATCTTTCATGCCAAATATTAAAAGACTCAACGACATAAGCAATAGGATTATTCTCATTCACTGAAACATCAGTTACAACCTTTTTGGGAAGGACTGTCATTACATTCATTTTGACCAGCCCATCCTTCACATAACCCTTCCCCACATAAATCCCATTCTTAGAAAGAACTAACTTATCAGACACAAACTTGATACAGAACCCATTCTTGTTGAGAAGAGTCCCCGAGATCAGATTCTTTCGAATGTCTGGCACATGAAGCACATTGTTGAGAGTCAGCTCCTTTTCAGAAGTCATCTTGAGCACGATTTTCCCAATACCTTCAACCTTGGATGTCGCAGAGTTTCCCATGAAGAGCTTCTCATCTGTTCGGCTTTTCTGATAAGTGGTAAACAATCCCTTATCCGAGCAGATGTGTCTAGTGGCACCTGTATCGTACCACCATTCCTTTGGGTTGCTCCCAACCAAATTCACTTCAGTCACCGCACACAGATCGTCTGCTGTCAGCGAGTTTTCAGCTAAATTTGCTTGAGACTTCTTCCCTTTGTCTCTTCTGTTGTCGGGCTTGCTGCGACACTCGTCTGCCTTGTGACCAACCTTATCACACTTGTGGCATTTTCCACTGAACTTCTTTGCTCCTTGCTTCTTGAAGTTTGTGGTGTTTTGAGGTTGAAACTTCTTGTTCTTCCCCTTGTCTCGATGCTCAGCCAGGTTTGCCTTGTTAGAGAGCCCAACTTGATTTGCCCTCTTATTGTTTTCCTCGACCCGAAGCCTCACGATCAGGTCTTCAATCCTCATTGCCTTTTGTTTCAGCAACAAGTAAACCTTGAATTGCTCCCAGGATGGAGGAAGCTTCTCAATGATGGCACCTACCTGGAAAGCCTCACAGATGGTCATTCCTTCCGAGATTACTTCATGGACGATCAGTTGTAGTTCTTCAACCTGTTCCACGACTGACCTTGAATCTACCATCTTGTAGTTCAGAAACTTTGCTACTGCCGCTTTCTTTGAGCCAGCATCCTGTGTCCTGTACTTCTTTGTCAAAGTATCCCACAATTCCTTAGCGGTGTTATGGTTACAGTAGACCTTGTACAGCGAGTCAATCATGCGATGAGTAAGATACCCTCTGCATGCATAGTCCCCTTTCGCCCAATCAGATAGGGCATCAGTGTCATGTGGGGAGAACCTAGGTTTCCCCTCCTTCAAGAACCTGTCCAAACCCAGCATACTCAGAAAGAACTCCATCTTCTGAGACCATATTTTGAACCCTTTCCCGTCAAATTTTTCGGGTAGGATCCCAGCATGGATTGTGTTCGGCATAGTTGTCACATACGGTCTGTGGGGAACATACAGATGAGGCAACTGAACATCAGGCAGATCCATTGGATGACTCGTTTGACCTGGGTGACTTGTTTGACCCGGATAGTTCAATTGACCCGGATGACTCATTTGAACCGGATGGCTCATTTGACCCGGATGACTCATTTGAACCGGATGGCTCATTTGACCCGGATGAAGAGGTTGAGCCAGATGACTCGTTTCAGCCGGATGACTCGGTTCAGCCGAATGAATAGGCACTGGTGGCAGATCCAGTTGGACAACCGGGGGGGTTTCCTTGATCGGACTCTCATGACCCGGACTGTTCTGAACTTGATCCCTATCAAGTATCTGAGCCTGATCGAGAGGCACAGTCCCAAACTGAATTCGGGGCGACCCAGTGACCTTTCCAGCGTCAGCAGCAGTTTTCTCATCTCCGTTAGTCATTGTATCTGTTCAATGAGACAAACAAATATTAGTATGACTTTAGAAGTAACTCTGCAAAACAGATTTCAAAATTCTGAAAAAACACAGTTCTGCAGAACTGTAAGCGCAGAAACCAGCAATCTGCGAACTGTAAAAATTACAGAACCAGAATCTGCGAATCTGTAAATGCAGAAACCAGCAATCTGCGAACTGTAAAAATTACAGAACCAGAATCTGCGAATCTGTAAATGCAGAAACCAGCAATCTGCGAACTGTAAAAATTACAGAACCAGAATCTGCGAATCTGTTAAACTCAGAACCAGTAATTCACGAATCTGTAAAACAGAACTGAAAACTGCGAACTGTAAAAAATTCCAGAAATTAGGAATCTGTAAAACAGATCTGAATTACTGCGAACTGTAAAAGTTCCAGAAATCACGAATCTGTAAAACAGAACTGATTTTCTGCGAACTGTAAAACACAGATTCTGCAATCTGTAAAAACAGAATCAGAAATCTGTGAACTGTAAACACAGTTTTTTCGGTTCTGTAATACAACAGCAACCTGGTTCTGTAAATACAACAGCAACCTCACAGTTTAATAAGATGAATTTTCGGTTTTACTCGAATCTGAACACAGATCCGAAACTGTACGCAGTACAGACAATTTTCTTCGGGATGTAACTTTCTGTTCCTTTAAAACTCAAACAGATTGTTAGCGACAGGATAAAATTGTACAGAATTAAGATTGTAGGACCTGTAATCCGCGTTTACAACAATCTGTAAAGAAATTATTAAAGAACAGAATTAAGGAGAAAATTATACCGAAGTGTTCTTGACGAATTTGGTGCGTAGAGTCGAGAAAGAATCTCTTTCCTTAATTCTGTAACGCCCCGTATGTGTGACGGTTACCGGCGTTGAGAATCCCAGGATACAACTACGAATTCTTCTGGTTTGCACAATCAAAAGCAGAAGCCAAACGAACCAATTTCTGTGTCGTACTCTCAGAGAAAGGAGAAGAAGAAGAAGAGAAGAGAGGAGGATTGCTCTGTATTCGGATGTTCAGAATGAGAGGCAGAACTCTCCTTAAAAGGAGTTTCTGATCTGTTAGTGGAGGAGGAGATCTCGGAACCGACGACACCAACGAGGTGGAGTCAGTTGTGGAGGAGTGGAGCAGATCGTGGAGGTTGTTGCTGACTTAGTTGGGCGTCCCCAACGAGGCAGTCCACAGCCCAATCTGGAAGCCCAACTTCCAGATCCAGCCCACTTCAAAAAAGAAGCTAAGCTGCTGCTGCTTGGGCCTACGGCCCATTCCACAAGACCACAAGACCACAAGCCACGAGCCACGAGCCACGAGCCACGAGCCACGAGCCACGAGCCACGAGCCACGAGCCACGAGCCACGAGCCACGAGCCACGAGCCACGGACCACGGACCACGGACCACGGACCACGGACCACGGACCACGGACCACGGACCACGGACCACGGACCACGGACCACGGACCAGGACCGGACGGACGGACGGACGGACCGCGCGAGGGCCCCCCGTGTCCTCTCTCCATACCTCTCCCAAGGGCTTACCAAGGGTATGGGGTTTGGGGTATATAAACCCTTCATATTCCCACCCCAATTTTCGATGTGGGACAAAACCCTTAGTCAAAAATCAGCTCCAAAATTGTTCTTTGAACTTAGTCAAGCAACCAACTTTGAGCCTTCATTTCTCATTCAAACGGAACCCGATTTTGACGTGTGAGTACACTACGGCGTAGTGCTCGCGGAGACGAAGCCAACGCTCCCATAATCCGGCACAACCGGTGACCGCAGCCCACCAGAAAAGTGCCCGGAAGTCCAGTCAAAAATCAGTTCCAACAAAGTGAACCTGAGAAACTTGTGGACATGATTTGTATTCAATTGCAAGCAGGCCCGGTTGGAAGTAGCAGTCCCGGATTATTTCGTCTAGCAACTTGTTCTTCGCGTATTCACATACTGAGTTCATGGATAACTTATCCCTGATCTGCATTGATTTCATAATTTGTTTCCAAAGAGAAGGAAAAAAATCAGTAGTTGTAATCAGCAGTGAAGATAAAAAAGAGTGATTGTATATAATCATATTAATCATCCTTCAGTAAACTTAATCAACTCACAACTAGATAAAACATCTGCCTAATTTTAGGGCCTGGAATTATTTGAATGTGTCAAACAGCCATAAGCTAAATAAAGCTGGAGCTCATCCCAAAACTATAGTACATAAACCACTAATAGTAGTGTCAAATATTTAGCATGAAATTTTAATTACTGTCTCATTCATAATTCATAATAAGAATTAAGAACCTAAAATTACTCAAACCATGTTGGAAAAATTCCATACAAAATAATAGTAATAATCACAATCCAAGACACCCACTCTGTCTAAACGTGGAGAAAAAGGGGGAAACACTTCAATCGCTTCATTTTAACAACAAAAACGGATTTTAGAAAGAATAAAAACTACTGTATGTTCGCTACACAATTAAATCCACACATGAAAAAAAGAAGAAGAAGAATACCTGGGGATTGACAAAGTTTCCCGGGAGAAGCTCCACTGCTGTGGCGTCAAACTTCTGTCCGTACCTCTTTCTAAACAGCTTTCTTATGACTTTCAATTCTGGCATATCTCCAAACCTTGCCGATGCGAATATCAGACTCGAAACCGCCTCATTCAATTCATTTGAACAATTGCTGAACACCCATTTCAGATCAGAATCAGAATTACATGAACAAATTTCCAAAATTCACCACTGAAAATGTCGATAAATAGATAGGAACACAAACCTGTGGCTTCGGATGTAGGAAATGTTCATCAAGATAAAATCGCAGAAGTTATTAAGCAACTCGTAGATTTCATTCATGTTATCGTCCATGTAAAGCTGATCAAGCTGCAATATCATATTAATCAATCAGCATTAATGCATTATACAAGAACAAAGGAGGAGGCAGTTAGAAGAAGAGTAAAATAGAGCATTACTCTGCTAAATGCAACTTGATCATGGCCGCTTCTCAACAGCTGAGAAATATCCTCTCTCAAATGCTTAACAATGGCGCTTCTTTTACTCCGAAGAAGCTTCAGACGACACTGCACCTTCTTGATCATCTTCTTACTACAATAAACAAAAAAATCCAAGAAAACTAAGTACACAGTATAACAAATAAAAGGGACAAATTTACAGAGTTTTTGGATTACCATTTGGAGGCGTTTCTCCATCCAAACAAGACTCCCAACATGTTTGCAAAACTGGAACTACTTGATAAGGATTAAGCTGATGAACCCATAAAAAGTCTTTTCCTTGAGACGGTAAAAGCTGAGGAAGAAAGCAAAGAGAAGAAAGAAAGTAATTACTCTTCTTATAGTCCGTCATTAATCTGTTTTACCTAATTGAATTTTGGCAAGTCACGTTCCAACCCTACCTCCCACTAAATATATAACTAACTTCTCCCACTCTCTGTGGAGTGTGTTTTTTATAGGGTTAATTTCTCCACTTCGCCGTATTATTCTCTTGTGATTAGTTTATTTTACTGTTAGTTGTTATTAACCTACCTCAATTACCACCTGCGGAATTGACCAACATCGTGCTTGTTTTGATATGTTTTACCCGAAAATTACGTAATTTTGCACGTTGGTTAACTGCTATTTCCGAAGAACATGTTTAGTGCGACACAAGAAAGTTGTGCGACACAAGAAAGTTAATGGATAATGTTTTGGGTCTAAAGTTGAAGCTTAGATAAAGCATATCCCTAATCCAAATATAAATGACATTTAACATAAACATGTCTTTGCCACC
Organism: Oxyria digyna; assembly: GCA_029168935.1. Taxonomy (NCBI): domain Eukaryota; kingdom Viridiplantae; phylum Streptophyta; class Magnoliopsida; order Caryophyllales; family Polygonaceae; genus Oxyria; species Oxyria digyna. The sequence goes on along the minus strand of JAPVLV010000011.1, from coordinate 28,710,300 downwards.
CTGTTTTGAGCATGAAAATCTGTGTTTTTCCTGACAGTCACTTGGAGAAGAAGAGGGGGCAGGGAAGCTTCAAGATTACGCACAAAGGCACCGATCCCTACTTTAATTCAAGACAAGATTACGTATAGGGTCTCTTATACATGCAAGGTTTTAATTTTTTTTTGCAAAATTTTTGTAGTTTTAATATATTTTTTTTCAAGGCTACGTATAGCGTCTTTTATACGTTAAAATATATATAAAAAAAAAAACTTATATGAGACGTTTTATAAGAGACGCTGGGAGACGTAGCCTTAAAAAATTAAATTAAAACTTAAAATTGTTTGCAAAACAAAATTAAAACCTTAAATGTATAAGAGACCCTTTATACATAAAAATTTAAAAAAAATAATTTCAATTTCGGACGAGAGGACACAAAAATTCGTTGAATAACCCCTTTTGCATTCACAATAGGAAGAGCAAGCACAGAATGCCACGGGAGATGGATGATTCTCCGAATAACTCCATGTGACAAAGCAAAAGGGACCCTAACCGAAAAAGCTTTGCCATGATTACGATCTGTGGGAGCTTGTTAAAGGTCTGGCTTTTTAAACCCTCTTTCTTTTTTGTAATCCGTAGTTAAACACTCTAATTACATTAGCGTCTGCTGTGTTGTTGACGTAGAATAATCTAGATAGAGATTAGAAAAGTTTGCACTCCAACTGCTCGATGAAATGCTTGTGTGAGAGGAAATTATATTGATTTATGTTTCTTGTTTTTAGGGTTTAGCCCCGCAGCATCTAAAGCTTATCCACTGTGCCATATTATTCCCACTAATAAAGTAGCATTGCTGGTTTTCTAATCCCTTGACCAAAGTTCTTTTTTGGCTAAGAAGAATCTATGTTTTTGTTATTAGAAGGGTATAGAGCGAATAATCTTTGATCTTTATTGCCAGTGATACTGATACTCATCTCTTTGCAGTTTGTACATCAGAAGTTGCTAGAATAGGATATGTATCCAAATATCTGCTGCAAAGTTTTTCTAAATGGATATAGGCTTAGTAAACTTCAGCTTGAATCTTTAAACCTCAAGTTAAATCATCTCACAGTAGCACATTTGATGATGATTTAAACCCTTAATGATGTACCTTTATCATGTAGCTTCTGAAAACAAGAGGATTGTAATTTGAGCCAGTACTTGATTCTTAGTACTAGTTATAATGGTCCTAGTAAGATCAGCACAACACTGATTTCCTGTGTTATCTTTAGTGCTTGCTCATGAGAAATAGCTGTGTTTTAACTGCTTTATCCATATACATCATTCCAAAATTTATTGTAGTGTAGATATCCTCTACTCATCATTCTTGACCAGTTTTTGTAATAATGTAGATTGGTATTTAAGTTTGAGGTCATGTAGCATGAAAAAATTAATGAAGGAGGTGTGAATGCCGTACATTGCGGGTTGTAGTTTCTATTACAATCGACGGTTAAATTACCATGGCCGAAGCTTGGAAGGCATGATTCTGTTTATGTTTCCAATTTCCATTATTAATGTGGACTGGAGATGCAAATAAGAGGAATTAGAAAGGGTGATAATAGCGCTTAGTTCTGTTAGTGCAGTCATATTAACTATCTTAAATGGGATTTGGCATACTCAGCTTGGGCTGTTCTCTAATGGTTACAACTTACACACATGCCTTTGTTGTCTCCTTACATGTACCATATGTAGATACTGTAACAAAAAACAAGAAGATGATTGAAGGACAATAATATTACAGCAGAGGAGTTATCCAATGAATAATCAATGACTTTGGATGGCTAAAGCTGGGGAGATAGCTGATCTAGTAGTGCACCCTCTAAGTCTAACTGAGCTATGACGAACTGCTTCCATGGTTGACACGAACACAGACTTAATCTTAGAACCCACTCGTTTCACTTTGCTAGACTTAGGCTGCTGCTGAATTTCAGAGGAGTTATCCAGTGAAGAAAGCGTGTATGTGTTGAGAAAAACTCGACGTCTTCTTGCCCTTACGCTCCTGGATAGGAAATTCTTGGCAGCCACCATGTTGTACATACTCAGTGGCGGAGCCAGAAATATTTTGAAGGGGGTGCTTGATTTCGTACTTGGTAGCGCAACAAAAAAGTTTTACATTAAGTAGTTGATTTTAAATTTAGTTGTATATATAAAATATACAATAGTCAATATTATAATTATAGTTTGTTAATTATATATAGCTAATAAACACTTTATATTCAATAATTATATAATTATATAAAACTATCTATATATTTTTGTAAGGCTCTTATATTATTTTAAATTTTATAGTTTTTAATAATCAATTAACCTTATTTTCTAGGTTTAATACAAGAAAAATGTATGGACTATGTTTTATATATTAAAAAATCAGATTATAGGGCAATGCCAATTGATTCCTTGAGTTGCTTGGATGGTTAATTATGTGGGCCTCCAATTTAATCAGTAGAGTATCTCGTTAATTAACAAGAAGAATGGACCAAGAAGGAATTAAAGCCCAATAATCAGGCTGCATATGATACAACAGAAGGAGCCCGCGTCACATGAAGAAAGAAAGAAGAATGCTGACTAACGCTGACAAATTAATAGAATTAAAAGGGTTCACTTGAACCCATATAATTTTCTATTTAAAAATACTCAACGGTTCACTTGAACCCTTCTTCTTCCCTATTCAAGTTTACAAAGCATAGCAGCCGGCCCTAGCAGGTGCTTCAATGGCGGTGGTCCGAAATTGCAGGTATTCTCCATGGATCCCGGAGGCGAAGGAGGTGCTTGAGCACCCTCAAGCACCCCCCTGGCTCCGCCACTGTACATACTCATCCCTCTCCTCGAACCTGATCTTTGGCTCAATTCTGGACTGTGGTCATTTTTCATCTGTTGTTTCGTCCCGTAATCTTTCCATAGAGGATCCATTGAGATTTGAACTGAATCTAAGATTAAGAAGATGGCTTGATTTTTATACACAAGCTAGATGAAGCTTCTATGTAAATTCCAAAGTCTTTGGTCGTCTGTTCAAACTGGCCGGCCAAGGGTTGACTGGTGCTAATCCTACGACTAGAGCAGTTTCTTTTTTTAAAGATGTTGAAAGATTTGTAGAGTTGATGACTGTGTATTCATTTTGAATGGTTAAGTATTATTTGGAGTAGTATGTGTTGTATCCTTTGCTTGGAATTTTATGCTACGTTCATAGCTTTGAATTTCTGGGGACATAAGTATATTTAACTTGCTTTACGGTTTGCTGAGTACATGGGTTAGACTGAGTCTTCTTCTTTCTTCTTCCCTGTCCGGCTCACACATAAAGTCTACCACGTTGCATTAAGGTTTTTTTTCAATATAGCGACTAAAGGGTTCGTCATCTAAATTCAGAAAAGATTTGTGGGCTATGGCCATCGGACTTCGCATAACCACATGGGCTCGTTTGTCCGGCCCAATATACATGGCGGGTTGTTATTACAAATAATTCAATGGCGAATTTTCTATCGCCACCACAACATGGCCTCACGCACACGCCTACAAATACATTATAAGCCCGGTTCAAATCACCGGCAACACCTTTTTTAGTTTTTTAAAAATATCCAGTCATAAGAGAAAGCAACATATATATAGAGAAGGCAGGAAACCAATGCTAAAGCATGACATACATGAAATGGGTGGCAACATTAATATGAATCACAGATTAAATGCAACGTACCTTGAAATATCTTCCCCGCATTTGTATTTAATAACACCTTTCACTGCAATCACACATATAATATTGGAAGCCCATCAAAAATTCAAAACCCCTGACAAAACTAACGTGAAATGAAGATTGAAGAAGCATTTATGAAGCAGAAGATACCATACTATATGTTTGCGTCAGAAAAGTCACGTAAAATGCAAAGTAAACCCGATTTTCAACAGAAAGTTCACTTGTTTCCCGCTGAAATTACAACTCCAAAAACTCCATTATATACCCCACCTCAAAACCCAACACACAACAACAACTACACAAGTACATTTTCCAAACTCACAAGTACCTCGACCTGCCCTTCCTTTTGTTTCCCTACCTTAGCTACTTAACGTGATTTGCTTGAATACCCAACTTTCTTATTCTATCACTGCATCATTATATATAGTATTACATACCAAGATATAGTTTGTTTGAAAAGATATCATGGGGATTAGACTTGTATCTCTAACACTGCTTCTAGCAGTTTCCATCTTCCTTACTCTTCCAAGTATATCTTCGTCAAGGCGCATCAGCAGGCCACATTCCCGTATGTTACTCCCTAACCCTGTTTTAATTTATTTAATTATTGCACTCATACACGTTTGTTAACAAATATGTGTTGTGTTGTGTTATGTTATGTAGATGGACATGGAGGGCATCACCACCATACATTAGAGACAAAGCCAAGTACATTAATAGGAGATATTATCGTAGGCCGAACCACTACACTTAATCAGGAATCATATACTAGATGGGGAAGAAGAAGGGCAGGTGGCATGAAACGACATCCAAAGGGACCCGACACACTCGAAGTTGCAGGGTCGAGTTTGCCCGACTGCTCACACGCGTGCGGGTCATGCTCACCATGTAGGCTAGTCATGGTCAGCTTCGTGTGCGCCACACTCGAAGAAGCCGAGACATGTCCCATGGCTTACAAGTGCATGTGTAGAAACAAGTCTTATCCTGTTCCTTAATTGATTTAAGAGTTTTGTTAAACTTTTTTTGGTCGAAGAGGAGTGCGGTTAATTAGCAGGTAGGTAGTTTGAGATGTATCATGTATATGTCTCTAATTGTTAGATTCACCTTCACTTCAGATGTATACAACACTTTCCTTTAAGATATAAGTTTCAAATTGCATCAATCTGCCTTTGCGTAGTGGACTATTCACGGCCCAAAACAGACACTGGAGATTGAGTGATCAGTTGGGCTATGTAGCCCAATGTTATGGGCCTTTTGTAAATGGACTGGACTTCCGAAGTTAGTACGGGGAAAGGGAATCTAAATCTAAACACGCGTATTCACACTGCAGTTGAAGAGTGGGTCCCACCTCCATCAGCTTTCCTGAAATAATTGACAAGTGATGTGAAAGTGAAGCTGAGCCCCTCGTTTAGCACTCGCTCAACGGTCGAGATCCTCTGTTTCAGAAGTTTTTATCAAAACTGTATCATTGTTTTAATTGGAACAATCTGTCCACTCTCCCCCTCCATCTTTTTTTTTTGAAAGGCTCTCCCACTCCATCTTTAACGTTTTAACTAGTGTAGTGACCCGTGCCATGCACGGGTATTTTAGATTATTCGTTGTAAAAATTCATACGGTTCAAGTCAAGTTTGTCTAAAAATTAAGTTTAACACTCTTCAAATAAGAGAAATAAATTTAAATTTTTGTTTATGAATATTAATTAATACATATTCATGAATGAATGATATATAATATAAATATCTCATTATATAAATATCATAATTAAATTTAAAATTTATTTTTTATTAGGTTAGGATAATTTGTATTGTTTTTATAATGAATGAAACCATTGTTTTATAAGATTTATTTATTGAGTTAATTATTCAATATATTTTTAATTAAAATAAAAATAAAAAATAAAAAATAAAAATGACTTAACAATCTAGCCTATAATCACTCTAAAAACTATAAAAATCTCACCTTCAATATATAGAGATAGATAATCTCTTCTTCTCTTCTTTTCTATTTTAACAAGACCCACTTGCTTTCTCTTTATATTGAACTTGAAAATCACTTATGTTCTAATTTTTCTAATGAATCACAACACGAAAATATACAAAAATCTACTTAATTCAAGAAATCCAAAATTTCCAACCAAACGCGTCCCAAATCGAGCGATGAAAATATTTCACTCAAAACATTGAAATTTTGGACCATTGAACTTGCAGTGTGTGGAGTCGAAGCGGGAATTGAAAACTCTTGGTTTTCAGTCCATACTTCACACTTTCACAGTGAAAGAAGTTCCTAGCATGGTATTTGATTCAAATATTTGGACCGAGTATAAAACTAGTCATTTCTATATCTAGGGTTAGATCGTTTAGCAAATTGAATGGAAATTGCACCGGCAATACTAAATTAGAGGCACAAATGTAAAATTAGCAAGTTCTTACCAAAATATGAGATTCTTGTTGTTTGAGAAATAGACATGAAAGTAGAAATTAAGAGCCAAGATGCAGTTTTGGTGAGCTAGAACAAGAAGATTAGAAGTCAAATACAAAGTACTGTAAAAAATTAAAAGGTTAAAGATGGAGTGGGAGTAGACAGGTGGTCTAATTAAAACGTATCCAAATCATCTGTATCAAAAGCATGTATCTAAATCATGTATCCGTGTAATTGTTCATTATAGTGAATTTAAATTTGATTTTCAATTTTCAAGTAAAAAGTTAAAATTGTCATTCTCTTCACATTTTTACAATGATACATAATTTGGGTACTTGATTGTGATACACATGATTTGGATTCAATTAAAACAATGGATTTCGATCGCTCACTCAAGCTAGATAAATAGGGTCAATCTTTCCCAAGCTAGTGGGCTCCATTTGGGCCCCAACTCCTCCTCTATCTTATTCTTTCATCTTTCACGCTACACATCATTGTAGTAACACTGCGCCTTATATAACATTTCCTTTTTCAATTATAGCATCATTGTATTGTATGCCTGTAGCAATGTACTCCCTCCGTCCCAGTATATAAGCCAGTCCCATTTGACCTCGGTGTGAATATCGATGTACGTTTTGTTTCGTTAATATCTCTAATTGTTTATTAGTAAAAAATATAAAAATTTGATATTGTTAAAGTAATCACTGAGACGAATCAAACAAGACCCCATATGACCATATTTTTCGTTATATATTGGAAGAAATCGAGAAGATTCTCTCGAATTGTAAATAGTGCTGAAAAAACAAATGGGGCTTATAAATGAGGACAGAGGGAGCAGTATATATAGCGGTAGCCTCAAAAGCTTATTTGATACTCCATAGTTGAAGTTCATTTTTATTGGTGAATCTGAAGATTATTTCGTAAATATATTTGATAAAATTAAAAGTATGAGTTCGAAAAAGTAGTTAAAATGTCGTAAAAAATAATTAAAGGTTATGATTAAAGAAAATTTTATAATAATTGAAAGGGTAAAGTACTAAAAGTGGGAAGGAAAATATTGAAGAATTTCATAAGCTAGTTTATCAAGATTTACAAAAAATCTGCTTACTCTTGAGAAATTAAAAATTTCATAGCTTAAAATGAGGAAATTAAATTAGCTTACTCATATATACTGTATTGCCGAAGAGGCCCTACTTCAATTATACAATTTTTACAAGGTTTTGTTCCATATGAACCATGAAAATGGGAAATTTTTTATAGTCTATCATGTGGAAAGGAAAATTTCTTATAGTATATCATATCGATCATATGAAGTGAAGCTATCTTCAATAATAAACTAAAAATGAATAAAACAAATTTATATCAGAGATTCTTCATCAACCAAGTAAAAAAACAATAATCATTTTATATAACATAGTTGGTAATGTTTAAAAAAAATTATTAAACAATAAAATCCAAATATCATGAGAAAGAATTTGAGACTTGCACTTGTAGCAAACTTGTAACAGTTATTGTTAAGGTTCTTGGTTTAGTAAAACAAGGTCTGATATTTGATCTCAAACTAAAACCAGAAACATTTATCCAAATCTGTCAACATCATTAGTATAATGAAATTACAGCAAAACCTATAGTCAATTACCCTAAAAAGACTTGTACATAGCTTAAAAAGCCATTCGTTTCCCAGTTAATCAACCTTAATTTGAACCTAACTACTCCAGCATATAAAACATGATCCCTACTTTTGTTGCTGGAACACATAAACTTTTGAATGCATGTACTTCACAAACAAATTAGGTCTGGTAGGATAATCAATTAATTTGTCAAATTTGTAAGATCTCGTTGGCAAATGCAATGCAATAATATAAGCACTCAATTGGCCAAAGAATGTCCAGAGAACCGAATTCAATTCCAAAAGCTGATAAAAAATCCAAAAACAAACCCAATTGTGTTTCGACCAAAATAAATACTCCGTAAATAAATGCCACTACCAAACTGGACCCTACATATCAAAATCTTTATTTTATTTTAATTTAGAATTTTCCAATTTTGATGGAGAAAAAAAAACGTTTATTTTCGAATGGCTAAGCCAAATCCACGTGAGCTCGTGTAATTGGTCCGTCCTCAGATCTCCTCCCTCCCTAATTGATTGACTCCTCCCACAAAAAGACAAAAGAGATTGAACCTATCCGTCTTTTGCAAATTGCATATCATCAATTTTCTTGTTGCTTTTTCTTACTCGTATTATTTTCTTGGCTGAGCTAAATTCAGCCAGAACCAGCAGCAGCAAAAGCAAGAGGAAGAATAGTGTGTTTGTGGTTGAATAGAGAAGAAAAACTCAGACCTCAAAAAAAATGGGAGGAGGAAGTCTCATCCCTGCTAAGCTCTGCGACTCCTGCAAATCCTCGACGGCGATTCTGTTCTGCCGCGCCGATTCAGCCTTCCTCTGCGCCGGCTGCGACTCCGACATCCACGCCGCCAACACGCTAGCGTCACGCCACGCTCGAATCTGGGTCTGCGAAGTCTGCGAGCAAGCTCCGGCCGCCGTCACCTGTAAGGCCGACGCCGCTCACCTCTGTACCACCTGCGATCGAGACATCCACTCTGCAAATCCTCTGGCTCGTCGCCATACTCGCGTCCCCCTCGCCCCCTTCTTCGATCTCAACGAATCCGCCTCTCTCGCCGAAGAAGACAACGCCAACGCCTCCGTGAAATCCTCGGCCAACGCCGCTGCAATCAACAAGCTATTTGGAGAGGAAGATTACTATTCAGAAGATGAAGCAGAGGCGGCTTCGTGGCTACTCCCAAAGCCTAACCCTGAGCCTAACAAGGCGGTGGATCCGGCGGAGCCGAAGTCGATTGAGTACTTATTCACCGGAGAAGACATCGATCCCTATCTAGATCTGGATTTCTCCGCGGATCCGAAGACGGAAGATCCCGCCGATTGCGTTGTACCGGATCAGAAAACACATCTCATCAACCAGACACCGCAATCGTTCTTCTCAACCATGCCGACCTACCACTTCAAGCCTCTCACGCTCGCTTACGCTGCTGCTCCTCAACCTTGTCCCAGTCACAGCGTAAGCCCTAACCCTAACCCTAACTTCAAAATTAATCACAATCAATTTCCGATGTTTGTTCATTGTACAGCTATCGTCGTCTTCGATGGAGGTGGGAGTGGTGCCTGACGCCGGAATTGAGAAGCAGATCTCGTCGCCAGTTGCGAAGCTGGGGATTGACAGGGAAGCGAGGGTTCAGAGGTACAGGGAGAAGAGAAAGAACAGAAGGTTCGAGAAGACGATCAGGTATGCTTCGAGGAAGGCTTATGCGGAGACGAGGCCGAGGATCAAAGGAAGGTTTGCGAAGCGGACGGACATGGAAACCGCTGAGATGGTCGGATACGGCGTCGTTCCGTCCTTTTGAAACGCACTACTGTAAGTGTAACGGTTGGTTCTTATGCATGCATCATATAATGTTATGGTGTAAATATTTGTATAATTTTCGTATAATGTCATTAAGTACGTGTTAGCGGGTCGTCTTAATCGATCAGTTCGTGCTTAAAGTTGAGGTGATCAATTTCAGTTTGATTAGACTTAATCGACCATGTTTGTAGTATGATAGTTCTTGCCAGCTTTGTTGCTGTGCTTTTATGCTTAATTTTATGTCTCTACTGTGTTTTTGTTGCATTGCATGGACTCTGTATCTATATCGAATGATGATTATGATGATGATAAACAATTATGAAATCTCTCAGTCTTTTTAGGGCAAAGTTTATTCGATCAGTTCGTGCTTAAAGTTGAGGTAATTAATGAGGGAGAAAAGTTTCGGTGAAAACAAAGTTTAACGTAGGAAAAACGAAGTTTTTGCGTTCACAGATAACACGTAAATGTTCATAATTTGAGCACTAATGTTCATAATCTAGGCGATAAATGTTTTTGAGGTCATTTTGATAAAATAATTTAAAAAAATTAAAATTCACATTAATTACAAGTATGTCACCGCGTCCCTCACCTACAACGTTCAAAAAAATTTGTGGCCTATATTATGAACACTATCATCCAAAATATTAACGTTGACGGGTAATCTGTGAACACGATCTGTTCGTTTTTCCTACGTTAAAAGTTATTTGCACCCGAACTTTCCTCGTAATTAGGTATAGGATTACCAAATTAGTATTTCAAACTTCTCTCATTCTCACATCGATCAAGTGCTCCACCTTACATTATTTTACTTGCTAGTACTTCGGTCGCGAAATATTCTTCTTACTTCTTTTTGGTCGTACAAAGTATTTATGATTAATGTCATGGTCAGGTTAACCACCCATTTATGGCATTACACCCACCTATGTTATTTTAGCACGATTTTTAATTCAAGAGGAAGCCATCTACGTGAGAACGATCTTAAGTTGTTCAACATGTCGAATATTACTTCAAATCTCCAATTATTAGTAAATGTTGTTTGTTGTTGTGGGGCAGTGAAGGTTCATTTGGTTGAGTTTACACTATTATTTTAGGCAAATTTTTTGCGTTCTTTACATTTACACGTGCATACTCTGTATTAATTACAGATACTTTTTTACCGGTATATTTTTGTGAGAAATTTTTTACCGGTATTAGGGAGAGAAGGCGATCGAATAATTGATAAAAAATGAAGGAATTATAGATTACGATGACAATGACAATTTGATTTGTGATGTGATTGTATGTCTTAGTTTCATATCGGGTTTATATATTAATGAGTTACAAATTGACATGTAGTTTAAGTTTCATATACTCACAAACACTAAGAAGAGACAATAAATGAGATGAATATTAACCAATCAAAACAAAAATAATAAATACATTAAGTGAATTTTGAAAGAACCTATAATTTTATATTAGATTAGATAAGTCATGAAGCTCATAATAAGTGGATATAAAGTTTAGAGTTGGACTGAAAATGAGTTGGGATTAGTAAGATCAAATACATACTGTATACGATATGGTTGCAAATAGCGAGGGACCCATTCTTTATTGGAGTATCATAGTGGACATTGCCACATGGCCCATCCTCCATGTTTTCTCTTTTTCAAAGTGACCTTTTATTTTTCAACCAAATTATATATTCTTTTATTTACATACCCTTTATTTAATACTTCATCATCTTTCACATATTATAGATCTCGTTTGTTGTTATCGGGGTAAATTAAGGAAGGAAGAAATAAAAGTGGAGAGGAGAGAGATTGTGAGTGGGTGTGGATTTTTATGTAGGAAAGAGAATATAAAAAAAGTGAATTAGTGTGAGTTTTAATGTAAAAAGAAGGAAAGAGAGTGTAGATTGATGTGATATTTATAATAAGACAAAAGATAAAAAAAGAAAGTATGATCTATATTTTGGGACGCCCAAAATGGAAAAACGTGATCTATAATATGGGACGGAGGGAGTATACCCTAAAGTTTATTTGGCACACCCTTATCTTCGTCACGAATCTATTAAAGACGATCTTCGTCACGAAGAAAAATCATCAGAGATTTGTCATAAGAAACTGAGGAGTTTCGTCACGAATCAAAAAACAATTTCAGAGTCTTGTAGAGAATTTCAACGAGTCTGTACATATAAAATTCGTCCAAAACGGACATCGTTTGTCTTTTCAAAAGCCCTAAAAACAAAACAGTTATTTCCGTTAAGTTCGTAATATTTAAACATAATGCATAAATATACTTTATAAGTAATAAATTAGTGATATTAAATGATAATATATCATTATAGTATATAAATTTAATTGCATGATTTTTAACTGTAATAAATAATTATATTATACAAATACTAAATTTATATAAGTTTTTGCTTTTACGAACTTAACGCATGCGACTATTTTGTTTTGGAAGCTTTTGGAAGGGCAAACGATGTTCGTTTTGGACGTATTTTATATGCACAAACTCGTATTGAAATTCTCTACAAGATTCTGGAAAAAAAAATTAAAAGAAAAATTTGATTCGTGACGAAACTCCTCAGTTTCTTCGTGACGAAGATCGTCTCTAATACATTCGTGACGAAGATAAGGGTGTGCCAAATAAACTTTTAGAGTCTGTCAAATAGTAAGGTCTTTTATTTATCTGATATCCGTTTTAGGAGTAAAGTTTCGGTGGTAAATAAGTTTCGATATGAAATGTGAATTGCCCGCTCTCGCGTTCATAAATCATTCGTTAATTTTTAAAATTTGAATGTTAATGTTTATATTCTAGATGTTAATGTTCATATTTAGATGGTGAAAATTTTAAACATTTTAATCATACAGTGACAATTTTATAATTTATATGACTTTGTTTTTTTGTTTTTGATTTAAACTGGCATAATACAGTGCATAATTTCTAAATCGGGTGTCCCAAACAATTCTTCCTTAATCCAATAATCAATAGTTTTTACTTTACTCTCTCCTTCTCTCCATCTCTTCCATAATTATTACACTTATATTTTTTCTCTTTTCATTAGTCATAGAATTTAGACATTTCTTAATTCCCGTGAAATTTCAAAAGCAATGCAATTCACACATTTTTCTCTTCTATATCATGGGCGGATGCAGTGGCGGAGCCAAGGGGGAGCAACCGCCTCCTCTTTTCGGCTCCGAATTAGTGAGTATGAGTATATTTTTTGGTACAATTTTAATAAATATATATTATATGTTGTATAATATGACACTAAGTTGCTTTAGTTGAGTTGGTAAATGTTTTACAAAAGTATCATTGGCTTGGTTCGGTGAGTTGGGTGAATAACCCTTAATAAAAACGGGAAAACATCTCGTGAGGATGGGTCCTTAGATAAGGACTGAGGATGATGCACACAAACGCTATAATTTATGCACACACACATTACAACTAATGCACACAACATTTAGTGATGCACACCATCTGTGACACATGCACACAGTGTGTGCGTGAGTTATAACTCGTGTGTGCATGAGTTATAACTTTTGTATGCATTATCCGCAGTCCTCATCTAAGGACTCATCCTCACCCGAACCAAACCCAATAAAAACTACTTGGTGCTAGTTTTCCTAATTAAAAACTTTGAAGGGGTCATTGAAATACACTTTCTCTCCTTGATGGTTTGGAGTTCAAACTTTCTCCACTACTTTTTTCTATTTCAACTATTGTTTGAAATTTCAATACACTCTCTTTCCTTTGTTTTTTTATAACACTTGCAAAATTTAAAACTTTAAATGTTTTAATTATTCTTTTTTATTATAAATATACTATATACTAAATAAATAATTTTATATTATAGAAATATTTAGCCCCTTTTTAAGAAAATCCTCCGGCGGAGATTTGAAATGAAAAAATAAACACTTTAAACACAATGCAATTAAATTACATACTCCCTCTGTCCCATTTTGTTAGTCCCATTTCAATCAGGCACATATGCCGAGACATGTTTTGCATCGTTAATATCTCTAGTTATATGTTAATAAAAATTATAATATTTTAATATTGTTAAAGTACTCATTAAGACGAATCAAACAAGACTCCACATGGCTATGTTTTTTCTTATATATTAGGAGAAATCTACAAGATTCTCGATTTGTGAATAGTGTCACGAAAAGAAATGAGACTAACATTACGGGACGGAGGGAGTAGTAACACATTGATTTTATATTTTTTGAAGAAAAAGGCCATTACTAAATACAGCCCGGTGCTTTATTCAAACGCAGCCTGGTTTCTCGCGTTACGCGAGGGACGTGCCTCTCGCGTAACGCGAGGGACGTGTTTCGTGCTTCTCGCATAACGCAAGGGTTATCCGGTACCGGATAAAGTTATCCGGATCTCGCGTTACGCGAGGGACGTGCTTCTCGCGTAACGCGAGGGACGTGTTTCTCGCGTAACGCGAGAAACCAGGCTGCGTTTGAATAAAGTATCGGGCTGTATATAAGAATTGTGAAGAAAAAGTATACTATTCAATCTCCATCGCCCTCTGTTCTGTCGTCCAAGATAAGATGTCGGCTCCATTGACAAATTTATTTATTTGGCGCTAGGCTATAACCGGGAATGGTCTTTACTAAATTATTCAAATGGATGATTTGAAAAAGTGACAAAATATTAAGATAGTCTCGTACTAGATATCCTGAGTAGTAATATTCAAAATTGACTTTATTGATAATTTAGCAAAAATAATTAGTTTTCAACAGAGTTCTGGGAAAATGATTTAGAAAAAAGCTCTTAGCCATCTCACAATAACTGGATTTAAAAACTAGACTTAACACTAAAAATAAGAAGTTTCTTATGGAAAATTTGAATAAATAGACTTCCTACCAAAACAAAACTTAAAAAAAAACCTCAACTACAACGAAGTGAATGAGATTCTCATGCAATAATCAATATGAAAATCTAAAACACTTTATTATGGACTCTCCCATAGCTATACGAATTATAAAACACTTCAACTCAAAGCTTTTATAATGAACTGACTATCATTGATAGTCATAATCAATCTACAATTAAATTGCTAAACAATATTAAATCTCAAAGAATAAAGAAATGACTACAATATAGTGAAAAGAAATTTTCAAATTAGAAGAACATAACAAATTACCAAATATATACATCATTTTATAGGACATCAAGATGGGGAAGGAAGCAAAGAAAGAAAAAGATAATCCCAATGCAAGTAAGAGAAAGCAGAAAATAATACTCCATTAACGTACCGGCATCTTTGGATTTTTCCTTAGAGATAAAAATGAAAAACCTATCAAAATCTATAATGATACATTAGTATCGTTTCACTAATCTTGGTAGAGGTTTTGACAATGTATTATGGCCTTAAGGAGGTTATTCACCTAGGTCTCACACATGTTGAGATTAAAGACGATAATCTTTGCCTTATAATGTTAAACATGTGTGAGATCGAAGACGATAATCTTTGCCTTATTAATTTCAAACATGTGTGAGATCAAAGACGATAATCTTTTCCTTATTAATGTCATAAACGGTATTTGAAGCACAAATATTTGATAGTCGTATTTCCTATACTTTTCGAGAGACTAATGATGTGGAGAATTGATGGCCAAAATGCATCATTTGACACCACAACTATGACTTTACAACCTTTTCAAATCTTTCATAACTCTTCCTTCGGAATTCCCTCGATAGTATCATTCTCGTTAATTAAATGCTTTCCAAAAGGGGTTTTCTAATGTGTCGAAGGACACACATTAAACACCTAAAAATGTAATACCTTTTTGTTGTGATGGGTTTATCTTTTTTTTAAGGGAGTAGGGCCTAGTTTTTTAACTTTTTTTAATTGTTTATTGTGAACCTCTCGCACATCTTATGATAAGAGATTAGCTACAAAGCTCTCTCAACATCTTAAAATAAAGATTACATTAAACTGAGTATTACCGGCCTATTAAACAGTCGAACAACACTGTAAGACATCATGTTAAACCGAGCTTTACCCTATTAAACAAATTAACTGATAACAGCTATTTTCACTTTCAAGTAATTAAACAACATATTTTTCATGCACGAAAAGACCATTCACCCTAAACATCTTGCTTAACAATTAGAGAAGATGGGGGTAGAGGTGTCTTCATTTAGAAGATGAATCTGCTTGCCCTTGGTGGCTGCTGGTGTTGGTTTCATGGAATCGAACTACAACACAAGTGATGTTATCGGCACTCCCTCTCTGAAACGCTTCCTCCATCAGCTTCTTGGCAGCTAATTCTGGGTCATCGACGGGCCTCACCATTTCAACCGCCTCCTGTTTAAAGAACATGAAACAACCTATTATGAGATCTTCAGCATTTTTATTTATTTACGCTTTCGGTGTTTACAAAGAGGAAATCAGTGATTTCTTCTTATCATCCAAATCATCAGATGAAAAATGAAAAATCTGAATCCATTCTAGTCTCATCTTTTAAAATATCTCTATAAGCTGAGCTATGGAAACTAAGGTAGGCAATATTAACTTGGGAAAATTAGACTGACGTTCTTTTTCTTTCTTTTTTAAGAGCATGTACAGTAGACAAACAGCTTACATCATTAGTCACAACATCCCATAGGCCATCACTGGCAAGGATGAGAAATTCAAGAGAATTGTCAATCTTCTCCTCCTGAAAAGTTGATCAGCCCATTAGTAACCAAGTAGTTTTGTAAGAAAAGAAGAAATGTGATTCCTGCAGATTATATAGTATAAATGATGGGGAAAAACTCCAAGGACGAAACTGCTATTAAGATAACTTAAGTGCTACTGAAGGCTAATTAAACGATAGTGGTTAAATAATAATCAAGATTACGGATTTCAAATCATACCTGAATCTCTGGATCAGCAACAACATACTGCTTCAATTGCTTATCACCAAAAGCACGGGAGACAGCAAGAACACCTCCAACCCTCCAGGTTCCTGCATATATCAGCGACATACATTATGTAAGAAAGGAAGGAAGAGCTTGCTTGGTCTAGCTAAAGCAGCTTGATAAGATTATTTCTTATTGAAATTCTCAAAGTTACAAAGTGATCTATTTTTTATCCACAATTTTTTCTACTTGGCAGATGGCACAAAGTTCAGCAATCTCATCTTTAGCCTTTCAACTATATAAAGCTTTGACTTCATAGCCTCAGGGTGAGCATTTGTATTATTAGATCATAAAACTTAGCTCTTCTATATATTGACTCATCAAGCAGCAAAAAATTTAAGTTGTAAGAAATCGATCTTTCCATCAAAATCCAGAAACTTTGATAAGTGATATTCGTTGGAGTATACAAGTAAAAGGTTTGTATTTGAAAAAACTCCTCCAAAAGTGATTTTGAAAAAAACTAGATCTGTTTGGTGCAACTTTTGCAAGAAGATCAGAAACTACTACAAAGACACGGATATGCAGGCTTTAAATAAAATACGAAGTAGTAAAGACCCCAGTTTCTTACCAGCCCACATCACAAATCCTCCTGCATCCTCAATCCTCTGCCTCTCATCACTTTGGTCTGGCTTATGGTCTCGAGAAACAGCAAAAGCTACGATGTAACATGTATAAATTCTCAGTGAACAACTAGACAAAAAGATAAATGTTAAGAATAAAAATCCTTCAGGTTTCAAATTAACACTTTTTAATAATAACATACAAAACAGCATATACAAACAAAATATCTCAAAGGCTCACCTTTGCCACCTCGGCAAATGACAGCCCTAGAATCACCAACATTTGCAACCAATAGCCTATCACCAAAAAGAATAGCAGTAGAGGCTGTTGATCCAGCATCTCTATTTTGAGTAATCTCAGATTTCAGGAAGTCAGAGTCTGTGTTGGTGTAGGCATCAGCTGCAACAACCAGAATGAAAGAAGTACAGAATAACCAAATATGCTTCAATAATCATATAGGGTATATACACACAGAACAGTAACAATACAAACCTATAGCAGCTTTGGTATCAGAAATAAACTTTGGGTGTTTAATTAGATTGCTGAAAAGATTTTGCTTGACAAATTCTGCTGCTCGAGCCCCACCATGTCCTAAAATCAGAAAAAAGGATTCCTTGTGAATAAATAACAATCCCAAGCAGATAACACTAAGTTCTACATCTTCATGTAGTCGAATAGATATTGTCTCAACTTTGAAACAATGCACGTATAGGTGAGGCAGAAACATAGTTGAAAATTGGTGAAGTTAGACCGCTTAATTGGTGAATTAAAAAAAAAATTACATGATTCTATAAGAAATATCCACCACGTAAGTTTTGCAAGTTAACATCAAATCAGGGTAGCACTCGAGAGACTCCTCACTTAATTCAAGTGATATGAAGTCTTTCTGGTATACGGAAACTGAGGAAGGAGGAAATTTAAGGGAGTAGATAAGAAATATGTACCATCAAAAACACCAAACAAGCCAACTATTTCTCCGTTGATCCCATCAATTCTTGTCTCGTAGAAATCTTCCATTGATGACCTCTTCCCAGTAGAGCTAGCATATCCGTAACTAAACTTTCCATTTTGACTGTCAAAATTTTATTAAAACACTTCTTAGATACGTTGCACTTTTGAGAGTAAGTTGCAGCATAATTTGCATTTCAACAGATTCAAAGCAATGTGCAACTCCACTAGAAAACATGAGCATTCTGTGTGTAGAATAAAGAAGAAGATAAACCACAAACGGTGATATTGTAGATTATCTGTTCTACATGAGAAAATCAATGTACGTTTGTGATCCAGGTCAGGTAGGGGCTGGGTGGCAATTGGCGAATGGCGAAACACCAAAAAAAATTAGTTCGACTATGGATTTGGAAACTGCATATTTTGAATTCATTAAGATTAAAATGTGTTAGCATGCTTGCAAAAAGTAAGTTCACTTATGTTAGTTCTGTTCAGAAACCGCTGGACAGTTTTTTTATTATTATAAAGCTTCCCAGAGACACAAATATAGAAACACAGATTCTTATTCATTCTATGATCACTAATTATTGATTGCAATCCAAACATAAAAAAAAGGACAGCTGTATTATGGTGATAAGATCATGCAAGATGTAACAAAATAAATTCCTCGACAATAATTTACCAAATGTATGGTTGAAAGAGTATTCCTGAGAGTGCCGCCTCTCTTAACACCAAAAAAAAAGAGTATTCTCGCCAAGGATACCGCAACTTCCAGTATACATTACGACATTATCATTTAATTTCTATTTCTGAAAACTCATCATTGTCGTATTCTACCTTGAGATGCAATATGTCACGCACTTTACTATTAGTATACTCGCCACATACTATACGTCGTATGTACAAGTGTAGCTAGCTTAGCTATCCAAAGGAGACATCATAACAATGAAATAACCAACTTCCCTCAAACATCTCTTCTCTCCTTCACTCATCACTTTCCTTTTTCCCCTCGGCGGCTCTGCCTATATTTCACTTACTGACTGTGGTAAGAACTAAAGCATACCATGCTTTAAACCCTATCCCCTCTCTTTTATAAGAAAATGAAAGTAAACCTGGGTAATTTTATAGGTTGAATAGATTTAATTGGCATAACTTATCTCAGAAGTGATTCAACACCACCAGTTTATGGAGGATACTAAATCAGCAGAACAATAAAAATTAGGAAAGCTAAACAAGTCATTCTAACGCATTGTGCTAAATGCTAATTCATATTTCTACCAAAAAAAAATGCTAATTCACATCAACAACAATTAATACTTTCGAACTAAACTATGAAAAGGGGGAAATTCACCTGAGACCTCCACCAGTACCAGGGTATTCCTCGGCGTGGATTTGTTTTGAAGATTGTATCACAGAATCGAGATAACCCATTTCACCGCTAAAATCCTGATGATAAGCGCAGCTCCTACTCTCTTTAATCGACAAGCCAAGGTGAAGAATGAAACAGATTAGAACAACAATGAAAGACGAGAAAAGGCCTAATTTCATCTAATCGGAGGAGCCAGAGGATCTGCACATTCATAAATGCATCACTATCAAATCAAAATCCAACCTGAAGAAGAACCATGAAAACCTTATTAATTTACAAATCGACAGACGGCAAAACGATGCATACTGATATGAAATCAAGCGAATAGTTTGGCTAATTTGCCACGAAACTGAAGCAGATCATGTGAATCGCAATGATATCAAATAAATCACCGAAAATTTTCACATATGGCCTGAAAGTAAAAGATACGCATTAGCCAGATGAAACTGGACGAAACAGTAACCTAAAGTACCCGGATATGAAGATTTCAGGGCTGAAATTTCGAGGAGACTTGGAACAAAGAGAAAGGGAGCCCCAAATGAAGGAAAAAATGATCAAACTAAGCAAGTAGGTATTGTTATATGAAGAAGACAAGCAATTGAAGGAAAAAAGAAATAGAGATATTCAAGTTAGCAATCGCTTTGATGGCTGATGAAGCCTTATTTAATTCATTTCGTAGTTTCCTGTGGTAAACGCAGACGACGTAGGGATCCAGAAAACCAACGTGTACTTTGATACTCCTCCGTTCCATAATTATCTTATTGTTTTTCTCTCCTGACATTATTCACTATTTAAGGGAATCTTCGTAATTTCAGTCAATATATAAACAAAAACATAGTCATGTGTGATCTTGTTTGATTCGTTTAATCGAGTACTTTAATAATATTAAATTTTTATAATTTTTACTAATTTATAATTAGAGATATTAACGATACAAAACGCACATCGACATATGTGCCCAAAAGAAACAGAAAGATCATTATGGGACGGAGGGGAGGGAGTAATATTTTACTACGAGATCTCGAGGTTAAAGATCAAAACTTGGCGGTTTGTGGATTGTTATGGATACATATTGTCGGAAAATAAACAAAATTAAGTTGGTCCAATAAACTCATATTAATCTCATAAATTCGAAAAAGGATCGTTATAATTGTTTGGTAAGAATGTTTGGCGATTTTAGTGTTAAATACGGTCGGGATTTGCTGAAATTTTGATGAGGTGAGTTTCGGGAGTACGGAGTGTATTACTTAGGTACATAAAATCGAGTCCGGAGTTTTTTATCTATGTCGAAATGTATATAGATACATGTCGAATTTATGTTGTTCTAAATTCAGGAGCCTAAGAGTAAATTTTTGAGATGTTGCACGACACAAACCATGCAGCAGTGTAATATCCTTTCAAATTTTATGTTGCAAGGGTACATGATTTGGGGCTAACCGCGCCTCCAACTGATATTGTAAACGTTGTTTTTCGATTGGCGGATACTTAACCGCCTTCGTCATCCAAAAACAAAAAATACCAATTATTCTAGATTGGTTTGCCTGATCGTCTAGGGTTTTGCATTGTCTTAAAATCTCTCTAGATTTTATGAAACTAAAATGGGGTTGAAATATTAAATTTGGAAAATGGGATTAGCACAATTCAATCACTATTAGAGAAATATAATTCTGGCTAAAGAGTTTTGAATAAAAAATGTGTAAATTTGATTCGGACAGACTCCTTGTAGTGACAAAATGACATAACACTTTTGAAAGTACACCTTGTTTATAAGAGTAGAGAAGATGAGACCGGGTCATATGTTTGTGCCATTACAAACACAAATACCAACATTACGCCATTACTGCTGTCACTCAAATGTTAGATAAGATTTGCCATTCAATCTAATCTATTTTATACCTACTAAAGCAAACAAGTTTTGCCATATATTACTATTTCACTCATCTCGCCACATATCATAATATTTTTCACTTTGTTATCTATCTTTTTACAATTAATCTCTTTTTTATTTATATTTTTATATTAAAACAAATCCGCGTATTTTCTTATGTGTTTTGTTAATGTCCTTATCATGCTATCTCTTGATTTGGATGATATTTTCGAATTATATTACTTTAATTTTATTTAATATCATTTATTTCTATTGGCCTATAATTTATAAAGTTTTGAAAAAATAAATAAATATTAAATTAGTTTATTATTTATTTAAATTTAGGGTTTTTTATAAACTTAATCCAAACTCTTTACACGGAGCTAAACTAGTAAAAAAAAAGTGTTTGTTTAGTTGAGGAATATATGTATTTGATTGAAATTCCGTTTGCATAAAATTATAATAATTTAATTTCTGCAAAACACATGAAATAAACTTACCTATTTTCACAAATAAGTTCTATTTCACCAAATTTTTTGCTATTCCCCATTTTGAGATATCTAGTCTATAGTTATATCAAAAATATCTATCTTATATATTAAAGTTGAACCTTTTAAAACTCTTAAAATGATTTTAGGCTTAGTTTGTTGGAAAAAGATCCCATGAGGATGACTTGCCATATGACGATTAATGACATATCCTCACCCTCCATTCCTTAACAACCCTACCTCATCTCAACCGTCCACGTGTCATAATCTTCCCCCAAATCTGATTTTTTTTCTCTCTCTTTTGATTTCTCTCTTTCTTTCGTTCGATTCCGTCAAGCACTCAAGATGCATCCAGATTTCTCCACCTGCTCGATTCCTCAAGCTCGTCTTGCTTATTCCGTCTTTGCTCTCGATTCCTGCATCAATTCCGTCTTGTTCGTTCGTTTTCCTTCGCCATTTAATGAAGTCTTCCATGAATTCTGTCGGCGGCGACTTCTCGCCCTCCGTCCAAAGCGGTTCTGCATCGATCCATTCTGGTAAGCGCTTCTTTTCTATTCGTCGGCGACTCCATGACTTATAAAGCACACAATGTCAGTTAGATTGAATCTGAACATGAAAACCTAGGTTTGCCATGCTTTATAGTTGAATTGCTGCAGATGATGATTTGCAATTATGTTTCTGGTATGATTTTAGGTTAAATGTGTTATGTACAAGTGTATTTGAGTTGTAATGTCTTGTATACTCATCCAATTCAAAGTTTTCATGTATATAAGAATTCTGGACGAACTAAATTGATTTTGCATTGGATTTGTATCTCTGATGCACTCCTAAGAAGTTTCTGTTGCACACACAAACTATAACTAGTGTATGATTTGAAATAATGTATTCATGAAATAAGTGATGCACACATGAGGCGTAACTACTGCACACATCAGACATAGTTGATGCACACAGAAGTATAAATGTATTTTGTTCTTTCATTCATTTTCAGGAGATGGAACTCATATTGAAGGAAGCATGTTCTCTATTTCTCCTAGTAGTTTAGCTCAGTTTTACACTCCTGAGTGCGATGTTGCCTTGACGTCATATGTTGGTCAGCTCTTTCCAACTCTTCTTCATGGCATGCAATTTTATGCATCTTATGCAAATGCGTGTGGTTTTTGCTACTCGTGTGTTCAACAAAGAAATTCAATGATTCAGAGAAATCAATTAAGTGGATGTATCTTTGTTGTTCGAGGGAAGGATTCAAATATGTATCCCCATTTGCAGATTTCAATCAAATAGGTGAGATTGTTGTCAAAAGAAGGACGTGTCTAATCGTTGTGGATGTGATGCGAAGATGTGGCTTAGACATGTGTTGATGTTGTGGGAGAAGACGTTGATAAATTGAAACAGTTTTTAGCTTTGCTAAAGAATCAAAAGGCTGCATTCAACAGTTTTGCAATAGTCATCTGCCTCAACCTCACCCAAGAAGTTTGTCTTTGAGAAATTGGTTGGTGCTTTACCAGACCAAGTTAGCGTCCATCCTCCTGAACAAGCCAACAACAAGTTTAAGAAAACACGCCTTGGAAGTGGTCAAGAGATCAGGATTGAAAAGTCGAAGAAGCAAAAGAGGGCTTGTAAGATCTGCAATAAGTCTGGACACAACATTAAGACATGCCCCCAATATGTGGATTAAATTTAAACTCATTATTTTTTAGACTTATGTGTGTTTTAGACTCATGGTTTTGTAATATTCAGTTTTTAGACATATATATTATTGCAGGACATCTTTTGTTCAAAGTGATGCACACACTAGAATAATCTCACGCACACAGGTGAAATATGTGATGCAAACGGTTGTTGTTTTGTGTTGTACACACTAGTTTTGTACTAGAAAGCAAAACTGATGCACACACACATTAAAACTTTTGCACACAAATCCATTCTAGAGTAATAATATAATTCAACTCTAACAGTCATGCACACACATATTAAAACTGATGCACACACACATTAAAGCCTTTGCACACAGAAACCAAAACTGATGCACACACACATTAAAACATTTGCGTGAGATTTGTTTTGTGTTGCACACAGATGTAGTTTTGTGTTGCACACTACTTTTGTACTAGCCAAACACATATAACTAAGTCATGCACAATATATATACAAGCTGGTGCAGATTTACATTGTTTTGCCAACATAAGCGTAATATCCAACCACAAAAGAGTTACTGTCAATATTCATCCACAACATTCATCAAAAACTGACTAGAGTTTGTTTAAAACCTAACATTCAACTACCAATTAAACATAATATTTCCTGTTTCTCCCTACTACATTGCAGTCTTCGGTTTTTGCTCCCTTTGAATAATCTGCGTCACATCTCGATGTGCATTGAATTCGCTGGTCAATAGCTTGTAAAGGTACTTGACCCTTAGAGTGTCCAACAACTTCTTGTTTCCTCTTTTTAGGCCACTATTCCAATCGGATAGTCCCGTCCCCATGTACGTTTCCATGTGTCTGATAGCATATACCCCACAATCTTTTTTGTTTCTTTTATCCCTCTAAGTCATTTCCAACCTCTCTTTTGGAACTTTTACTTCATCTTTTAACAGCAGAGCTTTGGCTATCATGTTGTTGTTCTTTAGGAATTGGATAAAATAATGTATCTGCAACAAAATAAGATATTTGATGCTTTAGTTATTTATTTCATTGTAATAATCAAATCATAATTATACTGTTTGTGTACTTACCAATGATTGCGGGATTGTGCCATATTTATCCTCTTCACCACTTGCTGAGTTATCCGGAATATGCACTTGTGGAGACTTGACATTTATAGCAATCACAAAGTAGTGCCCTTGGTTGTGTACAGTGAACATGAACTGAACAATTCAGAGAGAGTAGGGTGTTATGCACAAAGAAGAAATATTTGTTGCACACAAAAGAAAGATATGATGCACACAGAAGAAAGATATGATGCACACATAAGAAATATTTGATGCACACAAAAGAAAGATATGATGCACACATAATAAATATTTGATGCACACAAAAGAAAGATATGATGCACACAATACAGAAAATAGAGTTTTTTTGATGCACACACAGAATAAAACCTTTGCACACACAAATAAAAATTGATGCACACACACATTACAACCTTTGCACACACATCCAGTTTTTTTGATGCACACACACAATAAAACTTTTGCACACACAAACCAAAACTGATGCACACATACATTACAATCATTACACACACAACTCATGCCCAAAATATTGAAGTTTATTTGATGCACACACATATTAAAACCTTTGCACACAGAAACCAAATCTGATGCATACACACATTAAAACCTTTGCACACTAATCCATTCTAGAGTATTAATATTATTCTCCTATAAAAGTCATGCACACAATATTTGTAGTTTTTTTTGATGCACACACACAATAAAACCTTTGCACACACAAACCAAAACTGATGTACACATACATTACAACCTTTGCACACACAGCTCATGCCCAAAATATTGAAGTTTATTTGATGCACACACATATTAAAACCTCTGCACACTCATCCATTCTAGAGTATTAATATTATTCTCCTATAAAAGTCATGCATGTAATATTTGATCACATATTTTCTTTCTAAAATGCATGCAAAACTGAGATGAATAGCACAAGCAGTCGTCCTTTTTAGAAGCAATTCATCAAACACCTTGCATGCATGACATCCATTATTCTAAATTTCATTATAAGTCAGACATTCTCATCCTAAAGTTCCTGCAGTTTAGATCAATAAACAAACAACCAGAGTTTTCGACCGCAGTAAACACGAATCAAAGCAATTAACAGTATGATCTGAATTTAGAACTTCAATTCAACGTAACAATCAGCAAAATACCTGCTGAGCGGAAGACTCGTAGCATACCGGAATGAGAATAGGAAATTGAGACTGTGCTTTGCCTCCTTGCTCGCTCACTGTGCTTCGCCTCCTTGCTTCTCGCTCGCTCGCACGCTCGCTTCGCTTGCTCGCTCACTCCTTCAATCTCTCCTCCGCTCGCTCGCAATAAAACGGAAATGCAGTGGAATTAGGTCGAGAGGGAGGCAGTTGGAGTCGAAATCGTGGACGAGAGGGAGGCAGTTGGAGTCGAAATCGTGGACGAGAGGGAAATCGTGGAAGCTAGGTCGCGAGAGAAAATTTGGGGGAAGTTGTTTTTGGGAGAGCTGGGATGTTTTTGAGAGAAACGTCTGATTTTATTTGTGAGGGCCCCTCTTCTATAATTTGGGCTTTTGGCGGATGAAGTTGATCCTTAGTCCTTATCTAGAAGGTCATCCTCACCGGAATCGAACCCTAGTTTGTTACACAATTATTATTTTTTATATTTAATTTCAATTATTAATAGATTGGATAATTATATTAACAAATAAATCTTAACAAATTATCATTCCTTTCAACAACAAATATACAAGCTATTTTATTGAGAATAAATATAATGTTGAAGGTTAATATATATTCTTACGATGAAATTAGAATTATTTTCGATAATAAAAATTAAGTAGCTACGTACATAACCTTCATGAAATAAAATATTTTTTTAATAAATAGTCTTTACAAGAAAAAAACTAATCTTAATTTTTTTGACGAAATCGATTAAAAGAATATATAATTTTTAATACGAATAATATGAAATTTTCCGTGCATGGCACGGGTCACTGCACTAGTTTTCTCTGAATCTCACCGATTACAAAACACATCAATTCAGATAAGGAGACACGTGGCAAACATGCTATATGGATATGGCTTGTGGGTGTACCGTGTACAGCATGCAATTGCTAAATTCGATCCAACTAATGAGTTACATCAATTGCTAACAACTACGTGCTGCATCAAGACTGCCTCTTTTTTGCAACTTGTATGGTGATAATAATAATATTAAAACTTGTTTGATCAACAAAAGCTACGAGTCAAGAGAAGCCTTGATCTCACAGACAAGTGTCGAACGCAGGCAAGTTCTCAACATCTCTCAAATCAGATTCTCAAGAAGATGTATCAAGTTTTGAGTTAATGAGATCATCATCATTCATCATTCATATTCACAGTAGAGGATGCCAACATATTCGCAGTGCCGATAACGTACAACTTTAACTGGGCCTTACAATATGGACCGATTAGTTAGGCCTGAATTTAGGCCCAAACAAGAAATGAAAAATTAGTGTCGAAGGAAAGGAATAGCACGCGCCCTTACGCGAATGCACTCGAAGTTTAACATCTTCTCCCAAATCTCTCTTCCTGCTTAATCGTCTCTACAATGGCCAGACAACCGATCTCGACAAAGCCATGGATTCTGGAAGCAATACCTCTTCTCGTCGTCATTCTTATCGCTGCTCATGTTTTCGCTCTGGTGATCTGATCTCTCCTTCTATCAATTCATATTTCGCTATAACCTAATTCGCTTTCCCCTTATCACTCTCAATCTCTTGTTTTTGCTAGGTTTATTGGATTTACAGATTAGCTACTGAGAAGCTACCTGGAAGAAGGAAAAAGCATTAGCGCCGTCGTATTCTTCGTGTAAGTTTTTTTAGGGTAGAAAATTTCAGTCTTTGATTTCAGCGCACTGACACCGAGTTTGATTGGAAATGGAATCCATATGTTTTTTGTTCTGTGATTGTTTTTGACTTCCCTCTATTATCCAATTGAATATGTTTCCGCCTGCCAGAGCCTTGATCTTTGATCTTCTGTACTACGAGTATTAGGTCTTCGCTTTGAGTCTTTGAGCTAAATGAATATTCATGCTCTCTGTTCAAAATTGGGAATGCCACTGTGTTGAGGGCTGCAATTTTAGACAGCAATTGTTTTGTACGGAGTATATTTCTTGTAGTGTCCTGAATCCTAATCCATTACTGGAGATTGTAATACCAGGAAACTGAAAGAGTAAGCAGACAAAGACTTCATTTTTAAATATGACTTGTAGCATCCACAGCCTTGCTCCACAGCATATTTTTGCAAGGCGTGGATCATAACTACACAAGCTCATTTAATCACCAGTGTTAATTACTACAAACATAAATGACTTGGCAGTTGACCTATAGTATAGCTCATTCATTCACTGTTCTCTGTGTATGAGAGCACCTTCAATGCCTGATGCATCGGTGGAGAGAAATTCAATGGTTGCTTGGGTTCATGTCAAAGTAGATGAGTTGCAGGTTTTAAAAACACAATAAATTTAGGGGCTTACTATTTGGCACACCCTAAAAGTTTATTTAACACACTCATACATTCGTCACGAAGGTATTTGGTCAGACATTCGTCGCGAAGGTATATGGCCAGACATTCGTCACGAAGATTCGAAGGACATTCGTCACGAAGGTATTGGGGAGATCCGTCACGAAGGTATTGGAGAGATCCGTGACGAATCTTTTTTTTTTAAAAAATAAAAAATTCAGAATCTTGTAGAGAATTTCAATACGAGTCTGTGCATATAAAATACGTCCAAAACGGACATCGTTTGCCCTTCCAAAAACTCCAAAACAAAATAGTCGCATCCGTTAAGTTCGTAAAAGCAAAAACTTATACAGTATAAATTTAGTATTTGTATAATATACGGAGTAATTATTAGTTATAGTTAAAAATCATGCAATTAAATTTATATACTATAATTGTATATTATCATTTAATATCACTAGTTTATTACTTATAAAGTATAATTATGCATTATGTTTAAATATTACGAACTTAACAAAAACGACTGTTTTGTTTTTAGGGCTTTTGGAAGGGCAAACGATGTCCGTTTTGGACGTATTTTATATGCACAGACTCGTATTGAAATTCTCTACAAGATTCTGAATTTTTTAAAGATTCGTTACGGATCTCCTCAATACCTCCTCAATGCACAGACTTTTAGGGTGTGATAAATAAAGATTTTGTAAATTTATGTCGCATACAGCTTTTTACAATCACACACCAGTAAACATTTTCGGGGAATTTCGAGGTTTTCCCCTCAAGATCATCATTTTAGATCTGGTTCCATAGATGAAACTCTGCATTGAACATTTGGAGTTGTATCTTCTAGCTGAGGCTGGTCCTGTATTATTTGGTGGGGGTGAAAGCATCTTTTTTCTGATGAAGTGGGTCAATTAGACCTGCAAAGTTAACCAAGGATCCTGACTTTTCAGATTTATTGGAAAGATGAATAAAAACCTGCAAGCCTTTAAAAAAAAAGAGGATAATTTTCCCCTTTGTTACAGTAGCATTTACAAACCGTTACCGTTACCACCACTCTCAGTTGACTGTTCACCTAATCTATTCTCTGCATCAACATGGTTAACTTTCCAAGAAGTCGAACCCAATCTCTTGCTACTCGCACAGTCACCGCCCCAATCAACAAACATTGCCGACGACATCTCCATCTGACTGATCCTCACCGCTCCGATCATCTTCTCAGGCAGCTCGTCTTCAGTCTGCGCCTCCACCACAAACCCCATGTCAATGGTGATCGCTCGAACCGCCCCAAGTGTCAGGTGTAACAATGCACTAGCTATCTTCGAGCTGGCAATGTCCACGTCTATCTCCAAGTAGTCTTTTCCTCTATGGTATCGACACGTCAGCGCTTTTCCCAATACACATGCGCTGTAGCTTCCGACCGCCTTCTTCACCAACCACGGCCCTTTCACTATCCGGTTCACCAGCTTGAACCGCTGGTTCCTGAAATCGTCGTCCTCGTTTATAAACCGGTCTAGCAGTGAACCCGGTTCGATTGGCTCGTCTGTTGAGAAGTAGAACACGGCACTGTGCTGTTCCCTGCCTGTAACAACACAAGAAATTCAGGCCTATTAACTTGGAATTTCATTAAGGCGGTTTCAAAACCCTACAATGTGGAGAAATTAGGGGTTACCTGGGACTTGGAGATTAACAGCGAAGATGAATGGTTTGAGGAGTTCGCCGCGGGATTGGCGAGTCCTAATCGCGCGGATTACGCGATTCTCCGGGTGAGAGAGGACGTGTTCGAGCTTGGAGTTGGATCGGAGCCAGTCAACGGCGGTGGGCTTGAGAAGATAATCAGAAGCGGCCGGCAGCTTCGTCTTGTTGGAGAGATAGTGTTTAGATCGGAGGGAGAAGAGATTTCCAGGAGGCGAAGCCCAACCATTGGTTCCGGTGTGAAGGTCGACATGCCGAAGTGAACCGCCATTGATGGTATCCTGACGCCAGTCATCTTCTTCTCTTGCGGTACTGTGGGACGATGAATCGGCGGATGGACGGTGATTGTTGTTGGTTGGACCCATCGCCGACTTGTTTGGGTAGCGCTGTGTGAAAAATGGTTGGAAAGGGAAAAGAGAGACAGCTAAACCCAAATCTTTTGACAGATGGACTTTGGCCTGGTAGACTATAAATAATCATACAAATGTTTCGAAATATACTTATATAGAATCAAAATTAGTATAGCACACTTCTAAATTCTTAATTCTATAAAATTTTAGATACAATTTATGCATCAAAAACCTTCAGTGCTGTTTTTTAATCATAAATTTCCAAATATATTAGATAAAGATAAGGTTTCAATATACTAGCTTAATTTCGTGCATGGCACGGATTGCTATAATTTAAAAAATAAAAATAAAATTGAATTATTATATTTTTTATTATATAAGATTTTCATTGTTTTTTGTTCTATAAATGAAAATATATTATTAATAGATTTATATAAATATTTGTAATATATAATTATATTTAGTTCAATTAAGAAAATAGTGAGATCTATAATTGATTTATATTTAAATTAGAAAAGAATAGTAATAAATTAAGAATAGTTATATTATTAAATTAAAATATAAGAAGAAAAAATGACATGTGACAATGAAATTAGAGGTTGTCATGTGACAAATTAAGTATAAATGTGCTATGTGGCAAGAAGCGAGCAATGCTTTAATAGATATATATACAAACAACTATTTGTATTCATACAGTATTTATACTCAAGTTTATATATATATAAACAACTGTTCGGATGGATAGAATTTAAGCTAGCTTAAATTTGTAAGACAGTTCAATTCCTAGCTTATCAAAAATTTAAGCTAACTTAAGTTTTGATAAAACATAGGCAAATTAACGAATTGCCCAACAGGCTGAAAGTACAATTTCTACGGGTATTTATTACTCGTTTTCGCCAACCTGTGGATTCGCATCATCTTTCAATCTCTACTGACTTTTTCGTTAGGTGGCAATAAAGAATTTCCTCAAAGGTGACAACTGAAACTTCACAAATGTTTTTTATTTTTCACGTAGTATAAATACTTTTTATTGAAAAAAACATATATATTCGGTCCGTTCGATAAAGTTGAAAAAAGAGAGGATTAAAGTTAAAATTTAGAGATGTTGAAGTATATCGTGTTCGATAAACTTGAAATTAACCGAGTTGAAGTAAGGATATTTGAATTGTAAAATGACGGAAAAGGACATGAATTTTTATAGTATTACAACATCACATGATTGTCACATGCTTCTGTTTTCCTTCGACCCAAATGCAATTCCTTAAATATGTTCAAGTCAGTTTTCATTTTTTCATCAAACTTCGGGAGAGTACTTGAAATTAACCGAGTTGAAGTAAGGATATTTGAATTGTAAAATGACGGAAAAGGACATGAATTTTTATAGTATTACAACATCACATGATTGTCATATGCTTCTGTTTTCCTTCGACCCAAATGCAATTCCTTAAATATGTTCAAGTCAGTTTTCATTTTTTCATCAAACTTTGGGAGAGTAGTTGAAGACTCAAACGATATCCAAACGGCGCGACGTCGGAACCTACGAACTCGTGTCGCAGTAAGATTTCACCAGGACAAGAATTATAAAAACAGTAGCAACAAGGTCAAGAAGCACCTAACGATATATACTTTCAGTATGTGGCTTAGCAAAGATTCAAGTTTGAGCGGGTCGTTGATGGCTCAAACAACGTCCAAATGATGCAAGGTCAAAGACACTAGATTCATGACGCTGCATAGTTTCATCGAGTGTGAGTCGTAGAGACTGCAACCAATCACCCGAATGAGAAAACTAGAGCAAAAAGGTAAAAAAGGCACTCATTATATACACTTTTAGCATGCGCCCTAGCAAGGTCCAAGTTTGTTCGGGTCGTTGATTGCCCACATGGCATTCAACTTACAATACAACGAAGTTCCTTCCTCTTTCAATTGTACTCCTTCCAACTTGATCTACTTCCAGAAGATATCAATGTCGCTCGGAAACAACGGAGTTCCTTCCTCTACAAACACCTTAATCATGTGTGGGCAAGGCAATCCGAGTGTTAAACTCCCACCAAGGATCCTCACATGGGCTGCATATCTTTCCCTCATTTGCCTTAATAACTTGTTTCAATAGTATTCTCAAACATTTGTCCGAGCACTTTCGGCACCGGTGTCAAATTTTTTTTTAAAAAAAGGGTGGGTGTTGTCAAGCGTAAATAGGCGATGGGGCCCTTGGTCTCCGGAAAGGCTAATAGTGTTCGAGGATCTTTGATTGATGAATCAGATAAAAGTTTGGGGATGTCTTTTGTTGGTTGAAGGTCGAGATGGCAGCGGAATTTTTTGGATATAGACGGCGAGAGGTTCGCCGAATTGAGATATGGATGTTGATTTGGGCTTTCAACAAACTGGTTTTGTAAAGGTTTCGAGGGTGTCGATTGAGGGATTCTCAAACAAAGGAACTTTGGGTTGGAGATGTAGACGAAAGAGGTTAGAAGCTATGGGAATTTGGGTTCGGGATGTAGACGAAAGAGGTCAGAGCCCGAAGAAAGGTGACACCCAAACCAAGAGAGGAGGAAATACGTCTCAACAAGTCCTGGTTCAATAATTCTAAGCGTGATTACAATGGTGGTGGCAAAGCCAATTTAAAGGGAAAATAATGAAGAAGACGACTAGGGTTTCTAAGGAGGAGTGACGAATAGGGCTTGCTAGGGTTGAGTGTTCTTGGGCTTGAGTGTCAAGAGCCCATTAGGACAGCCCAAACCATGGAAGGTTGGACCACTCCATATTTAAAAACTTTCCAAAAATAGAAAGTTCTAAAAACGCTAGCAAATCACGAGCTTAAACACTTTCTAAAAATAGTATGTCTCCGAACATGGGACTGAGACAACAAATCCCAAATAGAGATAATAAAACCAAATAAGGACAACAAGTTCATGTTGAGACAACAAACTCAAATTAATACAACAAATTCAAATAGGATTGACTAACCCAAAGGGGAAAGTCATGGTCGTTCTGGGGCTAGCGGCGTCGGAGCTCTTGGAGGTGTTTCTTCCCGACGGCGATGGTCCCGACTCCGGCAATCAGGGGGTGGCGCTAACTTTGGGCCAGGGAGCGCCAGAAAGAGGGTCGCCGCTTGTGAGAGGTTGATTTGATCTTGATAACTTGAGGAGTAAACCTCAACTTGTGCAGGCGTTGGGGTCTAAACTTGTGGGTGACAAGTGAGCTTAGGCAGAGTAGGCTTGAGGCGTCGATGGACATGGTCCCGGAGTGATCTACAAGAGTTGAAAGTAGAAGGGACTTAGGCGCCTCTTGGCTTGTGTAGTTGCTTGCTTTATTCACAAATGATTGGCGCGTTGCCGAGTCATAGGAGCACTAGGAGGCATAGTGAGAGCCTCCTCTTCTTCTGTGGCTGTAACATAGGGCATGGGCGCATCAAAAGGGTGTTGTGCGGTTGATTAGCCTAATAGTAAAAAAACGGAAGTCTTGTTTACACCAGTTTTTTTAATTAATGAGTCGAAGATTTTAACGCTATACAATAGCTCTATTAACTTTTAGTCATCTTTTTTTAAACGCTACTTCATGGCGTTTAAATATTTCGGCTCAATGCCGAAATTCACCCTTTCATTCATGAAGGCCCTATAAAAACTACACTCTTGAAGGAGATATTCGTGTTTAACAAAATATCGTATATAAGTAAAAAGGGATTTAATAAGGCTCTCAGGCATATATTAAATAAAGAGAAAGAAATTTAAGGAAAAGATAATTAATTATATCAGAAAATAATAAGGTATAAAAGGGAGTCCTTACTCTTTCTCTCTTACTCGATTCATTTTTACGCTTTCCTACATTGAGAGCAGTCATTGATTTATGACTTTATGTCCTTGAATTCATACTTAAGCGTATGAAGGGCGTTAGGGGAGCCACGCCCTCCTCTTTTCTTTTTCATTGGTTGCAGATTTAGAGAAGGAGGTATCTCAAGAGATTCTTGAAACTTTGAGATGAAGATCAATCGTTACTCTTTTCGATCTATATTATTGTACAATTTTTGCTAAAACAACTCTATAAAAACAAAAGATAAACTATTGAATAAAAATCGCTCCAATGTACTATACTTTTTTAACATCAATATAAAATACAACCATATAAAATATTCGGGAGATAGTTAAAACATTATTGGTAACGTAGGACCTTTTTTTTTGTTGAATTTAAATAATGAAAGTGGAATGCATACATTAACGTTCTGGTTGTACGTTGCCAAGTGTAGTATATACATTAACATTCTGGTTGTTTGGATTCCCACCATAATAAGGGTCCGTTTGGATTCCCGCGATAATGTCATTATAATGCCAAATTTGACATTATAATGTCAAATTTAATGTTAAATTTGACATTATAATGACATTATTTGGGAATCCAAACGGACCCTAACATTATTTTGACATTATAATGCTAAAAAGTGACATTATGTCGAATAATGACATTATTATGGGAATCCAAACAAACCCTACACTTCCAACTCCTTAAATTCCTTTTTCTGGGCCTTAAAGCCCATTCAACACCCATGTGGGCCGAACCCAATCTTGCCACCATCAACATCATACACAACATCAAACCCCTTATGCTGAATATTTCCCAGAATTGCCAAATCAGAGTCTCCACTATTCCCTGCAAACGCCAAACACACCTGCGAGATGCTCAGCCCAAGCAGAGTATTCTCCGCGGGAAGACTCAAAACCCCGCCGCCTGAGAAATACAGAACAACCTTCGGAATCGACACAGTCTGGTATTTGCTGAAGTCGTAGCAGGTGTCGAGAATGGCGATCGCTGGAGCTGAAGGATATTTGGACATGTAATTTTTGAAGGTGGAGGAGAGGACGGAGTAGGCTTTTGGAGGGAGACGAGTTATTACGGTGCCGGAATCGATGATGGTGCCTGCGGTGGAGAATATGGAAGGGGAGATGGGGATTCGTTTGCCTCCGACGGAGATCGATTGGAGGTTGATGAAGTATAAGTCGTTTGCGGTTGCTCCGGAGCCTGATCCTAGTGGAGTGTAGCTGAATCTAGGGGAATTCTGTTGCATTTCAAATCATGTAATCGAGTTTAGTTGCTATGTCAACTCAATATCAATAAATGCACACCTTAGCTATGTAATTTAGAAAGTCAGTGAATGGATATATTTTTAATTTTAACGTTACCATTTAATTTAATCCAATAAAAATAAAAAAAAACAACCGGGAAACGGGGAAAGGTATAAAAGGAACTTACAGTCCCGCCTCTGCCAAGCGTAACATGTCCAGTAGAGCTTGAATCAGAAGGCAAGCAATAGGAGAAGCACTTGCCGTACTTACTCGCCGCCTGCGACACCAACGACAACTGGTTTCTTCCCAGTC
This sequence comes from Oxyria digyna, assembly GCA_029168935.1. Taxonomy (NCBI): domain Eukaryota; kingdom Viridiplantae; phylum Streptophyta; class Magnoliopsida; order Caryophyllales; family Polygonaceae; genus Oxyria; species Oxyria digyna. The sequence goes on along the minus strand of JAPVLV010000011.1, from coordinate 28,675,006 downwards.
CGATCAATCCAGCCGCACCTTTGAACAATCCCTGGTTATTCTCTCCACATCCGAACAGATAACCATCGATGTACTCGGTGGAGCTCAGGCTCAACCTCTCCTTCGCAAAGTATCCGACGGAGAACGACTGGTCTCCGTACTGGATACCGTACACGCAGGTGGTCGACGCGCACCCTGGATTCACGCCTGTGGCCGACACCAGCTGGTTGCACACCGACGATGTGCACGAGATGTTGGCGTAGGAGGACGAAGATGATGGATCGTAGACCGGATCCACTTGCGCGTAGCACGATTTAAGGCATGGTTTGCACTGCGTCCATGTCAGATCGCTTCCTGCAGTAATTTCACAATTTCAATTTCAGTTTCTAGGGTTTATGTTTATGACCTAATTCTCCAATTTGGGGGTTAATTTGGGGGTTTTGTGTGTACCAGTGTCGAAGATGAAGGAGAGAGTCTTTTGCGGAGTGCCGAGTCCAACAGAGACGATGTAGTTTGCGGTGCCGATGGTTGCGCCTGATTTAGCAGGTAAGTTGACTGATTTCCGTTCCAGCCCTACTTTTTCTTCTGAGACTCTAGCATGAATAGATTCAACTCGTTTCTGATCGATTTTGAGATGATCAGAGTGAGATTGAGCAGCCGACTTGATTTTGGAGCATGGTCCATGTCTATGCACAACTTCCAGTGAAATTCCCTGTTTTTTCCCACCTGCAATGTCAAATTTTCAAGCTGTTATAATTGGTCACTAAGCTGAAAGTTAATTAGCAGAGTGGAAAATATGAAGACCTGTAGAAGAGTGTGAGCAGATGAGATCCTCCTGTGGGAGAAGAGAGTTGACATGAACGTTAATGAAGTGGCTGCTGATGCTTTTGTGTTCTTGGGCATGGATAAAAGAGAAGAAACAGATGATGAACACAAGGAAAGTAATGGAGAAAGAAGAAGAAGAAGAAGAAGAAGAAGGCATGATTAATCAAACAGATTAAGCTTGAAATGTGAATGTGTTTGTGTCCCAAGGATTCTACTTGTCTTGTATATATAACTGGAAAGGCCTGGTTATGATCACGAGTGTTGTTCCCATTCAGAATAAGCCAATGAATGGATGCTTGTGTCTTGTGAGTCTTCATCATTGGCATGTATTAGACAAATACTACTAATTACGCACAAATAATAATTTAAATATTGAATTGGTATATAGAAGGACCACATTTTGGAGTTGATTGATATACATGTATTTAGCAATTGGAGGTAATATTATCCTACGTTTAAAATTTGAGTAAACATTCTAGTGCAGTGTAACAATACCTAACAGACCTTATTTGTTAATTGGTACCCCACGAAGGAAAGATGAATTGACTAAGATTGCAAAAGTAATGTATGTTAGTATAATATTATGACTTATGAGTAAAATGGGGAATGGCCCATAATGCAGCTATTAAGCACTCCTAGCTAGCTAGGCTTGACTTATAATTAGTCCTCCACCCATTGTGTCACTAAATCATTCATTCTCTATTTCAAAAAGATGTATAATCAACCACTTAATTGACATGGTCAATAAATATTAGATAGGTGCAATGTATGTGTAATTACAAAAACTTCTCCCGATTAGAATTAGCATGTGATGATTTTTACTCTTTGTGAAACGTACCTTCCTAAGTGATGATTTTTACTCTTTGTGAAACGTACCTTCCTATGATCATATATTAATTTCAAATAATGAAATTTATATGAGATCTAACTAAATATGGAGTATCTGGTTATAGCTATAGGTCTAAGGCAGCATTCATTTGTTTTTCTGTTCCATGCCGTGACATTTGAATTGGACCAACCTAATTTTGTTAGACTGTGGTTTGCAAGAGAAGACATCCATCAGCTCCAGAGCCACTTTATATTACTGTATGAAAATTCAGATTCTTTTACTTACCTTGTTACTTTACTGCAATTCATACATGTACAATATAATGTAATCGAAGTTGTTCTGATACGTGTAGATATAGGTCATGGCCTTTAGTTTATGAGACACATGAGATCATACAATATTAGACAAAAGAGATTCGAATTACGAACATTTTGATTAATTACCATTTCCATATATACAACAATTAATTAGGCACCTAATTTTTCTTATTTTCTTCATTTTATTGGTTTCTTGCAATGGAGAACATTATCATGTTTTTTGTTGTCGATCTATATAATTGCTAATGTGTCGTCACTCGTTAGCTTAAGTAATACTCTACATTACAGATCGGAGTGTATATCCAAAGCATGAATAATTGAGGACTCCAATTAAGAATCAAGGAAAGGAAAAATTAACTGAGCAATCATCCAGACAATTTGAAAAGTTAAAATGTTTTCTTATTAGATTGAGATATGATTATGTTCACGTAAATGGAGCAAACATTAAGCAATGATGATCACTGATCAGTCATTAATTTGCTTTTGTCCACTTCAAATATTTTAAACTGCATATTATGTAAAAAAAATAAAATAAAAACTTGATCGAAACAACATAAAACCTCAATCAAACGGTATAAAGTTTAGCATAATTTATCGGACATTCATCAATAGACAACAATCCAACACATTACTGTAAAGAATGATAAGTTTTATTGAATAAAGGGGTAATTTCCATTAGTTTTGTCAATCCCAATCAATCGTTCGTAGGTTGGCTTGTTGTTGACGATGGACCCATTAAAGAGAAGCCAACAAGCAATATTAATGGAGGTATCGTAAAATAGAATGAATCTGTTATGGGGTGTCTGTGTGGGGCATACTCATATGCTTACATGATAAAAAGAATCTTACTTAGGACATGTTGGCCGACGTCGAAACTCTGAATACTTGTGTGAATTTGGTTACCAATCATATTCACAACTTATATAACTTCCACATGTGAGTGATATTGATATCCCGATTTGAACATAGGAGTATTTTTCAGTGTAATGGATTAATGTTAATACAAATAAAACTTGTATCCATACCTAAAGTTGGCCAATATCCTTTTGAGTTGTTTATACTAACTTTTGTCTCATCTCGGTTTTGTGGTGGAGCACTCAACTCTACAATCAAAGACAGCCTCTAGAAACAAGAAAAGCAACGTAGCTTTTTTTTTCAACATCTCATAAATCAGTATATCCATACACACTCAATACAATTAGATCCAAAGTCTTTTGAATAGAAAGAAAATTCAACACCAGTCCATACACTCAACAAAATTTCAAGGTCGGAGATCCCAACTTATACTAAGAAAACCTTGGCAAAATTGTCACTTTCTTTATCTCTTACTCTTCATACTGTATATACATGGTTCTATATGGTTTTTCCAACCACAACCCTAAGCAAGAAATAAACTTAGTGATGTTGGTTAGAGCATCAATCTTGAGTGTATTCGTCTTTTCACTTACTAAAACTCACCTATTTCTGTATTGTCATATATTCATCTCAACTTTTGTAGTGGAGGGAAAGTGATTTAATTGGTCAAGTGCTAACAAACCACAATAACGAATCCAGGCCCACCACCACCACCACCGGACATAGGTGTCAAGTGGCAAGCTCTACCTTTGCTTGATTAGACGCTCACCATCTCAAACTAACCAGACAGCAATATCATTAATCGAATACCAGGTTATTCTGTCTAATCAACAACACTGTATTATGTATGGAGTACTATCTTCATCTTTGTTCGCTTATTATGCATGACCTGGATTAGCATTCATAAATGTAATCACTCATAGGTCAATTGGAGATCATATATGTAATTCTGAGATTGCATTTCTCAATCACATGAACAGACAAGCTTTATCTGGGTGGATCCTATTTGCACTGAGATGGGACGGAAAATCAGGTCGAATGACCGTTCTGATTTTCCGGCGAATCTAAGCTCCGCGCGGAGCTGAGCTTCGCTCCGACCGACCCGGCGAATTTACAATCCGCCAGCTTTATCCGCTCGCTTTTCAAAGCTAAAAAGCGGGCGGATTTAGGATTTGCCAGCTTTTCAGCCTAATTTTTTACAAAATTTTCAAGTATTCTGGCGGATTATAAATCCGCCCATTCCGTAACTTCGCGCGAAGTCAAACTCCGCGCGGATTTAAGCCTGCAACAAAAAGCAGTGCAAATAGCCTCCTCGTTTATCTGCATACCCTCATCAGGCTTGAATAGCAATGGAAATTTGAATTTCAATAGGGAGCATAACACAGACAGGGAATACATTTATTTTTCAAGTGCAAACAGCTGCAATAATAAACAGTACAATTACCTCGAACTCTCAATACTTGAGCCATGTCATCCTTTTTACCCTGTTCTGTTGTTCAGGTAAGTTCTATAAAAAAGTTTAGAACTTTCATTAAATGATCACATTTTCAGTTGCAAACTCAACTCAAGGCATTCCTCTTATATGTCAAGACAATAAACTTCTGACTGTTGTTGATTCAACTGCAAGTAATGTTCCAAGATCAAATCAACAGCCATAACAAGAAAGACAACCCCATTCTAAATTCAAAATAACATGTCTACATCTATGTGCAATGGTATTAAGTGAAGAAGAACCAGAATTACATGCTGTATATGTGCAATAAGGGATCACAATACACCTTGCAATTGCTGTATGATTTGGAATAGAATGTCTGCTGTGTCATTCTGAAAACACATTTACAGGATGAGATCTGTAGTATATAATACAAAATTTGGATCTACATCTATGAACCTGTAAGTCTGTAACCCTTGTGGAAAAAGTGAACAGCAAAAAATGTTCGAAAAAATAATTACTTATGTACTGCTATAAATCTTTCTTCAAAGTACATGTCGCTGTTATGTGGAACTCGGTGGCTCTACCAACCACTTAGCACGAAAGCCCGTCCCTTGGCAATCTGAACATCGAGTTGATCCCTGAGACAAAGTAAGGTGTGCAGCATAAACAAGAATTCAGATTGTAGGAAGATGTCAAGAATTTAATCAATTCACGATTTAACCAGGTTCTTTACAGACTAAGCTACAAATTATCCTTTTTGAAAAACCTATTTCAGCCAAACTATAGCTTTGAGAGTATCTAATTCGACAAATACATAGATAAACAAGAAAGCTGATTGCGAATGAGGTTGATAAACAACATTTTGTGTTCAAACCTTGCCGGTGCAGATGACACAACTGGTGTTCTTGGAAGGAACTTGGCAGAGCATGTTATTACCAAGGATAAAGAAGCCAGTACCAGCACACCATTTGCACTCCACATTTCCATTCGATTCGCAAGTCGAACAGGCAATTGGCCTTGGTTGCTGCATACATCACAAGTTGCAGGGTAGAAATTAGACCCCTTTGCATTATCATCAGTTTCAATCTCAACCCTAAAACCAGGAATTCCAATTTCATTGCTATGAACCATGATCCAATTATAATTACACCCTAAAGTACATTACACAATGATCGAAAATTGTTCATTCAACAAAGATGTCGTATATGAGAAACCAAAGATTCACAATCAAGCAAGAAGAGAAATCGATGGGAGAAATAAACCTTAGAAATCAAATAGGCCTGTTCGATGCGCTTGGCGAATTTGGAAGAGCCTTCCTGTGAATCCACCACACAAGCCCGAATCTTCAAAACCCTAAAAGCCATCCGCTTTCGATTTAAAGCTCGCAAAACAACGCCGTCCCCAATTCTCCAGGGTGCCAACGAAACGATGCCGCTTATCTGCTTCGCGGGAACGAAAGGCATCCGACATAGACAGATCTGCATTTTCTCCGTCTCGGGCAACAACTGAACAACTACTTGCATACAATTGACGAGGTGCACGTCATCAATGGCGGGCTTTGAAAGGTAACGTCTTGCGTTTATACAAGTAGCTAGGGTTTGAATGAAGAATCCCAGTTTAAGATTCGCTTCCTGACCAAACCAAAAAATTTACACCAAAACAAAGTTCTGACCACAATTGATTTCGTTACATAACGATTACAGCTGACCACTAAACACGTCATCTTCAAAAACGTTTTGGATATTTATTTTGATGGAAGTAGTTCACACGTTTTAGATTGGCTGATTGTAAGATCTTCAAATGCATTTTTCGTGTTAGGTGTTTGAAGTTTTTGATTTAGTATGTTATCAAGCTCGACAATCAACAATTTAACCTTAGATTTTGTGGGTTATTTGATTTTAAGAAGGTTATTAATTTACATCTTGTAGCTACAAACGTACTACTGTTATTATTGTCCACCTACATTTCGATAACCCCATCTCTTTTACGGAGTATTTTATTTTGTTCAGTACCGATCACAAATTTGTTTGAGTCGGTCACATTGATTTCAGCTCCCTTTTATCAAGTTTTATGTCATGAAATATAAACAGGGCTACTTCATGCACCCCCACTATTTATTTGTACACCACCAGATAGACAAAATTACCCTTATAATTATAAAATTTACCCCAAACCCATCTTCCTTATTCCCCGTCTATATACACCAGGAAGATTGTGTCGGAATTCCTAGTGGAGGATGTACACCGCCAACAACAACAACACAACAAGCCTCGATTTATCCTCCTCCACCGCCTCTAATTAAGCCCAATTAAATTCTAATTACCTACTAATTGGAAACAACAACAACAAAAAGTAAAAAAATTATACAAATTATACCCAAATCTCAGACGCTCCAATTTCAAACCTAAAATTGATATCGGAAAAAGATTTCTTCTGCTGAAACATCAGTAAGGAAAGTGCCAAACTAGAAAAGCAACCGACTTATATCCTAAATTTTTCTTGTTTTCTCGACTCTTATATGAAGATAGTTTTCTTAATTCAAGGGCATTCTTGTCATAGAAATGTAAAAAGAGGCGCAATAAGAATGTTTGGGGGTGCGCCAAGAGCGACCTAATACAAATGGGTATTCTTATACAAGGACAAGTGTCTACACGCACTCTAAAAATGGCTAGTGTTACTTATCAGTTATGACTTGTGAGCGCTTCGTGGGTTTTGGAGTTGGACCCTCGTGCATTTTGACCTCATTGCAGAAACGGAAGAAAAAACAATCTGTATAGAAGAGTAGATTTGGCTTTTCGTCGATTTCGATTAGGGTTTTTGGATTTGATCGGACTCTTTATCGGTGATGGGTTGGAAGTACACTATTGGCCTGTGCTTGATTGCCGCTGTTGTTGTCATCTGGGTTGTTTCTGCAGAGTTTACTCAAGTGAGATTTCCTCTTCTCCTTTTCTCCATACATTGCAAATAATTTCTTCAAATTTGATCCAGATAACAATATCGATCGCATCAATATAATGGATTTTCTAAATTTGCGTTTCAATTTCACCAAAATTTCTCAAACCGGATCCGAATCCTCCATTGAATATTTTTGTTGTTGGATAGAGCAGATTGTTTTTCCCATTTTTTGGCTGACGCGATGACTTTTTTGTTTGTTGATACAATGCTACTTTATGATTAATGTATTCTGTTATACAAAATTAACATCCAGAAGCCACGACTTTGGTGCTGTGATATATCCATGAACAATGGCAATATTATTGAACATAAAAGATAATCTAAATTCAATCTTTGTTTAATCTGGCTGATAAAAACTGAGCATTATGTACTGCATATTTTAGTACTGCTTCAGTGGTATTTGGATTTTGGACAAACCCTGATTTGTAATTTTGTTTTCTTTGTACTTGTCTGCGCAGAGAATCTTCTTAGAGTATACACAGCCATTTGCACTCACTTATTTAGGCATATCTCTTATGGTCATATACTTACCCTTAGCCGCCATCAGAGGCTGGATCAGTCACCATTTGCATCTGAATTCCTCTAAGAAAAATGGCTACTGTGCAGCAATATTCATGAACTATCTCCAGCAGAAGAGTACACCTATACAGACTGAAATTGTCAATAGCTCATTGGAAGAAGATTTGAGAATCCGTCTTATTAATGATATAGATGTCATTGAAAGAGGCGAAGAGCAGCCTTTAAGGGAGAACAATTTTGAAGATCAACCTCCAGTTCTCGGTTGGATTAATGAACTAAGCAGTTGGGAAATTGCTAAGTACAGTTTATATTTGACTCCCATATGGTTCTTGGCAGAGGTGAAAAACCTAAACTGATAATTTCAGTTTATATATTCATTTACAAAAGATCTGTCTACTAAAATATGCTAAGTTATTTTTACGCAGTACATGTCGAACTCGGCTTTGGCAAATACTAGTGTAGCGAGTACAACGGTTCTGGCATCAACATCTGGCCTTTTTACTCTTTTCTTTGGAGCTTTGCTTGGACAAGACAATGTGACTATTGCAAAATTGGTTGCTGTTTTTATTTGCATGGCTGGTGTTTCCATGACCACTTTTGGCAAAACGTGGGCGCCTGATGAAAAGTTTGGCTTGTCTGAGTAAGTACAAATTTCAAGCTAGCTATGAATTTCAAATCAGTATTAGATGTATAGTTTTTTCTGTCATCAATCTTAAATCGAATAAACACATATTCTCTAATATGTGCAGTAGTAGAAGACATACAATCACTGGTGATGTTTACGGTCTTCTCTCAGCACTGTTTAGTGGACTATTTACAGGTTAGAATTCATTGCTGCTAACAAGTTCCCTAATTTATTGCCATGGCTTCTGTAAATAACACATATTACTATATTTGGCATTTGTTTAGTTCTTCTGAAGAAATTCTCGGGATCAGAAGGTGATAAGGTGGATGTACAAAAGATCTTTGGTTGCATAGGCTTATTCACACTTGTTGGCCTCTGGTGGTTAGGTACATCCTTAATCTCACATTTTTTTGTTTTATGCTGCATTAAATTAGTTAACTAAAAAAATATATCATGAAATGCAGCATGGCCTCTGACGGCGCTTAAACTAGAACCGGAGTTTATGCTTCCTCAGTCAACAACAACCGGGGAAATAGTTTTGCTTAATGCTTTCGTTGGAAGTGTGATGTCTGACTACCTCTGGTAAATTTCACTGTCTTGTCTTTTAATTAACTGATCTAGTTAATTAAAGTGGTGTTTCCACATAAAAGAAGTCTCTAATTACGGTCTTCAATTTCAGGGCGGTTTCAGTTGTTTGGACAACACCTCTTGTAGCAACCCTAGGAATGTCGTTAACCATACCTCTAGCAATGGTGGCTGACATGGTCCTCCATGGACGACGCTACTCTTTGATATATGTACTAGGTTGTCTCCAGGTATGTCTTTCATCTCTATGTTGTATGAGGTAAAGAAAATTTGACATTTACAACGAAATGATTAGTTGTTTTCGCGTTTTCAGGTGTTTGTAGGTTTTGTGGTTGCAAATATCTCCGATGGGTGCAGGTTCCGGTTCAAGATTTTTGGTTCCTAACACTAGCGTTGACTGCTGATACTGAGTTGTGAATGAGTAATGAGGTTCTTGGTTTTTTGTTGTCATAACATAACAAACTTGTGACACTTAAATGTAAATTAGACTTAAGAAGTGTCACAGTGATGAGATGATCTTTGCTCAGCAAAGCTGTGTAGACTGTAAGATCTTTGATGTTAATGCAGCCTGGGATCCTTCTATGTTTCAATAAAAATGCAGATAATAGTTTGCAAACTTTTTTTGTAAGCAACAATCAAGACAATCCAAATAATTTATCTCTTGCGATCTAAATCAGGCGATAGAGTTCTCAGTGCGCCCTTATGAAACGGGGTATTTTTGTAACAAATAAAAATGATAAGGGGCTTGAAAATTAATTTCATTAATCTTTCGAAAGAAAAAAGATTATTTATCGACATTAGCCCTGCGCAGAAAGGGTAAATCTGATCTCAGACCTGGAAACTGAAATTTTGAGGAGAGTGAAGGAGTCGATAGTTATGGAGAAAGGCAAAGGAGTAAACGGGCGAAGGTGGGCAGTCGAGTTTACTGATAATTCAACTGCCCCGTCTTCTCGCGACATTCCTGATCCTCCAGGGTTTACTCGCGCCTCCCACGATCAGGTTTCTCTCTCTCTCTTAATTTCTAGGTCTGATCGAATTTGGTTATGTGTTTATCAATTTGTTGGTGGTGTTTGACCTAGATCTGTTTTGTGTTTTGTGTATGATGGTTAGGATGATTCCGCGCTTACTCGCCAGAAGAAGGACGCCGAAGCCAATTGGAAGGCGCAGGTTACCACTCTTTTCTATCCTCTTCTATTTTAGGGGCTTGACTTTCGTCTAATCGATCTTATTGTTTGCGGGATTTGTACTCGATCTTTATCTTCTTTCTTGAATTTTTTGTCCTTGTGTTTGTTTATACAATTTCTTTGATGAGATTTGTAATTGTTTGGAGAATTGGAGATAAGATTTTGCCTTTCTTTTTTGTTTCTGCTGGGTAATTCGCGTATGTGTGATCATGAATTGGTTAGTAGTATTAGAAAGACATCTTACGGATTTGGATCCTGTAGTGTTTAATCAGTATATAGTACTTTAGGGTATTTCCTGCACAATGAAGAATTATCTTGTTTATGTGTAATTGGTATTTGAGATATGGATGCCCAGCTTAGCATATCTAGAATAGAGATACTAACTCACTTGAGATATAGATAATCAGATTCCGTAAGCTAACACAAGTCCTGTGCTGAATATGTGATTTTCAACTTTTATGCGGCATCTTCTGTCCATGTGATTTTGAGAATTCCTGCGTGCAGAAAGCTTGGGAAGTTGCACAGGCGCCTATTAAGAACTTTCTTATGATGGGATTCATGATGTGGATGGCTGGCAGTACAGTTCATCTCTTCAGCATTGGTATCACATTTTCAGCTCTTTTGCAGCCTCTGACTGCTCTTCAAGGAGTTGGAAAAGGTACTTCTTTTTTACCCACAAAATCAATTTATTTTGTTAATTCTGGGAATCAAACAGTTTTCTATCTTGAACAGACAGCATTAGGAGTATGTTTTAATTTTCGTGTTTTAGTTCTTGTTCATCTGATTATAAATTTTGATTACTGAGGTGAGGATGCAGTATGTTTGAATTTGAGTTTCGTTGTTGCAGTTTTTGAACCCTACAAGGATAATAAAGTAGATCTTATTGTGCCCAAGTTGATTTACATCGCCCTTAACGTGGTTTGCTTAGGTGTGGGTGTTTGGAAGGTAGGGCTGCTTCAAAACTTGGTTCATATGATTCTCAAGTATTATGCATATGATTGCTCGACTTCCAAAGCCTCATTAATTGTTTTGTTTGCAGCTTAACACATTGGGGCTTCTTCCTACACATGCATCAGACTGGGTCTCTTCTTTACCACCTGCTCAGGTTCAAACTTTGTCCTTAAATCTGACTTTCATAACTAAAGTATGCAAGCATCAGACTTGAACTCAACCAGACACACTACTTAAATCATGTACTTTGTTCGGTGAAGTACTAAAGTTTGTGGGATAAAAAAGGAATGAAGAGAAGAAAGTTTGTAGAAGAAAAACTCTTGATTCTCTATTGAACTATTAGTTTTCTCCAAGTAGTTGAAGTTGAACAAATCTGGGGGAACTGTTTTGCAAGTTTTCTAAGTGTATAACCTTATTTTGAGGCATTGCCATTTGCCAGTAATACAAAGTTTCACTCGCTTACTTCATTGTAGCCAAAAGACCTGATGTGCTAAGTTGGAAGTTATTATTAACATAAGCATTGCTGTCGTCTTATATGTTTATTTATGTTGGTTTTTAGATCAATTATACCTTAATCATGTTCCTTTCATATATTTTCAGGAGGTAGAGTATTCTGGTGGCGGCATTTCATTTCATTAATGGCGCAGTCGAAGGGAAATAGCTTGATGCACAAAGCTTTGCTCAGAATGCAAAATCTACGTTCCAGGAAGGGGTTATAGTGGCATGGCTTTTTCTGTCTGATTGTCTTCCTCTTAGGATCGAACATGCCAGTTATTTTGAGGGTAGGCGAAGTGTTTTTATTTACTGATTTAACACTCTTGAACAATGTTATGTAGTTTGTTTATCAACTTGAACTTTTTCTTGAAAGAGAATTGGCACTGGATAATATCATAATAACGAAGCTGCAAGTCTGCGATGAATGCATTTTTCAGATAGTTGGCTTTTAGAGACAGTATAAATCATTTCTCAAATTGAAACTCTAGTTAAAAAGTCTTGTAACAGTGTTCAAGTAGAAAAATGTGACAGTTTTTATCTTGAACAGACTATCTCCAACTTGACTAGCTGAGCTTGTGTGACCTCTTCAAGAGAGAGCTAATCTGAGGCTATTGCAAGTGTCGGTTTATGAAATGATTTTCCTTTATCGCATGTCATATGAGATGTGAATTTTGAAAGAATTCATAATTTGTTTGACCTTTTTTTAATGAGAAAAGTTCGGGTGAAAACAAACTCTAACGTAAGAAAGATGAAGTTTTTCGCGTTTACATATAACAAACTAATGAGTTTGATTCACATGAGGATGCCCCTATTTAGCTTCTAACGCACACGCTCCTTTCCTCATTCTTATCAAATTTACACGCTCCTATAAAAAGTCTCTCCCTCCCTATCACTTTCTTCCCCATCGCTAAAATTTCAAGCCAATTCTCCAAGGAGTTCAGAGCTGCAGATACTGGCAATTTCAATCGGATTTCGCTCTCATTCAACGCAATTCAAAGTCGTATGCTCAGATCTGAAAGATGAAGCGGTGATTTGTGAATTTCTTCACAGTTTCTCACAATTTTCACTCAATTCTGCTAGCTTTGCAAGTCTCCTGACCTAACTCGAACGAAATCAGAACCAGAAGCGTTCGATGACAAAGCATGGTGCGAACAAGGCCCAGATTCAAGGTATTAGTCTTTCGATTTCATACTAGTAACCCTAACTAGGTCCAGATTCAAGTTATTAATCACATGTTTGTTAAGAAGCATGTGAATCTCATGATGACCGATGATTCGTGATGATTGTGTGGATACCTAATTTGCATGTGTTCATATGAAAAGATTGACAAGAATTTTTGGTTAATGTGTGTGTGAATCTCGTGTATCTTGTGATAATAACACCGACTTATGTATGTGTTCATCAATTTATTTGTGTGTGTTCATCAGTTTATATGTATGTGTTCATAAACTAGGTCATGTTTGTTCGGTGAAAGTTCATGTGTTCATGGTTTTGTTTACTAAGAAACATGTGAATCTCATCATGACCAATGATTCGTGATGATTGTGTGGATACCTAATTTGTATGTGTTTATATGAAAAGATTTCCAAGAGTATTTGGTTAATGTGTGTGTAAATCTCAGCTATCTTGTAATAATTAACACTGATTTATGTATGTGTTCATCAATTTATTTGTACGTGTTCATTGATTTATATGTATGTGTTCATGAACTAGGTCATGTTTGTTCTGTTAATATGAAATGCATGTGTTCATCATGTATCATCATGTAAGTCATATGTGTTCATCAAAGAATATGTTCGTGTTCATCAACAAATTCATGTATATTCAAATAATACGAAAAAAATGTGCTCAACATCTAAGCAATTTGTGTTCATCATCTAAACCACGTGTGCTCATTGGTGAAAACACGTGTGTTCATGTACTAATGCTTTTGTGTGCATTAATATGTATGTGTTCACTAAAATATATGTATGCTCTGTTAGTATGAAAGACATGTGTTCATCATGTAAGTCATATGTGTTAATAAGAGAATATTTGAAAAGTTGAAAAGAGAAAAATACCAACTCCCTCTTTGAGCAAAGAAATTTGTAACCTCTAGGAAAAAAAAAGATTGCGATCATTATTATCGAAGAAATTCAGATTCGTAAGGGATGTGGTAGAAAGAAGAAGTAGGAGATTTGATTGTTGAGTTTAGTAGACAAGTTATGTAAAAAGTAGGTTTGTTGTTTTATAAGACATCAATGGTTAAATTTGAATTCTTGGATTGTGGTGTGGAATCTTTAGTAGTTTGCGATGAACAATCTGTAGTAGTTTGTATATAGTAGTACTTAAATATTAATGTATATAGTAGTGTGTTTATACATGGATGAATTGTGTGTTCATAGGTGATAACATATGTGTTCATCGGCGACAACATATGTGTTCACACGAGAAAAGCAAAGTGTTCATATGAAAAAATGGCTAAGTTATGTGTCTTTGTGAAAACACACGTGTTCATATGAAACAACACATGGTGTTCACATGAAATAACGCATGTGTTCATTACAAATTTATGTGTGGAAACGAGAATCCTTTTTATGTGTCTTTAGCTGAATTAAATTTGTGTTCATGTGTGGATGAACCATGTGTTCATATTTGGTTACACATGTGTTCATCCGTGTCAACGTATGAGTTCCAACTGGAAAAACAAAGTGTTCATATAAAAAATGGCTAAGTTATGTGTCTTTATGAAAACCAACTTGTTCATGTAAAACAATGCATGTGTTCATGTAAAACAACGCATGTGTTCATGTGAAACACGCAAGTATGCACGTTTATTAGTCTTATAAATTTTAGTTTGAAAACGAGAATCATTTTTATGTGTCTATAGCTGAATTACAAGTGTGGGTTCATAGTTAATTACCTATGTGTTCATCGGGGACAATGCATCTGTTCAAACAGGGCAAACAAAGTATGTATACAGAAAATTCTAAATTGTATGCTCTTGTAAAACATATATATTTTCATGTGAAACAACGTAGGTGTGCATGCGAAACACCGCATATATGCATGTGTAATAATCTTACAAATTTATGTGTGGAAAGAGAACCATTTTTATGTGTTTATACCTAAATTACATGAGTGCTCATACGTGGATGTACTGTGTGTTAATTAGTGATAACGTATGTGTTCAAACGGACCAAAAAAACCGTGCATGTGTGAATTCAGCCGAATTATTCGGCCGTGCCGTTTTTTTACGTTTTTTTAATATTTTAATCATGTGGCTGAGATTTATCCTCATTCTTAACATATAGAAGCTTCCTCATGTGATCTTTTTCTCAGTTCCTTAGATGAAGACTGAGGATGATGCACATAAACGTTATAACTCATGCACACACGAGTTATAACTAATGCACATAGTGTGTGCATGTGTAATAGATTGTGTGCATCACAAAATACTGTGTGCATGAGTTATAACGTGTGTGTACATTAATTATAAAGTTTGTGTGCATCATCCTTAGTCCTTATCTAAAGATTCATCCTTACGAGATCTTTTCCCGTGTCTTTCACCACGTTAAAAAATTTCATGGCTTAGATTATGAGCATTATTATCCAGAATATAAACATTGACATGTATAAACAATAAACAATAATATTGATACATGATTAATTTTTAAAATTTTGAATATAATAAACAATAAATATAAATGAGTTTGTATAAAAAAAATATTATTTGATTTAATTATCATAAGTCAATTTTTAAAAAATCTATGTACATTGATTTGAACATATATAAGTATAATTTAAAGCACTACTATAAGAATTTGTTTTATATTTTTCCTTATCTATTAAGTAATGAATCTTTTTGTGATCTGTCAAATCATAAAAATTAAATTAACACATAAAAATGTCTTTTAATTTGACAGATCTTAAACAATCTTTTGTGATATTTTTCACATTGTTTTTCAAATTTAATTAGTTGTTTAGAAAATTATAATAAATAATTAAAATTTATAATCAATAGAATTGCGACAACTTCACTGAATGATAAGTATGTCCCGTAACATAGTTGGAGCAGAGTAAAGTGTTTTTGCTTTAATAATTACAGAGGGATTAATATTTTTGTAAACTTTTTAGCAAAGAAAATAAATATTTATTTTAACTAGTGAGGGTCGAGCAGCTCCCATCTTTGTTCACCGACGTCCATTGACGCAGCGAGACGCTTGTCCTCTTCACCGACATGTTATTTGTATTCTCTATCTACCCTTTCTTAAAACCTTGAACCCAATTTAAATTAAATTGCGCAACTATCCTCGACTTTGTCTTCTTTTCCTCAGCACAGGGCGGTAATCTATACCGGCGGTTCCGCTTTATTCTCCCTTTTCAATCGTCATGGTTGAGAAGATCTCGAGTTTTCAGATATATAAAAACAAGAGACACATCACTTGAATCGACCGCTTCCTAACTTCTCCATCTGCAACTTCCTTCTACCTTCACCTATCTCTCAATTGTTGATCAAAACCAAGCGGTTTTACCACTGACAAGGTACTCGCTCTGATAATGCTCTATAAAGTAGTATTTATTAATTGGGTTTAGTTGATGGCTTCTCACATTTGATTTTGTTTTCTTTTATTTTTCCTTGCGTCATTTGATTTTGTTTTCTTTTATTTTTCCTTGCGTCATTTGATTTTTCTTTCCTTTCTGAATGTCGTGACTTTTACTCCGTAATAATTTACAAACAATGTCTCGAGAATCTCAGACCGAATCCCTAATCCCTATTGCCAATTGTCGATTTAATAATAAAGCGTGTCAAATCTAAGGAGCAATGTAACGAAGGACCTGATTCTTCAAGCCAAAATACCCCTTTCAGGAAAAAGCTGCCTACAAGTTGCATTTTTCACCCTTTTCCCCTAAACCTCCTTGTTGGGGAGATAGCCTAGTGAAATTAGATCGAATGGTTTGAGTTGAACGCGTAACCTTTCTCTGCAGATTTTTGGGGGATTCTTCCGAGATCGCCATAACTTGTAAGGGCTCCCTTTTCACTCTATGATCTTGTTTAGTTTCCTTTTCCTTGACCCCTTTTTCAAGATCAAACAAAACAAGAATGGTTGCTCCTCCATCCCCAATATTTAATGAGCACCTTCAGAACTTTCTTGATTTCCAGTCTTCAATAAACCGATTTAATTGTTCTAGGGTGTGTTTGGATTGTCAGAAAATGCATTATCCGAGAATCCAAACAAACTCTTAATTTTAATTGTTTTGATCATATAGAACATTTTGTGTAAAGCTGGAATGGAATGATGTGGTTTTTGTTGTGTTACCCTTACATTGCCATTGGAGACTGGTAACATTTTTGACACTTTCATGGGAAACAATGAGAAGAGCAACGCTTTTAGCCTCAAATACTTCACTTGTGCAAATTTATCTTATTGCATCTGTCGTAATTCTACTCATGCAAATGAGTAATGAAGTGTTAATGCTGTTAACTAGGTCCATACTAATCACCTGCGTATAAGCAAGATGTTTGGATATTCATTTTAATGATGTTATTGCAACCCTTGAGGAGTAAATGCTATGTTGTTTGGACCTCCTTTTACATGCAGCTCTTCAGCCTGACCCTAATCAAGCAAACCCATCATATTTCAACAATGTTGAAGGTTCCAGATCACCAAGTTGCTGGTCACCAAGCTCTAAATGGGAAGCTTGGTCCTCTAGTAGATGGATCAGGTAATTTTTACAAGCCTCTCCAAAACGATCATCGAGGCGATAAAGAAGTTGCCTTCTATGAATCATTCTACTCCAACAAGAAAATTCCTGCCCCAATCCTCAAATTCTTTTCCAAATTCTATGGAACTCAGCACTTAGAAGCTTCTGATGGGTCAGGACTTCGCCCTCATCTTGTCTTGGAAGATATTGTCTCGAGTTACAAAAACCCTTCAGTCATGGACGTCAAGATGGGATCAAGAACATGGTATCCACAAGCGTCTGATGATTACATTGATAAGTGTCTGGTGAAAGATAAGAAAAGCACCAGCATTTCTTTGGGTTTCAGGATTTCGGGGTTGCAGGTCTACAATGGTGATGAATCGGGTTATTTCAAGCCAGACAGAAAACTTGTAAAGAGTTTCACGGTTGAAGATGTGAAATTGGCTTTGAGGAAATTTGTGTCTGTAAATCAATCAACTGATCTTAAGAAAAAACCTGATTGTGCACTTGCATCGAATGTCTATGGTGGATCTTCTGGGATTTTGGCACAGTTGCTGGAGCTGAAATCATGGTTTGAGGACCAAACAATGTACCAATTCAATTCCTGCTCAATTCTTCTGGTTTATGACAAGGAATCAGCCATGAAGAATGGAGATGATGCACGAGCTATGGTTAAACTCATTGATTTTGCTCATGTTTGTGAGGGAGAAGGTATTATTGATCATAATTTCTTAGGTGGACTTTGCTCCTTTATCAAATTCATCTCAGAGACGCTTGCTGAGCAGGATGGTCAGAAGCCAATGCCTAGTGATGAGCTGAACGGACAGTGAAATGCCAGGGAAAGCTGATTTGAATTTCTTACTAGTTGTTCTTAAATTTTCACGTTCTTACTAAATAAGTTTCATATTTTCCTAAGCTGTTATGTTACTTAAAATGTCATGAATGCTGAATTTTGTTGTGGTTGAGTTTCAACTTTGAATTGGAAGGCTCATTTCTGGTCACATCTTTTGATTAGAACAAGAACATGTTCTTCACTCTGCTGATGTCAAGCATGAGCTGTGTGGTATATGCATCAAGCTCTATGTGAAGACATGTTTGAGCTTTTAATTTGCCATTTCTCCGTTCTCATGGAGTCAGAGCTTGTTACCTACAGCAAACAAACATTCTGTTTCAAAATTTTCAGTACTTCACAAAAAGGAGAAGCATAATAAAAAAAACTTGATATGAATAAGAAAAAGGAAGCACAACAACAAAGCAAGAGAGAAAAGAAAGCTCTATTTTTTTTTTTGATCAAGTGAAAAAGAGCTCTTTAAACTTCAAAAGCTCTACACACCCAATAATTCAATATTCACTCAAAACAAAGATTCTGTTTCAAGGATTTACACACTATAACTTCGTCACAACAATTTCTGCAAATAATAGGAAAAACATTCCATGGTTTACAGGCTCTATATATTCTACTCAACGAGCCAATTTCCTAAGGTGTTGAAGAGTCTTCTGTTTGATCCATTGGCGGTCGTAAGGAAGGTATGCTTGGAGATTATGGTCATAACTGCATACAACAGAAGAAGCATATAAATTAACTGAGTTAAGCATAAGTGTAAGCATGCCATAATGAAGTGTGGAAAACAAAACTAGAAAGCAATTTATTTAAGAGAGGGAACGGAAAGAAGTATACACTAGTGCACTCATGTCTGTAAGTCCATCAATGTAGTTGTACAGATCACTGATATCATAAGACATGTCATGACGGGCAGGATTAATCTCTTTCAACTTCCTTTCATACATCCCACATATACCTGCAAAGATTAAAGTGATAAGTTAGTCATGCGAATCTGAATGAAAAAGCGCATGACAGAAGCAATAGGATCAATAACAACACAGAACCTACCTTCGACAGCTTGGTTTATTGACTGGTAGTCCATAAATGTTCTTGTTGCTTTGTTTGGAGAAGCTTGGATTAGAACAATGGTGTGCCTGTTAGCCTGCGGTGAACATTCATAGTAAAACAAACAAAACATTGAATGGAAAACAAAATCCATGTACACAACTACCCATAAATCCAGACATCAACTAAGAGAGCCTCTTATAAATCAGCTGGAAATATACAATGGCAACCTTGAAAGCGTAGGATTAATAACCGATAATTATATCAAGTACATGTAGACAGTTAGACATATCCCATTCTGTTGCATCAAAATAAGATCACCCACGGAGTTTGACAAAGTTGAATGTGAAGAACAACAACTAT
Organism: Oxyria digyna; assembly: GCA_029168935.1. Taxonomy (NCBI): domain Eukaryota; kingdom Viridiplantae; phylum Streptophyta; class Magnoliopsida; order Caryophyllales; family Polygonaceae; genus Oxyria; species Oxyria digyna. Next base: position 28,655,516 of record JAPVLV010000011.1, on the reverse strand, counting down.
AAATCAATTCCTTAACAACAAATGGTAAGAGAACAAAGAATACAAAACTTACATGTAATTGGTGTTTGTATTTCAAATCATTTGACTTTACAAAGTTCCAACTGCTATGACCTAGAAAGAGCTATAAATACACTAATGGAACACTCTACGGATAGCAGTAGAACACCCATAGGAATCAACTATTTTCTTCTTTTAAAAGAAAAAAGAGATGAGTTCAGAAATCCATCTGGAGAAGTCCAGTCTCAAATCTTCAAACCAAAATCCTTAATGGAGCTGGGAACAAAAACATTCAGTAAAAACAACTGAACAGACCTCTGCCAAACATAGAGCTGAACAACCTAAAACAATAAGAAATTAGACTCAAGAGTGATCGATTTCCGAACAACAGTAACCCTAATCTTACATAAAACAAAATCCCCTAAATCAATTTTCCGATAAGCACGTGTGAAGTTGTGGCTACTTATCGCCTCTCTAGTTCAATCCAACACGAAATCCTAATAATCATGATATCAATTGCTGCGGAACACAATAAGGTCAGTCATAACCCTAAAAGATGTTAAGCCCTAAATAGCCAGTCCAAACGAATACACTAACCATCCTCTATCTTTCGCGGTGGCGTGAAGTTGTAATTGAGTAATCGAATACAGATAATCTCTGCAAATAAGAAGAACAAATACAAAAACAAACAGAGAGAAATACCATGAGAAGCGGTTGGAAGAATTCAGGTGCTTGAGCTGAAGACTGTAGAAGGAAATGAGAGCAGCAGCTACGGAGAATATACGCGCCTTCTTACAAAACCCACCAAAATGAAGAAAACAAAATAAAATAAAGTACTGGTTTGGCTGCCAATTCGGACATTGAACGGCTGAGATCGTATAAATTACACAGTTTGGCTGCCAATTTCGGACATTGAACGGCTGAGATCGTTTTCAAGCATTCCTAATTAACCTATCGATCCAACAGTATTTGTATTATTTTTGGAACCAAGATAGTCTGATACGTAATACTCATGTAACTATTTGTTGCCTTATTGACTATTCAAAACTCTCGTATATAAGATTGACTTCAACTCGAGATCTCTAAATAAAACACTTAATAGAATTTAACTTTAAGCTGATAACTTGGGAAAAATTAGAAAGTTGGGAGAGAATTGAGAACTTGTTTATTGATTGACTGAACAAGTAAAGTGATCATTACACGAGTGCATAGATGCATATTAATATCACTAATATGCTATTACAACACTATTACTATTCCTCTACTGCTGACGTGGCAATAAGCTTCTTCACCCCCCGCAAGCTGGAGCAGGTAGCTGTGGAAGATGCATGCCCAGCTTGGACATAAGGAGCTTTTGTTGAGCAGATGGTAACACTTTAGTGAAGACATCAGCTAGTTGTTCAGCAGTAGGAACATATGAAAGTTGTAATAAGCCCTCCATCACCTTATCTCTTGTGAAATGAACATCGATCTCAATATGCTTTGTTCTTTCATGGTAGACAGGATTCTGAGCAATCTGTAGAGCTGAGTTGTTGTCATAGTGGAGGAGCACATGTTGAGAGGTGCCAACTCCCAAATCATCAAGGAGTCTGACTAGCCAAGTAACCTCAGCTGCTGCTTGCGCCATGGCTCTGTATTCAGCTTCAGTAGAGCTCCGAGAGACTACACTTTGTTTCTTGCTCTTCCAGCTTATAGGAGACTTACCAAGAAAAGTGACATAGCCAGTAACAGAACGTCTAGAGATAGGACATGAAGCCCAATCAGAATTTGAATAAGCTGACAAAGCTGGACTGTCACTGCCATTAAGAACAATTCCAAAACCAGCTGTATGTTCAATGTACTTGAGTGTATGAAGCAAGGCATTATAATGAGAAGTACAAGGTTTCTGCATAAATTGACTAAGGGTCTGGACAGTGTAAGATAAGTCGGGTCTAGTGTGTGTCAAGAAGTTGAGCTTGCCAATGAGCATCCTGTATGGCGTGGGATCTGTCAGTAAGTCACCATCTTTAATGAGAAGCTTACAGTGTAGTGGTAAAGGAGTGCAAGCAGTCTTAACACCACTGAGATCAATGGTAGAAAGCATTTCTTTGGTGAATTTTGCTTGAGTGAGAGCAATTCCTGTAGGCAAGTATGATGCTTCCAGACCAAGAAAATAATGTAGCTTGCCTAAATCCTTGATGCTGAATTCTGAATCCAGAAAGGCTTTAAGAGCATTGATGGTCACAATGTCTGATCCTGTGATTAGCAAGTCATCCACATAAACAGTGACAAGAGTAATAGATGCCTCAGACTTCTTAGTAAAGAGGGAGTAGTCATTTTTGGACTGCAGAAAACCAAGGGAAAGGAGAGCTGTGGAGAGCCTGTGAAACCATTGCCTAGAAGCCCGTTTTAGGCCATAGAGAGACTTCTTCAGATGACAGACATGATTATTGGGCTTAGATAAACCATCTGGCACTTTCATATAGACTTCTTCATCCAACAAGCCATGTAGAAAGGCATTATTAACGTCCAACTGGTGTATATCCCAGCCTTTTGCAGCAGCCACTGAAATGACACTCCTTATTGTTGCCATTTTGACAACAGGAGAGAATGTCTCATGATAGTTTATGCCAGCCTTCTGTGTGAAACCCTTTGCCACTAGCCTTGCTTTATATCTCTCTAATGAGCCATCTGATTTGAGCTTTATTTTGTAGACCCATTTGCATCCCACTACCTTCTTGCCTTTAGGTAGAGGAACTAGCTCCCATGTGCCATTATCCTGCAAAGCATCAGTTTCTTTTTTCATAGCCAAAACCCAATTTGGATCCCTAGAGGCTTCAATGTATGTGGTAGGCTCAGTGAAAGAGGGCAAGGAGGATAGGAAGGCAAAATGAGTGGGAGGTAAGTGTGTGGGTGCAACCATTTGAAATCTGGCATAGGAGCAAACATAATCTTTTAGATAAGCTGGTTGCTGGTGTGATCTGGTGGACCTCCTAGGAGATGCAGGAGGTGGAGTAGGATTAGGTGAAGGAGAAGGTGTATTATTTGGAGAGGAAATGGAAATAATGGGTTCAGTGATATCCACCAAATCAGAATTAAGTAGAGGAGGTGAATTAGGATTGACAGGAGGTGGAGAGTTACTGGTGATTTGAGGTAAAAAGATGTGTGAGGGAAATTCTGTAGCTAAGGAGGGTAAGGTGGAGGAAGTTTGCACTTGGTTGATGTATTGAAAGGGGTAGTGTTTCTCATGGAAAACAACATCACGGGTATGAAAAAATTTATGGTTAGCAAGATTAAGGACAGTGTAGGCCTTCTTGCCAAAGGAATACCCTAAGAATACACATGGTGTGGCACGTGGTTGCAGTTTATCTCTAGCTCTTTTGAGTGTAGAGGCAAAAACTAGGCAACCAAAAGATTTGAGAAAAGTGTAATCTGGAGGAGTCTTGAACAGAAGTTCAAAAGGAGATATATTTTGTAGTGAAGGTAAGGGTGTTCTGTTTATTAGGAAAGTGGTTGTAAGGATACAATAGCCCCAGTATTTATGTGGAACTTTGGATTGAAAAAACAAAGCTCGAGCAACTTCAAGGAGATGCTTGTGTTTCCTCTCAACAACTCCATTTTGTTGAGGAGATTCAACACAAGAGGTTTGATGAGAAATGCCAAATCTAGAATAGAAAGACTTGGCTGCAGGGTCAGCAAATTCTGGAGCATTGTCTGTTCTGAAGACTTTAACTTTGGTTTTGAAATGATTGTGTATAAGGTTGACAAAGGTTTGTAAAATTGATAGAGCATTGCTTTTATGAGTCATTAGAAAGGTCCATGTGCATCTGGTATGGTCATCAACCAAGGTAAGAAAATATCTAAAGCCATTATGAGTATGGTGTTTATATGGGCCCTAAGTATCTACATGAACAAGATCAAATGAAGCAATAGCTCTAGTAGAAGAAGCATGAAAAGACTTTCTGTGTTGTTTAGCTTGAGGACAAACATTACAGATACAATGTGTCTTATCAGTTTTAGACAAGAAAGGCAAGAATTTCAATTGATCATATGAAACATGTCCAAGACGACAATGCCAAAGGTCAATGTTATTAGAAATAACAGTAGAAGAAAAAGAAGAACCAACAATAGAGTTGCCAGTATTAGAAGGAGGACTATGAGTGACATAGAGGCCTCTGCCTGCTTTACCAATCATAATTGGCTTCTTCATTGAAGGGCCCTGAAGATAACATGCAATTTTTGTAAAAAGCACATCAAAAGCATATTCTTCACATAATTTGTAAATGGAAAGAAGATTAAAGCAGAACCCAGGAACATGTAAAACAATGTCAAGAGTTAATTCAAGAGTTATGACAGCAGAACCAAGGTTGGAAATGGGGGACTTATGGCCATTTGGTGTGGTGATATAAAGAGGTTTAGGTACTGGTTTAACAGAGGTAAGAAGGTCAAGATTAGAGGTAATATGGTCAGTAGCACCACTATCTAGGATCCAAGATGAGTCATGGTTAGAAGAAAAAAGACAAGATGTAGTACCTGCTAAAAATGCACAAGAATCATTGGCAGAAGCTTGTTGACTGAGAAGGCCAAGAAACTGATCATATTGAGTCTTGGTTAGAACAGGAGCTGTGGAAGAATCATTAGCAGGAGCTCCTGAATAGTCAGAATCTGCATCAGTAGAAGCATTTGCAACAAGCTTTGTGTTGTGTCGAGGATGATTTGGTGGATAGCCATGTAAATTCCAGCATCTTTCAATGGAATGGCCTGATTCTTTACAGTGATCACAGAAATAGTTGGCCTTCTGCCAGAATTCGAGTTACTTGAATTCCCTGAACTAGAGCCATGTGAGGGGTTATAGCCCCTTCTTCTCTGAGCAGCTAGGGCAGTAGCTTCATCATCAACATCAGTACTAGCAATATGAAGATCTCTTTGAGACTCTTCTTGAAGGACTATATGGTAAACAGAATCAATTGAAGGCGGAGGCGTGATCATCAAGATATTTCCTCTAGTGGCAGCATTGGAATCATTTAGTCCCATCAAGAATTGTGCCACCTGCTGATCTTGAAGAATTTTTTGAACAATAGAGTTAGAGCCACAATCACACACTTTATCTTCAATCATCAACAAGTACTCATCCCATAAGCGCTTGCATCGAGTAAAATATGTTGTAACAGAAAGATTTCCTTGTGACAAAGAATTTAAGTCTCTTTGAACTTTGTAAATCTGAGTGCGATCAACCCTGTGAAATCGAGAAGCAAGTTCTTTCCAAGCCTGAGCGGAATTGCGACAATACAATATGGATTCTGCAATATCCTTGTTAACAGAGTGCAATAACCAAGAAAACACCATTTTGTCACATCTCTCCCAATAAACACACAATTGAGACTCAGGAGAAGGACAAACAGTGGTTCCAGTAACAAATCCCAACTTATTCTTTGCAAATAGAGAAACTTCCATAGAACGTTTCCAAGAAACGTAATTACGGTCATCAAGAAGAGTCGTGGACAAAACATACGATGGATGATCAGAATGATGAAGGTATAGTTCATCCATTGGATGAATCGTACCTAGATCGCCATTGGCGCGACCTCCTGAATTGTTGCCACCGGAATTGTTTCCTCCAGAGTTGTTTCCTCCAGAATTGTTGCCCTCCAGAAGGTCGATGCACACTAGGGCGATTAGTTGGACTTCCGTCATCTGGAATCCATGAATTGGGCGGAATCGGAGCGGGAACGAACGGCCGAGTCATAACCTAGCTAAGCTAATACCATGATAACTTGGGAAAGATTAGAAAGTTGGGAGAGAATTGAGAACTTGTTTATTGATTGACTGAACAAGTGAAGTGATCATTACAAGAGTGCATCTATTTATAGATGCATATTAATATCACTAATATGCTATTACAACACTATTACTATTCCTCTACTGCTGACGTGGCAATAAGCTTCTTCACAAACCACTAAATCAATTAAATTTTGGTGATTTTAATAATTATCAGATTATCAAGGATATTAATCCGGTCTATTGATATTGTTTTTCCCCGCATTGAGTGCTGCTACAACTTCAATTTGTGTGATGGTGATATGATTAATTTTCACTATCAGAATCTTCCTAAATGTAACCTATATTCCAAAATCATTCTACCTAAATGTATCCTATATTCCTACATATGATTTACTATTGGTAGTAACTGATCCGTCGAAATTTACCATAGTCCATCCTAAACACCATTTGATTAATTCTAGACTTCTGTTTCGTTTTCTGGTTACCAATTTTTGAAGTCTTTCTTTATCATTCAAACTCTGGTTTCTGGATATAATATTGTTTTTATTTGCTTCCGAATATAAACTGAGATGACAAGTGACAACTAAACCTCAATATCATGCTTCAAAGCCACAAGCTCAAGCATTTTCTCATCATCAACAACAATGGCAGAATCCGGCAGTTTGGTCAATACATCATTAGGAATAAAATCATGGGACCGATCCCCTTGCGGGATCAAGAAGATAAACCCTAATGTGACAAGCCTAAGAACATTCCTAATAAACACAACAAGCCACAGGCTAGTGAAATCCGTCCTTGACACATGGAAAACGTGGAGGAGGAGACCGCCGCCCCATTTAGCAGACAAAGCTCCAACACTATCAATGCACATTAGCAACGCAAAGAACGTGCCTTCGATTCCCAAAGGGCATAGCCTGGTGCTGAGGACAATCATGGGCATCCACCGAACCCGAGAGATAACATGAGAAACGCACTCTTCGAGGATTACAAAGACGTAGTCGGGAATTCCGAGGCTGAGATTCCAACGAAGAATGAAGACGACGTCGAGCATTCCTGAGAGGCCGTAGAGGAGTTGGACGGAGAAGAGGAGGGTTCGGAATGGAAAGTCTTTGAGGAATTTGTGGTAGATTAAGACGCCTACGATCGAGGCTAAGGCGCCAACCGCGTACATCATCCCTACAAACTCCTGCAACATTTGTAGATAAGACTAGTAATAAGGAGGAGTATTTAGTATTTAGATGTTGATGTCTACCTGAGAAAAAGAGGGGCCTGCAGTGGGATTAGTGTACCAATAGAATTGCCCTTCATGAGTGCTTATGCTTAAGGCCAGTGACAAATACATGTAGAGGGAAGGTTTCCACACCTCAGGGCGTTTTATGGTTTTTGCAATGTCTCCAATTGCACACATCAACTTCTCTGCACCTGCCCACTTTATCATGCATCTCTAACTAGTTAAATAATCTGTTTATCCTACCTGGCCGGCTGGATCTAATTTCTTGTTTACATTAATACAAACACATATCATGTTTAAAATACTCTACTGTATATGTTTGCATCTAACTTGAGTATATGTTGAGTTGTTTTATTGTTTGTATTTTTTTATTGAATAAACTAGTTGTTTTAACCTAAACCTATACCCTAAATAATAAACCCCAAACTAAAAAAATATACTTTAAAATTATTTCTATGTATTGGCATAAAAGCAGCTGCAGTCAATCCAATTCATAGTGTAGAAGTCAGAATTCTAAAAAAAAAAGTCAGGAGAAAAAGGGACCCCCAAATATCAGCCATTTATAGGCCCATAAGCATAAATAACAACCTGAAAATGAAAATAGGAACCGAAATATAGAAAAATAAAAATAAAAACCAATTTGACCATAAATATTGAATTTCCCTCCAAATGGGGAAGTGTGGCGGGACCCATCTGGATTATGCAAGGAAAACGGAAACGAGACGTAATTTATGTAAATTAGGGGGAGATTAAGATGAAAATTACCTTATTTTGGGAGCTGCTGTGATCTATGTTAACAACCCTAAGTTCATAAATCAACACCCCCGACACTACCATCGCAGCTGGTGAAACTGTAAGCAATCCAAGCGCTTCCTACACTAACTCAAAAACATAAGCATCAATTGAGCCCAATTAGGGCACAAATCGAACTCTAATTGAAATAAACCTGAGCGCCGAATTTATGAACAAAAACCCCACTAGCGAGGTATCCAAGAAGAGATCCCAAAGAAGAAGAGAATCCGCATAAGCTCTGCATATCCGGCGCCAATTCCTTCTGCTCAATACTCTTCCTGGCAATGCAGGCATCAACCGTCACTTCTCCAATCGCCATCCCTGTTTTGACTCCCACCATCAACCCTAAAGCCATGGCCGATGGAAGGTGCCTTATGAACGCCAGCGACATGGCGGAGATGCCTCCGATGATGCCTGCGATGAGAAAGTAAGGGCGACGGTGGTATCCGGAAACGGGGAAGACGTCTGTGAGGATGCCCCAAACGGGCTTGAGAATCCATGGGATGTAGTAGAAGCCCCAAAAGAGCTGAAGTGTGGAGGGGTTGAGGCGTTGAACGTCTTTCCAGTAGAAATCGGAGGCGACTTTGAAGTAGGAGTCGGCGAATCCGTGGGAGAGGCCGTAGACCAGGAAGATTGCTGCGATTAGGGTTGGGTCGAGTTGGGAGGAGAGGGATTGGATCCATTCGATGGGGGAGAGAGCTAGGGTTAGTGGGTTGAGGATCCAGGGAGATGGGTTGGATCCGGATTTGGGGTTCGGATTTGGGTCGGTGAGATCGTTGCGTTTGAATAGTTGCTCTGTTTCCTCATCGGTTTCTTCCATTTTTATGATGTGAAATGAGAATGGATCTGAGATTCTATCTAAGAGATTGAAAAGATTTCAATTAATGGAGCTGATTAGAGACTAGAGACAGTTGAAGGGAGTTCACAAATTTCAGGCATTGACTTCGATAAGCTCTTCACCAAATCAGTTGAATACTCGTTTATAATATTAGTATTTATTTGCTACAGTGTTCGGTACTCGTTTTCAAGAATCCAAATCATACGTAACAAATTGGTGTATCTAAATTGTATATCAGCCTAAAAAGCAAGTAAAACAACAATTATAATTGTTTACTTACAAAATTAAAAGCAAATATAAAATCCATTTTAACCCTTAATTGTAAGGATACACAATTTAGTGACTGTTCGACAACGTGGGGTTTAACCTTCATTTTACAGAAAAATAAGCTAGCTTATTGAAACAATAAGCTACGATTTCAAGTTTTTTGATAAAATAAGCTAGCTTATGTTTTTTACTCCCGAACAGAGCCTTAGACTCACAAATTTGACAAAGATGATTTGGATTACGTTTTCAAATCTTGGGAAGAAAATGTGTAGCTCAAATGTGGATGTTTAGAATAAGTCGTTACAATATTGAACAAACTACTCCATCAATGACCTTAACTAGATGAATTTGTATCCGTAATTTGCAAGTCAAGTAAGATTGAACCACTTGACTATACGCCAGAAGAAGTTTAGAATCGATGTGATTAGGAAAGTAAAAATGTTAGAAGTGTAACCACTTGACTATACTAAATTTATAACAAAAATCAAACACCAATAATAAGCTAAAATGACAAATAATAAGAATATTCTTTTAGAGATATTTTATTTTTGATTGTTAAATTTGACAATCCTAAAATGACAAATAATAAGCGTGTGTGGTCCACTAAATAAATGATATTTAAGTATGTGGTCCAAATAGCAATTTGACAATCCAAATAGCAATTTAAGTGATAAATTGCTATTTGAATTGTCAAATTGCTAAATTGGAGGCGATATTTTATTTTTGATTGCTAAATTTGACAATCCAAATAGCAATAACAATTTAAGTGTGTGTGGTCTACTAAATAAATGATATTTTTTTAATAAATTGAAAATTGAAAGAGTGATAAATTAGTGTTACAAAATTATAAAACTACAAGAAAAACCGTTTTTGGCAACGACAAAAGTCGTTGCGTTACATAACAAGTCGTTGCAAAAACAGGTTTTGGCAACGACAATTGTCGTTGCTAGGTCGTTGCCGATTGTCGGTAACGCCGTAGTCAAAGGCTTTTGCAACGACTTTTATCGTTGCCAAAACGAATGCTTTTCGCAACGACTTTGTTCGTTGCTAATTATTTGTCGTTTCTAATTACAGTCTGAACTCGTCACATCTTTTGCAACGACATTTGTCGTTGCAATACATATCTGATGTTTTGAAAACAAACCTTTTACAACAGTTATTGTCGTTGCGATAGATCATTGTTTTGCAACGACATAGTGTTGTATCCTCTTGTCAATTTCTACCCTTATAATTCACATTCAAACAACCTGTATCCAAGATCATAAACACAATAACTTCGACTATATAACCTTCAAAAACTTGTTCAAATTACAATCTGTACTAAAAACATGTCTAACATTCAAATATTTAATTTGCCAACTTAGCTACATCCCAAATCATAAAACCAAAATCATTTCATAATATTTGTGTCATCCACAATATCCCAAAATCATCCTTCAACGCTTCGACATCTACTTGTTTCCCTACACCATTGAATAAAAAATTTCATATAAACAAGGCTAAAAACTTACAATTTATCTATTATCATACTAGAGCAAAATTCAGTTTGCAAATCACTTCTATAAACAGAGGAGACAGTCATTTGACATCTACTTGTTTCCCTGCACCTAGAGTTTGCAGATCACTTCTGTAAACGGAGTAAACAGTTTGCAGATCCTCTGTCTATTATCAAACTAGAACAAAATTATTTCAGTTTTAATGATTCCAGAGAATTCAGTTCGCAGATCCTTTGATTCCCAACAGTTTAAGATTCCAGAAAATGCAGTTCGCAGAACAAAATTAATTCAGTTTTCAGATCCTTAAATTCCCAGCAACTAATGATTTCGGATAATAACTCTTTTGTTGATTAGAAGGCTGGTTTAGGGTCATGCATCTCTAGTGGAAAAAGGTTGATTAGAAGGTTTGTTTAAAAACGTACCTTTTGACATAATTACCGAACACCCGTGTTCACAAGCTGCTGCAACATGGTTCTCTTCTAATTCCTTTATCCTTTGGTCTTGTTCCTTTATCCTTTCGTCTTGTTCTTGTATTTTCCCTTGTTGTTGTTCCATAAGTCTTTGTTGTTCCAATTGGTTTTTTCCTTTGGTATAACCATGTAAAGCTGTCCCTTTTTCACGAACATATCCAGACCTTGGCTTCAGAACTTGTGTCAATATTTCCTCTTGTATCATTGATTCACCAGCTGTAGCAACTACATTTTTCAGTTTTTCCTTCAACAAAATTCAAAAGAAGATTAGAATAAGAGAAATAGGACTCAAAGGAAACAAAATTATCAAGAAAGAGAGCAAATTGGCCGCATGAATGGAAAAATCCCAAGAACTGTTATGCATCTGAGATTTAAACAGATTAGGATTTAGCTCAATCCTCAGGAATCCACAAATTCTAGCATGTAACATTATGATCAACATCAACCTTATTAACAATGACTTCTATTGTCATGACAACAGAGGGAAACAGATAGCAAAATATAGCTTTAACAGTAACATTTGACACCACCTTTAACAGTACATTTGACACCACCTTTAACAGTACATTTGAAAAATATAGCTCACCTGAGATACCACCACCCGAGACACCACCACCACCTTTAACAGTACTGAGTACAGATGAATTCCTGTCAGTATTCAGCTCCCAAAATCATACCTTCCAATCCTCAACCTAACATAGTTATTCCCACACAAAACAAAGAGAAAAGTTAGAAACAAAGAGAAAGTGAGTATCTGAGCAGATCTGCAAGAGAGGAAAGATGATGAGAATTGAAGAGGAAATTAGCAAAATGTAATGATGCTTACTCCAAGGTTTTTCAAACTATCAGTGAGATCACCTTGTTGTTGTTGAAGGGTTGTTCTCAAATCTTGAAATTCCTAAAGCAATTTATAGAATTTTAAGAATAAACATTTTTCAGAGGAGGAAGGGAAGAAATCAAGAAGAACTACTCACTGTTTGGAGTTGCTCCACTTCTATGTTTAAGGATTTCTTAAGATCTGCAAGCTCCTGGACACAACCAAGGACTGTTGTAAGTCACTCTCCGTATGAAACAAAATTGAATGACAATCCTAGCAACTCATTACTAATTTAATAATGTCAACTATAGAAAAATATTATCTGAAAAAACTAAAACAACAAGTATATTCTTTAAAAAATTAAACGTAAAATGACAAGTATTTTTAAGACCAGAAGGGTACATGGCTGCAGGTATATCAGGCTTTACCTAGCTAACAGTCAAAACCCACTCCATTTATAAACCTATGTTACTCTACTATAATGGAGTAATTTCTATTCACTTACATTCTTGTTTCACTAACTTGATAGTAACTTGGTTAAAACAGATGTATAACAGTTCATATTTTTGCTTTCCATGATGAATGGAAGTTGCACGAATAAACTGTTTGACCATTCCTGACATTTTAAAAAAATTAGGATTTAATTCACTCTTCAAAAAACAAAGAGAAATAGGACTCGAAGGAAACAAAATTATCAAGAAAGAGAGCAAATTGGCCGCATGAATGGAAAAATCCCAAGAACTGTTATGCATCTGAGATTTAAACAGATTAGGATTTAGCTCAATCCTCAGGAATCCACAAGTGCAAGACATATTTAATGAACTAGTAAGAAAAATCCCAAGAACCTAAATACTAAAAGCATTTGTTTTGATAACTGAATAAAATCTGAAAGACAGCATAAGTATAATTCTTAACTGGAGGTTTGCAAGTCTTATACTTAATCTAAAACTCAATTATGATCTAAGCCATTAAACAGTATATGCATTCAGTTGAACTTATCAGCTTGCTAATAATTGTGAGGAAGGAAACACAAATTGAGCATACATTACATGAATCAGTTCAGTTCAGGTTATCAAAACATCAGTTCAAAAAAAAAAATCAGATTATCAATTCAGAAACATCCAAAAACAGAACCAGTTTAGCTTATCAATCCAGAAATAAAAGTTCAAAAAAAAGTTCAGTTCAGCTTATCAGTTGTCTGTAAATGGGTTCAGTTCAGTTCAGCTATGTTTCTGAACATAACCAGTTCAACTAAGTTTCTGAACATAACCAGTTCAGCAAAATGTCTAAACAGAACCAGTTCAGCAAATTTCTGAACAGAACTAGTTCAGTCCAGAAAAAACCCATTTACAGACAGCTCAAATTACAGAAATAATTCAAAAACGGAAGTTCAGTTCAGTTCAGTTCAGAATTAGTGTTTAGAAAGAAACGAAAACAAATTCAATTCATCCATAAATAAAAACAAAGCACTCAAGTGACAATAATATTCAGTTCAACAAGCACAACACCATAATGTATAAAACAATACAAAACAGAATAACAATTTAAGTTCAATAGTCATTCATTACTGCTAGAAGTCTCAGTGAATTAGTCAGCTAGAATAAGTTATTTGTCACTTTCAGTAAAAAGGCAAAGTAAACAGCCAAATAAGTTATGTGTACATCTAGAAACAGCAATATTATGTGTCACTTTCACATCTAACACCTTTATCTCTTTAATAGAATAATAGTATTCATATACCATCTCAAGCAAAGTGTTATCATAGACATTCTCCTACCACATAAATCATAGACAGCTAGCTACAATCTACAACTTGACACTGGTTGCAAAACTGCAATGGCATAATTTACCAGGAAAATTATGATATTTCAACAAGTTACCTATGAATGATGCTAAACATGATTCTTTTGCCTCCCAAATGAAGAGGAAAGTTCGGGTGCAAATAACTCTTAACGTAGAAAAAACGAACTGATCGTGTTTACAGATTACCGTCAATGTTCATATTCTGGATGGTAGTGTTCATAATATAGGCCACAATTTTTTTGAACGTTTTAAGTGAGGGACGCGGTGGCATACTTGTAGTTGTTGCGAACTTTGATTTTTTTAAATTATTTTCTCAAAATGAGCTCAAAAAAATTTATCGCCTAGATTATGAACGTTACCGCTCAAATTATGAACATTAAAATAATTTCATTTTAGTCGTTGCTGGCAACTATATTATTAGCAACGACATTTTTAAATCGTTGCAAAAGGTCGTTGCGTAAATGGTTTTTCTTGTATTGTAAATTGAAAAAAGTGATAAATTGGTGTTACGCTAGAAAATGACAAAATTATAAATTGAAAATTAAAAGAGTGATAATTTGATGTTAAAATTATAAATTGAAAATTAAAAGAGTGATAATTTGGTGTTATACTAAAAAATGACAAAATTATAGCAAGTTCGGTTAGTGTTACGCTTGTTTTAGCTAAGCCATTATAAATGTTACTCGTTCATTTTTTGGAATTACCCAACTCTGTGATATTGGTGCTTACACGTTTGATTAAGCATTGATTGAGTACATATAGCTCGTTACATAAAGGATCTGAGAAGAGAGTAGAGAGTACTAGCCTTTTATTGGATGAAGAGAAAATACAAGACCTAGGTGATGCAACTTAAAAAACAAAACATGGCGGGTAATTGAAGTGTATAGTAGTGTATATGATCGAAGATAGGAAAAGCAGAGCAGGTTAGTGATTTGAGTGAGTGCCAGGAAGCTTGTCTTTGATCTTGTCCATAAAGCCTTTGTTTTCGGTGGTGTCATGGAGAGGCTGTCCGTAGTAATCCTGTGTACCAGTAGTTGTAGGAGTATGGCCATGAGTGGTGGTCTTGCTCCCTCCTCCTCCGCCTGGTAGCTTCTCCTTTATCTTCTCCTTCAGCCCCTTCTTCCTCCTTCCTCCAACCCCATCATCCTCCGACTGCCGCGTAAATCAATTTTATTAATTAAACACCAATTTTACCTTAATCAAATGCATCATTAATTAGTAACTACTTACAGAGCTGGAGCTGGAGCCTCCAGAGCGGTGGAGCATGCCACCCAGACCACCACCGGTCCGCTGCTGCTGCTGTTGCTGCTCTACTCCACCTAACCCGGATCCACTCTGCGGATTCCCATACGCGTCCGTCTGTCGAACTGCTTCTGTTCCATATGAACCCATGGTTCCAGTGTGCTGAACCGGGTTTCCGAACTCGTCCATCGGATCCATGGTGTGCTGAACCGGGTTTCCGAACTCGTCCATCCGACGAACCGGGTTGCCGTATTGATCTCTTGGATCCATTGCTACTAATTATGTATGCTCACTTTTGGTTCTTTCCACTCTTTGTTTATGCTATCTTCCATCTGAGTTTAGGCATTATATAGAGGAAATCAGTAGCTGGTATGGTCTTAGTTTTACACGTGTACACCCAAAAGCCATACGTGTGCGAATTGTAATGCAGCTCTCTCAGCAGATTACACGTTTCCGAGTTTGGACTTTCAACCAAAACGTTCACTAATCGACAAAAATGTGGATA
Source organism: Oxyria digyna (assembly GCA_029168935.1). Classification (NCBI taxonomy): domain Eukaryota; kingdom Viridiplantae; phylum Streptophyta; class Magnoliopsida; order Caryophyllales; family Polygonaceae; genus Oxyria; species Oxyria digyna. The sequence goes on along the minus strand of JAPVLV010000011.1, from coordinate 28,640,298 downwards.
ATGATAACAAATCTGCTCTTCACCAAAAAGAAAAATTGATATCATAATCTGCTTAGCTTTTTTTCATAAAAAGTTTATGGCCTCGAACAACTATCTCAACTAGGCTTCATTCGAGGAATTATTTTTACCAAACGTCTATATAAACGCGACTTTTTCACTATATGGTCGAGAATAGACGGTTCGATGCCCAAACGACGTCGAAATGCAATGAAACTTGTTTTCAATGCATATTATAGCTATTTAACCTTGTCGGTAAGTTCGAGTCGAAAACTCGAACTCTTCGAGTAACACCTTCTTTGTAAACCTTCACTAGTCTTTCATTCTTCGAAATAGTCGAAGTAGTTGAGATATGAAGGGTCTAGTACATGGGTGTTGATTATGTTTCAAAAACTTATACAATTATGTGTTATTAGGCATATAAAGAGTGTATAAGGTCTCCCCTTCACAAAAGTTGATCGAAAATACTCAAAAACGCAAAAACGCCTTATCGGTCCTGATGGCCTGTTAAGGTCGAGAATAGGCGGTTCGATGCCCAAACGACGTCGGAATGCAATGAAACTTGTTTTCAATGCATATTATAGCTATTTAACATTGTCGGTAAGTTCGAGTCGAAAACTCGAACTCTTCGAGTAACACCTCCTTTGTAAACCTTCACTAGTCTTTCATTCTTCGAAATAGTCGAAGTAGTTGAGATATGAAGGGTCTAGTACATGGGTATTGATTATGTTTCAAAAACTTATACAATTATGTGTTATTAGGCATATAAAGAATGTATAAGGTCTCCCCTTCACAAAAGTTGATCGAAAATACTCAAAAACGCAAAAACGCCTTATCGGTCCTGATGGCCTGTTAAGGTCGAGAATAGGCGGTTCGATGCCCAAACGACGTCGGAATGCAATGAAACTTGTTTTCAATGCATATTATAGCTATTTAACCTTATCGGTAAGTTCGAGTCGAAAACTCGAACTCTTCGAGTAACACCTCGTAAACCTTCACTAGTCTTTCATTCTTCGAAATAGTCGAAGTAGTTGAGATATGAAGGGTCTAGTACATCGATGTTGATTATGTTTCAAAAACTTATACAATTATGTGTTATTAGGCATATGAAGAGTGTATAAGGTCTCCCCTTCACAAAAGTTGATCGAAAATACTCAAAAACGGAAAAGCGCCTTATCGGTCCTGATGGCCTATTAAGGTCGAGAATAGGCGGTTCGATGCTCAAACGACGTCGGAATGCAATGAAACTTGTTTTCAATGCATATTATAGCTATTTAACATTGTCGGTAAGTTCGAGTCGAAAACTCGAACTCTTCGCGTGTGTGCAGAACCTAAGCGCACAAATTTACATTTAACGGCTACTTTTTTCAAAAATTTCAACGGCTACTATGTTTGAACAGTGCGCAGAAACACGGCGCACAAATTTTCAACCTGTGCGCAGTATTTAGGCGCACAAGTTGTTACAGACTCTGAAAATTTACGAAAAGTACCCGTAATACCCCGTAAAACACGTATGCGCATAAGAACTGCGCACAGATGCGTGCGCATAAGTTGCGCGCACAGAATCGCGTGCATATATGCCTCGATTCGCGTGCATATAGCCATTGTCTAATTTTATTGAAGTTAGTCTTATTTTAAACAACAAATTTTAATCTCTATATATAACTACTAAAGCAAAACACCTTTTTTCCAATTCTAGATATGTCACGTGGCATACTCTTCATTCAGGCCATTTATTTGTCGTCATTTTATTGGTCATAATTATTTACTATCTATTGTAATTTTCTTAAAAAATTGATTAAATTTGACATATCATGTGCAAAAATATCACAGCAAAATTTTTTAAGATCTTTAAGATTACATGAAGATTTTTATGTGTTAATTTTTTGGATTTTGACCTCCCAATATCTGATATGTTATTTTACAAATGTATAATTTTAGGCTCCGTCTATATGCACACGTTTTTTTTGCTAAATGCACACTATTCTGTGCGGTAACAGTTGCAGTACACATCTGTGCGTTAAGGCTTACCGCACCAAAGGAGTCCGGGGCATTGTTGGAATTTTTTCTGAAACCTATACGACGCTGGTGCGGTAATTCTTACCGCACAGATATGTGCGTTAACAATTAACGCACCACGTTAATACGAGATTAACAAAAAAAAAAATTTGATTAACTTAAACACCTGTGCGGTAAGATTTGTTATTTTTTTAATTAATAAATTTTTTAAAAAAAGTATTTAAATAATAATATCTTGTGCGTTAACTCTTACCGCACAGATCTGTGCGGTAAGAGTTAACGCACGGGATTAAAAAAAATTTAAAAAAAAATTAAAATTTTGATTAAAAAAATTCCTGTGCGGTAACCTTTACCGCACAGCTTTTTTTTTTAATTTTTTAATTTTTTTTTGAATTAATCGCGCAGATTTTATTTTAAATAAAATATATCTGTGCGGTAAATATAACCGCACAGATCTAATAATTATCACTTCAGTCTCATTGCTCTAGTGGTAAGGCATTGTGCATCCTTTGTAAGGTCTCAGGTTCGAGTCTCAACTCCAACACTAAATCTTTTATTTTATTTGTGAAAAATAAATAAAAGAAGAGGGTGAGAAGGATTGAACTTGAGACCTTATGCACAAATATTTGGTGTGAAACCACCACACTAATGAGTTCTCATGATATGTTTGTAATTTTATTATTACATGTTACAATAGAACTTGGTTCCATCTTATTTTATTATTAATTTTTTTTATCTTGGTCCCATATAATTATTGAATTAATTATAATAATAAATTCAAAAAAAAATATTATTCAAATAATCAGATGTTTTGTATTATTATTATTTAGCCTTTTTAATATATATTATTATTTGAATATTTTTACTATTTTTCATGTTTTGATAAATCTTTTTATATAAAAATACTACAATTATAAAACAATAAAACTTATATTACTTTTTAAGATAAAAAAAGTATGATAATCAATATTAATCTTTCAATAAATTCTAGACATGGCAAACGACTCAAACGCTTAAATGGGCTTAAGGCCCAATCTGACAAAACGATGTCAGAATGGAATGAAACTTGATTTCAATGCCTATTAGAGATATTTGACCATATGGATAACTTCCAATCACAACTTCTAACTTTTCAAATAGCACCTCCTTTATAAATATCAAACTAGTGATAACTCTCTAACTTGTCGCAATATGTATGGTCTACAACATCGATGATGATTATTGTTGACAAAATTATAAAACTTAATCTTATTAGGCATATAAAGTACCAATAAGGTCTCGCTCAAACAAAGGCCTTAAATGGGCTTAAGGCCCAATTTGACAAAACGACGCCCAAACGATGTCGGAATGGAATGAAACTTGATTTCAATGCCTATTAGAGATATTTGATCATGTGGGTAACTTCCAATCACAACTTCTAACTTTTCAAATAGCACCTCCTTTGTAAAAACCAAACTAGTGATAACTCTCTAACTTGTCGCAATATGTATGGTCTACAACATCGATGATGATTATTGTTGACAAAATTATAAAACTTAGTCTTATTAGGCATATAAAGTACCAATAAGGTCTCGCTCAAACAAAACGAGGCTCGAACCGCCTATTCTCGACCTTAACAGGCCATCAGGACCGATAAGGCGTTTTTGCGTTTTTGAGTATTTTCGATCAACTTTTGTGAAGGGGAGACCTTATACACTCTTTATATGCCTAATAAAACATAATTGTATAAGTTTTTGAAACATAATCAACACCCATGTACTAGACCCTTCATATCTCAACTACTTCGACTATTTCGAAGAATGAAAGACTAGTGAAGGTTTACAAAGTAGGTGTTACTCGAAGAGTTCGAGTTTTCGACTCGAACTTACCGACAAGGTTAAATAGCTATAATATGCATTGAAAACAAGTTTCATTGCATTCCGACGTCGTTTGAGCATCGAACCGTCTATTCTCGACCATATAGTGAAAAAGTCGCGTGTATATAGACGTTTGGTAAAAATAATTCCTCGAATGAAGCCTAGTTGAGATAGTTGTTCGAGGCCATAAACTTTTTATGAAAAAAAGCTAAGCAGATTTTGATATCAATTTTTCTTTTTGGTGAAGAGCAGATTTGTTATCATTATCCACAATATACTGTATTTTTGTCGATTAGTGAACGTTTTGGTTGAAAGTCCAAACTCGGAAACGTGTAATCTGCTGGTTCGAGCCTCGTTTTGTTTGAGCGAGACCTTATTGGTACTTTATATGCCTAATAAGACTAAGTTTTATAATTTTGTCAACAATAATCATCATCGATGTTGTAGACCATACATATTGCGACAAGTTAGAGAGTTATCACTAGTTTGGTTTTTACAAAGGAGGTGCTATTTGAAAAGTTAGAAGTTGTGATTGGAAGTTACCCACATGATCAAATATCTCTAATAGGCATTGAAATCAAGTTTCATTCCATTCCGACATCGTTTGGGCGTCGTTTTGTCAAATTGGGCCTTAAGCCCATTTAAGGCCTTTGTTTGAGCGAGACCTTATTGGTACTTTATATGCCTAATAAGATTAAGTTTTATAATTTTGTCAACAATAATCATCATCGATGTTGTAGACCATACATATTGCGACAAGTTAGAGAGTTATCACTAGTTTGATATTTATAAAGGAGGTGCTATTTGAAAAGTTAGAAGTTGTGATTGGAAGTTATCCATATGGTCAAATATCTCTAATAGGCATTGAAATCAAGTTTCATTCCATTTTGACATCGTTTTGTCAAATTGGGCCTTAAGCCCATTTAAGGCCTTTTAGCGTTTGAGTCGTTTGCCATGTCTAGAATTTATTGAAAGATTAATATTGATTATCATACTTTTTTTATCTTAAAAAATAATATAAGTTTTATTGTTTTATAATTGTAGTATTTTTATATAAAAAGATTTATCAAAACATGAAAAATAGTAAAAATATTCAAATAATAATATATATTAAAAAGGCTAAATAATAATAATACAAAACATCTGATTATTTGAATAATATTTTTTTTTGAATTTATTATTATAATTAATTCAATAATTATATGGGACCAAGATAAAAAAAATTAATAATAAAATAAGATGGAACCAAGTTCTATTGTAACATGTAATAATAAAATTACAAACATATCATGAGAACTCATTAGTGTGGTGGTTTCACACCAAATATTTGTGCATAAGGTCTCAAGTTCAATCTTTCTCACCCTCTTCTTTTATTTATTTTTCACAAATAAAATAAAAGAATTAGTGTTGGAGTTGAGACTCGAACCTGAAACCTTACAAAGGATGCACAATGCCTTACCACTAGAGCAATGAGACTGAAGTGATAATTATTAGATCTGTGCGGTTATATTTACCGCACAGATATATTTTATTTAAAATAAAATCTGCGCGATTAATTCAAAAAAAAATTAAAAAATTAAAAAAAAAAACTGTGCGGTAAAGGTTACCGCACAGGAATTTTTTTAATCAAAATTTTAATTTTTTTTTAAATTTTTTTTAATCCCGTGCGTTAACTCTTACCGCACAGATCTGTGCGGTAAGAGTTAACGCACAAGATATTATTATTTAAATACTTTTTTAAAAAAATTTATTAATTAAAAAAATAACAAATCCTGTGCGGTAAGAGTTACCGCACAGGTGTTTAAGTTAATCAATTTTTTTTTTTGTTAATCTCGTATTAACGTGGTGCGTTAATTGTTAACGCACATATCTGTGCGGTAAGAATTACCGCACCAGCGTCGTATAGGTTTCAGAAAAAATTCCAACAATGCCCCGGACTCCTTTGGTGCGGTAAGCCTTAACGCACAGATGTGTACTGCAACTGTTACCGCACAGAATAGTGTGCATTTAGCAAAAAAAACGTGTGCATATAGACGCAACCTAATTTTATTATAATGATATGACATATCACAAAAAGATTATTTTCTTAATAAATAAGAGAAAAGATCAATTTATTTAAATTTGTTAAAAATTGACCTTTGATAATTCGATCAAATAATATTTTTGGTAAGTCCCTCTCTGTAGGGTTTGAAAGTCCCTCTCTCCGTAGGGTGTTGTTGTTGGTTTTTGACAGTTATCATCAAGTTGTGACAATTATTTTCGGTGATTCTTGGTTTTCTTTGGTGGTTACTGTTGTTGTTACGATTCTTGTTCTACTCTTTGTTCTACTCTGGGTCTCTCGGTTTTGATGGAAGAGTTACAGATTGCATATGGGCAACTACGTCTCTCAGAGGCGGAAAATTTATCCGTGCCTGGTGTTGATACTGATACAGCGCAGCGGCTGCGATGGTCCCTATGCCTGGCCGGTAAAATTCTCTCGGATCGGCCCTTGAGTGTTGCTGCTTTCAAGAATACTATGAAACAGATCTGGAAGGTTGACATGGGGTTTTCTATTCGTGAAGTTGGTGAAAAACTATTTGTCTTTCAATTCTTCTCCAAAGAAGACAAAGACCGTGTTTGGGAAGGCAGATCATGGACCTTCGATGATTCTTTGGTTTTGCTGAAACAGTTGAATGGCATGGAGGTACCGTCTGATTTGCAGTTTCATGAAGCACCACTATGGATCCAAGTTCTTAATGTTCCTTTAGTCCTACGTACTGAAACAATGGCAAAACAGATGAGAAGCAGGGCAGGTGAATTCATGGAATTTGATGATTCTGATCCGCTAGGCATGCATAAAATTCTGAGAATGAAGATAGCAATTCCTGTTGAGAGGTCGTTGATGCGAGGAATTCGTATTTCCGTGGAGGGTTCTAGTCGTTGGGTGGATTTCCGTTATGAACGACTCCCTATCCTTTGCTATCGTTGTGGAAGACTTGGACATATGGCAAAGAACTGTACCTTGTTACCATGGAAGAAGAATTGGCAAACCCAAACCAGTTTGGGCCTTGTCTTAGAGCACTTGAACACTCACGACTTCGCCTAAACAAAGAAGATCATGACCTCGACTCTTCACGGCTAAAAGATCTTTTAGCATCGGCTGTTGATGATACAGTCCGATCTACTCCTAGGTTGATTGGGACTCAAGTAGCGGGTGTCGGTGACCAGCCGACCCGCGAAGATAAATGAAAATCTTCAGTTGGAATTGTCGGGGGTTGGGCAATACCCCGACAGTTCAAGCAATCCGGGATTGGTCCTGGAGATCTTGCCCAAATGTAGTCTTCGTTATGGAGACTATGATCGGTAAACAATATCAAGAATCTGTTATGCATAAATGTGGGTATTCGAATGGGATCTGTTTGCCTAGCAGGGGACTATCAGGTGGGATTGGGCTATGGTGGAAGGACGTTACTTTGTCAGTCATGTCCTGCTCTGATAGACATATCATGGCGGAGGTGATTGATGATAGTTCAGGGAATAGGTGGGCTATTGCGGGAGTGTACGGGTGGCCTGAACGTGATCATAAGTTTAAGACATGGGATTTATTACGGTCTCTTAAAGCAAGTTGTGATCTACCTTTACTGGTGTTTGGTGACTTTAATGAAATATTGCTACAAGAGGAGAAGGAAAGGAGGTGCCCCCGGATCAGATAATGAGATGTCTGCTTTCCGTGATGCTTTGTGTGACTGTGGTCTGTCAGATCTGGGTTGTCGGGGATCAATATTTACATGGCAGCGGGGAACCACTTCTTCTTCTACTATTATTAGAGAAAGGCTTGATCGCTTTGTGGCTTCACCTGACTGGTTCTCTCTGTTTCCTAACTATGATGTGTCTCACTTTGCTAGGGTACATTCCGACCACTCTTTAATCTATTTGAACACAGAGCCGGTTCCTTTTCGCAATCAGTCTAGATCTTTTTGCTTTGAATCTTTATGGCTAGACCATGCTGAGTGTCAAGAGATAGTTACTGATCAGTGGAATGTACAGAATGATCTCCCTCATCTACGTATTGCTAGGTGTGCGTATTAAGGAGCTAGAGACAGAACTTAAAACCCTACAACGAGGGGTCCCTGATGGCTCCACCTTGGCACGTGCTGGTGCTGTCACTACAAAATTAAATAAGCTTCGGCGCGAAGAGGAATCCTATTGGCATCTACGGTCCCGTGCTAATGAGGTTAAAGATGGTGATCGTAATACTGCCTTTTTCCATCAGAAAGCTTGTAAGAGACGAAGCAAAAACAGAATTGATGGCTTACATACTGCCGCTGGGGAATGGAAAACTAAGGAGGGGGAATTAGAGACTATTGTAGTGGAATACTATCACGATTTATTTGCTACTGATAGTCCGTATGATTTTGATGCGGCTTTGCGATCGATTCCTCATAGGGTTGACGATGACATGAATGCGTCTCTCCTTCTGCATCCTACACATGATGAGATAAGGGGTGCTTTGATCCAAATGCATCCGACCAAGGCACCTGGGGTCGACGGGATGCATGCTATGTTCTATCAGAAATTATGGCCGGTTATAGGGGGAGACATTGTAAGTTTCATCCAACAATGGTGGGCGGGAGAGGTCATCTTAAATGAGATTAATTCCACAGTGATTACCCTCATACCGAAGGTTACTGCACCAAAGCACATGAAGGACTTCCGTCCTATCAGCCTATGTACTGGGTTATATAAGATTACTTCTAAAATGATGGCCAATCGGTTGAAATCTCTTCTCCCGCATATAATTTCAGAGTCACAAACAACTTTTGTTGCAGGCCGGTTGATCACCGATAATGCTTTGGTGGCTATGGAATGTTTCAATCATATGAAGCATAAAACCACTGGGAGGCACGGATTAATGTCGATGAAGCTTGATATGAGTAAGGCCTATGATCGTGTTGAATGGTCTTTCTTGCAAATGGTCATGACTAAGATGGGTTTTAGCAGCCTTTGGATATCTAAGATTATGGAATGTGTTCGAACTGCAACTTTTTCATTCAAAATCAATGGGGCTGTCCGGGGTCATGTCACACCTTCGCGTGGAATCCGACAAGGAGATCCCATTTCTCCATATCTGTTTATTTTGTGCTCAGAAATCCTGTCTTGTTTGCTCAGTAATGCTGAAAATGAGGGTCAGATACATGGTATACAGGTGTGTCGTAATGCACCAACGGTGTCTCATTTGTTCTTTGCCGACGATAGCCTAATTTTTACAAGGGCTAGCCTCCATGAATGCGCTCATTTAACTGAAATTCTCAGTTTGTATGAAAGAGCGTCCAACCAGAAAATTAATTATGACAAGACAGAGGTGTCTTTTAGCAAGAACGTTGAGGATGGTACTCGTGCAAATATAGTTGGTATGCTGCGTGTTTCTGAAGTTGATAAACATGTGAAATGCCTTGGCTTGCCAACGGCTATTGGAAGATCTAAACGGGCTGTCTTTTCTGCTATCAAGGATCGAATGTGGAGTAGGCTTCAAGGCTGGCGTGGTAATCTTCTCTCCAAGGCTGGGAAAGAAGTTCTTATTAAGGTTGTCTTACAAAGTATCCCTACCTATCTCATGGGTTTTTATGCAATTCCTGATACTCTGTTGGAGGAAATTCATTCTATGATTGCTAAATTTTGGTGGGGATCGACTGATTTGCATAGAACTATTCACTGGAAGACTTGGGAGGCTATGTGCATTCCAAAACGGTTGGGTGGTATGGGCTTTCGTGATCTCAGGGTGTTTAATCGACCGCTTCTTGCCAAGCAGGCTTGGAGATTGTTGATCTTTGATGATTCTCTATTATCTCGTGTACTCAAAGCCATATATTACAACAGAGGATCTTTTCTTACTGCTGGAGCTGGTTACCAAGCAAGTTATTCTTGGAAAAGTATTTGGGGTTCCATGGACCTTCTTAAACAGGGTCTTGGTTGGAGAGTAGGTGATGGAAGAAGCATCTCTGCTGGATCTTGTTGGATTCCGGATGGGATGAAGCTGCGTAAACCTCTGACTCAATCCCAGGTGCCCCAAGGTGTTGTTGTGTCAAATTTAATGATTCCCGGATGCCAGCTTTGGAATCAAACCGCCCTTGATCACTTGTTTTGTCCTGCTGATTTCCAAGCTATCAAGATGATTCCTTTGTCGCACAGATTTCAACCAGATGTGATCACCTGGTGGCCAAACCGTAATAAAGAGTTCTCCGTTCGCTCGGCCTATTGGCTTGGCTCTTGTCAGACAATTGCAAATTGGCAAAGCAGACTTGGTGGTACTGATTCAGATATATGGAGAGTCATTTGGTCTATCAAAGCTCCTCCGTGTTGGAGCCCAGATATTCGCGATCCCGCAATCAACACCTCGCGAGATCTGGCCTTCAGTGAGTCTTCAAATACTGGAGACCTTCCTCACACAAACTGGAGCAACAACTTGCGACCCATCTTCATCCGGATCGAAATGTACTATCCTCCACTGTTCTTTATGTTCTTCGAATCTTCAAGGTACCTGCGCAACCAAACCAGAAGGTCGAACCCCCTGATTTGGATCTCCGACGCTCAAGTCAGTAATAGCTACAGATAAACGAACACAATGCCTCAAACAACAATAGAACGAAGTAAAACAGAGAGGAGATAATGATCGAAGTAATGACTAAAACAATGAAACCTCATGAACCAACTCAATGAAACAATAAATGATGAAACTCAACCAATCGTGACGATTCACACCTCAAAAGCACGATAACGATACCGAGAGCCAGAATCCAGGTATCGATCATCCGATTCCCTACTAAAAGAGGTGAATCGGGATCAAAGTGACGAGCTCGGAAATGAGTAATCGCCTTATGTGTTTTCTCTCTAGCTTCAGAGGGAGGGAAGATGCTCTCAATTGCCCTTGGCCTTCTCTCTCTTTGCCGTTAGGATTTATAATCAGACATTGGGTCCCACACAATCTGGTGTCGTTCTCTTTTACCTATTGGGCTTCTTAATGGGCCTCTCGTTCTCGACCTAGTTATTGACTTTATGGGCTCGCGGTCTGCTTCTCGGTCGCGGACCGGGTTTGCGTCACTATAATCGCGAGAACCGGGTTTGTGTCATTAATCGCGAGAACCGGGTCCAACAGCCAGCCCCCCAAGTCCTTGCTTTCGCGAAGGCAAGGCTTGGATAATAATTGAAGCCGGGTTCTCGGGGAGTCCTTTGAAGATCATTTGCTCGCGACGCCTTCTCATTCCATCGCGCTTGTTTTGAATTTCGAATTTTAAATTCGAGACGCTTCGTCTTCCCGCGTTCTGACACCTTTCAACACGTGGTGACCTTTTGGGATTTTTTCCATCTTCCTATATAAGGCTGTCAAATCACATTCTTCCCTTCCTCTTTACTTCAATTGCTCATATTCCTCTGTAAAAACCCATCCTTAATAAAATTTCGAGAAACCTTCACTCGTTCAAACGATCTTTGGATTACAAATGGCTGGTAAGTTCTATTTCGAACTCGTTCTTCATTTGTTGATTTCTTCTATCACTTTTATACATGATTTCGATATTTCTGTACCTCCGTTGTTTTTGTGTTCTTTCGAAGCTTTTGCTGGTTTTCATGGCGGTCAGGCGGTTTTTCCTCGTACCTTTACTGGTCATTTACTGGGCGGTGCCTCTTTTTCCTTCTTCTGTTCGATTGGGCGCTCTTCTTTCCTTTAAAGGCCATTTTAGACTGTCGAAATCTTCACCGTTCTTTAAAGTCAGTTTTTCGCTCATGGCCTCTGAACTACTCATCTCACCATTTCTTAGCGTGTCTGCCTGGAGTCTGCTTAACTTCCCCTTAGATCTTATATTTCTCGTTTTCCAGGGTTTTCTTTGTTTTTTCATTCCCATGGCTCGCGAAGCTTCCTTCTAGCCTTCGCGTTTCGTACTCTCGCCCTGGAAAACTAACTCTCAATCTTCTTAATCGTCCACAGGGAACTCTGTTAGAAATAATGGCGATGAGGTTCCTTCTACCTCGCGACTAGATGCGGGTTGTGGTAATAAAAATCTTCCTCAGGAACCTGAGGATGTAATAATCGGTCGCGAGGACTATGAGAAGTTTTACTCCTGGCGAGGCGATCTTCCTCGTTTGGAAATCGAAGATATTTTCAATAATCCGGCGGGTCGCGTACAGATTTTGACTCGCCGCGTCCATTATAAAAAGGTCAAGAACCTCGGGAACCCGTTTACGGCCCTTCCTTCTAATCTTATCCTTCGCGATCTTTTCACCGTCGCGGATACTTATCCCTTCCCAGAAGGTACAATTTTTGCCCTTCCAGCTTTGGACGGGACTTCCCTTGACGAGTATGGCACTTTATTTCCTTTGAGTATATCGTCTCTCAAATTAGGCTTTAGGCTCCCTTTCTCCAACTTTACTAAAATGCTCTTGAGAGAGCTGACCTACAGCCCAGCTCAGATGCATCCTAACTTCTGGAGGGCCTTAGTTATTTATGTGATGAGGTGTTAAGACATCGGGGTAAAACCCAATCCTTGTCATTTTCTCCTTATGTTTTCCACGCGAAGGGCTCCTGAGGAGATGGGGATGTTTACGGCTGTAAAGAATGGTAAATCGGAGTGGGATGGCCCTCCCCGAATACCAAAGTGGAAAGTCGATTGGTTTTTGGTACGACCTCCTCCGGGTTCTGGGATCTCGACTAAGATATCGATGCTCGCGACCCAACCCAAATCTGGTGACTGGTCTCAGCCTAAGAAAGATTGTCTTTACCGTAAATTCCACGATTTCCCTGACCTCGTTTCGACGCGCATATTCCTGAAGTGTATTACCCACGAGGTGCTAGCTCAGCGTGGACTTAGTCTTAAGCACCATTATGGTATCCTTTACGTCTTTCGTCTAATGATTTTCTTGCATGTTGTTATTATCATTTTTTTTATTGTTTATTTTTGTCACTGCTTCGCGATGACACGCGCTTATGGATTTTTCTATTTTATTTTCAGAGACAGGATACTTCTCTCGTCTCCCGACCATTGAAGGTTCTGATGATTCCTTTGACGAAGAACCTATTGATGAACAGGCCCCTGCCCCTCAAAAGAGCAAACGCCGAAAGCAACTTGCAAACAAGAACAAGGCTCCTTCTAAAAAGAACAAGACCTCTGCTGGTGGCATTAACATTTGTGAGCCCGTGCCTCAAACTGTGGAGACTGAGACTCGCGTGCCAGAGCCTCTAAACGACCAATCCCCGATTGGTCCGACAATCCCTTTAGGGGCCGGCGGGACTCCTACTTCGCACCGAGCAACTCCTGCAGAGAGGGCCTCGGAGACTGCCAAGGGTAAACAACCTATGACTCTTGAAGGCGACCAAACTACCCCTTCTCAGGACCTGGCTGAGCTCTTTCCTGAGGAAGAGGTGGTAAGGACGTTCTTCCGTCGCGATCGACCAGGTTTTCCAAAGATGCCTGGATTCTTAGAGGGCATTGCTAGGGGTAGGGTAGGGCTCTCGAGGCTCAGTTTGGCGGTGGGTTTCCCTCTCTTTCTTTCTTAGTGGTTTTCTTCCTTCTTGCCTATAGCTAACTTTAACCAGCATATTTTGCTTATTGTAGTCGATTCTTCTTAACGAGGCATCGGGGCAATATGCCATCGCCCTTGAAGACGGCTACGTCCAGATGGAGGGGGAATATAACCAGATGGTCGACTTTGCTAATAAAGCCCGAGATGTCAAGGAGGCCGCGAAGAAGAAACTAAAAGAGGAGATGGAGAGGAATGTTGTTTTGGAGAGCAGGGTAAATGAGCTGACGGCGAAGATAAGTGATTTGGAGCTTTCAGCCAGGACTACGAAGCGCAATCATAATACAGAGTTAGGTTTGCTTCGTCAAGAGAAAGACCAAGCTTTTGACAAGGGTCGTCGCGAAGGTGCTAAGCAGTATGCTTCTAGCTATCGCGAGAAATGTCGTATTGATTTTATCAGTTTGGCTCGTGACACACTGGTGATCACTGCACTCAAGCGTCAGCTCAGGAAACACAAAGTGACTAACTTTCCTTATGATCCTACGGATCTTTGTGGTCTTCCAGCCGAGCTCCCCGCATATACCTCTCCTCCTCTTGGGACCTTCATTGACGACGACGCGAGCCTTCTTGAAGGTTGGGTCGTCGAACCCTTCTTGCCTAAAGGCGAAGGAGTCGTTAGAGGGATGGAGTGTCACATTCCTTTAGTCCCAGCTCCTAAAGTACCTAAGAAAGTAATTTAGTCGGAGGAAAGGATGAAGAAAACAGCGGACTCCTCGACTCGCTCTTGTGCTAGATCGTCTGATGTGGATGATGGGGACGATGTTGTGAATATTGATAGCGAGGAGATTGCTGCTGAAGAAAACATCACGTCGGAAAAGGATGTTGGTGGTGTGAGAGGGGCTCGCGATTCAGCGCTGGTTGAGGCTGACGGGTATCTGGACCTTCCTGATGAAGTTTAACCCCCCTTTTTTTTTATTCTTCGTGCGTTTTTTGCAAACTCTTGGATTGATGTTATATACAATTTGTTATTTGGTTCTGTGGCCCGTGGATCGGAATGTGATCGCGAGTCTGAATGTGGTTTAGACGCTTTTCTTTGGGTCTCGTGAGGAGATCGTACAATTATTTCCCTGCATGTCTTTGTGTTTATTACTTTTGTTCTCCCAACTACTTTTCTGCTTTAATCATTCAATGCATTAAATGTAGGTTAGGTGATTTTCTTTTATAAATAGCGTTTCCTGCCTTCTACCTTCCTTGTCTTCCTTTTTCAAAGAATTCCGACATGGCCAGGACACGATGAACTCGAGGGGGGTCTCTGCATGAGTCTTTTACTATTACTATGGACTCCTCTGCCATTACTGGCAGATGCTTGGTAAATATCCTTTTTTACTTTGTCTTTCTCTGCTTGTTTGTTTCTTAGACCCCTCTTCTCTACGTATAGCGTTTCCCAAAGGAACATTGTGATCAACACCTTAGCCATTTCGGTGGTAAGAGTCTTGTCCTTTGCGCCAATTTCGAACCTTGGGACGTGACTCTGGACAAGGCTGGGAGCTCCTACTTTCTGGGCGAAGGTTGGAGTGAGTTTGCGTATGAAAATGATCTTCGTGAGGGAGATGAGGTGACTTTTACCATGTGGCGTGCTATTCCTCCTGAAGTTCCCGTTCAGACTGTGGTGTATCAAGTGAAGGTCGTCGTTCCTCTCTAGGCTTAGTGTTTTTTAATGTTTCTTTATTCTGTGTTTGTATGGTGATTTCTCCTCCTCTTCCCCTCCCCCCATAGTGCTCGTGAGGATGTTTACAGTCTCGCGAGTGCTATGTGTTAAAAAAGGAGGGAGAATGAACGAAGGTTTATGAATAAATTAGACTGGGATTATCGGGAAAACTTTGGAACTTAAAATGTAATGTGCACCTCTGTGCTATCGCGATTAAAATTATGTGTTTCATCAATAGACTTTAGAACTTAAAAATGTTTCCGAAACGAGAATACTTAATATCACAAATAGGACACTCTTCAACATCTTTCGTCAGGAAGGATTCTTCTGTTGGTCTTACGAAAAACCCTGCGAGCAAATCGATCGCGTAAGTATAGATTATTCATATGTCATGACCTGTGATGTGATAAAGAGTGTGTTCTTACCTGACTACTGCATGCGTATGAGCCAGTAGTAGGGTTTTTCGTGCACCTATGAGTGTCTTTGTGTTTGAGCATGTGATTTCCTAAAATGAATTGGAATCAGATTCTTTGTTCTTGTGACAAAGCAAAGTAGTTTGCGTGCTAATCTCATCATACCTTAGCTAAGGTACTCTTGATGCCTTGGGAAATCCATGCTCGCGGATAATTAGAGTTATAGCGCCAGTTTCATCATAAACTGCCATTTTCTGTTTCGTTCGCGATCATGCCTAGGATCGTTCGTTTCTTTACTGCAGGAGTGTCTGTCAAAACAGATGGGGATTCATTAGCGTCTTGTATTGTATATCTCCATGCTAAGTATATAGTTTCATGATTGACTTTTTTCAGGAGTGTCACTCGCTGAGCTCCGTGCCTTGATGGGTTGCTATCCTATCAAGGTCAGGACTTCGTGGTCGAGGTGAGGAGGACGGATGTCGTTACTCACTCTCGGACGATCACGGCTTCGCGACCTGGGTGGGTGCTCTTGGCCCCAGCCCAGCGTCACGGCTTCGCGACCTGGATGGGTGCTCTTGGCCCCAGCCCAGCGTCACCGCTTCGCGACCTGGATGGGTGCTCTTGGCCCCAGCCCAGCGTCACGGCTTCGCGACCTGGGTGGGTGCTCTTGGCCCCAGCCCAGCGTCACGGCTTCGCGACCTGGGTGGGTGCTCTTGGCCCCAGCCCAGCGTCACGGGATCTATGTGACATCCTGAATTCTCGAGACGTGTATGTACCTTTTATTCTGGGATCACGTCCCCCTTTGTGGCGAAAGTATTTATTCCTTTGGTAACCCGATGATAGATTCTTGCTAATGTTTAGTCTCAATCGGTCCCTTCGCCTGCATACAGCTCGTTAGAACGTCTTATATCGCGTTTTTGTCGCTTTTTATAAAATATTGATCTGAGGTATGAAAACATGTTATGAAAATGTGGGAATTCATACCTGTGTGGGGGAGTAGGCTAGGCGTAATAGCGGCGTAGTCGCATCACGTTCCAGGATTTTGCAACGTGATTGCCAGAGCTATCCTTCAGTCGATAGGCCCCTGGTGCGACCTCGCGATCCACTATATACGGCCCCTCTCAGTTGGGATCGAGTTTTCCTCCCTCTGTCTTTCTCAGGACAAGATCTCCTTTCATGAATCCTCTTTCCTTGACATGCTTGTTATAATACTTTGCGACACCTGCTTTGTAAGCATCCGCTCGGATAACCGCCATTTCTTGAGTTTCTTCGCGAAGCTGGAGTTCCATCCTCATCTTTTCGTCATTGGTATCCGAGTCATAGTGAAGGAGTCTTTCATTTGGGAACAAGATTTCTACTGGGACCACTGCCTCCACTCTGTACGCGAGGGCGAAAGGACTCTCCCCTGTTGCTTTTTTCACTGTGGTTCGATTGGCCCAGAGAGTAAGTGACAGGACCTCCGCCCATCTGCCCTTGGCGCTATCCAGTCTTTTCTTAAGATCTGTGACAATGCTTTTATTGACGGCTTCTACCTGCCCATTGCAGTGTGGATGTGCAACTGAGGCAATTTTCAAATTAACTCCCAGATCGCTGCACCACGCCATCAGCTGGGGCGAGTTAAATTGTGGGCCACGATCGGTAACAATCTCGCGTGGCAACCCATAGCGACAGATAATGCTCTTCCAAAGGAATTTTTTCACTACAGGTACTGTCGTTGACGCGAGTGCTTCCGCTTCAATCCATTTCGTGAAATAGTCGACCGCGACAATGATATACTCGAGCTGACCCGGGGCCTTTGGTTTAAAAGGGCCAAGAAGATCCAATCCCCACATAGCGAAGGGGATGGGGCTTCCCATGATCTGAAGTTGGACCCCTTGTTGGTGAGAGGCAGGGGCGAAATATTGGCACGCCTGACAAGCTCGCGTCATTGTTTGAGCATCTTGTTTCATTGTGGGCCAAAAATGCCCTTGGCGCAAAGCTTTGTATACTAGGGGTCTCCACCCTGCGTGTGTCCCACACAGCCCAGCGTGCAGCTCTTCGAGGTAGGCCTTTGTCTCATAGTGGCCCATACATTTCAGTTCACAAGGGTCGCCTCCTCTTTTGTAAAGTTCGCCTCTGCTGATATAAAAGCGTCCAACCTTTCTTTTCAATCGCATGAGCTCTTTTGGGTCATCCGGACCGCGACCATATCTGAGGTAGTCTATTAATGGGCGACGCCAATCTTCAGACGAAGTGTCGATTGCCATCATCTCAATCTCGCGACTGATGGCACTCTCTTCTTTCACAAAAAATAGATATTTCGGGGGGCCTCCCTTCGATACCATGAAACCTGATCTTCGCTCGCGTTCCTCTTTGGGACCTTCCCAACCGACTCCCATCTTCGCGAGCTCATCTGCTTTCTTATTCAATTCCCTCGGGATTGCCTTGATTTCGAAATGCATAAAAAGCGAGGTCAATGTTGCGACCCTGGCATGGTATTGTGGGAGATTCCTTGTTCGCGCTTCATAAAGCCCCTGCACTTGCTTCACTACAACTTCTGAATCGCAACAGCATGACAACACAGAGATTGAAAGGCCGATGGCTAACTCTAGCTCTGCGATCAAGGCCTCATACTCAGCTTCATTGTTCGTGGGTTTGAATTTTAGTGCGATGGCGTGGCTTATCTCATCTCCCGTAGGCGACGTGAGAATCACACCCGCGCCACACCCCTCGTCATTCACGGCCCCATCAGTGTGCATTACCCACATCACCTGCTCGCCATACGGATTCATGACTTCCCCTTCTCTGAAACTCGTTTCGACAATGAAGTCAGCAAGCGCTTGCGCCTTGATAGTTGGCCTGGGCCGGTATACCACATCGAACTCTGACATCTCGATGACCCATTTTGTGAGCCTCCCTGCTACAATAGGTTTGGTCATGAAGCTATTGAGTGGCAAGTCCGTTAGGGTCTCAATCGGGTGTGCATGAAAATAGGGTCTTAGTTTGCGAGCAGCCGTTACCAGCGCAGGCACAGACTTCTCAACCGGAGAGTACCGTGTCTCTGCTGGCAATAAAGCTCGGCTGAAAAAATATACCGGCTTTTCTGACTCGCGAACAAGAACTGCGCTTACTGCCCTTGAGCTGGCCGCGAGATACAATTGGAGAGTTTCTCCCGGAACCGGGGAAGATAAGATGGGGAGCCTCGTTAGATGCTCTTTAAGGCTCGCGAAAGCTTGACTACATTCTTCAGTCCACTCAAAATTCTTTGGCTTTTTTAGGATTTCGAAGAAGGGGAGGTTTCGTTCGGCCAGCCTGGCGCAAAATCTCCCCAAATAATTCACTCGGCCTACAAACCGTTGGACCTCATGGGTAGATCGTGGTGGGTCAAGATCGAGAACGGCTTTGACCTTATCGGGATTTACCTCGACACCGCGAGCACTAATCATGAAGCCCAAAAATTTTCCTTCTGTGACACCAAACATGCACTTGTCCGGGTTTAGACTCATCCCATACCTTCTGAGCGTTGCGAATACTTCTGCAAGGTCGCGAGCATGGTCACTCTGTTCTTTGCTCTTTACCACAATGTCATCAACGTAGGCCTCAACTGTATCCCCTATCTAATCACTGAAGATGCGGTCGACCAATCTCTGGAAAGTGGCCCCCGCGTTCTTAAGGCCGAAAGGCATCACTTTGTAGCAGAAAGTTCCCTTATCTGTTATGAAAGAGGTATGCTCTGAGTCAAGGGGGTTCATCATGACTTGGTTGTATCCCGAGTACGCATCTAAAAAGCTGAGTGCCTCATGTCCTGCGGTGGAGTCTACAAGCTGATCAATAGAAGGTAGTGGGTAGCTGTCTTTCGGGCAAGCCTTGTTTAAATCTGTGAAGTCCACACACATTCTCCATTTTCCTGTTCCTTTCTTCGCGACCATGACAACATTAGCCAACCAAGCTGGGTACTGTACTGGTCTAACAAACCCAGCTTTCAGGAGTTTCGCAAGCTCCGCGGCCGCGGCCTCATTCTTCGGACCCGCCTGCTTTCTCTTTCTCTGTCTTTTAGGAATGATATCGTTGCTAATATTTAGAGAGTGAGTGATCACCGATGGGGGAATTCCTTTTAAGTCTTTGGGGGACCAAGCGAAGACATCTCGCGATTCCGATAACAAGTTTTCAATCTCTACCATCACCATAGGGTCAAGGTTACCTCCCACCGACAACTTCTCTTCTTTGTTTGCAAAGGGAGTGACCTCTTGTGTTTTAAATCCGGAAAATTTTGATCTGTCCACATCGCCCTCAGAATTCAGATATCTAGCGGGCTCGCGTACGTCTAACTCAGCCTCCTCCTCAACATTAGGCATGCCCGGGACAAAAAGTTGGTTTGCGAGCAGAGGTGTTTCTTCTCCCTTTTCAGACTTGATGTAACAAGAGATGCTCTCTTTCTCTACCCCCATCGCGATTCCAGTTCCAGATGGTGTGGGGAACTTTATGCAGAAATGGCTCATAGATACTACTGCATCAAACTTGCACAATGTGCCTCTCCCGATGATTGCGTTATACGAAGAGCTTGTCGGAATGATGACGAAATCAATCTTTTCTGACCTCCATGGCCCTGTCTCATCTCCCATCACTACATCTAAACTCACCACACCTAGAGCAGTGACCCTGTCTCCCGCAAAGCCTACTAAGGTGGTTTGCGTTGGTCTCTTCATCCGTGGATCAACCCCTAGTTTTTCGAAAGCATCCAGATATATTATGTCGGCAGAGCTGCCTGTGTCCACCAGAATACGGCTGACTAGTTTCGTGCCAATCTGCAGATGTATAACTAATGGGTCACCAGAAGAGACTGCCCACTCGTTGATCTCCTCGTTAGAAAAAACAAGTTGATATGGTTCTCTGAGAGGGGGCTTCGCGATACTCATAACTGGGAGTCCGCGAGGGAGCGGTGCGTTAATCATCTTTCGTCGCTCGCGTCTGTTTGGGGGTATAGGGATATGCTTCCCGGCTATGGTCCCTACATGACCGTCCGGACGCGGAAAGTTTTGGTTACGTTGAGGTGGATGAAGATCGTTCGCGTTCTGCTGATTGCGTTCTCTTCCTCGCCCACCATTGTTGTTTCCCCCTCTGAATGGCCCTCGGCCAGGGTTTCTACCACCCCTGCCTTGATTGTTTCCTCCGCCTCTCTGATTCATGAGGACGACTCTTTGTTCAGTTTCATTGTTCATTCTCGGGCCACTCCTGCACTCATCCGTGTTATGAGTAGTGGAGTTGTGGTTGGCGCACCACATTCCATCGCGACCTCTACCTCGGCCTCCATTGCCTCGGCTGCGACCTCTGTAGTTGGAGTTGTCATCCCTCTGATTCATCAAATTCTGTTCCTGGAACTGGTTCTGGTCCGTATTCTGTCTATAATCCTGATATTGACTATGATTCTGACGCTGAGTTACCAAACCTGGGGCTCATGAATCACTCTGTCCCTGGTCAAACTGTTGTCTTTTGTTTCCCCAATTCTGATTGCCTTTTCTAGAGTGTTGGCTTTGGTTTTGGTTCTGTTTGTTCTGACCTCCACCCCCCGCGGGAGTGCTTGAGTGAGTTTCAACTTGAATTTCGACATAAGCTCTTTCCAACATGGCCTGATAGGACCCTTCCTGCTTTCTGTATAGGTGCTTTTTGAATTCACTCCCGTCGGCCAGCCCATTTAAGAACGCGACCCTGGCGGTTTTATCATCGAAGTCATCAGCTTCCAAGACCATCAACGAGAATCTTTTTACATACTCTTCCAGACTTTCGCCCGCTTTTTGCTTGATCCCGACCACTTCTTGCATGGTGATCTTTCTCTTCTTTGAAGAGCCAAAATGCAACAAGAATCCCCTTTCAATATCTGCAAAGCAAGAGATGCTCCCGGGTGGTTGATTTAACATCCATGTCATGGCGGTGTCCGCGAGTGTTCCTGGGAATCCCTTGCAAAGGGTGGCCTCATCCGGACCCCTCGCGATCATGGCGTACTTATATCGGGTAAGATGTTCCTTAGGGTCTCCCTTACCAGTGTATTCCTTGATAGTCGGGAATCTAAAATCTGGTAGCGGAGGGGCCTTGATGATGTGTTCTGCAAAAGCCGTGGGGCCAAATATTGTTGAAAAGTCGAGAGGAGGGTTCTGGAATGTCTCGCGATTATAGTAGGGTGTTCCCTGACGCTCGCGTTGGTCTTGCACTGGGTAGTATGCTCGGCCCCTCTCGTCATAACGAACATCATGTTGAGAGTTGTAGTGCTCCTGATGACTCATTGGGGCCTGGTTCAAATCGAACCTTCCCTGACCCACATCGCGAGTATCATTTCTCTCCCTTGGCCTTCTAGAAACCGATGCTCTGTCATCCGGGACAATTTCAGCAACTTCTTCTCGATTAATCTCTCTCTCGTTGCGATTGGCCTGGTCGTTAAGAGGTTCTACCCTTTGGTTAGCTGCATTCGGGGCAATCGGGGCGCCCTGCGCTATCCAGGCGGCAAAAAGCTCGTTCTGCTCCCGAGGGATAGTGATGAGCTCGGGAACTTCCTCCTCGACGCGAGGGAGTGGTGGGGGATTGAGGGTGTTTTGATTGAAGTGCGACGTGGTGGCGTTTACTGTTCCGCTTCTGCCAGTCTCGACCACACCTCGCGAGATCTGGCCTTCAGTGAGTCTTCAAATACTGGAGACCTTCCTCACACAAACTGGAGCAACAACTTGCGACCCATCTTCATCCGGATCGAAATGTACTATCCTCCATTGTTCTTTATGTTCTTCGAATCTTCAAGGTACCTGCGCAACCAAACCGGAAGGTCGAACCCCCTGATTTGGCTCTCCGACGCTCAAGTCAGTAATAGCTACAGATAAACGAACACAATGCCTCAAACAACAATAGAACGAAGTAAAACAGAGAGGAGATAATGATCGAAGTAATGACTAAAACAATGAAACCTCGTGAACCAACTCAATGAAACAGTAAATGATGAAACTCAACCAATCGTGACGATTCACACCTCAAAAGCACGATAACGATACCGAGAGCCAGAATCCAGGTACCGATCATCCGATTCCCTACTAAAAGAGGTGAATCGGGATCAAAGTGACGAGCTCGGAAATGAGTAATCGCCTTATGTGTTTTCTCTCTAGCTTCAGAGGGAGGGAAGATGCTCTCAATTGTCCTTGGTCTTCTCTCTCTTTGCCGTTAGGATTTATAATCAGACATTGGGTCCCACACAATCTGGTGTCGTTCTCTTTTACCTATTGGGCTTCTTAATGGGTCTCTCGTTCTCGACCTAGTTATTGACTTTATGGGCTCGCGGTCTGCTTCTCGGTCGCGGACCGGGTTTGCGTCACTATAATCGCGAGAACCGGGTTTGTGTCATTAATCGCGAGAACCGGGTCCAACACTCCGAAGGTTAAGAACTTTGCCTGGAGGGCGTGTTCGGCGACTCTGCCTGTGAAAGAAACTCTTTATCGAAGACATATTGCTGATTCAGGAACTTGTTCTCGCTGCAATGGAGGAAGTGAGTCGCTATGGCATACTTTAATTCTATGTCCAGAATCCCATTTAGCTTGGGCCGGTTCTGATCTTTTGGGCTGGGCCACCAATTTGCCCTTGACTAATATATGTGAGGTTGTCCTTCTCCTGAAAGAAATTCAGGGTTCGGCAGCCGTTCGAGACTTCCTGGTGAGGTGTTGGATCTCCTGGACATGGAGGAATACAATGCTTTTTGATGAGGGCTTTACCAATGGTGATGTGCTTAGGGATGGGTTTCTGAAATTCATTGTTGATTATGACACCTCCTCCCATCTCCGCTCTTCTGTTCGTATCCCAAGTTCTTCCGACTCAGCTTCGTGGAGTCCACCTCCTCTGGGATTTATTAAGATGAATGTGGATGTGGCAATCTCACATGGCAAATTTGGGTTAGGTGCTGTTTGCAGAGACTCAACCGGAAAAGTTACCCTAGTAGTTGCGAACTGTGTCCATGGTGCAGGTTCTTCCCTCCTGGCTGAAAGTGTGGCGTGCAGATGGGGCGCTCAAATTGTTGAACGTATGGGTGTGCAACGTTTAATCTTGGAATCTGACTCGCTTGGCCTTGTGAATCGCTTATGTGGCATAAGTTCGGGGAGGTCATATTACTCATATGCTAATACTTTAATTTCAGATATTCTATCTGTGTGTAATTCTTTCTCTAGTATCTCGTTTTCCTTTGTTCGTAGCTTGGTAGTAATCCGGGTAGTGAAATGGTGTATCTCTGTAATTTTCCTCAGGTATTATAAACCTTGCAGGACTTGATGTGATATAATAAATACACCATTTTCCTTTAAAAAAAAAAAGATTTTTGGTATAAAAACTCATTTATATTCATTGTTTATTATATTTATAATTTTAAAACTTAATTATATATCAATACCATTTAAAGATATCAACTTATTTTCATATAAAATTATATATTACATAAAAAATACTACTTATTAACTATATCGAGTTATATAAACCCACACATGGTGCGGGAACTATGCTAGTATAAACTATTTTCAAAACTTATTTTTAACATAGATTTTACTGTTTGATTAAGAAAAGAAAGGATGTAGAAGTTTCCAACCGAGTCAAAATATATATTATTTAAAACATTTACGTACAAGAGACTCTTGTATATAATTTTTTTTTTAAATCTCAAAATGAGACGTTATTAAATAACAACATCTCAAATTTAATTTCTTTTTTTTAGTTTAACGTATACATGTTTATATTACAAAAAATCATACCTAACATATTTTTAAAATTTTTGACGTATAAGAGACGTTAGCTAAAACAACGTCTCTTATACGTGTTTATTTATAAAAAAATATAAATATGAGACATTGTTTGTATATTAATTTAATTTTTTACGTCTCTTCTCATACTTTAATAAAAAAAAATTAATTTGTATTTTAAGTAATACTGGTTTAGGGTTTTGGTTTTTTGTTTAAATAAAAGGAGTTATAAAATTCCATTCATTGATTAGAATAATATAAATACAAAATTGTTGATTAATAAATTCGATTAACATACGCATAAACTTCTAAAATTCAACATAAAACTTTAACATCGACTAACATGTCGTAATCCTAGTCTTCATACTCTCCCTCGTCATCGTCTTCGTTATCGATCTGTGCATTATTGTCGTCTTCATCCCCGTTCGGGTGCTAATGTAGGACCAAACTCAAACCCCATATGGTTGTGTACATCCCTAGAAATAGGTCTAGTGGGAGAAATAAATACACTTGAAGCAATAGTTGACATAAATGAACTTGGTGTATGCATTGATGATGTCGTATATGGATACTGAGGCGAGGAAGTCCATCAATATTCACCGAGTCCCGAAAATGACGGTGCAACACAGAGCATTGAAGAACGAGCAAACCCTTCAAATGACTGAAAATAGGGAGGATGTGTCAACGAAGAAGAACTAGGAAACCCATGATATGACGAAGGATGAAGAAGAGGTGTTGGAGAGGTCATGGGATGGTGGCATAGACACTAGCGGTGGCAGAATATAGGGTGGTGGCATAGACACATATTGGAGGATCTGTATAAGTGTTTGAAAACCAGAAAAGATAGCTTCAAACTCCAATAATTCCACCTCTGATGACGAAGAAGCTCTCGTGTCCCAAAAAACCCCAGTCTCGGTCTCATCTCTCACGATGAAGCCAACACCGCCTCCCTCCAGCCCCGACGATGCATCACAATTCATCTTGACCAACCCCAAAGCCGGCTTCACCCATTTAGTTTGGCTCGTTGGTGTCAGACTGTCGGTATATGAAGCTTTGCTTGAAGCTTGCACGATTGATACTCAGAGAGCATCGCCCAACAATCACTAACAAAGTTCTCCGATGTCGTATCAATCTTCTAAAAAAATCTAGCGGAAGTGGATAGATTTGGGGTTTTAATCACTTTTTCAATAATTACAAAAACAAACCTTTCATAAATTACATACGACACAAATCGAATGGCAGATTGAAGTAATTTTTCAAAAAATGTAGGGGTATAATCGTCTTTTACTCAAGTTACAGAAAATTTAACGGAAAAATTAGAGAGTTGGCTCCGCGCTAACTGAATGAAGATAAAAGGTGGTTAAAAATGAATATGTAGCTCGATCCGAAGGAAATTATGCAAAAGGGGTGATTTTGTGCAAATTTGCCCATAAGAGGTGGTTTCCCGCAATTTTCCCTATCTCAATAATATTTCTAAATTCTTATAGAATTTACCAAATTATTTTGATAGAATTGATAACAAGAGATTGTTCCCTTCTATAATTAAATTTGGATATGAAAATATGAAAGCGAAACATTTTTATTTTTATTATCTATAAAACTAGATTTTGATCATCTATGGTTTAACTGTCCATACTCTAAAGCGGTTCGGCAAGATGTCACTCAATGGGTGGGAATTGGTTTGACATTCAACAGTATTCAAGATTGGAGTCATTGGCTCAATAGCACTCCATACACTATATCAGCAGCATATCAATTCAGAAGCACAAACCCTTACTACGCTGATTTACTTTATCCGCAAGGCGAGGAATGTGAAGATCTATCAGAACAAATGGACAACTAAAGAAGAGTGCAGCAAGATGATCAAGCAGCAGCAATGAAGGAACATTGGCAAATAAAAGGAACTCAAAATCAACGAGTGATACCTAGAATAGCTCCATTCTTGAGTATATTTGGATAGCTTAGCATCTACTTTAGGTAGCAATGTAGCATTTTGATATGAAATTACCCTAGGGTGATTAAATGGAATTGACATGAGATTACCCTAGGGTGATTGAGTGATATATATTCCAGCACTTCACACAACTGTAACGTGTTAAATATTAATATCTAGCTTAATATTTAGACCTATGTAATATTTCATCTTTTTTAAAAAGATTAAAAAAAAACATAATCCAGATTATAATTTTATAAATATTACCGTATGAAAAATTACAAATCCAAAATATGAAAATTGACGTGTAATCTATAAACGCGAACTATTCTTATTTCATAGGTCAAAATATGAAAATTGACGTGTAATCTGTAAACGCGAACTATTCATTTTTCATAGGTCTAGAGTTATTCGCATATATGAATTTTCCTCGGACATATACATGATGAAACACTGGAAAAATAAATTGATGGAAGTGAAGGAAAACACTTGCGCCGGTGATGGAATAGGGACCATCAAGTTACCCAATTCCGGGTGTACATGTACATAATTCCTATCCTTTGAGATAATCCATCGCTGGTAGCGCTCGCGAGAACCATCACTGGCGCCGCCGTCTGTTGGATTTTCTCACTCCGAGACGACCGAGATATAAGTTTAACACGCCATTGACGAGGATCAAACTTATTTCTCAATTGTCTCAGAATGAGAAAACTCTGACAGATGGCGTCAACGATGGTTCCCAAGAGCGCTATTGTAGATGATGCAACGCTATTGGAGATGCATCATCTCGACGAATATGAACCAGGCCTGTGCGTGGTGGTTGCCTGACGTTCCTCCGGCCCTGAGGTGCAGGAGTACCTGACTCTTAGGCATCACATATGTTAGTATGCCTTGAATCTGAATCACACACTGCGACAGGTAGCACGGGGGTCTCGCTGTATGGGCTTTTTTGGGCCAAACGGTATACAATATCTGTTGTATGGGCTTTTTTGGGCCCATCAGTTTTGTTGTTGGACTTAGGGTTATTTAGCGCTATATATAGCGGCTTATGTGTAAACCTAATTGTACCGAAAAAACTGTAATACCGTCTCCGTATAATCTGATCTCCCTCTCCTGTGGACGTAGCCAATCTTTGGTGAACCACGTGTCTTTTTTGCGTTTACTTTGTTCTCGTTTCGATTATGTTACAACAACATACAACTTTGTTACATGAGAGATGACCAAGTGGATCACTGAGTAGAGACAAGAGACTGCTGCTAGTCCTTTATTTGATCACCAACCCTACTGCATAGGTGGTGCAACACAAAAAAAGCTGTAATTGAAATTTATATTATACGATTCTGATTAAGGTAGAAAAAGTAGAGCAGCTTAGTGATTTGAGTAAGTGCCAGGAAGCTTGTCTTTGATCTTGCTCCCTCCTCCTCTGCCTGGAAGGTTCTCCTTTATCTTCTCCTTCAGCCCCTTCTTCCTCCTTCCTCCATTCCCATCATCCTCCGACTGCAACTGCAAGGTTAAAGGACCAAATCAAAACCACCAAATTAATTCATCACCAAAACACAAATCAACTTTACTCAAGTAAAAGCATGGATAGTAACTACTTACAGAGCTGGAGCTTCCAGAGCGGTGAATATTCTGCTGCTGTTGGTAGTCTCCTCCAGCTAACTCGGCTTCATATCCGGATCCATTGTGCGGATTAAGCGGATTCCCATATTCGTCCGTCAGTAGAATTGCTTCTGTTCCATATGATGAACCCATGGTCCCGGTGTGCTGAACCGGGTTTCCGAATTCGTCCATTCGTCGGACCGGGTTGCCGTATTGATCTCTCGGATCCATTTCTACTTATGTATGTATGGCTGAGGAATTTCGCTAGCTCACTTTTTGTTCTTGATCTTTTTCCACTCTTTGTTTATGCTTCCTTACTTATGTATGTATGGCTGAGGAATTTCGCTAGCTCACTTTTAGTTTTACACGTGACGACCCAAAGGCCATACGTGTGCGAATTGTAATGCAGCTCTCTCTCAGCAGATTACACACCAAAGCGTTCAGTAATGGACAAAGATATATCGTACTCATCTGCATACTTGTGGATAATGATAACAAAGTCTGCTTAGCTTTTTTTCGGCGAAAAACCCCGCACCCACTTTTTTATAACTGGCACCCGTCTTGGGCGCAACCCGGATGCGTCCAAAATGTTTTTAAAAAAACCCGGTTCAGTTTTGGGCGCATCCAGGATGCGTCCAACTTAAACCGGGTTTTTTAAACTTTTGACGGCAAAAAAAAAAAAAAAAAAAATTTTACTGTTCATGGGCGCAGCCAGGATGCGCCCATGAACAGTCCCGGTTCAAAAAAAAAAATTGGACGCACCCGAAATGCGCCCAAGACGGGTGCCAGTTATAAAAAAAAGGGTGCGGGGTTAAACGCCCCTTTTTTTCTTATTAAACAAAATGATGGGTCTCGACTCTCGACCAACTATCTCAACTAGGCTTCATTCGAGCCCACTTTAACACTTAAATTCTACCTCTTGATCATCTTTCTTAACTTTTATTAGCAAACATTTCATCATTCTCTGGCTAATTAATTCAGCACATCAAAAGGTTTACTTACAAATATCCAGAGCTAAACCACACTCCTTTGTTTCAAAGGCACAAATTCAACACTCAATCTCTCATTATCGTCAACATTATGATGACGATTTGTAGACCTTCTCTTTGTCAATATATCAGAAGGTATAAAATCATCATATCTATCGCCATGAGGAATGAGAAAGATAAACCCTAATGTAGCTAGCCTAAGAACATTCCTCAACAGCACCACCATCCACAGGTTCCCAAAGTCGGTTCTCGACACATGGAAGACGTGGAGTGCAAGCCCACCCGCCCACTTAGCCGACAATGTCCCCATACTATCAATGCACATCAGGAGGGCGAAAAATGTGCCTTCTATACCGACAGGGCAGAGCCTCGTGCTAAGCACGAGCATTGGCGTCCATCGTACCCTTGCAATGACGTTCGTTACACACTCGTCGATAATGAGAAACACCGAGTCGGGAATCCCGAGAACGAGATTCCAGCGGAGAACGAAAAAGACGTCCAGCATTCCTGAGAGGCCGTGGAGGAGCTGGGCCGAGAAGAGGAGGGTTCGGAATGGGACGTCTTTCAGGAATTTGTGGTAGATCAAGACCCCGAAAATTGAGGCCAAGGCTCCAATTGCATACATCATCCCTACTATTTCCTACATCATCATTTAACAATGGAGGTTAAGTTTTCCAGATTGAACCTCAGAAAAAGAAAGATAATTGATGAAGCTAGATTGAACCTGAGAAAAGGAAGGGCCGTCATTGGGATTAGTATACCAGTAAAAGAGGCCTTCGTGTGCACTTATACTCAGTGCAAGTGACAGATAAATGTAAAGCGAAGGTCTCCAAACCTCGGGGCGTCTTATGGTATTTGCCATATCTCCAATTGCACTCTTCAACTTCTCTGCACCTGCCCACTTTACCATACATTATATAGAAGCCATTTTTCTCTGTGTCAAAATTCTACACTGATCAAAATTTACTGCATAGTTAACATTCATCTACAATGACAGATCATTTCTAAGATCATATACCTTACTATCATCTACACTACTCAGTACTGCATAGTTATCATTCATCTACTTTCAAACATCATCTCTAAGAGCATTTAATTTTTGCTGAAGATTCTACACTACTCGACTATAATCACATTGATCAAACTTTCTGCTTATCTAGTAGTAATCTACCATGATACATCATATGAATGGTAGGAACCCACCTGGTTTATTCATAACAGAAGGATAATGAAAATATAAGAGAAAGATGAAATCTTACCTTCTTCTGAGAGCTTCCCTGATCTTTGTTAACAATCCTCAGCTCATAAATCCCAACTCCCAAAAACAACATTGCAGCCGGTGAAATTGTAAGCATTCCAAGTGCTTCCTACAACAATTAAGATAATCAGAATACTTATCCCAAATTCACTCCCATATAATCCTAATCTTACTGCAGTATGAACCCTAAATACTGCCCTAAAACATTCAATCGAGCCATTTGTGCAAGAGAATTGACCTGAGCGCCGAGCTTGTGAACGAGAAAGCCACTGGACAAGTACCCTAAAAGCGACCCGGCAGAAGAAGAAAACCCCCTAAGACTCTGCATATCAGGCGCCAACGACTTATACTCGATACTCTTCCTCGCAATGCAGGCATCGATCGTGACTTCTCCAATCGCCATTCCGGCTTTGACTCCCACCATCCACCCCAACGCCACCGCAGCCGCAAGATCTTTGGTGAACGCGAGCGACACAGCGGAGACTCCTCCAACCACAGCCGCGATAAGAAAATAGGGCCTGCGATGGTATCCGGATATGGGGAAAACATCAGTGAGAATACCCCAAAGGGGCTTGAGAACCCAAGGGATGTAGTAGAATCCCCAGAAGAGCTGAACAACGGAGGGATTGAGGTGTTGAACGTCTTTCCAGTAGAAATCGGAGGCGACTTTGAAGTAAGATCCGCCGAATCCGTGGGAGAGGACGTAGACGAGTAGGATTCCGGAGACGAAGGTAGGGTTAAGTTGGGAGGAGAGAGATCGGAGCCATTGAAAGGGCTCGAGAGCTAGGGTTAGTGGGTTTCGGATCCAGGGAGATGGGTTAGGATCTGGGTCGGCGCGGCGGTTGCGTTTGATTAGATGATCTGTTTCCTGCTGCTCTGTATGTTCCATTGGTATCAGATCAGATCAGATCTGTGGAGGACGCCGGAATCAATTAAATGGGGACGGCCAGAGGGACCTTTCTGTCGTCTTTAAGAGTCACCGGCTCTACTGAACCTGGTTGAAATTTCTTAATTTTTAATCTAATAAATTATGTCATTATTAAATTTGAGGCAACTTGTATCTTGAATTAGAATAGACAATCAAATCCTTGGTTTGGTTTTTTTTTTTTCTTAAATTTGTGGGGTTATAATATATAATTTGTAAGGAGTTGATCCAATAAAATGATTTCTTCTTCAATAAGGTTAGTTCCGTTCGTCGCTCTTTACCTATATATACTCTCATCTTTATTTTTGGATTCATTGCTTACGTTGTTCCTCTAGAATTTGATTTCGTAGGCTCCGAGAAGGGTATGATGTTGTCGACTTGTCGCACGACCCCTGTGTGAGAGTATTTTGTTCCACTCTTGATTTTTAAGTGTTCTTATTACAAAGTGATGCATAATCCATGTGTGACTTTGAAATTATATAACAAAGAAAGATGAATAAACCGGAAAACCAACAAAATTTAAAAAATAATATTTTATTTATCAATGAATTTTTATGTACCTTTTCTAATGACATAAATGTATAAACAAAATAAAAATAATTATTCTTACTCATCCATATAAATATATAGCCATTATAACTTTTAATATCTTTTATTCTTATCCATTTTTTAAAAATTTATATGCACCCTTTCTTATGAATAAGTTAATTAGAAAAAAATATATACTAATTGTGATTTATTAATTTTATTTTATAAAAACATGTGCTAATTATGATTTATTCAAATTATTTTGGATTTATGTTTTTCGCAACTCCAATAATTGAATTGTGATGTTGACAATGATCTTGACCATGGCGACGCTGATGGCGGTCAATCGGAAAATGTCAAGAGCTAGATCAAGATCTGATTGGGAGGACTTCAAAGAAGATAAATCTAGGTTGTAGGTTATGATGAGCCACTCAAGGATTTGGTCTTCGACGGAGAAACGACAAAAAATGAAACTTAGACATAGGATTAGGGAGCCTCTTTATAGGGTAAATCCGACGCCTCGATGACATGAGGGGGGGAGTTACGTCATTGAACTCAAAAAGACAATAATGATGATTGAAGATGGGAACCGGGATGCTTGAATTTTCGAAATCAACCAATAAAGAAGAAAGAAAAAACGCAAGTCATGTGTTTTTTTTTTCAATTTTTAAAATTAAAATTAAAAAAAAGTTCATTACTAAACTCATTAATGCTAATTCAAGAGGTCAAGTTTATATTATACTAGATACGGGCCTCGCGCTCCGCGCGAGAAAATTACGGATTTTCGTATGTGATTTAATATAGTTATACATTATTTGTTAATATGTTGTTGTTGTTATCAAATTTATTAATATTTGTAAATATAAGTATTTTTTATTTCCATATATTTATGTTTGAAGTAGTTTTAAAACATAATATTAGAATAAGTTTGCATTGTCATAAGAGAAGCTCACACATTAATTTAATTTGTGACTTAATCAAGTAGACTATAAATAAATATAACATAGAGATATAAGAAAAATATTTAAATACATGCCCAAAAGTCCAATAGGAGGTGATTAAGAAATGAGTAATGCATTAAATTGATACCAATTTCATTAAATTTTGGCAATGGACAGCCAACTTTTATATAGATAAGATTAGATTATGTAATTTCTAATGTAGTAGTGCAATATCAATATATACCGTAACCTATATTCCCTCGTAATTGTGCATCCCGCCTCGTCTAGTTCAAACTGCTGGAACGTTGATCGGTCCGCTGGCCATGGCCGCCTCACCGGGGCGCTCTTCACCGCTACATTCAATGGAAATTGATACTATTGCTTCCAATACTTCTTCTACCACAAACCCGTTGTTCACTGCACATCCCACAATTGAGTTCCCAGACCTTTCACAAGCGGCTGCCATTCTTTCTGCTAAGAAAGATATTGCCCAGAAAAAAGTCTCTTTCAAGGATGCTGTCACACAAGACTCTAGTCACCACAATGCTGCTGCAGCGGCTACCCAAGACATCCTCGTCTCCAGACCAGATCTTTACGATATAGACGATGATTCAGATCAAGACGAACCTGACCCACTTTGTCCCAAAGTGATATTGTCTGCTGCAGAAAAGAGAGATCTCCGTAGGCCCTGGGTGCGGGCTCTCATCATTCATATGTTCGACAAGGGGCCAGGCTATATCCAACTTAGACGCAAGTTGACTCAGAAATGGTCTTTGAATGGGTCTTTTACTTTAGTTGATATCGGGAATGATCACTACGTACATTGCGAAATTTTCTAACGAGGACGATATCAACTATGTTCTTACTCAAGGTCCATGGTTGATCGGTGATGACTACCTGATGATCCGCAGGTGGATACCGAACTATAATCCTTACCAAACCGACTTGAAAATCCTCACGGATTGGATTCGTATCCCGGGGATTAGCATGGAATATTTCCACAACAACTTCCTCAGGCGGGTGGGTTCGCTCGTGGGCAATGTTGTTCGGATTGACAAAACAACGCTACAGGCAGATAGAGGACAGTTCGCAAGATTGGCAGTTGAGATTGACCTGGCTAAGGAATTAGTATCCAAATTCTGATTCCGTGGGCGAACTTGGTACATCCAATATGAGGGCCTCAAGCTTCTGTGTTACAACTGCGGAAAAATAGGCCATCTGGAGGACGACTGTCATACTAAGTTCCCAGATAAGGCGTCGGGCTCGGGTTCAAAGGTTGATCCCAATGCGGCACTTATGGAGGATAATGCTGATGTCCGATGGGGCGAGTTCATGAAGCCGAAGAAATTTGTCCGGAAACAATTATCAGAAAGGCAACAGGTTCAATGAGGCCTAGTCCCAATCCGAATAGCCAGGTTTCAAAGTCCAATGTAGCTTCCCCTGTAACGAAAACTAAAACAGTACAGTCCATCGAGCCTGAGCAAAGCCAAGTGGAACCCATTTTATCTGGTTCCCGATTTCATATTTTGGTGCCTGACGAGGAGACTGATCCCGAGACACGGGCTGCCATCGCCGATGCAATAGCCGATATCGCGAACTGTTTTCCGGGAGCAGTGGCACATGCCGAACCCGAGACAGCAAATCCTGTCATAGATGGCAGTCAACAGGAAGTCACAAAATCTCAGGAAGTCAACCCAATCCGAACGCAGATTCCGGAAGTCAACCACGCTCCTACAATCCTGCCCTCAGCTAGGTTCCGTAATAAGGAAAGAAAAGATTTACTAGACCAAGCCAACTCATCTTTATCATCAACGCGCAAAAATAAAGGCAAAGCGTTACTGAAGAACAATATTGTTCAAACTAAGGTTGCGAAAAAGAAATCGTATCTCATTCAGGAATTGGCTGAGGCCCAAGTCCAAAAGTCCACCACCACGCAAACCAAGCCTATGAAAAGTATTGTCTCAGCAATAACCGGAATACCTAAATCTCAGTCTCAGGTTCAACCATCGCCCGTCACGTCTCGTTCGTTTGCACATGGCTCACTCAAACTCTTACAGAGATGTCCTCCCGATTTGAGTGGACGAGAAAGTGTCCTTCCTCGTATCGAACCTCCAGACCGGTCCATTTCTTCCATACCTGCCACAGATCGCCAACAAGATGAGGGTAGAACTACTACTGTTGGAACTTGGATTTGTTGGAACCTCGTTCCAACGGAAAGGAAACCGGCAACACTCCGGATTCCCGAGTCTTTGTCGTTTCTTCTTCTGGTGGTCCCTCTATTCTCTCTCTCTCGTTGTAAAATAATAACGTCCATGTTCCTGCAAAAGCCAAACCCGGAGCAGGTGCTCCCCGGGAAAGGCTCTCCGACGCTCAAGTCAATAATTATATAAATAATATAATTGTCAAATGATATCTTAGGGAATTAGAATGATTATTTTAAACCCGAAAGGAGATTTAAGAATGTAATTGCACATTACCGAAAGAGGGTGAAACTCACGCTCAATGCTCTATTCGACTAAATTACCTCGCGAGCCATATACGTACTCATGACTTCGACTTAATCAATTACTTGTTTATGCTTGGAGTCCCGCATGTAAAGCAGATGCGGGCAAAGTGAGGACGCGAGCCAATGGTGGACTGCGGCTGGAAGAGGCGATGCGAGGACGTGTGCCATGCCGAGGCGAGCAGCGCCGCGGCTTGAAGAGGCGACGCGAGGACGCGTGCCATGCCGAGGCGAGCAGCGCTGCGGCTGGCGTCGAGGACGCGTGCATGGCCGAGGCGAGTTGCGGCTGGCGTCGAGGTCGCGTGCATGGCCGAGGCGAGCTGCGGCTGGCGTCAAGGTCGCGTGCATGGCCGAGGCGAGCTGCGGCTGGCGTCAAGGTCGCGTGCATGGCCGAGGCGAGCTGCGGCTGGCGTCAAGGTCGCGTGCATAGTAAGCTCTAAGCCTGAGAATATTCGGATGCTTCAGCCTCCCAATCACATCCATATGCTGCTCAAACTCTTTCCTCACACACGGATTCGCATCCTTCAACCTCTTCACAACCACAGTAGCTCCATCATCAAGCACCGCTCTGTAAACCGTCCCTAAACTCCCCTTTCCAAGCATCTCCGCCGAAGCTTTCAGCAGATCTTCGAGCTCAAACTGCTTCTTCCTGTCGAAGAACACGAGCTTGCTCTTATCCGTTGCGTTTGTGCTGTCGCTCTCGCCTCCTGTTCTTGCGAACACCTTGTTTTTCTCGCTGTTGTAGCTGCTTCAGCTTCGCCTCTGTGCCCCCCGCCCTTTTTTCTCCTCCTGTTCTGCTTGTCCCCTCTCGCTCTTATCTCATTTCTTTTCTTCCTTCCTTCTTTCTTTTGCAACTTACCCCTTTTTCTCTTTCTTTAGTAATTTACCCCTTTTTCTCTCGTGTACAACACGCACATATATATATATATACAAAAAAAAGGCTACTGTTGATTGCTTTATCCCGGGTCCAACAACTACCACTAGTGACAGCGACCCTGCCAATTCTTTGCAGAGTCTCGATGCCTCAACCACTATGTGATGTTGTTCTCTGTTTTAGAGATATGACATAACTCTTTCCTAGCCGATTCTCCTTGGCCTTTCAACAATTCTTGTTATCAATGGTTGAACTCAACTTACTTGTTTGGAATACTCGTGGTGCCGGTTCTGCCAGATTCCTTGCGTCCATCCGAGAACTTATTCGATTACATCACCTCTCACTGCTTATTTTGGTGGAGACTCACATTAGTGGTTCCCGAGCTGACAATGTTCGTCGGGATATTTTGGTTATGATGGAGTCGTTAAGGTAGATGCACAGGGCTTCTCCGACGGTATTTGGATCCTTTGGAAAACAGATATTGTCACTGTATCTCCCATATCTTTGCATCAACAGCATATTACTGTCGAAGTCACTCGTCACTCGGAGGAGCCCTGGGTTCTTTCGACAATCTATGCGTCTCCCAATCCGTCATCCCGCTATGAATTATGGCGGGCTTTGGAAGATTTTGCTTCTTCCAATAATCGCCCATGGCTCCTAGCAGGAGATTTCAATGCTACCCTTTCTCCTTAGGAACGTTCGGCTTCTTCTGTCGGCTCTACACGCTCTTCTACAGCCTTTCGCGAGTGCGTTGGTGGTCTTGACTTGGTAGACTTGGGCTTTTCAGGTCCGGCATATACCTGGACTACGGGGAAGACGATAGAAACTTTTCATGGCGCACGGTTAGATCGTGCATTATGCAGTTCGGATTGGTGTATACGTTTTCCCGAGGCGAGTGTTAGGCTTTTATCGACACCACACTCGGATCATCTCCCGCTACTTATTCAGATAGATCCTCCCTCTTTGTCTCCGGTGGCCACCCGCCCCTTTAAGTTCCAAGCGGCATGGCTTACTCATGATGATTTTGTAAATGTTGTTCAGTCTACTTGGAAAACTGATTTGCCACTTGCTGAATCGCTGCAGAATCTGGCACTAACTCTGCAACAGTGGAACAGAGAAATTTTCGGTAATATCTTCAAACGCAAGAAACGGCTTTGGAGACAACTTGCTTGGGCTCAACGAGGACTGGCTTCCAGACCTTCTGCTTTTACTATCCGAAGAGAACTGAGAATTAAAACTGAGCTTGAAATGGTGATGAATCAGGAGCAACTACTGTGGTTTCAAAAATCCAGAACACACTTCCTTATGGATGGCGATCGCAACACTAAATTTTACCATCTCACCACGATTATAAGGCGTAAGAGGAACAATATTTCGATGCTTCAGAATGTGTCGAGGGACTGGGTTACTGATTGTGAATCTCTGCAGCAACTTGTTTGTTCATTTTTCGCCTCGCTTTTTTCATCTGATAACTCTATAATGCCACCTATAGAGATTGATGTCACCTTCCCTCGGGTCATTGAGACTGATATGGCTTCTCTTCGTGCACAGTTTATAGGAGAAGAGATCTGGAATGCTATTAAGAATATGAACCCGCATAAATCCCCGGGCCCCGATGGGTTTCATGCTCTGTTCTATCAAAAAAACTGGGAGATCGTCGGACAGAGAGTAATTGACGAATTATAATGATGCTTTGTTTTGTTTTGTCATGTGCTTGCACGCTATTTCTTGGTGAATTATAATGATGCCCCAGATGGTTGTTTTTGGATGAGCAATATGCTCATCAGAAAGCAACCATCGAGCTCTGCTCTCACCTCCGCATCAATATTTTAAGTTGATTTCTTCCTTTTTGAGCTTCAGATGAATCATTTTCTTCTCCTCCATGCTCAATTTCACTCATCTATTCTGGTTATTTGACATCGACAGATCTGCGTAATGGTTTCGCTGTTTTGAGATTTCAAAGCCCGAATTATTGCTTTAGGATGAG
This sequence comes from Oxyria digyna, assembly GCA_029168935.1. Classification (NCBI taxonomy): domain Eukaryota; kingdom Viridiplantae; phylum Streptophyta; class Magnoliopsida; order Caryophyllales; family Polygonaceae; genus Oxyria; species Oxyria digyna. Next base: position 28,602,544 of record JAPVLV010000011.1, on the reverse strand, counting down.
AAATATGCAGCAGAACAAACCGATGAGCTTCTTGATGTTGTCAAGGTAATATTCTTCGGGCAATTCCTATTGTATTGTTTTCTTTTTTCCTTTGAAGTTTATAGTTTAGTTTGGATTAAGTTAATCTGTATTATTCGTCTTGCTTTTTTTTTTGCAGTTTTCTACAATGATGTATGGCCAGATGACTCCTATGCAATTTAGATTTTCAAATTACCCAATTATCATTGGGTAATTTCTCCCCAAATTACACCCTATCTCGCTAGATCTTCATCTGCATAAATTTATCCTTAAATTTGTATTCTCACACTGAATTTTGGCATCAAATTAACAATTTGCAGGTCTTAGAGGCCAATGTGCCAGTTTTGCTGTCACAGTTCTAATTCCAAACGCTCGGTGGAATTATCCCAAACAAACATGACGAAGATGGTGTCTGAGGACAACAACTCCGATAAGAAGTTCATGACTATGAAGGTGAAATTTACTCCGTCTGAGACTATATACAACATGGTTCAGAGTGCACTCCTGAATTGCCTCAGCTGAGTGTGAGAAGTGCTAAGTTGCGCAGTTCAGCTCGGTTATCTTCTCGAGTTGTCGATTGAGTTTGATCTATTTTCCTTCAACGGAAGTGATGGTGTAAAAATTATTTTATTTATTAATTTGGGCATTCCTGCACATTTTCAATGAATTTCTGCAGAAAAATTAAAACGCTCATTAAAAGCACATGTTGATATAGTGCTCCATCTCGAGCTTCCGTTTGTTCTTGAAAAGGGACAATAAAAAATATGGTACTGTTCTTAATCTTTTTGGAAGCCAAAATCAAACTACCATTCCTATCCAGCAGGTGCTATCCATAATTGAAAAGGTGAGGGCCAATCTTTTTACTTCAGTTTCAGCATCTATATATGCTGCTAATTTACTATAGGCTTTAGCTATCTGTGGAAGCTTCCATCTTTTTCTGGAGGAAAATGTGGAGGAGTTGAGTTCAGAATCTCCATCGAATAAGGAACAAATTGACCGGCTACCCCTTTCAACTACTTTGATTGATTTATTTGAAGGTAATATGATTGGATTATCAATCAAGTTTATACTTTTTAAAGGATTGATATTATTTACTTTGGTGATACATGTGCCCAACTTGTGGCTATGATTTGTCATACTCATAGCTCATACTTGGTGAGACTTTTATTTCTATTGTTTAAGGAATAATTTGTCCTTCATTGATTTTTTAGTGTGCATTATCATCTGTATTTCATTGTTTTTCATTTTGAATTCCCTGTAGGATGACTTTTTTACAGGAATCTGTTGTTACTTTTAATTTTGATATATGCAATCAACTGAACTAATAAATTGGCAATTTTACTGACTAGCGCACATCTTCTCTTATAGACTTATGCGTGCCTCAAGATAGAAGGACCGTATTGAATCCACGGAGTGTGATGTCAGCAATGTATCATTATATGCCGCAGTTCCAGCTGATGGACCAACAGGTGATATCTGTTTGTATAGGTTATTTTGGCCTATGTACATTCCGTAGCCTGTTTTCAAATTTATTCACACCATCCAGTAAACTTAATCAACTTAATCAATAGGTGACATCTTTCATTCCAACTCATGGTTCCTTAGCAGATTTGGGAAACTTAATCAACTCACAGTTTGTGTACGTGTTTTGGTTAAATTGTGATTGAATATTAGAGTTTATGTACCAAAAGTGAGGGACTTGATTGGAAATTAGGGTTACCGGAAAGTTAAGGTGTTGTTTTACGGTGTTAAGGGATTTAATATTATTGCAAATCGTTTACAGTGTTAAGGGATTTAATATTATTGCACATTGACATTAAAGAGGAAGTTGGCATCTAAAGAAGATATTGCAACATCCTGTTGTTCATAAACATTTTTGAAGGCCAAGACTCACGCAGTTGTTTAGGATATATTGTAGACATGGGAGAAAAAGCTATATGATGAGGTTAAAGTGCTATTTTTTATAATCTTATTCCACGCTCCTTGCTTATCTTGCATATAATGTTGTTTTACAAGAGAGGTACATGTCATTAGATTGTTGCAATATTTCATGATTAAGCTTATGGGAAACTTGCTTATGATCTGATTCATGTTGATTGATGTTCATTGTTCCATTATCAATGGCTGGATATCAATTTTGTTTTGATAATGAGTGGGTGGGGGTTAAAAGATTGAAGTAGGAGTTCTATATGCCATTTGAAATTTGGTATTTTGCAGCTTAAAATTTCTCAATTGATCATCTTGGAATATCACTGCGCAAAATTGGGAAACGAAGCAAGTGTTTTAAGTTTCTGAAGACCTGGTTTTCCAAAGAAATTTCAGCCGTGCATATGTTCTTCAGACATAATTTTCAGTTCCTATTTAGTGAATTTTTTACATTTAGTTGAATTGCTTATCTACTAACAAAATCCATTGTTTGTCTTCTATTGTCCACTCTATCAGCTGCATTATTGTTAATCAAGAAAATCAAGATGGCTTGCTTTGGCTGTTTTGGAGGAGGCAATGGATACAAAGCTGCTGACAGTGGAGGTGCATATGTGATGAAGAGTATACTAGGTAATGATCTATAGAATTCCAAATGAAAATTCCCGTCTTCTGTTCAACCTGCTTAATACTTTGAGAATAGGCATGGGTTTTGGAGATTAAGAATAATGCTTGATCTTATGCACCATATGACAGTAGGCTTTAACCAAAGCGACGATTCTCTTCTCATCCTTGCTTACCTTTTACGATCATATGGAGAGAAAGAGAAATCACTCTTTTCAAAAAACAAAGTTCTCATACTTCTACAATTCTACCAAATAAGTCTTACTTAATGAAATGATTATAATTTAATAAGAAAAAATGTATGTGTGTGTTTTTACTTGGATTTGATTTCCTTATGCAGATGTGTGGGGGGGGGGGGGGGGGTTCCACAAGAAAACATTTCTACCAAAGCTCAAGTTGTTAAAGTCCTGCCTGTGGCTGTCCCGTCCATCTCTGTTGAAGAGCTTAACGAAGTTACAGATGACTTCGGGACAACTCCTTTGATAGGAGAAGGGTCATATGGAAGAGTCTTCTATGGAGTTTTAAGAAGTGAGAGTGATGCAGCTATTAAGAAGTTAGATGGCATGACAGCAAACAACCTGGTGATGAATTTCTTGCTCATGTCCATATTTGAATTCTAATGTCATTAAACATGCTTTGTTGCTGAATCGAAGATCCAAACTCATAGGCTTTTAAGTTGCATCTTCCAAGAATCCATGACTATCTCTGGGTTGCTGAAGATGGCATGAAAATGGTGAACTTACCGATTCTCCAATTCGAGGAACAGATCATGGAGATTGTTGAGAAGAATCAGGTGTCAGTCATATAATCGGGGAGACAGGCTCAAGGCAAGAGTACCCAGCTCTCGCATCATCGGTGTTACATAGCCTCGCCGAGTTGTAGTCGTCTCTGTTGCAAGGTGTCATAGTATTCTCAGTATCTTCTTTGAAAGTAGCTCAAGTTGTTTTCAGAGGTTTTTAGTTTGTTTCCAAATAGCAGTGCTCCTTAAATTTTGGTTTGCATCCCTGATGCGGGTAAGATGTCTTCTTGATGAAATTTCAAGCGTTGGATACATATATCATAAGCAAATTTCTTCGTGCATAGCATAGTGCTATCAAGCCCTGCCGTTGAGTATATGTTGATTGGCTATGGATATATTGAAAATATATGGGAAAATTGCGGAATCAATGGGTTGAGTGATTCATATTGTTGTTCATTTGAGTCATAAGGTTGCTACTTATATGAGTAAGTGTTAATATAGAGTAAAGGGTTATTTATGAATCACTAGAACCGTAACCCCGCGTAGCGCGGGGAAATTACGATTTTTCATGTTTGAACCATTTTTCAGAAATGAAGTTTTTTTAATTGCCAAAGGGACCATTTCAAGACTGAAGTCACACCTCCATCCCCACCACATCCACATCCGCATCCTCGGGGACACAACCAATGGGTGTATAATGCATACATATCGAGTGACTTTCGCGTAATTACTATGGTTTTTTAGAGTAAAAACATATGTATGTATATCCTCTAAGTAAAATCGCAGGAGTGACTTCTTTGTTTCCTTCGAAAGAAGTCATCATGTATATTTTCTGTGAATTTCTTGAACAATTATGCTTATAAATTTAGTTTTTTTAAGGCTAAATTATTGTATTGGAATGTTGTGAGTTTTATTAGCAACAATCAAATTTAGGACGTCTACTTAACAATATTAACGTCTATTAAATAAGGAGTATTAAACAACATACGGAAATTCGTATTTGATTCGCGCGGGCTTCTGAGTCTATTGTTTCCAAAAATAAACGAGAAGGCTTATTGCACTCGTGTCGTGTCAGACTGTGTCTGACACGAGGTTAATTTCGCGCGTTGCTCAGCTCCGCGCGGAGTTTCAAGAAATTTCAAAGTCCACGAATTCAGAATTCGTGGACTTATTTTTTTTTTTGAATTTTTGAAGTTTCAAGTTTCAAAGCTCACGAATGAGCTTTTTGAAGTTTCAATGAGTTTTTCGAAGTTTCAAAGCTCATGAATTGTGAATTCGTGAGCTTTTTGAAGTTTACCTCACGAATTTAGAATTTGTGGAGTTTGAAGCGGAGTTAAGCGTCGCGCGGCTGTCAGATCCGCCGGAAAAACCGGCTGGTCATTTAGCCTGTCATTGAGTCCATTCGAGTGTACTTAGATTCGCCGGAATAAAACAAGAAGGTGATGATGAATCGATGATGCGGTGCCAGCTCTTGTTATCCTTCCTTAATCATATTCGGTTGTGACCTCGTTTGTTCACTCTCCTTCATATTACTCCGTACTCACTTTGTTTCTATATCGGCATTAGATCAAATCCTCTGCAACGCCCAATCAACGCTTAACTTGGTAACCCCTCCCTCGTCTTCATCTTCACCTTATTTCCTCATTATTCATATTCTAGGTTTTGACCTTTTTCCTCGTTTTCTAAATTCGAATAATTTAGCTGCCTTGTGCCTAGATCATGATCCAGATTAGTAATTGACTGAGATTTCCTCAGCATAGTCCAATTACAGATTTATCTAACCGATCAGTGTAAGCCATTGGGTTTGGATTTTTTGGGGGGCTTTTTTTCCTATTTGTTAATTCTAAATTGATGGAAAAACCTTGACTTTTGCTTATTGTTTCAGATTCAGATGGGAATATATCTGAGCAGTCCCAAGACTGAGAAGTTCTCGGAAGACGGCGAAAATACTAGGGTTCGATATGGCTTATCGTCAATGCAAGGTTGGCGCACAACCATGGAAGATGCTGTGAGTAAACCAGAATTTTATATTAGTTAATATACCATGGGTTTCAGCTGTTTAATCCGCGGACTACGAGGTGTGCTTGATTTGAGATTTCGTCTTCGGTGTTTTTCTAGATCTTGATTGAGTAGGAGTTTAGGGAAATTTTTGCTCTGCTTAGCTTCTGGTTAATTTGATGTAGGGCTTATAATGCAATACTGTGAATTTCATAATGTAATATTTTGTTTCTGTGCCGAATTACGGAGACACTATGAAAAAGCTTAACTTGTGCATCACATGAATCTGAGCTGTCCGAGTTATGATATTCATTCCGAAAGACCAAACTGCAGCTTTCCTTGCTCATTAAAAACAACTAATCCTTTCTCTCATTGCTGCTTCTTTGGACTTTAGATGTCTGTGCTAGTGACTTGCCATATCCATAGTTGATTTTGCGCAAACACGCATCATTAAATTGATTGAGACCTCAGTGCGATTGGACTGCCTCAATGGATGATACAGTTTTCTATATTTGTCTTACCTTTGTAGTCGTAGATTATTTGAAATAAACTTTATTGTATTCGATGGTGCGACATAATTTTGTCATCCTATGGATCCTGAGTTTGTTTCTGTTACGATATTTTTAGCATGCAGCCTATCCTGATCTAGATACGAAGTCTTCTTTCTTTGGCGTTTATGATGGTCATGGAGGTAAGAATTTTATTTCTTACAACTATCTGCATGGATTTTTTTATTCATATCTTACACTTGTTTGACATTAGTTACTGATTTCGGCTCTGATTGCTTTTTTGTTACTAATATCATGATGTACAATCTTCTTTCTGAACCTAAAGGCGACTATTCTTTATGCCTTAGAAAGAAGATTTTCTACAAAGAATATTTGAGTGCCGCTATTTGGGCTATGCTTGGTCACTAGTGCAATTAATATTTATAGGTAAGTCAACCAACTTTGTGATTGACATTATCTGTCCGGTGTGCGTTTACTTACAGGTAAAGTAGTGGCAAAGTTCTGTGCAAAATTTCTTCACCAACAGGTGCTCAAGAATGAAGCCTATTTAGCTGGAGATGTACCGACCTCTCTCCAGAAATCCTATTTCAGGTAAATACATACATTGATTTTGTTATTTAATATGTTTAGTTCTATAGTTCTTGTTGGAATTTGGAATATTTGCTACATTTCACGATTCTTGATTCTATGTTCACTTTTGGCAGAATGGATGAGATGATGCGTGGACAAAGAGGATGGAGAGAGTTAGCAATTCTGGGGGATAAGATTAACAAGTTTACTGGAATGCTAGAGGGATTGATATGGTCCCCAAAGAGCGGCGATGGAAACGAGCATGATGATGATTGGGCTTTTGAGGAGGTGGGATTGACTTCTAAATCAGTAATCTAGTGTTAATTGTACACTCCTTTGCAAGTGTTAAGCTTCTTTTTTAATTCAGTTTGCATTTCATCTGAAAAGATTGCACAGATAGAAGTTAATGCATCTTCGTTTGATATTATTGCACAGATGGAAGTTAATGCATCTCCGTAGGATATTATTGCACAGATGGAAGTTAATGCATCTCCGTAGGATATTTGCTTCATTAGTTGCAGTTGATATCCATGCTTTTCTCAACAAAATTATGCACCGTGTTCATTCTATATTTATATTTTCTTTTCTTCTGCTTGGCATATTTTTGCACACTAACATGTGGTAATTGTGATATTTTGACCAGGGGCCTCATTCAGATTTTTCTGGACCAACGGCTGGCTGTACTGCTTGTGTTGCAGTTGTCACCGATAATCAACTCTTTGTAGCCAATGCTGGTGATTCTCGCTGCGTTATTTCTAGAGGGGGCCAGGTGGTTTTCTATATATCACACTGTTGCAACTCTGTTGGTAATAAATGACGGGCCAGATCAGAAAAATTAAAAATAACAGCTACCTAACAGCTGGATTTTAGTCCTAGAGATATACTTATCAAAATGTAATCTAACGTGCCTGACCCCGAAATTTATGGACGACAGTCAAACAATTCACATCCCATTATACACAAAGTATTAGCTAATAGTCTATAATTTTAAACCTGAATTTATAATTTCCAGAAATGCATGTGGGGAAAGCTTACTTATATGGATAGCTTCATCCTGATTTTGTTTAATGTCGGTTGGTGATGGGATCTTTTACAGGCTTACAGCTTATCACGGGATCACAAACCAGAGCTTGATGCAGAAAGAGACCGGATACTAAAAGCTGGTGGATTCATTCACGCTGGACGAGTAAATGGAAGTTTAAATCTTGCAAGAGCAATAGGTATATAGCGCCCCTGTCTAGTCATGCTGTACGAGTAAATGGACTTCGCTAGCAACTAGCTTTTCAACTATGTTTCTCATCTGCAGGTGACATGGAGTTCAAGCGGAACAAGTACTTAACTGCGGACAAGCAAATTTTGACAGCAAACCCAGATATAAATACTGTGTGTACCTTCCTTCCAATATGCATGTTATAGCAGCTAATCATTTTTTACTATTCTTCCTCTGTGCAGTACTTTTAATTTGATAATATCTATTTATTCTCATCCTCCTAAACAGGTCGAACTCTGTGATAATGACGACTTTCTCGTACTTGCTTGTGATGGCATATGGTTTGTAATCTGCTCCTTGCCATTTCTTATAGTAAAAAAGAGTACTTTGATATTTCTCGTACTTGCTTGGAAGGATATTTGTATTTTTGGTTGAAGAGCCAGTTTATGTATTATGTGAAAAGCTTGTATATGTTTTGACAGAGTTAAATGATATTCATATAGGGACTGCATGTCGAACCAGCAACTCGTGGATTTTATCCATGAACAATTGAAAACGGTAAACTCCATAAAGTTCTAGATGCCTAAACACCAATACCATTTCAGATAGAAACTGATTCATGTTGTTTCGAATTGGACTGATAATACAGGAGAGCAAGCTTTCTGTGGTTTGTGAGAGAGTTCTTGACAGATGTCTAGCCCCTTCAACGGCTGGCGGTGAAGGATGTGATAACATGACTATGATCTTGGTTCAGTTCAAGAAACCCATTAGGCAAAGCGAGCCTGCTGAGTCATCATCATCATCCTCAGACCCAAATCTACTGCAAGCACCTGAGCAAAAGCCAGAGCCATCCAACAGCAATCCACAACCTGTTGAACCAACCCCTAGTTGATGTGCACACGATTATATATACCGATTATCTGTCTCTCTTGAAAACTTTAATGATTATCTTCATATTCTCTGTGAATGTTGAATTTGGTTTAACAATGGAAATTTGTTACAGAACTGGGTCAGTAGGTTTGTTTATCTCCCTTTTGCGACTTGTTTGTATTGGTGGTGCACATAAGATAAGCAAAATGGTATAGCATGTACAGTACAGATCTCATTGTCTTGAAAAACTCTTAATACTGTTTTGCTACCAATTTACTTCCCACTGTACTGAGATGTTTACCCTGTTTTTGTTACTCTTGTCCTAATTCAGTGCTGGATTTGATTGTATAAAATTGCTGGTTTTCTCTAAATTTGATATTCAGTGCTGGATTTTAGTTGTAACAGTATATTTTAGTTTTACTACTCCCTCCATCTCCAAATGATCTTCTCATCCTATATTTTAACACTATTCACGTTTTAAGAGAATCTTCGACATATCTTTCAATATATAAGAAAAAATATAGTGATAAGGGGTATTGTTTAATTCGTCTCATCAAGAGTTTTAACAATATTAAAATTTTATAATTTTTATTCATGTGTATTTAAAGATATTAACGTTACAAAACGTGTCTCGTCGAATATGTCAGAAAGAGATGAGAAGAACATTAAGGGACCGAGGGAGTACTACACTATTTTGCTAGTAATGGACAGTAATAATAAGGAACTAATAATACATGAACCTTTATTGGTATTCTAAAAATAATTGCTGTAAATAATTATATGATAAATATATAATACAAATTTTCTTGTTAGGGAGAATTCAATTTACAATAAATTTACAATATAATTAGACATATGTTGTTGATGTTACCAAATCCCTTCCTTTGACATTGTGAGGAACTGGGTGAGGGTTATGTTTGGAATCTCCCTGGACTCTGATTTCTTCCTCTTCTTTATCTTGGTCACTTTCCATGTTTTTGACCCCTCTGAGTGCGTCTCTGTGGTTGATTTCAGATTATAAAACTATGATGAACAAGGTGATCAATGTTACAACTTATATTGCAGTAATTAGACTTTAGGATCTTTGGTTTGCTGGTGAGAGGACTTACCTCACACACACCATGAAGCAACAAACGGTGGAAAGGGTCCTGGACGTGAATCATAAGTTCCTCCATATCCTCACCTTCTTCCATGAATGATCGTATTGATTTCTGTAGAGGAGATCAAAATGTTTGAATATATTACACAGCTGTTCATGTTTAATATTCTATACTGCATTCAGCACTTGATATGCTTATATTCATCAATTAAAATGCGCTATACAGATGATATCATGTACACAAAGCAGCAACTGATCTTGGATGTCAAGTACTAAATTTGGCCGAGAAAGCATGAACATGTTCAGCTTTTGTGTGTTAAAAAACCTAAAAGGAAATGACAGAATGATGAAGGCATATCTTCAGCTGACTGTGAATGATGAACACATCGACTGTAAGTCTTAAAATACCTCATATCCCTCAATGAGTTCTGAAAGAAAGCTTCGGCGAAGAGCTTCTCTGGTCCTTGAGTCAATTCTATGCCACGCATTCAACACCTCCTTTTTGTCACCACTAACATTTGATTTTCTCTTCGATGATGAAGTTTTCAGGTCATCCTCAATGCTAGCCTATAAGAATCCACATGCCAAGTTGTTAAATGTTGCAACACAATTAAACTTGGATAAGGTAAGATAAACTTTGTTCTTTTGGATGAACGGAAAACAAGTTTAGAGGAAGAGGGAGGGAAGAAGACCTCTTCATCCATATCTATGTTGCTAAGCTCGTCCCACTCTCCCACGTCCGTCGTGATAAATGGTGACACTGAAACATCATCACCTGTACAAATACTATCAATCAATAACAATCATTTCAGACAACTAAGTATCAACCTAGTTCATTTTATTTTTGGAAGAGAAGAGAACATGCCATGAGCATCTACCAAGGCACACAACAAACAAAAGCCATAATTCATAAAGAAATTGTATTTACCGAAGGGAGGTGGAGAGAATAATCCCCTGATTTCTTCAGCATTGAGTCTAGGAACAAGTTCCATCAGTAATCTATCATTCAACCACCGCCGTGTTCTCCTGTTGCTAACCTGCAATATTAAACATCAGAAATCTATGAAAAGAATATCAAATTTCCAATTCCATGTACATAAATCTATTTCCACTAATTCAGGTGTAGTTGCCAACAAAAATTATAGGAAAAATTATTACTGTTTTGATTTAGTTTTTCCATTACAATTGCAAGAAGAAAGTGCAGGAGCCCTAGTTTATCAGAAATTCAATGCAGCAGTTTACCCTTGAAGTCATATTCTCAAGAAAGTCGATCTTCTTTTCAATGAATGACCCACTAGATTTGCCTGCTTCTCCTGCAACCCAACAATTCATTCATCTATTCGGGATATAAATTAAACATGGGAAATCTGAAAAGCACATTACCCTTATCGGTGTTTAAAATGGAAGCGTAGAGAAGCATATCTTTCTGGTTCTCGATGATATCTGTGGTGGCCATGACTTCTTTTGCTGTTTCTTTTACCTACTTTTTTCTGTTACGAGTTGACCTCTGCTAAATCGAATTTGGATTGAATGAAAAGAGTCGAGCAATGGGCACGAAAAGTTAACGACTCTGTGATTATGAGTTAATAGGAGAAATTTAGGGCAGGAAAGAGAGAAGAGAGAACGAAAGAAAAAACTAGAAATCAATATGTAAACCGAAGTTTTGGCGAGGAAGGAAAAATTCAGGAATTGATTGGAACGTGTATTTGCGTAAGCGAAGAAATCTTCGCTCCACTAACGTGTAGAATATGCCATTTTAAAGAATGTTCTTCTTTATATTTCCCTCCTTAAATCCCCTCAAACCTCAACCGTATTTTCATAAAACGAGATATAGTTTTGAATCAAAATTCAATTGAGAATGATTATTAGTATAAAAATATCTCAAACCTTGTCGATTTCATAAATCACCTTTAAGTCCCCACTTATCTAAAGTCATGTGCATCCCTACTTTGAAGCAGGGGTGAGCAAAAATATCCGATCCGGCCGATCCGATCCGATAATCCGCCAATCCGATCCTTAAAAATCCGTATCCGAAAATATCCGATCAAGTTTTATCCGAATCCGGTCCGATCCGGGCGAATTTTCCGGATATTTGGACCGGATACGGATCGGGATATTTAACTTACGGATATCCGAAAATATCCAGTACTATTATTATAATATATAAATGTATTTTTATAGAACTAAAATTTACTTTTATAAGTGTAGATGATTCAATAATTATTTTTATACATTTTTAAACAAGGATTCGAATCTGGTAATAAAGGGCCCTTTAGAGATAAATGAGAATGAACGGGAACCGTTCATTGGAATTGATCGGACAGCCCAGATTGCTCCACGTTCCATGCTGGCAACTTCCTACTCGCTAGCTTTTTGTGTGAAACACACGCGCTACATCGTTCCAACGTGATTCAAAATTGGAGCGAAAACCGTCTCTTCCCATTCTTCTCAAAACTTCCACAGAAAACCTCTCTCGCAAAGGCGATCAAACCCTAACCTCCTACTCGCTTGCTTTTTCTTCGATTTCTCAACGAAATCACTTCGTTTTCTCTCGCCGATCATCAAAAACAACATACTCCTACAAATTTCGCAATGTCTGGCTCACAGAAGAACAGCGAAGGAAGAGGTATGATGTTTAATCCCTAATTTTAGCTTATACGATGCTTTTTCCTGTGATTTCTCACTGATTTCTCTTCATTTCACTCCGTCGTTCACCAAAATCCATCAACTCGCTACTTAAAATGGCAGAATCTCAGAGAAGCCAAGAACCAAGAGGTATGGAGTATAATCTGGTATTTGGAGTTAGGTTTTTGCTTTGACATGTTAGATTTCGCTACATGCATGTTTTATTTTAAGGTACTGAGTGTGAAAAGTATATTTGTATGTACTGAGTGGTCATTATTTTGATCATGACTGTGTTTTTACTCTATGTTCACCAGATCTGGAATATATGTTCATCAAAGTTCCTAACAAAGTTCATCAAAATACATGTTCATCACAGTACATCTAAATGTTCATCAAATATCTTGTATTTGTTCATCGTATCTTGTATATACGTTCACCAGATTTCTTTTCAATGTTCACCAAAAATTTTGTGATTGTTCATCTCATTGCCTATAAATGTTCATCATATGTCTTAAGATTGTTCATCAGATTTCTCTTATCTGTTATCATAAATCTTGTTATTGAATATTATCCTCTTTATAAACTTTGTATTTTTGCACAATATATAACTTGTATGTTCAATATTACAGAGATAAGAAGCAAAAAATCAAATGACAGATCTCAACGAAATTTGTCATCCCAAGAACAACAACAGGAGGAACAAACAGTTCATGGTAACTAATGTTCATCAACTCTTTTATCTTTGTTCATCACAATTCTTCATAAAGTTCATCAAAATACATGTTCATCACAGTACATCTAAATGTTCATCAAATATCTTGTATTTGTTCATCGTATCTTGTATATACGTTCACCAGATTTCTTTTCAATGTTCACCAAAAATTTTGTGATTGTTCATCTCATTGCCTATAAAAGTTCATCATATGTCTTAAGATTGTTCATCAGATTTCTCTTATCTGTTATCATAAATCTTGTTATTGAATATTATCCTCTTTATAAACTTTGTATTTTTGCACAATATATAACTTGTATGTTCAATATTACAGAGATAAGAAGCAAAAAATCAAATGACAGATCACAACGAAATTTGTCATCCCAAGAACAACAACAGGAGGAAGAAACAGTTCATGGTAACTAATGTTCATCAACTCTTTTTTCTTTGTTCATCACAATTCTTCATAATGTTCATCAGAATGTTTAATAATGTTCATCATTCCTCTCATATATAGTTCATATGTATGTTTAATAATGTTCATCATTGTATTTCAATATGTTCACCAGCTTGTTTGATATTGTTCACCATGATCCTTAATTTTGTTCATCGGCTTTGTACATGTCTTTATACTAATAAGTTACTTTTAATGTTATAGCATCCCCTAAACATAAGATGGCCAAATCCAAGAAAGTAGTTGCTACAACAAGCAAGAGAAAAAGAAGTAGCCAAAGGATACACTGTTCTCAGAGCAAGGGAAAAGAGATTCAGTTGTACAGCCCAGAAATCCCTGTAACACAAATAATGAAGAACTTGAAAAGGCCTAGCGGGGGAATTGTAATAAGAGATGTTGAAGACCAACCAGAACAAGCTTCCAGGACTAACAAGTCTGAAATTGTGCAGTCAAGGAAAGGGAAAGAAAAAGTGACTGAAAGCATCAAGAAGCAGTTCCCAGCTCAAAAATGTAGAAGTTCTCCAGCGCTTCTGGTTTCAACTTTGGCTAGAATGAGTCCAATTCAAAAAAGCTGCATAGTAGAGTTGGGATTTGGAAGCTTGCTTAAATGGAAAGTGGACAAACTTCCAGCTAAAATCAGTCACTGGTTGTTGAAGAACTTTAATGTCGTATCCTGCACAATGAAGCTTGCCAAGTCAGTGAGGCACAAAATTACAACGCAAGATGTTCACGACTACCTTGGAATTCCTGTTGGTGGGATGCAAATAGAATTGAAGAGAACATTTACTGAACATGAGGATTTACAATATCAAGATCTTTTGTTCATCTAAGATCATGATAAGGGTCAAGTACATTTCAGAGTTGTTAACCAACAGATTCAACAATGCTTACCCACAACTTATAGAATGGGTAAATGGAAAATGCACAATGTAGAAGTTTGACAATGAGTACAAGGATTCTTTTGTTCATCTATATATTACAGAATGTTCATCAAATCACAGAACAATGTTCATCAAATCACTGAACAATGTTCATCAGCTTAACTGTGAATGTTCATTGAATATTTAGCCAAAGTTCATCATATTAACACTGAATGTTCATTGACGTTAATCTCAAAAGTTCATCAATATGATAAGTAATTTTACTTGTCTTTTTCACAAATATTCATAATATTTATAATGAATGTTCATCGAGCTTAAATACAAAGTTCATCAAATTAACACAACAAGTTCACCACATTAACAGAGAGAGTTCATCTAATTTGAAATCGATGTTCATCAATTTTACCCATGTTGTTCACCAGATTATATATAATTGTTCACCTATATATTACAGAATGTTCATCAAATCACAGAACAATGTTCATCAAATCACTGAACAATGTTCATCAGCTTAACTGTGAATGTTCATTGAATATTTAGCCAAAGTTCATCATATTAACACTGAATGTTCATTGACGTTAATCTCAAAAGTTCATCAATATGATAAGTAATTTTACTTGTCTTTTTCACAAATATTCATAATATTTATAATGAATGTTCATCGAGCTTAAATACAAAGTTCATCAAATTAACACAACAAGTTCACCACATTAACAGAGAGAGTTCATCTAATTTGAAATCGATGTTCATCAATTTTACCCATGTTGTTCACCAGATTATATATAATTGTTCACCAAGTAGATTACAAATGTTCACCAAAACTAGATTTACACATAAAGACCTAAATGATAGTTTTAGAATTATATCTAACTTCAAACACTGGTTGAAGTATTCTCAGGACATGTAGAGCGATTGTGTCCGGATTTCAAACATATTGAACAACACTTCTTCACCTTGTTAGAATTCAATCTAACTTTCTCAATTGTACTTTTCAAACGTGATGTTTTTGGCCTTCCTTTGTTCTTTGATTGTGGAGGTGGAAGGACAGATATTGTATTTGGTAAAGGACCAACAAACTTCTCAAATCTTGCCTCTCTGCTTTTTGTAGGAGTCTTGATGTTACTCATAGAAGACGACTCAGCCTGAATGGATGAACTGTACAACTCACGCTTCTCCTTTAGAACAATCAACAAGTCTTTCAATTGATCAGAATCATGCTCAATTTCATTGATAATACTATGTATCTCAGACATAACATCATACACTAAAAGCTTCTTCTCATCCATCTCAACAGATTCTTTAAATACTAAACCATCAATCTCAAAAGTTGGCTTCAATGTTGTGCTCTTACTCCATCGTGGTAATATATATTGGTCAGGTATTTTCACATCCAAAGGTGGACCAACACATCTGATTACCAATATCATGTGACAGCATGGAAGACCTATCTGCAAGAACCTATTACAAGAGCACTTATATTCATTTGTGGATGGTAAGTGCTGAACCACAAATGATTTCTCAAAATGTCCACGAACACGATAGTAATGGACATCACCCTCTATGAGAGAATTAACCAAGGCACAATCATAGGCAGATGAGAGAAGTTGAGTTTGCAAATCATCAAAAATAGGCAGTGTATAGACGTCACAAAGCTGAACTTCCATTTGGGTCGGTGTCTTGAGAGTAGGACGGCGAGTGGAAGATTCAAAGTCATGCTTACGATGAGTATGTCTTTGAGAATCAATTGCATTTTCAAATTGCAACATGAACACTACAAGGGATGATGATGAGCCAATGAAATGTGAGAAGAAGAAGTTCTGAGATTCAGACCTCGAAGTTGTTCTAAGCAGGCCACCCATATGGACATTTTGAAAGAAAGCGGGAATCCATAAGTGTCGTAGATCAAACATTGTCTTGAGCCAAACATTGTCTTGAAGATTGAAATCATCTATAATACCATGCCAAAGCTCCTCAAAATCCACAGGAGTAATCTCATCACTCCAAACAATAGCATTGAATCTATCCCTGAAATCTTTATTTTGCTCTGGTTCAACCTTAATCTTACCGGGCACTTTGAACATTATGTGCCACATGCAAAAACGATGAACACTTGAGCTAAAAACCTCCTCAACAGCAGCCTTGACAGCAGCATCTTGATCAGTCAAAATAACAAAAGGTTCATGTCCCATTGCCTTTTTGAAATGATCAAACAACCACACATAAGATGGAATATCTTCGTTCAACAATAAGCCAAATGCAAAGGTGATTGAGCACTTGTAGTTGTCAACTCCAGTGAAAGGAACAAACACCATATCATACCTGAAAACAAAAAGCGAAAACTCATAATGTTCATCAAAACTGTATTATTTGTTCATCAAATGATTGAACAATGTTCATCATTACTGATAACAATGTTCATCAAAACTGGGATAAGAATGTCCTCAACTGGTATGAATGTTCATCAATAAATTTAACAGTGTTCATCAAAACTTGTATGAATGTTCATCAATAAACTAGCAATGTTCATCAATAAATTTTTATATGTTCATCTATAAATAAAACATAGTTCATCACATCTACAATGATTGTTCACCAAAACAAATAGGAATGTTCATTAATAAATTTAACATTGTTCAACATAACTACTTAGAAAAATTCTCCTAAACAGGTAAGAATGTTCATCAACATACCTATTTGATTTGTATGTTGCATCAGCAGTCACTACATCACCAAAGAATGAAAAACTCTTGCGTGCAATCGGATCAGCCCAGAATAAACGAGTTAGTTGATTATGCTCATTGACATAGTATTCAAAATAGAGAGCCTCACATCTCTCTTTCTTGCGAAAAAGGCTATCAATTACCATTTGAGCATCACAACCAACCATATACGCATTGAGATCTCGGTTAAAATTCTTGAAGTCAACCAGCGAGGCACCAACATTTGCGTAAGATCCAACAGAATTCTTGAACATCTTAAATGCTTTGCTAGTCCCAATATTGGACTTGATACAATTCATAATAAAGTCTTCATGGAATGCAGTCAATTTCCGGTTACTCCTGGCAAGATGTCGTTGTGATTCATCAACCATATAATGTGTATGACGCTCCTCAAAAATCTTAACAGAATAGCCATCATGACTAAGATAGCGAAGTGCTAATTTAGCAACACAACCACATCTATCTGAATTCCTCTTCCTTTTTGATGAAGTGGAGTCATCTGCAGTATTTCCATCTACTTTCATATATCCCTGCCTACTGCAACAAAGATACTTCCAAATTGGAACTTTGTTCACATCTTTAGTGCTAGTCCCTGACATGATACGTACACTAAAGCCTGCCCTGATGGCATATTTTTTATAGAATTCAATACCATCTTCAATTGAAGCAAACACTTGACCAACATATGGCTTGTAAGAATCTTCACATAATGGTAAAAAGTATTTCGTATTTCCAGGAGAAATAGAAACTACACCATTGGCATTGGATTGATCAACACCTAGAAAAATGTTAATCAGATATTAAACATATGTTCATCAAACTACTTATCAATGTTCATCAAACTACTTATCAATGTTCATCACAAATCCTGAAAATGTTCATTACACATTAAAATGCTGTGAATGATCATCACATCTAGAACAAAGTTCATCAAATATACACTAGTGGAAAAAACACCTGTTGAGGCGGTCAAAAACCCCCCTGTTGAGGCGGTCAGGGGTCGCTGCAACAGGGGGGGCTGCAACAGGTCATGATCTGTTGAGGCGGTCGGGAGGGTGACCGCCTCAACAGATGGCACGTTTTCTACCTCTGTTGAGGCGGGCAGAAGGGCGACCGCCTCAACAGAGGGGGTCTGTTGAGGCGGGCAGAAGGGCGACCGCCTCAACAGACCCCCTCTGTTGAGGCGGTCGCCCTTCTGCCCGCCTCAACAGACCCCCTCTGTTGAGGCGGTCGCCCTTCTGCCCGCCTCAACAGAGGTAGAAAACGTGCCATCTGTTGAGGCGGTCACCCTCCCGACCGCCTCAACAAGTGTTTTTTTTTTTAAAATATTCGGTTTGAATTTACAGTAACCAGCCTGTACAGAGGTACGTAGAAAACCTGTTTCAATCATTCTGAACGTCTAGTTCCACTTGCAGATACATTTCACAAACAATATGTGTTCAGTTTCAACAGAATATATGCAATTCAAGTACAAAACCTATTGTTCAAATATCCAAAACATACAGCTTAAACTATAATAGATATTTGGTTGTAAAGAACTTAGCCCATTGCTCACGAACAACATCGAGTTCCTCACTTGTATAAGGCGCACTCCTCTGAACATAGACCTTCAAAAACATATAGTACATCGTCTTAGTCAAGTAATTAACATGAAAAAAATTAGATTTTACATATATGAAATGAAAGGATAACTACCTTATCTAGTGAAAACGTATATAATCTGTGATATGTATAACTTGAAAGGATAACTACCTTATCTAGGATAACTTAGATAAAAATTGAAAACGTTATAAGAATATATCACGATTTATAAACTCAGACGTTGTGAAAGATGTATATAATCTGTGATATGTATAACTTGCAATACATGCATATTGTGTAAAGTAACTACCTTATCTAGTCGCTCATTAGACTCTTGATATGTCGTGACAATCTCCAACATGAACTTCATAACGTAATATCCACACTCGGTTCCGCCACTTTGTTGAGCGCACTAAAATAACAATATAATACATCGTCTTAGTTTTAAGATCAATAAATATAAAAAATAAAGAAAAAGGTAATTTATGTTGGTATACCTCTATATGAATGGGTCTCCAAGACTTGAAATTAGTCGTTTTACTCGGACGCACCCCACCATTAAACTTATACACTTGGTATGTCCTATAAAATAAACAACATACAAGTCAAAAATTCTGATTTTGTAAATATTTGAAAAGACAATTTTTAAGTAAAAAACTTACAAACTCAAGATGCCCCATACATCATACTCTTTGCGTGCTGCTTTGAGAGGATCGAAAATATACACAAGGCCTTTACGTAGGTCTAGTACATATAGAATCCAATGATTTCTGCGTCATTTATAAAAGATATTGTATAACATCAGAAAACAAGTCAAAAAATGTAGTCAGAACAAGAAAGAAGGATTGCTATATCACACTTACTCTTGATTATATGGAAGCAAAAACCATTTGGTTATGCTAGGATCATTCATCTTCTCCTTTTGAATTTCAGCAACGAAAATCTTTTTTAAATACTCTGTTGGGACATTAGGATCAGCCTTGATTCTTGTGCTTGACATCGTCTCAGGACATAAGAATCCAATCTTAGACGACATTTCAAATGCCCAGCTGTGATCATGCAATAAATACCTACAAAATATGCAAGATTACACTATTAGTATCTGTAAAGTAAAAATCTCACAGATAGAATAATTAACAACTAAAACATAAAGATTGATGAAAATGTTTACAGTATGTAGACTTGGATCACTGAAATGTTTAAGCACGCCCCTCTAAGGAACTCTTCAACATCAGACTCAGTTACGTATGTATCTTGATCTTGCGAATAATGCCAAATCGAAGCATCCAACTTGATGGGAGTACTATCGTATATTTCGCCGGGAGCTGAAGAGATGAAAAAATGCAAATATTTGCATTGCGGGCCAAGACCTTGAATTGCATCGTTTGCAAAATTCGCTTTCTTGCTTTTGGCGGCTGACTCTTGAGTTTTACGATCACAACTACCCACCGCCTCTTTGTTTGACTTAGACTTCATTGCATATGAAAATAATAACAAAATGTAAGAACAAAAATATACCTGGAGTGACTTAGACTTAGACTTCTTTATCATAACTAATAAACAAGAAAAATTGCAAATAGAACATATGTCATGAATAACTGTAACAACAATGCAGAAAAATAAGAACAACATTCAGCAGTGCATTACCATAACTAATAAACACGCCAGAAGCTGCAAATAGAACATATGTCATGAATTAAAAATACAAGTTCTAGCTAATCATATACCTGGAGTGACTTAGACTTAGACTTCTTTATCAGGCGTGGAGTGAACTCCTACAAAAATATTACATGAGCAAGATTGAGTAGACAATTAGATGTAGCAAATGCTTGCATTATCATATTCGTTCAAAACATTCATACCTCGTCGTCTTCGAAAATCACTAAGTGGATTGGCCATTGTACAAAACTACCCTGAGCACCGCCTAAGTTAGTTAAACCATCTCCAGTAGGTACCGGAAGAATATCATCAACATGCCCTTCGTAAACAAAATCAATTTGGACTTTATAGTGACCAGGCTTCATTAATCTAAAATGTTGGGTCAATGCACCATCTGAGGGTTGTACCATACCATCCGCCACAATGACTTTGTTACCGGAAACTTCATCCTCAAGGGCAAGATGACATGGAACCCTTTCCTGCATAAATAATGAAATTGATGCAAATATATGAGTCATTACATTTTAAACACATTATTTTTTGAAAAGCTAAACGTTGTTTCAGATGCTATTTTTTATGTTTATAAACATGCTCATGTTATCTCAAGACTGTAAACCAAGAGTAGAAAAAATAAATCAATGACAAGTTTTTTTACATAACACCAAATAAAAAAATATGACAGGTATTGCCAATTAGGTAGAACTGTAGAAGTAATAAGAGTGTAAATTATGTTGATGAGTTGGTAAAACTCAATTAATCTTGAAACTGAGGTCCACATACAACGTCTGTACCAAATTCTATTGTCTTTATCCTTGTGAAGGAAGAGAAATTGGTATGTAGTTCTTATATATGCCTTATACAGGAGATGACATTAGTGCTTGGATTTTGCGCTTCAACATGTTGGGATCAAATCTTCTTACTTCAAAGTATATATGTAGACCCAGACTTTATACAACGTATAAAATAAATATAAGTTAACTCCATGCTCTAGTCATATATAAAATACGTAAGCACCAAGGCTTATATATTATGGGTCAATTTTGAGCTTAGTCCTATATACATACTGCATGAGTATACAAATTAAACCCTTTGACATACTTTTTAGAAATTTAAATAGCACAATCCCATGCATGTGAACGAGATTGTGTAATCAAAATTCCTTTCCTTTCCTATGGCCATATATATTGTATATTAAGGTAATATATATATGGTTCTGATTTTCACTCATGAGTATATATGAAATCAATTGCCTTCTCCCATATCTTCGTGCATAATCTACGACAGCATATTGCCTTATGTATGCAATTTCAATTTTTTATTTGCCCAATATAAATCATCATCATTCAAATATACATGAATGACATAAATTGTACCTTTAGCTCGCGTGGTTGAGGGGCAGAATCATGTTCAGCATGTCCATAGAAATCATGTACAGGGTTGGAAGTGGAGGCATACTGGCCCATATGTCCCATGGCGGCTAGTTGCTTTTGGAGGGCCTCTTGCACTCTTTTCTCCACTATTCTATCTAGGTCGTCTTCAAACTCCTTTCTCATTGAAGCTCTAATTGATTCAATTACATCTGAAGAAGCTTCACTATGAGCAAATTTATTTTGTCTCTTTCTCGGACCAAAAGCAACTGTATGACAAACATTTCCACCCATTGCCTTGACACGCCCACGATGATCTTTTTTCCCCATAGCTTTGGTGAGGGCATCCTCTTGATCTTCAAAAACAAGATTACCTTTTTCTTCTTCTTCAATGTACTCCATCTATGTCAATTAGAAAAGTAAGAATTAGTTCATAATTTATAATCAAAGAAAATAAACATTACTTAGATATCACTTCTTACAGTTTTTTTGGCAATTTCTGCAATTTCCTTATCATTTGGGTCAATTTCCCACTCTCCATCTTTATTTAGAACTTGATGAGCCAATATCCACTCCTTTGATCTAAATTTCTTAACTCTAGCTAGCGTTGAGGTGACAGAAGAGTTCACCGAGGAACTACTTGAGAAAGTTAATGCTGCTTCTGGTGGAAGTCGTCCATCATCTATCCATTCAGGTCGTTTTCTGATATAACCCTTCTGGCCAGTGCGATGATGGCTTTTGTTGAATGACGCACTGTTCCTTGCCTTTTCACTACGAGCCTGTCAAAAAGGATGTTAAAGATGCACATAAAAATTATGAACAATACACACAGATTTATTCTCACGATACACGTATAGTTTATGTGTCTTGTGTATCTTGATGAGCAATAATATTTGCGTACCCTGAACAAGTAAACTCTTCTCCCATGCTTTAAGATACAAGTAAACTCTTCTCTGATGTCTATTTTACAATCCACAATTATGAGGCCATGTGTTGTTTTACTCGAGTTAATTATAATCAAAATACAAAGAGTACTGAGTTCATGTACTACACTCTGTCTGAGCTTCCTGATGTTTGGATAACTATCTTCAATTACATCACTACTGTATGGATTATTGCTGAGAGGTTTAAGTTTCCCTTTTTATGTCCTCATACTCCTAACTTGAGTTTTCCTATGTGGTCTAAAAATGGTAATCTTAATTATAGGCATAAGTTTTCTTATGACAAGTGTTATCATATTTATCATAATTATAGATATCAATGGAAGACTCTTAATATTGATTATTGTTTTATCTTGATCATTCGGTATTACTACATTAAGAATAATACCATTATTAATGTTCACTATCAATCTAGGAATATTTTGAATCTGCAGAACAACTTGGATACTAGAGTTTTGCCTCCTCATTTGGCTAGTCAGTGGCAAAAATGGGCAGTTACTCATCACCCCTATATATAGACTATGTGGCACTTTTCATGCACTTAATTAACCCTTTTCATGCACTTAATTAACCCTATGCATGTCCTTTTCTAGATATATCCTTACGTTATTACCAATGATGCATAAGAAACCATTTGTACATGATGCATAAGAAACCATTTGTATAAAAAACAATAACTTACCAATGACTCCGGCATGAAGTATTGTTGAACAAATGTGTTCCAATCTTCCTCTGTGATGTGGTCATAGACTTCCCAAGGCATCTTGGATGACTGTGTCTTCGGCATCCTTTCTTTTTTAGTGATCCATCGACGCACCAACTTACTCTTGAAATCTCGAAATCGTTTTGCCACACCATGGTGAAAATATTTTTCCCTTGAATTACTCGAATCATCATAAATGTGGAACAAAAGCTGCCAATTTTCAGAAACTGTTAAATTATGAACATAGTATATATTAAAAACATGTGAAATCATATCCAACGTTTTACCTTGGTCTCCTCCCAAAACCCCTTCCTTGTTTGCTCATCTATCTTTCGGTATTCTTTCTCATTAATATTAATTCTAGCAGCACAAGTTCCAACTTGCTTCCCGTATTCCGCCGACCACTTTCCATCAGGGATATTAAGCTCATTATACTCAAGGAACATAGCTTTTTTTGCCTTGACTCCTTTGGATCGACCACGGACAATCTTTGTAATCGTGCTAGCATCCAGTGATTCGTCACCTGTTGTAGGAGGAATAACTGGATCACTGTCACCTTCCGAATCACTTCCAGCAACAAATTGGTTATGCATTTTAACACTGACAAATACACTCCTGCATCATAAGCAAGAAAACAATGAGTATACATAAAGATTAAAGATACTAAATATACATTAAAGATTCTAGCAGCACAACATATTTCAATGATAGATAAGATGGGAAACAAACCAGAATCAAGGGAAGAACCGAAGAAAAACTGAAGCACGCCAGAAGCAAATCAGAATCATACCAGAATCATATCAGAATCATATCAAAATCAGATCAGAACCGAAGAAAAACTGAAGCACGCCAGAAGCAAATCATAATCATATCAGAATCATATCAGAATCATATCAAAATCAGATCAGAACCGAAGAAAAACTGAAGCACGCCAGAAGCAAATCAGAATCATACCAGAATCATATCAGAATCATATCAAAATCAGATCAGAACCGAAGAAAAACTGAAGCACGCCATAAGCAAATCATAATCATATCAGAATCAGATCAGAAGCAAACCGGAATCAGATCAGAAGCAGAGTCATCTTATTCATTTGCGCTTTGAAACCCATATTCCTTCCCTATGATCTGTGCGCATGTGATTAGTATTATTTGCATCTTCCTCCTCTGGTAATGGTTGAACAACAGTTGATAACAGGGGTGAGTCATCGTA
This sequence comes from Oxyria digyna, assembly GCA_029168935.1. Taxonomy (NCBI): domain Eukaryota; kingdom Viridiplantae; phylum Streptophyta; class Magnoliopsida; order Caryophyllales; family Polygonaceae; genus Oxyria; species Oxyria digyna. The sequence goes on along the minus strand of JAPVLV010000011.1, from coordinate 28,578,129 downwards.
GTTGTCATACTCATCTTCATCCAGAACATCATCAATACCGAGAATATGCCTTTTCCCTTGTGCAACTGCACGCCATCTAGGATCAACATTGTCTACGATATAGAAAATTTGCTTAGCTTGTGACGCTAGAATGAATGGCTCGTCACTCTCACTTAATCGGTCAAAGTTTACCAACGTTAAACCCGGGTAAATATCATCTTGTTTCACCCCATTATGGTTGTTGGCCCACTTGCACCGGAAAACAGGAATCACAAAACTGCTGTAATCAAGCTCCCATATTTCTTCGATTACACCGTAATACGATTGTGTCGCATCAACCGGTCTTTTATCCTTAGCGCTTGCATAGACCCTAGATGATGCAACAACCTTCACTCCACTATTCTGCACCACACTCTTTTCATCTTGTCTTGACGTGTAGAATGTGAACCCATTGATATCATACCCTTCATAAGACCGAACACATAGACGAGGACCTCGAGCTAACCACTTGACTGTATCAGAAACATCATGCCCTTTCTTTAGTTCCTCAGCTACTTCCTTCTTAAACCAATCAACGAATGAGCGATTATGTTCCCGCATCAATGCCCTTTCATTAAATTTAGGATTATTATGTTGCAATTCAAGCACATGCTTATCTACGTAAGGACTGACCTCTGTAAGATGCTGCAACACACAAAGATGTGCCTTATTCTTCCTTTCAGAAGGAGGCGAGATTACTTTTTTACCAATTACTCCCACCCCTTCAAGCCTCCCTACATGACGAGATTTCGGAAGGCCTATTGGCTCAAGCCTCGACAAAAATTCAGCTACGTATTCACATATCTCTTCATGAAAGATTCCCCGAATTATACTACCCTCTGGATTCGCCGGATTCTTTGCTTTGTCTTTTAAAGACCCAAAATATCTCTCAAAGGGATACATCCATCTTAAGAACACCGGGCCACATAACTTGATTTCTCGCACTAAATGGACAATTAAATGCACCATTATATCAAAGAAAGAGGGCGGAAAGTACATTTCAAATCGACACAAAGTTTCAACGATATCATCTTGCAGACTATCCAGTTTCTCTGGATCAATCACCTTAGCACATATCGAACTGAAAAACACACACAGTTTTGTTATAACATGCCTCACGTGTTTCGGCAATATCCCACGAAGTGCAATTGGCAAGAAAACATTAAGCAGTACATGACAATCATGAGACTTCATACCGATCAACCTCAGGTCTGAGAGAGAAACTAGACGTTTTACATTAGATGAATATCCCGATGGCACCTTAATGCCATGTAAGCACTCGCAAAACGTCTTTTTCTCCTTTCTTGACATTGTGTAACACGCCGGAGGAAGAAAAGTCCTTTTACCATCCTTTTTTTTCACGGGCCACAAATCTGGACGCATATTCCTCTCTTTCATATCTTTCCGAACTTTCTTATTGTCCTTAGTCCTTCCGGGAATGTGTAGCAAAGTCCCAATAATAGCATCACACACATTTTTTTCAATGTGCATCACATCGAGACAATGACGAACCGACAAATCTTTCCAATAAGGAAGATCCCATAGTGAAGATAATTTCTTCCATAAAACACCCTTTTTAGACTTGGGCTTCATGAACTTGCCATATTTGGTTTCAACATTTTTAATACGTTCATAAACCTGCGATCCCGTTAAAGGTGCACGAGCCACTCCTTCCTCGGTGTGACCATTGAACTCTTTCTTCTTCTTACGATAAGGGTGATACCGACTAAGGAACTTCCTGTACTTTACAAACACATTTTTCTTGTAATGTTTCAAGTATGTGGGTTCCATGTCTTCTTCACATATTGGGCATGCTTGTTCTCCTTTGGTTTTGTACCCAGACAAGTTTCCATATGCTGGAAAATCATTTATGGTACAAAAAACCATAGCTCGCAGTGTGAAGTCTGAGTTGGTGTGTGCATCGTACATTGAAACACCTTCATTCCACAATAATTTCAAATCCTCTATGAGTGGCGCTAGATACACATCTATGTCATTTCCAGGTTGCTTAGGCCCCGAGATGAGGAGTGATAACATGATATTCTTGCGCTTCATACACAACCATGGAGGAAGATTATAAATCGCAAGAAGAACCGGCCATGTGCTGTGCTGAGTGCTTAGAGTGCCATAAGGATTCACACCATCTGTACACAGAGCAAGTCTCAGATTTCTAACCTCCTTGCCAAATTCAGGATATTTCTTATCGATATTTCTCCATTGAGGAGAATCAGCAGGATGTCTAAGGAGTCCATCTTTCTTCCTCCCTTCTGCATGCCATCTCAGATTTTTTGCTTGTTTCTTTAATGAAAACAAACGCTTAAATCTATCTATGATTGGAAGATACCACATAACTTTAGCCGGCGGCCCCTTCTTAGCGGAATTTACCCCTTTACGCTTGTAACGAGATACACCGCACTTTGGACACTCATCCAAATTTTCATGGTCTTTTCTGTAAAGAACACAATCGTTTGGACAAGCATCTATTTTGACAACCTCTAAGCCAAAGGGACACATCACTTTCCTGGCATAATAGGTAGAGGTGGGCAACTCATTGCCTTCCGGCAAAACTTCACTTAACCACTCCAATAAGGTCGTGAAACTCGAATCAGTCCAGCCACTCTTCGATTTCAAGTTGTATAGCATTGACAAAGCTTCTAACTTGGTAAATTTTGTACACCCAGGATACAAAGGCGTCTCAGCAGCCTTTGTTAGTTGTTCTAACACCTTAGGTCGTTCATCCAAGCGATCTCTCACCCCATCCATCATCTCATTCATTTCATCCTCTTGCTCATCATCATCATCATCATCCATCTCATAATTCTCAGAAATGTTATCATCACTCTCATCACTGTCTACCTGAAGATCAAATTCGTTTACACTAGAACTTGGACGATCAGGTATTTTTTCTCCATGCCAAAACCAAACATGATAATCTTGCTTAAACCCACGACGAAATAAATGATCCTCAATCTCATCAATGTCTGCTAACCTCCTTACATTGTTACAATCACGGCAGGGGCAATAGATTTTTTCGGCTTTTGTACTCTGTTGGTTGGCTAAAGCACATCTAATAAACTCCCCAACCCCACTCAAATATTCAGCTGTAGTATGATCACCGTACATCCAACGACGACTCATTTCTAATAACTAGAGAAAACTGTAGAAAGACCAATACATACATAACATTGAAAACACTCATTGAAATAAAATAAAATTATTTGGATATCTAGCTAACAAAACAATATCTCATGCAAAACTCATTAAAATCACTCATCGACATATTTCATTTGCTTTCCTACAATTTTGTATAAAGACAAGGGAATGAATTTCACACTATCCACCTAAATCCAGAGAGAGAATTAATTCTATAAGAAGAACTTTTTTCACCATACAAGACATCTAATTCAATGATTAAAATCAAGGTCCTTTTTTCACCAACATAGCATCAGGATCAATTTCACATTGTACTGAATTAAACCAAAGTCTCAACTCAAAACAACAGTAAAAGCATTGCTAACATGAAAGGTATTAACAAGAACTAGTAAAATTGACAAGATTAAGATTAAATTTTCGTTTAGGCATTTTACCGAACACTTGGAGTGCATCAAAATTTCCTAAAGAACCAAAACAACATAATCAATCAAAATTCCACCAAATAAGGGACTAATCACCCACAACAACAAAAATCAACCATTCATACCACAAAAGGAATCAACTCATGCACATCAAAATCCGAAAACAATTTGCAAAGGAGGAAGTTTCACCTACCTCGATGACTCGAAGGACGAAAGCTGGAGGAGGAGGAGGAGGCGGCGAGGCGAGGAGGAGGCGGTGAGTTGGAGGAGGTGGCGAGACGTGGAGGAAGCGGCGAGGAGGAGGCTGCGAAGAGGAGGAGGAAGCTGCTGCGCAGTCGACTGAAAACGAAGGAAATGAAGGCAGTTCGCGCTAATTAATTTCAGAAGGAAATGAAGGCAGTTCGCGCTAATTAATTTCAGAAGGAAATGAAAGCAGTTGAGGCGGGCAGTCATGCGCCCGCCTCTAATTTTTTTTAACACTCTGTTGAGGCGGGCGCATGACTGCCCGCCTCTAATGTGTTTTACGCAGCCTCTGTTGAGGCGGGCGCATGACTGCCCGCCTCTAATTGTTGTTATATTTTGAGGCGGGCGCATGACTGCCCGCCTCTAATTGTTTTTACGCATCTGTTGAGGCGGGCGTCTTACTGCCCGCCTCTAATGTTTGGGCTCTGTTGAGGCGGGCGCCTGACTGACCGCCTCAACAAGTCAAAAACACAAATATTATTTGAGGCGAACGGATATTTGCCCGCCTCTAAAGTACCTGTTGCAGCGAACTAAACGACTGACCGCCTCAACAGATAGTAGAATAAGACTTTTTGCGTCGGTTTTTAAGGTGACCGCCTCAACAGGGGGGCTGCAACAGGTGTTTTTTCTACTAGTGAATCAGTATTAAAAGTTCATTAAGACTGCATTCAACGTTCATCACATGTTTTATAAAAGTTCATCACAAATACTGTCTATGTTCATTATATGTCCAATAGAATGTTCATCACTTCTATTACTGTTGTTCATCAAATCCGTTATAAATGTTCATCAAATCCGATATAAATGTTCATCACAATTCTTCTAAATGTTCATCCCATCACTAAAGATTCATCTTCAGTTTTTAAAATGTCCAATATATGTTCACTAACAGTATTATTAACGTTCATCATATGTCTTGTACATGTTCATTAATTACCTCGGAAGTATGATATTAAGCTTTTTCAAAGCTTAAACATAATCAACAATAGTTCATCGATGATGTTCATCAAATTTGAGATAAAAACTGCTTCATTATACACGAATCATCGTAATACTTCAACAAATAAGCTCAAATTGGAGAGAAACAGGGGGATGAAGGAGAAACAAAGAAAATAGAAGCAAAACCTAGATCCATAGGTAGAATGAAGGAGAAACAAGCTAACGAATGATAATCGACGTGTTGGATTAGCGAACAGAGCAATCAAGAGAACAAGAACACCTGAATACAAAAAATCAACAAAATCATCTCACGCAAAAACAAAGGATATAGAAACGTAAACAAGATGAGGAAAACAAAATAAAATACGAATGCGAGAAGAAGAAGAAGGAATTACGCAGCAGAGAAGAGAAAGCAAGATCCAAGAAGTTTTGTTGAAAAAACTTGGGGGAAAAGAAAACGAAGGCGAGAAGAAGAAGAAGGAAATTTAGGAGATCTGTTGAACGCGCTTGTACACGCGCCCAAAAGTGAATTATCCACATCCGTCCGATCTGGCGAAATCAAACGGCCCATAATCATTCTCATTTATTACTGTAGCAACTATTATCACCGGACACTTTTCCTTTAAACAATAGGATATATTCTCTCAACACAATTTTTCTTGTATATAACATAACTTTTATTGTTGTTCTCAAAAATTTAAATTTTAATTGCTTATTTAAATTGTTGATTCGCTAAACGAATCAAATATATTAATTTTCAAATCTTAATTCCTCTATATAATATATATAATTATATATTTAACATTTATTTTATATTTTATGAATTTTAATTTTAATAGAAATAAAAAGTTTAATTTAATTTTCATATACCTTCTAGAAATCGGATAATTCGGATATCCGAGTCAAATATCCGATCTGATCCGGACAATATTTACCGGATATCCGCTTCAAATCGGACCGGATACGGATCGGGGTTTTGTGGAAATTTTTTTAGCGGATATCCGGCTTACCGAATCGGAATCGGATCGGATAATCCGATTGCTCAGCCCTACTTTGAAGTCATCATAAGCTTCATCAACATTCATCCTTCACCAATATCAAGCTTGTCCATTCAAGGCCTTGCTCAACCTCATTCGAGGTCTCAGTCAACCACAACTTGCCTCCTCGATCTAGATCAGTGCAAATGTGTACCCTCGGAGACGAGAGTGCATCAGGTATATCGCCTTCTCTCCAGCATATTAGGTGGCATCGCTTCGTCTGCTTGCTCATCCTCAATGCTCAAAGATGGCACCACCGATTATCTGCCTCGCTTGAAAACTTTAATGATCATCTTCATATTCTATGTGGATGTTGAATTTGGTTAACAATGGAAATTCCTTTTGCTACTTGTTTGTATTAGTGGTGCACATAAGATAAGCAAAATGGTATAGCATGTACAGTAAAGATCCCATTGTATTGAAAAACTCTTATACTGTTTTGCTAGCAATTTACTTCCCACTGATTTGTACTGTGATGCTTACACTTTTTTTGTTACTCTTGTTCTAATTCAGTGCTGGATTTTATTGTATGAAATTGCTGGTTTTCTCTAAATTTGATATTCAGTGCTAGATTTTTAGTTGTAACAGTATATTTTACTGCTACAATATTGTGCAAGTAAAATGGTCAGTAATCTTCCTAGGAAGGATAATAAGGAATTAATAATACATGAACTTTTATTGGCATTCTTAAAATATTTGCTGTAAATGATTATATGATAATTATATAATGTATAATACACATGAATAAATGCACATAAGTATAAGTTTATTTTCTATAATATTAAACTATATATGAATATATATTTAATAAAATGTGGAAAATAATAGGATAAATTTCGTGTTTTTGTTACTGAAAATTCTTAATTTGGGTTGGACTGAGTTAACCGAATAAAAGATATGTTGAGTCATCACACACAAATATCCCAACTTCCCAAACCCACTACTTAGCTACTCTTAGGTTTTGTTATCCCCTTCTCTTACTCAGGCTCCAATGGCGTCTACCAGTACATTCACCATTTCACGAGCTCCTACGACTCCCTGCCTCCATGGGCGCTTCGGTAATGCTTCTTCTTCCTCTTTCTTTGATGCGCTTTCTGTTGCTCTTTCTTTATTTCTGCAATTCGCTTTTGTGTGGCTGTGTAGAGTCCGAGATGGATCCAAATGGGAAAATGATTCCCTTCTTTCTTTTTATATCTTACTCGACGATAATACATAATTGATTTCCACCAAAAAATAATAATACATAATTGAAGTTTTGGGGATTCTTATTCTGCGAGCAAATGGAAACTGGACTACCTTTATTTTGTGTGGATTGAATTGTTATTAGTTTCATTTAATTCACTTGAGGCTGCAATATGAGCATTGTTAGGCACTAGAAGATGCATTAACCTGTAGTTGAAGCAAAACATCAATGTAATGCTTCATGTATTGAGTTGATGTTGTTATAACATCGAGACAGTGTTGGCATAGTCACTGTCCTTGTGTTATTTTGAAGATTTGCTTTTATAATGAGTATTCATTGAATATAAGCTAAGTATGAAAGATCATAATTCACTCTGTTATTTAGCTTCAAATAAATCATTGTGGAGATAAAACTAAACTATATAGTTTTTACTTTTTCATAAAGAGTTTTTTTTATTTGTCATCCTTAGCAAGTTTCTTTCTCATCTAATCAAAGATTTAATGTTAGAAACAATAAAAATAAAAATAAGTATGTTACTCTTAAGGAGACATGTGCTTGCTGCTTCCTTTACAGGCAATTTAAGCCAACACAATAATCTCATTAGGGGTGGATCTTTATCATGGAACATCAACAAGTCAAAGACGAAAAGATCTTTACGTATTTGCAGTTTGTTTGGGGGAAAGAAGGACAACAATGAAAAGGGTGATGATTCATCAAAGGTGAAGAATACTTGATTCTTTGAGCTATATTCGATCAGTTGTTATGTTTTTATAATAATAACTCTTGTGGATAAAGCTATTGATTAAATTGGGTCATTTGGCTTGAATAGATATGCATTGCCTGGAAAAAGGTTTTGGTGTAGTTGATTACTTGATTAGCTCATGCATTTTTATAAGGTTTATATCCCTTCAGATTGTATGTTTGGATTTTTTAAACTTAGATTTGAATTTCATATTCTTTTGTATCTTTAGGAAATTAGTATTGGGGCAATATACACTCTCCATATTATATATATCGTGCTCATTTCTTACAAATGTATTGCATTGAAGATCATTTGGTTAAGCCAAAAAGTTTATAACTTGATTTCAGAGCAGCTTTTTAGAACTGTACTATTTTTAATGGACCAGGCTAAGAAGCTGTTAATTAGACCTCTTTCTTTTCGGATATTGAGCCCGGCTGTAAATTTATTTTTTCTGTGATATTGGAGTTGGTTTTCACGGTCATCTTCTTGTGTTAAAATTCTGTTCTCATCACTTCTGGCTGTCGTTCACAGGCAGGAATATTCGGTAATATGCAAAATCTCTATGATACTGTGAAGAAAGCTCAAATGGTAGTGCAAGTAGAAGCTGTGCGTGTGCAGAAAGAGCTAGCTGCGTAAGTGCTCTAACCATTCCTTATGTTAACTTCAGGTGTCCTTGTTGTTTTGTTGAATCATCCATTTTAAAAATTCGGTGATTATTGTACCTTGCAGAGCTGAGTTTGATGGCTATTGTGAAGGTGAGCTCATAAAGGTGTGTGTTTTCCCCTCAATATTTAAGTTTTAGGATCTTTTGTATTCGTTGTAAATGCGTGTAGAATGGTGATACTAATACACATGTATTTAATTGCTCTAAAGGATGCACATGCTTGAGCTGTTTCTTCAACCATGCATCCCGGGCTCTATTATGGTTGTCCTAACCCATGAGAATGTGTTTTCTATGCAAGTTAAAACTAACAAAACAGAGTTTCATGTCATCATTTGTCAATTATGTGTAATGTTGGGATGCTAAGTTTGTGCTAACCTTTTTTCCTGTGTAAACATAGAATCCTAATATCAAGATTGTCTTGTGACAGGTAACACTTTCAGGTAATCAGCAACCTATTCGCACTGAGATTACTGAAGCTGCAATGGAGCTGGGTGCTGAAGTAAGTGTTTTTTTATCTTTGTCTGATGATATGTTTACCGGATACACGTAAACCATGGGGCAAAACTGAATTGTTGATGCTACTGCCTTATATTGATCTGACCAAATTATACCTCTATAATATGTTTAGCAAATTCTACCAAAACCCTCACCCCTTTCCATTTGCTGCGTACAGTGACTATATAAACAACTTCTTTCTGTACTAGTTTTTTTTTAAAAAAAAATGCAAACAAAGGACCCCTTCATACAGGTCAGCCCCAACACCCACAAGAGGAGGATACCAAGATTCGAACTTGGACCTATGGGATATAAGGGCAAGCCCCATCCCACTAGACCAAGGAGGAATTGGTTTCTTTCACCTAGTTGATGTTGAACTTCTTAGTCACTAAAAATTGCACCTGGACATTTTTTCATTTTCAACTTGAGTTTGCTTAATTAGAGCTGCTTATTGGTGCAGAAAGTGTCCCTCCTGGTTACTGAGGCATACAAAGATGCACACCAGAAAAGTGTTGTGGTAAGGAAATCATCAATTTGAAACTGAGCATATCTCTGGTTGTTTTAAAAGGCCTTCTGTTTGATCCAGCTTTTGATCTGATGATCCTTTTCAGGCAATGAAGGATAGAATGAACAATCTTGCCCAAAGTTTGGGGATGCCACCAGGCCTCAGTGATGGCTTGAAGTGATGATATGATGTTTCTGAGTTCTAAACCTGAGAATATCTTCTTCCTTTTACCTTGTAGAAGTATTAAATTCAATAAATTGTGTGTTTTTCTCTCTCTTTTTTTTGTAAAAATTATGATGACAGCGGGATAACTTATCATTTATCATTTCATAATGAAGAAAGAGAATTGTTAACATTTTTTGTGATTAATTCAAAGGACAAAACATCTCCATATGAGGGTGATTATCATACTGCAAATCTTTTCATCTAGAAAATTTATGTTTGTTTGAGCAATTAGATACCCGAACCTGTAATATCAGAAATCAAAAAATCCCAAAACGTTTAACGTGTGTAATCTGAAAGTAATTCAAACATAGTTTATGTCTCAGCAATCTACACACACAGCAATATCAAATGAGAAATTGGAACAAAATGTAGCAATTCACATAAACTGGAACACAGATTTGCAGAACCAAAGAAACCAAGTATATTAATAGCAATCGCTGCTTGATCAAATAAATAAATATAATAAAATCTCTATTAATCCAGAGATTAAACAACACTAACATCCCAAATACAGTAGTATCCTTGTTTTAATCCATCTCAACTCAAATTACATAGCAAACATCCCAACAACGAAAGCCAACACCACAACCATGAGCCCAGCCTTAGAGTTGATGGCAGCAGCACTGGTGGGAGCGACGGCGGGAGCCTCAAATCCAGACGCCGGAGAAGGAGAAGGTGCAGGGGAAGCGCCAAGGTGGTGTTTCCTTAGTGACATGACAACAACAATCATCTTCTCACCTTTCTCGCAGTTACTCTCAACTCCACTGATGAAGTAGAAAGGTCCAGAGTGATGAAGCTTCACCCTCGTCTCTCCATCCTTGTGCTCTGTTATTGGGTTCGTCGTGTTGCAGGATAAGTAGGCGTCTCTTGTGACTTGGAGGACTGAGTCTTTCGTGGGGTCGTACTTCCATACTGAAAATAGAAACTGAGATTAGTAATTGAGAGAAAACAGAGAGGCGGATGAAATTGAGGTTGAAATTACCGAGATAGTCTCCGGGATGGAAGCGAGATTTCTCGGCCCATTTGTTGAGGGTTTGGGATTCGGAAGAAGGGATCTTCCATGCCTCAGCGTTGCCTCCCACTAAGTGGTCTTTTCCTTCTACCAACGAGCTGAGAAATCCAAACCCCATAGCAAGACAGAGAAACAGAGCTCCTGATTTGAGACCCGCCATTGATGGATTGTTTGGAAGCTGTAAAATAACTCTCTGAGAGTGAGAGGAAGAAAGTGATTCGAGTGTTGAAGAGGAGGGAAAGAGAGCTTTTGAGATGTTGTGGTTGGGGTAATTGGGGTTTGGGTTTTATAGGGGAGGAAACTAGCCGTTGCAAATTTGCAATGGAGGTCTGACTGGTCTTGGAGGATCTTGGGAGTTGAGGAAGAAGGGTGAACGGCAGGGGAGTGGGATCCACTTGTCAATTCTAACGGCTATCTTTTCAGAGACTCGAGATACACAGTAAAACGCTCAGGAGAACAGTCCAAGTACTATAGTTTCACATGATAATTGATTACGTACTTTATTTTTCTACTTCAGTTTTCAATTTTCTATGCCTCGGTATTCATTGTTAATTAAATTCTTAACATTTTTCGAAGATGTAAATTACACATGCATCACAAAGGACTAACGTAGGTAATGATGCGTTTGGATGAGTAAGGTTTAAGTTTAAGGTATTTAGAATAAATTTTGGAAATAAACTGAAGTAGAAACCATTTTACAGCACAATGTACATTGTTTTTCTAAGATGTACATTGTTTTTCAGTTGAATTAGTTTGAAGTTTAAAACCATTTTACAGCACAATGTTTTTGATGTAAAATGGTCATATGAATTTTGTTTTAAACCTTAACAACATACTCTGCAAAAGGGAGTTCCATATAACAAACAAAGTTGAGGAAGAAAAATGAAAAGGGTAACAACGAAAATCAACGAACACAAAGGTCCAAAGATGACAAAAACGATGATCAATATAATGTGAAAAATAAAGTGCACATAGAGGACAAAACTGAGTTACACACGTCCCCTATTTCTTTTACCCTGTTGCTACTACAAATAGTATCAATCATAATTCAAAGAACACAGAAATAAGGAATACAAAACACTTTTAAAGCAAGTGAATTCTATTAAGGCGTTCGCATGAATCACTATGATCATCATCACTCTTCTGGGCTCTCTGGTCTCACACTAAACCAGAAGAACATGACTTTCACCTACTTTCCGGAAGAAAAAGATTATGGTTTTTAGGCTCATTTGAGGATCAATCAATCTTCACAGATGAGTAGATCAACCTAGTAAACCATAAGCACGCGAAGAATCCAATAGCACCAGTCAGGACGAAGAACGCATACGAGGCAATGAGCATGTAGCCGAAATACAGCATTCCTGATACGGGTTTGGTGATCTCGAGCTTAGTGAAGAAGTAGAAGGCGGCGTAGAGGAATAAGTAGAGTGCAGAGGAGCCTGATGTCAAGTATGATCTCCACCACCAGTTATAATCCTCACTGCAGAGCTGGAAGTAGCACAGCACTATGGTGATCTCAGCACATGTCACCATCAAGATGATGAAGACAATGAACAAGAACCCGAAAATGTAGTAGAATTGGTTGAGCCAGATTGAGGTGAGGATGAAGAAGAGCTCAATGAAGACGGCTCCAAATGGAAGTATACCACCAATGAGGATTGAGAAGATTGGGTTCATGTACCAGGCTTGCTCTGGGATTTGTCTGGGGATTTTGTTGGTTTTTACTGGATCTTCGATCGAGTTCTTCCGGAACCCGAGGTAAGCGCCTACGAAGACGAGTGGGACCGAGATTCCGAACCATAAGAAGACAAGAGCAAACATTGTCCCGAACGGAACTGCACCGGACGACTTCTGGCCCCAGATGAGAGCGTTTAGGATGAAAAAGACGGTTGCCACTGTACCTGGGAACATGAAAGCCGTTCTGACGGCGATTCTTTTCCACTCTGTGCCTTTGAACATTTTGTATAGACGGGAAGAAGCATATCCAGCAAAGATTCCCATGAATACCCAGACGAAGAGCATCGCTGTCATGAGGCCGCCTCGGTTTGAAGGTGAGAGGAAACCTAGGACTGCAAATAACATGGTAACAAGCATCATCCCAAAGCACTGGACTCCAGTTCCTGCATAGACACAGAGTAGATGTGCATGATTTGGTGCCCTGAAGACATCACCGTGTAGAAGCTTCCATCCTGTCTCCTCCTGAGCTTCTTCCATGGTCTCGAGCTCGTTGTATCTTGAGATGTCACGGTAGAGAGTACGGAGCATGATCATTGCCACCATTCCAGAGAGGAAGAGGACGATCATCAATGAGTTTATGATTGAAAACCAATGGATTTGATCATCACTCATTAGGAGGTAAGTGTCCCACCTAGATGCCCACTTAACATCACTCTCCTGCAGAACAGAGAAGATTAAATGTGATGAAATATATTGAATGCTAGAATCAACACAGATAGAAAAATCATATAGACTAAAAAGAACTCACCACAAACTCAACATCGTATGTGAATACGATTTCTTGTTTATCTTCAACTTCTTGAGGGACGTTAGAGTTGGTAACTGTTCGCCTTGCATGAGGATCGCAAGTAGTCAAGCGAGTTTTATCACCATTCCATTGACCTTCGTATTCGTGTTTCACACTGTGATCAAAGAAGCAGATTAGATCACATGATAGGCTAGAAAAATTGAGTTTCAAACACAAGGAAAACACATATACCTGAAAGGCTTGACCTCAAATCCAACAATTCTTGCTGCATTAGTTTGAAAATCCTTGTGAAACTTGACAACAAAAGTTAAGTGATTGTGGATGAAATATCTTTCTTCCTTGCTCTGCATGTCATGAGAAGAAAGTGAGAAAAAGCATAGATTAATACTTTGAGCAAATTAAGATGTTGCTGAGTTTACTCACCCCGGTGTATAGACCTTTAACACCAACATGAAAACCAAGTTGATAAACTGGAGGAGCTTGCTGATCTACTCTCTGAACAGGAACAACAAGAGGAAGATTGTCCAGGATCCTGTTAGCATAAAATTCATTAAGTTAGTGCATAAATACAAAGCCATAAGCACACATGAATTGTTAACAGATCCAAAGTGGCTTTTAGGAGAGAAAGGGACATACATGTTAACACGATATTCATCATCAATTTTCTCTCTGAAAGCCTTTGTTGTTTTCCCATCAAGGGTAAATCGACAAAGAATGTTGCACATCTGTGCTTCACGCATTTTGAACTATGAAAAACACCACACACAAACTTGTCAATCTCTATAAGATATCCAGATAATTTAAGTATAAAATTGACAGTGGCAAATTCAAATTTAACTCACCACATAAGGAGAGTTTTCAATGCGATCGCCACGGAGAACTTCCCCAAGATTTTCTGCACTATCAACTACTGTATCTGGGCGACAATAAGGGAGCGAGTAGTATTTGTATGGAAGTTGAGTTTTTGTAGATGTCAGTTTGTTAACCTTCACCATCAATTGGTCACCCTGACCACACAAAACATGTCAATATGAAAATGGAGAAGATAAGCAAAATGCAGCTATCTATAGCAAATTGTATATAACTGAAGACATCACTGGAGGTATATGTGCAAGATGGATTAACTTAAGAAGTTTGTTTATACCACAAAAACTTAAAGAAGTTTATGTATTTTCGTAATCTAGAAGTTCAGGAGTTTACAGTGTTGCATGTCCCAGAACAGGTTGTAGACTTGTAGTCTTTTCCCTCATCAAGGCATGCACAATCAGAATAAACCATCTACTACTTCTAGAAAGCTCAAAAACTACTGCCGAGATAGCTTTTGTACCTTAAACAGCTACCTCCACCACAATGGTAAAGATACTAAAAAGCTATAAATCAGCATTGCAGTACAGCCACAGAACAATCCAATGTATTTAATAAGCACGATGTAAGTATAACCACACCATCTACAATACTACATTGTCCTTCGGACCATATAGGGTGATGCCACTCAACATATTTGGAAATACTTTCAACAAGGTGATTAAGAATCCCTTCACACATTATTGATTAGCATAATTGAGTCTGATGTTTGCATTATAAGATTGCATAACCATAGCTAATACATTGAAATGCTACGAATCAGCCCCTGCATTTCCAAATCTCAAACAACAACCTATCAATTATACGATCCTATCTCCACCGACATCTTTATCACGTAATTTCAACACTTCCCTGCTCCACCGACATAAATTTCCCTAGACATTCTTCTCTAGAATTACCAGATCCGGCGAGTAAATCATCACTCCCCTTCCAATTTCCGAAATCAACGTGAAACAATAAAACATTACGATCCCTAAATCAGATCGGACCTTATAAAACCTGAGAGAGACTGCATCACGAAGAGCAAATTGAAGAAAACCACAAGAAAGAAAAATCGACCGACAAAACAACAAAAATGAAGACAATGCCTCTCCGAATACCAACAGATAGAACAACACAAATTCAAATCACTGCCAAATCCGCATAATCAACGCCCTCGCTAGTTAGATCGCAAGCGGAAAAACAAATGGATCTAAACGAAGAAATGAAATCGCACAAGAAACGAGAGAGAATCAGAGAACAGACCCTCTCGAAATCCTGAGGAGCGACACCTGGGAGGTAGAAGCAGTTAGCGCCATGTATCAAAAGGATGAAGACAAGAGAGATCAATGTAGAACCCTTCCGAGTATCCATGGCTTCTCTTCGCACTCGAACGAACAGGAGAGAGACCAATGCAAAGAAGAAAAACGCTGCCTTCTCGATGTGAACTTATATATATATATATATATATATATATATGTGTGTGTGTTTTCACCGCTGTGCAAATCTGCACTGTGAACGGAATACAAATGTTCAGATCAAATGCATAATTAAATAATTATTTCCAATTATGTAAAGATTTTTCTCCTCTAATACGCGTATTTTTGGTAAGGAAAAAAAATGTCATCAAATATTAATTTCTTGTAAGTTTTTGCGTACAAGATCTGAAGTTGGAGAATGAGGATGGATGAGTGACGGTGGGTGGGTGTGAAATATCAAAAAGATTTGTTATCCGCTGCGACGAGCTCACAGTACTCATACAATGAGGACGCACATTGAAATAGTGATTGTACAAGATGTTAGTTTGGCGGTCACTGTTATGTGCCTTGGCTTTGGTTGTCATGTTTTGCTTCAACCCAAAGCGTTGCGTTTTATGGTGAGTTGTTGCGTTTTGGTGAAGCAGTTGACACGGAAACTAAGCATTGATAAGAGTGGATTACATTTATATTGGAAAACTATGAGATTTATATTGGAATTTGCATCTTTGATTACATTTGAAGCTGTAGCTATCGTATCTTGTAATCAATAACGCATTTTAGCCCCCCTTGACATTGTTTTTTACTACGGCCTAAGAGAGAATCGATCACGCATTGACCACGCTTTAAGTGTAAACGAAGAAATAGGGATGTATATTTGACAAGTTGGGTATTGGGCTCCTTGTTCATGTCCAGGCCCATTTACTGATCAGACCCACCATAAACGCAACATGGGCTTATAGCTAAAACTTAAGTGGGCTGCTTATTGGAGGCTGTATCAAGTAAACAAAGCCCTTCTTTACGAGCTTGCTCTATTAAAATGACGACCTACATTCCTATTCTACGGCACAAAAAAATGGAAGAAATCTCCTGTAAATGCTTCAATGTTAGAAGGATTTGTTGATGCGGCACATAAAATAAACATACTCAACTGATATTAATAATATTGATATTAGGTATGGATATTCATATTTGTGTTTTTGTATAATCCCAATATTGATATTGATATTCAACCGATATCTGGTGTTTGATATTAGATATAGACTAGCGTGTGTTCCTTTACCATGTACGGGGTCGCATGTAATAAATATTTTAATAATATATTTATATTTTATACTATTTATTAGTTTATAGCTTGTAGTTTATACTTTATGATTTATAATTTATAAATTATAATTTATAGTTTACGATTATGTTTTATAGTTTAAGTTCATTAATAACTCAACTTAATTAGATTGATAACATAATAATAGATAAAGATATGATATGATAAAAGATAAAAATCAGTATTTCTTTCTTTTTGTTATATAACATATTAGATATCTTTTTGATTTTTTTACTCATTTAATTCAAAGATATATATCAAAATATAAGGTCGGATGATGTGGAAGTTGACATGGTGAATGATGTAGCATAGCTTAGAGATCGACACATATGTAGATTGGAAGAGATTTACACTGAATCACACGAAATTGATATGAAATGGAGTATGAAGTACTCAATAGCTCCAAGTAGAATAAACTCCAAAAGGAGTGTTCACTCTGTTACAATGAGAGAATACCAGAAATCTGGAATTCAGTGATGGGAAAGGCTAACAGAAAAACTATATATACAACCACTTATTGCCTTGTCGTCAACCAATTATTCATCCAATCACAGCTTGCCAACTCAGCACACCAATGACCCCACGTCGTCGCTGCTTGGCTCCGGCTTGATGGTTGAGTGGTGAGTGTAATCGGATCCTGACAGGTGGCAATTAACAACAATAACCAACATCCCCCCCCCCCCCTCAAGATGGAACTATCTGAAGATTCATCTTGGAAAACAAAAATTCATGCTGAAGTTGAGCCAAAGCCTTGGTCATGAGGGGATGTAGGAAGTTTGCATAAAACCAAGCTCGATCCGCTCTCGAGAAAAATGACAATCAATGTCCAAATGTTTGGTGCGCTCATGGTAACATGGATTGGCAGCCATTTGCTGAGCAACACGATTATCCCAGAACAAAGTGACTGGAAGAGAGGCAGGTATGTGCAAGTCTCTGAGAATGTAACTAACCCACAAGAGCTCAGTTGTAGTGGCTGCCATACTACGATACTCAGACTCTGCAGAGGAACGAGAAACAGTGGGTTGTTTCTTAGTCTTCCAAGAGATCAAAGAATGGCCAAGGAAAACACAATAACTAGTAACGAAGCGTTTGGAGAAGCGGCAATTGCCCCAGTCAGCATCGGTGAACCCAACAACCTTCAAAGAAGACTGAACATGATAGAAAATCCCCAATCCTGGTGTAGTAGCAATGTAATGAAGGACATGTTGAGCGGCTTGCCAGTGTGGTAAACGAGGACAAGAGACAAACTGACTCAGGTGCTGAACAGAAAAAGAAAGATTTGGTCTTGTCAATGACAAGTACAATAAACGTCCAACAAGGCGCCTATACTGCTCAGGATCATCATGAACCTTACCCACATGCTTCTCCAAATGAGTTCCAGCAGGCAAAGGATAGTGAACATGCTTGCTATCCTTCATGCCAGTATCCTTTAAAATATCTGAAGTGTACTTTCGCTGACTTAAATAGATGCCAGAATCATCCCGATATAGTTCCATGCCTAAGAAATAGTGTGCCAAACCAAGATCCTTAATAGTAAACTTCTCATGGAGTGAGGTTTTAATTTGTGTAATAGCATGTATGTCATCACCAGTGATGAGGATGTCATCAACATAAACTAACAAAGTTGTGAAGGAGTGGGCTTGGACACGAGTAATCAGCTCTAGACTGTACATACCCTTGTTAAATCAGGAATCTGCATAACTCTTGGTTCCATTGGCGAGAGGCTTGTTTCAAGCCATAAAGGGATCGTTTAAGCTTACAAACATCAGTAGAAGAAGCTTTGGTATATCCCTGTGCAGGAACCATGTAAATATCCTCATCAATATGGCCATGTAGAAACACATTGTTAACGTCAAGTTGATACAAAGGCCAAGTCTTGGCAGTTGCCATGGCAATGAGGATACGAACAGTAGGAAGCTTAGCAACCGGAGAGAAGGTGTGTTTGTAATCCTTGCCAAGTTTTTGGCTAAATCCCTTCACAACCAAACGTGCTTATCCATAGAATCCACCCAAGCAGGATCCTTATGAGCTTCTGTAAAGGAATAAGGCTCAATAGTCCTTAGCACATTGGCTAAGGAAGATGTGTACCCCTTGCTTACAGTACTAGCAACATAGTCCTTCATCCAGACTGGATCAACAGTAACTCTGGTAGATCTTCTAGTGCTTGGTTCCAAGGCCATAATGGTAGAATCAGGTGGAACATCATGATCTGGTTTAGGGGTGGCAACAGAAGGAATATCTGTATTGATAACAGGAATAGGAGAAGCAGTAGGAACCACCTCTAGCGCAATGATAGGGGCATCAACAGATTAAACAAGAGGTATGTCAAGGAACTCTAGATCATCACTGATGTCATGAGACACTTGTTCAGTAGGCACATTGTTCCTGGAAGCAACTTCAGGAATTGAAGAAGCAATATGGCCTGTAGTAAATGGAAAAATTTCTTCATGAAATTCTACATCACGACTTAGAAAAACCTCATGAGTGATCAAATCATAAAGCTTGTAACCCTTTTGATGAGGTGGATACCCTATAAAAACACAACGACGACCTCTTGCTGCAAATTTATCAGAGTCGCGCTTCATGACTCCTGCATAGAAAAGACAGCCCATAACTCTCAAGTGAGCATAATCAGGTGCCTTGTTCAACAGAACTTCACAAGGAGTCTTCCAATTTAATTTGGAAACAGGCATTCGATTAATTAGATAGGTTGCAGTTAATATGCAATCACCCCAAAACTTAATTGGTAAGTGGGATTGTAGTCGAAGTGCACGAGCTGTGTCAAGGAAATGGCGATGCTTTCGCTCAACTATGTCATTTTGCTGAGGTGTATACACCATGCTACACTGATAAATTATGCCAAGGCCTTGCAACAATCTCTTGCATTCAAGATTGATTATCTCTGAGCCGTTATTAGACCGAATTTTCTTTGGCCTCAAACCAAACTGAGTTTGAGTATAAGCAAAAAAGTCTTTGAGAAGTTGACATAGTTGTTGTTTGCTGCTGAGCAAAAAGGTCCAAGTGGAAAGGTTGTGATCATCAACAAAGGTAGCAAAGTATGAAGAACCATTCAATGACACAGTTCTGTAAGGCCCCCACAAGTCAATATGAAGCAAATCTAAAATGTTTGAAGCATGGCTATGACTCTGTGGAAAAGGCAGTCTGTGGAACTTTGTTATAGAACAAATATCACATATGAAAGGAGCACTCAAATGTGCTTTACAATCCGGAAAGTGTGAAAGTTTGGAATGGGAAACATGGCCCATTCTTTTATGCAACAATAAAACTGAAGAATCAACTATAGTGTTTGTCTTAGCAATATTAATGGAAACACCAACTCCTTCTTCTTGTCCATTCTGCTTCAAGGAAGATCCAGCTCAAAGTTTGTATAATCCTCCTATCTGAGGTCCCACACCTAGCTCCCTATCAGTTCTGAGGTCATGCAATACACACGTATCCTCATAAAACACTGTGTATATTCCTTGAGTTTTGTTCAACTTGCTCACTGATAGAAAATTGTACTTAAACTCAGGAACATAAAGCACTTCAGTCAACACTAAACCATTATCTAAATGAACAGTTCCAACCAACTTCATTGTCGGAGTGAAACCATCTGGCAATACTATGTGTATTGGATGATGTAGATGGCTTTGTTGTGTAAATAAACTGAGGTGAGATGCCATATGATCAGTGACACCTGTGTCAATGATCCACTCATCATTGGCTATTGCATTACTAGAAGAAGTAAGAGCTATTTTACCTGAGAAATCCATAGAAGACTGGAAAGAACGAGTGGCTGTCATGGCTCTGTTGTCTGGCCTAACTGACTTCATGATCTGTTGGCAAGCAGTAGTCAAACTGTTCACAACATCAACAAATTTCTGATCATATCCTGAGGCTTCTCCAGTTTGCATCATGTCAAGAGGATTGTCAATGTTGTCATCACCATTACTCTCAACATTTGTCACAATTTTACTACCTTTTCTACCTTTCTTTTCTTTATACCAGTCTGGATATCCTATTAACTCAAAACACTGATCATGACTGTGTCCTTCCTCCTTACAGTTAGTACAAACTTTCTTTTCTCCTTTGTTCCTCCTATCTCTCTTATTACTATAACCTCCACTAGATCCTTCATTAGGATTGTAAGCTCTTTGTCCATCAAGGAAAGCAACCTGTGTAATACTATCCTTTCTAGTGATCTGTTTCTTTTTTTTCTACTTGAAGGATGATATGATAAACCTTATTAACAGGAGGCAACGGTTTAGTAGAGAGGATCCGACTTTTAATGGATTCATAGTCAGGATTAAGCCTCATGAGAAATCCATGACATTAGACTGATTATCCATAGCTAAGACTCGTTTCAAAATGCCACAATCACACGCAGTAATACCATCACAATTGCAAACAGGATAACCATTCAGATTATGCAATTCATCCCAAATAGTCTTAAGTTTGACAAAGTATTAAGTCAGAGATAAGCTACCTTGATTTACCTGAGCCAATTCTTGTTTTAATTGGTAAATCAAAGGTCCACTGCTTTGCTGATAACGCTCATGGATTTCCTGCCATAAACCAAGCGCTGAGCTAGACTGCACAAAGGTGGATGTTATGTCACGATTCATCGTGTTCATAATCCAACATGCCACCATTCGATCACAACGATGCCAATGAGCATAGGTGGCAGCAGTCAAGGCCGACCTCTCCATGGTTCCATCAATGAAGCACAACTTCATCTTCGCATCAAGCGCCATCTTTAGTTGGCGACTCCAAAGCATAAAGTTACCTCCATCAAAGATCACCGGAGAAATAACATGTCCAGGCGAATCCGAATTGCCTAGCATCAGAGAATCACTCTGAAGAGCGATCTGTTGCTGTTCCCGAGCAGCTGGATCATCAATCGCCATGGAGAACTTCGATCTAGGTCAGAAAATAGTGCGGAAGCAATTGACAGATAAAGAACGAACGTATGTTCACAAATCTCACAATCTATGCTCTGATACCATGTAGATTGGAAGAGATTTACAGTGAATCACACAAAATTGATATGAAATGGAGTATGAAGTACTCAATAGCTCCAAGTAGAATAAACTCCAAAAGGAGTGTTCACTCTGTTACAATGAGAGAATACCAGAAATCTGGAATTCAGTGATGGAAAAGGCTAACAGAAAACTATATATACAACCACTTATTGCCTTGTCATCAACCAATTATTCATCCAATCACAGCTTGCCAACTCAGCACACCAATGACCCCACGCCGTCTCTGCTTGGCTCCGACTTGATGGTTGAGTGGTGAGTGTAATCGGATCCTGAGAGGTGGCAACTAACAACAATAACGAATAACATAGGCGAATTAAATATAAAGACGACATGTGACAAAACAACGTTCTGTTTTGTTTTAATATATGTATAGATATCACTTACCAAATGAGGGAGTAATAAGATATTATTGTTATAATAATATGATGAGTTGGTGTATAAGCCACGATTACGACGTAAACGAGCAAACGCTATCAATTGCTTTATTAGGTTGGCTTTTGCTTCATATAATAAGTGCAGCAGTGATTAAATTAAAAGACTCAAAAAGGCACTTAATTAAACTCCATACACACAATTTGCATACAGTATGATCCATTCATGCATGGCCCCTACCTTGATCATTATTAGCAAACTAGACCATCAACCCTAGCTAGTTACCCATCATGCCCTAATTTTAAAGCTTTCTTTTGATCATAGAGTCGGACACCAACTAGCTAGTTCGACTGAATAATCGTCGTTGTAAATCATTTGACCATGCTAGGGCTCCATAAGCCAAATAATAATTTAAACATTTTAGCAAGTATGATTGGTCGTTCTTTTTTTATTAAAATATTTGTGAAAAGCACGTAGGGCTAATGGAGTTAACTATATACTCCATTAATTAACAAAAGTAGTGTACATATAAACTAATTATTCATTTATGCATGATATAATATGAGGTTTATATATGAATAAAACACGAAAAATGATAGTGGAAGGGGGTTTGTGGGGGGCAAAGTGGAGCCATATGGTCAGCTCAGCAGCTTATATTTTACTTAAATCTTAAAGTCCACAATGTCTTGTCTTTCACAGCATAAAACCTGGACAGAATCTTCTATCCCCCTCAATTTTCCATTAATCACTAATTTTACTTACATCACCTTAACTTGTTCCCAATTACTTATATATGTACATAAATTAAATTCATCAGCATCAACATATATGACTTCAAAGTAAACTCTGAACAATTTCTCATCCCATAAAGAGTTTGATATAAATAATTATGTGGTAGTACGCGCGCTTTATGATGATAACTATAAAAATCTATAAAAGCTGGAAAACAAATTAGGACCATTGAGTTGAGATACATATGATGGACACCCCACAAATACAATGAATGATAAGATTAGTGAAAAGGCCGGCTTATTGCTTTGTATGTGATGGACACTCAATTTAGTTGGCCTTTGTAATGATAAAATTATTCTTTTTGAGGGGTCGAAGGAAGTTCATCATTAATTTATGATGCCTATATGCCCACGCCTCCTACTTTGCATTTTTTTTACCAATTCGATCTACTTCCTACACGTACTTGATCCAATTATGCACATCGTTTCGATTATACTCCGGAAACACTAAAAGAGTGTTTGTGAATTTAACCAAATTCTTTGAGCAGTTGTGTTTCAAATCTTGAAAGGCACGTAAAGTAGCATAAACAGAAAACCAGTAAGATAATAAGTCGGCCATATTCGATCAAGCATCTTTGACGTTGACTTATCTCATAATCTTTGGTACGTACGTTGTAAAGGAGTTATTAATTAGATGAAGCTTCAAGCATAAGATGCATTAGCGGTACGTAGACTTGTATAAACTCGGGGTTTATATAATAGGTCATTGAATCAATTCAAACTAACATCTAAACATTCTTAAACTCGACGAAACCAACATTAATTTTTCAAAAAAAACAAGGGAAACTATATATATTTCTGCTGGATTGTCAATTTGTAATTGCTTAGTTTGACCTGGACTGGCCTAGGGAGAGGATGACATACGTACGACTAAGCTACAGTGTCCACATTTAAAAGTTTTGATCAGCTAATGGATTATTCAAAGTCTATAGTCTACTCTACAGTCTAGCTGTATATGTATGTGGGTTTTTCTTTTTTTCGGGTAACCGATATAAATAAATCAAGGGAAAAATTGCATTAATTAACACCACGACTCGTAGCATTAAATATAGTGAATTTCTAATATCTATATACTCCGTATACATTTACTCATGCCATATCTTGTACGAATATGTTCATGTATATATGAAGATATGTTACATACATGTACTAATATCTAGATACATTTCACGTATTTAATACTGATATCAAATAACCATTAACTTTGATATTGAATTGCAATATTGAGAAGAATCTGGATCGATATCTCATTCACATGCACGTTCTTCAGTAATGACATGCACACGCAGAATGTATGCATGTACTTTTCACATATTATCAATGACATGCAAATCTGTTAATAGCGCATGTCGCTGACTTAAATGTGCATGTCAATGGCTTAAATGTGCATGTTAATGGCTTAAATGTGTATTTATTCGCATATTCGCACGTTAATATATATTCGCACATGAATCTTTTCCTATTGAGAAAGCAATAAGGTCCATGGAAATGTTCAAAAATAATCGCACTTGATTCGCACACCCCAATATTTCATTCACGCACTCCAGTATTTGTCCTCAATCAGGGTGAAGACAAAAGTATTTTAAAATATCCAATTTTTGTCATTCACGTGATAACGGACAATAAATTATCCGAAAAATATCTGATATTTGGTTATGTTGAATCAAAATTAATTCTTACATTTGTCTTCATAAGGTTGGAGACAAAAAAAGTTAATTTTCTTTTAAAAATATACATTTGTCGTCTTTAACATAGGCGAGGACCGAGCAAAATAATAGACAGTTCGATAAAGAGAGAAAAGGGTAAACACAAATGCGTACACACTCATCAATATATCACCGTCATTAACCCACGATCAGTACAATGGTTCACATTTTGGCCAAAAAAAAATACAATGGTTCACATTTGACCAAAGCATATGAAACTGAGAAAATGTAACAAAACTTTAATTGCGTTACATGCACTAATAAAATATCATTGCTAGCTACTACTCTGTCGATCTGCTCAGAAATCATAAATAAATACCCCAAATTTCGTATGTTTCCCAGAAGTCAAACCAAAATCACGAGTCAATGGGGGAAAATATTTGTGAATATTAATTTAATCACCAAATTCGTATATTAATTGAGGTTGAATATAAGTAGAAAGCAAAAACACATGGTTTTGATTAAAGCGAGTCAATCACGCGCCATTCTGAAGCGCGTGAGACTATCCCTTTTCCCACTAAAAAGTGCCAGTCCAACTGGCTTGAAAACAGAAGGTTATAGAAAACCGTAAATTGGCGCAACGGAAAGGGTCAAAATCGTCCATAGACAAGTTGACGTGCTCTAACGGCATAGAAAGGAAAATACAGATAGTAATATACACTCTGTAATAATCTCTCTTCATTTTCTTTCTCCTTCTCTTTCAGCAGATTCAGAGGGGCATCATTACTATCTGTATTTTAGCTCAGAGCGAAATTAAAAGCAAAGGCGGCGAAGAATTAAAGTGGGGTTTACTACAGAGGGAGACAGCCGTATTCAATGCATCCCCAGAAATTGGGTTAGCTACCGTGAAAATGCAATCAATTTTGGTTGGTGAGTATTTCCGATAGGGAAGTGGGGGAAACGCGGATATAGAAGTTGTTTTTGGGTGATTGTTTGATTAGAGTTTATGCTTACTGCCTGTTGATTGCTGTGAGGCGGTGAACCGCCATTGAAGTTCTACTTTACTGTTTTCAGTTCGATTAGTTTTTCCTACCTGTGTTTGGAATTCGTAGAGGTTTGTTTTCGAGGTTCTGTTTTGGGGCTCGGATTAGGGTTTGTAGTGATATTGTGCTGTAGATTCTGCTCGATTACAAGTTAGGGAGACGAGATGAAGTTTATGAAGCTTGGATCAAAGCCGGATACGTTCCAAGCAAATGGCAGTTGTATCAGGTGACTGTTTCTTTGTTCTCTTACAGTGTTTTACTCCTTTGTATTATGTGAGACTGAGAAAGCACGCTTTTCTTTTTGCATTTGTTTCTATTCCCTTTTGCTTATGCTTGCATATTGGCGAGGGAATTGTCTTGTTGTACAGTGTTTACTCTGTCGCTGAAAATGAAAACTCAAGCAGCAGAGAATTTCCTTTTCTGCTGTAGATTTACGTTTATCAATTACAGCAAATTGCTTCAAGAAGCTCGTGGGTGGGGGTGATTGTGATGGAATTTTTTGGGAGTTTGGAGGTTGGGGAGTGTGGTGAAGTGGTGGTCCAGCCGTTCATTTTCATAATTGATGAGAGTGGTCCTTATACATTCATTGCTTTCTAGGAGTTTTTTGGATTTGTGAAATATTGTCAGAACTCACAAGCAGAATGTGAATGTTGAAGCATCTGCTTTCCTGTCATTAGCTAAAAGGACTAAGAAATACTGAGAAAATTTGTAAACCAGTATTTTTTTTGGATGAGCATGCTTGAGAACGACTTGATCAGAGAAGAGTTTTGCAGCTTGGTTCAATGATTGTACTTCTTTGTTCTCTAATTGAACATCTTCTAGTACAAATTTAAGCTGTGTGCTATCTTCTTTCCATTTGGGCTGTCAACTTCACCATGCTTGAAAAGGGAACAAAGTTAATAGTATTATCAACATGCTAGATTGTTTCCATTTGATAATACGTTCGCTAAACTGTCAAAATGTGCATTATCTTTGATATGAGAACTACCATATATCCCATACATTTATGTGCGCACATTTGATAGATACTCTGTTTAATTAGATTAAACTTGCTTGATCTTAGTCATGCCAATTTTCTATTATCTCATTCTTATGGTATATTTCTTGCAGGTATGTGCTGTCTGAGTTGGCTACAGATGTTACAGTGGCTGTTGATGATACCAAATTTTACCTTCACAAGGTATGGCTTTTGCCTGATGTGTTACCTTATACTGTTGCCGTAATCCAATTAGTGTGATTGTACGTATTAATCATCTAATTTATGTGTTCCTTCACTGTAACAGTTTCCGCTCCTTTCAAAGAGCAGCCGTTTGCAAAAGCTTATACTAAAAGCAAATGAGAATAACTCTGATGAAGTAGATTTGGTTGATTTTCCTGGTGGGCCCAAGTCATTTGAGATCTGTGCCAAGTTCTGCTATGGAATGACTGTCACTCTTAATGCATACAATGTAGTAGCTGCACGATGTGCTGCCGAGTACCTAGAAATGACAGAAGACGTTGATAGAGGGAATCTCACATTCAAGATCGAGGTTTTTCTCAACTCTAGTATCTTACGTAGCTGGAAAGATTCAATCATAGTTCTGCAAACCACCAAGTCATATCTACCTTGGGCTGAGGACTTGAAAATTGTAGGAAGATGCATAGATTCTGTAGCCTCGAAGGCCTCTATGGATCCTTCAAAAGTCACCTGGTCATACACTCATAACAGGAAACTAGCAATGACAGATAGAATTGTGGAGCATGAAACAATGGAATCTGTTCCTAAAGATTGGTGGGTTGAAGATTTGTGTGAGCTGGACATTGATCTGTATAAGCGAGTGATGTATGAGGTTAATTCAAAGGGGAGAATGGACGGTACTGTAACTGGAGAAGCTCTGAGAACATACGCAATCAGATGGCTGCCTGATTCTGTGGAGTCTCTGATTTCTGAAGACAGTATGGAAAAGCACAAGTATTTGATAGAAACTATTATATGCCTTCTGCCTTCTGATAGAGCACTTGGTTGTTCTTGTAGCTTTTTGCTCAAATTGTTGAAAGCAGCTTCTTTGATTGAAGCTGATGATTCTATCAGGGAAGATTTGGTTCAGAAAATTAGCTCGAGACTCGATGAGGCTTCAGCTCGTGATCTTCTAATACCGGCGAAATCCCCACAGGCCACCATCTATGATGTTGAGTTGGTTCAGCATATATTGAAGAGGTTTTCGTTGCAAGATAAATATAGCTGGAATCTAGAAATAGCTGAGAAGACAGTAACTGGAACTGATAATGTGGATGTTGGACGTGGCTCATGGTTGAGTGTTGGCAGATTGGTTGACGTTTATCTTGCTGAGGTTGCTCATGACCCTCACCTTGACGTCTCCAGGTTTCTTGAGCTGTCACAGTTGATACCCGACTTGGCAAGGCCAATACATGATGGTCTTTACAGATCTATTGACGTCTACTTGAAGGTTAGATTAGCTCATGGACCAAGCTATCTTGTCTTTTTTGCCCTTTTCTTCTATTGTTTACTTGTCTATTATCTGCTTCAATTTGGATGCTGAAATCATAATGAGGTTGATATTCGTATTTTATAGGCCAATAGTTATTTTAACAAGAAATCGAAAAAGAAAATGTCCATAAGTTGTATCCTGCAATGCACTGACTGCTTAACAGGTTCAGTAGATATCCTCATTGCTAACTTAGATTTGACATACAAATGTGATCCATATACTTTTGCAATTATTTACTGCATATAAGATCTGAGAAAGCCTACAGATTTGAATGCATTTGTGACATTTTATCAAGAGTTATCATTTAAACTTTTGTAGGAGCACCCTAATATGTCCAAGTCAGAGAAGAAAAAGCTATGTGGTCTGATAGATGTGAAGAGACTATCGATGGAAGCATCATCTCACGCTGCACAAAATGAGCGGCTTCCACTCCGAGTTGTAGTCCAAGTCCTTTACTTCGAGCAGGTCAGATCAGCTACTGGAGGCGGGACCCTCAACAGCTCATCTCACGACCTTTCAAATTCAACTACAAGCGTGGATGAAGAATGGGACAACCATCACCATCATCTCCCTCCCCTAAATAAAGCTTCTTTGCAAAACTGCAAATCCCTGAGGAAACAGATGGACATGGTGAAACTCAAAGATGAAGAAGATGGATTTCAGAAAAGCGAAAAGAAGATAGCCAAAAAGGGCAGTAAGAATAGTAGGAGCGGAATTCAGTTACTACCGTCTCGTTCTAGAAGAATCTTTGACAAATTGTGGGTTATGGGGAAAGGCTTAGCAGAAAGCAAAAGCTCAGAGACGTCTGGTAGCTCTCAGTCACCGACTTCCATGGCTCCTGGAGAAACTAAGTCGTCTGGTTCATCTTCACGACGTAGAAGACATTCCATCTCATGAAGAGGACAGTAGCTGGGTCAGGCTAACAATTTAAGCTGGAAGATGTGCGTTGATTGAACAATATTTTAACATGAAAAGTGTAAAGAAAGTAGGTTTACTCTTTTGTCGTTTTGGATGTAGTTTCTGGATTTGGTTGGTTGTTTATGACCTGTTTAATTGTTTACTGATGTCTGTTTCACTAATAGTTCCGTCCAGCATATAGAATTTGTAATGCTTATTGTCTTTGTTGTTCTCATCAACAGCTTGATCTTATTATGATCATCAAATCTGTGACATCTTAAAAAAATTACAGCTGACTGGAACATGTTCTGACTGGAATTATGCAGAACTGAATTAATAATCCAGTTTTAGTTGTTGGAAGTTGTTGTAACAGAATCGAAACGAGAACAAAGTAAACGCAAGAAAAACACACAGATATACGTGGTTCACCAAATTTGGCTACGTCCACAGGAGAGGGAGATCAGATTATACGGAGGCGGTATTACAGTTTTCGGTACAATTAGGGTTTACACATAAACCACTATATATAGCGCTAAATAACCCTAAGCCCAACAACAACTGATAGGCCCAAATAAGCCCATACAACAGATATCGTATACCGTTTGGCCCGGGGGCGACTCCGCCCCCCCGGATCCCCAGGCCAGGGGGCGCATCGCCCCCTGGACCCCCGACTCGCTGACCGAGCAGCGAGACCCCCGTGCTACCTATCGCAGTGTGTGATTCAGATTCAAGGCATACTAACATAAATCCTGCATGAATGACCCTTCTCATGCCGCTACATGGTCATGCAGGCAAGAAACATGACTCTTCTCCTTAAGTGCTGAACCCTAAAATCATCCACATGTAAGCTTGCTCCAAATAACCTCCAAAATGTATAGCTTTAGCTTATTAAAGAACGATAATGCCACTAAACATCAAACATCAAACATCAAGGGACTACAGTTTTCGGTACAATTAGGGTTTACACATAAACCACTATATATAGCGCTAAATAACCCTAAGCCCAACAACAACTGATAGGCCCAAATAAGCCCATACAACAGATATCGTATACCGTTTGGCCCGGGGGCGACTCCGCCCCCCCGGATCCCCAGGCCAGGGGGCGCATCGCCCCCTGGACCCCCGACTCGCTGACCGAGCAGCGAGACCCCAGGCCCAAATAAGCCCATACAACAGATATCGTAAACCACTATATATAGCGCTAAATAACCCTAAGCCCAACAACAACTGATAGGCCCAAATAAGCCCATACAACAGATATCGTATACCGTTTGGCCCGGGGGCGACTCCGCCCCCCCGGATCCCCAGGCCAGGGGGCGCATCGCCCCCTGGACCCCCGACTCGCTGACCGAGCAGCGAGACCCCCGTGCTACCTATCGCAGTGTGTGATTCAGATTCAAGGCATACTAACATAAATCCTGCATGAATGACCCTTCTCATGCCGCTACATGGTCATGCAGGCAAGAAACATGACTCTTCTCCTTAAGTGCTGAACCCTAAAATCATCCACATGTAAGCTTGCTCCAAATAACCTCCAAAATGTATAGCTTTAGCTTATTAAAGAACGATAATGCCACTAAACATCAAACATCAAACATCAAGGGACTACAATCCAAGAAAAAAAAGATTAAATTAATGGCTAATGATGATAAAAAACTATTGCCATTTTAATCAATCCCTGGAGTGAGATTTGCCCTGCCTCTTTTTAGTGATATTATGGAATGAAAGTTTAGGGGACAAATCTGGTAGGGGACAAATCTCGTGTGGAAGATGCACACAAACGCTATAATTGATGCACCGCGTTATAACTCATACACATAGTATTTGGTGATGCACACCATTTGTGACACATGTGCGTGAGTTATAACTCGTGTGCGCATGAATTATAAAGTTTGTGTGCATCCTCCTCAATCCTCCTCTAAGGACACATCCTCGGCGTAATCCAATATAATTCTTAAATTACTTGCATTCAATGTAATTTCTGTAGAAAACAACTGAGAACCAACTCAATGAAAAAAACAAACACTAGTAACCAGCATAAGAGCCTCACCTGCTTTCTCATTTTGATAAAAAAATCAATCAGTGCACATAATAACATAATCTGGATCAGTACAAAATGTCAAATAGTGACGCGTACTATTATTCCAAGCATAAGCTTGTCCACCAGAGCATATTCTGATTCCAGCTGCAGGAGAATCAAAGTTTCTTGGTTCTATGGATTTGATTCTTCCATCTGCTCATGGCTTCCAGATGACGATACATCATATCTCATGTCCTGGAATCTTTTCAGCAACTTTGTCTTGAATATTACTATGTCGACGTCGTCAGACTGGGTGGAAGATTCGATTGCTGATAAGGCTCCCGCGTTGTACAGTTCACCCAGAACTTCATCTGGAATTAATAATCACAACAAGAGTTCATGCCATGGGGGAGCTACAAAATGGCAACTTTGTTTTATCTTTTGTGTTAATAATGAATATCTGCAGATATGACAACTGTTGGAAGCCTGATAATATGAACTGCTAACATGCCATGATCATGGACTTTTTCCCCTTTCCTTTTTTTTGAATAATCAAGCATATACTAACTCAAGCAATGGGAAAATTTCAAAAGTCGTGATTTATTTGACAAGATGTATGCTAGCATGCTGTAGCTAAAATGACTAGGGCAATAATGCCATGGCTTAATATGACAATTTCAGAGACCAGAGTATCGATCAGTCCTTCCTGATTCCTAATTGTTAGAGTTAGATTTTAGGCAACTACAAAACAGATTAGGAACCATTAGATGAACAGAATAAGTTATAAATGGGTTGGTTCAGATTTTGAAAAGATTCAAACATATTGTTTGAATTCAAAACTATATCTTCGTACTCGGTATCATTTTTCCTCGAAAGTTTTTTGAGAACTTTTCAAAGCCTAACAAAAGACAATTACCTGGGCAGACTGAGAATCATACAGTGTATAGCTATCTTTATATACAGATTAGGTAAATATATAAATAAAACCAAGCTAGTTGAATCTGGTAGTTTTGCCAAAAAATATTAACTAGACACAGCTTACTTTTTCATCTAACATCTACAACTCCAGTTTTATCCATTTTGAAACAGACAACAGAGAAATCGGACCTGAGTAAGATAAGGCATTGATAGCCTTCAAGGCTTCCATCCTTGTCTTGTCATCTTTGGCAGCCATCAACATGTTAACTAGTTCTGGAACTCCCCCCATCTCCACTATTTTCTTTCTTCTTTCATCTGTACATGGTGAGAAGACATTACACTCAGAAGTGCATGCATGGCCACTATCACTCTTTTATGTTGCGTCTGAATATTCAATATCATGCTAACAAATGCAAACATATTGCCTGATTGTAACTACATATTTTTCCCATTGAAGTGTATCCATTATTTCATAACCAAGATTCAGTATAACTGAAGAAATCCAAAAGGCAATTTAATCGTGATGAGGTATTTCAGTTGTATATGTCACAAATTTTCAAAACTAAGAGGCATATCAAATATGAATTCATCACTGCCAAGGTAGTAAAGTAGATTTCTGTAGCACTATTAGCCTGCGGCGAGGGGAGTCTACACAGATTGAAGTTTTACATGTTTGTCTCTTACCCACAGAGAGCATATCAATGAATTGATGACTTTGAAATGAATTTACCATCCACTGCAAATCGCGTCAACCTGGATGCTCCCACCCTTTTGAACAGAGGATCTTTGACTTGCAGAAGCGACACAGATTGTTGTATCAAATTATCCCCTGAAGAGTATATCAAGAGTGGCATAAGCATCTCCATGTTATACCAAACCAATAATATAAAACAGCTTCATATGGTCCATGAATAATAACTTGACTACCCATGTAAGGAAAAATTGAATAAGCAACAGCTCCAGCTGTTCCAGCAAATATTAGCTTCAAGACCCATCCTATCTTCCTCTCGGCATCTTCCTCAAGCGACAACTCATCTGTACTCCAAAACAGTCATAAATCATAATGAAACCACTTTCAGAAGATAAAGGAATCCAAATCTCAAAACAGAAAGCTCGTTTGGTATCGATATCTAAATAACGGGTATGAGTGTGAGATATCGGGTATGAGTATAGTTATGAGTGATATCTTTGATATACATATCAAAAACACACTCTAAAAATCATTTCGATAGCCATACGTGATATACTTGGCTTATACCAAAGAGCAGATATCATTTTCATATCGATATATTGAATCCAAATTCATAAGTGAACTGAGCCAATGAGTGAAAGATATTTGACCTTTAGGTTTTGCAATCGAGAAATTACGAGACTGCAGATTGATGGGTTTTCTTCTGCACAGATGCTTCATTACACGAGAAAATAATCAGATGAAGTCATGAGCTTTATTACATTTTCTCAAGAATTCGATTGCGTGACACAAAAATGGCATACGAATAGTTCAACATTATTACAACTAAGAGAAAAATACCCAATTCAAATGCCTAAGGCTAGGGTTCATAGCTATTTGACAAACAAAAAGGGCATATAAAAAATGACGAAATCAGAGTAGAAGAAGCTTACACTAAAGAGCTGAGCAGCTATGGCGCGCATCGAATTCACAGATTGAGATCGTAGTGCTGGGAATTTGGAACTGGTTTTCTTAGGGTTTGTTTGGGGTCGTAGTTTATAAACTGTTTTTCCTTTATAAACAGTTTTTTCTAAAAAGTATGTTTGGTCACTAAAAAAATATTTAAACAAGACAAGTGTTTATTTGCAAAAATACGTTTGGTTAAAAGCAAAGAAAAGTTCAGCAACAACAACATTACACAGATCTAGGGTTTTCAATGTAAAAATTGGGGGCTAGTGAGGTGAGACTTTACTTAGGGTGATGGTTCGAGCCGCTTGGAGGCCTGCAAGGGCGGACTTGCTTGAATGATCCGAGGATTGCGGTTTGCTCTGATTGCAAGGTGCCAAGGTCTATGGTTCAATCTGGTTGGACGGAGACATTAATCCCTCGAAGAGACAACACAATGTGAGCAAAAACCTAGAAAGGGGGAAAGTTAAAAGAAAATCAAGAAGAAAAGATTGGAAGAGGAGGAAACAAATTAGAACGCTTGGAGAGGTGAAGAAGGAAGGGGAAAAAACGCTGCTAATGTAGGAAATTGGAAGGCAGTGTGTTAGTGGGAGACTAATCGAAGAAGAAGAAGAAAGAGGAACTCCGTAGAACATAAACAATATTTCTGATCAAAAAAAGGAAAGGAAATTTGAAGTGGCACACATATCTAAACCTAGAAAACCAGTTTCTCAAAAAAAAAACTGATATAACCTATAATCAGTTTATAAACTAATATACCAAACAGAGCCTTAGTTTCTACCGGACTGTCTTTTCTTTTTCTTTTTTTCTACTCTCGTTCTCGTTGGGCCGGATTGGGTTGTGCGTTGGCCCATTAGTAGAAATTTAGGGCCTGCTTTTACCAAAAGAAGATGATCAGCCATAATATTCTTGAGAAAAGGGCTCGTTAATACGGGGATGAATTTTGGTGAGGTTAAAAAATAGTAATAATTATAATTATGTTATCGTATCTATATATATACTAAAACAAAACGTTGTTTTGTCACGTGTCGTTTTTATATTCAATTCGTCTATGTGTCGATTTCTAAGCTATGCTACATCATCCACCATGTCATCCTCCACATCATCCGACTTTATATTTCGATATATATCTATGAATTAAATAAGTAAAAAAAATCAAAAAGATATCTAATAGATGTTCCGGTGGACTCCTGCCACTGTTGACACCGGATTATGGGAGCGTTGTCTTCGTCTCTGCGAGCACTATTTCGTAGTATGCTCATACGTCAAATTCAGATTCCGTTTGAATGAGAAATGAGAACTCAAAGGTGGTTGCATATGATGTAACAAAGTTGAGTTTTTGGTATAAAATTGTATCTCGTGTTGGAAAATGAGAGATAAAATATGTATCGTTTCTGCTCAGACACGGGCTCGGAGTTAATTTGAGGCCTTGTGAAATGGGTCGTAGGGTTTCTTTTCTAACAGCTCAATCGAATTTCCCTGTATGTATACACCTGAAAGTTGGGCGGAGAAGATTGATACACACAAACATTCTTAATTCTTGTACGTACACAAATATTATAGTAATCGATGTAACAATATGTGATGTATAACGTTTATGCATATTATCCATATTGTTTATCAAAACTCTAATCTTCACCTGAATCGCGCCTCGTTAGCATATAACCTATTGAAAAACGACAATAAATGTAGTAGAATCATAGATTCGTATACTGGTTTTATTTCATTCTTTTTCCTGATGTGGATACACGCACTACTAAACGACATATATTATTGGTGTTGTAATATATATACAAAGTATTTATTTGATACACCCTAAAAGTTTATTTAACACATTCATACATTCGTCATTAAGGAATTTGTTCAGACATTCGTCACGAAGATATATATCAGACATTTGTCACGAAGGTATATGGTCAGACATTTACAAATGTATTTGTGACATTTTATCAAGAGTTATCATTTAAACTTTTGTAGGAGCACCCTAATATGTCCAAGTCAGAGAAGAAAAAGCTATGTGGTCTGATAGATGTGAAGAGACTATCGATGGAAGCATCATCTCACGCTGCACAAAATGAGCGGCTTCCACTCCGAGTTGTAGTCCAAGTCCTTTACTTCGAGCAGGTCAGATCAGCTACTGGAGGCGGGACCCTCAACAGCTCATCTCACGACCTTTCAAATTCAACTACAAGCGTGGATGAAGAATGGGACAACCATCACCATCATCTCCCTCCCCTAAATAAAGCTTCTTTGCAAAACTGCAAATCCCTGAGGAAACAGATGGACATGGTGAAACTCAAAGATGAAGAAGATGGATTTCAGAAAAGCGAAAAGAAGATAGCCAAAAAGGGCAGTAAGAATAGTAGGAGCGGAATTCAGTTACTACCGTCTCGTTCTAGAAGAATCTTTGACAAATTGTGGGTTATGGGGAAAGGCTTAGCAGAAAGCAAAAGCTCAGAGACGTCTGGTAGCTCTCAGTCACCGACTTCCATGGCTCCTGGAGAAACTAAGTCGTCTGGTTCATCTTCACGACGTAGAAGACATTCCATCTCATGAAGAGGACAGTAGCTGGGTCAGGCTAACAATTTAAGCTGGAAGATGTGCGTTGATTGAACAATATTTTAACATGAAAAGTGTAAAGAAAGTAGGTTTACTCTTTTGTCGTTTTGGATGTAGTTTCTGGATTTGGTTGGTTGTTTATGACCTGTTTAATTGTTTACTGATGTCTGTTTCACTAATAGTTCCGTCCAGCATATAGAATTTGTAATGCTTATTGTCTTTGTTGTTCTCATCAACAGCTTGATCTTATTATGATCATCAAATCTGTGACATCTTAAAAAAATTACAGCTGACTGGAACATGTTCTGACTGGAATTATGCAGAACTGAATTAATAATCCAGTTTTAGTTGTTGGAAGTCAGAACCAGTTCTACATTATGTGAACTTTGTGAATCAATCCAAAGCCAAATAGTTTGAAATCATCAATAAATCCAAAATCAAAACCTACTGGCACAGAGATGGGCGTTATTATGAACATAATATGAGCTGTTTTGACAGTTGACTTCTCTTTCCCATACTTCCCGCAAAAATCAAATTACCTCAAATCCGCAAACAGCTTTTATCCACTAAGCAACTCGAAATTAGGGTTCGTTAATTTCATCCCATTCAGGAGACGATGTTGAAATCCATGGCTCCAATCGTAGCAATTTGGGCTGCTCTGTCCCTTTCAAGTGTAAGTGTATCATCATCGACGGGGGAGTGCAAAGCATGGCTAGTCCAATCTATTCCGACCGACATGCCCAACCTCTACCGCGTCCCCGGCGTTCTCTCCACCGGTAATCTCTTTCGAACAATCGCTCCTTTGCTTATTCCAATTCAAGTGATGGAGAAGGATTGGTCAGATAGATAATAGGGTTTTGATTTGTGAGTATGTCCCAAGAAACAAGCCTAAAATGGAATTTGAACCAAACCCTAACTTACATTATGAAACTTCTTGTATTGCTACATGAGTAACTGAATCACGATAATGTGGCAGCGGATGTATTTCAGTGGTTGGCTGGGAATTCATCGAAGAAGTTGGATATAATGACCCAATACTGGCAATTGGTTGCACACACTGATGACCGTCGTTCTGGGGATTATGGCTACTCCAAAGAAGATATGAAGCGGTTTGGTGCTACACAAGGCTTGAACGTTCACCAATCTGTTGAAAACGCTGCTAATCGTAGTGTCAAAGTCAGGTATGAATCAATATATTCTACATTGTGGAAGCTTTTAGACTATGAAGTGTTGAATTCCCCTCGCTTCTG
Organism: Oxyria digyna; assembly: GCA_029168935.1. Classification (NCBI taxonomy): domain Eukaryota; kingdom Viridiplantae; phylum Streptophyta; class Magnoliopsida; order Caryophyllales; family Polygonaceae; genus Oxyria; species Oxyria digyna. The sequence continues at coordinate 28,540,920 of JAPVLV010000011.1, read as the reverse complement.
CAAAATTATAATCTTCTTACTTCTGCAAAGAAATTACAGAAATCTGAAGTGTTTTACAACTGCTTAACAAATTGTAAAATGAGCTTATGTGTTGAACTGCTTGCAAAGCATGAATAATGGGTGTTAAAATTGAGTTAGATAAGGGGCTGATTTATGGTCAGTGATTACATGTTTTAAGTCACTGATTCTATGATTCTATGATTCTATTTATAGGCTTCTACAACACTCTGGAGTATATCCCGATTATGCCCAAGAGCCGTCCGACCTTGCTTTGGAGAGTCCAAACATAGAAAGCATCACCCTTCTATTGAGCGAATGGTGGGGCTCTGGCGTAGTTCATGTGAAAGTCTGGATATCTGATGATCGCCACTTCTACATTGGGTCTGCTAATAACGACTGGAAATCTCTCACGCAGGTCTTGTAATGAAAATTTATCATGTGTATACTTGATCTAATGCATAACTTCTTGGATTGACCCTTTGATACCTTCTGATCTAATCAGGTGAAGGAGGCTGGAATATATATGGTTAATTGTCCCAGTGTTGCAAAAAAGGTTGATGCATATTTCAATAATTTGTGGACTCTTGGATCACTTAATGCTTCTGAATATACGACAACCACATGGGATCGACAGTGGCAGATCAATAGAACCGTTCCTTGTTGGTCACATTTTGTCTCTCCAAATTTAAGATGCACGTAAGCCAATGTACACCACCACAAAATGAGTATTAATACTACTTTGGATTCAAGTACTAAGTTTGAATGGTCAAACAGGTCACCACTTCCGGATTATGTGGAGGTTCCTGACGTTTATGGCTACCCTATGCTCTCCGACCCTTATATGTTTAAACTGCCCATAAAAACTCATGGGATTAATACGAGCTCAACTTCACAGACTTATCACAGCTACCTCTCATTTGCTCCTCCTGAGGTAATTAGATAAAAATCATAAAACTCAGAAGTGTTTAAAGTAATGACCAAATTTTATCATCTTGGCAGCTGTGTGCTATTCTGAAGCTGGTATCTGTTTTTGCCTGTAGATCTCCTTTGGTTCGTTCCAAACAGATGAACAAGCATGGATTGAAACAATTAAGTCGGTTGGGACTGGAGGTGTCGTCAGAATCAATACAATGGATTGGCTTGGTCAGTCTCAATACACTAAGCAAACGATTTATTGGCCATCCCTTTCTACAGCTATATCAGAGGTAACATTCTTAATGATACACCTTAATTCTCATTTCAATTTTTTAAATATCATAATTCATAAACTATATCTTAAGTTTCTTACAACATATCGGAAAAAATAGGTTGTCTTCTCCAAGAACGCTACTGTTCGAATCCTGGTGGCGCGTTGGGCTCATTTCATTGAAAGCACTGATGTGTACCTAAAGTCTCTACTCTACACCAATGTTCTTTGCCACTCGTCCAAGTACAATCACTGTTCAGGCAAAGTTGAGATCAAATACTATGAAGTACCAGGCTACAACTCAACGGGACCCGCCATTGTGAATGGCAAAAAAACGGGAAATGTATACCCGGCTTACACGAGAGTAAACCATGGAAAGTATGCCGTGAGTGACGTGAGAGCACACATAGGAACCAGCAATCTTATATGGGATTATTTTTATACTACAGCAGGGGTTAGCTTTGGCACGTATAATCCTGCCATTGCCTCTCAACTTCAGCAGATATTTGATGCTGATTGGGAGTCGACGTATACTGCTCAAGTCGTGCAATTGGAAGATGGTCGTGCTGCTTCAAGCTGATACAACAAAGGGGACTTGTAAGTTGTAATCTTAAATTAATTAGCCTGTAACGATACCCTTCATGTAATTGTTAAGTGAAAGTTTGCTTCCAATTGATTCACAAAAGACTTGCTTCTTGCTTGATTTATATATGATCAAGGTGGCTGTTTTACTATATATTATCAGTTGATGCTGTTTGACTCCAAGACGAATAAATGGTAAGCACTTCTTTTTCAAATTTAGAAAAAAACATTACTTTGACATTCATTATGTTAAGTTGAATACTCAATTAGTTAAAGGTGCTCATTCAGTAATCAGTATCTCTTGGATAGAAGTTGCTGAATATATTTGCACTCTGCCTGAAACTTCACTCAATACAGGGAGACTAATTGCCCCGATGTCAATTCAAACCACTAACCAGTGCGACTTTAAGGTAGTGTTATAGTTTGTTGAAACCCCATTTAGATTGATTAATTGATTGTGATGTATAATGTTGGACTAGTTCAACACTGTGCCGGGTAGCCATTTATGCACTTCTTTTTCAATTTTCTAACAAAGTATTTGACTTATTCAACTATGTATATGTGCAGGTGGCCAATGTGATCACAATTCAGAATGACTTTATTATAAGAAGCATTATCATTAAGGGAGACTAGTGCGCGTTTTCTGCTGCTACGAAAAACAATCGACTTTGTAGTTTTACTAGCACCAAACACACAACCTTGGCTTCCAAACCACTGCAGTTCCATCATTCATGGCACAATTACCTTTGTTCGGCCTTGCTTCCAACCTCTTGTCCATGATAATTGACGATGACTCCCCATTTAGGAAGGCTTATCAATGGGTTAAACCCATCTTGGAAGCAAACGATGATCTTGATAAGCTTAAAGAGACCATCCAACTAATCCAAGCTGTGCTTCTTGATGCTGAGAACAAGCAAGATGGTTCTGCTACTATGGAGATATGGATTCAAAAGGTCAAGGACGTGCTGTACGAAGCAGATGATCTGTTCGATGAGGTGGCCACTGATTATCTTCTTAAGCAGCAGCAGGAGGGAAATGCGATTTCAAAGAAGGTAAGACACTTCTTCTCCACGTCGAATCCATTCATTTCAAGTGATTCCATTGCTAAGGGAGTTGAAGCTATTAGGAAGAGATTGGATGATATCTCAAAAGATACAGCTCAGTTTAGCTTTATTCTATCTCAGAGTGACAACCAAAGGAATGGTTTGAGGAAAAGAGCAGAGACTTGGCCTTTTGTGGATGACGCTGTTGTCGTTGGTAGAGCTGGTGACAAGAAGACAGTTTTAGATATTCTTTTCGAAGAGCAGTCAACTGATGAACCAAGTGTTTTAGTTATTGCTATAGTTGGAATCGGGGGCATGGGGAAAACAACGCTTGCTCAGCTGATCTACAACCATGAGGAGGTCCAAAAGAATTTTGATAGTAAGTGGTGGGCTTGCATTTCTGATACAGTTGGTGAGTTAAATGTTCTTGAAAGGATTGTCAAATCTGTAAGTAGGGGGAACCCTTCTAGTCATGACCTCAAGCAATCACTCAAGGAATCAGTGAGCAATGGTGGGAAGTATATGCTTGTTTTGGATGATGTGCGGGATAATGATCTTGGTATATGGTTTGATATCATGTCTATGTTGAGTAGTGGTGTAAGTGGGAGCAAAATAATCGTCACCACAAGATTTCTATCAGTTCCGAGAGCTATGAGAAAGGATAAGTGCCAAATTTATAGATTAAATGGATTATCAGAGGATGAGTCATGGGAACTCTTTACAAGGATAGCGTTTACTGCGGAACAGAAGAATAGTCCTGCCTGGGTTAGTCTTGGAAGAGAGATTGTGAAAAAGTGTGTAAATGTCCCCTTAGCTATAAAGAGTGTTGCTGGCCTTCTTTGTACAAAGGATACTATCCAAGAATGGGAGTCTATCAAGAATCAGAAATTGCTCAGTGAGGGTTCCATTGGGCGTATGCTAAAACTAAGCTTCGATCACCTACCGTCAAACTTGAAAAACTGCTTTGCTTATTGTTCCTTGTACCCAAAAGATTCTAGGCTTTACAAGCAGAACCTGGTATATCTGTGGATCGCCCAAGGATATGTGAAGCCAAAAGAGAATGAAACTCTTGAGGCAGCAGGACATGCATACTTCATGGAACTGTTCCGAAGATGTTTTTTCCAAGAGGCCGAAACAAAATCTGATGGTGAGATCTTATGGTGTAAAATGCACGACTTGGTCCATGATTTGGCACAGGAAGTGGCCGGGAAGGAAACTGTTATGGTGACAGAAGGGTTTAGCCAATTTCATAAGAAAATTCGACATGTAAGTATTGCTTGTGGACCTTATGATTCTGAGATCAGGGATTCATGGAAGGTCCCATCGCCGCTGCTCAAAGCCGAAAGACTACGCTCATGTCTGCTCATGCTTTACCCATCTCACTCTCTACTTCTGGATCAGCAAGTGATGAAGTTCAGGTTCCTGCGTGCACTAGACGTAGAGGGATTGAATATCAATGAAGTTCCGAATTCAATAGGGGAGTTGAAGCACTTGAGATACCTTAATCTGTCACATATTGTGTGCGAAGTCCTTCCGGATTCTATAACGAAGTTAGTGAACTTGCTGACTCTAGAGCTTCGGCATTCTGCCCTCGTAGCGTTGCCCAATGATTTTAGAAAATTGATCAATCTCAGACATTTAGATATCAGTGAATGTTATGAGTTGGAGCATATGCCACCTGGGTTTGGTGAATTGACTTCTCTTCAGCAATTGAGTGACTTCAAAATGAGTAAAAAAGGGGGTGATCTTGATGCACTGATTGGATTGAATCTCCAAGGTAAGCTGAAAATCAGTTTTGATCGACAGAGTAATTGGTCTGAAGATGAACTGATGCTAGAACATAGCCACATTCCTGCGGCTATAGATGTGTTGAGTATCGTATATTACCCGTGTATGGTTTTATGGAAGGAATTAGTTCTCACTCCGCGACTGCATAGACTTAAATATCTAACACTGATAGCTTGTAGAAAAGTAAAGCATCTACCTCCTCTAAGGTGTCTTCCTCTCCTCAGGGTTCTTAGCCTGTGGAGTTTAGATGAACTAGAATACATAGAAGATGAAGAGGTTGTTGTCTCTACTGCACCAATATTCTTCCCTTCTTTAACGTCACTCAAGCTGAAAAATTTAGATAAATTGAAGGGATGGTCGCGGAGAAAAGAATCTGAGCCATCATTCTTTCCCCTTCTTTCACAACTAATGATCTTTAGATGTTTGCTTCTCAAGTCAATGCCTGCATCTGTACATCTACAACAACTGTACTTGTCAGAAGTTAGAGGAGAAATGGTACAGCAAATTGTGACAGCATGTCACCTGTATTCTGTGCTACAGAGAATCCTACTCTGGGGATGCAGTGATCTGACTAACTTTCCTGGTGAAGATTTAACCTCTCTTCACAAACTCCATTTGCGGGATTGCCCAAAGTTGACTATTGTGAGACTGGCAACAAATTCTCTTCAGGAGTTAGCCATCCACAGTTGTCCACTTCCAAAGGTGCTAGATTATTGTGAGAGGCAATTCAAGCAAGGCTTCTTACCAAACATTCGTAGGATATTTCTAGAGGATATTCCCGAGCCAGAGGAGCTCCCTTTTTGTCTTAGATCCCTTGTAACACTTGGACAACTTACAATCAAACGCTACGATATAAGGTCAGTACTATGATCAAGTTTTAACATAACGTGCATTGCACTCAATTATTTGGGTGTCTCATGTTTGTGAATTATATGAGAAAATGAGTTGACAACATAACTGTTTTTTCTATGGAACAAATTATGGCTAATGCAGGGATAACGCGCCATCGACACATGAATACCTGTCTAGGGGTCCAAATTAAGATGAGGACTCTGGGTGGTAGAGAACACTCAGCGAAGAAAAATGGTGGTTGTACTGTAGAGGTAATCTTTTTGTTCAAACTGAAGCAAGATTTCTCATGTTGATGTTTTGATAATTGACTAACTGGTGGAAAGGATAGAAGTTTACTCTCTGAAATTATACTTGTTTTGACTAACGGAGAAGGTACCAAGTAAGTTGTTAAAATCTTACACTAAAATTAGAGGTTTTTACCGAAAATCACCCGTAAAATATCGTATATTGCCTAAAATCACCCCATTAATTCAATATTACCAGAAACCACCCGGATAATGATTCCGTTACTCAAACGCCACCCCTTTCAATATTCCGTCTATTTCCGTTAACATTGATAACACGTGGCACATTTTAATATTTTTTACTCCATAAGAAAAAAAAAGAGTAAATGAGAATGGGACCCACCAACACCACTTTTGATTTTTAAATTAAAGAGAATAAATTTAAACCAAAAGAAAGAAGGCTACCGTCTTCACTCATCTATCCTTCATTACTGTTCCTATCACCATTAATAAAGCTTAAAATATAAATTTTCATCCATAATCATCAAATAGTCCATATGAGTTGTCCTTAAACATCTTTAATTTTACAATTTCTCACCCACCTCAATTTCACACTTCTTATGCAGCCACCTCATCGGAAAAAAAAATCAGTTTGCCGAAAACCACCGCGATGAAGCAACAACCACCATAGTTCGTCGGTGGATTGGTGAAGAATCTCAATTTCTCGATCTTCATCTTCTTCTCGACACTACTCCTCATCGCGCTTTTCATCTTCGTCTCCGACCTTTTTTTCTTGAGTTTCCTGAATTTCCAGATTCATTGCAAAATTGTTGCTCAAGAAGCTTTAATGAAAGCAATTTATGTTCATAAAGGAATCATTGAACCGAAATACGAGGGAACCAATGGTTTATCTGGTCCAATCCGCAGTCCACCATGGAAGGAAGAGCTTGAGAAATTCTGTCTCGCTCACAATCTTCGACCTTAAGGTCAGTATTCTTCGCATTGAAGTCGGAGGGGCCAGACTTGGTAGCGGAGGAGCTTCTGGAGCTTTTCAGCGGTGGGGTGAGGGAACAAGTTGGTAGGGCAGAGAAAAGAAGCAGAGTAGCAAAGAGAGTTGGGAAGAGGAAGAAAAGGGTTAGAGAAGAAGAAGATGGGTGGTGGTGATGGCCCCCTTCCCCTTCCCATTTACTTTTTTTTTTTTTTTATCGGTGGTCCCCCTTTTTTATTTACAAAATTAAAAACTAATAAAATTTACCACGTGTCTTCAATGTTAACAGAGTTGGACGGAATCTCAAAAGGGATGGTGTTTGAGTAACGGAAGCGGTTATCCGGGTGGTTTCCGGTAATATTGAATTAATGGGGTGGTTTTGCGCTATATACGGTATTTTACGGGTTGTTTTTTGGTTAAAACCTCCTAAAATTATAGAATTGATTATGTGTTACTGTGTTTCATATCTTAAATTAACTATTATAAATTATAAACTCTAGAATTTATCTATATATATTAATATATATATATATATATTAATATATATATATATATATTAAAAGAGAGTTATTTATAGCTCTCTGGTTAACTCTAGCCCCACAAAGCTGACGTGTAATTTTCTCATAAATCCTCAACATTTATTTTCAAGTTACTAAAAAATCTACACAAATATAGCCATAATTCTACTATCTTTACCCGTAATCTAGCAAGATTAAATCTTTGTTAGTTAGTTTTCTATTTTATAGGTATTTTAATTGAAAATTAATAATAAAATTTTATTGTTACGTAATTTGTTATTTGACAAATCATATAATTAGTTGAGTTTTACTTAGTCATATCTATATATATATATTAAAGTAGAGATATGTAGAGTTCTCTCCTTTAAGTTTAGCTCTATATTATTTAGGTGTGAATTTGTAGTTTTTATTTATTTATTTTAATTTATAAATTTTAGTAACTAAAATTATTGTAAATGATATTTAAGAATTTAATTGCACTAATCTCTAACATATTGTGATTAAGATCTTTACATTTAATTTATTAAAATCTTAACAAATTTAATAAGGAATAATAGGCTCAACTTACACAAATTCAAACTTTTACAATTATCATCTTCTTTTGTCAAGCGATAATTAACATATTAATTTTTTGATTTAATTGCTCATAAATGTTACATGTTTCCATTTTATGGAATTTTTGTCCAACTTTATTAATAAACAAATCAATTTTTTGATTTAAGAAAATGATACAATGAAATTTATAAATTCTAGATTATATCGTATATAATATATAAACGTTAAACGATTACCTACGCTACTTAACTATTAACTGTAATGCTATAAATATTTACAGAGACAAGAGAGGGCCACCCCAAAAATTATTTACGGAGGGCAGGACTATGAACTATGAGCCAGTGACTGATAGCAATTTTGGTGGCTTATGTACCATACCGTTTTAAGGAGTATAAATTTGTGTACGTATTCATACTGTATATTATCTGGTTCTTTTTTTTTTTTTTTTTTTTTTTTTTTACAAGCAAACAAAAGGGTCACTGCTAAACACAAATCAAGTCTAAATCATTTTCGCGGATGATCTTGATTTAGCAATATCAAGCCTAAATCATCTTCGCGGATGATCTTGATAAACTCCTTGATGCATCGTCTTCCAGTGTTGGATTCCGATAAGAAGTTTTGAAAAGACATAATCTCTTCTTCTGAGCCCAGGTTGTTCCATCTAAGAAGATGTTCTCGAAATTCTTCAATATTAAGGCCTCTAGAAGCTAAGAAATCTGCAGCTCTGTTACCTTTCTTGTTGATATGAAAACAACAAAAATCAATAAAATTAGCACAAAGGGATTTAATATCCCTAATGAACGTCCTAATTTCCCACGGAGGAGTCTTAGAAGAATTAAGACAGTTGATAACGGTAATATTATCGCATTCAATTAGAACACGATCAAGATTCAGGCGAACAACAGCTTTGACTCCTTCCAAGACCGCAGCTGCTTCAGACACCAAAACCAACCGAAGAGCAGGGGATCCCCACCTGCTCCACATAAGAGGGTTTACCTGCAATATTACGAATAATAAAACCAATAAAGCAATCACCATTGGCTCTTTTCGAGCCATCACAGTTGATCTTGTAGACTCCCTGGGGAGGCTTGGACCAACACTTGTTGAGATTTTCCGTTTCTTGAAATTGGTCCTTCTAGGGATGGATGGGGATGAGTCATAAACTGCTTTCCATTCCAGATAACGGAAAAGAGCATATTTAGCTATATCTTTTACAGGGGTGGAGTAGACGAGCTTCTTCTAAAGATTAGATTATTACGGGTGTTCCAAAGGGTCCACCAAGTAAAGAAACCTAGATCTGCATAGAAATTTGTATATTATCTAGTTCTTGTACGTTCCTACGTCACATTCTCATTTTTATTAGTAGTTTTTTGCAGTGATTTATACATTTATAAAAATCTGAGAATAGCGGTGCACAAATAAACACTGTAGATAAGTGTATCAATGTTTTTTACAGTTACTATTTGACAACCGACACTTGTTTTTATATTTACTGTCGCCGTAGAAAATTAAGTTTGATATTGTTGCCAATTGAATGAGATCTATTGGCATAAAATATGAACAGGGAAGAGAATAAATAGTATACAAAAAAATTAGTGAGGATCGATGGGGTCGTACAAGGTCGCACGTACGTAGAAGGTAGCTAGTAAGCGAGATATTGTCAACCAAGAAATGGACAAGATCTTGCCCATAAATCAATCTTTGGACTTCATATTGCTATTTTAATCGACATTGCATGTGATCCAGATCTTTGATTATAATACAGATACATCCAGTGCACTAACATTTCACAACCTCTCTTAAGTCTTAATTGCCTACATATATATCTTCTTTAACTATTCAAATATCTGTCGCAGATCTTTAACTATTTGAAGTTATAAATCTGATATAACGTTACACCAGATTGTTTTATAATAACTAAAAAAGGAAGAGTAGCTAATGCTCTATATGTACAACATGTCCACTACTACTGGGTAGTGCGTGTAATAGTGTATAATACAACATATAGCATGTTGTTACACTATCATCAATGGGGTTGATATACCTATATAGTATGTTGTTACACTATCAGCAACGAGGGTTGCAGGTTCCATAACTTATACCCGAGAAGGAGGCTAGAAGAGTTTCTTAAGTTAATCGTCGATCACGTATATCTTTGATATAACTGCATCCAAAAAAGCTAGATGCACAAGGAAAATAAAAGATTTTTCTTGAGACATGGATCCAACATGTCCACTGAAATATGAGAATTGACCCCTTTCATTAGGGCTCTGCTTCCAAGCACTCCTTAACTTTGACGCTGTAAACCATTAACACAATATAAAAAGGGCTATTAACAATTCAACCCTCATAAGTTCCTTGAATCTGAAATCAACTTCACTACCCAGATCTATCACTTTAGATCACATAAGAACTTACACATAACGCACAACTCATCATAAACATAAACATCTACAAATATAAGCTATTATTATTATTATTATTATTCATCCTGATAGCTAGATAATCTATATAGTATATAGTATCCATCTACTGTAACTGTAAGTAACTAAACAAGAAGACCAAAGTAAGTAGTAGCAAATCTGAAGCAAAACAAGTGAGTTCATCTAGTGACCTGTTTCAGCACCATCAAAACGGCAGGCTCTTTGAAGTCGAGCTCGATGTGAGCGCCTTAAGATGATCCGACGGCACAAAATCCTGCTGAAGATTCGCCCTCCTCACAATCTTCCTCATATTATTCTGCAAACTCTGCTGCACCAACATCTTCACCGCCCTCTTCTCCTCGCTTATGAGGCTCTCTGTCTCTACTCTCATAGACGATGAAGACGATTGCCTTTCGTGTATAGGAGCCGACATTGCTGCAGCTGAAAAACATCCATCCCGAACGCTTTTCCCCTTATCAACCCTCAAAATCTCAAGTATTCTCGAAGCTCGTTTCTGGGCCAATGTGGTTCCAATTAAGGTTACTTCAAGAAGAGCAGATGCGATTCCCGCCTCGATCATCTTGTGTCGATCGTTGTAACTTTTGTGGGCCATCACCATTAGTATGTATGAAGCTTTCTCCTGGCAGACCGGTGAGTCGGTCCAGCTCAGCACGTCGATTAGCAGAGGAAATGCATCGGGAACCGTGCTAATCGCCTTTCTACCTTCAGGGGTCGCTATTACGTTGCAGAGGATCGAGAGGGTTCGCTCGGTTTGTTCCGTGTCGTCTAGCGAGTTAATTAGGATCGGGATTAGGTCGGTTTCGAGGATTTGTGGGATGTTTGATGGGAGGATTGAGAGATTGTAGATGGCTCTAATAGAGTCTTGTTTTGACTGAGAGGTGCTACATTTTGAGTCAAAGTTGTTTAGGGTTTTGACTAAAAAGGGGATTGCACCGGAGGATCCAATGATGGGTTTGTTTGAATCGGATGCGCTTAGAGCTAGGAAATTGGCAACTATGGCTTCTGATAGGGATGAATCCGGCGAGATGTTTATCATCTTCAGCATCTTATGAACTGCACCTGCTTGAACAATTGCTGCCTTGTTCCTGCAACAATGCCAACAAATTTCCTTATCAGGCATTATGAATATATAATCATGATCAAGCAATTGGGGAAAGTCACTACTCATTGTGATTTTTGCCCATCCCTTAAAAAGGAAACGTCTCTTTCACCATGATTAATTATGCTTTTATACTTGTACCAACCTTTTGATCAGTCAACATCTCTACCTAATCATCATCCTTAGATCAAATCCATCCACTAATTCTTTCACATGCAGGAGGAAGATTCAAGCAAAAATGAAGAAGTTGAGAAAAGAGTTGAAACTCACAGATCGTTCCCAATTCCAAGATTGAGCAGCGCATAGAGAGCTTCAACCCTAATTTCATCCCCAATTCGAGCATCAGCATCCAACATTTCAAGCAGCGGAGGAATCGCTCCTAGCTTAGCAAGAGTAACCCTAGCTTCTCCATCTTCCTTAGCCAACCTCCTCACCATCTTAGCTCCGATCTCTCTCTCCTCAACCCCTTCCATCTGCAACAACCTAATCGCTCGGGAGATCTCCTCAAGCCTCTGAACCTTCTTGTTAGACGCAGGAGCAACGCAAACCACCGATTTGGCGTGCGACGAGAGTTTGAAGAGATCCGCGAGCTTGACGGATCCGGATTCGGAAACGGGCGGAAAAGGCGGCTTAGAGGCGGAGGAGTTGACTGCAATGGCGGAGGAGCGGCGGCGAAGGGATGAGCCGCAGCGGATGGAGTTGAGGATTGTACGGAGGAAGGAGGAGGTCCGGGAAGGACGGTGGGTGGAGGAGAAGCGGTGGAGGACGGAGGAGACGACGTCGGTTGGAGGATTGGCCATGGAGTTTGACTATCGCTCTCTGTTTCTGTGTGTGTCTGGCTCGCATTCACTACATTGGCACGGAAACAGCAGATCAAGTTGTCTACAGGGGAGACGGTGGGTTGCTGCAGATGCAGGTGAATTGAGAGAGAAGAGGATGGGCCCAGATTTTTAGTGGGTTTTTCAGTGTAATGTCAGAGAGCGGGAATCACTAGCGGCTTATTAAAAGAAGCCGAAGCCGGTGCCCGGGGACTGATCTACAATACTTACTTATAATATACGCGCTGGCGTCTAATAAATATTTTAATTGGTATTATTAAGTTTAGTTTATTTGTTTGTTTGCTCTTAAACTTCTGTAATTGGTATTATTTTTGTCGAATACTTGTATTTTAAATTTGAACTTACTTTTTATAAACCCTAATTTTGTGTTCTGTTTATTGCAGCTTCGTAAATTTGTTTTTTACTCTATTTGTTGTATGCATGTCATTACATTATTCACTATTTCTGTGTGGTTTTTTTGTAAGTGTTTTGTGATCTCATATAATGTGACTTGTTGTGTGCATATGAAGTGAGTTTTGTTCTGTTTATGCTATTACAACATTTTCTGTTTTCCCTCTATTGGTAGTTAATGACTAGGATGCTTTATTTCAGTCTAAGTGATGTTTGAAGTTTTTTTTGGTGTTTTCATATGAAGTCATTTGGGTTTGCATTTCATTTGTTTCTTTGATTTTGTGGTTTATTTGTATTCCTATGTTTTCATATGAAGTGACTTGTGTTTTATATATGAAGTGCTTCCTCAATTGCTAGTTAATTATTAGATGCTATTAACATCCTAACTGATGTTTGAAGTTTTTTGTTGTTTTTTCCGTATGAAGTCTTTGTGGTTTGCATTTCAGTGTTTCTTTCTATCATTTGTTGTTTATCTGTATTCCTTTGATGCTTATCTGGAATGTATATTCTTTTCATAGTGTTATGTCTTTATCTTTGCAGGAAGAAGTTACATTTTAGGGAAACGGAAGAGTAGCCGCACTCCTGCAAGTATATTGAATTCTAAACTTGCCAAGTCTGCATTTCAAGATGAACACAACAACATCAATGTTGTACCTTCTCCTCCTCCTCCTGTTACTGGTCTCTCTTCTCCCAACTTGCAAAGTGCCATAGTTATTAGGAGTAGCCCTAGGCTTAACCTTCTCAAAGCATCAGTTTTTCAGGAGTCAATACCTTCTCCTCCTCAAGTTCCTGTTGTTTCTTCTCCTAAGTTGCAGAAGCCATGTAAGGATAAGGAGGCTGGCATTGTTATTAGGAATAGTCCTAGGCTTAAAGTTCCCAGAAAAACAGCTGCTAAGGATGCAATTATGGGTAAAGGAAAAGCTAAAGTGACATATGCAGATTCACCTAATAACAGTTCTGATTCAGATGAAGATCCTGAGTTGAAGAGAGCATTGGATATAAGCAGATATCTAGCTCATAACCAGCAGTCAGCTCTCATATCTCACGATGGTCGAACTGTTGTTAGGAAAAAAGTTATGGGCGCCATGAAGTCTCATTTTGATACCCTCTCTTCTAGGAACTCCCCCAAAGCTTTGTTTATCGCTCTTAAAAAGCTGTCTAAAGATCAGAAGAAGGCTGTTATTGATATTGGATTTGGTAGCATCCTTGACTGGAACATTCAAACTTTGCCTAGAAATCTATCTCACTTTGTTGTTCAGAGTTTTGAAGCTGGGGATTGTTCTCTGAAATTGAGTTCTTTAGGTAAAGAAATACCTCTAGTAGTTGCAGATGTCAAAAGGGTTTTTGGGCTTCCTGACTGTGGTGTTCTAATAGTTCTTCCAAGTAGAGTTCACAATTTTAACTTATTAGCTGAGTTTAGGGCACAGTATCGGGAGTCTTCCAACAGTACAACTTTGAAGCCCTCAGAAATATGCAAGAAAATTGTGGATTCTGATGCTGGTGATGATATGTTCAAAAGGAACTTCGTTATGTTGTTTTACACTTTAGTGATTGAAAGCCAAGGTTGTGGAGTCATGAGCATGAGACCATTGGATTTGTTGGATGATATTTCGAAGATCAAAGACTATAACTGGTGCCAATTAATCTTCGATTTGGCCATTAAACATAAGGTGCAGTGGCCGCTTTGCTCTAAGTCCGAGTTTAGAGGTCCAGTGCTATTTCTTTTGGTATGGTTTCCCGAATTGCATACTTAGTGATTTCTGATATAAATACTTACTTATTGCCTATAAATGATTCCTATATTAATTTCATAATTTATTTGCATTTTTGTAGCTATGTTATGTTGATAGAGTTATGGTTCTCAACAAACCTGTTCCAAGGGATCTTCCTCTGATCAAAGTGTGGACAACTTCAATGTTGAAATCCAGAGAGGCTGATGAGATGCTTGTTGGTGCGTTTAGGAAGGGCAAAATTCTACCTGTTTCTGAGCCTGCTTTGCAACCAGAAACTACTCAGCCTCCATTGCAACCAGAAACTTCTTACCCCATTCCTAAAGAGTGTCTTGGTGATGGAACCATTCCTGTATGTTTTTGTTTTATATTTTTTTTAGTTGTTATCCCTTTTTTGCCTTGATTTTATAATCTAACTATCTTTGTTCTTGTTTTCAGGATTTTGTTTTTCAGCAATATAATGTTGTTCGTCAAATTGCTAACAATATTCGTGAATTCTACAACAGCATTGAAATTGCTCCAGTAGAACATGCTTAGAATACTTTCTTCAAGAAAGTCAATGAAGAATGCACTCGGCTTTTGAAGATAAAACTTCCAACAACTGTCGTTGGAGATGATGTTGATGCTTCTGGAAATTTAGATGACAGTGATGAGCGCTTTTGGTCTGATCCGGTTGTCTTTGATATGATTGAAGAAGTAGAGAAATCTATTGCTGCTGAGAAGAAAGTTACAGAGCATGTACCCATGCCTACTGGTGTTTCATCTTTCTTCTTCATTACTTTTTCGTCTATTATATTGTTTCATATGTATTTATTCCTTATTTTTATTCTGTTTCTTTCCATTACAGATGCCGGTCCCAGTAATTCTTTTAATGACACAGTTTTTCACGATGCTGTCAATGATTCTTTTGAAGTTCCACTTGAGCAACCAACTAATGTTTTTGATGTTTCAATGGATCAAGCTCTATCATCCCCAACCTCTGTCAAACTTGGAGAATATGAAGTTTTAGATGTACCAGTTATTCCTTCAGAAGGTGGAGATTCAGAAGTTCCAGTGGAACAATCTGCAGTAGCATCCACTCTTGGACAATCTACAGTAGCATCGTCTCTTGAACAATCTGTAGTAGTTGTGGGTACAGTGGCAGACTGTGAACAATCTGATCCAAGTAACAGTAAACAAATGTTATTGATTTAACATTTGATAAATGTTCAATGGCATCTATACCTTCTACAGAAGCAACATCTAATGTTTCCTTACTTGTTGGTATGAAAAGTTTAGTTAATTAATTTTAGCCTACTTTATTTATGAATTGCTTACCTTAATGATTTTTCTTTGTTGTATTTGCAGAAGCTAAAGATAAGGAGAAGAAGAAGATAATGCCTAGGTTCAGTGGTTTGGTTCCTCGCCGCAGTCCCCGTTTTACTCTTAATGGTGAAGGTAATTCCATTAATGATCCTATTACAGTATTGCTGGACAACCCTCCTTTAGAAATTTGTGCACCGGCTTCCACTGTTTCTTCATCATTTGTTTCTGCAAAATCAGTGTATGATTATGAAAAATCAGATCTTGCACCAATAAATATGGGATTAAGCCCTTCTGCTTTCCAGTTTTGCACAATCCCACCAACTTTTACTGTTAAGGTAATAGTTGCTTTTAATTATTAGACCCTGTGTAGTTTTCTGTTTGGTTTTATATATTCTATTTATTAATGTTTTTATAGTGTATGCCTCAGGTTCCTTTTCATACAGTGTCTCAACCTGCATCAAATTCTGTAAATCCTGTTGCCCCAAAACCATATCATCGAGCTACTAGGGTATTTGATTCAAGTTACACTTATCATATTTTTGATTCATTTTTTTTATGTTGTCTAACATTTTATTTTATTTTTCAGTCAACTGGAGGAAATTTTCCTTCTCAGCGCACAATGCGTCCTCCTCAAAGCTTAAATGATAGGTTTCGTGATAACATGGCAACAATGAGAGCTCCTAGAATTAGCGAGACAAGAAAATCTCCATGGTTGGAAAGACATATTTATCCAGATGTGAAAACTAATGCCAAATAACGTCGTCTGTTTCAATGGGTTTCTCAGGATAGGAATGAAAAGTAAGTAAAAATATTTGTTATATTGGTTTTGTATCATTTTTGGGAGTTATCTGGATTGGATTTGATGTTTACTTGGGACTGCATACTAGTTGAATTGTGAACTACATACTATTTCAATTGTGATCTACATACTAGTTTGAATTGTGAAGTGCATACTAGTTTGATTTGTGAAGTGCATACTAGTTTGAGTTGTGATGCAATGTTTTGTTCTTGCAGGGAAGTCATATCTAGTCATGCATACTAGTTGGTTTTGTATTATTTTTGGGAATTATCTGGATTGGATTTGATGTTTACTTGGGACTGCATACTAGTTTAATTGTGAACTGCATACTAGTTGAATTGCGATGCAATGTTTTGTTCTTGCAGGGAAGTCATATTCAGCCATGCTGAATTAAAGCTTACTTGTCGTGATTTTCATACATTCTGTCAAGCTCGCTTCTACAGTGTTGACACTAAGATTGTTGATGTGTGGGCCCGAGTATTAAACTTTGAAGAGTTAAAGAGATGTGAAACCAGTATCTATAGATTCTTTGCAAGCACAAAAGTTTGTGTAAGTGCCTCTATATATGTTGTTTGCATGTTTGAACATTTGTTTTATAATGTATTTTTATATTTGCATAATTTTTTAGGATGCAAGTATCCAGCAAGTTACAGTCACTGATCCTGATGCTATGACTGTCCTTTTTGAAAAGCAAATGCGCATTGAGTTTGTGAATTTGAAACTTGGTGTTTACCCTCTAGACTTTGGCTTGGTATGTATGTTATTTCTGTTGTTTCCTTTTATTTTGCCTTATTTCAATGTTAACCTTCTTAATGTTAACTTTCTGTTTTTCCTCCCAACACAGTTTGTATTTCCCATTAGCACAGGGGAGCATATCTTTGTTGTTACATTTAACATGAAGACCAAGAAGTGTGAATTGTTGGATCCCTGTACCAATCCAAATTTCAATCATACCTGCTTTGCTGAACAACTGGTAAGATATTTTGATTGTATTTTTTATTTTTTCAAGAGTTTTTTCTAACTGGTATTTGTTATTCTTTTTTAGAAAACTGTTTTTGCACTATACTACAAACATTTAAGTTTGCCTACCGAATCTGATATGATTTCGAAGATGGAAATTTCAAAGCCTCGTCTTCCCATTTATGGAGGGATAGAAAACAGAGATTTGACCTTCTTTTCCATGTACAACATGGACACATACATGGGATTTAGCTTAAAGGATTGGAAGTACAGGCTGATTAACAACAATGCAAGCCATATTACCACCTTGAAGATCAGGTACCTGAACAAGATTGTCAACACATGTCCTCCAAATGACCAGAAGATGGCGAACATTGTACAAGGAAAGTGTATCACCTCTGTGAAGTTAGATTTGGAATGAAAACTGTAACTGTGAAACTATGCATCAACTTTCTGTAACTCTCTAGCTATTGTTGTCTGAACCGTCTAAGTAGATCTGCAGACACTTGTCTTCACTTTTGAATTTCATTTTATGTTGTTTCAGGATTGCATATGAAGTCATATTTTGAACTGGATATGTGTTTTCATGATTGCTTATGAATCAGTTGTTTCTTGCATACATACTGTTTTTAGTACTGCTTCTTTTCTGTTCGTTTTTTCTATTTTCTTGTTTGTTTACTATTTGTTGATCATTCAAACAACTTGTACATTATAAAAGAAAGCAATTTTAACAAACTTGCATATGTGAATGTCTTGTAAAATTTTCATGTATATCTGGATGCACCTGGTATGCATTTCCCAGGAACACTTGTGTGCATCTATTTGAAGCAACCTAGCTGCTTCCAGAGTCATCCCTGTTTTAATTTCTTATGTACAAAATATAACAAATGCAAATATTTGGTTATGCAACACAACTACTACATAGTCACACCAATATAAAGTTTTCATAACAAAATAACAACTCAAAGTGTTTCTTGTTGCACTGCCTTTCCTTGCTTGAGAGCGGAATCCTTGAATATTTTTGTTGGTTTCTCTCGAACTCTCTTTATGAATGCAGTTCTCCGAGCTAGTTTGCCCTACTTTCTTTGTATTTATATCCAATGTTGAGGTCGGGTTTTACTTCTACTTTTAATGTGTTAAATTTGCTTTCTTCCTTTTTGGGATTTATGTGGTTGATAGTTGTCCCTTATATTTAATTAAAATATAATTAATTGTCAAGTCTTGTCAAATAATATCTGATACAAGTACTTCGTATGCTACTTAACTTACGTGTTACTTTTCGTTTTTTTCTTTGTTTTTTTTGTGTTACAGGCACGTTTTCCAACCGTCATTATAGCAGTTACCAATCAGACAATTTTAATCCCTTATAAATGACCGGATGTCTCTTGTCAATTCATTTCACTTCCCCGTGTGACTCTTCAGTTTTCTCTTCTTCTTCTTCATCATCTTATACCGATAGGGTTTCGGTTTTCTTCATTTTCATCCTCTGAAAAATGGCAAAAAGACAGAAGTGTTCTTCATCTAACGATCTTTCTTGTCAGAGTCTTTTTTTGTCTCTTCCAAACAATCTGATTACTGAAATTGTTTCGAGAGTTGGTTCTGATTCTCTTCCCAACTACTTTAATTGCATAATGAGGTAAACACTTAGTGTTTTTGTGTTTTGCATTCGAAGTGTTTTCTAGATTGCATGCGAAGTGATTTTTCGATTTCATACCTTTTTGAATTCTTGGTTGGATTTGAAATTAAGCCTTCATTTCTTAGTTTTGTTGCTATCACATTGATCATATTCTTTTTTTTTTGTGGTGGTTATTAATTTCTAGTTGCAAGTCGCTTGAAAAAATTGGGCAGGAGAAACATGTTCTTTCCCAAGTTAATGTTGAAGATTTCGATACTGATAATCTTTCTCAAGCCCAGAAGGTTGTTGCTGGTGTTTTCTTCCATCTATGCATTGACAACGATAATGCTGGTGCCATATATCGAAAGGGATTTGTAAGTTTTTTATTATTACATAAGTTTTTGTAAATATCTTTCGAAACCCTGATAATTTAATGGCACAATTTTGTTTTTTGTTACTTGTGTTGTCTTTTGTATGCATGATCATTTCTTCCGTGATTTCAACTATGACCAAGGATTGGAAATGCTTGAAAGGGCTACTAATTTAGGTCATATGCAAGCAAGATATCTCTTGGGTGTTATCTTATTGTCCAGTGTTTCTGGAAATGTAGAGAAGGGAATGGATCACATCAAATTTGTCAAGGCTTCACTCGGAAGTAAGATTGTTGAATGTCGAATAAAATTTCGTGAATCTGTTCGTTATCTTTGGGTGTTTCATCAACGTCCTCTATTCAAAGAACTTATCCTTGAGAAGGATCATGTTCCATGTCAAAGGAAGAACCCATGGCTGAGATATGACTATTGCATGGAGAGTGATGATGATATAGACTTTTGTGATGCTTGCACTTGTGAATATGAGCTTCTTTTTCTGGCTTCTTTTTCATCTTTATTAATGTTTATAGATCCTTTATGTTTCCCTTTGAATAGTAGGTTTGCAACAAAACTTGGTTTGTATGTGTTGTTTATTTTGTTTTATTTTGGTTTGCAATTTAGAGATCTGGATTGAAGTTTATTTTGGTTTGTAATTTCAATTTGATTATTACTTGGTTTAAATATGGCGCTTTATCTGCATTGCATATAAGAGAAATCTGGATAGCATCCTATTGATTTGTTGTCTTTAAAGCTTTAATGAGAAATCGGAAATAAAGCTCCACTATTCCTACTTAATCTCTGGTCATATGTTTGAATAATACCTTATATAGGTCTAAGAACAAGCTAAGCATTTAAAATCGGAAAAGCCACCAGGCGTTTTTAGGAAGAGTGCAGAAAAGACAAGTTGGGTCGTGCAGATGTTGGGTTGCCACAGAGCAGCGACAGAAGAAGATGACAGGTGGGCTTGAGGTAGTGGAAACGAACCAATGGGCACATCAAAAGACAACTTGTACAATCTTGCATCAACATGACCTTGGAAGAGGATGTTGTCCTCACAGAATTTGCATTTGTAGTTTGCATTTGAAGTGTATTTAGTTTTGCATATGTGTTTTGTCTTTATATTTGTATGGTAAACTTTTTGTAGATTGTATTTGAGCATATCATTTATTCCTTGTCTTCATTTGAGGTTTATTTAGATTGCATATAAAGCCTATCTAGATTGAAAACTTATGTTTTGTGTTTGGCATATGAGATATATTAAGTTGTATACAAGGTTTATCTAGATTAAACTTTATGATTTGTGGTTTACATATGAGGTCTATACTTACATAGTCTACTTTAAATGATTTGTGATTTGCATATGAAGTTTATGTAGATGGCATATGCGGTTTCATCTCGATTGCATATGAGGCATATCTTTAATGAAAACATTAATTTTGTGATTTGCATTTGAAGTTTATGTAGATGGCATATGTAGTTTCATATTGATTGCATATGAGGCATATGTAGATTAAACTTTATGATTTGTGGTTTACATATGTGGCCTATACTTATATAGTCTACTTTAAATGATTTGTGGTTTGCATATGAGTTTCATTGTGAGTTGCATATGTAGTTTATCTTGATTGCATATGAAGCATATCTAGATTAAATTTTATGATTTGTGGTTTTACATATGAGGCCTATACTTACATAGTCTACTTTAAATGATTTTGTGATTTGCATATAAAGTTTATGTAGATTGCATATGTGGTTTCATCTTGATTGCATATAAGGCATATCTAGATTAAACTTTATGATTTGTGGTTTTACATATGAGGCCTATACTTACATAGTCTACTTTAAATTGTGATTTGCATATGAAGTTTATGTAGATTGCATATGTGGTTTCATCTTGATTACATATGAGGCATATCTAGATTAACTTTTATGATTTGTGGTTTACATATGAGGTCTATACTTACATAGTCTACTTTAAATTGTGATTTGCATATGAGTTTCATTTTGAGTTGCATATGAAGATTATGTAGATTGCATATGTGGTTTCATCTTGATTGCATATGAGGCATATGTAGATTAAACTTTATGATTTGTGATTTACATAGGTGGCCTATACTTACATAGTCTACTTTAAATGATTTGTGGTTTGCATATGAGTTACATTGTGAGTTGCATATGTAGTTTATCTTGATTGCATATGAAGCATATCTAGATTAAACTTTATGATTTGTGGTTTTACATATGAGGCCTATACTTACATAGTCTACTTTATATGATTTTGTGATTTGCATATGAAGTTTATGTAGATTGCATATGTGGTTTCATCTTGATTGCATATGAGGCATATCTTTAATGAAAACATTAATTTGGTGGTTTGCATATGAGTTTTATTTGATTTGCATATGGAGTTTATCTTGATTGCATATGAAGCATTTCTAGATTAAACTTTATGATTTGTGGTTTACATATGAGGCCTATACTTACATAGTCTACTTTAAATTGTGATTTGCATATGAAGTTTATGTAGATTGCATATGTGGTTTCATCTTGATTGCATATAAGGCCTATCTAGATTGAAAACTTTAAAATTCTTGTTTGCATATAATGTTTATTTTGAGTTACATATAAAGCATATATAGTTTGCATACCAACTATATATGGTTTGTATACGAGGTTTAGTAATGCATATTAATTTTTTCCGTTTTGCATATGATGTTTTCCTGGATGGTAGGCATATTAATATTTGAAAACAACCATTTGAGCTAGTTTGAATTCTTTTTTTAAGCAATAAGTTTCCAAACAGTATGATTACACTCCATGTAATAAGAACCAGTATCTATAATATGCCATAGGAATCTATATATCTTGCATGCCTTCATCCAGTTGTTTCTTCTATGATTTCATTTAATCTGCATAGAAAGATCAAGTAAAACTATTTAGTCTTACATTAAAATGTGTATATGGAAAGTGAGTTAATGTATTAAAAATTATTGAATTAATTTGTTACCTTCTCTATCTCCACATGTTGCCCTGTTATGTCCATACTGACCACATATTCCACAGCCTCTCTTTTTCTTTGCAGCTGTTTGAATGCCCAACTCTTTTTGGCTTATCATTCGTCCTCTTCTTGTCCCCTTGTTTTTTGCTTGTTTTGGTGGTAACACTTGAACCTCAGCTGGAGTTCGTCCTACATATTTTTCAAAATCCACAGTGAAGCCTGATCCACTTGAGCTTGCACCCATCTGTTCTGCAAAATATTCCTTCTTTTGTTTTATTGTGTCCAGTAGCTCCTTCATGTATTATGGCTTGCTTTCAATCAAATTTATGCAACTGTGCATTTCTCCCAAGAGTTGTATCATTGTTGCTTTGTTCTCCTCTGTTTCAGCACTTTCTTTATACAACAAACCATCAATGTTGAATACTGGCTATAATGAAGCTTCTTTTGTCCAACGCTTCTGAATATACTTCTCTGGCACTTCCTTAAGCCCCTTGTTCCGTATAACCACAAACATGTGTTGGCAAGGCAAGCCAACTCGCATAAATTTGTTGCATGTGCAACATAAATCAACATTATCTAAATCTGTGACTGTGTACCTTTTGTTGTTCTCTTGTTCAATCTCATATTTTGCTACTGTCCCTTCCTTAATCATGCTTGTTACCATGCACTTGTAGATTGAGTTGTAGATAGACTGTTGTACTTCATAAAATATCGAGATTGTGTAGACTTTGGAACATGCCTTTTCAACAACCCAATCTGTTTTCATGTTGGCTTTGCTTGTTGATGATGATGCAGCAAGCTTGTGTTGTTCATGTCTCTGTTGATCCAATGCACTTTCAAACTGGCTATTGAACTGGATTAATGAAGAGGATTGCCCAAGGAATCTTCCAAAGAAGCTATTTTGGCTCTCTGACCTTGATGTTATTCTGAGCATGCCTCCCATCCTTATATCATTGAAGAATGCAGGTATCCAATATCTCCTTAAGTCAAACATTCTCCTCAGCCAGTCGTTGTCTTGTAATTCATATTTTTCTATAAAATCCCTCCATCCATCCTTAAACTCTAATTTTGTGATGTCTTTATTCCAAACCAGAGCATTGATTGCTTGTTTGAATTCTAAGGTGTTGTAAATTCTGCTTTCTATCTTGTCTGACAGCTTGAACATGATATGCCACATACAGAATCGATGCATTGCATTCTCAAATACTTGTTCAACAACTTGAATTACTGCAGGATCTTGGTCAGTCAGTATGATGTATGGCTCGTGGCCCATCGCCTTTTTGAAGTTGTCAAATAACCACACGTAGGATTCCGTGTTCTCTTTCAACATCAAAGCAACTGCAAATGTCACTGATTTCCTGTGATTATCTACTCCTGTAAATGGTATAAATACCATATTATACCTGCATGCAACTCAGAATGTTATCTCATTCTTCAAATCCACTATATGCAAATGTAATTCTCATTCTATTCATATCCTAAGCTATTCATATGCAAATCAGATGCTCATTCATATGCTCATTCATATGGTCAGTTGCAATTCAAAAGTTTTTTTTATTCAAATGTAAATGTCCCTGTATGCAATCCATAATTTCATTTGAAATGTATTCATGTAAATCAAATTTATCAAATACCTAGTTTACTATATTCACATCTGATTTCATTATATTCAAAAGCCAACTTCTCTGTATGCAATTCAAATTATTATTTTCAAAGTCACACCAAACATATTCTCATTAATAAGATCTGAATTTAGACATGAAAAATATTACCTGTTTTTGTTGTAAGTTGCGTCTGCTGTAACAACATCTCCAAAGAATGAGAAACCTTTTCTACTTATAGGATCTGCCCAAAGCAGTCTCTCTAGCCGTCCTTCCTTGTCCACAAAATAGTCGAAGTAGAATGCCTCGCATACTTCTTTCTTCTTCTTCAGTTTATCTATTATCATTTGCCCATCAAAGCCTTCCAAATATGAATTTAGATCTCTCTTCAAATTTTTAAAATCTGTTACGCTAGCTCCTATAGCGCCATATGATCCTACTAGCTCTTTGTAGATTCGGTATCCCTTTGTTGCCCTAATATTTGCATTTCCACAATTTATAATGAAATCAGCTTCAAAAGCTCCTATATTTCGGTTGGATTTGGCAAACTGTTGTTCTCTTTCAGTCATCATCGGGTGCGTGTGTCATTCTACGAATCCTTTTATCCTGAACTTCCCTTCCTCAGTCCCTTTCAAAGTTATCCTTGCCCTGCATCCAACCCGATTTGTCACTCTTCGTCTCTTTACTTTGGTTATAATAGGTGTTACTGCCATGACTGGTGAAACTCTTTTTTTTCCTTCTCTATTACATAAGAGGTACTTCCATACTGTTTTCCCGTCTATCTTTTTGTTTGTGCTTTTCCTCACTTCAAAACCACACTCTTTTGTATAATTATCATAGAATTCGTCTGCTTGCTCTGTGTTGTCAAATACTTGTCCAACCACTGGTTTTATTTCAGTTCTGCATACTGGAATGTAATATGTTGTGCCCCCTTGAGAAATCTGAATTTCATTGTTTTCTGCAGCAAGATTTATATATACTGTAAATCTCCAAATCCTAAAGCACATGTTTCTCTCAAAATGAAACTTCCTCTATATGCAATTCAGAATCTCAGATCATTCATTAGCAAAACAAAGTGCACTCAACTCAGTAATATCAAGTATCAGTACTCCTTCTTATGAATATTTCTCTATATACAATTCATATTCTCATAGTATGCAGAAGCCAATTTCCTAATATGCATAATTTAATCGTAATCCTATCAACAACAAAGCAATCTGAATGCAACTTAGGATTTTCAATTCAGATTTTCAACAACATCAAAGCAACTTAGGATTTTCAATTCAGATTTTCATAGGGTTGAAATCTGGAATTCCATAAATTCTATTCAGAATTTCAATTTTGATATCGAAAATAAGTTAAAATTCATTGTTAATACCTGTTTCTTCTTCTTGATGTGTCGAATTAGGGTTTAAACTCTCAGACGTAGTCGAATTGGGACCTAGGGTTTCTTCCTGGTTAGCTACAGTTGAATTTGTATTATGCTCTTGTTGTAGATTTGTTACAGTTGATGTCGACGCCATCGCTGGAATTGGAGTTCTTCGTCGTGCTTTTGCTTTAGGGTTACCCAATTTTGATTGTGATTTGATCGAAGAAGGAATAAAATTTCGCCGTCGAAATCGCCTTCCCCAATTTCTCTCAGGTTTGAGAAGAAGGAAATTTTTCAGACACGCGCGTGTTTGGACGCGCCCGTTTAGAAGGCCGAGACGCGCGTGAACACTTTTTCTCTCGTCCTCAGCGATGACGCGCGCTCCGCGATGGACGACTAAGATTCGTTCTCACCTACGAATCCGTTCTCACCAGATCCTAACCCTATATATATATAAGATAAAGATATAATATGATAAAAGATAAAAATCAATATTTTTTTTTGTTATATAACTTATTAGATATCTTTTTGATTTTTTTTACTTATTTAATTCAAAGATATATATCAAAATATAAAGTTGGGTGATGTGGAGGATGACATGGTGGATGATGTAGCATAGCTTACAGGTCGACACATAGACGAATTGAATATAAAGACGACATGTGTCAAAACAACGTTCTGTTTTAGTATATGTATAGATTTACCTTTTCATTTGTACTGGTTGAATATCCGGAAATTATAATGTTAATAATTAATAGAAAAAATAATTATTAGAGAAGAGAGATATAGAGAAAAATAAAATTATTTTGGATTTTAAGGAGATAAAAAGAATAAGGTGTATTGGGAAAACATAAAGTGTGTTGAGCGAAGATAAGTGATTGATAAAAAAAATTAAATATGAAAAATGAGACACCCGAAATGAAAGTGAATCTTACTCTCTCTTTTTTTTTGTAAGAAGAGAGACGACACTCTCACGCTTAGAATCTTACTCTCTTTTTTAGTAAGAAGAGAGACGACACTCTCGCGCTTAGAATCTTACTCACTCTGTCTCGTAATGTCTCATAATATAAGTAACATTTTCATTTTGGGTGTCCTGAAATATAAGCAACATTTGTCATTTTTAACAAACCTTTTACACCATTTTATCTTCTCGCAATACACTTTTTACTCTTCTCTTTCCTCAAATCATTTAATTTTCTTCTTTTTTTCTCTCTTTCTTTCTTCTCTCTCCTATAATTATTTACACTTTTCACTTTTTTCTCTTCTTTAAACATTAAACTCGCACTTTTCTTCATTCTCTTGAACGCCACAAATATAGCTTATATTGTGGACAAATGGAGTATATTATTGGACCGAGGGAATATTGTTATTGAATCATGTGCTTTGATGAGTCTTGAGCTTGTAAATTTTTGGTGACACGAAATAAAAGAACCTGTTAATAAAATAGATACGTGTGCTTATTGGATTTAATTTTGAACTCCTACAACCTTTGAGAATTCAAACTCGAAAATCAAAAACAAATCCAAGAAAAAAAACTCTCAAGCCCTTTTTATAACACATTGTTTGTGATTCGTGTCACCTCTATGATTTGTGACTTTTTCCGGTTGGCTTACTCAAACGGACACGACATGCGAATGTCAAACAACAACAACAATCAACCCAACTGGTTTATGCAGTCTCAAGGTCTCGGAGGACAGGTGCAGACAATCCGCTCCCCGACCACTCGTCGGGAGGATGTGGACCAACATATCCAAGACACAACTCAAATAGAAAAATACATAAATAATCAAAGACATTAAAAAGAGTAAGAAAGGTATGAATAAAAGGATTAAAGAGACTCTTTGACATGTTCTTACTACATGGGCACTCCACGTACCGGTCCTATATAGTTCTACCACCTTGATCTTATTTTTCAGCTTGATTCTGTCTTGACTATTAAGTCATGTCATATGTCATCGTCAGATACAGATGACATGCACAACGTGCGAATGTCGCTCAAAGATTAGTCGAACGGAGTCCTGCTTGGGCATTTCTAATGAGTGTGATGTGATGCCTTTGGCGACGATATATCTTGCAGAGTAGCGCGTTGATAGACTTTTGAAGAAAAGTCTATTTTAGCGGATGGTGTTGGAACCGAATTTTTCGGGCACCGTTGATGTCGGATAATGGAAGCGTTGGCTTTGTCTCCGCGAGCACTATTCAGTAGTATGCTCATACGTATAATTCGGGTTTCGTTTGAATGAAAAATGGGGGTACAAAGTGGCTTACTTGAAGTGCACTAAGTGGACAAATGTGGAGGTTTAAATTGGTCAAATATTACCATATTAAACTCTTGATTTGGTTTTGAATAGGTTGATCTTCAAATTAAATTTGGTCAAAGATTCGGTTTTAATGGGCTGCATTAAACCGGGATCCTCCTTGAAAGACTATAAAAGGGAGTCTTCTCCTCCTCATTTCAATACACTCAACATCATCTCATTCTGCTATCTCCCACGTTTTTCGAGTCTCTATCATTTCTTTCTCTTCTCTTGTTCGAGTCTGAGAGTACACACAGTCTAGCGTTCGTTGGCTTCTTGTCTTAGGTTGTGCAAACCAGAAGCGTTAGCGGTTTTATCCTGGGATTCGGAACGCCGGTAACCGTCACACTACGGGGCGTTTTCAGAATTAAGGAAAGAGATTATTATCTCGACTTCGTTCAAGTTCAACCATTCTCGTCTCGGTAGTGGTTTGATCGACTAATTCTAACCTTAATTCTGTTTTGTTTATTGTATTTTATACAAATTATATGTTGTAGAAATATAGGTTCCTACAGATGAAGGGCATATGGTTGTTAATATCGAGTTCACACTTTAGATCAAGGAAAGGGGTAGGATTGTAAGTGATCCTACAAAGCGATCAGAATAATAAAATGATATTACATATTGATTCTACGAATTTGATCATAATGGTAAATGATTATTACATGTCGTTCGAGTACAAACAATATAAAATAAATGTTTTTACTTATACAAGATCGATTCCAGACATACATAAGACAATTGTTTTGTAAGCATGCTTTACAAAATGTTTACCATAATCTTATCAAAAAATGCTTAATATAGTTAAAATTATTGTTTCTAAGCATACGTTACATAGTTAAAACAATTATAATTAAATCGTCGAGTGTTATTTTAAACTTTACATTTTCCAAAATCCAAAACCTAGGTGAGATTATGACATACTCCGTATTTAAGATCATACGTAGATTATGACATACAAGTATGTAGTGTTTGGAATTTGTTCTATCATGTATTGCGATATCGTTTACTCGTTTAGGGCTCTATATATTTCTACCAAGTTTAGGATTGTTTTTATGAGTCTTTCGACTCTTTCCCGTTAAAATTTTGAGTGAATATAACATGTTTTAATTTGGAGATTTTTATAATTCTCGTTTAAAAATAAGTTGTAGAATTGAAGGGAATCGATCATATATGATTCATATCCTTACAGCTAAGACCGGCTGCAATGGCTCGGCAAGGAGCTCGGCAAGAATCTCGGCAACGCCTTGCCGGGAATTGGTTGCTCCAATGAGCAACTTCCCTTCGTTTCATTTTTTTTATTTTTTTTTGTTTTTTAAAGGGGCTGCCACGTGGCAGCCCCTGATTGGTAATTGCTTTAATTTATTTAATTTCGTATTATAACTCCTAATCACTAAAACGCTTATAACTTAAAATATAAAAATGATAAAAATAAATAAAAATTACCAGCGGCTTTATTTTTCCGAGATCTACAAATAGAGACCAATATTGATTATATTTGGAGCCTCCTACCTCGATCTCTCAATTTCGATTATTTATTCTATTGTTAATATATTGTTAAATTGTGAATATAATTATTATAAATTTATTAGTTAATTTTATTCGAATTAAATTAATCGTAATATGGATGTAATTGTGTTTTCTTTGGATAGATCCGACGGTGGAGAGAGATTATCCGTGTGTTTTCTCTCGATTGATTGTTTAATATAAGTAATTTGTTATTAATAACTTTGCATTAGTATATTAATTAAATTTCCTTATTTAAAATTATTTAAATTCAAAATAGAAATAATTAATGAAATTTATTATAATAATAATACATTAACCTATATATTAACAATAACAAAGAATTTTATTTACCAATAATATTTTTAACCCCAAAATCTTATAAAATAAACATATTTAATGTACGATGCCGCGGCACCACTGGGAGAAACGCAAACGATGCCGCGGCATCGTTCTAAAAGTGCACTCCATGCCGCGGCATGGAACGGCACCATTGTGGGTAGTCTAACCAGTAAGCTATTCATTTCTTTTTTGTAGGAACTTTAATGTCATACTACGGAGTCCAAGTTTTAGTTTAAGTTGGCTATATAATGTACTCCGTACATAGTATGGTCCTCACCTATAAACCAATAAACATGCATCCTTATTTATTTTATCATGACAAAAATATTAGATACAGTATAATAAGTGAAAAGTTAAATGTTGCCATTTTAGGAGTTGAACGATTCACCTCACTAAATAGGTACAGTATCTTAAACAATTTTTATCGATAGCAAAAATATGGTGTATCCTTTTAGCGTTCTTTTATGGAGTAGGTAACGAGTTAAAAAAAATTGTGTATATCGTCTCATCGATGATTAAAATCAACAACAACAATAATAAGAATTGATTCAATTTGTTTCCGTCGAAGCAAGATCTGGGGCTAATAAGAATTGATTCAATTTGTTTCCGTCGAAGCAAGATCTGTGGCGAGATGTGGACAATCCGTCCTCTGACAGTTCGTCGGGAGAATGTGAACCGATAAAGCCCAAGACGCAACTCTAAAACAGAAAAAAGAAAGACATAGGATAACACTAATCAATAACACTTGATAAGATACCAAAAATATGAGTTGAGGGTCTAGAAGCACTCCCTGACTTGACCTAACGGTCGGAGACTTCACATGTTGGTCTCTATAGTTTCATCACATTGATTTTATCCCTCTAACTATTCATGTCTTGAGTCGTGTCATTTCGTCGCCAAAAATAATTTGTGACGAAATTTTTATTTTTCGTCGCCCATACTTATCGTGACGAAACATAATTTTTGTCACCCTAATTCTTCTATGACGAAATGTTAGGTTTGTCGCCCTAGGCCTCTTGTGACGAACGTCAGTTTTGTCGCCTCTTGTTTTTCGTGACAAAAACTTGTATTGTCAGTTTTGTCACCATAGGCAACCATTTTTTCCTATTTTGCTTTATGAATTTGTTTATATTATCGTATTGAAAATAATATACAAATTTTGTGGTATCAAATATTTTAATATATATATATATATACAATATTGATAGAAACATTGTTTTATCACATTGTCAAAGTATACACTATTCTTATATGTAGTAAACAACTTAAGTACACCTTGGCCAAGGAAAACAGAATGTGAAGTGATGATCTATAATTTAAAAACTCAAGCCTCTTTTAGAACGGTGTTAGTCTTTAGCTACGGCTTGATTCTCAGTCGAGTCCTCTTCTATGCAATTTCTTTTCTCTCGTGTCCACTTGAAGAAGATGAATCCTCCTAATGTATATACCTGCCATTTGTGTAATGGAAAATAGCATTAACAATTATTGTTTAGCATTAATCACATACATATTGTGCTCATCCATCACATACTAGAAACCAATATCAGTGGCCTTCAAGTTGTTAATAAGACAATCAAGAAAATGTGTTCATCTTATTATGAGATCAGCAACATAGAATTTGCTGTCGTTCAAACAATCAAACCCACTGCATATATAAGTCCACAAATTTCAGGGAAATTGAATATTTAGATACAAAATAATAATTTTTCACAAATTGGTCAATTTCCCCACTTCACTCTATCAACTGATGAGATCAGAGTAGCATAAAAAAATAAGATCATGTCATTACTCAACAACTATCAGTTTGCACTAACCACTCACTCCTACATAAGTATCCCTAAAACAAAGCAGAATCATCTTCAAGCAATCAAACCACATTCTAAGCAGAAATCTTTAATTATAAACACCCAAAAAAAAACATACTGTAATAACAAGATCAAATAGAGAAAAGGGCTGACCTTCACAAGCACAATAGGGTTAGAACTCTTGTCAGCACCATCTTGGCCAAATAAAATTTAAATTTTGAAAGACCTCTATATGAAATAAGAGAACAGACTCAGGACATATAAGATAGTGGCCAAGCCAAATAATTCTTCATTGGCATTTTGGTGGCAATCAATAAATAAACTATATGCAGACATACATAAGCATACGGAGGAAACATTAAAATTTTGACAAGGTTTCTAACATGAGCAGACTTGAAAAAACTACGCTTAGAAGAGAAGGAAAAATTAGGCAGGGCAAGATTCTCCTTGAAAGCATTCTTCCACTAATGAATTTATGATCTAATAACCTCTACATGAAGTAAGTGCATAGATCAGGAAACTCTGGAACATTCTCTCTGCATACTCCACTCATGTGCTTCGATTTATAAATTACCTCAACATGCCAATAATTCAAATTATAAATCTGAAGTCATGCTACTCCCTCCGTCCCATATTGTTCTTCTCATTTCAAATAGTACACACTATTCACGGTTGAAGAGAATCTTCTCGTAATAATCATGTGAGGTCTTGTTTGATTCGTAATAATGCGTACTTTAATAATATCAAATTTTAATTATTTTTATTAACATACAATTAGAGATATTAAGGATACAAAACATGTCTCGGTAAATGTGTCGGTGAAGAAATGGGAAGAACATTATAGGACTGAGGCAGTACATATTATCTCAAAAATTAAAATACATATGGATTCGTGAGATCACATTTCCCCAAATAATCACCCTAAAGCAAGCATCACTTAGGGTTCAAAGATCTAAAATGACAATCAAACTTAAATACATATGGAATCGTGAGATCACATTCCCCCAAATAATCATCCTGAAGCAAGCATCACTTAGGGTTCAAAGATCTAAAATGACAATCAAACTTAAAAATCAATCTCAGCTAATGATAATTTTCTATCAAGAAAACAATTGAGGAGAAGTAAAGAGTACCAATCCGAGCTCTTGCCGCAACAAATAAAAGGACCAAAACGCCATAATCAGAAGTTTGGCTTTCATTTTCTGCAGTACGTACGGTTCAAACAGAAACTCTATCGAAAAAAATCTAAACACTTTTCTACCTTTCTCTGGTGTTATTGTTGATGTTGTCATAGGGATTCCTTAATCTTGCGATCTAAGATGTAGCCTATGCTTTGCATCTATCCATCACCAAACTTCATAAATCAAATACACAAGTATGCATTGGTTACACAGCTTCAATTGCATCACCAATTCGATGCCTAAAACCCTAACAAATATAATCCATAACCATCACATCTCAAAGTGAATCAAAACTAGGTTAAACTGCTTACCGTAATCCTTGACAAACTTTTTATGCCTCTCGTAAGCATTGAGATCTCGAATGTGAGACTGATACTGCCTGCGCAAAATCAAATTGTTCAAAAACTCAGATACAACAACATCAGAGGAAAAATGATTCTTGGCAGAGATGACTTACTGTTTTCTTTCCTCTCTGTCGTAGACCTCTGATTTAATGGATAGAAAGGAAGCCATATCTGATTGAGGTGCCTTCGAATTGCCGAATAAGGAAATCTGAAAGAGAAGTGAAGTACGCGGGGAATTAAAGAAAGTAGAGAAGGGCCGGGATGAAACCCGAGAGTTCTTGTGATACGAATGCCAAGAGGAAATTGGAGACTTCAAATTTATTTAGGTGTCTGTATAACGGCAACGAAACGTATTTTGTCACAAATACCTATACTATGCGTGACGAAACGTTAATTCGTCATAAATGACAATACCTTCGGCGACGAAAAATCAATTTGTCACAAATACTTAGTACCATGGGTGACGAAAAACATTTTCGTCACAAATGCTTATACGTACTATTGGCGACCAAAGTATATTTTTTGTAGCCTTAAGTTGTTAAGTGTGACAAACTATTAATTTTGTCGCCCAAATTTTTTTTGTGCGACAAAGCGTATTTTTGTCATGATCTTTGGCGACAAAAAAAATTTTGCCGCCCTTGTTTTGGTATTTCGTCACAAAAAGTCATTTTTCTTGTAGTGTAGGTACGTTAAATCATTATTTATCACGTTTGTTCAACTCTTCTTTGGTCTAACTCCACCTCTTTGTAATACGTCAAAATTTAATATCTCGCACCTACACACTGACGCGTCGAGTCCCCTTCGCTGCACATGGTCGTACCAACGTAGTCTCATTTCCCGCAACTTATCTCTGATATCGGCTACACCCACTTTCTACCTGATTGCCTCATTTCTTATTTTAACAGCTCTAGTATGACCGCACATCCAATGCATCGATCTTCTTCATCTCTTCTACCACATACCTTCTTCTATTCTTGATCCTTTGTAGTGGATCAGCACATATTCCTCAACTAATAATATTAAAATAGAAATATTATCGACTACATAATCATCATTATTGATGTCATCTTATATTTTAATATTAAAAGAATAACTACTTATTCATATTTAAAAAGTGTTGATATATTTTTAATCTATAATTCCCCTAAATGAAAAGTCAAACATATTACTGTAGTCTCTTTTTTCTTTAGCAATATTATTGTAGTTTTGGATTATGCTCCGTTAGTTGAAGACATATATGCACTTTTCATTAATACCAAAACAAGAAGTTAGAAGCATACCAATTTAATTAAAAGTATCATAATGCATAATAAGTACTTTCATAGTATTCAAAATCATAACCAAATCGATTTGAAATATACATAATATTATATTCATTTTACTATATATCTGCATTGTGCAGCTAATAAGATGAATTAGTACATGTGAATTGTGAGGTAGTAGTGGCATGTACATTTAATATTTTGGATCGGTCTAAAATTTCTCACCGACACAAGCAAGCAAATACAGTCTTTATTGTTAGGTTGTGTATGGGGGCGGAGATCAACGTAACACTCCAATCATGCATTTTTGGATCATAATAAATAGAATTTCGAAATATTCTCCATGATTTTTTTGGACAGCATACTATTTCTTCATATTTAATGTGAAAGCATTACGTGATCTGGATGATATCTATTTCTTCATATACCTTCGTGACGAATTTCTGACCAAATATCTTCGTGACGAATGTCTGGGTGTGTTAAATAAATTTTTAGAGTGTGCCAAATAAAGACTATCTGGGGCTTACTATTTGGCACACCCTAAAAATTTATTTAACACACTCATACATTCGTCATGAAGGTATTTGGTCAGACATTCGTCACGAAGGTATATGGCCAGACATTCGTCACGAAGGTATTGAGGAGATCCGTCACGAAGGTATTGAGGAGATCCGTCACAAAAAACGGGTCCAACTCCAACAAGTATGACGATACTAAACGGGTATCCGACCAAAAGAAAATCAGTTGGAATTGGAATACGTAAAGAATAGAGAAGGTGAAACCCACGTCAAAAAGAGAACAGAAGAAAAGGCCAAGCCCAGTTATCCACGTCAAAGTGATTATACATTAGTCACACTGCACGGTTGATCATATGTTCTTGTCCATTAATTCATGACATAATACAGGAACAATAATACAATATAGTATGGGGGACCCAAATTATATCATACTAGGATAAGTGTATATATCAATTTATAAATTATACATATACGTATGTATTACTAATTTGTTGGATCGGTTAGCATAAAATACCAAATAACAAAGATTTGTTCTCTGGAACGTAATGCAACGGAATTAAATTAACACAGGAAAGATCGTACCTGAACACGAGGATATATAGTGGAAACCCTTAATACCAATAAGTATTTCAGGGCAAAACCACTCCCTTCTAGCTTCTCACTAGAAGGAGTTTGAATCGTCTACTTGTGTTATTGATTTCTTGTTACAATAAGAACTTGGATCACTCTTCTAAGCTTCTCACTTAGATCTCGGATCTCTCTTCTACTTGAACTCAATCTCTAACACTCGTAGTCTCTCTCTTCACAACTCTCAACGCTCTAGTTCTTTTTTGCTCTCAAAGACTTGCTAAAACTACATGAATTCCTCACAATATATAGCAAACTAAATAACCCTAACTAGACGTCTTCTTGTGCTCCAAGTCTTCAATCTGAATTACCATAAAGCTTAACCAAAGATATGATATATTTTCTATAAGGAAATCTCTTCCTTAAATAAAATATCATTCGTTCCTTCCAAAATAATCTTCTATCTTTTTCTCCAAGACTTCAAATCCGACTTTCCATAAATCTTCATCAAATATATGGTAAATTCTATCTTTAAGGAATTCTCTTCCTTAGATATAATTTCCATACTTTCCTTCCGTGTAATCTTCCAACTTGATCTCCAAGTCTTTCAACTTAAGTCTTCAATAGGCACGCTGCTTCTTTATGTATAAGGAAATATTATCTATAAGGAAATATTCCTTATATATATTATTTCCTTATTTCTTCAATGAATCAAACGGGCGTGCGTCTGAAGACCAAGTCTCCACCGAGTTGCCTCTTTCCTTATTTGAGAAATCTTCTTTCCTTATTTGTGAGTCAACTCTTCCTTATTTCTCCAAGGCCATCCTCCAAAATATCTCGACCAATATTCTTCCTCGGATGGACTATTCTTCACAGCTGTCTTCCATTCGACGTAACCTTACGTCTCATGGATTCCAGCAAGCATTTCTCTGCATCCTGTAATCACTAGTAACATTCCTATACACTCAAGTAAATCATTAGTAGATGTTTGTCATAATCAAAACTCATCACATCTCAACAATTTCCCCCTTTTTGATGATGACAAACATCTTTAACAATAACAGCAGAAACCCAATGCATATGTACTAGCTAAGGATGAAAGTTTACTTCGACACTTCAATTCCCCCTCAGATTAACAACTATTAAAACAAGAATACGAATTCCCCCCTAGTTCATGCTATCCTCTTTATTTTTCCCCCTTTGGCATCATCAAAAAGGAAGACTTAAATGTCATAAACACTAGAGCTCACAGAACAACACAACTAAAGCAAACTTTTCATTAAATATTAAAAGCACCTAGCCCTATAGACACCATACGTCCATAACACTTAAAAAGAAAATAAAAGACAAGCAAAATAAGAACCAAGCAAGAAAAAGTACAAAGAAACACAAAAAGAAGATTAGATAATGCGGCTAGGGAACAAAAGTGGGGTCGGAAGGCCATGGAATCAGGTCAGGTGTGCTCTGTTCCTTCAGAAGAAGTGGAATGAGATGCTAACAGTTCAATGCAGTCCCCACAGATTATAACACGTCCTTTACAAAGGACGTCTCCTTCTCAAAGCTCACCACCCATCGCCTTCAACAACCAACTATTTTCCCATATTCTTCATTTCATAGACCAAATTCAACTCTTCATTTGTTCCCTTGCAAGGCTCTCAGATGCCATTTCCTCAACGTCGTCAACTTGCTCATACTCCTGAGCCCTAATCCAATATGCATCTTTATATCTTCTAAACTCAATTTTCCTCAAGATACTTTCATCCAAGCATGTAAAGAACGCCATGAGACCTCTCCATCACTGCGACGCCTATCGATTCACTGCAATATTTCCATGTTCAGACACACTTCCCCCATCCAGTAAGAGCAATCGTCGCCAATTCCATGGTTTTCAAAAGATAGAGTGGTGTGATGCGGGGGTATCGTTACCAAAGATGGTACAAAAGAATATCACACACAAAACAATAAATGTATTCATGGAATTCATATGATTTAAATCATGGTGAGATATTCCAGTTGTGGATGAATAAAACTGGCTCATAGGAATGTGCAACCATGACTAGGCTTAGGGACGGCTGTAGAGATCCTCTATCCTTTGGGCTTATGATGTGAGTTCAAATCATCAAGATGGCTCTTTTGGGCTGAAAATAAAACCTTTTCATGCAAAGTAACAAATAGAGCAAGCAATCATAATCAATTCAGTTATCATGGACGTAGGCTCAGCTAGACAAGACGCTCAAAACAAATGATGAAAAAGAGGAGTTGTAGAGGTCTATAAGATCATGTCTATAATAAGTAAGCTTCCTAGTTTCTACCAGTCATTGGGGGTTTTATAAGGAAAGCACAATCATTAAAGGGAAATCATACCAAGTTTTAATCGAAGTCTCTCAAAGGGTTCCTTGTTGAGTGCCTCGGTAAAGATGTCAGTGACTTGATCTTCAGTTCTTACGAATTTCATAGTCACCAACCCTTTCTCAACACAATCACGAAGAAAGTGGTGCCTTATCTCAAAGTATTTGGCCCTTGAGTGTTGCATGAGATACTTAAAGATATTTATAGCACTAGTGTTGTAACAAAGAAAAGGAACATAATCAAGACGACAAAAAGAATCACTTAGTTGTTGTTGTAACCATAGGAGTTGTGAGCAACAAACGACAACTACGACATGCTTGCGATTAACTTTGTTCCTTGTGAAGTAAGCATTCGTGTATCCTACCGGGCTCATGTTGCCGCCTCTAGGATACCATAGACAGAAATCATCTTTTCCCTTCAAATGTCTCAAGATTATCTTTAGATGCTCTGCTGATGCATGCTTGTTCCATTTTCACCGTGAAACACTTACCTCTTAGGAAGAGCATGAGTTCCCTCACCATACTCATTTCGAACTCGCATTCCATGAGCTTCACACCCTTTTTCACCAAGGAGCCATTTGTGGAGTCGAGGATGATATCATCTAGATACACTTGCATGACCAGTGTACTCTTTCCTTCTTGTTGGTTGTAGTCCTTCACCACCAGCCTTTGGTTCCGTCAAGTAAACAAAAGAGGTGAAAGCACAAAATTCATTTGAAGAAGATGGAGGGAGTGTTACTTCACTGGAGTCATCATCGATGGAATGAGATGATGAGGCATTGTCTACTTGAATGACAACGTTGCAAACATGATCATTGGGCCATCCTGGAAGGTCCGCACTACGAGATTCTGTAATGTCTATTTGGGCAACGACTTTCTCCTGTGTGTTCCCTGTTAGGGAACTGTCATCTATATTCTCTAAAGGATCGTTACTTTCCTCGCCAGTGCTGCTCTCAGTCTCTTCTTCAGATGTTTCTTGTGTTCCCCTCTTGTTGCCAAAGGTAATGGAGCCTCCGGTGTGCTGATGAAGTGAGCGAAACCATCCTTTGTTCCTAGTTATGTGTTGTTACGTGCTGAGAATAGTTCCTCGCCTCACCCTGAATAAGAGGTTAGTTTTTACGAACCCAAGCAAGCTTAGGCTTGTTTGGCATGAGAGCAAACTGATCCTTGAATACAACCTTAGGCTTGAATTGATTAACCTCAACCTTTACCCTTGGTGTATGCCTTTGCAGTCCTTTGGGCACCACCTTAGGCTTAGGTTGAATTACCTCAACCCTTACCCTCGGGGTACCACTGGGTTGACCTTTAGGCGCCACCTTAGGTTTGGGTTGATTAACCTCAACCCTTGCCCTTGGCGTACCCTCAGGTTGACCATTAGCATGAGACCAATGAGATTTACGTGACCTTCCCTCAACTTGCTTTTTGAGTTCGCATTCATGCTTGTAATGCCCCACGTTACCGCAGTACCAACAAGCACGATGTTGCTTAGGGTCAGCGTACTTACTTTGTCGTGGTCGGATGAGTTTGTTAACTTTCCTTGATTCAAAGTCAATTTGTGTAGGTTTGGTATTTTGGACATGACTAATCTCGTAATCCTTTTTCCCATCAGACCATGTACCCTTGCCTTCAATAGAATTGTTCCTACCAGAGGTTGCAACATTATGATTACACCCATAATGGGGATCTTCATGTTGTGTTTCCTTAGGGGATTCAGGCTCTATTTTAGGAGGTACATGAGTTTTTGAGGAGTTGGGCATACCATAGCCAAGTCCAAAACGAGACGACACAAATTGATTAGTAAGAACGGTTTTTAAGCCTTCTATCTTGGAAGTAACATACTCATTTGACCACCACTTCTTCTTTTGATCCTCATTCCTCTTGAAGTCAGCAAGTTCATTACCAAGCTTTTCATTACTCACAGAAGGCAAAAGAATTTTATATTCAAGCTTGGCAATGTTACCTTCAAGAGTGCTAATACAGGACTTGAGTTTAGGACATATCCTACATGAGTTGGATGTAGAGGAAGCGGTACTTTCAAGTTTGGTGACTTTTTCAGACCAGAGTCTATTTTCGTCAACCATGTTAGATAGTTCCTCCTCCTTTACCTCCAACTCACTGTGAAGAATCCCAATTTCCTTACCAAGAGCATTAATAATGGAAATTAATTGAGGATTGGTTTTACCTTGCAATTTATTGAGGAGATAGGATTGACTTACCTTGTTCTCGGTCGAGTCCTTGTCAGCAATGAGGCATACTTCCTTTCGAGCATTGTCTCCTTCAGCTTCGGAGTCTGAATCTCCCCATATGGCCGTCATTGCATGTTTTTCCTCAGGAACAGAGAGTTCTTTACCTTTCTTCTTAAAGCAATTTCTCGCAAAGTGTCTCGTCTTCTGACAATGATAGCATATCACCTTTTTGACATCTGTGTTCCTTTCTGAGGAACGGGGAGCGTTTTTGCTTCCTTCCAAAGCCTTCATGAAAGCCCTTGCGAATAAATTAATGATATTATCATCATTAATCTCAGCATTCTCCCTCTGTGATAGATCAAATTCCCTTTCAGCCTTTAGAGCAATTGATTGGCCTTTGTCTGCTTCCTTCCTTGCGAACAACTTTCGCTCGAGAATATCAGAATGACTTTTGAGACGGCAGACAAGATCTTCTAAGGATATATCTTTGATGTCACTTTGTGCTTGTAGAGCATTGATGAATCCATCCCACTTGGAATTTAGAGCTTGCATGAATTGGTGTGTAACCTTCCATTGGGGGATATCTTCACAGAGAAACTCTATTTGGCTGACATATCCTTCGAATCTGGAATGAAAATCTTCCAAAGATTCGTTCTTTTCTTGGAGAGCCTTTTCATAGTCCTTTTGTGCCGCTAGGAGGCGATTTCTCTTCACATCGCTACTTCCTGAGTAAGTTCTGCTAAGTGCATCCCATATTTCTTTCGCAGATTTGTATTTTAGTACCTTTCTGAGATCACTTGAACTTAGTGCCATGTGAAGAATCTTCTTGGCCCTAGCATTCTTCTCTAAGACTTTGTAGTCAGCATCGTCGTAGTCGATTCTCTTCTTCTCCTTAGTCTTGTCTTCCCCGGCAAGGTCAAGAATAATTGTATCTCTGAATTCAATGACCTTCCACAGTTGAGCATCAAGGGATTGAGTATGGGATTCAAACTGAATCGCTCACCAGTCATACTCTCCCGGTTTCAGCACTGGGGGTTTCCAGAATGAGTCTTTGATCGCTTTGTTTGACGACATCTTTCCTGCAAAGCTAACTTAGACAATTTAGAGACCAGACTCTTGTACCAATTGTTGGATCGGTTAGCATAAAATACCAAAGAACAAAGATTTGTTCCCTGGAACGTAATGCAACGGAATTAAACTAACACAAGAAAGATCGTACCTGAACACAAGGATATATAGTGGAAACCCTTAATACCAATAAGTATTTCAGGGCAAAACCACTCCCTTCTAAGTTCTCACTAGAAGGAGTTTGAATCGTCTACTTGTGTTATTGATTTCTTGTTACAATAAGAACTTGGATCACTCTTCTAAGCTTCTCACTTAGATCTCAGATCTCTCTTCTACTTGAACTCAATCTTTAACACTCGTAGTCTCTCTCTTCACAACTCTCAACGCTCTAGTTCTTTTTGGCTCTCAAAGACTTGCTAAAACTACATGAATTCCTCACAATATATAGCAAACTAAATAACCCTAACTAGGCGTTTTCTTGTGCTCCAAGTCTTCAATCTAAATTACCATAAAGCTTAACCAAAGATATGATATATTTTCTATAAGGAAATCTCTTCCTTAAATAAAATATCATTCGTTCCTTCCAAAATAATCTTCTATCTTTTTCTCCAAGACTTCAAATCCGACTTTCCATAAATCTTCATCAAATATATGGTAAATTCTATCTTTAAGGAATTCTCTTCCTTAGATATAATTTCCATACTTTCCTTCCGTGTAATCTTCCAACTTGATCTCCAAGTCTTTCAACTTAAGTCTTCAATAGGCACGCTGCTTCTTTATGTATAAAGAAATATTATCTATAAGGAAATATTTCTTATATATATTATTTCCTTATTTCTTCAATGAATCAAACGGGCGCGCGTCTGAAGACCATGTCTCCACCGAGTTGCCTCTTTCCTTATTTGAGAAATCTTCTTTCCTTATTTGTAAGTCAACTCTTCCTTATTTCTCCAAGGCCATCCTCCAAAATATCTCGACCAATATGCTTCCTCGGATGGACTATTCTTCACAGCTGTCTTCCATTCGACGTAACCTTACGTCTCATGGATTCCAGCAAGCATTTCTCTGCATCCTGTAATCACTAGTAACATTCTTATACACTCAAGTAAATCATTAGTAGATGTTTTTCATAATCAAAACTCATCACATCTCAACATATAATTGTTGTCACATTATGGTTGATATAGGCCCTTACTAAATACAGCCCGCCTTTTTTTACCAAATACCGCCCGGTTTCTTCTTCTTTTTTTTGGTTTAAAGAGGGACGGTACCCTCGGTTAAATTTTATAAATATGACCCTACTAAAGAGGGTAACAAAACAGTATACAAATCAGTCCAAAGCAATAAACAAACCACACTTGGAGAAGCACGTAGGCCTTCCAAGCTGTGTGCAAGGTGTATATGGGTAGGCAAACAAGCCATCCAATCTACACAAACCAAGATAAAGTGCATATGGAGAGGCAAACAAGCCATCCAAGCTACACAAAAACCAAACCAGGTGTATATGGAAGGGTACACAGACCCTCCAAGCTACACAAAACACAAGCACACAAAATAACAAAGTAAACAAAGTCCAAACACACACAATCAAACAAACATACAACCAAACAAACAAACTACAAACCCATAACCATACAAGGCGGGAAACGTTCATGCAAAAGTCTAAAAACACTAACAAAAATCAAGCGCACAATGTCCTCCCGAGGAATCTGGTTGCCCTGAAAAATAAGAGAATTACGAGCATGCCATAAGTAATAAACAGTAGAGGAAAGGGAACATACCTGAGCATGGGCAAGACAGTCTCGAGTAGAAGCGCGCCTCCGAAGCCAGCGAAGAGAAGACTTGATCGACGAAGCTGTAGCCGGGATCCCAAATCCGACTCTGATCTCTCTCCAAATGATAGCAGAGTAGGGGCAGTCGAAGAACAGATGCTTGTGGTCCTCCAGAGCAGCCCCACACATCCGACACCCCGGGTGAACGTCCAGGAACGACATACGATCATACGTAGACAGCTTCCCGAGGTTAGCCAGCCAAAGAA
The DNA here is from genome assembly GCA_029168935.1 of Oxyria digyna. Taxonomy (NCBI): domain Eukaryota; kingdom Viridiplantae; phylum Streptophyta; class Magnoliopsida; order Caryophyllales; family Polygonaceae; genus Oxyria; species Oxyria digyna. The sequence continues at coordinate 28,498,202 of JAPVLV010000011.1, read as the reverse complement.
GGAGCATGTGCTTAGGCGTGTTGTGTCTAGCCCACACCTCTCTATACCATCTGACAGTAGGCCGCTTCTCGCGAAGAGCCTCATACGCCAAGGAAACCTTAAAGTGGCCGAGCTTGCACCACTCCAAGAGAGACTCCTCGACATTGAGAACTCTGCTATCAAGCTGAACAACCATGTCCCGAGCATGCAGAATACCCTTGATCAACGGAGAGTCACGCTTGTGCACAGTCCACTCAAGTGGGCCAGCAACCCCTAGGTACCTATGATGAATCCAGCGTGTCCACATACTATCCCTCTGGCTAAAGATGTGCCAAAAGTGCTTGATCACGAAACACTGGTTTCAAATACCAATATCAAGGAGTCCAAGGCCCCCTTTCTTCTTAGGCTTGCACAACTCGTCCCATCTCACCTTAGGCCGCCTCCACATGAAGCCCCGACAAATGCTAATCAGACTCTTCCGAACACCCACAGGAATGAGCAAGATAGACAGCCAGAATCCCTCGACCCCCTGTAAGACCGATGCAATCAGCTCCCGTTTCCCAACAAAAGAGATGGACTTTTTAGTCCAAGCAGTGAGGTAGTTACTGATCTTGTCAAGCAGGGGCTTGAAGTCCAAACTCCTGAGACCATGGGGGTTGATAGGGATCCCCAGATACTTGAACGGGAAGGTACCAACTCTGAAACCAGAAGCCTCAATCAGGGAAGAGCTCACTGGATCCTCAACCGAAGCCAAGAACATAGACGACTTTCCCACATTCACACTCAGCCCAGCCATAACCTCAAACTTCCGGAGGCAACCTAGAAGCACATTAGTAGATGTTTGTCATAATCAAAACTCATCACATCTCAACATATAATTGTTGTCACATTATGGTTGATATAGGCCCTTACTAAATACAGCCCGCCTTTTTTACCAAATACCGTCCGATTTCTTCTTCTTTTTTTGGTTTAAAGAGGGACGGTACCCTCGGTTAAATTTTATAAATATGACCCTACTAAAGAGGGTAACGAAACAGTATACAAATCAGTCCAAAGCAATAAACAAACCACACTTGGAGAAGCACGTAGGCCTTCCAAGCTGTGTGCAAGGTGTATATGGGTAGGCAAACAAGCCATCCAATCTACACAAACCAAGATAAAGTGCATATGGAGAGGCAAACAAGCCATCCAAGCTACACAAAAACCAAACCAGGTGTATATGGAAGGGTACACAGACCCTCCAAGCTACACAAAACACAAGCACACAAAATAACAAAGTAAACAAAGTCCAAACACACACAATCAAACAAACAAACAAACTACAAACCCATAACCATACAAGGCGGGAAACGTTCATGCAAAAGTCTAAAAACACTAACAAAAATCAAGCGCACAATGTCCTCCCGAGGAATCTGGTTGCCCTGAAAAATAAGAGAATTACGAGCATGCCATAAGTAATAAACAGTAGAGGAAAGGGAACATACCTGAGCATGGGCAAGACAGTCTCGAGTAGAAGCGCGCCTCCGAAGCCAGCGAAGAGAAGACTTGATCGACGAAGCTGTAGCCGGGATCCCAAATCCGACTCTGATCTCTCTCCAAATGATAGCAGAGTAGGGGCAGTCGAAGAACAGATGCTTGTGGTCCTCCAGAGCAGCACCACACATCCTACACCCCGGGTGAACGTCCAGGAACGACAGGCGATCATACGTAGACAGCTTCCCGAGGTTAGCCAGCCAAAGAAGGAGCATGTGCTTAGGCATGTTGTGTCTAGCCCACACCTCTCTATACCATCTGACAGTAGGCCGCTTCTCGCGAAGAGCCTCATACGCCAAGGAAACCTTAAAGTGGCCGAGCTTGCACCACTCCAAGAGAGACTCCTCGACATTGAGAACTCTTCTATCAAGCTGAACAACCATGTCCCGAGCATGCAGAATACCCTTGATCAACGGAGAGTCACGCTTGTGCACAGTCCACTCAAGTGGGCCAGCAACCCCTAGGTACCTATGATGAATCCAGCGTGTCCACATACTATCCCTCTGGCTAAAGATGTGCCAAAAGTGCTTGATCACGAAACACTGGTTTCAAATACCAATATCAAGGAGTCCAAGGCCCCCTTCCTTCTTAGGCTTGCACAACTCGTCCCATCTCACCTTAGGCCGCCTCCACATGAAGCCCCGACAAATGCTAATCAGACTCTTCCGAACACCCACAGGAATGAGCAAGATAGACAGCCAGAATCCCTCGACCCCCTGTAAGACCGATGCAATCAGCTCCCGTCTCCCAGCAAAAGAGATGGACTTTTTAGTCCAAGCAGTGAGGTAGTTACTGATCTTGTCAAGCAGGGGCTTGAAGTCCAAACTCCTGAGACCATGGGGGTTGATAGGGATCCCCAGATACTTGAACAAGAAGGTACCAACTCTGAAACCAGAAGCCTCAATCAGGGAAGAGCTCACCGGATCCTCAACCGAAGCCAAGAACATAGACGACTTTTCCACATTCACACTCAACCCAGCCATAACCTCAAACTTCCGGAGGCAACCTAGAAGCACATCAGTAGACCCCCTATCTCCCCTACAGAACATGACCACATCATCAGCGAAAGTCAAATGAGTGAGCCTGGTGCTCTCACAGTGCTGATGGAAGTGAAATGAACTACAGGAGGTCTCCTTCTTGACTAAGCGGGAGAACATCTCCATGCATAGGACAAAGAGGAGAGGGGATAAGGGATCCCCTTGCCTAAGGTCCCTTTTACCCGGGAAGAAACCATGAATGCCCTTGTTAACCTTAATGGAAACACATTCCATCACCCAAGAAATAAACTTGGGCGGGAAACCAAGATGGCCAAGCGTGAAACGCAGGAAGTCCACATTTAGGAAGCACCGCGGGGTGTCCCTTGTCACATTGTAGCGTCTGAGCAGCTCCTGAACAAGAAAGATGTTGTCTGACATGAGCCTTCCCCCAACAAAATCACTCTGAGCCTGATCCACCAAAGTCCCCAAAATCTTACTAAAATCTTGGAGATGATCTTATAGACCACATTACAGCAGGAAATGGGCCTAAAGCTCTCCACTCGATCCGGATCCTCCACCTTAGGTATCACAGAAACAAGGGTGTGATTGAACGACTTCAGAAGCTTCCCCGAAGCAAAAAACTCCTTAATCGCAGCACAAACCTCAGCCCCTGTGATGTCCCAAGTGGTCTTGAAGAACTTGGCATTGAAGCCATCGGGCCCCGGGGCCTTGTCCACCCCAATAGCCCAAATAGCCTCCTTGATCTCAGCATTGGACACAGCCCCAACCAGCATAGACGCCTCCTCTGCACTAACCAACGGACCATGAGCAAAATCAGTGGCACTACGAAGCACCACCCCAATCTCTGAACCAAAAAGACTCTTGAAGAAGCCAATGAACTCGTCATGAACTTCCTTAGAGGACTTGGTCCTAGTCCCATCAGCCTTGCAAATAGAAGCAATGTGGTTCCTCTTGCCATTCGCTTTCATAAGCGAGTGGAAGTACCTAGTACACCGATCCCCATGGAGGGTATTGATACGCTGCACTTTGTATAGCGTAACTAGGGATTATTACATCAGTTTAGGAGTATTATCATATGTGTTTCGAGTCATTATTATGTTCTGAGATATTTATTAAGAAGTGAAGAAATGAAGACCAGAACCGAAGAAGAAGAGGATCAAAGCTTGAAGACATGAAGACAAAGACATTCTGCGGAGCAGCGGCGATCGCCACCATCACTATGGCGATCGCCATTCTACAACAGGAGCATATCAGGAGTTTGAGAGAGCATGGCGATCGCCATGGGGCGACAGAGACGAGGCAAAGTTTTACATGAAGACCGCGATCGCCAGGCATCCATGGCGATCGCCACAACAAGGCCGAAGATATTCCGGACTTTCCTTATTTTCCTTATTTTATTTCTTTTACCTTATTTTATTATTTCGTTTAGGATCTTTCTTTTACCATATATTTTGGGGTTAGTTCTCTATTTAAGGACCCTAGTTTCTTTCTTTCTATCAACTTTTATCATCATCTTTTCCATCAGACAATTTAGTTCTGCAACCATGAGCAAGAACTAATCTCCATTGTTTTACTTAGCGGTTGAAACCTTCAGTTATTAAGTTGTGAGATTTCTAAACTCTTGTTCTTTTCCTATGGGTTTGTATTAATTCTCTTGTTCTTCATCTATTGATTTCTATTGGTTTTGCTAGCTTGATCACCTAGTTTGATTGATAGTTTTCTATTGCTAGACTAGGAATATACGGTGGAATTCCTTGTCATTGTAGCACTCATATCTGCATGATCTGGTAGTTGATTGCTTTTATGAAAGAGAATTGATTGCATGTTAATACTTGACGGTTGTAAGTTATTGCATGCATCCTTATAATTCTTGTGCCCTTTGCTGCTATTTCATCTAATCTTGAGAGGTTTCCCTGATTGCTGAATAGTAAGTATTATCAGGACTGGTTGGCCTGCTGATATATTAAAGATTGGAATAGGAACATTCCCTAGGATTGAATAGAACTTGAGATAAATCTATGATCAACTTGATTAACTGTTGTGTGGATACTTGCTAGGTGAAACCCCTTCGCATAATATTCTCACCCAAACTTCTTTGCTTGATACTTGTTACTTTTGTGTTCCATACAATCAAAACCCCCCCTTGGTTACTTGTTACTTGTTCCTTAGTTGGTATTTCGCTTGACTGCATAGCGATTGGTGTTTTCATTCCCTTGGGTTCGACCTCTACTTACTTGCTATACTCTAGTTAGTGTTTAGAGTTTATTTCTTTGATTTGGCACTACGACTTTAGCCACATCAGGTATACTTGGCCTTAGCCTGCTGGCCAAGGAAGGACGCCTCAGCCTTGTTGAGCCTCTTGGCTTTGGCCTTGTCCTCCTCTACCTCTCTCCTGCCATCCACAGAATCCGGAGACTCACTCAAACAAGCAATGACCCGAGCAAGTTCCATATTGGCATCAACAGCCTGCCTGGAGATGTGGCCAAACTCCCTGTTGTTGAGCCCCTTTAGAGGTCTCTTCAACCCCTGCAGAAGCTTGGCCAACCTGAACTGGAAAGTGCCTCTCTCATCAGTTTTCCAACCCTCCTCAATCACCTCAGAAAACATAGGATGATCAACCCACATGTTGAAGAACTTGAAGTATTTCTTCCCTTTCCCCAAATCCCTCAACAAAGACACAACGCCGACCTTGTGATCCGAGATGTGCCACTTCTCAAGGAAGCTGGAGCGACAATGAAATCCAGAGTTAACCCAAGACGAGCTAGTCAGAACACGAGCAATGCGGCTCCACACTGTGTTGTTCGTCCAAGTGAATGGACTAGAACTAGTGCTCGGCGCGTCCACGAGCCCATGCCTCCTACACGCATCAATCATATCCTTACACTCGTAGTGCGAGACCGGACGCCCATTGACCCTCTCATGCTCAGCCATCACGCAATTGAAGTCCCCCATAATCAGCCACGGTAAATCATGCAGATCAACCAACTCAGCAACACTATCCCAAATGCCTCAGCGCGCCACCACACTATGAAGCCCGTAGACAAAGCAGACCCCGAATTTCTCACCAGTCGTCTTGCACGTCATAGCACACCCAATGTGCTGAATTGACATGCTAATGACACTCAAATCAACACACAACGGATCCCACATAACCAAGATCCGAGCACGTGGGTCCAGGGCAAAGTTGTCCACGAAGTCCCATCGCGGTGCAACCCGGCGAGCCACACTCTCGATGCGAACACCCCCACAGTTGGTCTCAAAAATCCCACACACCTTGGCATCAACCTCACGGATGACACCTCCAACGCCATTTTGTTTCAGAGCTTGGCAAAGCCCTTGCACATTCCAGGAGACGACAATCATTGGGACACCTTGGGCTTGTGTCCCCGGGTCCTCTCTGAGTAGCGGGAAGGAGCATTCGTCTTACTCCACTTCTTCTGAGCCTGTATAGCAAACACCACATGCCTACGAACCTGGTTGCTTTCCTTAGCAAGAGCCTTCGCCTTCCTCAATTGGGATCTAGAGCGGAACTCCATAAAAGCCTCTTCCACAACCCCATCCTCCTCGGTCTCACTCCTGTGACCCTTGCCGTGAACCTTGGTCTCAATCTCTCCCTCCTCTACCTCCTCACCATCTATGGAGTCCTCGCTATCCTCACCATCTCCAACCGAGCCCTCACCCTCCGACTCACTCCGCTCACTCTCATCAATTCCTCCCTCCTCCGAGCCACCCTCCGAACTCTCCCCAACAACCCCGGGATCTTCCCCTGACCCTACCTCCTCCTCACTCTCCCCTCCCTCAATCTCCGAGCTAACCCCAACATTCCCGGAATCAGCCCCTATCCCCACCTTACTCTTCCCTTCCACTCCCTCAACACCCACCATTGGTTGCTCCTTGGACCCTCAAGCTCCCGAGACTCCACCATCCTCAGCCACCCTAGGTCTCAAGGCCTTCCCAATGGCACTTTTCCCACCGTCCTTCACGCCGGCTTCACTCACCCTCTTAGTCCTCACCGCCTTCACCCCGACACCCTCTTTCTTTTCCCTAAACTTGCACTCCTCCACGTTGTGACCGAAGGAGCAACACCCATGACAAAACTTAGGTTTGTTCTCAATAACGAACGATAAGTTGACCTTGTCACCGTCATCAAAAGTCACACATAATTCCCTCGGGAATGCCATAGCAAAATTTAATTCAACAAGAATGCGCGCATAAGCGCCCCTTTTCCTAGAGTCTGTTACCGGATCCATGAAAAGGGGGGTACCAATGTAGGAACTAATGCGACTCAATATATCGGACGTCCAGAAATTCCTAGCTAGGCCACTAATACGAATCCAAAGGGGTATGGTGGCTATATCCTTACGGTTGAAAGCGAATTTATCCGGTATGTTTTTTAGAATCATAGGTCGATCATGAATAAAGTAGGGGCCATTTTTAAGTACGTTATGTTTATCTTCTTCAGTTTGAAAATAAAATATCATCCACCCGCCCTCTTCCTTATAGGTCGCCTTAACCCCCCCACGCCCTAACCATGGTGTTAATCATGAAATGACCCGGGTGATAACCTACGTATTGCCCTAAAAGACTCCATCCCCACACATCATGCATAGATAGACCCTCAGAAACTTTAATAGTAAGCCCTTCGGGCGAAGGAGGGGAATAAGAAAGCTTACCTCCGATGCCGGAATTCATGAAGATTCGCTTGGATTTATTTGCCCAAGTGTTGTGTCGAGGAGGCTCCGGGTTCGGTTCCATAATTATCGAGGCCTTTGTGCCCTTCTTCTCCGGGTCCGCTTCCTTGATCTCCGAGTTCTTGACACCTTCTTGTCCTAGACGGTTTTGAAGAATGGTCCCCGCGGTCCCATGCGCTAGATCATTTGGATAAGAACAAGCCATGGTCCCTTGCGCTAGCACATTAGGATAAGGACAAGCCGTGGTCCCATGTGCTAGCACATTTGGACAAAGGCAAGGCGTGGTCCCAGCTTCTTCTTCCAAAGGAGTGGTCCCGGACACCTTGTCCTTTCCAAACATGGTCCCAAGAGCCGGCTGGTTTGGTTCTAGCATGGTGGTCCCGGGCGCCTTACACATTTGTCCTTTGCCACTTTGGGAAACCCTAGGCAACACCAAGCCAATGCTTTGTCCAAGGGAGCCCTTAGCCGCCGCCTCCTTGATCTCCATGGGAGCCCTAGCTTCCTTCAACTTGTAATCATCACCATCGTCGGAATCTTGATCGGAAAGGTCATCTCCATTGAGTGTTGCCACTTCCTCATCGCTCGTATCCTCCAATGCTTGCTTCACCAATAATTTCATGGACGGCATCCCCCTAGTAGTAGTCATGGATGACTTTGAAGCTTTGTTGCCCTTAGCCATGGACACCTTAGAACCATTGTTGCTTACCTTGACACTTCCACTTGCAACACTCACCTTCGGATCCACCTTGTAGTGACTCGCTTGGAGGTTAGATGGTGAGCCTCCATGTTTATTCTTACCTTTCCCCATTGAAGACGAGGAAGGAAGAGGTCGGATCTATAAGATGGCTCGTGAGGATGCCACCTACATGGACCAAGAACTCGAGAGGAAGGATCTTGGTGGGGAAGAGAAGAGAAGAGAGGTGAAAGAGTGAAGAAAGGAGGTGGCCGGAGGTGGCCGGAGCACTCCCCAACAATGGCCGAATGGTTTTGGTGTTTTCCTTGGGAGTGTTTTCCTTACTACTACTACTGAGAGCTCTTACGCGAGGGAGAGACACCTCGCGTAACGCGAGAATTAAAAAAAAGCTCTTACGAGAGAAGCACGTCCCTCGCGTAACGCGAGATTAACATTTTAAATTTATGCTACTTTTTGCTAATCTCGCGTTACGCGAGAAATCGGGCGGTGTTTGATATTTTGACGGGGGCTGTATATAACATCAGTGTTGATATATGTAAGTTTCAACTAAATTAAATACTCCGTATATGGCAGCTAGGTCTCCATTCCAAGGAATGGGCCCAAGCTAGTTGATGATAATTAAGGTCCGGGTCTCCCATACTTTATTGCATGTAGAGCTTGCATTCATTCTGCATGTACGTCTTATTTATTTAACCTAGCTACTCGAGTATACTGTAACTTGCTCTGTAAATATCTCACTGATCATGTTGAAATTTTTACCTGGCCTTTACTACTGGAGTATACGGTCCACCAAGGAAGAAGAGTGTTCTTTGTTGTCCATTAGCTAGGCTCTCTAGCTTGTATAAGTTTCCCATAAGAATATTTAAATTAATAACAAGACACTGAATTAGATTTAGGATCTTTAAAAATAACTTTATATACTCTTGTAACAAGTTTAGAGCATGTTTGGTAATGCCAAAAATTTCAAGTGTTTGAAAACCATTGGTTGATTTATAGCGTTTCTCATCTAATAATTTTTCAAAAGCACTTTCAAAGTTATTTTCATTAGCGTAAAACTAGTTTCAAAGTCTTAGTCTATATACCATGTAATGTATGGAGATTAAATTAGTTAAGCCTCTAGTTTATAAAATAGATAAACAATTGTAAAAGTCAAATTAAATTCGTTACGGACAATAATGAAATAAAATCATTCATGATAATTCATAATTCATATACAGATGAACCAGAAAAAATTATGACAATGAGAGTGAAGAATAATAAATGAAATTTCAAAATGAGTGGACCTCACGTTCATATATCCGGTCGCCGGCCGGATAACTCCTACCTTAGCTTTATACATATATATAAACGTGACCATATAGATCGATAAGTATATATAACTGGTTATACTAACTACCTTGTACATACTACTCCCTCCGTCCCGATATTTAATTCATGTTTCATTTTTAACATTATTCACCTTTTAATACATTTTGTCGTATAACTTTTAATATATAAGAACAAACATAGTTATATGGGGTCTTGTTTGATTCGTCTTGATGAGTACTTTAACATATCAAAATTTTAGAATTTTTTTATTAACATATAGTTAGAGATATTAACGATACAAAACGTGTCTCGGCAAATGTGAAAAGTGAAAGATGAATTATATTATGGGACGGAGGGAGTAATATATATAATGACTCAGTACGTATGTTGGGAATTATTTTCAAAACATGCCCATATCGGAAATATTTTTTTTAAAAAAAGCCTATTTCAGAAAAAAAATTCTATTGGGTGGGTTCACTTACAACCATAATGTGTTAATAGCTACAGTATGTTTTTTGAAAAAGGGAGTTACACTTCGTGTTTATAGCTTATAAGTCTTCATCACATATCGAAATTTAGCAGTTTAGATCAAAATATAGTAATTAAAATAGATAATTATATGTAAACTGTTCGCAATGTAAACTTTTCGCTATGTAAACTTTTCGCGATGAATTAGGAGAGAAATGTTCAGGTGTGAAGTGTCCTTGAAAGATAACCAAGTGTCAAGTGTTCACGTTTATAAATTATATGTCAATTTCATATTTTAGAGATAATGTTTATAATCTCACTGATGAAAATTTTGAATTTTTACAATGAGTCACGCGGTGACAATTTTGTAATTTTAGTGAATTTTTTTTTTCCTCTTAAAATGACTTGAACGTACGTTATCGTAAAATTATAAACACGACCGTCCAAATTATAAACATTAACTTATTATTTGTGAGCGAGTAAACTTCACACTTCGTTTTTCTGAAGACACCTAAACTTTTCTCTTAATTATGAAAACTTAGATAAGAATATAAACAATACACATAAATTAACATTATAACTTATGCAACCGTTTTAATACAATACGTACAAAAAATGTTATATTTTATTTGAGAAAGGTTCCTTCTGGGTCTGAAGCCCTCGCATATACGTAATGGAGTATTGACTACAGTTTATAAGTTGAAAAGGACATGGTTTGGTCAGCTAAGTAATTCCGTCTCCGTGAGGGCAACACTGGTAATTAGGGATGTACAACCGGTCCGGACCGAACAAGAATTTTTTAAACTATTAGACCGGGGACCGGATCGGAATTTTTTAAACTCTTGGACCGGGGATCGGACCGGGTTTTTTCTATATAAAAAATATAAAAAAATTCAAATTCTTTAACAATTTTTTTCAAAAAAAAATTATCCAGGTTTCCGGTCCTGGACCGGAACCCAGAATTTCTGAAATATGTGGTCCGGGGACCGGACCGGATCCGGACCGGGTATTTTTTGTGCATCCCTACTGGTAATCCATTTCAAATATAGTTTTTACTAAAGAATATTGAAGATGAAGTAGTACTGATACGCTACACTTTGTATGGCGTAACTAGGGGTTATTACATTAGTTTAGGAGTGTTATCACAAGTATTTGGAGCTATTGTTATGTTCTGAGTTGTTTATGAAGAAGTGAAGAAATGAAGACCAGAACCGAAGAAGAAGAGGATCAAAGATTGAAGACATGAAGACTTGAAGACATTCTGCGGAGCAGCGGCGATCGCCACCATCACTATGGCGATTGTCATTCTACAACAGAAGCGTTACATGAGTTCGAGAGATCATGGCGATCAACATGGGGCGATAGAGACCACGATAGAGCTTTACATGAAGAACGCGATCGTCAGGCATCTATGGCGATCACCACAACAAGGCCGAAGACATTCCGAACTTTCCTTATTTTCCTTTGTTTGTTTTATTTCTTTTTCCTTATTTTATTATTTCGTTTGGGATATATCTTTTACCATATATTTTTAGGGTTAGTCTCTATTTATACCCTAGCTTTCATTATCTTTTCATCATCTTTTCCATCAGACAATTTAGTTTTGCAACCATGAGCAGGAACTAATCTCCATTGTTTTACTTAGCGGTTGAAACCTTCAGTTATTAAGTTGTGAGATTTCTAAACTCTTGTTCTTTTCCTATGGGTTTGTATTAATTCTCTTGTTCTTCATCTATTGATTTCTATTAGTTTTGCTAGCTTGATCACCTAGTTTGATTGATAGTTTTCTATTGCTAGACTAGGAATATACGGTGGAATTCCTTGTCACTGTAGCACTCATATCTGCATGATCTGGTAGTTGATTGCTTTTATGAAAGATAATTGATTGCATGTTAATACTTGACGGTTGTAAGTTATTGTATGCATCCTTATAATTCTTGTGCCCTTTGCTGCTATTTCATCTAATCTTTAGAGGTTTCCCTGATTGCTAAATAGTAAGTATTATCAGGACCGGTTGGCCTGCTGATATATTAAAGATTGGAATAGGAACATTCTCTAGGATTGAATAGAACTTGAGATAAATCTATGATCAACTTGATTGACTGTTGTGTGGATACTTGCTAGGTGAAACCCCTTCGCATAATATTCTCAGCCAAACTTCCTCTGCTTGTTACTGGTTACTTGTGTGTTCCATACAATCAAAACCCCCCCTTGGTTACTTGTTACTTGTTCGTTAGTTGGTATTTCGCTTGACTGCATAACGATTGGTGTTTTGATTCCCTTGGGTTCGACCTCTACTTACTTGCTATACTCTAGTTAGTGTTTAGGGTTTTCTTTGATTTGGCACTACGACTTTAGCCTCATCAAATTTGGCGCCGTTGTCGGGGAATTAAAATTTTTCTGATTCTGTGTAATTGTGAAATTATCAAGTGTTTGGTGTGAACCTTTATGGTTCAGACTCGTGCTACTGATTCATCTCTTGTTGCCTTTGACCCAGAGATTGAAAGGACGTTCCTTCGGAACCAAAGAGCAGCTCTGAACCAAGAGAACGAGATGGGTGATCGACATGGACCGACATTGCCTACTATGAGGCAACTCACTGCCCCAGACTTAAACCAACAACCTTTGGCAGTGAGGTTTCCTGAGATTGAAGAAGGTGTGAACTTTGAACTAAAAGCTGGTTTAATTCATGAGTTACCACACTTCCATGGCTTAGCAGGAGAAGATCCCAACAAACACTTGGCTCAATTCCATGCCATATGTTCTAGTATGAAGCCAAGAGGTGTTACTGAGGAGCAGATCATGCTGAGAGCTTTCGGATTTACTCTGAAAGACGCTGCGAATGATTGGCTCTATTATCAAGCTCCAGGGAGTATTGAGACATGGGCTAAGATGAAAAAGGTCTTTTTAGAGAAATATTTTCCAGCTACAAAACTGAGCAGCTTGAAGAAGGAGATCACGAATCTTCAACAACACTCAACTGAGAGTCTATGAATATTATGAGAGATTCAAGAAGCTTTGCTCAAGCTGCCCATTCCATAGTTATACTGACCAAGATCTCCTTATGTATTTGTTTAGTGGCCTGATTGATGAGGATCGTCGTATGGTGAATGCATCCTGTGGAGGTAACTTTTTAAGATTGACTATACCTCAGGCTACTGAAATGTTTGAGGAATTAGCTGAGAGCTCAAGGCAGTTTGGTAGCAGGCAACGAACACAGTCAGTAAGTTCACTTGATCCCGCTAAAGTTCAAAGTGATATGAATGAACTGAAAGATATGATGAAGTCTTTTATGCTGCAAAGTGGTGGTCAACAACACGTGAGAGCTTGTGGGGTATGCACACTTACAGGGCATCTTACTGATGAGTGCCCACAACTCCAAGAGCCGAATGCTGAGGTAAATGTTGCAGGAGGATGGCAACCTAGGCCTAGATTTGATCCTTATGCTAATCATTATAATCCAGGTTCAAGGAATCATCTTAACTTGAGGTGGGATAACCAGAATAATGTTCAAAACCCTCAAGTATTGCAAAATCACCAAAATCAACCTAGACCTCAAAACTCTCTGACTGTTGAAGATATGATCAAGTCCTTAGCTCAGACTGTGATGCAACAAAACGCTATGACGGAATCAAGCATCCAAAATCTTGAAAATCAGTTAGGACAGATTGCTCAAGCTGTGAGTAAATTAGAAGCCAGGGAACCGGTAAGAAACCCGAGAGAGAACGTCAGTGCAATGTTCTTGAGGAGCGGAAAAACTTTAAACGACTGTTATGTGCCAAAACCGCGATCGCCAGATCTGAGTGGTGATCGCCATGAGATTACAGAGAGCAAAACAGGGTCTGCATCCCGACCGCGATCGCCATGCCACTCCAGAAGCTGCATCAGATTTCGACAACAATCCGCGATCGCGGGTCTCCTGCAGAACCCCAATTTGTGCGACCGTGATCGCCAGTTGTTGATGGCGATCGCCGGGAGCCCCCTGAGTACATTGATGATTATGTTCGCCTGAATTTCCCGCCTCTGTTCTCTTAGAAGCCTGTTGCTCCCTTTCCTGAGGCGTTGAAGGATACTCGAAGACTGGAGAATGACAAAGAGATCTTCGAAACCTTTAGTAGGTGTGAGGTAAACATTCCTTTGCTCAAACTTGTTAAGAGTATTCCTAGATTTGCTAAGTTTTTTAAAGAAGTTTGCACTATTAAAAGAAACCAAAAACTGAAAGGAAAGAAGAAAGTTGAAATAAGTGAACAAGTTTCTGCTGTGTTTCAAAAACGCATGCCTAAGAAATGTGGTGATTCAGGCATATTTAGCATTCCATGCGTGATTGATGAAACTAAATTTGACAAAGCCATGCTAAGATTTAGGTGCATCAATCAATGTTTTGCCTTACTCTTTGTATGAATCACTAGGCTTAGGACCTTTGCATAAAACATGAACTGTTATTCAACTTGCTGATAGGTCTACTGTGTACCCGAAAGGGGTTGTTGAGGATGTTCTTGTTATGGTTGGAGGTCTGATTTTTCCTGCTGATTTCTTTGTGTTGGATATGGAGCATGATAATAATGTCACACCTATACTGTTAGGTAGACCTTTCACAAAAACAGCACAAACGAAAATTGATGTTAATAGTGGGACTCTCTCTATTGAGTTTGATGGGGATAAGGTAGAATATAATATTTATGACATGGATCCCATTGATAAGAATTCTCTATGTGCTATTGATGTGATTAAGCCTACTTGTAAGGATGAATTACAACCTATTTTAGAGAATATCTTAGAGCCCCCAAAAGTAGATATTGTTTTGTCTACTAATATGCAGGAGTGTCAGGCTAAGTCAGAGCCTAAAGGTAAGCTCTCTTCACATCCTTTGGGAAATCGCCCTTCATTACTGACCTCGCCAGGCGAGATACCATTGATGTCTAGTGTGCAGGCACTTGACATTGAGCTTAAACAGCCGCCTGATACGGTCAAGGAGGATAAAGTGAATGAAACCACCTTCATTGCTAAAGACAAGGTGGTCAAGGTAAGAGGGACGAGATTCAAGGCGTTCCATGAGTGGTTCAAAAGGGAATTCAGACAAGAGACTGTTTTTACAAAGCCAAATGACGTTAGTTAAATCTCTTGAGTTTCATGTCGAGCCACGACATAAAATAAGGCGCTACTCGGGAGGCAACCCGAGGTTTGAGTTTGTTTTTATTTGTTTTTGTTCGGTTTAATTTTCTTTTTAGTTTTTCTATGGACAGGAGGAAATCACCGACGCTTAGGGTCAGCTACAGTCAGTAGCCAATCTCGCTGTAAGTCTTCTCTCCCGTCTAAAAAAAACAAAAAACAAAAACAAAAATCATTCCGAGAAAAAAATAATATATCGGATTAAAAAAAATAGAGTGCAGAAAAAAAAAATGAGAGAAAAGAAAATAAGGAGTTGTATTACATCAAGTTTGGTTTCATTAGTACTATCATTCTAGATCTACATTCGTTGGAGCTTAGCTTGTTGGTGACCATGTTCTTTGCAAGGAGTTGATTTGTTTGGGTCACCTTCTACATTAGAGGTATTCTTTCTTTTTCTTTAGATGAGCTATGCATTATTGGATTACATTTAGTGCTCATCTAGTTTCTCATTCTACCACACTTTGAGTTTTATTGGAGGAAGGTCATCCGACCTTGTATGTGAGTCTTCTGTCTCCTTCCCTGGGTTCGTTTTTTTTGTCTTTCATTTCATTGAGGACAATGCAATGTTTAAGTATGGGGGAGGAGAATGTATTCACATGTAATTATTTGGGTGTTGGTTGTATCTGCATGAGCTTATTGAATATATATATTGTATGAAAAAGCCACAAAAATTGAAAAAAGGCATACAAAATCTTTGGATAGCAAGATCTATGCAATAAGAAGGTGGCTTGACCGACATTAGGCTGGGGCAAAAATAAGTATTGAGTGATGTGAGTTTTGTGAGCCTGAAACAATTATTGAGTGGTTGGGATGAAAAACCGAAAGGGCGCCCAAGTAAGATGAGTGCATATAAAAAAAATTGAGTGTTTTAGGATCTTTATCATCTTGACGTATGGAGACATAAGAAGGAGGCGTATAGGAGGATTCGGGTAGGCCACTTGGAGGAATAAGGTGTAGTTCTGGGTATGTGCTTATTTTATCACATTATTCTTGATTATTGTTGTTGTGTTTTGTATGTTTGGAGGAGTTTATTGAGTATGTAATCACTAGGAGATGTTCTTGTACTTCCTGAGGCTTTGGGCATTTTTTATTGTATGGGTAGCTTTTCTGTAAGTTACTCGGGACGAGTAAAAGTCTAAGTATGGAGGTATTTGATACGCTACACTTTGTATGGCGTAACTAGGGGTTATTACATTAGTTTAGGAGTGTTATCACAAGTATTTGGAGCTATTGTTATGTTCTGAGTTGTTTATGAAGAAGTGAATAAATGAAGACCAGAACCGAAGAAGAAGAGGATCAAAGATTGAAGACATGAAGACTTGAAGACATTCTGCGGAGCAGCGGCGATCGCCACCATCACTATGGCGATTGCCATTCTACAACAGAAGCGTTACATGAGTTCGAGAGATCATGGCGATCGCCATGACTCTACGGCGATCGCCATGGGGCAACAGAGACCACGACAGAGCTTTACATGAAGACCGCGATCGCCAGGCATCTATGGCGATCGCCACAACAAGGCCGAAGACATTCCGGACTTTCCTTATTTTCCTTTGTTTGTTTTATTTCTTTTTCCTTATTTTATTATTTCGTTTAGGATATATCTTTTACCACATATTTTTAGGGTTAGTCTCTATTTATACCCTAGCTTTCATTATCTTTTCATCATCTTTTCCATCAGACAATTTAGTTTTGCAACCATGAGCAGGAACTAATCTCCATTGTTTTACTTAGCGGTTGAAACCTTCAGTTATTAAGTTGTGAGATTTCTAAACTCTTGTTCTTTTCCTATGGATTTGTATTAATTCTCTTGTTCTTCATCTATTGATTTCTATTAGTTTTGCTAGCTTGATCACCTAGTTTGATTGATAGTTTTCTATTGCTAAACTAGGAATATACGGTGGAATTCCTTGTCACTGTAGCACTCATATCTGCATGATCTGGTAGTTGATTGCTTTTATGAAAGATAATTGATTGCATGTTAATACTTAACGGTTGTAAGTTATTGTATGCATCCTTATAATTCTTGTGCCCTTTGCTGCTATTTCATCTAATCTTTAGAGGTTTCCCTGATTGCTGAATAGTAAGTATTATCAGGACCGGTTGGCCTGCTGATATATTAAAGATTGGAATAGGAACATTCTTTAGGATTGAATAGAACTTGAGATAAATCTATGATCAACTTGATTGACTGTTGTGTGGATACTTGCTATGTGAAACCCCTTCGCATAATATTCTCACCCAAACTTCATCTGCTTGTTACTGGTTACTTGTGTGTTCTTGCAATCAAAACCCTCCTTTGGTTATTTATTACTAGTTGATATTTCACTTAACTGCATTGATTTGGTGTTTTGATTTCCTTTGATTCGACCTCTACTTACTTGCTATAATCTAGTTAGTGTTTAGGGTTTTCTTTGAGTTGGCACTACGACTTTAGCCTCATCAGGTACTAATTATGCAATTTATTTGTATAAAATGAATCGATATAGGGAATAGGTGAGGAGTATTTTTGCATATGCGGATGTTCTAAAAGTGTGTAGTTCATACATACAACTCCGTATCATATTTTGTACTGTAGTTCTCAAGTTTATCATGTCTTCAGTCAACTTCAACTTCAATAATTAGCAATATGTATGGCATTATTTAGGGGCTCGGGTTATAATTAAGAATTAAACAATTGCATGAAAAAACATAACATGTTATTGGTTGACCCGATCGCGATATACACATACAAACGCAGTCCACATAAAGTACTGTACTGGTCATACAAGTGGATAACGAATACTCCATCTGTCCCATATTGGTAGTCCTATTTACTTTTGACACATATGTCGAGACACGTTTTGTATCGTAAATATCTCTAATTATATGTTAATAAAAATTATAATTTTTTAATATTGTTAAAGTACTCATTAAGACGAATCAAATAAGACCTCATATGACTATGTTCTATTGTATATATTGGAAGAAATCTACAAGATTCTCTCGGTTCTTGAATAGTGTACAAAAATCAAATGGGACTATCAATATGGGAAAGAGGGAGTATATTGTTTTAACAAAAATCTAGCATGAGCTTTGATGTACGAATACACAAGAGATACTGAACATTTTGTTTGTAAGCATATGGAAATAATCCATGTGATATAAGACGAACGTATTACGTACGTTCCTTCATAAAAAATAACTAAAAAAATCTCAACTTTCACTTATAAACCTAAAATAGTCTCAACTTTCGTACCAATAAAAAAAACGAAAAACTAGCATGCGCTGATATTCTCAATCATTGAGCCGGTGAATTTAAGCGTTGTGCAGTGGCGTTTAAATTTTTGCTCTATTTTTTTAAACACATCATTATAGCGTTTTACATTTTCGGCTCAATGATTAAAAAAACCGGTTCTAAAATCAATACCCATAAAAAATAATCAAAACTCTCAATCCATCAACAAAAAATGGTGCAAACAGTTTTTTCCGTTAAAAATTTAAGGTAATTTTATAATAAGACGGCATCTTAAAATAAAGATTATACATATAAACAACAATTACTATGATCAATTATGGAAAAAAATCTCTAGTAAATATTACCAAGTTAAGCAAAATTTTAATCGGAAAAGTCGTTCGGAGCCACTTTTTGTTTATAAATTAAAAATTGAGATTATTTTTAGATAAAAGTTGAGACTATTATTTTTATAAGTAAAAATTGAGACTATTTTTAAAACAACATTTCATAGGAATGGAGATTTAGATCAAGTGTGAGTATGATTCGAAGTCGAAGCTATCAATCAAAAAAATTTAAAAGATCGACCAATATCCACTACAAGAAAAACACAACTTAATTTACCAAAAAAAAAACACACACAACTTAACATCGCGCGAGAGTGAGGAAGTTGTCAAGATGGCCAACGATTTTATCTATTGGTGTGATTGTTGGCAATTTTGTTTCGAAAAATGTTAATTTGAATCTAAAAATCATTATTCAATATCAACTATACAATAAAATCAATGTAGAAACAAATTACAAATTTCAGTTTGAAATTCAATGATATTTTATTTTATTTTGGTAAAAGAGAGATAATACTCTATGAGGCTTTATTGAAAATGCAAAAACGCTAATTAACAATAAGCCGGGGATAGCAAAACCCCTTACTATCCTCCAAAATTGAAACAACAATACTAGGAAGTAGGAACATTCTGAAAAAAGTGAAAACCTAAGCTAAGCGAGAAAACATAGTTTGTTGCTCCGTCAGCAACACGATTAGTCTCCCTATACACATGAGTCACCCAGACGATCCAGTCCCTAGTTAAGAAGTCATGGAACATACGTACCAGGAAAGAGAGAGGATGTGCAAAAACAACACCTGTCTTGAGAAAACCCACCACAAGCTCAGAATCAACCTCCACTACAATGCGACAAAACCCAACTCCCAAGCGATATGCAACCCATAGTAAACCCCCCACAACTCAACCATCAGTGTTGTACATATACCAATATTCAGAGCAAAACCCCCTTTCCAGTTCCCGTCCTCTCCTCTAATAACTCCTCCTGTCGCAAAATACTTTATTCATAATTACCCCTTAAATTAAAAATTACATACAACCATCATTTAAATTAGTTGTGTTAGCAATCAAACACTCCTTAAACCACTAATTAATATGATGGGAAGGGATCTTCGAGTGAGAAGTCAAAATTTTCATATTGTTTTTCAAGACCGGTTTTTTGTCTTTGCATAAAGTAGAAATATACACATTTTTTCATTAAGATGCGCACATATTACACAAAAAATGTTAAGTTCTTTTTCAGTGAGTAATTTTATTTCAAGGCAATGAATTTTAGGTAAAGAAATTCGTTTATACTCCAAAAATCAAATTTGCCTATTTATTACTCCCTTCGTTTATCAATACATGTATTTCTAGCCTTTCCTTTTTGTTAAAAATTACATGTCCTTTTAGGTATTTTGACACTCTTTCTAGTACCAAATTTTCCCTTATAGTATTGAATTACTTATTTTTACATTTATTCTCTTCCGTAAATCTTTCAAAACTTCCTAATTGTATAAGGATACAATTGTCTAAAATTTCAATCCTTAAAATATTTGTAAGGATGTGCAATGTTCAACTTAAAAAAGTGCACTTGTGCATTTTAAAAATAAATTGCATCCACTCTTGATAACAACAATTTGTCGTGTTAATTGCTCCTATGCAAGTAATTCAAACAAACCTAATATGCAGTCCTAGGCAAGTAAGGGTCGAGTCCTCAGGGAGACAGATTCTAGTTTTGTATGAAATATATGTGTCAATATCAACATAAAGCTCCATACGTCGTCTTCACTCCAAATGCATGAATAAGCTCCAAGACGCTCCTAAAACTCAGTAATCTCACCCTAAAACACCATACTTACACACTATGATATCGTGTGTATCAACTCTTATGTTATATAAGATATTCACATTGTATATAATTAATGTGTCTTTTATGTGCACATATAACTTTGGCTCGAGAAAACTAAAGTTCATCATGGAAATAAAGGCTCGAAAAAAAATTCAAAATTTATGTTTGAAAAAATGTGCACATATTATAAAAATAGGCTGCGTCTAAATGCACACGTTTTTTTTGCTAAATGCACACTATTCTGTGCGGTAAAAATTACAGTACACATCTGTGCGTTAACTCTTACCGCACCAAAGGACTCAGGGGCATTGTTGGAATTTTTTCTGAAACCTATACGACGCTGGTGCGGTAAGAATTACCGCACAGATCTATGCGTTAACAATTACCGCACCAGATTAATCCCAGATTAAGCAAAAAAAAAAAATTTGATTAACTTAAACCCTGTGCGGTAACAATTACCACACATGAATTTTATTTTTTTTAATTAATAATTTTTTTAAAAAAAGTATTAAAATACTAATAAATTGGTGCGGTAAGAGTTACCGCACCAATTTATTAGTATTAAAAAAGTATTAAAAAAATATATAATATGGTGCGGTAAGTGTTACCGCACAAAATGGTGCGGTAACCCTTACCGCACCAAGTTACATCTTTAAAAAAAAAATTCCCTCTCCCCCGACCTTCTTCCTCCTTCTGCAAAATTCCGCCGCCGCCAACCCTAAAAATCGCCGCCGTCTTCTCTTCCGTCGTCGACGACGACGACGCCATGGCTGGCTGTGGAGGAAGAAGAAGAGGAGGAAGTGGAGGTGCCACTGAAGTACAGTGGTGGTGCCCGGATCCGGCCAAAATCCTGAGCCCGACCCGACCCAATACACGTTGCCCGACCCGACCCGATACCAGCAGCCCAACCCGCCCCGATACCCGCACCCGAACCCGCTCCGAGGCGAAGAAACCGAAAGCGACGCGTCCAAAACGTCGGTCCCGGGTACGCTACTCGAGAAAATAGAAGGTTGAATCCACAAACCGAGGCTCAAACCGAGGCGCAACCGGAAGTTTTTTCGACTCCCGTAGATCTACATCAAGTATGTATTTTTATTAAATATTCTATAACTTTTGTAATGTTTTTAAATAGTTTAATTATTTTATTTTGTAACGTTATGAAATTAGTTATTCAATTTCATAACGTTATGAATTTAATAATATTTGATAACGTTATGACATTTTTAAATAAATTTCGTAACGTTATCAATTTATTTAATTTAATTAATTTATTAAATTTATAACGTTGTGAAATTAGTTATTTAATTTCATAACGTTATGAATTTAATAATATTTGATAACGTTATGAAATTTTTTAAAAAATTCGTAACGTTATCAATTTATTTAATTTAATTAATTTATTAAATTTATAACGTTGTGAAATTAGTTATTTAATTTCATAACGTTATGAATTTAATAATATTTGATAACGTTATGAAATTTTTAAATAAATTTCGTAACGTTATCAATTTAATTAATTTAATTAATTTATTAAATTTATAACGTTGTGAAATTAGTTATTTAATTTCATAACGTTATGAATTTAATAATATTTGATAACGTTATGAAATTTTTAAATAAATTTCGTAACGTTATCAATTTATTTAATTTAATTAATTTATTAAATTTATAACGTTATGAAATTAGTTATTTAATTTCATAACGTTATCAATTTATTTAATTTGATTAGGCGAATTATAACGTTATCAATTTATCTTCTCTTATTTTGTAACGTTATGAACTATTAGTATATAAAGTATTGAAATTAGGCGAATTATAACGTTAATTTCGTAACGTTATGACCAAAATGTTTAGAAATTAGAGATGATTTTGATTAGGATTGACGTTACAACAATTGTTTGTAACGTTACGACGTCATGGAAAAGACGTTTTTGAATTTGACGTTATTTTTGTAACGCTATGAAAATAACGTTACGTAACAACAACATTAGGGGGTGCGAGATACGATGGCCTCTAGTGGTTTTGTTCCGGGGGCTCCTGTTGGTGCAGAGCGTGTTAGGAGGACGCAGATTACAGCGTCCATACGTCAGAGTTTTGCTACTGCTCGAGACCAGCTGAATGCTTCTAGTTCGACACCCACTGACGAGGCTCGTGCACTTACAGATACTGGGGCAGTTAGGGATTGTGGTCTGGATGTTGATCCGTGTGCTGATGATGAGGGTTACAGTGAGAGTGAGGAGGAGGGTATGGACGTCGATGATACAGCTGTTGATTTGGATGATGATATGCTGGGAGACGGTGAGGGTTTAGGTACATATTATATTGTATCTCATCTCGAGATACCGACAGATCAGCTTAGGAGAGACGACCCTCCTATTATTTCAGAGGATCATGCTGGCATGGGGCCTTCATCGCCAGCTCCTACAGATTTAGGTCCTTCGTCTCCTACGCCAGATGTACCACCTCCCCCGACTGATGATGTACCGCATCCGGCTGTTGCACCTCATGTACCACCTCCTGCTGTACCTTGGATGCCCGGAGGTCCTTTTACAAATGAGTTGCTGAAGAATTATGAGACGCACATCGCCAGGGCTATTTATGAGCTTACAGTTGTTGATCCTCCCGCACCTGTGATTCCAGCTGGCCCCCGTCCTCTTCCTCCATTTATACAGAGACAACGAGGAGGCCGAGGAGCTCAGGCAGATGATGATGTTGCTGATGCAGACGCTGCTGATCCTCCAGCATGAGGTGGACGCGCTCCACGCGGAGGACGAGGACGTGGACGTGGACGTGGACGTGTTGCAGATCATGCTGATTTTCCACAGCCTGCTGATCTTCCAGAAGGCGAGGCTCCTCTTGATTTGGTATGTATTTGAACTATAATGTTCATATGTGAAATATGAACCTCATTCTGTAGAAGTAACTGTGTTATTTTTTTACTTTTTTTCCAGACACGGAAGGTCGTCAAGGTTCACTTCCACACCGCCTACTGCACTCCACTAGAGGCGTTTAGGAGACCTGGTCCAGATTCGTGGTTTCAGCTTGCAGAGCGATCTGGATTGACTGATCTACGCTACATCGGGTCCGGTCCTGTCGATCATGTGTTGGTTTCTGCTTTCGTCGAGAGATGGCAGCCAGAAACCAACACATTTCATTTGCCATTTGGAGAGATTGGTCCTACACTTCACGATGTGGTTGAGATCCTGTCGCTGCCTATACATGGCAGGAGTTGTAGCTCAGTTTTGAGCGAGGAGATCTTCACTTTTGTTGCCGAGATGCTTCACGTAGAGGAGACACTGGTGAAGACTTGGTATATGGATAGAGGCATTCCTTTGGGTTATCTTCAGCAGAGATTGAAGGATATGATGCGGATGGAGGATGGACAGAGAGATGAGAGCCTCATTGCTTCTATGTACTTACTGTTGCTTCTCGGCACTACAGTTCTAGTGGACAAGTCGACTACAGCAATCAAGCACTGGTGGTTAGTTCTTTTGGCCGACCACGACAGCACTGGCCGATATGCTTGGGGAGCTGGAGTGTTAGCTCATCTGTATCGCCACCTTGGACAGGCGTCGAGGCGATTGGCTATGGGGATGGGGAGTTCTGGCATTCTTTTGCGGGTTAGTACGCAAACAACTATACGATTGGCTATGTTTAGGAAGTCGAGTTCTAATTATCCCTTTTTTGCAGTCGTGGATCTGAGCATATTTTCCACATTTTCGTGGACATTTTGTGACAGATCCACTTTCTATGGACCACGCCGCAGCTGCTATGTGGGAGGGCAGAGAGGTGCCACAGGGGAAGAGCACGGATCGTTTGGTTGCCATTCGTGGCATGCTTGACCGTGTTCGTTATGAGGAGGTCAGATTTTAAGAATGTATGCTTTCGTTATATTGTGTGAATGTAAACTATACTAACTGTTTTGTAATGTTTTGTTGCAGGTTAATTGGTTTCCCTTTTCAAATGTGGATTTCAGACTTCCGCAGTACGCCCCGTCTTTGTTTGAGGGCATTCTCCGTTGTCTGGACATCGAGGAGCTCTATCAGCCAGGTCGCCTGCTGCGACAGTTTGGACATGTGCAGGGTATCCCAGATCCTCCCCCAGAGCCCATCCAGGTGACACGTAACAACAGGCTGACGCATTATTCAGTTCACTTTGCCGAGGATCTGCTTGGTGTGTGGGATCAGGACCCCAGGCCTTTGTTACAGATTCGGGAGCCACGAGCGACGTACTATTGGGCAGTCACAGATGATTATCTCGATTGGTATGATCGAGTTTCTCATCCTCTGGTGGATCCCAGATCACGTAGACTCGATCGTCCAGTTGGTCCGCTGCGTATTCCACCTTCGGTTGACAGTTTTGCGGTACGATTATAAATTTTATTAGTCATATTCATTCAATTAGTATATTTGATAGTAATGTTTTGATATGTTGTTAATATAGCGGACCCAGCTAGTGACTTGTGAGATTCGAGCTTTCTTGGAGACACCACCAGAGAGGAGGCCTGCAGATATCGATGAGTTCATGAGGCGTCTCCTTGGTGTTTTGACTGACGAGGCTCCACCGATGGCTCCAGCTCCGGTTCGTCAATCTCAGCTTTTTCGGCATTCAATCCACGAGGAAGGGCAAGGTAGTGGGCAACGTAGTGGGAATGAGGGTCGTGACTTGGAGTGATGTATAGTTTGTTTGGATACTATGTTTTGGTAATGTTTGGTTCACTTTTGCTTATTTATTTTGGGCTTTTCTTAAAAACGCGAGAAAATGGTCACAATCGCAAAAAATAATTAAAAACTACTAAACGTCAAATATTGATAAATGGTTCAAAACGTCTCGAAACGACTCGAAAACGATATAAAACAAGCCAAATCGAAATATGGAGGAATTCCGAACAAGTTGTAAAAAAGTGTAAAAATGTGGCCAAAATGATGGCATAATATGGCCAAAATGAGCAAAGCTTAGCAAAACTTGACTTTTTTGAAAAAGGCGAAAAACGACCAAGTACGTCAAATATTAATAAAAATGGTTCAAAACGTGTCGAAACGACTAAGAAACGAAAAAATCGACTCAAAACGATATAAAACAAGCCAAATCGAAATATGGATAATGGATAATGGATAATGGATAGTGGATAGTGGATAGTGGATAATGGATAATGGATAGTGGGTAATGGATAATGGATGTCATATGTGTATAGTTTGGGCCCATATCGTTTTAACGCCTTGAAACGATGAAAATCGAAATTTTGAAATTGAAGCATGACAACAAATACGGCGAATAGTTATTTTCATTTTTCGGAATCGAAAAATTATTATCGAAAACGTCAACGGGCCTAATAAGGCCTAATGAAATTTGAATGAGGCCCAAACACAAAAAACGACAAAAAATGACATAAAACGGCTTAATAAGCACTTAAAACGTAAAAGTCAAGAAATGTAACATTAATATTTGAGCATTACCAATCAAACGCTATCGTTTTTATAAGAAATTAACAACTTTAACACTTAGAAGTATGTAAACGAAGACTTTCACCTGTATGCTACTACTCTCAAGTATATAAATTGTATAGTTATACTCATATGTATGTGATACCACTTCGTTACTAAAATGAACTTCATATAATGTGTTTATTTCATCATATAACATTAGTTTAACACTTAATTGTTATCGTTTGACTCAACTGACCTCGTATTTCATTAGTATAATATGAATTTTTATCATATAACTCTTCGTAATCTCATATTACATTAGTAAAACTTGATAAAATTATTCACAAAACTCTCAATAACGACATATTTCAGTAGTATAACATTACTTTGGGTCATAAAACTTTTTATAATATCAAATAGTATAATAAAACAACATAAAAAATGATTTTTTATGTAATTAGGGTTGGTACTACAACAGTTACCGCACCAACCCTAATACCCTAAACCCTACAAACACCAGAAACATTTGATTCTGGGTAACAGGGTTGGTGTCTAGTGCGTTAACAATTAACGCACAGATTATGTGCGTTAATTGTTAACGCACCAGAGTCTGGGCTGGGCTTGAATGTTGGGTTGGTCGTCTTTGTTGGGCTGGGATTTTTCTGTTGGATCTTGACGAAGTTCTGTTATCAGTTGTGCGTTTATTGCTAACGCACCACCATATTTTGCTTGAGTGTGTTACAGCTACCACACAGCTGTAAGTCACCTTTGGATGACCGAATTACGTTATTGGGCCTTCGTTGTTGTGGACCTTTTGTCTACATCGGCCCAAATCTAAGTTACCCTAGTAAAACCTCGGCTATAAATTCACTGCCTCAGTGAACCCTATTATCTCATTCTCACTGCGCCGTAAAATAATTAGGTTTCAAGTTCTTACTCTGTATTTCAATTAAAAGTCTCATTTTTTACTGATTTCGTTAGATATCTTCATTGTTTCTAACATGTTTTCTTACTTTGTATTACAGATTCAAACAACCATGGCATCATCTTCATCCTCCCCAGTTCCAGCAGAAGGCAGTGAGATCCAGTGCCCGAGTAGAAGGTGCTCAAGAACAATCAAGGTGTTCACTGGTAATGACAAGAACAATCCCCACACGTATGGACGAAGGTATACCACATGTCAGTGTCACTACATGATCGTGTATCTTGAGCCAGAATACGACAGTCATCATCTCCGAGTCATTGCAAAACTGTTGAAGGAAATAGCTGACCAGCAGTTGAAGCTGGTATATTTTCACCAGGCTAAGAGTATTGAAGCAGCCAAACACTGGATACAACAGAGGTTTCCCAATGACCCTGTTCCTAGTTTTTATGACAGTGACTCCGATTAGGGATCTGGGTATCAAATCAGTGAATCTCCGTTAAGTCTGTGTGTAGTTTAAATTTCAAGAATGAGTATGTTGTCTTTCCTTAATGAGTCTGTTGTCTTTTTAATTTATGTTGAGTGTGTTGTAGTTTATGGATTCACTGATTTCACTTCATTGTTTCACCTACCTCATCTAACTCTACTGAAAACACTATTTAAAGCAAACAAGACAAGTCATTACATATTTCAAAGCAGACAAGACAAGTCATTACATATTATAAATCAATTCCAATCGAAGTCTAAATATCAAGGCTAATAAACTATTACAAATCAAGTCATGTAGTCCATACGCTTTCCAGCAGTGAAGCGGTATTGTCGAAACAAGTCCACTTGGCCAGCATATATCCCTTCCCACCACTTGATGTTGTCATCTGCAAATCTTCTCCACGAACCGGAACAACGTGGCAATGGTGCCCCACCACGGAGCCAAACCTAGATATACAAAAAAAATGGCCAAGAAAATTAATCAATAAGTATAAATGATTTCGACGTTTCATGACGTTTGTTTAGATTACCACGGATTCTTACCGGTATCCAGTGATTACTGCATCCGACAAGAGCTATCCCAAAACTCTTCTGTGGAGGACTAGGGCTCACTGTAGACTGCCTTATTGGCAAGCATAAACACGGCGCATCCCAGGATAGTTGCACTAAACCAACATTATACACTGTGGCAAACACCAAACCCATAAATGGCATGTCCATCCAAAATGGTCTCTCACAAGGACTTCTCATGTAGTTAACTTGAGCAATAAGATCATCCCATGTTCCTACCCGTAGTCCACGTCGTATGGGCTCCCATGTCTCTTTGTTTCCAAGAAGCTCCGCTGCCAACGCAGCACGGATCATACGATATTGACTTTGTTGCATACCTGTAAGTAGAGCCATTGACCGATACCCACAATGTCCGTCTGAACGCACATCTTTCACAAAAGTCATGTAGGAAAGCCAAAAGTAGTCAATATTTTTCACCCCCAAGTTCACCCCCATATAACTTATGGCTTCTTCAATCTCTTCTTCATCTTCTCCTTCCTCTGTTTCGTTTCGATCTGGATAGCAAGCTCTTAGGGGCACGGCATTCATGTCTTCATCTTCTAAATCGATGGTCTCTGAAAACAATGGTTCAGGTTGGGACTGTGATCCGAAGTCGAACGACACTTGACTTGCTTGCTTTTTAGGAAAAGTTCGTCGTTCACTTTGCCTATTTGCCTTCTCCTTTGCGACTTTTTGCGCATTCTCAGTATTTGTTAAGTCTTCTCTAACGTACTCGTGGTAACTCTTTTCCCTCTTTTCTCTCGGAGGAGAATTCTCATTTCGCTGCTTCTCCTTATTCTTTGATCCCGGCGGCCTTCCTTTTCCTTTCCTAAACAAGTTTGTTGGCTCTACCAAAGAACTTTGTTCCGGATGCTCCAAGTCAATGTACAACTCACTTAATCTGAATAGAGTTCCATCCCTCAAATCTCCACTTTCCCATTTCGCCCACATTTCACGCATTCTGATCTCCGGAATAGACATTGAACGATTGTCGTCGGGTAAGGACAAATTTAATGCATCATCTTCCCATCTCAGTTCCTTCCAGAAGTCATGAAAATCATCCGGAACAAGAGGTGTCTTTGAAATGATTGCCCTAGCAAGATCGTGTACGCATGGCATCCCAAGACAATCTCGAACCCAATGATCATCACAAACATTTGAATACTCCTCCTTCAATATTTGCTGGTACATTTCCAACAACAACAGAAAACACCTATCTGACACTCGGTAAAATAGCCTTGAAAACAACATTCGAATGCCAGGAGGAAAGGTTGGGTCATCAAAGACCATTTGCCGAGTGGTAAGTGCTTGGTTCATCGTCGCCCTAATCAGGTCCATCTGAACTATGACCGCATGGTGAATCCTCACGATCACTCTGTTGAAGCCTCCTCTACTAGAACCCACAATTTCTTTCAACACCTTATGCATCCCCTCGACCCTAAATAAACACAATTTCTAATCATTAGCATTAATAATATGGTGGTCTAAATTAACAACTAAACAAACAAAGATACCTGTTTGTAGTCCTTGTGTGAAAGTGAAGAGTGTAGTCCGTCCACGCTCTAACTATGAACTTCTTGTACGGAGTAAACCAGTACTTTTCAACGTAACCAACAATGCCCTTCTTCCATGAATCTCTCAGCTTTCTCAACCTCTCTTCGTAGATTTCTTCGGTGCTCGAGCAAAATATCCCCCAACATTGCGTAACAAAGTTCTCCGCCCTTTTAGTATTTTTAATCACTTTTTCTGCGTGTGACTGGATGTTGTGCCTAATGTGCACCCAACACAATAGTTGCTTCACATCAGTGTCTTTGAACACAAGTTTGATTGCTCTCAACAGAGCCTTCTCACAGTCGGTCATTATAGCCTTCGGCATCACTCCCAAATTTCTACACAACTCATGAACGCACATCATCACAAACTTGTAATGCATTACTGTCTCCTGAGCCATGAATGCATATGCGATGTTGAACGTCTTGTGCGTGCAAGTGAAACCAACCATCTCCACTAAAGTCATATCATACCTATTTGTCTTGTATGTGGCGTCCATGATAATCACATGAGGAAACTTCCTGAACAAACGAATCGACTCCGGGTGAGCGAAAAAAAGGACTTCAACCTCATTCGTCCTCGTGTTCCTCAAAGGTTGACAAAAATACTTGTTCTCTTTCTGAAAATTTAGAGACCACTGAGTAACTGACAATTCACCACGATCTTCAAAATTGATCTTCTGCAAAAAATTGGCAATCTGCTTCATGGATGTCACATTTTGCGGGTCTCTTATCCTAAGCTGAATAAGTATGTTTTTTGGCGTCTTGCGATCATCCCCCGCTTCCCTTGCTATTTTCTCCTCCTCTTTGCTCATTCTACCCACGAATGAATTCCCATGAAAACTAGTAGGAAGGGTGTGGTTGTGACGACCTTCTACAACATTCATGATCCATTTATAACTATAAGGCCCTTCTTTTATACGAACCCCATATAACTCAAATGTACAACCACATTTCTTCGATTTTCGGTGACGAAGCCTCGGAACCGGCAATTCTGGATTTTTTAAATTCACTTTCAGCCTACCCGATCTAGGTTTTCCAAACCTATCGCATACAAAATCAACGCAATATTTGCTAGATGTACGATGTACCAAAACTATCATTAAATCCCTTGCTCTCTGTTTTGTCCATTCCATCATCTCTTCTTTACTATCCCACATTTGCGCAGTACTAAAATGTGGTCTAAAGTCTTCTTCCTATATTGATTAAACTACATTACTTAGATACACAATTTTAACTAATTAACCTAAATCTCATGCAATTAAATACAAAATTTAAATCGATAATATACTAATCAAAATCGGTAACGGAGTCCAATCGTCTAATGCAATTGATACATTTGCTTCGCCTTCTTCCTCTTCTTCGTCCACTTCCTCATCGACTTCTTCGTCTTCTTCGTCCACTTCCTCTTCTTCATCGACTTCGTATTCTTCTTCCACGACCCCTGATATCCAATTGTCGTTACCATCATCCTCACTACTCTCATAATTATAAGACATTGTAGTGTGCATCCAACGGGCATAAAATTCCAACGGGAATTTTTTCAAAAAAACCTGGTGCGGTAACGTTTACCGCACCAGTTTTATTTAAAAAAAAAAAAACTAATACGGTGCGGTAACGTTTACCGCACCAGTTTTATTTTAAAAAAAAAAAACTAATACGGTGCGGTAACTTTTACCGCACCATTTTTATTTTTAAAAAAAAAAACAAATACGGTGCGGTAACTCTTACCGCACCAATTTATTAGTATTTTAATACTTTTAAAAATAAAATTATTAATTAAAAAAAATAAAATTCCTGTGCGGTAACAATGTGCGTTTAAGTTAATCAAAATCTGTTTTTTTTTTTGCTTAATCTGGGATTAATCTGGTGCGGTAATTGTTAACGCACAGATCTGTGCGGTAATTGTTAACGCACAGATCTGTGCGGTAATTCTTACCGCACCAGCGTCGTATAGGTTTCAGAAAAAATTCCAACAATGCCCCTGAGTCCTTTGGTGCGGTAAGAGTTAACGCACAGATGTGTACTGCAATTGTTACCGCACAGAATAGTGTGCATTTAACAAAAAAAACGTGTGCATATAGACCAAGCCTAAAAATATTGTGCAGAAAATGTGCACATGTAATTTTGGCTCGGAAACGAAAGTTTAATTTATGAAAAAAAGAGCTCGGAAAAAACAAGTTTAAAATTTGAGTTTGAAAAAATGTGCACACCTTTGTTCGGCCGGTGTTGTCATCATTGTCCACATTATCAACATCATCAACAATTGTGTCGCATTTCTTCTTGATCATGTCTATCTTGCATTGAACATTGAAAAACATACCACGTCCAAGATGACCTCGCCACATTTCTTCCTGGGCTTCGTCATTTACGTCTCTAACTCAGACACTTCCATCTTTGATTTTTGAGCTTCTGACTCCAACAATGACCGCTTGATCTCACTCGACTTCAGGAGGGCCTTCATTTCCTCAGACTTGGATTCGGCAAGGTCGATATTTTCCCTAGCGTCAGAGAGCATACGATTGAGTTTGGCATGAGCAGAACGCAAGTGACTAAGGATCTAGGGTAGAATAGGAAGTCAAAAATTAATCCAAATGAAAAAAAAACGAGCCAAGAATGCTTTTGAGAAGATTCAGCTACCTCCCAAGCGTCGTTGGTGGCCAAATTCAAATTCTCCATGGTTGGCAACTGTTCGATGTCGTCAGAAATAAGAAGGATCGCCAGTTCAGTCGAGTCAGAGTTCTTTTTTTATTTCTTATCTGTCGGGTCCTCGAAGACGACTGGAGATTTCCTTTTGATGCTTGACAAAGATTTGGGAGGAAGAGCAGACGACTTTCTATTATTTCTTCTTCGTCACTCACTTAATACTTGAAGGTGATAATCTCACAATGCTATTATTACAATTTAAGAAATTATTTGGAAAAGTACGATTATTACATATATTCACTCTCTTTTACAAAAATTTCATGAGGTTCCTGTTTATCACTGCTTTTGGGAGGCAAATTCCGCAAAAGACTTGCTAACTAAGGAATGTGTAGATGCTAATTTGTTAAGCTCTATCACTTTGTCCACTGGTACAAGCCACCATATTACTTAATGTTTATATCACGAGCGTTACTACTAGAGAAATGGCTTTTCCTGACATATCCTTACCGACGTATAACAGTGTAGGAGGCGTATCGATAAATAGTTTTGTCACTATTTCCCTCATATTTAGCTTCAGACACTTCCCGACACTCCTGATTGTCAGGTCAAATTTCTGACGATAGTTGAACGACGTCTTTTAACGTCGATAGAGTATCGACATGTAAAATTATCGGTATAACTAACGGAATTATTTCCTGACGCTAACTTACCGACCCCTTCTAACGTCGATAAATCACCTATAGATAAAATTGTCGGAATAGGTTACGAAATCACTTCTCGATACATATTATTGTCGGCACAAGAGACCCAAAAGTCTGACCAAATATTTTGTTTTTTTGAGTTTACTCCCTTCTCACAGGAATCGACCAAATATTAATTAGAGGAAGGATGCTCAGCTCGCCTGCGCTCGATCGACTTATTTCCCTCTTTTGCTTGCTTCTCCACCGACGAGACGACCCACAAGCAGCCACCACCGCTCGAGTCGGCCTCCTCCGCTCCGTCCAGCAGGTAATTTCACTTCGCCTGTTGTTCTCCTCCTCCTCGATCGGCTCCTCCTCTTCTACTCTCTTTTCGCCCAACAAATTTGCTTTGCTTGCTTAAGTTTCCAGATGGCGCCTCCAACTGCTCGATGAAATGCTTGTGTGGGAAAAAGCCCCAAATGGCGCCTCCAACCTTTGCTTCAAGTGTGAACTTGGACCAAATATTAATTAGAGGAAGGATGCTCAGCTCGCCTGCGCTCGATCGACTTATTTCCCTCTTTTGCTTGCTTCTCCACCGACGAGACGACCCACAAGCAGCCACCACCGCTCGAGTCGGCCTCCTCCGCTCCGTCCAACAGGTAATTTCACTTCGCCTGTTGTTCTCCTCCTCCTCGATCGGCTCCTCCTCTTCTACTCTCTTTTCGCCCAACAAATTTGCTTTGTTTGCTTAAGTTTCCAGATTTGCTTTCCTTGTTTATGTGTTCAGATTTGCTTTGTGTGCTTAAGTGTTCAGATTTATTTTCTGTTCTCGATGTTGATATTTTTTGCTTAGTTATTTGATAAGTTTGCACTCCAACTGCTCGATGAAATGCTTGTGTGGGAAAAAATTTGTTTTACTAAGAAAAATCTACGTCAGAAAGATATTAGAGGCTGATAAAATGCTTACTTCATAGATACAAATAAATATGCACCAATGCTTAATTCTAGTCTTGGAACCGGAGACAGTGGCTTAACAATTTCATATAGGAATTCAACCATCTACAAAGTCCATCAGTCATAATACTACGAACCTGTGTTGCCACATAAAAAGTTGAAGACAACAATCTAGTCATAATACTACGAACCTGGAAAAGGATGATTATGTTCATATGCACAACAAAAAACTTATATTTTCCGCATTAATGTTGTCCTTTAAACCTTTTCCCCAGAAGAATCTTATGCTACGGGAAGACATTGTTTAATTACTTCCTCACTCAATTCATATTGTGGCCCATGAGATAATTTTCCAAGTATAGTTTAGAGCACCTTAGCCAACGTGAAAATAGAATAGATGTTACCTCATTGAATGGATCATCAAGAATTCCTTCATAAAGCCAGGAATCAAGACACTGAATATAGGGCAATAAACTTCCTGTAAATAGCATCACTTTTAGCCAAGTTACTGGATGGAAAGAAGATTAAATACTGAAAAATTGAGCATGATTGAGAGAATATTCTGTCCCCTAATGAACATTCAAAAATTGATAAATATGCAGCATTGCAAATAAATGTGCAGCAAAGCTTATACAGTGCAAATACATATGTTTTTCTAATCTGATTACATTCAGTGGCCAAACTAACTATCTTGGGCTGGTGTGTTGTGTGCTAGTATAGAATGCTATATATGTTTTGTATGTTTTTTGCAGCAAGAAAACAAGGCAGTAGCATGTTTTTCTTAATGATAAAACATTAAAACCTATGATTTATTAAGATTTCAATATAACTAATTAAAGTGAATTTCCTAGGGTAGTTTTAAATAGGCAAAGTCCATCAGTCATACAAAAAACAACATCGATTAGGCAAAGTGAAAGGTATGAACTCATGCCTTTTTATTTATATATAATTTTTCTTCAGTGTGGTATAGATTATGGCTGTTTGGGTTTTAAATTTCAGCTGATTTGAATTCTCTTGATTTCACTTATTTGTTTTTATTCTGTCAGTTCAACACTTCTCTTCACTTGTTATTCGTGAACCTAAAGCCTATTAGCTCAAATGGGAGAGCAATGAAATTACACATCGATGTGGGTTCGAATCCCACATAGGCTCTAAAGATTTTAAGTAGTGTTGATTATAGTTCATAGTTGTTATGCTTACATCTTAAAACACCAGCGTATAATTGAACCCATGTTTTGTATCATAAAGTTCAGTTTAAATGTTGCAGTTGGCACGTCACAGTGACAATGCCAGCATGTGATGTTGTCGACCTGCCACATGCAGTGAAGCATACAGAAGAATGCCCTCTCCATCAGTAAGCCTGTAATTCTAGACTACTAGTACTTTTTGTCTTTTTTTTTTGAGAAATTCTGATACAGCAGGATATAGAATTGAAAACAGCAAATAAAACATTCTTGGAATTCTGGATTCAGCATGCCTAACTCAATCTTCATTTTCCCCTTCATCTGAATCTTCTCCCTCATACAAAGTGTCAGAATCTTCTCCCGAACTAAATCCAGCTCCCGCATCAGGTCCCGGCACACTAAACTCATCAACCAACTCATCTTCTTCTACAATGATAAGTTCCCCACTTGGATCCCTCAAGCTTCCTGTTGCTATATCATCAATTATTGGAATCGGAACACTGTCATCTGGCTGGTAAGCTTCTTCAATATCGGTCCATCTTTGATCAATTGTGCTTCTAGCTTTTGTTTTACATACAGCCCAATAATCAGATCGATTACGGTTTGCACCGGGATACGGGGGAGCGTAATAAACCTGAACTGCTTGGGTTGCCAAGATAAAGGGATCATTGCTTCTGTATAGGCGTTTATGATTAACCTCTATGAAATCATGTTTTTCATCAACATGCATCGCCTCTGGATGAAACCAACGACACTTAAAAAGCACTATCTCCTTCGTAGGAAATCCTGTATACTCTAGCTGTATTATTTCTTCAAGAAGACCATAGAAATTAGATTCTTTCCCTTCACTGTTAAGAGTTTTTACACATACTCCACTGTTCATTGTCGATTTTCCTTCTCCTTTTTGCAAAGTGTCGAAAGTATAGCCATTTATGAAATAAGAAGACCACACTTTTACTAAGGCACTTGGACCCACTGCTAAGCTTTGCAATACTACATTATTAGTGTGCTTATCTTTAACCTGTTATAAGAAACATACATTTAGCAATTCTTTATTTTAATTTTAAAAAATCATATATTGTCTTACACTTACATGTGATTTAAACCAAGGAGTGAATTCTGTGTCGAAGTCTTTATCTTCAGCCCTACCGATCTCTATCGAGAAATCCCTAGTAGTTATATTGAGCAATCAACAATGTTAGTAATATATGTACAAATCTATCAGTATATATAAAATAGAAGACTCACTATACATTTTGGAAATGCTTACTTAGCACAGTCTTCAGTGTCATCACAATTTAACAATACATATGTCTCAATCGCATGTCTTTCGGCTCGATCAGAAATCCACCGAGTTTTTCGTGGACCATATCCATGTCCTGGATAATTAAAGACGCCAGAATGCCCCAACTGATCGCTATCAAGAGAGTGCTCATCAATTTTCTCGAATTCTTTTCTTTTAGATGCAGCCCGACGCTCCGAGTATTGACTGGTTAGTGTTGTTATTTCTTCAATAATATATGAGGAGCAAATTGAAGCTTCAACATGTGCTTTATTGCTAATCTTTTTCTTCAAATGAAGCAAAAACCTGGAAAAAAATACTTATCATAGATATATGATTAAACAGTATATGGAAATTGAAAATATAAAACTTTCAAAAGTCAGCACCTCTCAAATGGATACATCCAACGGTATTGTACAGGCCCCGCAACTTTGGCTTCAAAGGCTAAATGAATCAATAGGTGCTCCATTGAATCAAAGAATGATGGGGGAAATATTGTCTCCAACTTGCACAACAACAACGGAATAGCGACATCCAATTCTTGCATTTGCGCAACTGATAGTGTAGGTGAACACAAGGCGTGAAAAAACTGACTTAATTCAGCAAGAGGATCCCATATATAGTCAGGCAAAACTTCCTTAAAAGCAATTGGCATTAATCTCTGCATGAAGACATGACAATCATGACTCTTCATTCCAATCAGCCTGCAGTCATTTAATTGCACGCATCGCCCAATGTTTGAAGCGTAACCATCCGGAAATTTCAAAGTTTTGATCCATTTGCAAACTTCTTTTTGTTGATCTTTTGTGAGCGTGTACTGAGATTTCGGTATTGAACCCGAATGAGTTTTTTCAACTGCCAACTCTGGACGATTGCAATATTCCATCAAATCTTTCCGTGCTTTTATTGAGTCCTTAGACTTATTCTTGACGCACATCACTGTATTAAAAACGTTATCGAAAACGTTTTTTTCTGTATGCATGACATCAAGATTATGACGGATCAAGTGTGTCTTCCAATATGGCAAATCCCAGAATATACTGCGCTTGGTCCACTTGTGAAGATCTCCATAATCAGCATCCTCGAATTTAGGATCTTCCACCATAGTTGGCAAGTTCTTCACACGTTCCCAAATCTCATCACCTGTTAGACGAGGAGGAGCAGGGGAGTCTTCGACACGATCTTTTACAAATTCTTCCTTATTTTGTCGAAAAGGGTGTTCATGATTTAAAAACCTTATGTGACAATCAAACCATGATGGTTTACCGCTGTTAGTAAGCCAAAAGGACTTTGTGTCCTCCATGCAAATTGGACAACCCATTAAACCAGCCGTGCTCCAACCAGACATCATTCCATAAGCAGGAAAATCATTAATTGTCCATAACAATGCAGCTCGCATACAAAAAGTTTCTTCTCGTGAGATGTCAAATGTGGGCACTCCTTCCGTCCAAAGCAACTTCAGCTCATCGATCAATGGTTGCAAGCACACATCTATCAACTTTTTCGGATTATTAGGACCCGGGATAACCATTGACAAAAACATGTATGGAGTTTTCAAACACATTGACGGAGGAAGATTATAAGGAGTCACAATAATGGGCCAACATGAATACGCTTTACCAGATTGACCAAAGGGAGCGAATCCATCAGCACATAATGACAAACGAACATTGCGTGGCTCACTTGCAAAATCTGGATGTGTCTTGTCAAAATGCTTCCATGCTTCACTATCTGAAGGGTGACACATTATCCCTTCTGTATCAGGCTTACGGGTAGCATGCCATCCCATCTCCGCAGCAGTAGTTGGCGATGCAAATAATCTTTGCAACCTAGGAATCAAAGGCAAATAACGCAACTGCGCATATGGAACATCTTTCTTTCCCGGACAGCGTTTATACCTTTCATGTTCGCAAAATTTACAGTGCTCTAACTTATCATCACTCTTCCAATACAACATGCAACCATTTGGACACATATCAATTTTTTGCAGTGGCAATCCCAGTTCCTTGACGAGCTTCTTCGTATGATAATAGTCTTTAGGAAATTTATTGTCCTGAGGCATGCATCTTTTGGCCCATTCACAGATCCTATTGAAACAGTTTTCAGACAAATTAAACTTTGTTTTGATTTTAAGCAATTCACCCACAGCCGACAACTGAGTTTCATCTTCACAACCGCTCCAAAGTGGTTCATCTGCAGCTTTCAACACATCCCAAAATTTTTTTGATAAGCCTACGTGATCACCCATATTCATATCTGGCTGAGCATCAGGTGTGCCAATATTTGGTGTGCTTGATGAGGGAATATCTTCACCTTGCCCCTGATTTGAATCTGAAACATTTTCGACCCAAAATGGAACGAAATTCGGACCAGCTGCATCAAATATCATTCTTTGCTCTGGATTTAAGCGATCATATTCACCCCTCATTGGAAAATTTTGGCTGAAATGAGACGAGGAGTCCATGCTGGCAGAAGGTTGGACGTATGGTTCCCCGTGACAATCCCAGATAAAGTAATCAGGCGTGAAGCCTCTTCGGTAGAGATGGTTTGTAACTATTGACGGGTTGTGATACTTCTTGTTATCACAAATACTACAAGGGCACCTCATCTCAGATCCCCTAGCATGTGACAGTGCAAATTCCATGAATTGATTAACACCTCGATAAAACTCATCGGTCAATCCGGCACGTCCAGGTAGGTTTTTATTGTACATCCAACTTCGGTATGTCATATTTGGTCCTCGAAACACACCTATTGCAAAATTTAAGTGTAAATAGAAGCAGTATACGCTAGACAACTAGATATAGAAGCAGATCAAAATAATCCATTTAATTGCCAGCAGATCAAAATAATCCTTTCTGATATGTAAAAGATTAATATATATCCTTGTTAATCCCATAATCCATTTCATGTACAGAAAGGGATGATCAGACCGCAGCACACCAGCAATTTCAGTAGCAAAGGCAGATCTTGCAGCAACTTTCACAGTATATTTATCCCTGCACAAAGTTGCCAACTGAATTTCGAATTTTACATGTTTGTTTTTATCTCTCCATATTTTTATGTTTATGGTCCAAGGGAGCTACATTACATCAGCAATTTAATCCACATCCATAATATTTCAGACTAAGGCACTCATTCAAACAAACAAGCAGTAGCTTCCTGTATTTGTTGACAGCCTTCGATCACTTCAATTTCATGAATCATTAACTAGAATTTACCTGAGTTGAAGAATTTGAACGACCACCAGAATCAATGGAGAAAGAAAGTACGTAGGTAGCAATCACACAATCCTATTAGGAGTGAGCAGTGGATAATTTTGAATCTGATTAGGAGTAAGTGGGTGTATAGGGCCGGCTGTTAGGTTTTTTTTATCTCACCAAGTTTCTTAAATCTCTTTAAAATAATATTATTTGTCAAATTAAAAAAAAACTATCTTTTAAACTAGAAAAGATTTGACCTGATATGCAAAAGATGAACAATGCATTCTTATTGGTGCAGCAGATCAAAATAATCCATTTAATTGCCAGCAGATCAAAATAATCCTTTCTGATATGTAAAAGATTAATATATATCCTTGTTAATCCCATAATCCATTTCATGTACAGAAAGGGATGATCAGACCGCAGCACACCAGCAATTTCAGTAGCAAAGGCAGATCTTGCAGCAACTTTCACAGTATATTTATCCCTGCACAAAGTTGCCAACTGAATTTCGAATTTTACATGTTTGTTTTTATCTCTCCATATTTTTATGTTTATGGTCCAAGGGAGCTACATTACATCAGCAATTTAATCCACATCCATAATATTTCAGACTAAGGCACTCATTCAAACAAACAAGCAGTAGCTTCCTGTATTTGTTGCTGTGATACTTATAAATTATGATACATCCTTAAGAGACGTGTTTGTTCCATAAAATGCATTCAAATACAAAAAGAAACAGTTGAAATTTCATAATTAATAATTCAGAATATTTACATAGAAGTGTGTGTGACTTAGCCGAGCCTTCCTTTTTTTTTCCCTAATTGCAACTTCATTCGTGGCTTATGAGCAAGCTTGACACCCTTGTGTCGCAAGTTGGGCTTCTTCCCATGTGGACCTCTTCCTAGCTTGCGCTGTCGCTTGCGTGACTCTATAGCGTGCCTCATAAGTCCTCCTAGGAGAGCGCGAAAGTGGCCAGGGTGTTTCTTACCCTTCCGAACCCGCTTTTGATTCTCACTTTCAGCCTTTTTTTCTGTTTTTCTGAACTTCTTCCCAACCTTGGCCTCAACCCTCTTTTCAGTTCTCCTCAACTTCTTCTTTCCAGCCTCCTTTTTCCAAACTGATTGTGATACTGATGCGTCATCACTCTTGTCGTGGGAGTGGGGGTGATGATGGTGGTGGTGGTGGTGATGGTGGTGGAAGATCACTCCCAACTTGTTCTTCAATCTTCTAAACATGCCCTCTTTTCTGTGTGCAACAGATTCAGTACGTGATTCGTAGCTATCAGAGGGGTTCAAATCATCATCTTCACTGCCGATGTAAGAAGATGGAGAAGATCTGGAGCTCTTACTGGTTACATATGTTGTAGTGCTGGGGCTTGATTGTGAGTCATTTTCACCTCCAGATCCGGTGGTACTCGTCTGAGTTGTTCCACTTGATGAAGAAGAGGATGAACTCACTTTCCTTGTTTTCCGGCTAGATGAATCTGAACGAGATGAATCAGATTCATTCAAC
Source organism: Oxyria digyna (assembly GCA_029168935.1). Classification (NCBI taxonomy): domain Eukaryota; kingdom Viridiplantae; phylum Streptophyta; class Magnoliopsida; order Caryophyllales; family Polygonaceae; genus Oxyria; species Oxyria digyna. Next base: position 28,457,576 of record JAPVLV010000011.1, on the reverse strand, counting down.
TGGGCCACTCGACGTCGATCATTATTTTTTGTAGGTGTAGGAACATGCTTGGCAATGCGATGAAGCTTGGGAACTAGAGACTCAATCTTTGATATTGCATACTGTAACTTCTCTTGTTCTTTATGTTCTTCTAATTGGCCCAAGCTATTTGTGCCAAGCACACTTCTGCAATCATTAGCCTCAGTCTGCAATTATTAATACACGTAAATTGATCAAACCTACCAAATGCAAACCCCTCAAGCCTCATCTAAGAGATTGTAAAAGAGAGTGAAATGAATGGCTTGCATCATTACCGGGGATAAGTTCATTACCTTCATATGAACCTCATAAATCTTTTTGGCTGCATCATCAAGTAGTTTCTTTAGGAAATTTCGCGAGTCTTCATCCAACTGAATATAAATTAACAATGAAATGCTTTATACAATATCATTACAGTGAAAGCAGGTATCACAATCAACAACACAAATGAAAGCCCAAAAAGAGTTGGAAGAAACTTACTATTCCTGACAATGCATTGTGTTTCCCTGATCCATTAATTTGCAAGAGCGTGTATAATTTTCTCAAAGCATTCAGATCCGCTTGGAAAGAGTCTGAATCCATGTTACACTGAACTAGGAAAAGCAACTAGGATTAATCAAACAAAAAAATTTATCAGGTCATTAAAACTTCTTCCTCACATTTTCCTAAAATGGTATCCAAATAAGTGAGACATCATGTCTTTCTACTTGCTGCAAAGTGCACCATTGCCGGCCAATTTTAAGCTTGCTACTTATCATGTCAATATGTCAAATTCAGTAAGTATATATAGGCAACTAGTACCACTTGCTACCCTAATTACCTGTGCATTTATGGTTTTAGGAGAAAGGAAAATTTGACCAGAAAAGAAATTACTGAGAATAAAGAGTGGTAAATGCCATGTCAATGACAAAATTACCATACAAATAATTACATGTATCCTGCCAAAAGTGCCAATACTTTCATCCTATCCAAAGACTAGTGTCAAAGTTTAAATGCATATTCATAACATTAGTAATTTAATCTGTTTCAAATTTCCATCATGCACTTTGCATCATTCTCATGTTCCTCAGACCCAGAAAACTCAAATCAATTCATCACCGACCCTTTTTTCGAAGTTCTTAACATGGATTTTCTGTACTTACGAGGGGAGGCGTAGCACAAGCTGTCCTCCGAAAACGCTGCACAAAAAAGAAATTTGATTCAGGAAACGCCCTCTAGTGTCCAATACCTGTTCAAACAAGAGGGCAAGAGAGTCTTTGTTTTAGTATCCAATACCTGTTCAAACGCACAGGCTGGACGATGGATAGTTTTGCAGTAGAGTTTTAGCCACGAAATTGATCATAGAAGCGGGAATAACTGTGCGCGCTATCGGTTACAGAACTTAACTGAATATAAGGAGCGATTTGATTGATCTTTTGAGCACCGAATCGATTGATCTGGCAAAAGCCCCAAATGCAAAGAAGACTAGGTTTAAACGGGAACAGGTGCAAGATTTTGGAAAAATAATATAATTATTTCACATAGAAAGAGAGAGATTATTGGTATTATAAAATTAATCAATGATGAATGACTATATAATATAATAATATGAAAAGGAAAATAAAATCTAGGTATTGCTTTGAGGAGATATAGAATTAAACGAAGCAGGCGGCGGATCCAGGCCATTTCCATTTCTTCACCATCTTTTCTCCCTCTCTACTTCTTAGCCCACATAGATTAATTGATTAACCAAAGCAAGGTCTAGCTAGATTCCTCTCTTCAAACCAAGCCAGTTCGATTTTATTTCATGGCGCCTCCAACCTTTGCTTCAAGTGTGAACTTGGACCAAATATTAATTAGAGGAAGGATGCTCAGCTCGCCTGCGCTCGATCGACTTATTTCCCTCTTTTGCTTGCTTCTCCACCGACGAGACGACCCACAAGCAGCCACCACCGCTCGAGTCGGCCTCCTCCGCTCCGTCCAGCAGGTAATTTCACTTCGCCTGTTGTTCTCCTCCTCCTCGATCGGCTCCTCCTCTTCTACTCTCTTTTCGCCCAACAAATTTGCTTTGCTTGCTTAAGTTTCCAGATGGCGCCTCCAACTGCTCGATGAAATGCTTGTGTGGGAAAAAGCCCCAAATGGCGCCTCCAACCTTTGCTTCAAGTGTGAACTTGGACCACTTCCATCCAAGTGATTCAATAGAACGGGTTCGACACCAAAACTCAACAGATGAGTCAATTCAGCAGTGGGGAAGATGGGCGGTAATTGAGCGCGGGTAAATTTTATTAATTTTTTCTCTAAAAATTATGTAATTAACATGTATATAAGCCAATTTGAGACGTGGGTAGAGCAGTTGCTCCATCAGATTTCTCATTCTTCTCCTCTCCTCTCTCAGTTGGTTACTATGAATTCAGGACAGAGAATGGCCTCTCGTGTCCGGGCTCCTTCTCGCAGCACACAAGGCACTGGAATTGAAGCCAACGCCTCTGTATTTGCGATGAGCTCACCTGCCTTTGTTCAGGGCCAAAACTCAGCACATGAAGAGGAGATGGAACATGAAATCCAAAGAAATGAACAAGTGGAAGAGGAGATCCAAGTTACCGGAGTTCCACGTGTGGATTTTGACTTAGACAACTCTGGAGATGAACTAGAAAAGGATGCAAGCGGCAGACAGAGAATTCGTCCAAAGGGTGAAGCGTAAGTATCTTAATCTTTTTTCTTTTTAGTAAGAATGAACATGTGAAACACTTAAACACCAACTTCAATTTCTTAATCACAGGTTTCAAGACCATGATGAAAAAGCTGTAAGGGTTATCACTAGCAACATACAGAAACGTTTTGAAGGAGCATGGACTTCGTGGAGGAAAGTGCCTGATTCTCAAAGAGAAATATGGTGGGGAGAGTTTAAAGTAAGTATATTATCAATACTTCATCTATGACTTCAGATTTTACAGTGACTTATACTGTGGTGAATGCTTTTGTGTGTGCATAATGTCATCATTTGGTTGTTGACATGATTAAATATGTGTGTAGAAACATTTCTATTGGAAAGATCGTCATGCAACAAAGGTAAAAGCCATTTGGCGATCAAAGTGTAGTCAATCTATTAGGAATGCATTTTGTGATGCTCGAAAAGATAAGAAAAAACCCCCATGGCTTGATGCTGTATTCTGGGATCAATTGTTAAAACATTGGGAGGAAGATGACGATTTCAAACGCATGAGTGTTACTAATAAGCGTAGCCGAGCAACTGAACGACCTGATGGCTTTTCTAACTATGCGGGAGGATCTGTATCTGTGGTTAATAATGTGGAAAAAATTGTAAGTACATTATTTACTTTATGTTTCTCTTGTATTATGTTAATAAGATTTGTTTAATATTCAAGTTTTGTGCATTTTAGGAGAAAGATAGCGGTAGAAGAATGACCCAAGAGGAACTTGTTATGGCGATGTATCATAGCAAAAAGAAAGGAAAGTACACGAGTGATCGACCTCAAAAGACAATGGTAAGTATGTTAATGATATTTGAGATTTTGGTTAATTAGTTAGTTTGGTTGGCTGCACTTTTGAATCTGATGGGTATGAGTTGTTTTTTGTTAGGTAGTGTAAGTTATTGTGTATGTGTCTGCTAATGTTGACCACTCAAGTTATTGTGTATGTGTCTTGCTCTGAAGAGGAATTTTGTTGTAGTTCTTTTAATTTTAATCAAATCATGATGTGTTTTGATTTTTTCTGGTTTAAATGGAAGGTTGATACAGGTTATGTTGTTTAATTGGCCATTTATTTTGTTCATATAGTCATATAAATACTACTATACTAAGTTTTCATTACAGCATTATGCTCGTTTGTTTATCACGGTATCAAGGCATTTGCTTCTGATTTTAAGTAAGAAATAGTTCGTGATGGTAGCTGTAAGTTTCGATTTGGATTAGAGTCTTTAAACCTTATTAACTTGGGGCTTCTTCTTCTTTTGTTTCTAAAATTAAGTGTTGATGTATCTAATAGTTCAAACAGTTATCTTTGTTACCTAAAGGAATTTGAGAGAAAATTTTGCTTTAGAAAGTGGCATTAAATATGACCTTATGTATCTGCTTATATGGAGAAATTACCATGTTGATTATGTGTGGATTGGTCATCAGTTATTCTGCTGTAATCTATTTTAAACAAGCTGCGTTCTTATTTTTTTGTTTCATCAACGAGTGTTGTATCTCGTTGGCTATGACAAAAATAGGATCTGGTTTGATAGCAAGGGTTATGAGTAAAATACTTTGGTTCCTTTAAGTTTTCCCATAGATTCCCCATGATGACAGACACTACAGCTGGAGTACGTGACAACTTGTTCTTATAATCTACAATGGGGCATGTTGTACACATTCTGATTTCTGAATTAGGTCTTTCAAGGTCCTTCAATTTGTATGCTTTATCTTATGCTATGAGATCTGAGAGTATTTACTGTGATTAAAAATACTTCCTTCCCTTTATTATCCTGCATTGATATACTTTTTGCACGATGAATTTCATTGAAATAGGATGATCGATATGCTGATTTGACCTAGATTTACTGGATTTTGCATTTTCCTGTTATTGTACTTTGAGGTTGCTGTGAGGGTTTTTTCCTCTAGGTCTATCCTTGTGTATGGATGATGTTAACTCCTTACTTACTAGTTAGGTTGTCCAAAAATCCCAAAGGATCAATGACTAAAATGTGAACTGATGGCCCCATATTTTATGCTAAGATAAAAAAGTTGATGATGCTTGTTGATTTTAAATTTGTATGCGTTTGTTTGTAGGACTGTTTCAATCGAGTGTGTAATCAATGGAAAGAGTCTCATCCAGGGGAGGAAATGTCTCAAGAAGAGATTAACAAATTATGGGTTGATGTATGTGGAGATTCTAGAAAAAGAATTTATGCACAAGGATCGTTATATCGCAAGACGGATAATGTGCTAAATCCAGCAGTTGTGGCCCCATCTTCTCCCCCAGCTTCTTCTCCACCACCTGGTGGTTCTTCTTCAAGGCCTGTTGCTTCTCCTTCTCCGGTGCCTCATGCTGTTGCTCCATCTAATACTGAAGTTGCAACTCAAAGTCAAGTGGCTGACCTCTACAAATTAATACAACAACAAAGTGAAGTGATTCAACGATTGACGATGCAACCTCAGTACGTGCCAAGAATGGATTCAAGTAGGTCTCCCCTTCTTCCAACTATGCAAAACCATATGCCATTTCAATCTCTCTTGAACTCTCCTGGACCCGGTCCGAGTGGGTACGGAGAACACCCCACTGGTGCATACTATGGTGGAACACACGTGAACGAAGATGATCTACACTACTAGAAGACTATCAAAGAAAGCAGCTTGTTCTACTTGGTAATTAGTAAGTGCTGTTTGGTTTGTTCCTTTGGTTTGCTTGTTATTTGGTTTGTTTTGGATTGTGTACTCAGCAACAAAGTACTGTTTGGTTTGTTCCTTTGGTTTGTTTGTTTTGGATTGTGTATTAAGCAAGTACGTACTGTGCTTGCTTGGTTTGTTTGACTGTAGTACGGTTTGTTTCATTTAATATAGTGTTGGTTTGCTCATATCAAATTTGCTTATTATATTATAAATTATATATTATTATTGTATATATTAATTTATTATATTTGTGATTTTAGTTTTTTAAATAATTAATTACAATAGAGTATAGAGAATTTTATACCGACAAATATAGGTGTTCATGTGTGTGACTATACTAAATGTCGGGTTGTTATTACCAACAAATATACTTATCTTGACGACCGACAACTATAATCGTTAAGAGTATAATGCTGACAAATATTGTCGTTTCTCTATCTGATAAATAAAATTGTTAGAAGCTTGATACCGATAAACACATTCGTCCACATCATCGACAATTATAGATGTCAGAATTAGTTATTGACGGAAAAAAACGTCGGTGTAGTTTTTTATGCGACCGACGATTATATTTGTTGGGAATTACTTACCAACAACTATGGTTGCCACTATAATTGACAAATATAATCGTCAGAAACTTTACCAACAAATGAAACCATCGGTTATATTTCTACAATTTTATACGTCGGTATTATAGATGTGACAATCAAATCTGTCGGGAAATTTCTATCGACAAATAAAATTGTCGGTGATTGTGATATCCATAAGTGTCGGTATCAACCACACCGATTATTCCGACGTTTGAGACCCTATCAATATTTCCGACGAAACTCAAAATTGTGTCGCCAGTTGTGATGGATTCAACTATCACTAAAAGGCATTTCTCTAGTAGAGACAAGATTTATTTTTTTCTTGTTTTAGTGACGTGCTTTCCCAGTTGTTTCTTACCATCCGTTTAGATGATCGGGCGACTGTCATCTAGTTAGTAATGGAGTCTCAATTCTTGCCTACTGCCCCAAAAAAGTAACTGACCAGTAAAAAAAAGATTTTCGCATGACACCCCCTTTATTTAGGGTAAATTTGCATGAAATCACCCCTTATTTCAATATTAATTTAAATTACCTATTATTTCACTTTTTGTTACAAAGTCACACCCTCGACTAACTTCTGATAACTTTTCTGTCAGAATTGAGAAATGACTATTTTGCCCTTTACTTTTGGAACAAATTACAAACATTACCGGTTACTTACTTTCAATTATATGTTAATGAAATTTATGACTAAATTAAGTGCAAGAAGGGTAGCCACCAGAAGAAGGGGTGGTAGACCAAAGAAGAAGTCTCTCTCCTGCTATGTTAAAGCCGAGCTTCAATTCCTCGTCGGTCGTATCAGAAGATTCTTGAAGAAAGGAAGATACGCTCAACACGTCGGATCCAGAGCTCCGATTTACATGGTTGTCGTTCCCGAGTACTTGGTTGCTGAGGTAGATATATCTCTCCTTCTCGTCTTCATTTGTTTGATTGTGGTTTCAATGGATCTAATTTTCGGGTAATTGTTTTAGATTTTGGAGTTGGATGGAAACGGGGCAAGGATTACAAAAACATGGTAATGTTTGTAATTTGTTTGCAGTTGCTCGTAAAGCTTCTTGGTAATGTGATCCCAATTTCAAAGATAAACCCTAATTTAGTCATAAATTTATGGGGTTTTTTGCAGGAAATCACCCGTTATTTGTCCATATTTACAGGTAACCACCCGTTATAAGGCTATTTATAATTAACCACCCAAATTGTTAAACTTTCTTACAATCAACCACCCCTTAACAAATTCCGTCATCATTTCCGTTAACAAAGTGCAATGACGATTTTACCCTTATACTTTTAAAATAAAAGTAAACAAATTGAAGGGTAAAATGGTAAAATCACTAAATCATTTTTAAATCAAAAAATAAATAATAAATAAATAAATAAATTTGAAGTGTAGCTTTAATGGCGTTCGCCAAAGCATGTCTTCTTTCATTGAATTTATTCATCCGCTACACTACTCTACATCAGCTGCTGCTTCAAATGCTAATATTGCAAGTCCGATCGTGGTCGAATACCTCGTCAAGTCGGTTGGGTTCTCTGAAAAAGAATATGTCTCCATTATTACCAAGGTCAGTCATCCTTTGAAATCCACCAAAAATGTGGAATTGGTTGTTGATTTTCTTAATAGAAGTGGAATAGATGGAACTCAAATCAGGAAAGTGGTTGCTGGCTTCCCCGATGTGCTAAAAAACGATGTCGATAAAGCCCTAAGGCCAAAATTAGGTGTTTTCGGGATTTAGGGTTTTCCAGCTCAGATTTGGGGCTATTCATTTCTCGACATCCATTAATGTTGAAACGGAAGGTAGAATCTGCTATCGTACCTGCTTTTAGGGTGTTGAAATCGCTATTTGGAAGTGATGAGCAGCAGGTTGTTAGGTTTATGCTGCAAGTGAAAAGAATGAGCTTTCATTATTCCCGTTCGCTTCACAATGTCCCTGCTAATAATAAATTGCTGCAAAGTTATGGTGTCACAGTGAAAGGAATTGAGGGCTTAATTTTGAAGTATGGCTTCCCCTCTGCTAGTACGCCATTAAAGCTACACTTCAACATTTTTTTTTTTTGATTTAAAAAATGATTTATTGATATTACCATTTTACACTTCAATTTGTTTGCTTCTATTTTAAAAGTATAAGGATAAAATCGTCATTACACTTTGTTAACGGAAATGATGACAAAATCTGTTAAGGGGTGGTTGATTGTAAGAAAGTTTAACAATTTGGGTGGTTAATTATAAATAGCCTTATAACGGGTGGTTACCTGCAAATATGGAAAAATATCGAGTGTTTTCCTGCAAAAACCCCTAAATTTATTAACAGACAATATAAAGTAAGTGACCTGGTAATGTTTGTAATTTGTTTCAAAAGTGAAGGGCAAAATAGTCATTTCACAATTCTAACAGAAAAGTTAACAAAAGTTAGTCAAGGGTGTGATTTTGAAACAAAAATTGAAATAATAAGTGATTTTAAATCAATACTGAAATAAAGTGTGGATTAATGTAAATTAGCTCAAATAAGGGGTAATTTTGTAAAAAAGCTCTAAAAAAAAGCACAGTAAAGTAACTAAATATGCAGTGATATAATAATCTCTGAGCCAATCACAATTCAACAACAAAAAATGAGTCATCTAGGGCACAAAGCCAAAAAGAAAAAGAGAAAAAAAAGCAACATTATTACGGAGTACATGATTGATGATGATTCAAACGAAAGAAAACGACGCGGTTCGATTGATTGAAGATGGAGAAACGTAACAAAACGACGCGGATCGATTAGGTTTGAGATGAGAGCATGGGCATCTTCTCTCTCCTCCGCCCAACCCACACAGCCTAAAATTGCCCGGCCCCTTTCCTCTCTCTCTGCATCATCGATTCACACCATTGCATTATCATCACTTCCTTCTCCGATCTTTCCGCTTCCAACCCAACCCACGCCGAGGCACCAGAAATCTGCAGGTAAGAGATCATCGAACCTTCTCTTCCTCCTTCTTATCTTCTTCTTCTTTCTCTCTCCGAGATCCCCCCATCTCTCCCTCTCTCGGAGCGTTGACCCCCAAACATCTCCATAAACCCCGAGATCTCTACTCTCCCCCCCCTATAATTCCTCCTCCGAGGTCAGATCCCCTTTCAATTTTACAATTCATCCCTTTTCACGGCCTTTTCTTCAGATCCGATAGATGTTTCTAGGTTTTGGGATTTGTTTTGATTTTTTGCTCTTCTGTTGAATCTCTTGCCTCTATCTGATCTGGTTGTTGTTGTTTTCCCTTTTATTGCGTTTGCGTTTGCAGATCTACGGTTTTATTATGCGTTGGAGGCTCTGATCTACAAAAATCATGTCGTCGCTGATTAAGGATGAGTCGATCCATATCAGGGAGGTGTGGAGTCATAATTTGGAGGAGGAATTTGAGTTGATTCGCAAAGTTGTGGACGATTATCCGTATGTTGCCATGGATTCGGAATTTCCTGGGGTTGTGATCCGTCCCGTCGGCAATTTTAAGAACATCACTGATTACAACTACCAGACCCTCAAAGACAACGTCGATATGCTCAAGCTGATTCAGTTGGGTCTTACTTTATCAGATGACAAGGGAAATTTGCCCACCTGTGGAACCGACAAGTTCTGCATTTGGCAGTTCAATTTCCGGGAGTTTGATGTCACCGAAGACATGTTTGCTGCAGATTCCATTGAGCTGCTCAAGCAATGCGGGATCGATTTCAAGAAATACAACGATATGGGGGTCGACTCCAACCAGTTTGGGGAGCTTTTGATGTCATCAGGCATTGTACTCAGCGATTCCATTTCTTGGGTCACTTTCCATAGTGGCTATGATTTCGGGTACTTGCTCAAGGTCTTAACTTGTTGCAGCTTGCCCGAAACACAAACCGGGTTCTTTGACCTGATCAATATGTATTTCCCAGTGGTTTATGACATCAAGCATTTGATGAAGTTCTGCAACAGCCTTCATGGTGGATTGAACAAGCTTGCAGAGCTTTTGGATGTGGCTAGGGTAGGAATGTGTCATCAAGCCGGATCTGATAGCCTGCTAACTTGCTGCACATTCATGAAATTGAAGGAAAACTACTTCAATGATGCTCCTGAGAAATATGCAGGTGTGCTGTATGGCCTAGGTGTGGAAGATGGGTAATTAGCTATCGTTCGGGTTTGGAGGTGTTATGGGGGGCTTAACAGATGTTGTTAGTAAATAACTGGACAAAACCGTTGTCGAATTGTGTGTTTGGTTAGTCGTTCTTTGAGAGAGGAGTTCTGATTTGTCATTGTACACACTTGAAGGTATTGTTGTTTTTAAGTTTATAAGAAGGGGGAAATCAAGCATCTCTTTGTACTCAGTAGCTTTGTGTAAGGAGGTGAGAATCTCTGTAACAGGAATTTCAGCTGCTCTTTGCAGTGTGAGTTCTCTGTAATATAGAACATCTAGTGTTTCAACTTTCATGGCAGAATCTAATTATGCTTACCTTCTTTTCATATCGCCCTCTGTGATTCTGTCTGTTTTGAGTTCTGCGGCTTCAAGCTTATACAGTTATACCATTTGTGGGCTATGGCATGAGTGTAGAATGTATTATCAGACACACGTGGAAGTGTTTGTTCTTCATATTCTCTTGGTCTGGGTTTTATAGGGTCTAGAGAATTGCACTGAAATTAGAAAGTTTCATACCATAAGTTAACGCAATATGATAGTGTTTTTTCAAGTGACAGAAGTTTAATTGATCTCAATATGTAGTACTCCCTCCGTCCCATATGTAGTACTCCCTCCGTCCCATATGTAGTACTCCCTCCGTCCCATAATGTTAGTCTCATTTCTTTTCGTGACACTATTTACAAACTGAGAAAATCTTGTAGATTTCTCCTAATATATAAGAAAAAACATAGCCATGTGGGGTCTTCGTTTGATTCGTCTTAATGAGTACTTTAACAATATTAAAAAATTATAATTTTTATTAACATATAACTACAGATATTAACGATGCAAAACATGTCTCGACATATGTGCCTGATTGAAATGGGACTAACAAAATGGGACAGAGGGAGTACATAGTAGTACTTGTTTAGCTGCCTGATTGAAATGGGACTAACAAAATGGGACAGAGGGAGTACATAGTAGTACTTGTTTAGCTGGAAGATTTTTTGCAAAGTTTAATTAATCTGTAGTGTTTACTTGTATATTGTGAGAATATGAGGTCTTGCAAGTTATAAAACAGAGTTTTCATACCCAATAAGTAATGAATTCATATATGGTGAGAACAATTAATATGGTACGAATGTACGATTTTTTCATTCGAATGCACAACCTTCAATATTCGCACGCACAACCTTCTATATTCACATTCACAACATTTTCACATTCACACATATGTACACATGTGCAGGGTGTGCATGTGAATATAAAAGATTGTGCACGTGAATTTTCCGCACATGTGAATACAGAAGATTGTGCACGTGAATTTTCCATTCGTACAATAATAATTCATTCTCACGTGAATTTTTTTCATAAGTAATAACATAGTTTCTCTTATACATCACATTATAAGTCCCAAAATAGTTACAATAAAATGCTAATGCAGTACTTGCTAAGGATAGAGGATGATATCCAAGGTCAATAAATTAAAAGGCTTAAAGAACGGTTACACCTTCTTGCTAATTGAAATGAAGTGATCTTTTAAGGAACAAGGTCCATTAAAATCAAATGAAGATGTCGTAAGTGAGAAAACAAAAGACAGCAGCTGCAACCTGAAAATTCCTGACAAACTTGGGTTGATGAGCAAGCACAGCGTGGGAGCCTATTTCGAAGATCCAATTGTCGAACAATGTATGTCATCTTGTCAGCCCATTCTGATTTCGAAGGGCAAAAGAGAATAAAAAGAGAATTTATCAAAGAGCTTGTGTAGATCTTGATCCTTAAACACAGATTTTCTGTTATTTAGTTGTATCAAAGATCAGCTTAATCTGCTCAAAAAAAAAGATCAGCTTAGCTCACCAATGGATCTTGAATGGGCCCATCCTAGGCCCAAAGTGTATGATCGTTTAAATGAATGTAAGAGCCCTAAATAAACTAATAATCCAAAGTGTATAGTCGTTTATATGCCGATTTCATGCTTTTATAAGCAATAGTAAAAGAGTCTTTATAACTAAAAATGCAATAATACTCCGTATAAGTGATTTTCTTACTATTTTAAGCTTGCTAGCAACATAAAAATGCATGCAATTCAAATAATTTCTCATGGGTGAGATTATATTTGTTTGTTATAATGCACAGCACGTAACTGACGCTATCTCGAAACGTAGCCTCTCTTTTTTCCCACTTTCTCTATGTGATTTGATTTCTATCCTTCGTAGCCTTTAACGACATGCACAGAACATAGCTTAGTTAGCTTTCAGATAAGCCACTGTATAAAAAAGTAACATATATGTTCCTTTCAAAGAATACTACTAACACATATGTGTATAAATTAATCTTACTTTCAATTAGAGATGATGATGCTATACTCCTTATCTCGATACATACAAGGCTAGATGTTCATTAAATAAAGATTAGGTTACAAAAAGCTGTCAACCACTTAAACCAGCTTGATGCATAAAAGAAAAAAAAAGTCATGAAAAGAAATCTAATTAGGTTTGCCAAAGGGTACTTTAAACTAGAAGGATGTGCATGTAACCAAGTACTATCTAGAAATTAAATAAATAATGCTAACTAGATCTAATAGATTAATTAAGCATATGTTAACTAGAGAAAATATCGGGTGAGAACTAGGTTTAACGTAGAAAAAACGAACAGATAACAAGCTAATGATAATAATATGGCGGTAATGTTCATAATATGGATAATAAAATTTGTAAGGTCATTCTGAGATTGAAAAAACAAAGTTCGCATGTAATATATGTCACCAATTTTCTTATTAAAAAAATGTATGACCCATATTATGAACATTAACGTCCACAATATGAACATAGACGTATAATCTGTGAATGCGATCATTCGTTTTGTTTTACGTTAAGAGTTGTCATCGTTTTGTTTTACGTTAAGAGTTATTTAGACCGAAACTTTTCTCCAACCTTACCTGCCAAAACCTAACAAAATTTTATACGGAGAAAACTTGGCTCATTTGCTTAAAACTCAACACATTTTTAGCCGAAACTCTGACCAAAACCTAATTATATTAATACACACTTACTTCAAAAATTATAGTTTAATCAACACTAAGTCCACCTAATGCAACCACTAGTGAGAATTAACAACATATAAATTCATAAAGGCCTCTACTTTTGGCGCGCCGATTGGACTAAACAAGTAAAATCAAAAGGCCAAAAAGAAGAAGGTTACTGGTGAAGTGTTGAGAATAACAACACAGAAACTTTTGCTTCTCTTGTGTTTCCTACAAGGGATAAGTGTTTCTATTTAGGCTCCTTTTTAAGTTTAGGCAACCCTTTGGAGATTAGAGAAGTCGAGCTTAAAAAATTAAACATCAATGGATGCCAATTCACGAGGGCTACCTAAAATTTGATCAAACAACTCATCTTGGTTAAAGTTTCTTCGATCTTCTTTATACTAGTAGTTTTGATTATTAGGATAACATTTTCTTAAACCACCTTTAATAGCGGTTTCTCATTACTATGGATCCACTTTCCTTATTTATTTTTTAAAGCAACAAAATAAGAAGAGCATGGATCTAGTATGAATGAATATTATTATACAAAAAATACTCTATTCACTTAGAAGTTAGATCACACAAACATACACATAAATAATAAATCTTTGTGCATGTATTTATACTTGTAAGTATTAGCGATTATGAGTACTATTTGTATGCTAGTCTTTCCCTAATACGAATCATTTGAGTAAAATTTAAGTTTGAGATTAATCATGCCTAATCATACGCTTCCATAGTTTACTGCATTGGTTATATTTCAAAGACAAGTCCCCATATACCATATAGTACAGCATACATACAATAATATGTACCTTTAATTTGTGGAATAGTTGGCAAGTAGAAACTTTGTGGATTAAGTATTAGGGTTAGATTCCAATTTTTATATATAAATAAAACGTACATAATGAATTCGTACCAGTGTTTGAGTTTGGGACAAAATCTATGAATTTTTTTCCGAAATGAGCATTTTACCAGAAAAAATTCCCGACGCAGGCTCTTTTCAAAACAATTTTCCAAAATAGGCATTTATTTCAGCTTCGGAATTTTTTTATGTGTAGCGTCTCTCCTCCGAAGCTGAAACTATTAGTTTTTAATTTAATTTCCAAACTTTTTTGTAGTTTTAATTTTTTTTTTTTAAGGCAATGTATAAGAGACGCTGGTCGAACCAGCGTCTCTTATACGTTCAAACATAAAAAAAACATCTCTGTATATGAGACGCTGGTTTGCCCAGCGTCTCATATACACCGATGCTTTTTTTTTATTTGCACATGTATAAGAGACGCTGGTCCAACCAGCGTCTCTTATACAAATTTGTATTTTTTAATTCCCCTTACACGTAAAATGTTTTTAAAAAAAAAAATATTTGTACAAGGAGAGGAGAGTTGAATTTTAAAAAAAAAATGTTAAGAGCCTACATGAATTTTTTTCTTGCAAGAGGAAAGTACCCCCATTTTTCTCGTAAAGTACCCCCATTTTTCTCAACTCTCCTTAGTGGCAGTGCTCTACATGTAAAATGTTTTCTCAACTCTCTTTATATAAGGCGCTGGTATACAAATAATTTTTATTTAAAAAATATTTTACGTGCAAGAGACGCTTCTCTTACACGGGGAAATTAAAAAATACAAATCTGTATAAGAGACGCTGGTCCAACCAGCGTCTCTTATACATGTGCAAATAAAAAAAAAAGCATCGCTGTATATGAGACGCTGGGCAAACCAACGTCTCATATACATTTTTTTTTTATGTTTGAACGTATAAGAGACGCTGGTTCGACCAGCGTCTCACCAGCGTCTCTTATACATGTGCAAATAAAAAAAAACATCTCTGTATATGAGACGCTGGGCAAACCAACTTCTCATATACATTTTTTTTTTATGTTTGAATTATACATTGCCTTAAAAAAAAAAATTAAAACTACAAAAAAGTTTGGAAATTAAATTAAAAAACTAACATGTATAAGAGACCCAGCCAGCGTCTCTTATACATAAAAATTCAAAAAAAAATAGTTTCAGCTTCGGAGGAGAACCAGCGTCTCTCACACATAAAAAAATTCCGAAGCTGAAATAATTGCCTATTTTGGGAAATTGTTTTGAAAAGAGCCTGCGTCGGGAATTTTTTCTGGTAAAATGCTCATTTCAGAAAAAAATTCCAGAATCTTTGGCTAAAGTGTTATTGTGGCACAAGCACAAGTATTCAGATTCTTTGATCTGGGAAAGCATGTCAACTATAAATATCACAAAGACAACAATGGCTTGATTAAGTCAGCAAGCAACACAAACAATTGCAAATCCAAATTCACCCAACTGAAGAATATAGAGATTTGATCCTGCAAGATCACCAACTTGATATGATCTTTTTACTGGGGATCGAATCTCGGTTCATGTAAACACGACTCTTGTATAAGCTTATTATCAGTCTCAGAAAGATGAGATTCCAAATGAATAAGCTTTCCTGTAGAATCAGTTCATTCAAAGAAAAGTTGGCAGTGTTGCATTAATAATTGTACATGATAGTATGCATGTTAAAGTTATTGGTGATTGGTGCATCCTACACATGGAAAGCACAAACCACAAAGGCTTATTTTCACAAGAGATCAAACAAACTAAGGTGGTCCGAGATTTGTTTTTGACAAGTCAAGATTCAAAACCATCATATATATGTCAATGAT
Organism: Oxyria digyna; assembly: GCA_029168935.1. Lineage (NCBI taxonomy): Eukaryota > Viridiplantae > Streptophyta > Magnoliopsida > Caryophyllales > Polygonaceae > Oxyria > Oxyria digyna. Next base: position 28,441,781 of record JAPVLV010000011.1, on the reverse strand, counting down.
ACGTTGCACTTTGTATAGCGTAACTAGGGGTTATTACATTAGTTTAGGAGTGTTACCACAAGTATTTGGAGCTATTGTTATGTTCTGAGTTGTTTACGAAGAAGTAAAGAAATGAAGACCAGAACCGAAGAAGAAGAAGATTAAAGATTGAAGACATGAAGACATGAAGACTTGAAGACATTCTGCGGAGCAGCGGCGATCGCCACCATCACTATGGCGATCGCCATTCTACAACAGAAGCGTTACATGAGTTCGAGAGATCATGGCGATCGCCATGACTCTACGGCGATCGCCATGGAGCGACAGAGACCACGGCAGAGCTTGACGGTTGTAAGTTATTGCATGCATCCTTATGATTCCTGTGCCCTTTGCTGCTATTTCATCTAATCTTGAGAGGTTTCCCTGATTGCTGAATAGTAAGTATTATCAGGACCGGTTGGCCTGCTGATATATTAAAGATTGGAATAAGAACATTCCCTAGGATTGATAAGAACTTGAGATAAATCTATGATCAACTTAATTGACTGTTGTGTGGATACTTGCTAGGTGAAACCCTTCTCATCATATTCTCACCCAAACTTCCTCTGCTTGTTACTGGTTACTTGTGTTTTTTTGCAATCAAACCCCCTCCTTTGGTTACTTGTTACTAGTTGATATTTCACTTGACTGCATTGATTTAGTATTTTGATTCCCTTGGGTTCGACCTCTACTTACTTGCTATACTCTAGTTGGTGTTTTGGGTTTTCTTTGATTTGACACTACGACTTTAGCCTCATCAGTCAACTATCCCATGCATATTTAACTATCAATGAAGTTACAAAGAGCCATCATGTCAACTATTAGCTCGGTTTTGATTTATACGTCAAGAAGTGCTCTATCGTTACTCTTCTCGATCTCTTCTGATCGCGTTGTTTAAGTTTTCGAATAATCAATTCCTTAGTGCTATATCGGTTGATCTCTTGAATCCAAGTTCAATCATGTCTACTCATTTTGACACTAAGAAAACAAGAGAATAAGAAAAACAAGATGAACTCTTTTATGATCTTTTCATGTTGGTGGAGGAGGCAAAGTCATCTTAAAGTCAACAACTTTACTCTAGTTCACCAGCTTTATATGAAGGGACACAAGATCTCATAAAGAGATTTGGTGTAATTTTGATGAGGGAAAGCCTTTGAACATGGAATCATTTTATGGAATTTATTAATGTTAGATAGCCAATTACTGGGACTACAGAAAATGCCAACCAGCACTAACTCTCTAACCCTCCATTATTTCTTTTCAAAGTCTTTATTTTTTAGTGTTGATCGTAATATAAAATCAAAAGGTAAGATTATGCTTATCACAAGGGTTAACTTTAATGATATGATGATGTTAAGCAAATAATGCAAACATAAAATAACATAAGTTAGGTTATTGAGCAAGATAAGTCCCGATCGAGTCATGTACCTTCCCCTATGTTTGTCGGCCACTTTTCACAATTCTAACCACGGGACGACACAAGAAGCTGCATAGTTCGTCGACACGTGGACTTCTTTCATTGGGCAGTTTCTGGCTTCTCCTGAACATAAGAATACAAATATATGCATGCAAATGCCCACCTAGTCTGCTTCCTACAGTAATATTCAGGAAAATTATGACACCATTTAAATGTAATCCCTCTGTCCTTAGTGTTCTTCCCATTTTATTTTGACACACTTGCCGAGACACGTTTTACGTCGTTAATATCTCTTATTATATCTTTCTAAAAATTATAAAATTTTGATATTAATACAGTACTCAATGAGACGAACAAAACAAGATCCTACGTGATCATGTTTGTTCTTATAAATTGAAAATAATCTACCGAATTATATTGAATTGTGAATAGTGTAAAAAATGGAGATGGGAAGAACATCAGGGACAAAGGAGTAACAAACATTGACAAAAGCAAAACAAGAAATAGGGATAAGCTTTGGATGCAAGTAGAATATGAGTCTTAGATAAGAACTGAAAATAATGTATATACACAGTTTTGATTATATAATTTTTGTGAGAATGTATGTGTATCATTTTTAGTCTTCACAGAAACTTTCATATCAAGATCTTAGCAAGCATCAAAACTTTGATGCTCTTTCAAGTGGCAATGAATTTAGAACTGTAGATGATCTGATAAAAAAAAATGAAGGTGGGTCAGTGGGTGGGTTATGTAAGGTAGAGCACTATAAGCTATTAGTATATTTGATCACTCATGAAGGTGATAAACTAAAATAAGCAATCTCAAGGAACTTGTTTGTGAGATCTAAGTGGGACAGTATGGGGATCTAACAAGCAGCCATGTATATGAGTGATTCAAGAAGAATACAAATGTAGCCTTACTCTATTAGTTCAGTTGGCATTATTCAGACAGTTGATTAGTTAGGTAGCAATGACTCAAAATCTGATGGTTATAAAAACTCTGTGATACTAGTACAATATAGATTCAAGTCGATTCGGGTTTGGGTCACTAATGGATTGGATTGTTCTGTTAAAATTTATATTATCTTAGAATTTAGGGTTATCCGTCTTGTTTATAAGACTACCCACAATCAAGGTTATATAGATTATTTTAATAGGTTGCATAGTAAAAAATGACTTTTACTATGCAATTTATGCTTGGGTTGTATCCCTTTTTTTTTTGTTAGGTTAGGCTCTATTTGTCTATTGTTTTAATCTTCCTTTTTTTCAAGTCTTTTTTGCTTATCTCGTTGTTTCTTTCTTCGTGGATAGCTCGAGTAGACATCCGTTTGACCAGTTTGGGATCGTGATGTGTACATCTTAATCTCTAAGACCACCGTATAGAAAATATTTATATCCCTCCGTCCCTTTAAGTTAGTCCCGTTTTCTTTTTGGGCGTCCCCTAAAGTTAGTCTCATTTCCATTTGGATCCATTGAATTTTGCCTATAATATCCTTACTTTATTTATTTTATTCATATCTTAACAACACTTTATCAATCAAATCAACCTTTTTTATCTAATAAATTTCTCATTGGTTGGATTTTAAGATTTAACCTGCAATTACTTACGCTTTTGTTTTGATTAGACTTGCCTTAATTTAAGCGCAAAGAACACAATAAGACTAACTTAAAAGGACGGAGGTAGTACTAAGACTACCCACAATGGGGGTTGCATAGCTTATTTTAATAATTGGATGCATAGCAAAAATCACTTTTTGCTATGCAACTCATGCTTGGGTTGCATGATATGCAACCCAAATGAGAGTTGCATCGCATTTTTTTTGTTTGGTAGTTAATTTAATAGTGTTTTTTAATTTTATATAACAAAAAAATAAAAATAAATGCCAAAAAATAAGTTAGGCAACCCAAATCATGCAACCCATAGCGTAAGTGTTGTTGTTGTTTATAAAGCTAGTTTACACACAACCCTATAAATGAGTAGGCCTAGATCTCATACAATAACCTAATTTTTTAAAAAAAAACTGACTTCTAGGTATTAATACTAATGTAATGTCACAATCTAGATCATATGTTTTGTTATCTACAGTAACAAACGAGATAAGACCTAGCTACTAACTTGAATCATTACTGACACTGAAAATGAAGCCTATGTTGCATTGTCTTCGAATGACTAAGAGCTAGTTCCATTAACTATCCGCAATTATGTCAAGTTCACATCTTACATTTCTCTCTTATATTGACATAATAATCCTGTGGGGAACACCTGAGATTTAAAGGTGCCTCCTCTAAGAACATGCAGAGGATTACACCCTCAAATAACATGGGACAATGTGTTCCTGTTCCATTGTCTGACAGAGCAGTACAAGGTTACCATGTTCCACCTTAACTAGATCATTCTCAGCCAAACATGTTAACTTAAACCTATCTCAAAATTATATAGCCTCAAACCCATAATAATCCGAATTTTAAATTCGGAAATTTGGGATCCACCCAACAAGAAAATTTTAGAATTAGAGTCAAGAACATGTCTTTTGACCCCATAAATAATAAACTTGCACCTACCCAACCTGCCCAACTCGGTTGAGATGTCAAATCTCAGCCTATCAAAACTGCCAATTTTTTTTGATAAAGATGAGAAGCTCTCAGTCTCAGATCATAGTATCTAGCCAATCACATTGCGCTACTCAAGTAGTATGGAACAACAGTCCACACAGCAAAAAAAAATTCTAATGAGTGGCACATTAGCATCAAATAAGAATTATTAAAAACAAAGTATGGGTAGATTAGAGAGAACTACGGAGTAAACAGTATTATAATAGTGCATAAAAGTAGACTTACGTATAGGCTTGCAGGATTATCTATAGGCATAACGTGGAGTTCCAATAAACAAGTGCATAGTGTGAATAAATAAGTATCACTCCATCCCCCCAAATCACACACACCAATATGCACACAAAAGACAACAAGCTTCGAACTACTTAACTTAATTTTTCTTGTGCTCAAAAACACCAGAAGCAAAACATACCTGTCAATGGAGCCATGCCTGTCTACAACATCAAGCACTGCAGAAGAAAATCAAGATCAAGAAACCAACAGGAGATTCAACAATCCAGAAGTCAATCTTATTGATTTTCTGAACATCGGTTCATCACAGAGTTCATCAAACACCACTCAACCGTCGTCTGACGGAGAGCCTCGGGTTTTTTCCTGCAATTACTGTCAAAGAAAGTTTTACAGCTCACAGGCTTTAGGAGGGCATCAAAATGCACACAAAAGAGAGAGGACTCTAGCAAAAAGAAACCAGAGAATAGGAGCGACAATTGCAGCAACTGCAGCGGCTTTTGGACACTCGTTCATGCACCACAACATCGCCTCGTTGCCTTTACACGGATCTCAGAACAGATCTTTAGGAATTCAGGTACACTCAATGATTCATAAGCCTTCTAATATGATGCAAATGTCTTCTGGGTCTGGAAATGTGTACGGACAGCAAGGATGGTCAAGATTGCCCATTGAACAACAGCCTGCAGTAGGAAAGCTGGTTGCAGAGAATTACCATGTGATGCCTGCAGCGAGATTCGGGTTAGTTGATGAGGCAGTTGGTAATTACAAGTGGGATGCTGATGATTCAGTCCAAACTAATCAAGAAGACACTAAGAAGCTTGATCTGTCACTGAAGCTATGATCATTTTTTTTTGCACTTTTTTTTAACATTTAGGTGATGGGTGTATTATGTGCTTGAGGATTGTTTAGCTTCTCTGTATCTTCTTCGGGGAATGTTTCTTGTAAATACTGCCATAGCTTCTTATCCTCAAGAAAATTCACTAGAATCTATAAAGATGGATGCTAGATGAGTACTAATCCCAGTTTAGCTTATAAACTAATCAAAATTTTCATAATAAGCAGATCATAAACTATATACAGCAAGTTCAGTCAGAGTATTCATAATGATCGAGGCACTTCAAACTATACAAAATGCAGGAAGTTTAGCAATCTCAATCAAATAACAGAGTCTAAGCAGTCTTAAGTAATAAACCTAGAGCCATTACCATAGAATACCTTTTGAACCTGATGTTATTTTCAACCTTTCAAGTTTATTACAAATCTGGAACAGTTCAGGTCACAACAAATTAAAAAACCAAAATAGATGAAGAGGGTAGTGGTTGAAACACACCTAGGACCCATCTAGCAAACTTTCAAACTAAATCTATAAGTTTGCATTTGGATGCAATACCAACATATGCAAATTTAATGCCTATCAAGCACAAAGTTATTATTATAGTACCAACTTCTCTTCAAACTGACTAAGCAATGACACAAAATATTTGGTGGCCCCTCAGAAAAATTCAGCAAGATCTTGTGAGGAAGAAAGTCAAGATACAAACCTAAAATACGCAATATTAATATATATGTCAGCATCCATCTTTCACACAATACATTTCATAACTATACTGCTCAGTTTGATTTCATCTTCTGCAAATCACAAAAAAGCATCATGACCAATTAGTTCAAGTATTCATCTTTTTTAGAGAATACTTCTAGTTCAAGGCATTGTCGTCCTATTTCACTAGACAGGTTCAGAGAAAGTTACCAACTCTACGATTTCATTTCACATTCATTGATATAGAGACCATTGTTTCAGAAAGTTTACTGTGACATTATTTAAAGTCCTTACAGTGAATCATAAGAATAACCAGTCACCTTGCATGTTTTACACCGGTCACTTTTTTCCATCTTGAATGAAAGCATGCAGAAAATAGATACTTTGGCCTGACTATCAATTTAGCGTTACCCTGTCTTTAAAACAATATGCCAAATTTTTGAAGTCATGAGTAACCAGTAAATGAGACTTAGTATCAAAATGATCAGTAGAGGACCAAAATAGACAAATATCACATATTAACAATATTCTTGACCATGGATTCATTAATCTGCAACAAGAACAGGTCTGAAGTATACTAAGAATTCCAATAAACTACTTATATTGCTTCTGTAAACTAACAATACTGTCACATTACAATCTGTCAGAAGAAAAACATAAGTCTACTGCTTTTCCAGAAACGACAAAACCGTTCCCAGCCATCGAATAAGTTCAATTCTATCCTTGTTCATCATATAATCATGCAAGAAAGCCGAGAGATCACCATTTACCCCCCTTTCTTCCAAGTAATCATTCAAAGTCTTCTGAAGCTTGGAATCCAATTTCCTGAAAAGAAAACACAAAGCCTATATGTTAAAGACTTTAATTAAGTCATTAGAACATTGTTTGCAATCCAGTATTCAAAGAACCAAGTATCCGTCAATTAAAAAGCCATTTTTTAAGAATTAATAAGTTATTTTACTTTAAAATTACATCAATGCTACTTTACTAAGGCTCTAATCCTTTATTCATATTATTATGCATCTACGAATGACTAGTCTCTTAATAGAACAGATCATTGAATTACAAGGATAAAATTATAAAAAACAGTCCAGTCAGAACAATAACTGATAACGAAAATGATGAATACTCGTGGTGCATGTTGTTCGCAGATGGACGTATATGCTTCCTCACGGTTCTGATGGACGTTCTGACAGGTGACTTGCAAGGGGAGATCCCATGGTGCATGTTGTTCGCAGATGATATTGTGTTGGTTGACGAGTCCAAGGAGGGTATCAGTAACAGATTGGAAGAGTGGAGAGCAGTTTTAGAACCAAAGGGCCTCAGACTGAGTCGAGTCAAGACCGAGTATGTGGAATTTGATTTTGGAGTTTCGTCAGACAGGGATGTGGGGCTGCTGCTTGGAGAGTCTTCTGTGTGCGTGAGAGACTCCTTTAAGTACTTAGGCTCTATCTTGCAGAGAGATGGAGGAGTAGATGAGGACATCAAGTTCAGGATTCAGATAGGTTGACATCGTTGGAGACAGGCTTCTGGAGTTTTGTGTGACAAGAAAGTCTCTCTTAGGCTGAAAGGTAAATTCTATAGGGTGATAGTTAGACCAGCGATGATTTATGGGGGCGAATGTTGGCTAGTTATTGTGGCTCAGGAGCAACAGATTATGGTAGCTGAGATGCGGATGCTACGCTGGATGTGTGGTCATACTAGATTGGATAGAATTCGAAATGAAGTGATTCGAGGAAAAGTCGGAGTATCTAGTATTAAAGATAAGCTGCGAGAATCTAGACTTCGATGGTTTGACCACGTTCAGAGGAGGCCACTTGGTGCACCAGTTCGCAGTTGTGAAGTTCTGGCGTTGGGGGACTACCGTCGGGGTAGAGGGCGATCAAAGAAGAGCTGGATGGAGGTCATCCGCAAGGACCTCGCCGCTCTGGAGCTTTCAGTTAACGTGGCTCAAGACAGAGCTTTGTGGAGGGAAAGGATTTGAGTTACTAAAGTTTGATCTGGGTGTCTTGGAGTGGTGTATCTTTTTACTCGGGCTTGGAGCCGTATTATCTTTTACTTTGTCTTGACCTCTCTGTTTTTCGGTTTTTTAGCTCTTCGGGTTTTCCCATGTTTTGTTAGGTCATATCGGTTACTTCCTTCCAACCTGTTGGGGTAAGGAAATACCAATCCCGACCACCCCATACCCCGTTTTTCGGGATAAATGGAGATTGATGTTGTTTGTTGTTGTTAATTATTTAAATTAAAAAAAAAAAGAACAACAGAGTGGGAACTAAAATGACTTGCATACACATAAGTTGAAACATACCTAAACTTAGGACCCGTGTAAGCCCCTGGTGGAAGACCTTTTTGAGGAAGCATATACACCTTCTGTATCTGCAAACTATCAGGCCATGCTGAGCACACAAACTCCAACGAACTGGAACCGTCTGCCTTTGATATGTCAACAAACAAGCTAATATGGAGGCGTAAATCTTCACCATCAGAATCATCCCCAGGTTTCGGAACAGAGATGCATCCATCGAACATTGTTGCCTCAACTTTAATATCTTCATTGTGTTTAGACTTCCCTGTTAGTTTTACCCATTGCTCACCACGACGCTCATCAACAACAAAATTATTGAACCTTGAAACTGGCTATAAGACCAAAGAGAAAAGGATGAAACAATCAATAGAAAATAATTCAATCCAAATCATTAGCTGAGATGATGATGCATTAGGACAACTGATGGAAGATACTGACTTGCCAAATGCCAACAACTTATCTCAAGCCTTTTCTACTTGATAGAATCTATACTTCTTGACTGATTACAGCTTACAGAAGTACATTTTCCACATGAGAAAAGTCTCCATTTTAGCAATAAGAAATCGATCACTCTTTTTCACAGTCATATCCCACAGAAGACAATTAGGTGGCATCATTTTTCCACAACCATTCATTCCCAATTAGAAACATGAGCTCAGATTATAAATCAAACAAACAAACGGAAATGAAGCTGAAAAGCACCATATCAGTAATAACCTCCTTTTCGTTCATAGCATTAAAAGGGAAGGCATTGCTTAACGCCTTAAGCCCCAAATTCATATAAGATAAGCCAAACAAATCATCAAAGTATGTATGAAAGTACATCAACTAGCTTAAGGAACGACCTGAGAATCGAACAAACCAATTTCACATCGTAAGTTACTGAATCAGAAAACAAACTGTAACACAATTCAGCGACTTTTCTGCGAATCAACTAGACAGTATCAAAGTAAAGCTGAAATAGTTTATTAAAACAATGAGGCCGGGCACCTGAGACGGAGGAGCGTATTCAGACTGATAATCAATCTCTGTTCGAATAATGCGAATAATGTTGGACAAGAACGGCGAGCTCGAGACTGCCCCATCCGTTTGGTAGCGGGTTTGGATCGACCCGACACTGAGCTTAGGAAGTGAAAAATAAGGTTGCGGGGAGTGAAGAAGATTCTGGATCCGGCTACACAGTGGTACGGAGGGAGAAAGTCGATTTAGAATCGATGATGATGTTCGAGAAGCTCTAGTGAAGAAGGCAGCCATGGCGGGCGGTTTAACCGTTGATCTGGTCGAAAGGGTTTGGAGAAAAAATGAAACGTTTTCATTTTCGGACTTTTATGATATTGGGCCGAGAAAGAGTGTTAGATATTTGGGCCTTAAGGCCCATAAAGGACATATGGCCCATCTTCCCAGCGGTCCATTTCTCTTTCTTTTCTTTTTTTCTTCATTGTTGCAGAGCTTTTATGTCGTTCATATAAAACTCTCAAGTTTCGTCATTAGGGTTTCTGTTTTGCGGTGCCCCAGCTTTCTTTCTCCTAAAACCGCAGTTCTTCGTTCTTGACGTCGAAAATGGTACGAGTAAACTCAGTTCTTTATCTGTCTTACTGTTTTCGTAGTTGTGTCTGAATTTCTCTACTTTCATGGCAGCCGTCCCACAAGAGCTTCATGATAAAGAAGAAGCTGGCGAAGAAGATGCGCCAGAATCGCCCCATCCCTTACTGGATCCGTATGCGAACTGACAACACCATCAGGTATTTCTTCGAATTATGCGATTGTTATTATCTGCTTGATTTTGTTTTTGTAATTGAAGTTTGAGGAGATGTGGAATGGAAATTGAATTCGGGGTTTGGCGCTTGTTAGGTATAATGCGAAGCGTAGGCACTGGCGCCGTACTAAGCTTGGATTCTAAGTTGGATCTATGGACTCTGGAACGCTGCTTTTTTATGATTAGTTTCAAATTTGTTGAGTTTGTAGCGATCGACAGCCATTTGAGTTGAACTACATTTCGAGCAATCACAGCTAATGTAGAACCATTTACTGGTCTTATTCCAAGATGATATATTCTAAAGTATTGTGTTTTTAGTATCACCAATTTTATTATATGATCTTCATATTCTAAGTTTATATTCTTGTTGTTCATTGAATATGGTTCAGTGGATTTGCTGTGTGCTCAATTAACCCTGACCGTTCTATTCTATCATGGAAGCTGATAAACTTGTTTTTCTTTCATTTCTAGCTTCATCTTTCTGCACTAGCCCTTGGGATTGTCTGGTTTCTCTAAGGCAGCCGTTTTATGCTGATAGGAGCGATAGCTATTCCTTTCAGCTAATTAAGGCTCTGTTCGGATGATGTAGCTTATTTTGGCAAAATGTTGATAAGCTAGCGCAAATTTAATCAAACTAGCCCAGTATCATGTATGTCTCTAATAATTTTATAATAATTTGTATTATGACTTCAACCAGTTTTTTATGTAAGGAAAGTATTTTTTTCCTGCAAAACTTATGTGCATGGTTAACTGTTAGCTTTTCCGTGGATTATAAAACCTTAAACAATTAAAAATACAAAGCTTAAAAGAATAGTCTAGTAAACTTAACAAATAATTGTTTCATTTTTTCCCCTAAATTCAGTTACGAAATCAGTTTCAGTTAGTCACTTCTCCCTCAGTCCCTATTTATTTGTCCACTTTGTACTTTTTACGTTTGTTGAGATGAGTTTTGCATCATTAATATTTCTAACTACATATTACTCCCTCTGTTTCAAAATAATTGTCAATTTAGCATTTTTCACACATATTAAGAAAATAGTTGTGTTTTGAAAATCTAACTTTTTCTCAAATTAATCATCTCTCCTTTTACAACCATTTTACAACCAATAGAAAAAGAGAAAAAATCAACAATTACATATATATCATACATTTTTGTGTTGAATTTGTAATTGTTGATTTTTTTTCTTCGCCTATTGGTTGTAAAAGGAGGTGGATGAAATCCTATAATGACAAATATTTTGAAATAAAATTTAGAGGCTAAAATAACAATTATTGTAAAACGGAGGGAGTACTAAAATTATAAAATTTCGATGTTGTTCAAGTGTTCATTAAGACAAATCAAATAAGATCACATATGGATATGTTTCTTCTCATAAATTGAGAATAATCAAGCAAATTATGTATCGACATGTGAATAGTATAGGGTGGTCAAATGGACAAACAAATAGAATAATACTGCTAATTAAGCGTACAATCAGAACAATGTCATGAGGCTATTGCGTTAGCTAAACGACTATGCTCGCAAACTTTTTTCTCAATGGACTGTAGCTTAATGATCGCCAATAAAAACGGATCCAAACCATTCATTAATACGGAGTATTTTTTATAACAGGTGTTTTTCGTGAAGTCAATAATACTGGGGTTTTTCTCAATGGACTAGGCTAGTGAATGATCTTAGGCAAAACCGCAAGACTATGAACAGCGAATCAATGAATACTCAACAAGTATGGTATTCTGGCGTATATTTCGCATAAGCCATGGTATAAGCAAATTGAGAATTCCGCTAAAAAGGTAGATTGAATTTGAGTGCAAATCAAATATTTTCTCATCTATGGCATGCAGTTGGGTAAAATTATCAATTTTCCATAATACTTTTTGATTGAGTTTTATATTACTGTATGCTTTTCTTGTTCATTCCATATTCCATAATCCTAAAAATATTACAACAGATACATAAGATCCCCAAAATTGAACATTATGAACATAATCCACTTATAACCTTATACTAACTATAACTTGAAGGAAACAAGCAAAACATCCATGCTTACATGATTCAGACGTGTAGTCTGCGCAGAAGCTCGTTCAAGGGTTCGTCCAGTTTCATGTCCATGTGCTTGATTGCTCAACCCAAGAGTCAGCTGGGGCCTTTTGTTTGCCTTTCTACATACATGTGTGGAGAAAAAAATCAACAGAGATGCAATATATACAGTGACAAATTATCTGATCATTCTACATAATACGACAGGAAATTCAGATCTTGTAATCCAAGAACTTTAACATTGGTCTATGTTGTAAGTACTAGTGTTTCTCGGTAATAAGATATATTGATAAATGAACCAAGTATAAGACTTTAAACAATTAGATGAAGCAGAACAAAAAGTCTCTAACCTACCATTGTAGGCATGATCACATATATACTCTATGTATATAGGACGTCCACCACTTTACTTGTCATGAGAGATCTTCAACCACCAAGTTTTCTGCATAGAGGCGAGTTCAAGTGTCATATAAATGATATTTGTGAGCTATTGGAAATCATTTTTAATCTAGATCTCTTGTAATAGTATGTTTTATAAATTTCCAAAAGCATTAATCTGCTTAGCTATTAAATGTGAATTCTTGTGGAGGGTTTCACACTGATCCATCAGGAAGATGGCAATATTCCACATTAGAAATAGTGTAAATTGCAGGGAGCGAAAAACATACCTTTTTTGCCTAAATGTTCCTCAGCTGAGATACAATGTTGCTCATATAAAGGACGGTACTTCTGAGGAATGTAATCCTTAAATCTGCCACAAATACAAGACGGGTGATTCTTTGAAACAAGAGCTAAAACTTGTTACAGATGAAGAGCATAATTGGAACAATTAAATTCAACGGCTCGTATATATCAATTGCAAATTTAAAGATTTACCTCCTTAGAAGCGGAAGCCTCTCTGCAGTAGAAAACAAACGAACGAAAGAGTGAATAACAGAACTAATCTTCATTTCTTTAGACTTCAATGCTTTCATGTAGCCAATAAACTCTCCATATTCTGCTTTAGTAAGTTTCTCCCTAACCTGAAGATTAGCAGATACACAGATTATTAAGTTAAAATACAAGTAGACGGATACTGCATATACAGAACAGAAATAGATTTCATAACATGTAGTAAGGTAATACATGTGCTAAGGAAAGAATATAAGAGGCGTGTAAGAATGTTCTATCCCTATTTTTCTTCACCAATCCCCTTCTCTAAAAAATTTGTACTCATAACCCTCCCATTATCTCCTTATTTACTCTTTCAAGGATGAAAGTCAATGAAAGTTCATACTATTCCTTGTCCAGATTTCCAATAAGGGGCTTAATATCCAGTTCCAAACTGCAGGGTCTTATAAATAATATGATGACACGAAAAAGTCAGTGTCATGAAAGAATGGATCAGGAAGGATAGGAAAACAATTATGAAGCTTTACCTGAACTAGGAATGCAGATCCTTTAGCTTCTTGCTCCTGACCAGATGCCTGAGAGGATGGAAGACATTTATCCACTTGACTGGAACTCCTTTCTTGGGAATTCATGGCGCTTGATGCATGTGTACTAGAATTACATTGTACATTTCCCGTATTCCTACCATGAATTGTAGGTTTTTCTTTTATGGAATTAGCTGCTGGAAAAAGGTTTCTTTTTAGTGCATGCTTTGAATCAACTGTCAAAGTTAGATCAGTTACATAGGACTGGGGAGTACTAGGTTCAGGTTTTAAGAGCTTGGCTCTCTTAGTAGAACAATGACCGAGAACATCATTTGTTCTTCCAGAAAGCGATGAATCGTCAGTTAGATCAACGATCGGAGAGCTACTACTATGCTTCGATAGAGTCCTTTTGGGGAGATATCTTTCTGTATTTTGTTGCATATGACTTGATCTTTTATTTGCGAGAGTTGCACGATTTGCTGGAATAATATTTGCCAAACCACCAGAAATTTTGCTTGTTTTTGAAGCAGTTATAGAAAATGATGAAAGAATAGAAGTCTTCTTTTCTACTTCCATACCCTGCAAGGACATAGAAAGTCTAATTTACACAGGCAATAGTCTCTGCAAACACAAGTGCTACAAATAGGACTTACGGGAGGACTTGAGGTATTTGCAGGAATAAAATCCAGAGCTGGAAAAGAATTTGAACTGGAATTTCCTGGAAAATGATGCAAGTATTACGTCTGTACCCAATAAAAGTATAGCATAAACCATACGAATATACATGTCACGAAAACAATTCGTATATACAGAGCTTACATAACAGTGTACATATATAGGTAAGTCAAGTTCCCCATACATGTATACTGTCAATCAACGAAAGAATCCGACTCATTCGGAATAAGAAAGACATATAACGGCAGAATAGGATAGTCAAACACCATATGCAAGAATAATTTTCTAGATTTAATGTAGATAAGAAACAACTCAGAAACCACAATCATTACCAAATTTATTAATCGTACAGCTATGAAGATTTTACTCTATTTATTAATTTACAAGGCAAGCACATCAATAGTATTTCATTGATGAAGAGTATAATGACAAACAATTTAGTATGGAACTATAAGAGATATTTTGTTAGAAAAGGGGTACTTTATTATTAGCAAAAGAAAGTAACAATTAAATTCAGTAGGGAAGTGATTATTTCTATAAGGAGAGAGAAGAGTTAACCGACCTTTGTATACAGAGCTGGATGTTTCACTCTTTTTTACACATTGAGCTCCACTATCCCGGAAAAATCGTGTTAGTGAATACACTACATCCCCATATTTAGGGTAAGCCTGCAAATGACAAGTAAAAACAATCTTTACAAGAGAAAAGAAAAGAATGGACAAAGAAAAGGATACAACAACAACTGGTTTGTCGCTTTCGGAAGATTTGACTCAGGACATAGTTTTGAGGAGGGAGAAGATTCGAGTTACAGAAGCCTAAACATTTGGTTCTTTGGAGCGGGTCTTCTTTGTTTTTCGTGATATAGCCTTTGTTTTTATCTCTGTATTTATATCTATGAGATCGCGTGTAGGGTATTTTCCTGGTTCTTTTCTTTTGGGTCATTTAGGTCATTCCTCTCAACTTGTTGGGGTAAGGAATTACCCAATCCCGACCCCCCCAAACCCTGTTACCGGGATATAATGGGGATTGTTGTTGTTGTTGTTGTGTGGCTTCAATTACAGGAAATAGATAAGAACATTCAAGGCACTTAACAGATTGGAAATACCTTAATATGTGGTTGTATCCAGCGAGAAACTTGTGATTGACGATGTGAAGATGCAAACCTGAAGTAGCTCAAGAGTATAAGCAAAAAAAATCAATAGAGTTAAATCCAGTTGGAAGCCACAGAATGCTAGAAGCAAAGCTTGGAGCAGAGAGGAGGGAAAGGAAGTTGGATAGGAATGTTCACATGCATGTGCATTTCCAATTATAGGCACGTATCAGAAACTAATCAAGCATACATATATAGATATGATAATGAATCTTTCTAGTACAGACCTTTCATCACAAAATAGTATTGCACCATAATCATGATTATGTCGAATGACACGTCCAACAGCCTGATTAACTGCTCGAGATGCTTGTTGGTCATACCACTCTTCTCCTGTAATACTCTGTATAGAGCATCTATTTCAGTATAAAAAATATTCAACACTAAAAAACGAAATCACGTTTTTTAGAGTAGTTTACGATAGAAATATACCTTATTTCCTCCTTTTTGTGATTGAGCAAGTTCATCTAGATATTCACGCTTCAAACGAACCTTTATTCATAAGGACAAACCAATCAAAACCACATTAAAAAAAGAAGGAATATTTAGATGGCCAATGATTTCTCATGATTTACAATGGCCAGTTATTTCTCATGAAAAGAGTAGGACATTGTGGACCTTGGGGTCAGTCCTCGTAGCAAATGGCAATCCAGTGACGATCACAGCTCTCCCAGCATGGTCGCTAAAATCTAATCCTTCACTAACCTGACAACAATGGCAAGAACAATGTACTAATTAAGACTTCCATTGTTGATAGGGAATCAACAAAAACAATATACTGAGCAACCTCGAGGAAGGAAAGACTACAAGCGTATTCAATTTCAAGTAGAAAAAAATACAGTGTCTTGCTTTCATATAGTGCTTAGCTAATAGCCCAATACTATTAAATAAAATTTAGTCCACCAGAATTTATACCAAAAGTAAAACTTTACCTTGCCACGGCACACCGCAAAAAAGATTGCTCCAGAGGTAGAACGGTCGTTCAGCTTTGACATATAGTCCTGAAAGTCATCTATAGCAGTCAGATTATCCATGACCAATTTGTTTAACGAGGAGTAAATTATGTCAGACGGAAAATAAACTGCTTACATCGATAGATGCAGAGAAAAGTGAAGATTGCCTAGGTTCAATGACTGGAAGTTTATGTTTGCACATTCTTTCCCAAATTGTGCTTGAACTGGCTGAATTTATATGCACCTGTAGGGAATAAAAGTACCATAAGATTTAAAGCATTTGTAACTAAAAAAAGGGTTGTAGCCTTTAGGTGCTCACACTGCTCTTCCAGTACTCAATACAGTGGTCCATGAGATAATATGATGGAAAGAACACAAGCAACCCATCAGGTACAATACGAGAGAAGTTGACTGCAAGTGAGATATAGATAGAATACTTCAGATATAGAGCAGTAAGACCAAACATATCATATATTCCCCAACCACTGCTTGAATCTCTTCAAGCGTGAGTAATAAGCAAGTCTTAACCGTAAATTCCAAAAAGACTAACAAGGTACTAAACTTGTAATTAATATTCAGAATCTTAAAAGTCTCACAAAAGCTCTTGAAAATTGGGATGGAGTTTGGCTTTTATGACAATGGTTTGGGATAGATGATCCAAGAAATGGTAACTAAACAATATGAAGGTAATTCCATGTCAGAGTAACATCAAGAACAGAAGACATGTATATAGCTAATGAAATTCTGCCAAATTGAGATGGCGAGAAAGAGGTTAATATTGGACAAAAAAACGGATTTTCTGCAAAATAGCTTAATCAGGTAGAAGTTGGCATCACAGCAATCAGTCATCAGCAACAAGCAAGTAAAAATACATACCAATAGCATTCCCTAGGTCTTGCTTGTATTCTAGAGAATCACGAGTCCTGTAAGATGAATTCAAGGAGTGGCTGGATGGTCCAGCTTGTATAACACCAGCCCAGATCTGCTCTGAGGAGATTACATGGGGATTCTCAAGTCGTATAGGAAATTCCCTACAATGGTCAAAGTTATCGATTTTCAGTACTCCAGAAAAGTGATTACAGATACAATTTCACAACAAATTACTAACAGCTTCAGTTCCTGAGCAAACGAATCCAAAGGAGACAAAGTCCCAGATGTCAAAATTATAGACCCAACACCCTCTCTGGCAAAGTCCTCCATGGCAATTCCCGGATTGAAACACCACCAACTCAGGGTTCTAGACACTTTACCTGAGCAGCAAAGAGAGCCATAATGAATACAGACAATATAATGGGAACTGATGGATGTTTGTACCACCACTCGAAAAGAACCTGAGCAATAGAAAATAAAGATAGTATATAACTGAAAAGGTTTAACTACAGTTGATGCAGCATTCTCCGGATTCTTTTATCTCTTACAGTAAGCCCACTGCCCTATTGAAATGATGGAAAAGGATCTCTTAATTCTTCAAGAATAAGGGGCAAGGGGATTATTGCTCAAGGAAGATCTTGTTTTCATATTAGATGAGCGTAATTGAATCCTCATCTTCAATAAAAAATATCAAAAGTGGAAAGAGTTTAACCAGAGTGTTCATGGAGCAAGAATGTAGATGCATAAAGAAACTAAACGAACAAATTATATTAGTTTGAAAACTAAACCCAGCCTGAGTAAACACTGTATTGGCCAAATTTGAATGACGATTTAGATAATGATACCCACAAATGTGCAATGACTGCTAATGAACCATGTCACTTATTTCCGATTATATATCCAAAGAAATATAAAACCGGGAAGAAGGTCACCAATATAAAGTTTCATAGTCAAACTACATAATCTTCAACTGAAAAGGAAAAAATAATTTGTATTCAGATAGACATATACCACTGACTTTAGACTCCTGCACATGAACCTGAAACCAGCAAAATTAAGAATGCAGTATTAAGATTAACATCATGGTATGTAACATTTATAGGAGAAATCTGGCATCAGCAAAACAGGCTACACCAAAGTTGGTTGATAGATCCTGCATTTGATCAAATTGAACTTACACGGTAGTAGCGTGCATGAGAACTGCCACCATCTCTGAAGATTATCCGCAGAATTTCACCCATGCTATCCAACTTACAGGAGCGACCCTTCATTCCCTGAGTCTGATTACTTCCTATACCATTTGCATCTATTGAAAGAGTATATTGTTAAGCTGAGCAGTCATAGGAAAAACTTTCAGAATGGGAAGATCACAAACAAAAGCATTCTGATGAAAAAAAAATGATAGTAATTCAAAAATATTCAAGTTTCCCATCAATTAACATATTTTTATTTAAGAATTCTAATATCTCTACATCATAACTCTGATCTCCCACTCAAAAAAGCATACATGTTAACTCACCTTCCTCAAGAAGCAAAGCTGCTTCCTCAATGATGCCAGTCAGTTTGCTTGCCGTCTTACTTGTTACATTTAAATCGCCAAGCAATTCATATATATATGGACCAGGTTTAGTAAATCCGAATTCACTGGAATCAATCTGCACATCAGCAATTCGCTTCTCAAGCTTCAACAAAAGCGCTGCAAGAGAAGTTGTACCGGATGAACAAAACCATATAAACCAAATCCAGTGAATCTGAAATCCTTTACAGAATCGATGATAGTACAGAATCTACACACTGTAATTATTCTATGATCAAGGTAATTGACACTCATGTTGCTCACTTTGCATCTTCCCTGACACTAAAATAGATCCCAACGTTTCTTATAATATAAAACAGACCACTTTTTTAAGGAGGTGAATAAAGTGGCACAAAACATAGCCAATTTTTAACTGATCTACACCAAAAACTCCAATCCTCCTAACCACTTACCTGTTCAATAAAAAAAATATAAACAGCTCAAAGTTGCATGCATTTTGACAATATACCTCTTAGAATAGCAAAATTGTCTGGGTCACCATTCTTGTCATTTGAATTGCCGATTTGCCTCCTTTTGATAGACAAATCAACACAGCTTTTTGCTTCTGCAATGCAAGCTGTCAAGAGAGCGGAAGGCAATTCAAAGGAGGCTGCATCAGCACAAATGCTTTCCTGAGTTGCACATCATATCATAGAAACTATTAGAAGCACAGTCAAATATTTCACATTGACATCAAGAAACCAGCAGGGATTAGAGGGACAAAAGTGGACTTTGGAATTTGCATTGAATTTGGAGAAAGAAATTTACTTCCACCCGTAGGGAGATCTAAAATAAAATCCATAGTAATAGAACTTTCAATGTCAGATGCGAGTCAAATCACGATCTCAGAAAGTCAATACAATCTTCTAGGCATCTAGCATTACTTTGCAGTTTGCACAAGAGCAGGGCCAATTGCCCCAACTAAAACTCCTATAAGCCAAAACATAAATTCACAAAGATTCCATGGAGTTGAGCAAGCAAATTACTAGATCTTACTACTTACCAAATTGTGAGCTTCATCGAATATAAGTACGCTATTTTTCCACTGTATCTTAAGTGATTCTCTATAACCACGATCAATAAAGTAGTTGTAAGGTGCAAATAGTATGTCCACAACCTTGTGTAGCTCTCTTGATAAATAATATGGGCACCTACACATGTCGCATAAAGCCTTCATGGTTACAAACTGAACAAGCAACAGAAACTGCTGCATAACCATTGGTACAGCTCCTCGAAAATTCAAAAAAAATATTAATACTTCAAAACAGATGTGATAACCTACGGTCCACATGTTCTTCCGATATTAACCAAATCTTCGATGTCAACAGGCTCATTTCCAAGATGAGGGTTTTTACTTACAAAATCTGCAAAATGAACGGTATATGAAGATAAGAGTTCAGATTATCAACAAAACAAAGCACAAAAATATTGATAAATACAATCAAATTTTAGAGACTCTTTGGAATGGTAGAAACCATATTTATCCTAAATAATGAAGGTTCTAGGAATATAACAGTATACGTGAAAGAAAAACTTATCACAGTGTTATCTGAAGAAAACAGTAGCGCATTAAACCATGTCTATCAAGAGCAAATGTATAACGTGATACCTCCGACCAACGAAAAATGTTTACACTGCCGCGTTTTCTGTTTTTTCCGTAGAGATTGACAGGCATTTGTCTGTGCCTTGCCACGAAGCTGTCGGACATCATCATGAATGCACAACTGTTCACGAGATCCTAAGACAACCATTTTGGGTCTGAAACATAACCACAAAAAATTTATCAGATTTATGGAACGAAAAAAAAAGCTATTCTTTTAGATAGTACACAAGAAGAAGTTAAGTAGATATGAAAAGGTAGCTGGTAGTTTTAAAATTAAGAAACATTGGGTGAATGGCAATATCGGGAAAGGATTCGAGTTACAGAAGCTTGATCTGGGATTCATGGAGTGGTGTATCCTTTTACTCGGGCTTGGAGCCGTATAATCTTTTTCTCTGTTTTGACCTTTCTGTTTTCGGTTTTTAGCTCTTGTGGTATTCCCATGTATTGTTAGGTCATATCGGTTACTTCCTCCCAACCTGTTGGGGTAAGGAAATACCAATCCCGACCACCCCATACCCCGTTTTTCGGGATAAATGGGGTTTGATGTTGTTGTGGGTGAATGGCAATAAATTAAGTGGCTGATTCCACCAATCACTTGCAAAATACATCCTCAAAAGTTTACAAGTGAAATCAGCATATCTTGAATTCACCGCTCATGACCTCCAAAAAGATTTTAGAATTATTCTCACCGGTAATTTGTTCTCTTTAGCTCTTGAACAACCTGACGAATCTGGCTGTGAGTGCGAGAAGCGTACACAATCATCGGAAACTTTGACCCAGATGAAGATGACTGTGATGATGGTACCATGGAGCCATCATGACCTTGATTTGAGGATTTCGGTTCATCAATGCCTGTTGAGAATGCGCCCAGATTTCTCCTCCATCCTAGAGTAGCACAAAGAAGGCACAAGGTCTTTCCAGTTCCCGTGGGACTTTCCAACAATGCATTACAATTCTGTCACATCAGATCACAATGGTGGGAATAAGAAGAACAACACCAAAAACAGAATAGTCATGATACCAACAAAGAACTCTACAAAGAGAATTATTTATTTTGTACGAATCTAAACTTCATATGGAGGCAGTGACATAACTATATAACCTATGGAGCTATATAAATGACTTGAAACCTCAAAACATACTCAAATTGCACAATCGAAGAGAAAACAATTATGAGCAAAAGTTTGCAATCAAGTAAGATCAAATGCATGAATAAACATGAATTTGGTACAGCACATTGCCACTTCTCCTTTACATTTGATATTTATAAACACCTTTTGCAATCTCACACAAATCAGAACTTTGAAAAAATCAACACAAGAATCACAGCTCCGCATCATGTGTCAGCCCACGCAAAAAACTTAAAATTGTGAACCCACATCATCAGTCAGCCAGTCACTAGTAAAACTAAACTTCAAACATGAAAATTCATCTCAGACGACACGACTTCCATCCTTCAATCCACTGTGATACTGTCCCATAAAGGCATTACAGCTACTGAAGCAAATTCGAGATAGAAATTTCAATAGAGCATAAAACCCTAAACCTGACTTGACATTAAAGAGCCGAATAAATTGAAAAAAACCCTCTTTCTGAAAGATTAAAAGATAATAAAATGTAGGAAAGAAGAAGAGACATAACAAGGAAGGACTACCTCCTGAAGAGATTGTATGACTTTCTCCATGTAAACAATCTGGCAATCGTAAGCATCGTACGGGAAATCGACATCAATTCCTCTAATTTTGTAAGTTGGCATGATTTTACACTGTAATCGGCGCGAAGATTTTGCTTCCGCTCAACACCCGACCACCCCGGCGGCGAAAGACCGGAAGACGAAGAGAGAAACCTCGGCGATGAACGGAGAGGAGTAGAGGGAAAGCCCAACATAAGAGCCCAAACAAAATAATGCGCGAAAATAAATGTTACACAAAATAAAGCGGGAATTGAAATTTCGATTTGGTGTCACTGAATTTTTGTATGATTTTGCTAGGGTTTGCAATATGAACCTTGTATATATGCGTAATTTATATTTTTATGCGTAATTTATATTTAGACCCTTCATTAGAACCAGATTTTATTATGTGCATAGTAATAAAATATAGAGGAAAATTCTGGTGTAAATACTCTTAACGTAACAAAAATGAACAGATCACGTTCACATATACAATGTTTATATTTTGGATGGTAGTGTTCATAATCAGGGCCATAAAAAATTTTGATCGGATTTAGAGAGACGCGGTTACATACTTATAATTACATACTTATAATTACTGCGAACTTTGATTTTTTTTCCCCTCAAAATAACCTTAAAAAATTTTATCGTCTAGATTATGAACATTACTGCTCAAATTATGAACATTAGCTTGTTATACGTTAAGCCTTGTTCTCACCGAAACTTTTCTCATAAAATATAATATGTTTTTGACAAAATATACTCTATGTAGCTTAATATAAAAAAAGTTTCTGCTAAAAAAAGAAAATAACTAAGTTGATATTCTAGCTTGGTTGATAAACGATAATTTAGTTTAAACCCTTTTAAGTTTATAATGTTAATATAATGAGCAATTTATTTCATCTAATACGTCGACATAGTAAGTACTTAGTCTTTTATTTTTGAGGTTTGATGATCATACGATTGGTTTGAATCGCAAAAGTCAATAATATTAAATCATAGACCGAATATCATTTAATATACTTGAAAGTTCGAGTTGATTTAAAATTTCATAACTGAATTCAACTCACAAGTTTTTTTCTGACAAAATATGCATGTTGTTTTATGTGTAACATCCAAATATTCAACCCTAAATTAATCAAGCGAAAAAGTATTCAACCCCAAAATATTCATGTTGTTATATCGTAATATAATAATTTATTTTTGCTTGACCAAGTAATTGATGATGATTCCGAATGAGTAAGAGGGACTCTAAGATACTTGACGAATACACATATTTCATGATTTCATCTACATTAGTCCCTAAGCAAACTAGCATCCGAACTCGATTATGTGAAAATGAGTACATCGTATACGAACAATCAAGGTCAACATGTCGGGCCATATCAAAAAGATAAAATAGGACCAACAAGCATGTGGTCGGGTGGTAAGGGACCCTAACCAACTAACATGAGGTCTCGAGTTCGAGATTTGGTGGAGGTTAAAAATTGTTTGTTGGAAGAGCCATCCACGCAGCTCGAACTCTAGATGTAAGGGTAGTAGGGGAGTCCCCTAACCGTTGAATTAGAGTGGGAAACCAAAAAAAGAAGATAAAATAGGGCTATGTTAGTGGACTAATAAATCCTCATAACAACGACATTTTAACTACGCTTTTACAATTCGTTCTTTTTTTTTAGCAGCAAACAACCGACTTCAATAGCTTAAATCATCATTCAACAATACATTGAGTTCATTAGAAAAAACAGAATTGAAAGGACAAATAAAAACAGCAAAAGGTTTGACACTAGCAAGGAAATGGGCCGGCTTGTTTCCTTCTCGACGAACGTGACTCCAAGAGCAATATAGGAAGCGCCTCTGCATCTCGTGAATCTGATTTAGTAGCCTCCCATATCCTCCTTTCCATGGACTTCTTCGTTTGATCTTAGAAATCAAGGCAAGACAATCTGACTCCATACAAATCTTCCTAATCCCATAATTGTGACAACTCTCCATCGCCCATAAAACTGCCTCTGCTTCACTAGTTTCGGCATCCATGAAACTAGTAGTCGACCTCATTCCCATCAGTGAGGCAATACCGTTCTCATCACGCACAATAAAACCCAGACCGTTCCCTATATTGTCCGAACACGCTGCGTCGCAATTAACTTTCATGACTCCCTTCTCCGGACGAGTCCAATTTGGTCTGCAAGGTTGCGTAATGCCCAACTTCAGCTGGAGCCTACTGGATTTAAAGCTAGTCAAGATCTCTCTACATTCCGAACCATCTCCGGAGGTTCAATGAAAACCTGTTCAAAAATCCTCTTATTCTGAGACCTCCACACACCCCAGCACATAATAGCCCACAGATCCTTTTCCTCAGCATTCTTGTGGTTGCAGCAAAATTCCCACATATCCATAACAGACTTCACATTCTAACTATTCGGAATAACTCCCGGGATCAACTTCCATAGCTTCTGAGCTTCATGACAGTAAAACGGAACATGAGCTTCATCTTCCACTCTTCCACATACCTCACACAGATCGTCACTCGTAACTCTTCGTTTCAACAAATTCTGTTCAGTGGGCAGAATATTTTTGCACGCTCTCCAGATGAGAGTTTTGACGCGAGGAGGGGTTTTCAGCTTCCATAATTCTTTCCAAAGAGAATCTGCATTCGTTGAGGAGGAAGCAGACGTCGGGAATTTCTTATCCACTTTTGCCTGGATCAACATGTGGTACGCAGAGCGGACAGAGAAGAACCCGTCCTTCGTATAGAACCATATAAGTTCGTCCTGAGAAAGCGGCTCCGAAATCCTCATCTTAAGTATGATTTCAGCGTCACATGGAACAAAAACTCTCCTAACCAGATCAGTTTGCCACTGTCTCGTCTCCCAGTCAATAAAATCAGTCAAGCGAGAGCTCGAATGCGTTGTACTCGACTGAATTGCCTTGAAGCTATGCGGTCGAGGAATCCATTTATCTTTCCAAACATCAATCTTGCTGCCATTACCAACACTCCATAACAGTCCACGATCCAGAACCTCTCTCCCATAAACAATACTACGCCATGTATAACTCGACATATGACCAAGAGGAGCCTCTAGAAAATCTGTACGTGGGAAATATTTTGCCTTCAATAACCTGGCCAGAAGAGAATTCGGCTCCTGAATAAGCCTCCAACTCTATTTTGCCAGGAGAGACCGATTGAAGTTCTTGAGGTCCCTAAAACCAAGACCACCCTTGTTCTTTGGACGACACATTCGTTTCCATTTGAATCAATGAATCTTTGATGCAGTCTGCGTATCTCCCCACCAATAATTACACATTATTTGCTCCAACTCCTTACACACACCTTTGGGCAAACGAAAGCAAGACATAGGATAGTTAGGAATTGCCTGAGCAACAGCCTTGATGAGAATCTCTTTTCCAGCTCCCGACAAATTCCTAGAGTTCCACCCGCTGATCTTTGCCATTACTCTTTCTTTCAGTTGACCAAATATCACCTTTTTTGAGCGCCCCACCATGGTTGGTAAACCAAGATAACGCTCATGTTTGTCCACTTCCCGGACCCCTAATACGGTCTGAATCGACGCCTTCAAACCATCATCCACGTTCTTACTAAATGACAGCTCTGACTTAGCCAAGTTAACCTGTTGTCCTGACGCAGCTCCAAAGACTTGGAGGATATTATTAATTTCCATGCTCTGTTGACAGGTAGCTCGGGCGAAAAGTATACTATCATCAGCAAAAAACAGATGAGAGACCGAAGGAGCAGTGCGAGCAATGCGAATACCGTGAAGCCTGCCTTGAGCCTCACTGTGACGTAGCATGCTAGATAAGCCTTCAGCACATAATAAAAACAAGAAAGGAGACAGCGGATCACCTTGACGTAAACCTCGAGCAGGGACGAAGGGACTCGTCGGCCTACCACTGATCAGAGTAGCAAAGGAAACAGTCGAGACGCATCTCATAATGATAGAAATCCACCCCTCAGCAAAACCCAGATGTCTCATACAATGCTCCAGAAAAGGCCATTCCACCCTATCATAAGCCTTTGCCATATCCAGTTTCAACGCAAAATAGCCTTTCTTGCCTTTCGTCTTCTTCTTCATGTGATGAAAAATCTCAAAAGCAGATAGCACATTATCTGTAATCAACCTCCCTGGCACAAAGGCACTCTGACTCTCTGCTACAAGTTTATGCAACACACTCTTCAATCTGGCCGACAAGACCTTTGACACAATCTTGTATAAAACATTACATAAACTTATGGGACGAAGGTCTTTCATTCTGCAAGGATCACTCACCTTAGGGATAAGCGAGATAAACGTGTGATTAAACTTTTCAGGAAAATCAGCCCCATTGAGGATAGACCAGACAAACTGAGTGACGTCATTCCCGACAATATGCCAAAACTTCTGATAGAACAAAGCCGACATGTCGTCTCGTCCTGGCGACTTGGTTGGATGCATCAAAAACAGTGCACATTTGACCTCATATGCGTTAAAAGGAGCAAGCCGAATCTCATTATCCTCATCAGACAGAAGCCGAGCCATACCCTGTGAAGTCGTTGCCACCTCGCCTCTGATATCTGTTGTAAACAAATTCTGAAAGTAATCCACAACCACTTTTGCCTTACCATCGAAAGACTTCCATTCGGACCCATTCTCATCCACCAGCTTCTTAATGGAATTTCTCTTCTTGCGACCCATAGCCTTCTGATGAAAAAAGGTAGTATTCTGATCCCCCCATTTGAATTCATTAGCTTTAGAACGTTGTAACCACATAGCCTCCTCTCTTCTCATAAACTCCCTCTCCCGAGCCTCAAGATCCCGACGATGACCAACCATATCTCCATGCATGCCATTCTTCCCCATCACCCTAAGATCCTCTCTCACTTTCTTAAGTTCCTTATTGACATTACCAAACACTCCACAATCCCATTCCTTGAGGTCATCGCTGCACCTGTTCACTTTCCCCATAATACTCGCATCCACCGAGTTACTCCCCAGATTTGACCACGCATTTCTTATCACTTCTTCGCATGACAAATCATCTAGCCACATTGCTTCAAATCTGTTCGGTCTGGGGCCTTTCGGTTTCTCTTCAACATCAGACGAAGACAGATTAACCCTAACTGGCACATGGTCGGATCCACACCTATCCAAATGAGTCACAAGAACAGTTGGAAACAGCCCCATCACTTCATCATTCGCAAACACAAGGTCGATTCTCTCTTGAATGAAACCTTCCCCCCCTCTCTACCATTATCCCAAGTGAAAGAGTGCTGAGCCGGAGCAATTTCCATCATTCTGCATTCGTCTACAACCGTCCTGAAATCAAGAACTTCTCCCACGTCCGGCTGATTACCTCCCTGTTTGTCATTGAGATTATGTAGGAGATTGAAATCTCCCACCCACATCCAAGCTTCATGCTGATCTTCATTCAATTTCTTCAAGAGCTCAAGAGTATTCTTCTTATCCCCTTTCTTAGGCCACCCATAAACCCCAGTTATTCTCCATAAAACTTCACCAGGGAAACGCACCTTAGCATCAATGTGATGACTAGTGTAGGAGGTAATACTGAGATCAACCCCTTCGTCCCACATCATACATAAACCACCCGATCTTCCCACACACTCAACCACAAAACTAGAATTGAAACCTAACTTGCGTTGTACTCCATCCATCGTTCTTTTGTCGCACTTCGTCTCCATGAGAAAAAGTACTTTGGGGTCCTCCTTTCTCACCAAAGCGGTGAGTCGGTTAACTGCCAGGGCCTTCCCCAACCCCCGACAGTTATAGCTTATTATACTCATGGCTTCCGACAGGGGTGAACCTCATTCTCCCGTGCCGATATCGCAATGTCGATCGAAGCATTACATTTCTTCCTACGCTTACTGTTATCTTCATCCACACACACTTCATTCTCTCCACCCACTCCCTCGGACCCATCACTCTCCATTCTTTCTACTCCCTCCTTTCTTTTCTTCCCCACTAGCCCATTTCCTTCAACACCTTCAATAACCCCCCCTGATCCCTTGCTTTTCTCTTCCAGTTCTTGCGTTGACTCCTTCTATGAGAATCCCCCTGAATCCCCAAAACAATTGCTCCCTCCTCATATCCATCTCCCTCATTCGAAGACTGCATTCCATCTTCCTGCATGTTCTCATGCACATTCAAGTACCTAGTTCTCTCCACATCATTCTCTTTCTGCTTCTCTTTATCCAAAACTATAGCACATACCCTCTCAACTGCCTCCTTAAGAATATTTTCAGAAATGACTTTTGGACTCACTGTCTCCTTCTTATTCTCCTTCGCCTCAGATTCTAGTAACCCTAGCAGAGATTTCCTCGTTGCAACATTGGTGGAGTTTTGACGTCTCCACTCCCACTTTCGCCCTGTGTTCATCCCCCTTCAGAAAATTCATAATCTCTTGCTCTCTTCTTTTCTCCGCGGCATCCCTATCTATCACTTTCATTGGAGACGCCCTCAACCACTCCCCATATTCATTCTGCAGACTTCTCGCTTCCTCGTCATTACAGTCCACATCAACATGCCCTAATCGCCCACAGGAATAGCAATAATTTGGAAGTCTCTCATATTTGATTTCGATCCACATTCTCTGCCCTTCGCTCATCACCATAATGCCTCGACGAAGAGATTTGCTGAGATCCATTGAAACCCTAACCCTTAAGAATCGGCCACAGAATAAAAAATCAGATTCATCAACATCTACAACTTTCCCAAGCGAAGCCCCGAGTTTCTTCGCCATTCCTTTCCTCATCATAGGCACCGGAAGATCGTAAAGTCTTATCCAGAAATCTGCCCTATCAAACTTCATCTTGGATGGTTGTTCGTTTCCGGGTTCCCGTAACACAAGCAACGCTTTGTCAAAAGACCAAGGTCCCCCCTTTATAACTCTCTCCTTGTCTGTAGCATCCGCAAACTGGAATATGAACAAGTTATTCCTCAATTCTCGAAAAACAAAGCCCTTTCTTGCCCTCCACACTCCCTTCATAGTGGCCTTTAGGGCATAGGTATTGAATGGTCGGGTAGTTAGTAACGATCCAACCAACACCAACGAGCGGGTAGCATTGCCGATCTCCAGCGCCTCATCCTCTTCTTCCACCACAACACACTCCTCCTTGGTGAGATGGATATCTCGCCTCGACCCGCGTGGTAATTCCATCTCCGTAAACACCAACAAACCTAGCCGAACAAGCCGCCAAAGAGAGAACTCGTACTCCGACGAGAGAAACCCTAGCCCCCACGGTGGCACCGGAAGGAAAGAAAAGAGAGCTTTTCTATGCCCTAGGTTTTTTTCGTACTCTAGATTTCCGACACTAAAAATGTTATTTGTGTGAGTTTCCGGGTACCGTGCTTTTACAATTCATTCAAGCGTAATAGAGCATTGATAAGAGCTATATCATATAGAGTAAACAAAGAATTCATAAGTATGTTGTCGACTTCTGTTTCCGAGTTGTGCATAGAAATTAACAATTGTATATCGGGATTCATAACGTCATCAAACTGTCACATTGCTGAATATTCTCATAATTAAGAAAAGAGATTCGCTGTCTCGCTTTGGAATTCCTTCGATTACAGGTTCAATATACATGCCTGTTCGGCAAAAGCATTTTTAACTTTGTTTTCATTGGAAAATAAACTAGTTTATTGATTCAATAAGCTAGGATTTCAAGCTTTTTGCAAAAATAAGCTAGCTTTTTAAATACTTATCCGAAGAGACTGTACATCTACTCACACACCCCAAAATAAACCCTAAACAATTTTATATAAACTACTCTCATCTTCACTTGAACTTTTTTTGGGTGGAAATATGATGTAAACGAATTCAATTCCTCTATACCCAATTTGTATATCTTTCTAAAAAGAGAGATTTCTGATTTTTAATTTCCATTGAAAAAGTTAAAAATATAATATAAAGTCAATTTACTTCCTTTTTATAAAGATACACAAATTGAATATACAAAAATATAATATAAAGTCAATTTACTTCCTTTTTATAAAGATACACAAATTGAATATACAATTTGAGTACAGAGTATTTGGATTCGATGTAAACTTACGTAATACAAGTCCATAAGTGATCTAGTCTAGAACAACTAACTTGGTCACCCCCTCGTGAAGCAAACTAAAATATACTGTAGCACTTCTAAACCAAATCTCATCTCATTTCTTGATCATAGAGATGAGATTTACATACAGACAAATTTCAAGTAGAAAATAACTTTCATTGATTGAAACGAAGTTTATATTTGTTTTTGTTTAATTAATTACAATTTACAGCAAAACGCAGCAGTTGGAAAGTCATGGTGGGAAATTATTGAATCAACATCTTCAATCATCACCCACCATCACCTCCCTCTGTTTTCCACCAACCACATCCACATGCTCCATCTCCTCCGTCGTCTCCGGCAACACTTGCCGCCGCCGATCCGATAAAATCTCACCTCGAAAGCTGACCTGATCACCGGCGTCCACCACCACCACCACATCTCCTCGGCTCTGAACTGTCATCCTCGAAACCACCACCGCCGACGCCGGCGGAGCTCCGATCATCGAAGCTCGACAGATCGGACAGCTGGACTGAGATCGGAGCCACGTGTCAATACACGGCGGATGAAAAGCGTGCTGACAGTTAGGCATCAGCCTCAAGCTCTCCTCCTCCTTGAACTCCGTCAAACAAACGGCGCAGTCCGTCGACTCCACAAGCCCGTCCCCTGGCTTGTACTTGAACACCGTTATCGACTTTATGAAGCCCTCGTTCAACCCGCCGTTAGAGTTAACGGCGGAGGCTTCGATCTGAATCGACGGCCCTAGCCTCTCCTGGAGAACGAGCGCGTCGATTCGAGCCTGAAGCTGCTGCTCATCGTCCACGACGTCGTTTTGCGATCGTCCGAAACGACGGCGTTTACATATCTTCGAAGCGAAGGTGCAGTAGAAGAGGAGGAGGAAGGAAGCGGCGAGGACGCAGATGAGAGCGATTAGGAGAGGCGAGATCTTGGAAGAAGACGAGGAATCCGAATTGGAATCGGATTCGAATCCAGGCGGTGGTTGGAGAAAGTAGTCGGTGGAGGCGGAGCACCATTGGAGGCAGTAAGGGGTGCAGATTCCCTGGAAGCAGTCGCTGGTGAAGCTCGGTGGGGGAGAGAGTGAGGGTTTTGGAGATGGCTTGGGGGAGGAAGTTGGAGATTTCATTTCTCCACAGCGATGGGATTTCGATTGGGATTTGGATTTGGATTTCAAGATTTGAAGAAGAAAGCTTCGGGAAAGGGGAAAGTGGCGCTGGAAAAAAGTGGGCCGTTGGGCTTTAGCTTTGATGTCACGATGCGGGTAAGGTGGTCCAATAAGAACTTGTTCGTTGGCCCACTTTTCTTTTTAGTCAATGCTTGCATAATGAAGATAATTTACTTTTACACCAAAATAAATAGATATACTACTAGTATGAAGTACAGATGTTAGTGTATGATATGATTAACTCCTGCACCTGTCGAACGGTACGTACGTATAATTGGAGTCTGTGCATAACTTACTTGGATGTTGACAGTTCCAGTTTATCTACCTTGCAACTGATGAGTTTGGTAATGCAAGACGAAGACTTGACAAGGATGATAATCAAGTTTCAACAAACGCATAATATTAAAATAGGTGAACGTTTATTTTTACATGCAAGCTGACAGAGCAGGACTTATGTGTTGGGTTATGTTTGATTAGTTAGATGGCATGGTTTGATTTTCTGTAAGTGTATGAATATCCGTTTGATTATTATAATTCGGTGCTCATGAAAATAATAGAAAAACTATGATACCTTTAGTTTATGTGTTTTTCGTTTTTGCAATAATTTCTTAGATCTTTTTGATCTCATCCTCCGGGATGCTCTAGGGCGATTAGTTCTTGATAGGTAATTCTCCTAAATGCTTTCTTATTCTTAAAAAAAAAATTGTAACCTTTGAGATTTTGGAAAAGCTGAAAAAATGGGATCCTCTCATGTAGTCATGGCTGTCATGTGCATCCAGCATATACAGTATTAATGATGTATTTTATTGTACGAAGGAGTATAAAATGGAGTATGGAATGGGATAGAGGATCCCAATTCCCAACTCTCCTTTTTTGATGCATTTTGCTTTTGATATTCTTTTGCATTTTGCACTTTCTTGTATTCTTCGAGTTGTTTGTGTAATTTAGCTTTGAGCTTTGTATAGTTTGCCGTAGTTTTTGCACGGATGTTGAGACATAATAGGCAGATTCGAAATTCGGCCTTCTATCGTAAAGCCCAACAAGTTATATGGGCCGAAAATACAACTCATAAAATAATTGGGCCAAAGCCCATATGTTTAAGTTCCACTACACCTAAGCTTTGATCAGGACCGGCCCATATATAACGGGATTAAAGCTTTATCATCACAAAATTTGTATGCCTTACTTCGACTAATTAATTTGTTGTTGATCATGACAAATAGTGTGAATATTGTTAGAATCTGATGACGTAGTGCACAAGTCCACACCAGAAAAGGACAAAATAGGTCCTCTTAATTTTGTTACAGGTTGTTGAGTAGTGGGTTTGTTATCCCATCTGTAATCCAGCTGTAATACCATATATAAGGCCTTGTTTGCCTCATTAATACAATCAAGCATTCGATCACAATCTTGCTCTCTTTCTTCCTTCTCCTTCACCGTCGCAACACACAGATCAATGCTCATTCTCATCTGTTCTTTCCTTTCCTCCATTACACAATTTTTCGATCGATTCTAAGTTGTAACATGGTATCAGAGCCTCGCAATTGATTTGAAGCTGCGAGATCAAACATGGATCAAGAAAACCAGATATTAGGTCGTGAGGATGCTCGCAGTCTGATCAAAGAGCTTACATTGCACAATTCGGATCATCCGAACTATGTTTTGGCCACAAATCTTCTCAATGAATGCAATTACAGTCATTGGAGAAGATCTGTTGAAGTTTCACTGGGAGCGAAGAACAAATTGGGGATGGTGACTGGAAAGTGCGTCAGACCACCACCTAGATCACCTGAAGCGGAACAATGGGAGATCGTAAACAATATGGTAATCTCTTGGTTGTTTCATTCAGTTGAGAAAGATATAGCTGAGTCAGTGATTTACTGCAAGACTGCAAGTCAAATATGGAAAGAATTTGAGATTAGGTTCAATAAATCTAATCGAAATAGAGTTTATCAAGTTCAAAGAGACCTTAGTGCTTTATCTCAAGGTTCTTTGTCTGTTACATCATATTTTACTCAATTGAAAAGGTTGTGGGATGAATACCTGATAGTTCTTGAGGATTCTGTGTGTACCTGTGGATCTACTGTTGTGTTGCAAAAGGTGATGACAAACCAGCAGGTTATCCAATTCCTCATGGGATTGAATGACAGTTTTAGTACTGTAGAGGAAACATTCTCATGATTAGTCCTCCTCCTAGTCTGAATGAAGTGTATCAATTAGTTCTTCAAGAAGAACAACAGAGAATGCTTAACACTGGTAACAAGAATGATTCAGAGGCTATAGCTATGACTGCTCAAAGAGGTAGCTCCTATGGCAAGGAAGAAGGGAGAAGTTCTTCCAAATACTGTGATCATTGCAACAAAGGAGGACATTCTGTGGATAAATGCTGGAAGCTAGTTGGTTTTCCTACCAAAGCAGGAGCTGATCAACAAGGAACTCCATTATGTGATCATTGTAAAATTCCTGGTCATGCTACTGAGAAGTGCTGGAAAGTTCATGGCAAGAACTCAAGCTCTCAGACAGGGAGCAAATTTTATTGTGAGCATTGCAAGGTACCAGGGCACACTATTGAAAGATGCTGGAAGATCCATGGCTATCCACCAGGAAAGGGACCAAAAGTGGCAGCCAATGTGAGTTCAGATCACAACACTAATGACAATGTGTCATTGACTCAACAACAATATTCACAGCTTATGGATCTCTTGCACAAGCAATCTGGAGGTGATGGACTTTCTCATGTTGCTTTCATGGCAGGTACACCTTTCTCTCTATTTTCCTCTAGCAATAAATCTGTTTGGATTCTTGACAGTGGAGCCTCAGACCACATAACACCACATTTATCCATGTTTCAATCTTACAAACCTATCCCTAAACCCACATATATTACTTTGCCTAATGGCAAGAAAGTCACAATACAAAACACTGGTATAGTACATCTTTCTCCCCATATTATCCTTCATAATGTACTCCATGTACCAGAATTTCATTTCAACCTATTATCTGTACACAAATTAACCAAAGACTTGTCCACTAATGTCATTTTTACCTCTGGTTTATGCTTAATTCAGGCCCCTTCGATGAGCAAGCCTCTAGTGATTGGCCATGAAGCTAATGGACTATGTGTCATAGAAGAATCATCTTCCTTAAATAAAGCTGCTATAGACTCTGTTTCTTTTTCTAGCATCAATCATTCACATGATACTACTTCAAGTTGTAATGCATTTGTTGCACAAATTTCTGCTGAAATTTTACATTGTAGAATGGGACACTTACCTTTTAATCAATTGCAATACATAAAGAATTTTAGTATATCTCCTAAGTGCAATGTCATATGCACTATATGTCCTAAAGCTAAACAAGCTAAGCCCTCTTTTCCCAATAGCCTAACCAGAGCACCTAAACCTTTTGCCCTGATTCATATTGACACCTGGGGACCCTACAAACATGTCACACACAATGGCTTCAGATATTTCCTAACCATTGTTGATGACCACACTAAGTGTACTTGGACCTACCTTATGACTCATAAGAGTAATGCTTTCTCTATACTCCAGAGTTTCTACATCATGATATTAACTCAATTCCAGACTAAAATTCAAACCATAAGGTCTGACAATGCACCTGAATTTTGTGGTCCCATGGCTCAAAATTCTATTCCTCTAAAGGCATTATACATCACACTTCTTGTGTTGACACACCTCAACAAAATGGTGTTGTTGAGAGAAAGCATAGACATCTTTTAGAAGTTGCGAGAGCCTTAAAATTTCAATCAAATCTTCCTAATGCTTTTTTGGGTGAATGTCTTCTTACATCCACTTTTCTCATTAACCGCAATCCTTTACCTTCCCTACAAAACATTTCTCCATATGAACTTCTTTTCCAAAAACCACCAGACTATTCCTTCTTAAAATCCTTTGGTTGTTTATGCTATGTCAACACTCTAAAGAGAGAAAGAGATAAATTCTCTCCAAGAGCTACACCTTATGTCTTTGTTGGATATGCCTTTGGCAAGAAAGGTTACAAGACCTTAAATCTGCACACTAAGCAGATAATCATATCCAGAGATGTCTCTTTTCATGAGACACATTTTCCCTTTCATTCCAACACCTTTGATATCACTCCCTCAGTTACCTTACCGACTTTAAATAAGGACATATCTTCCTATTCTCATCGTACTTTCATACCTGATACTACTAATTTTTCTAGTAATGCAATTGACAACTCTTTTGTGTTTCCTACTACTGATTCCACTTCTTCTTCATCTCATATCACTCCATCCACAACACAAAGTATACAAAACACTGAAACACAACCACAAGATTTAAGAAGATCGAACAAAATCTCTAGACAACCATCTCATTTACATGACTATATTTGTTCCTATAGCTTTGCTGAGCCTACCACTGGTCTTGTGACTCAAGGTGATCTTCCTTCTCAACACTTTGCTTTCCTTTCTCACATTTTATCCTATTTTGAACCTACTTCTTACCTTCAAGCTGCTAAGGATCCAAATTGGACTAATGCTATGAATTTAGAGATTAAGGCTTTACAGGCCAATAACACTTGGGAATTGCATTCTTTGCCTGCAGGTAAAAGACCAATTGGTTGCAAATGGGTATTTCGTGTCAAGTTGAAAGCAGACGACACTCTTGAGAGGTACAAAACAAGGCTGGTTGCTAAGGGATTCACTCAACAAGAAGGAATTGACTTCCATGAAACTTTTTCTCCTGTTGTGAAAATGACAACTATAAGAGCCATTATCTCAGTTGCTTCTGCAAGACAATGGCCTCTCTACCAGCTAGATGTCAACAATGCTTTCTTGCATGGAGACCTCAAAGAGGAAGTTTATATGACTGTACCTGAAGGCATTCCTAATCCAGATAATCTTGTTTACAAATTAAAGAAGTCTCTGTATGGTCTAAGACAGGCTTCTAGGCAGTGGTTTCACAAGCTCACCAGTGCACTCCTTCTCCTTGGGTTTGAACAATCCAAGAATGATTACAACCTTTTTCTCCGAAAGACTACAGATCATATTACAATTGTGGAAGTTTATGTGGATGATCTTTTGATCACTGGATCTGACATTGAATGCATCAAGAACCTCAAATCTTACTTAGACAAGACCTTCAGCATAAAAGACCTTGGCATTCTTCACTATTTCCTTGGTCTTGAAGTGAGCTATCTACCTACTGGTGTCTCCCTTACTCAACATAAATTCACAAAGGAACTTTTACATGAAGCTGATTTCTCTGATTCTTCTCCTGTTTGCACTCCTTTGCCCCTCAATCTCAAATTTAGTCTTACTGAAGGCACTTTACTATCTGATGCCAAGATCTACAGACAAATTGTGGGCAAGCTCAACTTCTTAACACATACCAGACCAGACTTAAGCTATGCAGTCCAAACTCTAAGTCAGTTCATGCAAGCTCCTAGATCCACACACCTCTCAGCTCTCCACCACACCTTGAGATATCTGGCAGGCACTCCAGCTCAAGGAATCCTCCTCAATGGCTTTGATCAACCAACTCTTACAGCATATTCATATTCTGATTGGGCTGGTTGTGCCATAACAAGAAGACCAGTCAGTGGTTACCTTATTCTTCTTGGTAAATCCCCTATAAGTTGGAAATCCAAGAAACAGACTACTGTAAGCAGGAGTTCCTCTGCGGCAGAATATAGAGCTCTTGCACACGCAGCTGCTGAGATTACTTGGCTTGTCCGTTTACTTCAGGATCTTCAAGTTACAACTATCAAGCTTGTATCCCTCTGTTGTGACAACCGTTCTGCGATCCAGATTGCCACAAATCCTGTGTTCCATGAACGAACCAAGCACATTGAAATTGACGTGCATTTCACTCGAGACAAGGTTATTGATGGTCTCTTACAACTTCAATTTGTTCCCTCCTCTGACCAGCTAGGAGATGTTTTAACAAAGAGTCTTCCTTCACATCAACAGAACAAGCTTCTCTCCAAGCTGGGGCTGATTTCTTCCCATCCTCCAGCTTGCGGGGGGCTGTTAGAATGTGATGACGTAGTGCACAAGTCCACACCAGAAAAGGACAAAATAAGTCCTCTTAATTTTGTTACAAGTTGTTGAGTAGTGGGTTTGTTATCCCATCTGTAATCCAGCTGTAATACCATATATAAGGCCTTGTTTGCCTCATTAATACAATCAAGCATTCGATCACAATCTTGCTCTCTTTCTTCCTTCTCCTTCACCGTCGCAACACACAGATCAATGCTCATTCTCATTTGTTCTTTCCTTTCCTCCATTACACAATTCTCCGATCGATTCTAAGTTGTAACAAATATAATTCCTCACACAAGTTGGATGGCTTACCTAGCTACCTTCAATTTCTTTGTATAAAATGCATCATTTCGTACGTAGCGGAAGTAGTGTTAAAATGCATCATTCTAAGTGTTAATTATACTAAGTTGGATGGCTTACCTAGCTACCTTAAACAAAAGCAAATTAAAACACATGCACGTAGACCAAATATATACAAAGCTATTGCCCCTTTTCAAGCCCATTTAGCCATCAAAGTCATGCACCCCATCCCAACACACACAGCGAAATACCCCCACAACTGCAGCTTAATATTCCCCTGCAATTTGGGACTCATAAAATCAGCCGCAAGGAGATCCACCAAAGCCATATAAATAAGAAGACCCGAGGAGATGGCGTTGAGCACTCCGACCACAATGAGCGCGGTTGGGCTGTTGTCGTTGTAGACGTTAAGGAGGGCGATACCGAAAGGAGTGGTGGTGGAGAAGAAGGCGACCATTATAGCTTTCATCTTGAACTTGTACTCTGCTTGGAGAATGCAACCACC
This sequence comes from Oxyria digyna, assembly GCA_029168935.1. Taxonomy (NCBI): domain Eukaryota; kingdom Viridiplantae; phylum Streptophyta; class Magnoliopsida; order Caryophyllales; family Polygonaceae; genus Oxyria; species Oxyria digyna. The sequence continues at coordinate 28,403,881 of JAPVLV010000011.1, read as the reverse complement.
GAGGCCCATACCTTCGAAGAGTTGGTGGAAACACATGGCTCCAACGAGAGGCCGAATGGTGCAAGGCTTGTTCGAGACTCCCATGGACAACCCGATCACTACTGAGTGTACCACTATTCCTATCTCCAGTACCTGCATATGGCTGCATATATAATTATGTTCATCCTTGTTTAGTTCTAAAATTAAAAAAGGATAGGAAGGTTCAAAAAGTCAAAGACTTGAAGTATATTATACGGAGTAAGTTGGATGTAATCTTATCTTCTATTGAGAAATCTTTATGAAGATTAATTATAACATACTTTAATTGTGGTCCAAAGTTCTATTTCCTTCTTGTTTCACTCGGACACGTATGACGATGTGCGTTTTATTTTATCAATATCTCTAATTATAAATTAGTAAAAAATAAAAAAATTAAATATTATTAAAGTATTCGATAAGACGAATCAAACATGACCACATGACTATGTTTTTATCTATATATTGGTCGAAATTACGAAGATTCTCTTAATATGAGAATAGTGTCAAAAACAGAATCAAGAAGGAAATAGTGGGACAAAGAGTATGTACCTACAATAAAAAACTATTTATAGATAACTTGTGACCTCTATGTTGAGTGTGAGTACTTGCTTATCTATATCTATATAAAAATTGTTGGGTTTGATGAAGTAATGACAATTGGTACTTACTTAATGCATTAAATTGAATTAATGTATTGATTTTTTTTGAAAGGTTAATGCATTTAGTTAATACATTAAAAAATATCATATTTAATTAGGCTCTTACGTACAATAGTCGTCTCACATCTGTTTGTTTCTGCCAGTTGCTATTTCTTTCATTTAATCTCCTAATTTGGGTCTTTTAGTCATGTTTTGAGTGCACGTTTGTATGTTCATTTTTATATCGTATTTCTCTCATCGATTGTTATATGTTCCATGCGTATGTCTTTTGAGATTCTCTTTCAGGAGGTTGTTATTATGTAGATAATGATTATAAAATATCACTAATTAGTAATTATACCTTTCAGATTTCGTTACTAATCAATATGTTAAAATTTATATATTTAATTAATTAAAAACATCTATTTTTTTTTTATTAAAAGTTACAACATAAATACATATGTAAAAATAATACAAAGTATACTAATACGATAAAAGTAAACGTGTTAGGCCCGTGCGAAGCGCGAAAAATGAACTAGTAGTTCTCAAAAAAAGAGTACTTGATTAGGGCATCTTCAACGGTGAAAGGTAAATATCACTAATTAGTAATTATACCTTTCAGATTTCGTTACTAATCAATATGTTAAAATTTATATATTTAATTAATTAAAAACATCTATTTTTTTTTATTAAAAGTTACAACATAAATACATATGTAAAAATAATACAAAGTATACTAATACGATAAAAGTAAACGTGTTAGGCCCGTGCGAAGCGCGAAAAATGAACTAGTAGTTCTCAAAAAAAGAGTACTTGATTAGGGCATCTTCAACGGTGAAAGGTAAATATACCCTGCCACATAAGATTTTAGCAAGTTGAAATAGTACTTTTTAGCAAATGATATTTTTACCAAGAAAGACAACACCAACAACAAATGTTAAAATTTGCTTTCTCTTAGACTAATCTTCAAACTTGTCTTTCTATATTAATTTTATTTATTAAATAAATCCAATACCTTTTTGACACGTCATCAAAAATGCTATATGGAATGCTATATTTAGCTTTTGACTTGGAGAAATAGAGAATCTCTAAGAGAATATTATTCATTTCTTTATTTTTAGCTTACAATTGAAGAGTGATTTTGCTTAAGCTGTTATAGTCATTTTTAGCATATCATTGGAGATGCCTTATGAGGCAAATTACTAATATTGTAATGTCAGGTTCTTAAAAATAAGGACCATTGGCGGTACGGTACATACAAACGTATGTTATAGAGGATGTACACAATGTATGTGTCACAAATTTTGTAGGTTAAAAATGATCATAACAAACTTATAATAAAATCACACTCTAATAACCAGTAAAAAAAATGTCAAAATTAAGAATATTCTTATTTTTCAAGTTAAAAGCTAAATATAGCAACTCATATAACATTTTTAGGGCCAATGGACTTGTAGCCCAGCGATAAGGCCCTTACCGCGAGGTGGTGAGTTCGATACTCACCACCGGCATCTGACCCCAGCATTATCTGAGGTAGGGGCCCGCCTGATAAAGGGACCCCTTTATCAAAACTCACCACCAGCATCCGACCCCAGCATTATCTGGGGTAGGGGCCCGCCTGATAAAGGGACCCCTTTATCAAAACTCACCACCGGCATCCGGCATCTGACCCCAGCATTATCTAGGGTAGGGGCCCGCCTGATAAAGGGACCCCTTTATCGGGGGCCCTACCCAGCTAATGCTATCTTTAAGTAGCTGGAAAAAAATTTTGGGGCCAATGGATTGTTTTGTGCTCCTTTTTGTTAGGAGTTGGTCGTTTAAATAGCTGGAATTTTGGCCTCGATCGATCATTGCGCCTGTAGAAAACTTCGAACATATAATTAATCGTTGGTTTTTTTAAAGAGTCTTGAACATTTCACTATTTGTAAAGTAATGTTATGTCACTATCGAAACATATATATATATATATATACACATGTACGAGATATATAAATATTTTGATCGGCAAGAATCATTAATGTCCAAATCGAAATCAATTTTATTGACCCATGTATAAAGGGATAGCCTATTGCATTACTGAATGTTATCTTTAAGCTTGCAACTAAGCTGTTTGTTAACCGTCTTAAGCCAGTATTGTCCTCCCTCGTGGCCCCGACTCAGTATAGTTTCATTCCAGGTCGGCAAATCATCGACAATGTGGTAATTGTTCAAGAGGTTCTGCATTCCATGGCACACTATCCTGAGGCTAGCGACTGGATGATTCTAAAAATCGATCTCGCAAAGGCGTACGATCGAGTCAAGTGGACTTTTCTTGAAGAAACCCTATACAAAGCTCATCTTTCTGCCAAACTGGTCGAGATTATTATGCATTGTCAGCGCAGCGGCTCCATGGAATTAATCTGGAATGGCTCCCGGGCTGGTTCTTTCAAGCCTACTCGAGGCGTTCGACAAGGTGACCCATTATCTCCATATTTATTTGTTCTCTGCATGGAAGTTCTCTCGCATATTATTCAGGATGCTATTGATGTGGGTGACTGGGTGCCAGTGGTTGTTGGCGGTGTCTCCCTCTCCCACCTTTTCTTTGCAGACGACTTGATTCTGTTTGCTAAAGCTTCGTCCCGGCAAGCCCGGGTCATTAAGTGTTGCCTTGACAAATTTTGTTCAGCCTCGGGGGAACAGGTTAGCTATGAGAAAAGTAGTGTTCTGTTTTCTAAAAGAGTGGCCTCGCTGTTACAAGCTCAGATCAGCAGCGACCTGGCCATACCCATCTCGTCTGATTTTGTTAACTACCTAGGGGTGCCGCTGTCCTGTGGTCAAATGAAGAAAGAGCATTACTCCTCTCTGGTTGAGAAAACTTCGAAACGACTCAGTGGATGGCAAGCCAACTCCCTCTCCGCAGTTGTCCGAGTCACCCTCGCTAAATCTGTGCTCACAAGCCTTCCTCTATATGTTATGCAAGCCAATTTTGTCCCTCGATCAATATGTGATTCTGTGGACAAAATCATTTGAAACTTCACTTGGGGTTCCACTGTCGAGAAACGACGTATCCATCTTTTACCTGGGGAACAACTTCACGTTCCGTTAAGTGAAGGTGGATTCGGTATTCACGACATGAGATCTTCTAACAAGGCACTGCTTGCAAAGCTTGGTTGGCGTCTACTCCAGGACCCTTCGGCAATCCGGAGTCGTGTTCTTCGAGGTAAATATTGCAGTGGCAGACTCGACCTGGATATGTTTTGTAAACAGAACCATCAATCCCATTTGTGGAAAGGTGTGCTCCATGGGGCTGAGCTCTTGCGCAATGGCCTCCAAATCTCAGTCGACAATGGTGAGTCGACGTTCTTTTGGCTCCATCCTTGGATCATTAGCTCTCCTCTATGTGAGTACACTACTACGGAGGTCCCAGAAGCCATGATTAGCGCTACAGTCTCAGAATTATGGGCTAATGACGAGTGGAACTGGCCTCTATTCTCGCTTCTGCTTCCGGAGAGCATTCTACAGCTGATAGCTTCTGCTCGAGTGCTTCCTGATCCCACTGCAGCTGATAAAATTTTCTGGAGTGCCTCAACTTCAGGACGTTACTCTACTAAATCAGGTCTCAAGCTTCTCCGAGGCCCCTCTGTCGCCCCCTATTATCAGTCTGGTCTCTCATCTGGCGCGTCCCGGCCCAACAGCGTGCCCAACATTTTCTCTTCCTGGTCACCCATGGGGTAATCCTTTGCAACGCTACTCGCCAAAGACGGCATCTCACTGATAATAACGCTTGCCCTCGATGTGGGTTGCCTGAAACAGAACTCCATCTCCTCCGTGATTGTACTGCTATCCGTGACATTTGGCTTGCCCTCTCCGGCAATGCCTTGAGACAGTCCTTCTTCTCTGAGACTGAGATTGCTGTGTGGGTCTTCGGGAATATTAACAAGCTTGACGAGTGGAGCTCTGTTTTTACTTGTATGATTTGGTATTCTTGGAAAACCCGCAACAACATGGTGTTCAATTCTGTTGATAAGACTCAGTTCCTGTCTACCATCGTTTGCTCCACGTACTGTTGCTGCGTACAAAAAACTGTGCTCAAAAGATGGTTTTGCTGCCTCTTGCAATCATGTGCCCGCTTTGCCACGCACCACTCTCTGGGCTCCTCCGCTTCCGGGCTGGTTCTCCCTATGCTCTGACGGTGCTTCCAAAGGCAATCCTGGACTAGCTGGGGGCGGTGGTGTCATCCGGGACTCAGACGGCAACTATATCAAGGCTTACTCCTTCACTTGTGGCTCTTGCGGCGCCCTCACGGCGGAACTTCGGGCTATTCTGTTTGGCCTTATATAGAAAATAACAGTTGTAGAGAGAAAGGAGAAGATTATGTTGTTGTATTGTGGTTTCTGATTTTACAGAGAGAAGTCATTATATAGGAATTACAATCAACGGTAATAAAACATGGGAAAATGTGTTTGTATTTAGGCTCCTCAGTTGCAATGGATTTGGACACTAATCAATGATAGTGAATAGTAGATCGTGGGAAGTGAAGGGTTTTGAGCCAAGTGCCTCATTTAATGGGTTAATACTCCCCCTCAAGTTGAGTGTATATTGATGACGCTCAACTTGGATAAGAGAGTTGAAAATACCGATGGACCGAGGGGCTTGGTAAACAAGTCAGCTGGTTGTTCATTGGTGCTGATGTGCATGGTGCGAACATGACCTCGTTGAATTTTCTCTTGGATGACATGACAATCAATTTCAATATGTTTTGTTCGTTCATGGAACACGGGGTTGGAGGCGATATGAAGTGCTGCCTTGTTGTCACAGTGAAGATCTGCCGGTTGAGGATGAGCAATCTGGAGGTCAAGGAGCAGAGTGCGCAGCCATGTTAACTCGCAACATGTGTTGGCCATGGAGCGGTATTCTGCTTCAGCACTTGATCTAGACATTGTGCCTTGTTTTCGGGTTTTCCAAGAGATTGGAGCTCCGCCTAGGAAGATGATGTAACCAGTTGTAGAGCGGCGAGTGTCGCGACAACGTGCCCAATTTGCGTCACAGTAGGCTGTTAAGTGAAGACGACCGTTGGCTGGTAGAAAGATACCTTGTCCAGGGGAACCCTTGATGTAACGGAGGACATGATATGCAGCGTGAAGGTGATGAACCCTCGGCTTGCCCATGAATTGAAAAAGAATGTGGACTGCATACACCAAATCCGGACGCGTGATGGTGAGATATATAAGGCGTCCGACAAGACGACGATAGATGGATGGGTCCAAGAGAAGGTCTCCGTCTTCTTTTGTGAGAGTAGTGCTAGGATCAAGTGGAACAGTTGCTGGTTTGGCACCAAGAAATCCGGTGTCGTCAAGAATTTCGAGAGCATACTTGCGTTGACAAAGGGTGATCCCTGTTTTAGACCGCGCCACTTCAATACCGAGGAAGTACTTTAGCGGACCCATGTCCTTCAACTTGAATTGGGTGGCAAGGAGCGCTTTTGTGTCTTCAATGTCCTGCAAGTTAGTTCCAGTAATAATAACATCATCGACATATATTAAAAGGATAGTAAGCATACCGTTGCGTTGTCGAACAAAGAGAGAGTAGTCGGCCTTAGATTGTTGAAATTCAGCTTTCTCAAGGGCATGGGAGAGCTTTAAGAACCATTGGCGGGAGGCTTGTTTAAGGCCGTAGAGTGACTTGTGAAGTTTGCAAACTCTTGTCTCCCCCTTACGGTGAAAACCAGGTGGTAATTTCATGTAAACGTCTTCAAGGAGATCGCCGTTAAGAAAAGCATTATTGACGTCGAGTTGATGCAAATGCCAACCATTAATGGCTGCCACACCGATGAGCACGCGAACAGTGGTGAGCTTAGCGACCGGAGAAAAGGTCTCTTGGTAGTCCACTCCTTCAATTTGGTTATATCCCTTTGCAACGAGGCGAGCTTTGTAGCGCTCAATCGTTCCATCAGGATGATACTTGATCTTGTAAACCCATTTGCAGCCGATGGGTCGTTTATTCGGAGGAAGCGGAACAAGGCTCCATGTGTGGTTGTCTTCTAAGGCCTTAAATTCCTTAGCCATAACATCTCTCCAATACGGTGATTTGTTTGCCTGTAAAAAGGACCTTGGCTCTTGCTCAAGCATTATGTTAGCAACAAAGGTTCTAAATTTATGAGAGAGTTTGCCATAAGATAAAACGTTTGATAATGGGTGTGCCTTACCAACGATAACATGGTGGGAGGAAGATGATTGAGATGAAGACCGTGTTGGTAGGGTGGCCTCCACGTGAAAGTCGCGTAGGGTAGAGGTGAGTTTTGTAGGCCGAGAAGATCTGCGAAGGGGGTGAGGTGGGTCAATGGGTGTTGGTGCGGAAGTCGTAGGTGTTGTGATGGGATCGGTGGTTAGGGATGGTGTTGTTACGGCAGGTGGTTCGGATGTGGGCGCAACGGTTACGAGAGGGGGATCATCGTCATAAAATATAGAAGAATCACTAAAATTTGGTAGTGATAAGTTATTAATTTGAGGAGTCGAGGATTTGGAGTAAGGAAAATCTGTTTCGTGAAAAGTGACGTCGCGAGAAATAATGGTTTTCTTAGTTGAAAAGTCATAGAGTTTGTATCCTTTGGTACCAGGTGGGTAGCCAAGGAAGACGCATTCAGTAGCTCGTGGTTCAAATTTGTGTGGGCAATGTGGATGAGTAGACGCAAAACATCGACACCCAAAAACACGTAAGTGAGAGTAAAGAGGAGGTTTGCAGAAGAGTTTTTCAAAAGGCGTTTTGTTTTCCAAATTGCGACTCGGCAAACGGTTAATCAAGTAAGTAGCGGTGAGAATGGCATCTCCCCAAAAAACTTTTGGTAAGTGTGATTGAAAAAGGAGTGCACGAGCTACATTTAAAAGGGGCCTATGTTTGCGTTCAGCAACACCATTTTGTTGTGGCGCGTTGATGCAACTAGTTTGATGTAAAATGCCTTTAGAGGAGTAAAAATCAACACAATTAAACTCGGGCCCATTATCACTTCGAATGATTTTGATCCGGGTAGAAAATTGGTTTTCAATGAGATGGACAAATTGAATAATAAGGGGCCGAGCCTCGGCCTTGCTTTTCATAAGGTAAATCCAAGTGAATTTAGAATAATCATCTACAATAGTTAAAAAATAACGTGCTCCAGTTAAACAAGGGACATGATAACCGCCCCAAATATCCATGTGAACAAGATCAAAACACGAAGAACTAGTAGAAATACGTATAGGAAAAGGATGTCGAGTTTGTTTCGCCAATGGACAAATTAAACAAGGCTTATCAGCCCGACATTTATCTTTGAAAAACGGAATAAGAGACGATACTTGTTGCGATGGGTGACCCATGCGTTGGTGCCAAAGGGAATTGGAGACAGTGACATTGCAAGCAAAAGTGGTGGGTTTGGAATCGAGGAAGTAGAGGCCATCCCGTTCACTAGCATTCCCAATCATCTTCCCCGTGAGTAGGTCCTGAATCACACAAACTCGTTTTAAAAATATAGTGGCATAAAAATAGTCAAAGGCTAATTTACTAATAGAAATGAGATTCACCGAGAACGCGGGCACACAAAGAACATTAGAGATAGTTAAGTGAGGTGAAAATTTGACGTTGCCTATGTGGGAAACAATGTAAGTTTTACCGTCGGGTAAATGAACGAAGCGATTAGTGATTGACTTATAAGAGTCTAAAAAACGTGTATGAAATGTAATATGGTCACTTGCCCCGCTATCCATAATCCAAGAATTTAAAGTATAAACTGAACGTGATTTAATATTACCTGAAAAATAACTAGGGATAGAAATGGTACCAACATGATTTGCAGAGGTGTGCAAAGATGGATCTCCAGTAGTTGCCGGCTGATGAGCAATAAGATCCTGCAGATTGAGGCGTCGGATTAAGTCCATAACATTTTGATAATCGGAGGCCGACGTGTGCGTAGTGCTTGGCCCACCGGAAGGAATCGCCGGAGTAGCGTTGACGTTGGAGATTGGTTGGCGCCCCGCCATCGATCGCTTCCGTTTGCGACAATATTCAAGAGTATGACCTTTGTTGTTGCAGAAGCTGCATAGGAGGTGGGCACGACAATGTTTGGTGTTGTGATTGGTAAGGTTACATTTGTTGCAGAATTTGGAATCGCCGCCGACTGAAGGTGGGTGGGAGCGTTTGACGGAGAAGGCTGTCGTCTCCGGTGGTGCAGGAGATCGAGATATACGAGCTTGTTGTTCATGACGGAGGACCATCGAGTATGCTTTGTTTGGCTCGGGGAAAGGTTCGAGACCGATGATGGCGCCTCGAATTTGTTCGTACTCGGATCCCAAGCCCATTAAAAACTTCATGGACCTCTGATTGTTGATGGTTTTCTGAAAATCTGCAATGGCAGCACAAGAACATGTGCTGATAACTGTGTGGGATTCCTTCTCATCCCAAAGGGACTTCAATTTAGTGAAGTAAGCATTCACCGAGTCGGAGCCTTGAACACATTCTTGAATCTGCTTCTCAATGTTGTAGAGAGCCACAATGTCGGAATGGGAGAAGCGATCGATGAGTTCGAGCCAAATAGTTTTGGCATCTTTGCAATGAACGACGCTCTTGGAGATGTCGTTAGACATTGATCCCAAAAGCCATGTCTTGACAAGAATGTTGCAGCGTTCCCATTGAGATGCTTCGACAGGTTTGTCGGTTGGTTTTTGTAAGGAGCCATCGACAAATCCGGCTTTGTTTTTAATGGTTAAAGCCATGAGCATTGAGTTTTGCCACGAGGCAAAATTGTCTTCCACCAGGGGTTGTGTAACGAGGACTGCACCAGGCTGGTCGGAGTGGTGGAGGAAGAGTGGGTGGTTGGGTTTCTCCCATGGTTCAGGTTGAACGATCGACATGGGGAAGATGGTGGTGGATCGTTGATGAACCTTAGATCACTGATACCATATAGAAAATAACAGTTGTAGAGAGAAAGGAGAAGATTATGTTGTTGTATTGTGTTTTCTGATTTTACAGAGAGAAGTCATTATATAGGAATTACAATCAAGGGTAATAAAACATGGGAAAATGTGTTTGTAGTTAGGCTCCTCAGTTGCAATGGATTTGGACACTAATCAATGATAGTGAATAGCAGATCGTGGGAAGTGAAGGGTTTTGAGCCAAGTGCCTCATTTAATGGGTTAATACCTTAAGATGTCCCTCTCCCGTATTTGCATCCAGACCGATTCCATACAAGCCATGAAGCTGCTCAATGCCCCAACTGCTTCCACGAACCCAGACTTTCACCTGGTTCAGAAGTGCCGCCGCCTTCTCTCCTCTCCTCAATGGAGCTCTGCTATCGTCCACATCAGCCGCTCTGCGAACACCGTGGCTGATACTTTAGCTAATCACGCTTTTTCCTTATCTTCTTCTTATCAGGAATTTTTGCTTCCCCCACTTTGTATCTCGAGCGCTTTAGCTCATGACAACAGTCTCAATAATTAATATATCTTCGCAGGGAGCTTAGCTCTCGTTTCATGACCAAAAAAAAAGAAGGGATAGCCTAAATCCATGAGCTAAGTACGTAAAATAAAGGCATATGCAAAAGACGGACTAATATGTAACTATGTAAGTGTAAGTATGATTTTATCATAAAATCGATTTTCAATAGTGATTTAATGAACTTATATACTAGATTAATCCACCTTAAATATTGCATCTGTATTCCAAATTTCCAATATAATCAATCTATTGGTCTCACCAAAAAAAACTAAAAAAACTTGTGAGTGGCAAGTACCATGACCGCGCGGGTTATTATATACCCTACGATCATATGGTGGACTTGTGAATTTTTTTTTTTTTTTTTTTTTTTGGTGTTTAACCCGCACCCGAAAAATTATAACCCGCATCTGTTTTGGACGCATCCTTAATGCTTACCGTCAAAATTTAAAAAAATCTGGTTTAAGTTGTCCAAAACTGAACCAAATTTTTTTTTAAAAAAGTTTTAGACGCATCCGGGATGCGCCCAAAGTAGGTGTCAGTTATAAATAAACGGGTGTGGTGTTTTTCTCCCTTTTTTTTTAAAAAAAAAAAATAGAGAGAGAAGATGGCCTGAAGCTTGTACACAAAACGTAACGTACAGCTATCTAGCTGATGATGTCCGATTGAATAGTTCAAAGAATGTCCGAAAATAAAATACAAATATGTAATCTACTCCACTTGCTAACTGTTATCCGTATGTCAACGCGTACTACATCCGTGAAAGTGGTACTGTCCTTGCACGGCTACGTATTCAATATTGATAATATCGGTTTAGATTATCAACAAATTTAAATTACATGATTGTCGACCTTTTAAAATTATGGTAAGACTCAACTTGATCGTATTCTAGTTAATTTGATTTTATCATCAATCTATATAGGGGTGAGTTCCGGTGTAACGAGTATTGTGGTGTAACGGTGTAACGCGTATTTACCTTCAATGGTATTCGGGTTTGTTAAGGTTGATATTCAACTTTATGTAGATTTAGGTTATATATGCACTAATCGCATATGAGACTTGCTCATATGGGTGATAATATCTGCTCAGTATAATCTTGTTATTAGACGAGATCCTGTACCCTTTCACACCAGCACCATAGCCCATGAAAACTCCCTTCTTAGCTCCCGGCTCTAACTTACTCTCACTTACATGATAATAAGCAGTGCAACAAAAAACTCTCAGATTTGAGTAGCCAGCAGCTCTTCCAGACCACACCTCATAAGGTGTCTTGCAATCAATGCTTGTGTGTGGACTCCGATTTATCGATAGTAGGCTGTTGTTACTGCTTCAGCCCAGAACCTCCTAGCAAGACCGACATTAGAAAGCATGCATCTTTCTCTCTCTAAAAGTGTCTGATTCATTCGTTCTGCTACACCATTCTGTTGTGGTGTATACCTGACTGTGTGATGCCGAGCAATACCCTCATCTCTGCAGAACTTATCAAACTCAGATGAACAGAATTCCATACCATTATCTGTTCGCAGCCTTTTGACCTTTTTTTCTGTCTGATTTTCAACTAAGGTCTTCCATTCCTTGAATCTACTGAATGCCTCTCCTTTATGCCTCATCATAAATAACCACGTCATCCTAGAGTAATCATCAATAATAGACAGAAAATACCTGTAGCCACTCAAAGACTCAACACGGGCAGGACCCCAGCAATCTGAATGGATGTAATCCAACGTGCCCTTAGTTCGGTGAACTACCTTAGGAAACTTGCAGCGATGTAGTTTCCCAAACACACAATGCTCACAGAACTCTAGACTCTTGATCTTGTGACCTCCCAGAAGGTCTTCTTTGGACAGAATATGCATTCCACGTTCACCCATATGAGCAAGTCTCATATGCCACAGTCTGGTCAGATCAGCACCATTAACCACTGATGCAACCGCTGCAGAACCTGTTACTGTAGAACCCTGTGAGATATACAAAGTTCCCTGCTTGACGCCTCTCAGAATCACCTCAGAACCCTTGCAGACAACCAGAATTCCATCTTCACCTTCATACCTGAAACCCTTACTATCCAGAAGGCTTAAAGATATCAGATTCTTAGTCATGTGCGGAACATGTCTGACTTCCTTGACTGTGCAGAAATTCCCGTTATGCGTTCTGAACCTGACTGAGTCGATCCCAACCACTTTGCAGACAGAGTCGTTTGCCATAGAGACACTACCTCCATCTATGCAGCTATAAGTTGTGAACAACTCTCTTTTCGGACAGATATGATACGATGCTCCAGAATCAATAACCCACATATCAAAATGATGAGTGTATTCCTCAGCCATTAGCACAATATCACTTTCAGAATCTGCGTCATCTTCTGCTACTGCAGCAGAACCATGTTTCTGCTCTAGCTGTTGCCTTCTCTGAGGACAGTCATTCCTCCAATGACCCTTTTCCTTACAGTAGGCACATACGTCTTTAGGTAATTTTGGGCGCTCATGCTGCTTCTTCCAATGACCCTTTTTCTTACCCTTCTTACCATCCTTGCTTCCACTGGCCATTAACCCGGAAGCCTAATTTTCTGTACCCGAACCAGATGCCTTATGACGCATCTCTCTGTTGTGAAGCGAAGACCTAACCTCCTCCAGCGACACAGTCTCTTTCCCAACGATAAAAGACTGCACAAAATTCTCAAACGACAAAGGCAGAGATACCAACAAGATCAAAGCAGCATCCTCATCATCAACCTTCTCATCAATATTACGCAAATCTAACAGAATTGTATTCAATTGATCAAGGTGATCTCTAAGAGGTGTACCTTCTTCCATACGCAGGCTGAAGAGACGTTGCTTAGCATTAGCTTGCTGGTCAATGACTTCGTCATGTAGAAGCTCTCCAACTTCAACCACAACTTTGCAGCGGTTTCCTGATCTGCAATTTCTGTAATGACATCGTCAGCGAGGCACAGCATAATCATCGAATGAGCCTTTTCCTCCATAGTTTTGAACTCCACGGAGGTTGCATCCATTCCATTCCTGTCTTTCGCTAACGGCGCCCACAAACCGTTTTGCTTCAGCAAAGCCTGCATCTTGATTCGCCACAGACTGAAACTGTTTCTCCCTGTAAACTTGTCGATCTTCGTCATGGATACCGACATCGTTCTCGGCGGAAATTCGAACCTGCTCTGATACCAATTCGTTGTAACAGAAACGAAACGAGAACAATAAACGCAAAAAAGACACAGAGGTTTACGTGGTTCACCAAATTGGCTACATCCACAGGAGGAGGGAGATCGGATTATATGGAGGCAGATTACAGTTTCGGCACAATTAGGGTTTACACATAAGCCGCTATATATAGCGCTAAACAACCCCCGTGCTACCTGTCGCAATGTGTGATTCAGATTCAAGACATACGTATGCACCTTCCCTCCACATGTTCACCATAATTTAAATCAATCGCTCACACCATCTAAATTCACGTATTTTACAATGAGCTCTTTTCAATCACACCTTAAAAGTGGAGCTAAAATGATCCAAGTTGGTATAATCACCACCCCACTTAAGACTTACATTTTTTAAGAGAGAAACCCCAGCTTATCTCATATGTTGCATGTATCCTGCTGCATTTGTTATTTTATATTCCAACTTGACTTCATAACCGCAACACATATATCCTCTATATATTGCCTACCCCTTAAACACACAAACATCAAACAACCAACTACAACTCAATATGGCATCTATCAACAACTCTCTCTCGATTTTGATCTTCATTTGTGTTCTCTTTTCTTACACATTTCCTACCTATGCCCAAGCCAAAGATCAAGCCACGAACTGCGCAGCAGCCTCTAGTGAAGGTTGTTATGACAAGGCAGAGTCCCAAAAACTAAAGATCATAGCAATCTTTACAATCCTAGTGTCAAGTGTAATAGGAATAAGTTTCCCTCTACTTACCAAATCCCTCCCTGCATTGAACCCGGAAGGCAACATTTTCGTCATAGTCAAGGCCTTGGCCTCTGGCGTGATCCTATCAACCGGATCCATGCACGTGTTACCTGATTCATGGAACGATCTCACGTCAGAATGCATGCCCGAAAAGCCATGGAAAGAGTTTCCTTTTACGACGTTCATTGCAATGACAACCGCAGTCTGTACTATGATGATGGACACTGTGGCCGCTGCTTACTTTAAGAAGAGAGGAGGAGGAAAACTTAGCCATGGTGCGGTGCATGGTCATGGGAGTCACACGGATGTGGAGGTCGAGATGGGTGGGACCCACATTGGAGAGAAGAGTAGTACCACCACTGATGAGAAAGCGACTCAGTTGTTAAGTTGTTAAGATACCGAATCGTGGCTCAAGTGTTGGAAATGGGGATTGTGGTGCACTCGGTTGTGATCGGGTTGTCCATGGGTGTCTCGAATAACCCTTGCACCATTCGCCCTCTCGTTGCTGCCATGTGTTTCCATCAACTCTTTGAAGGCATGGGTCTTGGTGGATGCATCCTTCAGGTAAATAACTAATCTTATTTGTGATATTATGTCCAAGATATAACTCTGCTTCTGATACCACGTGACAATATGTGGCCCCATGAACAGTAGTGTTCCATGACCGATTAGATGGATTGGGGTTCGTGCAGAGTGCATCTGTACATTAAAACCCAACATTTAATAGACGTGGGATGTTATCTTCAACATATTATTCTATCACATGTCATATTGCCAATTGATTTTGAGATCGAATTCTACTAGGCGGAGTACAAACTTAAGATGAAGGCGATAATGGTGCTATTCTTCTCGACAACAACACCTTTTGGAATTGCCCTAGGGATGGGGTTGCTAAGTGTGTACAATGAGAATAGCCCTTCGGCGTTGATAGTGGTGGGGGTTTTGAACGTCATTTCAGCTGGGTTGCTCATTTACATGGCTTTGGTGGATCTATTGGCAGCAGATTTCATGGGGCCTAAATTACAAGCCAGCATCAAGTTGCAGATGAAGGCTTACCTTGCAGTCTTCATTGGAATGGGATGTATGTCTTTGATGGCTAAATGGGCGTAACTAAGCACAACAAACCCACTTATGTTTTTGCCTTTTTCTGAGGCTCATGGTTGTTTCGTATATTATTTGTGTATGTGTGTGTGGTTTTGGAGGGGAAGTTCAATGATCCTTTACTATGAGTGTTATCTTATATTGTCCTTGTATGATATTGATACCCATTTTCCATGTTTATAGTAAATTAAGCTTTTATTTGGCGTGGGAGATTAAATTTGTATTTACAACATAATGAGTTAGACCAAATCTAATTACAATAACTAACTTTACATACGTATGTTTAAAGAATACTTCATTTATATTATTAGACATCTCATATGTATTTTTTCATATCCACGCGAAGCATAAACGTGGATTATTATGAATATATTATAAAAATAATTAGTATATTTAATTAAATTATATTTATTTATATTTTGTCTCCTCTTTTATCCATAGTTCATATTGATCTATCATGTGGCAACATTGCAAAATCACTTGATCATGATATTAGTTGATAAAGAAGCTACAAAATTTCTAGATTTTTTAAAAGAATATTAACACAAAAATATATAAATAAATGCGTTGTAAATTAATCAGGGACACATATGCTAAATCTCACTCTTACCTCACACTAACCACATGCGTTCCACATACTTACACCACTAATCCACACTTCACCGTAATCTTATTTGTTCCACATCTCCACCCTTCATATGAACTTAACCCCCGCCAAAAAAGGAGCTGAAATCATGATCGAAGTATCATCACCAACTTAAAACATAGCACATAATCACCTCTACATATTTCTCACTCGTCTAACAATCCAAATTTCACATTCCACTTCAACATGTCATCTACCACAAACCAAGGTTTAATCTCTTTAATCATCCTCATTCTTGTTGCCTACGCGCAAGCCGCGAACTGCGAAGAAACCGTTAAAGAAGGTTGTTTCGACAATGCCAAATCTCAAACCCTAAAGATAATAGCAATCTTTACAATCTTAGCATCGAGTGTAATAGGTATAAGCCTCCCTCTGATCTCCAATTCTCTCCCCGCCTTAAACCCCGAAGGCGACATTTTCGTGATAGTCAAGGCCTTATCCTCAGGCGTGATCCTATCAACTGGATTCATGCACGTGTTGCCTGATTCATGGAACGATCTCACGTCAGAATGCATGCACGAAAAGCCATGGAAGGAGTTTCCCTTTACAACATTCATTGCAATGACAACGGCTGTTTCCACCATGATGATGGACACCATGTCAACGTCTTACTTTAAGAAGAGAGGAGGAAGCAAGCTCAGCCATGGTGGTTTGCATCATGGAAGCCATAATGTGGATGTGGAGGCAGAGATTCATGTTGGAGTTGAGAAGAGTGATGTGAAAGAGAGTCAGTTGTTAAGAAACCGGATTGTGGCTCAAGTGTTGGAGTTAGGGATTGTGGTGCACTCGGTTGTGATCGGGTTGTCCATGGGCGTCTCGAGCAATCCTTGCACCATTCGCCCTCTCGTTGCAGCCATGTGTTTCCACCAACTCTTTGAAGGAATGGGTCTTGGTGGATGCATCCTTCAGGTAAATACAACCCTTAATTAATTACTAACTTGTTAGGTTGTTAGAAGTACTGGCCACCTATCTCTAAAATCTCTCCATTTAGTTTGTATCATATTGGATCAGTCACACTGAATAGGTGAAGTGTTTACATCTTAGGTACAATTAAATCATTCAACCTTACTTCTTAAAACTTTACAACAACAACAATTAACCCAGAGTGATCCCAACTTAATAGGGTCTAAGAGATTCATATGTAGACAAGTCATTCCTCGAACATGTCGAGATGATGTGTAGTGAGGGACACAAAGGGAAAACTAGGACATAAATGGTAAAACAGGGACTTCAAAGACAGAGAAAGACTAAAACTATAAAAAACCGAGGTTGCGGGAATGCTCACTCCCTACTCCTATGGTTCTAAAACCCTAATCTTATCATTTCAAATGTTTATGTCCGATGCCTTGTATCAAACTCAAGTGCGCGAGATGTTTCTAAAAAGTTTGATTGGAGTATTTCAATGTTAGTAATTAGTAAGTTGATGATGGTATTGTTAAATGAAGTAGGCAGAGTACAAGATGAAGATTAAGGCAATAATGGTAATGTTCTTCTCAACCACAACGCCCCTTGGAATTGAACTTGGGATGGGGTTGTCCAGCGTGTACAATGAGAAGAGCACGTCAGCCCTAATAGTGGTGGGGTCCTTGAATGCCATCTCAGCAGGGCTGCTCATCTACATGGCATTGGTGGATTTGTTGGCAGCAGATTTCATGGGGCCCAAGTTACAAGCAAGCATCAAGCTACAAATCAAGGCTTATCTTGCAGTATTTATTGGCATGGGATGCATGTCTTTGATGGCTATATGGGCCTAATTAAGCACTTGCACTCAATTCTTCATTAGTTTGTTTCATAGTTGATTATCTGATCTGTGTCTTGTAACTATGTGGGTTACTTGTGGCTTAGCATTCCTTGTCATAATAAAACTACCTCAATTACTTCAACTCATTTAAATCATGCAGATCGAAAGCAGAATCATCCATCACAGGACTAAAATTGAGCTCTGTTAAGCAAAAAGCTACTAGTAGTAAAGAGAAGAAACAGATGGAGGTAAAACTGAAAAGCCTCAGCAGATTATGCAGGCAGAGAGACCAGAATCTAGTAACTGAATATGTTTAATAAATTATGCCTGTCAAAATATTAATCTAGTGCTAATTTCCCAAAACCTGATCAGGAATTTTGTTCCTGTAATATCCATAGATACTTACCCAGATCTGGCCAAGATATATTTTTTCCCTGTAGAAGCAAATTTTATTACATAAATATCATCTTCTGTTGACAGATTTGATCTCCAGAAAAAACAAGCTGTCCACAAAATCATAAGCCACCACATAGAACCCAGGGCAACCAAGAACTCCAAGTTAATGCAGCCATGTTTAGGATCATGTAGCTCAAGATATCCTCTATCAGTTTCAGCGAAAACCATTTCATTTACTTCCACTACACATAATACATCCATCATACAGGTGAAAATCTTACTCCAACATCCATTCTGCATCACCCACAGATTCCATTTATATAGAGAAATCAGTTGCCAGCTCATAACCAAGAGAAATTCTTTCCATTTGCAGACATTGGCGCAGTAGTCTTTGACCCTGAATTCATCTGGCCAGTCTCTCTCAGTCGGTTTATCCGGAAAATTGATTGCTCCAACTTCTCCTCCAAGAAATCGAAACAGATTATGAACGAACGCTCAGTAAAAATGTTATATAGCATTCACCAATCACCAGTAACCTCTGCAGGAGCATAATCCATCTTTAAAGTGATGAAAACGACTAGAATCCCTCAAAATAATCTCATGATCAACAATCTTCGAAATGTAAAGGAACGCATTATGACAATCACCGCAAACCCGCAGGTTTTTAGTGATCCTAATTGTTGCACCAGATGAAGACATCAATAATGCATAACCTAAAGCCAATTTCTCACTGTGATCAAGTAAGAGATCGCCCTTTTCCTCCTCATCCACGTCGTGCAAAGCAAAGCTAGTTTCAGGCACATATCCTATTAATTTGATTCGTTGAATTAAGTCGGCAAGAATCTCATAGATCTTTCCCGCCATTGGATGTGACCAGTCACCTGCATAAAACGTTTCAGTTCCTTTCTTCACTTGAACCCAACTGCAACCAGGCTTCTTATTCACTCCAGAATTCCTCATTAATAATCTTATCCTCGCCACGTCTTTCCATCTCCTTGCATTAGCATAAAGATTCGATAAGAGTGTGTAGGTCCCATCATTTTGAGAGTCCATCTTTGTCAGCTGATCTGCAGCATATTCACCAAGCTCGATGTTTGCGTGAAGCCTGCATGAATTCAGCAAAGCTATCCACACTATTAAACTGGGATTCATTGGCATTTCTTCAATAAGCTTCTTTGCTTCTTCTAACCGACCAGCTCGACCCAACAGATCAACCATACAGGCATAGTGCTCAACTGTGGGGATCACTCCGAATTCATCTTTCATACTTTCGAAGTATTTGATTCCTCGGTCTGTTAATCCAGAGTGGCTGCAGGCATAGAGAACAACAACAAAAGTGATGACATCAGGTTCCAAGCCTGATGATCTCATCTCATCAAAAAGATGAAGAGCTTCTTCACCAAGTCCATGCATACCATAACCAGATATTAAGGAAGTCCAGGAGACGGTGTTTCTTTCTGTCATGCTATTGAATACAATCCGAGCACGTTGCACGTCTCCAGATTTTGAGTACATGTCGATTAAGCAATTACCCACGAATAAAACTTCATGATCAAAGAGGTTGCGCAAAATGTAGGCATGAATCTGTTGACCAATCCTAAGAGCACCAAGTCGAGCACAAGCCAAAAAGGCACAAGATATGGTGAAGGCGTTTGGAGATACCGAGGTTTTCATCATCTCAGAGAAAAGTTGGAGAGCTTCATTTGCTTCACCATGCTGTGCTAAACCACCAATCATCACAGTCCAAGTCACTACATCTCTATTTCGTAATGGTACTAAACTGAAAATGGTTTGAGCAACCTGAAAATCCTTGCATTTACAATACATATCTATCAAGCCATTTAGGATCATTAAGTCACACTCTAGATTATCTTTACTTGTATTTACTAAACGCTTAATGCTGTAGCAATGAATCTCCTTGCCCTGAAGCAATGCCCCAACAGAAGCACAACCCGAAAGAAGGGAAACAAGGGTAATAACATTTGGCTCCACACCAGAAAGTTTCATCTTCCGAAATACTTCCATAGCTTCATAGCCACGCTCCCGCTGAGCAAAACCTGCAATTACTGCACTCCATGTCACTATATCTAACTTGGCCTTTACTTTCTTCATTTCCTCAATCAAAGTTAAAGCCTCATCAAATCTTCCAGTGTGAGAATACCCAGTAACCATAGAATTCCAAGACACCACATCCTTCAGCCTCATCCTTGTAAAAACCCGGTTTGCTTCCTCCATCATCCCGAATTTGGCATACTGATCCACCAAACAATTTCCCACAAACAAATCATCCATCAGCAACGCTCTTATAGCAAATCCATGTATCTCCTTCCCCTGCATAGGCCGCTTTAAGGCAGCACAAGCCGGGAGCACATTGACAAGGCTGTGAGCATCAGGCCGATGGCCACCACAATCCCAATTCATCCTACCAAACAACTCCAAAGCATCAGCATACCTTCCATTCTGAGCATTCACAGCAACAATCGCATTCCACGAGATCCTATCATAAACTCCTCTTTCAGTCATTTCATCAAACACCTTGAGAGCACATCCCACATCCCCAAATCGCCCATACATTGACACCGCAGCATTACAAACAAACACATTAGAATCCAACCCATGAACCACCACCGACCCATGAACAGATGCGCCGAGACGAAACGAGGGCATCTCTCCGGCGGCCTTGAGAACGAAAGGGAAGGTGTGGCAGTTAGGGGAGAGTCCAAGTCTCCTCATAGTACAGTAAACGGAAACAGATTTTTGGAGAAGGGAGAGGCTTACGAAGCGGCGTATGAGGTTGTTCCAGAGGGAGATGTCGTCTGAGGAAGGGGAAAGGCGTTGGAGGAGGGCGAAGGCGTGGGAAGGCGCGTCGGCGGTGAGGTAGGCGGAGAATAGATCGTGTGAGCGGAGGGGGAGAAGGCCATGGACGAGGACTTGTTGGTGGAGATGTTGGGCTTCTGTTAGGGATCGGCATTGTTTGAAGAGGGAGTGAGGGAGAGTGGTAGTGGAGAAGGAGTGGGATTTTGAGCGGGAAAAGAAGATGGATTCTGGAACTGCAGTTAGTGAACGTTGAAGCATGCTGCTTTGTTCTTGGCGACTGCCTATTGAAGAGGGTTTCTGTCAGGCATTTCATCAAAAATCTTGCCAGCTTTATAAATGTCATGGCTTCCTTAGTCTAAAGTATTAGCCTTAGCAATGACACAACAGTCGATATGTCCGAGTGGTTAAGGAGACAGACTTGAAATCTGTTGGGCTTCGCCCGCGCAGGTTCGAACCCTGCTGTCGACGATTTTTTTTTAGTGTTGATTGCTAAACTCATGTGTCAAATCTTGCAGGGAGTCGAAGCCATTGTTCTGTTGAGGCTACTAATTTGATGAAGGATGAAGATGGGTGAGATATTGGTTTCTCTTGCAGGAGTCTTATGGTTCAAATAGGGTGATTATGAATTACTTAATAGGAGACTGTTATTACTTCATAGTCGAAGTCTTTGCAAGAATTGAACTACATGAATTTCAAGTATACATCAAATCTTTAAATGTAGCAAAGGCAGATGAGAAGTATGAGAACAAAAGAAAGCATTCAAATGTTCCTTCACCTAAAAAGGGATTTCCGATAGGTCAAACGTGATAAGATATGGTTTTGTTCGAGCAAACAATGAGGAGTTGAGGACAGTGAGTCTAAACCCGTAGCAAATGCAACAAATGGTTTGCTCGGATACACAATTACTAGAATAGGCATGATTATACAACAAAACAGGCACTAACACGAATATTTTCAAATCTTGCCCCAACCAGCACCTTCCTCATTTCTTTGGTACTACTTGTGATCTAACTTCTTCCAGCACCAGACAGGAAGTTTGTCAGCGAGGGAACACCTCTGTTGCCCATTTCTTCTTGGGCTCGCTTCATCTCTTCCGGGTCTGCAAAGGAATTGTCAGTGTGTTATGACAAGTATAGATATTTTACAATCCTGCTGTCGATGAAATATAAAGTGACTTACAACCAAAACATGGAATAATACAGATTTGAACTGTCATGAACCCAACCCAAACTAACCTTGTAGGTTAGGATCAACACAAGAACCTACCTTACCAGATCTTGCAAAAGCTCATAAATGGATAAGAGCTGAATTTCCTTAAATGGAACTGATGGAAGTAATTCTTAACTATGATGGTACAAGTTGAAACTCATAACTTTTGACATGCTTACACTTCTTTTCCACCCTCCCCTTTTGTCATTGTCATTGTCATTTCCCGTCATGACAAAACAGGTTCAACTTAGGTTCCAGATAAAGAAGCTTCATCCCAAACTGATACAGCCAGAGACAGTGGCACATTTAACTGAGGTTTGCTACTACATTTTTAGTCTGCAAAGAGAAAGGAGTGGCTTACCCATGTTCTCCATTAGTTTTGGCATGAGAAACACAACAATTACCATGAATCCAACCATTAATCCCATTGGACTCTTCACTAATGACATTACATTGAATGGTTCTCTTATCTGCAATAGCCAGCCCGTACGAGTTAATTGACCACTATATGACAAGTTTAGATAATGCACAGTTGAAAGCTGCACAAACCTCATAGTATTGTTCCTCCCTTAAAGGCTCCAGAACCAACTCAAGGAGGCCTCTCCTGGTCTCAGTTAATGCTGCATGAACCTTACCGGGGTTTCTGGAGCTGACATCAACACGAACCTGTACAAATTAGAAAAAAAAAAAGATCAAAGAAAATCCTAAATACCATTATGACAATCTGAGTTAAATATTATTAGATAAGAGAACCCCACTGGAGAAAAGAAGTAGCCTATTGCAGCAACTTCAATTAGATGAGTCCCTGCTGGCACATTTGAGCTTTAAGAGAAGTTAAGGAAGAGTATCATTCCCTGATCCCTGCATTTTATCTTGGGAGGCAATCCAAGTAAGCTCTATACTAGATTTGAAACCATATATGGAATGAAGAAATAAATCTCGGAATAGCTAGTTAAGATAGGATACAATGAAAAATAGCCATCTGGCCGCAGGAAGGTAATCTTCTGGCCACCATTAAGGATCACCTTGAAATTCGATAATTTCCCAAGTCCACCCTGAACTGAATTCCAAGTCAAACACCATCAGGCTATCAATCATTTAACCCATTATCAAAGTAAAAATAGCATTTCCCATTATGATAAAAGAAATCGATGATGTAGCATAAGCCCCATAAAGGTAAACTTTTCGAGAGATGAAAACACAAATAAATGGTCAGAATCTAAGGCCACATGTGGTACTACACAGTCTATACCCTGGGTATCAGAAATCAGTTTTAGAATCACTTAGTCAATGATGCATTTGGTTAAAAATCTGTTGTTGGAATAAGTCATACCTAGGATCACCTATTCCAATATTTTACACACACTTCTCCCCCAAGGTATCAGCCCTACCTAAATTCACTCATTCCCATTCCATATCCAATCCGATGATACCAAACGAGCAGAAAATATATGTACTCCAGCAAGTTATAGCATACAAAGGCAAGACATGTATTGCTGCTAATAATCATTGGGTATCAATGTCACTACACATATTTCAGATTAACTGCTCACCCGAAACGTATCCTAATGTCTAATTATTCAATTTGAAACTGGAGAATGGGAGACACGAAGATCTCAAAATCAATGAACAACGTACAAACTGAACTAAACCAATCAGAAAACATAACCATCAGCACTGTACAAAAAATTTCATAACTACAATTCGTAATAAGTAATCCAACCTCCCAAATCCGCTCGATCAAATCAAGTCGCAATTAGATTCCAGAAACAATTTCAGATTCTTTAAAAACCCTACGTAAATAGGCAAAGTCAAAGTACCGTACCTGGAATTTTCACCCGACCAGCAATCGTGTAACCATCATTTTGCCTACATAATTCCAAGATCATACCATAACATAAATCAGAAATCCAACAACGGTAGATTAAAGCACAAAAAAGTAGCAGAAACACACCCGGGCGCTGAGGCTTGAACAGGAGAGACGAACAAATGACAGAGTTGAAAAGACAGCAATATGAGACCGAGAAGGCGTATGGATCTGCAACTCTCCGCCATTACAGAGACGAAAATAAAGCTCCAAACCCCCAAAACTAACTTCACAGTTGTATCGACACGCCTTGATCCTAAGGTGCTAGCTTTCGAAGGGAGATCTAGTTTACGATGTTTGGGCCTGACTTATCTTTCTGTTGGGCTCAATATGCAAAAACAAGTCGGTTAGAGGCCCCACAAAAATTAACCGCATAAATAACGCTCACAATTTTTTTAACAAACAAGCTATCTTTGTCCACCAAATTCTACCAAATTCTACCGCCTGTAAAGATTTGCATCAACATCGTGTTTCCACACCAGAACAAGAAACTATACCAACAAGCATGTGATCGGGTGGTAAGGAAGTTAAAATTGTTTGTTGAGAGAGTCACCCACGCAGCTCGAACTCTAGATGTAAGGGTAGTAGGAGAGTCCCTAAACCGCTGAACTATAGTGAGAAACCAAAAAAAAGAAACTATAACAAAATGTAACAAAATTGAGGAAAAATATTTATTGACATGAAAGTATGTAATCTATCATCTTGTATACATACATCATGAAAGTATAACCCAGTAGAGACACCAGACAGACATTTCTATTGAAATCAAACCAATGACATTCTTTACTTGCACCAGGGATTTCAACGGACCTAACTTTACAGGCATTAGCTCCAAAACAATTATCGAGTTGTGCTCGATATCGCGAATCAAGCATCACGAATGATTGGTTTTGGGGTCCATTTGAGGTTCAATGACAGCTGGCCAGTTTCGGTCCCGTCTAATGGAAACTTATCACTGAATTCCCCTTCCATTAGAACCCTAGTCAGCGTCATGTTGCATCTTCCAATGAAATTCTGCAAATTTGGCATCACATGAGATAAATTAAGCACAAAAGAGATAGAATAAAATGTGAATCTATTAAATTACCTTTCCGATGGTGTCATGATCATATAGTTCGAACATGAGTAATTCATGCAAACCATCCTCCACGAGGAAATCAAATGTTTGATTCCAAACTGGATTCAATGTTTCATTTAGAACCTGAGGTTTTTACAAAGAAATAGTACACTAACATCAGAATTGTTATATTGCTTCATCAAAGAAAACAAAAAAAGGGAAAGAGATGGTATGATACCCTGGTATTCATTTTTGTCCCAGCCTTTTTCAATGTTAATACGACATAAGGGTCGGATTTTCCCATGAAATCCATTGATGGCAATCCTTCAGCACTTATTACTGTAACAGAAAGCACACCTCTAATAATAATGTGGCGTTTCCTCTGTTCATATTGTCGTTCAATATCCACAGCATCCATTCCATCAGTTTCTTCATTCAGGACTTTCTCTAACCCGGTCAAATGTAACTCGGGAGTAAAATCTTTCAGAAGTTCATTCTTTGTCCCGAATGGGATATACATAAGCTCCAAGTGAACCTAAAATATGCAAAAAATGATCAAGCAAGCAACAAAGATAGGGAATTGTGACTCAGAGCAATCTTCATCCTTAACCAATATACCAAATATAAGAAATGCACGTTTATCTTCAAGAGATCGATTGATGCGAAAAAAGGATAAATGATATTTTACCTGACCTCTGTTTTTAGAATCTCTCTGAAACTCTAGATCCTTCACTAGCTTCAACCAAACAATCTTAACCTTGCCAGGTTCAAGTTCCTTCAGAGGTATTCGAGCAGAACCAATGATCTCGGGTGGCTGCAATCCTTCGTCATCAAACACTCGAACAGTCAAGTGCTGAGTTGATGGATCCTCGACTACAAACTCGAAATTCTCATTCCATATCGGGTTCAACTCGTTATTCTAAATGTAAGTATAGTAAAGTTAAATGTAGTCATGTGAGAGCATCAATAACTCATTGGCAAACAAATCAATAAACTTACAATTGTTTTGCTTTTCTTTGTTCTATTACGTAATGGACGTATAAATAGAACAGCGAAAGGGTCAGATTTCCCTATGAGATCTTTATTTGATAGTTCTTTGGCTTCCACAAGTTTCACCTCTAGAATACCGGTGGGCTTGATCTCAAGGTTGCTAGAAAGAAAAAAAGCGAGAGCACGTTAACATATTAATAAGTCTTGTATGTGAAGGATGTTAGTGAACCTTGCATACCTGTAATCACCAGGAAGTATTGTTATAATTTGTCGAACTGGCCATGATATAGAATCTTCTATGGCATCTCTTATAGTATCCTACAGAATACATCAAATGTTAATTTGCATCAACCAAGTATAATTTGATTGAAATAATTAGAAAGTTTAAAAGCAAGTTAACACATCCGGACCTACGAATGCTTTAAAATCCAAACACTATCTTTTACTTACATCAAGAGTATCTGAAATCCCAGGGATTGCTGATAAATCACCACCAATAACCTTCAGTTTGAAATCCAGCTGTTTCTGTACTCAAAAGAAAGCATATGCAGAGAGAGAGAGAATCAAGAACTCGTGCATGAAGACTACATTTAAAAGTTTGCAAGGACAGTGGACTTGGATTAAACAATTGTTAGGGTAAAATTCCATAGCTGAAGTCTTACCTTTTGTCTCAATGAATAAGCAACAGCTCCAAAACAAGGGAATTCATCAACAAGTGGCTTGAAGATAAGCCTAAAGATTCCAGTAAACCTCGTATTCTTGACCTAGATACAAAACCCAGCACCAAAAAGTTAGCTAATCCTATTCGGACAAATTGCATTATTGTCATGTCTTTTTTCCCACATTGAAAATTGCTGCTTAATTTACTTATATGCATCAAACAAACTTAGAGATGTACACCTGTATAGGGAGAGCCACACCAATCAGAGTTTTTATATCGAGGATGATACTCGGGTTTCCATCCCATTGCACCTCCAATTCCATTATGATTTCCCCAGGTTGTCCATCAACAAGCCATACTCCTACAACCAAATCATTTTCCCAACAATATATGATCGAACATAATTTAGTTTGAAAGTTGATCTCCACATGCAAAACTGAATTTGAAAAAATAATAATCTTCCATGAAAGACAATATGGTTTATCCAGATTTACTAAGATACTTTAGTTAATATTTTACAATAATCAACAACAATCATCTCCATCTTCATGTAGATGTTCTGAGTTACCTGTAAACTGAGGTGGCACAGTGCCGAGTGTCAACTTCCTGAACTTTAAGGAGTCTATAATTGCAGGTCTATATTGCTCGAGAATCGGCTCAACAGAGCTCCTGATTAAATCTGATGCTGCCTACGCAACAGATTACAAGAAGCCTAAATAACACCATCCATTATACATATATACCATCACCTGTTTATGCAGAATAGACAGAAGTATAACCTCATTCACATACGGCCAAATCTTGACCAATTGTAAATTGAGCCAATCTAACTGCATTCAAACAACACAGCAATGTCAGTTAAAATGTAAACAATAACTCATATCTTCAAGAGAAGTTAAGGTAACTCAACTTCTGTCTCTCTTGAAAAACAACCCATGGAGGGTGTATCTCAGGCGTAAACAACTTTCTTGAATCTTGCAGTGTCATTCTGGCAAATGCTTGTATAATCGCCGCCTGATTTTCAATTAGACATAAAATTAAAAATTGTGTCGGAAAAAAACTAGATGATTTCCAGAACAATAGGTCATTGACCAACATTGACCACCGAGATAGTTTCCAGAAAGAGGGCAAAACGAATGCAACAGTGACTTAATCATATAAACATGCAAAATTGAATATGAAAAACGCCCAGAAGAAGAACATTAGATGAAGTTGTGAAGTGAGTACCAAGTCGGAGCGGCGTTTAGCCCGGAGATGGGAGTGATGAGCAAAAGCCATCATTAATCCCAAACCAGAAGCAATTCCGATGATGATACCGAAAATGAAACCCATCGATCTTCACTTCGGAGTTTGGAGGAAGCTCAATCGTAATTCAGCTCCGATAGAAGAAACTAGAGAGCGGAAAGCGGTGCAACGCCGACAAAATATTCTAATTCGGATCTATCCGATTAAATTATGCTTGCATAGAACTACATGTCTACATGTGTGTATGTGGGGCTAAATTCGTCAAAAACTATTTACATGATAATTTGCATGGATAGAAATTCTTTTAAAAAAATACTGTATTTGTTATGTACTAATATTGTATACTCCTGGTGAGATGTAATAAAAATATTATAATAATAATTTATTTTGTTTGTGGTCATGCATGTGCATAATTAATTGGAATAGATAGTTGCTGACGTCAGTCTTAGGTCGAATGTGTGTATGTGGACCGGGTCATCTTTGTTTTCATGCTATGGTCTTTGTTTTCACGGTTCTGCCCGGTGCTTTATTCAAACAACGCCGGGTTACTCGCGTTCTGCGAGGACACGTACACTCGCGTCACGCGAGATTAGCAAAAAATTAGGTTAATTACATGCATGCTAATCTCGCGTTCCGCTAGTGCACGTGTCCTCGCAGAACGCGAGTGTCACGTCCCTCGCAGAACGCGAGATTAGCATGTCAGATGGACGTTGTTGTGCGCCATTACTACATGTCTTGTCCCCACCTAACTATAATAACTACCCCTTTATTTTAAGTATTCCGTAACACCTATTAACCCTACCCTAACACCTCTTTTTATCATCTTTCACCTCTTTCACCCTCCATTAAAACCCATTTTCAAAACCTTAAAACTTCAAAACACTCTAAAAACACCTAAAATAATGGAAGATGAAGAGGAATTCAACAAAGGAGGGGATGGAGATGATGGTTCATCAAGTTACCATTCAAATGAGGTAATGTTCTTACTTAATTTTTGAATTTTAATTTGTTTTGCACCATTAAGAGCTAAAATGAACTTATTATGTTGTATTTCATGGTAAATGTAGTAGTAGTAAGTGTTGAAGAGATGACTTTTGCATATAATGTAAAAAACTTAGATGTGTTCATGTTTTTAGGGTTTTAAGGGTTTTTAATGTAGAAACTCATATTATTTAAATTATCCCGTTCAATGACTAGTTTCAGGAAATAGCAACTTCTCGCGTTCTGCGAGAGGAAGCCACTCGCGTCACGCGAGATGTGCCCCCTCGCAGAACGCGAGAAGTTGCACATTACAGAGTATTAACAGAAGCATTGTGTATAGGTGAATTTTTCTTTGTTCACTGGATTGAATGCAATCCAGTTGAATGACTACAACTACCCCTCCCGGAATACAAGGCCATGTTCGCCACCGTCATTTGATTTAGGGATTGACGAATTTGGTGATTATCATCAACCATCTTTATATGAACAACATGTGCCATCTACATATGAATTGCCTGTGCCATCTACATATGAATTGCATGTGCCATCTACTTATGAGTTGCCCGTGCCATCTACTTATGAGTTGCCCGTGCCATCTACTTATGAATTGCCATGTACATATGAGGTGCCATCAAGCTATGATGCGTTTGATTCACAATTTGCTAACCCACCAACAAACGTAGGAGAGGAGATGTGTTTTCTTCCCTCTTTACGCACTGCACCAAAGTTTGATAGTCCCGTATGTGAGGAAGAGGTTGTTTCTAGGGATTATTCGGAATATTTCACTACGGAGCAAGTGTTTGCCTCTAAGGAGAGTGGTCATTTGTGGGCTTTGAATGTTGCAAAGCAACACAAGTTTATGATCTCTATTGGAAGGAGTGTACCATCTAAACCGGGGCAAAGTGGTAAGATTCAAATCATTTGTGAGAAAGGGGGAAGCCATAGGCCTAAAGGTGTCGGTGTTAGATCAAACACAAAGAGCAAGCAAACGGGGTGTAAATTTCAGTTGAAGCTCATGGAGAACCGGGTTGAAGAGAATTGGAGATTAGTGGTTGTTTGTGGTTTGCACAACCATCCTATTGGAGATAGTTTGGTCGGGAATGCATTTGCCGGGAGGCCAACCCCGGATCAAAAGAAAAAGGTTCGTGAGATGGTACTTTCACATTGTTCTCCAAATCAGATTTACACTGAGATAAACAAGGATCCCGGAAGTTGCACAAAGAAGAACCAAGTGTACAATTTGGTAAGACATATAAGGGAAGAGGAAATGGAAGGTAGAACCGTGGTTCAAGAATTCTTTCACCAATGCAAAGAGAGCAACTACTTCATGGAGTATAGGCCAAGTGCAACGAATCCTTCGATAATAGGCGACTTGTTCTTTGCTAGCCACGAATCAATGAAACTCTTAAAGGTGTTTCCATATGTCCTTTTGATGGACTCGACTTATAGCACGAACAGGTAAGTATTTATCATTCTGTTTTTATGTTGTATTTATCTTACTGTATTTTGGTTTAAGGTACAATGTTCCCTTCCTGGAGATAGTCGGTTTGACTTCTACATGGAAGAATTTTGTTGTGTGCGGGGTATGGTTAGAGGCTGAGAGCGAGGATAGTTATTTATGGGCGTTGCAGCAGCTGCAGACGATGTATTTGAGAATAGGAGCATCGCCTACTTGCTTCGTCACTGACCGTGAGATGGCTCTTATGAATGCAACAGACAAGTTATGGCCAAATGCAAAGTTTCTCTTATGTAGGCGACATGTAAGGAAGAACATAGAGGCGAGAGCGAAGATAGCTATGGGCACACAAGCATTGGGGGTTCATATTTCAAATGATTATTATAACGTGTTCGAACAAACCACTGAAGAAGATTACAAGAGTACTTTGAAGAAACTTGAGGACGAATGGCGAGCTTATCCAACCGTATTGAAGTACGTGAGAACGAATTGGCTAAACCGTTACAAAGAAAGACTTGTTTCAGCATGGACGGATAATGTCTTCACTCTCGGGAATAACACGACAAACAGGTATGTTCTGTTATTTATGTCTACCTTCTACATATGATAAAAAGAGCTTCTGTAATGCACACCTCGCAGAACGCGAGGGCATACCCCCTCGCAGAACGCGAGTAAATTCCTTGATTCAGTGTTGATGCATTTTCGAATGCAAAGATCCTGGAACAATCAATGAACTCGCAGAACGCGAGGTGGACAGACCTCGCAGAACGCGAGGAGTTGCACATTACCTCTGGATCCACAGGTTCTGATTTGTATTTGCATTTTATTGTTTTTCGAACATTTTAGAGTTGAAGGAGCACATTCATGTCTTAAGTCATACTTGTCAAGTGGAAATGCTAGGCTAGACACAATGTTCAAAGAATACAAAACAATGGCGGAGAACCAACTTAAGGAGATTACTGTGTCTTTCACCGAGAGTTTGAATAAGAGCTTCACAGTTGTTGAAGGGGCGGACTTGTTTAAAGTCTTGAAGTTCAAAGTCTCTTACAAATTCATAGAATTTTTGCTTAAGGAATACACGAAGGGGGAGAGATTAGGTGCGCACTTTAATATGTTTTGTAGCTGCGGGATCAAGATTAGAGATGGGTTGATGTGTGTTCATCAGATTGTAAGACATTGGAAGGAGCAAAGACCACTAAGAGTATCAGAGTTGCACCCTTTCTGGAGTACTTTGAGTTTGGAAGAAGTTGATGTTCCCGGCATACTGGAAGTTAAGAGTAAGGTGGCAAGACGTCTTTTTCAGACTTTCTATGAGGAAACGTTTCCGAAATTGTGCCCCCATGATCAAGAAAAGTGTGCACAAACTGTTTTAGACATTGGGAAAGTAAATACTCCTCTAAAAGAGCCGGCTATTTCAAAGCACACCGGAGGTCGTCCAGTCGGAGCTCCTAACAAACAACCTACGTCAACGCAAAGAAGACCGTCTGCATGGGAGCACACTAATGTTGAGATGGATGCTAGAGATTTGGAAGAAACACCCCCAAAGAAGCAAAAAAATGCTTCTAATTCTGAAACATTCAAGAAACCAAAGATTAAGGTGATTGGCAAGTACAAGTCTCACATACCCGCGTCAATGCGCACCCATGTGAATGGTTGGTTTGAGGTAAATGGAGATGGAAATTGTGGATTTAGAGCAATAGCTCATGAATTGCATGACAACCAACACTTATGGAGGGAAGTAAGAGATTTGATGATAGCTAAGGTCAAAGAGATTTGGCACCTAGTTCAAGGAACTTGGATTGGACCTCCACAACAACCAACTTTGGAGAGCGCTTTACACCAACTTACATGAGAAGGAATAGGAAGGGCTCCAGAAGATCACTGGCTAGCTACCCCGGAAATGGGATGCCTTGTGGCATCCACATTCAACATAGTGTTCGTAACGGTGGGAAAAAATGCTAACTACACTTACCTTCCTCTACAACGTCCTACTTGGTTAGAAGATGGTGACACACTTCCGACGTTTTGCTTATTCTATATTCAGAGTGAGAGACATTTTGTTCCGGTAAGTTTTTGGATCTACTTATGAATTACTATCTAATATGCAACTTCCTAACGTTGTTGTTTTCTTGTAGTTGCGTCTTGAAGAAAACTGCCCATTACCTCATGTGTTTACTCCTTGGTGGCGAAACGCTGAAAGAGATGCTTTTTCTTTGCACGATCTTGTGTCACATCGATGTGCCGCCTTTGAAATGTAATGTTGAAGTTATGTTTTATTCGCTGAATTTGTAATGTAATGTTGAACTGGAGATGGTTTTTTAAATTCTTAAACAGGAGGAATGACATTTTCCAGAACATGTCATTCCTCGCGTTCTGCGAGGTTGGTGTCACTCGCGGAACGCGAGAGACACCAACCGTGCCACAGACCGTGCATCTCAACTGGGAGCACCCTGTATCCTATAGGTTCGTCTCGCGTTCTGCGAGTGGTGTACACCTCGCGTTCTGCGAGGTTATGCAAAAAACGAACAGAATTGAAGCAAGACCAACATATCCCTAAACATAATCCAACAAAATTATCCACGCAACAAAACACCTAAGAAAGCAATCCAAAACACAATCCAAAACACAAAACGAAAGGCTACTCGTCTTCTCGTGGTCGGAAGGGAGCGAGATTTGACATACATAGTAGCATTTGGGCGTGATATGAAGAAAATTCATCTGGAGTGGCAAACCGATACCGGTCCATGTCATTGTACACCCGGCCAATCACCTATACGCAAGTAAACATTCATTCTATTTTAATATTAGAGACAAACAAAGACTAGAAACGCAAGATAAACCAAAACAATTAATATTACCTGTCTCTCAGTAATCATCCCAGGGATTGCAGGACGGATATACCTATGGGTCCTCTTGATGTACCAATCCATGTAATCATGGGAGCATTCATGTGGTGCATAGGCAACTGGCCCCATATCATCGAGAGACAAAGAGTGAACATCTCTTGACTCCCAAAGCCATTGGTTGGCGTCATAAAAAACACTATAACACCTAATGTTTTTCAACCTATGAGCTTTGAGCGGTTCGATGACTGGCCTAGGAATACGTTGCACTCTCCCAAATTGTCTCGGACACCTATCACGCATGTGTGGTTCGGTGATGTCACAGCAAGATAGCACCCCGTGAAATAGAGCGGGAGCAAGCTCAGGATCGGTGAAGTCCTGTGCTCCATACGGGTTCCAACATACCTAACAAAATGACAGAAAAACGCCTGGTGAAGTCTGTAAAACACCAGAAAATGCATAAACTAGGACAAAATGCAGAAACTATGACAAAATGCAGAAACTTGCATTTTCTCGCGTTCTGCGAGTGTATGCATCCTCGCGTTCTGCGAGGAGCCACAAACTCAAAAAAAGAATTTGTCCGGAAAAATGACTGCTGCGTACTCAAAAATGCAGAAAGCCCAGAAAATGCAGAAACTTACCATCTCTGGCATAAGAATATCGAGCGCTCCCCTATAGTCCCTTCCGACTTGCCCCTTCTTCAGCTTTACATTCTTAGGCATCCACCGGTATGCCCATGGTTGCTCCGCTCTCCACCGAGGACGTTCAGTAGGTCGAAAGTGTGGGAAGTAGTTGTAGATCCATGCCAAGAAATACAAAGTACGTTAAATATGAAAATATATATAAGTATGTAAATTAAACGCTTAGAAAGTATAATACCTGCAACAAGGTGTAGCAGAAAGACATCTGGGCACAACCCTGTCGTGTGCATATCCCCAGCTGCCTATACAGATGGGCCAAAGCAGCTGAACCCCACGATATGCCCGTAGCATGGGCATAGGTTTCCAAAAAAGGCCCATATCTAAGCCGAATCAAGTTCTGTGACTTGTCCGGAAATAAGAGCGAGGAAGCAGTATACAACACCCAACCTAAACCCTTTCGCTCTGGACCTAGGTTTTCACAATGCCTTCTAAACCAAGCAGCTTTCACCCTCCCAGAATCTAAAGTGTGAGGATCTATTCCAAAAATTTCCGCCCCCTTCCTACCATAGTATTTCAGAATCTCATCATGACTGAACTTGGCACCCAGTTTCTTACAGGTCGTCATTGCTTTCCCTTCTATAGGTAGGCCTAAAATCATATGTACATCAAGAAGGCCAATAGTGATCTCACCACAAGGGAGGTGGAATGAATTTGTCTCCGGGTGCCATCGTTCGATGAACGCTTCAATCAACGGAAAGTCGATTTCTTCGTACATCATGTCAGGTAGATCTGACAGGCCAACTGCACCGGGAATCTCTGACCAGTCATTGTTGTCCAATGGCCAATCACTGCTTTGCTTTGTCCGTTGTTGTGCCTTCATCGGACCTTTCAGCTGCAGAAAAATACAAAAATTACACACTGCAGACCAAATTTTCAAAAAATACAGTTTCTGCAGAATTATCAGTTTCTGCAGAATTGTGCATTTTCTCGCGTTCTGCGAGTGTGCCACTCCTCGCGTTCTGCGAGAATATGCACATATCTTGCATTTTCTGATAATTCTGCAGAATATGTGCAATGTATTGAAAATGCAGAAAATAAATAAATAATTAAATTACCTCCCCTTTCTGGATGTGGAACGCAACATGTGCTTCAACTCCCTTAAGCAACTCGGGATCTTCTGGACCTCCAGGTGTGTCATGAGTGAGCTCAGGATCATACTTTGGCTCATTCTTCTTGGACTTCCTCTTTCTTTTGCGTTTCTCGACCACTTCTTCTTCTTCTTCTTCTTCTTCTTCTTCTTCTTCTTCTTCTTCAACATCATCACCTTCTTTTTCTTGTTCCTCTTCTTCATCCCCAAAAAATTCATCCTCCATTTCTGCTTCCATCGGTTCTGGGGCTTGATAGTGTGAAGAAGAACCAGCTTGTCCACTTCCCTCGGCATATCCACCGCCCCAACTTTGTCCAACCATCCCTTCTCCACCGCCCCAACTGCCTCCCGCCCACCCCTGTCCGACTTCCATAAGTGCATTATGTTCAAAAAACTGGTCCCAGCAACCCGGTTGTCCAGTAGAATAACTATCTTGGGAAACAAGATCCCAGCCAACTGGGTATGACTCCCAACTACTACGCGGTTGTCCAGTTGAATAACTTCCTTGGGACCAATTGGGATTGGGACGTTCTTCAACGTCGGGGAGTCCCTCTGGGAAGAGCTGTACGGGGTGACTCTTCTTTGCTTTCCCCTTCCCCTTTGGTTTTTCAACCGGGGGTTCTTCCCTAACAGCATCTCTATTTCTCCGACGAGTTGAACGACCAGGACGATACATTGCCTAAAACAATACAAAGTAAAATCAATAAATAAACGAACGCAGAAAATAAAATCAGAAAACAGAACAAACAACCAAAAAACAGAACAAACAACCAAAAAACACAAACATATATTCTGCAGAACAAACAGAATTGCCAGTTATGGCAACTCCTCGCGTTCTGCGAAGGACATGACTCTCGCAGAACGCGAGGGACATGATTCTCGCAGAACGCGAGGGATGTAGCGTTCTGCGTGAATTTGCACTTTCTTCAGTTTCCGGCGACAGTTTCCGGCGGAAATTCAATATTTTAGCTAAAATACCTATCAATTTAAGTAAATTACCAAATAAACATCAAAACCCTCAATAAAATCAACAACCCTAATCAAAACGAAACGCCTATATGCACGCGACTTTTTCTCTATATGCACGCGATTTGGTGCGCAGATGTTATGCGCATAGGTTGGTGCGCAGTTTTCTTGCGCACAAGGGTATTTTCGGGATAAATGTGAAAATTCTGACGATGTCTGTCAAATGTGTGCGCAGGAACAAAGCGCACAGAAGATATAATGCGCAAAAGTTCAGCGCACGACGTTTCGGATTCCCGAATGTGTGCGCTGAACTTGTGCGCACATATTAGTGCGCAGAAGAACTGCGCACAGGGTCTATTAAACCCTGCGCCGCAGCTTCTTCTTCTTCTTCCTTCTTTCTTTCTTTTCTGGTGTAGAGCTCGACGGCGCCGATCATAGTTTTTCCATTTCCGAGCGTTTCCCTCGTCTAAACACAATTCCGTCAATGGATTCTGAACCCCCTCATTCTTCCGGTCCCGACCACACCACTTTCGTCCCAATCCCAACACCTCCGGCGACTTCCGTCCCAACAGAGCCACCTCCGGCGACCTTGTCCGACGATGAAGCGTTGGTGGATGGAGGTGGCCGGCGGTATGCGACTCGAGCCGCGTTGGCAGCGGCAAATGCTCCTCCAGCGACTATTCCGGCGACTCGGGTTCCGGAGACACCGCACGATCTTTATTCGGTATAAAATTTCTAAACCCGCTTTTTTCAAATATTTATCGTATTTAATTGTGGAAATTTATTCGTAATTTTTTTTTGTAATAATTACGATTAAATTTCAGTTTTTTATGAATTAAATATTAGAATTCGTATTAATTGTAATTTAATCGTAATTTTTCATAATTACGATTAAATTTCAGTTTTGTATGAATTAAATATTAGAATTCTTATTAATCGTATTTTTTTATAATTACGATTAAGTTTCAGATTATTATGCATTAATCGAATGCCTAATCGAATTATTATGAATTCGTATTAATTGTAATTTTTTAGTAATAGTAGTGATTATTATTTCGTATTAGTTGAGATGTTTATTTTTTAGTAATTATGAATTAAATATTAGAAACTTAACAGTCATAACTAGTTATGGCTTAATTGTTAAATTTCTAACAATTTCTATTAAAAAATTTAGTTTTCGTAGATATAAAGACTCGAATTTGATTACGAAGTTGCAAATTATTTCCGAATATTTTAGTATGAATTAGTCATACTAAAAATGTAAAAACATGTAGACTATACAAGCCGTCATGGATCAGACGGGCAACACGATGCCCGCACCAGTAGCGGAACGGCTTCCACGTCGACATGATGTGGCAGCCGGTGTGCGATTATCGTTCGAGGCCCTCGAACGATTTTTCAGCACCGGATCACCTGAGCGCCGTGAGCCAGGGAATAAGTACGAGGAGGCACAGCTGCAGCAGCAGGAGATAGATGGTTCGCATATGGAGATGGATGGACAGAGAGGAGATTTCCATGACGACGTAGATTATCCTGGTCGATATGTTACTGCGTTCGACCCTATCGAGCCCACACCAGTACAGGCGCAGGTGACCACGGATGACTATGATATCCAGGACGCACCTCTGTTTCAGGATGCTTTACCTCGCAGTTCAGAGCATACAGAGCAGGATTTACCTGCAGTGACAGATGCAGAAACGTCGACATCTTCTCCTCCTACGGTCGCATCTGCAGAGCCAGTCGCATCTTCAGAGCCAGTGTCGGGAGATTTAGACGACGATGACCATGCCCCACAGACATATTTTCCTTGGCTCGGGGAGTCGATGCAGGACATTTGTCGTCCACGTGCGCCTCACCTATTGTGTTCTTATGAGACGCATATAGCGAGATGGATATGGTCGCGTGGTCCTCTTCCAGGGCCCGCTCCCGATGTACCATTGGTGCCCCCGGTGCAGGTTAGGAAGCGTGCCCGTGCGGGGGAAGCTGTAGGCCGAGGCAGAGGCCGAGGTGGTGGTGAGGGTGCTGTAGGCAGAGGCCGAGGTGGTGGGAGAGGGAGAGGGAGAGGTAGAGGGAGAGGGAGAGGGAGAGGTCAGGAGGGTGCTGAGGGAGTTGGTGGTGAGGGTATTGCTGCTGAGGGAGTCGCTGAGGGGGCTGCAGTTGAGGAGGTTGTTGGTGAGGAGGTTGCGGCTCCAGTTAGAGGTGGTCGTCGTCCCAGGCAGAGACGACGAGTAGGAGATATTCAGCCAGAGGATGAGCCAGAGGATGGGGACGGGGATGAGGCCGAGGCTGAGGCGGCTCCGTTAGATCCGGTATGTTCAATAACATTGATCTGAATGCTTATAATAAGTTATACGTTTCATATTTACTAACCGGACGCAATTTTTTTTCTGTACTTATTTAGGCTAGGAAGCTCCTGAGGGTGATGTACAGATCTGCACAGGTTCATGATTATGAGCATCATATTTCAGCTGAGGAGGGTACATGGTTCAGGCTTGCTGAGCGTTCTGGGCTGACAGAGCTGCGCCGAGTGGGCATAGCGTCTCAGATCGATGCTGCATTGATTTCTGCTTTTGTGGAGAGGTGGCATCCAGAGACCAACACTTTCCACATGCCATTTGCTGAGATGACCATCTGCCTACATGACGTGATGCAGATCCTCAGAGTCCGTATACATGGTCGTAGCTGCAATTCACCTATGACAGATGACCAGATCTATGCGGCGCTTGCGGACGCTATGGGTCAGGAGGCTGATGACATGAAGGCATGTTATAGCTCAGGTGGCATTCATTTCGGTGCCCTCAATGCTCGGTTGGAAGTTTTGTTTGATGCGCCAGTCAGGAATGAGAGTCACATTGTCACTCTGTATCTCCTTTTGCTTCTGGGCTCGACTGTCTTGGTGGACAGGTCGACAAAGGGTGTCAAGGTCCAGTACGCGGCGCTTGTTCTCAACCATGATCGTACAGGGGACATTGCATGGGGAGCCGGCATACTTGCGTTAGTGTATCGCAATTTAGGGTCTGCATCTAGAGTCGAGACGGCAACCATTGGTTCATGTGGGATTCTTCTGAGGGTAAGATCTTGTCGTTAACGTCTTGGTGAATAACTCTTAACTATTCACGTAGTTTTACTAATAATCTGTAATTGTTTATATGTAGTGCTGGATCTGGGCATACTTTCCTCATTTTCGTGATCACTTTGTCACGAACCCTGCATTCGCCCATGGAGATGCTGCTGTAGGATTGTATACACCACTTAGCTCGGATACTGGGCGTTTGGTTGCCATCCGTCGCATGCTCGACAACATGAGATATGAGCAGGTTTGGATTTAATTTCTTATATTTTTTATTTCATTACCGCAATACGTGTCTAATTTGGCTTGTTATTTGTTTCAGGTTAACTGGCAGCCATGGAGAGATTTGGACTTCAACTCACCAGAGGTTTCTCCTACGAGATTTGAGGGCGTATTGAGCATCTGGAAATTTCATGAGGCCTACAACCCTAGGAGAGTCCTGCGGCAGTTTGGGCGGGCTCAGCCCGTTCCCGACCCACCC
Organism: Oxyria digyna; assembly: GCA_029168935.1. Lineage (NCBI taxonomy): Eukaryota > Viridiplantae > Streptophyta > Magnoliopsida > Caryophyllales > Polygonaceae > Oxyria > Oxyria digyna. The sequence continues at coordinate 28,364,537 of JAPVLV010000011.1, read as the reverse complement.
ATTCAGTCGTTGTCATTTCATCGGCCCATGGGTTGCACGAGGTATGACGTCGTTTATGCACCTGAGCTTCTTCTTGCATGGGACGCAGAGCCGAGGCCTCTGATCGATCTGGATGGGCCGGTTGCAGAGCCAGCATGGAAGATGTCTGATGACTATATGGATTGGCTGGACGAGTTCTCACATCCCGTCGTCGATCCATCCTCTGAGAGACATGATCGCCCGCCTCGCTATGGATATACCCCGGTGCCTATCGATGCATTAGCGGTATGTAAAATTTTATAAAGTTTGTACAAAACTTAGCTTTAGACCTTAACTAACGATTAAATTTACGTTTTGTTTGCAGCGTTGTCAGATCCTTCAAGCCATGATGCACTCTTTTCTAGACACCCCTATCTCGGATCGACCTTGGGCCACTGAAGATGTGATTCGTGGTTGGCTTGCAATCTTAGAGGCACCTCAAGCACCTTTGGCACCATCTCCCCCACGTGCATCGCGGATGCCACCACCACCACCACCTCCTGTTTTCCGAGATTCTGTTCATGAGAGTGGCCAGGGGAGTGGATGCGGCACTCAGGAGGATGCGCACCAAGATGATATGACTCAGGGTGATGTGCCTCGGGAAGATGCTCTGCCTTATACTCAGGAGACTCAGGATTAGACGCTTGACGTCTGTTTTTGTTTGATGGATGTTTTATGTACGATTTATGTTTTATGTATGCCTTTTTCTTGTGTGATGGTTTTAAATTTTATGTTTTGCTTGTTTGAATATTCAAAACGACTCCGAACAATAATGCAAATACAAATCTGAACAACAAGACGTGAAAAACTATATTGATTTGAAAACGAAATACAAATTTCAACAACAACACTACACAAAGAGATGGTGAGGAAGACCAACCTATCAAGATCCCCAAACCGATGATTGGTTTCGATGTTCGGAGTCGGCAATATGTACCAACTAATAACCAGTTTCCAAACTCTTATTAGTTCGTACATTTTGCTAAATCCGAACATCGAAACCAATATCGGTTGGGGATCTTTATAGGTTGTCCCTCCTCAACTTCTCTTTGTCCAGTGCTATGCTTGTTTACTAACGATTACAACAACCACTTAACTAACAATTACAACAACGAACTAACGATTAAAACAACCACTTAACTAACGATTGGAAGCCAGGGTTGCCTTAAGATCGGCGTTTTCCTCCTCCAACGTACGTATCTTCGAGAATAGATCTCTTATTGCAGCTAAGGAGTAACAAGGGTGTGGTGGATCGATCCACTCGCGGAATTCACAAATGTAACCACCAGTACCAGCGCATGTCCAGAACCTTCGAGCGAGGTTTCTTCGAGATTCTGAACTCCTCATTACCGCTGGTCGATCACATTTACAATAAAAAAGGGCAGCGTTGCTTGATGATGAACTGTGCGACATAGCGAGTGTTAAGAGACAAATGGTGAGATTGGTGAGGTTAAGAGAGAGATGGTGAGATTGGTGAATTGAGGTGAGTGCAACCCCCCTTTTATAGCTTCGGTTTTTGCTGTTGAAATATGACCGTTTCGTGCGCAGATGTTATGCGCACGCAACGGTCATATTTTAACGGTCTTCAACCGTGCGCAGATCTAATGCGCAAAGAATCATGTGCGCGGATCTAATGCGCATATAAGGCCTCCAAGGACGTCGTTTGCATTGAAAACAAGTTTCATTGCATTCCGACGTCGTTTGGGCATCGAACCGCCTATTCTCGACCTTAATAGGCCATCAGGACCGATAAGGCGTTTTTGCGTTTTTGAGTATTTTCGATCAACTTTTTGTGAAGGGGAGACCTTATACACTCTTTATATGCCTAATAACACATAATTGTATAAGTTTTTGAAACATAATCAACACCCATGTACTAGACCCTTCATATCTCAACTACTTCGACTATTTCGAAGAATGAAAGACTAGTGAAGGTTTACAAAGGAGGTGTTACTCGAAGAGTTCGAGTTTTCGACTCGAACTTACCGACAAGGTTAAATAGCTATAATATGCATTGAAAACAAGTTTCATTGCATTCCGACGTCGTTTGGGCATCGAACCGCCTATTCTCGACCTTAATAGGCCATCAGGACCGATAAGGCGTTTTTGCGTTTTTGAGTATTTTCGATCAACTTTTTGTGAAGGGGAGACCTTATACACTCTTTATATGCCTAATAACACATAATTGTATAAGTTTTTGAAACATAATCAACACCCATGTACTAGACCCTTCATATCTCAACTACTTCGACTATTTCGAAGAATGAAAGACTAGTGAAGGTTTACAAAGGAGGTGTTACTCGAAGAGTTCGAGTTTTCGACTCGAACTTACCGACAAGGTTAAATAGCTATAATATGCATTGAAAACAAGTTTTATTGCATTCCGACGTCGTTTGGGCATCGAACTGCCTATTCTCGACCTTAACAGGCCATCAGGACCGATAAGGGTTTTTTTGCGTTTTCGCGTATTTTCGATCAACTTTTTGTGACGGGGAGACCGTATACACACTTTATATGCCTAATAACACTAGTTTGTATAAGTTTTTCAAACATAATCCACATCGATGTGCTAGACCCTTCATATCGCAACTACTTCGACTATTTCGAAGAATGAAAGACTAGTGAAGGTTTACAAAGGAGGTGTTACTCGAAGAGTTCGAGTTTTCGACTCGAACTTACCGACAAGGTTAAATAGCTATAATATGCATTGAAAACAAGTTTCATTGCATTCCGACGTCGTTTGGGCATCGAACCGCCTATTCTCGACCTTAACAGGCCATCAGGACCGATAAGGGTTTTTTTGCGTTTTCGCGTATTTTCGATCAACTTTTTGTGACGGGGAGACCGTATACACACTTTATATGCCTAATAACACTAGTTTGTATAAGTTTTTCAAACATAATCCACATCGATGTGCTAGACCCTTCATATCGCAACTATTTCGAAGATTGAAGAGTATAGTGCGCAGTGGTAGAACGCACAGAAATTTCAGCCATGCGCTAAGGTAAAGCGCACCTATTCTGTAACTTTTTGAATCTGTACCTTTTGGTGCGCAGGTGTAACGCGCACAGAAAATTACCGTTAAAAATTTGTGCGCAGCTACATAGCGCACTTTTAGTTACCGTTATTTTGAATCGGTAACTCCTTGTGCGCAGAAGCAACGCGCACCATATACATAAATTCCTATAAAACCAACGGTTTGAAGGTGGTGATTTCTTCATCCATCTCAACTAGTTCATCCATCTCAACTAGAGCAAAAATCGAAGTTTCCCTACTAACCGGTAAATTTTTCTTTTGTTCATTTTTGTACATGCTTTGTTTTTTGTATATGCTTTCATGTTTATAACTAAAGTTTTATTATTTACTTATTTGGAAGAACATAACTACGAATATGGCATCATCATCATCATCACCAAGACGTGTGAAGCCTGACCCTCCACAGATAATGTGTACTGGTACAAAAAGGTGTCGCCAAATGTGTAATGTTTACGTTAACAATGACGAAGACATGTCTGACCAGTATGGACGAAGGAATTATGCATGCAATTGTTTCTTCGGAATCAGGTTTATTGATCCAGAGCATACCCCTACATTCTTTACGTGCTATCACGAAATTAATCATCAAGAAAAAGAAGAGTGACAATAGAGTGAAGGTCCTGATGGAAACGTTTAAGATTAAAGAAAAAGAATTGCGGTTGATGGTTTGTAGTATCGTCTATGCTTCCGACTGCTCTTCCTCTTCTGCCGACGACGCCTAAATCGTAGACATCTAATGTTATGAGCATTGTGTACTTTCATTACGTACTTTCATTATGTATTTTCATTGTCGCTTCTTTGTCTCTCGAACGTGTTAAGAAATTCCAATGCAATCTGATCCATTCATTGTTATATAAAGCACAATTACACTACTACCAAAATAACAAATACGAAACATTAAAAACCAAGGCATTACAAACTAAGAAATTCCAATGCGTCTTCTAATTATTACATGACAATCTCACTCAGTCAGATATGTGAACGGGTTCGGTCCCTCCTTTATACATGAATGGATCTGGTGCCCGGCCATTTGAAATGCGGTACTCTCGATACATCCTCAAATTGTCCCCAAATGTTTCTTCCCACCATTGAATGTTTGGATCTACGTGTTTCTTCCACGAACCGGGAGTATGCGGTAGTGGCGAACCAACCATCAACGCCACCTATATAAACACAATCGACTTAAGATATTAAACAAAAAACTATGATTACACAAGTATCAAGTACAATTGTCTACTTTACCGGTATGAAGTGGTCACGGTTGCCTACGTGTGCCATGCCGAAAATCTGTCGTGGAGGATCAGCGTTTTCTGTTCTACACCTTAGCGGTAAGCAAAAGGTCGGAGCATCCCAACACAATAACACGAGGCCAACTTGGTATAGGGTGGCAAACACTAAGCCCATCAGTGGAAAGTGCAACCAGTACAGTTCTGAACAAGGGCTTCTGCAATGGTTAACTTGGAGAATAAGATCCTCCCAAGTACCCGGACGAAGACGACGACGAATAGGCTCGTACAATTCTCGGTTCTGAAGCAGCTCCGTTACCAGCTCACGCCGAATGTTTCCGTACTCTTGTTCTTTTCTTCCCAGAAGTAAGGCCATCGACCTATAACCACAATGTCCGTCAGAACGTACCTGTCTAACATCTGTGATGTATGGAAGCCAAAAATCATCCAAATTGTCAATGCCGAAGTCAACCCCCCTATGAATGAGAGGAACACCAAGTTCTTCAGGGCACTGATCGAAGTCAGTGTAGTTTGATCCTTCAGGCTGTGATAGGTCGGGCATGGGTTGAGAATGCAACTCCTCGGCCTCAATGACCACGGGAAGTGATGTCGTTGTTTGCTCTCTAGGACGACCTGGTCGTTTTGCTCCTGTATTGTTTGCCTTCTTCTTTCCTTTTGATTTCTGCTTTGCCTCCTCCTTCTCATACTTCTCCACCTCTTCTTGTTTGTGCTCAAAATAACTCTTCTCTCTCAATTCCTCCTTGTCATTTTCACTGTCATCCTCCTCCTTTTTAGGACGACCTGGCCGTCTTGCTCCTGTACTCTTCTTTCCTTTTGATTTCTGCTTTGCCTCTTCCATCTCATACTGCTCCATATCTTCTTGTTTTATGTCATCCTCCTTGTCATTTTCACTGTCAACCTCCTCCTTATCCTTGTTCTTTGCACCCTTTGGCCTGCCTTTTCTTCTCACATTTGTCGGTTCTTTCAAGGTAGTTAGTTCAGGATGCTCCAAGTCCTGATACAACTCACCTAGCTGGTATGCCGTGCTTTTCTTCAAGGTTCCAAGTTCCAACTTGGTGAACATTTCATGGAGTCGCAACTCTATAATGTTCATTCGGACCTTCAAATTTGGGTCGTCTTCTGTTTCAGGAGTGTCATCCCAATGCAAATCCCTCCAGAACGGGTGAATGTCATCCTCAATCAGGGGTGTGTTTGAAATGATAGCGTGTGCAATTTGATGGACGCACGGCAACCCAAGACAGTTCCTCACCCAATGGTCGGTGCATTGTTCAGGAAATTTCCCCGTCAACATGATCTCATAAGTAGCCAACAAATGATCAAAACACCTGTCTGACACTTTGTAGAATAGTCGGGAAAAAATAGCCCTTCCAAGCGGATGCATGTTTGGATCATCAAAATCAGTTGGTCGTTTGGAGAGAGACATGTTCATGCTCGCCCTAATTGAATCAATCTGAAGGAGTACTGAATGATGGATCCGTACGATCACTCTGTTAAAGCCCCCTCTGCTGGAACCAATAATATCTTTCAAAACCTTGTGCATCCCTTCAACTCTAAAAAACAGTTAAGTTGGTAAGTTCAGAAAGTACGCCGTTATGATATAATCTTCTTTAACTAAAAAATATCAATATTTACCTGTTTGAAGTCCTCGTAAGGAAATGAAGCTTATGATCTGTCCAAGCCCTCACTATACTTGTCTTGTGAGGATTAAGCCATGTTCTCTCGACGTATCCCACAAGGCCGCTCTTCCAAGATCTCTTCAACTGTTCGAGCCGCAGTTCATAGGTCTCTTCAGTAGCTGAGCAAAATAGTCCCCAACATTGTCCTGCAAAGGCTTCCACTTTAATTTGTCTCTTTAGGATGGTCGAAGCATGTGCCTCAATGTTGTGTTTGATATGCACCCAACACAACAGATGTTGAACTTCGCTCCCGAAAACAGTCTTTATCCCTTTTATCAGCGCGTCTTCGCAATCTGTCATTATAGCCGTTGGCATCACTCCCAAATCTATGAATAATGACTTCAATTGAATCATTATCCATGTGTAATGATAAATCCTTTCCGCTTTAGTGAATGCATACGCGATGTTGAACGTCTTGTGTGTACTGGTGAATCCAACGATCTCTACGAGCGGCATTTCATATCTATTGAAACATTAACATATATCACTACAGAACATATATCATTATCCGAACTAAATATCGACCAAGGTATTGTAGAGACTTACTTGTTTGTCTTGTACGTCGCATCGATAATTACCACGTACGGGTACTTCTTCAACAAACGCAACGACTCTTGGTTAGCAAAGAATAATATTGCAACCTCTCCGTTTGTCGTGTCTCTATGTGGGTGAACTACGTAGTCGTGGTCTCGCAAAAACTTAAGCGACCACTGTGTCACGTTTAGCTCTCCGCGATCTTCGTAATTCACCTTCTGCAAAAAGTTTGCAACTTGTCTCCTTGAAGTAACATTACCAGGGTACTTCTCCCTCAATTTAGAGATAATTTCTTTTGGCGTCTTGCGTCTAGTTCCATCTCCCCACCGCCTAGCACAAAGCTCTTGCTCCTCCGTCATTCGACCCATGAATGCATTCCCATGAAAACTAGCAAGTAGCACATGGTTATGCCGACCTTCTATCACACCTAAAATCCATTTTTCTCCTGCGACCCCGGGAATGTTTTTCTTTCGCACTGCCAGTAGCTGAAATCTACACTCACACTTCTTCGACTTCGACTTTCTAAGCCTAGGAACAGCCAACTCTGGATTCTCTTTGTTCACCTTTGGCCTCCCAGATCTTGGTTTTCCAAGATCTGGGAGGCCAAAGGATCCCAGTCGGATCCCAGTCGCCGAACTCTTCGTCTTCTAAGAAACCATCCAACCATTCGTCGTCGTTCGGGTCGTCTTCCTCTTCTTGTGATCCGCTATCCCAATCGTGTTCTTCATCACTACCTTCACAACTTTGATTAATCAACTCTAACATACGAGAGTTTTGATTACGACGATACATTTTGAATGAATTTGTTGGAAAACGAAGAGGTGTTGAATGAATTTGTTGGAAACGAAGAGATTGTGGCTTTATATAGGCACATTTATGACCGTTGTGGTCCAAATGAAACTGTAAAGACCCGTGCTCTAACCATCCGCGCACAAACCCAAACCCTAAAGCACCTGTGCGCAGAACCTAAGCGCACAGTTTTACATTTAACGGCTACTTTTTTCAAAAATTTCAACGGCTACTATGTTTGAACACCTGTGCGCAGAACCTAAGCGCACAGTTTTACATTTAACGGCTACTTTTTTCAAAAATTTCAACGGCTACTATGTTTGAACAGTGCGCAGAAACACGGCGCACAGATTCTCAACCTGTGCGCAGTAGTTAGGCGCACAAGGTGTTACAGACTCTGAAAATTTACGAAAAGTACCCGTAATACCCCGTAAAACACGTATGCACATAAGAACTGCGCACAGATGCGTGCGCATAAGTTGCGCGCACAGAATCGCGTGCATATATGCCTCGATTCGCGTGCATATAGCCATTGCCAATCAAAAACCCTAACCCTAATAAATTTCAACATAAAACAACATCCACTCATCAACCATAATTCAAAATCATCATCTTTCATCCATTATACAACCATTTCTAAATCAACATTCAATATCAAAACATCATATAATATGCAATTTCCTATACTAACAACATATATTCATCTAGAAACAACATTAGAAAGCATAAGAGTATAAGAAACATACCTTATATGGAGATTTGTAGTGAAAAGAGGAAGAAAAACTAGTTTGAACCGAGAGAGATGGTGAGAGGCGGCGGTAGAAAATTGTGTGTGATGTAAAAAATGGGTCGAGTAGGGTTTTTCCCCTTTTATAGGGAAAAAACACCCTCGCGTTCTGCGAGGTGACGCACCCTCGCGTTCTGCGAGGTGACGCACCCTCGCGTTCTGCGAGGATGCGCTCCCTCGCGTAACGCGAGGGACCAGGCGTTATTTAGGAAACGCGAGGATGCACATTACAGAGTATTAACAGAAGCATTGTAGTTAAGTGTGCAAAATAACACATTTTTAGTGTCTTTTTTAAGGCGATAAAGCCCAATTCGGCAAAAACGTCATCGAAACTTTATCGAAATGGAATGAAACTTTGTTTCAATCCTTATAATGTCTATTTGATCATGTGTGTAACTTGAAATTAAGATTTCTTCCTTTGGAAGTGAAACCTAGTTTGAAAACCGAACGAGGTCGCAATATGTATGACACACCATATAAATAAAGAAATATAATAAGGTTCAACAATTGTCAACATAATAACAAAATAGACACTATTAAGAAAAACAAGTAGTTCTTGCAAAGTGAGGGGGTTCAACACTTCAAAGGTGCAACATAATAAGGTTCAACATAATAAGTAATTCTAAACAAACAACATTCAAAGGAACAAGCAAACAAAGAAGGTCGATAAATTTTCAAAAGAAAGATCTAACGACGAGGGTTGAACGGCCTGAAGAGGTTCTTGTATTGTTGTGCGGTCATCCTTGGTCTAGTGGATGATTCCCCTCTCTCCCTTTCACGTTCTTGTCTCTCCCGTTCACGTCGCTCACGTTCTTGTCTCTCCCGTTCAAGCATATCAAAGTTGTCTTCCATGCTAGACACCGTACTAATATCAGAAATATCAGATTCTTGATTGGAATAGGACATCTGTATAATCACAAACCTAACCAAATTATAGTTACATACTCAATCAAATTCATAATCTATACAAACAACAACAATGCTTATAATCATAGTAGTCTTGATCTGCGAGAGCATGACTCTCGCGTTCTGCGAGAGCATGACTATCGCGTTCTGCGAGAGTCATGACCTCGCGTTCTGCGAGTATCATGACCCTCGCGTTCTGCGAGGAGTGTAGCGTTCTGCGTCAATTTGCATTATCATGAGTTTCCGACAACAGTTTCCGGCGAGAATTTCCGGCGAAAACTCAATATTTTAGCTAAAATACCTATCTAAAACAACATTCATGAACCATTCATGAACCCTAATTCAAAATCATCATCTTTCATCCATTATACAACCATTTCTAAAACAACATTCAATATCAAAACATCATATAATATGCAATTTCCTATACTAACAACATATATTCATCTAGAAACAACATTAGAAAGCATAAGAGTATAAGAAACATACCTTATATGGAGATTTGTAGTGAAAAGAGGAAGAAAAACTAGTTTGAACCGAGAGAGATGGTGAGAGGCGGCGGTAGAAAATTGTGTGTGATGTAAAAAATGGGCCGAGTAGGGTTTTTCCCCTTTTATAGGGAAAAAACATCCTCGCGTTCTGCGAGGTGACGTACCTTCGCGTTCTGCGAGGATGCGCTCCCTCGCGTAACGCGAGGGACCAGGCGTTATTTAGGAAACGCCCGGGCTGTATTTAGCAAGGGCCTTTGTTTTGGGTTCTCTGTTTTTTCTCTTAGAGGTTGTGTTTTGTGTGGTTTTGATTTTCTTATTCTTGGCGTCTTAGGTCGAATGTAGGTTCTTATGCTTTGGATCTTTTAGATTTTTCCTCTCAACTCGTTAGGATAAGAAAATGCTTGATCTAGACCTCCAAACCCCGTCATCAGAATATAATGAGATATGTTGTAATTTACCTTTACCAAAAATTTTGTGGCACATTTATTAAAATATGCTAATCAAGAGTAACATTTTTCATGCTATAATTCAATTAATTACTTTCTCTAGCATAATTTTTAATTTTCTAATTAGATTTATATGCACGTTTTTAATAAAAATTAGCAGGTTTCCTGACCATTATTTCTTTTTCCCTGACATGTTTTGGCGCCAAAATATAACAAATTAGTTGCTGACGTCAGAGTCTCGTCAAAGCGAGTAACAGAAAACTCCCGTCTACTCATGTGGCGGAAAAAGAATAAGAAAATTGGTCTCGCCATAGGGCGAAATTGCCAGAGAAACCTGTCAGAAACAAGTAATAGAATTCTCTACGCAATGGCAAGTTTTCTTAAACTTTGAACGACTTTTTTATCGCAATGAGAAGAACAAGTAACCAAAAATCTATGTTCAACTTTTCCATTAAACTTTTGAGAGAGAAAGAGGGGGAAGAACAGAGAGACATCATAGAGAGATTTGGCAACAGCTGCTGCCAATAAAGATCCAATGGACTACTACTCCATTTCTCATTCTCATCCTCGCACATTTCAATTTTATCAAAAATAACCTAAAGAATTAAACTTCAAACTTTCCACCACATCCCATCCCCTTTTCCTGGTTTCTCCCACCAGTTCTATCACCCAAAAAGGCATATATGAACCAGAAAACTGACCCCAAAAGAATATGGAAGAAGAGAAAAAAAAGAACTTGCCATATAATCGATCAAAAGACGATATTACCAGGGTTCCACATCAAGAATGGTTGAACCACGGCCTGACTGCATCATTGACATGACCATTTCCATGAACGCCAACCACCCCATTGGGCGGCATACCAACAGCCACTGATGGGGCGGAGTTCGTGATTGCATTGGGAAACAAAGCATGAGTGTGAGGAAAAGTGTGAGGATTCATAACCGCTGCAACTGAATTTCCTTTTTGATGTCGAATTGCATGAATTTGTCTGAGTCCCTCTTCATGAATACGTGCCAACGTCTCTAATTCCTTCATTGACAGAGCGTCTAGGCCTGCCCCGTATAGAGGAGCGTGCCTTGACATTTCTTCTTGAAGGGATGTCTCTAGTGTGTGTATGTATTGCTGTGTTCAGAAAAAAACAAGGTCTATTAGGATGTTAATTCTGAGTGTAGGAATAAAAAGGAATTGAAAAAGAACTTACCTGGCAGGCTTGCAATTTTGAATCCATTCCATCAATGTAGGCCTCACACCTAGCAACTTGCTCCTCCTTCTCCCGCTTCTCTCCTTCAGTCTGCCCGACTGTTTGGGTCAAACGTCGCACTTCATCCTCAAGGGATTGACGGATTTCCTCCCTGCTCACATTTTCTGTAGCGTAACGCTTTAACTCTTCGTCAAATCTTTTCCTTGCAGCTTCCGCACTTTTTAATCTTTCAGCAAGTGCATTTTTCTCTTTCACAACTTTCTGCAATATAATAAGACCATTAACAACATAATATTTATGTTTTTATGGATGGCTAAGGAATAAATCACATAATTGCTACCTTCAGCTCATCACGCTTCCTCGACCTTAGTTGAGCTACTTGTACCTCTGCATCATGGAGACGATCCTGAAGAAGCCTCTTCTCAGATTTCAGTTTTGTGGATTCCTCATCTCTCTCAGAACGAAGCCAATCTAGCTGACTTTCCAACTCCTGCATTTGCTCTGAGAGCTCCTTCTTTTCCCGAGAATGATGATCCATCTCTGATTTATTTTCAGACTGCCAAAATTATCTTTTGTCAACCAACGATTTTCATTGAGGAACTATTAACAAAACATAACATATAACAGCAGCATGCCCATCTGGATGATTATGCTTAGTGAAAAGTGACAATAAGGAATAAATCATGTTTGGACTTCAAAAGTCAAAAGATCTTAACCTTTAGGCGGGCACTAGAAGCCTCAGAGTCACTCAACTTCTGGGACAAAAGATTTATTTCTTTGTTGAGATTAGAAACTTCAGCTTTCTTCTCATCCCGTATTCTTACAATTTCATCTTCACAGGCACACAGTTGATGCCACAGGGCTGCACGGTCAACATTTGCAAGTTCAGCAACCTCCCGCATCATGCTCAAAACTGGTCCTATAATTTCTTGCTCCTCTGAAACAAGCGATACTAGAACATCCAGATCAAAATCTACTTCTTGATCATGATTAGTACTACTAGTGGCACGATGAACAAGCCTCTTAAGCATCCTTCCTCGATAAGAATCATCAGCATACCATTTAAAGAGTATTGTGTAAAGAAGCTTTACGAAGCTTTTTACAGGAGGGTTCCTTGAGAGTGCCAGTGTCTCTGCAAGACCAAGAAGAGCTGCAAAATCATCTTGTTGTAAAGATCGAATATTATCAGAGCTTTCTCCTTCTTCTACCACATCAGGTTGCTGTGAAACTTCAGCAAATAGTTGGGCATCATAGTTGACTCTCATGACGTGGCGTCTCTCCAAAACCATGGCTACTGCTGGAGCTGATATTGCCCCACGAGACACGGCTCTTTCAAAGGTCTGTGCTGCGTCAACAGCAAGGCAAGCTATAGACAACATCTCGACGAGTATGTATATATCAGAGAAATGATGACTGATTAAGAACGATTCATCATCTACTGTATAAACCCCTTCAGATGAACCATCGGAATCAATACTTCTCAGTATAGCATCAGAGACATCTGCCCAGCTATGTACAGTCCTACCCACAAAATCAAGAACACAGGGAGAAACTTCAGCTCCCAGCTGCTTTAGCCTCACCCTGACATACCTAACCTGCAGACGATAGAACCAAGAATGAGGTTGAAGTAAGAGGCAGCATAAGAATAACAAAAAAAACGAAACAGAAAACATTCTCTACACATAGTTAAGGTCATACAGATTCTTCAAGACGCTGGCATTGAATTGCAGCTTTCAATATGAAATTTATTGTCGCGGCAAGTGGTTCATCATTTGAATCTGCCAGAAGTTCGAAAGACTGAAACAAGACACGCTCCCAAACTTCACTACTGCACTCTAACTGACTAAGAGCACCAAAAACCTGCAATATTTTCAAGTAAAAGAAAAAGATATATCTGATTAAGAGAAAAAGAGAATGTCCGCAGAAAGTGAAAAGCATGTGCAACCAACATAGCAATAAGTTACAAAAATACTGGATTGAATACAATCGACTGAGAAAACATATCAAGAAAAGAAAGAACTTTAATGAGTCTTACAGGTAATCTTAATTCAGGTTCGGCTTCAGGCTTCTGAAGCCTCTCCATAAGAGTGGCGGCTGCAAGTGGATGCTCAGAAATTTCGACCAATTTGGGTACTAAAGCAACTATATCTGATTGTAAATGCTTTGGAGCTTTGTCCAACACAACTGCAATCTTCTGTGCAGATTGAGGCCTACGTCTAGGCTCTGGACATCGTTGAGGCACAGCACCATCTAGTGCCCGCAATGAATTGACTATTAGTCCTAAGAGCTCCTCAGACTGCTCAGGGCACTTAGTCTGGAGATGTAAACAAGTTTGAAGTCTTTCACATTAAACAACATACACTAAACTACTATAAAATATAAAAAAACACTACATCAAATTTACCTTTGAACGAAGAGAACCATTTACACAAGAGTCTTGAGCTGAGGCTTCAGGTGGACTGACAGGTTGTCCAGGCACAGCCTTATCCTGAATAGCAGATCTACTCGTGGTTGTGCTCTGGACAGCAGAGTCATTGGAGCATTCACCCAATCCAGAATTCAGTCGCTCAAACGAACGAAGAGGAATAGACTTCGTTGCTCCATCATCCTTATCACATTGCACCGGACTTGTAGATCCACTAACCTGTGGGGAAGGTTTGGCATCAATAGAATCATCATTACAACTTCCTTCTGAAGGTTGGCAACACTCAACCATAATATCCAAAAGTAGATCAACAATTGCCTGCTGAAGGACTTTCACTCCCATCAACAAATTCATCAAGCTGGGGGAAGATTCGTCACCCTCACCAGCCTTCTTCCCATCATTACTACTAGAGATCTTAGTGGGAAGAAGCAAGCGTTTTACTTTAGCAGGATCATCAAGATACACACGGAGGCCAGTCAGAAAACCAGCTATGGCACCAGCATCCATCAAAAGCTTCTCTCTTAAAGTTACCTGTGGCTGGGAGCAATTTTCCCCATATGTGAGATGGAATCCTGCCCTGGATAGCAAGTTTCTAAAAATATCTTCCTCGTCACCACTAATGGCATCACTGTCATCAGAGTCCAAAAGCTCATCAGGGTCAGTTGTCAGAGCATCTTGGTCATCTTCAGATGCTAAAACCTGGAAAAATGGTAATCAGTACCACAACACAGGAAAGACGAAAAGGAAGAGAAGATACTAGACAATGCAATCAAGCCCCAATAATTTCCTATCATGAATGAACAAGAAAAGAAGACATGTTAGACATATAGATCCCTTTTAGTGAACACAAATCACAGAATCTTCCTTGTTCCCTTTGCCCCAAAAAATAGCAGCAAACACTATAGAAGGCAGACAAAAGTTCTTTGAGGGAAGGACAAATATTGGCCAGTAAATCTAATCTAGGTGACCAGAATTTTATCAGAGAACAATAGTGACAAGAAAAGTAAACCTCTGCCTGAATGAATATGAGAAAAAAGCAATATATGATTTAGATCCCTTCCTATTCAGAAAATCCTGGTAGAAAGTGATCAAAAGTTCTATGAGAGCATGAGAAAACAATGGACTGTAGTCTGTAAGAGAAATCTAAGTGGCCGGAATTTATTTAAAAAAATAGTGACCAGAAAAGTAAACTACTGCCAGAATTTTCATCCAACAGATTAACAATGTCACATTTTAAACGGACTTCTCCTATCTTCTCACTTTGGATTGGTAATTTTTTCTTCACTAACTACTCGTACGGACTAACCTACTTTTATAGCACCTCAAAACCTAATGGTTAATCTTCCAGTTTATATTGCTTGGAGCAACCTCCATCTATGCTTCCTACTTCATGCACAACACAGGGTCATCAATTCACGTAATATTCACCATATATTGGTAAATGGCTTCATATGGAGGTGGTAAGACACAAAGACATGCATAAGAAGAGCTTATGAGGACACAAAAATTCACAGAGACATTCACAGCATTCAAAAGAAAATTGACCTGCCTGCAATATTAAGCATATATCAGCAGTTTATTTGCAGCCTATTGGACTAACCTCCAGGTCAGAGAACTCAAACCATGGGCAGCAATCTAAGATTTCACATGCAAAAACAACAGTATCTCGCAAAAGAAATCCGCCATCAGGCTCTATCATGTCTGACACCTTCATAAACTGTAGAACGGAATTGTTCCATGTTTTTGTACAAATCGAAGACTCCTTCCAGACAGTTTTGCCAGGGTTCTTCTGATTCATTACAGCCATTCGGTATTTGACCCAGAAGTTTTTATCAGGATCTGATCCAGCTGCTTGATCACTCTCAAGATAAATGCAGATGGTATCAAAAGATTCATACACGCCTAAAAAATCGATGGAAAACCATTATTTAGAAATGCAATTAAAAGGGTCAGGGATTCAGAATTAAATGCATGAAGAACATATAATCACATTTACCCACCTATACGCAGCTCACATCCACCAGCTTGAAAGAACTTGCTGAAAATCTTTCGTGTTTCCATTATTTCCTTGAAAGACAAGAAGTTCTCCACTTTCCATGTAAACAATTTCTTCTTTGTTGTGACATCAGTATCTGAATCATGCTCAGTCACATCCTCCATTGTAGAGGTCTCTTTCAAAATAAGAACTTCAGCTGAGAATATAACAGTATCTTGCACGAGGAAACCAGAGTCCTGATCAAATAGGCTCGTGAGAGTCACGAACTCACGCCACCCCCAGTCTTTAGCTGCTTTAGAGTAACGATTCTGAGATTCCTTACTCACAGATTTCTCTTCCATCTTCTGGTTCACAACCGATAACCTATGACTAACAAAACAGCTCCAGTCACTAGAGGTATTTCTTGAGTCAGTGACCTCAAGAAACACAGAGAGGTGACAAGGTGGCTGAGACTGTCCTGTACCAACAATGTCAGTCAATTATGCAACATTAAAAGCATAGATAAAGAGGTGTTCATTCAAACAAGACCACAAGTCATTAAATGCAGAGAGCATATACCTCGGGGATATACAATGAGACGGCAATCACGATTACCAATCTGAAACCTCCTGCTTTTGATGCAAAGACCAGTAATTTTCCTCTTCTTCAAAATGTCCTTCAACTTAGTGAAATTCTCAATTCTCCAAGTGAATTTCCCACTGTGCCCGTCAGACTTCCTGGTCCCACTTCCACTCCTCAACCCAAGCAAACTTCCATTTTTTGAGAAGTTACAGAACTCCTTGATGACATGAAAGGAGGTGCTAAAGATGGCTGTGTCATCAACCAAATATCCAGCTTCCAGCCCTATGAAATCGGACATTTTCATGTAATCATTCCAGCCAAGGCTCGTATTATCCCCACTTTTGTTATCTGCAGCAAACCTCCCATAGGAATCCCTGTGCATATGGTTCAACCCAGGCTTCTGATTCAATACAGACATTCTGAACAAACACCAGCAGCTCCTATCACACATTGACATAGTGTTCTTCTCAGTATCCTTACTCTCCAAACACATGGACAAGTGATCTTCCCCATTCACTGAACTCTGATACACACTTATCCTTAGGTTACAATCTCCTGCGGGGAAAACCGGGCTCATTATCTTCTGTGTCTTGATCATTTCCTTAAACAAATTGAAGTTGTGGACCTTCCACGTAAACTTTCCACTTAATACATCTGAAACAGGCCCATTCACTACCCCGGAAGTTGCTCCTCCTACACCGTGTGGCACCTCATTGTTATCCCTACTGAAATTCACGCTCTCACTGAGTATCAAGATATCAGCCATGATCAATATGGAATCACTATTATTGATCATGAAACCACCCTTAGAGTCAAGTACTGCAGATGAGGGCGTGAAATCACACCAGCCATGGGATTTCTTCTTGTGGGAAAACCTATGCCAAGAATCCCGATTAATGGTCTTGGAATCATCGGTCAAGTTAACCAGCGACAATCTATAACTAGTAAAACAGTCCCATTTGGACGAATTGGTACCCCTCGGGTCCACAATCTGGAGATAGATTGAGATATAGCCAGGGAGAGCTTGAGTATCACCTTTAGGGTAAACAAGGAGTCTGCAATCGAAGCCTCCCACTTCAAAGTACTTACTCCATAGCGCGCGAGCTTTTATTCTCGGGAAGTTGGTCACCGTCCATCGGCACACGGCCGAGTAGTCGCCGCGGCGCTCCACCAAGATTGACTCCTGACCGCCGGTCGATGTGGACGGCACGGACGGATCCTCTGAGGTCGCCGGAACCTGGACGGAGGGTTGCGATTGCGACGCCGCCGACGACATTGAAGCCCTCGCGGATTGGAGGTGGTCGGCGGCGGCGGCGGCGGGGGAGGAGAGAGTAACGGCCTCCAATGGGGACGATGATTGCTGTGCTTTCATCTGGTTCTGCGTTTTCTGATTAGGTTTAGGTCTTCTTCTTCCTCCTCTTCTAGTTTCTCTCTCCCTCTCCCAGGCCTCTCTTTCTCTCTCTGGATTCCTCTGTAAAGTGCGCATATTTATCACTCATCCCCAACGCACGTATCCATTCTCTTCCTCCCACGTAACCTTTTGTATAATTTTCCCTCAAATTCTTTTCCCCTCTATACTGAATTAATCATCATAAGTTACAATTATAATTTATAAGTATCAGTTATCATGTCATTCCGTATTTTATTTACGGAGTATATTATTTATTCATTTTGAATATACGAAGGTTTCGTTATATTTTCTTGAATTTTGAGGTGTTAAATATTTGATATTTATTGGAATTCAATTTCTTTCTACGGAGCAGAGGTGCCTCCCGGTCCGGTCCGGTCCGGTTCAATCCGGTTCTGAACCGGACCGGTTTTTTATTAATAAATTTATAAATTTATAAAACTGAAAAAATACTTTAAAAAAATAAAAAAATATTATTTTTAACATAATTTTTAAACTTAAAAAAAATGATTATAAAAAAACGCTATTAAAAAGAATGTTTTGTCATTTTTTTTAAGTTTAAAAATTATGTTTAAAAAACATAACAAAAAACTTTAAAAAAAACTTTAAAAAAATGATTAAATATGAAGGAACAAAAAATTTAAAAAAATTGGACTTGCACTTAACAGTGACTTACTTGTTAAGTTGCCTACGTATCCTCTCGGGTTAGAGGAATCAAAGCCCACGTAGTTCTTTACCTTTTTTCAAAACCCGTTACCTAAGTCGAATCTTCGGCGGATGAATCGGTGCGTATCGTAGAATCTCCAATCCACTCGTCTTCCGATGACTCGATAATGTTACGTTGTTGCCTAATTGCGGCTCTCTTCCAATCGCAAACACAACATTGCGCCTCCAATGACTACGGTGCCAAATTTGATCTCTTCCTCGTTAAAGTGTTGCCTCCTGCACTAAAAGTTTGTTCCACCGCCACGGTTGAAGCGGGGACGACAAGAACTTGAGCCGCAATCTTCGCAAGCGTTGGAAACATGCTCCTATGATCCTCCCACCACTTCAAAACATCTAAAGTTTCACAACTAACAAACTCAAAGTTGGTGTTAAGATAGTTATCAATTTCCGCATTCGTGTTTGTAACTCTTGGTCTTTTACTAAAATACTTAGCTCCAAAGGCCCCCAAGCTAGTAGAGCTCGAAGAAGTCGGAGGTAATTGTGAAGTAGTCGGAGAATCACAAAAATGAGTAAATAAACTTTCAATGTTTGTTCTAGTTCTAGAAACCATACCTAAAATATCCTCTAGTTCACCTTCGGCTAAAATATATGCATAATAGTCATTTAAAAGACCGTGTAAACCGGATAATTTAAGTCTGGGATCTAAAACACAAGCAACAAGAAAACAATCGGGAATATATCTATAGTAGAGCAACCACTTACTCCTCATGCTTGCAACGGATTCCTCAATGCCGGGAATTTTAGCTCCCTCACTTAAACCAAACATAACATTACAAGCTTCCAAGACAAAAACATTACTACTTGGTGTATAAACATGACTAAATCTTTTTGTTGCATCATTAAAACATTTTAAAAACGTTGCAATACTTTGACATATATCCCAACCCGATTCGCTAAAATAGAAAAGAGAGCCAGAAAGGTTTTGAGAAACAAAAGACGTTAAAACTTGTTTATATTGTATACATTCACATAGTAATATGTAAGTAGAGTTCCATCGGGTACCCACATCTTTTGAAAAACGTTTTGGGTGCATCCCGTTAGTTTTACAAAAGGTCATCCAATCTCTTGTAACTTTAGGATGCCCCCAAATATACTTAATAACGTTCTTAATTGGCTCAAAATGAAAACTCATAGCACGTAAACCATCTTGAACACATAAGTTTAAAATATGACAAGCACATCGAATATGAAAAAATTTCCCACCAAATATAGGTTGACACATTTCTTGTAAATCTCTAATAGATGCGGTGTTAGCAGATGCATTGTCGAATCCAATTGAAAAAACTCTATTAAGTAGTCTATATTCTTCTAAAATTGCACGAATCATCATAGCAATATTTTGTGCGGTATGTGAATCATCAAAGACTCTAAATGCCAATAAACGTTTTGCATTGTAAAATGATGATCTACAAAATGACATGTAACACCCATGTAAGAATGGGTTTGAGTATTATCACTCCATATATCACTACAAATAGAAACATGCATATCATTTTGCGAAAAATAAGAAACTAATTCGGCCTTGCGTCTTTTATAAGCCTTAATTACGTTTTTCTTAATCACTTTCCTAGATACGGATTTAAAAGCGGGTTGTGTATGATCTTTAATGTACTCATTAAATCCTACATTTTCACTAAATCGAAATGCTAAATGATCAACACAAATAGCTTCGGCTAATGCTACACTATTAGCTTCATGATCAAAACGAAATAAAGGGTTACCGCTAGTAGAAGATGCAAATCCGCCGGAAATTTGTGTTTGTCCCCCTAGCATTCCCATCTCGGCGACGTGTTTGTGCTCCATGTGTCGTTGAAGGGTTCCATATCCTCCACTTTTCTTCCATTGGAATGTCGCCTCGCAAAAGTTACAAGAAACAATAATTAGATCGGGATCATAATCCTCGGCCTCGAGTTCCTCGAGACCGGGTTCTAATTTAGTAAACCACTTTACAAAAATAGGAGATGTTAGTTTCCGGGATTGGTTCCCGGAGGACCCGGACCTCCCCCCCGGGCCCCCCCTACCCCTAGCCGGCCTCGAACCGCTAGCTTGCCCTTGAGGCCTAGCGGTCCTACCCCTACTGGACCTAACTTGGGAGGTGGGAGTGGGAACCGAGGGATAAGAACAATTAAATAATATGATTAAAAGCAATTAAAACAATTAAAACAATAAAACAATAAAACTTAGAACAATATAATAATGTGATTAAAAATGTAAAAGCAATAAAATATTGAAAGACAAAAGCTAATTAAAAGGAAGAGATTAAGAGAGATTGTTGATGGAATTTGAGAGATTATAAGATTGAGATTTGAGAAAGAGAAGAGAGATTGTTGTTGTTGGATGTGTGATTTGAAGATTGTATGGTATGGTATTTATAGGGGTTTGATATGAGTTATTTTAATATTAAAAAATTAATTTTTTTTTTTTTTTAATTTCCTAACGGCTATTTTGGCTAAATAGCCGTTAGGACCGCCGGTTAACCGGCAACGGCTACTTTTCTAGCCGTTGGAACCGGCGGTTCTTTATTTTATTTTATTTTTAAAAAAAACCGGCGGTGACCGTGACCGAACCGACGGTCCCGGTCCGGTCCGGCCATCCCTACGGAGCAATACATAAGCTAATGTGTTCCATTTTCATTATATAATAGTGGACTATAGGCCGTGTTACGCACGGTCGTAGTATCTTTAGTGTTTTTTCTGTTATGTCTTTGTATTGTTGATGGTTATTTTCCTAGTTGTTTTGTTTCTTATTTATCTTTTTTTATGTTTGTTCTCTGTGTTTTCTTGTATTTGTAATTTTCTTCTTTCTAACACTTCAATTTAATCTCGGTCTAGCAGTTGCTACCCTTGCTATGGGCGGGGCACTGCCAACCAATCTACGAATTTTTGTTTGTTTAGTTTACATGTGTGGGTTGTCTACTCTGATGTGTACATTCAACAACATCAGTAATTTATGTTGTTTGACCAAGAATAGACTACTGATATTTGGTTACGGTATTACGATTGTGTGTCTGCCAATTCATATGATATGTTACCGAATGTATAGAATTGGTTACACATTTTGTAGTAGAGGCACATAATTGTCCAACTCTTTAATAGTTAAAACCGCAATAGGTTAATATTGTGTTTCTTATGTTTAAAGTAGTTTTAAAACATAATATTAGAATAAGTTTCCATTGTCATAAGAGAAGCTCACACATTAATTTAATTTGTGACTTAATCAAGTAGACTATAAATAAATATAACATAGGGATATAAGAAAGATATTTAAATACATGCCCAAAAGTCCAATAGGAGGTGATTAAGAAATGAGTAATGCATTAAATTGGTACCAAATTCATTCAATTTTGGCAATGGACAGCCAACTTTTATATAGATAAGATAATAGAGTGGAGATAGTTGAATTCTTTAACCTATTTAGTGTTTTTATTTGAGTTTCGTTGGGTTGAATTGGAATATAATCGTTTTTTGAAAATGGAAATTAAAAGTGCTTAAGTATTACTGTAGTATACTTGTTTGTTTCAAATTGGAATGTTTTGTTATTGTTATGTGTATCTTTAATACAGTAGTCGTTGTTCCACTGTATATTGCATTTAAGAGAGGATGGGTTTTAATTTCCATAAAATATAATTTGTTTTTACATAGCCCCGTTTTAGCCTCGCAATGGAAGTGGCCTCAGTGTTTTTTTTTGTCCTTTTGCGAGCATTTGATTCTGCAATTCTATGCGTAGAAAATTAAGGAAAGTAGGGGGGCTTCAATGTTCCACGCGTTTTTTCCCCTGGAGGAGAAGAATTTCCTTTACTACGAAGCATGTTGACGTTTTAGTTGTTCTGCAAAGCTTAGATTTTAGACGTAGTGTTGAGTGGATTGTTCGTTTTTGTTGTGGGGTTGAACGTGAATTGACGTTTGTTGGTAGAATCCCTAATTTGCAGGGATGGCGTTGTCGGTGATCAATTCCACACCCTCTCTCCTCTTACAAGTGGTCTTCCTTCATAATCTTTGTGAATGTCGGTTAATCTTTTTTGCTACACTTGTAATTTCTATTTCTTACCTGGATTTTGGTGTGGATAGGTTGAGTAGGATATATTTGGTTATATTCGTGGACTTTGTTTGAGTTCAATGTAGCTATGTTTTGAATTTACTCCATGTACATCATTTGATTTTTTTTCCTCTGGATCATTTTTCATCTTGATTGTGCTGCTTCCATCCTATTGTAGTTGGGTTAATATGCAAATTCCGATGTCAGGGCTCTGTTTTCTCTGCTGAATTTGTTCCTGCAACCGAATGGGCCCACTAATCAGGTACAAATCAATGCCCCATTCTTGTGGTCTTTATGCTTCTGCAGGATTATGTGCCTATTAGTGTGTGCAGTTTATTTGGCTAATGTGATTCTTCAAACAGCAGCAAACTACATGTGTTGTAGGCAAGTATATGCACCTGTATCTGCCCACTTATGTGGTTGAATGATTCCTTGAAAACTATGTTCCTTGTATAGTTCTTAGGTTCTTTTCCATTGTGTAGAAGTAGTATCTTCAATCTTTGTGGGTCAGTCACTCTAGATATTGTCACGTATAGTTGTCTGTGGCAAAAAACTGGATTAGGCAGGTATAGTCCTACGGGCTTCAGTGATTGGCCTTGACTTTTATTGACTGTCATAGCAAAAAAAAGGTTTGAGTGGGAAATGGCGTCTTTTGATGACCAAGGCCCATATTGTTTGGGTAGAAGTTAATGAGATTCTTGGGATTAACACTTTATCTCCCAAGCATGTTCCGGTTATTATTTGGCTAGGACTTAAAAAAATTGCTATAATTGGTGGGATCTTACACGAATAGAAGTCAACGGTGGTACTTCGTCACTCAATGATCATAGAATGACTTGACTCTTATATCGATCAATGATTTTTTTACTGAAGTTATCTTTGAATTGAATATGTTTCTATTTCCTCATTTGTATCTTCTTTAACAACATGAACTTATCTCTTAAATAAGTGTTTGTCTTCTTTTCTTGATTCTTTTTTAATTGGTTTTTCAATCTGATAAATAAATATGATCATTGTATTGAGAGTTTTGGTCCAGTATGCTATTGATAGCTACCATTTTATTGGAGGAATGGTTAATGTCATAAGGCTATTAAGAATGCAAGATGATACGGAGAGTGTAATATATTGTTTTTTCCTTGCCTTATGAAAATTCTAATGAGGATTTGAGGAATCATTATAACTGCACTGTTGTTTTATAGTATTGTGTATGCTCAATTATTCCTTCTTGTTGTCATAAAATAAAAAATGATCATCTTTTTAACTTAACTATTTGTATATTCTATCAATAGGAAACTCCTAACAGACTTTATAGTCGTGCGACCGGCTCTCGTCCTCTCTCATGTGAATACAAATCATAATATAAATCCTTAATATTCTACTTGTCGTGATTCTTACATCACACCAACATTTCAAAGTTTTATCTTGATTTCTTCTTGACTTGTGCCCTTTTCGTGTTTAAAAGTTGATAAAGTAAAACATTTAGATGTTAAAGTTTCTATGTTTTTGAATTAGCTAAGCTTGTAGAAGTGTCTTTGTAATTTTTGTTTGTTTCTTTGAGAACTTGCCTTTCCTTCTTTTTTGCTGGCTTTTTAAGTCATTGTCACCTCTGTTTCCCTTTGAGATTTATCCCCCTGCAATTGAAGCACTGGTAATATTGTGTTAGTGGTAGTTGTTTTGTTGTTTTCAATTATGTTTTTTTTTCTTTTGGAATGTTTAATATTCAAAGAACAACTATCCTTACCTGATTATGTCTCATTTAGTATGACGTTAGGTCCTTTGTCAGAGTGTTTGTCCATGATTGTTTTCCCTCTTGTTGTCTAAGGTATTCCTGTTGTGTTGCTTCTAAAATTGTTGCCATTTCAGCTATGTGATCGCCGTGTATCCAACAGATATGTTCGTTTTTGCTATACCCGACTCCCTCGTCATATTCCAGAATTCCCATCTCTTTGCATGTGTCCTCGTAGCTCCCAAATTGTATTTCGTCCACTGCTTTTATGTCCTCAAATGATGTCGGCCCGCTTACTATATTCAGAAGCATGCGTAGACAATACTTTTCCCTGTTTACCTTGTTGACGCTGAGTATTCTTCCAACTATGTTATGGGTCTATTCTGCTTTCCATGTTTCCGAAATTTCATTACATTTGTAGTGATTTGGTGTTTCACTGTATGTGTACCTTCTTGCTGTTGGTGTTGTTCAGTTCAGTTCTAGTCAGGAAGTGAACATAGATAGTTGTGTTGTATTTTGGCGCATTATGGCATATTCTGTTCCGTCACCTGTGGGGTCAACATCTCTATTTGTTTGGATGTGGAAAAACAACCTTTTCACTTTTGGGGTGCATTTGTGTGCTTTGATTCTGTATATGCGTAGGGTTGTCTCTGTTGCAAACAATTTCCTTGATTTTAAGTATGTTGTTATTTCATCCACCCTTGGTTCATGACATTGTATGTATCTTTTGGCGACTCATTGTTCTGGATCAGATTTATGATGTTTGCCACATTTCCCGTCATTGTGTGTCTTAGCAATAACTCTTTTGTCTTTGAATTACCGCCACACTCCAAACTGATCTCAGTGTTGTATTTTTGCATCAGTGTTCTTTTATATTTTATCATGAACTGACGGTCCAATGATCCCCCCTTTTCCAGCCACATTAGTATCCGTGCTTCTGGGATGCCCATTTTGTTGAAGTGTATTGTCTCCATACCTAGTGAAATGAATCAAACTGGTTAATTTTTTTTATAAAAAAATATACAGTATGTGGTAATGTGTTTTACTTCCGAACTCACACGCGTTTGTGTCCCCTATGTTAGGATTTGTTTTGAGGTCTTCTATCAGCTGGTCTAGTTTTATCTTGAACAACTTTACCAATACTTCAGGTCTTTCATCTGTTGTTTGTTCTGGTATGTTAGCAATGTAATCGTACATCTTTGCCCAATCTTTATTAGCAAAAAAGGTGATTGATATTGTAGGGGTGCCATATTTCCCACAAATAGTTGTTGCGTCCATGTAATTTTGTATTGTTTTCCTTGCCCCTCCGTCGAAAGTGGGCGGTAGAATTACCCTTGCGGCTAATGTTCTTCTAACCTTGGCGTGTCTAGTTAAGTTGTCATATTCATTGTTGTACATTTGTTCTCGTATGATTTGTTGGTTGCTCTTTATCCATGTCATTTGTTGTGTTTCAATGGCAATGTATGCATCAATTAAGTACTGGTGCTATAGTAGTCCTTCTTGTATGAGTGAAGTTCCTTCCCCAGTTCTCTGTTGTAGTCTGGCTGAGTAGTATTGCCTTATATTCAACTTTTGTTGTTGAGTTTGGAGCACCCCTTTTTTCCTTAAGTAACTTGACCATGTGTTGTATCCCTCGTCTCCATACGGGAACAACAACGGGTACTGGAGTGACATGTACAGTAGGTGTAGGTGTATCACATGCACCCTTAAATAGCACGAATCGTTATATTAGAGGTTGATGTCATGGTTGTCATGTCTCTCTGTGTTGTCACCCATTATTAGGGATCCTATTTTTGTCACATATGTTCCATTGTCTTCTACCACTTCCTCTAACCTTACACCATGTAGTTTTGAATGAGTATTCTTTTCCCGGGTTTTTTTTTCGCCCGCTCCTTGGCAGTTTTGAACATCTGCAGTGATAAATTATTTGCCTGTAGCATATCGTTGATTTTTTTAGCTATGTCATTGTCCACTGCATGGTTGTTGTTTTGTTGGATTATTAAATTTCTGGTCCATGTGTTCGTTTCGTTGTGACACTAGTCTTCATGATTGTTCTCCCATTCGTCATCCAGCAATAGTCGTGGTCTGCATATGTAGTAAAACTCACCATACAATTTTAACGTATGCATTGTATCGGTTTTCTGTGGTGGGTCTTGAAGCCAACCCTCACACCTGCTCATAGAAAACATCGAGTTATACGTGCAGATGTTTTTTTTAATGACTTTGCCTGTTCGGATCGTCCTTGTAGTAGTTCATCAAGGATTGCTAGATTTGTTTTCATTTTTTGCAGGATAATCCCTCCATTGTTGCAACATCTTATTGGTGTGCTTTTTTCCTCATGCCACCCTTTTGCGCTACACCACTTGCATACTTTTGACATCTGCCAATTTAATATATAGTTTATGGTATAAGTTTCTTTGTCTTTTACCATTTTATTATTCTTTATCACTCACATTTTGCTTAGTTGTTATTGTTTTTGGTTTTGGTTCTTATGATGAAAATACAACTACATGTTGATATTATATCTTTGTAGTAGTTCATCAAGGATTGCTGGATTTGTTTTCATTTTTTGCAGGATAATCCCTCCATTGTTGCAACATCTTGTTGGTGTGCTTCTTTCCTCATGCCACCCTTTTGCGCTACACCACTTGCATACTTTTGACATCTGCCAATTTAATATATAGTTTATGGTATAAGTTTCTTTGTCTTTTACCATTTTATTATTCTTTATCACTCACATTTTGCTTAGTTGTTATTGTTTTTGGTTTTGGTTCTTATGATGAAAATACAACTACCTGTTGATATTATATCTCTGCTTCGGGTTGTTATTGTATTTTCTGTGTCGTATGTCATGTCTTCTTTCCTGGACTGTGTATTGTCTGCTTTGTACTTTTGTAGTGACTTTGTGTGTCGTGACTCTGTGTCGTTGGTCATGTCTTCTTTCCTGGACTGTGATAGACATGAAATTACATTAAAATGTGAGTGATATGTTCTTCACCTTTGATTTCTTGAGTTATGTACTCTTTTTCTTTCGGTTTTTTGATTCTGAGTGCTCGTGGCAATCATTTGTGTACAGTGAACTTGCATTTTATATGGGTGTATTTGCGTGTGGTCCACATCTGTCTTTAATGTTTCAGTTTTCTCCGAAATTAATTTTCCTTTTGAAATTGGTATGAAACGTTTTTATTTATATGAGGTGTTATTGCACACTTTAATGCCATTATTTGTGTCGTTGGGTGTTTGGTAATAATAAAAAATTTATTCTTTATTCAGCGAAACCGTTATCTCTATTGCGTTCATCCTTCAATCCCAAAATATCTTGTAAAGTTCTGTTCAAGGCCTCGAACGCATTTCTATGCGTCATTGGTGCCTCATCCCATATAATCAGCTTCACCTCATGCAATAATTGCGCTAGGTGTGTATTTTGTTTGATTCCACATGTACTGTTGTCAAGTACCTCGATTAGGATGAGGAACCTGCTATGAGCCGTTATTCCTCCTTGTAAACGAAGTGACGTTATTCTTTCACATCAATGTCACTTTGTATTAATTTAGTTAATTTTAATTTAGTTTTTTGCGTTGTTTATTAATAGTGTTTGTTTACCTGAGGATGCAACTGCCAGGATAATATCTTCTTTTGAACGTATTTGAGACATTATTGTCTTGTACATGAATATTTTCCCCGTACCTGTTGTGCTGTAGATAAAGAAAAACTCCCTTGTTCTATGGGTTACCGCGTGCATCACCTTAGCATATATGTGAAGTTGTTGAGCGTATAGTTGGTTGTATAACATCTCATGCATCTCATTCATTTCACTGCAATTATAAGATAGCTCCTCACGGAGCAACCTATTTTAAATGGTTGAAGCAAAGTCGGGTCTGGTTTTTGTATAACTGGATAATCATCTAATGATTTCCTATTTTTAGATAGGATGTTTTCTATGCTTACCATGCAGTAGTTTCGTACTTGGGTTTTGTTTAGCTCAAGATGTTGATACTGAAACTCGTTTCTTTTCATATATTGTATGTCCTCTGATAGCGCCTCCCAGTTTGTGTCCCACAGTTTATGAGGGATGGCTACGTTGCAGAAGATGAGGATTGTGACAAATATCTCCATAAGTTGCGCTCCTGTTACCCATAACCTTGCCTCTTGAATGGCATCTGTCCACTTGTTGTCCTCTTTCAACATCCCACGGTCATAGCATGCTTCTCTAAATGTGTTGTTAACCCTCTCATTCACCCTTTTATATCTTCATATGATAGTGGCCCCTTTACTACATTTAGTAGCATTCGAAGGTAGTAGGGCTCTCTAGCCGCTGGGCACCATTCTCCCTATTGGCTTTAGGTGTCCTCGTGTTCTCCACACTTTGTCACTGACATCCCACACGTATTTTCTAGGTATTTCAGCATACGTGTATTTTCTTGCCTTCGGATCTACATTGTTTAGAGTGAACCACTTTGTAAACATTGTTTTTGTAATACCGTCCTTTCTAACCAGATTTCCTAGCTGTTATGAGTCTGCTATTGTCACGAAGTTCTATTCAGGCAAATGGTAGGTGAGCCGGATAACTAGTGGCTGGCTGTAGTGAATGTCAAAGTTGAAATACGCCAAGCAGCTTCACAAGCGGACTTATATCTGCATTCCAGATATTGTTTTATCTCATTAATGACAACTGGGTGGCCTGAAACTTCTCCATCTTGACCCTTGTGATTCTCTACAAAAACAGCAGTTGCTCTATCTGGTCACTTTGTAATATATTTAATTTGAATAAATACTTTGTTGCTCTTACATTGTTGCACCATTCCACATTTATGTGGGAACCGTACTTAATCAGTAGGTACCGATTATAAGATACAACATGACGGTTGTCAAACTTGACCTTCCTTTTGAGGACACTACGCCTGTTGTTTCTCCGTCGGTAAACAGGGAACCCGTCACCATCCAACGTTGTGTCTGCGTAGTATGTCTTTTGAAAGTGTTTTGTGCATTCACACTCATTCATGCAATGCGAGGTTGGATGTGTCGGGCCGCATGGTCCGTGGAACATATGTTCCACCACAAGTCTATGGCATTATGGGTCTGTTTTCTCGCAAGGAAGCTCAACATAGATGAAATCATCTATCTCTTTCCCTGTTTTTGCTTTGCTGGTTTCTTTTAGCCATAAGAGAATATGTGCATGTGGTAGGCCTCGTTTCTGAAACTCAATTGTGTATATGGTTGTGGACGCAGAATATGAGTTCGTTGTTATTTTAAATGTAAACACACTCAAGAGTTTTATGTCTCTGTTTTATTTTGTATTACCCGCATTAGTCTGCACGGAGATTTTTTTTTACGTAAATCATCCATGAGTTGGCTCAGTTTCCGTTTGAATATACGCGTCATCACATCGGGAATGTCATTGGGATGAAGGCCTTCCATGTCTTGTAGTTTCTCCTTTGCTTCTGGCCATTTAGGGTTGGTTGTAAATGTGATCAATAGTGATGGATTTCCAAAAGTACTACATAAGGCCATTGCATCTTGGTAATTTTGTATCTTGTATCTTGGTCCACCTATGTAACTTGAAGGGAGAACAATTCTTTGTCCAACTGCTTTTGCGTCTGTATCTCCCTTTGTAACAACATCATATCGGTTGTTGTATAGTTCTGATCTCATTTGTCTTTGATTACTGTTAATCCACCACAAACGGGACTCTTCTATGGAAGTGTACGTGTCCATAATGTACTGGTGGTACAAACGTCCGCCTCATATCAGTGTGTTTGCTTCACAGTCCCGATGTTGCATTCTGTCTGAGTAGAACTCTTTCATAGTAACCACTCCCCTTTTTGTTTGTCTTGGTCCAGAATTGACATTATACGAGATGTTTATATGGAACTCATCCTCACCATGTGGAAACAGTAATGGGTATTGTAGTGACATATATAATGGGTGTATTTCTGATATCCGGCTAGGGCGCCCTTTTTTGCTCTGGATGTAGACATCGCGTGGCTCTTGGTATCTCTCTCGTTGTTGGTAGGTTGTATTGTTGTTTTTCTTTTTTTCTTTCTCCTATTAGCCGAAGTGTGAAATCAGTAGTTTCAGTATTGTGTGCCTAATCCCTTGTCATCCTAAACACTTTTGCAACAACGTTGGTTTCATTCAGCATACTTATTAGGATGTTCACAATGTATGGGTTGATGTCCGATTTTGTCAGATTCGTACACCCCATTCTGTTCTGCAGTTCTGTATCATACTCACTGAAATATAGTTGAGCATATCTACGTGGGGCGCTTTCCTCTGGTATCAGTAATTCGATTAGATGGTAATTTTGACCAGATATTCTAAAGGTGTATGGTCCTCTCTTCTTGTTAATTTTGTCATCTATTCGTGCCCCAAAGAATGTAAATGAAAATAGGTCATTGTATATTCTTATCCTCTCCTTGAATGTACTTGATGTTGGGTTGGTTCCACTAAGCAATCCTTTCAATGGTTCTGGTGTTTCTTTTACGAAACGCCTATATGCACGCGACTTTTTCTCTATATGCACGCGATTTGGTGCGCAGATGTTATGCGCATAGGTTGGTGCGCAGTTTTCTTGCGCACAAGGGTATTTTCGGGATAAATGTGAAAATTCTGACGATGTCTGTCAAATGTGTGCGCATTAAAACAGCGCACATAATATATAATGCGCAAAAGTTCAGCGCACGACGTTTCGGATTCCCGAATGTGTGCGCTGAACTTTTGCGCACAGAATGAGTGCGCAGAAGCACTGCGCACACATTCTATTAAACCCTCGCCGCAACTTCTTCTTCTTCCTCCTTCTTTTTCTTTCTTTTCTGCTGTAGCTCGACGGCGCCGATCATTTACTCTCCATTTCCGACCGTTTCCCTCGTCTAAACACAATTCCGTCAATGGATTATGAACCCCCTCATTCTTCCGGTCCCGACCACACCACTATCGTCCCAATCCCAACACCTCCGGCGACTTCCGTCCGAACGGAGCCACCTCCGGCGACCTTGTCCGACGATGAAGCGTTGGTGGATGGAGGTGGCCGGCGGTATGCGACTCGAGCCGCGTTGGCAGCGGCAAATGCTCCTCCGGCGACTATTCCGGCAACTATTTCGGCGACTATTCCGGCGACTCGGGTTCCGGAGACACCGCACGATCTGTATTCGGTATAAAATTTCTAAACCCGCTTTTTTCAAATATTTATCGTATTTAATTGTGGAAATTTATTCGTAATTGTTTTTTGTAATAATTACGAATAAATTTCAGTTTTTTATGAATTAAATATTAGAATTCGTATTAATTGTAATTTAATCGTAATTTTTAATAAAAAAATTACGATTAAATTTCAGTTTTGTATGAATTAAATATTAGAATTCTTATTAATCGTATTTTTTTATAATTACGATTAAGTTTCAGATTATTATGCATTAATCGAATGCCTAATCGAATTATTATGAATTCGTATTAATTGTAATTTTTTAGTAATAGTAGTGATTATTATTTCGTATTAGTTGAGATGTTTATTTTTTAGTAATTATGAATTAAATATTAGAAACTTAACAGTCATAAATAGTTATGACTTAATTGTTAAATTTCTAACAATTTCTATTAAAAAATGTAAAGACTCGAATTTGATTACGAAGTTGCAAATTATTTCCGAATATTTTAGTATGAATTAGTCATACTAAAAATGTAAAAACATGTAGACTATACAAGCCGTCATGGATCAGACGGGCAACACGATGCCCGCACCAGTAGCGGAACGGCTTCCACGTCGACATGATGTGGCAGCCGGTGTACGATTATCGTTCGAGGCCCTCGAACGATTTTTCGGCACCGGATCACCTGAGCGCCGTGAGCCAGGGAATGAGTACGAGGAGGCACAGCTGCAGCAGCAGGAGATAGATGGTTCGCACATGGAGATGGATGGACAGAGAGCAGATTTCCATGACGACTTAGATTATCCTGGTCGATATGTTACTGCGTTCGACCCTATCGAGCCCACACCAGTACAGGCGCAGGTGACCACGGATGACTATGATATCCAGGACGCACCTCTGTTTCAGGATGATTTACCTCGCAGTTCAGAGCATACAGAGCAGGATTTACCTGCAGTGACAGATGCAGAAACGTCGACATCTTCTCCTCCTACGGTCGCATCTGCAGAGCCAGTCGCATCTTCAGAGCCAGTGTCGGGAGATTTAGACGACGATGACCATGCCCCACAGACATATTTTCCTTGGCTCGGGGAGTCGATGCAGGACATTTGTCGTCCACGTGCGCCTCACCTATTGTGTTCTTATGAGACGCATATAGCGAGATGGATATGGTCGCGTGGTCCTCTTCCAGGGCCCGCTCCCGATGTACCATTGGTGCCCCCGGTGCAGGTTAGGAAGCGTGCCCGTGCGGGGGAAGCTGTAGGCCGAGGCAGAGGCCGAGGTGGTGGGAGAGGGAGAGGGAGAGGTAGAGGGAGAGGGAGAGGGAGAGGTCAGGAGGGTGCTGAGGGAGTTGGTGGTGAGGGTGTTGCTGCTGAGGGAGTCGCTGAGGGGGCTGCAGTTGAGGAGGTTGTTGGTGAGGAGGTTGCGGCTCCAGTTAGAGGTGGTCGTCGTCCCAGGCAGAGACGACGAGTAGGAGATATTCAGGCAGAGGATGAGCCAGAGGATGGGGACGGGGATGAGGCCGAGGCTGAGGCGGCTCCGTTAGATCCGGTATGTTCAATAACATTGATCTGAATGCTTATAATAAGTTATACGTTTCTTATTTACTAACCGGACGCAATTTTTTTCTGTACTTATTTAGGCTAGGAAGCTCCTGAGGGTGATGTACAGATCTGCACAGGTTCATGATTATGAGCATCATATTTCAGCTGAGGAGGGTACATGGTTCAGGCTTGCTGAGCGTTCTGGGCTGACAGAGCTGCGCCGAGTGGGCATAGCGTCTCAGATCGATGCTGCATTGATTTCTGCTTTTGTGGAGAGGTGGCATCCAGAGACCAACACTTTCCACATGCCATTTGCTGAGATGATCATCTGCCTACATGACGTGATGCAGATCCTCAGAGTCCGTATACATGGTCGTAGCTGCAATTCACCTATGACAGATGACCAGATCTATGCGGCGCTTGCGGACGCTATGGGTCAGGAGGCTGATGACATGAAGGCATGTTATAGCTCAGGTGGCATTCATTTCGGTGCCCTCAATGCTCGGTTGGAAGTTTTGTTTGATGCGCCAGTCAGGAATGAGAGTCACATTGCCACTCTGTATCTCCTTTTGCTTCTGGGCTCGACTGTCTTGGTGGACAGGTCGACAAAGGGTGTCAAGGTCCAGTACGCGGCGCTTGTTCTCAACCATGATCGTACAGGGGACATTGCATGGGGAGCCGGCATACTTGCGTTAGTGTATCGCAATTTAGGGTCTGCATCTAGAGTCGAGACGGCAACCATTGGTTCATGTGGGATTCTTCTGAGGGTAAGATCTTGTCGTTAACGTCTTGGTGAATAACTCTTAACTATTCACGTAGTTTTACTAATAATCTGTAATTGTTTATATGTAGTGCTGGATCTGGGCATACTTTCCTCATTTTCGTGATCACTTTGTCACGAACCCTGCATTCGCCCATGGAGATGCTGCTGTAGGATTGTATACACCACTTAGCTCGGATACTGGGCGTTTGGTTGCCATCCGTCGCATGCTCGACAGCATGAGATATGAGCAGGTTTGGATTTAATTTCTTATATTTTTTATTTCATTACCGCAATACGTGTCTAATTTGGCTTGTTATTTGTTTCAGGTTAACTGGCAGCCATGGAGAGATTTGGACTTCAACTCACCAGAGGTTTCTCCTACGAGATTTGAGGGCGTATTGAGCATCTGGAAATTTCATGAGGCCTACAACCCTAGGAGAGTCCTGCGGCAGTTTGGGCGGGCTCAGCCCGTTCCCGACCCACCCATTCAGCCGTTGTCATTTCATCGGCCCATGGGTTGCACGAGGTATGACGTCGTTTATGCACCTGAGCTTCTTCTTGCATGGGACGCAGAGCCGAGGCCTCTGATCGATCTGGATGGGCCGGTTGCAGAGCCAGCATGGAAGATGTCTGATGACTATGTGGCATCCTCTGAGAGACATGATCGCCCGCCTCGCTATGGATATACCCCGGTGCCTATCGATGCATTAGCGGTATGTAAAATTTTATAAAGTTTGTACAAAACTTAGCTTTAGACCTTAACTAATGATTAAATTTATGTTTCGTTTGCAGCGTTGTCAGATCCTTCAAGCCATGATGCACTCTTTTCTAGACTCCCCTATCTCGGATCGACCTTGGGCCACTGAAGATGTGATTCGTGGTTGGCTTGCAATCTTAGAGGCACCTCAGGCACCTTTGGCACCATCTCCCCCACGTGCATCGCGGATGCCACCACCACCACCACCTCCTGTTTTCCGAGATTCTGTTCATGAGAGTGGCCAGGGGAGTGGATGCGGCACTCAGGAGGATGCGCACCAAGATGATATGACTCAGGGTGATGTGCCTCGGGAAGATGCTCCGCCTTATACTCAGGAGACTCAGGATTAGACGCTTGACGTCTGTTTTTGTTTGATGGATGTTTTATGTATGATTGATGTTTTATGTATGCATTTTTCTTGTGTGATGGTTTTAAATTTTATGTTTTGCTTGTTTGAATATTCCAAACGACTCCGAACAATAATGCAAATACAAATCTGAACAACAAGACGTGAAAAACTATATTGATTTGAAAACGAAATACAAATTTCAACAACAACACTACACAAAGAGATGGTGAGGAAGACCAACCTATGAAGATCCCCAAACCGATGATTGGTTTCGATGTTCGGAGTCGGCAATATGTACCAACTAATAACCAGTTTTCAAACTCTTATTAGTTCGTACATTTTGCTAAATCCGAACATCGAAACCAATATCGGTTGGGGATCTTTATAGGTTGTCCCTCCTCAACTTCTCTTTGTCCAGTGCTATGCTTGTTTACTACAACAACCACTTAACTAACAATTACAACAACGAACTAACGATTAAAACAACCACTTAACTAACGATTGGAAGCCAGGGTCGCCTTAAGATCGGCGTTTTCCTCCTCCAACGTACGTATCTTCGAGAATAGATCTCTTATTGCAGCTAAGGAGTAACAAGGGTGTGGTGGATCGATCCACTCGCGGAATTCAACCGTGCGCAGATAAAATGCGCAAAGAATCATGTGCGCAGATGTTATGCGCACGAAACGGTCATATGTATAAGTTTTACAAAGGAGGTGTTACTCGAAGAGCTCGAGTTTTCGACTCGAACTTACCGACAAGGTTAAATAGCTATAATATGCATTGAAAACAAGTTTCATTGCATTCCGACGTCGTTTGGGCATCGAAACGCCTATTCTCGACCTTAACAGGCCATTAGGACCGATAAGGCGTTTTTGCGTTTTCGCGTATTTTCGATCAAGTTTTTGTGAAGGGGAGACCTTATACACTCTTTATATGCCTAATAACACATAATTGTATAAGTTTTTGAAACATAATCAACACCCATGTAGTAGACCCTTCATATCTCAACTACTTCGACTATTTCGAAGAATGAAAGACTAGTGAAGGTTTACAAAGGAGGTGTTACTCGAAGAGCTCGAGTTTTTGACTTGAACTTACCGACAAGGTTAAATAGCTATAATATGCATTGAAAACAAGTTTCATTGCATTCCGACGTCGTTTGGGCATCGAACCGCCTATTCTCGACCTTAACAGGCCATCAGGACCGATAAGGCGTTTTTGCGTTTTCGAGTATTTTCGATCAACTTTTTGTGAAGGGGAGACCTTATACACTCTTTATATGCCTGATAACACATAATTGTATAAGTTTTAAAAACATAATCCACATCGATGTGCTAGACCCTTCATATCTCAACTACTTCGACTATTTCGAAGAATGAAAGACTAGTGAAGGTTTACAAAGGAGGTGTTACTCGAAGAGCTCGAGTTTTCGACTCGAACTTACCGACAAGGTTAAATAGCTATAATATGCATTGAAAACAAGTTTCATTGCATTCCGACGTCGTTTGGGCATCGAACCGCCTATTCTCGACCTTAATAGGCCATTAGGACCGATAAGGCGTTTTTGCGTTTTCGAGTATTTTCGATCAACTTTTTGTGAAGGGGAGACCGTATACACTCTTTATATGCCTAATAACACTATTTTGTATAAGCTTTTCAAACATAATCCACATCGATGTGCTAGACCCTTCATATCGCAACTATTTCGAAGAATGAAGAGTATAGTGCGCAGTGGTAGAACGCACAGAAATTTCAGCCATGCGCTAAGGTAAAGCGCACCTATTCTGTAACTTTTTGAATCTGTAACTTTTGGTGCGCAGGTGTAACGCGCACAGAAAATTACCGTTAAAAATTTGTGCGCAGCTACATAGCGCACTTTTAGTTACCGTTATTTTGAATCGGTAACTCCTTGTGCGCAGAAGCAACGCGCACCATATACATAAATTCCTATAAAACCAACGGTTTGAAGGTGGTGATTTCTTCATCCATCTCAACTAGTTCATCCATCTCAACTAGAGCAAAAATCGAAGTTTCCCTACTAACCAGTAAATTTTTCTTTTGTTCATTTTTGTACATGCTTTGTTTTTTGTATATGCTTTCATGTTTATAACTAAAGTTTTATTATTTACTTATTTCGAAGAACATAACTACGAATATGGCATCATCATCATCCCCAAGACGTGTGAAGCCTGACCCTCCACAGATAATGTGTACTGGTACAAAAAGGTGTCGCCAAATGTGTAATGTTTACGTTAACAATGACGAAGACATGCCTGACCAGTATGGACGAAGGCATTATGCATGCAATTGTTTCTTCGGAATCAGGTTTATTGATCCAGAGCATACCCCTACTGCTTTACGTGCTATCACGAAATTAATCATCAAGAAAAAGAAGAGTGACAATAGAGTGAAGGTCCTGATGGAAAGGTTTAAGATTAAAGAAAAAGAATTGCGGTTGATGGTTTGTAGTATCGTCTATGCTTCCGACTGCTCTTCCTCTTCTGCCGACGACGCCTAAATCGTAGACATCTAATGTTATGAGCATTGTGTACTTTCATTACGTACTTTCATTATGTACTTTCATTATGTATTCAAGGAAAAAGAAGAGTGACAATAGAGTGCAGTTTTTGCCGACAAGACTTGCTTTTTATTCAAGGAAATAAATTAAGAAATCCAATATGCATGGTGTACTATTGCACTGTCACTCTATTAATCGAGTAAGTTGATCGAGTAATTTCCTGTATTACGGAGTATACAGGAAATGTGGTGGACAACAATACTTAATTTTGTAGTGTCAATGTCAATATCTATCAGAATTTGCCTTATTAATCCTCAACTACCACCATTTAATATTTAATAGTGTTAGACATGCATCCATAGTTTAAATTCATCCTCCAGAAACTCACAAGCTCTTCATGTTCACTCCAGCTTTGAGGTTAGAGTTTTCTACCTCTTTCTTTCATCTCATCGACTCCTATTTTCTCATATTCCTTAGTCATACTTGCCTTTTTTTACTTTACTAAAATATGTGTTCCATTGCCTTTTTTACTTTACTAAAATAACAATGCAATCTGATCCATTCATTGTTATATAAAGCACAATTACACTACTACCAAAATAACAAATACGAAACATTAAAAACCAAGGCATTACAAACTAAGAAATTCCAATGTGTCTTCTAATTATTACATGACAATCTCACTCAGTCAGATATGTGAACGGGTTCGGTCCCTCCTTTATACATGAATGGATCTGGTGCCCGGCCATTTGAAATGCGGTACTCTCGATACATCCTCAAATTGTCCCCAAATGTTTCTTCCCACCATTGAATGTTTGGATCTACGTGTTTCTTCCACGAACCGGGAGTATGCGGTAGTGGCGAACCAACCATCAACGCCACCTATATAAACACAATCGACTTAAGACATTAAACAAAAAACTATGATTACACAAGTATCAAGTACAATTGTCTACTTTACCGGTATGAAGTGGTCACGGTTGCCTACGTGTGCCATGCCGAAAATCTGTCGTGGAGGATCAGCGTTTTCTGTTCTACACCTTAGCGGTAAGCAAAAGGTCGGAGCATCCCAACACAATAACACGAGACCAACTTGGTATAGGGTGGCAAACACTAAGCCCATCAGTGGAAAGTGCAACCAGTACAGTTCTGAACAAGGGCTTCTGCAATGGTTAACTTGGAGAATAAGATCCTCCCAAGTACCCGGACGAAGACGACGACGAATAGGCTCGTACAATTCTCGGTTTTGAAGCAGCTCCGTTACCAGCTCACGCCGAATGTTTCCGTACTCTTGTTCTTTTCTTCCCAGAAGTAAGGCCATCGACCTATAACCACAATGTCCGTCAGAACGTACCTGTCTAACATCTGTGATGTATGGAAGCCAAAAACCATCCAAATTGTCAATGCCGAAGTCAACCCCCCTATGAATGAGAGGAACACCAAGTTCTTCAGGGCACTGATCGAAGTCAGTGTAGTTTGATCCTTCAGGCTGTGATAGGTCGGGCATGGGTTGAGAATGCAACTCCTCGGCCTCAATGACCACGGGAAGTGATGTCGTTGTTTGCTCTCTAGGACGACCTGGTCGTTTTGCTCCTGTATTGTTTGCCTTCTTCTTTCCTTTTGATTTCTGCTTTGCCTCCTCCTTCTCATACTTCTTCAGCTCTTCTTGTTTGTGCTCAAAATAACTCTTCTCTCTCGATTCCTCCTTGTCATTTTCACTGTCATCCTCCTCCTTTTTAGGACGACCTGGCCGTCTTGCTCCTGTACTCTTCTTTCCTTTTGATTTCTGCTTTGCCTCCTCCATCTCATACTGCTCCATATCTTCTTGTTTTATGTCATCCTCCTTGTCATTTTCACTGTCAACCTCCTCCTTATCCTTGTTCTTTGCACCCTTTGGCCTGCCTTTTCTTCTCACATTTGTCGGTTCTTTCAAGGTAGTTAGTTCAGGATGCTCCAAGTCCTGATACAACTCACCTAGCTGGTATGCCGTGCTTTTCTTCAAGGTTCCAAGTTCCAACTTGGTGAACATTTCATGGAGTCGCAACTCTATAATGTTCATTCGGACCTTCAGATTTGGGTCGTCTTCTGTTTCAGGAGTGTCATCCCAATGCAAATCCCTCCAGAACGGGTGAATGTCATCCTCAATCAGGGGTGTGTTTGAAATGATAGCGTGTGCAATTTGATGGACGCACGGCAACCCAAGACAGTTCCTCACCCAATGGTCGGTGCATTGTTCAGGAAATTTCCCCGTCAACATGATCTCATAAGTAGCCAACAAATGATCAAAACACCTGTCTGACACTTTGTAGAATAGTCGGGAAAAAATAGCCCTTCCAAGCGGATGCATGTTTGGATCATCAAAATCAGTTGGTCGTTTGGAGAGAGACATGTTCATGCTCGCCCTAATTGAATCAATCTGAAGGAGTACTGAATGATGGATCCGTACGATCACTCTGTTAAAACCCCCTCTGCTGGAACCAATAATATCTTTCAAAACCTTGTGCATCCCTTCAACTCTAAAAAACAGTTAAGTTGGTAAGTTAAGAAAGTACGCCGTTATGATATAATCGTCTTTAACTAAAAAATATCAATATTTACCTGTTTGAAGTCCTCGTAAGGAAATGAAGCTTATGATCTGTCCAAGCCCTCACTATACTTGTCTTGTGAGGATTAAGCCATGTTCTCTCGACGTATCCCACAAGGCCGCTCTTCCAAGATCTCTTCAACTGTTCGAGCCGCAGTTCATAGGTCTCTTCAGTAGCTGAGCAAAATAGTCCCCAACATTGTCCTGCAAAGGCTTCCACTTTAATTTGTCTCTTTAGGATGGTCGAAGCATGTGCCTCAATGTTGTGTTTGATATGCACCCAACACAACAGATGTTGAACTTCGCTCCCGAAAACAGTCTTTATCCCTTTTATCAGCGCGTCTTCGCAATCTGTCATTATAGCCGTTGGCATCACTCCCAAATCTATGAATAATGACTTCAATTGAATCATTATCCATGTGTAATGATAAATCCTTTCCGCTTTAGTGAATGCATACGCGATGTTGAACGTCTTGTGTGTACTGGTGAATCCAACGATCTCTACGAGCGGCATTTCATATCTATTGAAACATTAACATATATCACTACAGAACATATATCATTATCCGAACTAAATATCGACCAAGGTATTGTAGAGACTTACTTGTTTGTCTTGTACGTCGCATCGATAATTACCACGTACGAGTACTTCTTCAACAAACGCAACGACTCTTGGTTAGCAAAGAATAATATTGCAACCTCTCCGTTTGTCGTGTCTCTATGTGGGTGAACTACGTAGTCGTGGTCTCGCAAAAACTTAAGCGACCACTGTGTCACGTTTAGCTCTCCGCGATCTTCGTAATTCACCTTCTGCAAAAAGTTTGCAACTTGTCTCCTTGAAGTAACATTACCAGGGTACTTCTCCCTCAATTTAGAGATAATTTCTTTTGGCGTTTTGCGTCCAGTTCCATCTCCCCACCGCCTAGCACAAAGCTCTTGCTCCTCCGTCATTCGACCCATGAATGCATTCCCGTGAAAACTAGCAAGTAGCACATGGTTATGCCGACCTT
This sequence comes from Oxyria digyna, assembly GCA_029168935.1. Classification (NCBI taxonomy): domain Eukaryota; kingdom Viridiplantae; phylum Streptophyta; class Magnoliopsida; order Caryophyllales; family Polygonaceae; genus Oxyria; species Oxyria digyna. The sequence continues at coordinate 28,323,859 of JAPVLV010000011.1, read as the reverse complement.
CTATCACACCTAAAATCCATTTTTCTCCTGCGACCCCGGGAATGTTTTTCTTTCGCACTGCTAGTAGCTGAAATCTACACTCACACTTCTTCGACTTCGACTTTCTAAGCCTAGGAACAGCCAACTCTGGATTCTCTTTGTTCACCTTTGGCCTCCCAGATCTTGGTTTTCCAAATCTATCGCACACAATACTTATTTGGTACGGACTTGAATTACGCGTTACCAAAGCTATCACTAACTCCTTTCCTCTATCTCTCGCCCACTCGTACAATTCTTGCGGAGTATCCCAATATTGTGCGGTTCTAAAATAATCCGAATAATCTTTCCCCTATACGTAATTGTAGAGCGACAATTACACTACTACCAAAATAACAAGGCAAAATACGAATCATTACTTTAAACTAATTAGGATATCATATGAAACTAATTAGGCTATCATATGAAACTAATTAGGCTAGCATATGAAACTAATTATTCTAGCATATGAAACTAATTATTCTAGCATATGAAACTAATTTGAAACTAATTACGCTACCATATGTTTCAAATTATAACATATTATACTAACCACAAATTCACCACTCGGATCCCAGTCGCCGAACTCTTCGTCTTCTAAGAAACCATCCAACCATTCGTCGTCGTTCGGGTCGTCTTCCTCTTCTTGTGATCCGCTATCCCAATCGTGTTCTTCATCACTATCTTCACAACTTTGATTAATCAACTCTAACATACGAGAGTTTTGATTACGACGATACATTTTGAATGAATTTGTTGGAAAACGAAGAGGTGTTGAATGAATTTGTTGGAAACGAAGAGATTGTGGCTTTATATAGGCACATTTATGACCGTTGTGGTCCAAATGAAACTGTAAAGACCCGTGCGCTAACCATCCGCGCACAAACCCAAACCCTAAAGCACCTGTGCGCAGAACCTCAGCGCACAATTTTACATTTAACGGCTACTTTTTTCAAAAATTTCAACGGCTACTATGTCTGAAGAGTGCGCAGAAACACGGCGCACAGATTCTCAACCTGTGCGCAGTAGTTAGGCGCACAAGGTGTTACAGACTCTGAAAATTTACGAAAAGTACCCGTAATACCCCGTAAAACACGTATGCGCATAAGAACTGCGCACAGATGCGTGCGCATAAGTTGAGCGCACAGAATCGCGTGCATATATGCATCGATTCGCGTGCATATAGCCATTGCCTTCTTTTATCAATGACATTATGACTTTCCCTTCCTGGCAACATATGGACGTTGTAAATTTCGCTTCTGTTTTTCCTGATTTCTCTTCTAACCACATTTTCGCCCCCACAGAATCGACATACATATGTTAGTTCCCCAAGTTTTTCATAGGTTATTGAAGCTCATGTTAGTATCATCACATCAGTCGGTCATTATGTGATACTTTGTTTGTTTTGTTTTTTTTTAAAATTGAATCCAACTAAAACACACCTGTTGAATTACGGGTTGCATGCTGTTTTTTTGGTTATGGTGGTCTCCCACGTTGCTCTGTACATGAAAACCATTTTTTTGTTATACAAGAAAACCGAACGTTATTTAGTGACCCTTTGATCTTACTCTTTTGGTCGTTTGTTCCCTGTTTCGTTGATTGTGTTGTTTATGTCGTGTCTTTCATGTGGGTTACAAAAAAGGTTGTAACATATACTTGTTTCCAAAAATTTATTCTGCTTTCTATCACCAATTAACGTGGTGTTTTTTTGTGGTACAGTAATCAGGACCTTGTATATCTTTTGTTAGTACCAACGCGCAGAAGGTTACAACCCTTCCATCTCGTCCTTTGATATATGTTTTGCGAAACTGGAGGGGGTATGACAGCCATGTTACCTGATGTATCCATACTTGTATGGTTTTAAAATTTTAATGAGCACGTTTTTTTGTATATAATTTTCACTGTTATTTGAGCACATTTTTCCTTTTTTCCAAAGTCGTCTCTGTTTTGTACCTGATTTAGTGTTTACAACATCAAGATGTATCCCACAGAATGTCTGGTATTTCCCATCGACCCGTATCACGGTCTTTTGGCGTAGCTCGATGGTTGTTGTTCTATCTTTGTTTCCTTCTGTTGGTCCTGTTGGTTCCAAATTAGTCGGGTGTACAACGGTCAAGAGATATTCAGTAAAAATGTGCCTTGACTGTGTGAGCTGAGTTAGCTGTCTCTTTATTTGGTCCCATTAAGCTTGTCATTTCAGTGACCTTTGTCCTACCCTCATCCTTGGTGTCTGATTAGTTTTTGTGAAAAAATGGTTGAGTAGGTGTTATTCCATGATCAAACCACAACATTGGAGTTGATCAAGGTTTGTTTTGTAATTACATTTTACATGGATTTTGTGTTTCTTGCAACATTGGAGTTGATCAAGCATGATCGACGACTAAAAAATATATCTAACAAACAACCATCATATCGGTATTAACATACTTATCGGGAAAACACTCAAAAAAGGATATGTTCCACTTTGACCATAATCTGTCAATAAATAAGGAACATATGCGAGATATATAATTATACAACAAAGATTTTGAAAAATAACCACAAAGGAAAACTAAATATTATTTCGGTTTATTTGGTCAGTTGGTGTTGAATATTTGTATATATGTACCTAGATATATAGGTGAATTTATGTTATACCATGGCAGTACGTTTTTATATTATTTGTGGATAAAGTGTGTGTAAGTTTAATGTAGTAGTCAATTACATGACATTATGGAGTTTGATTTATCAAACATTTTATTTGAGGTAAGAGGATTCATTCATCAATTGCGTATGTTTATTTTACGAGAGCCTTTAATACACCGATGGTTTTTGTTTTTCAGTCGTTCTATTGAAAACACTATATTCTGGCGCTTTCAATTCCTTTTAGAAAAAGATGAACGCTACTACATAGCGTTCGGGTCTGCCGGCTCAAAAATGAGATTTACCGGTTCAAATATTAACCCCCTTATTTCAGCTACATATTAATCTTTATGATTCCCTAATTGAATTCAAACATTCAATTGAAACGTACGTTTTTGTTAATAAAAAGAGTTGATTCGATTTATCATAATTATAAAAAAATTATCAAGATTTCTTTACTTTTTAAATTGTTCTTGTATAACCCATTTTTAAATTTAAAAGGAAATAACACTATGCAAGATGGTTAAGATTATGCTCAGTAATAATCTTTATAAAAATTGCAAACGAAAGAGCAATATATGAGATTTGTGTTTTCTAACGTACTTACATAAGATTTGAAGGAGAATAATTAAACAATTTTCCAATTTATAAAGTTATAAAATTATTTTCCACTTGATCTCGGTCAATCCCGTGTAAGATTAGAGAATTAATTTTATAATCCTAAGTGTTTTTCATTACGTTAAGAATAAAAGAGGAAATAAATAACCATCAAATATCTTTTTTTTTATTATAGTCATCACAAGGAATAAGAGATATTGAATAAATTTAAACACTTAATTATCATTTAATGCCCCACATTTAAGATCTTATGAATTACCAATGGACAATCTTTATATATATTTAGATTATTTTTTGTTGTCTAGTCAAAGCTTAAGGTCTCGCATAATTTCTTTCTAAGAGAAGAACTCCTCCAAACGAAGCTTAAGGTCGGGTTAGCCGTCTTATTATTGGATGATCCGTGATCAATTGTTGAATGAGGAAACTCTCCCTTGTACTGTATATTGTTGTTGGTTAGTCGAGGTTTGCTCCAAATGTCTCGCATAATTTAGGCCCTTGCTATTCATCGCCCACCATGATTTGCTATTTATCGCCCAGGGTATTCTTACGTGACGCAAAGATTTCCTTAAGTCGCGTAAGCATTCCTTACTTGACGCAAGGTTTTCCTTACGTGACGCAAGGATTTCCTTACGTCGCGTAAGAATACGTTCCTTGCGTCACGCAAGGAAATAGTGACGTAAGGAAATCCTTGTTATTTGCTATAAATAGACTTTTGGTAAAAATCATACTCATTTTCACAGCCTCCTCAACATTGTTGGCGGCGCTCACACACCAGCAAACACTCCATCCTCTCGTTTTTGTCATTTTTCTTCAATTTCGACAACAAAATCAAGTTCATCATCCTTTCATCATTAAGGTATGTTATTGAAGTGAATATGATATTTCTATTGTCTTTTGATGATATTTAGTTCGAAATTGAAAGGATTATGTCGATTCTTTGATTATAGAGCATGAAATTGAAGTTGTTTGTATTGATTATGAATTTTATAGAGTATATATTGATTATTTGGTATTGTTTTATAATTATATTGTATACTTAGGGATTTGATATTGATATTGACTTTTATGGATTGAATGAGTTGAATAGATAGTGTTTTATTGTTGAAAAAATTGATGGAGTGTTAAAACAGTAAAAATGAATTGAGTTTTACTGCATACGAAGTTGTAAGTAAGGTCTTGCATTCTGAAACAAAATGCAAGTCCTTACATGACGCAAGGATTGCTTCACGTGACGCAATGATGTCCTTACGTGATGTTAGGATTTACAGAATGTAAATCCTTAATATTTACCTTCATATGTAATTTTTTTTATAGAATATTATGATTATTGATTTGTTTATAGTAAAATGTTGATTAAAAGCATGTAATGTTGTCGTTTGGATTGATTATGGTCATATTTGAGTATGTAACGATGATTTGGTTATGTTTGTGATTATAGCGATGTCCTATTCTGATCAAGATGATTCAGATGATGAGACGTTTATTGAAATCGGGGAATCCTCCACTAAACCCATCAACTAACACGAGGAGCAGGAACTGGAGACAGGGGAATCCTCCACTGGGCCCAGGAACCCACAGCGTCAGGATCGAGAGCGACGCCCAAAGAAGAAGCAGAAACTGGATCGGAGACAGGGGAATCCTCCACTAAATCCATCAACCGACAGCAGCAGGAACAGGACGGGGAGAGAGGGGAATCATCCACTAAACACTTCAAAGTTGGGAACGCACGTGAATACAGGAAACTGTTCAGGCCGTTGAACCCTCGTTGTTAGATCTTCTTTTTAAAATTTTAAATTTATTTCTTTTCTTGATTGTTCATTTGAGCATTATGAGTTGGAACACCTACTTCTTTTCGTTAAGACTATTTGTTTTGTTGTTATGTTGGAACACCTACCTAACTACAGGACCCGAGTCATCCATCTTCTTCCCAGTGGCTAGGCACCTGCCTACAAGAAGCTCAGCAAACTCTTGAAATAACGCCATTACACAAACGATATTTCAATGATTATTATAGGTAATTGACCATATACGTAATGAATAACATATTGTTTTTCTTTAATTTGAAATACATTAGAAACTCGAAATTAATCAAACATGATTTCGGGGTAAACCCTAGCCTTACGTGACGCAAGGCCATCCTTACGCGACGCAACAATCCTTGCATCACGTAAGGATTGTTGGGCCTATAAAATGACTTCGGGGTAAACCCTAGCCTTTTCACAGCATTCCCACCTCATTTTTACGGCGCCCCCATTGCAGCCCCTCTCCCCCCTCCATTTTTTGGCCATTTTCCTTCATTTTCAACCACAAATTCAAGTTAATTGTCATCAAAAGGTTAGTAAACAAGATCTTTTCATCATTTTGGTATGTTATTGAAGTGAATATGATATTTCTATTGTTTTTTGATGATATTTAGTTCGATATTGATAGGATTATGTCAATTCTTTGATTAAAGAGCATGAATTTTAAGTTGTTTATATTGATTATGAATTGTATTGAGTATATAGTGATTATTTGGTATTTTTTTATAATTATATTGTATACTTACGGATTTGATATTGATATTGACTTTTATAGATTGAATGAGTTGAATTGATAGAATGGATCCCACAATGGAATCATCATTACACTATGAGGCACGTAAACGCCGAAGGGCCTAAAAAGGCCTTATGAGGCCTTAAGGCCCATATTGGCGGAACGTCGACCAAACGAAGTCCGAATGGAATGAAACTTGTTTTCAATGCCTATTATGCATATTTAACCATGTGGGTAACTCCCAATCAAAACCTTTTAATTTTCAAGTAACACCTCCTTTGTAAACATCAATATAGTCATCATTATCTAACTTGTCTCAATATGTATGGTGAACAACATCGATGTTATATTATGTTTTAAAAAATTATACAAATTAGTGTTATTAGGCATATAAAGTCTCAATAAGGTCTCCCTCACACAAAACGGGACTCGAAACTATGCGTAAACGCTAAAAGGCCTTAAGAGTCAATTTGGCGGAACGTCGACCAAACGATGTCCGAATACAATGAAACTTGTTTTCAACGCCTATTACGGAGATTTAACAATGTCGGTGTCTCCCAATCAAAACCCCTAACTTCTGAAGTAACACCTCCGTTGTAAATACCAAACTAGTCATAACTCTCTAACTTGTCGGAATATGTATGATCTACAACATCGATGTTGATTATTGTTTAAAACATCATACAACTTACACTTATTAGGTATATTGAGTATCAATTAGGTCTCGCTCGCACAAAATGAGGCATGTAAACGCCAAAAGGCCTTAAGAGGCCTTAAGGCCCATATTGGCGGAACGTCGACTAAACGATGTCCGAATGGAATGAAACTTGTTTTCAATGCCTATTAGGCATATTTAACCATGTGGGTAACTCCCAATCAAAACCGTCCAACCCCTAACCGTGATAAAACAATGGTATACCATTGTCATACATCCTTAAGTTGTTAAAGCCAGTATAGTAGTATACACAGAGAATTTAGCCTATAGGACTTTAAATTTTTTACCAAATTCAGTCTCTGAAACGACGATTCTTGCGTGGCGCAAGGATCCATACGTGACGTATGGATGGTTACGTTACGTATGGATGTTTACGTGACATATGGGTTTACCTAATTATTAAGATTTGTTGTTGTTTTGTTTATAAAACATAGATGTGGAACATATGGAGGCCTTAAGTCCAATTTACGAACGCAGAAAAAAGTCTTTAAGGTCCAATTTGGTGAAGAGACGTCAAAACGGTGTTGGAATGTATACAAATTAGTGTTATTAGGCATATAAAGTCCCAATAAGATCTCCCTCACACAAAACGAGACTCGAAACTATGCGTAAACGCTAAAAGGCCTTAAGAGCCAATTTGGCGGAACGTCGACCAAACGATGTCCGAATGCAATGAAACTTGTTTTCAACGCCTATTATGCATATTTAACCATGTGGGTAACTCCCAATCAAAACCTTTTCATTTAACTTATGGCACATTCTTACGTGACGCAAGAATGGTAATCCTTACGTCACGTACAAAAACAACCTTACGTTACGTAAGGATTCCTTATGTCACGTTCGGTTCATGTTTTTTGCGTGACGTAAGGTATTTTTCCAGAAATTAAGAAATTCTTGCGTCACGTAAGGATTACGTGACGCAAGAACACCAGGGCGATTAGAAAGCGTGATAATTTATGTTATGCTAGTTTCTGGTCCATTAAAGCCCAAAATGATGAAAGCAGTAGCCCACGAGCCCATAAACATCCGTATCTGAAAATGGTATGGAGTGTTATAGAAGTATTTGTGCCCAATGCCCTATTGGGCACTAAATCTGCGATTTTTGCACTCCTTTTATAAACACTATGGAAATACCCTTCTCCCTCCCTCGGGTGTATACACTCGCCCCTCTTTCAAGAGAAAATGGAATTAGGAGAGGGAAAGAGCAGAGAAAATGGCAGAATTCCCGATCCGTTACTCCCATCAATTCCTTGTCATCTTCCCCCATCAATTCCACATATAAAACTCTCCCACATCCACACCACCAAATCTCATCCCAAAAACCAGATCCACCAAATCTCACTCCTCTTCACAATGTGTACTGCTTCCAATTTTGTCTCCGAGACCGAGCAGAAAGCCTTAATCGACAAGCTCCAACTCTTCCAGATCCAAGGCCGTGACAAGCAAGGCCGCCTCATTCTCCGCATCCTCACCAAATTCTTCCCCGGTAGGTTCACTTTCTTGCGAGTTTCTTCAGATCTTCGATCTGTGAGCGTCGAGGTCGTCGCTCTCCATCCCTGAACTCAAGAACACAACCGAGAATCAATCAGTTCAAGCTCCAGATCTAACTTAATCGTCTCATTCAGCAACTTGAGGGAGAAATTTGCGCTGAATGTTACCTTCTTTGACTTCGATCTGAAGAGCAAAGCTGGAAGAACGCTCGCTGCTAGAAGGAAATGAGTTCTCCAGATCCGGTAGGCAAGCAGAAGACGGTCTGGATCCCGAAGGCGGCGCCCTGACGAGCTCGTTCCCACGGCGAGCCAGCGAGGCGATCAGATCCGAACTATGTGTCTCTTTCTTGATTCACTTGCAGAGATTTGATTTCATGGAACCAGGACTCCTTAGCGATCGCCGATAGCTTCACCTCTCTCTTTGATTCTCTCCGAGTAGCTCTTTCTGAGGCCTGTTATATGTTGTTGACAGCTACTGGTCGAATTCAGGAATCTGGTAACAAAAAACTATTACTCGCAACACTTGACTTCTCTGAATGTTTATGCTGAAAGTTGTGAATGTTCATGATTATCTTGAACTGTCAATTGAGTCAAGCTGAATCCCATGCTGCAACTGATGTTTTTTCTGTTTCTGCAAGTTGTTTATTGTTGTTAATTGTTATTGTGAATCAAGAACAGAAAGTTTCTGATCTGGTTTGAAGTTGACGTGTTCTTGATTAAAACATCAGTAACATCTTTCTGGTATTTCAAAACATCAGTTGCAGAAAGTTTCTTGATTAAATGAACAATGAAAAGTTTATCGTCTTCTTTCTAAAATGAATTTGATTAGCAAACTTTCCAAGTAACATCTTCATATGTTATCATGTTCTAGTTGAAATTGTGGAGTAGGCACAAATAGGTTGATACTTTATTTCCTGTAAACATCAGTAACATTGCCCATTGTTCTTAATTTTGTTGAATGATCGTTGTTCTATGTATGCAGAAATGGAGAGATGAAGGGTGTTGATGCTGCATATTTCAAACAAATTTGACAGTGTTGACAAGTGTGTTGACAATGTAATTAATTGGTGTTGACAAGTTTTGTAAAGTGTTTACAATTTTGTAATATTATTCGTGTTGTATGTTGTTGACCGTTTATTAGTCGTGTAAACAATTTATTTAGTTGGGTTGACAACTTATTTAGTCGTGTTGACAACTTATTTAGTCATGTTGACAACTTATTTGTAGTGCTGACACTCATTTGTTGTTTTATTGACAAGTTATTAGTGGTGTTAAACAAATTATTTAGTTAGGTTGACAACTTATTTAGTTGTGTTGACAGCTTATTTAGTCGTGCTGACAACTTATTTAGTCGTGCTGACAACTTATTTAGTCGTGCTGACAACTTATTTAGTCGTGTTGACAACTTTGTTAAAAAAATTGTTGACAACTCAACAACTTACTATTCTTGTTGACAACTCTGTTAAAAAATTTGTTGACAACTCTGTTAAAATTTTTGTTGACAACTCTGTTAAAAAATTTGTTGACAACTCTGTTAAAAAATTTATTGACAACTCTGTTAAAAAATTTGTTGACAACTCTGTTAAAAAATTTGTTGACAGCTCTGTTAAATTTTTTGTTGACAGCTCTGCCACGTCAGCAAATGGGTATTTACTTATAACTTAAAAAAGTGATGCAAAAACTTAAAAAACATAACAGTTTTGGGGTATTTACCCAAAAACCGGAGTGTTATATTATCCCTCAGATCAAAACACGGGTAAGCCTCAAATGACAATTTAATCAATTGCAATGCATATTGTTCAGGTGCTTACAAGTTACAATTACATGTCTTTAATTCATACTTACAAATAATACACATTATTATGGTGCTGAGCTCATGCATAGACTATTCTGGCGCTGAGCTCATTTACTAAGGGCGTTTAACCCGCACCCGGAAAATTATAACCGGCACCCAAAAAAAAAAAAAATTGTCCGTCAAAACTGAACCGGGTTTTTAAAAAATTGTTTTGGACGCATCCGGTATGCGCCTAAGAGTGGGTGCCAGTTATAAAAATCCAGGTGCGGGGTTTTTTGCCGTTTACTAAGTAAGCCTTTTTTTTAAAATTAATTTCGTACATATATTTTAAAAATTCATTCCCAACATAGGCTACAGTTTGGTTCGGATAAGAATCAACGTCTCTTCCACGTGTATGCAAATCAGGTGAAAGCTTGAACCAACGTCTCTTCCGAACGAGCCCATACGAGCCATCCGAACACGAGTAAGTCTCGTGCGTACCTTCTACTATAAATGGAGATTTACAAATTTGTTCCTCCATATATTAGACGACGAGAGACATATCTGATAAAAGTTGAGATCAATACGGACCCAACGAAACTAGTCTCGATCGATTCCGATTCAGAATGAGCTCATACGAGCCATCAGAACACGCGTAAGTCCTAATGCAATAATATATATAGAGAGAGGAAGGATTTGAAAGGGAAAAAAAATGTGTATAGTGTGATGTGAGACGTTGGTTTTACCAGCGTCTTATGCTTAATTTTTTTAAAAAAAAATTAATGTACAAGAGCGTCTCTTGCACGTAAATGTTTTAAAAAATTAGTTTTGCCTCGGTTGGGAGACACTGATTTTTTAAAATTTCCTAGCGTCTCTTCCACGTTCATTCTTATCTGAACCAAATTGTAGCGTTGAGAATAAGTTTTGAACATGGGCTATATAAGAAATTAATTTTAAAAAAAGACTTACTTCAAATTTGATTGTCTTAGAATAATAGGTTTTAGAATAAAACACGTTAAACTTATTGGTACATTTGATTGTCTCGTGCTACATCGTTCTAAAATTTGCATGAAACTATATATTTGAAATAGGTTACACTATATAGCTGTGGCCTGTGGGCATATCCCAACGTGGAAGTATTGGAGTAGGCTGCCAAATGCCTGAACTTGTTGTTAAAACTTAATTAAGCTTAACCTCGAATATCAGCCTTAAATTTCTTTCCCAGCTACTCCTAGTCCCGCCCACTTCATCTATTTCATTAATATTGCAGTATAAAAATACATAGTTTCTATTTGACACCCACCCCTTTTGCTATTTACCGCCCAGGTCATCCGTGCGTCACGCATGGAATTAATCCGTGCGTGACGCACGGATTGCACATTTCAGAAAACGCATGGATTGTATCCATGCGTGACGCACGGATACAATCCATGCGTCACGCACGGATTAATTCCATGCGTGACGCACGTATTAATTCCATGCGTGACGCACGTATTTGCATATATGAAACTTCTAACTTTCAATGTATTCAATGTATTTCTAGTTAAGTGTGCAAAGAAACACATTTTTAGTGTCTTTTTTAAGGCGATAAAGCCCAATTCGACAAAAACGTCATCGAAACTTTATCGAAATGGAATGAAACTTTGTTTCAATCCTTATAATGTCTATTTGATCATGTGTGTAACTTGAAAATCAAATTTAGACCTTTGTAAGTGAAACATAGTTTGAAAACCGAACAAAGTCGCAATATGTATGGCGTACCATATACAATTTGAAATATAATAAGGTTGAACATTCGTCAACATAACAACAAGTTCGATGTCTGAGAAATGAAAAGTAATTTCAAATTAGCTTTGTTTAAACCTAAACCTTGTAGTATTACCGGCAGCAGATTTTTTGTATGGCGGTTTGCAGAGATGTGGAGGGAGATTCACGTACAAAAATGGAGGTGAGTTTTTGAGAGAAATGGAGAAAAACTAAAGAGTTGTATGTGATAAAAAGGGTTTATAGAGACGTTCATGTATACTACTGTGAGTCCGTGACCCATTTGCAGAGATATAGATTTCTCAGATGCAGAGCCGTGAGCAAACCAAGTGGGTACTTTGTGGATATGTTCGTAGACGAAGACTGGAGTATTCAATTACCCCCAAGTAAAAGAGAGTATTAACAGAAGCATTGTAGTTAAGTGTGCAAAATAACACATTTTTAGTGTCTTTTTTAAGGCGATAAAGCCCAATTCGTGTTCCGTGTTGTTTTTACGTGACGCATGGATTTTCATATGTTTTTTTGTTGCTTATATGATTCATGTCAATGTATTCAATGTATTTTTAGTTATGGCACACAAAATAATTCATGTTCCGTGTTGTTTTTAAAGGCTTTAAAACCACAATTCGCCATAACGTCGTCGAAACATCATCGGAATGGAATGAAACTTGTTTACAATGCTTATTAGAGATATTTAACCATGTCCGTAACTTTGCATCAAAACCTTTTGCTTTTAGAGTAACACGCTCTTTGTAAAACATCAAACTACTCACCACAAGCTTAACTTGTTGCAATATATATGGTCGTAACATTGATGTTCACGTATGTTTGAAAAATTTATACAAAAATGTGTTATAAGGCATATAAAGTCCCAATAAAGTCTCACACATACAAAACGGGATTCGAAACTATGCCAAAATGCTAAAACCACTAAAAACGCCTTAAATGGACTTAAGGCGGTTTTTGGCGAAACGACACACGAACGATGTCCGAATGTAATGAAACTTGTTTTCAGTGGCTATTATGGATATTTAACCATGTGGGTAACTCCCAACCACAACTTCTAACTTTTAAAGTACCGCCTCCTTTGTAAAAAACATACTAGTCGTAACTCTCTAACTTGTCGCAATATGTATATTCTACAACATTGACGGTGATTATTGTTGAAAATACTATACAACATACTCTTATTAGGGATATTCAGTAGAAAAGAGGTCTCGCTCACACGAAATGAGGCACGTAAACGCTAAAACCACTAAAAACGCCTTAAATGGACTTAAGGCGGTTTTTGGCGAAACGACACTCAAACGATGTCCGAATGTAATGAAACTTGTTTTCAATGCCTATTAGGGATATTTAACCATGTGGGTAACTCCCAATAACACCTATTAACTTGTAAAGTAGCATATCCTTTGTTTGGACTTCTTACGTGGCCTAAATGTCCAACATTTGACAATATGTAATTTTATTTTGATTGGAAATCATGCAAACATCAGTGTTACTAAGAATCAAAGGGATCATGTGCCATTTTGTGCGTCACGCATGGAATAGAACCGTGTGTCACGTATGGATTATATCCATGCGTGACGCACTGTTTTTCTTTTCAGAACTCATGTCAGCACGTATTAGTTGCGTCACGTATACAACATTCCAGGGTTGTGTTCTGCAGTTTTTCCATGGCTTTCAAACCCTAATCTCAACACTTTTTTCAAAATTATAACAGTTTTTCAATAATTTCATTAAAACCATACCCAATTTCAACAACCTAATTCATAACCCTAATTCAATATCAAAACCCTAATAAACTATATACACATGAAAATATCAAATTTGTCAATAAATTATCAACAAAGTACACAATCCATTCATATATTACAAGTTTAATCATTTCTAATCAACTAATTAACATACACATTGGATTTTGAAGTAAATATCATCAAAACAACATGAAAACCTCATATATACATCAATACCATACCATAACAATGAAATCTTAATGTTTACATACCTTATATGTAGAAAGATGATGAAAAATGTTGAAAATTGGGTAAAACCGTGCGTGATATAGCTTCAGCCGCCGTGAGGTATGTTGGGGAAGATAACAAAATGGTAGGGTTTGATGTTTTTGGGCTTTTATAGGAAAAAAATCCATGCGTGACGCATGGTTTGTGTCCATGCGTCACGCATGGTTTGGTTCTGTGCGTGGCGTATGGATTAAAACCATGCGTCACGCACGGATATAATCCATGCGTGACGCACGGAGCCTGGGCGGTAAATAGCAAAAGGGGTGGGCGTTAAATAGTAAGGGCCTAAAAATAACAGGGAGTTCAACTGCATCCTTTATAATAAAAAAAAATGTATAGTTAATTATCATATCATATATCAGTATGATCAATGTTGATAGATGCCAATACTAAAACAGTGAAAATGGCGAGAGACAGAGTGCACGTTGCATTTTTTGAAACATGGGACTACTGCCTCAAAGCAACAGTACCATGAAAAACACGATTCTTAAATAACGCCCGGTACTTTATTCAAACAACGCCGGGTCACTCGCGTTCTGCGAGGACCCGTACACTCGCGTTCTGCGAGATTAGCAAAAAATTAGGTTAATTACATGCATGCTAATCTCGCGTTCTGCGAGTGCACGTGTCCTCGCGTTCTGCGAGTGTACGTGTCCTCGCAGAACGCGAGCTTAGCATGTCAGATTGACGTTGTTGTGCGTCATTACTACATGTCTTGTCCCCACCTAACTATAATAACTACCCCCTTATTTTAAGTATTCCGTAACACCTATTAACCCTACCCTAACACCTCTTTTTATCATCTTTCACCTCTTTCACCCTCCATTAAAACCCATTTTCAAAACCTTAAAACTTCAAAACACTCTAAAAACACCTAAAATAATGGAAGATGAAGAGGAATTCAACAAAGGAGGGAATGAAGATGGTGGTTCATCAAGTTACCATTCAAATGAGGTAATGTTCTTACTTAATTTTTGAATTTTAATTTGTTTTGCACCATTAAGAGCTAAAATGAACTTATTATGTTGTATTTCATGTTAAATCTAGTAGTAGTGGTAAGTGTTGAAGAGATGACTTTTGCATATAATGTCAAAAACTTAGATGTGTTCATGTTTTTAGGGTTTTTATGGTTTTGAATGTAGGAACTCATGTTATGTTAAATTATCCCGTTCAATGACTAGTTTCAGGAAATAGCAACTTCTCGCGTTCTGCGAGAGGAAGCCACTCGCAGAACGCGAGAAGGGCCTTCCTCGCAGAACGCGAGAAGTTGCACATTACAGAGTATTAACAGAAGCACTGTGTATAGGTGAATTTTTCTTTGTTCACTGGATTGAATGCAATCCAGTTGAATGACTACACCTACCCCTCGCGGAATACGGTGCCCGTTTCGCCACCGTCATTTGATTTAGGGATTGACGACTTTGGATATTATCATCAACCATCTTTATATGAACAACATGTGCCATCTACATATGAATTGCCTGTGCCATCTACTTATGAATTGCCATGTACATATGAGGTGCCATCAAGCTATGATGCGTTTCATTCACAATTTGCTAACCCACCAACATACGTAGGAGAGGAGATGTGTTTTCTTCCCTCTTTACGCACTGCACCAAAGTTTGATAGTCCCGTATGTGAGGAAGAGGTTGTTTCTAGGGATTATTCGGAATATTTCACTACGGAGCAAGTGTTTGCCTCTAAGGAGATTGGTCATTTGTGGGCTTTGAATGTTGCAAAGCAACACAAGTTTATGATCTCTATTGGAAGGACTGTATCAGCTAAACTGGGGCAAAGTGGTAAGATTCAAATCATTTGTGAGAAAGGGGGAAGCCATAGGCCTAAAGGTGTCGGTGTTAGATCAAACACAAAGAGCAAGAAAACGGGGTGTAAATTTCAGTTGAAGCTCATGGAGAACCGGGTTGAAGAGAATTGGAGATTAGTGGTTGTTTGTGGTTTGCACAACCATCCTATTGGAGATAGTTTGGTCGGGAATGCATTTGCCGGGAGGCCAACCCCGGATCAAAAGAAAAAGGTTCGTGAGATGGTACTTTCACATTGTTCTCCAAATCAGATTTACACTGAGATAAACAAGGATCCCGGAAGTTGCACAAAGAAGAACCAAGTGTACAATTTGGTAAGACATATAAGGGAAGAGGAAATGGAAGGTAGAACCGTGGTTCAAGAATTCTTTCACCAATGCAAAGAGAGCAACTACTTCATGGAGTATAGGCCAAGTGCAACGAACCCTTCGATAATAGGCGACTTGTTCTTTGCTAGCCCCGAATCAATGAAACTCTTAAAGGCGTTTCCATATGTCCTTTTGATGGACTCGACTTATAGCACGAACAGGTAAGTATTTATCATTCTGTTTTTATGTTGTATTTATCTTACTGTATTTTGGTTCCAGGTACAATGTTCCCTTCCTGGAGATAGTCGGTTTGACTTCTACATGGAAGAATTTTGTTGTGTGCGGGGTATGGTTAGAGGCTGAGAGCGAGGATAGTTATTTATGGGCGTTGCAGCAGCTGCAGACGATGTATTTGAGAATAGGAGCATCGCCTACTTGCTTCGTCACTGACCGTGAGATGGCTCTTATGAATGCAACAGACAAGTTATGGCCAAATGCAAAGTTTCTATTATGTAGGCGACATGTAAGGAAGAACATAGAGGCGAGAGCGAAGATAGCTATGGGCACACAAGCATTGGGGGTTCATATTTCAAATGATTATTATAACGTGTTCGAACAAACCACTGAAGAAGATTACAAGAGTACTTTGAAGAAACTTGAGGACGAATGGCGAGCTTATCCAACCGTATTGAAGTACGTGAGAACGAATTGGCTAAACCGTTACAAAGAAAGACTTGTTTCAGCATGAACGGATAATGTCTTCACTCTCGGGAATAACACAACAAACAGGTATGTTCTGTTATTTATGTCTACCTTCTACATATGATAAAAAGAGCTTCTGTAATGCACACCTCGCAGAACGCGAGGGCATACCAACTCGCAGAACGCGAGTAAATTCCTTGATTCAGTGTTGATGCATTTTCGAATGCAAAGATCCTGGAACAATGTATGAACTCGCAGAACGCGAGGTGTACACACCTCGCAGAACGCGAGGAGTTACACATTACAGAAGGATCCACAGGTTCTGATTTGTATTTGCATTTTATTGTTTTTCGAACATTTTAGAGTTGAAGGAGCACATTCATGTCTTAAGTCATACTTGTCAAGTGGAAATGCTAGGCTAGACACAATGTTCAAAGAATACAAAACAATGGCGGAGAACCAACTTAAGGAGATTACTGTGTCTTTCACCGAGAGTTTGAATAAGAGCTTCACAGTTGTTGAAGGGGCGGACTTGTTTAAAGTCTTGAAGTTCAAAGTCTCTTACAAATGCATAGAATTTTTGCTTAAGGAATACACGAAGGGGGAGAGATTAGGTGCGCACTTTAATATGTTTTGTAGCTGCGGGATCAAGATTAGAGATGGGTTGATGTGTGTTCATCAGATTGTAAGACATTGGAAGGAGCAAAGACCACTAAGAGTATCAGAGTTGCACCCTTTCTGGAGTACTTTGAGTTTGGAAGAAGTTGATGTTCCCGGCATACTGGAAGTTAAGAGTAAGGTGGCAAGGCGTCTTTTTCAGACTTTCTATGAGGAAACGTTTCCGAAATTGTGCCCCCATGATCAAGAAAAGTGTGCACAAACTGTTTTAGACATTGGGAAAGTAAATACTCCTCTAAAAGCAATCCAAAACACAATCCAAAACACAAAACGAAAGGCTACTCGTCTTCTCGTGGTCGGAAGGGAGCGAGAGTTGACATACTTAGGAGCATTTGGGCGTGATATGAATCAAAATCCTCTGGAGTGGCAAACCGATACCGGTCCATGTCATTGTACACCCGGCCAATCACCTATACGCAAGTAAACATTCATTCTATGTTAATATTCGAGACAATCAAAGACTAGAAACGCAAGATAAACCAAAACAATTAATATTACCTGTCTCTCAGTCATCATCCCAGGGATTGCAGGACGGATATACCTATGGGTCCTCTTGATGTACCAATCCATGTAATCATGGGAGCATTCATGTGGTGCATAGGCAACTGGCCCCATATCATCGAGAGACAAAGAGTGAACATCTCTTGACTCCCAAAGCCATTGGTTGGCGTCATAAAAAACACTATAACACCTATTAATGTATTAATAGGTGTTATTCTGCAGAATTTCTGTGCATTCTGCAGAATTTCTGTTAATGTATTAAAAATGCAGAAAATCAATAAATTAGTAAATTACCTCCCCTTTCTGGATGTGGAACGCCACATGTGCTTCAAATCCCTTAAGCAACTCGGGATCTTCTGGACCGCCAGGTGTGGCATGAGTGAGCTCAGGATCATACTTTGGCTCATTCTTCTTGGACTTCCTCTTTCTTGTTGGTTTCTGGACCAATTCTTCTTCTTCTTCTTCTTCTTCTTCATCATCATCATCATCATCATCACCTTCTTCTTCGTGTTCTTCCCCAACACCTTCATCCTGGTACTCTTGTTCCATCGGTTCTGGTTGAGGATTGTAAGAAGAAGAACAAGCTTGTCCACTTCCTTGACCCATGTCTTCAGGAACACTTCCCTCACCAAATGCACCTCCCCACCCTTGTCCACCGACCCAACTTTGTCCACCCCACCCTTGTCCAACTTCCACTACAGCATACTGAGGAATGAAATTGTCCCAGCTTCCCGATTGTTCATATGGAGTTGATTGTGGTGCCCATTGAGTTGACGGTTGTGCACATGAAACTGACTCTTGAGAATAAAGGTCCCAATCATCATTTCGATACCCTTGATATGTATCTGCTCGTTCTATCCCACTAGGCACAGAACAGTCTTCCCCGGCATAACTATGGACACCACTGTACCGCTCTATGGGGCGATAATCAACGTCGGGGAGCCCCTCGGGGAAGAGCTCTACCGGTGTTGTATTCTTTGCTCTCCTTTTCCCTTTTGCATTTTCAACCGGTGGATTTTCTCTCACAGCGTTCCTATTTCTTCGACGGGTTGAACGTCCAGGAAGATCCATTACCTAAAAAAATGTAAAGTAGAATCAGTATATAAATATAACATTATATAAAGTAAAATCAGTATATAATAAAAATCTGCAGAAGAGGAAAGAATTTCCAGTTTTGTCAATTACTCGCGTTCTGCGAGTACCATGACACTCGCGTTCTGCGAGTACCATGACCCTCGCGTTCTGCGAGTAACATGACTCTCGCGTTCTGCGAGTATACCCCTCGCGTTCTGCGTCAATTTGCACAATCATGAGTTTCCGGCAACAGTTTCCGGCGAGATTTCCCGACGAAAATTCAATATTTTAGCTAAAATACCTATCAATTTAAGTAAATTACCAAATAAACATCAAAACCCTAAATAAAATCAACAACCCTAATCAAAAACCCTAACCCTAATGAATTTCAACATAAAACAACATCCACTCATCCACCATAATTCAAAATCATCATCTTTCATCCATTATACAACCATTTCTAAATCAACATTCAATATCAAAACATCATATAATATGCAATTTTCTATACTAACAACATATATTCATCTAAAAACAACATTACAAAGCATAAGAGTATTAGAAACATACCTTATATGGAGATTTGAATTGAAAAGAGGAAGAAGAAGTAGGTTGAAATTGAGAGAGATGGTAAAATGAGAAGAGAGCGGCGGAATTTTTTTATGGTGGCTGTAAAAATGGGCCGAGTAGGGTTTTTCGCCTTTTATAGGGAAAAAAAAACCCTCGCGTTCTGCGAGGTGACGCACCCTCGCGTTCTGCGAGGGGACGCACCCTCGCGTTCTGCGAGGGGACGCACTCTCGCAGAACGCGAGGGACCGGGCGTTATTTAGAAAACGCCCGGGCGGTATTTAGCAAGGGCCATGAAAAATGGTGTAAATCCCAGTGGAAAATCTGTAATCTCCATAAATGCTAAATTCTATGCTCAACGGAGGAGTCTATTTCATACCACGTTTTTTAGTCATAAAAACCACCCTCAGATCCGCCTCTTTCGCTTCTCTTGCTTGTTAGTTGCAACCTTCATGCAATTCAACACCTACTTCACCTAAATCATCCTCACTTCAAAACAAATACAGCCTCCAGCTGAAGTTTCTGCATCTAAGCCATGAAATATTTGGGTTATAGTCCTTTCCTTACTTTCTTTTCATTGCTTCTTCTACTCAAGTCTTGTACTGCTGGTGTCCCTCTAACGGCTACTGTGCCTCGAGGATTCACAGCCTCTGAAATGGACTACGTTAACAACCATGGAATCTTTCTCATCTCAAACAACTCCAACTTCGCCTTTGGTTTCCAACCCACAAAAGATGCCACTTCATTCCTCCTATCAATCATTCATCTTCCCACCTTTAGGCCTGTTTGGTCAGCAAATAGAGGCTCTCCAACTCAAAGCTCTGATACATTCGTCTTCGATAACAATGGAACTGTTCTTCTTAAAACTGAAGGAGGCAAGCTCATTTGGTCACCAAACACCAACGGAAAACCCGTTTCGCATATCGAAATGCTCGATTCGGGTAATCTGGTTATGTTTGGTGGCCATGATAACACCACAGTCTGGGAGAGTTTCAGGCATCCTACTGATACTCTGTTGCCTAACCAGGAATTCATAGACGGAATGAAGCTTTCGATCGATTCGGGTTCTGGTAACTCGAGCTATTTTTTGCAGATCAAATCTGGAGATATGAAGTTGTTTGTCAACTTCTCAACACCGCAACCTTACTGGTCTATTGGTAAAGATGCCAGAGTTGTGATCAATAGAAATGGCGGGAAAATCACTCGTGCTGTGATTTCTGCCAATTCATGGAGGTTTTATGATCAGAACAATCTGTTTTTGTCGCAGCTTATCTTCTCTGACGATGCAGGGGCAAATTCGACATGGATTCTTGTTCTTGGAAGTGACGGAGCTATTGGGTTTTACAGCCTCACAAGCTTAGCTTCACCAACTAAGATACCGAGCGACTCATGCTCAACTCCTGGACGATGTGGCCCTTACTATGTCTGTTCAAGCAACACGTGTCAGTGTCCTATTGAGTTGGCTTCTCGTGATTGCAAAACTGGGATTGTCTCCTCCTCATCATGTCATAGATCTACTGAGATGGTGTATGCTGGCGACAGTCTCAGCTATTTCGCGCTTGATTATGTTTCCGCAACTACTAATGCGACGGATTTGGTCAGGTGCAAGGCTGATTGTGTCGGTAGTTGCTCTTGCCTTTCGATGTTCTTCAACAACGACACAAGAAAGTGTTACTTGTTTGACGATCTTGGAAGCTTTAGATCTGATAGCAGATCCAAATACGCTGCATTTGTCAAGGTGTCGTCAACTGAGATTGTTGGAGGAGATAGGCGTTCTACGCTTGTTGTGATCGTATCCAGTGTGGCAAGCATTTTCTTGATTTTGGCGCTCTATGGAGGATACGTAATCTACATGAAGAAAAGAAAGATGAGGAATCAAGAATCCTTCAATGAAGATTCAGAAGAGGACAACTTCTTGGATTCCTTATCAGGTATGCCAGCTCGCTATAGCTACAAGGAACTCGAATCCGCGACGAACAGCTTCTCGGTGAAGCTAGGCCAAGGCGGATTTGGCTCAGTTTACAAAGGAATATTATTACCTGATAAATCACAAATTGCTGTGAAAAAGTTAGAGGGAGTTGGTCAAGGAAAAAAGGAATTCAGGGCAGAAGTTGGTATTATTGGTAGCATACATCATCACCATCTTGTTAGGCTTAAGGGCTTCTGTACTCAAGGAAAACACAGGCTTCTTGCTTATGAGTTCATGCCTAATGGGTCACTCGACAAGTGGATTTTCAAGAGAAAAGACGGGTTCGTGTTAGATTGGGAGACGAGGCTCGACATAGCATTAGGCACAGCCAAAGGCTTAGCTTATCTTCACGAAGACTGTAATGTGAAGATTGTTCATTGTGACATAAAGCCGGAAAATGTTCTTCTTGACGACAACTTCAATGCGAAGGTCTCGGATTTGGGTTTAGCGAAGCTGATGACGAGGGAGCAAAGCCATGTTTCACAACATTAAGGGGAACTAGAGGCTATCTTGCGCCTGAATGGGTCACAAACTACGCTATCTCAGAGAAGAGCGACGTCTACAGCTATGGTATGGTGTTGCTAGAGATTATAGGCGGAAGGAAAAACTATGATCCGAAGCAATCGTCTGAGAAATCGCACTTTCCTTCGTTTGTGTTGAGGATGATGCAAGAAGGGAAGGTGAGTGAAGTTGTGGATTCGTGTTTGAAGTATAGTGTTGAGGATGAGAGTGTTTGTAGAGCGATTAAGGTGGCTTTGTGGTGTATACAGGAAGATATGGGCCTTAGGCCTTGTATGAGTAAGGTGGTCCAAATGCTTGATGGGCTTTGCGCTGTTATGGACCCTCCGACAACTTCTTTGATGGGCTCCAGCCTTTTTGCTAGCTTCTTTGGGTCGTCTAGCGGCGGAACCACCACGTGGACTTCGTCTGCCCCGTCGGATTGCAATAGTGATGGTTACATCTCAGCTGTTAGGCTCTCAGGTCCTCGTTGATCACAACCATATTCTACACGGTTCCTTATAAAACTAAGTTTAAACTAGGATTAATTACAACCTATAGAGATATACAAACGTATACCCAACCAAGAGTTTAGCAACCACCCAAAAAGACACAACTCCATGCAGTTTGGGCTTTTGTGGTATGGGCCGGCCCAGCCCATCAACGTTAAGGTAAGCTTCCAAGCCCAATTCACGCGCTTCCTATGGAAGGGATGGAGTGAGACTGACCGCATCACTCAGGCTATTTGTGAGCCGGTTCAACTCAACTTTTTCAACTCTTCTTCGGCTTCGGATGCAGACGCCGACTCTAACGGGACTTACCAGACTCCATGCGCAGTCACAGTTGGTAGTGCAAGTTTTTTTACTTGATCAATCTACTTTACTTTAGGATTACTTGCTTTTTCCTCTTCGTTTTTTCCATTAGGTTATTTCCCTGTCGATATTTATATATTTAAATAATATTTATATACTGTAATTAGATTATAACAAATTTTATATATATATTCATACAATAATTTTAAATAAAAGAGCGTATTTTTTCAATTAACTAAAGTAAATTATTGTCAAGGCTTTCGTAGCCAAGTGGTAAGAGGCTTGACTCTCACTAATGACATGCTCCCCTTATATAGGGGTGTGAGGTCTGTCGGTTATTTATTATTAAGAGATTTATAATTAAAAAAATTGATGCACATTTTAGTATATTTTATTCCAGAGTAACCATACCCTTAAATTATATTGAAGTTATTAAAATCTTAATTACAATCAGAAAACTATTTTCCAACCAATGCGCGGTAAAAGCGGACCGACTCATCTATAGTCCAAACAAAACCCGGTAAATGTAAACGGACCGTCAATTGTAGTCCAAGACATAAAGCCCAAAACTCACACTCAGTAGAGCACAGTCACAGACTCACAGTTGTCCCCTTCAACACATCCTTCTTCCCCACATCTCTCTCTCAACAATGGCACCTGCAAACCCCCTTTGAACCTTCAAACCCTTTCCACACCTTCCAATCCATCCCATTCCAAACTACTTCTAAACTCTACTTGGTTTCCATATCGAAATTCTGCTTAGGTTTTCGGATCGGCCGCTCTTCTTCCATCTGCTTCAGTGTCTTGTCTCCTCGCAGATCGAGCTTCTGTTGTGGCAGTTAATGGAGTACTGATCTTGCTAGGGGGACCTAGTTCAATTGTAATTGCTTAAACCTTGCTTTACGATGTGGATTTTGATTTTAACTGTCATTTGTAGTAGCAGTTGTTTCGAACTCTTTTGTGTTCCGGAACTGGATTTTGTCTCCTTGTTGATCTTTGATTCTGGATTGATCTGATTTCTGGTTTTGGTTTGCTGATTTGAGAGATCTAAATCGTTAAGAGGTATCTTGTGCTGCATTTGGTGTTGTGCTGATTTGATTTGGTTTTTGTAACTAAGTAGTGCAATGGTCCATTTAAATGTATCAATAGATGTCTAAGTTGATGTGATTGTGTTATACAGTGTGCAATGGATGCTGCTACGGTGGTCACTTCTGCTGATGCTGAAAGAGGAGAAGAGAATGGTGTTCACATTGATGAGGCTTATGGAGGAGATGAAACTTTTGCAGATGAGATGGTAAATGGGAATTTGGATCTGCTGCAGATATCTGATGCTGATGCAAGCTCGGAAGTCCTGTATGTGACAAAAGATGGTGATATGACTGAGCCTTCACTTGAGGAAGTTAATGCGGAAGACAATAAGCTAACCAATGGTTCATCTGCTACCGAGGTAAATCAATTAGTTAACATCCTAATTGTCCAAATTACCAGATTATTTTTCATGTAGTTTGGTCCTCATTGAATGAGTTTTCTGATTTGTTTATAGGAGGTGGGATTACAGGAAACACATCATGAAAAGATTTCCAAGAAACAAATGGGTCAAGGTAAGAGCAAAACAGCTAATACTTCCAAGATGGCTGTCGCAGTTGGACTTGGAGTGAAGAAAACGAGCAATAGGAGCGAGAAGAAAGTAACTTCCAATGGTATTACATCTGCTAGTTCGCGCTCTAAGCAGCCACTTTTGACAAGCACTAAATCATTTAATGATGGAAAAATTGCTACTGGCAATGCAAACAAGATGAAGCCAACATTGACTGTAAGCAATGCTAAGAAATCCAAGGTGATACCAACCTTATATCTCTTAGATGTTCAGAATGTACTGACTGTCTTCTTCTGATGTTGCTTAATGTGTTTCCGCTTGTTTCACTTTGAGCAGCAACCTTTGAAGTCTCAGCCAGTGCCTTCTTCTGATGATCTTGTGGAGTCCAATGACCCAATGTAGGTTGAGCTGTTGTTTATCTTCCTCATGTTCTTTTATATTGCTTTGTATGCATTGGATACTAGAGACAATCTAGCATCAGTGCACTATATAGCTTGCTTATATTGTTTTATATGTTGTTAGCAGTATATATTTACAGAACATTGTATTTGATGGAATAATGTGTGTAAGCTGTCACAGGGAGAAGACAGAGTTGAAGGCTCTTATTAAAGAAGTTCAGGACAAAGCCGAAGGGGATCAAGACTCCACTGGGTATCCTTTCTTAACCTGTCTACCAGTAAATTATATTTTTATTTATTGGAAAAACGGACAAATTATGTGTCATTTGCACTTTGAAGTAGGTTTGCTATGCTTATTTTCCTTCTTTTCGGAAAGCCCTTAATTTATCCTTCAATGATTTGCAGAAGTCCCACATCTGGGGATGCTAAACCTACCAGGGTTAGCAAACTTCCTGCCTATGATTTTAGTTTTAAGTGTAATGAACGAGCTGAGAAGAGAAGAGAGGTTTGTATTGACATAGCTGTTGTGAGATTACTCATCTTTTGATCCCGGTCTGTATTTTCATACAAATATCACTTTTTATACTCAATGTTTGCAGTTCTACTCAAAGCTTGAGGAAAAAATCCATGCAAAGGAAGCAGAGATAGTTAATCAGGAAGCCAAGTCAAAGGTGGACTCCTGTTATTCTTTTGGTGCAAAAGATTTGGATCTATCACACCTAAAGAAGGATTTCGATCTACGTAAGATTGATATTTGCTTATACATGAACTTCTGTTGCTGACAATATTGTATGATGTTTTTGAAGGAAACTCAAGAGGCTGAACTTAGGATGCTACGTAAGAGTCTGAACTTCAAGGCAACACCTATGCCCAACTTTTACCAGGAACCTACACCCGCTAAAGTGGAACTAAAAAAGGTAATATTGGCATCTAAATATGTTTACAATTATTCAGGAGAAAAACTTTTCAACTTCTGATTTAGCTTGTTCAAACTTACAGTTCATCTATATAAATCATTGGATACCAGTGCAACCGAGTGCTATGATGTGTTTGCACTTGGGTCTGGTCTTGCAAACTCTTATGCTTACATAACCATTTTTACTTCCAAGGATATGATATGGATCTTTATTATATCTTATGCGGATGATGTGTATCACAACATGCAAAGTTTCCTCCCTCATTGTAGTTCACTTGAACTCTAGGCATAAAGCTGTGAGAACTACAATTATATTAGTTTTTGCTGTAACTAAGTTTATAAGGTATTCCTTGCCTTTTCAGTTTGTTATATACTGTAAATTCAAATTACTCAACCGACTTCATTATGGAAAAACTAGATAATAAATTTAACTTTAATTAGGAGATATATCATCCTGTTTATTTCAAATATAGATATCTAACCAACTCTTCATGATATAGATACCCACAACTCGACCCAAATCACCCAAGCTTGGCAGAAGGAAGAGCTCACCCCCAGCAGTTGCTGAAAAGGTTCTTACCGACAACCATCCAAAACCTAAACCGGATTTTGGCGGGAAAGTCACCGAAAACAAGTCAGCTAAAACAAGCTCTATCACCAATCCACAGAAACCCCAACGTAAGTCCCTCCCTAGATTACCTTCCCAGAAAACGCCCCTTATTAAAACCGTAGTTAAGCCATTGCCTTCTACCAAAGACTCAACCCAAATGGAACCCGAACCTAAGGCAGACGAAGAGGGCCCAACAGAGAGATCTACTGAAATTGACCAAGTGGTCCATGTTGAAGAAAGTCAAGCCATGCCTGTTATAGAACAAGAACCGACTGCTATAGAGCAGTGAACGGAGAAGGCTATCCAATTATCGTAATCCCATATTTTGACTGCAGGAAAGTGAAGGCCGAAGGTTTTGACTGAAGCTATTTCCAGTTGTGGCTTTTCTTTCAAGGTATCAAACATTGGTTGTTTGTCCATAGAATTTCACAAGGTTTTATTATTGTTAATGCTTTTGAGGATCTGGCGTTATGTGGTCAATAGGATTATCTTGTATTTCCATTTGCTGCTGCTGCTGCTGCTGCTTTCTTTTATTTCGTCTTTGTTACAGTCGTTTCAGCATTTACCCTTTGATGGCCTGTCATTCAGAATGTGTAGCGGGTGGATTATGAGATGTGCTTTCGAGTTTCATTATCATCAAAAACTATAGGAATGTGATTACTAAGTCGTCAAAAATAAATAGCTTTGCCAATTTTGCATTGCCAATCTTTGTTATTCTCTGTTAACGTGTTCATCACTTCCCAACGGATAAACATGATTACATTTACATGCTCTGGTATTTGAATCATATGGAGTTAATATTTATATTCGATTACATAAGATAACATACCAGAAGTTAAATCCTTCAATCAATATTCATGCTCAAAAGAAATATTCAACAATCAAGGTGTAAGAACTATTTTGTCTGTTTGGTATTGGCTTCGGTCTATTTCATTTATTTGAAACGTTAAACTAACTTCACAACTTTCTATTACGTAAATGTTCATAAAAAAAATGTCATCTACAGGAACGAAACTAGTTTCTTTTTGAAAAATCGGGATTAACCCGGATGGCGTTTTATTAGCGTGGCAAGCATATCAACATCAACCACAAACAAGTCGTTTAAGCTAACACGAAGTTTAATAAAATTAGAACAAGGTACTAGACAAGTAAAAGACAATTGAGCAAGGCCGTCGGTCACCCTGTTGTTTCCACGGCGCGTGTGTCGCCGACCGTGTTGTTTCCACGGAGCGACACACGCGCCCGTGTTGTTTCCACGGCGCGACACACGCGCCCGTGTTGTTTCCACGGCGCGACACACGCGCCCGTGTTGTTTCCACAGCGCGTGTGTTTGATCTGATCTGCACTCGTCATGGATGATCATCAATAAGCTTCAAACAACGTTGAATGAGATAATAATTGTTAGATTAAGCTTACCATATCAGAAGTTGAGATAATAATAGCCCATTATATAATATCAAGGATTACTCCTCCTATTGCCAATTGGTTTTAAGATGGAACCTCATGGACTTGTATTGTGGGCCCAATGCGCATACACACTAATATACACAGCCTCCGTGTTTATCGGTCCACCGGACTTTATCAATAATTGACATGAGTGAGAAAAAAGAAGGAAAGTTTACGAGGATGTGCAAAATATATCACTAAAACATCCACAATACTATTTCACGTATTTAGAATTGCAGTTACTTTCACTACAAGCGGTACACAATACACATCATTGCAAAAGCAAAGCTCTTAAGAAAATCTGATGCCTACAAAACTAAGGCTCTGGGTGGAAGAAAAACCCTACACAGGGTATGAAAAAACAACCTCCACTCTCTACCAAAATAAGGCAAAGAGGAAGCGTCGTCCTGGCAGAACTAAGCTGCCACAGCCCAGAGCATCGTCTTTCATTTAGACATCAGACTCAACAAACTAACAGAAGCAACAACAAATACAAAAGAACTTGACCTAAGCAAAAGGCCAAGATAAACAACATGAAGAACAAAGTGCAGGCTCTAATACCAGACCAAACCCGGTTAGGATACTATTCTCAGGATCTCCAGCTAATAACGAGCCACCCCAAAGACAACAGGCTTCCTTTGCTCAAGGAACACCTGTAAAAAAGGAGGGGAGGGCGGTTTCTCAGCTGGTTTTCTCCTGGAAAAAAGAAACCGGGTTTTGCTGATGTAGAGTAAAAGACATAGACCCATGTAACCGATGGACCCAAAAAAGGAACGACTAGAGACTGCTGCCAGATTATGCAAGTACGTCACAATTCCACAGCCTCTCTGAAAGCATGTCCACCACACTGCTGCTGATACCGTGACAGTTGTTGAGATTCAAACCAACAAGATTCTGGCCGAGTTTTGCCAATAAAGGCAGGCACTTGTCTGATAGAGAAGTGCAACCCGACATAGAGAGGACACGCAAGCTTACTATAAGCTGCTTTGACCGGCCCAAAGCCGAGACACCGAAATCACTGATTGCGCATCTTGTGACGTCAAGGTCGTTAAGCAAAAAGCAGTCATCTGCAATGGCAACCAAGCTGACATCAGTGATTTTCCCGCAACCTGCAAGGTTAAGGAGCTCGAGGGTCCCACCATGAATCTTGGTCAAGGCCAAGATTGCCTTATCAGTCAAATTCACTGAAGCGTTAAAGTTGACTTTGACTAGACCCGCATCAGAGCTTTCAATCAATGGAGTCACGCCGTCATCTGAGATCCCAACAAGTCCAGTGAGTTCGAGAAACTGTAGCCTGGAGCAGAGTGTTGCCAACAAATTTAAGTTGACATTACCAAACAAAGGGCAGTTATGGATTGTCAGGGAACGGATGGAGCTCTGAGCAGACTCGGGTAGAGCCACCCCAATGGGCATGTCACTGATACAGAAGCAGTTAGAGAACGAGACAGCCTTCAAGATTGTACCACAGTTGAGAAGGAAACCGAAAAGGCCGACTTGGGTAATCCTGTGGCATTCATCTAGTTGCAGGCTCTCGAGTGATCCAGCTGCTCTGGCAAAAGAAACCAACCCATTGTCTGACAGAAACGAGTTTTTGCGTAGGCAGAAAGTTTTCAGGTTTGGACAGCCTTTTCCGACGGATTCAAGACCGAGATCCGTGACTTTGCAAGATTCAACGACAAGGGTCTTGAGCATTTGCAGACCTTGCCCATTTCCCATGCACCAGAAACCCCTCTCGCTCACATTCTGTAGGCCGGACAGGACAAGATCAGCGACTGATTGGCAGTAGTGTCCAATAACAGCAAGAGACACATCTGAAATGCTCAAACCCTGAAGCTTCACTTTTGCAAGGACATTGGAAGAAGACGACATAAGGCTTGCAATCCCTTGATCCCCAACAAGAGGGCAATCTTTAACTGAAACTGTCTTCAAACTGGGGCAGAACTTCCCAACAGCCTTTAGTCCATCATTCCCGACATTCTGGCAGGAATCGATAAGCAGAGAGGTCAGGTTAGGAGAGCCCATAGCAATTGCAGCCAACGCCTTGTCGGTAATTAACGGGCAGTGAGACAAGTCGAGCTTCTCCAACTGGTTGCATCTCTGTGCAATCTCAATTAGACCTTCATCTCCAACAGATGGAACATTCCACAACGAAAGAACCCTAAGAGAAGGGCAACAATGAGAAACAGCCTTTAGGCCAAGGTTTGTCACCCCACACTTGGGTCCGTTTCCTCTGATGACGAGCTTGCCAAGGCCTCCACGAGATTTAGTCCCAACTGCAATAGCAGCTAATCTCACATCTGTAGCTTTCTTGCCTTCCAAACACCTGGTGAGAAACCCATCTTCCTTTACAGGGTCAGATCCGTCTTTGTTCAATTCGTTAGCCTGAACATTGCTCACAAGCATGAGCCAGCGCTTGGAGACGCAGGCACAGGCACTCCTTTCTTCTCCTTCAGGCAAATACTTAAATATCTCAGAGAGTAACTCATCAGGGAGAGCATCAATGGAGGTGTGCTTCTTTAGCTCAAATCTCTCTTCAAAACAAACAATGGGAGCACTGATCCGAGCCCTTTTGCGAGGATTGAACACTTCGATGTGATGGCTAAGGGGAAAAAAGTGGTCAACGCCCTTTGGGTAGGAGTATATAGATCCCTTATTATTGAAGAAATCCTCATCACCTGAAAATTTAAATTTAAAATCCCATTTAGTACAGACGTGTTGAGAAACTAGGATATACTTAACCAAGAAATTTGTTAACATATCTACAGAAATATTCCGTTGATTCCCAGTTTAACCAGCATAAAAAATTACCAGCTTCATTATATAGATTTCCCCAATTTAACCTTTTTTAGAATTCAGGAACTATACTATTCCGCTTAGATTCCCCCAATTTTCTGTATGCATCTCATTAAATTCCTATGTACTTCAAAGATCTATAAGATTAAGCAAATAAATACCAAAAATCAAAGAATTCTATCATCAACAGAACTCCATAAAAATCGTCCTCATCTAATCAGATCAAGCAAATCTCAAAAGGGTAACACCAATCCACAAATCCTAAAAATTAAAACACTAGATGCTATACATAACCACAAAGCGCGTAAGAAGATGAACGAAGCCAAAAATAGAGCAAAAATCAATAGCGCGGAATAATTGAAGGGAATCTATGCTCACCAGTGTATCCGTATAGCTGAGACATCTCCAAATCTGAGCAATAACCTCAAAGAGGAAAAAATAGGAGTGGCGTGACACAGGTAATCCACCACAATCCAGATCCAAACTGGCAAGAACAAATATGAACAAGACAATAACAAGGCTTTGGGATTTAAGTAACTCTTCAAAATTCATCAATAGCGAGGAGTGGAGATCGAGATAACCCTATCAAGATAGGGCAAAAATAACTAGGGAGTTGGATGCAGAAAGAGAGAAAGAAAGGGGGAAGAATGATATGAATGGTGTTGGCTTGGCGTGAATGTATATCAAGTTAGGAGGATCTTGAAGGTGGTGGGGTCCGATATATATTTTCTTTTTATCTCCATCATAAAATATAAATTAAATTATTTGCACATGAATTGAATTTGGTGCATCCAAATTGAAGGTGCAATGAACCTGATACGGAGACCAGTACCCACAATTCCACAACGATTCAGCAAGGAGAGAGAATTTGAAAGTGGGTTTACTTGAACGTATACTAACGTTACGAATTCCAACTCGATATTAATTATCAGTATTAGCTTAATCAAACGCAGCTTCTGTCAATAAATAAAATACAACTTGGAAATGGTTTGGTTTTTTAAAAGAATTTTTTTTTTTTTTTCCATAGAACCTCCCTTTATTTGGCCTAATTTACATGAAATCACCCTTATTTGCGTATTGAATTAAAACCACCAACTATTTTATTTTTTCTTACAAAGTCTCATGACTAACTTGTGTTAATATTTCCGTCAAAGGTTTGAAATGACTATTTTACCCTTGCTTTTTTAAGTATTTACAAAAATTTTTTTGTTTAACCTGCTACACCAAGTTAATTAACAATGAGATTGAGCCTCCTCGTTGCCATGGCCGCCGCCTAACATTCTCTCCCTCTACCCTCCACCCTCCAGTCTCAATCTCCCACCATCTATTCCGAAGATGATAACCAGGCGCCGGTACCGGGGCATCTAGTCTGCCATCTCCAGTTTATTCGCGCCACCGTCAACCGCCTCGAGGAGAAACAGAGGCCGCCTCCAACGCCAAGGGTTCGGACGAAGCGTATGCCTCCATAGCCGTCGCTCCTCCAGATCTCTTCTTCTACTCCAACCTAGCTCCATTTGCATCCTCCTGTCTTGACTACCCTGACCTACTCGCGCCGATGCTTCTCAGGTAGCGCGCTCTTCCGACCCAATTCCGTTTTCGGTACTTGATTCCAACGTGAAATGGGGATCTCCTTGTTTATCCTCCTCTAAGAACTTAAAATGTCCAAGCCCTAATTTAGGGTTCAACATGGATGCGATGGGAATGAAGAGAGTGTGAAGATGGAGCACTTGAGGATTACAACGGTTCTTTTGCCAAGTTTCATTATTGCATTTTCTGAATTTGGAAGAGGATTTGATTTAGGAAAGAATCGAATTTGATTGAAACAATTTCTAAATGGAAGGAAAGAATTGAATTTGATTGAAACAATTTGTAGGAAGATTATAAAATATACTCCGTAATACGGAGTAGTAATAATAATAGATTATAACAAATATAATAAATACTAATAATTATTATATTATTAGTTTTTTAAATAATAAAAGTTAGTATTAAATATATTAAATATAATATTATCTACATAGTAATGAACTAATGATAATTATAAATATTTTATTATTTAGTAATTAGTTTTCAATAATCAATTATTAATAATATATATTTTTCTTATTTATTGATTATTATTTTTTAGTAATAATAATTATTTTAATTATTGAAGCTAAAATTATTAATATAATAATAATTATTAGATTAATTAATAAAATATAATAATTATTAATAATAAGAAAAATGTCATGTAATAATACTTGTTAAAATGATAAATGAGAATGAATGTGGAGCTTTGGATCAAGAGAGATCCAAGAGTCCATATGATGACACGTGACATCCATTGTCACCACCGTCGGACCTCCGCCGGAACTTCGTCGGACCACCGTCGACCTCCGCCGGACCACCGTCGGACAACCTTCGACCACCGTCGGACCATCTTTGGGCTTCGCCGGAATAAAATTAAAGATGTATAAAATTGTTTACGAATATTACAAAATTATTTATTACTAAATATTCATCACGTTGTTCATAAATGTCCATCACAATGTTCATTTGTACATACTCTACTGAGTGTTCATCACATTATACTTAAAAGTTCACCAACTGAATGTTCATCACATTCTACTTAAATGTTCACCAATTTTTGATGAAGATCAAGTGTTCATAAATGTTCATCACAATGTTCATAAATGTTCATTTGTACATACTCTACTGAATGTTCATCACATTATACTTAAAAGTTCACCAACTGAATGTTCACCTAAATGTTCATCATCTCATACTTAAATGTTCATCATCTCATACTTCAATGTTCACAATAATTTAATAAAATGTTCATTAGCCAAAGTTCATTACAATCGACTTAAATGTTCATCACGTTGTTCATAAATGTTCATCAAAATGTTGATAAATGTTCATCATCTCTTACTTAAATGTTCATCAAACATCACACTTTAATATAATTTCGAGTAGAAAAACACTTGATCTTCATAAAAAATTACCTAATGTTCATCATCTCATACTTAAATGTTCATCAAAGATCCTTAAATGTTCAGAAGCATTTAATAAAATGTTCATTACTCAAAAGTTCATTACAATTAGCTTAAATGTTCATCAAGTTGTTCATAAATGTTCATCAAAATGTTTATAAACGTTCATTTTGATATACTCTACTGAATGTTCATCACATTTTAATTACATGTTCACCAACAGAATGTTCATCACATTATAATAAATGTTCATCACATTATATTTAAATGTTCACCAATTTGAATTAGACTTAATTTTTCATTTATTTTTATACTTTAACTTTTTCATTTATTATTGGACCACCGCCGGACCTCCACCGGACCTTCGCCGGACCTCTACCGGACAACCACTGGGTGGTCGCCGGGAAGTCGTCGGGTGGTCGCCGGAAGGCCGCCGGACCACCACAACTACGCCCACTACAAGTGGAGGTAGCTAGTTTAATCTAAGCCATTGGATGTCATCCAATGACTTAGATTCATTCTTATTTATCTCTATAAGAGGGTTTATTATGGGCACACCCTTAATAATAATAGCAGGAATCGTTCATTCTGACAGCATACCAAACACCAAGCTTCAAGAATGATATAATCTGATTCCTGATTCCATTCTCATTCTGATTCCGATTCCAGACAGAATACCAAACATGTCCTGAAAGTATTCAAGGAATTAAAATTTTAAATCATAACCTTCAACCGAGTTTATCGTTTTTTTCTGTTCCGGTGAAAGAGGTTGTTGATACTCATCCTCTTTTCTTTCTGATACGTCTGTGCCATGACTTTTTTCACAGGGATTGGGTAGTCCGTTTTATTCATGTGTATCGGAAAGCCAGTTGTCTTGCTGATGGGCTGACTAACCATACTTTTAAGGTTCCATTAGGCTTTCATTTGTTAGAGGAACCTCCTGATTCTGTTAAGTTAATTCTTATGGACGATGCAAGGGGCTTTACTATGCCTCGTTTTATTTCTAAATAACACTTTTCAATTCAATAAATGTGAAAGAGTTCCGTCTCCCTTTTACCAAAAAAAAATCGTTTAATTTTGAGTTATATCACATGTGCATGAGTTTTAAGTCATCTTTACTCTAGAGCTCTATAGCTCTTTCGCAATCCTCCTATTTCAATAATCCAGCAGCGATAACTCTCCTTTCCTTTTTCAATGTCGTACTCTTATTCAAACCATACACAAATTCCAATATCTAAGTGGTTATAATTACGCTTTCAATATCTCGGGTGATTTTTTAGAGAAATTCAAATAATTTGTAAACTCTAATAAACAACCCTTATATCGGTTAGAATCTATGTTATTTCATTGATATTCCATTTAGTTACTAGAAATAATATCATCGTCAAACGTTCAAATTCCAACAAAATTAATTTGACTGGCCAACCAATAATTGATTTCTAGATTGAAAGACAACACTAACTGAACCAATCAAGAAACATGTTGTCCGTAGACGTAAAAGAGTTGTTAATTAATCAGATCTGGAGAAAACCTCCTGATGGACGGGTTAAAGTCAATTTTGACGGTTCTGTCTCATCTCAGTTTCTCTCATATATAGGTTTCATCCGTAGAAATAGTGATGGCGAAGTTTTATTTCTGGACTATAAAAACATTAACTACACATCAATTTTGAAACTTAAGCATTAGCATGCTTTTACGCTGTAAAAATTGAGTTTGATCATAAAGTTACTCACTTAATACTTGAAGGTGATAATCTCGCACTTATTAATGCTATTATTGGAATTTGGAAAATTCCTTGAAAATTGCGTACTATCATTAAGAATATTCATTCTCTTTTACAACAATTTCATGAGGTCGTGTTTGTCATTGCTTTCGGAAAGCAAATTCTGCAGCGGACTTTCTAACTAAAGAATGTGTAGATGTTAATCTGTTAAGCTATGTCATTGACTCGTACAAGCTACCACATTAGCTAGGCTACCCACAATGAGGGTTACATAGCATAAAATAATAATTGGTTACATAACAAGAGCCCATAACAAAATGTACTTTTTGCTATGTAATTCATGCTTGGGTTACATCTTATGTAACCCATATTTGGGTTACATAGGAATAGGGGACCGCTTTTCATTCATTTTCAACCATTGATTAAAAATGATCTAATGGTTCTCATAAATTTGTATTTAAGTAATATAATATAGTCTTTCAACCAAATATTAGGCTTATATTATATAGATTATAAAAATAGAAAAAAATATTTATAATTTATTTTTATCTACACATAGACACTCATATTTCATATATACATGTTACTTTTTTTTATTAAAATAAATTGAGTCAATCATATACATATTACGTTCAAAAATACTATTTGACTTAACATTCAAGCTCAACACAAAATAAAAACATAATTGTTCACTTAGGAAAACTAGAAACATAATTGCTAATTTCGAATCATAAACATGAAGTTATTCTTCACTTATGAAAACTAGAAACATATATTAATTTCGGAAATCATAAACATGAAGTTATTCTTCACTTAGGAAATAACTCGCTCATTAATATCGTCTTTATCATCTCAAGCTTCTTTGTGTGAAAATGAAGTTTAAGCATAATGACGTTGATTTGTATTAATTTCATTTGAAAGTAAAAAAAAAGAAATTACACTTATATTAATCTAATTTAATAAAATTATAATACATTATTTATTAAAAATTTGAATTTAAGATATATGTATTATTATATTATGTAAATATATGATTGCTAAGTAAATGTGTATACATGTAACCCTCCTCATGTAACCCCCATTGTGGGGAAAAAGTAAGGTGAGTTACATAGGTGATGTGAAAAGGAGATAAAATAATAAAATATGTTATGCGACTCATGCTATGCGACTCTCATTGTTGATAGTCTTACCTCATGTATATATCAAGAGCCTTTAGACAAGATTATTATTCTAACTAAGGTATGCACTTTTGTTTTTTTACTGAATAAAGGGAAAACCGTCCTTTCTTACCCAAAAAAAAATTGTGGGGTTCAACTTATGTACATTTTCTTTTTTACGGGGGTGCAAAGTTATGTACAATTTATAGAGTTAAACATGATATCCAAAATCGCCTTAACGACACTCATTTGAATAAAAAAGATATTTATTGGTATTGCATGAATATCATTGAATAAGAATGGATATATAAATAATGAAAAGTTTGGCACACAAAAATGTATCGAAAGCATAATTCAGATTAATATAAAATGTAATATTAAAGCATTTGGTGTCAAATATTTAATATTGTGAAATTGGGTAAATTCTATATCAAAAGCATATTATTTTGGATGAAATTAAAAAAAAAAGAATTGTGACATTGGAATCAAAATGTAGGTACTAATAGTTATTCAAATCAATTGTAGTGTCGGTTTAGCAAATTCAGATTTATTTTGATTTCTCAAAATTTAAGCTATCTTATTTTTTATATAACTTAGAAATTGAATATTTTGTAAATTTAAGTTAGCTTATATTTTGTGTATCTGCACAGATCATTGTTCGTTTCATCTTACTCTTCGCTTGACAAACATTTTCACACATTAGCGAGACATCATTTTCCCTCCATCAGTAATTCAGTGTTTGTTAAGAAAACATTCTATCTAGTTTATCAAGTTTAATATAGATTATGCTTTTTTTAACAGAGCTCTTCTACATATTAAAGAAGCTTAATTTTTCTTTTAATCAAGTTGCCCTAGAGAGATCAAACTTTATAATAACATTTTCATCTTTAGTTTCAGCTCTAACTACTATTTTAACTCGATATATCGCTTAAATGACAATAGCAATTTCATTAAATCTCTCCACAATAATAATAATATGCCTCCATTATAGATTTATCAATTATATTATTAACAATAATAGTAAACCTACTACGGAGTACTTTTTTTTTTATATTAGAGAAATGAATTATGAGACTTCTTTATAGAGAAGACCTAGGAGGACTTTCGAGAATCTAGAATGGCAAGAAGATTAAAAGAATGTAATCTATGTAGAGGGAAAATTTGCAACACAATTAGTCATATATGAAATTTATTTTTCTAAGATATAAAAACATATGTAAGAAAGATAATACTCCGTACTCCGTAGTCGAAAGTTTAATCATATAATATGACTCACCAAGAGAAATTGGGTTTCTGTAGCATTTCTGAATCTACTTGCCGTGTTAATATTATCACCGTCCACAAATACCAAATTACCAACCCTAAATTTCTTCACAAAAAAACTACCAACCCTAAGTACGTATTTAATTAATTGTTTATTTGCTTAAGCTTATGGTACTTGGCAGATAAAGTGAATCAAGCACATGTTGTGTTTTCCAATTGCGTATATTTGTGTATGTGGTGAGTTTTAATAACATGAAATTGCGTAAATTCATGTAATTGTGATCATATATGTTTAAAATACATTAAAAACTAAGTGGGAGGAGATTTACTTGGTAAACCCAATTTCAATTTCAAATTCTCTCTCCTTGTTAAATCGTTGGTTAATGGCTTTGCTGTCAGGTTCATTGCACCTGCAACTTGCATGCACCAAATTCAATTCATGTACACATATATTTATATTATTGAGAAAGAAAATATATATTAGACCCCACCACCTCCAAGGTCCTATTAACTTGATATACATTGACGCCAACCCAACACCATTCATCTTCTTCTTCTTCTTCTTCTTCTTCCCGCTTTCCCTCTTTCTCCATCTCCTTCCTGGTTATTTTTGCCCTATCTTGATAGGGTTATCACCTCAGTCCTCACTATCACGCTAAATTTTTTAGTATCACTTAAATCTCGAAGCCGTTCGTCTTGATCGTACTTGTCTTGCCAGTTTGGATCTAGGTTGTTGCGGGTTTTCTGTCTCCAGCCAGTCCTATTTTTGCCTCTTTGAGGTGTTCTTGCTCAGATTTGGGGATGTCTCAGCTATTCGGATACACAGGTGAGCTTAGAGTCCTTTTACTCTAGTAATAAATTATAGCGCGTTGTGTTGTGTTTAAATTTGGAATCTAGGGTGTTCGTCTTGAGCATACTTGTATTGCTCTTCTTTTTATTTAGATTCGTATATCATAATAGCGCGTTGGGTTTGAATTTAGAATCTAGGAAGCTTATGATGTGTATTGTGGTTTCCCTTTTGAGGTTCGCTTGTTGATCTGGTCTAATTAGGAAGATTTTTATGGACTGCTGTTGTTGGTAGAATCATTGAGTTTATTTTTCGGTATTTATTTG
This sequence comes from Oxyria digyna, assembly GCA_029168935.1. NCBI lineage: Eukaryota > Viridiplantae > Streptophyta > Magnoliopsida > Caryophyllales > Polygonaceae > Oxyria > Oxyria digyna. The sequence continues at coordinate 28,285,379 of JAPVLV010000011.1, read as the reverse complement.
CTTGCTCTCATGGATCTTTGAACTTCATAGGCATTCAATGAGAACTACTCGATACAATGATCTATTAGATCGTGAATACAGAAATTCTTGGAAAATCTAGAGGCATTCTATGAATTCTACCAAAAAATTGCTGGTGGATTTCAATGAAGTTAAAATTGGAATTCAATAGAATATTTTAGGTAGATTCTTTAAATTTTCCTCTGTTTTAGGTCAGATTTATTCCTTTTTGAGGTGGATATGTTAACAAATGTTTTTGGCAAGCATCTCTTAGCTTCTCAAGACTGTAATAATTAAACTTTTGAATTTGGATTTTCAGGTGGTGAGGATTTCTTCAATGGATCTATATACTCATACCCAAAGGGAGCTGGCCACTTTTTGCCCCTTAGCCACCCAGTCGAAGTGTTCAATCCTTGCAAAAGGGCTCGGATAAGTGTTCCTGATGTTAGTTTTGAAGAGAGATTTGAGCTGAAGAAGCACACCTCCATTGATGCACTTCCTGATGAGTTACTCTCTGAGATATTCAAGCATTTGCCTGGAGGTGAAGAAAGGAGTGTTTGTGCTTCTGTCTCCAAGCGCTGGCTCATGATTGTGAGCAATGTTCAGGTTAATGAATTAAAAAAAGACGGATCTGACCCCATAAAGGAAGACGGGTTTCTCACCAGGTGCTTAGAAGGCAAGAAAGCCACAGATGTGAGATTAGCTGCTATTGCAGTTGGGACTAAATCTCGTGGAGGCCTTGGCAAACTCGTCATCAGAGGAAGCGGGGCCAAGTGTGGTGTCACAACTCTAGGCTTGAAGGCTATTTCTCATTGTTGCCCTTCTCTTAGGGTTCTTTCATTGTGGAATGTTCCATCTGTTGGGGATGAAGGTCTAATTGGGATTGCACAAAGATGCAACCAGTTGGAGAAGCTCGACTTGTCTCACTGCCCCTTAATTACCGACAACGCCTTAGCTGCAATTGCAATGAGTTCTCCTAACCTGACCTCTTTGACTATCCACTCTTGTCAGAATGTCGGGAATGATGGTTTAAAAGCTGTTGGGAAGTTCTGCCCCAACTTGAAGTCAGTTTCAATCAAAGATTGCCCTCTTGTTGGGGATCAAGGGATTGCAAGCCTTTTATGGTCTGCTTCTAACGTTCTTTCTAAGGTGAAACTACAGGGACTAAGCATTTCAGATGTGTCTCTTGCTGTTATTGGACACTATTGCCGATCAGTCACTGATCTTGTTTTATCCGGCCTACAGAATGTCAGCGAGAGAGGGTTTTGGTGCATGGGAAATGGCCAAGGTCTGCAAATGCTCAAGACCCTTGTCGTTGAATCTTGCAAAGTCACGGATCTCGGTCTTGAGTCCGTCGGAAAAGGCTGTCCAAACCTGAAAATTTTCTGCCTACGCAAAAACTCATTTCTGTCAGACAATGGGTTGGTTTCTTTTGCCAGAGTAGCTGGATCACTCGAGAGCCTGCAACTAGATGAATGCCACAGGATTACCCAAGTCGGCCTTTTCGGTTTCCTTCTCAACTGTGGTACACTCTTGAAGGCTGTCTCGTTCTCTAACTGCTTCTGTATCAGTGACATGCCCATTGGGGTGGCTCTACCTGAGTCTGCTCAGAGCTCCATCCGTTCCCTGACAATCCATAACTGCCCTTTGTTTGGTGATGTCAACTTAAGTTTGTTGGCAACACTCTGCTCCAGGCTACAGTTTCTCGAACTCACTGGACTTGTTGGGATCTCAGATGACGGCGTGACTCCATTGATTGAAAGCTCTGATGCGGGTCTAGTCAAAGTCAACTTTAACGCTTCAGTGAATTTGACTGATAAGGCAATCTTGGCCTTGACCAAGATTCATGGTGGGACCCTCGAGCTCCTTAACCTTGCAGGTTGCGGGAAAATCACTGATGTCAGCTTGGTTGCCATTGCAGATGACTGCTTTTTGCTTAACGACCTTGACGTCACAAGATGCGCAATCAGTGATTTCGGTGTCTCGGCTTTGGGCCGGTCAAAGCAGCTTATAGTAAGCTTGCGTGTCCTCTCTATGTCGGGTTGCACTTCTCTATCAGACAAGTGCCTGCCTTTATTGGCAAAACTCGGCCAGAATCTTGTTGGTTTGAATCTCAACAACTGTCACGGTATCAGCAGCAGTGTGGTGGACATGCTTTCAGAGAGGCTGTGGAATTGTGACGTACTTGCATAATCTGGCAGCAGTCTCTAGTCGTTCCTTTTTTGGGTCCATCGGTTACATGGGTCTATGTCTTTTACTCTACATCAGCAAAACCCGGTTTCTTTTTTCCAGGAGAAAACCAGCTGAGAAACCGCCCTCCCCTCCTTTTTTACAGGTGTTCCTTGAGCAAAGGAAGCCTGTTGTCTTTGGGGTGGCTCGTTATTAGCTGGAGATCCTGAGAATAGTATCCTAACCGGGTTCGGTCTGGTATTAGAGCCTGCACTTTGTTTTTCATGTTGTTTATCTTGGCCTTTTGCTTAGGTCAAGTTCTTTAGTGTTTGCTGTTGTTGCTTTTGTTAGTTTGTTGAGTCTGATGTCTAAATGAAAGACGATGCTCTGGGCTGTGGCAGCTTAGTTCTGCCAGGACGACGCTTCCTCTTTGCCTTATTTTGGTAGAGTGGGGGTTGTTTTTTCATACCCTGTGTAGGGTTTTTCTTCCACCCAGAGCCTTTGTTTTGCAGGCATCAGATCTTACGAACTTTGCTTTGGCAATGACTTGTACGTTTGTAGTGAAAGTAAATGCAGTTTCATTAAGTTGAATTCTTGAGTGTTTGAAGTTTATATTTTGCGCAATAGTTAAGAGGTTCCAATTTAAAAACATACACTAGATTGTGAAAAAGTGATACATTAAGATACTTGAGTTAAAATATGTACGAATGTACGATGAGTTAAAATATACACTACTGTTGGCTGAAGGTTTCTGTAGCATTTCTCAATCCACATGCCGTGTTAATGTCATCCCCGTCCACAATACCAACCCTAAAGTTTCTAACAAAAAAAGAATGCCAACCCTAAATATTTATTTAATTGAATTGCTTAATCATATGGTACATTTGCCAGGTTAAGTGAATCAAGCACATGTTGTGTTTTCCAAGGGTGTATATATTATGTGGTGGACGTCGTTTGCACTTTGCTTTATACAATAATAGTAGTGGGACATATATATAATCATCGAATGGAGCTGGAAATTCGGGTATACGTATGTTTCCAGGAACTTAATATTGTGCAAGTTGACTGTGAATTGCCTAACTTCACGCGACGAGTTGACTAAGTGACTAAGTGACCCATTAAGCAAGTTTTAATTAACAAACTAACCTGGGCCTTCTAACCCCCTCCCCAAGTTTCTACGGCTGTCCATATAAAAACTCCTAAAAAAACACGCTATCTCTCTCGTTAACCCCCTCCCCAAGTGAGAGCTGCCGAATTTCTCTCCCGCTGCACAATTTCCTTCGCCACCAAAAGCCAGCGACTACAGGAGGCTCGCCGTTGCACAATTTCCCTCTCCCCAGATTCTCGCAGCTGCCATCGTTCTTCTCTTTCCTCGCCGCCGCTGCCGAATTTCTCTCCCTCTGCACAATTTTCCCTCGCCACCAAAAGCCAGCGACTACAGGAGGCTTGCCGTCGTCGCCGTACACTACAGGTTAGATTTCGCCGTTGCCGGAGGCTTGATCGTCATTAAACTGTCATTAGATTGTTCATATGGTGAAAATCTGAAAGTGTCATTATATGATATTCACAAAGAGCTATGATGTGTTTTGACAGAAAGGGATTGGATTGCACAATGCGAGTAAATAGGGTATGATGTGTTAGATGAGTGTCATTAGATTGTTCAATGAGAGTGAAGAATGATTAGTGTCATTAAATTGTCCATTGAGTGTCATTAGATTGTTCATTAGATTCTTATTAAATAGGATTGCACAATGTGATTTGACAGAAAGGGATTTTGTATGGAATGGTTGATGATACTGTAGCTGTAATTGAATAGATTGTTCGGAAGAGTGTCATTAGAGTGTCACTGAGTGTCATTAAAGTGTCATTAGAGTGTCTTTAGAGTGTCATTAGAGTGTCATTAAGTATCATTAAGTATCATTATTGTTAGAGTGTCACTGAGTATCAATAGAGTGTCATTGAGTATCAATAGAGTGTCATTAAGTATCATTATTGTTAGAGTGTCACTGAGTATCATTGAGTGTCACTGAGAATCATTTGAGTGTCATTACTGCTGTCTGAGTATCTTAATGTGATTCTGGTGTTTTTTGTTCATTTCAAATGCAGATGAGAATCCTATCGGTTTTCTTTGGAGGGGAATGGAAAGTAGAAGATGGAAGCTGTTCTTATATTGGAAATGCCGTTTCGAAAGCATTTGTGGTTGATGACACTTTGGAGCTTAAAGATCTTATAAAACTGATTATAGAGAGGTTCAAAATAAAGTCGACATCATCTGACCATGTCTTACATCATTTGCATCCATTCCAGCAGCTAAAAAGTCCATTTGTGGTTGAGACAGATGAAGATTACAATTTTTTTTTTCGATTAATGAGTCCCCAAAAGTATCATGGACGCTGCCATTGTATGTATCATCAACTAAGTCGTCTACTAGTTTGTTGACTATGGGTGAAATCCAAGAGACATGGACAGCTATACATCCAAGCATATCCACAGTTGAAGTGAATACAATCACTGCGCTTGTTGAAAATAATAGCACGGTGACAGTTAGACCTACAAACAATGAGGCGCTTGTTGAAGACAATAGCATGCGCTTGGTTGATTCTCAAGATGATTTGCCTATGGATTTTGTTGTTGACAACCAAGTGTCATTGATGAAAGGGCAGTCTTCCAAGGTAAATGACCATGCTATACCAACAACAAAGGATTTTCTACATGTAGGGCAGATGTTTGAGATGAAGATTGAGTTGCAAAATGCAGTAAAAAACAGTGCAATGCGTGAGAATTTTGGTTACATAGTTTATAAGTCAAATGTTGAACTGTATAAGGTGTTTTGTGTGGATGCCAAATGCAAATGGAGATTGCGAGCTGCAAAGTTGAAGGGTTCCGAATACTTTGAGATAAGGAAACTCACTGATGACCATACATGTTCGTTTGATTCAAGATGTGAAAACCACTCAAAACCTACCTATAAAACTGTTGCTCAGCAGATAAAGACAAGGTATGATATCTTTTAATGACAGTATATAATTGAAAATGTCATTGTATTAGATTCAACAAGAAATTAACATGTTTGCTCTTGAAAAAAATAGGTTCATAGGTGTTAAGAAAGGACCGAATGCTGGTATGATTCAGAATGATATGAGGGAGGAGTGGTATCAGGATGTCATCTATTGGAAAGCTTGGAAAGCGCAAGAGTGGGCACAAAACTTGATTAGAGGTACACCGGAAGAAAACTATGCAATTATACCTGCATATTGCTATATGTTGAAGAGTGTCAATCCTGGCGCATATACATGCTTTGAGATTGATGACCATAACCAGTTCCTGTACGTATTCATATCATTCGGAGCATCAATTAGAGGTTTTACTTCTATGAGAAAGGTACACTACTAACATTTATCTGTCATTAGCAAACAATATCATTAAAACAATCCAAAAAAGTGTCAGTAATGTTTGTTTCTCTTCTGCATTGATAGTGTATTAGCATCCAAAAATGATAGTGTCATTAGCATACCAAATAGTCCATTACCATCTAAAAGTTTCATTCTCTTCTGCATTGAGAGTGTCACTGTTGTCTGAAATTTGTCATTAATGTTTTTCTATTGCATTGTAAGTGTCTTTACTGTTACTCTATTGCATTGAATAAAGTATCATTATATATTGTCAAAGTGTCATTGATATCTGTCTCTAGAAGTGTCATTGATATCTGTCTCTAGAAGTGTCATTATATGTCTCTAGAAGTGTCATTATCTGTCTCTAGAAGTGTCATTATCTGTCTCTAGAAGTGTCATTATCTGTCTCTAGAAGTGTCATTATCTGTCTCTGTTTTTCTGTGGGTGATCATGGTGGATGATTGACGATGCAAATTGTCGTATGCCAAGTCAAGTAATCCTAACAAGTATAGTAGACAAGCTCACTAACAGATTAACAATTTGATCATAAACTCTTTTTAATCCTATGTCGAATTACTCATATAATCGTTCTAATCCCTGTTCTAATGTAGTTATTAGTCCAACTAGTCCTAATAACCCTTACTCAACTATAACCTTGAAACTATCAAGATTCAATAATAAAGCATATTTAAGTTCAGGAATGGATAGATACATGCAATACCATAGACAACTAGTCAGATACTCGACATGTACTCAATTCTCTTCACAATTGACATTCACAACTAGTTTATGCAAATTGTGTGTGCTACAAACAAGTATGATATTTCAACTAGAAATAACCAAACAATAGCAATAATAATGAGATGAAACTACTTAGATGGTCAATCTAAATGAGCAAATTTAATTCAATAACAATACACACAAGAGAATAGAGACAATCAATATGAATAGAACAAAGGAAAGGAATCTCACAACTTAATCAATCTGAAAGCTTCAAATGTCAAGCAAAACAATGGAAACTTCAGCAACTCATGAAGTTCTTGGGAGAAAACTCTAAAACTTGGAAAATGGAATGTAGAAGATCATCAACACCTAAATATATAAATCTTCTGCAGAATTCAACTGCCAAATTAAAGCTAAAAACGTGTGAAAAACGTTACAGAAGTAAACACAACATACTAAATCGGGCAAATGAAGAAAGTCTTCTCTGGCGGATTTCCGCGATCGCGGTTTGGGACCCGCGATCGCGGATTTTGTTCTGTAAACAAGGCTGGACCGGTGGAAATTCCGCGATCGCGGTTTGGGACCCGCGGTCGCGGAATTGCTTCTGTGGCTTCGTCTTCAGCTGCTTCCAATGCTTCGTCTTCGTCTTCATCCTGTGGTCTTCATCAGCTTCGACTCCTCTTCTTATGCTTCAATGCTCCGCATCATCCTCTGTAATCTCATATGTGACTCAACTCTCCAGAACTCCATGATTACAGAATACATCATAACATCTAGCATAATCCTATACAAAATGAGCTAATAACCTATAGTAGCGCTATGTAAAATACCGCTTATCAAACTCCCCCATACTTAGACCTTGCCCGTCCCCGAGTAAGCTAAATGAAACTTACCCTTACAATCAGCACACATAGATCTCATGAAGTATAGAGAAAGAATGAACTACAAATTACAATCACACTTCGCCTCCAAACACCATAGTGAGTACAAAAGATAAATCTAATCCTAGCTCCTATCTAGCACCTTATTCCTCCATAGTGGCCTACCCTTTCCTCCTTATATCACCACATTCTTATGACACCTCGCCAGCAGCAACAAATGGTCCTAAGACACTCATTTCACTCATTCTGCCTAGGCGCCTCGAAGGGTTTTCACCTAGCCACTCATTTCATTTTGCTAGATAACTCACAATTGGCTCACATCTCTCAAGTCCACTTTTGCCTCAGCCTATTGCCGACCAGACTACCTGCTTTTTGCATGGAACCGCCCTTTCAGGTTTTCAGCACATCCCAGGATTTTCATTTGCCTTTTTAACATATTTGTGGCTTTTTCTGTTTATTATTATTATTATTTTATTTTTTAAAATAAATACGAACTGAATTCAAACAACCGAATGAAAACTACTCTAAAGATAAGCAGTAAACTAAATCCCTCTCCCCCATACTTGAAGTACACAATGTCCTCAGTGTGCAAGACATAGAAAATAAATGAGGAAGAGAAGAGAGTAGCTCACTGATCCGGGTTATCCGGTGGTGGAAGATCGGGGTTCTAATGGAACCAAGAACTCCGAACCTCCTCTCTCCAGCCCTGAAATTCCAGCTGCATTCCACTCATCGACTGCTGCAAACCTCGCATATCAGCAGCATAAGACGACCTGAAGGAGTCAAACTCAGAGTAGAACTGAGTGTAACTCTGCTGCATCCCCTGCATCTGATCAAACAACCTCTTCTCCCAGGGGATACTGAAGCTATCAGCAGCTCCACTAGACGATCCGGCGCCAAAATGGGCCTGAGCATCAGGCATCATCTCATCATCATCTCATCATCATCATCATCATCATCATCATCGGCATTAGCAGCAGCCATAACCGGCTCTCGAATGGCAATCCCACCCTGTGCACGACGTCTATCAGGTGCACGAGGCGCAGTGGGAACAGGTGCCAGCCGGAAAGTCTCAGCAGGACCGTAGACAAACGGATGAGGCATGGCTATCTCAGGCTCACCAACCCATACCCACTCGTCGGGACGACCACGCAACAGATGGACGGTGGACCTTAGGAACCACAGATCATACTGATAAGGTCCAACAGAAGGGTCAGGACTACCTTCCACATCAAGATCTACAAAGTCGTCAGCCACCGCCTGCACAATCAAAGTGATCATGCCTCCCAAGGCAATCTTCCCCTTTGCTTTGTTTCGGGCGGTCTTACAAGAAGCAACAAAGAGCCAAACCCAATCGGGGGTAAGCTCACACTCCGGCATGAGACTAAAGAGATACTTGAGCACATAAGCAGGAACTTTGTTGAGCTCAGTCATGCCAAAGAAAGCCATGGCTAACACCTTGTGTGTCAGCCTGAGACAAGGATGAGAGAGCTGATAATTGTAGTCGTTCCCAGCAGCATCCCTCGGAACACCTGTCCAAGTTTGCCACATATGAATGTGGCGATCACCAACAACTTCCTCACAATTATCCGAGGGACCACGTATGATCCCCAAGATATCTCTCAAGTGCTCGGCAGAAACAGTATACTGCCTCCTCTTGTAGATGAAAGTGATAGAAGCAATGGTCTCATCCCGACTCGTCGTCTTCAAGGACGAAAGAAACTGATGCGACAAGTCCACGTGGGAGGGCGCGGAAAGTGTCATGAACCCGCCCAACCCAGCATGGTCGAGCATAGCCTGAGTACATTCGGCCATACCCAACCACTCAAGAGTAGGTACATGAAAGAAACGAGTTGCAAGTGACTTCTTGTCCTTAAGAGTTGCAGCATACGTTTTCACCTGCTTTTGCCCCGCAACATCATTCTTATGAGAGCGCAACATGTCAACTGAGCAAAGTCCTCAAATGCAACAAACTCCACAAACCAACAAATGCCACAAACCAACAACAAACGCCACACAAGCAAATTCCAAGCAACCACCAAACACAAACCAATTCACAACAACAGTTTCAACACCAGCAAAGCACAATCTAGCCCTCCCCGAGGCGAAACAAACAACAACAACAATTCCGGAACCAAAGAGAACACTTACAGAACCGGGAGAGGAATCAGACAGAGCTGAATCCGTGGTCGCGGACGGAATTCTGCGGTCGCGAAAATCGGGACTGAGGTTGTTGTGGCCTGTAGGCAATCCGCGGTCGCAGAATTTTGCACGCGGTCGCGGGCGGAGCCGACGACGAGAATTTGGGCTCGGGGTTGTAGATCTGACGATGACGAACGAAGAGCGGAGGGATGGTGGGTATAACGAGTGGGAGGCTGTGGTGGGTACCCTGGCGAGGCGAAGGGAGAGCTACGACGAGGGAGAGAGTGAGGGTGGTGCTGGAGAGTGGCCGGCGACGGGTGTGAGGGAGAGTGGTGAGGGAGAAGGAATTTGGGGATCTTGGGAAGTTGGGAAGAATTTTGTGGCTGCGTTTTTTTTTCGTTTTGGGGAAAGGGATGGGTTAGGTTTGGTGAAGTTTTGGGGAAGATAGTAGGTGAGATGAGATTTTGGGGAGAAATTTGGGAGGGGAGAAATTGAAGAGATGATGGGTGAGATGGAAATTTGGAATTTTTTTTTTTTTTTTTCTCTTTTTCCGATTTTTTCCAGCTTTTCTTCTTTTTCTTTTTTTTTTCTCTCGTCTTTTTTTTTCATATAGCTTTCTTCTCTTTTTTTTATACACGAAAGGGAAAACCGTCAATTCCTTCAGTAAAAGCTAAAAGACAGTCTTTTTCTCGTGCTTTATTCCTACAGATTAGTAAACAAAAGAAACCAAAAACAAGCAAAAAGAAATGAGATAAAATTGAAAAGAAATACATTGGGTTGCCTCCCAAGCAGCACCTTGGTTAGAGTCGTGGCTCGACTTCCTACTTAGGTCTCAATTATCAACACGTGGCTCTTCGAGAGCCATCTCATCAAGAGATTCCTTGGTGAACCCTTCATGGTAAGGTTTTAACCTTTGACCATTCACCTTGAAGACATTGTGGTTGTCTTTATCAAACAACTCCACGGCGTCATGAGGAAAGACGCGAGCTACAACATAGGGTCCACTCCATCGGGATCTCAGCTTTCCAGGGAAAAGTTGAAGGCGAGATTGATATAGCAAGACTTTATCTCCCACTTTGAAGTCTTTTCTCAATATATTCTTGTCATGCCAAGCCTTCGTCTTCTCCTTGTAGATCACAGCATTTTCGTACGCATCCCGGCGTATCTCCTCCAACTCTTGGATTTGCAATTTTCTGAACTCACCTACAACATCCATCTCCATGTTGCACTTCTGCACCGCCCACCATGCCTTGTGTTCCAGTTCCACTGGAAGGTGGCAGGCTTTGCCGAAGACAAGTCTAAAAGGAGACATACCAATAGGAGTCTTGTAGGCAATTCTGTACGCCCAAAGTGCATCATCCAATCTCAAGCTCCAATCCTTCCTATTCAGAGCTATCGTCTTTTCAAGGATCCCCTTAATCTGCCTATTGGACACTTCAGCTTGTCCATTGGATTGAGGGTGGTAAGCGGTAGAGACCCTTTGTGTGACATGATACTTCTTCAAGAGTGCACTCACCGTCTTGTTACAGAAGTGAGTTCCTTGGTCATTAATTAGGGCTTTGGGAATCCCAAAACGAGAAAAGATATTCTCTTTCAAGAAACCTGCTACCACTTTGGAATCATCAGTTCTGGTGGCCTTCGCTTCCACCCATTTGGAAACGTAGTCCACCGCAAGCAAGATATATAGATTCCCAAACGAGCTAGGAAAGGGTCCCATGAAATCGATACCCCAAACATCAAAAATCTCGCAAAAAACTAATGGTGTTTGTGGCATCTCATTCCTTTTAGAGATTTTTCCGACCCTTTGGCATCGATCGCAGGCTTTGCAAAAGGCGTAAGCATCCCGAAAGATGTGTGGCCAATAAAAACCTGCGTCTAAAACCTTCCTAGCTGTTTTGTTTACCCCAAAATGTCCCCCACATGCATGAGAATGACAAAAAGTTAAAACAGACTGTACCTCATTATCCGGGAGGCATCGTCAGATTACCTTGTCAACGCAATGTCTCCAAAGGTAGGGGTCATCCCAAACATAGTAGTGCGATTCCCGCTTGATCTTGTCTTTTTGAGCTTTTGTGTAGTTCGGCAAGAACTCTTCACGAACCAGGTAGTTCACTATGTTGGCATACCAAGGCTTGAAAGATCGAAAGGCAAGAATCTCATACTCGGGATCCCGGTGAACAAAATCACCGTCAAGAATTCCGCGGTCGCGGCTTGAGGCCCGCGATCGCGGAAAACCCTCTGCTGCAATTCCGCGATCGCGGATTGGGTCCCGCGGTCGCGGATTTCCTGCTGTAGAAACCCGAAATAAGTTTGCATCCGGGAACGTACCTTGGATCTGAGCCCGTAACTCACCGTCTTCTTGCACAGTCCGACTCAGATGATCAGCTATTGAGTTCTCGACTCCTTTCTTGTCCCGGATTTCCACATTGAACTCGCTCAAAAGTAAGACCCATCGAATGAGTCTCGGCTTGGATTCCTTCTTCGTCATGAGATAACGAAGTGCAGCATGATCAGTGTGGATAATCCCTTTGTGCCCAACAAATACTGTCGAAATTTCTCAAGGGCAAACACCACAGCTAACAACTCCTTCTCTGTGGTGGAGTAGTTCCTCTGAGCGCCATTCAAGGTTGTGGAAGCATAATAGATCACATGCATTGATCTTCCAACCTTTTGACCAAGAACAACTCCCACCGCATAATCACTAGCGTCACACATGATCTCAAAAGGTAGAGATCAATCGGGTACCTGAATAATGGGTGCCTCAGTGAGGTGGGATTTCAGAGTGTCGAATGCTTTCTTGCACTCGGTAGACATCTCACAAGTCACTTCCTTTTTCAAAAGCTCACATAGAGGTGTTGAGATCTTTGAAAAGTCCTTAATAAACCTGCAATAGAAACATGCATGGCCTAGAAAAGAACGCACTTCACGCACATTAGTAGGATAAGGCAACGATTGAATGATGTCAATCTTTGCCTTATCGACCTCAATACCCCTAGCTGAAATTATATGACCCAAAACAATACCTCATTCAACCATAAAGTGACACTTTTCATAATTCAACACTAAATTAGTGTCTACACATCTTTTAAGCACAAGTGACAAGTGATGTAAACATGCATCAAAGCTATCCCCATGTACCGTAAAATCATCCATGAATACCTCAATGAAATGCTCAATATATTCCGAGAAGATACTTACCACACATTGTTGAAAAGTCCCAGGTGCGTTACGTAATCCAAAAGGCATTCTACGATATGCAAAAGTGCCAAAAGGACATGTAAAGGTTGTCTTCTCTTGATCTTCGGGCGCAATGGCCACCTGAAAATAACCTGAGTATCCATCCAAAAAGCAATAATAGGGACAACCGACAAATCGTTCAAGCATTTGATCAATCAAAGGTAAAGGAAAGTGATCCTTTCGAGTCACCGCATTCAACTTAAAGTAGTCAATGCATACCCTCCAACCTGTTTGAGCTCTAGTGGGAACCAACTCACCATGTTGATTCTCAACAACTGTAATGCCCCCCTTCTTAGGGACACATTGTGTTGGACTTACCCATTGACTATCCGAGATGGGAAAGATCATGTTAGCTTGAAGAAGTTTCAGCACCTCCTTCTTGACCACCTCCATCATAGGTGGGTTTAATCTTCTTTGGGGTTGCCTAGAGGGCTTAGCTCCTTCCTCAAGTAGGATCCTGTGCATACAGGTGGAAGGGCTAATTCCCTTGATGTCGGCAATAGTCCACCCAAGAGCTGTAATGTGCTCTTTCAACACCATCACCAATCTCTTCTCTTGCTCACCTGACAACTTACTAGAGATGATTACCGGGAGGGTATCATTCTCTCCAAGAAAAGCATACTTCAGGTGCTCTGAAAATTGCTTAAGCTCAATCACTGGTGCCTGCAAAACAGAAGGGAGGAGCTTCTCGCTTTCCAAAGTCAGTAACATGGGCCTGCCGGCCAAAGATCTACCTGACGTGTCTAGCTGAGCTAGAACCCTATGAATATCAGGAGAAAGAGAGAGATTAACTTGTGGTGGGTGAATGATGTTGTTTTCCATAACACATTGCAATTCATCCAAGCCAAAGATATTAAAAGTATCTTGAACTATAGGATCAATCACATCAATAGAACAAATAGAAGCAGCATCTTCAATGGGGTGCTTCATAGCATCAAAAATATTGAATTGTACAACTTCCCCCATCGAACTCTAAAGTAAGAGACTCACTAGCTAGATCAATCTTTGTGTTAACGATTCTCATAAAAGGCCTTCCTAACAAAATAGGTGCAGCCTGACCATCATGTTCCATGTCTAACACAAAGAAGTTAGCAGGAAAGAACAAATTATCAACCATTACCAAAACATTCTCAACTACACCTTTAGGATAAATAGTAGACCTATCAGCTAGTTGAATAATTATTCCGGTTTCATGAAGAGGGCCTAAACCAAGCATCTTATACAACGAGTAAGGCAAAACATTTATAGATGCACCAAGATCAAGCATTGCTCTCTCAAAGTGAGTATCACCTATACGACAAGGAATGCTTACCATGCCCGGATCGCTGCACTTCTTAGGCATTCGCCTTTGGAATACAGCGGAGACACGCTCGCTTACCATCACCTTCTGCTGTCCCTTCAATTTTTGATTCCTCTTGATGGTGCAGAGTTCCTTCAAGAACTTAGCATATCTAGGAATACTTTTAATGAGTTTGAGTATAGGGATATTTACCTCACATTTGCTGAAGGTTTCGAATAGCTCCTTATCATTTTCCGGCCTCCTCGTGTCCTTCAAAGCATCGGGAAAAGGAGCGGGAGGTTTGGTTGAGTTGAGAGGTGGGAAGTCGGGGCGGACATAGTCGTCTTGCCTCAACCGGAAGTCGCCCCGGTCCTCGACCTCAGCTCCAACATCTTTTGAAAAGTCCATCGAAACCAATTCGCCAAGAGCATTTCCGCGATCGCGGATGGCAGTCCGCGGTCGCGGATTTGTTCCTGTTTCCTCAGTCAGAATTCCGCGATCGTGGATCTCATCCCGCGGTCGCGTATTTGACGCTGTTTCTCCAGAACATGTTTCGCGATCGCGGTTCTCGTCCTGCAGTCGCGGATTTTCACCTGCTTCGGAATCTGCATTTTTAGCAGCAGCATTTTCCAACACTCTTCCACTCCTTGTTGTCACAGCACTAATATTTCTGATCGGATTCACTACCGTCTGAGATGGTAGAGAATTGGATTTTTGCTGTGCAAGAGTGGTCACAGCTTCAGCCAACTGCCCTATCTGTTTCTCCATGTTCTTGATACTAGACTCAGTAGTTTGGACATGGGTTGTGAAATGTTGAGTCAATGATCTCAACATATCTGCAGTTGAAGGTCCAGAATTGGGTCGTGGGGCTTGAGCTTGAGGTTGGGGTTCATTCTGATCACGCTATCTGAAATTTGGATGATCTCTATACCTCGGATTGTAGTTGTTCGGCTGATCATTTCGTGGTCGTGGAGGTCCATATCCACCAGCAGCATTGACTTCAACAACATCATCATCTTGAAGCTCAGGACATTTTTCTGTAAAATGAGAAGGGTCAGAACAAATACCACATGCTTTTACCTGCTGTTGTCCTTTGTGCAGCTGAGAGATCATCTTCTTTAGCTCAACGAGCTCAGTCATAAGAGCGGGGTCTCCTGAGCTTGTGGCATTCACTCCTTTCCTAGTGTATGTCCTACCAAAACTCCTAGTGCTCTCAGCCATGTCTTGCAACTTTTCCATGGCATCTTCCGGTGTCATGTTGAGAATACTCCCACCACAAGCAGCGTCTACCATTCTCCTTTCATGGTTAAGGAGACCATTGCAAACATGTAAGACCAGGTCCTCGATATCATACCCATGAAAAGGGCAACTAGCACACAATCCCTTGAAACGCTCAAGGTAATCATAGAGAGTCTCATCTTCACCTTGCTCTACATGGGCAATTTCCTTCTTCAGAGCATTTGCCTTTTTAACTGGAAAATACTTACCCAAGAACACCTTGTGCAACTTCTCCCATCTATCTACCGAACCGGTAGGCAAATGATAGTACCAGGACCTAACACCATCTTTCAAAGTGAACCCGAAGGCTCTCATCTTGATCTGCTCCTCAGTGACATTTGGTGGTTTGGTTGTCATGCAAGTGTCATGGAATTGATTCAAATGCATGATCGGATACTCACCAGGCAAACCATGGAATGTGGGGAGCAGATTGATCACCCCTGACTTGAGCTCAAAAGTCACCCCATGAGCAAGGGGTGGAAGAACCACAGCTTGAGGTTGCTGTGTCAAATTGGGAGTAGTACGCTCCCTCAATGTGCGGACGACACCGCCGTCTCTTAGAGCATTTGCATCTTGCCTTGCCTCAAGCAATTCCCGTTGGGCATTAACAACTAACTGAATTTCAGCCAATTGACGTTGGGTGTCAGCAAGAGCTCTTTGCCCGGGAGTCAACAACTGGTCGTCTTCCATTGCACCTGTATCAGTCTCAACTCTGTTCTCTCTCTGATTTCGATGGAAAGTCCTCTCGATTTCTGGATCAAGAATAAAAAGAGACTGATTAGTAGAACGGGTGTTGACCATTCACTAGTCAACACTAAGGTTAATCAAAACAAGAACTTTAAAGAAAAGAAAATTTGATTCCCCGGCAACGACGCCAAATTTGACGAGGCGAATTGTCGTATGCTAAGTCAAGTAATCCTAACAAGCTCACTAACAAGTATAGTAGGCAAGCAAGGGTCGAATCCCAACGAAATTAGGTTATCGATTCTTAAAGTAACAATTATGATTAACGAGTGTAAGTAACCAAAGGGGGGGGGGGGGGTTGGTATGTTTTAAGAACAAAGTAACGAAGGTTGATTTGGTTTGTAAATATATCAATGGAAGGTGTTTCACTCGACAATTATCCACTAACAGATTAACAAGTTGATCATAAACTCTTTTTAATCCTATGTCGAATTACTCATATGATCGTTCTAATCCCTGTTCTAATGTAGTTATTAGTCCAACTAGTCCTAATAACCATTACTCAACTATAACCTTGAAACTATCAAGATTCAATAATAAAGCAGATTTAAGTTCAGGAATGGATAGATACATGCAATACCATAGACAACTAGTCAGATACTCGAAATGTACTCAATTCTCTTCACAATTGACATTCACAACTAGTTCATGCAAATTGTGTGTGCTACAAACAAGTATGATATTTCAACTAGAAATAACCAAACAATAGCAATATGAATGAGATGAAACTACTTAGATGGCCAATCTAAATGAGCAAATCTAATTCAATAACAATACACACAAGAGAATAGAGACAATCAATATGAATAGAACAAAGGAAAGGAATCTCACAACTTAATCAATCCGAAAGCTTCAAATGTCAAGCAAAACAATGGAAACTTCAACAACTCATGAAGTTCTTGGGAGAAAACTCTAAAACTTGGAAAATGGAATGTAGAAGATCCTAGAAGATCATCAACACCTAAACATATAAGTCTTCTGCAGAATTCAACTGCCAAATTAAAGCTAAAAACGTGTGAAAAACGTTACAGAAGTAAACACAACATACTAAATCGGGCAAATGAAGAAAGTCTTCTCTGGCGGGTTTCCGCGATCGCGGTTTGGGACCCGCGATCGCAGATTTTGTTCTGTAAACAAGGCTGGACCGGTGGAAATTCCGCGATCGCGGTTTGGGACCCGCGGTCGCGGAATTGCTTCTGTGGCTTTGTCTTCAGCTGCTTCCAATGCTTCGTCTTCGTCTTCATCCTGTGGTCTTCATCAGCTTCGACTCCTCTTCTTATGCTTCAATGCTCCGCATCATCCTCTGTAATCTCATATGTGACTCAAATCTCCAGAACTCCATGATTACAGAATACATCATAACATCTAGCATAATCCTATACAAAATGAGCTAATAACCTATAGTAGCGTTATGTAAAATACCGCTTATCAATGGTACATTTCTCCATGGTAAATATGAAGGAAATTTGATGATAGCAACAACGCAGGATGCAAACAACCAAATATATCCTCTTGGATATGTCATTAGAAGGATTAACTGAAAAATGTCAACAAACCATTATCATCTTCATGAACTACGACGTCAA
Organism: Oxyria digyna; assembly: GCA_029168935.1. Lineage (NCBI taxonomy): Eukaryota > Viridiplantae > Streptophyta > Magnoliopsida > Caryophyllales > Polygonaceae > Oxyria > Oxyria digyna. The sequence goes on along the minus strand of JAPVLV010000011.1, from coordinate 28,267,951 downwards.
CCACTTTTTGATCGGTCGTTGTTTTCTCAGAATATGAAGTGTCATTAGTAAATATAAAGTGTCATTAATAAATTAAAAAGTGTCATTAATAAATTAAAAAGTGTCAACAGACCTCTAGCATCTTCCAATACGACATCTTTCGCTTGTGATTTATCTTGAACTTTATTCACCTCCGTCACTACATTATCATCTTCTTCATCTTCAGATACTACATCTTTTGCTTGTGATTTCCCTTGAACTTGATTCACCTCCATCACTTCATCATTATCTTCTTCATCACTAGTAGATTGTGTTCTATTCAAGAGCGAGTTAAGAATCCTTTTAACATCCTTTTGCAGCATCTCAATCTGGCCTTGAGTATCACGAGAAGAATATTGAATATATCTAATAGCCCTTTCTTGAACCTTCATGCTATCAAGTAGAATTTGTCCCCATTTTGGAATACATTCATTCCCTTTTTCCTTACCGGAAGTGTCATTAGAGGGAGGGGGTGAAGTTCGCTGCACACAAACACATATGATAACGATATTGTCATTAGAAAGTGAAAACGTCATTACAAAGACAGTAGTTAGCAGAAAAGTGTCAACTAACCTTTCTTTTGTTTTTTTCCTTTTCCTTCATCTCCTTTTTGTTGTTGACCTTTTGTGGAGAGTTCTTATTAGCTATTGACTTTCTACGGAGATGAGGTCTTTCACCAAGGCATAGCTTCTTTGGTGGCGGTGATACAAAATCATCATCATCATCATCATCAGTTTTTTCACCATTAGCTTCAATTTCTTCATGATATACACCTTTTCTCACATCACATTCTTGACCAGAAATCCAACTTTCAGCTACTGCATCAAAGGCGGAATCATGCTTTTCAAACATAAATTCACAAGACTTGAATTGTTGTAACACATCACGCGACGGATGAACAAAACGCTGAGGAAACAAAAAAAAGGAAAAAGTGTCATAACCCATATTAGTCATCAAAGTAGTGAACTGAAATTCTTTGAAATATTCAAATTACAAAAAAGATACACACAAATCCCAGACTGTTGGCACCCTTAAGAACCTGCAGCTTTGTTGCTAGCTTTTCTTTATCTATACTACTCCAACGAAGACAATATGGAACCATTCTTTCAGGTTTGCACACCGCATGAATAACCTCAACAAAATTTGGGAACGTCTCCAATATCCACACCTAAAAGGCAAAGAGAATAATAGTTAGCAAACTAGAAGTGTCATTGATATCTGTCTCTAGAAGTGTCACAAAAAGAACATGAAACAGAGAGAAATAAACTGTCATTAGTAATACCTAAAAGCAAGTGGATACCCTAGAAGATTGTATTCAAATCGGCCGGATACAGTTGTTCCTTTATCACGTGGGCCATGATTAAAAAGCTTAAGAGACTTGAGCAAACAGACATAGGCCTCCCTCCCCCATGGATAACTATTAAAAGAATCCATATCACACATACAAGCAACCCAATCTGGTTCAATATGATGAGCCCCTTGCTTGGAAAACAGTATTGCATCAAGGATCAAAACATGAGCAAAACCCAGTTTTTTTGACTGATCATGCTCGTCAATAAACATTTGAAGAAGATCAGAATACTTGCACTTGTTCCTACCAAGAACAACGTTCATATCAAAAACGGATTCTGACGGAGGAGGGTAATTTGCAGCATCACAACCAATTCCAGTTACAACAGCAAACTCGACTAATGAGAAACGAGCAATATGTCCCTTCACCAAAAACCACATTTCTTTCTCCTTCTCAGTTTTAATCTCATTCGACAAGACATAATGAATTAATTGAGCATTCAAATTCAAATTCGTCCCAAGTTTAACTATTGGACCTAGGCAACCGTTGCATAAGGATTCCCACTCAGGCTCTCCAAGATGGGATCTTATAATGTCAAAGATATCCGTTTGATGAAAAAAGTTAATCCTCGCATCAAAACGCTCTCCTGGATTAAGGAAATATTCACACTCAACTGGATCCATATTTAAACCTACATTAGTTCATAAAAGTGTCATTAGACAGGTAGCAACTATGAACTAAAGTGTCATTGATCTTATATAAAGTGTCATTGTAGTAATAAAATGTGTCACTGAGTGTCATTAAAAGTGTCATTAAAAGTGTCATTACAAGTGTCATTATAAGAACAACATGGATTAATAGTGTCATTAACACACATGATCAAATCAACTATGAACTAAAGTGTCATTGATCTTAAATAAAGTGTCACTGCAGTAATAAAACGTGTCACTGAGTGTCAGTAAAAGTGTCATTATAAGAACAACATGGATTAAAAGTGTCATTAACACACATGATCAAATCAACTATGAACTAAAGTGTCATTGATCTTAAATAAAGTGTCACTGCAGTAATAAAATGTGTCACTGAGTGTCAATAAAAGTGTCATTATAAGAACAACATGGATTGAAAGTGTCATTAACACACATGATCAAATCATCTATGAACTAAAGTGTCATTGCTCCATTTTTTTACTAGTAATATACTAATATGGAATCCATTTGCATTAGGCTTGTTCCATGGAATCCTAATCCATTCAAGTGTCATTAACACACATAATCCATTCAAGTTAAGGCAGCAGTAGAAAAACGACTTACAAAAGGATCATCACTCATCAACTGTGTGCAAATTTACTAACATAACCATAAGAAGACCGAACAAGGACAAAAAAGAAGCCTAATGCAAATGTCAAAATCACTCATCGATATGTAAACATACCTTGTTAGCAACAACTAAATCAGGGCAAAATCCTTGCTTGTATCAGATCATCGACCACCATGGAGCCATATCAATCCTTGCTTGTAGTGTTTTCGGGCAAAATCCTCGTCGAGTTTAGGGCGAAATTTAGGGCAAAATCCTCGTCGAATTTAGGGCAATCAGAAGCGTGACAGTCGATGGGGGAGGAGGACGGTTGACGAGGAGGACGGTCGAGGAGGAGGAGGACGATCGGGGAGGAGGACGATGTGAGTCGGTCGGGGACGAAAGGGAGGAGCGTTTGAGAAAGGGAAGGAGCGTGAGAGCGTGAGAGAAAAGAAGGTGGGGGCTACAACAAAACTAATTAAAACTAGTAGGGGCTAGTTTTTTTAATTCTAAACTTCTAGGGGGCAATGGGTCACACTCCCGAATTTCACGCTATTTCACATTTTCTGAATACAATGACCCTAAAAATAACAATTGCTGGATCAAATCAAGTTGCCCAGTTATATTCGAATAAAATCGTTTATATATCTAGAATAACAAATCTACGAATAGGCTCAAACTCCAGTTTTTGGGTAAATACCCCAAAACTGTAATATTTTTTAAGTTTTTACGTCACTTTTTTAAGTTATAAGGAAATACCCCTTTGTTGACGTGGCAACTGTCAACAAAATTTGTCAACAAAATTTTTAAAAGAACTGTCAACAAAAAATTTAACAGAGTTGTCAACAAAATTTTTAGCAGAGCTGTCAACAAGAATAATAAGTTGTCAACACCAATAATAACTTGTCAACAACATAACAAAACTGTCAACACGATTAAACTGACAACAAGAGTAATGAAACGAACAAGAGTTATTAATATTGTCAACAAAATTAAACTAAGTTGTCAACACGAATAATAATTTGTCAACACGAATAATAATTTGTCAACACCACTAATAGCTTGTCAACAACATAACAAAATTGTCATCACGAGTAATTAATCTGTCAGCACGAATAATAATAATTTGTCAACACGAGTAATTAAGCTGTCAACACAAATAATATATTGTCAACACAGAAAATAATATGTCAAACACCACTACTAACTTGTCAACAAAACAACAAATGAGTGTCAACACTACAAATAAGTTGTCAACACAACTAAATAAGATTCGAGAAAGTAGAATTTGTAAAATACTTACAGTGTTCTACATTTCTTACATTATAATGAAGGGACAAAAAATGCATTTTTGGATGTCCAATATTAACTAACAAGTACTTTATTACTTCGTATAAGAGATGGATTTAAAACACTTCATTAGCTTTTTTACAGGTCTTATGTCTGCAAAAGATCAAAGATAATTCAGACAAATTTTTGCCAAAAATATGGAGGAAAACATTCATCTACAAAGAAGTGATGAAACAATCATTCAGAATCAGCAGAGCTCATATTTCTGATCAACTCTAGTTTTCTTCAATGAAGTGAGACAAGATTATATCTTAACATGATATCAAATTCGAAATGGAACAGTAAGATTATATCTTATGCTCCACAGCTCCACCACAGCCTCCTCCATCTCCTCCACTAGAGTCTCCTCCAGCATTACCATCAAGTCCTGCTTGAATCATATAATGTAAAGACAAAATAAAGTCCTGCTTGAATCATACAATGTAAAGACAAAATAAAGACTTGCTTGAATGAATTGAAAATAAATAGTGACTTGCTTGAATGAATTGAAAAGAAATAGTGAACTGCTTGAATCATCGTTTCCACTAAGTGATATCCCCCACTTGGATCTTGAGGGAACTCAAAGCTGACAACGAGATCTAGGTCAGGAGGTTTCCGACTCCACTCCCCTTCCTTGCGCTAGTCGACAAGCTTGAAACACTAAGTTTTCTCCCCGCGAATTCGGCGGAGCCGCCGCAGGAACAAAAACTGTTCCGGAGGAGGAAGCGATCGGAGATGTTACAGGCAGACCTTGAATTAGGCAGCGATTGACCTCGCCGAGGGGATCTAAGGCGGCAAAGACGAGGGATCGAAGGAGGGACTCAGATTTGAACCTTGATTATGACCTTGGATTTCCCGGTGTCGAGACCTAGGGTTAGGGAGCAGAGAAGGGGATCGATAATGGAAGGGAGCAGATAAGCTCGTGTAGGTGGCGAAAGTGGACAGGGGTATATTATTAGAAGTTAATTAGGAGTCTGTAGAAACTTATAATTTAATTGCAAGAGAGGTATCGGGCACAAATCCTTCGCTCAAACTTGAGCCCAACGGGCTTTTACCCAGCTCGTTTATATTTACAAAGTTCTGGTATGTTGTTGAAATTTACGTACAGTAGCCCTAAGGCACATTAAATGTTAGATCTGTTTTTTTTTAAACAAGCAAGTAGAATGTTTATCGTTACTAACGAATCAAGCCAAAATCGTTGTGATGATCTTGAAGAAATCCTTCAAAGGAAAGATTCTTGAATCTTTAGAGATGAGTTCCAATAGAAGTGCCAAAAGTTCTTCATTTATGAGAGAGTTCCATTTAATGATGGTTGAGAGAAGGTCTTTCATATCAAAATCTCGAGAGGCCAAAAAGTCAGCAGCTTGATCGCAAATCCTACGATTATTAAAAGATTAAAAAATATCAAAACAGACAAAAAGGTTATTGATGTCCGCTATGATTGACCTGATTTCACAAGGAGGTTTGTCAGAATTAGAAAGACACTGGATAACAGTATAATTATTACTCTCAATAATGATATTCTTGATATTGAGACAAACGACAACACAAACACCCTCTAAAACAACTGCAACTTCATAAACCAAAACTGATAAATGAAGAGTGGGTCAACAAAAGAAGGTTGACCTTAATAAATACAAATAATAAAATCAATAAAATGTGGATGATTTTGTTCTTTTAGAACCATCACAATTTAATTTAATGAACGGATTGATTGACTTTGCTCATTGAGTTTTATTTCTTCCAGCTCGATTCTTTTTATTAATGTTCTGGGAAATTCATTTTTCCATTCAATAAAATGTAAAGTAGCATATATAATTAGCATTTTACTCTGGATTAAGCTTGGTTATAGATTCTGGGAGGAAAATGAGCTTATTTTGATAATTTCACAAAGTCCACCAACTGAAAAAACTAAGTTATGTTGTACTATTATTTTTACAAAAATTGGAGAAGGAGGTTTCAAAGTTATTGAAATCATAGAAGATATTTAAACATAGTTAAAAAAGAAGTGGTCTTTATCTTCATCCTCTTCATTCTTCAGTGCATAAACTACACGTAGGGTAAACCTATGGTAATGCATATTAAATCGTTCAGTAGTTTGAAGACAATCCGAAAATGCTTTTCAAAGAAAAGGAAGTTTTGGATGTTAGGCGGTATTTTAAATTTTTAGAACAAGTTCATATCGATACTAGGGCTAGCCATTAGACGAGTGAGTCGATAAACCGATTTAACCGAAGATGCTCCATCAGTAGAAGGGGTCCAAATGATCTGGTCCTGTAGAAGTAACTCAAATAGAAATCTGAGCACTCTCCTCCACATATTACATTTGTTTTCTGATTTTACGTGTTTAAATTTTCTCAAGGACTAAGAATTGGACACTCTCCTCCACATACATTGTGATATTATATCCCTTATATAAGAAAGAAGAAAGACATATGCTGAGTAATTAGCGTTATGGAATCTATTCAAGCTGTAGTTCTCATTTTTACAGCTCTCTTCCTCCTACCAACAACATCTTTGGCTAAGCAGAGTAACCTAAACATGATCGGAGAAGATTACGGGATCAAAGCTCTCAACCGGACTACTTTTCCCATACAGTTCCTTTTCGGAACATCCTCTGCTGCTTATCAGGTACATGCCCTAGCTAGCCCCTATGTGCTTCTTGGATTTCTATATCCATTAATCTGTAAGGAACTACATTATTTTTTCTGATCATTATAATTTTCCATGTCGATGTCCATCGTACAATGGCAAGTATGAAGGAGCAGCATATGAAGATGGGAGGGGACCAAGTATATGGGATGTTTACACCCACAAATATCCAGGTGCATGTCTAAGTGCAATTTTGAACGTACAAACTTCACATTTTATTTTTTATTTTAGGCTTGTTTGGTTCAGTTTTACTTCAAAATTGCAATCAAGACTACACATGGTGATCAGTTATGTAATTTTTATATAAAAAAATGTAGGTAAGATAGCTGATAAAAGCAATGGGGATGTGGCTGTTGATTCTTACCATCGCTATAAGGTGAGTTTTTTTTATTGAAAAGTTGACCATAATATTTAGACATTTGTCGTATATATTATAGACAATTGATTTTCCGTGAATATGCAGGAAGATGTGAGAATAATGAAAGAAATGGGGTTAGAAGCCTACAGATTTTCAATCTCATGGTCTAGAGTTTTACCCCGTACGTGCGTTCCTGGTTTTTATTTTGTTCTTAGATTTAATCAATATGTTATTAGATGCTTAATTATCGATGAACAGATGGGAAGATAAGCAAGGGAGTCAACAAAAGGGGAGTGCAGTATTATGACAACCTCATCGATGAGCTCTTATCCAACGGTCAGTACTTATCAATAATTAATTTATAACATGATCGATGTTGTAATAATATTCATATAAAATTGTAGACATTAAACCGTTTGTGACGCTCTTCCACTGGGATTTGCCTCAATCGCTTGAAGATGCATATGGAGGTTTCCTTGACCCTCAAGTTGTGTACGTCCATATGAATTACTCCATTAATTATTAATACCTTAAAGTCTATAGATGGAGATATGATAAGTATATATGTATGGTATTACTGAACTGGACGTGTAGGGAGGATTTCCGTGAGTATGCAGAATTGTGCTTTAGGGAATTTGGCGGGAAGGTAAAGCACTGGATCACGTTGAATGAGCCGAGGAGCTACAGTGTTGCAGGGTACGCCACAGGGGGGTCGGCTCCAGGGAGGTGCTCCACGTGGCAGAATTTGAATTGTACTTACTTGGTCGCGCATCACCTTCTCCTCTCTCATTCCGCTGCTACACAATTATACCGACATAAATATCAGGTCTTAAATAAATCGATTTTTCTAACCGTGAAATTATTATAATCTAATAATTGTGTTACACAAATGTAGGGTTATCAAAAGGGCAAAATAGGGATTCTGATTGATACGTATTGGATGGTTCCCTACTCAAATGAGGAGGAAGACATAGATGCTGCATCAAGAGCTCTCGACTTCATGTTTGGATGGTACGTACGTGTTTTGGTAATTAAATATTAAAGTTAGGGAGATCATTAGAAAATGTATGTACATTTGTGTAATCCTGCAGGTTTATGGACCCGATTAGTTTTGGAGATTATCCACGTAGCATGAGGTCATTGGTGGGAAGTCGGTTACCCGAATTCACCAAGGAGGAATCCGTGATGCTTAAGGGCTCCTACGATTTTGTCGGACTGAATTATTATACAGCTTACTACGTATCTGGTTATCATGGCTATAGAACTGTTGCAAATCTCAGTTACGTTACTGATTCCCTAGCTAATCTCAGTTCAGTTACGTTACTTATATTGCTAGGCACGGAGTGGATGTTAGAGGGTATTTTGCATGATCTTTGCTGGACAATTTCGAATGGAGTTCTGGATACACGGTTCGTTTTGGCATCTATTATGTGGATTACAAGAACGGCTTGAACAGGCACCCCAAACTTTCTGCTAAATGGTTTAAGAACTTCCTTCGTGAGCCATTTTAATCTATTCTAAGCTGAATACTTTGCAGCTTTATTAAGTAAAATAAAATACATCAGCGGAAGACTGATGTTTTATTGATCATGTGGTCATTGTTTTAGACAGATGTTGTATCCCTCAAATAGTTGCTCTGTTTTTAAATGAAATTACCTGGAATATATCGTAGCAGCAAAGCTTCATCAACAGACAATTCAGAATAGGGAGCGAGCTTTAAATCGGGGTTTAAATCACAATGTAGAGTGCAAAGAGAATTAGTGACCACCCCTTTATGATAGTTTTAGTAGCTATCTTCTTCGGTTTGTGGTCGTCTTAGGTGGTAACGGAGGCAGTTAGTCAAAACCTGCATTATTTTTCAAGCAAAAACTATAAACTAATACTGTATGAAGTACTTTCTTCTTGAAACAAATTCTAAAGGTAAGATGGTATGTAGGTCACCTGAGACTGATCTCTGTTTAATGCTGCTCCATGGTAGCTAACATGAAACTTATTTTTAGCTACAAGCCCCTGAAAAATCACCAGAGAGATGTGACTATGTGGAGCGTAGAGACAGGAAAAAAGGATGTGTAAATTAAGGCTGAACTTACCATAGTATCAATCTCTGCAGATTCCACATCAAGATTGATGTCAGCTAAAATTTTCATTATTTCCAGCAACATACCAGATCTATCAGCAGTCTCCATGCACAGCAAGCTAGGGATTCGTATTAATATAGACAAGGTTAAGAATGGTATAAAGAACCTTATATGACGAATGAAATCAGAAGTAAGCAGTGGATTTAAACCTTCTCTTGGGTCCATCTTCACGGATGTGTATGTGAGTAGCTATATCCACATCAGGCTGCAAAGTGAAAATATTCTGTCACTATTCCATGACTAAATATACTGAACACTAGGGCAATTAAAGATGAGAGGGATTCTATATTGATTACCTTCTTTTCAGGAGGTTTTATCCCGAAAACTTCTCCCATTGCAAGCTTCTCGCTAGATTCCTGTGAAGGTTTAGAGATTAAAAATAAGAAGCAAGACCAGCTGGGTGAAATGAAAAAAAATTAGTAATTGCATCAGCAATCACCTGACGATACAATTTACAAACATAGAAAACCTACCGGATGATATTCTAGAAGGTTGTTGATTATTGTAAGCCGGATACTCTCAAGAATATCAGGATCTTCAACTTTGCGTCCGCTGTTTCTGGTAAAATGACCACCAAAATCAATTTCAGAGTGTCATGAATGTCTTGGATGATACCTTCTACTAGAGTTTCTACTTTCTAGCTATACAGGAGCCATAATAAAGATTGCAACACTCACAAAATAGTAATATGCAATTTTGTTTGCTTGACAGTCCCCTCAGTTGCAACTGTTCCCTTAACAACATTCAGTCCTAAGTCCTTTAATGCTTTCATCTGCAACATTTGTGAAAAAGAAACACATAATGACCCAGTAATTAGCCAAAGATGTGCTACTTTTTATCCATAACATACAAATACACCAGTAGAAAAGTTAGCAGACTATTAATAAGATAGTTTGCTTCAGTATGTTCACAATAAATAGTAATCAATCTCCTTACTCAATTGACCAATTGAGGGATTTGAGGGAATAAGGGTAATAATATCATAAGAGACTACAGTTTACAGTTGCGGCAAAACACATTCATTTCAGCCTTAGGTTACATGGAGTAGCTACAACTACATTGAGTTTTAGGCAGAAAGAAGAGGCACCAGAAGGGCAAGTACAATGTAAACTTATAAACTCTTCTTCTTGAATCTGTATGTTTCAATCCAACTAAACTACGATGAGTTTGATCACAAAAGAATTCCTAGTGCTATAACAAATAGGATCACTATCGTAACAAGAAGAAAGAAGTATTGGGATATCTTCTAAAAAAGAGTTAAGAGTAGATATCTTTATCTTTACCGTATCAATGAGAGCACCAAGTCGATCCCCAAAGCTAATTTGCACCACTGTTGCTTCCGGATCAGCATCTTGATCTATCGTCACTATGGGCATCGGAACATCATCTGTATCAAGATTGGACATCTGTTTCAACAAAATGTCAAACCAATCAAACATAGAAGTTTTAAACCAAACAGTTTAATTTTCTGTTTTAGCTTGTACTCTAAACAGCATTCTACCTGTCACAATTTACTGAGAAAAGGAGGTGAATACAGTTCAATGATAATTTCATACAAGTAGAGCAACTATAACAATAACAATAACATGCCACAACAATATGATAATTTCATACAAGTAGAGATATATCAAAAATCTTAATTGAGATTAGATTATGTAACCCATTTATCCTATGTTACAAAATAGTTTGATAAGACAAATAAAATGTGTTCTCATCACATTCCTCCAAACTACCAATCGATTACCTGTTTTCTATTTCCCCATAAGCATTCTCATCAGTTTTTCCTTTTTAAATTGTTAGCACTGCTCACTAAGCAGATATCAACCTATATACTGATAAAATTCATAGAGGCATTCCTACGCTCACCAATGAAGAAAAGCCGAAAAAGTCTATGCTATCTGAAGTAGCTTTCATGACAATCCTGCAAAAAAATAAAGAGAATCGGGTGAACACTCCACAAATTCAACATCAGATCCCACATTAGCAGATAAAAAATAGAACGACACTTAAATGGAAAGCAGTGCTGCATTACATGTGTATTATTCTGATCAAAATATTAAAACTAACCACAATTTCAACCCCTTACAAGGCTATTCCAACTCCTTTTCATCATACTCTTGTCAGCACAGCAGATAAGAGAAATTTTGAAAGCAAAGCAGTTTAAATGCAGAAGTTTAAATCTCGGCCAGACAATAGTTTCATGAAAGGAAAGACTAAAGCACCATGCATTATCTAGCCAGTCAAAGGACAAACAGAAGCAAACAGATTAGTCAACTTTTTTGCTCATATCAAGTCGCAACCAAAGGATAACAAGAATCTCAGGTCACTGCACTAAAAAAGCACAACCGACATATTAGATCAATTTTCCTAGATTTCGTCGCGAAATCTCAATTTCCAAACGCAATTCCGTCTCCTTATAACACCTTACTGATATGAAGTCGCAACCAATAGAAAATAATTTAAAGTCACTGCAGTAGCAGCACGAACCGACAATTCTGATCAAACTATTTAATTCCGAAATCCTAATTTCCAGACGCAAACCAGAAAACCTAACCAGATGCAAACAAAGAAGCAGCAGAAGCTTACTTATTCGAGGGAAGTGGGAGTCCGGAGTCGGGAAATCGAGTGAGATCCGATGAAGCACCGGTGGAGCTTGTGAATTGGGACAATCGAGGAGCATGGCCGAACAAGGGAGATCGCCTAGGAGATAGCGCGATAGAGAAGAATGCGAAGGTAGCAGCCATGGCCGTCGACTGCACTTCGAGAGAGAAACGTGAAGGATGATCGCTCGGTTGGCGTTTTGGGTTTGAGAAGGAGACAGGGAAAGGGGGAGAGAGACGGAGTACATATTTTGAGAGGGACTGACGTCGTCAGAAATGGGGCCCAGTTTAGGGTGAACGGATGCCACGTCAGATGGCGACGGTTTTGGACGCATTCGGTAACTTGAACAAATAAAAAATACAGTAGGTTAGCTGTTGCTTTGCTTTTCTGCTCGTCACTAAACTAATTTTGAAGAAGTTTCAATTGGATGGTTACGATCGAGTGGATAGAGTTTGGATTATATAATGCATCTGCTAATTGCTTTTCAATCAAACAAATAAGAATAGGATGATTGAATTAAACTTCTGTAGACGTGACGTCCAAATTGCACTTAGTCTAATGATATGATTTTTTTTTCCACAAGAGACGTTGGTTTTGCCACTCTTATATATGAAATTTTAAAAAAAAAATACCAAATTGAAACGTTGTTAAAAACGAGAGAGTGTGTCTCAATGACTTCTTCAAAGTTTTTAATTAGGAAAACTAGTCTTAAATAGTTTTATTAGTTTTTGTCAAGAAAACTAACCTCTTGGATTTCTCCTCTCTCTTTGTGGTATAAGGTTAGTTTCTAAGAGGTTCATTTTCCGAATAAAAATGTACAAAAGGGTTATTCGCCCAACTCACCGGTTAAAAACAACGTCCCAAATTCATTGCTTTTAAAAAAAATTGGGTATAAACCTCGCTTTTAAACTTTATTGAAGACAAATTAATCTCAACCATGCATGATCAACATTTGGGAAGATCGGACGGTGGCGGAAGCAGCTTCTGATTTGGTTGCTTACCATCTCACAAAACAAAACCTCCCTCTAACAAACACTGAAGGCTAAGAATCACTCAAACTCATTTCTCATATCCAACTCGATTTCTTATTACAACTCGATTCCTATCTCGATACCAAATGAGCCCTAAATGTGACGTCTTGTACATCGCTTTTTGTTTTGTTAGAGCATTAGTATATGGGTCAAAATCTGGTCATAAACAGCCCTTAAGTGATAAATGAGAATGAACGGGGACCGTTCATTCGAATTGATCTAACGGCCCAGATCTCTCTCACCTCCCACACTGACAACTTCCTACTCGCTAGCTTTTTGTGTGAAACACACGCGCTACATCGTTCCAACGTGATTCAAAATTGGAGCGAAAACCGTCTCTTCCTATTCTTCTCAAAACTTCCACAGAAAACCTCTCTCGCAAAATCGATCAAACCCTATCCTCCTACTCGCCTGCTTTTTCTTCGATTTCTCAACGAAATCACTTCGTTTTCTCTCGCCTATCATCAAAAAAACATACTCCTACAAATTTCGCGATGTCTGGCTCACAGAAGAACAGCGAAGGAAGAGGTATGGTGTTTAATCCCTAATTTTAGCGTATACGATGCTTTTTCCTGTGATTTCTCACTGATTTCTCTTCATTTCACTCCGTCGTTCACCAAAATCCATCAACTCGCTACTAAAAATGGCAGAATCTCAGAGAAGCCAAGTACCAAGAGGTATGGAGTATAATCTGGTATTTGGAGTTAGGTTTTTGCTTTGACATGTTAGATTTCGCTACATGCATGTTTGATTTTAATGTACTGAGTGTGAAAAGTATATTTGTATGAGTAGATCTACTATATTCCGTGTGAAATGTTCATTTGTATGTACTGAGTGGTCATTATTTTGATCATGACTGTGTTTTTACTCTATGTTCACCAGATCTTGTATATATGTTCATCAAAGTTCCTAACAAAGTTCATCAAAATACATGTTCATCACAGTACATCTAAATGTTCATCAAATATCTTGTATAAACGTTCACCAGATTTCTTTTCAATGTTCACCAAAAATTTTGTGATTGTTCATCTCATTGCCTATAAAAGTTCATCATATGTCTTAAGATTGTTCATCAGATTTCTCTTATCTGTTATCATAAATCTTGTTATTGAATATTATCCTCTTTATAAACTTTGTATTTTTGCACAATATATAACTTGTATGTTCAATATTACAGAGATAAGAAGCAAAAAATCAAATGACAGATCAAAAAGAAATTTGTCATCCCAAGAACAACAACAACAGGAGGAAGAAACAGTTCATGGTAACTAATGTTCATCAACTCTTTTTTCTTTGTTCATCACAATTCTTCATAATGTTTAATAATGTTCATCAATCCTCTCATATATAGTTCATATGTATGTTTAATAATGTTCATCATTGTATTTCAATATGTTCACCATCTTGTTTGATATTGTTCACCATGATCCTTAATTTTGTTCATCGGCTTTGTACATGTCTTTATACTAATAAGTAACTTTTAATGTTATAGCATCCCCTAAACATAAGATGGCAAAATCCAAGAAAGTAGTTGCTACAACAAGCAAGAGAAAAAGAAGTAGCCAAAGGATACACTGTTCTCAGACGAAGGGAAAAGAGATTCAGTTGTACAGCCCAGAAATTCCTGTAACACAAATAATGAAGAACTTGAAAAGGCCTAGCGGGGGAATTGTGATAAGAGATGTTGAAGACCAACCAGAACAAGCATCCAGGACAAACAAGTCTGAAATTGTGCAGTCAAGGAAAGGGAAAGAAAAAGTGACTGAAAGCATCAAGAAGTAGTTCCCTGCTCAAAAATGTAGAAGTTCTCCAGCGCTTCTGGTTTCAACTTTGGCTAGAATGAGTCCAATTCAAAAAAGTTGCATAGTAGAGATGGGATTTGGATGCTTGCTTAAATGGAAAGTGGACAAACTTCCAGCTAAAATCAGTCACTGGTTGTTGAAGAACTTTAATGTCGTATCCTGCACAATGAAGCTTGCCAAGTCAGTGAGGCACAAAATTACAACGCAAGATGTTCACGACTACCTTGGAATTCCTGTTGGTGGGATGCAAATAGAATTGAAGAGAACATTTACTGAACATGAGGATTTACAATATCAAGATCTTCACCGAAGGTTCAGGAATCAATTTCCACTGGAAATCGACATTGAATTGGATGAAGTCAAGTTGCGTGACGCCTCAAAGATTCATGCATCACATGTCGCAGAGCTTTTGATAAAAACTGTAGTACCTGGAGAGTGGTTCAAGAGAAATTTCATGATGTTGCTTGTTGCAACCATTATGGACAGTCAGCCAAATGGTGGATTGAATTATAATATTCTTCATTACCTTGAGTGCACCGAGATGATTAATCACTACGACTAGTCAAAATTGCTAGTTGACCTCCTGATAAAGACAAAGGAGTCTTTTGATAGGACAACAAATGCTAGTTTTTTCAGAGGACCAATCCTTCTACTACAAGTTAGTGTTCACCAATTTTAATCATTTTGTTCATTATCATATCATTATATGTTCATCAAACTAATATTTACTCATTTACTTTATTTGCTTGCAGTTGATATATTTTGATCGTGTTATTCTCAAGAATGTTGAACATGAGAGAGAGTTTCCAATAATTGTTAATTGGGATGCAGCCATGCTGAGGGCTAGAGAGGCAGAAGAGATCAAGATTATAATTCAATCATCATATAACTGTATGTTCATTATCATATAACTGTATGTTCATCATCATATAACTGTATGTTTTAAATATGATCATCATTGTTTTTCAATATGTTTGATATTATTGTGTTTTTATTTTACAGAGAGCAATGTTTGTGGAATTTCTAAGGAAGCATGGCATGGAAGCCAAAGCAACTCTATTCGAAGACGAGAAAAAGGTCAAAGCTGAACGTCTTTCAATGTACTGGAGAGATGACAAGAACAAGCAGGATTGTGGTATATATACCATGCGACACATGGAAACGTACTTTGGGGAGGGGCTGACAAATTTTACAACTTCTTTGAAGAAAGGTGACAATAAGCAAATGGAAATGATAAGGGTCAAGTACATTTCAGAGTTGTTAACCAACAGATTCAACATTGCTTACCCACAACTTATAGAGTGGGTAAATGGAAAATGAACAATGTAGAAGTTTGACAATGAATACAAGAATTCTTTTGTTCATCTATATACTACAGAATGTTCATCAAATCACTGAACAATGTTCATCAGCTTAACTGTGAATGTTCATTGAATATTTAGCCAAAGTTCATCGTATTAACACTGAATGTTCATTGACGTTAATCTCAAAAGTTCATCAATATGATAAGTAATTTTACTTGTCTTTTTCACAAATATTCATCATATTAATAATGAATGTTCATCGAGCTTAGATACAAAGTTCATCAAATTAACACAACAAGTTCCCCACATTAACAGAGAGAGTTCATCTAATTTGATATTGATGTTCATCAATTTTTCCCATGTTGTTCACCAGATTATATATAATTGTTCACCAAGTAGATTACAAATGTTCACCAGAACTAGATTTACACATAAAGACCTAAATGATAGTTTTAGAATTATCTAACTTCAAACACTTGATGAAGTATTCTCAGGACATGTAGAGCGATTGTGTCCGGATTTCAAACATATTGAACAACACTTCTTCACCTTGTTAGAATTCAATCTAACTTTCTCAATTGTACTTTTTAAACGTGATGTTTTTGGCCTTTCTTTGTTCTTTGATTGTGGAGGTGGAAGGACAGATATTGTATTTGGTAAAGGACCAACAAACTTCTCAAATCTTGCCTCTCTGCTTTTTGTAGGAGTCTTGTTGTTACTCATAGAAGACGACTCAGCCTGAATGGATGAACTGTACAACTCACGCTTCTCCTTTAGAACAATCAACAAGTCTTTCAATTGATCAGAATCATGCTCAATTTCATTGATAATACTATGTATCTCAGACATAACATCATACACTAAAAGCTTCTTCTCATCCATCTCAACAGATTCTTTAAATACTAAACCATCAATCTCAAAAGTTGGCTTCAATGTTGTGCTCTTACTCCATCGTGGTAATATATATTGGTCAGGCATTTTCACATCCAAAGGTGGACCAACACATCTGATTACCAATATCATGTGACAGCATGGAAGACCTATCTGCAAGAACCTATTACAAGAGCACTTATATTCATTTGTGGATGGTAAGTGCTGAACCACAAATGATTTCTCAAAATGTCCACGAACACGATAGTAATGGACATCACCCTCTGTGAGAGAATTAACCAAGGCACAATCATAGGCAGATGAGAGAAGTTGAGTTTGCAAATCATCAAAAATAGGCAGTGTATAGACGTCACAAAGCTGAACTTCCATTTGGGTCGGTGTCTTGAGAGTAGGACGGCGAGTGGAAGATTCAAAGTCATGCTTACGATGAGTATGTCTTTGAGAATCAATTGCATTTTCAAATTGCAACATGAACACTATAAGGGATGATGATGAGCCAATGAAATGTGAGAAGAAGAAGTTCTGAGATTCAGACCTCGAAGTTGTTCTAAGCAGGCCACCCATATGGACATTTTGAAAGAAAGCGGGAATCCATAAGTGTCGTAGATCAAACATTGTCTTGAGCCAAACATTGTCTTGAAGATTGAAATCATCTATAATACCATGCCAAAGCTCCTCAAAATCCACAGGAGTAATCTCATCACTCCAAACAATAGCATTGAATCTATCCATGAATTCTTTATTTTGCTCTGGTTCAACCTTAATCTTACCGGGCACTTTGAACATTATGTGCCACATGCAAAAACGATGAACACTTGAGCTAAAAACCTCCTCAACAGCAGCCTTGACAACAACATCTTGATCAGTCAAAATAACAAAAGGTTCATGTCCCATTGCCTTTTTGAAATGATCAAACAACCGCACATAAGATGGAATATCTTCGTTCAACAATAAGCCAAATGCAAAGGTGATTGAGCACTTGTAGTTGTCAACTCCAGTGAAAGGAACAAACACCATATCATACCTGAAAACAAAAAGCGAAAACTCATAATGTTCATCAAAACTGTATTATTTGTTCATCAAATGATTGAACAATGTTCATCATTACTGATAACAATGTTCATCAAAACTGGGATAAGAATGTTCCTCAACTGGTATGAATGTTCATCAATAAATCTAACAGTGTTCATCAAAACTTGTATGAATGTTCATCAATAAACTAGCAATGTTCATCAATAAATTTTTATATGTTCATCTATAAATAAAACATAGTTCATCACAACTACAATGATTGTTCACCAAAACAAATAGGAATCGATCAAACCCTATCCTCCTACTCGCCTGCTTTTTCTTCGATTTCTCAACGAAATCACTTCGTTTTCTCTCGCCTATCATCAAAAAAACATACTCCTACAAATTTCGCGATGTCTGGCTCACAGAAGAACAGCGAAGGAAGAGGTATGGTGTTTAATCCCTAATTTTAGCGTATACGATGCTTTTTCCTGTGATTTCTCACTGATTTCTCTTCATTTCACTCCGTCGTTCACCAAAATCCATCAACTCGCTACTAAAAATGGCAGAATCTCAGAGAAGCCAAGTACCAAGAGGTATGGAGTATAATCTGGTATTTGGAGTTAGGTTTTTGCTTTGACATGTTAGATTTCGCTACATGCATGTTTGATTTTAATGTACTGAGTGTGAAAAGTATATTTGTATGAGTAGATCTACTATATTCCGTGTGAAATGTTCATTTGTATGTACTGAGTGGTCATTATTTTGATCATGACTGTGTTTTTACTCTATGTTCACCAGATCTTGTATATATGTTCATCAAAGTTCCTAACAAAGTTCATCAAAATACATGTTCATCACAGTACATCTAAATGTTCATCAAATATCTTGTATAAACGTTCACCAGATTTCTTTTCAATGTTCACCAAAAATTTTGTGATTGTTCATCTCATTGCCTATAAAAGTTCATCATATGTCTTAAGATTGTTCATCAGATTTCTCTTATCTGTTATCATAAATCTTGTTATTGAATATTATCCTCTTTATAAACTTTGTATTTTTGCACAATATATAACTTGTATGTTCAATATTACAGAGATAAGAAGCAAAAAATCAAATGACAGATCAAAAAGAAATTTGTCATCCCAAGAACAACAACAACAGGAGGAAGAAACAGTTCATGGTAACTAATGTTCATCAACTCTTTTTTCTTTGTTCATCACAATTCTTCATAATGTTTAATAATGTTCATCAATCCTCTCATATATAGTTCATATGTATGTTTAATAATGTTCATCATTGTATTTCAATATGTTCACCATCTTGTTTGATATTGTTCACCATGATCCTTAATTTTGTTCATCGGCTTTGTACATGTCTTTATACTAATAAGTAACTTTTAATGTTATAGCATCCCCTAAACATAAGATGGCAAAATCCAAGAAAGTAGTTGCTACAACAAGCAAGAGAAAAAGAAGTAGCCAAAGGATACACTGTTCTCAGACGAAGGGAAAAGAGATTCAGTTGTACAGCCCAGAAATTCCTGTAACACAAATAATGAAGAACTTGAAAAGGCCTAGCGGGGGAATTGTGATAAGAGATGTTGAAGACCAACCAGAACAAGCATCCAGGACAAACAAGTCTGAAATTGTGCAGTCAAGGAAAGGGAAAGAAAAAGTGACTGAAAGCATCAAGAAGTAGTTCCCTGCTCAAAAATGTAGAAGTTCTCCAGCGCTTCTGGTTTCAACTTTGGCTAGAATGAGTCCAATTCAAAAAAGTTGCATAGTAGAGATGGGATTTGGATGCTTGCTTAAATGGAAAGTGGACAAACTTCCAGCTAAAATCAGTCACTGGTTGTTGAAGAACTTTAATGTCGTATCCTGCACAATGAAGCTTGCCAAGTCAGTGAGGCACAAAATTACAACGCAAGATGTTCACGACTACCTTGGAATTCCTGTTGGTGGGATGCAAATAGAATTGAAGAGAACATTTACTGAACATGAGGATTTACAATATCAAGATCTTCACCGAAGGTTCAGGAATCAATTTCCACTGGAAATCGACATTGAATTGGATGAAGTCAAGTTGCGTGACGCCTCAAAGATTCATGCATCACATGTCGCAGAGCTTTTGATAAAAACTGTAGTACCTGGAGAGTGGTTCAAGAGAAATTTCATGATGTTGCTTGTTGCAACCATTATGGACAGTCAGCCAAATGGTGGATTGAATTATAATATTCTTCATTACCTTGAGTGCACCGAGATGATTAATCACTACGACTAGTCAAAATTGCTAGTTGACCTCCTGATAAAGACAAAGGAGTCTTTTGATAGGACAACAAATGCTAGTTTTTTCAGAGGACCAATCCTTCTACTACAAGTTAGTGTTCACCAATTTTAATCATTTTGTTCATTATCATATCATTATATGTTCATCAAACTAATATTTACTCATTTACTTTATTTGCTTGCAGTTGATATATTTTGATCGTGTTATTCTCAAGAATGTTGAACATGAGAGAGAGTTTCCAATAATTGTTAATTGGGATGCAGCCATGCTGAGGGCTAGAGAGGCAGAAGAGATCAAGATTATAATTCAATCATCATATAACTGTATGTTCATTATCATATAACTGTATGTTCATCATCATATAACTGTATGTTTTAAATATGATCATCATTGTTTTTCAATATGTTTGATATTATTGTGTTTTTATTTTACAGAGAGCAATGTTTGTGGAATTTCTAAGGAAGCATGGCATGGAAGCCAAAGCAACTCTATTCGAAGACGAGAAAAAGGTCAAAGCTGAACGTCTTTCAATGTACTGGAGAGATGACAAGAACAAGCAGGATTGTGGTATATATACCATGCGACACATGGAAACGTACTTTGGGGAGGGGCTGACAAATTTTACAACTTCTTTGAAGAAAGGTGACAATAAGCAAATGGAAATGATAAGGGTCAAGTACATTTCAGAGTTGTTAACCAACAGATTCAACATTGCTTACCCACAACTTATAGAGTGGGTAAATGGAAAATGAACAATGTAGAAGTTTGACAATGAATACAAGAATTCTTTTGTTCATCTATATACTACAGAATGTTCATCAAATCACTGAACAATGTTCATCAGCTTAACTGTGAATGTTCATTGAATATTTAGCCAAAGTTCATCGTATTAACACTGAATGTTCATTGACGTTAATCTCAAAAGTTCATCAATATGATAAGTAATTTTACTTGTCTTTTTCACAAATATTCATCATATTAATAATGAATGTTCATCGAGCTTAGATACAAAGTTCATCAAATTAACACAACAAGTTCCCCACATTAACAGAGAGAGTTCATCTAATTTGATATTGATGTTCATCAATTTTTCCCATGTTGTTCACCAGATTATATATAATTGTTCACCAAGTAGATTACAAATGTTCACCAGAACTAGATTTACACATAAAGACCTAAATGATAGTTTTAGAATTATCTAACTTCAAACACTTGATGAAGTATTCTCAGGACATGTAGAGCGATTGTGTCCGGATTTCAAACATATTGAACAACACTTCTTCACCTTGTTAGAATTCAATCTAACTTTCTCAATTGTACTTTTTAAACGTGATGTTTTTGGCCTTTCTTTGTTCTTTGATTGTGGAGGTGGAAGGACAGATATTGTATTTGGTAAAGGACCAACAAACTTCTCAAATCTTGCCTCTCTGCTTTTTGTAGGAGTCTTGTTGTTACTCATAGAAGACGACTCAGCCTGAATGGATGAACTGTACAACTCACGCTTCTCCTTTAGAACAATCAACAAGTCTTTCAATTGATCAGAATCATGCTCAATTTCATTGATAATACTATGTATCTCAGACATAACATCATACACTAAAAGCTTCTTCTCATCCATCTCAACAGATTCTTTAAATACTAAACCATCAATCTCAAAAGTTGGCTTCAATGTTGTGCTCTTACTCCATCGTGGTAATATATATTGGTCAGGCATTTTCACATCCAAAGGTGGACCAACACATCTGATTACCAATATCATGTGACAGCATGGAAGACCTATCTGCAAGAACCTATTACAAGAGCACTTATATTCATTTGTGGATGGTAAGTGCTGAACCACAAATGATTTCTCAAAATGTCCACGAACACGATAGTAATGGACATCACCCTCTGTGAGAGAATTAACCAAGGCACAATCATAGGCAGATGAGAGAAGTTGAGTTTGCAAATCATCAAAAATAGGCAGTGTATAGACGTCACAAAGCTGAACTTCCATTTGGGTCGGTGTCTTGAGAGTAGGACGGCGAGTGGAAGATTCAAAGTCATGCTTACGATGAGTATGTCTTTGAGAATCAATTGCATTTTCAAATTGCAACATGAACACTATAAGGGATGATGATGAGCCAATGAAATGTGAGAAGAAGAAGTTCTGAGATTCAGACCTCGAAGTTGTTCTAAGCAGGCCACCCATATGGACATTTTGAAAGAAAGCGGGAATCCATAAGTGTCGTAGATCAAACATTGTCTTGAGCCAAACATTGTCTTGAAGATTGAAATCATCTATAATACCATGCCAAAGCTCCTCAAAATCCACAGGAGTAATCTCATCACTCCAAACAATAGCATTGAATCTATCCATGAATTCTTTATTTTGCTCTGGTTCAACCTTAATCTTACCGGGCACTTTGAACATTATGTGCCACATGCAAAAACGATGAACACTTGAGCTAAAAACCTCCTCAACAGCAGCCTTGACAACAACATCTTGATCAGTCAAAATAACAAAAGGTTCATGTCCCATTGCCTTTTTGAAATGATCAAACAACCGCACATAAGATGGAATATCTTCGTTCAACAATAAGCCAAATGCAAAGGTGATTGAGCACTTGTAGTTGTCAACTCCAGTGAAAGGAACAAACACCATATCATACCTGAAAACAAAAAGCGAAAACTCATAATGTTCATCAAAACTGTATTATTTGTTCATCAAATGATTGAACAATGTTCATCATTACTGATAACAATGTTCATCAAAACTGGGATAAGAATGTTCCTCAACTGGTATGAATGTTCATCAATAAATCTAACAGTGTTCATCAAAACTTGTATGAATGTTCATCAATAAACTAGCAATGTTCATCAATAAATTTTTATATGTTCATCTATAAATAAAACATAGTTCATCACAACTACAATGATTGTTCACCAAAACAAATAGGAATGTTCATTAATAAATTTAACATTGTTCAACATAACTACTTAGAAAAATTCTCCTAAACAGGTAAGAATGTTCATCAACATACCTATTTGATTTGTATGTTGCATCAGCAGTCACTACATCACCAAAGAATGAAAAACTCTTGCGTGCAATCGGATCAGCCCAGAATAAACGAGTTAGTTGATTATGCTCATTGACATAGTATTCAAAATAGAGAGCCTCACATCTCTCTTTCTTGCGGAAAAGGCTATCAATTACCATTTGAGCATCACAACCAACCATATACGCATTGAGATCTCGGTTAAAATTCTTGAAGTCAACCAGCGAGGCACCAACATTTGCGTAAGATCCAACAGAATTCTTGAACATCTTAAATGCTTTGCTAGTCCCAATATTGGACTTGATACCATTAATAATAAAGTCTTCATGGAATGCAGTCAATTTCCGGTTACTCCTGGCAAGATGTCGTTGTGATTCATCAACCATATAATGTGTATGACGCTCCTCAAAAATCTTAACAGAATAGCCATCATGACTAAGATAGCGAAGTGCTAATTTAGCAACACAACCACATCTATCTGAATTCCTCTTCCTTTTTGATGAAGTGGAGTCATCTGCAGTATTTCCATCTACTTTCATATATCCCTGCCTACTGCAACAAAGATACTTCCAAATTGGAACTTTGTTCACATCTTTAGTGCTAGTCCCTGACATGATACGTACACTAAAGCCTGTCCTGATGGCATATTTTTTATAGAATTCAATACCATCTTCAATTGAAGCAAACACTTGACCAACATATGGCTTGTAAGAATCTTCACATAATGGTAAAAAGTATTTCGTATTTCCAGGAGAAATAGAAACTACACCATTGGCATTGGATTGATCAACACCTAGAAAAATGTTCATCAGATATTAAACATATGTTCATCAAACTACTTATCAATGTTCATCAAACTACTTATCAATGTTCATCACAAATCCTGTAAATGTTCATTACACATTAAAATGCTGTGAATGATCATCACATCTAGAACAAAGTTCATCAAATCAGTATTAAAAGTTCATTAAGACTGCATTCAACGTTCATCACATGTTTTATAAAAGTTCATCACAAATACTGTCTATGTTCATTGTATGTCCAATAGAATGTTCATCACTTCTATTACTGTTGTTCATCAAATCCGTTATAAATGTTCATCAAATCCGTTATAAATGTTCATCACAATTCTTCTAAATGTTCATCACATCACTAAAGATTCATCTTCAGTTTTTTAAATGTCCAATATATGTTCACTAACAGTCTTATTAACGTTCATCATATGTCTTGTACATGTTCATTAATTACCTCAGAAGTATGATATTAAGCTTTTTCAAAGCTTAAACATAATCAACAATAGTTCATCGATGATGTTGATCAAATTTGAGATAAAAACTGCTTCATTATACACGAATCATCTTAATACTTCAACAAATAAGCTCAAATTGGAGAGAAACAGGGGGATGAACTGGTGAAACAAAGAAAATAGAAGCAAAACCTAGATCCATAGGTAGAATGAAGGAGAAACAAGCTAACGAATGATAATCGATGTGTTGGATTAGCGAACAGAGCAATCAAGAGAACAAGAACACCTGAATACAAAAAATCAACAAAATCAGCTCACGCAAAAACAAAGGATATAGAAACGTAAACAAGATGAGGAAAACAAAATAAAATACGAATGCGAGAAGAAGAAGAAGGAATTACGCAGCAGAGAAGAGAAGGCAAGATCCGAAGAAGTTTTGTTGAAAAAACTTGGGGGAAAAGAAAACGAAGGCGAGAAGAAGAAGAAGGAAGTTTACAAGATCTGTTGAACGCGCTTGTACACGCGCCCAAAAGTGAATTATCCACATCCGTCCGATCTGGCGAAATCAAACGGCCCATAATCATTCTCATTTATTACTGTAGCAACTATTATCACCGGACACTTTTCCTTAGTATATTATTAATGTTGATTAATATAGTTTAATTTTTTAATATTTAAAAACTTTCTTCCACAATTATGTTATCGTAAATTAAAACAGCTTTGACATAAGTCGACCTCTGCACTATGCCACCTCATTAGCTATTTCATCTCACATGTCGTCATGACTTAAGAAAAAATTAAATAAAAAACAAAAAAAATCATATCTTTACGAAATTTGGAAAAAAAATTAATTTAATTAATTAATTATCTTTTATCTTAAGTTTTATAACACTGTACTAATTCATTTAAAACACTTTGAAATTTTCTCATCAATATGTATTAATTTATTTAATTAATTATCTCTAACGGCTCTAAGTAACATGACTATGTTTTCTCTTATGCTTGTTCCGATTTCATTTTGTTAGGTGAAAATAGTCTCTTTGGATGACCTCTAATAAGAATACTAGCTTTATGGAACCCGTGCGATGCACGGCTCCTGATTTTCACGTAAATATTAAACTTTAGCTATCTCCTATAATTACAACTGTGTAGTTTCATTGTTGTTGTTCTTTCATGTTGGAAGTATTTTGTAAGTGTGTATGATTGCATTGAGTTGTAGGGTTAAATTCGGAAAAAGGTTAAGAGGAGAACCCGTGCATGGTCACTTCCTCGAAGAATGTGTAATATCGAAAGTCCAAACCAATTACACATTTCAGGACTAAATTGGAGAGGAGTAAACAAAACGTACTATATACATAATTTTTCTCTCGATACATATGGCCTTAATCAACTTGAAATATAGAGGATAATTAAGTCTCATACCATTTGAAAATCCAAAGCCTGAAATAGTGGGAACTCGCTCAAAAAAAATGGCGGAAAGTAAAGGCTTGAAAATTAATGAAGAGGACATATAAAGGTGTTTGACCATGCATGTAAATCATCCAAGAGTTTATTAGTAGTTTTTTAATCCAACAAATATAAATGAGATGACATAATATATATTGAGTTAGTAGTAATATAATATTTATAAACTACAATCTAATCCATCAATCCAAAAAAGTTAACTGTATATGTTACAATAGGCTAACTTCATATATTACAGTAGAAAAAACCATTATTATATTTTCTACTTGTCACCTAAGACATCAATTCAAACCGCCTTTAACAATATCAAAACATCTAAAAATAGCAGCAGAGAACAGTCAAGCTATGTAGTACTAATCTCTAAAGCAAAACTACATCCTGATTCACCTAGCAGAAAGCTGAATGAATATATAGAATACAAAATGCCCTAAATTTCAAAATATGGAAAATCAAATTACAAAGGTGAATTAGCGAGTGAAAAAAGAGTAAAATAACAAACCTCTTTGCTCGACCTCTTTGCTCAAAAGCGAAAACCTTTCAGAGTCAGTGGGCATGAAAAGACAATCAAATTCAAGTGTTGTTTCTTCCCCTTTAATAAAATAACTAAATTGAAACTCAATAGAGCTAATTCAAAAAATCTCAAAGAAATCTATGATATATGTATGTGTTGCATCTTCGTATTTTTATTCAAGCACTCCACCAGGTGTTACAAAAAATAAGGTGCCTGGTATGAGGAATATATGAACGGATATAAGAGGGGTGAATAGGACAAATGAATCATGGAAAGAGCTTTTATCGCCGCTCAATATCACATCTCTTTTCAGCTTCTGTTGAAAATCTTCCCGACATAGAGTCACGTGTAGTAAAACTCTAATATTCCATATAAATTGAGCACCAATAATAAACATGACAACATAAATACCTCAAAATTGCAGGTTTTTATGAACAATTTCACATGAAGAGACTTTAGAAACCTTCAACAAAAAATTCATAACTTTTAGCCTGACAACCTAGGGTCTGCAATCTTCGGATGAATTCTCGCTTGGGCTTGTTCGTCGACGGTGTCCGATGGGGTTATTCAAAACTTGTACGCCCTCCGTTGTCAACATCCGAGCCGAGCGACCACCTATTTCCATTCGCTTGAGCCATTGTAGAAATGATGAAATAGGGAAAGAGAAACAAGAGAACATCATATATACCAATAGCCCCTTAAATTACTGACTCAAGAGTCACGCTTCATCTCCTAACCCTGAAAAACGCCTCTATGGCGTAACAAAGGAAACGGAGGGACATCATCTACTGAGGGCGGAAATGAGCATTGAAGAGGGAAAGGTTGGATACAAATGAGAAGCAAAATTCTATGTAATTTTAATGCTAGACGACTCCATCTTCTAACGCAAGGTAGAGATTTCAAAACACAAAAAACATTAAATGTAACTCTAAAAACACTAAATGCAACTCTAAAATCATTAATTGCGTAAGCTAAAGGTCAATTTTATATGTTTATTATAGATAGATATTACAATATTTGATAGTATATTTAACTTTATAATACCAAATAATACATAATTAAAGATCATTCAAAGTTCAAACAAACATAAAAACAAGCTACTCCTGCCTATATGTATTTTTCACAATAAATAATCATCAAAATATCAAATGTGGTTAAATTGCTGATATTCTGGCCGATGTATTTGACCCAAGGTATATTCAGGCCTTATGCATACTGCGTGATTTTGGGCTTCATGGACGTCTATGAGTGGGCTCAGCCCAGCCCTAATATCTCACTTGAAACACAAGGGTATTTATTAATACACTAGGTTTCCCTTGCCCAATTCTTCTACTCCTTAGTCCGTTTATTCCTCTCTACTCTCTAGCACGCATTACGCATACCCCCATCTCCCACACTTCGAGGCGATCGACGGTATGGATCTTCATATTCCTCGCGTGTTACTCGATTTCTGGTTAATTTTGTCAACTACATTCTTTGCAGATGATAGGTGGTAATCGGCGTAACTTTTATTGTTTATTTCGGTAGTTGCTTCGTTAGAATGATTGTTCAATGTTCATGCACGACCGGACGATTTGATATGAATAGATTCGTGCCTTTTTAGTTCAGAATTTTGTGTAGCAGAACTTCCATTGTAGAACTTGGATTGCTCCGTTGCTCGTATTCGTCGAATTAGTGCCTTTTTAGTTCAGAATTTTGTGTGGCAGAACTTTCCATTGGAGAGCCTGGATTACTCCGTTGCTCTTATTCGTCGAATTTTTACCAGTGTATAGTGTTTGTGACTTCTATAGAATAGAAGTTCTATGTTGATGTTGTTGTGGAATGCATAGAAGGATTATGCTGTTTGTATCCATGAACAGTTAATCGTGTTGCTTCTCTTGAGTTTGTTAAATGCGATAATTTTTTGCGAAATTATGTGATCCATCTATTATGTTTTCAAATTCCACTTAATTGGGTCTACAACTCTATGTTGATGTTTAATGTAATGGCATATGGACTTATTTCTTGATCCAGTGTTGATTACAGATGCATTAAAATTTTGTTACTCACTTTCATCTATCTTTAGCAACCAAGTATTGCTCTTAATTATGTCTTTGTAAATTTCTTCTATGTTATATTAATCCATGCAGCTAAGTTAGTCCAACAAGATGGGTCGTGTTCGTACAAAGTTAGTTAAGAAAACCTCCAGACAAGTAATCGAGAAGTACTACTCACGAATGACGTTGGATTTCCACACCAACAAGAAGCTTCTAGAAGAAGTTGCCATTATTCCAACCAAGCGTCTACGCAACAAGATTGCTGGTTTCTCCACCCATCTGATGAAGAGAATCCAAAAGGGCCCAGTTCGGGGAATCTCTCTTAAGCTGCAAGAAGAAGAACGTGAGCGTCGTATGGACTATGTGCCTTCTGAGTCTGCCATTAAGACTGATACCATTGCAGTTGATGCTGAAACCTTTGAGATGATGGCTGCTCTTGGCATGTCTGATGTCCCTGGTATTATCAAGGCTGAGCCTGAGAATATGGCTCCGGCTTCCTTTGCTCCTCGTGATGGAAGAAGATTCTAGAACTTCAGTTATGGTGTTTTCTTTTTTTTTTTGGTTGAAATTTTGCTGTATAGTTGATTATTGGCTTTGATGGGATCTCTATTCTAGGAATGAACTATTTTTTGGTGTTACCAAACTTGCAGCAATGCTGATAAGTCTTACGTTCTTTCATGGAATGTCACTAACTCTAGTTCTATAGTTGCCTCATTACTCACATTTTTATCCATGCAGAACATATTTATTAGCAATCAGTGATCAACATATTCATCTATGACATCTCTGTTTAAAATGAGTGATCAACTACTTCATTTATGATTTAGAATTTCATCTGGGTTTGTAAAATGGCTGGTTTGATGATGGATTTTAGTCAGAAAGTGACGTTACATCAATCTCATACGAATCTTGTGGCTAGTGTTCAGTTTCATCATGGTCTAAGATAGGAACCCATGAATACGAGATATAAACTTACCCTGCAAATAGTTGGAAAAGGATTTATGTTTGTTGGAGCCGGTTCTCGATGGGCTCGCGAGGCCCATAGGGAATTGGGTCAGGCCTATGGAACGCGAGCCGGGTCGGTCCAAGAAGTCAGCCCAGAAGAATAAAGCGGCCCATAAACAGGTGAAGCCCAGTAAGAGGATACAACGAGATTAAGTATCGAGGGACAAATCGGTAATTGACTCGCG
Source organism: Oxyria digyna (assembly GCA_029168935.1). Classification (NCBI taxonomy): domain Eukaryota; kingdom Viridiplantae; phylum Streptophyta; class Magnoliopsida; order Caryophyllales; family Polygonaceae; genus Oxyria; species Oxyria digyna. The sequence continues at coordinate 28,238,455 of JAPVLV010000011.1, read as the reverse complement.
TGGGTCCCTGTTGATAGTATAAAAACGCAACCCAATGGATAAGAAAGGGAGATCTTTTTACAAATAGAAAAACGCTTCACCTTCCTCTCTGGAGTAAGAAAATCACAAGAGCGAGCCCAAACCTCAATCTGCTAAAACATCCACCACCAGGAAGAGTTTGGACGTGTAGCACTTGCTTTATTACTCATAGTTTTGCTAACAAGCTTCTGTTGTTGTTATGTGTATTTTCTAAAACCATTAAGTTTGTTGTAAGCTTTGAACTTGATACGTTTAATTGGCATATAAGACTCTTTTTCCTTCACTTTGTTTCTTCTTTCTTCCTCGTTTACTTGCGTTGATTTCGATATCTCTGGCTGTGTGCCAAGATAAGGTGAGTCAAGGAAGAAGACTAAGTGGCGCGTTACGAACTAGTTGACTGTCCAGACGCCCTGTGTCACGCGAAGTGTTGTGTCGTGTGATCGCAATTTCTGGGCTCCAACACTGGCGCCGACCGTGGGGACCTCCTCGCACAAGTAAGGCTTACTACATATACTCGCATATTCCTAATACTTAACTGCCTGAGAAGATGAACACTAGTGGCGAAAGAAGCGACAACACCCCTCCCCAGACGAGAACACAAGACGTAAATAGCACGCGAGCACATCTTTCACACGTACATGAGGAAGAGATTGTTCTGGTAGGGCCCGCACTGGTTCAGTATCGCGCTTTCCTGCAGACGATGGGTCAAAGTGCGGACAGGGGCCGAAACCAAGAACAACCGAGAACCAGATCACGCGAGCATGAACAGAATCAGAGCGGACGAGAACAATCAGTCGCTGAAGGGAGTGCTGAACACGTACCTGACGACAGAGTCTCAGTGTCACGTAGGACCAGGGTCGAGGGACGCGAGAGGCCTTGTCACCCTGGTAGGTTCGATTTGAATCAACCCCCTGTGAGCTATGTGGAGAACCAATCTTGCAGGGGAAGAACCGAGACAAGAGGGCAGGAGATTCGCGCCGAGCAAAGGCCTTCTCGCCGCCAGTACGAGGGGGAACCTTTTTGCAACCAGGCCACCCACCCGCGGCAGCCTTCTGAGGCCTACCCGTCCGTCAACCTTATTCGGCCCGACTGCTTTCGCGGAGCACATAGTCAGGTCAGTCCCTCTGCCTAATTTCAGATTCCCTATTATCAAACAGTACAATGGTAAAGAAGATCCCAGCGAACACCTAGCGCGCTACAAGTATGCTATGCTCGCGAGGTGCCCTGATGAAGCCACGATGTGCAAAGGTTTCCCAGGCACACTCGCGGGACCCGCCATGACCTGGATGCTTAACCAGCCGTCAGGGAGCATCCATTGTTTCGCTGATCTAGAGAAGAGTTTCTTATTGCACTTTGGATCCTCGAGGAAAAGAAAAGTGACAATGCAAGAAGTAGTAGGTGTCAAACAAGGACCACATGAATCACTAGAGGGTTATGTTAAGAGGTTCACAGAAAAGATCTTGGAAGCCGAAGATTTTCATGATAAGACCGCTCGGGTCGCGTTCCTTGACGGACTCACTGATGGAAGCTCCTTCAAGCAATACCTATACCGCAAGAAAGATTTGGATTACCAAGGCATGCTCGAAAGAGCATACACAGAGATTAACGTGGAAGCACACTCAGGCATCGCGTTGAAAGGGAATAATCAGAGCAAGCCCGCTCAGGGTCAGAAGAGAGAGAACCAGAGCTGGGGGAATAAGCGCCATCAAGGTAGTCAGGGGAAGGAGCAGATCGACTCGCGAGTGCCCGGTTTACAGATTCAAGATCAGAATCAGGGTCAAAGGCAGTTCAGGGGCCAAAATCACGATCAGAATCAATTTCACTCGCAAAATTTTGTAGCCGAGCAGGATAACCGACGCGAGGCTGAGAGGAGAGGGGATCGCGGTCGTGACCGCCACGAGCCAACCACCTGGTGTGAATACCACGGAGTGAATACTCACTCTACAGAGGAATGTTGGCCGCGACATCATCACCCAAGAGAGCAGGAAGTCCTAACTGCTCGGAGGGGAAACGTTGATGGAGGTCGCGGCATCGCAAACAAGGGGCGGGGGGAAGAGGAGGAAGAGGAGCCAGAACATAGAACGAGACAAGGCAGCAAACCCCCGCAAGAAATAACCAGAATCAGGGCCCTAATCGCCACCCACCCCAGAACTTCCCTCGCATGGACGGCCATATAGGCACGATCGCAGGCCGCCATGAACCCGTTCCCCTGGGCAAACGAGAGCAAAGGCTTATTAACAACGCACCCAAGCCTCAGGGAAAGCCAATCTATAGTGTCGCGAGATCGAAGTCTGAACCTTACACGCTTGCCTTCAGTGACAAGGAAGTAGATACCTGGGCTGTCGAGGCCGCTGATCCACTGGTCATTCATGCTCAGATAGGAACCAAACTTGTAAAAAGGATCCTTGTGGACACATGGAGCTCAGCCGATATACTGTACTGGGACGCGTTCGAGAAAATGGGGATTGATCAGTCTACACTCAGGCCTACTAAAACCACGCTGGTAGGTTTCGCGGGTGACAGAGTGAGGGCCCTGGGCGTCGTCACACTAGATCTCATCCTGGGTGAAGAGACCGGGTCAAGAAGGTCAGTAAAGATAGATTTTGTAGTAATCCCAATAACATCCTCCTACAATGCGATACTGGGACGTGAGACTCTGTGCAGGTTTGAAGCGGTCGTATCAATCTGTCATTTTTGTTTAAAATTCCCAACGTTGACAGGAGTAGGGGTCGCGAGAGGAAACCAAGAGGAAAGCCGTATCTGCTACGTTTCATCCGAAAAGGGCAGTACCAAGACCTTGCTTGCCAACCAGTTATTTATTCCAGGGTTGCCACGTGTGCTTGAAGAAGCCGAGTTAGAAGTTCGTGCCTCACCCAGACCGCGAGATACTGAGGGAAAGGTAGAGGGACACAAACCGCATTTTGATGGGTTTGAGAAACAGATAATCACTCCTTTCCCCAACAAAGAGGAGAAGCTCTATGTAGGGGGGAAACTGGATCGAAAAGTCGTACAAGAGATTGAGACCTTACTCACCCGCTCCCGGGATGTGTTCGCGTGGACACCAAAGGATTTGAGAGGGATCCCAGCGAGTGTCATGACCCACTCCCTGAACATTAGTCCGGAGGTCAAACCGCGTAGACAGAAGAAACGAAAACAAGCAGGGCCAAAGAACGCGGCAGCTGCGGTAGAGCTCGCGAAGCTGATTAAAGCAGGGTTTGTAAGACCAGTGCAATACCCAACGTGGCTGTCAAACGTTGTAATGGTAGAAAAAAATCCCAAAGGGACGGGGAAGTGGCGCATGTGCGTAGATTTCACTGGTCTCAATAAGGCATGCCCCAAAGACAGCTACCCATTACCTTCAATCGACCAGTTGGTAGACTCCACCGCGGGTCATGAAGCTCTGAGCTTCCTGGACGCGTACTCTGGGTATAATCAGGTCATGATGAACCCAGCCGACTCGGGGCACACGGCTTTTATTACAGACAAAGGAACCTTCTGCTATAAAGTAATGCCGTTCGGCTTGAAAAACACAGGAGCAACATTCCAGAGACTGGTGGACATGATCTTCAGCGACCAAAGAGGTGACACTGTAGAGGCCTATGTTGATGATATAGTAGTCAAGAGCAAGAAGCAAGCGGATCACACTCGCGACCTGGCAGAGGTCTTTGAAACCCTAAGAAAGTACGGTATGAGCCTCAATCCAGAAAAATGTGTCTTCGGGGTCACCGAGGGCAAATTCCTAGGGTTTCAGATCAGTGCACGCGGCATCGAAGTCAATCCAGACAAGGTCCAGACCGTAATAGATCTACAACCGCCAAGATCCATTCACGACGTCCAAAGGTTTGTAGGAAAGGTTAACTATCTAGGAAGGTTTTGCGCAAAACTCGCGGAGCGAAACCTCCCCTTCTTTGACATACTAAGGAAACCAAAAAGCTTCGAATGGACTGAGGAGTGTGAAAGGGCATTTATGAGCCTTAAAGAGCATCTGGCTAAACTCCCAACCCTTGCGCGTCACCAATACCTGGTGAAGGCTTGCAGCTATACCTCGCGGCAGGTACGCGTGCAGTTAGCGCGGTGTTAGTAAAGGAACAACGAGTCCCCGTCTATTTCGTCAGTAAAGCACTTCTGTCGACCGAGACCAGATATTCGCCCATTGAGAAAGCAGTGCTCGCGTTGATAACAACCGCTCGTAAACTCCGACCTTATTTCCATGCTCATCCCATCGAAGTATTGACAGATTTACCACTCCCATCTTTTATGAGTAAACCAACAACCTCTGGAAGGCTCGCTAAATGGGTCATTGAAATGACAGAATTTGACGTGGTCTATAGACCACGACCCACTATCAAAGCACAGGCTTTAGCAGATTTCATAGTTGAAACAAGTTTCAGAGAGTTAGAAAAAGATGTTATAGCTCCAGAACACCCCGCGTGGGTAATGCACATTGACGGGTCAGCAAACGTAGATGGTTGCGGGGCGAGAGTCGTCCTGACATCCCCGGCTGGGGACAAAATAGATCACCCGATTGCGCTAAGGTTCAAGGCCACTAACAATGAAGTAGAGTATGAAGCGCTCATCGTAGGACTGGAAATTGCCATTCACGCAGGTGTTCACGTGGTAAAATGCCTGAGCGACTCTCAGATTGTCGTGAATCAGATCAATGGGACCTATGAAGCCCGAACAGGCAATCTCCCCAGATATCATGCGAGGGCCACTGCCCTGATTTCGCTGTTCAGGCATTTTGAGATTGAAGCGGTGTCAAGGGAAGACAATACGCGAGCAGATGAACTCGCAAAGTGAGGTTCCCAAGCCCAGTATGCGAGTATGGAGCGTCCCGACGAGAATTGTACTGTCGTTTTCAAAGATGGAAAGGCCCAATACTTCTGGTTAGTGAAGTCTGAGAGCGCCATAACCAATCAGGTGGAGCTGATGGAGGTTGACGAGCCAGTCAGCGACTGGCGAACCCCTATAATTCAATATCTTGCTATCGGGACAGGACCCTCGGATCCAAAAGAAATGAGAAAACTTGTCTCTATGGCTGCGCGTTTCTACATGTGTCGTGGGGAACTCTACAAAAGGGGGGTACGGACCACGCGAGCTCAGGTGTTTGTCTAAGATAGACAGTGACGTGCTGATGAGAGAGCTTCACGCAGGATTGTGCGGAACCCACGCGGGTTGGAGACCAATGGTCTATAAAGCATTAAGACAGGGGAGTTTCTGGCCAACCATGAAGCAAGACGCACAACGCGAGTCTCAGAAGTGTAAGCCGTGCCAGTACTTTTCCCCAGCTTCTCATCAGCCAGGTGTGGAGTTGCAGATAATGTCGAGCCCTTGTCCCTTCGCGATGTGGGGGCTAGATCTATTGGGACCTTTCAAACCAAAAGCGCCTGGTCAACTAGAGTACATCATTGTAGCAGTTGATTATTTTACCAAATGGATCGAAGCCGAGGCTCTCGCGAGCACTACCGTCCCGGCAGTTAAAAAATTCCTTTGGAAGAACATCATTTGCAGATATGGCCTCCCTCACGAGATCGTAACCGACAGAGGACCGCAATTCAATTCGCCGCAGTTGCTTACATGGTGCAGAGACATAGGGATCGCTTTGAGAATTGCTTCAGTCGCTCACCCGCATTGCAATGGCCAGGTAGAAGCAGTGAACAAGAGTATTGTCATGGACCTGAAAAGACGGCTAGAAGGCTCCAAAGGCATGTGGGCCGAAGTGTTACCTCTAGTACTCTGGGCAAACAGGACCACGGTAAAGAAGGCAACTGGGGAAACACCTTTTGCTTTCGCTTATGGAATAGAGGCCACAGTACCAGTCGAGTTCATTGTGCCCACGGACCGCGTGATTCAGTATAGTCCGGACGACAATGACGAAAAAATGCAGCTAGAGTTGCAGATGCGGGAAGAGACTCGCGACTTGACAACCATCAGAGCGGCCAATCATAAAGCCGGCGTCGCAAAGTATTACAACAATCACGTAAAGTTGAGGGGATTTGCCAGAGGAGACCTCGTGCTCCGTAGAACAGAAGGAGGAAAGCTCGACCCCAACTGGGAAGGACCTTACATTATAGATCGCGAAGTCGCGCCCGGGGCATATCGCCTCAAGGACCACTCTGGAAATCACATTGCCAACTCCTGGAACGTGATGCGACTTCGTCGCTTCTATGCCTAATCCTCCCACAAAACTCAGGTGCGCTTTGACAGTTTAAAACAGCAAAATTTTCCCTCATCCTTGGTCACAATACTTAATACGTTAGGGCACTAAAAGCATTCGATTACTATAGCATGATAAGCACAGGTCGACACCAGCAATTCGTAAACCAGCTTACCAAGGAATAAGTATCACGACCAAGTCAACCAATGCTCATCCACCTAAAAGGTAGCGCTTCAACTCGAAAGACAAAAGCCGTCAGGTCGTGTGTCAAGCTTCCAGCTTCCAGGGCTGAGCTAAAAAACTCCCCCTGGTCGCGAAAGCATAGACGGCTGGGCTGGGCTAAAAAACCCCCCCAGGTCGCGTGTCAAGCTTCCAGCTTCCAGGGCTGAGCTAAAAAACTCCCCCTGGTCGCGAAAGCATAGACGGCTGGGCTGGGCTAAAAGACCCCCCCAGGTCGCGTGTCAAGCTTCCAGCTTCCAGGGCTGAGCTAAAAAACTCCCCCTGGTCGCGAAAGCATAGACGGCTGGGCTGGGCTAAAAAAAACCCCCCAGGTCGCGTGTCCTGCTTCCAGCTTCCAGGGCTGAGCTAAAAAACTCCCCCTGGTCGCGAAAGCATAGACGGCTGGGCTGGGCTAAAAAACCCCCCCAAGTCGCGTGTCTAGCTTCCAGCTTCCAGGGCTGAGCTAAAAAACTCCCTCTGGTTGCGAAAGTATAGGCAGGTTTGCATCATGACTCACCCGTCTTTCAAAAGTTCTTACTACCTAAGAATAAAAACCAAAAACTGAATGCTTCTCTACATGTGCAGTGCTTGGTATCCTCCGCAAGAGCAACATCATGCCCATATTCTCTACAAAGACCAGAAATTCTCCGCAACAACCACATCAAAGAAAAACTATCCTGCTGTTTCGCGACTAACAAGAGCTCAAGACAAACCCCGCGAGTATCAACAATCACTAAGAATTCGCGTGTAAAGTTCATGCAATAGTTAGCTGAAGAATAGTTTGCAATGCTTACTCTCGCAAAATTATGTAACAGGTCACTTTTGCCTCTTACTATACAGGAGGGACCGTAATTATGAAACACTTCTCTTTACGATTTCCTTTTTCGCAAACTTACTCATTTTTCCGAAACGCAAAACGGGGGGAATGAGGCGAGATAAGTGTATACGAAACAAGCAGACAAAAGCAAAACCAGAAATATAGAAACAACATATAGCTCGCGACAGCAATACCCACATTAAATATACAAAAAGTTGATTACAAAAAATCCCAATTCTGGGTAGTGTCATCAAAAACATTGTTCAAAAGACCACCAGGAAAATTACTTAGCAACAGACTCAGGAGCAATCCCCGCGTCCTCTACGCTATCCGCCTCTAGATCCACGACGTCTTGAACACCAGCTACCCGCGATCCTGACCCCCCCGCTTGATCTAAACAAGAACGCTTCAATGGCTGAATGGTGTCAAGAAGGGCATCAGACGCGAATACCTTTCTCTTGCGAGGAGAGAGGGTCGGAGAAGGAGGGCTCGGTAGCGTGCGAGGAACAGGTTCTGACCTCTCGAGCGGAGGAGGAGCGACCATCTTCGGGAGAGGGGGCCTGGGAACCTGATTCTCTTTACCCTTAACAATGCCTCTCTCAGGCGCGAGACGCGTAACCCCCCAAGCCTCGAGTGGAGTCTCCCCATCGTCAATGAAAGTTCCCGGCAACGGGGGCTGGTACTCGGGAAGGTCAGTGGAAAAACCACATAAGTCCTGAGCGTTGAAGGGGAAGTCTTTGACTTTGAACTTTCGCATCTGAACCTTTACCATGCAAAGGGAAGCGTGTTGACAACATTTTTGTAAAAGTCGACGCGAGCACGTTGGCGATAACCCCCGCAATACTCCTCCACCGCCATGTTCCTCTCATAGGCAATTCTCTCAGACATCATCGCATGAAGCTTCTCATTTTCTTGTCTGAGGTCGTTCACTTGCGTATTATATTCAGTGACGATGTTGACATGGGTGGACCTCTCATACGCGAGTTGGGCTTCCAGCTCCTTTATCCTCGCATCTTTAGACCTCTCATACGCGAGTTGGGCTTCCATCTCCTTTATCCTCGCGTCTTTAGATTCCCCCAACGCGTTGGCCTTCGAAAGCTCCTCCTCCAAAGCTTTCTTTTCCCCCATAAGCCGAGACTTGGCCGCTCTGTTGGCATCGCGGATTGACTGATCCTCGTCCATCAGCTCCTTGAGTTTGTCCTCAGCAGCAAGCACCCTCCGACTTGCGCTCGCGATGATGTTCATCCCCTGCAAAATAACCAACTCCAGGGTTAAAAATACCCCAAGGAAACAAGAAATAGATAAAAGCAGGAGACTTACGGCAAAGAGAAGTTTAGACAGGCCACCAGGCCGATCCGAAACTTCCTCGTAGAGGCTAGGTTCGGGAGGAAAAACAGTCGGTATCGTCTCAAAGAATGCACGCGTCGCCGATAAACCATGGATGAAGGTGGGGTTTGCGACCGAAGTGTCAGTAGGCTCTGGAGAAGAGACAAACTCCACTTCCGTCGTCCTCTTGCGGCTTCTCTTTGATAATTTCTGTTTCCCCTTATCACGAGCTGATATTACGCGAGATCTCTTGGCCAGAGGGACCTCCTCAGAAACCGTCGTCGCGAACTCAACAGGTGATTCCAAAACAGCAGCCGGGGGAGTAGTGGTCGAGCCAGGAACGGATGAAACGTCGCGAGTAGGAGCCTCAAGGGTTAGCAAGCCCGACTCGTCAAAAACCAACCCCCCCAGGTCCGGAAGATCGGCAAACATATCAGCATCTGCAAAAACCACCACAAGTGAGCATAAAGTGTAAATAATAATAATAAACGCGAGCGCTAAAACAAAAACTAACAAAAACCTAGGGCATGAGCCTTGAGACTAAGTCCCCTGGCAACCAGTAAAGCGTCCGAGATTGTCAACTCAAAACGTTTTTGAACTGCTTTGTCGGGGTAATCCTTATAGTCACGAATGAATTTATCGCGAGTCTCCTTTGGGAAAAAGCATGGGGCCTTTCTCGCATTAGGCTCGCGTACTTGGACAGAAATTTCAGAACCAAGAGGAGGACGAACTAAAAACCAACAAGTTTTCCACCCCTCGATCTTCGAAGGCAGTCGGAAGGCGCTAGGGATCTTGGCTTGAGCAGTATAAAAGCCATCCTCGCGGGAGTTCTTCTTATACGAATTAATGAGAGCGTAGTGAGGTGTGTTGGGAACTATCCCAATGTCCTGACATCGCATGATGTAAACGATCAGTGAACTCCAGAAGTTTGGATGCATCTGGGAAGGGCTGAAGCCTAAATCCGCCATTACTTCAGTCTGGAAGGACGTCCACGGAAGGCGGAAGCCAGCTTCTAAAGACTGCCTGCTCAAAGCGAAGAAGGGCCCATATTGGTCGAGAGAAGTGCCTTCGAGGTCGGGGAGGGCAAAGATGGTCCCTTCAGGAAAGGGATATCGCGTAGCAAGGCGACGAAGATCGTCAAAATTAAGACTGCTACGATGGGCCGTGTTGGGAATTAAGGTGCGAGAATGTGTTATTCTCTTTGCAAGGATACTTATGCGGCCGGGGTCCGCGAGAAAGGGTTTCTCTATAACTATGTGGGGTAAAGACCCCTTATGGGAGAAGAAGCTGGCGAATTGACCATAATTGGTCTCGGCTCGCTCTTGAATGACGCGAGACGGGAGTCTGGTTTTAGATCTCTTGGGCGTCTTCGCTTTGCTCCACTTGGATTTCTTAGTAACGCGAGATCGTCTACGAGACTTCGGCTCGCGATCATCAGAGCATCCCTCGGATCCGGACGTAGTGCGCCCCGAATACTCAGCCCGAGCTGAACGTTCATAAAAATCATCGCTACCTGAAAGCATAGGCAAAGTAAGTTTCAGTTTTCCAGGGATGGAAAGAGGGAAAAGAGAGCATCAAAATTGGGAACAACGCGAGTCTGTAGGAAGTAAACAAACAAGAAATCCCTGGAAAAGCTGAAACTCGAAGAATCAAAAGAGAAGCTAAAACGACGTCAGAATGGACCAAGCCAAAGAACACGAAGAACATTACAAAGGACGAAAATGGCGGAAATTGACCAAAACACGCTTTTTTCCAAACAAACGCATTGAGAAATGAGATTCGAAAGGGGAATTCGACACAAAAAACACCCAATGAACAAAAAATGACTTTCGGAAGCCTTTCAATTCGAAAAGTCCGAGCGGAATTTCTGATGACAGGTGAGCGGGAAGAAATTGAGCGACAATGGAAGCCCTAAAATCAAGAAAACGAAGTAGAAAAGAGAAAGGAGAGCGGAAGACTAACCTGCCATGGAGAATCGACTGAGAACGACGACGAAGATGGCAGTGGAGAAGGAAGGAGAGAACCGGCGAAGAGAGCAAGATTACAGTTTTGCAGAGAGAATGGAAGTTGTGGCGGAAGGGAAGAGAGGAAGACGAAGACGAGTTTATATAAGGAAAAATCGGGGGAAAGAAGGTGCAATAAGAAGACAACACGTGGACGGCGTGCGCTCAGCGCGGGAATTCGTAAGGGTTTTTTGAATTCAAAACGTCGCCCAGAGAAACATAGCCGGAATACACGCGACCCTATCACGCGATGGAATCATGCGAAGTCTGAGAGCCACTCTCATATCGAGAACGCGACTTCAAGAAGACAGGCCCAAGCCTTAAGCTATTCAGCGTGAAAGCTTGGGGGGCTGGATGTTGGAGCCGGTTCTCGATGGGCTCGCGAGGCCCATAGGGAATTGGGTCAGGCCCATGGAACGCGAGCCGGGTCGGTCCAAGAAGTCAGCCCAGAAGAATAAAGCGGCCCATAAACAGGTGAAGCCCAGTAAGAGGATACAACGAGATTAAGTATCGAGGGGCAAATCGGTAATTGACTCGCGTGGGTCCCTGTTGATAGTATAAAAACGCAACCCAATGGATAAGAAAGGGAGATCTTTTTACAAATAGAAAAACGCTTCACCTTCCTCTCTGGAGTAAGAAAATCACAAGAGCGAGCCCAAGCCTCAATCTGCTAAAACATCCACCACCAGGAAGAGTTTGGACGTGTAGCACTTGCTTTATTACTCATAGTTTTGCTAACAAGCTTCTGTTGTTGTTATGTGTATTTTCTAAAACCATTAAGTTTGTTGTAAGCTTTGAACTTGATACGTTTAATTGGCATATAAGACTCTTTTTCCTTCACTTTGTTTCTTCTTTCTTCCTCGTTTACTTGCGTTGATTTCGATATCTCTGGCTGTGTGCCAAGATAAGGTGAGTCAAGGAAGAAGACTAAGTGGCGCGTTACGAACTAGCTGACTGTCCAGACGCCCTGTGTCACGCGAAGTGTTGTGTCGCGTGATCGCAATTTCTGGGCTCCAACAATGTTGATTTCTTCAAAACTTGCTTCCAAGAAGTTTTAATTCTCTTAAATCATGAGAATTTGGAAAAAGTTGTAATTCCCACGAACCATAAACTTACTTCAAATTGTAATTCCCTCAAATCATGGGAAATTTCTATTATGCAGGTAAGATCTATTTTTTAACTGATTAATTTTTTACATCAACTTTGAACCAAACATGATTTCTTATAAGATACAAAAAAATTGAGTTCTCAAAATTTTAAATTCTCATATTGAATCAATGACTTCTTGAATTTCTGATACATACCAATGCTTCTACTTAAATTAATTGTACACATTTCATACATATGGTTTTGCAAATGAAAAGATTATATTATATTTGAGACACCTAATTATTTGCCACTCTGTCAACGTCTCACCGTTTTCTCAAAGACAGGCAATATTCCGCTCAAAGGCGTCAAACTTTCGCTTCACTCGTCAAATTAACATTTTATTTTCCTCTCTATCTATCGCTCTCCACAATTCCGTCCTTGCTGAGTAAGTAACCTGCTCACAGACAAAAATACGCAGATCTCTCTCCCCTCCCTGCAAAATTTCTCAAGGAAAAAGAAGCTCCGCTATGGGGGTAATGGCGGCGCAGCAGGCGGCGACGGCGACAGGGGGAGGAAAGGACGCTTTGAGCGAGAGAGCTGCTCTAATGAGGGAGTCGCTTCAAAAGAGCCAGGCGATTTCGGAGAAAGTGGTATCGATCTTGGGCTCCTTCGACCACCGCCTCTCTGCCCTAGAAACTGCCATGCGTCCTACGCAGGTACTTGCTTACTTTGTTTGGCTTTCTGCAGGCTAATTGAAGGCTTTTTTGGGGTTTTGGTGCGATGATTTTTGGGGATTTTCTTTGTGTTTGGCTGTAGATTAGGACGCACGCGATTCGGAAGGCTAACGAGAATATTGACAAGACTTTGAAGTCTGCGGAGATCATTATGACTGAATTCGATCGCTGTCGTCAGGTTAGTATGATTATCATTGCTTGAATGCTTGCTTTTGATAAATTAAGCTTTGCAGTTGTCTCCATAGGACTTGCAGTTTTGTATACTGCTTAATTTAGTCCAGATTACTAGTATTTATGCTATCATTCCTAAAATCCGAAATTGGTTGAGGGTTTCATTGGATTTTGACAGCATTGGTTAATTATAGAATTTGAGTTCCGTGAATGAAGTTATTTTCTGTAGTTAGAAATTTAGTCTCTGGTTGTAGGTTTTGTGACAGGAAGTACAAGCTGTGGTTCAGGGTGGTTTATGAACTACTTTTTATGTATCTTATATTTAATTCGACCATATGGGGCCTGTTTGTAGATATAGGATATGTAATTAAGATTAATCGTCTAGGGAACTAACAAAATAGAATGAATAAAAGTGTGACGAACATTGATTTTGTTTGTTGCCCTTGATGAGAATTAGTCAATCTTAATAAGTCAATTAAGATAGAAGTTCTGGTAGATGGGGAAAGGTTTGGCATTAGTCCATCCTATAAAATAACAAGATTCTGTTAGCTCTTCTTCTCCTTTTCAATCATTGTTCTCTCATGTGATTATGTTAATATTGATCACTTCACTCACGGCCTTCGACTTAGATAACGATATTACCATTGAAAACCACCCAGTAATTAATACTTGGTCTGGTAGCATATCACAATCTTGAGGTACTATTCTGTTAATAAACGATTAAAAATGTTATATGCGGAAAAGGGCCTACATTATGGGTGGTTTTGTGTGATCTATTGCAAACTATTCCCTCTCATTCTCATCTCTTTCTTTTCATTGCATCTCTTGTATTGGTGTAGCGCAGTTTTGATGTTTATGACGGAAGGCAGTTCATCGTATAGTTATACTGCCTTTACTTCAATCCTTCTATTCTCCTTCTCTAGGTTTGAGGCATATACTGCCACCTGTATTACTCATTATAGAATAGTCAGTAGTCATACATTACATGCATTTGCAGGCTTTTTCTCATTTCTGGTGTTTTTTTCTGGTCCAACTCTGTAAGTTGATCACTTGTTTTCTTGTGAATGGAAAACTAAGAAGGAACATGACTTGCAGGCCGAGGGTAAGATAGTGAAAGGGCCACATGAGGACCTGGAAAGCTATCTGGAAGCTATTGAACAGATGAGAAAAATTATAAAGGTGTTCGGTAACTATAAAAGCTTTAGGAATAGCGATGCAGTTGTCAGCCACGCAACTGGTTTACTAGCTAAGTCTGTTTCAAAGCTAGAAGAAGAGTTCAAGCAACTTTTGGCATTGTACAGGTATGGTCCTTACTGCGTCATAAATGTTTTTCCAATGGGCCATGCAAGGTCTTCGTATTTGAGATCTCTTAGGTTTAGGATTTACATAAAACTTTTGAATATTTTGCTGAGCAAAGGACTTTTTATTCAGTTCTCTTCTTGTGTTCAACCTTATCACTTTCTCTTGGTTCAATTATCACATCACTTGCCTCAGGGGCTTTATTTATGCTGTTTCCCTTCCTTGGTGGTTTATAATGCATGTGTTTTACATATTAATACCTTATTTATCTTGGCGGGAAGAGGGCACTCTCTACAGTTACTAAATAGCTTTGTATTTGACAACAGCAAGCCTGTTGAACCTGACCGTCTTTTTGAAGGCCTCCCTAACTCATTGCGTCCATCATCTGAAGATCAGGCAGATTCTGGTTTTAAGAATCATCATGACTTGGAAAATAGAATCTCAGACAATGCTGTTTACACTCCGCCAACACTTATACCTCCCAGAATCCTTCCTTTGCTGCATAATTTAGCAACTCAAATGTTTCAAGCTTGGCATCATCAGCAGTTGCTCAAAATTTATAGGTAAAGAAATGACACCATTTTTGTATTTTTGGATCAGATGGGATCTCAGTTGGATAGTTTGTTATTTATAATGAGCATCGACATGGGAACATACGTTGATTTGGTTTGTTAATTTAAACTGGATAGCATGTATGTCATGTGTTGTTCTACCTTATATTTATGCTGATTAAGTCTATATCTGTATGGTTTGCTTGTCCTCTTATTGTTGTGTACTTGAGAACTGTATCTGGAGTCCACTCAATACAAGAAGTTTTGCCTTTGAAACTTTTCCAAAAGTAATTTTCATTCTTGATGAAATCATTAATGGCTCTACATATTATGTGCAATGTTTCTCCACAAATTTCTTGTTAGATACCCAGGATTACATCAGTCAGATCTTCCTACCCGAACCAAAGATTTGTTTTAAAGCTCTTTGACAATATTTGTCAAATATTTGCTTTTTCCATCAGTATAGGCTGATAGGCCCAATCAAAGCTTCATTTGCGTTTCAGTCATTACATTAATTCCAGTTACACAGAGCAAATCGATTCCTGAATATCTGAGTATGTAGTATATTATAATTTTTTGCAACTTGTCTAATTTATTTTAGCTCCATTATATGTATTTATCACCTTCTAGTCTGTTCAAAAGATTATGTTAATCCCGCTCAAAAAAAAAAGATTATGTTAGGCATGGTCAGTATATTTATGAAACTCTAGTTTTAGTTCAAACTTTCCCTATGTATGATCTACTCTGTTGTAAGTCAAGTTTTGTATGGATGAAATTGGAAGCACAGTTATACTGCTCGATTAATTCCTTAATCTCTTGGCTTCGTTGCAATCTTTAGAGACATTATTAGAGAAAGCATCTAAATATGTTTGGACCTTTCTGCCCAGAGATACTCGTTCATCAGTCTTAGAGGAGAGCTTAAAGAAACTGGGGGTGGAAAAACTTACCAAAGATGATGTGCAGAAAATGCAGTGGGAGGTGTTGGAGGCCAAGATTGGGAACTGGATTCATTTCATGCGGATTGCTGTAAGCTTTGTTTTGCAAATCTTTGTTTACCAAAAAATGAAAAGGTATGTTTGAGGTTTTACTAATGGACTTTTTCTTGTATCAGGTTAAGCTTTTGTTTGCTGGGGAGAGAAAAGTGTGTGATGAAATATTCGAGGGCATTGATTCTCTCAAGGACCAATGTTTTGCTGAAGTTACAGCAACCAGTGTCGAATTACTGCTAAGTTTTGGGGATGCTATAGCTAAAAGTAAACGATCCCCTGAAAAGCTGTTTGTTCTCCTTGACATGTATGAGATAATGCGGGAGTTGCATTCTGAGGTTATTTTCTTCTGAAACATATCTGTGTTATTGTGGGAGAGTTTTGAAGGATGATAAGTAAAATGGATGTGTCTGTGTGGGGCTATCTATTAAACCACTTAACCATATTTTGATATTTTTATAAGCAGTGTCAACAGTGCTTGCTTAATAAGAGTGAGGAAAAAATTATTCTGCATGCTGTTTAGCATGTTTTGCCTAATTAATCATAAGATTGAAAATCAACTAAACTACATTTTGAGACCATACGAAGCAATGGTGATATTGTGTCTGATTGAAGCTTTGCTTTGATGTGAATTTAATTGATTGTAATCTTATTATTCTCTTTTAATGGCAGATTGATTCTCTTTTCTGTGGTGAATCTTGTAAAGAGATGCGACAATCTGCTTTTGGATTAACGAAGCGCCTTGCACAGACTGCCCAGGAGACGTTTAGCGACTTCGAAGAAGCAGTTGAAAAAGACGCCACTAAAACTGCCGTGTCTGATGGGACTGTGCATCCTTTGACTAGCTATGTGATCAACTATGTCAAGTTTCTGTTTGAGTAAGACCATCTACAGTATAATTTCTTTCGCTTCTGTTGACAAGTCTTAAGTGCTCTTAATTTTTATCTGGATTAATATTTGATATTGAAGTGCTAGATAGATGATGAAGGTAAAGACTTGTGAACAAAAATTATCTTATTTAGTGCCATGGTATGTTATACAGCAATAACTAATAAGCTTCCTGCATCCGTGCAGTTATTTTCTTGGTGTTTTTGATTCATACATGAGAAATCAGAAATCTGTGTTTGGAAGTTCTTATTTTCTGCTTCATTTCATGGGGCAATGGTTTGTGAAAGAAACTTCCCCTTTCTTTCTTGTAGCTTTTCCCCCTTTTTAACTTTTCCATCTCTATTGCTATGTATATCTTGATGGTTGTGGTAATTGTTCTGGTTCTCGTAGTTGAGATCTGAACTTTGAAGTACTGGCTACCTCCCTCTGTTTTGGATGATGTGTAATTTGAATTTATCCTTTCTTTTTGAATTTGATAGCTCTCTTCTAATGAAAAATCTGTATAATTTCTTGCAGCTATCAAACAACCTTGAAGCAACTTTTCCAGGAATTTGAGCAGGGAAAAGATCCAAATTCAGAATTGGCTTCTGTTACAATGCGGATAATGCAGGCTCTTCAAA
Source organism: Oxyria digyna (assembly GCA_029168935.1). Classification (NCBI taxonomy): domain Eukaryota; kingdom Viridiplantae; phylum Streptophyta; class Magnoliopsida; order Caryophyllales; family Polygonaceae; genus Oxyria; species Oxyria digyna. Next base: position 28,221,577 of record JAPVLV010000011.1, on the reverse strand, counting down.
CCAATCTCGATGGCAAGTCCAAGCAGTATAAAGATGTCGCTCTGACTCACTTGTTTCTCATGAACAATATTCACTACATTGTTAGATCCGTACGTAGGTATGTTTATTAGCCTACATGAAACTGGTAGCTTCAACAATTGTCTATCCATTTATGTTCTACTGTTGCAACTTCTAGGTCCGAAGCCAAAGACTTGCTTGGTGACGATTGGGTACAGCGTCACCGAAGGATAGTTCAACAACATGCTAATCAGTATAAAAGAGTTGCGTGGGCTAAGGTAGGGCATTATTACTGACACCATCACATTCTCGCTTCTACTAAGCCTTGACTCTGGGTCTCTTTGGGTATCGTTTTTTGAGACATGAACTTTTTTATAAACTAATTCTCAAAAAAAAAACCTTTTATTTATGTTGATGGGTTAGAATTTTATGAAGCATATTAAGTAGCAACCCATAACAATGTTCCTTTTATGCTTTCTAAGCGTTTTTCTGACAGCTTTTTCTTGGTGTATACAGATTCTACAGTCTCTCTCTGTTCAGGGCTTGACATCTTCAGGAGGCAGCGGTGGTGGATCCGCTGGTGATGGAGGAGGCAGCAGTGGAGTGTCAAGAGCATTGGTTAAGGAGAGGTTAGGCTACATTTTTGTCACCTTCCCCTTTCTTTGTTAAGCGGTTTTTTATTCACTTATAGAATCATGTTGGATATTTACAGGTTGAGATCATTTAACATGCAATTTGAAGAGCTTCACCAACGACAATGTCAGTGGACAGTTCCTGATACTGAGCTAAGAGAATCACTAAGACTAGCAGTTGCTGAAGTGTTGCTGCCTGCCTACAGATCATTCATCAAGCGCTTTGGGTACTTTTTTTTTATACCATAAAGCAATTCATTTACGATTTTAATTCCAATGGGACTAATGATTCTGTGATTTGATGATTCCTGTGTTGACAGATCTTTAGTGGAGGGCGGGAAGAATGCCATGAGATACATCAGATACTCACCGGAAGATCTTGAGCATATGCTAGGTGAGTTCTTTGAGGGGAAGACGAATGAGCAGAAAAGGTAGATCTCCAACCGAATGTGATGAACTGACCTTTCCCCTACAGTTCGTAATGTCGTAAATAAGACACTCCAAAATTTGGTTCACAAGGTTTTCTAGAGTGTGAATAAGGGATCTGTTTTATTTTTCTAGTTTATTGATTTGTCTGTGTTACCAAATTTCTGGCGAAATAAACTATGGAGGATACTTGCTGGCCATGTATCGTCATTCGTTTGTGTGGTTGCTCAAAACTGCGTATTCTCACTTTTGTGCTACTGGTAATCGCACGCGTCATAAAAATATATAAAATTCAGCATCGAAGCCAATTAGGATTGCTGACCAATCAAGATCGAATATGTTTTGGTTTATGTCAAGTCTGGGTTGAAGACCAATCAAGATCGAATATGTTTCAACCCATTAAGATCGAATATGTTTTAGGACGAGAGTATGGAATTTTTTTCTGAAATGGGCTTTTTTTCAAAAAAAATTCCCGACGTAGGCTCGTTTCAAAACAATTTCCCAAAATAGGCACTTATTTCAGCTTCGGAATTTTTTTACGTGTGAGAGACGCTGGTTGAACCAGCGTCTCTCCTCCGAAGCTGAAGCTATTTTTTTTTGATTTTTTTATGTATAAGAGACGCTGGCCGAACCAGCGTCTCTTATACATATTTTTTTTTTAATTCCCCGTGTAAGAGACGCTGGTTGAACCAGCGTCTCTTACACGTAAAAAGTTAAAAAAAAAAAAAATTATTTGTATAAGACGCTGGTTGAACCAGCGCCTTATACAGTTTTTTGTTTTTTTAACTCCCCGTGTACGTAAAAAGTTTTTAAAAAAAACATTTATTTGTATAAGACGCTGGTTGAACCAGCGCCTTATACGTGAATTAGATTGGACGTATGAATTAGATTGGAGGGGGAATCCGATGGGGAATTGTTTAATTTTTTTTTTTCCAAAGTTTATATATATATATATATATATATTATTATACATGACTTACTCGTGTTTGGATGGCTCGTATGGGCTCGTTTGAAATCGGAATCGATCACGACCGATTTTGTTGGGTCCGTATTGATCCCAGCTTTCACCAGATATGTCTCTCGCTCGATTCTGATTTCGAACGACCCCATACGAGCCACCCGAACAAGCGTAAGTCTCGTGCGTACCTTCTACTGTAAATGGATATTTACAAATTCGTTCCTCCATATCACGCGATGAGAGACATATCTGGTGAAAGCTTGGATCAATACGGACCCAACGAAACTGGTCGTGGTCAATTCCGATTCCGAACAAGCCCATACGAGCCATCCGAACAAGCGTAAATCTCGTGCATACCTTCTTTCACCAGTTCGGAATCGGAATTGACCACGACCAGTTTCGTTGGGTCCGTATTGATCTCAGCTTTCACCAGATATGTCTCTCATCGCGTGATATGGAGGAACGAATTGTAAATATCCATTTACAGTAGAAGGTACGCACGAGACTTACGCTTGTTCGGATGGCTCGTATGGGCTTGTTCGGAATCGGAATTGACCACGACCGGTTTCGTTGGGTCCGTATTGATCCAAGCTTTCACCAGATATGTCTCTCATCGCGTGATATGGAGGAACGAATTGTAAATATCCATTTACAGTAGAAGGTACGCACGAGACTTACGCTTGTTCGGGTGGCTCGTATGGGCTCGTTTGAAATCGGAATCGAGCGAGAGACATATCTGGTGAAAGCTGGGATCAATACGGACCCAACGAAATCGGTCGTGATCGATTCCGATTTCAAACGAGCCCATACGAGCCACCCGAACAAGCGTAAGTCTCGTGCGTACCTTCTACTGTAAATGGATATTTACAATTCGTTCCTCCATATCACGTGATGAGAGACATATCTGGTGAAAGCTTGGATCAATACGGACCCAACGAAACCGGTCGTGGTCAATTCCGATTCCGAACAAGCCCATACGAGCCATCCGAACAAGCGTAAATCTCGTGCATACCTTGTTGTTGGTGTTTTTTTCTTTTTGCCTTTACTAAGAAGGTCAAGCAAGAGGTAGTCATGGTTACTGATACTAAGAATCAAGCTTTGAGAGTATCCACCTTTGGTTGATCGAAATCTCATCCTTTAACTCTTATGTCCTCACTCTGCAATCAATGGCGGAAAATCAATATGGTACTAACTTCAAAATTCAGTGTGAAGATAACTTTCTATCAATTGTTGTAGTAAAAATGCAGCTTAATTCACAACATCAGTTCAGTTCTAACCCAAGTACAGCTAAACCACCTGTTAACTCATGCATCATGATTAACTAAAATTTAATGTGGGATCCAAATTAAACTGACTATGATAAAAAACAGAACAGAGTAGATTAAGGTAATAATGAGATAGGTGATATACTGATGTACTTACACTAAGAATCTGTACGTGAATAGTCAATGTTTACAACTTAGCATGCTTGCAAATATATCAGTAAAATCAAGAGGCATAATTGTTAGATTTATTCAACTGTATTTTTAAAACTGATAAACCAACAAGAACAAGTGCTCACAATTGTAAGCAACAAGAACATTTGCACTTAAGCTGTAACTACTCAGCAAGTATTGAATATTCAATGGACAGAAATCAGGTAGGGTTAATAAGTGTACCTGATCCATGGCGGCTATTTTATCGGAATCATAGCAGATCCTCACCTAGACGCCAACAAGTTCATAAGAAAATTCCGATTCCGAACAAGCCCATACGAGCCATCCGAACAAGCGTAAATCTCGTGCATACCTTCTTTCACCAGTTCGGAATCGGAATTGACCACGACCAGTTTCGTTGGGTCCGTATTGATCTCAGCTTTCACCAGATATGTCTCTCATCGCGTGATATGGAGGAACGAATTGTAAATATTCATTTACAGTAGAAGGTACGCACGAGACTTACGCTTGTTCGGGTGGCTCGTATGGGCTCGTTTGAAATCGGAATCGATCACGACCGATTTCGTTGGGTCCGTATTGATCCCAGCTTTCACCAGATATGTCTCTCGCTCGATTCTGATTTCGAACGAGCCCATACGAGCCACCCGAACAAGCGTAAGTCTCGTGCGTACCTTCTACTGTAAATGGATATTTACAATTCGTTCCTCCATATCACGCGATGAGAGACATATCTGGTGAAAGCTTGGATCAATACGGACCCAACGAAACCGGTCGTGGTCAATTCCGATTCCGAACAAGCCCATACGAGCCATCCGAACAAGCGTAAGTCTCGTGCGTACCTTCTACTGTAAATGGATATTTACAATTCGTTCCTCCATATCACGCGATGAGAGACATATCTGGTGAAAGCTGAGATCAATACGGACCCAACGAAACTGGTCGTGGTCAATTCCGATTCCGAACTGGTGAAAGAAGGTATGCACGAGATTTACGCTTGTTCGGATGGCTCGTATGGGCTTGTTCGGAATCGGAATTGACCACGACCAGTTTCGTTGGGTCCGTATTGATCCAAGCTTTCACCAGATATGTCTCTCATCGCGTGATATGGAGGAACGAATTTGTAAATATCCATTTACAGTAGAAGGTACGCACGAGACTTACGCTTGTTCGGGTGGCTCGTATGGGGTCGTTCGAAATCAGAATCGAGCGAGAGACATATCTGGTGAAAGCTGGGATCAATACGGACCCAACAAAATCGGTCGTGATCGATTCCGATTTCAAACGAGCCCATACGAGCCATCCAAACACGAGTAAGTCATGTATAATAATATATATATATATATATATAAACTTTGGAAAAAAAAAAATTAAACAATTCCCCATCGGATTCCCCCTCCAATCTAATTCATACGTCCAATCTAATTCACGTATAAGGCGCTGGTTCAACCAGCGTCTTATACAAATAAATGTTTTTTTTAAAAACTTTTTACGTGTAAGAGACGCTGGTTCAACCAGCGTCTCTTACACGGGGAGTTAAAAAAACAAAAAACTGTATAAGGCGCTGGTTCAACCAGCGTCTTATACAAATAATTTTTTTTTTTTTTAACTTTTTACGTGTAAGAGACGCTGGTTCAACCAGCGTCTCTTACACGGGGAATTAAAAAAAAAATATGTATAAGAGACGCTGGTTCGGCCAGCGTCTCTTATACATAAAAAAATCAAAAAAAAATAGCTTCAGCTTCGGAGGAGAGACGCTGGTTCAACCAGCGTCTCTCACACGTAAAAAAATTCCGAAGCTGAAATAAGTGCCTATTTTGGGAAATTGTTTTGAAACGAGCCTACGTCGGGAATTTTTTTTGAAAAAAAGCCCATTTCAGAAAAAAATTCCGAGAGTATGTCCTTCTTCAAGTCTTTAATGACGGGCTATTAGTTACGTAACTAGTTAAGATATGTTAGTAGGGATCATGCATAGAAATAACAACTTTGGAGTAAATAGACCATAGACTCGTACTATCGAGTCATATGGGTGTTTGAGATGAAGTAGGAGAATTATTAACTATTGGATTCAAGAGAATTCAATAAGCATTCAAAGTAACTCAAGCATCCAGTTTGAGTATATTACACTCCAAATAAAACCATGTTGATGGACAAACAAAGCACAAACAGCAGAGGCAACACCATCTCTGTCACAGTAATATTGTTAAAAAATATCAATCAAACACAACAACAAATTCACACAATCTTTAACAACACCAAAGCCCACAAACACACTAATATAATACAAACAAAGTGATCATCTCTTTCTTGTCACTGCAAACCCTAGCATCTTACAACAAGCAGATGACTATGACAAAGAGAGATCAAATTTTTAGCCAAGGATCACTTGCCCATTTGAAAACTACTCCAAATGGTCGTCATCAAGATCAGCCGGGATAGGGCATGGCATTCGTGCACTTCCGGTTATCCGTATCACCGAAACTCCATAAGGGGAAATTTCGGTTATCGTTTTTTCCGAGTTTGCAACGACCTAAACCATTACCCAGTCCCGGCCCTTCGAATCAAGCCTTGAGGAAGTCGAAGCAGCCATGATCATGATCCACCACAACCGAGCTCGGGAGCTGGGGGTGGAACCAATCAAGCTGTCTACTATAGAGAACACTGGTTACCTCTGACCCATGTGGGTTTGACTTTCCTTTGGTAGTGGGTGAATTGAGGTTTCCAATTTCGCCCTGGAGGACTTCGGAGCTCGAGGATCGAGATGGGTTCGACAATTGCTGATGCTCATGTTGATGTGGCGAGATTTTGTCTGTCACTGACGTCTTGTCATTGCCAGCTATGTAGTTTTGGCTTTCAAGCTCCTTTGAAGTGAGGAATCTGCCGCCTGCTCCTCTTGGCCTCCTCATTGCGTGAAGATGCCTTGATTCATGAACATAAGGCTGCCAAATAATACATTGTAAGAGATAAAGCTGTGGTAACTAAATTCTATACGTCTCTTTTTATATTACAAGCACTACATCAACGATGCTGAAGGTAGATATGTTTTTCTTTATATGAATAGAAAATGTATACTATACCTTGTCTTTGGCTTGCCTAGCTTTCAGCTGCAGAGCTGCTTTGTCCCGAATCTTTCTTCGGCATAAGATCCGATGATACTGCTTTGGATTCACATAGACTTTCTCATCGTCTGCTGCCATGCTCATTGGCAGCATCACTGAGCCCTGTCATCAGCGGGGAACATTAATCTCGAGCTATGCCATGTTTTATTTATAGACATTGCTCGAAACATATAAGTAATATCATCTTTGACCAAAATTTTGAAACAAACCATGGCTTGAGGCCCATAGCCAGGAAATAAGCCATAGAGTTGATCTGGCTGAGGAGAGTTTGTCATCGAGACCTGAGAAAAAAGATAAAGAGAACAATGATAAAAATTATTGCTTGAAAGATGAAATATGAATTTCAGGACTTACCATTGGCTGTCCAAGTCGGATCTGAAAGTAGTTATTCTGTTGATGAGCTCCAGGTGATGAATTTGCAGTGTTTCCTTGCTGATTCTGGGAGTCCTTCTCCCCCTCTGTACTTGTTTTGTCTCCTGAAGTTAGACAAATCATATCGCCATGAGCACCTTCATAACATACCAATATTGCATTTCCAAACAACAGTAACACATTAACACAAGATTTGACAGCATAATAATCAAGCCAAAGTCAAGTAGAAGAAAAATCCGTTGTTTAAAGCAACATTGGTGAACATGAACTAAAACATCAAGGCCAGTGTATCAAAATGAGGACACATTATAAGAGGGCCGTCAGCTGGATTAGATTTGTAGAGTAGATATGATTTAAACAAGTCTTGTCAGTTATTTGAATCTGATTAAGTTATCCTCTAAATGACTTAGCATTAATATTTCATCTCTCTTAGACTCGTACACAATGAATCATTCTAATAAGGACTACGAAGTTGAATTCATATTTATTTTGCAATTAGGTTGTCAAACAATAATGGATATAATTAACTTAGTGTCTACTCTTCCTATGCTTTTTACGAGAGAAAGAGAAAGAATATATATGAATTTAGATTAAATGATGTAGTTCATGCAACCTGAGTATGACTGTTTTCTTTGTATCATACAAATATACAATAACATAGTTGCTTCTTTTTCACAACAAAGCATGTCATGCATCCTAGAGAAGTGAAGACTTACACTATTGCATACTTACTAAACGAGTAACAATTATCAAAATACATGAACGCCATAGAGTATAGAACAGGGTGTGAGCAAGTCATATAAATAACTATATGCAAACACATGTTGGACAAATTAACATACAGCATAATCATATCAAATATATGTATACAACACAAGTACTAATAACTTAGAATATATTATATACTCATAAACAGAAGTAAGGTGATCAAGTTGATTATATTCAGTGCACATAACTAAAGTTATAATTTGTAAGAAGTTTCTGTTTATGAGCGCGGAGGCAATCCCGATTCCATGAATATCGTATGTTGCACTGGATTTTGCTCAATATTCTTTTTTTTCTACATATATATAGCTCATCGATTCACATTAGCTTATGATTGAAAGTTTGAAACAATAAGGAGAGAAGAACACATAAAGTTGATCACAATGTTTAAGTTATACATAATAGAAAAATGAAGGTACCAAGTTCAGAAAAGTCTTGAAGCAGAGTCTGCTGAGCAACAGACATTTTTTAATATAATAATATACACGAATGAGATTCCACCATAAGTTTATAGCTGCTATACAGAAAGGTTAGCCGCCTTAACATGGCCTAGTGCATGATGCTATGTTACCCTAATGGCTTTATAATGCTATGTTCCCCTAATGGCATGTCCTAATTAAAACACAAAACCCGATGGATGCTTCCAACTTTCAGCTCACCATCACTATGCAAACTAAAATCTTCTAAAAAGTTGAAGAATTGGATTATATACCAGTATCTAATAAGATGCATGTGTGCTAGAAGCTGCAAAATTTTGGATGAGTTAGTTTTGTGGACAAGCCTAAAGCAACATTGTTAGATCACTTTGATCAACAAATTTGTAGGTGAGGGATTATGACTATTTCATGACTTAAACCTTAAAAACAGTTAAGCAGAAGCATATTTTTTAACCAGTGATTGTATAACGAGCTGCAACAGTATCTATTAAACATGTAACTTAATGCATTACTCGTTCCTAATGCCACAGAAATAGAAATCCTATCTTATCTGAAACATACAAAAATCTTATTAACTAGATTAGATATGTCAACAAAACCAAAGGAAGATTTTAGAAGCATAATGTAAGTTCTTCACAGTAGAAATTAAGACCTATGCCAACACTAAAATATGTCAAGAGAGAAAGAGATACAAACTAACAACAAGTAACTAACAACCTAACACTTGAAAGAGTCCAAGTAAAACATTCCTCATTAAACCCTTTTCTTCAAGTACTTTCAAAAGTGGTTAACTTGACACTTTTGGCTGAAATCAGCTGGACACTAATAAAGACAAGCTTGGAAAGAGCAACATAAATGGACTTCCAAAAGTGGCTAACAGTTATTACTTGGGCCAGCAGATGAGATTTCCAGTACGCTGTAAGCTATCAACTGCATAAAATTATAAGATCTACTGATGTACTCAAACCCAGCTGATCTTCAAGCAGACTATATTGAGGCGCACCAGCAAAATCATAAACTGTTTGCTAACAACAAAAAGAGCTAAACTGAATTAGGCAGGTTATATATATAATTACCTGCAGATTTTTGTTGATCTTGGCCAACACCTAATTGGGTGAGACAAGTGCTGGGATTGATATGCTGGTTATAATTGTTACAGTCATCAGATTGGTTGGGTGGTTGTAACCCTGATGGGACCCACCATGGTCCAGGCAAAGTTTGATCAGGATTTAGGACAAACCCAGCAGCATCCTCTTTGGTAAAGTTAATAGTCTTCAGCATCTTGATTCCTATGGAAGCTTAAGACAGTACATAATTAGAAAGCTGGAATTTTTGAAGCTCAGTTTAAGTAATTTCATCCCAAAAAACTCATCATATTCAGACCCATGTGGTGATAGAACTTTAAGGGGAAAGTATCACAGTTTCCCCCATGTGAGCATCTGTAAATTTAAAACAGTAGACAGAGAAAGGTTTTGGAAACCCTCGTGTAATCCGTAGATCAAAATACCCAATTGAAGAGAGGTACTTCTATACTAAAAAACAAAAAGCTAATCATAATCATGGGTAGTTGGGAAGAAATTCAGGAAAACCCAATCCAAAACAAGCGTTGAAAAAGGACAAGATAAAGATCAAAGAAGGCGGACGCCAAATAAGCAAATTAAGAATCAGCAAACTCAAGAGAGAGAGAGATCTGGAAATTAGAGGAAAGAGAGGGACATACTTTGGGTTTGTGAGGCGCCAATAGTAGAAAGACAAGGAGGTACTAAAATTTGCGAGAAATTATGATTGGTGGGGGATTGGATCAGTTTAGCTGCGTGTACACTCCTTTCATAAACCCTTGTTTCAAGGAAGGAGACATGGAGAAGGAGAAAGAGAAAGACTGAGCAAAACTAGAAAGCCTATTCACATAAGCAGAGAGAGAAGGAGGGACCAAAAAAACTAAACAAAAAAAAAGGAAGACGACACACAGTGTTGCGTCAGGCTGAGTGGCCAATACCACTCTGTTTTCATGCGCTTTATTTATTGGATCTATGATACGGAGTATTTACATTCATACTCCGTAGTTTCGTCCATATCCAACTTTGTATTATTTTAATAAAATTCAACTCCAAGGGTTTGTTTGTTAAATTCAGCTTTATTTATTGGATTTATTGTTAAATACATTTATAAAGGTAGGATTTGCAATCACAGTAACTTTTTTTTGAAAAAATGTGAATAAATAAGGTCTTTTAGCTTAATCTATTAATAGATTTGTTTATTGCTTAAACAACTTTTTTTTTGGAGAAAATTCCATTTATAATTTTGAACTCATCTATACATATATATTAAAGGAAAATTATTTGAAGTTTTCTCCTTAATTCTAGCTTTATTTGGCTTATGTGTCACTTTTGTTAATCCTCTAAAATTAAATCATTTTAATTTTTGTTTTTTTAAAAATTCTCAATAAATAGTTTGTTAACTACAAACTCTAAATTTAATCCAAAACTTTTTAATTATAAGTCTACTATATTATATTATTTTATTTCATAATTTTATACTAAGACATAGACTTGACAAACGGGTCGAACGGGTTCGGGTTCGGGTTCGGGTTGACCCAGCGGGTTTCAAATATTCTCTTTTCTTTAATGTAATAAAGAAAATAAAATTTTAAAAATATTTTTATAATAAAATAATAATAATATATTATTATTTAACAAAATATATTGTTATTTTTTAATTTAAATTAAATTAAATATGTCAAAAGTGGGACCCTCCACGAGTTTCGAGAAGTTTGGGTCGGCCCGGGTTCGACCCAACAGGTTCGGGTCGAAAACGGGTCTGACCCAAACGGGTTCAAACACTTTTCGGGTCGGATTTGGATCAAATATTTTCGGGTCGGATCGGGTCAGCTTTTGAACTTTTGAACTTTTGTTGAAAAAAACTAATATAAGTAAGAATAATTTTTCTTATAGTATCATAGATTTGCATATAAATTCTATTATATATAAATATTAAATAATTAATTATGCATGGCGCGGAGACTATACTGTATGATAAACTGACCCTAAAGTTAACACAATCCTCGCAATAATAAAATGAGTTTAACGATATGAATTGAAAAGATGATTTATGTGTGTATATATAATATATCGGTAAAAATTTAATAAGATTGAAACTAATGACCTATGTGCATTGTGCATTGTGCCTAAAAGTGGATAATTCATGCATACATGTACGTATAACGCAAATGTACATGTGGACTTGCAAACGAATTTCATGTTCGTCCGGATTTGTTCGAAACGTGATCGGAGTCGTAGGATTTGACCCAACGAATTTTATGAATTTTCCGGGTTAGATTGGGACCAGCTTTTTCAAATCGAATTGATCTAAAGGGTTGTCTAATTGATCCTTAATTGATGTATATGAAATAAATAAATAATGACTAATATATAATTTTGAAAGTTAATGATAATAATACACTCCCTACGTCCTTAAATGTCAGTCTCATTTGACCTGTACACGCTTGTTGATGTACGTTTTGTATCGTCAATATCTCTAATTACATACTATTAAAGAACTCGTTGAAACGAATCAATAAAACTGTTCATGACTATATTTTTCGGTATATTGAAAGTTTTTTTATAAGATTACCTCGAGCTGTGAATAATGTCGAAATTTTCACGGGACAAACACTATGGGACATATCAAGTATAAAGATTAGGATCAAGTGAAAATATATCTAACGGTGTGAAATGTGAATTATTGACATTACTACTTTATATGTGAATCTATAATAGTAATTATTCGTGAACATAAAACGATCACTAGTTAATTCTTGAATGTAATATATATATTATCAAAATGAGGATGGATTCGTATAAGTATGATCAAGATAAGGATGGATTCGTAAAGTTGATTTACAAAAATTGGTGTCTTTTGGTCATTGACCGACAAATTGTACGTCTAGCTAAGACCAAAAACACACGAGGTATATGCGTGTGTATGCACTCATATGTACCCTTTATATTAAATCATGTACGTAAGTCATTTCGATGTGCCACGAGCCGTTTTTAGATGGTATCAAAATCCTCATATGAAATACAATCAAAATCAAAAGATAGTTAAAGTGATCTTACTTCTTAATTAATTTGTGACGTATGTACTTTACTACGGAGTATATATTATACGAGATAGAAACTAGGGTGTCAAAATCTTCGTGTCATATTTTCAAGTAGAGTCCTCGTAATTCTTAATTACCGACATCAAGAATCAAGAAGATACTCGTGCAATAGAGTCCCATATGAGCAAATTAAAATGTGCTATTATTAATACAGAAAAGGATCACATAAGCACTGAAGCACATATAGGCTTAATTAAATGAGAATTTGGCGCGATGGCCTCACAAACAAATACGTAGTACAAATAACGGACGGAATGGATGTATTTGTCATAAAATTGTGCGCATTATCAATCAATACAATATACTTTGTGCTTCGTTCTCAAGTTTCATATAGGCCTAATCAATTAAGTGACCATAATATCAATGATATGATTGAAAACTTTTATTTTCTAACGTACTACCTACAAATCTCGCTGAATAAATAAACAATGACCCCTTTCGAAATTCTTATCGGCGACATGCCGACATACCAACTACTGTACAAACATAAATTCCGTATAGATACTTAGTGAGCATTCTTAATTAATGACTCCGTATATGTTTGTTTATGTTAAAAAAATTGACTTTTTTTCGAGATTATATCGGCCACATGCCGACATACATTTTTTATTTATTTATTTTATAAAATATGAAGTAAACGTACAGTATTCTGAATTAAAGTTTGCATAATACTCCTAACTTTTCTTGAATCGCAAGTGAAACCAAACGTTAATGTTTTTTCCATTCTCTTTTGACACATTTGTCGAGTCATGTTTTGTAACGTTGATATCTCTAAATATACGTTAATAAAAAATATGATTTTTTGATATCATTAAAGTTCTTGATGAGACGAATCAAACAAAATCTCATATTACTATGTTTTTTCCTATGTATTAGACAATATATCGAAGATTCTCTTATAATGTAAATAGTGTCAAAAATAACAATGGAAAAAACATTTGGGGACGTAGGGAGTATATGCTATCACCGCTAGCTATTTTATTTATTCAAACGGAATATTTTTTTTCTTTTTTTATTTATTTAATTAACTTCTAAAAATATACAACCTCTAACAAATTATAATTGTTTTCAAAGATTTATTTTAAATAAAAAAATCAAATTAAACATTTTGAAAGATTGTATTTAAAAGTGACATGCTTAATATATATGGAAAAAGATCCGGTGAGGATGTCTTTACAAAGAAGTAGTGAGGATCAATCTCCACCGTCCGTCACATTTTAATCTCGTCCGTCCGTTTTTCCCTTTCTCTTTCTCTTTCCTTTCTCTTTCAACGATAAAATTCAGCCGCTCTCTCCCGACGTCTTCTTGTCGCCGACTTGCTCCTCCGTAGATCTCTCCATCACATCGCTCGAATTTGACGAATTCGTTCTCTATAGAAGAAGGAAAGCGGCAAAAATTCGGTAGAGGATAATCATCCTCCATCGCCGCCATCGTATTCTTCTCATCGAATCCTTCTTCTTCTCGTTTACTCGCCGCCATTGTTGTTCTTCGGCTGTTCCTGGTGTTCCTTAGGCGAGAGTGTATTCGACTGTACTCGCGCCACTGTGTTTTCTCTTTTTGCGTTTGTCGCCGGCCAAATCTAATGTTCTTCGTGATATGGATAATGTCTCTCCTAATTTAGGTTTAGATCTGTATTGTGTGTTTGATTTGATTGTTGTTTCTGCATATATATATATTGCATTTCATTACAGTATCAATATAATGTCTCAGATTTCTGGATTTTTGTACGTGATTTGGTTGAGTGATACACCTTTTACCATTGAGTGATGCACCTTTTACCATTGAGTGATGCACCTTTTACCATTGAGTGATGCACCTTTTTACAATTGAGTGATGCACCTTTTTACAATTGAGTGATGCACCTTTACGATGCACCGGTTGAGAATTTTAATGATTCGTGTGCATAATGCATTAATGTTCATTGGTTGATGCACCTTTTACCTTTGACTGATGCACCTTATAATATGCTATGATGCACCAGTTGAAAACATTGATGATTTCTGTGCATAGTGCATTAATGTTCACTGGTTGATGCATCTTTTAGCTTTGACTGATGCATCTTATTTCAGGATGATGCACCTAATTATAAAATTGACCAAACAAGCTATTCTACAACCAATTTTTTAAGTAGACGGTGCAGTGTATGATTCTAGTGTTGAGATTGATGAAAGAAAGCGTTTGTTGGCCGAAGTGATGACATAAATGTATTCTTGTGTTGACATTGTTGGTGATGACATGGATAAATTGAAAGAGTTTTTAGCTATTTTAAAGGATCAAAAGGCTGCATTCACAAGATCTGAAGTAGTTGATCCTTCTTCCTTAACACCAGTTAGAAACTACAAGTTTGAGAAATTTGTTGGCCCGTTACCTGATCAAGTAAAGGGTTTGGCCAATAAGTTGGAATTGAAAATTCCAAGAAGAAGAAAAGGGTTTGTAAATTTATAAGAGGTCGGGACACAACATTACTATTAGTTTCGCTGAACTTTCATTGTAATTAGTTATTAACCAGATATTTTGGTAATGCACCTATTAGTTATGGCTGATGCACCAATTGTATCTCGGTGATGCACCAATTGCATCTCAGTGATGCACCAACTTTTATTAACTGATGCACCAATTGCATCTTAGTGATGCACCCACTTTTATTAACAATGCATAGCACCTTGTTTGCTTGACTGAATTAGTCTTGATTTTATTTTTCAATTTTTTATCCATTCATTTTCTGTAGCTTATTCATCCACCGATTATCATTGAGTGATGCACCAAATATCACTAAGTGATGCACCAAATATCACTATGTGTGCACCATTTTCAATTAAGTGATGCACTACGTACATTTCATTAAGTGATGCACAAACTATATATCCGGTGATGAATCAATTTCGATTTTGTGATGCACCATTTTCATCATGTGATGCACTAACAAACAACTACTCATGCATTTTCTGTCATTGTGAGTCATCAACAACCACAAACCATTTTCATGTGCAACCACAAATACCTAAAAATCAAACTTGTCTTACAACCTAAAAACCAAACTTGTTTTCTAAAACCAAATATGTCTTATTACAAACGAAACTGTTTACAAACATCCAAATTGTTCACATCTTCCTATTTCATCCCTACATCTTTCTACTCTTTACTTTGCACGTCCACGTCCACGTTCACGTCCCTTGTTGGCATGTGTCAACTTCTTCTCCACTTTTTGTTATCATTAAAAAGAATACATATATAATTATTAAAATGACAGACAATAGATATATCCTTGATGCACCAACTCTTACTAGGTGATGCACCAACAAACACTGGGTGATGCACCAAAACCAAATGGGTGATGCACCAAACCCACTGGGTGATGCACCAACACCCACTAGATGATGCACCAACACCCAATGGGTGATGCACCAACACCCACAGGGTGATGCATGCACCAACACCCATTGGGTGATGCACCAAAACCAAATGGGTGATGCACCAACTCACACAGATTATTAAAAAAAATGGCAAAATGATTAGTGTTTACCATCAGGTGGAGTTGTTTCTCCATGATATTCTGATGAAGTTGATGGTATTTCCTCTTCTTATGCCACTGTTAAACCATATGCATATATATCATTAATAAATAGCAGCCAATACTTATGCATTAATGTACCAATAGACATCAGCCCATGCACTAATAAACAACCACTCATGCATTTTACAATAATTATACATGCGTTTCTACAAACGTACCAGTGTTTATATGTGGTGGATAACTTAATGATTAGTGTTCCATATCTTAGCTCCTGTTTCTTTCCTACATTTTATACATAAAAAATATTCTTGTGTGATGCTCCAACACACACTAAATAATGCATCGGCACAACTATTTGATTCAGTACATCACATACCATGCACAAAATACATTTGATGCACCAAAACACAGTGGATGATGCACCAAAACAAAGTGGATGATGCACCAAAAGAAAGTGGATGATGCAACAAAACAATGTGGATGATGCACCAAAACACAGTGGATGATGCACCAAAACCTACTGGATGATGCACCAAAACACAGTGGACGATGCACCAAAACCTACTGGATGATGCACCAAAACACAGTGGATGATGCACCAAAACCAATTATATGTTTCAACAACACATTCGATGCACCAACGCCTCATATCTGTTAAAGAAAATGCATAAACATTATATCAAGTGACAACACATGCAATTTCAAGGATCTATACACAGTTATTCTAGATCTATTCATGCATACTGTATAAAATCCATAAACATATGATGAAGTGATTAACAAATGAAGTTTACAACCAAAATTCTTAAGTCGAGTTTATACCTGGGGTTCCAGATGCTATTTTTGACCTCATTGTTGCTGTTTTGTTTGTTGTTGTTGTTGATTTGTGTCGTCGTCGCTGAAATCTCCGTGAAATTGCTTGGAATCGCATTGAAATGGCTTCTTCTTCCTTCTAGGGTTTGTGAGCGAAATCGGCTTGAGAACTCGAAAGAGGAAGCGAGATTGTAGTGGAGGTGGTCGAGCGAGAGTGAAAGAACGAGAGATCGTCGTCGATCGAGAGAGAAAACCGGGAAGGTTTTTGGAGAAGACGAACAATTTTTTTTTAGCGTGAAAGAGAGAATGGCAACCCTAGCAAGCTTTATATAGTGCATGTATGAATGAGCCCCACCACAATCCTCCTTTAGTTGCTGGCCCTTAGATCTCTCTCCATCCTTCGGATGAAGTAGATCCTTATTCCTTCTCTAAGGGGGCGTACTCACCGGAATTGCGTCCTATATGTATAACAATTGACAAAAGACGATATATTATTTTAAAAGAAATACGATATATAATATGTATACAAATCTTATATACATATTAAGTTTCTTGAACTAATCGTTGTTGGTACGAAAAAAATTATTTTTAGATAAAACTATATAAAAGATATTTTATTTATAAATTATACATATTGCGCAAAGACTATACTAATTATATAATGATTTAGGGCTTGTTTGGTATCCATATACTGGTATCAGGTATGAGTATCAAAATGACTCATACCCATACCTGGTGTTTGGTATATCAGTAAATGAATATCAATTTGATATCTTTGATATACTGATATATGAGTTTTGAATAAATTTGATATCCCCCATTTTGAAAGGTTTTCAATTTGATATTTCCTTCGTTCTAAAAAACACCTCATTTTCTCCTCGCCCTTCTCCTCCCCCACAATGACTTATCAATTTGATATCTCCCTCGGGTTTCGATATCTCATATATGAAAAAGCTATAACAAACACAGATATCAGATATCAATCTCATACCCATACCTGATATCCGATACTCATACCGATACCTGATATCTGATATATTAGTATATGAATACCAAACGGGCCCTTAGGGTGTGTCGGTGTTTGGACGTCCACTCATACATACCCTAAACCATTTCCCATTAACATTATTTTAATTCATACTAATATACATATCCAACTGCAACTTTTATTGGTTAAACCTTGCATAGTTGCATGTGTATTTTGTCTTCTATTTGTTCTTTAAAAAATGTTAATCTTGTTATGAATTATTATTACATGGAGGTAAATGAACATTACCTCATTTATTTAGCCTACCATGTATTAGGTGAATAATTCACCTTCATTCAATGGAGTTAGGCAAATGTCAATCATCATAATGTAAATCCTCTACTATATAAAGAGGTGCTTTGTTCAAAGAAAAATACAATTAAGCAAGACAAGATCAAGGACCTTGTTAAACACTTCATTCCACTCTCAAAATCCTATATAATACAAGAAGTGATATTGTTGGTTTCAATATCATAAACTTAATCAAAATTATAACACGTTATCAGCACGAGCCTAAATTAATCCAACTGAGCTTCAACATTTTGAAGGTATTATCCTCCTATTATCTTGCTAATTTTATAAATCATACACACTTAATCAATTTTTATTATTGATAAGTATGCTCTGTAGTTGCCCAAAATCTATGAGATCTTCTACATCAGAAACTCTAAAATTATTCCGTTATTGTTTTGACTTAAGATCATATCTATCAACATAAATTTTAGAGATTTTAATAACTTTGCATACAAACATGATATATGAACCAAAATATAAAACTTGCATAATCATAATGTTCATACACACGACACTATGTAGATTAAGAAATCTACTTATTTTACAAACTGATTTAAGAAAAAAAACGACATAACACCTTACTACTTTGGACTTGTACTCGGACCATCTCGCTTCATCCCCTAATCGCAATGACAATGCTTTGAGACCCACATGACATAAGCTATGATAATAAACATGATCATGGACATGCTAAAAGCCATCTTTAGCAAAACCAAATCGGTTTCCGACATGACTTTGATATTCTAGAAACGGATGGTGAACCGGTGTCGGAGGAGGAGCCGGAGGAGTGATCGGAAAATTGGGTGCTGGAACGAGAGGATGAGGGAGATGAGGATAAGGATGAAGGGGATATGGATGAATGGCAAAGGTAAATGGATAAGGGGTATAAAAAGAGAAAAATATAACCGGGTATACGAGAAAACCCGGAGGCGTATCCATATTTCTTATTGCTTACTTACTTATGTTCATTCTTTTGCATGCTTTATATAGATATCATCTGTTAAAAGGTAATACTATAACATCCAACAACATGTTCGTTGCAATTTAATCTTTTCGTCATTATTCATGCCAACTTTGACATTTTAGACTAGCTATTTGTAGACTAGATGTAAAAATATCAAATTATTGTCTATTTCATGTGCATAAAATTTATCCTTGTTGCATCAGTTCACATTTGCATGCATAATACTACAGTCCTACACATCATAATGCATACAAATACTATTATGCACTCTATTCATAAGTCAATATTACTATTATGCATACTACTCTGATATTAAAACACAAATGCATGTACGTAACATTTATATCACTTTGTCAAAATTTAAATTTGGTAAAATAAATAGTTACACTTTCTTTTGACTTAAATGTTCGTCTATAACGTCTCATACACGACTCATAATTTATACACGCATAATGCTGAGCATCTTAATAATTCATGTTTTACAACCTTTACTTGTAGTAATTCAATGACAAGCATCGCTAAGAGGGAATTTGACATTCTCGAGTTGTCGGGTCAAAAGTACCTTGAGTGGAAGGTAGACGCCTTTACTCACCTCAAGGCAAATAGCCTTGAGCAAACAATTGCAGAAAATAACAACGCAACGCCACAAGAGAAGGCAAAAGCAATTGTATTCCTCCTCCACCACATACATGAGAGCCTCAAAACTGAGTACTTGTTTGTTGAGGATCCAAGAGAATTGTGGGAGAGTTTGAATGAACGCTATGGGCATCAAAATGAGGCCCTTCTCCCACAAGCACTCTATGAATGGAGCAACCTAAGGTTCCAGGACTTTAAGTCCATATCTGAGTATAATAGTGCTATACATAGGATCACATCTCAACTGAGACTTTGTGGTCAGATAATAACTCAAGAACAAATGTTGGAGAGGACATTCTCCACAATGCATGCCTCCAATGTTGCTTACAACAACAATATAGGGAGAGAGGCTTCAAGAAATACTCAGCAGTTCCTGAAGCAAACGTTGTAGACAAAGGGCTCCCTGAAGGAAATTCCAATGAATATAAACAACATAATCATGGTCGTGGTCGTGGTCGTGGCCGCGGAGGCCGTGGAGGTGGTCGTGGCCGAGGAGGTCGTGGTGGCTATGGTAGAGGTCGTGGCCAGGGATACAACAAAGGCCATGGTAACTACCAGGGCAACAAAGGCAACAAGGGGCATGGAAAGCCAAAGGTCCACACGGGACAAACTGGACCCTCCCAGAAATCCAAAAATGCTTGCTATAGATGTGGAATGACTGGTCATTGGTCAAGGGTATGCCGTACAGCTTCACACTTAGTGAAGCTGTATGAAGCTGCGAAAAACAAAGAAAAGGCTACCGAAACCAATTATGTTGAGGATGTTGGCAACTCTTAAATTCCAAGTATGGATACCCCTGCATTCCTCAACCAAGAGGGGGGTACCACTTCATTCCTCAACTATGACAATGACGATGACCTCGCTTTTGAAGGCTTGAACTAGCCTCGAAATATCTCAGTCACCTCTTATGATGTATAATATTGTATAATATGTATTTCCTTTATTATCTCGTAGAACCCTGTATAATATAGCTTTCTTTCTGTAACATATTCCTTAAGTGCTTGCATTCTGATTTCCGCAGTATCCTGTATAATATGACTATCCTTGTGTAATATATGAAGCTTTCCTCTTATTACTTTACTTCTCATTTTATTTCCCTTTATATAGTGAACATGGAACTGCCTAAAATGAAACTCGATGGGAAGGAGAAATGTCTTCTAGACAGTGCAACAACGCACACCATTCTAAGAAACAAAAGTTACTTTACACATCTAAGGCCCTATGAAGGCAATGTAACTACAATATCGGGTGTGTCAAAACTCATCGAAGGCTCCGGAAGAGCAATTGTTCTACTTCCAGGTGGGAAAAAATTAGTGTTAAACGACGCATTATACTCAAGTAAATCCCAAAGAAATTTATTGAGTTTTAAGGATGTGCGTCAAAATGGGTTTCATATGGAAACCATGAATGGAAATGGGAAAGAATATTTGTGCATCATAAGACATGAACCTGGCTTCAAGAGGATCCTTGAAAGGATGTCAAGCCAAACCTCTGGATTATATTATACATATATTCATCCACTTGAGGTCAATGCACTGATAAGTAAAAAATCAAATGACAAAGTTTCATTTACATTATGGCATGAGCGTCTGGGTCACCCAGGGACAATAATGATGCACAAAATTATAAAGGTCTCACTTGGACATCCATTAAAGAACATTAAGGTTCTGTCGTCCAATGATTTTAATTGCTCTGCTTGCTCGCTTGGGAAGCTAATTATAAGGCCTTCAAAGGGCAAAATCGAAAGTGAAATGCCAGCATTCTTGGACAGAATCCAAGGAGATATATGTGGACCAATTGCTCCACCATGTGGACCATTTCGATATTTTATGGTACTAATAGATGCATCCACACGTTGGTCAAATGTGAGTCTACTATCAACTAGAAATGCTGCATTTGCTAAACTCCTTGCACAAATAATCTGATTAAGGGCACAGTTCCCGGATTATACTATAAAGAAGCTTCGGGTTGATAATGCAGGAGAATTCACATCCCAAATATTTAATGATTTTTGTATGTCGATTGGGATTGATGTAGAGCACCCAGTGGCTCATGTTCACACACAAAATGGTCTTGTTGAATCATTGGTAAAGCGATTACAATTAATCGCTAGACCATTATTAATGAAATCCAGATTACCACCATCCGCGTGGGGGCATGCTATATTGCATGCTGCAACATTGGTTCGATTAAGACCAAGTGCAAACCATGTATATTCCCCACTGCAATTAGTATCTGGAAAGTAACTGGGCATCTCACATCTTAAGTTATTTGGATGTGCAGTATATGTTCCTATTGCTCCACCTCAACGCACAAAGATGGGACCACAAAGAAGATTGAGAATATATGTTGGTTTTGAATCCCCATCGATCATAAAATACCTCGAACCTACAACATGTGATTTATTCACAGCCAGGTTCGCTGATTGCCACTTTGAGGAAAATACATTCCCAAACTTAGGGGGGGACAAGAAAAGGGTGGACCCAAATACTAAAGAGATCACATGGAACGCAATAGCGTTATCTCACCTTGATCCAAGAACAAAGGTGTGTGAACAAGAAGTGCAAAAGATCATTCATTTGCAAAATATTGCAAATCAGTTACCTGATGCATTCATAGACACAAAGAAGGTAATAAAATCACATATACCAGCGGAAAATGCCCCCGCAAGAATTGAAATACCCATTGGACAACCAGAAGCGTCTATTGCAAATGAGTCTACAACACGTCGAAAGCGTGTGAGACCGTTGGGGTCAAAGAACTTGAAACCAAGAAATACAAAGACCTTAAAGGGTATAGTAGGAGAAGCCACCATGGCTTCTGGAATAAATGATAAAGATAAAAGGATTGAAAATGAGAACATCTCAACAGAAAATGATATCTTGGATAAAGATCAGAATGTCGACAATTTTGAGATTTCCACAAATTATGTTTACACAGGTGTACAATGGAACATAAATGATATCATTGTTGATGATGTATTTGCCTACACAGTGGCAATAGATATTGTGGCTGAAGATGATGATATTGAGCCAAAATCAGTTGATGAATGTCGTCAAAGAAAAGATTGACTAAAATGGAAAGATGTCATTCAGACAGAACTAAAATCGCTTGAAAAGCGAGAAGTCTTTGGGCCTGTAGCTTATACACCAAAGGGTGTAAAACCAGTCGGTTACAAATGGGTTTTTGTCCGAAAACGGAACGAGAAAAATGAAATTGTAAGGTACAAGGCAAAACTTGTGGCCCAAGGTTTCTCTCAAGTCCCTGGAATTGATTACGAAGAAAGGTACTCTCCAGTAGTTGATGCAACTACATTGAGATTCCTAATTGGCATGACTGTGTTCGAAAAGCTGCAAATGCGCCTAATGTATGTCGTGACAACATATTTATATGGGTCACTTGATACAGACATCTACATGAAGGTCCCAGAAGGACTAAAAATACCAAAGGCCAAACATCGAGAATTATTCTCCATAAAGCTGAAAAGATCATTATATGGATTAAAACAATCAGGACGAATGTGGTATAATCGTCTCAGCGAATATCTTATGAAAGAAGGATACAAGAACAATGCAATGTGTCCATGTGTCTTTATGAAGCGATCCATGAATGGATTTGCTATAATTGCAGTCTATGTTGATGATTTGAACATCGTTGGAACTCCACGAGAGCTTCAAGAGACTGCAAAATATCTGATGAAGGAATTTGAGATGAAAGATCTTGGTAAAACAAAGCTATGCTTAGGTTTAGAAATTGAGCACCTTAAGGATGGAATATTCGTTCATCAGTCAAATTATACTGAGAAAATCCTAAGAAGGTTTAATATGGACAAAGCTCACCCTTTAAGCTCTCCTATGGACGTTCGATCCCTAAATGTTGATAAGGATCAATTTCGCCCAAGAGAAGAGGACGAAGAAGTCCTTGGCCCCGAAGTGCCATATCTAAGTGCAATCGGTGCCCTTATGTATTTAACTAACAATACAAGGCCATATATTGCTTTTGCAGTGAATCTATTTTCCAGGTTTAGCTCAGCACCTACAAGGAGACACTGGAATGGGATCAAGCATATATTCCGCTATCTTCGGGGCACACATGATCTTGGTTGATGTACCGTAACCAACAAGATGCCACCTTAGTTGGATATGCGGACGCAGGGTACTTATCAGATCCACATAAAGCCAAGTCACAAAATGGATACATTTTCACATATGGAGGCACAACTATCTCTTGGAGATCAACAAAACAGACTTTGACTGCCACATCATCAAATAAAGCTGAGTTGATTGCTTTATATGAAGCTGGAAGAGAATGTGTGGTTGTACGAGCAATGATCAAATTCATCCAGAAAGAATGTGGGATGAAGCCCATCACCGACAAACCAACAATATTGTATGAAGACAACTCCGCTTGCGTTGCTCAAATGAAGAAAGGCTACATCAAAGGAGACCGCACAAAGCACATACTTCCAAAGTTCTTTTCAACCCGTGAACCGGAAGAAACCGGAGAAATCAACGTCCAACAGATCCGATCAGATGACAATTTGGCTGATATGTTCACAAAGTCATTGGCTCCAAAGAAATTTGCAGAGTTGGTATCCAAGATTGGAATGTGCAGATTTCGAGAGATACATTGATCTCAGGGGGAGCATATTACGCGCTACACTCTTTTTCCCTTCGATCAAGATTTTATCTCACTGGGTTTTTGCTTGACAAGTTTTTTAACGAGGTAGCATCAAAGCGTAAAACGAGATTCATATATAGTTGCACTCTTTTTCCTTCGATCATGTTTTTATCCCATCGGGTTTTTCATGACAAGGTTTTAATGAGGCAACATATACTCTAGAAGAAATGAGTATAATGAAAGGTGATTATTCAAGGGGGGTGTTATGAATTATTATTACATGAAGGTAAATGAACATTACCTCATTTATTTAGCCTACCATGTATTAGGTGAATAATTCACCTTCATTCAATGGAATTAGGCAAATGTCAATCATCATAATGTAAATCCTCTACTGTATAAAGAGGTGCTTTTTTCAAAGAAAAATGCAATTAAACAAGACAAGATCAAGTCCTTGCTAAACACTTCATTCCACTCTTAAAATCCTATATAATACAAGAAGTGATATTGTTGGTTTCAATATCATAAACTTAATCAAAATTATAACAAATCTGATCTTTTTTTAATTAAAAAGGGTCATTGTCTTGATTGATGAGCATGGAATCTACATTATGTACAGATGTGAGAGTCCCACTATGAGCGGATGGTTATATACTTAAAGAGTATGTGATTATATTTTGGTGACTAGTGACTACCTAACAAGCCATTTTGCTTTACTCTCTTCGTCAGACCTCATCTTCTTTTTGTACACTATTATAATAATATTTTGTAGATTTATTTCTCTACATATATATAGTTAAATAGGATATTGTTGGATTTGTCCTGAGTGAATATTTAAATAATATTTAATTTTATATTTTTTACTAACACGTAATTAGAGATATAAACTAAACGAAACGTACATCGACATGCGTACTTAAATTAAATGAGATCTTATATTTTAGGACGGAGTACATACTTATATCATTTTTGGTTCTTAAGTTATTGGATAGTTCCTTTTATTATAAGATAGATAATTCTTGATTGATGAGCATGGATATGATTAATTTACATAGATTATTATAAATTATATTGTAAGGTTTGCACTGTAAACTCTGCATTCCTTATACTCTCTTTTTTGTCAGAAGCATTCCTTATACTCTAACTATTAAGCTACATATATATATATATATATATATATTTAATTGCACTTACATAGCTATAAATATCTTAAGTGTACAATTACAAATAGATAGTAGGTCCCTGGCTTACTCTAACATCTCTCAAGTAATACATTCATTCTTGTATTAGCCGACGAAGAAAAAAGTAGGAGTAGCAATTTTATAATCTAGTTTACTGTATCACTAATTAATTAATGCCTACTACCTAATCATCCATGGTTTAGCTAATCCTTTTTTTGACTTTGCTTCTGTATGTACGGACATGTGTTGGGTTAACTAAATGTAGTAAAACTAAACCAAAGCGGTATGACGAACCGGGTTCATTGATATTTTAAAAACACCCAGAAATTGGTGTGAACTATGCGAATTACATTGTTTTTAACTATTCCACCAAAAAAACATTGTTTTTAACTATTTAGTTGAAGTCCAGTGGAAGGAATTGCATTATGGGCTGGACTAATAATATGGGCTTGAATAGAATTACGGGAAAGCTTACCGCAAGAGCCTCCTTGTTACCACACACCTAACAAATCAATCACAAGAACATGAGTAATGAATCAATTTGTATAGTTATTTGATCTTAGGTTGAGGTCTCGAATTCAAATTTTTACTGAACTGTTGAAGATCATCACCGAAAACACGGGCCCATTTTGAAGATTGGGCGTGGCACAATATGGTGGTGGAGTATGTGGCTGCAAATTGGCATTTCGGCATTTCTAGTGGAAGACTCCCGAAGTTTCAAGACAATGGGCACCATTGTTCAATTCAATTAGGAGAGAAATCTAGAGTCTTATAGAATAATAGTTACTTAGAGAATAATCTAGAATTAAGGAGATTGCACCATAAGCAGTAATAGAAGATAACTTACATGCATGGAGGAGGGCCTTCGCCTTCTGGCTCCAACTTCCTCCATTCATATGGTTTAGCAGCAGTGTCCAAGGCCCAAACGTCAGCCAAAGGCCGCTTTCCTGTAAATCAGGCAATATCAATATTTCCCAATATCTCAAATATAAGACCATAAGAATTCATCAGAAAAGTGACTAACCATCATTTCCACCAATAGCCATGAGATATCTTTGACCCACAAGAGCCATAACATGACCATAACGTGGTCCTGGACCAGGACCTTGGACAACAACCCTAAGACAACAAAAATCAAACATCAGACATATAAGCTAGTTGAAATGCCTTAACAATACATAATATTAACAAGAGCCAACTTTCTCAAACACCTAACCTATGCCATCGAGGCCTTTGTTGCGTTAGATCAAGAACATGAAGATCCTCAGCAGACAGACCTGCTGGACCAATGCCTCCCTTCCAAAGAGAACAAATTTAAAACAGTTACTTGGCAGTTGAAAAAAACTAAGTAGACCAAATAACCACAAATACACCATAATAAGCATACCTGGATAACCACCATAGTTCCAACAGCAGTAGCCACATGTGCAGCTCTTGATGTGGGTGGTTCTCCAATAGGAGTAATCCTATACATTAGCCATATCAGTCAGTTATCATAACTATGGCCAATGAGATGACTGATGAGACAAAGATACAGAAGAATTCCAACTAATTACCTAGACCATTTATTACTCAATACATCATAACAATGAAAATCTGCAGTAGCACCCGCCAGTCCTGCAAGGCATAGATACAAAAATCATCTGCGAGATGCAACTAATTACCTAGACCATTTATTTTTCTATTTAAAGATATTAACGTTATAAAACGTGTCTCGGCGAATGTGCCGGAAAAAAATGGGAACAACATTAAGGGACGGAGGGATTAGTAACTAGTATTGGGCCTTATGAGCCATTGTGAAACAAGTTCATAAGCCCGGCGGTAATACGCACGACGTCGTTTCCGAAATTAAAAATAGAAAAAGAATTCTCCGTTTGTTTGGTTTCCATATCTGCTCATCTTTTATGGCACCAGGGGGCTAATCCAATCAGCTAGACGTTTCGTCGGCGGTCCGTGGGACACGGCCCCCCTTTGGATCCGCCTCTGTGTGTAGTGAGTTGTGTATCGAACAAGAATACAAGCCTTCCTTTGTATAATTCCTTCCTTCGTTTGTGTTTTCTTGTGTCTATTATACCAAAATTTCTATCTAAAATTAAATCTTATCAATACCACAAAGTCCTCCATTCCTCAACACGAACTCCGTTTTGACATAGAACTAGACCAATCAAATTTTCTATGGTTGGTAGCACATGATGCGATGAAAATCGAGTGAGAATGCACTTTGCTTCGGACTCCACGTGTTCGATTTTCTTGGAGGCCTCGGAATCAAATATGCACATTGTTAGGGACTGCACTGTCGCTAAGGAGATGTGGAAGGATTTTATTGTTGCATCTCGCCTTGAGGAATTCTGTGCGCTCAGTCTAAAAACTTGGATTGAGGATAAAATCTCTCGCTCTGGGAAATGGCCGTTTGTCTTCGCATATGGGCTATGGTGGCTTTGGCGTTGGAGGAACACTCGCGTTTTCAGTACCGATCTTGTTATATCTGAGCCTCTTTCGCAGTTCATTATTCACGCAACAAAACATTTGAATTTGGCTCATTCAAGCAAATTGGGTAGTAGACAACTCGTTGTTGCTCAATGGACTCGAGCAGTTGTTGGGCAGTTCAGGGCTGAGCTTGTTGGAGCCCAGAAATTGCGATCACGCGACACAACACTTCGCATGACACAGGGCGTCTGGACAATCAACTTATGTAATACTCTTCGTCGTCTTCTTCCTCAAAATCAACCTTACTCTCGACACCTCTGACACTTGCGTAACTTAACCGAGAAGGAAACCGGCTCCGGCTCTTTTAAGCTCCGATAAGAAGGATTAACGTAAAACCGAATACACCGAAACAACGCAAGCACACACAAAGGTAAGGAAAACAACGTGAAGGAAGAAGAGTATATTATCAAAAACGTTTCACGTTCCAAACTTATAAAAAACCAAACAACCCAGAGAACGTACACAACAACGCTAAAAGCTTAACAGCAAGACTATGAGTGGTAAAACAAGAGTTAAATGTCTAAACTCTTCTAGGAAGTGAGCGTTTCGGAAGATTGAAGCTAGGGTTTGCTCCTGTGTTTTTCTTACTGCCAAGAGGGAGGTGAAGCGTTTTTCTTTTCTGACTGGGATCCCCTTCCTTATCCATTGGGTTGCGTTTTTATACTATCAGCTGGGACCCACGCGAGTCCATTACCGTTTTGCCCCTCGATACTTAGTCTCGTTGTATCCTCTTATTGGGCTTCACCTGTTTATGGGCCGCTTTATTCTTCTGGGCTGACTTCTTGGACCGACCCGGCTCGCGTTCCATGGGCCTGACCCAATTCCCTATGGGCCTCGCGAGCCCATCGAGAACCGGCTCCAACATCCAGCCCCCCAAGCTTTCATGCTGAATACCTGAAGGCTTGGGCCTGTCTTCTTGAAGTCGCGTTCTCGATATGAGGTTGGCTCTTAGACCTTGCTCGATCTCATCGCGTGATAGGGTCGCGTGTTTCTCTGCTTCGTTTTCTCTGGGCGACGTTTTGAATTCAAAAAACTTTACGAATTCCCGCGCTGAGCGCATGTCGTCCACGTGTTGACTCATTATTGCACCCTCTTTCCCCCGATTTTTTCTTATATATATTCGCCTTCGTCTTCCTCTTTCCTTTTCCGCCGTAACCTCCATTTTCTCTACAACACTCTGC
This sequence comes from Oxyria digyna, assembly GCA_029168935.1. Classification (NCBI taxonomy): domain Eukaryota; kingdom Viridiplantae; phylum Streptophyta; class Magnoliopsida; order Caryophyllales; family Polygonaceae; genus Oxyria; species Oxyria digyna. The sequence continues at coordinate 28,192,562 of JAPVLV010000011.1, read as the reverse complement.
AACACTCTTCGCCGGTGCTTTCCTTCCTTCTCCATCGTCATCTTCGCCGTCGTTCTCAGTCGATTCTTCATGGCAGGTTAGTCTTCCGCTCTCCTTTCTCTTTTCTACTTCGTTTTCTTGATTTTTTAGGGCTTCCATTGTTGCTCAATTTCTTCCCGCTCACAGAAATTTCGCTCGGACCTTTTGGAATCGAGAGGCTTTTGAAGGTCATTTTTCGTCCATGGGGTGTTTTCTGCGTTGTATTCCCTTTCGACCCTTATTTCTTAATGCGCTTGTTTGAGAAAAAACGTGTTTTGGTCAATTTCTGCCATCTTCGACCTTCGTGATGTTCTTCGTGTTCTTGGGCTTGGTCCATTCTGATGTCGTTTTGGCTTCCCTTTTGATTCTTGAGTTTCAGCTTTTCCAGGGATTTCTTGTTTGTTTACTTTCTATAGCCTCGCGTTAGTTTCCTTAGACACGCGTTGCTCCTAATTTTGATGTTCTTTTTTCCCTCTTTCCATCCCTGGAAAACTGAAACTTACTTTGCCCATGCTTTCAGGTAGCGATGATTTTTATGAACGCTCAGCTCGGGCTGAGTATTCGGGGCGCACCACGTCCGGATCTGAAGGGGGTTCTGGTGATCGCGAGCCAGACTCACGTAGACGATCTCGCGTTTCTAGGAAATCTAAGAGGAGCAAAGCGAAGACGCCCAAAAGATCTAAAACCAGACTCCCATCTCGCGTCATTCAAGAGCGAGCCGAGACCAATTATGGTCAATTTGCCAGTTTTTTCTCTCACAAGGGGTCTTTGCCCCATATAGTTATAGAGAAACCCTTTCTCGCGGGCCCCGGCCGCGTCAGTATCCTTACAAAGAGAATTACACATTCTCGCACCCTAATTCCCAACACCGCCCAACGTAGCAGTCTTACCTTTGACGATCTTCGTCGCCTCGCTACGCGATATCCTTTTCCTGAGGGGACCGTCTTTGCCCTCCCCGATCTTGAAGGCACTTCCCTCGACCAGTATGGGTCTTTCTTCGCCTTGAGTAGGCAGTCTTTAGAAGCCGGCTTCCGCCTTCCTTGGACGTCCTTCCAGACTGAAGTAATGGCGGATTTAGGCTTCAGCCCTTCCCAGATGCATCCAAACTTCTGGAGCTCTCTGATCGTTTACAAGAAGAACTCCCGCGAGGATGGGTTTTACAAGAAGAACTCCCGCGAGGATGGGTTTTACACCGCTCAAGCCAAGACTCCTAGCGCCTTCCGATTGCCTTCGAAGATCGAGGGGTGGAAAACTTGTTGGTTTTTGGTCTGTCCCCCTCCTGGTTCTGAAATTTCCGTCCAGGTACGCGAGCCTACTGCGAGAAGGGCCCCATGCTTTTTCCCCAAGGAGACTCGCGATAGATTCATTCGTGATTACAAGGATTATCCCGACAAAGCAGTTCAAAAACGTTTTGAGCTGGCTATCTCGGACTCTTTACTGGTCGCCAGGGGACTTAGTCTCAAGGATCATGCCCTAGGTTTTTGTTCGTTTTTGTTTCAGCGCTCGCGTTTATTATGATTATTTACACTATGCTCACTTGTGGTGGCTTTTGTAGATGCTGATATGTTCGCCGATCTTCCGGATCTGGGGGGGTTGGTTCTCGACGAGTCGGGCGCGCTAACAACCATCGAGGCGCCTACCCGCATTGTTTCATCCGTTCCTGGCTCGACTCCTACTCCCCCAGCCGCTGTTTCAGAAACACCAATGGAGCTTGCGACGACAGTTTCTGAGGATGCTCCTCCGGTCCAGAGGTCTCGCGTACTTTCGGTTCGTGATAAGGGGAAGCAGAAAGTTTCCGAGAGAAAACGCAAGAGGACGACGGAAGTGGAGTTTGTCTCCTCTCCAGAGCCTACTGACACCCCGGTCGCGAACCCGACCTTCATTCATAGTTTATCCGTGACGCGTGCATTCGTTGAAACGATACCGACCGTTTTCCCTCCCGAACCTAGCCTCTACGAGGAAGTTTCGGATAGGCCTGGCGGCTTGTCCAAACTTCTCTTTGCCGTAAGTCTCTTGTTTTTACCTATTTCTTGTTTTCTTGGGGTATTTCTAACTTCATTTTGCAGGGGATGAATATCATCGCGAGCGCAACTCGGAAGGTGCTTGCTGCTGAAGATGAACTTAAGGAGCTGAGGGCAGAGGATCAGTCCACCCGCGATGCCCACAGAGCGGCCAAGTCTAGGCTTATGGGAGAAAAGAAAGCTTTGGAGGAGGAGCTTTCGAGAGCTAAGACGACGATGAAGGAGATGGAGGGCGAGCTCGCGTGCCTGTCAGTCAAAGACGCGAGGATAAAGGAGCTGGAAGCCCAGCTTGCGTATGAGAGGTCCACCCATGTCAACATCGTTACTGAGTACAATACGCAAGTGAGCGACCTCAAACAGGAAAACGAGAAGCTCCACGCGACGATGTCTGAGAGAATCGCTTATGAGAGGAACATGGCGGTGGAGGAGTATTGTGGGGGTTATCGCCAGCGTGCTCACGTCGATTTTTACAAAAATGCTGCCAACACGCTTCTCCTTTGCATGGTAAAGATGCAGATGCTAAAGTTCAAAGTTAAAGACTTCCCCTTCAACGCTCAGGACCTATGCGGGCTTTCCACTGACCTTCCTGAGTACCAGCCCCAGTTGCCCGGAACTTTCATTGACGACGGGGAGACTCCACTTGAGGCTTGGGGGATTACGCGTCTCGCGCCTGAGAGAGGTATTGTTAAGGGCAAAGAGAATCAGGTTCTCAGGCCTCCTCTCCCGAAGTTGGTCGCTCCTCCTCCGCTTGAGAGGTCAGAGCCTGTTCCTCGCATGCTTCCGAGCCCTCCTTCTCCATCCCTCTCGCCTCGCAAGAGAAAGGTGTTCGCGTCTGATGCCCTTCTCGACACCGTTCAGCCTTCGAAGCGTTCTAGTTTAGATCAAGCGGGGGGCTCAGGTTCGCGAGTGTCTGGTGTTCGAGACGTCGTGGATCTGGAGGCGGATAGTGTAGAGGACGCGGGGACTGCTGCTGAGACTGTTTCTAAGTAATGTCTTTGTCTTTGAACAATGTTTTCTGTATTAGGAATTATGACTTTTTGTAATCAACTTTTGTACATAACGTGGGTATGATGGTCGCGACCTTTATGCTGTTTCTATATTATTGTTTTTGCTTTTGTTTGCTTGTTTCGTACATACTTATCTCGCCTCGTTCCCCCCGTTTTGCGTTTCGGAAAAATGAGTAAGTTTGCGAAAAAGGAAAACGCAAAGAGATAAGTGTCACAATTACGGTCCATCCTGCATAGTAAGGCAAAACTGACTTGTTACATAATTTTGTGAGAGTAAGCATTGCAAACTATTCTTCTGCTAACTATTGCATGATCTTTACACGCGAGCTCTAAATGACGGTTGATACTCGCGAGGTTCGTCTTTAGCCTTTGTTAGCCGCGGCGCAGTAGGATAGCTTTTCCTTGGTGTGGTTGTCACGGAGTATTTCTGGTCTTTGTAAAGCATTTAGTCATGGTGCTGCTCTCGCGTGGGATACCAAGCACTGCACATGTAGAGGAGCATTTAGTTTTCGGTTTTTATCCTTAGGTAGTAGGAACTTTTGAAAGGCGGGGGTCATGATGCAAACCCGTCCATACTTTCGCGACCAAGGGGAGTTTTCTAGCTCAGCCCTGGAAGCTGGAAGCAGGACACGCGACCGGGGGGTTTTTTTAGCCCAGCCCAGCCGTCTACGCTTTCGCGACCAGGGGGAGTTTTCTAGCTCAGCCCTGGAAGCTGGAAGCACGAGCCGTCCTCACTTTCGCGACCAAGAGGAGTTTTCTAGCTCAGCCCTGGAAGCTGGAAGCAGGACACGCGACCGGGGGTTTTTTTTAGCCCAGCCCAGCCGTCTACGCTTTCGCGACCAGGGGGAGTTTTCTAGCTCAGCCCTGGAAGCTGGAAGCACGAGCCGTCCTCACTTTCGCGACCAAGGGGAGTTTTCTAGCTCAGCCCTGGAAGCTGGAAGCAGGACACGCGACCGGGGGGGTTTTTTAGCCCAGCCCAGCCGTCTACGCTTTCGCGACCAGGGGGAGTTTTCTAGCTCAGCCCTGGAAGCTGGAAGCACGAGCCGTCCTCACTTTCGCGACCAAGGGGAGTTTTCTAGCTCAGCCCTGGAAGCTGGAAGCAGGACACGCGACCGGGGGGGTTTTTTAGCCCAGCCCAGCCGTCTACGCTTTCGCGACCAGGGGGAGTTTTCTAGCTCAGCCCTGGAAGCTGGAAGCACGAGCCGTCCTCACTTTCGCGACCAAGGGGAGTTTTCTAGCTCAGCCCTGGAAGCTGGAAGCAGGACACGCGACCGGGGGGGGGGGGGGGGGGGTTTAGCCCAACCCAGCCGTCTACGCTTTCGCGACCAGGGGGAGTTTTCTAGCTCAACCCTGGAAGCTGGAAGCACGAGCCGTCCTCACTTTCGCGACCAAGGGGAGTTTTCTAGCTCAGCCCTGGAAGCTGGAAGCAGGACACGCGACCGGGGGGGTTTTTTAGCCCAGCCCAGCCGTCTATGCTTTCGCGACGAGGGGGAGTTTTCTAGCTCAGCCCTGGAAGCTGGAAGCACGCGCCGTCCTCACTTTCGCGACCAAGGGGAGTTTTCTAGCTCAGCCCTGGAAGCTGGAAGCAGGACACGCGATCTGACAGCTCTTCCTGTGCTTATCATGCTATTATAATTATGTTTTTCGCGTCTTAACGTAATAAGTATTGCGACCAAGGATGAGGGAAAATTTTGTTGTACGTACCTGAGTTTTATGGGAAGATTAGGCATAGAAACGACGAAGTCGCATCACGTTCCAGGAGTTGGCAACGTGATTTCCAGAGTGGTCCTTGAGGCGATATGCCCCGGGCGCGACTTCGCGATCTATAATGTAAGGTCCTTCCCAGTTGGGGTCGAGCTTTCCCCCTTCTGTTCTACGGAGCACGAGGTCTCCTCTGGCAAATCCCCTCAACTTCACGTGCTTGTTATAATATTTTGCGACGCCGGCTTTATGATTGGCTGCTCTGATAGTGGCCAAGTCGCGAGTCTCTTCTCGCATCTGCAACTCTAGCCGCATTTTTTCGTCATTGTCGTCCGGATTATACTGAATCACGCGGTCCGTGGGCACAATGAACTCGACTGGTACTGTGGCCTCTATTCCATAAGCGAGAGCAAAAGGTGTTTCCCCCGTTGCCTTCTTTACCGTGGTCCTGTTTGCCCAGAGTACTAGGGGTAATACTTCGGCCCACATGCCTTTGGAGCCTTCTAGCCGTCTTTTTAAGTCCATGACAATACTCTTGTTCACTGCCTCTACCTGGCCATTGCAATGCGGGTGAGCGACTGAAGCAATCCTCAAAGTGATCCCTATGTCTCTGCACCATGTAAACAATTGCGGCGAATTGAATTGTGGTCCCCTGTCGGTTACGATCTCGTGAGGGAGGCCATACCTGCAAATGATGTTTCTCCAAAGGAACTTTTTAACTGCCGGGACGGTAGTGCTCGCGAGAGCTTCGGCTTCGATCCATTTGGTGAAATAAAAAGCATCATTCTCATACTTTCAATAAATTGCTATTTTTTCCCGTAACTACTTAAAAGTTAAAATTGCTATTTTTTATTACTTAAAAGCAGAGAAATAAAAAGCATCATTCTCATACTTTCAATAAATTTGAGTACCTATCACTTAATTTAAATGTCCGGATTCACCTTCTTGCCCCCGATATTTGTTCTTCTTCTTCTTCAATGTCTTCTTCTTCTTGCTCTGTCCGAGGTAGGCAAGCAACGGTTATTTTCTTTTTTCTGATAAAAACCCTGCTATTGCGTTGTGCATCATTCGATCTCATCGAATCTGAACTCTTCAAGCTTGATCGACATCGTTCTGCCTCTATACTCCCAGGTACAACTCTTTTCGCTCTCGTTCTTGTTTCAATCGGTTTTGAATCGTTTTTTCCTTCTTCACTTCCATTTTTCCTCTTGAGACTTCAACTACCATTCTTCTTGCTTTACCACTACCAAGAACTTGGGTTTTCAAATCATATAGATCTTTCAAAAACAAAACTAGGGTTTTTATTTTAGGGATTTTGATTAGACGAGTTTCAATTGGATTTTGGGGCTATTGTTGTTAGTTTTGATTACAAATTGTTTGTTCCCCTCCTCACCCAAATTTTATTTATAGGGTCTTGGGCTGATTCTAGGGTTAGTTTATGGGGTTCAAATCTAGGTTAAAATGAGTGTTGTTGATGGGGTTAGTTTATGTATGAAGTGAATTGATGCAGTTGTGTGTTTACTTGCATTTTCATTGAATGAGTAGTGAAAGTGTGAATGGATGTATGAATTTGTTCATAACAATCGGATTTTATTTGCGGCCACACTGTAAATACAATGTATACAACATGAATCAGAATCATAAGGATACTTCTCTGAATCTATTTTTGTTGAAGGAGATGGTGTGTATACAGATGAAATCGATTTTGGCGAGTCTTATTGAAGGATTCAATGGGGTGGTGGAGAAGAAGTAGAAGCCAGATTATGTTCTTTCTTTGACGGAGTTGTGCGTTTGCTTGCATTTTCATTGAATAAGTACACATTGTGAAATTGTGAATGGTTGTATGAATTTAGAAATGTTCATCAGATCTTATTTGCTGCCACACTGTAAATACAATGTATAAAACGATCACAAGGCTACACAAACACCTGAAACGAGCAGATAGTAATACTCCAATCTTCCTCTGTTGAGATTTCTGTCGGGTAGCCAGTTATTCTCCTTTCCAGTGTACTCATGCACCATAGTCACCATGAAAGTTCCAAGGTAATTCCCTAACCCTATTGCTATCCAGTAAAGTGTTGTTGTTGTACTTCTCATGCTCTCTTGTGCTTGATCATATAAAAACTCCATATGTCCCACATTCATGAACACCTCTGCTAATCCATGAATGACATACTGAGGCACAAGCCAGAAAACACTAATTGGAATGATTGCATTTGGACTGTCCAATAAATGATGATCTGCTACCACTGATTTTCTCTTCATCTCAACTAATTGTGACAACAACTTATTTTTTTGCAAGAAACAACTCAAATCTGGCTTGAATACTCAATTTTGACAGCAAAATACAGGTTTTTGACAGCAAACAACTTACAACTGAAATTTGGCGTGAGTGTTAAATTTTTACAACAAAATACTGATTTTTTGCAAGAAAAAACAAAAATTTGGCATGAGCACTCAATTTATACAGAATTTGGCATGAACACTCAATTTTGACAGCAAAATACTGATTTTTTGTTTGTTCCCCTCCTCCATTTATTCTTTTCAGTGTAGTTGAATACTGGTGTCAGTAACTGCCTTGTCTTGCAGGAAGCTAGGTTGCTTTCCTTTCTTCATTCTTGTTTTGGCTGCAAACATATTAGATTGGGGCTCCCGGGCTTGTGTTGATCTCTATCACAAAGGAGTTGCAGCTGATGGTGGTGGGAGGAAGAAGTGTCATTGGTGTAGGAAGAATGCTGCTATTGCTGGTACTTTGAGCAAGTGTCTCAGTTGCAAAAAGAGATTTTATTGTTCTGATTGTATGAGAGAGAGGTAAAGGGTTCAACTTTGCTTATGGTTTGCACTCTGTTTTTTCTTTAAAACATCAATGTATTGGAGTAGTCAAATACCATTAGCTCAATGTATTGGAGTATTCAACTCATTAACTAATGCAGTAAAATGTTACGGTGTTTTATTTGTATAATCAAACACTTAAAGAGATAATATAGGATGCTTAAAATTAATCAAAAACCTATTAGCTCAAAAGGAAGAGCAATGTGTTTGTTGCACATGATGTGGGTTCAAATCCCACATAGGTTGTTGAATATTGAATGGAGAAGCTTCTTGAATATATTGTTGTAAAGTCCAGGCAGGCTGGTATTATCCATGTCATTAGAGGATGACGTTGCTTCACTTATTTCTGATGGCTTGATTTTCTTGTTGATTTTTCAGACTTTATTGATAAACTTCTGGAAATATTCTCCAACTATATTGCCTACAGTCAGACTAATAACCATATTCCAAATCTACACACCTCAACAATCCTAGTAAAGCTCATCTAATTCAGCTACAAAATTCAAGCCAACACACACTCAAGAGAAAAGATGGAAAATCTTACTGTTGCAGGCTGCAACTGATATGGTTGGAATGAATGGCAGGCTTGAGCGTGCTGACTTACTGAAGGCTTCTTGTCTTTTTTTCTTCTTCATTTTTTTCGTTTGATTTCAAAGTCACTCTACATGTTATTAGTACAATTTTGAGACATTAGTAGGTCATTTCCTACAAGGAAACAATCATCCCAATGACTTATCACAGTACATGATAGCTGAATCTAACAAGTTTTTCTCTTTTCCTAACTGAGTTCTAAGAATATCATATAATGTTGGAGTCTATGTGGGATTCGAACCCACATCATGTGTAATTACACATTGCTCTCCCCTTGAGCTAATAGACTAGAGTTAAACCATATATATAAGGCTATTAACATAACTATAAGATCATAATTCATTTTCTGTAGGTGAATGTTCATATGAACATGCGAACACTTGTTCCTAAAATATAATTTTCTGATTGGATATTAGGTGATAAGCTACAAAACCAATATAAGCAACTAATTAACCCCGATTGTTTCATACTATTGCCCAAGTAATTCACCGTGTACTATAACATTCAATTCAGTGCATCAAATCTTCATCTATCACTAATGCTCACTGTGCAAATAAATCATGAGCTTATCATGATCCACAAAAAAACAAATTGGAACTTTCCACATAATCTTCTCAGTATATACTATATGAGCACAGATGAATCTAACAACTCAAGTGGATTGCACAAATGAATCTAACAACTCAAGTGAATCCAGTCTCATCTCATTTTTCTCATTTTCCATCAATATGTCAACTAGGTGAGAACCAATGAATCCAACACCTCCAGTGACAAAAATTCCCATGTTATACTGTCAAAATTCAGTCACAAAAAAGAATTGTGTTAAAAACGAAAAGAAAGTTATAAAAATGCTTAGTAAATACATTACTTGAGAGATGCAAAGACCCAAATTACTCCAATTTGTAACCAATAGAACTGAATTCAAATCATAGTCCACTCATAGAGGTAAAAAGAGATAAGTATCAACTTAATTACCAAATAATGAGTTAAAGTTGAACAAACTCAATCAAAATTTGAGTCAGGGGCTAGCTAACAGAGTAAAAAAAGAAAGAATTTTATACTAGAAGAGGGATGAGAGGCGTCGTCTCCGACAGAAGAATACAAGCAGTTGTCCATCTCAGAGTTTGCAAAGGAGTAGAGAATACATGGAGGCTAAGAAAGCTTATCAATTTTGGCAGCCTCAGCCTGCCACCACAAAAATGAACCAAACCCTAACCACTTCCACAGAGATGAACAAAAGAGCGTCGGTGAGTTTGAAACTTCGAGTTCGAGTTGCAACCCTAATTAGCTAAGAACACGATCTCCATCGAAAAGGTTTGCGAAGCGCAGTCGCCGTCGGGGTTGCAACCCTAATTTTGTGTTGTTTTGGGGGAGAAAGGGTGTTAGAGAGATAACAAAATCTGAGCCATTTGGCTCCATGTATGAATGAAATGGGTTGAAGACGAGGTCACGTGACCAGTACACGTGCCCATCACAACACTCATGAAATGTATCACGTGCATTGCACGTATAACCCTTTTAAACAACAATGTAAGGGTATTTTAGTCTTTTTATCATAATTTTTGTGTTTTTAAGTAGTCTAAAGTGTAGTCGTCCGAACATACCATTCAACATTTCAGTAACAGTAACAGTAACAGCATCAGCATCAGCATCAACATTAAAATCAGTAACAGTACCAGCATCAGCATCAGCACCAACATCAGCACCGTAAATCCGAACTGAGCCATTATATAGCGTTATACGGAGTACTTTTTTTTTTGGGTTTCCCACTCTAGTTCAACGGTTAGGGGATTCCCCTATTACCCTTACATCTAGAGTTCGAGCTGCGTGGGTGACTCTCCCAACAAACATTTTTTAACTTCCACCAAGTCTCGAACTCGAGACCTCGTGTTGGGTGGTTGGAGTCTCTTACCACCCGACCACATGCTTGTTGGTGTTATACTAGACCTGACCAAACTAGGGCTTGGGCCGGGCCAGGACAGGGTCTAATTCAAAATTCTACCCATTTAACAGGGTCAGGCCAAGCCCTCCCATTTAAAATGGGACAATTTCGCTACCCATATCCTACCCATAAGGGCGGGCAGGACGACCCTCAACTACTTACACAAAGAAATTTAATGTTGGAATCGAGTTAAGATGCGTTGCTAAAACATTTAAAACTTATTTAGTGCTTACATAACAATTCATCATCCAAAAACGCATACTAAAAACGTTCAAATGCATGCTTACATAGCAATCTCAGAAGTTTATATTAATAATTTTTATACTATATATAATATGGGTCGGGTAAGGCCGACCCTCAGGGTCATACTCCAATACCATATCTCCTGTATTAAAAAAGTTGGATAAAATCTCTTATCCATATCCTCCCAAATTTTAGGGCGGACTGGGACGGACGGACCGACCCCTATTTGGCCAGGTCTATGTTATACGGAGTAGCTAATAATGGGTTTCATATCACAAACGTACATCACATGACAAAGAAATACTTCGTTCTATACATTATACAAACAAACTTTTAGGGCGTGTTGCTACTTGAATTGTACGGAGTATGTGGAGCCGAAGTAAGCTAGTAGCAGAATACACGGCTGCTTGAATTGAACCCATAAAAACACTAGTTCATACGCAAAACTGAGAATCAAACGAGAGAGAAATTGAGGTTGATGACATGAGTCATCGTCTTCTTCACACCATAGCTACTCCCGCTGCACGCTGGTCCTCCTTTATCGCTCTCTCCCTCCCCCCTTCTCGTTCTTTCCCCAGGTCCCTTCTTCCTTTCAATTTCCAATTCAGCACCGAATTTCCTCTTGCTTAAATTTCTTATTATTGACTATGTTGTTGGCGTTGCTGTGATTTTAGGGTTTCCTGTTGTGGTGTAGCGAGCAAGAGGAAGAATTCAACAATGGGGGAAGCTGTCGACGGTTTGCAGGTTGTGGTCGGTGATCCCGCTTCCCTCCACTTTAAGAAAGCTTCGATTCGCTCATCCGGCTCCTCCAAGCTCCAGGTTCTCTCATTTTATACCTTTCCTGCTTCTTTTTGTTCTACGATTTGTTAGGGAAGGATTACTGTTTTGGATTTGCATAGTATATGGAACATAAAAAGAGAAGGCAATTTTGTGGTTTTAATTTTTGATTGATTCAGTGGAAGAATTTTGCATATTGTGAAAGTTTCTGTCTTTCTGAGGGAAGTGAAAATCTGAATCAACTAATGGCTAATTGAACTACCAGTGTCTAATCCGGGTTTGTGTAGTTGTCCAAGATGGTTTATCTCATGTGCCATTTTGGCAAGACTAATGTAGAATTTTGCAGAGTTCAGTGTACTCCAACTAATCATTGTTCAAGAGATTTATTGAGTTTTCACATGTTCTGCGTACTTTACCATTAGGTTATTGCGGACTTTGATTCTACTCTGACAAAGTACTCCGTTGATGGTCAAAGAGGGCACAGTAAGCTCTTCATTTGATGAATTTTGCCACTAATTTTCCCTCTTGCTGCTTTGATGAGACTGCTCATTTCATAAAATTGTAGGCAGCCATCAACTTTTGCAGCAGGGAAAACCTGAATATGATATGAAGAGGCAACAATTGTATGACTATTATCATCCATTGGAAATATCTCCTACTCTTCCCATCAACGAAAAGGCAAAGCTCATGGAAGAGTGGTATGCAATTCATTAAGCTAGATTCATTATTATCTGATTCAGTATTATTAGCTGGACTCAGAAAACTATTGTTGATGATATTTTTACAGGTGGGAGAAAACACACTCTCTTCTAATTGAGGGAGGTCTAACATGTGATGCTATTAGGCAATCTGTGGCTAACTCAAGAATTGCTTTCAGAGAAGGTGTAGTTGAGCTTTTTGAGCTATTAGAGGTCACAATCACATCTCTTTTTTGACTTATTTTTCTTCCTTTCGATTATATAACCTAGTAAAGAAGTTTCAGTGCTTCTGCTAAACAGTATTTTAATCTAGGTCTTGTTTTGTACCTCAGACAACTGCTAAATAATCTGTATGCTCACCCATTTTAAGCAATTAAGCCTCAGTGCTTCTTCTAAACAGTATTTTTTTTCCACTGTTTTTGCTTGTCATCGTTATCTTTTCCATGGTTTGTTTATGCAGGAGAATGATGTTCCTGTTCTCATTTTTTCTGCTGGATTAGCCGATATCATTGAAGAGGTATATTCATTCAGTATAATGCTCTGACTATTTGTGGAGATATTTGAAATTAATGAAAATGCTTATCATAATTGTATTTAACATGACCAGGTCCTTCGTCAGAAACTTCATAGATCTTTCAAGAACATAAGAATTGTATCCAATCGGATGGTTTTTGATGATGATGGTCATTTACTATCTTTTAAAGGTAATATTCTTTGAGAGGGAATTTTCTTTCTGCAGCATTGATGAAGTTTTTAGGGTCTGTCTGGAACGGATTCTTATAGGAGAATGTGTTATTTTCCATAATCCTACTCCTACACCACAGTAGTCAGTAGGAACACCAGATCTTGATGTAGGAGCACTTAATTGCTGCTTGTCATTATTAATCTCGTATCCCCTCTTTTTGCAGGAAAAACAATTCACGTTCTTAATAAAAATGAACACGCACTTGATATGGCAGCACCTCTTCATGGTCAACTGGGTGATCCTAATGGAGAAACTATTGACTATGATTCAATGAGGAAGAGGAACAATGTTCTACTTCTTGGTGATCACCTTGGAGACTTGAGAATGTCAGATGGTCTACAATATAAAACACGAATATCTGTTGGCTTTCTGTAAGATCCTATAATAATATCAAGCGCATGTTCATCTTCAGTATGCAGATTGTATTTTGTTCGTCTCTTGATGAAAAAAGTTTGATTTTACTATAACTCTGCAGAAATGACAAGATCAAGGAGTCTCTTGAAAGCTATCAAAGTTCCTTCGATTTAGTTTACTTGGTATGTATGAGATACTGTGCTATTTTCACCTCTCCACATTCTAGTATAGCAACTTAATGTCGTTCTCATCTTTGCAGAATGACGCGCCTATGTGGGGAGTTGTAAGGCTGGTTTCCCAGCTCTGCTCTCCCTGAACAGATTACACTTCTTTTGCCATTGACCAATCCAAGTTCCTGCTAAAATGAAGCTTCAACTATTGGATCGCCTAGCAAAGTTGGCCAGCTTATATGCCGCTTACAAAAGTTAAATCTGCAAGATTTGCTGCAGCTAATTGCTCAGCTTCCTAATTCAGCATGTGGTCTCATTCTCCTTCACTTATTTACTTCATAGTTTATCTTAGACGTAATAATTAGCAAGGTAATTACTAATTATCAGATTCTATTTTGTTCCTTTAACTTACTCTTCTATACGTCCGTAGTTAGTCCATCTTAACCAAAAGTGTTAAGGAATTTAGAATACAATTCCTTACGCTCACACTAGAATTCGCCGTTAATGAAAACAACCAACTCTTACCTTCGATCGCGGATTCTTAGAAGATAGAATAAGAATCGAACGACAACGAAGAACACTCAAAGAACACTCAGTTTCTTGATTAGACAGAGAGGGAAGACGATTACAAATTTCTGGATAATGAGATTCGTGTTTGATATAGAGCTTATAACAGAATTTAGCTCACTCTCCCACGCGCCCCTCTTTTACAATCTGTTATTTACAATTTGCACACGTGACAGGCACGTGACTTCTATAACAGATCTCCCTATAACAGATCTTACCCTCCCCGAGAACCTTGTCCACAAGGTTTAAAGAAAGGAAACCTCTTCTCCAAATCAAACAAGAATTCCCATGTTGCTTCCTCAGTAGGGCGAGCTCGCCACTTGACCAAAACTTGAGTTGCAGCTCGGTCTTGCCTATTCACCATTCTTCTCTCCAAGATATCCTCAGGTTCCTTAGCAAAAGAGTCTGGCATTACAGTGGGTAAAGTATTGGCTATTGTTGCTGGACCAACATGCTTTTTGAGTTGGGAGACATGGAACACTGGGTGGATCCTTGAATCAGCTGGGAGCTCCAACTTATAGGCCATTTTGCCCATTTTATCCAGTATTTGAAATGGGCCAAAGTATTTTGGTGCCAATTTGTTGCTACTTCTCTGTGCTAGACTTTGCTGTCTATAGGGCTGAAGTTTGACAAACACCAGATCACCAATGTCAAAACTTCTATCACTCCTGTGTTGATTGGCCACCTGTGTCATTCTGTGTTGAGCCCTCTAAAGGTAGAACTTGAGCAATTGGATCATATGCTCTCGTTCCTGTAAGTTCCTAGCAACCACTTCCACCTTATATTCCCCTGGGAGATAAGGCAAATGGACTGGTGGTGCTTGCCCATATACTATCTCAAAAGGTGTGAGTTGAGTTGAGGAGTGAAAAGAAGTGTTGTACCAATAATCTGCAAGAGGAAGCCATTTGCTCCACTGGTTTGGCTTGTCTCCACACATACACCTCAAATAAGTTTCCAAGCATCTGTTCACTACTTCAGTCTGGCCATCTGTCTGAGGATGATAGGTTGTTGAAAGATTGAGTTGCACTCCCTGTAGGGTGAAAAGCTCTTTCCAAAAGTCACTGATAAATACTGCATCTCGATCACTTACTATAGATTGTGGAAATCCAAGTAATTTGAAAACATGGTCCAGGAAACATTGAGCTACTGAGGCTGCTGAGTAAGGGTGTGCTAAAGCCATGAAGTGAGCTGCCTTACTCATTCTGTCCACCACAACAAATATGACTGTTTTGCCAAAAGACATAGGTAGGCCATCTATAAAATCCATGGAGATATCTGTCCAGATTGCTTCAGGGATTTTTAAGGGATTTAAGAGGCCAGGATAAGCTGTTGTGTCATATTTGTTTTGTTGACAAACCACACAACTTCTAATAAACTGCTGAATATCTTTTATCATACCTTTCCAGTAGAAAATTCCCTTCATTCTTTGCATTGTAACATCTCTACCAGAGTGACCTCCAAGTCCAGAGCAATGTAGCCATTCTAATAGCTTATTCTTAAGCATAGGATTATTTGGAATGACTAATTTGTTCTTTCTTCTGAGTAAATCATTACTCCAAGTAAAATGCTTCTTTGCATTAGGGTCACTTTTCAACTCTTCAATCAACTGCTGTATCACATCATCTGTGGCATAATTTTCTTGAATTTCTTTGAGCAAGTCTGAATGGAAGGAAGAAATGTTGAGTGCTAGGATTTGTATCTCCTCTTGCCTGGATAGAGCATCTGCCACCAGGTTCTCCTTCCCCTCTTTATACTGAATTTCATAATCAAACTCAAGTAGCTTGGGTAACCACTGTTGTTGAATAAGAGTGTTTAGTCTTTGCTCAAGGAGGTACTTTAAACTCCTTTGATCTGTCTTGATGACAAAATGTGCACTCAATAGGTAGTGCCTCCATTTCTGTACAACAAATACCACAGCCAATAATTCCTTCTCATAAATGGAAAGGTGAAGTTGTCTACCTTTGAGATATCTACTGATGTATGCCAAGGGATGACCCTCTTGCATCAAAACTGCCCCAATACCAGTCCCACAAGCATCTGTCTCAACCACAAAAGGTTTGTTAAAATCTGGAAGAGCCAATACTGGTGCCTCACACAAAGCTGCCTTCAAAGTCTCAAAAGCTTTTTCAGTATCTGTAGACCATTCAAACCCATTCTTCTTCAGTAATTGGCTTAGTGGTCTTGCAATGGTGCCAAAATTTCTCACAAATCTCCTATAGTATCCAGCCAGGCCCAAAAATCCTCTTACTTGCTTGACTGACTTGGGTGTAGGCCAATTTCTCACTGCCTCTATCTTTTGTGGATCTGTGGACACTCCTTGAGCAGAGATGTAGTGGCCCAAGTACTCCACCTTATCCACAGCAAAAGCACATTTGGTAGCTTTAGCATATAACTCATTCTTCCTCATGAGTTCAAAGACAGCTGCCAAATGTGTAATGTGCTCCTCCAAGGATGAGCCATAGACTAAGATGTCATCAAAGAAGATTAGGACATACTTTCTGAGCAAATTCCTGAAAACTGAGTTCATTAAGTGTTGGAAGGTTGCTGGAGCATTTGTTAATCCAAATGGCATAACCAAATACTCATAGTGGCCACTATGAGTCTTGAATGCAGTTTTATGGATGTCCTCCGTGTTCATCCTTACTTGGTGATATCCAGCTCTAAGATCAATTTTAGAGTAGATCACAGAACCCCCTAGCTCATCCATTAAATCTTCAATTAATGGAATAGGGAACCTGTCTTTGACAATAGCTGTGTTTAACTTCCTATAATCCACACATAGGCACCATGTGCCATCTTTATTCTTCACCAATACAATTGGAGAAGCATAAGGGCTTGAGCTATTCTGGATGACCCCAAAATCTAGCATTTCCTTCACCATTTTGTCAATTTCATTCTTCTGGTACACTGCATATCTGTATGGTCTCTGATTTATTGGACTTGCTCCTTCCAATAAGGGAATCTTGTGATCATGTTGAGGTCTGAAAGGAGGTAAGGAATTGGGCATAACAAAGATATCCTGAAACTGTTGCATCAACTCCTTGATTACTGTGGGTGGTTCAGGTTGTTCTTCCTTGGATCCCATGAGGTTAAGCTGTATCACAGATTCTCCCTCTGAAAAATGCTCTAAGCATATCATAGTCAACTGAGCATTTTCTACCATGGTCTTATTCATTCTCTTAGCTTTGATCTCCCTTACTGAACCAGACTGAATTCCATGCAAAACTACTTTTCTGTTAGCAATCCTGAATTCCATAGACAGCTTCTTGAAGTCCCAAACTACTGGTCCCAATGTCTCGAGCCACTGAATTCCCAAAACCATATCACAACAACCCAAAGGAAGCACCATAACATCCGTCTTGAAGTTGTGATCATGCAACTCCCACTGAAAATTCTGTACCTTAGCCTTGACATTTAATGAGCTACCATCTGCTACTGTGACTTTGGTAACTTCTACTGGTGTTAGCTTACAACCCAATCTCTCAGCCATGGCTTGATCAATAAAGTTGTGAGTGCTCCCAGAGTCAATCAAGATGAATATATTCTTCTTGTTATTCATCCCTCGAACCCTCATAGTTCTATAACCAGATACTCCTGCCACAACATTCACTGAAATTTCCATCTTATCCTCCTCTTCATGCTCTTGATCTGCACTAGTTTCCTCATTACAATCATCCTCAACATCCATCAGATATAGTTGAGTCTTCCTGTGCTTTTGATAGTGCTCTGGGGTGTATTTTTCATCACAAAAATAGCAAAGACCTTTGGCCCTTCTCTCACTCATCTCAGCTTGAGTCAAAAATTTTCTACCAGTGCCATTTCCCTCTGTGGATCTAGAAGTTCCCCCCATAGCTCCTTCTTTCCTAATCTGAGGGATATGTCTACCACTCTGGATTTGTGGCTTGATTGTACTTGTACTTCCCACTGGTTTTCTTGGGTGTGCAGACTCATACAACTTACCTAGCATTAAACATTGTCTAATACTTTGAGGTTGGAACATTCTTACATGCATCTGAGTGTCTACTCTCAACCCAGCCAAGTAAGCATTGACCAAGTAATCCTCAGGTAACTGCACCCTTGCCCTGATGAGTTCAAACTTACAATGATATTCAAGAATGCCCTCAGTTTCCTGGAGGTTCTTGAGCTCACATATTGGATCATCCAATATTTCCCCAAATCTTTCTAATAGCATTTCCCTGAAATGTCTCCAATCATTCCTACCCCCCAATTGAGTTAGCAAGAAGGACTGATGCCATGTAGCAGCTTGATCATCAAAATGCATCGCAGCCAACTGAATCTTGATCTCCTCAGGAGTTTGATCCAATAAGAAGAATTGTTCACATTTGAACAACCATTCTTTCACCTTATCACCATTAAACCTAGGGAAATCCAATTTTGCCAATCTTGTAACCCCAGCATAATTGAAATTGGGAAGATTAGGCCTTACAACTGTTTCTTGATGAAAATTCTGGCGAAGAGTTGAAGGTTCTGGATGCTGCAATAGTGGACTTTGATTCCCTGAGATCTGAGTTGGACTTCCACTGCGATCCTTCCCTTTGGCAACTGTTTCTGTCAACAGCTTAATCGCTTCAAACATCTCAGCGATCTTGGAATTCAATTTCTCATCGATCTGAACAACCTTGCCTGCTAGATCTCCAAACTTGTCAGTCAATACCTCCTCCACTTCCTGAATTGTGGACTCGCGCATTACCGCCTGAGATCTAGTTCCCATGGTCGACTGGCTTCCTGATACCATTGTTAAGGTATTTAGAATACAATTCCTTACGCTCACACTAGAATTCGCCGTTAATGAAAACAACCAACTCTTACCTTCGATCGCGGATTCTCAGAAGATAGAATAAGAATCGAACGACAACGAAGAACACTCAGTTTCTTGATTAGACAGAGAGGGAAGACGATTACAAATTTCTGGATAATGAGATTCGTGTTTGATCGAGAGCTTATAACAGAATTTAGCTCACTCTCCCACACGCCCCTCTTTTACAATCTGTTATTTACAATTTGCACACGTGACAAGCACGTGACTTCTATAACAGATATCCCTATAACAATATGTCGTTGTAGTATAGTGGTAAGTATTCCCGCCTGTCACGCGGGTGACCCGGGTTCGATCCCCGGCAACGGCGTCAAATTTGATGAGGCTAAAGTCGTAGTGCAAAATCAAAGAAAACCCTAAACACTAACTAGAGTATAGCAAGTAAGTAGAGGTCGAACCCAAGGGAATCAAAACACCAAATCAATGCAGTCAAGTGAAATATCAACTAGTAACAAGTAACCAAAGGGGGGGGGGTTTGATTGCAAGAACACACAAGTAACCAGTAACAAGCAGATGAAGTTTGGGTGAGAATATGATGAGAAGGGGTTTCACCTAGCAAGTATCCACACAACAGTCAATCAAGTTGATCATAGATTTATCTCAAGTTCTTATCAATCCTAGGGAATGTTCCTATTCCAATCTTTAATATATCAGCAGGCCAACCGGTCCTGATAATACTTACTATTCAGCAATCAGGGAAACCTCTCAAGATTAGATGAAATAGCAGCAAAGGGCACATGAATTATAAGGATGCATGCAATAACTTACAACCGTCAAGTATTAACATGCAATCAATTCTCTTTCATAAAACAATCAACTACCAGATCATGCAGATATGAGTGCTACAATGACAAGGAATTTCACCGTATATTCCTAGTCTAGCAATAGAAAACTATCAATCAAACTAGGTGATCAAGCTAGCAAAACTAATAGAAATCAATAGATGAAGAACAAAAGAATTAATACAAACCCATAGGAAAAGAACAAGAGTTAGAAATCCCACAACTTAATAACTGAAGGTTTCAACCGCTAAGTAAAACAATGGAGATTAGTTCCTGCTCATGGTTGCAAAACTAAATTATCTGATGGAAAAGATGATGATAACAATAGAAAGAACTAGAGTTCTTAAATAGAGACTAACCCTAAAAATATATGGTAAAAGATATATCCTAAACGAAATAATAAAATAAGGAAAAAGAAATAAAACAAACAAAGAAAAATAAGGAAAGTCTGGAATGTCTTCGGCCTTGTTGTGGCAATCGCCATAGATGTCTGGCGATCGCGGTCTTCATGTAAAGCTCGGCCGTGGTCTCTGTCGCCCCATGGCGATCGCCGTAGAGTCATGGCGATCGCCATGATCTCTCGAACTCATGTAAAGCTTCTGTTGTAGAATGGCGATCGCCATAGTGATGGTGGCGATCGCGGTTGGCGTCGCAGAAGTTTCTTCATTCTTCAAGTCTTCAATCTTCTTCGGTTCTGATCTTCATTTCTTCACTTCTTAATAAATATCTCAGAACATAATAATGACTCGAAACACATATGATAATACTCCTAAACTAATGTAATAATCCCTAGTTACGCTATACAAAGTGCAGCTATAAGTTTTGGTAAAAGAAAAAAAAAAGTGCATAAGACTATAAGAGGACGTTCCACCGGTTCAGTGAACCCGGTTTTCTAAATTATATTTGGAGTTGGAGTGCTTTAGTTCTAGTGTTTAGGCTGGTTAGCTGGTAGTGGGGATTCTCTCTCTTTCACCCAATCCGAAGATGGTAGCAGCTCAGCCCGTTGCGGCTCCCGCCCATTGTTCTCCGGCGACGGCTGCGCTGTCACACCGTCATCTTCCGAAGCACACCTCCTTCATCTCCGCCGTTCCTCGCTCCCAATTCCGATCGCTATCTCTTTCCCCTCGCTGGAGCAGCCACCGCCTCTACCTCCCATCCGCTTCGCCGATTTCCGCCACTCTTGCCTCTCTCGATTCTCCCGCTTCTTCTTCCACCAATCAACACGGCAAGAAGCTTCTCCTTCAGGTCAAGGACCTCACCGCAGTCATCGCCAAGTCCGAAGAGGAGATTCTCCATGGCGTCAATCTCTCCGTTTATGAAGGCGAGGTGCGTTTTCATTCGCAACTTTGACTTTCTTCAATTTTAGGCTCTGCACAATTTGATTCGGATTTAGATGATTAGTATAGGGTGGCTAATTGATGAACTTGCCAGGATTTAGAAACACAATTTTCAATCTAAAATTCCATGCCTATGCAGCACTAGTACTTCATTTAGTTGGTAAGTTGCTAATGCTGTGCAGTTCTGTAGAAGCAGTATCTTCATCTAATGAGTCTAGAGGAAACATTTTCAATTGATTTGTAATTTGTGTCTGATTTAAAACTTTTTTAAGAGATTCAAATGTCATTTCTTTGTTCCTTATTTTATTGATCACTATGGTGTATAGGTGCATGCTATCATGGGAAAAAATGGATCCGGAAAGAGTACATTTGCAAAGGTAAGTAAAAACTGTTACAAAATGCTTTTTTTCTAGTGTCACGAAAGTGTCGAAAAATATGCTAATTTTTGCCACACCTTCCATTCCATTTGACATCTTCATTCTCTTATGTTGGCTTAGCCAACCACTATTTAAGAGTCTCTTACTCTTTATAGCTGGTTACTTTTTAGCTCAGTTATCTGTATTCTGTAGTATTCCCTTTACCTGTCATAAAATTCCTAGTCACAAGGTTTTCCTAGAGTTTAATCCTAATAAATATTTTTGATTTTTGTGGAAAATGTTCTGTTTGTAGGTTCTTGTCGGCCATCCCGATTATCAAGTTACAGGAGGCACTGTGACTTACAAGGGTGAGAACCTACTTGAAATGGAGGCAGAGGAAAGGTCTCTTTCTGGTCTAT
This sequence comes from Oxyria digyna, assembly GCA_029168935.1. Lineage (NCBI taxonomy): Eukaryota > Viridiplantae > Streptophyta > Magnoliopsida > Caryophyllales > Polygonaceae > Oxyria > Oxyria digyna. The sequence goes on along the minus strand of JAPVLV010000011.1, from coordinate 28,171,165 downwards.
TCTTGAGCTTCCAGTCCCCTGTTGAGATTCCCGGTGTCAGCAATTCCGACTTTCTGAACATGGCCTACAATGCTCGTCGAAGGAAGCTTGGTCTACCAGAGCTTAGCCCTATAGAGGTAGTTAAAAATTGAAATTATGTTGGAATCTTAAAAGTCTAAGCCTGTGGAACAATACCTTATATGGTTAACATCTGTTTTGTTTTGCAACTATAACATTTGCTTTGTTTATCCTAGATAGATCATGAAAGAACTTTTATCTATGGTTTTTTGACCTTTTTCTTTGATTGGGTGTTCTCACGCTTGAGGTTTTGCATCATGTCGGTAGGGTTGGGCATGTTTTTGTGCGGAACATGTCTGTAGAATTATGAATTTAACAATTTTAAATGCAGGTCTCTTTTTGGTTAGTTTAGCTCAAGCTGTTTTATGTTCAGGCATTCAAGAGTTAGATAATTATGAGCTGTAGTGTTTGACCTTAATCCTAAATATTCTCGACTTCAGCAAGTTTTGTAGGGTTTAATCTTGCTTAACCTTACATTGATGGGGTAGCATAGTGAAATATGACAGATTGATACTAGCTAATATGGTTAGTAACGCCCTTGGATATTTTTAAGGTAATATTGAGATTGTACATAAAGGAGAAAAGGAAATCATGTTTTGAGATTAGTAGAACACGCTGATTTGTCTTACATTTTGTATGTGATGAGATTTATTTACTGTATGCTCTTCGATGTCTGTAGTGTGTGATTTTGCATTTTTACTAGGGGCCTTTGCTGCACACTATTTATGAAGCCGGTACCTTTGCAAGCGTTGATTCCTTAATAGGATTGAGTTGGTAATAATTATGTTGATTGTTCTCCATGCTGCTTGCTCTTGCTACAAAATGTATATACATGTGATGTGTTAGTTAGACACTTTAATATGGCATTTTTTTTTTACTTTATGCAGTTCTTTAGCCATTTATATAGTAAGCTCAACCTCGTTAACATGAAGCCAGACTTTCTGAACCGAAATGTCAATGTTGGCTTTAGTGGAGGCGAAAAGAAAAGGAACGAGATCCTACAGCTTGCGGTATGGCTAACTCTTATATTTATTTTCTTTTTCTAATTTTCAATAACTTTTATTATATGGAATTATAAGAACTTACAAAAAGTTGGATGAGAGCCTAATTTTGCTTTGATTTTTAAATGTCAATTTTATGAACGAAAAATATAAGTGTACTCGATACTGAGGTCATGATTATGAATCTAGGTTTTGGAAGCAGAGTTGGCTATACTGGATGAAATAGACTCTGGGTTGGATGTTGATGCACTTCGAGATGTAGCAACAGCAGTGAACGGGCTGTTGACACCAACAAATTCTGTTTTGATGATCACACATTATCAGCGCCTTTTGGAGTATATCAAGCCCACATACATTCACATTATGGTGAGTCCTAATCTGTATTATTATCAGGAACTTGCCTGTTGATCTCTTGATTTGAAACTGAAGCTTCATCGGAGTTGGTCGTATTTGTTTTGTTACAGGAAAATGGAAGAATTGTGAAGACGGGAGATATCTCCTTGGCTCAAGTTCTTGAGAAAGGAGGCTATAAAGCAATCTCAGATGCATGATACAGTTCATTCTTTTTCATTTTGTATCAAGTGACGAATATTACATGTACAAATTGTGAGATCTTTCATGTCAACCTCCAACGGTTTTTTGTTGTAGAAAGTTGTTGAGGAAGTAGTGTTATTTGTGCTAGTTATATTAATGATATTGTTGACGAGCTGCAAGTATGTGCATTTAGTCACAATGAGTGTTTGATATTGCATTAGTACTAGTATCATTGTTGGTATTTTGCAATATTGATAGGGTTAAACCCGATTGATGAATCGCTCTGACTCTCTGGGATCCAGGTATATTTTGGATCGGGTCAGGCGGGTTTACAATTTTACCGGGTAAAAATAGATTACATAGGGTTTGCGGGTCGGGTTATTTGGCCAAATGGGCTTGATGATCCATGTGTTGGCCCATTTAAAATGGTTAATGTAGGAGAAAACATGTGTTGGCCCATTTAAAATGGTTAATGTAGGAGAAAACAACTCCACTTCCTCTTCCCGTCGCTTTCAAAGTAGAATTGAAGAAATATTCTTAGCTATAATCCTTCTCGTTTACATTCATATCAATTATATGCTTCGCCGGGGTGTCGAGATTATAATTTCAGCACCATCAGCTTCCAGGTACACAAGCTTCCGTTCTGTTTATAGCTTGAGAATTCAATATATAAGAGTTGTTTTTTCGTTGAATTTAGTTTCCATCATTTTGATACAAATTTTCAAAGATTCCAATGACATCGCCCAATAACAGCACATTTATCATGCCAAATTACATGGTTCGGTTGAAGAAATATAATCACCATATTGCGATGCAGCTAAATTTAGCTGCTTCTTACAAACGTAGAAATCCATTTCAATTTGGTCTAAGTTTTATGTTCAATCACTGAAACTATTGAAGGATTTGCAGCTATGGAACACCTCAACTGTGCTGCACGCCTCATGTTAGTATCAGATCTTGACTACACAATGGTAAACTTATAATCCTTTTTTATTATCTGAAATGCCCTTGTCTTGTAGGTTGATTATGTAATTTTGTGACTTCTCTTTTAGGTTGATCATGATGAAGTTGACAATTCAGCTCTTCTCAAATTCAATTCCCTATGGGAGGCATTTTACCGCACTAATTCTCTGCTGGTTTTCTCAACTGGGAGGTCTCCATTCATGTATAAGGAGTTGAGGAAAGAGAAGCCCTTGCTCACTCCTGATATAACAGTTATGTCGGTCGGAACTGAGATAGCGTACGGTGATTCAATGTCCATAGATGAAGAGTGGGAAAGCTTATTGAATCAGAAATGGGATAGGAATACCGTCACAGAAGAAACTTCCAAGTTTCCTGAGCTTGTTCCACAGGTCTTTGTTGTGCTAATTGCTATTGCTGTCAAATAATTGTTGTATGTTAAGTAATACTTATGTAAATTTGCTGAATGCAGCCGGAAGAAGATCAACGGCCTCATAAAGTCAGTTTTTTCATTGACAAGATTAAGGCCCCTAAAGTGATCAATGTTCTTAAAGAAAGGTTAGAACAGCATGGGGTGAGACTCTTTAGCATAAACCTTTCTTTCCAGTTTTGATTTGCTTACAGCAATCTTGATTTGATTCTATTTCTGTGCAGTTGGATGTTAAAATTATTTACAGTGGTGGAATTGCCTTGGATGTGTTGCCATGTGGAGCTGGAAAAGGGGAAGCTCTTTCTTATCTGATGAAGAAATTTGGAACTATTGGTAAAATTCCTGCGAGTATTCTTGTTTGTGGTGATTCTGGTAATGATGCTGAACTCTTCACTGTTCCTGGAGTGTATGGTGTGATGGTTAGTGATTGTAGTCTAATTTAAATTTAACCACTTCATTTTATGCTGAAAATCATTTGTCCTAGTAAATATGTAGGTCAGCAATGCACAAGAAGAATTACTGGAATGGCATGCACAAAATGCGAAAAACAATACAAGCATCATTCATGCAACAAGACGTTGTGCTGATGGGATTATAGAAGCCATAGACCAATTTAGCCTTGGCCCTTCTATATCTCCTAGAGAAATTACCGATTTGTTGGAGAGCAAGGGGCCAAATCTTGGATACGAAGTAGTAAAGTTTTACTTGCTGTATGAGCAATGGAGACGAGCTGAATTTTTGAAGCCAGAAAATTTTATGGAGCTAATGACATCAAACTTTGTAAGTACGATATACAGCCATTTTCCTTCAGTAGAGTTTTTTTTGTTATATTATACTCATTACCCATTTCCTGGATTCAGCATCCAACTGGTACATTTGTTCATCTTAGTGCTGTTGAAAAACCGCTCCATGACTGTCTTGTTGCTTTGGAAAAGTGCTATGGAGATAAGAAAGGTCAGAGCTTTTCGGTATGGCTGGACAAAGTCGCCTTTTCACAAATCAGTTCAGATTCATGGAAGGTGAAATTTGACAAGTGGGAGTTAGCAGGTACTGATTTCATACATTATGATTTGATCAACTTTTCAGTTTACTTAGTTTTGAACTTCACTGAACTGGTGTATCAGGCGAGACTCGTATTGGCTGCTCAACTACGGCTTTACTGATATCAAAGGTATGGATTTATCCAAACATCATTGCTTGATGCTTGAGCTGTGCTCGGTATTTGCTGCATTGCTATGAATTCAGACTCAGGGTTTCCTCTTATGGAGTTCAGGAACCAGATGGATTTATGTGGATGCATGTCCAACAGACTTGGCTGAATGGAGTAGCAAATGAGGACCAAACTAACAAATGGATCATCTAGAGACTAGAGCCCAAGTTTAGAACTGCATTTCTCCACGGTTTAGTCCCGCTAAATGCTTATTATATGACAAAGGCAGTGTTTTGTTTTTGTATCTAATTGGCAAATAAAATTGTCTATCAACTCATCTCGTACCGCAGTTTGTGTACCTCATACATGCTGAGCTTAAAACTACATCATGGATGATGGAACCATGACGATGATTGAAAATAAATTTGAGCTTAAGAAGTGTCTGCGTTCCTCATCTAGATATCTTTATCAATAGCATAATTTATGAATCTCCAAATCAGAAGTATCTGCTTTCCTCAGCTAAATATGACAATTGAACAAAAAAACAAACACCCAAAAATCGCCGTTGCCGGGGATCGAACCCGGGTCACCCGCGTGACAGGCGGGAATACTTACCACTATACTACAACGACTTTGTTGTTTAGTGTCAACTAAATATAATGATATCAAAGTTACACAGGGTATGTTTTTCCCTGGTGTGGATATATCTCCTGTGCCGAGCATTCTCAGTTCCGGAAGTTCACCATTTATCCAAAAGTTCTGGGCTCCTAACCTCTCTGCATCTCATCCTCTCTTTTCTCAGGTAATTGCTGCTCATTCTCAGTTCCGGAGTATTCAATTACGAATCTTTGTGAATTTACTTGTTAGGTGTTTGTGAGCGGAAACCATTTGTATGAACCTCCCACATTTCTCACGAAGACCATTTGTTTCTTGTCTTTTATATGAAAATTTGTTAAATTGTCTTCCCTTCTATACTGTTTGTCGACAGGAAATGGCGACTTCCCAGCTTGCAACTAGTTCGTTTTTATCAACCAAGTCATTCAATGGACTTCGACCCTGTTTAGGTTTTTCAAATGTCAGTGTCTCAGTTCGTTCTTCCCCAAAGTCTTTCAAGGCTGCTGTTGTTTTTAATGCCACCACTGTGGCTGCTTCCAAGGTTTTCCTCAACCCTTTTTTTGGTTCCAATAGAATCAGTGCGGTGGTTGTTCCAATTTGCATTGGATATGAAATTAGATTGGGTTTGAATAGAATTGATTCCATGTCGAAACCAGTTATATGAACCTTCCTAGGATGAAATCCTATCACAAACCCAATAATTGTGTCCTAGTTTTACAAAAAAAAAATGGGTTATTCATTCTAGTGTTACTTGTCTTATTTTCCTCTATTTCTTGGTGTTCTTGTTTGAGGACAGTACACTGCAATTAAGCCACTGGGTGACAGGATATTGGTTAAGACTAAGATTATGGATGAGATGACTGTAAGTGGCATTTTGCTTCCTTCAAGTAGTAAAACAACGCCACCAATAGGTGAAGTTATTGCTGTCGGGCCGGGTAAGAAGGTTGGAAATGAGCGGTTGCCTCTTAGCGTACAGGTAATTCTTCACTCTTAATTTCAAGAGCCTATGCTTTGAAATCTCCATGTATGGTTTCGGCTTAAATGATTAATGCTCCTTGTCTTTTCAGAGTGGCAGTGGAGTTATATACTCGAAGTATGCAGGAACCGAAATCGATTTAGATGGACTAACTCATCTTATACTGAAGGAAGATGATGTAATCGGCACCATTGATACAGAAGATGTCAAGGACCTCAAGCCTTTGAATGACCGAGTCCTAATTAAGGTCACTAACCTAAATACTTGTCGTGCTTCCCTTGAAATATTGCATGTTATAGTTTCAGGTTAGGATTCAGCTTCTTTTGGTCCCATACTCCAACCTCAGCTATTTAAGCGTCTAATGTTAAGTCTCTTTTATGTTGAGCAATGCTGCTTTATTCTTCATGGCCACATACTTTTCTGGTTTAAATCAAGCAATTTTCAAAGGAAAAAGCATGCAATGTTTTCTCATATTATTATTGTTGGAGCCACAAACCATATAAAAGGATGAGGTTTACAATAGTTTTTTTTTTTATATCTATTCAGTTGGCTGAAGTCGAGGAAAAGACTGCTGGAGGTTTGTTTCTATCACAAGCGGCTAAGGAGAAACCTTCCATTGGCACGGTAAATTGAGATATGCTTATATTCTGGACTACCGACTTTGTGTTATATTTTTTTTGTATCTAGCCTGCTTCTCATTCTTATAACCTCATAAGTTTGTCATGTGCCTTTAACAAGGCGACTAAATCAAGAACTGTATTTCTGTCTTGACAGGTGGTTGCTGCTGGCACAGGGATACTGAACGAGGAAGGTGAAAGAAGTCCATTGCCAGTTTCTGTTGGTAACACGGTCTTATTCTCCAAGTACGCTGGAACTGACTTGAAGGGAGAGGATGGATCAGATTACATTGCTCTAAGAGTATCAGAAGTGATTGCTGTTCTTTCGTAGAAAAAAAACGTGCAACTTTTTACCTTGGAGGCGGATCAATCAGTTGAAGAAAGAGGTTATGCATTCATCTTTTGTTAGGTTTCACATGCTCTCTCCGTAAAGTCTAGCTCAATATGGATGTAGTACTACAAGTTACTGACATTTTGAAAATTGTCAGCAACTTAAATAAAATTATAGAGACCTGCCAGATTTTAGATATTTGCCATTGCCAAAGTTCTCATCTTTTTTTAAGCATCTGTTTTTTAAAAATGAAAATGTGCTGTATGATTTTAAACAGGGGACAGTGTTTAGTGCTTGAAATCACAATCACAAAATATACCCAGCAATTTAAGCAAGGACTTGAAACTTGTTATCCAACTTGATCAACAACACTGTTGGGTGAGTTCTGTATCTTCAAAATGTGATGCAGAGTGTCTGAAAAATGAAACAAAGAAATCCTGACAGAGATAATCAATGAGTACTCAGAAGATACAGATATATGAGTAGGTCAAAGCATTTGGTTTGGGGTAGACGAACTGCATTTTACAAATTCTGATCTTCTCATTATTAGCCTTGTTCCACCTCATCTCTTTTCTCACCTACTTAAATTTTATCAGAGAAAGCTTTGAATCAAGCTAGCAGTACCAAACCACTATGTAAAGAGCTACCCTATGACACTCATCATCACCCTTTGCTTCCCAGATCACATCCATGGAAAATAAATCAAAAACGATGTCGTTTTGCTTCAGATTACTCCTCCTGCTGCTAGTGCTCTTACTCCTTGATCCTCAAAGTGCAAACAGTGAAAAGGAATATGATAACAAAAGGAGTAAGAATGAGAAGCACATCAGGAAAAAGATGTTTGTGTTTGGAGATTCATACGGTGACACCGGAAACTGGAGAAAGGGAACTGGAGTTGCCTGGAATCTTCCTAAGGATCCACTTTTCCTGGAAAACCTACCGGACGTTTCTCCGATGGCCGTATTCTCACCGACTTCATAGGTTTATTATCTATCATCTCCATAATTTTTAATGGCTTTCACATTAAATCCGATTAACTATCTAAAAGTGGATGCTTCTTGATTCTACTCCACATATGTGAATATTCTAGTTTCAATTGTCTTAAATTATGTAAGATCACTTTTCATTTGTAGCTTCATACTTCGGTATAAGGTCACCAGTGCCTTATACTCAGAGAACATCACCAAGTTCAGCAAAAAAACTCAAATCTGGTATGAACTTCGCCTATGGAGGGACAGGCGTCTTCGACACGTCGGTTTTGCAGCCTAACATGTCGATGCAGATCGATTTCTTCCAGAATGTTCTAGAATCAGGGAGCAGCTACACCCGCCATGATCTAGAATCTTCCATTGCACTTGTCTCTCTTGGTGGGAATGACTACGCCACTTTCTTCAGAGCTTCCTCCCATCAGGTAAAACTTATTATCAAACCAAACTAATTACAAAACAAAGAGCCCTTATATTTTTAAAACAGGACACAGAGATTCACAAGATCTGTTGTGGACCAACTGATATCCAACCTGAAAAGAATCCACAGCTTAGGAGTTCAGAAAATTGCGGTGACAGGACTACAGCCTTTAGGATGTTTGCCAGCTGTCACCTCCGATAAGTCATACAGTAACTGCAGTGACGGAATCAACGGCGTTGCAGCTCTGCACAACCGGATTCTTGAACAGAGGGTAACGGAGTTAAACAACCAAACGAGGGAATCATCGTTCCCTGCATTCTTCGTGCTGGATCTCTACTCTGCATTCATGTCCGGATTGAACACTCACTCACATATTAACGGTAATAACTCATTTGAAAGTGGTCTAAAACCGTGTTGCGAAGGAGCGAGTGAAGGATATGGATGTGGAAGCAGAGAGGGGAATAGAAACGAATATAGAGTATGTAATGTAACAGGAGAAGCTTTCTTCTGGGATTCGGTTCATCCTGCTCAACATGGCTGGCAACTCGTCCTCTTGTTTCTTAAATCTTCTCTCAAACTACTCATCTAATAACCTTGTTATTAATAAAAGGCTGAGTCTAAATACACGTTTTTTTTTTTTTTTTTTTTTTTTTTTTTTTGCTAAATGGACACTTTTCTGTGCGGTAAGAGTTACAGTACAGAACGGTGCGGTAACTGTTAACGCACCCGTTGTTCCAGGGGCAATTTTAGAATTTTTTTGAAAACGTATATTAATCTTGTGCATTAACTCTTACCGTACAGATCTGTGCGTTAAGATTTAACGCACGAGATTAAGCAAAGATTAATTTTATTTTATTTTAATTAATCGCGCAGATTTTTTTTAAATAAAATATATTTGTGCGGTAAATATAACCGCACAGATCTAATAATTATCGCTTCAGTCTCATTGCTCTAGTGGTAAGGCCTTGTGCATCATTTGTAAGGTCTCACTTTCGAGTCTCAACTCCAACACTAAATCTTTTATTTTATTTGTGAAAAAATAAATAAAAGAAGAGGATGAGAAACCACCACACTAATGAGTTCTCATGATATGTTTGTAATTTTATTATTACATGTTACAATAGAACTTGGTTCCATCTTATTTTATTATTAATTTTTTTTTTATCTTGGTCCCATATAATTATTGAATTAATTATAATAATAAATTCAAAAAAAAATATTATTCAAATAATCATATATATTTATTATTATTATTATTTAGCCTTTTTAATATATATTATTATTTGAATATTTTTACTATTTTTCATGTTTTGATAAATCTTTTTATATAAAAATACTACAATTATAAAACAATAAAACTTATATTACTTTTTAAGATAAAAAAAAGTATGATAATCAATATTAATCTCAATTTAATCTTTCAATAAATTCTAGACATGGCAAACGACCCAAACGCTAAAAGGCCTTAAATGGGCTTAAGGTCCAATTTGACAAAACGACGCTCAAACGATGTCGGAATGGAATGAAACTTGATTTCAATGCCTATTAGAGATATTTGACAATGTGGGTAACTTCCAATCACAACTTCTAACTTTTCAAATAGCACCTCCTTTGTAAATACCAAACTAGTGATAACTCTCTAACTTGTCGCAATATGTATGGTCTACAACATTGATGATTATTATTGTTGACAAAATTATACAAATTAGTCTTATTAGGCATATAAAGTACCAATAAGGTCTCGCCCAAACAAAACGAGGCTCTAAACTATACGTAAACGCTAAAAGGCCTTAAATTGGCTTAAGGCCCAATTTGGCAAAACGACGCTCAAACGATGTAGGAATGGAATGAAACTTGGTTTCAATGCATATTAGAGATATTTGACCATACTAGATAACTCTCAATCAAAACTTCTTCATTTTCAACTGACACCTTCTTTATAAACATCAAACTAGTCACCACTCTCTATCTTTTCGCAATAGGTATGATTAATAACATCGATGTATTATTATGTTTGAAAAAATTATACAACTTAGTCTTATTATGCATATAAAGTCACAAGAAGGTCTCTCTCACACAAAACGAGGCTCGAAATTATGCGTAAACGCTAAAAGACCTTAAATGGGATTAAGGTCCAACTTTGCAAAACAACGCCTAAACGATATCAGAATGGAATGAAACTTGGTTTCAATGCCTATTAGAGATATTTGATCATGTAGGTAACTTCCAATCACAACTTCTAACTTTTCGAAGAGCACCTCCTTTGTAAAAACCAAACTAGTGATAACTCTCTAACTTGTCGCAATATGTATATCGACAAGTTAGAGAGGTAAGAGATGTTTGGTATTACAAAGGACGTGCTACTTGAAAAATACGAAGTGGTGGTTGAGAGTAACCCACATAGTCAAATACCTCTAACAGTCATAGAAACCAAGTTTCAAACCATTCTGACATCGTTTGGGTCGTTTGCCAAGTCTAGAATTTATAGAAAGGTTAAATTGAGAACAATATTGATTATCATAATATTTTTATCTTAAAAAGTAATATAGGTTTTATTGTTTTATAATTATAGTATTTTTATATAAAAAGATTTATCAAAACATGAAAAATAGTAAAAATATTCAAATAATAATAAATATATTAAAACAAGGCCTAAAATAATAATAATAAAATATTAAATATCTGATTATTTGAATAATTTTTTTTTTTGAATTTATTATTATAATTAATTCAATAATTATATGGGACCAAGATAAAAAAAAATTAATAATAAAATAAGATGGAACCAAGTTCTATTGTAACATGTAATAATAAAATTACAAACATATCATGAGAACTCATTAGTGTGGTGGTTTCACATCAAATATTTGTGCATAAGGTCTCAAGTTCAATCCTTCTCACTCTCTTCTTTTATTTATTTTTCACAAATAAAATAAAAGATTTAGTGTTGGAGTTGAGACTCGAACCTGAGACCTTCCAAAGGATGCACAATGCCTTACCACTAGAGTAATGAGACTGAAACGATAATTATTAGATCTGTGCGCTTATATTTACCGCACAGATATATTTTATTTTAAAAATAATCTGCGCGATTAATTAAAAAAAAATCTGTGCGGTAAAGGTTACCGCACAAGAATTTTTTTTAGTTAATCTTTCCTTAATCTCGTGCGTTAAATCTTAACGCACAGATCTGTGCGGTAAGAGTTAACGCACAAGATTAATATACGTTTTCAAAAAAAATCCAAAATTGCCCCTGGAACAACGGGTGCGTTAACAGTTACCGCACCGTTCTGTACTGTAACTCTTATTGCACAAAAAAGTGTGCATTTAGCAAAAATGATCTATCTCTATATGAATCTATCTATTGCAACATCAACATACATCATTAATTGAAAAGCTTATCTTGAAAAGCTTATCTCGTTGAGCTTAAAAAGACTTTTTTCAATAAGTTTTTCTGAAATTCCTTTGCGAGTTTTTGGACGATTACTTTTATTTTTCTTTTAGAATTATATAACCTGTATTTTCAACCAAAGCCTTCGAAGACTTAGGGCCTGTTCGGCTAGTGGAGTTTTGGCCTTGGTTTAGGTAGCTTATTAGCTAGCTTATGGTAACAATAAGCTACTACCTGAATTATATAACCTGTATAAACCTAATAAACTAGAGAAGGGAAGTTAAATCCCAAGTCCATCACATCAACAAGAAAAATGATCTATCTCTATATGAATCTATCTATTGCAACATCAACATACATCATTAATTGAAATCTCATCTTGAAAAGCTTATCTCCTTGAGCTTAAAAAGACTTTTTTCAATAAGTTTTTCTGAAATTCCTTTGCGAGTTTTTGAACGATTACTTTTATTTTTCTTTTAGAATTATATAACCTGTATTTTCAACCAAAGCCTTCGAAGACTTAGGTCTGTTCGGCTAGTGGAGTTTTGGCCTTGGTTTAGGTAGCTTATTAGCTAGCTTATGGTAACATTAAGCTACTACTTGAACATTATTGTTAACTTTAAGCTAGCTTAATTTTTTTTGGCCGAACAAACGGTTAAGTGTTGTTGTTGTAGAGCTTGAAATGTCAACTAGAGCCTTCGAAGATTTTAGTGGACAATTATAATTTATTGATCAACAAGATGTTGACTTAGGTTTGAATTTGGCAAAGAGAGTAAAAACACTACACGTGAACTACACTTTTCTTGACAAACACTTTCGTTCTTGCATTTTCAATATGTCTTCTTTCTAAACAAATCACACTACTTTTCTTTCGAACAATCCACATGTCGCCTATTCTTGTCTTGAGCTACCTCAGCCATGCTCACCTCTCTATAAAACACGTAATGATGTAAACAATAAACAGCTTACTTTATTGTGAAAATATGACTATGTTAATAAAAGGGGTTTTAAGATATAAGATCTATCAAAAAATAAAATGTCAACCTCTTTAAGTGGGCAAATGTAGTTCAATACTCTTGTATCTAATTCGATTTTATTCATCAAAGTGATAACACAAGTTACACAACAAGAAATTATCTTTCGAAGTGAAACTGATTATTTTTTAACAAAAATATTAAATTGACAAGTAACTTAAATAACTATCAAAATTAACTTTTTTAATGAATTAAAAACCTGGAAACTACTCCTCCAAAGTCCAATACATTTTTTTGATACCTTACTATTTGTTAATTGCCAAACATGGGCTAAACGGCCCATTTCACAGGTAACATTCTCCTCTTTGCAACTGATGCCCAGAACACAGATCCTTCATCACTGCCACAACCCCGCTTTTGGTGATCATCTATACCGTCTTACTCAGCTGCGAAACCACTCGTGATCCTCTTGATCTACCTCTGTGTCCGCTCTTCAGTTTGGTTACCCTCCAATTTCGGATTTGCCGCCTTCGTAGCAGGCCATTGATTGAAAATTCGTAGTCTCTTAAGGTAGAGTTACAAACCCTAATTTGGCTTCTCTATTCAGTTTTTCTTCAGGAGTGTACTTATTTTCTTTAGTGTGATTTGTTTCGTAGTTTCGTACACGCAATCATTCATCAGTGCGGGGTTATAGTTTTCCATGATCATGCCTATTATTAATGAGTTATTGTCTTTGAAGTAGGGAATGTGTTAATTTGATTCATTCCGAAGTAAAAGTTTAAATATTCTTTGATAATTAGGCGCAGCAAATACTTTTGCACTTCAGAATATGCAAATTGGGTTCTTCATTCGCTGATGAAGTTGGTTTCTCCATAGACAATTACCTGCTTTTAGCTGGGTGGAGGATACTGTGATCTTATTTTATATTGGGTTCTTCATTCACTGATGAAGTTGGTTTCTCCACTGATTCTTTACAATACCTAATCTGTGTCTACATGATTTAGTTTTGCCCGATTCTTTTTAAAAAAACACAATTAGCATCTGGTACTGATGGTCCTTGTATCATTGTATGACAAGGTATACAAATAGTAGAATGTAGAGTGCTGTTCCAACTTTCTTGTTATGGATTTGCTTTTAAGCGAAATCAAGTGGCTTACTAGATACCTGGATATCTGGAATGACATTCTTCCTTTATTCAAAAAAATACAACTGAAGCAAAATATGTCTGTCGTGTTTTCTTATGGAATATATAGGGTCAATAAAAGGCAGCCTATACCTGAACTTTCCTCAAAGTATATGTGTAATCTGATTTACTCTACAAAGCATATTCTACAGGAAATATTGCGGGATTGCACCTTATCCGGTATAAACCGCCAGTTAAATGTGCATATGCATATGCTTCATTGATTCCTATGCACAATTTTGCCTCTCAAATATACATATCAATTTCTTTAGTCAATTCCATTTTTGGTATTTCACTCTCTTTTTTTGTAATACCTACAGGCATGTATAACAATATTGGATCCCAGCCAGGGGCTCCACAACAACCTTTTAACTCACGACCTAGTCCATTTGGGAATCCGTTTCCTGGACCTGGCTCAGGATTTATTCAAAGTGGATTAGGTGCTTATGGAGAAAAAATCCTTGGATCCAGTTCTGAATATGTTCAAAGCAATGTAAGTGCAATGTAGCTGGTTCTTTGTTTTAGTTTACTATCTTGCGATATACATAATTCTGCTGCTTTTAACTAAATAATTCTGACAGTGGGTATGAAAGGTATTTTGAGCACTGGGACATTTGCAATTCTTGAAAGTAGAAGTTATGATAGTCATGTCCTAGATATTTATGTTAGAACTTGTAACTACATTATGTTTTGATACATCTAGCTATTATAAACATGAAAACATAATATCTAAGAACTCAAGTATGCTTGAATGGGGAAATATAATGATGTTATTTATGCTAACAGTTGCTTAGTTATGTGACTATAGTGTATAGATATAGTACAAGCTTACTAATGAACATAGATAAAACATGCATCGGGAGAGAGGTGCTTTACGCCTTATAACCTAGGCATGATTGATTTAGGAGAATGGGCTCCAAGAGGAGTCAGTTCAGCCATGGATCAAGCACAAAACAGTATCCCAAACTCACATCGAACACCAAAGAAACCAGATATTGGAAGGAAACTGAGAAGTAGATTGGTCAATGGAAAAATGATACAGAATAAAATGAAATATGATTTTAGTTGATGATCAATTATAGGAACTAAGGGTAATCCCAATTGCTAGAGCTTTTTCCGTTGTCGAGCCTCACTCAAATGGGACTAACCCCACTTCAGTAGTTCAGTTACAGATTACCACCATATTTTGACATATCTGGAATGGTTAGTCCTAACCATTGTTTGCACGTCCACATTGGTGTCTTATCCTCTTCCAAGCCTAGCTCACCACCATTGTGTGTCTTGCCATCATAGTGTATCTCTATAAAACTAATGGGTTCATGTTTTCCTGGATCTAATATTTGATAGTATGTTGGATGAAGATATATGATTGTATGACAAAGAAGTTGACTGATTGCTTAAACTTGGAGCCAAAGTTTTTTCCCCATATTTATGACAAGAATGAAAATCTGTTTTTTGTTTGTTTGATTACATATTTGTAATTGTAGTGAATATCTTGGTCATCGTTATATCTAATGAATTAGAGATTTAGAGCCACATCTTTCATCCTTCCAGAAGGTGTAAATTATTTATTGACTTCGTCATGTTCAGATTTCGAATAACGAGCTTTTGCTAATTGTGAACTATACAATATAATAGATACATGAAGTGTTTTATTTGTTTGTTATGATGCCCACATCCCATAACTCTCAATTTTTGTGTAAGGTCTGTTTGAAAAAAAAAATTAACGACAGAAACCTGCAAGTTTTATTCTTAACTGACCTTGGCTGCATTATATTCACAGATAAATAGGTACTTTGCAGACCCCCAATATTATTTCCAGGTGAACGCTGATTATGTGAGGAATAAACTGAAGGTTGTGCTGTTCCCTTTTCTTCATAAGGTAAGTTTTTGTTAGTTAGATACATGTCAGCTTATAATTCACTGTGATAGGGGTGTATGTTAGCATAGTATATAAACATCATTTCAGTTGTAAACCTTTCAACTAATTCAATCACATTCTCCAGTAGTGAGAGTTCTTCTCAGTTTTTCCTTCCGCATAACAGTTTCCCCATGTGCAAGGCTACTTGTTTGTTCCCAATGTTGCAGACTTGTAATTTTCCTTTTGTTCTCTCAATTTTTGAAGGGTCATTGGACTAGGATAACTGAACCCGTGGGAGGTAGGCTGTCCTATAAGCCTCCAATCTTTGACATTAATGCTCCAGACCTTTACATTCCTTTCATGGCGTTTTTCACTTATGTCGTTCTTGCTGGACTGATTCTCGGACTACAAGGAAAGTAAGTGCTTCCTTCACCCGAAAATTGTTCTAAGGAAAATAGAATACAGAAAAGAAATGTAGTTGATGAAAATTGATTAGTCAATCCTTTTTGAAACAATTCCAGGTTCAGTCCCGAGGCGATTAATTGGCTATTCATGAAGGGCTTAGTAGGATGGTTCATGCAAGTGATGCTTTTAAAGCTATCTCTACTGTCATTGAGCAGCGGTGAAGCTCCATTGTTAGACGTGGTTGCATTTGCAGGGTATGCGTTTGTGGGCATCTCTTTGTCAATCCTGGGTAAGATGCTATGGAGCTACTCGTACTACGCCTTGATGCCTTGGACCAGTCTCTGTATGGGGATCTTCTTGCTGAGGACGTTGAAGAGGGTTCTCTATGCTGAGGTCAGAAGCTATGATTCAAGAAGGCATCATTATCTTTTGCTCTTTGTTGTTATTGCTCAGTTTCCCATGTTCATTTGGCTCGGAAACATCAGTGTTCATTGGCTGTTTTAGGATGAGGTTATTATTTCTAGTTTGTTGTATTTCTCTTGTTTGAACCTGACTTTTAATACTCCGTATGTTTATTGATCTGCTGTTGATCCACTTTCGTCTGACTAGATCCAGTTTATGTAAACCCCATGTGGATTGAAGTTGGGCTTTTTTTAGGTCTGCATTCTGCAGGAATGCAGATTCACAGTGAGCAAAAGAAGAAATTAAACTTTTTTCTGTACCAGGGTCAAGATTTGACAAAAATGGAAACGAATAATCATAGTATATTTTACAGTTGTTCAGTTCTTACTTGCGGGATTTAACTGTTTTTTAATGACCAAATAGTCCCACACTTGTAAAGACAGAAACACCCCGATTCAGAACCTGGACGTATTGTAATATTTAAGGGCATTATCGTCAATTAAGAAAAGTAACGTCGCCTGGAATCTCTAGAAAAAAAAATCTGGCTTCACTTTCTTCCACCACCACCCTCGACTTTACTTTTCTCCCTCCATTTTCTGGGTCGGTAACGTCTGTAATCTCTACCTTGGAGCCATCGAAATCAAATAATATTTTATTCTATATACCTCGTCATCACTCGAATCCTGATCGTCGGTTATCTTCATCCAACGGCTCCTATAAGTCGGCTAGTTGCTATTCCCTGGTTCCTATCATAAACCCTAGATTGATGGTTAGTTAGCACTCATTTCTCCCGCTTCTTCTTTCGTCACCGATCTCCCGCGCCTTTTCTCTTCCTCCCTGTTTCTCTCTTCAAATCTCTCATGAAATTTCTCCGATCTCGCCTCTAATCTTACTCCATCCGTACTTCTGACTGCTCGCGGTTGAATTTTGCTAAATCTCCGTTTCGATCAGCCAAGCAAGAAAGAGAGTAGGTTTTCTTTCAGATTTTTGAAATTGATCGCTAGATTGTTGATGGTAGACGGTTAATTTTCAAGATCGGGACTTTTTAGTGTCCTCTGACTCGTTCTACGTACTTGGAATCTGTGAATTTGACTCGGAGAGTTAAATCGGTGAGCCTGTCTCGCCACCAGAGACTGTTGCCGATGCCGTCTGTTAAAATGAGACGCTCGACGAGAGTTTTCGTGCCGAAGACGAAAGATGGAGAAGGAGTCAGAGTTTTGAGGTCCGGGAGGAGGCTTCAGGTGGAATCTGGTACGACCAAGATCAAAGATTCAGTACAAGGATCCGACGGTGAGGATCTGTTTCGACTGGTTGACGACTCTGACGAGGCTTCTTTGGCTAGTGGATGGCAAAATAAAGTGGGAAAGGGGAGAGTATCGGATACTGCAATGTTCCTAGGAGACGATGAGACAGCTGAGTCACAGTTTCCTACTTTGGATAAGAGGTTTGGGATTCTGTATAGTAGGAAGAGGAAGAGGTCTGATCTGGAGAAAAAGAACTCAGATTATGATAAAAAGTTTCGATATCGTTTCTCTCGTAGGCATCGGAGAAGAAAGGTTAATGGAGATGGAGTAAGTGTGATTCGTTATCTTTCTGTGGATGATTCATCATGTGTGTTTGCTGGTGTTCTTAGTACTGTTTTAAGGTATATGTGGACGGCCAAGGTGGAGCTTCTTGAGTTGTCTCGTTCTCAACTAGTTAATGGTGTGTTTAATTCCTGCGGCATTCATCTCTTGCGGGTATGTTTTCTTTCTTTGTTCTCCGACTTCTCAAAGCTTTGATGTTCAAAGCAACTTGATTATTAGCTGAATAAATGGATCTTCGATAGAAAGTTGGGAACTGAATTTGGATTGATGGAATTGATTAAGCTGTGGGTTATCCATTCCTAGCTAGTTTGCTTTCCCTTTCCAAATTTTGTATTTTGTGGTTAGTATTGGGATATTTGGATAGCTTGTCAACCGTCTCTGAGTTACTTACCATAGCCATTTTCAAATTTTCACTTGCAGTATTGTCCATACAACAAAAGAACCGGGTTCTGCAAGATATATGGAAGCAAGGAGTATATACCCTTGTTTGATGTTGACTTCGAGTCAGTTCCTCTCTGTTTTGTGCGTTTGCATGCAAGGATGAGGTTCAGATCTATGCTTCTCTCATCAATGATTTTTACAAGAAGTTCTGATCCACAAGATGAAGATGACTCTGACATTGATGCTATATTTGTGATCTCTAAGAGCCATTCCAGTCAAAGAATTTTTCTTGGGGATATATGTAGTAAAGTCGAGGATTCAAGTATGTGTAGTACACGGGTTTCCAGATCAACACGCCGTGTTGCACCCAACAGGAGTGGCATAGCTACTCAAGCTTGCAAAAAGAGTAGCATCACTATTAGATCTAGCAACAGGAGTGGCGTAAACACTCGAGCTTGTAGTAGGTATGGTGTATCCACTCGATCTTGCAACAGGAATGGTATAGTCACTCGTGGTTGTCAAAAGAGCCGTAAAAGGTCTCTTCGAACAAGAAGAGCAAGAAACCCTTTATTGTTTGGTTTGCATAGAGGAAGTGAATCTTCAGTTCTTGATTTTGGAATTAGGAAAAGTTCTGTACAGCTCACTTCAGCGTTGCATATCAATGAGACTCAGAAATGTTCTCGAACTAATTCTTCTACCGATGATATTAAATTACTGAAGTCTTCCTTGCTTGCCTTGGGTAAGGATATAGGCACGGTATCTTGCTCGGCAAATATGCTGGTTGTTGAGTCAGACAGGTGTTACAGAGAAACTGGGGCCTGTATTACGTTGGAGCAATCTAGTACTAATGAATGGCTTTTGGCTGTCCGGAAAGATGGATTGTTAAGATACTATCACAGTGCTACAGAGGGTAATGAAATAAAGCCTAATTCTACCAATCGTTACACTTATGCTATTTTATGGTGTGTGGAATCGGGGTGGAAACTGGAATTTACTGAACGCAAAGACTGGGCTATTTTCAAGGAGCTATTTAAGGTTTGCGGTGACCGTAATACCCAACTATGCTTAACTAAGGCTATTCCGATCCCAGGCATATGTGAAGTATCAGATTGTGGAATCTCCAATGAGGCTCCTTATTTTATGCCAGAATCATACATCAAAATGACTGATGATGAACTGTCCAGAGCCTTGATGAAGGAGAATGTAAACTATGACATGGATTCGGAAGATGAAGAATGGCTGAACACATTCAATAGTAGATTGGAGGATTTTGACATTGATATTTCTGTCCCGGTTACTGAGGAGAGTTTTGAAATGATGATTGGTGCATTTGAAAAGGCCATCTTTTATAGTCAAGATGATTTAATAGATGACATACTGCCAGCCAACCTGTATTTAGACCTGACCAGAAGAGACCTAGTAGAAGCTGTGTATAGCTATTGGACAAGGAAGAGGAAACAGAAAGGCGTACCTCTTCTTAGAGTGTTCCAGGTATAATCCATTTACTATATATTTTTTGCATGTCTATAAGCTCGTATGTTTCATGTATAGTGGATTTTTTTCTTGTACAGATCTATGCAATGTGGCAGTAGTTTTGGCTTAATTATTTCCTCATGACTGTGCATAAAGTTCTGGTTTATTAGTGACATGCTTCGATGTTAGAGTAGCTGTAATTGTAAACTCTCTTGGAATGTGGAGATAAGATAAAAAAAAATGATGTCTTATATATATATATATATTCTAATATTGATTACATTGTATTGTGTGCACTGATTCTGAATTATTGATCCTTTTCATTGTGGAACCATTCTGAACCTTATCATTTGCTTTTGGCAGCTGAATAAACCCAAGACCCCTTTCATTGTGAAACCGGTTTTGCGTAAGAAGAGGTCTATCCAGCTCCGACATACTGCAAATACTTCCCCGAGTGGTAGAGGGAAACAACCTAATGTTCTGCAAGGTAATATTATAACTAAATGCCATTGATATTTTATTAAGTGGTGACCTTAATGCTTGAATTTCCGTATGTCCAATCCTTTTTTTGCAACATTTTCCCACTTTGAGTTCTTACTTATTTATTGACTGGCTGAATATGTAGCAATGGCAGCTCGATGGTATGATGGCTTTGAAGAAAAAAGTGCAATGCTTGAAGTAGAAGAGGCGAGAAGAGCCGCTAAAAGTGCATTAGAGGTTGCAATAATGAAGCGGAGGAGAGCACAGCATCTAATGGAAAGTGCTGACTTGGCAATGTACAGAGCCTCCATTGCACTTAGAATAGCTGAAGTAGCCCAGCTGGCTGAACAACACAAGATGCCTTTCGATGATGATCTCTTGTGAGGAGGATTAATTTGATTTACACAGAAAAGACCTGATTTTCAACTTCTTTTTTGCCTTGAATGTAGCCAGAATGCGTTATCCGTCTCTTTGAGGCTAAGCCATCGATTGTAATTAGCTGTGTACAGTTTTTTTCTTCTTCTCGGTTGATTGGTATATATATTTCTGTAAGTTGATGTTATCATCAGATAAACCTGTACTTCTGTACTGTTTTCTATGGGTTGATCCGGGCTGTTAGGAGATGGAGAATTTTGATAACAAAGAATTCAGTAGACGAGTTCATTGGAAGAAAAATATGTAATTTATCTCTTTCACTAGGAATTCTGTAGGGGTCATCGTTGCTGTTTGGGTATGATATATCGACACCTCCCATAAAATTGGCATGTTAAAATAAAACTCACCTCTAGAGTTTTATTGATACCAAACGAGCCCGAAAGGTACCAACAAGTCTCAAACAAGCCCGAATCTGTATCCAAATAATCCAGACTGACGACATCAATGAATGATGTTCTTTTGTAACTTGGGTTTCCCCCCGGATTGTATTGCTACTCTGCTTCTTGACGATGTAAGGGGAGGGCTACCCGTTTTAATTTAACCCCTTTTATGTTATTTTCCGAGAGTCTCTTTGACAAAAAAAAAAACATGAAACCTGCTGCAATTTGCTTTCTTCCTCATTTTCACAAATAATTTGATGCAACAGAGCAAATCTGCAGATGTAAGCGCAAAAGGAGCAGATCTAATACAAACACAAAACTCCAGAATGGGATTACCATACATGCAAATGCTTACTCTTCTTTTCCCCCTCAAATTCATAGAATCAACACACAGTACAGATGAAGTCAAGTTAATCTCTTCAAACTCTCAAAGGCTTCATGCCAAGCGAAGCTCGAATTCTATTTGCTTCTGCGATCTCAGGATCCGGGTGATCCGTCCCATCATCTTTCTTTTCCTTCTTCTCCTTCTTTTTCTTCTTGGGCTCTTCCCTGCCTTCATTTTGGGCATCCTCTTCTCTTCTAGGGCTTGCGCTGCCACGGCCCCGCCTCTTCCTTGGTTCTCCTTCCCGCTCGTGTCGGTCTCTGCTCCTACTCCGGCTCCTTGATGAACTCCGTCTCCTTCTCCTCTCCCGATCCCCGTCTCTGTCCCGATCTCGCCTATCCCGTTCTCGACCGTAATCCTTTTCTCTGATTCGATATCTATCACGATCTCTGTCCCGTTCATAATCTCTGTAGTCTCGGTCTCTCTCTCTTTCCCTCCCTCTTCTTCGGTCCCTATCATAGTCGCGCTCGTCTACCTCCCTGTCTCTGAAAGATGAACACATAGGTAACACCTAATCACTAAATGGTAAAACCTAATCACAACAGTATGCCCTTAGGGCATAGGTTTCTTATAACAGTTTTTTCTAGTGTGTGCATTGAACTTCCTAACTAGTGTAAATATTTGAATACAGTATCACTTAATTCTCTAAATAGTAGTTTAACTTCTTTTACTATGGATTCACTAATTCTCATTTAGGAAACAGTTTAAAAAATTTCAATTCGATGATTCTAAGTGTGAGCCCAAGTCTTATAATGTTGTGCACAGAAAATGCATTCTTCAAATTAAACTAGCAAATTGGTCATATTGAAAACTCAACTAAGATGTTCATTTGAAGTCTTAAGCATGATGAAAACATACCTGTATCTGTGACTGTCCCGCTTTCTTTCTCTATCTCTATCGGGACTGGCACGGTGATCCTGTAAACACAAGGATTAAAATAAGTTAGTTATTCACAATAGTGAACCCTTGAAACAAATTATGTTGAGCAGAGAAGACAGAGAGAGGTTAGACCTTTTCATGTTCCTCAACATCAACATCCATCTCATCTTCTTCTTTTTCTTCTTCCTCCTCAAAATCATCTTCAAGAGCACTTCTTCTAGGCTCCAGTAAATCCTTAGCCTCCAGATTGAATCTGTTTATAACAAACATTTTAGCTCTTTAAGGAAAAAGATACTAGTGGGGCAATTGATAAGTTAGCAGGTGTATTGTACTATCTACAGAGCAGTTGATTCCTAGACATGCTAAGAACTAGAAAGTTACAAATCTCACTGAGACACGGACCTATTTATTGTATTTCAACATCAAAGTGGCATGCCATCAAAAGATCAAAATCTTATGCACAAGTTTTAAACAATCATTCGCAACATATCACTACATATAGTACCGTGTTTATCATATCAAAGGCTCGACAGTATGATTGCTCAAAATTACGCATATAGAATCATCCAATCATTTTTATTTTGAGCCGTACACCCGTACATGATAATGCATATATAGAATTGAATTAGGATCAGAATAAAAACCATAAAAAAATTTGATAGAAACATATGATCATATATACCATTCGATAACAACCCAAGCTTTGGGTTTACAGAAAAAGTTTCCTTTGATAGTTTTTCACTTTTAAAAGTCCATTGATTTTGTTAGCTTTACCTCAAAATCCATGCTTCACTTTGATATAATTTTGTTAGAGGTTGTGAAACTATTATATGTTATGAATATATTGGAGATAATAACTGAGTTGCTAGTGCATCTCAAAAACTTTTACTATGCTAAACACAATTCATTACTTCCACACAAAAAAACCTAGATTTCTCTTCAAAAAATTAGCATTACCGACGATCAAACAGCAGACAACGTTACCTTTTATTGATGCGGGGCATAGCAATGTCACAGCAATAGTCTGATTTCAAAAGCTCATCAATGAACTCATCAACGTGAGTCAGCACAAACCCTGTAAAGATACAAAGAATTATAATTTATAAACTGATGAAAAAAAATCTGAAAAAGATCAAAGTTGCACAGACACTTACGTCCATCTTGCTTCTGCATTCTCAATTTCCTGTAGTCATTGTATAATGGCTCCAAATACAGGTACACATCAGTATCTGTTCCAGTTAACCGCAAGTAAAAGGCACCAAGAATCCGAACATACCTATAGTGAGTAAAAAAACATTATTAGCTATTATGCATAGAAAACTACATTAATTATGAGCAAAGCAATATATACTCTCTTCTTCCAGCAAGATACTTCTTACTTCACTTTGCATTACAATTTCCACATTAATCTGAAATACTTCTTACTTCACTTTGCATTACAATTTCCACATTAATCTGAAAATAAAGCATATACACTAACGTCAATGAATAACTGGTTGAGCTGATACGTCAATCTGTTACCTAAAAAACAATGACTAATCTAGTCTGCATAAGTTCTTACTTAATCTCTTTAACTCCCAGATTTTCTAGTCTGCATAAGTTCTTACTTAGTCTCTTTAACTCCCAGATTAAATAAATACACGCACTGATACAACAAAAAGAACCAATAGACGGGAATGAAGGAATCTTACTTGTAGTCCTCGTTTTTGATGAATTCGACGACGATATCTTTCTCAGGCTGAATCTGAAGCATCTTCTCGACAAGGCAAAGAAAGGGAGTCGGTTTACGGTTGCCGCCATGGGTGCCACCAACATGGTTGAGCTCCATAGCCTTATCAACAAGTGTCTCGGCAGTGAGACCGAAACACTGCTCCTTCCAATACGTATTCTGGTAGATCTTCGCCCTCACTATCTTCTCCACAAGGTTTTGAGGATTTGTTCCCCTTATGCTCTTCGCTGTAGGGTCCGTACGGTTCGCCATGGTTGGGCGAATCTATGAAACCCTAATCCCAACCAAGCAGCAAAAAACTTGAAATCGGCGGAGGAATAGTTCAATACACAGTATTTAAGACGAATTCCAACGCCGCAAGAAGGTGACAATCGGCATAGAAAGGGATTAAGAGGAAAGGCAGAGGTAGTGCACTGCGACGACAGAAAATAGGGTTAAGGGGCCAATATAGATCAACCGAAACCGACATAACCAGTAAATTCGGAAATATGAGGGGGGGTTTTGGAAATATATTTCTATGGAGAACCGGGATGCAAATAATAAAATATTTTTCCGTGGTTTATAAGCTTGAAAAATAAAATAAAAAATAATATTTGCGTTACAGTGTTCGATTGGGTCTCCTGCATCGTCTTCTCCCACACGTATAGCACCAGATCTCAAATTCCTCCCTTTGTTAATCTCCATACCTAACACTTCTTCCTTTGCCTAATCCGCCATAGCTTCTAAGAGGGGGTTGAATCTCGCGATCGGCTCTCGCTTTGCGGCGAATGGCGATCCTTCACGCGGTGGTTGCGAGGGGTTCGACGGTGCTCGCCGAGTTTAGCGCCGTCACCGGAAACACAGGTGCGGTGTCTCGTCGGATTCTGGAGAAGCTTCCTCCGGAGGCCGATACCAGGCTTTGTTTCTCTCAAGATCGATACATATTTCACATTCTTAGAGCGGATGGGCTTACTTTTCTTTGTATGGCCAATGAAACCTTCGGAAGTATGTCGTCTTTCTATGCTTTACACTGAGCTTGATAAATCTTTTTGGTTTGTTAACTCTACTTGTTCAATTTTGGTGTTTCTGATTATCGCCATTGACTGTTAACATATAGTTAGGGTTTGATCGGAGGTTTTAGTTTGACCATATAGTATTTGAATTCTAGACCGAATTGTTTGTATGTGGGGTAGATGATGACATTGGCTTGGATTCTTGGGCATCAGAAATGCTTGTGTTTGGCTACTTCTTTTTAAACTGGAATTGGCTTTATTGAAATATGAGTTCTTTTATGTTGCTGATGGCTTTCAATGTGGAAAAGAAGCTTTGAAGTAACAAGAGGAGAAAGTGCTACATTTTGTTTGCTGGGACAAAAATATAAAAACTAAATTTGCTGCTAAACATGAAAAAGAGGCCTCTAAATTTAATGGTACAAAGGAGGCCACTAATTTAACGGTACCTGCATGATAATGCTATTAAACTATGATGAGGATGTATTTGCATGTTGTTGGGGATACCTTTGCTCAAGACAAGAGATACTATCCACTGTAGTTTGACAAAGGGTTACAAATTTTTTCATCCTTCCTACCAGATATGAAAGTTATCAAAATGAGAGCCTTGCCAAATGCATATCTGTATTGGTGTTAAATGTTGTATATCCACATATAGATTACCTCTAAAAGAGACCAGTAGTTTTTTTTTCCTGTATATGTTCTGTTTCAACATTTTGGTTATACAATGTTTCAAATTCAGAGCTATTCCGTAGTTGTGTAACGATGTTACTGGTTATGTTGAGCTGAAGAGATAATATTTATTGAATTGGAATTGGTAGGTCATCCTGAAAAGTAAAGTTGAACATTAAAGGCTCCAAATTCTGTTACTATGTTCTGTTGGAGTAATGTGTCAATATTCTTTATATGTGGACAAGGTTCAGTATGTTATTTTCGTGTGTATTCTTCCTTCACGCCTCCATGTATATTGACTATTGCTGAACTGCTGATTGATATCAAGCTTTCTATTCCTGGTCATGATTTGTTGTCAATTCTTTTTTTCTTTTTCTTTTTCTTTTTTTTGCTGCTGTTGCATCTAAGCTGAGTATATATGTTTGTATGGTATATAGGAAGAATCCCATTCTCATACTTGGAGGATATTCACATGCGGTTCATGAAAAATTATGGCAAAGTAGCAAAGCATGCACCTGCCTATGCTATGAATGATGAGTTCTCTAGAGTTTTACATCAACAGATGGAATTCTTTTCTAGTAACCCAAGTGCCGATACACTCAATCGTGTTAGAGGGGAAGTAAATGAGGCAAGTGTTGTCTGGAATATTGCATTATGCTTTATTTGTTTGCTAGTCTTACAATTTGGAGTTATCACCATTCTTTATGTTGTTGTTCCCGTTTGATCCTCAATCTGATTCCTTGTGCTGGACTTGGATCAATTATGAAAAAGTATTAACTAGAACAGTTTATTTTTATGGATGGATTGTCCACTACTCCCCGAAATCTAGTGCATTGGTTTTTGCTGATAATTTTTTTGCATCGTATGAGTTTGACGAGTTTGACTTTGTATCAGCCTCTCGCTATGAGCTAACATGTTACATGGGTATCTGCTTTCCTGGAATTTAAATTCACCCTTGTTGGTTGTTCTGCCTTCTGGTTTCTGGATCTTCTAAAATAAATTATGAATTTATTCAGATGCAAGTGTCTGCTTTTTGGTTTTGCCTAACATGTCCCCTTTATCATGCCGATTTTACTATTTACTTCTTGCTTGCTTTTTTACTGCTACTGTTCTACTATATGTCTATTCTTCTATCAACAAAATTCTCACAAGGTTTTTATTTCTGCATCCAGATCCGCACAATCATGGTAGACAACATTGAAAAGATACTGGAGAGAGGTGACCGGATTGAGCTTCTTGTAGACAAAACTGCAACAATGCAAGATAGTGCTTTTCACTTCAGGAAGCAGTCTAAACGCTTGCGCCGTGCACTATGGTTCAAGAATGCTAAGCTTTTGTAAGCATATATCTTTATAATCTCGAAAACTTGACAGTTTACCTTGCAAACAGAATTAAATGCATTGAAGGCTGTATTCTTCCAAAATTTACTCTTGGTAGATCACAAGTGCCAACTTGAAAATGTAAAATAATTAGCATTTGAACGTCTGAGCGTATTCTTTGATTTCTAACAAGATTAAATCATTTCATGGACAGGATTTGGATGACTATTCTGCTTGTTGTGGTGCTGTACATAATCATCGCTGCTTGTTGTGGAGGCATCACATTACCAAATTGCAGATCTTGATTTGTTGCTTTGTGGACTTGAAATATGAGCATCATCTTCAAAATATGTCAATCCTCCATGATAGACTGATAATGAACCGGAAGCTGCTTGTTATCATGTCCAAAATTTTCCAGATCTTCCAGATCATTGTTATCATGTCCTTGATTGTTGTCATGCTTTCAGAGTGTACTTTTCTACATTTCCATGATAGATAGGTTTCATGTCATGTCGAAATCTTTGTATCTTGCCTGTATATTGCTTAAATTCTTGTGTAACTATTTGCAATAATCTTATAAAAGCTCTTGTTTTGCATGATAACTCAATTTTAATGCAAGTTTCCTCTGTATTTTCAGACAACACACAATCTATAATAATATAAATAAATATATCTTAGAACATAGTATTATAAAATCTCTGCGGAGCAAGTGAAGCAACCACTCCTCTCCTGATATTCCTTCAATTGTTGATGCAAATGGTAAAGTACCTACTACCTTAAAAACAGAGCTAATCCATTACCATAACCTGCTACATAACATTCATATATACACACATTTCTGGACGTACATTGCATCTCACAACTCATAACACCTCTCAATCCATCTTCTCCAGTTGTCTTCTTCTCTAATCTTTTGAAAAATGGCTCATGAATCAGCCACAACTATTATCCAAGAAGGAAAATCTGCAGCCACAAAGGGAGTTCTAATGAGGGCAGGAGGCGGATTAGGACGAGGAATTGCAGTCTTAGATTTCATACTTAGGCTTGGCGCTCTCGTAGTCGCTCTTGCTGCAACTATCACCATGGGCACTACTGATCAAACCTTACCCTTTTTCACTCAGTTTCTTCAGTTCCAAGCCAGCTACAGCGATCTTCCTGCTTTCTCGTATGCTTTACTCAATCCCTTCTCTACCCGAATATAATGCATTGAAATTCTTTAGGAGTTAGAATGCAGTAAAAAGCATTATTCTGCATTATGTGCAGGTTCTTTGTGGTTGCAAATGGAATAGCTAGTGGCTATCTTGTGCTCTCCTTGCCATTCTCCATTGTCACCATTGTCAGGCCACATCTCTTAGGAGTCAGGCTCCTTCTCCTCGTCCTCGACACAGTAGATATCCTAAATCATATGTTATTTAATCTCTTAATACACCCCAAAACGATTTTCTTGTGATAATAACATTGTGTATGTTTTGCAGATTGCAGTGGCCTTAACTACAGCAGGTGCAGGCTCAGCAGCGGCTATAGTGTATCTTGCACACAAGGGAAATGCAAACACCAACTGGCTCGCAATCTGTCAGCAGTTCGGTGGATTCTGTGAGCGAGTGAGCGGTGCAGTCGTGGCATCGTTCATTGCAGCTTTCATCTTCATCATATTGGTCATTCTTTCTGCTGTGGCTCTAAGAAGAAACTAATGGAGAAGAGAAATTGTGTAGCTTGAGATTGTCGTCTCTTGGTGTCCAAATTGTTGATATTCGCCGTGGATGGTTGCAAGGTTTATGAAGTTTGATGCATGTAAAAGTTTTTTTTAATGTTTTATGCACATACGAGGGTGCATTGTGTAGCTCTTGTGATGTTTTCTTGCATTTAGATGAATGCAAGAAGTTTCTTGATCAATCGTTGTGAATTACTTGAACACTTTGTCAAACAAAGCCTTCATTGGGATGTTTTTGTATTGAAAAAGATAAATTCAAACTTTTTTATCACAAAGTTCCTACTAGTTTGTAGTTATAAGCTATTTTTGGTGGATGGAATCTTAAGATTTAAACATGTTTTTGTAGGGAGTTTAAGGCAATTGTAAGTTTTTTTTTTCCACTCTAGTTCAGTGGTTAGGGAACTCCGCTATTCCTCTTACCTCTAGAGTTCGACCTGCGTGAGTGACTCTCACAACAAATATTTTTTAACCTCCATCAAGTCTCGAACTCGAGACCTCGTGTTGGCGTCCCTTACCACCCGATCACATGTTTGTTGATAAGGCAATTGTAAGTTAATAAATTATTTTTTCCAAACTTAAATGTCACTCTTTAGGCCACCACGCAGCACATTGGATTGTAAGGCAATCATAAATCATAGCTACTTCATTATAAGTTATTTAACTCTTGTCGATTAAACATATACGGAGTAGTATGAAGTTATGAACAAATCAGATTATTCTAATGGTGACTTATATTATACTTCCTCCATCCCACTATATAAGTCTCATTTCATCCATGCACAGATGTCGATGCGCGATTTGTTTTGTTAATATCTCTTGTTACATATTAGTAAAAAATATAAAATTTTGAAATTGTTATAGTACTCGTTAAGACGAATCAAACAAGATCTCACATGACTATATTTTCGCTTGTATATTGAAAGAAATCGAGAAGATTCTCGAACGAACGGTGAATAGTGTCATAATTTGAAAGTAGGGTTATACCGTGAGACGGAGGGAGTACGTATGAAGTTATGAACACAAGTCTGTTGAAGGGTAATTTGGTAAATATAGAGGAACGGCATCAGGCTCTCTATCTGAACTCGAAAGTATACGTCCGTCACCAACCACCGCCCTTCTTCTCTCAGTCTCATATTTTCTTTCTGCACTGAAATTCGACCAACTCTCTCTGATTTTAGATTGAACGATTCGGAGGGGGAGAACTAGAATCGGCGAGCGTTATCCAAGTTGCCATCAGCGTTTGATTGAATTGGAAAATTAAACCTAAAATCAGGAAAAAGAGGGGTTCTCGGAGGTTCTGCAATTCAATTCAATTTGATTTGGAGAGATGTCTCATGGCGGGAAGTTGATGCCGAATCTGGATCAGAATAGCACCAAGCTTCTCAATCTTACTGTTCTTCAGAGAATCGATCCTTTCGTCGAAGAGATTCTTTTCACTGCCGCTCATGTCACCCTATACGAATTTAATATCGATCTCAGCCAATGGGTTCGTCTCTTTTATCTCTTATATTCTTCATCTTTCGTGTTTGATCTTATCTCATTATACTATCTGCAGAGTCGCAAGGACGTCGAGGGGTCGCTGTTTGTTGTGAAAAGGTTAGCTTTGCTCTTCTTCTAGGGTTTTGAATTTTAGGTTAAAGTATAATAATCTTAATCTTCTTTGGTTTGTTTTGGTTACTTCAGAAACACCCAGCCTAGGTTTCAGTTTATTGTTATGAATCGTCGAAATACAGGTTAGTAAATTCTTGCTAGCCATTTGATATCTTTTGGGGATTTCAAATGCGTTGTATTGTATTGTATTGTGTTGAGCTCATCAGCTCATGGCATGGCAAGTTAGTTCAATTGGACATAGTATGCCATAGCTTTGTCTTTTTGTAAACCTTATGTTAGAGAATGGATAGATGAAGGTTGTTTGTATGCAGTTAGTAAAATAAGGATTTGAACATATTCGATTGGCATGTTCCCTACAACTTTATATAGATGTGTTTAAAGTAGAGATGGAAGAGTTAGAGAGGGCAAACACTTTGATGATCTTAAATTTATTATATAAGAAGATAATACTTATATAGTTATATGTCAAAGTAGGTGTTCAATATAAAGTTATTCGTAGCTGAACAAGATTGATTGTAGTGTACTTTTGAACAGAGTACATTGTCTTAATAAATTTAAAGAGGTTATAAGAAACCAGATAAGTTTGGTCGAAATCTTTATCAAGCTCATATATCTGAAAGGATAAGCAGATGTTCAGTAGAAAGTAAGTTACTGAAAAATAAAGCATTGTAGAATGGTCTGTTTGCATTTGGACTTATCCTATTTCAGAAATTTCTGTGTATTACGTTATTTGATTCAGCGTGTTTAGAATATCTTACGAGTGTTTTCTGAGATTCATTGCGCAAACTGAAACCTCACTCACTGGCTTTTTATATGGTTATATTGGATATAAAGTCTTAGCCGTGCTACGTATTGTGGGTATCATGGAGTGAATTTCTGAATTCCGAAGCGGAAGTAGTTTTTCTGTTTGGAGTTCCACTTAAATTGAAAAATTAGCATGTTTAATGTGTATCTTATCACATATGTTAATTGTAAGATGCAATACTTGAAAGATCAATAAAATATAATTGAAGACTAGGGATGGATTAATATCACACTGAGGTCTAACTTATTCTACCAAACACACCATAGATATGCTGATTCCTTACTATGCATATTTGAAAATGCAGTGCTGGTTATGTATCTTGTCTCTATATAATGCTTCTTCCACATATGCAGAAAATTTGGTCGAGAATCTTCTGGGAGACTTTGAATATGAAATCCAGGTACCATATTTGTTGTACCGCAATGCTACCCAAGAGGTAAATGGAATATGGTTCTATAATGCGCGTGAATGTGAAGAAGTTGCAAATCTTTTTAGCAGGTGACTAATTTTATTTATGACTATTATTCTTATGTTTTTTTCGAAACATCTAGCCAATATGGAACATATAGCTGGAAAAGATAAGTTTATGTGATTCAGCTTGCGCACATTTTATATGATATATTTCTCCCCTTTCAGGATACTGAATGCGTATTCCAAAGTGCCAGCAAAGTCTAAAATATCAGCTACTAAAGCGTATGTGCTACAGAAAACGAACAACAAAACCCATAAGTTTCAAACAATTCTTCTTGCGATTTTCCTTTTTCCTTGTGCTTATTTTGAAGCCTGATTGAGTAAAAACATTCTGCCAGTGAATTTGAGGAGCTTGAAGCAGTTCCAAGTATGGCTGTGATGGATGGTCCTCTAGAGCCACCACCATCCACTGCATCAAATATCAGTGACATGCCTGATGATCCTGCCTTCGTTAATTTCTTTAGTGTATGTACTTTTCCTTACAAGTAACTTATCAATCATGTCAGTAACTGATCTGATCTTCATCTGCTTTTTTGCTTCTTCTGTCTTGCATATTTCATAGGAACTAATTTAAAATACTGATGTGAATCCCCCATGTTTTTTGCTTCATGTCACTAACTGATCTGATCTACATGCATTTTTATTAATAATCAACAGTTTTTTTTTCATATGGCGGTTAAGATCTTAGATTTGGATTTTAGAAACCATTTCTATGGATTGTTTTGCAGTCAGCCATGACAATTGGAAATCCAGCAATTGCTGCAGTACAGCCACATCCTCATGTCATTCCATCTCCTGCAGCAGGGCCCGCACCACCTATCCAATCTTCTCCAAATTTGCCGCCGTTGCACGACAACAAATCTGAAGCAATCAACAAAATCAACCAGACAGCAGCTAATCTGGTGAACCCATCCATATTTTTTACTCCATCGCCATTGATGATGTCACACGCCCCTTCATCTACAACCCCTTCAGCCCCTTTACACCCTCCTTTGACCCTCCAAAGACCATACGGTGTGCCCATGCTGCAACCGTTTCCACCTCCAACACCACCATCATCTCTGACTCCGACCCAAAACTATGGCCCAGTAATCAACCGAGATAAGGTCCGTGAGGCCCTTTTGATGCTTGTTCAGGTATGCCAGTTTTCATATTAGGAGAGCTGATGATGTGAAATGTGTATGTTAAGTAGTAGAACTGTAGAAGTCACTAACTATTTCTTGAATTGAATGACAGGATAATCAATTTATCGACATGGTCTACAGAGCTTTGCTGAATTCTCACCAGTCTTGATCCCACTCGAGTTCATTTGATTCTAGTGAACTCATATTGTATAGCTTTGTGGCTATTTTGGATTTTTTTCTGCTACTCTCACCGATGAAAATTTATTATATTTGTGTAGCTTGATGAACACCAGCACATATCTCAGAATTATACTCTTTTCTTTTTGTGAAATTCTTTTCTGGACCCTTTATATTATGATTATATAACTAAAACAATTTCATTTCATTTCATTTTGCTTAACTTGGTCTAGTTATGTACAGAAAAATATCCGATACTACAATGATGTAACAAGATCTCACTTCATTTTGCTTAACTAGGTCTAGTTAAATCTCCCAGCAGCATGACACTTATGAACAACAAATCTCGATGAGCCTTTCTTATTACGGCAATTGACAATACACTGAGTCCCAGATTAGCATTGAAACAATGAAGCCTACTTGGTGCCCGTCAAATATTCAGGACAAGTTGCGAGAATCTAGACTTCGGTGGTTTGGGCACGTTCAGAGGAGACCACTTGGTGCCCCGGTTCGCAGATGTGAGGTTCTGGCGCTAGGAGAATACCGTCGGGGAAGAGGTCGCCCAAAAAAGAGTTGGATGGAAGTCGTTCGGAATGACCTTTCTAGTTTGTCGCTTTCGGAAGATTTGACTCAGGACAGAGCTTTGTGGAGGGAGAAGATTCGAGTTACAGAAGCCTAAACCTCTGGTTCTTTGGAGCGAGCCTTCTTTGTTTGTTTTCTTCTTTGTTTTTCGTGATATGGCCTTTTCATTTATCTCTGTATTTTTATCTCTGAGATCGCGTGTAGGTTCTCTTCTTTTGGGTCATTTAGGTCATTCCTCTCAACATGTTGGGGCAAGGAATTACCCAATCCCGACCCCCCCAAACCCCGTTACCGGGATATAATGGGGAGTGTTGTTGTTGTTGTACAATGAAGCCTACTGTTTTGACAATCTTTTACATTGAAACAATGAAGCCTACTGTAATTACAAAACATGTAATTATATACATTAACTTATTTTATACATAAACTTGATTAGTTAAGATATAGTCATAAGAGCATCTCCATTGGTGAGAGACTCGCAAAGTTTCTCATTAAAAATATTAAGTTATTTTAATATAGTTTAATTGGGGATTCGGATCTGATGAGAATAATTATATGGTGTGAATATACGAATTTTTCATTCGCATGCACAACCTTTAATATTCACACGCATAACCTTCTATATTCACAACTTTCACATTCAAATGCACACACATATATGTATATGTATTTTTCATATATTGTCAAAGACATGCACACATGTGCCTTTGTGCATGTGAATGTAAAGGAATGTGCATGTCAATACAAAAGATTGTGCACGTGAATTTTTCATTTATACATTCGTACAATAATAATTCATTCTCACTTGAATCTTTTCCTTTAATTGGAGAGTGTCAATATATATAAAATAATACTTATAAATAGATAAATAACATATAGAGAGTTTCTCATGCAAATTGGATTATCTAGAACTGATTATGTAGCTTAATATGTGCCCAAATATAGAATTTCATTTTTTATAATATTTTAATATTTTAAAAAGTTAAAATTTAGAATTTGGGGTTTGTAATTTGGGATTTAGAGGGGTAGAGATTATAATTTAAGATAAAATAAATAATAAAATCTTAATTTCTCATGGGGTTCTCAATTAAGAAAGGGCGTTTAACCCCGCAACCGAAAAATTATAACCCGCACCCGTTTTGGGCGCATCCGTAACGCGTCCAAAAAATTCATGGATGCGCCCAAGAAAAAAAAAATTCTTTTTTTGCCTTCAAACTGCTAAATAATCAAACTGAACCGGGTTTTTAAAAAAAAGGTTTAGGCGCACCCGGGATGCGTCCAAGAGTGGGTGTCAGTTATAAAAAATGGGATGCGGGGTTTTTTTGCCATTAAGAAACTCTTCACCCTTTTTGCACTTTTCTTTTCAATTTTTTACCATAATATAAGGGAGTTAAATCTTTATCATAAAAAAACTTTACCAAAAAAAGGAGTTAAATTTGTTATTTGTTACTCCCTCCGTCCCTTAATTATGTTCTCATTTCCCTTCTTTGCACGAGAATTAAGGAGAGGGGACAAGAGAGGGGTGAAAATAGGAGAGAGTGTGTATTGAGATGAGAGAATGATGAGAGATGGGAAATTAAAGGGTTAAGATTGCGCCGACGAGATCGCTCCACTTTCTGGTGATTCTCTTCTGCGAGACATTGATTTTACTGTCGTTTTCTGCTTTCTTTTTTCGGGAGGAAAGTTCGTGATGCAATCGTGCCTGTAAAAAGATTAAGTATTGGTTTTTCTTTTTATGATTGTGATACAATTTTGAGGACAGGTGGAATTTGATCTTTGTTTTGTTTCTTCATGAAGAAATATCTCTAGAATTATATGGTGCTTTTGCTTACATTGATCGATTAGATGTAATTTCCATTCATAAGTATTTTCAATATTCAGATGCATATACATTGCTCTAGCCTTGACAAGTGTAGATCTCGACTGAATTTTCTGTGTGTGTTTGTTTCATTTTTGTGTTTGATCTGACATGGTTTAAGATTGTTAATATGTTCTTCTTCTTTAAGGTACTATTTGAGATTACTAATGAACACTTTTTCTCTACTTCTGTTTGAAACTCATGGATTGCCAAAATTTGAGAAATCGTCATGATAGAGTGTCAGTCTATATTTTTTGTGCAGCTTGGATATCCTTAGTTGGTAGTTGGTACTAACATAGTTTGTGTACTTGAAATCTTCTCATGATGAGTTTTTGTACTTAAAGATTTGCTTTTTTGTATGGTTTGTAGGAAAGTGTTTTGTGATGCGCTTGCAAAAAGAAATTTGCATTTGTTGGAAGGGAGCTCCACTGGTATGATTCACTGACTATTTTTAGCATACAATGATGTCAGAAGACATTGTTTGATTTGGTGATCTTCATCTGCTGAAAGTTACACGGGGATGAGTCAAAACATATCTGTTACCTCACAACCTTGTAATATGGAAATGGAACATGATCTATGGCCTCTTGATGTTATTGACCCAAAAAAGCCGAGGTTCCCATATTGTTTGGTTTGGACTCCGCTTCCTGTTGTATCATAGTTGGCACCGTTCATTGGGCATGTAGGCATATGCAGGGAGGATGGTGTTATTTTGGACTTCTCTGGATCAAATATTGTTAGTACAGACGATTTTGCATATGGTTTTGTGGCAAGATATGTTCAACTTGACAGAAGTCAGGTACATCCATAATTGAAGTGTTTTATCAACCATAACTTTTCACATATGTGCATTGATCTTGATGTAAATCCTCCATGTCAGACTTTCCTGAATAAATTTTGGATATGTGGAATGGAATATTAGCATATGATTGTACTTTTATATACCTTATACTCGAGAATTTATTCCATGTAGATTGTTTGATATTTTTTCTCAGTCCTTTTTATGTTTGAAAGTGTTGCTTTCCTCAATTTCGCTTTCTTTGAATGCAGAATTACTTTTGGATTCTAATTACTATAGCTTTTAACATGTGTGCACTGA
The DNA here is from genome assembly GCA_029168935.1 of Oxyria digyna. Classification (NCBI taxonomy): domain Eukaryota; kingdom Viridiplantae; phylum Streptophyta; class Magnoliopsida; order Caryophyllales; family Polygonaceae; genus Oxyria; species Oxyria digyna. The sequence goes on along the minus strand of JAPVLV010000011.1, from coordinate 28,134,728 downwards.
TCTTGCTGTTAATTCTTCATATCAGACTTTCCTGAATAAATTTTGGATATGTTGAATGGAATATTAGCATATGATTGTACTCTTATATGGCTTAATTTAATATACTAAAAAAAAAACCATTGTCAACAACACATAACATTATCACCCTAATAGGCACCCTAAAACGCAAACAGGTCAGCACATGAGAACCATGTAGAAATAGAGAAACACACAACCACGACAAATAGCCAACCAAAAAAAAACCAAGCAACACCAATAATATCAAAACTACAACACGGATGACCATTCCCGGGAAAAAGGGAGGGAAAACAAAAAATCCCATATCATACCCGCGCTTCGCACGGTTCCCGCGTCTAGTGGGAGAGAGAAAAATTAAAGTGTATTTTGAATTGTTGTGGTTTTGGGGAAAATTAATGGGTTTTGATGAAGTTATATTGGTAAAGATTTGTGGTTAAAATTGAAAATGAGAACATCAAATTGCGACACCGATATCAACCCTAGAAATTGTAGAAACAACAAAGGCGCGTATTCTCCGTCTGGTTTGCTTGGCGCTTGCTCTTGAAAAACTCCAACCTACGCTGACTCTGCTGGAGAAGAAGCAAGAAGAAACAACCCAGGATGAAGATAGAAGAGGTACAATCCACCACTAAGAAGCAGCGAATCGCCACTCATACCCACATCAAAGGCCTTGGTCTCGACGTAAGCGCTCTCTCTCTCTCAAATTTTAATTCTAGGGTTTTAGGTGGTCGGCGTTAGGGTTTTAGGGTTTTTGTTCCTGGAATTTCAATTTGTAGAGTCGTTCCTTGTGTAGGCTAATGGGAATGCGGTTCCCCTAGCTGCTGGATTCGTTGGTCAAGCACAAGCAAGAGAAGCAGCTGGTCTCGTTGTCGACATGATAAGGCAGAAGAAAATGGCTGGCAGAGCTCTTCTTTTTGCTGGTCCTCCTGGTACAGGAAAGACAGCTCTGGCCCTTGGCATATCACAGGAGCTTGGAAGTAAGGTAAACAGTAGCATATCACAGGAGCTCTGGCCCTTGGCATATCACAGCTCTGGCCCTCTGGCCCTTGCACTGCTTTCTAATCGGTGTATTTGACATAAAACAGGTTCCCTTCTGCCCTATGGTTGGCTCAGAGGTATACTCATCCGAAGTTAAGAAAACTGAGGTTCTGATGGAAAATTTCCGTCGGGCTATTGGTTTGCGTATGAAGGAAAATAAGGAGGTTTATGAAGGAGAGGCAAGTTCTTTTGAAATGTCTCGTTGTGGCTTTCTATGATCATGTTATATTTTTTGCTTACATAATTGGAAGTTGACTAAAAGAAATCCTATTATGTTTGTCTCTTATGAGTATTTGACTATGGGTTGGAAAAGACAGGGATGCTTAGGCATATGCAGTCTGGCAATGTTTAATTTTTGCGGATAATTTCTCTTTACATTTACATAATCTTTGATTTTATTTATCTATGGAAATTAAGCATGCAATATTGTCGACATATATGTTAAGTTATCCCTGCTTGCTGTCATAAGCATCTTGTTACTCCCCGTCTGGATTAGCGAAGAACTGAAGTGTTCTTGTGAAACTGTTTGTCCATATTCTAAAGTACTTGAACGGTGTTGTATCTATGGTTTACAATCAATTAGGTTATTGATTGTTTCTTTCTTTTTGGTTTCTTAGGTGACTGAACTTACACCTGAAGAAACTGAAAGTGTTACAGGTGGCTATGGTAAAGCCATTAGTCACGTTATTATTGGTCTCAAAACTGTCAAAGGAACTAAGCAATTGAAGTTGGATCCTACCATTTATGATGCACTGATAAAAGAAAAGGTTTGCCTTCTGTATTATACTATTATTATAAACATAATTTCTGAATATTTTATATACTTCTTCTCACATGCAGATGCAGATGACTTCTATTTTTGTGTAAATTTTGTATATGTTGTAAGCTTCAAGAAATTAACAAGAATGTTCAAAATGATTTTGTATGCTCGAAATGATTTCAGGCTCTCTTAGTATTTCTAATTTAATTACTTGTATAGGTTGCAGTTGGAGATGTCATATACATTGAAGCTAATAGTGGCGCAGTTAAGCGAGTGGGAAGAAGTGATGCTTTTGCTACAGAGTTTGATCTTGAGGCTGAAGAATATGTCCCACTTCCCAAAGGAGAGGTTCACAAGAAAAAGGAGATTGTACAGGTACAGTTAACACGATCTTTGTAGTATACATGCAAACTTTGAACTAAAAGACCAAAGGAAGAAGGTCATCACTCAATTTCCACCTTATCTTTCTACTCTTTTTCTTCTATTTTCTACATCGTCCATAATGAAAATATTTCTAAATTACTAAATTTTTAAGATCAATATTTCTACATTACTAATCAATGTTCTTTCCAGGCACTTCTACTTTTAAGTATTACTCTATATATTGATAACTGATAATTGTATTTTATGTCCGAGCTTATGACGTGTTTTACTCATTATATGATTGCTATCTTCATTCAGGATGTGACATTACATGATCTAGATGCTGCAAATGCACGTCCCCAAGGTGGCCAGGATATACTTTCTTTAATGGGTCAGATGATGAAGCCCCGAAAGACTGAAATAACAGATAAATTACGACAGGAAATAAACAAGGTACTTGTTATACTATGTACATTCTTCAAGGCACAAATCAATAAAGCACTTGTTGGATGCTCAAAGTATTGGTTGTTGTTGCTTGATTATATTTGCTAGTGCCACTGATATGCTTTATATATATTGGTAAAATCACGTCATATATGCTTCCTTGAACAATATCGCATGCGTAAATTACAACATATCAGACTGCTTTAACCAATAGTTAATTGTTTGATTCCTTTTTACGGTTTAGGATGCATTTTTCAATTTGACAGTAGAGATTTGGAACTAAATTGCGGTTCATGTCTAGGAAGTTTGCCTTATACATGTGCTTTTTTGGGGGTTGTTTGTTTGCGGGACTGTATGTTTTACCTTGACAAATCTATTTTTGCAGGTGGTTAATCGTTACATAGATGAAGGTGTGGCAGAGCTTGTCCCTGGGGTCTTATTCATTGACGAGGTAAAGGCTTTGCTGCTTTAGCATGTCTTTGTTTGCATTTTATGATCTTAAATCATTTACCAATGATATGCACTGAACAGGTACATATGCTTGATATTGAATGTTTTTCATACTTGAACCGTGCTCTAGAAAGCCCACTCTCTCCTATCGTCATCTTTGCAACAAACAGGGGAGTATGTGATGTAAGGTACGAATTGAACTATGTCAAGCCTCACAATTCTGTTTTCTGCCCCTTCTGACTTTTGCTGCACAAAAAAGAAGAAACAAAACATTTCATAATGAGTCATGATTATGAACTGGATTCTCTTGCAGGGGAACTACAATGAAGAGCCCCCATGGAATCCCAGTTGACTTGTTAGACCGTTTAGTAATCATTCGAACAGATATATACGGACCTGCAGAGATGATACAGGTTCCTGCCACTACCTATTGTCCTTTCTGTAGCTTTCCTGCCATCATAGTTCCCGTTCTTACTAGTCTTTATTGTTATTTGGCCAGATCTTAGCAATTCGTGCTCAGGTGGAGGAATTGTCTGTGGATGAGGAGGGTCTTGCTTATATTGGAGAGATTGGACAGCGAGCATCTTTGAGGTCTGCACCATACTCCAGTGTTCCTTTTCTTGCTCCTTTTTCTAATATCGATTTTTCTGTTAATGAACTTGGTTCCTATTAATACAATAGGCACGCAGTTCAACTTCTGTCACCCTCCAGCGTCATTGCTCGGATGAATGGACGAGATAACATCTGCAAGGTGAACTAATGTTGATGTACATTGTTTTATTTGTATAACATTCATTTCTACAGTTTACAAACTGATGACACAAAATTTAATCATCAGGCTGATATTGAAGAAGCAAGTAGTCTATACCTGGACGCTAAGTCTTCTGCTAGACTTCTTCAGGAAAATCCGGACAGATACATAACCTGATCACACTTTGGACATTGGAGAGAGCTGCTGTTTACTGAAATATGCATGTGGGGAAATCTAATGTATGTGATCCTCGTAATTATGCTGAATGGATGTATTGGATGTGCAATCCATACGAGTTTTGGGATAGATGTAGACACTTTCACAGGCTGAAGATGATTGGAAGAATGTATTTTTTTCTGTTCTAGCCGTCATTTCAATTTACAGTTTCTTCGTTCCTGAGCTTATTTTGCAATTTCAGAATACCAAACGAATTCATAATGAATTGAATTATCATTTGATTCCCAATTGGTTGCAGAATGTTGACAATCAAAATTCAAAAGCCTGACACCTGCATGGAATTGTACATCTATGATGAACAAAATACTGTATGATTTTATATGTAAAACTAGCATAAGTCTCGTGAAATTCACGGGTATTTGATTAAAAAATAACATTTTAGCTTATAATATTTAAAATAATATATATTATATTTGTGAAGAATGGCAAAAATAAAATAATTTGTCAATATATAGCATGGTGTCAAAATTACTTCATCTACATCTCACACTACTTTCAATTGAAACGCTCACTTTCTTTTCCTTTAATTTTTCTCCTTTCCCTCAAATGGTTAGCTTGGTGTCCAATCAACTTGAAGCTCCAGTAGTTTCATTGAAGCATGTGAGAATGAATTCAAACTATGTAAGAAATATATGCAGTTTACGTGTAAATTATGTGTTCAAAGTGTGCCTTTATCATATTCAATATAATTACAAAGATAATAAAATAACTGAAATAATACATATGCAATGAACCAAGGAATAAATCATGAAACAAAATAAACAATCATAGTATTCGAGGATGTTACAACAATGAAACACAAATCATGCAATCTCTCTCAGTTCACAGGATCATTCACAATTGGCAAATGTGTAAATTAGCTAAAAACAAAGACATATATCATGATCCAACATATTATGTATCAATAATGAAATTAACCTAATATCAAGGTATTTCCTCAACACGTGATAAATAAAATAGAAAATCTAAAAAACCTGGTAAATTAACCAATTAGTCAAAATGTATTTTAAGCTTTTAACTAACAAAATTAATACTTATAATCAACCATACGGAAGGATAAAAACTCTCTCGTTGCAAGGAATACGGTAGTCCAAATTAAAGCCCATAGATCCAGAAGCTTGTAAACAAAACCATATCCACGTACACCTAAAGTCACAACAACAAACAACAAAATCGATGTATAATACTCTTAGTAGAACACCATCATTGTCCAAGTTTTTTTACACTCACAGTATACTAAAGAGTATATTATACTATCAAATAAAGACTATATATAGAAAAGAATGAATTTCTTTCACTTTTAAATTGGTCATTATGCTTGTTTTACTGAGGGTTGTACCATTGTAGGGTTTATGATTGAGATTGTTGGAGCCGGTTCTCGATGAGCTCGCGAGGTCCATAGAGAGTTGGGTCAGGCCCATGAATCGCGTGCCGGGTCGGTCCAAGAAGTCAGCCCAGAAGAATAAAGCGGCCCATAAACAGGTGAAGCCCAATAAGAGAATACAACGGGACTAAGTATCGAGGGGCAAAACGGTAATAGACTCGCGTGGGTCCCAGGTGATAGTATAAAAACGCAACCCTATGGATAAGGAAAGGGATCCGGATCATAAGAGAAAAAGGCTAGACTTCCCTCTAAAGAAGAAGAAGAGCACAAGAGCAAACCCTAACCACAAACTTCCGAAATACTCATCTCCTAGAAGAATTTAGGCATAAAGCACTTGTTGTATCACTTATAGTTTCGTTGTAAAGCCTTAGTGTTGTTATAAGCGGTATCTGAGTTTCTCGTTTTATTGTAAAGCTTGAAACGTGACGTCTTTGATAATATACTCTCCTTTCACGTTGCTTTTCTTTACTTTTGTGTATACTTGCGTTGTTTCTGTGAGTTCGGTTTTACGTATCTTTCTTATCGGAGCTTAAAAGAGCCGGAGCCGGTTTCCTTCTCGATTAAGTTACGCAAGTGTCAGGTGTCGAGAGTGAGGTTAATTTCGAGGAAGAAGACGACGAATAGTATTACATAAGTTGATTGTCCAGACGCCCTGTGTCACGCGAAGTGTTGTGTCGCGTGATCGCAATTTCTGGGCTCCAACACTGGCGCCGACCGTGGGGACCTCCTCGCACAAGTAAGGCTTACTATCTATACTCGCGAAGTGTTTTCTAATACAACTATCTGAGAAGATGAATACCAGTGGCGAAAGAAGCGACAACACCCCTCGCCAGATGAGAACTCAAGACGTAAGTAGCACGCGACCACGTTTTCCACATGTACATGAGGAGGAAATTGTTCTGGCAGGACCCGCACTGGTACAATATCGTGCTTTCCTGCAGACGATGGGACAAAGTGCGGGCGGAAGCCGAAACCAGCGGCAGCCAAGGAATCGATCACGCGAGCACGAACAGAATCAGAGCGGACGAGAACAGTCGGTCGCGGAAGAGAGTGCTGAACACGTACCTGACGACGGAATTTCAGTGTCGCATGGAACAAGGGTTGAAGGACGCGAAAGGCCTTGTCACCCTAGTAGGTTCGATTTGAATCAACCCCCTGCGAGCCACGCGGAAGATCAATCTTACAGGGGGAGAACCGAAGGAAGAGGACAGGGGATTCACGTCGAGCAAAGACCTTCTCGCCGCCAGTACGAGGGGGAACCTTGTTACAACCAGGCCACCCACCCGTGGCAAGCCTTTGAGGCCTATCCGTCCGTCAACCCGACACTCTTGTTCGGCCCGACTGCTTTCGCGGGGCATATAGTCAGGTCAGTCCCTCTGCCTAATTTCAGATTTCCTATCATAAAAGAGTACAATGGTAAAGAAGATCCCAGCGAGCACCTAGCACGCTACAAGTATGCTATGCTCGCGAGGTGCCCTGATGAGGCCACGATGTGCAAAGGTTTCCCAGGCACGCTCGCGGGACCCGCCATGACCTGGATGCTCAACCAACCGTCAGAAAGCATCCATTGTTTCGCCGATCTAGAAAAAAGTTTCTTGTTGCATTTCGGCTCCTCGAGGAAGAGAAAAGTAACAATGCAAGAAGTAGTAGGGGTCAAACAAGGGCCGCATGAATCACTGGAGGATTACGTTAAGAGGTTCGCGGAAAAGATCTTGGAAGCTGAAGATTTCCATGATAAAACCGCTCGGGTCGCGTTCCTTGACGGGCTCAATAATGGAAGCACCTTCAAGCAATACCTATACCGCAAGAGAGATTTAGACTACCAAGGCATGCTCGAGAGAGCGTACACAGAAATTAATGTGGAAGCACACTCAGGAGTCGCTTTGAAGGGAAATAATCAGAGCAAGCCCGCTCAGGGTCATAAGAAAGAAAACCCGAACTGGGGGAATAAGCGCCATCAGGGTTATCAAGGTAAAGAACAGTTCGATTCGCGAGCACCCGGGTTACAGATTCAAGATCAGAATCAGGGTCAAAGACTTTCAGGGGCCAAAATCACGATCAGAATCAATTCCAATCGCAAAATTTTGTAGCCGAACAAGACAACCGACGCGATGTTGAGGGCAGTGGGGATCGCGGTCATAACCGCCAGGGGCCTACCACCTGGTGCGAATACCATGGAGTGAATACCCACTCTACATTGGAGTGTCGGTCGCGACGACACCACCCAAGTGAGCAGGAGGTCCTGACTGCTCAGAAGGGAAGCGTTGATGCAGGTCACGGCGTCACGTACAGAGGAGCGTGGAGTAAAGGGGGAGGCAGTAGAACGAAAAATGAGACGAGACAGCAAACCCCCGCGAGAAATAACCAGAATCAGGGACCTAATCGCCACCCGTCCCAGAACTTCCCTCGCATGGACGGCCATGTAGGCACGATCGCGGGCCGCCATGAACCCATGTCCCTGGGCAAACGAGAGCGAAGACTCGTTAACAACGCACCCAAGCCTCAGGGAAAACCGATCTATAGTGTCGCGAGATCGAAGTCTGAACCTTACACGCTTGCTTTCAGTGACAAAGAGGTAGATACCTGGGCTGTCGAGGCCGCTGATCCACTGGTCATCCATGCTCAGATAGGAACCAAGCTGGTAAAAAGAATCCTCGTCGACACTGGGAGCTCAGCCGATATACTATACTGGGACGCGTTTGAGAAAATGGGAATTGATCAGTCTACACTCAGGCCCACTAAAACCACGCTGGTAGGTTTCGCGGGTGACAGCGTAAGGGCCTTGGGCGTTGTCACCCTAGATCTCATCTTGGGTGAAGAGAAAGGGTCAAGAAGGTCAGAAAAGATAGATTTTGTGGTGATCCCAATAACATCCTCCTACAACGCGATACTGGGACGCGAGACTCTGTGCAGGTTTGAGGCGGTCGTATCGATCTGCCATTTTTGTTTAAAATTTCCAACATTGACAGGAGTAGGGGTCGCGAGAGGAAACCAAGAGGAGAGCCGTATCTGCTACGTCTCCTCCGAAAGGGCAGTACCAAGACCTTACTTGCCAACCAGTTATTTATTCCTGGATTGCCACGCGTTCTGGGAGAAGCTGAGTTAGAAGTTCGCGCCTCACCTAGACCGCGAGATACTGAGGGAGACGGGGAAGGGCATAAGCCGCATTTTGATGGGTTTGAAAAACAGGTAATCACTCCTTTCCCCAACAAAGAGGAGAAACTTTACGTAGGGGGGAGACTGAATCAAAAAGTCGTACAAGAGATCGAGACCTTACTCACCCGCTCCCGGGATGTGTTCGCGTGGACGCCAAAGGATTTAAGAGGGATCCCGGCAAGTGTCATGACCCACTCCCTGAACATTAGTTCAGAGGTTAAGCCGCGTAGGCAGAAAAAAAGAAAACAGGCGGGACCAAAGAACGCGTCAGCTGCGGTAGAGCTCGCGAAGCTGATTAAAGCAGGGTTTGTAAAACCAGTGCAATACCCAACGTGGCTGTCAAACGTTGTAATGGTAGAGAAAAACCCCAAAGGGACGGGGAAGTGGCGCATGTGCGTAGATTTCACTGGTCTCAACAAAGCATGTCCCAAGGACAGTTATCCATTACCCTCGATCGACCAGTTGGTAGACTCCACCGCAGGTCATGAAGCTCTAAGCTTCCTGGACGCGTACTCTGGATATAATCAGGTTATGATGAACCCAGCCGACTCAGGGCACACTGCTTTTATCACAGACAAAGGAACCTTCTGCTATAAAGTAATGCCGTTCGGTTTGAAAAACGCGGGGGCTACATTCCAGAGACTGGTGGACATGATCTTTAGCGACCAAAGATGTGACACTGTAGAGGCCTATGTTGACGATATAGTGGTTAAAAGCAAAAAGCAAGCGGATCATACTCGCGACCTGGCAGAGGTCTTCGAAACCCTGAGAAAGTACGGTATGAGCCTCAATCCAGAGAAATGCGTCTTCGGAGTCACCGAAGGCAAGTTCCTAGGCTTTCAGATCAGTGCACGCGGTATCGAAGTCAATCCAGACAAAGTCCAGGCCGTAATAGATCTACAACCACCAAGGTCCATTCACGACGTCCAAAGATTCGTGGGAAAGGTCAACTATTTAGGAAGGTTTTGCGCAAAACTCGCGGAGCGAAACCTTCCCTTCTTCGACATACTGAGAAAGCCTAAAAACTTCGAATGGTCTGAAGAATGTGAAAGGGCATTTACGAGTCTTAAAGAACATCTGGCTAAACTCCCAATCCTCGCGTCCCCAATACCTGGTGAAGGCTTGCAGCTGTACCTCGCGGCTGGCACGCGTGCAGTTAGCGCTGTTTTAGTAAAGGAGCAACGAGTCCCCGTCTATTTCGTCAGTAAAGCACTTTTGTCGGCCGAGACCAGATATTCACCCGTTGAGAAAGCAGTGCTCGCGTTAATAACAGCCGCTCGTAAACTCCGACCTTATTTCCATGCTCATCCCATCGAAGTATTGACGGATTTACCCCTACCGTCTTTTATGAATAAACCAACAACCTCTGGAAGGCTCGCTAAATGGGTCATTGAAATGACAGAGTTTGACGTAGTCTATAGACCGCGACCCGCCATCAAGGCACAAGCTTTGGCAGATTTCATAGTTGAAACAAGTTTCAGAGAACTAGAAAAAGATATTATAGCTCCTGAACACCCCGCGTGGGTGATGCACATTGATGGATCGGCAAACGTAGATGGTTGCGGGGCTGGAGTCGTCCTGACTTCCCCGGCTGGGGATAAGATAGATCACGCGATTGCACTAAGGTTCAAAGCCACGAACAATGAAGCAGAATATGAAGCACTCATCGCAGGGCTGGAAATAGCCGTTCACGCGGGGGTACATGTGGTAAAGTGCGTGAGCGATTCCCAGATCGTCGTGAATCAGATCAATGGGACCTACGAAGCCAGGACAGGCAATCTCCCAAAATATCACGCGAGGGCCTTAGCCCTGATTTCATTGCTCGGGCATTTTGAAATTGAAGCGGTATCCAGAGAGGAAAACACGCGAGCTGATGAACTCGCGAAGCGAGGTTCCCAAACTCAGTATGCAGATATAGAATGCACTAGCGAAGGTCCCACTGCCATTATCAAAGAAGGAAAGGCCCCATACTTTTGGTTCGTGAAGTCTGAAAGCGCCATAAGCAATCAGGCGGAACTGATGGAGATAAGCGAGCCAGTCAGCGACTGGCGCACCCCTATAATTCAGTATCTTGCTAACGGAACAGGTCCTTCAGATCCGAAAGAAATGAGAAAGCTTGTCTCCATGGCTGCACGTTTTTACATGTGTCGTGGAGAACTTTACAAAAGGGGATACGGACCACGCGAGCTTAAGTGCTTGACTAAGATAGAAAGTGACGTGCTGATAAAGGAGCTTCACGCGGGATTATGCGGAACTCACGCGGGTTGGAGACCAATGGTCTATAAAGCATTAAGGCAGGGAAGTTTCTGGCCCACCATGAAACAAGACGCACAACGCGAGTCTCAGAGTTGCAAGCCATGCCAGTATTTTGCCCCGGCATGTCATCAACCAGGTGTTGAGTTGCAGATAATGTCGAGCCCTTGCCCCTTCGCGATGTGGGGACTAGATCTATTGGGACCTTTCAAACCAAAAGCGCCAGGTCAACTAGAGTACATCATTGTAGCGGTTGATTATTTCACCAAATGGATCGAAGCCGAATCCCTCGCGAGCACCACCGTCCCGGCAGTTAAAAAGTTCCTTTGGAGAAACATCATCTGCAGGTATGGCCTCCCTCACGAGATCGTAACCGACAGGGGACCACAATTCAATTCGCCGCAATTGTTTACATGGTGCAGAGACATAGGGATCACTTTAAGGATTGCTTCAGTCGCTCACCCGCATTGCAATGGCCAGGTAGAAGCAGTGAACAAGAGCATTGTCATGGACTTGAAAAGACGGCTAGAAGGCTCCAAAGGCATGTGGGCCGAAGTGTTACCCCTAGTGCTCTGGGCAAACAGGACCACAGTAAAGAAAGCAACTGGAGAAACACCATTTGCTCTCGCTTATGGAATAGAGGCCACAGTACCAGTCGAGTTCATTGTGCCTACGGACCGCGTGATTCAGTATAGTCCGGACGACAATGACGAAAAAATGCAGCTAGAGTTGCAAATGCGAGAAGAAACTCGCGACCTGGCCACCATCAGAGCAGCCAATCATAAAGCGGGCGTTGCAAAATATTATAATAAGCACGTAAAACTGAGGAGATTTGCCAGGGGAGACCTTGTGCTACGTAGAACAGAGGGGGGAAAGCTCGACCCCAACTGGGAAGGACCTTACATTATAGATCGCGAAGTCGCGCCCGGGGCTTATCGCCTCAAGGACCATTCTGGAAATCACATTGCCAACTCCTGGAACGTGATGCGACTTCGTCGTTTCTACGCCTAGTCCACCCGTAAAACTCAGGTACGTTCACAATACTTATGGTTGTTATAACATGAAAAGCACAGGTAACGCAGTCGGATCGCGTGTCCTGCTTCCAGCTTCCAGGGCTGAGCTAGAAAACTCCCCCTGGTCGCGAAAGCGTAGACGGCTTGGCCGGGTTTGGCTAATAACCCCCCCAGTCGCGTGTCCTCCTTCCAGCTTCCAGGGCTGAGCTAGAAAACTCCCCCTGGTCGCGAAAGAGAGGACTGCTCGTGCTTCCAGCTTCCAGGGCTGAGCTAGAAAACTCCCCCTGGTCGCGAAAGCGTAGACGGCTGGGCCGGGTTTGGCTAATAACCCCCCCAGTCGCGTGTCCTCCTTCCAGCTTCCAGGGCTGAGCTAGAAAACTCCCCCTGGTCGCGAAAGAGAGGACTGCTCGTGCTTCCAGCTTCCAGGGCTGAGCTAGAAAACTCCCCCTGGTCGCGAAAGCGTAGACGGCTGGGCCGGGTTTGGCTAATAACCCTCCCAGTCGCGTGTCCTCCTTCCAGCTTCCAGGGCTGAGCTAGAAAACTCCCCCTGGTCGCGAAAGAGAGGACTGCTCGTGCTTCCAGCTTCCAGGGCTGAGCTTGAAAACTCCCCCTGGTCGCGAAAGCGTAGACGGCTGGGCTGGGCTAAAAAACCCCCCCGGTCGCGTGTCCAACTTCCAGCTTCCAGGGCTGAGCTAGAAAACTCCCCTTGGTCGCGAAAGTAAGGACAGCTCGTGTTTCCAGCTTCCAGGGCTGAGCTAGAAAACTCCCCCTGGTCGCGAAAGCATGGGCGGGTTTGCATCATGTGCAGTACTACTACCTGAGGATAAAAACCAAAAGCTAAATGCTCCTCTACATGTGCAGTGCATGGTATCCTACGCAAGAGCAGCACCACGACTAAATGCTTTACAAAGACCAAGAACACTCCGTGACAATCACACCAAGGAAAAGCTATCCTACTGCGCCGCGGCTAACAAAGGCTAAAGATGAACCTCGCGAGTATCAAACGTCATTTAGAGATCGCGTGTAAAGATCATGCAACAGTTGACAAAAGAATAGTTTGCAATGCTCACTCACAAAATTATGTAACAAGACAGTTTTGCCTTACTATACAGGATGGACCGTAGTTGTGACTTATCTCTTTGCATTTTCCTTTTTCGCAAAACTTTCTCATTTTTCCGAAGCGAAAAACGGGGGGAACGAGGCGAGATAAGTATGTACGAAATAAGCAAACAAAAGCAAAAACAACAATACAGAAACAGCATAAAGGTCGCGACCATTATACCCGCGACGTATATAAAAGTTGATTACAAAATGTCACAATTCCTACACAGAAAACATTGTTCGAGACAAAACATTACTTAGAAACAGTCTTGGCAGCAGTCCCCGCGTCTTCTACACTATCCGCATCCAGATCCACGACGTCGCGAGCACCAGCCACTCGCGAGCCTGAGCCCCCCGCTTGATCTAAACTAGAACGCTTTGAAGGCTGGATGGTGTCGAGAAGGGCATCAGACGGGAATACCTTCCTCTTGCGAGACGAGAGGGATGGAGAAGGAGGGCTCGGAACTGACTTCTCAAGCGAAGGGGGAGCGACCACCTTCGGGAGAGGGGGCCTGAAAACCTGACTCTCTTTGCCCTTAACAATACCCCTCTCAGGCGCAAGACGCGTAATCCCCCATGCCTCGAGTGGAGTCTCCCCGTCATCAATAAAGGTTCCGGGCAATGGGGGCTGGTACTCAGGAAGATCAGTAGAAAGCCCGCACAGGTCCTGAGCATTGAAAGGGAAGTCCTTAACCTTGAACTTCAGCATCTGCATCTTTACCATGCAAAGGAGAAGCGTGCTGGCAGCATTCTTGTAAAAATCAACGCGAGCACGCTGGCGATAACCCCCGCAATACTCCTCCACCGCCATGTTCCTCTCGTAAGCGATTCTCTCAGACATCGTCGCGTGGAGCTTCTCGTTTTCCTGTCTAAGGTCGTTCAATTGCGTATTGTACTCAGTGACGATGTTGACATGAGTAGACCTCTCATACGCAAGCTGAGCTTCCAACTCCTTTATCCTCGCGTCTTTCACTGACAGGAACGCGAGCTCACCCTCCATCTCCTTCATCGTCGTCTTGGCCCTCGAAAGCTCCTCCTCCAAGGTTTTCTTTTCTCCCATAAGCTTAGACTTGGCCGCTCTGTGGGCGTCGCGAGTCGACTGATCCTCTTCCCTCAGCTCCTTGAGTTCATCTTCAGCGGCAAGCACCTTTTGAGTCGCGCTCGCGATGAGATTCATCCCCTACAAAAATGAAGAGTTAAAAACACCCCAAGAAAGCAAGAAATAAGTAGAAACAGGAGACTTACGGCGAAAAGAAGTTTGGACAAGCCGCCAGGCCTTTCCGAAATTTCCTCGTAGAGGCTAGGTGCGGGAGGGAAAACGGTCGGTATCGTCTCAACGAACGCACGCGTCGCGGATAAGCTATGGATGAAAGTCGGGTTCGCGACAGGGGTATCAGTAGGCTCCGGGGAGGAGACAAACTCCACTTCCGTCGTCCTCTTGCGTTTTTTCTCGACGATTTTCTGCTTCCCCTTATCGCGAACCGAAAGTACGCGAGACGTCTGGACCGGAGGAGCGTCCTCAGAAACTGTCGTCGCAAGCTCCGTTGGTGTTTCCGAAGCAGCGGCTGGGGGAGTAGGAGTCGGATCAGGGACGGATGAGACCATGCGGGTAGGCGCCTCGGTGGTTGTTAGCGCGCCCGAATCATCAAGGGCCAACCCCCCCAGATCCGGAAGATCGGCGAAAAAGTCAGCATCTGCAAAAGCCACCACAAGTGAGTATAGTGTAAATAATCGTAATAAACGCGAGTGTCGAAACAAAAACAAACGAAAACCTAGGGCATGAGCCTTGAGACTAAGTCCCCTGGCGACCAGTAAAGAGTCCGAGATAGCCAGCTCAAAACGTTTTTGAACTGCTTTGTCGGGGTAATCCTTGTAATCACGAATGAATCTGTCGCGAGTCTCCTTGGGGAAAAAGCATGGGGCCCTTCTCGCAGTGGGCTCGCGTACCTGGACGGAAATTTCAGAGCCAGGAGGGGGACAGACTAAAAACCAACAAGTTTTCCACCCCTCGATCTTCGAAGGCAATCGGAAGGCGCTAGGAGTCTTGGCTTGAGCAGTGTAAAACCCATCCTCGCGTGAGTTCTTCTTATACGAATTGATGAGCGCGTAGTGAGGAGTATTAGGAATTATCCCAATGTCCTGACATCGCATGATGTAGACAATCAGAGAGCTCCAGAAGTTTGGATGCATCTGAGAAGGGCTGAAGCCTAGATCTGCCATTACTTCAGTCTGGAAGGACGTCCAAGGGAGACGGAAGCCGGCTTCTAAAGACTGCCTACTCAAAGCAAAGAAAGACCCATACTGGTCGAGAGAAGTGCCTTCGAGATCGGGGAGGGCAAAGACGTTCCCCTCAGGGAAGGGATATCGCGTAGCAAGGCGACGAAGATCATCAAAGGTAAGACTGCTACGTTGGGCGGTGTTGGGAACTAGGGTGCGAGAATGCGTAATTCTCTTTGTAAGGATACTCACGCGTCCGGGACCCGCGAGAAAGGGTTTCTCTATAACTACGTGGGGCAAAGACCCCTTGTGAGAGAAAAAGCTAGCGAATTGACCGTAATTGGTCTCGGCTCGCTCTTGAATGACGCGAGACGGGAGTCTGGTTTTGGATCTTTTGGGCGTCTTCGCTTTGCTCTTCTTAGATTTTCTAGAAACGCGAGATCGTCTACGAGAGGCTGGCTCGCGATCACCAGAACCCCCTTCGGATCCGGATGTGGTACGCCCCGAATACTCAGCCCGAGCTGAGCGTTCATAAAAATCATCGCTACCTGAAAGCATAGGCAAAGTAAGTTTCAGTTTTCCAGGGATGGAAAGAAGGAAAAAAGAACATCAAAATTAGGAGCAACGCGTGTCTAAAAGTAACTAACGCGAGGCTTTAACAAACAAGAAATCCCTGGAAAAGCTGAAACTCAAGAATCAAAAGGGAAGCCAAAACGACGTCAGAATGGACCAAGCCCAAGAACACGAAGAACACCACGAAGGTCGAAGATGGCAGAAATTGACCAAAACACGTTTTTTCCCAAACGAACGCACCAAAGAATAAGAGTCAAAATGGGATACAACGCAAAAACACCCAATGAACAAAGAATGACCTTCAGAAGCCTCGCAATTCTAAAGAACCAAGTGTAATTTCTGCGGGCGAGAAGAAATGGAGCGACGATGGGGGCCCTAAAAAATCGAAGAAACGAAGTAGAAAAGAGAAAGGAGAGCGGAAGACTAACCTGCCATGGAGAATCGACTGCGAACGACGGCGAAGATGACGATGGAGAAGGAAGGAAAGCACCGGCGAAGAGTGTTGCAGAGAAAGTGGAGGTTACAGCGGGTTTGAGAAGTTGCAGAGAAAATGGAAGTTATGGCGGAAAAGGGAAAGAGGAAGACGAGAATGGGTATATATAAGAAAAAATCGAGGGAAAGAGGGGTGCAATAATGAGTCAACACGTGGACGACATGCGCTCAGCGCGGGAATTCGTAAAGTTTTCGAATTCAAAACGTCGCCCAGAGAAAACGAAACAGAAATACACGCGACCCAATCACGCGATGGGAACGTGCAAAGTTTAAGAGCCAAGCTTACATCGAGAACGCGACTTCAAGAGGACAGGCCCAAGCCTTCAGCTATTCAGCATGAAAGCTTGGGGGGCTGGATGTTGGAGCCGGTTCTCGATGAGCTCGCGAGGTCCATAGAGAGTTGGGTCAGGCCCATGAATCGCGTGCCGGGTCGGTCCAAGAAGTCAGCCCAGAAGAATAAAGCGGCCCATAAACAGGTGAAGCCCAATAAGAGAATACAACGGGACTAAGTATCGAGGGGCAAAACGGTAATAGACTCGCGTGGGTCCCAGGTGATAGTATAAAAACGCAACCCTATGGATAAGGAAAGGGATCCGGATCATAAGAGAAAAAGGCTAGACTTCCCTCTAAAGAAGAAGAAGAGCACAAGAGCAAACCCTAACCACAAACTTCCGAAATACTCATCTCCTAGAAGAATTTAGGCATAAAGCACTTGTTGTATCACTTATAGTTTCGTTGTAAAGCCTTAGTGTTGTTATAAGCGGTATCTGAGTTTCTCGTTTTATTGTAAAGCTTGAAACGTGACGTCTTTGATAATATACTCTCCTTTCACGTTGCTTTTCTTTACTTTTGTGTATACTTGCGTTGTTTCTGTGAGTTTGGTTTTACGTATCTTTCTTATCGGAGCTTAAAAGAGCCGGAGCCGGTTTCCTTCTCGATTAAGTTACGCAAGTGTCAGGTGTCGAGAGTGAGGTTAATTTCGAGGAAGAAGACGACAAATAGTATTACATAAGTTGATTGTCCAGACGCCCTGTGTCACGCGAAGTGTTGTGTCGCGTGATCGCAATTTCTGGGCTCCAACAGAGATAGGTAAAACAGTCTCACTTGACAAAGTTTCAATAAGACATATAGACAATAACTCAAAAGAGAACTATTACACAAAATGGTAAATAGATGAACATACATGTTGACAGATCTCGCGTGTTGGAATCGAAAATTTCTCGTACTCAATAGCATGTTGATTGGTGAACATACCTGTTATCATACCCCTGCAGTGACAAAACATAATACTTTACAATCAAATAAGGCAACAAAGATCATAAAATTATATATATTCAATTTTATTGCACTCCCAGTACCATGACAAAAGGATAAAAATACGAAACACCAAGGAATGTACAAAACAAATGTATTATTGTTAGTATATGGCATTGTTCATGAAATCTAAGCATGTCAGTATTAGACGGTAAATTCATCCCCTAAATCGGACAATTGAAGACAAAATTAAGAGAAAAATCATACATTGATGATCATGCGCATATCAACCACGAAAAAAGGATAACAAATGCAATTTAAAGGAAACCTATTTCAACCCCTAAACAAAGAGAATGCAACCACACCGTCCAATATCGGGTCTTGGATAGCCGGCGAGCAACAGCAGAATGTAGTAAGCAACATCTGCTCAAGGACGAATTGTATTAGTTGACATCAAAAGTTCTGAACAGTAAAAATCGGAGATCAAGTGGGAATCATGGGAGAAGAAGTGGGAATAATCGGGGGAATTTGTTGTACTGAGAGAATAATGGAGAGTTTTTTTTTTTTTTTTCGGTAAATAGGGTGATATGTTGTTTAAGTGGCAAAAATTTTAACAAAGAGATGACTTCTGTAGGCGCTCCATCTGTTAATGTTCTTTTCATCTCTTTCCGGCACATTCACCGAGACACGTTTTGTAACGTTAATATCTTTAAATACACAGTAATAAAAATTATAAAATTTTGATATTGTTAAAGCTCTTGATGAGACGAATCAAACAAGGCCCCATATTATTATATTTTTGTTTATATTAGAAGATACGTCGAAGATTCTCATGTCAAAATTAAGGATGAGAAGAACTTTTGGGTTGATGGGTACGAGTCGGCGAATGATGTAGGTGATGACGTCAGAGATATTATGAAGTTGAATTAAGAAAACATTTGTAAGTTATTCTTCTCTCCCACTCGTCTCTTGCAGCTTGCAAGCGCTCTCTCGTTTCGCCGGATAATCTGTAAACCCAGAACTTCTCTCTTGCCACCCCTTTCGCGTTTCTCCGGAAATCTGTTATCCGGTCGCTTTCGCTCTCAATTCTGTATTTGAACGCTTTTATCCCTGATTCATTGTTTGCTCTACTCTTCTGCTACATCTTCCTGCTTGACAGCGATCTGGATGATGAAGATTTGCACCAACTTCATTCCTCTCGTTTTTCCTTTTGATAAATGTGTTTTGAGTTTTAATTCGACTTCTATTATTGGTGTAATTTGACTTGCTTTTTTGCCTTTTGTTTGATTTGGTTCTGACTACATCGGTTGAGACTTGAGAGTATGTTATCCGTGAATAACTGAATATTGTTTGATTGGTTCAGCTTTTTTCGCGCTTGGATGAAGGGTAGGGATGGTATTAATGACTTATTGGCGTTTCTATAGATTATAAAGACTATCACGAGTGTGAATTGGTGATGATAGACCTGAGTTTCGAGTCATTTTGGTGAAAGTTCTGAGCCTTGCTTCTCAAATTTGAATTGATTTTGAAGTGGAATTATTTGTATCGCTGATATCAAAATGTAGATCAACATTGTAGTCCTTAGCAGATAGAGGGAACTTTCTATTGTCGTACTCGGCACTGAATTTAGGTTGATTTCCTGTTTGTTCATCAATCCGTATTCTGTTTTGTATATCAGCTCTTGGGTGATTTATTTTACTAAGGTGTGATTTTTATCAAATTTTTGTTCAAGTTCTGACTTCTGAGCATCTGTGCATGAAGCTGGACTAGTGCTTATCAGAATAGAACAGCAAATTTGCGTTGAATATATCTAGAGATAGATCTAGTTTCCAATATCCATAAGTAATATTGGATCAGGATGATTATAGCATGTTTTCTTGTATCATTCACAATTTCCCTGTAAGGGAACCTTTTCTTCAAGTTGCTAATATCTCATTCATAATTAGGGACCTGCAATTGTGATTATTGGGTCCAGTACATCCTGATACTGCAATGAAAACCAGGCAGTTCATGCTGAGAGCTCGTCGAGGATATGAAAGATTTGAGGTAATCCCAAACACAAAACTTTGTCTTTCTTATGGTTTCCTAGTCCCTACGGCCCTACCCAACAAGGAGATTGATACTACCATGCAAAGCAAGCGCAACTGTTAATGCTGTATGTTATCTAGGTTAACTGCTTAATATGTCCCTTATCAATGCTAATTCTGCCTTGAGGAAATGACTATCTCTGTAAATATTCCCGAGTTCTTTTGGAAACTTATCTTACCATATCTTTTTCCGAGCTGCAAAGCTTGGGTTTCTTTTGCTGATAAATCCTTGTACAGTTCTTTATTTTTTCCAAGTTTTCCTCAATTTGCATTTTGCACTGCAAATAATTCTTCCAAAGACGCCAAATCATGCTGAGATATACCTTTTACATTTAGTACTCTACTTCCGTAGCTCTTTGATTATCTGAGTACTTCTATCTGTTGTTTTATTAATCTGAAAGTCAATACTGTCTTCTATTTTCTTTCAAGTTTTTCTTGTAGCCCCTTGAATTTTGATCTGTCTTGAAATTGCTTAAATGAAACATTAATATAGCGGTTTGACTATTTGAATCTTGTTGGCCAGGTCAATAGTGGTGTTCGAAACTGCTCTCTACTTCATCATGATCACCAAGGTTTACATAGTGGTAGCAGAAGTCTCTGCTCAACTGCATGCCCGAACAAGCTAGAGGACACATCAAAAGACTATGGACTTTCCAGCATGTTAGTTGATTCGTTTGGAAGGATGCACAGTTATTTGAGAATCTCTTTAACCGAGCGTTGCAATCTAAGATGCCAATACTGTATGCCTGCAGACGGGGTGGAGCTCACTCCCAGCCCTAAACTTCTCACTCAACAGGAAATCCTACGGTTAGCAAGCCTTTTTGTAAGTGCTGGCGTTAATAAAATACGTTTAACAGGAGGTGAGCCATCTATCAGAAAAGATCTTGAAGATACATGCTTAGGTTTGTCTCAACTGAAAGGGCTGAAGACTTTATCCATGACAACCAACGGTATAACCCTTGCTAGAAAACTGCCAAAATTGAGAGAGAATGGGCTTACTTCTCTCAATATTAGCTTAGACACCCTAATTCCAGCGAAATTCGAGTTCATGACTCGCCGTAAAGGATTTCACCGGGTAATGGAATCCATTAATACTGCTATTGACCTTGGATATAATCCAGTCAAGGTCAATTGCGTCATTATGCGTGGCTTCAATGAGGATGAAATCTGTGATTTCGTTGAGCTGACGCGTGAGAAGCTGATTAATGTAAGATTTATTGAGTTCATGCCTTTTGATGGAAATGTTTGGAATGCCAAGAAACTCGTGTCATACGCCGAAATGTTTCAGACAGTGATTGAGAAGTATCCAAGTATTAAAAGACTTGATGATCATCCAACTGAAACAGCCAAGAATTTTAGGATTGATGGGCATCTGGGAACTGTCTCTTTTATAACATCAATGACTGAACACTTTTGTGGTGGCTGCAACAGATTGAGGATATTAGCCGATGGGAATTTTAAGGTTTGTCTGTTTGGGCCATCAGAGGTTAGCCTTAGGGACCCGCTTCGTTCAGGTGCCAATGATTCCGAGCTAGCGGAAATTATTGGAAGTGCAGTTAAGCGAAAAAAGGCGGCTCATGCTGGAATGTTTGACATTGCAAAAACAGCAAATAGGCCTATGATACACATTGGTGGCTAAGGTAATAAACTCTTCATAGGAAATACACAACACATGATAATCTTAAGAGGTTTTTACTGCATTTCTTTTCACAGAGATTCAATACTTTGTATAAACGTACAGGAATTGTACTGGGATTGTACTTTGTATCCTAGGAGAAGAGAAGACTGTATTTGTACTAGTCCAAAATCTGAATAATATGTATTTCTGGAATAATTCATTTTCAAAATTCCGTGGTAAATTTCCAAATCCCGTTGTGTTTCTGAAAGTGAAAGTACAGATTCAAAGCTACGAAAATAGTGATAAGAGAGTGACTGAACCCAGATCCGAGAACACAAAAAAGAAGAAGATAAGCAGTAGATAAAAAAGAAGTGTGAAAAGCGAAAGAAATGCATGGAAACTGAAATTTTCTTTTGACAAACAACATGCAAAGGCATCGTCTGCATAGCATTTTAAAGTTTCTTTCTTTGTTTATTTTGGGTGGGAGATGAGATGATGTATCATTTGTCAAGAAATTTAATGTCATCTGACAAACACCCAGAAGGACCACACTACAGTCACAAGTAACCAAGACAAAATATGTATGCCCTGAAAATCATCCTTAAAATTGATGCCTCCCTTTGGCTTTAAACATGTACTAAGATCGAGGAATCATCAAACCATTTCATTTTTCCATTCAAATTTCTTCAACAAAATACGAGAAACTTTGTGATGATCCATTGAGTTAAATTAAATCAAATTCTATTAGTAACCAAGAAATTGAATGATTCAGCATTTTCATTAGATATTATCTTACTCCCTCCATCCCATAACGATCTTTCTCTTTCTTTTGGGCACATATGCCGATGCGCGTTTTGTATCGTTAATATCTTTAATTATAAATAAGTAAAATTTATAAAATTTCAATATTATTAAAGTACTCGATAAGACGAATCAAACAAGACCACACATGACTATGTTTTTATTTATATGTTGGCCGAAATTACGAAGATTCTCTTGAATAGTGAATAGTGTCAGGAGAGAGAAACGAGGAGATTATTATGGGACGGAGGGAGTAGTAGACAATGACAAGAAAGCTTGTTTGTTATGACACAAGTCTTATAGAAGATGAGGCCATAGGCATGGCCCCATGGTACTCGAGGTCGGAAATAAGGGTGCCATGGTATGTTGTATATGGAGGGTGTCGTTGATCAATCTTCGTGCTTGGATACACAAACGAATCGTGCTAAAAGCACTTTCCGAAACCAATATTTCGACCCTATACAATGCCTTTGGGTTACACGAAATTTGGAGTGGGATAAGACGCTGCAAACTCTAGAAGATCAAGGCAATCTACTAGAAACACTTGAAGTTTTTCGGTTGTTGGAAGATGTAGAGAAATCACTTTTGTTCTTCATGAACTTGTACCAAAACTTGATGAAACATCACCCTTATATAGGCCTAGGGTGGTTATACAGTTACTAGAACGTTATCCAATGGATAAGGACGTCAAAAATCGGTTGAAAACACACAAACCGTCCAAAACTGTCATTCGGCACGGTTTGTGACAATTTGACCGTTTTACAGAACCAAAATTTTGAGCCTCTGAGCGTCCGCACGGTTTGTGACAAACCATGCCAAATTGTCACAAACCGTTCCAAACCTCAGAATGTCTCAATTTTCGTCTTTTGGCTCCCGGATTCGAACCATACGAACCCGACATGTACTTATGTACATCCCGACATATCCTTGTAACACCGAGTTCGATTTCACGTACCCGAGCCGTGCACTCCGCACTCCCAAGACTCATCGAACGTAAACCGAGCTCCTCAAGTTTTGAGCGAATTCCGATCACACTAAAACGACCGATGACACTAAAATCACCAACATGGTAGGCCAACACCACTACTACAATTACAATTAAAACCTTAATCAAATGCACACTTCCACTAAATTTCATTACAACGATATATGTTACAAATTCACAAAAACAAATTAAGTTTTCTTTTATTCGAGGGAAAAATTGATTGAAAAAGAGTTTGAAATGCAAGGCAGAGGAAACAAAACAAAGGGACAGCCAATGCAGATTTTGAATATTTGTTGATGATGATTGTTTTCCAATAATTGCACTCTCTACCCGTTTCTTCTATGTTCTTAATTTTTCTACCCTTCTTTCTTCTTCACATTTTCTTTCCTTCTTTTTCCTTGGATATTCCATGAAGTATTATTGTCACAATGATACAAACTCAGCTCTGCCACCACATGGCTGCATTAAAAATACGTTTTTTTGTCATAATCATTGTAATTTTTTCCCTCTAAATTTAGTACTATATAAATCATTGTAATTGATTTGATATTTTGATATTGAACGGAGTATAATAAAACAAGATTTTTGAGCTAAAAAAATAAGTAAATAAGGCAACACATTATACATGCACCATTCCCTTCCCGTCTGTTACTGATAACTTTCTTAATCTATCAAGGTAGAATAGGTAAGAAAATCAGTAGTTTTTCTACCTTCCATCTTTGGATGCTTTTCTTAAGGAGTACTGGTATTATGAAGATTTTCTCAGGTCGACACAGGGAAGAGAATCAGTAAACGAGTTTTAATTAAGATAGTATTATTTTCCAATTTCGAAACGTTTACTGGTATGTCCAAAATTGGTGGTAATATGATCAAGACATTATTGGGGATGTTGCACCATGACAATGCTTTGAACCTAGTCAGTTTCTACTTAGAGATGGCAATATGGCATGGTTAATTTGACTTGCACAGTGACGCGTGATTCTTACATTCACTCGTAATTTATGGGGAAAATATAATCCTAAAAAAGTAAAAATACATAATAGTTTAATTCGTAAGTCGGAAATCTTAACATATATCTTAAATATATAAATTTAAAAAAATCCCATAGTCTAGATTTGATTATAAACTTTACTTTAGTACAAATAATGTCATTTACTTTTAATAACTTCTTCAAAGTTTTGTATAAAAATTGATGATTTTAATTTTATAATAAAGTTATCTTTACTTTCTTTACATTTCAATAATACTCAATATTCCTTTTAACACGTTAATTCTATATTTTCTAAATAAAATTGTAGAGATTAATAGTTTTACGATTTTTCTAACGGATAAGAAACTCATAATGAAAAGAATTTCTAAATATTTTGATTTTGAGTTATATTTTTTGTTATAATGAGTTTATATTTTTGTCATATAGAGAAACAGTTTCCATTTGAAATATGTTTAATCTATGTCCGATAGAAAAGATTGTCACGTTAGAAATAAAATTAAAAGACTTGTATTGTTAGATAGTCTATTTAAAATATTTTAACTCGAATTTAGGTTAAACACGCATTAGATAAAAACTTTTCAAAATAACCCACAAATTTCATGTTATTTAATCCATCCACATGCAGTGTTGATGTGTTGTGAATGAATAACGCTTAGCGACCCCTTCTCTCTCACGCTTCTCCCTCAGTTCTTCCCTCTAAACTCAAGCCATCCATAACCGAAAGCAACACTTGAATTTTTCACTCCAAGAAATCCAAACTTTGTTTAATTACATAATTCAACAAACAAAAACAATTCCAAGACCACGCATTTCATTCATGCTTTGAAAGCTTGTGGTGGTATACAGGTAAATGTAGGGTCCAATTTCAATCTAATTCTGTTTTTCATTTTCCTTTTAGCAAAATCTTCTGGAACCGATCTTCTTTCTCCAATCGAATCACCCTTTTCTTCTCCTTCTTTTTTGAATACTTTTTCCATCTCCTCAAGAACACAAAAATAAAACTGCTTCGACTTAATATTTGTACAATTGTACCCAGAAGAAGAGTCAATAGATGCATAACCCATTTATTACAGCCAGTTGCCACTGTACCCATTTCTACCCTTCTTCTTCTACTTCTCAACTGGGTATTGTCCAGAATTTGGGTATCGGACAATGCCAAGAAGAAATTTAGAGAGAAAGACGAGTGGGTATTGTAAGATCAGAAAAAGGGTTTCTTCTTCTTCTTCCTCTGCACCTTCTTCTCCATCTTGTTTGGTGAAGAGTTATAGGCTTAAACGAGCGAATTCAAGCACTCAATTATACATTTGGAATATGGATTTGAGATCCCCATCTGTGGCAAAGGGCAAAGAAGCACAGATGTCAGCACGAAGATTAGCTTCAACTTTGTGGGATGTTAATGGCGGCGCTGAAGAAGAATCAGAAGAAGAAAATGAGAATTTCAAAGGCAGGCATTCACATATGTTGGATCATTCTTGCAGCCCTCTTTGCAAGGTTAAATCTTTCAGTCATTTTTATATGTTTTTAATCTCTCTGTTTAGTACTGATTTGGTTTGAATTGTGAAGAAGAGTGGATCTAAGCAATCCAGACACCGGAGAAGATCATCTGAGAAGCTTGAGTTGATTGAGTACAGTGGACATGGTGGCTCAACTAAGGTAATGGATCTATATTAGTTACTCCTTTTTTCTCATTTACTTTTTCATCTTTCTCTGTTGCATTTTGAGCCTGCTAATTGCTTTGATGAGTTGTGGTCAAGGTGACTTTTGGAAGTAGTACATCTTTAATTCATGGCAAATTTTTGAAAACCATGGCTTCTATGGACCACAATTGTATTCATCAATTTGCTAGTCCTTTTCACTGATAAAGAAGTCTAAAAGAGCAATCCTTGGCCTAGAACTAAAGTTCTCTAGACATCTTGAGTATTCGTAGAACGGAGTTCTATAAATAACTTTCTGAAATAAATCTTTTCATACCCAAAATCACAAACAACAGTTTTGCTAATCTGAGGTAAGCTTCAATGCAGGTTGCAAGCCATAGTGGATTGGACACGAGTCCCTCTATCGCGTCACGTTTAAGAGATGTAAGCACGAGCCTTACAACATCAAAGGAGCTTGTCAAAGTGTTATTCAAGATGTGGAGCCAAGAAGAACAGAATTCCTCAAATCTAACTTTGGTTTCAGCACTAAGAGTTGAGATTGATAGAGCTAGGCACCAAGTTGACCGTTTGATGCACGAAAAGCGGTACACTCAAAGAGACATTGATTCCTTGTTGACCCAGTTCGCTTGTGAGAAGGCGGTTTCGAAAAGCAAGGAGAAAGAGAGGATTTCAAATGCAGTTTTTTCGGTATCAAAGGAATTAGAAATCGAAAAGAAGCTGAGACGACAAACTGAGAGGCTGAACAAAACACTAGGTAAAGAATTGGCTGACACAAAGGATCAGCTGCATAAGGCAATGGAGGAGCTCGGTTGTGAGAGACGGGCTAGGCAGATATTAGAGCAGACGTGTGATGAACTGGCAGTCGGGTTAGGAGAAGATGGAAATGAGGTGGAGGAGATGAAGAGGGAATGTGACAAAGTACGAGAAGAAACCGAGAGAGAAAGACAGATGCTTCAGCTTGCTGATGTTTTACGCGAGGAGAGAGTTCAGATGAAGCTAGCAGACGCGAAATATGAGTATGAGGAAAAGAATGCAGCATTAGAGAGGATGAGGACTGAGTTGGAGGCTTATCTTGGACTTAAGGCAAGTGATAGTATTGAAGAAGATTCAGTAGAGAGTGAGCTGCATTCGATTGAGTTAAACATGGATAGTCTCAGAAAAAGCAACAAATGGAGCTTTGGCAATGAGGGCTCTGCAGAGGATTCAAGGAGGGCTTCAGTGGAGGAAATGTTTAAAGGAAGAAGATCACTAGGTGAGAAAATTCAGTGGGAAAATATTTGTCTGCAGAGGAAAACATCAGGTGGGTTAGATTGGGACTTAACAATGAGCCTTAACAATAGAAAAGAGAATGCTAATATATTGGTTAAGGCTGAAGACTGTTCGAGGCCACAATCCCCGCTTGAACTAGGAGATTCGAAATCGCCGAGTGTCGAATATGAAAATAATGATGGAGGAATCTAGATTTTATGTTTTGATATGTTATAACTTATGAGCTGTTCTTCTTTTCTGGTGTGCCTTGTAGTTCTTCATTGTAAGGTGAAAAATGAGAACAAATTACTTTTTTTATAAGTACTTAAATGTAAATGTATCAATCATCAAGTTCTAAACTGGTCAAGAAGCAATGCCAAGATATCTGTCATTATTTTTATGCTATTGACACAGAAGAAAAAACAACATCAGTTTTCAATGTCAAACCTGAAGGAATATTCATAGTTTAGGCACAAGGATCATGCTGAATTTTTGAGGAAGGTATTGAACAAAAAGCCTTTACAGCAGAGGGAGTTTAAGCACACAAGATACTACTGCATTGCTTATTAGAAAAATCCGGATTATGGAGTTTGAACTACCTACCTACTCTACTAATGATCCTCAAAAGCTTGCTTATGAGGCTTTTATAATTAGAACTGCTAATGCTATAGATAGATTCCCTATGTGCAACACCCAAGACAATGATGCGCGCTTATTTTTGACTATTGGGTAAAAGGAACTAAATTTTATGGATTTTTATTATATGACCTACGTAGCTAACCATATATTGTAAATTTTGCTCCACAATATTGGACTCTTGACTAGAAATTTCAAACAAACACTCAAATGAAAACAAATTAAAACTTAAAATAAAACAAGTCTAAACTTTAGGAACATATATCAACGGAGCGTGGAATCATATGGAGCCATTAACATCAGTACGTACAAAACTAATCAAAATCAGTAATAACCATATAGAATACATTATACATAATAATTAATTGATGTGATCATTTGAAAAGTAATGGCGTGGGTATAAGATTGACTTTTGACATATGAGTCATATGACAAAGGTTACAGGTTTATAGCACTTCATTTGTATTATTGTAGTAGCATTGTTGTCTTGTGCTGTGTTAGCTAGATTCGATCCCTTGTTTCGACTATAAATAAAACTAATTACAAATTTCAAAGAGTGCAGCTGGGTGCATGTGAGTTATATAAAGTCAGATGGTAGCCTATAGTTGTTTAGGAGCGAGGCATGTGCATTCTACACATTAATCTTCAATCAATTCTAATTTCTGATGCATGTGGTTTATTATGTAGACTTTCCATGTTTTCTTAGGCCTATAAACTTAAGGTTATTGTTTCTCTTAATGCTCGCATGTTAATTTATTTCATATAAGGAACAAACCTGTACAGTCTGTACTACTACAAGAAAATGTAAATACTATAAGGCATGACAAACGAAATAAACACACGTTACAGAACCTAATTATGAGTGACCTGATTTCAGAAGTCGTGGATTTTTTTATCTGATCGAACCCATGTTCTCTGGCTGAACGCAATTGAAAATCTAGCTAGTATATGAGTGTCACAAAAATTCAGTCAAAGTCAAACATTAGCTGATACATAGAGCAATTAAATAGGCCAATATCTACAACTCTCTACTGCTCCAAAAACTACGTGCATGCATTGTGATTTATTTAAAAACCAACCTAACCCTAAGAACGTAATTAGTAGTAATTAGTTGTCTTATTGGTTGATTGGATTGAGTAATAGACGTCGGGGTGATACATTTTCCAGGTTGTCTTCGATCAAGGATCGTTTCTAATATCATGAAGATTTGCTAGAATTTCTGGCACGATGATTATGAATCCACATGTTACAGCTACCTAATCATGCTGCTAAGTCGCTAACTCGGCAGCTGACTGTAAATAATCATCTGGGCCTAGAAAATAAGACTTCACAAAATGAGAAAAGGCCAGGCCCAATATAAGCACCATATAGTCCAACTCAAATTAGGATCACGGACAATAAATGTTGCTCCTTGTGTGTCATTACTGGTAAATTGACGTGTAGAAGGTTAGGAAAGAGGTTGGAGGCGACGCTTGGCGAGCCTGGTCATACTGATGCCAACAAGTTATAGTTGTGTGTCCCGGCTTGGAACAAAGTTGACAAATCGGATGGGTGTCGGGAGTGCTGGAGAAGGTGGTCGGAGGATCTCCCCTGCTTTGTCCTTTGTTTCCTTTGTGTTGACCTCCGTGAGATCCTCTACTTCCTACATGTTGACCACATCCTCTCGATTGAGTGAAGTTCTCCTCAATATGAGTGTTGAGGGACTGAGTTTGCTGCATTAATCGGGACTCATGGACAAGAAGATGTGAATGAATCTAAGTCGGTGGATGGATGGCCTGAGTTGAGAGGGTCGTCACTGCCACATCGTAGATAATGTCCAGCCCAGAGAGGACGTAGGAAGTAAAATCGATGCTCTTCCCAGCAACACCCAACATCTGAGTTAAGGCTTTGGCCTTGTTGAAGAAGATCGTGATAGAATAACAAGTTGGCGGCGCATATGAATCACTTGGGCGCTTGATCGAGCGGCAAACAAGTCATGGAGACTGTAGGAGTTATTAAGTGCACAACTGTAGCTTGCTGTCACATGACTTGTGCGTGCCATAGCATGGTTGTTAGGCTGCGTGTTTATCACGCCTTTCTGTTGCTCATATAAAACAGAAATGAACACTTGTAATTACACATTGCCTATCAATCTAAACAGATTTTCTCCCCAAATTCTCTCAGTCTTTTCTTTCGTTCTTCTCTTTACCATGATTTCCACATGGTATCAGAGCGATCGTAACGATCCTTCTTTGATTTTGCAAAATTGATCAAGATTGAGTGCTCTTTGATTGTTGTTGTTGTTTTCCGCTGCTGCTTTGGTTGATCGATTGCGAAGAACCATGGAGAATCATCTGAATCCTGAAGCAAGGGGACGAGGTCCTACACTGGAGGAAATTCAAAGAAATCCTCTATATGTTCATCCGTCAGACACACCAGGCATGCTTATGGTTTCTAGGTCTTTCGATGGCACTGGATTCAACACTTGGAAGCGATCAATGAGTGTTGCTTTATCTGCTAAGAATAAAAATAGGTCTTATTGATGGATCAATAGTTAGACCTAGGTTTGACTCAGAAGATTACAGGATTTGGGAGAAATGTAATGATATGGTGGTTTCTTGGATTCTCAATTCTGTAAGTAAAGAGATGGCAGATAACATTATATACACTGAGAAAGCTCAAGATATGTGGAATGAATTGTGTGTGAGATATGGACATAGTACTCTTGCACAGAGTTTCTCAGTACATAAGGAATTATGCAATGTTGCTCAGGGCGGTGACAGTATAACTACATATTTTACAAAGATAAAGAAAATTTGGGATGAACTATCATGCTTGAGGAGTCTTCTTGATTGTCGATGTGATACACATGCTTCTTGGATAAAGCTTGAAGAAGATCAAAGATTGTTACAGTTATTGATGAGATTAAATGATAGTTTCTCTCAAGTTAGGGGAAGCATTTTCATGATGAATCCAACACCTACCATATCTCAAGTATTCTCTATGCTTATTCATGAGGAAAAACAAAGAGAAGTGAAGGCCAATCCGCAGTTCCCTGATGAGACAATTGCTATGAATGTTAGAAATGGAAGAAGTGAGTCTTCCAATGGGAGAAGTGGCAGACCACCTATGATGTGTACTTACTGTAAGAAAAATGGTCATACTGTTGACTATTGCTGGAAGAAAAATGGGACTATTCCTACCAAAAGACCTCCTCTGGTGTGCAATCACTGCAAGAAGACAGGGCATATTGTGGATAATTGCTACAAGTTGAATGGCTTTCCACCAAGAGATGGTGGAAGTGGAGATTCCAGAGACAGGAAAGGAAAAGATATGGCTTCTGCTTTTGGAGATGATGTGCATGAAGAGACCACAGTTGGTTTTTCTACAGATGAGTATGCTCAGCTCAAGAGGCTGTTGGGAAAATGCAAAGTTGATTATGAATTTGCTGGGATTGCCATGTCAGGTAATCATTCTCTTGTTTTTTGCTCTTCTTCACATGATCTTGGTTTCAATGCACAGTATGATTCAGTTTCTTTAGAAAATATTTGGATTATTGATAGTGGTGCCAATGACCATATGTGCTTTACATCCAATTCTTTTTATGAGTTACATTCTCTACCAAAACCTCGAACCATTGCCCTACCTAATAACACTCATATCTCTGTAACTCACTTTGGATCCATACAAATAATGCCTAACATGACCTTGCACAATGTGCTCTTTGTTTCTTCCTTCAGATTCAACCTTCTTTCTGTCCACAAATTGGTTGCTCAAACCAAATCTCATATCATGTTTTCTGACACCCGATGCTTGTTGCAGGCCCCTTCAGTGAAGAACCATCTGGCTCTTGGTAATCACAGGGAAGGCCTTTATTTGCTGCACTGCACTCCTGGAAATGCCAACAATCCTATGATGTCTAGTAGTTTTCCTAAGCAAACTTGTAATAATAGTTCTCTTGAACCTTGTATTTCTTTTGCTTGTCCAAACTCAGATGCCTTGTTGTGGCACACTCGTCTTGGTCATACTCCTTTTGTAAAGCTCAACAAATAGAAACTTTTACCAAGTAACATCACTACTGATTTGCCTTGTGATATTTGTCATAAATCCAGACAAAGTAAACATCCTTTTCCCATTAGCTCTATCACCACACCAAAACCATTTGATCTTATTCACATAGATCTTTGGGGGCCATATCATACTTCCACACACAATGGTTATAAATATTTTGTTACCATTGTGGATGATTTCACACGCAACACATGGACTTACCTTGTTGCTGTCAAAATTAATGCATTCACTATAATCAAAAAATTTGTCCATATGACCAAAACTTAGTTTGGCCATTTTCCCAAAGCTATCCGCACTGACAATGCATTTGAGCTAGGCTCTAGTATTGAAGCCTCAACTTTCTTGTCTTCCAAAGGCATTCTACATCAAACAAGTATTCCTTATAAACCCCAACAGAATGGGGGTAGTGGAACGCAAGCATAGACATCTTCTTGAAACCTCTAGAGCCCTTATGTTTCAATCTCATCTTCCTTTGTCCTTTTGGGGAGAATGTGTCCTTATGGAAACATATTTGATTAACCGCTTTCCATCTCGTGTTCTTAAAGGAGTTTCACCCTATGAAATTCTCTTTTCCAAACCACCTAATCTTGCTCACATCAAAAACTTTGGCTGGCTATGTTATGTCTCTCCTTCTGGAAAAGAAAGAGACAAATTCAAGCCTAGATCTCAAGCTTGTGTATATCTAGGCTTTCCTTTTGGTCAGAAGGTCTACAAGGTTATGAACTTGGAGACTCACAAAAAATTTTCCACACGAGATGTTACATTCTATGAGCATATATTCCCTTTTCATCCATCATATATACTCCCCTACTGTGACTAGTTTTGATAAGTCACCTTATATTCCAAACACTATGACAGACACCTCCCAAATGTTTGAGTCTCCCCCATCCTTACTCCTTCTTCTCCACCTGAACCTAATCTTCCTTCCAATACTGAAGGTCCTTTACCTCTTGCTAGGTGTTCTACTAGACATCATCATCCTCCACTGCATCTCCAAGATTATATTTGCAACTCATCTATTTCTTGCAAAACAGAATGTGAACATACCTTGACTTCCTTTTGTGGTTTTTCTCCCACTATCTCTACCCTATGTGCCACTACTTTATCTAAAAATGATCAGAATTTTCTGTTTTCACTAATTGTTGCAAGAGAGCCAAGATCTTATGATGAAGCTGCAGGGCACCCTGCCTGGCAAGAGGCCATGAGGAAAGAATTTGATGCCTTAGATTTGAACAACACATGGGAACCGATTCCTCTTCCTCAAGGCAAGAAGCCCATTTCATGTAAGTGGGTTTATAAACTCAAGTTAAGGGCTAATGGCACAATTGAAAGACACAAAGCTAGATTGGCGGTTCGTGGATTTACACAAAAAGAAGGCATTGACTTTACAAAAATAATTTCTCCAGTGGTAAAGATGACCACAATTAGAGCAATGGTTACAATTGATGTGAAAAGAGGGTGGCCAATTGCTCAATTAGATGTTAATAATGCATTTTTGCACGGGGATCTCAATGAGGACATCTATATGAAGCCTCCACCAGGTTTGGTTTTATCTCATTCATCCTTTGTGTGTAAATTGAACAAGTCCCTATATGGACTTAAGCAGGCCTCACGCCAGTGGTATGCTAAGTTGTCTGCGGTTTTATTTTCACAAGGTTTCTCTCATTCACCAAATGACTACTCTCTATTCTCCAGAAAGCAAGGACAGTCAGTAGTATACATTGCCATATATGTGGATGATATTTTGATCACATGTAATGACCAAGCTTCTATCACTCAGCTCAAGCAGTTCTTGGTTGACAAGTTTAAAATCAAGGATTTGGGGCGCCTACATTTCTTTCTAGGCATTGAGTTTTTGGAGACTGAGGCTGGATTTGTCCTAAGTCAAAGAAAGTTTCTTCTTGAAACTTTAACTGAGTTCCCTTGTGAGGATAAGCATGTTTCTACTCCTTTGCCTGTTTGTCTAAAGTTCTCTACATCTTCTTCTATGATGCCCAATCCAGGTGAATACAAAAAGTTGGTAGGAAAATTGAATTTTCTTACCAATACACGCCCTGATATTGCCTTCACAATACAGTTCCTTAGTCAGTTTATGCATGCCCCTACGCTGGAACACTTTAGAGCTGCTATGCATACTTTGTGCTATCTACAAGCTCAAGGCAGTTTGGGCATTTTGCTTAATCGTTCTCCTGATTTCAAGCTAGTTGGATTTTGTGATGCTGATTGGGCAGCTTGTCCCAATACCAGACGCTCATTAAGTGGTTATTTTGTGTTTCTTGGTGGTTGTCCTATCTCTTGGAAAGCTAAGAAACAATGCATTGTTTCCCTCTCATCCGCTGAATCAGAATACAGGTCTATGAGACGATTAACTTCAGAATTTGCTTGGTTATCTAGACTCCTTCATGAATTTGAGGTCCATGATATAGTGCCTATTCCCATCAAGTGTGATAGCCAAGCTGCAATTCACATTGCAAGGAATCCTGTTTTTCATGAGCGTACAAAACATGTGGATCTTGACTGCCATTTCATTCGTCACAAGTTACAGGATGGTCTCATTTCTATCTCCTATCTGCCTACACTTCATCAGTTGGCTGACATCTTCACCAAGTCTTTATCTGGGCCACGACATCAGGAACTTCTTGGCAAGTTGAAGTTAGTTGAACCTCCTTTAACTTGTGCGTTCCATAGCATGGTTGTTAGGCTGCGTGTTTATCACGCCTTTCTGTTGCTCATATAAAACAGAAATGAACACTTGTAATTACACACTGCCTATCAATCTAAATAGATTTTCTCCCCAAATTCTCTTTGTCTTTTCTTTCGTTCTTCTCTTTACCATGATTTCCACAAAGACTTGTCCAAAGCTCTAGGGAAGAAGAGAACTCCTGATCTTGTGCAAGTACGGTCTCCATAAGAAAGGGGGTGAGGATGGCTTGAACGAGATGACCCTTGGCGTTCCAGTCGATGAACGGAGCATTGGCTTCTGCAATGAGCAACTCCGGTGGTTATGGAAATGAGTTGTCGACAAGATGATATAGATTGTGCGCCTTAAGATACGGTGTGACATGTGCCTTCCATAGCGGGAAGTTCTCGTGGGAGAGATTAACCGTGATGAAGGAAGAGAATGAAGGCAGATATGTCTTGTTTTGTGGTTGAGAAACAGGAACAACAACCATCGTTGGAGGCGTTGTGTTGTCGAGATTTTCTTTTGAGATTTGTGTTTGGGTTAGAAAGAGATGAAGCAAAGGCCGTTGGACTTTGTGTCCTTTTTGGCTATGGATACCATGGTGGAAACCAGGCGTAGTGGCAATATTACTTTGTATTGATTGTTGATCAAGGCATGATTACATGCCATATTTATTATATAGTAGTGAGGGATAAAATCCATTTTTTTTCTGAGATACAATATTTATAAAAAAATGTATCATGTAAGAAAAAATGTATCTGTAGAGGACTAGATACAAGATATTTTTCATGCTATTACAATACTCTACCAATAGTATAATTTTTCTGAGAATCATCTAAAGGTAAATATAAAATGTGCACATTTGATCAACTATTGATCGGGTCGACCTCTAGCGCTGACCGTCGACCTCTGGCGCTGTAATTTTAAGTGATTTTTTGACCAATCAATTTTCCAAAGGGAAAAAAGATTCGACTCCAAAATAACATGTGCACATCTATTAGTAAGGAATAAGGATGTCTTCAACGATGGATTTATCAATTACATGGCATATATGGTAATGATGGATTTATCTCTAATAGACAATTGTGATACAAATGATTATTATAGAAGAGGACTAGATACAAAATATTTTCTATGCTATTAAATACCGCTACCAATAGTATATTTTTTTTTTTATGAGAATCATCTAAACGTGAATATAAAATGTGCACATTTGACCGACTATTGATAGGGTCGACCTCTGGAGCTGATCGTCGACCTATGGTCATTGTTTTTTCATACCAATTTCTTTTATCTCGGATAAAAATAAAGATATGTACATCGTACAAGAAAATTGTACATTTTAACAATTTTAAGTGATTTTTCGACCAATCAATTTGTGGGACGCAATTTGTTTTTAGAAAGAAATGTGTTTCTACTCCAAAATATGTGCACATCTATTATCATGGATGTCTTCAACGAGGCCTTCTCTTTAAAAAAAGATATCCTCTATCTCAAAACTCTCAACAATCATAATACTCCTTCATTGATTGACACAACTCTTTTGGCCAAAAAAGACTTACCTCTCAAAATTAAAACTTTCGAAAAGCCTATAGATTGTCTTCGGCTACTTCTAGTCGTAATAGGTTTTATCATTGTATCCCTAATACGTGTTCCTTGTGTGATGAACTGTTTTGTAGGATCTGTATGTTAGTATCAAGGGAACTGTGACAAAGAGTTGTCCAGTTCCTAGGCACATCGGAAGTAAAGTAACAGATTATCAACACACTTACTTTAGGTGGAAACCCTGGATAACCAATTAGTTATCTTAGGATGAAAACCACTCATCTTTCGAGGATTTGAAAGGTCTACTTGTATATTCAATCAGTGAGTTTAGAGACGAACGAGATTACAAACTTATTGCTAAGTACTAACCTAGTTCCTATCAGAAACTCTCAGATGATAATACCAGTGAACTTACTTGATGTTCTTGTATGCAAGAACACTCTTCTTCTTCTTCTTAGGATGATACACTTCAAACTCAGTCAAAATGCATAAACCCTAAAAACATAGAGGCGATCATATAAATAGGGAATTAGTTCGACGTATAAAGATATTCTGGGAAATATATTATATGTCGTACTAATATCCTAATATACGATCGATCCTATGTTGTGCAAGTTAACTTGAATTAACTCACTAGTTACCATAAATTACATGACCGAATTACAACAACTCTAACAATATCCTAACAAGGAAAAAAATCTTCTTCAAATCTTCTCGGCTCGCCGCCCACGCTAGGGTTAGGAGTAACTCGGGTGTAAAACACAGTTCCTTCGGACTTCCCTTGTGGCTTTATCAGTCTTCAAATCTTCTATCTTTTTAACTGAAATAGCAAGGTAAGCAGTACCATAGTATATCCAAGTGTTGTCATCGTCAAAACAAAGAGACCAGAGGAAAGGAACTTATTAGGGAACCACAGTTCCATAGGTTCCTATTCCAACAATTTTCCCCTTTTTGATGATGACAAACTCATATGAGTATAACCACAGAACAATAGGCAGACGAGTACAAATCTTAGGACAAAGATACTTTTATCAAAAAGCTGTAATTAGTTCCCCCTTAACTTTTGAGATGTCTAACGAGTTCCCCCTAAACACAATGCCAGTCCTATTGGTTCCAAGTTTTCAGAGTATATTCCCCCTTTTGACATCATCGAAAAGATATGAAGATAATAAGATGAACCAAGATGCAAAGCATGAAAGACAAGACTCACAAGGCATAGAGCAAGAAAATACTGTTATCATTCATCATGAGCCCAAAGACAATCGCGACTTATACAAGCAAAACACAAAAAATAAACAGAAATCATGAAGCAGAGAGACAACAAGAGAACACAAGGATTGATGAGTTGGGGAACCCTAGGGGAATGCTATGCCAACTACATCGGAGGAACTGGTAGAGAGACTCTATCCTCTCTATGCAGCGAGAACGTCGACGAGCTTGATGAAAGCAGAGCTGAGGGTACGAACAGCAACCGAAATTTCTCTCAGTTCCTCAACAATCTCTGAGGAAGTCGACTCAGAATCATCTGCAGGAACTGGTTGAGCAGGTATATGACGAATTGGGCGGGACTTCTTGGTGGTTGTTTCCTCCACCTTGAGACTGTTGATGTAGATGCCATCCATCTTGTGGGAGAACGGTGTTTCCTCCTCATCTGCCGGATAAATGTCAAGTCTCTCCAGAAGAGCCTTGATGAGAGTGGGAAACGACAGAGAATGAGATGGGTGGCTGTGGCAAGCCTGCATATGGTGCATAACAATTTTGGGCAGGTCGAGCACTTCCCCAGGTAGGATCTTGGCCATGAAGACAACATCCACGATCAAAACAGTACTCCTCTTCTCTTGGCGAGGGATGACGCTGTTGATTAGGAAAGCATGAAGCAGTTTCATAGACAGAGAGAGGAACCTGGTATTGAGTTCCTTCAGATCTGGGTTCCCGAAGACGGTCTTGGCGTAGTCGCTCTTCTTTGTGGGCCAGTGCTTCTTTTGGATGGCAAAGAAACCAGACCCTGTTGGAACGCCAAGAACCGAGGAAATCATCTCCGTTGTTATCTTGTACATCTTTC
The DNA here is from genome assembly GCA_029168935.1 of Oxyria digyna. Classification (NCBI taxonomy): domain Eukaryota; kingdom Viridiplantae; phylum Streptophyta; class Magnoliopsida; order Caryophyllales; family Polygonaceae; genus Oxyria; species Oxyria digyna. The sequence goes on along the minus strand of JAPVLV010000011.1, from coordinate 28,096,863 downwards.
CCTTGATGGTGACCACAATGTCTTGAGGATCCTGGGTTTCTAAGATAGATGCGAAGGACATGGAAGAGTAGAAGGAGCGAATGACCTCTTCGTTGACGCTCTGAGTGGCCGTGAACAGGGATTCCCATCCTTGGGAAGCCAACAGTGAGCAAAAAGTGTCAACCTCGCTCAGATCCGAGTTCCAGAGCTCGGGGTCCACAAAGAGAGGACCAAGGATTCACCGTTCTGCGAATTCGGGCTTGACAGTGGTGGAGGCAGTGGCAAGGGAGCTGGAGGAGGAGATGGCGGGCTTGGCCGATCGGGTTCTGGCGGCGACGATGTTTGGTTTAGGCTTTTTGGCCTGTCGACCACCGTGAGTGGTGGTCTTGGTGATGCGGGGCTCGTCGTCGTCGGCCTCATCCCGAAGGCGCTTAAGAAAAGCGTTTCCAACGCTCTCTGGTTCTGGGAGGGAGGGGTTGGCTGGGTTTTCTGGAGAGTGGGGGGAGGAGTGTTGTTGTGACTGAGCGGGAGAGTGAATGGAGTGATCACTCTTGGTCGGGGAGGGGGGAGTAGGAATGGGAAGAGTGAGAGGTGGTGGGAGAAGGATGATGGCGTTGGAGGGGTTTGGTTGTGGAGACTTTGGTGGGGAGGAAGGTTTGGTGGAGGAGGATGGCGTGTCAGCAGGCTGGGCGGGTTTGGAAGGGGTTCCTATTTTGCTCATTAGCTCCCTGAACATCTCCATCTGTTCGTCGGTGAAGGCAATGGGGTTGTTCTTGGCAGCCATTTGAGAGTAAGGAGGTAGTAAGGGAAGTGCTTTGAAGATTTTGAGAGTAAGAGCTAGAGATGAGTAAGGCGGAGGAGGAAAGCTAGGGTTAAGGTAACCTTTAAATAGTGCTTCCAAGGGATCTCGGCCGAAGATAACTCAAACGGTCACAAGATCTTTTCCCCAATCACCGCTTACCCACACGGTAACAAAATCCCTTGAACCTCGGTGAAATTTCCAAAATCATAACAACCACAACGTTCAAAAATTTCCATCAATAAACACCACAAAATTTCTCATCATTACCCTGCAATCTATCGGCACACGTAACTAAGCAGAATATTGAGTGTGTCAGGCGGCTAGCGTGTTTCCGAGGAGGAAAAAGCACAGCGTCAGAGAGGGTTTGGGAGTTCCTGTACCTGGTTCCTTCTTAGTAGTTGGCAGGGAGGGGTTTGGATGCATATATGTGATAGGTAATAAAAAATGAACAAGAGTACACATCCAAACACAACAAATCAGGGAGGGCAATACGACACAAACATAAACATGTTCCAGAGTGGTGCTAAATATGAAAGAAGATCATAGGAACATTTTATGTAAGTCATGCTGGGGAGGGTTTATAATCAATCTTCATTTCGGATTATATTGCGGGTTAAAATAGATCCGATTTATTATTTTGTGATCAAAGAAGTACGATTTTGTCAATTTTTCATGAAAGAAAGATGAGTCCGTATATTATGCACGTCACAAAGAAAATAACACATTTTACAAGACTATGACTATAGAATCAAGGAACATGTAAGCAAGCATGGAACTATAAAATCAACCAATTATTTTCTAGTCAAGACAAGGAAATATACAAGGGAACTCAGAACCTCTAATCAATAGCGATCATGCCCAGAAGTAATCGAAAGTATTCAAAGGGTTCTCTATTTAGGGCTTTAGTAAAGATGTCATCTATTTGATCTTCAGTACGACAGTGTTCCATGAGAATAATACCCTTCTCCACATTATCTCTAAGAAAGTGGTGCCTTATGTCAATGTGTTTAGACTTAGAGTGAAACACATGATTCTTAGAAATACTAATGGTACTAGTGTTATGCACAGCAGGCAGCGGCGACAATGTATTCTGACTCGGTGGTAGATAAGGAGATGGAGGATTGCTTCTTGGATGCCCATGACACAAGGCAAAGGCCAAGGAACTGAGCCATTCCCGAGGTGCTCTTCCTGTTCTTAAGATAACCTGCATAGTCAGCATCAGTGTATGACAAGATTTCAAAGTCGTCACTATTTGGATACCATAGGCATAAATTTTCAGTTCCCTTAAGATATCTAAGGATACGTTTGACCGCGGCCAGATGTTTGACCCGTGGGTCTGCTTGAAATCGAGCACATAGACATACGGCGTACATGATGTCTGGTCGACTGGCAGTCAAGTAAAGTAGGGAACCAATCATTTGTCTGTAGAGAGATTGATCAGCCTTGATATCCGTGGGAACTAAAGTGAGCTTGGTTGTGGGAGAGATTGGAGTTGCAAAGGGTTTTGAGGAGCTCATCTGGAATCTGTCGAGGAGTTCCTTGACATATTTTTGTTGATGAATTTGAGTTCCTGTAGGAAGTTGATTTATTTGCAATCCTAGAAAGAAGGTCAGTTCCCCAATCATACTCATCTCGAATTCGCTGCTCATGAGATCTTTGAACTTTTCTACAAGAGACAGGTTAGTTGATCCAAAAATAATATCATCGACATACACCTGAACAACCAGGATGTCTTCATTTTGCTCAAGAAGAAATAAAGTTTTGTCAATCAAACCTCTTCTGTATCCATTTGATATCAGGAACTGAGCTAGTCTGTCATACCAAGCTCGAGGGGCTTGCTTGAGTCCATATAAGGCTTTGTCTAGGAAGTAGACATGATCCGGTCTGCTTTTGTCCTCAAATCCAGGGGGTTGCTTAACATATACCTCTTCTTGAAGGAACCCATTTAAGAACGCAGTCTTGACGTCCATTTGAAATAATTTGAAGCCTTTGTGAGTGGCAAATGCAATCATGAGACGAATGGCCTCCATTCGAGCAACAGGGGCAAAGGTCTCATCATAGTCAATTCCTTCTTGTTGACAATAGCCTTGTGCAACAAGTCGTGCCTTGTTTCTGGTGACCATGCCAGAGTCATCAAGTTTGTTTCTGAAGATCCACTTCGTGCCAATGATGGTTCTGTCTGAAGGACGGGGAACTAGACGCCATACCTTGTTTCTCTCAAATTGGTGAAGTTCCTCATGCATGGCATGTACCCAGTCGGCATCATTGAGAGCTTCTTTGTAGTTCTTGGGTTCCAGAACCGACAAGAAGGCAGTGAAGGCACATAAGTTGTTCAATGAGGAGCGAGTTGAGGGACCTGTCTTATCAAAGGGAGAGATAATCTGCTCAAATGGATGAGATCCCTTATACTTGTAGTTGACATTAGGAATTGACGATGAAGAGGGCTCATCCAGAGGAGTGGAGTGAACTTCAGTCTCGTTGGGAGCTGGGTCCTCAGTGGAAGGATCAGGAATGGGGACATCACTATTCTGAGCAAAGGAACTAGGATCAGGATTGAGAGTTTGAACTTCCTCAGATTGAGTTTCATCAACACCAGTAGGTTCTAGTGAAAATCCGGACATTGTAGAGGAGATGGGAAGGATCCTCTCCTTCATCATCATTGATGTCGTCATTGTGGGGAACCTGTGAAGACACATGAAAGGCAGATTCATTGAAGACAACATGGATAGATTCCTCAAATTTTGAAGTCTTTGTGTTGTAAACTTTGAAGGCCTTGCTGTTAGGAACGTATCCCAGAAATATGCCCTCATCACTTCTTGGATCGAACTTTCCTATGGGAGATTTCCCGTTGTTGTGAATGAAGCATTTGCACCCGAAGACTTTAAGATGGGAAATGTTGGGAACTCTTCCATGAAGAAATTCATATGCAGTCTTCTCAATTTGAGGTCGAAGCATGGCTCTGTTTAGAATATAACATGCTGTGTTGACAGCCTCCGCCCATAACCTTTGAGAGAGACCGGCGGAAATCAGCATTGTGCGAGCCATATCTTCGAGAGTTCGATTCTTTCTTTCAACTACTCCATTTTGTTGAGGAGTTCTGGGAGCTGAGAAATTATGAGTGATCCCCTTTTCCCTGCAAAAGGTTAGGAAATTTGCATTCTGGAATTCGGTTCCATGATCGGAACGAATTGCTTTAATTTTGTTTCCGAGAGACATTTCAAGAGTGGGAACTATTTCACAAAATCGGTCAAACACTACGTCTTTAGATTTTATGAAGATAGTCCATGTGTATCTCGAGAAATCATCAACAATCACAAGAATGTATCTATTACCTCCGATACTTTGAGTACGCATGGGACCACAGAGATCCATGTGTATAAGTTCCAGAGGTTTAGAGGTGCTTATGAAAGTTTTTGGTTTAAAAGAACTACGTACCTGTTTACCTCTAACACATTATGAGCAGAATTCAGTTTCATCTACCTTTATGGAGGGTAGACCATGGACAAGTTCCTTTCTCTGGAGTTTGTGAATGAGATTAAGACTTGCATGACCAAGTCGTTGATGCCACATGGTGGATTTGTTCATCATGGTGGCAAGGCAAAGGTTTTCTTGAGGAGAGTAGTCATGGTCCACAATGTACACATTATTGAACCTCTTACCTTTCAGGAGAGTTTTCTGGGATTCAGGGTGAATCACAAAGCACTCTGAGGGAGTAAATAGGACATTGTTCCCTCCTTGGTCACACAGTTGTGACACACTTATTAGATCAAAACCAAGATTATCTACGAGATGAACATCACTTACCTTAATGTTTTCTGAGAGGTCTACGGTGCCAGTTCCCAAGATTGCACCTTTCTTTTTGTCACCGAAGGAAATCTTTCCTCCGTTGTATCTCTGAAGTGAATGAAGTTACTCTTTATTACCTGTCATATGGCAAGACGCGCCACTGTCTATGTACCATTTAACATCATTCTTCACTTCAACCTGCAAGGGAAAATTAATTCTTACGAACCCAGGCCAACCAAGCTTTTCTGGGTAAGTTAGTGTTCAAGTTCCTTTGTGGGATATTTTTGATGACATTCCGAACTTTGGACTTTGATTCATTGATCGTTTCATAGTATTGAGGGTCGTTGATGTCATTGATTTGAGTGTGTCCATTTTTGAATTTTCTATAGGCTTTTTCTTCTTGTTTCCTCTTTTTCTCACAATCATAAATAAGATGTCCTTGGTTCCCACAGTGCCAGCAAACACGATTTGCGGGAATCCATTGATACTTATCCTGAGTCTTGTAATGGGATTTCTTTTTACCTAAGTCAACCTTTTTCCTGGGAGAGCTTCTAGGTTTACCTCTGGCCATGTTTCTATACATATCATGAATGTGAGGACTGAAGAAAGGGGCACAGGGTGTTTCTTGAGTGGGAGAATTTTCCATGACCTTGATTTTCTGTTCTAGGAACTCATTCTTACTATTAGAGGTTTGAAGAGCAAGGTCAAGTCTTTCATTTTTGGCCTCAAGAGTTTTGGTGAGTTCATCAAGGTTGGAGTGAGAATCACAAGGGAGTTTTGACTCGTCATAAGGCTTATACCCTAGACCTCTACTAGGTTTAACAAAGACAGTCTGGTTAACAGTTTTCTCATGGATGCATTCAGTAAGACAATCATGACTTTGGTAATGGTAAGAGCAATTCCAGCTTCAGTGAAACTTTTCTCATTTCCCTTCATCTTGTCTTCATGGCGTTGAGCTTGCCCAACGAGTTCTTCTAAAGGGAGTTCCCTAATGGTAGGGGTCTGAATCATGATATCTTGAGTAACAGCAAATTTTGAGTTCAGTCCATTGATAAAAACTAGTGATTTTGACCATTCTTCAAGTTTGACTCCACATGCGCGAAGCTTGTTGCACAGGATCTCTAATCGACCATGATATGCAGATATATTCTTTGTTTCCAGCATCTTGAACCTGTGATATTCACCTTGAAGATCAAACTTTCTGCTGTTTTGGAGATCTTCACTTCCCAAGTTGAAAGTCTCAAGTGCTTTCCACATATCCTTAGCGTTATCAATTCCCATGACTTTGTCTTGATCAGATTTAGTAAGAGCATTCAGGATGTATTGTCTAGCTTTGGCATTTTTCTCTTGTTGGGAGAAATGTTCAGTGGTCCAGCGTTTGAAATCAAGCTCAGTCTTTTTGTCGGCTGGATCCAGGGGAACTTCGAAGTTTCCATGCTCAACTATTTTCCAACATAACATGTCATTGGTTTGGAAGAATCCAATCATTTGTTCCTTCCACCATTGGAATTGACCAAATTTCAATAGGTATGACTTGTTCGTAGAGATACCTAATTCTTGTTCGTAGAGATACCTAATTCTTGTTCGTTTGGACGAGACATGTTGACAACCTGCAAGTAACACACAATCTAGAGCACTAGCTCTGATACCAATTGTAGGATCTGTATGTTAGTATCAAGGGAACTGTGACAAAGAGTTGTCCAGTTCCTAGGCACAGCGGAAGTAAAGTAACAGATTATCAACACAATTACTTTAGGTGGAAACCCTGGATAACCAATTAGTTATCTTAGGATGAAAACCACTCCTCTTTCGAGGATTTGAAAGGTCTACTTGTATATTCAATCAGTGAGTTTAGAGACGAATGAGATTACAAACTTATTGCTAAGTATTAACCTAGTTCCTATCAGAAACTCTCAGATGATAATACCAGTGAACTTACTTGATGTTCTTGTATGCAAGAACACTCTTCTTCTTTTTCTTAGGCTGATACACTTCATACTCAGTCAAAATGCATAAACCCTAAGAACATAGAGGCGATCATATAAATAGGGAATTAGTTCGACGTATAAAGATATTATGGGAAATATATTATATGTCGTACTAATATCCTAATATACGATCGATCCTATGTTGTGCAAGTTAACTTGAATTAACTCACTAGTTACCATAAATTACATGACTGAATTACAACAACTCTAACAATATCCTAACAAGGAAAAGATCTTCTTCAAATCTTCTCAGCTCGCCGCCCACGCTAGGGTTAGGAGTAACTCGGATGTAACACACAGTTCCTTCGGACTTCCCTTGTGGCTTTATCAGTCTTCAAATCTTCTATCTTTTTAACTGAAATAGCAAGGTAAGCAGTACCATAGTATATCCAAGTGTTGTCATCGTCAAAACAAAGAGACCAGAGGAAATGAACCTATTAGGAAACCATAGCTCTGTTTCATAGGTTCCTATTCCAACACGTTTGAAGACAAGAATCGGTTCTTTTTCATTTTCCCACCATCATTCGAGTTTTTAGCTATTATTATGATATTACTATCGTTTAAATTATGAACATTAGCTTATTAGTACAGCTGAACTAGAAAAAGTTTGCTTTTTTCAGCCAAACTTTTGTGGAACGAGGAGGCATTATATCTGCGTGGTAGTTTTGTTTTTTTATCGTTTGAGTCGGCCGAATATAAGCTCAACAACTCCACTCCCCGGTTATTGGGCCAGGAAAATGCGGTTTCCCAACACAAGACAATCATTCATGTTAATGAAAAATGCGGTGGCCAAGTAAGGCGGATGTGAGTTTCCAGTCGGAGATCTTTACGGCCACCGGGATTACCGCGTCTCTATCCACACGACACGTCTCTCTTTCTCCGTCTCCCTCACCCCTATGTGTCTACAATACATGCAATCTCCCTGTTTTTTTCGTTTACTCTGCTATAAAACCAAAATCATATCTACTCTCTGCCTATATATTCACTTTCGAGTTTCATCATCTAGTTAAACAGATGGAGATATCGAAGGAGGTAGGAATCTTGATAGCAGCTTCGCCTATATTTCCAGGGTTCAAATTCAGCCCCACCGACCAAGACCTTATACTCTTCTACCTCAAGAACAAGCTCCAAGGTTTAAACCACTACGTCGAGGTTATTAATGAAGTCGACATCTACAAACACGACCCTTGGGATCTTCCAGGTAATTTTTTCTTCTTCTCCAATTGCTCTGTTTCATTCACCTGTGAATTAATCAATATATGGTTTTAATGGTGGTATTTAATCAGCGAAATCCGTGTTCAAGTCGGATAATGAGTGGTTCTTGTTTTCACCTCGGGGAAGAAAGTACCCAAATGGGTCACAGAGTAAGAGGGCGACTGAAATCGGATACTGGAAAGCAACCGGAAAAGAGCGCGGAGTCAAATCTGGTTCAGACCTTATCGGTACAAAAAGAAATTTGGTTTTTCACATTGGGCGAGCGCCCAGAGGAGAACGAACTGAGTGGAGCATGGATGAGTATTGTCTTTTAGGTAACCCTCAGGTAAATAAACTTCAGCTACCAAAACTCATTCAATTATGATCAAATCCTTAACCTGTTTGTAATCTACATTTACTGATCGATCATATATACTCTGTATGCAGCCAAGACTCTCACTCTGTCGAACAAAACGACAACGTTTCAGGAGAAGGGATGGAACCTGAGTCCTCTACCCAACCTAAGGTCACCAAATTGCATCTTTTTTTGTGTTTCTCTACTATCTTTTCTGATTTAGTCCTCTATAAGTAGAATGAATACCCTCTTGATTAGGGTTCGTTTAGTATCCTTATACCTAAGTATATATAATGTGCTGATATTATATATGAAGTATAGGCAGGGGCGCGCGGAGCCAATATAAGACGAGGAGGGGCTATATATTTCTCTTTTTTCATTTTTTATTTTCGATTGTCCAATTTTTCCTCTTTTTTTCATTTTTTATTTTCGATTGTCCAATTTTTCCTCTTGTATATATACGTTTTATATAACTTTCTATCTATATTTTTGTTTTATATTTCATTTAATAAAAAAAAATGTCTTTTATATAAGATTTTGGGGTTGATTTTAGAAAATTATATGATTTTCTATTAATAAAATTTGTTATATTTTAGCAAAATAAATTAGTATACATATGAGATCTTTAGAATTTGTAACGGAAAAAAAAATCTAAATTACGACGTGAGATTTTAGCCTCTTCCTGAACATAAATCTGCAGACGCCGTTGAGTATAGGTATGTATGCGATCTTCCAAACGAGCCCTAATGATTAGTGAAGTGTGTGTGTGTGTTAATGGTTTCTGAGTTTCTCCTTGCAGGCTAAGTGTAACAACGAAGACGACTGCTTTGCGGACATTTTAAAAGACAACATCATCGAGCTAGATGATTCCGCTTTATATGTATGTGTTTTTTTTTCATTTATGTACGTATTTTAGTCTGAGATTATATATGTATATTAGTCTGAATGTACATGCGATATGAAGAAATCGGTAGTGAATAATTTATTGTATATTAATAATTATTCTTACATGATTTTTTGTAATGTTGGCATGTTTTATGAAATGTTTATTTCATGCGGAGGCACGAAAACAAAATAAACACACGTTAGAGACCCTTATTAAGTCCGTGCTCGATCTTTGGGTGAACACAATTGAAGAATGCAGCTAGCATAAGTGACAATTGTCATAAAAATCCGGTCAAAGTTAAACATTAGCTTATACATAGAGCTATATATTCATAAATAGGCTAAAACTTGTGTGCATGCATTGTGGCCGGATTGGATCTAGTAACCACAAGAGAAGAAGTCAAGAGGCGTTAATTCGGGTGCTACATTTCCAGGCTGTCCTCGACCAAGGTTTATTTCTTGTTTTTTAAAGTTAGTTAAGCAAGATAAGTGATCTTTTGCTCATGTGTAAAATTGTGTTTGAATGTTTAAGTTGAAGGTGTTATGAAGTTATTGACTAGTTACAATGTATAATTGAAATAAAAATGGTACTTCACTTTTTCTATGAGATATTTTTGTTATGTTATATTTTAAATTAAATCTAGTTTGTCCCCTTGAATTTATGGTTTAAACTATATTTGAATTAATAATTAATTATCTAACTACTTAAAGTGGCTTTACAAAATATCTCGCACGGTAATTATGAATCCACATTCCACATCTATGCGATAACGTCGCCAACTCAACAACTGAACTGACTGTTATGTACCTAATCATTTGGGCCTTAAAAAATCAATGGGCCAAACTAAAGAGGTGAGTTTACAAAATGAGAAAAGGCCAGGCCCAAGATAGGTCCAACTCAAATTAGGATCACTCCAAGTCTCCCAGCACTAAATGTTGCTCGTAGATGACTCCCGGTCTATGATCTATCAGGCCGGCACGAACTTTAATGTATAAATCTTTGGATTACTTCGTAGGTTTACTGTATTGATTTTAGGGTTGAATTGAAGAAAAGTGATTTGAGTTACCTGTTGCTTAAATACTCTCGTAAGGTGTGTTATCTTTGATTGGTCATATAGTTTAGGCGATTCAACGGGCAACACCTTTTTTACACCGGGCACCTCCTCGTTCGAAATGGGGTTCCGAACGAGTTTTCTATTTTATTTATTTTTAAATATTCTCGTTCGGAATGACATTCCGAACGAGAAACGCGCCAGCTCCAACGGCTAGCTGACGTCAGCATTCTCGTTCGGAATGGCGTTCCGAACGAGAGTGCTGACGTCAGCTAGCCGTTGGGGTGTAGCTGACGTCAATTGCCTATATATATTCGTTCGGAATGGCATTCCGAACCACACTCGAATTCGCTCTCTTCTCAATCTTACAAAAAAACGCTCCCTTCTAAAATCTTTCAAAAAACGCTTTCTCTCATCTCGATTATGGCTGGAACTCCTCCTAATCCTTTGTTTTCTGATCCGACGGCTGCAGATGAAGAAGTTTACGTAGGAAACGATTGGTGGTCGGGTTATGGTATTCCAAATGCAAGTTACGCTGGTTCTTTTGGTAGTGGATTTTTCAACATAGACGGAGCAAGTAGTAGTAGTTACAACCTCCCCACCCCCACTTTGAGTGATCTCCAAAGGCATCAACAACACGTGTTCTGGGATGCAACTATTATAGGCGGAGCAACACCTCACGAAGAGCCGGAGCAAGAGGAGGAAGATGTCCGAGCACCACGTCGCAGACGGAACACTGAGTCGGTTAGTATTTCTAAAAACCTGAAATACGCTTAATTTTGTAGAAATAGTGGAAAATGATCAATAGTATTTCAAATGCATGCTAAAATTAGTTAATAGTGGAAAACACTTAATTTCAATATTAACTGCAATGCATGGTAAAAAGAATTAGTTTAATGCATGTGGAAAGCGTATCAACACTTTTTAGAAAATACAAAAAATGTTGAAAATTACTTAAAATTGCATATATGGACTTTAGTTATAATAATCGATGCTAAATTTGTATGTATTTCGTTAAAACTAGGAGGTAGTTAGAAACATCTGATCTAGAGTAGGAGAAGACAGAAACCTGGGTGATAGGCGAATTACTGCTTCTGAGAGGAGGGGGATAGAAGATCTCGGGGTGATAGACCGCAACAGTCAGGTACTCGGGGGTCAAGTGCTGCGGGGGTTAGGAACCCAGATGTTCCGAGTCGGTCAGGTTCTTCGCGGGGTAGATCCCGACAGACTCGGCAGTCAGGTCCTGTTCCGATGCAGTCAGGAGCTGTTGTGGCTCCTCCTCTTCCAGGACTCAACGAGGGTACTATATTGACTCGTTATGGGCAACACATTGCTCATGAGATTTGGATACATCCGAATCCCGATGAAAGTGCCCCCCGTCAACTAAAGGCGCAGACAAGGCAGAAGTGCTTCGAGCTATGGTTTCCTAAAATTCCCACCGACCCGGATCCAGATTCATGGTTTGCTATTGCCCAGGAGTCGGGGCTGCTTCACATCTTGAAGGGGCAATTTTGGAATGTGGACCACAACCTCCTATCTGCATTCGTGGAAAGGTGGCACCCTGAGACGAACACATTTCATTTGAATTGTGGGGAGCTTGGAATCGGTCTCCATGACGTTTTGGAGATTCTGGAGCTGCCTATTGACGGGCGTGCTGTCACCACCCCATGGACGCATTTGGGTCTAGATGCAGATTCAGCGCAGTGTGCCCGATTGTTCTCTTATTTGTTTGGCGTTGACCTGGACAACCCGTTTGACGCTGAGGAGCAAGAGATGGTGAAGTTCATAAGTAGGGGGAAAGTCGGCGAGCGAGAATTCTTTTTCCACGTTGTTTCGATGATCAACTCTGGAAACTCGGATCCGGACTCTATTGCAATAGGCTTTTTGTGGCACCTCATTCAGCAGTCTTTGTTCGTGAACAAGACCTCGAACCTGTTAGACACATGCTTCTTGCCGCTACTAGAGGATCCGAGCAGGATACATGAGTACGCATGGGGTACAAGTTGTTTGGCATTGCTGTACAGGCAGCTGAGTATAGCATCCAGGGCGAAATGCATGCAATTTTCTTGTTGCGTAAGGCTTCTTGAGATTTGGATTTGGTTACATTTCCCGTATTTTCCTGGGAACCCAAACTTGGATGTGAGCTCCCAAGAAGTTACTGCTCGTGTGTCCCGCTATTCCACTGGACGGGCCCCGCTGAGGCGAAAAAGGACTCTACAACAGTACAGACGCATCCTGGATGAGTATGCACCGGAAGATGTAAGTGAATTGTCTAAATGTCATTCCAAGTTTTTTGTTTTCAATATTGTTATTAATTGTTATAAGCTACTGCTGTAGGTGTGTTGGATGCCGTATCCGGATTTGGACGTGGGACCGCAAGGGCGTCATAGAGTGGCCACTTATCGTGGTGGGATCCGGTGCTTTGACATTATGCTTTATGTATTTGATTTCCTTACGTTTTGATTTAATGTTATAAAGACGTATGAAGGTGAAATTCAACACTTTAATTATGCGTAACGAAAGTATTACAAAGTATATAAACGTGAGCATTACTAATCATCATCATCATCTTCTTCCCCACCATCTTCTTCAACGTCATCATAATCATCTTCATGTTCTTCTTCCGATTCGTCTTCATCTTCGTCTTCATCTTCGTCTTCACCTTCGTCTTCACCTTCGACTTCACCTTCGTCTTCACCGTCGTCTTCACCTTCGCTTTCTTCATCGTCTTCACCACCATCTTCAACTACATGATCGTCATCATCGTCATCTTGGGGTATCGGGTTAATATTTAGAGGCGGCATTGGTTTGCACGGTTAAACAAACCCGGGACATATATATATAGATGAAAAGAGAAGAGGTTTGGGAAATATCCGACCCGGTCCCACAAAGTCTCGTTCGGAATGGGGTTCCGAACGAGACTTTGTGGGATCGGGTCGGATATTTCCCAAATACCTCTTATCTTTTGGCGTATCTTTTCGTCTATAAATACCTCCAAAACAAACCATTTCAAACACACATTCACTATCATTCCATTATATTTATTTTCTCTCAAATTTCCTTCCTCAAATTTCGATATGTATCCAAATCGTCCAACTCTATTTCCCGCCTCTTCCTCGACAATGGATCATGGTCCGAAATTGTGTTGGTGTCAGAAAAAGCCCACGGTGCATATGTGTACCGAACAAATAGAGTGGGACAAGGTCAACTATGGGAGAAGATTTTGGGGATGCCCGGATGCATGTTGGGATGCTCTTACTGAAGAAGAGGAAGAGAAAGGGTGCAAATACAAACATTGGATCGATCCACCCTACACAGGTCGTGCAAGGGTCGTTATTGAAGAACTAAATGCAGACAACTTATGCAACTGGTCAAAGGCTGAAGGAATTGAGGAAGGGATGAAGCTGCTGAGGATTGGAACAAAAGAATGGGCCAACGAAATAGATGAACTGAAAGCCAAAAACGCCGAGCTCATGGAGGAAAACGCTGCACTTGCTGCAGAATTGGCAGCAACACTTAACAAATAGAGAATTAAGTATTTTTAATTTCTTGTATCGTTAGTTGTTCACCGTCTGCGTTGTACTCGTGCTGTTGTTTTTCAATTATGTTGTTGTTTCAATATTAATGCTTCTATGATTATGTTGACATCATTCTGGAAAAACATTACTCAAATATTTATAAATTGTCCACCAAAACATTAAACAAACATATATAATTCAACAAACATTAATCAAGTCAACAAACAACATACTTAATACGAACATTAATCAAACTAATACAAGATTTAGGTCATTATGGGACTGCCACCATGAAACTCTCTCTCAGATACGTAGTTGTCGAATCTACTCTGAAAGCGCTGTTCCCATCCGTCCACCGATGGTTGTTTGTAGATACTCCACTGCCTTGGAGGGGGTGGAATTGGACAATTGTCATCAACCAACCAAATCTGTCAACACAAAATTGTTATTGTATACTAAAAAACATATGTGAAATAAGGTACAAGAGCGGAAAATATCGATGCGTACCGGTACGTAATGGTTGCGTCTGCCTACATGTGCAATGCCGAACACCGTGGTAGGAGGCTCTGAACCGGGAGGAGCAAACATCGGAAGACATGTACAAGGACCAAACCATGATAACACCACTAGTGCAACTTGATACCTCGTGGCAAATACCAATCCCATTGTAGGTGTGCACATCCAGAATTTAGGAGATCACGACGATCGAATGTGATTCACTTCTCGAATGAGTTGCGGGATAGTCTTGAAACCCTCTAGCATCTCATGATACATATGCCCGTTTTGTTGGAGGTGCTTCGAAAGATCAAATCGGATTTCAACGTACTGTTGCTCTGGTTTACCTAGTAAGCAAGCAAGGAATCGATAACCACAATGACCGTCATCACCTACTTTCTCCACAACAGCTATGTATGCGAGCATGAAAAGGTCTATATTATCTATCCCCCAGTTGAAGTCGAGATAAATGATTGAATTGCCACCGCTACATTTCGATCTAGCATTTCCTCTTGCCCTCGGTGGTTTAGTTGCACTCCCTTTTACGGTCGTCGCCCCGCTTGAAGCTCTGTTGGATGCAACAGACGATTTCTTTTGTGAATCGGCTTTCGGTGGCACAGTTGCACCCTCTTCCTCTTTCATCCCCTTTTTCCTTGCTTCTGCCTTGTCCTTATCCTTCTTAGCTTGAGCCCTCTCATCCCAACCCGGATCTCGCTTTGTACCCGTCTTCTTCGCATGAATCTTAGGCCTTCCTCTCTTCGTCTCTCCCCGAGGGGGGTCCTGGACATCAACTGAAGAAGGATCCTTGCACTCACGCCACTTATCAGCCATCCTCTTCATATCGAAATCATCAACGTTACCGGTAAACACCCCTTCAAAGAAATCATCCATAAGAACCGGGCAGTCAATTGCACGTCGTCGTCAGAGTCAAAGTCTTTCAATTCCACTCCTTCCCACTTGATCTGCTTCCAGAAGATATCAATGTCGCTGGGCAACAATGGCGTTCCTTCTTCTACAAACACCTTAATCCTGTGTGGGCAAGGCAATCCGAGTGTTGATTCCCACCAAGGATCCTCACATGGGCCACATATCTTTCCCTCCTTTGCCTTAAAGACTTCTTTCAGTAGCATTCTCAAACACTTGTCGGAGCACTTCCTCAATATGCGCATGAAAATAGTCTTGATCCACCGAGGCCCGTCTTGTATCTCCTTCGGGCTAGTATGGTTGGACATTTCCATCTCGGCCCGTATTCGACGGTGCTGATCGACAAACATATTGTCAATGTGTTGCACTAAAGTGTCGAACCCTCCAACAGCTGAATCAAACATATGTTTCAACATCGAGTGTTGACCTTCAACCCTGACAACAACATTGTACATGTTAAACATCGAGTGTCATGATCATTCTCGTTAAAAACAAATTCAAATATCTTACCTGTTAGACGTTCTTGTGCTAAAATGGCGTATATCATCGCAATACACAGCTATAAGTTTTTCCTTATGGGGAGTAAACCATGTGCTCTCAGCATATTGTACAAGATGACCATTCCTCCATGTTTTCCGGAAGTGATCAAGTCTCTCCTCATACTGCTTCTCTGTGTGAGACCGCATCACCCGTCGAACGCTAGCAGATGCACTTTTTTCGTCTAGGTTGTTCAATTTAGCAAATGCCTTAACATTCCGATCAACGTGCACATGGCAAAGCATATGACGCACACTAGGAAATACATGGTCAACCGCCTTAATTGTTGCCAGCTCTCGATCAGACATGATGCAATCCGGTCTTCCGAGTGCACCAAACAAATACTTGAGCCGTTTCAATGCCCATGCATAGTATGGGGCTGTCTCACAACAGATGAATGCTAGCGCAATACAATATGTATAGTTGGTGCAATTGAATCCAACAAACTGAAGTAACGGCCAACCATACCTATCAATTTCAAATTTAATATTATAATTCAAAAACGGTATTTGAACTCATAATAATGAAATTTAGTGTACCTATTAGTCTTGTACGTCGCGTCCATGATCACCACTCGAGGGAACATTCTCAACAAATGTTCACAATCCGGATGAGATATGAAAAACGCTGACAACTTTTTCTCCCCGGTCTCCGGATTCGTCTCGTAGTGAATGTCTTTACGATAAGCTCTTTGATGGAGGAAATCTAATGACCATTGGGTCACGGTTAGATTTGCCAATGCTTTCTTCCTCTCCTTTTCCTTCACAGTGTACACTTGCCTCCTTGATATTGTGGAAGTCGGATTTTCCTGAAGCAACTGTGTATAAATAACCTTCGGCATTGCCCCGGCCGCTGATGCAATCATTATTTTTCGTCTCTGCTCTCCCGTCATCCTCGAAGCAAATGCATGGCCAATCAAGCTGCTGGAAAGACAGTGGTTGTGACATGCCTTCTCAACTTTTAGTATCCACTCAGCCGGCTCAACAAGAGTTGCTCGTCGATAATATCCTCTTAACATAAAAGGACAATTGTACTTCCTTAACCTACTAAGGTTGCTACGCTGCGACGATGGTTCTGCTACATCTCCTTCAAGATTAACGTTCTTTCGATGTTTTCTATAACTACCGGATTGCTCACAGTGCAGAAATATCCTCTTGTTGGCCATTGATGATTTCGTGGTGATAACCATACACAAGGCATAACCGACCTTCCTAACCCACTCTCTCAGAAGATCCATAGTAAGAAATCTCTCACTAGTCGTAAAATAGGCACTATAGTCAATTTTTAAATATTCCTCATCACTACAGTATCCCTATTTAAAATTACTCAAATTTCAATACTACTATATCAATAAAATAAATTCTAATGAAACGCTATAAAAAAAGGTTTACAGGTACTTACATGGAAATATGTATCATCTACCGGCGCAGACAAATCAACCTCCTCCTCCACCGACGTCCCACTAGAAGAACACTCCCGTCTTTCTTTCCAACTACCCGCCCTTGAAGAATTAGTTGAATCGCTTTCAGACGTCATTTTTGGTGCTTCTTCCGATTGGGTTTGATAATGTAAGTCATACAACTCCGATTTTATAGACTCCGTCAAAATATAGCCGTTCGCATTTTCAAAAAATATAGCCGAATCTCGTTCGGAACCCCATTCCGAACGAGATTATGACGTCATAAAAAAAAAATCTTGTTCGGAATGGGGTTCCGAACGAGTGTCGAACTGGTTCGCAATATGCGAACCGGTTCAGCATTTATTAAATGGAAATTGATTTTTGTGGACCGGTCTCGTTCGGAACGGGGTTCCTAACGAGAAACAAAATTAAAAAAAAAAAAAATCGGACAATCTCGTTCGGAAGCCTGGTGTAAAATAAGTGCTGCCCGGTTGTCACCCGTATAGTTTCTAGCGAAAGATTTATCTTTACACATGTTATGATTTATAACAAAAAAATACATATAATCAATAAAAAATAAAATGATAAATACTCACTTAGTACAATCACTACCCGAACTCTATGGACTTGGTTATTGAATCTACGGCATCTATGAGCAGAATTTAATCATGGTTACTTTCTTATGAAAGAATCACTCCCCGAACTCTATGGACATGGTTACTGTATCTACGACATCCATGCGCAGAATTTAACCTTAGTTACTGTTGAGAATTTAACCTTATATAAGCTTATGAATTACTCTCCACTTGTATTGTGAGAGTGAGAGTGAGACTAAT
This sequence comes from Oxyria digyna, assembly GCA_029168935.1. Lineage (NCBI taxonomy): Eukaryota > Viridiplantae > Streptophyta > Magnoliopsida > Caryophyllales > Polygonaceae > Oxyria > Oxyria digyna. The sequence goes on along the minus strand of JAPVLV010000011.1, from coordinate 28,079,113 downwards.
GCTCATATACGCTGTATACATGATCTCTTTGTTTATCGGGTCACTTACTTTCTTATAAAGCGATTGTGACTTTGATTTTGGTGTTGTGGATGGCACAATTTCCATAGTTTATATAAGATGATATTGTGATGCTACTCCCATACCTTATCTGCAATAAATGGCAGATGCAAGTGCCGAAATGTGAAGATAACTCCAAAAGTATTGTGAAAATGAGCAACTCAATCGGCCCAATATAAGCTCAACAAGTCGCCACTCCCCGCTCATTGGGCCATAAAACAAATGCAAGACAAGCATTCATGTTAACCGAAAGCTGCACACTTAGTAACCTAGACTAGCCAAGTAAGACGCCGATGACGTGTCGCATCTCTAGCCACCACGTGTCCCTTTTTCCGTCCTCGTCAAGTTTTGGTTTTCTCTGCTTGAGTTTCCTGACTTCCCCTACAAAGCAAAATCCATATCTTTTGTGTATCGCCTTTCGAGTTTTGTCACACGAAAGCAAAAGCGTGGAGGGAAGCAAATTCCTTTCGTTGAGTCTTGATACTCTGCTTGTTACCCAAGTTTCATCCTTGTATCCTTTTCCTCCTCATACCAAACCCTACTCGGAGAAATTAACAGATCAGATGGGGATATCGAAAGAGGCGGAAATCTCTATAGCAGCTTCGTCTATGTTTCCGGGCTTCAGATTCAGCCCCACCGACGAAGAGCTTATACTCTTCTACCTCAAGAAAAAGGTCGACGGTTTTAACCAGTGCGTCGAGGTTATTAACGAAGTTGATATCTGCAAACACGAGCCTTGGGACCTTCCAGGTTTTTCCCTCCTCCAAATTGCTCTCTCTGTTTTATACAGCTAAACTTTAATCCTAATCGTGATATTTGATCAGCGAAATCCGTCATTAAGTCGGATCATGAGTGGTACTTCTTTTCACCTCGGGGAAAGAAGTACCCAAATGGGTCACAGAGTAAGAGGGCAACCGAAATCGGATACTGGAAAGCAACCGGAAAAGAGCGTGGAGTCAAATCCGGCTCAGACCTCATCGGCACAAAAAGAACATTGGTTTTTCACATCGGGCGAGCGCCCAGAGGAGAACGAACCGAGTGGATTATGCACGAGTATTGTCTTTTAGGTAACGCTCAGGTAAAATTCAGCTGCTGCCCAATTAACAGAATCATTTACCTTAATTAAACCACATAATCAATCAAATCCTTGAACACATAGGATTCGTTGGTGATTTGTCGGCTTAGGAGAAAGAACGACTCGCCAGGTAATGTGAGCACGAGTTGCGATGCGGGGAACACAAATCCGTCGTTACCTGAAGCAGATGGCGCGTCCTCAGGGTCCGGTTGGGACCCGAATACGACCGAGAAGATGGTTCAATGTTGCTCAAAAAAGTGCACCAGTAGCAATGACTCGCACTCTGTTGAGCAAAACGAGCACGTCTCTGATACGGGCTATAAGTTGAGAGACGAAGGGATGGAACCCCAGTCCTCTACCCAACCTAAGGTCACATTTCATCTAGTTTTTGCACTATCTTATTAAATTACTCATCTAATTAGTATCATAGACATATGGAGACCGATATGAGGTATGCGTAATGTGAAACTATGTGAGCCCCGAAAAAGTATTAGCCCAGCTGCGCATTGGGCCTTGTGTATTGGACCCATCATAATCTAATGAGATTCCATTTTAAAATCAATTGAGAGTAATCCATGAGTTTATATATTAGATTAGATTAGTGTCAGATTTCGATGTAAGACTATGTTTAACATGTATGCGATTGATATCCTTCGTACTTGTGGTGTATCAAACTCTACGGAAGATGATTACAGAAGTCGATGTTAATGATTTATATCCTTGCAGGCTAAAGGTTACAATGAAGATGACTGCTTTGCTGACATTTTAAAAGACAACATCATTGAGCTAGACGACTCGGCCTTACATGCTAATAATGTGGGCACAAGCGGGACGAAATCAGAGACGATTCTCGGGTCACAAATGCACCGTTCACAAGGAACGGCTAACCGGAGGATAAGGCTGAGGAAGCTTAGGTACGAGCTTCTTAAATCAAAGGTGGAAGAGGAATCCGATGAAAGTGAGCTGGTGAGAGAGAAACCGAGAACGAAGCAGTCGATGAGGTATCGGAGGAAGACGAATAAGTTGTATGTTGTGATGCTAATGACGGGTTTGGTTGCGGTGGTGTTGATTGTGTTGGGAAGCCCTTGGCAAGCTGCATTCTGCCTTTGTCCAGATGTTGCTGTGCCTCCCTAGCTAAATCGGATCCATGTTGGTGTTAATATGTTGTGCAAGTGTTTGGGACCCAAAACACTCTGCTAAAATGTGTTTGATTTTCTTATGTAATGTGTACATATACTGTTTTGCATAGATTGGTAGAGAAATATTTGGGCCTAGCCCAAGGGCGATGTCAAAGACCTCCAACTTATAATACACAAGTGCAAATCATGGGTAACTAGCGTGTTTCCCGCGCTTATTCAATTCAATATTAACTAGTTTATTCCCCGTGCCATGCGCGTGTTTGTTTAGTTCATGAATCAATTAATAAGTAATTTTATATATAACTTTATCCGAAAAATATGTAGGTAGTTTTGAAATGATATTGTTACATAACTAAGTTTAAAATTTTATAGATAGACAATATGCAACAAATATAAAACTATATAATTCAAAATAATGTATAAGTGTCAAAATTGAGGATCAAAAATCTTATAGTGTATAACAGTATAAGTATAAGTAAGAATATGTTTCAAAATGTATGCACATTTTAATTTTTATATTGATTATTCAAAAAAAATTGGTTTAGAAAAGTTGTGAATAGTGTATAAGTATATGTATATTTATAAGTTAAATTACTTATTGAATAATCTTAAATTATTAATAAATAGGAAGCTAAATAATAGCAACTAACTACTACACAAAATTGTAGTATTTAATTTATTAAGAATATAAAAATGCTTAAGAAAAATTCAAAAAATCTACAAAATAACACGTAGGATTAAAAACCTAGAATGAAGGAGAGAACTCCATTTCATTCTGTTATAATATATATATATAGATATTGCTCATTACTCATCTTATCTATATAAAGGTTGGCTGTCCATTGCCAAAATTGAATGAAATTGGTACCAATTTAATGCATTACTCATTTCTTAATCACCTCCTATTGGACTTTTGGGCATGTATTTAAATATCTTTCTTATATCCCTATGTTATATTTATTTATAGTCTACTTGATTAAGTCACAAATTAAATTAATGTGTGAGCTTCTCTTATGACAATTCAAACTTATTCTAATATTATGTTTTAAAACTACTTCAAACATAAATATAGGGAAATAAAAAATACTTATATTTACAAATATTAATAAATTTGATAACAACAACAACATATTAACAAATAATGTATAACTATATTAAATCACATACGAAAATCCTTAATTTTCTCGCGCGGAGCGCGAGGCCTGTATCTAGTCTATATAAAAGTTGGCTGTCCATTGCCAAAATTGAATGAAATTGGTACCAATTTAATGCATTACTCATTTCTTAATCACCTCCTATTGGACTTTTGGGCATGTATTTAAATATCTTTCTTATATCCCTATGTTATATTTATTTATAGTCTACTTGATTAAGTCACAAATTAAATTAATGTGTGAGCTTCTCTTATGATAATGCAAACTTATTCTAATATAATGTTTTAAAACTACTTCAAACATAAATATAAGGAAATAAAAAATACTTATATTTACAAATATTAATAAATTTGATAACAACAACAACATATTAACAAATAATGTATAACTATATTAAATCACATACGAAAATCCGTAATTTTCTCGCGCGGAGCGCGAGGCCCGTATCTAGTTAGTGTATATGTATATGTATTTATGTTACAGAAAAATAATCTATTCAATTTATGATTATAAACTGTCATATACATAATATCAAAAATAATATTTTCAAGAAATAAGACTATTAAGTTATATCTCAAATCTTTCTATAAATACTTTCATAACAAAAGAGTTAAATGTATACAAAATCGTAGAAATTTGATCTAACTGATTAAAAGATCTACAAAATCCGAATGACCAGAATCTAAACCATAAACACCCAATCTAAATATTAATTATTTCACATATTTTATCTCATTTATATTTAATATTTTGATGCATTGTATTAAATAATAGTATTTTATTATTAAATAGCTAATTATTAAATTTCTACGACAATCATAACGAATAAATATCATGAACTTATTCTGTTGACCCACATTATTTTGATTTGATATAAATCTGAATGACCCAAACAACTTGTACTAATAAATATTTTTATATTGAATGTGTAAAAAAAGATCAATTTTTAAATAGTAAAGTGATTTAAATTATTTCATTAATACACAATTGTATATTATAAAGTTAAATTGATTTACTAACTTTAAAATTTATTTAATGAATTTGTATGTGAATTGAAAGTTTGTTTAGAAGAATTGGGTAACGTTTTTTTTGAAGTGAAATAGTCAAATTTAAAATTCAAATGAAAATTGATATTGTTAGGATATGTTACTTAGAAATTTACTAAATTGTTGTTACATTAATTTTTGTAGGAAGAAATTAAAATATACGGAGTAAAAGATTTTAATTAGTGAGATTTAATGACAAAATGACACATAAGAAAGGTGAGGTCATAGTGAATGAGAGAGCTTCAAATAACTCTGTTTTAATATATATATATATATAGAGGGAGGCTCCGGTAAGACCACTTTTGTAGTAAAACGGAGTTAACGAATAAGAGCCATAAGATGAGATTAGATGAAGGGCTTAGATTAGAAGTCTTGTAATTAAAAGAAAGTAAGGAAAAAAATAGCATAACCCCTTCCTTAATTTACGACAATCAACTATTCTCTCTCTCTTCCATCAACTCACGCTGCCTCTCTTCCATCGTTCTTCTCCTCCCGTTTTTTCTTCCCGGTAACAATAGTTGATTGATACAACACCACACAAATTTCCATGGAAGAAGGTTAGTATCGAGATATTCATAGGAATTAGATTAGGGTTTTATTAGGATTTGATTAGGGTTTGATTAAACGTCGACTTTGATATATGCATCAAACTAGGGTTAAATAAGGTTTCGTTCTGTTATGCGGCAACAATAAAACGATATGCATCAGATGATTCGGTGGTATGCAGTAGCAATTTAGGGTTTCACATGAATTCTGTTATGCAGTAAAATGGTTGTTGTATGCGTTTCGTAATCAGTGTTATGCAACCGGATATACTTGATATGCAGTAGATACGTTTTGATTCTAACAATGGTTTTCGCCTCTCAAATCGAATTCTTAGCCAAGTGAATGTGACATTCGACTTTCATATTAGATTCATAAGATTCTTTCATGTAAATTGACGATCATGAGGGTGAGAAATTTGATTTACCTATTGAATTTTGTATACCTATTTAATTTTACGATAGATTGCTAGGGTGAGATTTGATTAGGGTTTGATTATATTCGACTTTGATACATGCATCAAACTAGGGTTAATTAGGGTTTCGTTCTAATATGCAACATTAATAAAACAATATGCACCAGGGATTCAGTGTTATGCAGTAGAAATTTAGGGTTTCACATGAATTCTGTTATGCAGTAATAAAGTTGTCATATGCATTTCGTTATCATTGTTATGCAACCGGATTTACTTGATATGCAGTAGATACGTTTTGATTCTAACAATGGTTTTCGCCTCTCAAATCGAATGCTTAGCCAAGGGGATGTGACATTCGACTTTCATATTAGATTCACAAGATTCTTTCATGTAAATTGACGGTCACGAGGGTGATGAAATTTGATTTACCTATTGAATTTTACTATAGGTTTCTAGGGTTTCATCCTAATATGCAAAACCAATACATCGATATGCACGACGCGCTAGGGTTTCGTACCAATCCTAATATGCAAACCTTAAGTTTTGATATGCAATTCGTTTTCGCCGTTATGCAGAACTTAAGTTGTAATATGCAGTTTGTATTCTTCGTTATGCAAAATGTAGGGTTTTGTTTTCAATATTATTGTGCAATAATTATGTCGTAATATGCAGTTTGTTTTCAACGTTATGCAGAATATAAGATGTAATATGCAGTTTCGTACTAATGTTGTTTTCAAGGTTTTAATCATTTTCATGTTTTTTCGTATTCATCATTATGCATTCCGATTTACTTGATATGCACTCAATATATTTCGATATGCAGTTCATAGGTACGTGTATGCAAAAGAACTCAAATGATGATGTCATGTAGTATTCCTCGGACGATGATGTCGATGTATCTAATGATGACATGTCAAACGAAGAAGAAGAATTAATGTATGGTACAAAATGTGTCACTGACACCGAAGATAAACACACAAAGCATTGGGTTTGGTATGCATGAAGTAGTAATTAATATTTGTCTCGTCGTTGTAGGGTTTCATATTGCCTTAATATGACAATATGCAAAAAATCTAAATTGATATGCATTTTAATCAATTTTTGTATTGTTGGGTAGAGTTATGTATTCTCCTTCTGATATGCAAAAACAGTGAATCGATATGCACCAAAACTGCAGCGATATGCACCAAATCTGCAGCGATATGCACCAACTCTGCAGCAATATGCACCAACTCTGCAGTGACAAGGCCAATAACATAATAAACATTGAATATTGTTAGAAAATTATGAATATAAATCTATGAAGAGTGCTCGTCCTACACTCAAACATAAAGCAAAATCAGAAGACTTGACAATTTAACTCTAGCATTACTGATTTTTCAATTTATTACCATAAGAACAATATAGAAATATGCAAAATTGTTAAGACCATATGCTAAAGCACCACTTGGATTCAATTACCAATTCCATTTTGCCTTCTCTCTAAATCATGTATTTAATGCCAAATCATGTATTTAATGCCAAATCATATAAACAAAAACACAAATCAGAAAAAACAAGGGATTAAAACGTATATATATAAACAACCATGTATCACCAATAACATCCTGTAAAGCTACATATCCAAACTTACACACAAACCAACTCAAACACCACTACACCAAAATCACAATTGAATGGATATTACAGATATTGGGAAAAATAAGAAACTCACATGATAAGTCATCTTCACTCTTCAAAGTATTGTAGAATAACATGAAGACAGAATCATAGAAGATTTGTGACCACCACTAAATTTTATGATGGTACAACACTCCCGGATACAATTGACATTGAACAAAAAAAAATACAAAATAAGAGTCATGAGTAGGACTTTGACACATTAAGAACAATATTTAATATATTTTACCGTATAGAGCTTATACTACTCCATAAAAAATATATAAAATCTCAAGCATGAATTCAATTAATTAATAAGTCTATCCTAAACTCAACTAGGTCGGTATATAACAAATGAAGAAGGATATGAAATCAAAGTGGACAAGTTTTTGGGAAGTATAGCATTGTCAAATAAAAATTTGCATGCTCTTAGTTGACTAGCTAACTGTTGCTACTAACTAAATAATATAAGTAACTCCCCGGTGTTGTCTTGAACTAAAATGTTGGCTCGATTGACTATTCATCACCATAACATACATTTAATTTTCTATGCAAATCTAAACCACAGATCCATCAAGAAATCTTTCGACACTTATACTAAGGTCAATTGACAGAAAAATTGAACAAAAACCCTAAATATTGGAAATTAAAATCCAATCGTAAAAATCAACCTCCAAATCTGCAAATTAGACCTAGGTTTGACGAATTTCAACTGAAAGGTGCCAAATAGCATAGGAAGAGAGAAATAGAGGACTAACCTGATGCTTGGGCTCGGGCTAATTGGAACTGTGGAAAAGGAAGAGGATGCGTAGTAAACAGTCTCGGGCTTGGTCCGACAACGGGAGAGATTCGATGTTGAAGATGATAGCAAGAAAAAGGTTCGTGTGCGGGAGAGAGGCGGTAGTAAAACGGCTCCGGCTCCTTACGGCAGCAACGATGGAGAAGGCTGCTAGGGCAGGGAGCAAGGAGAGACAGAGAGAGGAAGGAGGGAAAGACGAAAGATGAGAGAGGGATAAAAGAGATCCCGTTCATTTAGGAATTTTTAAGATTTTGTATAATTATTATGATTATTGGTAATTAAGAGTTAATCTGAACCATTCATCTAAATTTGATCCAACGACTCTAAGTCGTTAACTCCGTTTCACCCTAAGAGGAGGTTTCTCAGGAGCTTAAATCTATATATATATATATATAGGGTCAGGATCCGGTGAGAACGTTCTCACCTACTCCCATGTGAGAACGGGTCTGAGCCGTCCACGCTTAAAATGAAATGGAGCGCTGAGATTATAACAAACTAAATAAAAACGCGTCCGATAAAAGTAGCTTCTTCCTCGTCGTCTGAATGCCTTACCTTCCTCCTTACACCAATGGCGAGAATTGTATCTACGGTGAGCTCGATACTTCGTCGACCTCGCACCTCCGGCACCAAACGACGACGAACTCGCACCTCCGGCACCAAACGACGACGAACTCGCTAGATAAAGTTGTGGTCTACTTTCCGTGCGACATTTTTGGACATTTGGCTATTTTGATTTTAACCTAGTTGCGAGAAAGATGCAAATCAGAGAAATAGGACGGGGAAATCGGATGGGAAGCGTGGGAAGACGGCTTCAGTTGGCGAAGGAGGCCGCAATTCATCGTCGGCAAAGCTTGTTCTCGCTGCCTCTTCCTCGACCTTCCTCCTCCTCCTTCCTAGCTCGAGATCTTGTCAACCTCGCACCTTCGACTCCCCTTTTTCTCGCTTCATATCACCTCTGGGCGACGCCAACTCTCAGAAGCTTCCAGATGAGCATCGCCGTGCTCCCGACAAACCTGCGGTCGAGCCTGGTACGTTGACTGCGATTTCAAAGCTCCTCTTCCGCAACGAAATCCTCAGACCGCCATCACGTTCGAGTATTTCGCTTCTGAGGATTTCAACCCTTTCTGATCCCGAAGGTAAACTCAGGTTTCTCTCACGCAAATTTCGATTTCCCTCAGGGTTTTATGTTAAGATGTGCTTCCTCTCACGCCAATTTCAATCTGAGGCCTTATAAACGAGTTACATGTTTCTTTATTCGTTTGATTCTTATTGAAGAGGTCATAGCCTTAATGTGGTGGTTATAAAACATTTGGGTGCGCAGCTGCTTTGCACATTATGAAATCTTCCAATAAATCTGGTCATTTGTCATCTTCAGATGCCATTACTTGTCTTGTTCTTGATCTTAATCAATTTCCGTTTGATGGATGCTGACAATGGGGCTGATGTAAACCAAAAGCTGTTTAGAGGATTTGCAACTACACGTGTAGTGTGGTATGGGCAATTTGAGATCTTAGAGATCTTACTCAAAGTAGGCGCAAGCTGAAGTATTTCAGAACCTCTAGACATAGGTTAGTGCATCTTGTTGCATAATGATTTCAGAACCTCTAGATTCAATGATTTCAATCATGTATTATCAAGATTTGTAGATTTTTTATATCATACCGGTTGATATTGATGGTTATAGCAGGTTCCATATCCAATTTTATCTTCTGCATGGATTAATTGATGCTTTCTTTTATGCAGCAGTTGACTAATCACTTAAAATCTTGCTTGATAGCATTCCTGAATTTGTTGCCTCTTAAATATTTTGTCAGCTCTGATTGAGAACACAAGCATTCATCCTGAATCTTTGGTTACTTACATCTTTGATTTCATCTCGTCAAATTTGTGGTAGTGATGTATCGACTGCATATTCCAAGTTCGAGGCTGAAGTATTTATGCTCCCTAAAGCATATATCCCACGCAGGACTAATATGATTGATATCCACCGTACCCTTGATAAAGTAAGATTTGAACTTAAATAATAATAAATTTTTTTGGGTATCCTATTTTTAGTTGTTTTTTTGTTGGACGTGAACATATAGAAATTATTGGCTACTGCTTGTCAAAGTTTTGCAGTATACTCGTTTAAGTTCTAGATTAGCGCATCTGGTTGAAATGTGTTATAACTTATGTCTTGCATTTTAAAATGATGCTTTTAGCTGCTGGAAGAACCAAGAACTCTACCTAGGTACTCCTAAGAACTTGAAAGATAATATGGAGATAGTTTAGAGAAATTCTTGGAACATGTTTATGGCTACTATGCTGTCAAAATTTTGTACTTACAACAATCTGAGTTCTAGATTAGTGCATTTGGAGGAAATGTGATATAAATTCTTCATTTGTCTTGCTTGTCAGATCTCAAACGCAATTTCCCACGGAAAGGAGGTTCTTGAGAGCATAATCTTTGGGTTCTTGTTAAAGATGTTGGAATATGGCTATTCTAGAGGCGAAACGGGGTTCATTTTGGACGATATCCCAAGAACACGTTGACATGCTATATGTTTATTTCTGTACTCAGAATTTCTAAACAATATAGACAAATAATTTCTCTCCTGGTTGAAAGCTTGTCACTTACTTGCAAGCATTGAGTTAGGCATATGGCAACTGCTTTACAACTTTTGTTGTTGTGTTTTTTTCTGGATTTTATTTAGAACTTGTGTTGTTGTTTCAGGAAATTCTGGACCAATTGGTTGATATTAATCTGGTTGCCAATTTCAAATCTACAAAGGTTGCAGCTGAAGTGATGATTTTTTTTTTTTACTCTTTACATCACATGGTGATCAAAGTAGCTGCTAATGCAGGTGTAAAAGTGTCTCAGAGGGAGTTGAGTCAACCATGTCCCAATTTTTCAAGCAACGGGTAAAGCAACCATATTTCTATTACTATATTATATTTCATATGTATAATCCATAGTTCAGGTTATATGTATGTGATGTCAAATACATATGTCAATATGTAACAGGCCTGGGAGTTTGCATTAGGGACAATAAGGGCTTTCCCCATGGTATTTGCACTGAACAACTCAACTCTATGTTTGAACCCTTGGTCGCAGAAACGAAGGTTGTCATTCGGGGACTCCAGCTGGCTATGACACTCAATATTAAGAAGTTGGAGATTGAGACGGATTGTATGAGTCTAATTAATGCCAATAACGGCCCCGCAAAGGACAGAAGAACAAGCATCAGCCTCCTCATTGACGATATTTATGCATTAACCAGCCACTGTGAAGAGTTCACTTGTAATCATGTTCCTAGAGTCGCTAATACAGTAGCGCATGAATTAGCAAGATGTAGCCCGTGGATCAATGGTCTTAGGGTTTGGGATTCATCCCTCCCGGATCTTGTAAGCACTCTTTTGGTTGATCAATTATCTAATGATACAGTTTAAGTGCTCTGGCACTTTTGGTTTCAAAAAAAAAAAAAAACTCTCTCTACGATCATGATGAAGGTAATTTGCACTCTTATGAAAATAGCAAGATGACTTTTCTTAACAAAAATAATAGAAAAAGACTATTCTCTTTATTCTTTCTATCCAGGTTGAACATCTAGAAGAGTACTACGAAAAACAGAATAAACTTATTGACTCGCACCCGATGAAACCTGAAAATGACTCATATATGTGCTTCGTCTGCAACATCTTACTACTTCTCGCTCTTATTATGCACTGGACACAAACACAAGCTTCAGGAAAGCCTTAGGAGTTTCAATCTTTATCAAATTCTCAATATTGAAATTGCATTTTGTACAAAGAAGTGAATTTAGCTAAGCATTCTAAGACTGTGGTCATTCACAATTGTATATATTCTGTATAGAAGCAGAGAAAATTAACCTTTGAATCTCTAAGCAATGTGTATCATTGCAACTCCATTCTTTCTCGTGATTTCAACAATGCAAGCAATTGAATTAATACAGTTGTGCATTTATTCTGATCTGTTTTTTTCTTCTTCTTATTCTTGCACTTTCACTCTTTCATTATTAAATGACATGTTATTTTCTTATGATTTGAGCGTAGTGGGTAGTTTCCGTGATTTTATGATGTATTCATGTAGCTAGATCGGAAAGTTCAAAGAACATGGTATGCAATTAAGAAAATACTTGGTATGCAATTAAGAAAATACTTGGTATGCAATTAAGAAATACTTGGTATGCAATTAAGAAATACTTGGTATGCAATTAAGAAATCATTTAATATGCAATTAAAAATTCACTCAATATGCAATTCATGAAACACTTAATGTGCAATTCACAAATCAAGTAGAATTCAAATAGTATGTAATTCACAAAAAACTAGTATGCAATCCAAATAAACCTCATATGCAAAACACAAATCAACAAGTATGCAATCCATAAATCACTTTGTATGCAAACCACACAAAAAATTCAAAAATCACTTAGTATGCAATCCAAAAATACTTCATATGAAACCACAAATCAATAAGTATTCAATCCATAAATCACTTTGTATGCAATACAAAAAACACTTTGTATGAAAATCGGAAATTTTTTTCAGAAATCACTTAGTATGCAATCCAAAAAAAACTTTATATGCAAACTATAAATCAATAAGTATGCAAAACAAAAAATACTTGGTTTGCAATTCAGAAATCACTTAGTATGCAATTAACAATTCACTTAATATGCAATTCAGGAAACACTTAAGGTGAAATTCACAAATCAAGTAGTATGCAATTCACAATTCAAATAGTATGCAATTCAAAAAACACTTGATATGCAATTCACAAATAAACTAGTATGCAATTCATGTATGGTGCTTTAGCACGTAGGGAGCTCAAAAAAAGCACTTAAGGTGCTTCGCAAGAAGCACATATAGAGCTTAGAAAAAAAACATGTAAGATTCTTCGAAAGAAGCACGGGTGCTTCGCGAGAAGAACGTAGGGTGCTTCTATAGTAGCATGTATGGAGCTTCAAGAAAAGCACGTATGCAATTCACAAATGAAGTAGTATGCAATTCACAATTCAAATAGTATGCAATTGAAACAACGCTTGGTATGCAATTCACAAATAAAATAGTATGCAATCCAAGTAAACCTCATATGTAAACCACAAATCAATAATTATGCAATCCAGAAATAACTTTGTATGCAATACTTAAAACACTTTGTATGCAATACTTAAAACACTTTGTATGCCAACCACGAAATATTCAGAAATCACTTAGTATGCAATCTAAAAAAACTTCATATGCAAACCACAAATCAATAAGTATGCAAACCAGAAATTACTTGGTATGCAATTCAGAAACCACTTAGTATGCAATTCACAAATCAATTAGTATGCAATTCACGATTCAAATAGTATGCAGTTCAAAAAACACTTGGTATGCAATTCACAAATAACTAGGTATGCATTTCTGGTATGGTTGTCTAGAGTAGCACGTATGGAGCTTAAAAAAGAATGTAATATGCTTCACAAGAAGCACTTATGGAGATTAAAGAAAAACACGTAAGGTTCTTTGAAAGAAGCACGTAGGGTGCTTCGCGAGAAGTACGTAGGGTGCTTCTAGAGTAGCACATATGGAGCTTCAATAAAAGCACGTAGGGTGGTTCGCGAGAAGCACGTAGGGTGGTTCGCGAGAAGCACGTAGAGTGGTTTGCAAAAATCACATAGGGTGGCTCAATGATTAACACGTGGAAAGTTCAAGAGTAGCACATGAGGGGGATTAGGAGATGCACGTTGGATGCTCGGGAGTAGCATACAAATAAGTGAGTATGAAATTCACAAATAAGTGAGTATGCAATTCAAAAATAACTTAGTATGCAAATCAAAATCACTTCGTATGCGATTCAGGAAACACTTGATTTGCAATTTGCAAATCAATTAGTATGCATTTCAGAAATTATTTGATATGCAATTTAAAAATCACTTAGAATGCAAATCAGAAATCACTTAGTATGCAATTCAGAAAACACGTAGTATGCATTTCAGAAATCACTTAATATGCAATCCAGAAAACACTTGGTATCTAATTCAAATATAATTTAGTATGCAATTCACACTTAGTATGCAATTCAGAAAACACTTGATATTACGAAATGCACATATAATGTATTACGAAATGCATATAGAATGTATTACTAGATGCACATTAACAAAATTTAAATTTTACGTCAAACAGAAAAATGCTACTATATCAATCAATATACAATGCATTACAAAATACATATATTAAATATTAAATGTTATGAGATGCAAACGAGTTCATTTTACTTGTTTTTTTAAACAATTCTTTTACTTTTTTTTAGGAAAAGCACTTGTATCATGAAATGAACATAAGATGCAGTTTCAATTATAATTCTTTTTATAGTTTCAACAAGTTTTTTTGTTGAAAGATGAGGGTATTACCCATTTATTAATTAGAACGATAACATTACATATTTTCATAGCAAATTTGATCAAATTCTATAAGAGGCATAAGCTCTTCAGGTGCTTTAGTAAGAATTTCAAAAACTCTGTTGCATGAGTAGCTGAACTTTGCAAGCCAATCAATTGGATGATTAGCGCTCCTTGGAACTTGCATGAGGTATATCTTCTAGGTGGGCTCCTGGAGAAGCTCCCTAATTCTGTTGATGAACACACGATGTAGCGGAGGAGGCAAGACAAAATAAGCAACATCCTTGAACACCTCAGCTAAATCAATTTCCACCTGCAACTTCTTAATTCCCATCTGCATAGCAAGGTTCAGCCCGTGAAACAGCCCCAACTAGTCTATAACTATATAAAAAAATACAGTCTTATCATACTATATATGTTCACAACATTTTGCGGCTACAAGTCACACCTAAGGAATATTATACCTCCTGCTGCCAATTTTCAGTCGAGAGCTTTTGCGATCAAAGTAAGCGAAGACACCTCTTGCTGTCAATTTTCAGTCACACAGTGAATTAGTGAGTTAGCATTTGGGGACATACATCAGGAAATGAGCTAGAATGTAATGGCGCCAAAATTGGGAAGTGATTTCTAGGGTTAGTACTTATCACTAGTAAGAGCAACAAAACTGAGATGGAAATGACTGAGTATTGGATCAACTTACCATTTAAGTTGGAATTCGATCTCTTTGCCCTCTTGACTTTCTCCATCTAAACCTGCATCTTCATGAGCATTTGCATCCTCTTGACACTCCAACTACTTGGCAAAATGCATTCTCTCCTTCTCCAATTCCACAATATGTCACTGATTTTCCGATTCCAACTTACAGAAACATCCCCAAACATATAAATTGCTCTAGCCAATTTCTTCAATCCATATGATTCTCCAAGCCCATTTCTTCTCCCTCTTTGTCCTCCGCATATTCAACCTCTAGTCTCAGTAGCGGCCGGAGCGGAATCAACTGCCAATTCGAACACAACGAAGATCAATTTGGGGAGTTAGGGTTTGATATGAATATAAAACATGACAAAGGAGTGGGAGGGTCTCCTTCGATCAAATATGTCTAAAGCAGATATGAAGCATGCTAAGTATAAAGAGCACTAGCCTTTAATCTACCATCAAATATGTTTTACTTACAGGATAGTGGAAGGCATTAGCCAAATCACCAGAGGCCTGGTCAGTCGATATGGCAAATCCAAAACCACCAAGCTTCCAGGCTCCACTAGCAGTAATTAGGACACTCTGCAACAAAAGTTACATGGTTACTTTATAATAGAATACAGAATAACCTTCAAGTTACTCTACTAGCTGCCAACAGGAGTATGATCTCGTTAAGACAATTAAAAACCTACTGTAGTTTGTTATACTAACATCAAGATTTCATCAACAATTGGCAATCTAGGTTCAGTGATTTGTCTTGTTATACATAAACAATGTTCTTGCCTTCACTCCTAGGTTCAAATCTAATATAGAAAGCAATGTCCTTTTTCATCAGATTACTAAGTCCAAATAGTGTTTATGAAGCTGAAGTAGTCTGTCAGTACATCCTCATTTACCATTAACTGAACAACAATAAGCATAGAATAAGAATCAAATCACCAAAGCACACAACTAAACCAATCTCATTGACAACAATGCCAAAATTTTAACCTTCCCTCTGTACAAATACAGGATCACAGTTTATCATACCAACTGAACTGAATCCGGGCAAAGAGAGAGTAGGAGGAGCCTCGATTGGAGAGAAGATTGCGCAACCTCTGCCGCTGCGTGCTCTGCCTGACGAAGCGTGGTGCAGAAGTTGGGGCTTTCATAGTTGTCGCCATTAAAGTTGACCACCGCCTTCAGCGACATTCCAGTTCAAGGGCGACTGCTCAGAGGAGATCCATGGGAGCGAAGCCAACATATTCAGAGGTCCATGGGAGTGAATCTGTACAACGATCTTAGAGCACATCCGCATATTCAGAGGTTGGATTTAGAGAAGTCGGCGATGGAGCCGCTTGAGGCGACGGATTTGACGAGTGATTGGAGGTAGCAGGTGGTCATTTTGGTTATGGATTCGAACAGGGAAGAGGAGGAGAATCGGAGAAGAAGATGCGAGGAGGAACATACGGATCTCACAACTCAAATTGGGATTTAATAAGAACCGTACAGATCAAAGTTAAATAAACAGACGAGATTTGTTCTCACCTAAGCGGGGGTTCTTTCCTAAGGATTGGTTCTCACGTGAACCACTTCCTATATATATATATAGATAGATAGATAGTGGGAGTTTTGAAGTTGACAAGGATTGTGTAATGGATCGATTGTTCGGTTTCCATATTAAATTCGACAGTTATATTTTTTTTATTTCATAGTACAATAATTACTTAATTTTATTATATGTAAAGAAAAGTGACAGAACTTAATCTAAACAAATACGAAGTGTATAAGTTGATTTGATAATAAAAAAAGCCCGACGCACCCATTTTTTTAATGCCCTATTTCATTCGGTGCGAATGAAATAGGGTTCATTCATTTCGGATGAAAAATAAGTTCATTCGTTCCAAATCAAAAGAGGTTCATCCATTCCGTATGAATTTTTTTTTAACATTTTCTTTCATAATCTTATAGAGAATTTCAATAGGGTTCATTCATTCCGGATGAAAAATAAGTTCATTCGTTCCGAATCAAAAGAGGTTCATCCATTCCGTATGAATTTGTTTTTAACATTTTCTTTCATAATCTTGTAGAGAATTTCAATACGAGTCTTGTATAAAATTCATCCAAAACGGACATCGTTTATCCTTCCAAAAGGGCAAAAAACAAAGCATATATGTATGCAATTTTTTACGGATTTATTCTCTATACTGTATAGTTACGAATCAATATCTATGATATATATGTAATAAGTTCATTAATAATAATAATGAAGCATTATGTCTATCTATATTTTATAATTAACTAGGATCTGGACGCCCGCGCTACGCGCGAGGCTTATGGTCTGAGACGGGCATTTTTTTTAGTGTGTTGTACAATGGTGTAATGCATTCCCTTTATTTAATTTGTGTACTGATGTTTAATTTTAGGATGAAGGATGTATGTTTAGCATTATTAGCTTAGGTTATATAATTTGATGAATGCTTTTGGGTTTGTTTGTAGCAAGTTTTTTTTTTTGGGCCGTCATAGTGTTATGGTAGCGTACACCCTAAATTTAACATAAAATGCATATGTAGTCTAATAATGAAATAAAAAGGTGATCGAACATATTTTCACTAGTACATATTTACTAACTAATACCACAAATGTTTATACCGGTTATAAATAACCGATATCCGTGTATATCTTATATACCAGGTATTGGAGAAAACCGATATACGTGTGTATTTTGTTCACAACCATACCGGTTTTTAAGAAACCCGGTATTAGATGGATTTTTTTTTACAAAAAAGAAATCATATAAGCTTTTTTACTTCTTGGTAGAAGACATACGTTGTTTCGGGTTTTTTTCGCTCCTCCACATTCCCTCTCTTTGAACATACTGTCTATCCTAAACTCATTCCAAATCGAAGAACTTTGCCGGCAGTTTGGCTACAGGTATGATTTCTTCCCCCACTTCTTCAATAGGTTCTCTTGCCTCTTGTCATTTTCGCTCTCTCTTCGCAACTCTTCCAACATCGCCTTCAAAATTTCTTGTCTCGACGAATAACTTCTTAGCCTCTTCCTCAAATTATACAGTCGATGAGTGAAATCGTCTCCATCTCTATGTCAAAGAACTTAAGCTTAGGATTTGAAAGAATTTGTGAGTTCTGTTCAAATTGAAATTTTAGGGTTTGTTCCTTCTTTTAGGGTTCGTAATTTTTTTGCTCGTTTATACTTCGAATTACTTATTGAGCAAATGATAAGGATGTCAGATAGTGATGGGAATCGAAACAGAGAAGAAAAATCACCAAACTATGCATTCGAAGTTAATCTTGCTCTTTTCATTTTGATTGGATTTGGAGTCGTTGACACTGTTTATTCTTTAAGCCTTGTTATAATAGGACTTCAGCTTGTTAGGTTATTGTTATACTTAACTTTCTATACGGAAGAAGTTCAGGTTAATGAATTTCATTTTTCAATCAATTAGTTAAATATACAACCCATTTTGATGTGCATGTTTGTTTTTGTTTTAAAAAATAGTATTGATTTCATATAAGACGGTGAGTTATTATCATACTATAAACTTAACAGACAGACTAGATGAAATTTGGATCCAATATGTAAAGTTGGAAGTGGAAATCAATCTATAGGTCCTTAGTCATGGCGAGAGATGCATTTGAAAGAGTTTGCTTGTTTTTCTTGCAGTATTTGGTATGTGAAGCAGATAAGAAATCATTGCATTTGGTTGATCTTATGGTTAAAAGAAATCCATAGACTATCATGTGATATTTTGATGGATAAACTAAGCAATGAATACGTGGTGAAGATTGTTATGTAAGATTTAATGACTTGATTTCTCATCTTGCAGCTATATTATGAGTTGCGCTTCCGTTGATTACTGAGGAGTTGTTCTTCCACGTCTATTTATGCTTAAAGGATTTTCACTAAAATGAAACAGGTAGTTCATCCAAGTTCATTTTCGTGTTGGGAACTGGTCAAATTTAGTTTGCTATATCAGCATATTGCATGCATATCATGATGATTTGTTCTAATTATATTTGTATATTAAAACCGTAAGGGACAAAGCTGTGCTAATTATTTGGTGCACATTAAGACAAATCAAGAACATGAAAATGGAATTGATTATACATGTATGTTGGTATTTTTTATTTACTGAAGACTTTATTGTATTATTACAGGGTCCAAATGGATCAATGCTAAGTTTATCATTTCATTCTTTTTGCTGCAGTAAGTTTATCATTTCATTCTTTTTGCTGCAGTAAGTTTATCATTTCATTTTTTTGCTCTTTTCAAATTTTTAGAAGTAAAAAAGACAGGTAGAGCTAAGGATGACGGTTAGTTTTGTGAAAACTAGTGTATATTTAAAATGGTTAATTTGATTCTATGAACCAAATCAACTAATCAAAAGTTACCTCTAGAAATTCACGAACGTTAACTCTGTTTAGGGCTTTTATATAAGTATAACAAGTGAGTTGCTACCAAGTTTTTCTTGGCAGTAGAGTGATACAAATTTTATACTTGACTTATAATCCTTACATTTTCCAGCTACTTGGTTTATCACAGGTGTGTCAATCTCATCCTTATAGTTTAATCCAGCCAAAAATGGGGCCTTTCTTTTATGGAAGCCTGGACTTCGACACTAGAAATTATGGGAGGATAAAAAATTTACATTGTCGAAGGTTAAATATGGTATCTGGTAAGTGTTCTTTAGGGCTGCATTATTTCTAAACTAAAGACAAATGAGTATTTTCCATTGTTAGTTTGTTGCATCTTTCTTGTACTCAACATTATTATTTTTTTGCTGTATCATGGGGCGTCAATGTCCAGACCACGTCACGGGCAAGCCCATCTGCCCATGGAAAAAGGGTTTGGTGCCATTGCCATGAATTGCAAGAAGCTCATCAGGCTCGCAGTTTCCAGTCTATTTACCGTTAAGGCGTGTGGTTATGACGGAAAATACGAGACTCTAGTGAGGACTTTGCCGGCTGTATTTGTGGGCTTCAATCAAAGTTTCGGTAGATGAAGAAAAGAAAATAGACTTACTCAGGTAGTTATTCTTAGTTTTCCTATGTATTTAGTAGTTCTAATCTTATGTGTTTTATCTAAGAGACAGACAATGTTGCTAATCAGATGTAAACATTGATTTTTATAGAAAATAGACTTACTCGGGTCATACATGTTGTCCCTTTAGTTATGAACTTTTCAGAGGTGGCAGGATTCACAATTTCAATTATTTTTATAAAAAAATGAGCTGGAGCATACCGGTTGTTTAAGCCAACCGGTATGCACATCGATTTAAATATTTTTAAAAGAAAAGAGACTAATAACGGTTTTATAAATAACCGGTATCCGTGTTCATACTCATACCGGGTTTTCGAAAACCGGTATACGGAGCTGGATATCGCCTCAACCTACACCGGTTACATAACCGGTATCCACTTCTTTAAAAAAACGGTATTAGATCACTTTTTTGTACTAGTGTTTGAAGCAATCATAAGATGTGAAGCCATTGGTTTATAATCTAATTTGGAGGGGTATTGTCGTTTCAGAGTGAGGTTGGTCTTCACTTTGGAAACAAAACTTGCATACATAGCATAACGTGAGCATGTTATTCACGACGACCCTTGTCCATTCATAATATAGGAACACTTTTACCTTGTTTTTGGGAGAACGTTGGTAAAGTTTGTTATGTTTGTTTCCTTTCTGTTATTTAAGTTCGTTTCTAAGTCTCATTTTTGTAATCAAAGTGAGTAGTACACTTTTTTTTTGTAAGGTACTGGATTGTAAATGCGATGTAGGTGTTTTTTATGTTGTGTAAGAATACTAATAAATGGAGGTATTGAATGAATATACGTTAGTTTAGGGTATGAAATGTTAATTTAGTTTCTGAAGGAGTACAAACCCATTTATTCTCTATGTAATCATTATTCCTCTGAGTATGTATGGTGAAATCCTCTGTGAATTTGCCGGTGTCGGCTTATTCTTCGAATGACGTTTTTCTACACGACTTCAAATGGCATTTCTCTATGCCTCCATAAATTGTTGTCTTTTGTGGCCATTTACATCTGGTGCAGTTTGCAAGGGCGAGAGGTAGGCTCTGTGATGGGTTCCGTGTTCGCCTTTTTTATCTCATGTAAAACTTAACAGTAAAATATTTTTTTAATATAATTTCAAAAATTTATTGTATATCATATTCCACCAATATAATCATGACATCTCTATATTATTAATACAATTTTTTTTAATTTGGATTGAACTTATAGATACTGAAGAGTTACAGATTATCTTAGATTCATTACATAAATTTATCAATCATTACTTAAGGTCATTGAAGGATTTATATAGAAAGATGAAATTGAGTCTTTCTTTCATTCTTTCTTTATTTCCCTTGTAGATTCTTGTTAAATTAATC
Organism: Oxyria digyna; assembly: GCA_029168935.1. NCBI lineage: Eukaryota > Viridiplantae > Streptophyta > Magnoliopsida > Caryophyllales > Polygonaceae > Oxyria > Oxyria digyna. Next base: position 28,057,747 of record JAPVLV010000011.1, on the reverse strand, counting down.
TTTACTGGTTTGAATGCATCTCCTTCTTATGATAAGTGGAATAGTCAACAACCAATATTCAACTAAATCAGCCTAGTGTTTCATTTTATTAATGTACAAAAGAAAAATTACAGGTAGTTTCGATATCATTGAAATTACATGTCATACAATTTATTTTACAGGGTTAAGAAATCCTTATGGAGCATAAAAATGACAAAACAAAGTGACCAAGGATGGAATTTTGTAAGCATATGCAAGAGAACCATGCAGCTGCACGCATCATACATGAAAAAATGAAGATTTCAGCACATCATTGTCATGGAAAGCACATCATTGTCATGGAAAGATAAGTAGTTGGACTAAAACTTGTAAAATGAACACGGTTTCTTTGTCTTACTTTCTGACTCAAAACTCTGTGAATCATTCCTCCAACTTGGCATCCACGGCCTCAAAATTCACACCAAGTTAAGGCTTGGAAGCCATTCTTCCGTTTCAAACATGTTAAACTCTAGACTTTTTAGTCCTAATCATGCAACACCAACAATATACGCATTCGACGGAAGTGGAGTATTTAAACACCAACACCAACTATATAGGGAGAATTCGGAGCTACAGGAGAGAAACACAAACAATAAAAAGAATATCAAAACATTTGTATTCAATTTTCAGGAAAAGGTAACATACTGCATAATATTTAGGGGTTGAAGCAAGAACAAAGCCTCTAAAATCAAATTAGACAAAAGTCAAATCCCTTAATAGAATATGATTGTAAAAGTAACCTGCACCTACCAATTGGCTTTGGCGTCTTTCTTCCGGGGCTTTCGCGTTCTCCTTCCAGGGAGTAATTGGCGAATCATCCTAATTATCATAGACACCACATAAAATAGAGCTAGGTCAAACATTGGCTACAAATTGAAAAACAAAGAGCCAAATTTGATAAAGACTCAGAAATTCAAAAGAGAAACCTGACACTGACAGATCAAATAAAGTAACAATTTAATGATTGCAAAAATCTAAAGAGATGTTAATGTGTCAAAATCAACAGTGCATTGAATTCAGTAGCTCCTCTTTTTGGTCTCTTTTTACCTCCATGACAGAAGGTGGCTTCAGTTCCTCAATACTTGTTTGATCCCTATTCTTGTAGTACACTAAATCTCAAAACAGACATATAAAATGAGCAATGATTTTACACCTCCAGCACATCTCGTGTCTTCTTGATGGATCTCTCCTAAAGTTGAGAGCCCACACAAAGTCCATCACCATTTTCAGTTGAACCCTACATCGCAATTATGTGCGTATGTTCACCTGCTGTTATTAATATAGCAATCCATATGCTGCTTTCCACATGCTGATAGCCTTATAGCTGTGTAGTTTGCAAGACCACCCGTCACATCTATGAAATGTGAATCAATGAAACACGGTTCGATATTATAAGATGACATTTGCATTATGTACAAACCATTAATTTACTTCATTAAATTACCAACAATACAACCCACGCCTTTGGAAGAGAGTTCTTCAAAGTTACACGTGTCGAAAGGGAACAACATAGAGTCGGAGTCGGATGAGTATGGCAAGTAATACAGGTCTGATTTAAATGTGTACCGTTGTAAATTACCAACAATACAACCCACATTTGCATTATGTCGAAAGGGAACAATCATCATAGCCTAAATATCTGTGTAAATGTTCGGTACTGGAATAAATATAGGATAATCTGTTTTAAGGTGGCGTTTGTTTAGATTGTCGGAAACGGAAATAGAAAGGAAACGAACCTAGTCCATTTTAGTGGAATTGTTCATTGATCAAAATTGTGATTTTGTTCCAAAATCCCCTCGCCAACTCACCTCCCTCTCCTTGCCAACTCACCTCCCCCTCTCTTTTCTCCTCTCTTGGCATACAAATCTTAGAATCCAAAATCAAGTTGTCAATGTATGATTACTAAATAATTGTCGAGATTCATTTACGTTTCCTTTCCGTTTCCGAACACTACAAACAAACGGGCCCTAAATATATACCGTTGTAATTTTTCATTTGATAGGTGAATCTGTTCTCCTTTGTGTCAATTAGTTTTTGGTCGTATTGTGCCCATATATATATATATATATATATATATCGATAATTTGATCAATAAATTACATTGATAATAAGATCGATCGACATCATATTGGTGTTGTTATAATTTGATTTTAAATAGTTGCCTATAGTTTTATACTAATATTGTTATAGAAAGACCACTATAGTGAAAACACGTATAACTTTACGAAATCGATTTTAGTCCTATATATGAAGATTGAAAAAAATATAATGAAATATAAAGTGAAAAAAGACATTTAAGGTGGAATTTATTTTTTTAGCCACAAAATACTATTCCATTTAAGTTGTCTATGCTTAAAATATACGATATGAACTTAGTATAGTATATAATAATGAAAAAATTCTCAATTAATACGGAAGCTAATAATGTAGATTCTGTTTTATTTGGGAGACTGGAATAATAAAGTAGATACTATATATATCCCTAGTGGAAAAAACACATGTTGCTATTAAGGCGGACAGAGGTCGCTGCAACAGAGGGGACTGTAACAAGTGAACACTTGTTGAGGTCGCCTCAACCACGCCTCAACCAGTACTTGTTGAGGCAGTCAAAAAGGGCCCGCCTATCGTTTGTTCAGTTCTTTCTCTATCAAAATCAAATTGCACAAATTAAAACTAATTGACGAATAGAAACCTTGAGCATAAGATTGGAACATGTATTTATACAAATTTATACATGTTCTTTATATAAAGAACAATAATTATACAACGTAAAACCTTGCAAAAAAAAAACTAATTGGACCTTGAGCAATAATTATACACACTATGACAAAAACCTTGAGCAGCTTGAGCATCAACTGGAATTTGAGCAAACAAAAAAAGCTAATGAGAACCTTGTGACTACCGGCCATGAGGGTGTGTGCCTCTGTAGAGTGGCGATGAGGGTGTAAATGTTTTCCCGGTCGGATGGCCCATCCGAGAGTCGGCGGAGCCCGTGTAGACGACACCGTCGAGGGAGACGACGAGAGCGTTGACTGCGTCTTGGTGGGCGGGGAGGGACTGGATGCACCTCAGGGAGTGGAGGAGGTCGTTGTTGGATGCGTGAAACGGCGTCGTTGTGGTGGAGCCTAACGAGGCGGCGAACGACGACGACGAAGGAGGAGCTAGCGAGGTGTTGAAAGAGGCGAGGCGGCGACGAACGGATGGGTTTTGAGAGTGTGAACAAGGTCGTTGTAATAAGTGTTTTTTCCACTAGTGTATTGATAATGTAACGATATATATTATGAAGAAATTGTAATGTTAGTGTATTGATAGTTAGCAATTCGTAGATATCGTACCAAAGTTATTTAGACATCAGAGAGACTTAATTTTTTCAACTCTTTAATGGTCTTTTTCGTTTTCCATTCTGATATCTGAACGAATTTCTTCTCCTATCGAAATATATTATTCCTTTATTCTCGTTTATTTGTTTTTCTAAAATTACCTCGTCTTTTACAAATCTTTTCGTTAATATTTCGTTTCGATGTGATAGCATGTTAACATATCTATCTATACATATACTAAAGTAGTGCCCTGCTTTTGACACATGTTGAATTTACGTTCAATTAGCCTATGTATCGGCTTTTGGGCTATGCCACCCCATCCGCCATGTCATCGGATACGTCATCACGACTTCAAAAAACCCAATTAAAACCCAAAAAATACCATATATTTGTGAAATTTTAAAAACAATCTAAATATAGTTAATTGATTATCTTTTCCAAGTCGGTTCTCTCATGTCTCGAGAAAATAGTCTGAGCTTATATCAAACAAATTACGTGCACGGCTATGGCGTAGTCACAAATGATATTTTAACAATATATATTATGGGGTTGTATTATTTAATCAAGATATATGATATTATTGATATATAATATTTAGAGATTATATAAAAATTGTATCAAAGCTATTAGTACATCGAGCTGTGAAGCAGGGCACATACGTATTTAGAATTGCACTTAGACGTTGTGGAATAGTTATTGTGTTTTTGATCTTATAATATATATATATATATATACATGATATGTATATATATATAGAGGGAGGCTCCGGTAAGACCACTTTTGTAGTAAAACGGATTTAACGAATAGGAGTCATAGGATGAGATTAGATGAAGGGCTAGATTAGAAGTCTTATAATTAAAAGAAAATAAGGAAAAAAATAGCATAATCCCTTCCTTAATTCACGCTGCCTCTCTCTCTTCCATCAATTCACGCTGCCTCTCTTCCATCGTCATTCACGTCCAATTTTTTCTTCCCGACAGTAACAATAGTTGATTGATACAACACCACTCAAATCTCTATGGAAGAAGGCTAGTATTGAGATATGCATCAAATTTGTTTACTTAAATCGACTTTGGTATAATAGATTCATAGGACTTGATTAGGGTTTGAGTATATTCGACTTTGATTTATGCATCAAACTAGGGTTAAACAGGGTTTCGTTCTGATATGCGACGACACCAAAACGATATGCATATGACATTCGGCGGTATGCAGTAGCAGTTTAGGGTTTCACATTAATTTTGTTATGCAGTAAAACTGTAGTCGTATGCGTTTCAGAATACATGTTATGCAATTGGATATAATTGATATGCAGTAGATACGTTTTGATTCTAACAATAACATTCGCCTATCAAATCGAATTATTAGCCAAGTGGATGTGACATTCGACTTTCACATTATATTTTTGCGGTTATGCAATCTGATTTATTTGGTATGCACTTATTCTTAATGAATGTGCATTTACGGTTCATTGATATGCACAAAGTTGGTTCAGGTATGTAGAAGAACTGAAATGATAATGTGATCTATTCTTCCTCACATGATGGTGTTGATTGTATGTCAGATGATGATGAAGACCGGGAAAAGATCAATAATTTATTCATTTTGATATGCGCTGAAAATAAATCAATATGCAGTTCATAATCGTCGTTATGCAATTGTTATGTTGGCTTTCGTCCTTGTGTTCTCTTTTGTGGTTATGCAATCTGATTTATTTGGTATGCATTTGTTGTTAACGAATGTGTACCAGCTGTTCATTGATATGCACAAAAGTAGTTCAGGTGTACACTACTATTAATGCACTTATACACTACTAAAGTTGTAATATGCATTTCGTTTTCGCCTTTATGCAGTACTTAATTTGTAATATGCAATTTGCTTTTGTCGCTATGCAATTGTAGGGTTTCGAATCAATGCTAGTATGAAGTACTTAAGCAGTAATATGCAGTTCGTTTTCATTGTTATGCAGTACTTTAAGTGTAATATGCAGTTCGTTTTTGTCTTTATGTAGAACATTAGGTGTAATATGAAGTTAGTTAACTCCTTTATGCAATTTGTAGGGTTTTGTTTTCAATGCTATTATGCAATACTTAAGTTGTAACATTAGGTGTAATATGAAGTTCGTTAAGAGATAAGTGCTAATGTATTTTCTAAGGTTTACAACTTTCTAGTTGAAATGCAACACATATCTAATAGATATGCACCAAATCTGTAGCGATATGCGCTACATTTATACAAATATACACCAAAACTGCAGCGATATGCACCAAATCTTTAATGATATGCACCAAATCTGTATAGATATGAGCGGACATGGAGGTTGCAGTGCAAGTCCGGTGCAGAATTTTCTTATCATGTCAGCCTCGGAGCTAAAATCCAGATTGATCTGTTAGAGAAAAGCATAAAAAAACAATTTCCAATATCAAATTGTCAATTAACCATGAATACCTTATAGAAAGAGCATTGTAGGTAGTCTTTGCTGCCTCTAAATAAATGAAATAAAATAGAAAATCTGAGAAGCTCCAACTCTACAACTATCCTAATTTTTATGGATCAGCTTTTGATAGGATGTTACGTATAAAGAGTAGAAGAGAAGTAAATACCTTGACATCGCCATATATTCCAGGAAAAGACAAGCAACCCTCATTGAAATGTGTAAACTTTTGAGAATATCGTACTCTTTGATTTACAAGAACAATTTCTTCTCCTTCTCCACGTTCACCAGCAGGATTAAAGACCATCAACTGAACATTTATTCCTACTTGGGGTACAGAGAGCCCAATGCCATCAATTCTATGATGAAAAACAAACCAATATAAGTTCCTCACAACCCATATAAACGACTAGCATAGCTGCATAAGCCACATTATCATCTTATAACCGTCACTTGTCACATAGTTCAGTATGCAAAAATATTTAAACAAATGCAACATGTTTGTTCCTATTTTGCAGTTATTGTACAACCACTTCTTAACTCTCCTGCAAAATTCCAAGTTTAAACGACTTTACTGAAGCCACATGACAGATCTATGTTCTGCATCTTTCTCATGGTAGACATTTTTCACACTTTTCACATAGCGAATGGTGTTTGTAGAAGGCTATCTATGTCTAAGCCACAAGAATCATCATCATCGAACTGATAAAACAAAAACCCTAATTTGTAAACCCTAATCTACTAAACAAAAACACACCAAATTGAGGCTTACCGCCGACTACGAACGACTGCAAGAATGGCGAGCAAGTCGGTGATACAGAAGGCGGCGCAACTGTAGGGCGAGAGCGGTTCACTGCAAGGAATTTGGGGATACGGGCTAGCGTCGAGAGGGGCTTGGGCGAGCACGACGGGTTAGCGGCGAGACGGGCTTGCGACGGCGGCCATCATCTTCAACTTTTGGCGGCGACGGCTACGGTGAATTTAAATCGGTAGGAGGAGTACCGAGCGGCGAGTCATCGTTATCGAGAGAAAGAGAGAGGGAATGAGGGAGGAGAGAGAGAGGTGTGAAATCAATAAGCGGGATTTATGGATGTACTGTAGTTTGGAATGTATTTTTTATTTTTATTATTTATAATTATAGGTAAATCTTGTCCATTCATCCGAATTTGATCCAACGACTCTAAGTCGTTAACTCCGTTTCACTCTAAGAGGTGGTTTCTCATGAGCTCAAATCTCTCTCTCTCTCTCTCTCTCTCTCTATATATATATATATATATATATATATATATATATATATATATATATAGGGAGGCTCCGGTAAGACAACTTTTATAGTAAAACTGAGTTAACGAATAGGAGTCATAAGATGAGATTAGATGAAGGGCTAGATTAGATGTCTTGGAATTAAAAGAAAATAAGGAAAAAAATATGATAACTCCTTCCTTAATTTATGGCAATTCCAAATTCTCTCTCTCTTCCATCAATTCAACGCCTTCTCTCTTCCATCGTTCTTCTCTTCTAGTTTTTTCTTCCCGACGGTAACAATAGTTGATTGATACAACATCACACAAATCTTCATGGAGGAAGGTTAGTATCGAGATATGCATCAAATTTGTTTACTAAAATCGACTTTGATATATTAGATTCATAGGAATTTGATTAGGGTTTTATTAGGATTTGATTAGGGTTTGATTATACTCGACTTTGATATATGCATCAAACTAGGGTTAAATAGGGTTTCGTTCTGATATGCGACAACAATAAAATGATATGCATCAGATGATTCGGTGGTATGCAGTAGCAATTTAGGGTTTCACATGAATTCTTTTATGCAGTAAAAAGGTTGTCATATGCGTTTCGTAATCGTTGTTATGCACCCGGATATACTTGATATGCAGTAGATATGTTTTGATTCTAACAATGGTTTTTGCCTCTCGAATCGAATTCTTAGCCAAGTGGATGTGACATTCGACTTTCATATTAGATTCACAAGATTCTTTCATGTAAATTGACGGTCATGAGGGTGAGAAAAATTTGATTTACCTATTGAATTTTGTATACCTATTTAAATTTTACTATCGGTTGCTAGGGTGAGATTTTGATATGCGATAAAGTAAATCAATATTCAGTTCGTAATCTCCGTTATGCAGTAGGTATGTTGGGTTTCGCCCTAAGTTATTTTTTCGCGGTTATGCAATCTGATTTATTTGGTATGCACTTGTTCTTAATGAATGTGCATTTACGGTTTATTGATATGCACAAAACTGTATCAGGTATGCAGAAGAACTGACCTGATGATATGATCTATTCTTCCTCGGACGATGGTGTTGATTTCATGTCAGATGATGATGAAGAAGCATTATATGGTACCGAATGTGTTATTGACGTGAAAGACAGAAACAAAAAGTATTGGGTTCCTCATTGTCCCGATGACATTAAACCAATAATTGGAAAATCCTTTAATTCCTTGTTCGCGAGGGTTTTATTCTGATATGCAAAAACGTTAGTTCGATATGCGGTTTCTAATCGTTGTTATGCAGTATCTATTTAGGGTTCCTCATGATATGGAATTTGGTTTACCTATTGAATTTGATTAGGGTTCGCTAGGGTTTCATTGTTATATGCAAAAATGATAAATCTATATGCACTTCGTAATCGTTGTTATGCAATAGCTATGTTGGGTTTCACCCCTCACTTCCTATTAATCCTATTTACTTGATATGCACTCGTTGTTCATAGATGTGCACTTACTGTTCATTGATATGCACAACACAGGTTCATATATGTTGAAGAACCCAGAGGATGACGTCATGTATTCTTCATCAGAATGATGTTGATCTATTAGGATACTGAGATGCACAATGCTATAAACGATATGTAGAAATCGTTAAGGCATATTCAAGACACTATATTGATATTTTGTTAAGCTTTTTAAGTCAATGTAATGATATTTAGGAAACGATATGCATAAAGCTATTAGTGATATGCACTCTGTTGGTATTGATGTTCGATATAAACTTTGTTGGTGAACGATATGCAAAAAGCTATTGGTGATATGCAGTTCGTTGGTATTGATATTTATTAAATGAATATGCACTTTGTTGGTATTGATATTCGTTCTTGAATAGATGTGCACTTCATCAACAAGTTGATATTGCATATCACGACAACTAAACTGAATATCAACACAAACGTAATGCATATCAAAACATTCATGAAAAGAATATTGAACAATTGCAAAAGTAACACCATTATCCATGCATTGTATGTCATATGTTCAATATTGTACTAATGCAACTATTTATATGCCTTAATTCTGGGGGGGGGGGGGGGGGAATTCATGTAGCAACTTAACAACTTTTAATCTAGAGATATAGATCAAAACCTAAAATAAACAAATAAAAGTATTGATTGCATCTGTATATCACTTCCAATGCCAACTTTGAAATCATAAAACAATAAACATAAAACATTGATTAAAAACCATGCTCAAGTGTCATTAAAAATCAAACTCAACTTCATTATAATCAAAACGTTGATACGGTGCATATGTATACATATTTGGTGCATATCTATACATATTTGGTGCATATCAGTACAAATTTGGTGCATATCGGTACAAATGTACTGCATAACTATACATATGTGTTGCAATCCACTTGGACCCCCGCATCTGCATTAGCAACAAAACGTTTTTACAGTACCATCTAATATAAAGAAAGAAGATGACGATGATCACAAGAATTACATAGATCCCGTTATCAGTCTTGTTTTGGGTATTCACCCACGCCAGTGATACGACATCAGTTGTTGTTGTTGATCCTGTAACCATGATTGAATCCTACACAAATTACTACAATAAAGACACCAAGATTAGTAACAATAGAGGCTTTAATCATGCATAACTTAACAAATAAAAAAGAGACAAGAAAAAATAGTAGAACTCCTATACTAGGCTTTTATTTAAGTTATATTAGGTAATCCACATTCAACATGACAATTTCCTGCAGCAGAGATTCTCATGTTATTATACATTACAAATTACATCTCTAATAATAAACCTCGATGGGTGCCTATATTCTTCATGCATAAGCTACTAGAGAACAAGAGTGCAAAAGCAAGCAAAACAGCTTAACACGAAACCCAACAACCAAGGGTTTATAGACGCCATTCGATGTTTCTATATGCCTAGACTAGTTCAAAAGATAGAGCAAAACTCATTCTCATCTACATCAACGTGCCTAGAAATTAAGTATAAGAGTACTGATATTTTCAAGTTGAGACCGAAGATAAAAAATATACTCACACATCATCAACAACTATATAATAATAATATTTTTGAAAAGACAGTGGTCTTATCTTCATCCAACAAGAATTTCAAATCAACCTAAAGTGGAACATAGTTAAGTATGACATCCACGTTTGTTAATTAGCCAAAATTAAACCACATGCAAGCAAGAAACTCGTACAGTATCAAAATTGTAATCCGACATCTTGTAGTCTTTAAGAAAAATCTCTTTTGGAGCATCCATTTTCAACTAGTATGTTTGCTTTGGTACTTCTGTTGCAACTGAACAGATAGTTCGACAGTAATAATTGAAGAGTCAGAAGCTACATGTAAGTGTATAAGAGAAATTGAGCACATATGGTAATATATGGATTATGTTCATTAGAAGGAAACGACTAATCCACAATACCCTAATTTTGCTGAATTAGAACGAAAGCCCTAATTTGTAAACCCTAATCTACTAAACGAAAACACACCAAATTGAGGCTTACCGGCGACTACGAACGGCTGCAAGAATGGCGAGCAAGACGGTGGCGCAACGAATGGCGAGCCGGACGGCGGGTTCACTGCAGCGAATTAGGTCGAGATGGATGGGCTTGGGCGAGCACGAGAGTAGGCACGAGGGTCAGAACTGTGGTTACCGGCGAGCACGAGTATAGAGCGTAGGTTATCGGCGAGGCATGGGGCGATGACGAACAGAGATCGAGAGAGGAAGAGATGGCGACAATGAAAGATCGAGATCGAGAGAATAAGGGAGGAGAGAGAGGAGAAAATAGGGAAGCTAAACTGCGGGATTTAGGGAAGTATTTTGGGTTAAAAGATTATTATTATAATTCAAAAATAAAGGTGAATCTGGTTCATTCATCCATATTTGATCCAACGTCTATAGATCGTTAACTCCGTTTCTCCCTAAGATCTGGTTTCTCATGAGCTTAAATCTATATATATATATATTTATGCTTTTGTATGGTTTGAATGTTGTGCGAATGAGTGTGGTGAACTTGTTGCTATATTTTTTTATGGTATAGTTTCCTTAATTTAGATAACTTGTTTTGTAATGTGCATGTAATTCATGGAACGTTAGTTCTTAAATTTGTAGCATTACTGCGTTTCTGTATATAATAAGTCAATCTCTTGATGAACTAATAGCCCAAATTAATAGGGAAATAATAATAACATGAATAAAATTTTTACGGAGTTAGATTTTCGATAATTTGTAGAATTCAGAGATTTTTTCTCTCGCGTCCCCTGTCTATATGCTTTTTGTACAATCAATGAAGTATAATTTATTTTTGCTACGTGTTTTTTAAGGATTTGAGTTAGAGTTGGTTGCCTAACTTTAGATAAAACCGAGCACTAATGAAAGGCGACATATCGTACATACTATTCAGAAATCAGACATAATATTATCTACGGGCGGGTCTTTAGTATTTGTCTTCACTAACATTTCAGTGAATCAAACCAAATTCAATTAATTCTAATCACAGAAGCAGCAAACTGTATCTATATGTTCCAATTTAGACAAATAAGTTCAGAAATAAGTACTCACAACAACAAGGATATAATAGTCTCTCAAAACTTGCACAAAGCCAAAATCAAAGTTGTGATTGATCCAATGGTATTGGGCGTTGTATCTGCCTCTCAAGGGTCATTCTTGAAAGATCCATCCATATTTGTATATCCTAAAAAAACAAATCATATAAAAATATCATAGTGAGCAACCAAGCATTTGCTAAAGTTGCAACTCAAATTTTCATTTAGAAGAATGACCAATATCTTAAACAAATACAAACACCAAATCAGTAGCTTGTGATGCATCAAATACATAGATAGTATACTAATATATCTACAAACTTGAGAAAATGTTCCATCAAGATAGTTTTTCAGAAGTGGAAACCATTGAATATATACAATAGAAAAACAAGAACTCTTGTATTCATGTATGTTGTAAAGATTATACATCAAACTGACAGTTGCCTCTCTGTATTGTCTCTTTGAAGGCATTACCTGAAGTTGCTCCATAACATATACTGCCAACACAACAGTTCACATCATATTAGATAATGTGAACTTTTGAAAAAGCTCCATTCCTAATGTTCCATGTTGATAAAGACACATCAAATAGGATGCGGATGGGAAAAAAATTCTGAAAGCAGGAAACTGTACTTTTAAGCGAAAACGTGAAATTCTACATTTTCATTTGTTTGCTTTTACTTTTTCAATAAGAAACTAAGCTTGAAGTGGAAGACAAAGCAGGACTTGAAAGAAAAAAAATTACAGAGCATAGTGAGACCATGAAGAGAAGCAATGGTGGTGGTCGTGTGCTTCTTTACAAAACATAGCTTATTAATGTCACGATAAATTTTCTGAACCACTGTTTCACTTTGCACAGCCTTGGTCTTTATTTCCCGGATTTTATACATAAGTTCCTGATATTACATAATTACCTAATTGGATTAGAAACAAAAATAAGTTCATGCTATTACATAATTGGATTAGAAACAATGATTAACCTTGAGAGGGTCAGTTTAGATTCAAAAAGATGCTAGAACAGTTAAAAAAGGGGACCGACACTATATCGTGTATGTTAACATAAACAAACCTCCATCAAATAGTTTATTCTCGTCTTTTTCAACCAAAATAATGTTCAACCAAGCCACGACAAAAAACAAAAAAAATGAAAATAAGCATCAGAGCAAGGGGCAGATTGATATCAAGTGATTCTTATACAGGCACACGCTTACTTTTTGAAGAAGAAAATATACTTGAAGTGGAAGCTAAAGCTGTACTTGCATTGCACTAAAAAATCTCAGCCCAGACACTGATGCGGGGATAAGCCGCTGTTGTCCGATCTAGACACCAAACCTCGAACAGAGAAGAAAGGCGGAATTAGAATGAGATGAAAGAAGGATAAGTCGAATGATAGGCCAATTGGAACCAAATCAAACAACGATAAAACCCCTGAACTTAAGAACAAGAACCTTACCGAATGATGAAGAAACCCCAACGGATGATTACAACCAAACACAATGACTATGTGGGTCAAGGCACCTGGAGGATGCTCTATGGAGTCCCGATAGCACCAACCTTATGGAGGAGATTGACACACACAAGTACAACTAGGGCGAGTTCAACAACAATGCACACGGGGCACTCTTCTCACAAAAGCTCTCTTTTGGGAGGAAAAAACGATAAACGTTGTATTCAATATCAAAGTCTGGGGGGGCGGGCTAAACAATAACTAGGGCAAACCTTATATAGGGTTCATAAGTATGCCAATTAAAAGAAATAAAGCAATAAAAGTATTTTCCTAAAAATAGCTAAAAACCAATTAAAAGAAATAATCCCGGAAACAAAATAAAACAAGAATTCTCGGCGAAATCAACAGGTCGCAATCCGCGATCGCGGGTCTGGATCCGCGGTCGCGGGAACATCCGCGGTCGCGGGTGGCATGGCCGCGGTCGCGGATTTGCCACTGTCTATGCCGCCTTCGTCGTTTGGCTCCGAGTGCTCTCGAACCTCAATTATCATAACCGTCTTCAATGGTGGTTCCTCTTCAACACTTAGCTCTTTAGACATGAAGAAAACTACTAACTTGTCTAGTTCTTGTTGGACTTCCTTAGCTCTCGAACGAGTCAATGTACCTTCAAACTCGGGAACCGTTGGTGTCGGTTGATGTCCAGATGATCCTTCATCAGACACTCTATTCAATTCAATCCTAGATAAGCAAAAAGAGGCCATAGAATCAGATGGTGTCAACACAGATGGTGTCAACACAACTCTGATACCAATTTGATGCGGGGATAAGCCGTTGTTGTCCGATCTAGACACCAAACCTCGAACAGAGAAGAAAGGCGGAATTAGAATGAGATGAAAGAAGGATAAGTCGAATGATAGGCCAATTGGAACCAAATCAAACAACGATAAAACCCCTGAACTTAAGAACAAGAACTTTACCGAATGATGAAGAAACCCCAACGGATGATTACAACCAAACACAATGACTATGGTGGGTCAAGGCACCTGGAGGATGCTCTATGGAGTCCCGATAGCACCAGCCTTATGGAGGAGATTGACACACACAAGTACAACTAGGGAGAGTTCAACAACAATGCACACGGGGCACTCTTCTCACAAAAGCTCTCTTTTGGGAGGAAAAAACGATAAACGTTGTATTCAATATCAAAGTCTGGGGGGCGGGCTAAACAATAACTAGGGCAAACCTTATATAGGGTTCATAAGGATGCCAATTAAAAGAAATAAAGCAATAAAAGTATTTTCCTAAAAATAGCTAAAAACCAATTAAAAGAAATAATCCCGGAAACAAAATAAAACAAGAATTCTCGGCGAAATCAACAGGTCGCGATCCGTGATCGCGGGTCTGGATCCGCGGTCACGGGAACGTCCGCGGTCGCGGATTTGCCACTGTCTCTGCCGCCTTCGTCGTTTGGCTCCGAGTGCTCTCGAACCTCAATTATCATAACCGTCTTCAATGGTGGTTCCTCTTCAGCACTTAGCTCTTCAGACATGAAGAAAACTACTAACTTGTCTAGTTCTTGTTGGACTTCCTTAGCTCTCGAACGAGTCAATGCACCTTCAAACTCGGGAACCGTTGGTGTCGGTTGATGTCCAGATGATCCTTCATCATCCTCCCCTTCTTGAAAAGGATTCGACCTCGAATCATCCAGCTCCTCCTCTTCTTCGTCTTCAAACAATGTTAGATCTTGCACATTGAAGGTGGCACTCACTTGATATTCATCGGGAAGCTCCAAGACATAGGCATTATCTCCAATCTTCTTAAGCACCTTGAATGGTCCATCACCTCTTGGGGACAGCTTTGAGTTGCGTTTGCTGGGAAACGCTCTCTTCTAAAGTGGACCCACATGAGGTCTCCCTCCGTGAAGATGACCTTCTTCCTCTTCCTATTTGCCTTGCTAGCATTTGTAGCAGCTACTTCTAGCAATTTAGCTCTTGTCCTCTCATGAATTTCCTTGATGTGATCAACCTGTTTTCCTGCATTGAAATCCACTTGCTCCTTCGTAGGTAACAGCATAAGATCAAAAGCGGTTAGTGGATTCAAACCATACACACATTCAAAGGGACTCAGCGAGGTTGAGGAATGGATGGCTCTATTGTAGGCAAACTCAACATGGGGTAAGGCTTCTTCCCAAGCTTTCAAATTCTTCTTAAGAATGACTCTCAAAAGGGTTCCTAAGGTCCTATTGGTTACTTCAGTTTGACCATCAGTTTGAGGATGACTAGATGTAGAGAATAGTAGTTTAGTCCCTAGTTTTCCCCAAAGAGTTTTCCAAAAGTAACTTAATTTCACATCTCTATCACTCACAATAGTCTTTGGTACTCCATGTAACCTAACAACTCCGGTAAAGAACAAGTCAGCCACATGATGAGCATCATCCGTCTTGTTGCAAGCAATAAAATGAGCCATTTTAGAAAATCTATCAACAACCACAAAAATAGAATCTCTCCCCTTCTTAGTCCTAGGCAACCCTAGAATAAAATCCATACTAATGTCTACCCAGGGGGTCGTAGGAATAGGCAAAGGAGTATACAGTCCATGTGGTTTAACTCTAGACTTAGCTTTAAGACACTCCAAACATCTTTTCAAACAGTGCTCAACATCCCTAAGCATATGGGGCCAATAAAAATGAGTATGCAACATATGATATGTCTTATCTCTACCAAAGTGTCCCATTAATCCACCCTTATGGGCTTCTTCAACAAGCAATAATCTCAAAGAACACTTAAGTATGCACACTTTACTAGCCCTAAACAAGAAACCATCAAACAAGTAAAACTTATCCAAAGTTCCTTTATCTAAACATTGCTTATAAATAGCACCAAAATCAGCATCATTACGATATAACTCCTTGATGTAAACAAAGCCTAACACCTTAGAGTCAAGTTGAACAATTAAAGCATGCCTCCTAGATAGTGCATCAACAACAACATTGTCCTTTCCCTTCTTGTATTTGATGATATAAGGGAAAGTCTCAATAAATTTCATCCATCTACCATGCCTCCTATCAAGTTTGTCTTGGCTCCTAAAATGTTTCAAAGATTCATGATCGGTATGCAAAACAAACTCTCTAGGCCATAGGTAGTGTTGCCAAGTCTTAAGTACTCTATATAATGCATACAATTCCTTATCATAAGTAGAGTAATTTAGACTTGCACCTTTCAACTTTTCAGAAAAGAAAGCAATAGGCTTACCTTCTTGCATGAGTACTCCTCCTATGCCAACTCCTGAGGCATCACATTCCACTTCAAAGGGCCTAGTGAAGTCGGGAAGCACAAGCAATGGCGCTTCGGTCAATCTGCGTTTTAGCTCTTCAAACGCCCTTTCTTGAGCCTCCTTCCAAACAAAGGCCGAATGCTTCTTTGTTACCTCAGTTAGGGGTGCATCAATGGTGCTGAAATCCTTCACAAAACGCTGATAGAAGCTAGCCAATCCATGGAAACTTCTGACTTGGCTGCTAGTCGTGGGGGTTGGCCAATCCTGAATGGCCTTAATTTTCTCCTCATCAACCTGTAATCCCTGGGAGCTCACTACAAAGCCAAGAAATATAACTTTATCAGTGCAAAAATCACACTTCTTCAAATTAGCATATAGTCGTTGTATACTAAGAGTAACGAGTACTTCCCTGAGATGTTGCTCATGCTCCCCTAGGGACCTGCTGTAAATCAAGATATCATCGAAATAAACTACAACAAACTTCCCTATAAATTTTCTCAAGACATGGTTCATAAGCCTCATAAAAGTAGAGGGAGCATTAGTAAGTCCAAATGGCATAACAAGCCACTCATATAGACCAAATTTGGTCTTGAAGGCGGTCTTCCACTCATCGCCTTCCCTCATTCGGATTTGATGGTAGCCACTCCTAAGATCAATCTTGGTGAAGTTTGTGGCACCATGAAGCTCATCCTACATGTCATCCAGCCTTGGTATAGGATGACGATACTTGACAGTTATGTTGTTGATAGCTCGGCAATCAACACACATCCGCCAAGAATTGTCTTTCTTAGGCACAAGTAAGACCGAAACTGCACAAGGACTAAGACTTTCTCGAACATACCCCTTATCTACAAGCTCTTGCACCTGCTTCTGAATCTCTTGACACTCCTGAGGGTTCATTCTGTAAGTTGGCCTGTTAGGTAAAGAAGCTCCTGGAATAAGATCAATTTGATGCTCAATGCCCCTAAAAGGCGGTAAGCCCGCAGGAATCTCATCCGGGAACACCTCAGCAAACTCATCAAGAATAGCTTGAATGCTAGGGGGTAGATCAACTCAAGAATCGGCACCTGTCAACACAAATCTCTTGCAAAGCATCATTAAGGTAGTGTCCAATGGCAAGTACTCACCTTTCAATTCGGATTTGGAGGACAAAAGAGCGCGAGGCGGAGTAGTCGAAACAACAAGGGCTCCTGCGTCAACATCCACGGTCGCGGGTTTCGAGCCGCGGTCGCGGTTTTGACTCTGTCGAATCCCGTCGCGGTTTTGGCTCTGTCGAGACCCGCCAACTTCCGCGGTCGCGAATTTGGAGCCGCGGTCGCGGTTTTGGCTCTGTTGCGCCAGCACCTCAGTTTCGTCGGTGGCTCTTTCTTTGCCTTTTCTCTTCTCATATGCATCTGCTATCTGTGCTGGAGTCATAGGTTTAAGAGTAATAGGCTTATTATTGAAAAGAAATGAGTGACGGTTAGTGTGACCATCATGAACAACTTTTCTATCATATTGACATGGTCTACCTAACAATATATGACAAGCCTGCATAGGAACGACATCACACAAGACTGTATCCTCATATTTCCCTAAGGAGAAAGTTATCCTAGCTTGCTTTTGAACTCTTAATTCACCACATTCATTCATCCAATGCAATTTATAGAGTCTAGGGTGGAAAATAGTAGCAATATGCAATTTAGAGATTAACTCAGTGCTAGCAATATTGCAACAACTTCCTCCATCAATAATCATATTACAAACCTTCTCTTGAACCAAACATCTAGTATGAAACACATTTTCTCTTTGGTTATCCTCACAAGGGGCGGGTTGTACATGCAAATTTCTCTTACAAATCAAAGAATCACCATGCTCATAACCAATTTCATCACTAAGATCATCTTCATCATGCATTTCATCTAGGTGCTCCTCCTTTTCACTTTCACTTTCATATTCACCTAGTTGATTAACAATTAATACTCTAGAATTAGGACAATCTTTCATCATATGACCCTTTCCTCTACATTTAAAACATTCAATATCTCTAGCTCTAGAAGTAGGGTTAGAAGTACTCCCTCGGGGTCCATTGGAAGGGCCAAGTGTAGTTTTTGAAGGCACTTGGGTAGCAGGTGGTGGGTTCCTTCGGGAACCGCTATCTTCCTTAGCAGGGGGCTCTCGGGCTGAAGGGTAGGAAGTTCTTCCTTGCTGATTTTTCCATCCTCCTGTATTTCTGCTTCCCTGACCCCTAATCTTGGTCTTTCTCTCCACCTTGATTGCCAAGTGCAACAACTCAGTCATAGAGTTATAAGGGAACATCTCAATCTCACTTGACACATATGGGTGAAGGATACGGAGGTATCTAGCCATTGCTGTCTCCTCATCCTCAACCAGATTGGCTCGAACCATGGCTATTTGCATAGCATTGAAGGTCTCTTCTACTCCCATAGATCCCTGTCTCAAGTTCTCGAGCCGCTGTATGAGTTCCCTAGTGTAATGTGGGGGAACAAATCGAGCTCTCATCATCCTCTTCATGAGATCCCAAGTAGTGACGGGATAATCTCCATTAGCAGCTCTTCCTCTTATCAAACTATCCCACCACACTAGAGCATAGCGACTAAATTCCAAAGATGCAAGTTGCACCTTTTTAGGCTCGGGAAAGTTGTGGCAATTCCATATTTGCTCGATCTTCGTCTCCCACTCCATGTAGACATCTGGATCACACTTACCTTCAAAGCTTGGGATTTTCACCTTGATCTTCCCGACTCCGTCTTGCTCAGGCTCTCTTATTCTTCCTTGGTACCCTCCTTGTTGACGAGGGGGTCGCCATACTGCTTCTGCTGCTTCTTCGTCATCCTCTTCTTCAGGCTCCTCATCGTAATCATGGTCACCTAGATCCTTAAATTCATCATTAAAATGGTTAGCAGCATTGTATCTATTAAGGCGAGGTATGGGAGAGTTATGAAAATGCCCCCTTCGAGCTTGACGGTTGTCAGCTCTGGGTGTGGTCCTGTCTCTAGCTTCCCGACCCATTTGGGCAGCCTCATAGACTTCCCGTTGGGGGAGGGAGGGGCCTCCGTAGAGCGTCTGCGGGAGCACCTTGGGAAGTCCCAATATGCCCCGCAGCCGTGGGAGGTGGAGTCGGGTGAAGCTCCTGTCGGATGGTTGTGGTAACTCCAGACGCAATTCCTGCGGTTAACTCTTGCCTAAACTCTCGAAACAAGTTCATCATGAATTCCGGAGTGACGGGACTGGTCTCCGGGGTTCTCCTCCTGCCGCTGGGAGAGACTGGCCTATTCATCATCAAAGAAAAGACTAACACAGAACAATGTTAAGTGAGT
The DNA here is from genome assembly GCA_029168935.1 of Oxyria digyna. Lineage (NCBI taxonomy): Eukaryota > Viridiplantae > Streptophyta > Magnoliopsida > Caryophyllales > Polygonaceae > Oxyria > Oxyria digyna. The sequence continues at coordinate 28,038,114 of JAPVLV010000011.1, read as the reverse complement.
GTAAATGAAAATAACTCGCAAGTGTTTACTCTCGTATGCTTTCCTCTGCACTCTCTCTCAATTGTTGTTGTAACAAGCTTTTATTGATGAATTGCCTTGTATGGATCAATAACCCAATAGATTGAAACTATCAAGCTCCTAGCAGTATATGAGTGATGGTAGAGATGGAGATGGCTAGTGTAGGGCGGAGTTTCAACTTCAAGGCTCTGACTCAAAACAAAAAAATTGACTCAACGAAAGAAAGAAACAAAGACTCAAAACGTTTGCAGGAATGTAAATGCAAACAACTAATATGACTCAAGTTTGAACTCAAGAGGGCCAAAAGGAAGTGTTCCTTAACTTGTCCCGACTGGTGTCGATGAAAGATCGAAGATGGAGTCGAGAGGGCTAGGTAGTAATAGGGATGGCTCGTAGCTGTAGTAACAGGGTAAACTGAGGCAGTAGAAGATCCGCGGTCGCGGTTCTGGGTGCCGCGGTCGCGGATTTAGGTTCTGGACAACAGTGCGATTTTCGCGATCGTGGGTGAGATTCCGCGGTCGCGGTTCGCGTCTTGCGGCCTAAAACTCCTTCGTCTTCGTTCGGGCTCGTGGCAATCCCGATTCCTCCGATTTCTTGAATTTCGACTCAAATAATATCAAACTAGACTTTGACTCAACAAAACGTAAAAACAAATGTTGACTTTGAGACTTTTTTATTTTTTTTATTTTTTTTTTGAATTTCATCTCTTTTCTTTTCTTTTCTTTTTTTTTTAATATTTTTTTTTGTCTCACCAAAACGAATTACAGACTCGATACGAGATATTAATCTCAGCAAAATTGAAAAATAAAAATAAAATAACAACTAACTTGATTTCCTTGTTGAAGAGATAGGATTTTCCTTCTTTGAAGATTTTGTCTTGGGCTCCAAGGAAAAGAATTTCAGCAACTCTTCTAGGGTTTGTGACGGCTGATTTTTTTTTGGTAGGGATGATGAATTTGTGATGGGGTGATGGGATGAATGGATTTTGGGACAAGGGTGCTCCAAACTCCAATCTATCGATCTCCACAAACACGAATCAATCCAAGCTTCTTGTACACAACCTGAAACAGACTCAACAAGAAAGATCAAAGTATCGAAGACTCAAGATCAATTTCTGAAAGAAACTGACAAACAGGAAAACAAAACTGACTCTTTTTTTTTGTGATTTTCTGGATAGGGGGTCTCTTGATGTTCTTGTGAAGACAGATGGTGTCAACACAACTCTGATACCAATTTGATGTGGGGATAAGCCGTTGTTGTCCGATCTAGACACCAAACCTCGAACAGAAACTCGAACAGAGAAGAAAGGCGGAATTAGAATGAGATGAAAGAAGGATAAGTCGAATGATAGGCCAATTGGAACCAAATCAAACAACGATAAAACCCCTGAACTTAAGAACAAGAACTTTACCGAATGATGAAGAAACCCCAACGGATGATTACAACCAAACACAATGACTATGGTGGGTCAAGGCACCTGGAGGATGCTCTATGGAGTCCCGATAGCACCAACCTTATGGAGGAGATTGACACACACAAGTACAACTAGGGAGAGTTCAACAACAATGCACACGGGGCACTCTTCTCACAAAAGCTCTCTTTTGGGAGGAAAAAACGATAAACGTTGTATTCAATATCAAAGTCTGGGGGGGCGGGCTAAACAATAACTAGGGCAAACCTTATATAGGGTTCATAAGGATGCCAATTAAAAGAAATAAAGCAATAAAAGTATTTTCCTAAAAATAGCTAAAAACCAATTAAAAGAAATAATCCCGGAAACAAAATAAAACAAGAATTCTCGGCGAAATCAACAGGTCGCGATCCGCGATCGCGGGTCTGGATCCGCGGTCGCGGGTGGCATGGCCGCGGTCGCGGATTTGCCACTGGCTATGCCGCCTTCGTCGTTTGGCTCCGAGTGCTCTCGAACCTCAATTATCATAACCGTCTTCAATGGTGGTTCCTCTTCAACACTTAGCTCTTTAGACATGAAGAAAACTACTAACTTGTCTAGTATTGTTGGACTTCCTTAGCTCTCGAACGAGTCAATGCACCTTCAAACTCGGGAACCGTTGGTGACTGTTGATGTCCAGATGATCCTTCATCAGACACTCTATTCAATTTTAATATCAGTCACTAAGGTTTCATTTTTCGGTTATTTGATATGCAATTGTTGTTAAAGGATGTGCACTAACTATTCATTGGTATGCACAAATATGGTTCAGGTATGTAGAAGAACCCAATTGATGATGTGGTCTATTTCTTCCTCAATGCACACTTTTTTAGTTGATATGCACAACACAAGTTCAAATATGCAGAAGAACCCAAATGACGATATGATTTATTCTTCCTCAGACGATGTTTTTGATGTTTCAGACAATGCTTTCACAAACGAAGAATTATTATCATTATGATTTGGTACTCAATGTGTTATTGGCGTTGAAGACATACTAGGGTTCGTTTTCCAAGGTTTACAACTTTTTAGTTGATACGCAACACATATATATAGATATGCACTAAATTTGTATCGATATGCACTAAATCTGTATAGATATGCATCAAATCTGCAACAATATGCACAAAATTTACAGCGATATGCACCAAATATGTATAGATATGAACCAAATTCGTAGTGATATGCACTAAATCTGTATAGATATGCACCAAATCTACATCGATATGCACCAAATCTGTAACGATATGCACCAATCGTTGTTCATCAAACTCATCATATTAAGAATGCACTTCAAAAAAAACTGCATATGATTTGCATAATATAAAAATTAGTGTGCATATCACACACAAACAAGTAAATATCAACACGCTATATTTGAATATTATACTGCATATCAGATATATAATGAATTGATCGAATATGACCCCAAATAACGTTTTCAATTCATAAATACAAATTCTTTGTCAGACAATAACCTTTCTTGACCTCCAATGAAGCCATCGTCAATAACACATTCGGTACCATATAATGCTTCTTTATCATCATATGACATGCAATCAACACTATCGTCTGAGGAAGAATAGATCACTTCATTAGGTTGGTTCTTCTGCATACCTGATACAGTTTTGTGCATATCAATGAACCTTAAATGCACATTCATTAAGAATAAGTGCATACCAAATAAATCAGATTGCATAACCGCGAAAAAATAACCTAGGGAGAAAGCCAACATAACTACTGCATAACGGAGATTACAAACTGAATATTGATTTACTTTATCGCATATCAAAATCTCACCCTAGCAACCTATAGTAAAATTTAAATAGGTATACAAAATTCAATAGGTAAATCAAATTTCTCACCCTCATGACCGTCAATTTACATGAAAGAATCTTGTGAATCTAATATGAAAGTCGAATGTCACATCCACTTGGCTAAGAATTTGATTTGAGATGCGAAAACCATTGTTAGAATCAAAACATATCTACTGCATATCAAGTATATCTGGCTGCATAACAGCGATTATGAAACGCATACGACAACCTTTTTACTGCATAACATAATTCATGTGAAACCCTAAATTGCTACCTGCATACCGCCGAATCATCTGATGCATATCGTTTTATTGTTGTCGCATATCAGAACGAAACACTATTTAACCCTAGTCTGATGCATATATCAAAGTCAAATATAATCAAACCCTAATCAAATCCTAATAAAACCCTAAACAAAATCCTATGAATCTAATATATCAAATTCGATTTTAGTAAACTAATTTGATGCATATCACGATACTAACCTTCTTCCATGGAGATTTTTGTGTTGTTGTATCAATCAACTATTGTTACCGTATGAAAGAAAAAATTGGAAGAGAAGAACGATAGAAGCTAAGAGAGAGAAGGCGTTGAATTGATGGAAGAGAGAGAAGTAGTTGATTTGAAATTACCGTAAATTAAGGAAGGAGTTTTGATATTTTTTCCTTATTTTCTTTTAATTCCAAGACTCTTAATCCAACCCTTCATCTAATCTCATCCTATGGCTCCTATTCGTTAACTCCGTTGTACTCTAAGAGCTGGTTTCTCATGAGCCTAAATCTACATGGCTATTACTACGGGTATATTTAATATTATACTTAATTGGATGCGTGGACTCCTCTTTGAGAAGGGTTCAAGCATTGTTGATAACAAATTATCATTAATCATAATTTTGGAAATATAATATTAAATTTACTTCAAAAATTAGGGGTTGAACTTACATACCAATAGGTTGGTAGGAAGAGGTCGTTAAAGAATCACTCATGAAAATGAAACGGTCATATATAAAAAGATACAATGGTCAGTATCTTGGAAGATTAGATCTATTCTTTGTGCATATATTTAGAATAATCATAGCTTATATGGATATACTTTGTATTCTTATTTTGTTTATAATAACAATATATGACGAAATTAATATTGATATGATGTGATAAAAAAAGAGATTTTATTTTAATAAATATAGGAAAAGATTCATGGGGCAATTGCATTTGATCTCATTCTGATTAGGTAACATGTCAAAATTAATTCAAACCAATTGTATCTGGTGCACAATGTATAAGCTGCATTATATATAAAATTGCCACCAGTTGTTTAATTTGGATGAAATATATTTATACTCATGACAATGATGCACAATCTAATGTACAAAAACTCCTCAGGAAATATGATTCGCACTAACAAAGCCATTATATTATAGTGAGAAGAACCTCCATAGAAAATATAATAATAGGGACAGATCTTCTCTAATGTGAAATTCAAATGCTATACAGAATAGAGTAGGTTAAATCTTGTGACTAATTTCTATAAAATACAGGAATCATTAACTCATTATATATCAATTATAAGTATGTTAACCCTTAAATTTTTATATAAGTAGGCTATAAACTAAAATAGTGTATACTTAAGTTGTGTAGAATCGATCTAAACAATCCATCAGCTAACTACATTGGCTTGCAAATGAAAATGGTAGAAAACCTTAACAAATAAATAAATGCAAAAAACATGGAATGGGATATGATCCCAGGAAAAAGCTACAATTCCCTACCCAGAATTATTTTCCACCTGAAATGGTTCACAACTGGACAATTGTTTACCACCATAAAATGAATTTGATTTTTTTTTAAAACAACAGCCATACAAAATATAAGATTTGCAATTTTACACAAAAGAAAGTCAACTACATCCTCCTAATGGATTAAACGATCCATTCAGCCTGCGGTCAAACAATCTTAACACCAATCATAAATAGGAATGATATATCAAGACCTAAAACCAATTCTGAGTACTTGCTAGAGGGATGCACAAAAACATGCAATTCACCTTCCACAATTCCACACTTAAGAATCACTCAAGAGCCTACCTTCCAACAATCTGAGCTAGGGTTTGACATAATAGGGTTGTTGTCATGTTCATTGAAATTCTGGTGTGAACCCTAGAAAATGATCTGTGGGATTCCCTCCTTATCCAACAAAGTAGTCTATAACCTATACATATTACATAGCACAGAGCTCACCTATTTCTTGTTCCAATCGTATAGAGGAACACCATCAGCGAGGCAAATTGAAGAAAAACAAAGCCCTCCCTTGATACCTTGAATGCACCTGACTATAATTCAGTAGCAGTAAGAGATGGAATGTTGAATAAAATTGTTTTAAAAATCCAACTAAACTTTAGCATACCTCCAATGGTACAAACTCAGGAGATTTAGGTTCGATTGTTAGAGCTGCTTTCCCTTTGTATATAGAGTAGCCAACGAAAATCTTGGGAGAAAACCCTACAATTATGTCAAAAGCCTCGTCCGATGAATAAACAATTTCCAACTACCGACATCACCAACAACCTCATCTGAATAAATATAAACTACCGATAGATAGAAGGAGGGAATGAGTAAGAAACAAACGGAGAAGTGCAGAGCAAAACACCGACCTAAGGAAATTAAATGAGACGAAATTAAGATGAACGAAACAACCACCAAATTTAAATGCTGATAAATGATACCGACAGTAAGGACAGAGGAAGACCGTGATTAATTCCATGGAATCACCATAAATTGGAGGAAAATAACGGTACTGTCAATGGCAGAGAAGAGGACAGCGGAGGCTCGTTGTCGCTAAATAAAGAGGGGAACGCAGTCCATAATAGTAATACCATGAATCATCTTCCTTCTTTTCCGAATCATCTTCCTCCTCCTCCGAATCATCTTCCTCCTCTAAGTGTTGTATGTCTCCTCATAGAAAATCTTGCGAACCTAACCTTGGTGCTTGATGAGAAACTGTAAAATCAACGTAGGAATTGGGGTAGACGTATCCAACTGAAACATTGTGGTTAAGCCGTACAATAGAAAATAACATGCCCAATATCAAGCTCAGTGATTTAAGGCCCGTTAATCTTCACTCCATTAATAATCGGTACCGTACGATATAAGTTCGATATGGAAACTGGTACATTGGATTCCTCAATGAACATTTTCAATAGAAATTTTTCATAACCACTTTGTAAATGTGTAATCCATATCTGTATGTATATTCTATGGTTCGACAATAGGTCAAGCCGATCTAGGACTAGAGTAGGCTAGCTTAAGTGGCTCGATCATGGCTCAGTGATCATGGCTCACAAGGGTGCAACCCCGGGCTCAGGCTTGGTCGAGATGGCACTTGTTTGAGGTGAATGATTTCTGGTATCTGTGATGTTGGGCCTAATGGTTTGGGCTTGGTTTTGGGCCGCTTCTGTGATTTGGCCTTCCTTGCTTCAGAATAAATAAAACGCTGACGATCTGACAAGCTATATAACTCTTCGAGTTAGGGTTAGCTTGTCATTCATCATCCTTCACCGCTAACCAGATTACAGAGAGAGTTTCAGTGCTAGGGTTCTTGGTGGTTCGATCGCAGTGATTCTCACGGTGTGGAAGTTGAGTCCTCCGGTGGTGGCCTTCAGAGATTCATTCGGCGTTCTTCGTAGCTTCTTCCTTGAAGTTGTTCTTGCCTTGAAAGGGGGTTGAATCTCTTTCTTTACCTTCGTCCTAGCTTCTTCTCTGTAATAGCTTGCTTAGGTTTAGCTTGCTCGTCTTGCTTGGTGTATGTGTAACCATTGTTGAACCTTTCTGATCTAGTGCATTATTCGGGATGAGTCTCCCCACTGAGACTTCACAGATGTAGGGAAACCGAACTGCGTGACCAACTCTTGTGTCCATTGTTTTCATCTTGTTATTTACTTTTCTCGAATCGATTGCACTAGAGATCGATCGGATCTGGTTATTAAGATAGAACCAAGATTCTACAAAGTGGTATCAGAGCCAGGTTCTCTGAAATTACTTGTATTGCTTCCGCGGTGTGATTTCTGTGCTTTCTTGTTACTTGACATTTAGGTCAAGCAAGATTTGTTGCCTTAGGGTTGCTTTTCTGTGAAATTCTTGATTGTTATTCTTGAACTCATAGAAACCCTAAGTTGTTATCTCTTTAATTTCTTTCTCCAGATTCTAACAAGGTGTGTTCACTTGCTTAGGGGCTAAGATGACAGACTCAGTGAGACTGAAGCCCTATGATGGTCAAGGTGACTTTGCCATGTGGAAGGTCAAGATGAAGGCTATCTTGATAAGGGAAAAGTGCTACAAGGCTGTATCTGAGGAGTGGCCATTGGGGTCACCAACTCAGAAATGAAGGATATGCAAGATCTTGCTCATTCTGAGATCACCTTAAGGTTAACTGACGACATAGCTCATCAGGTGGTAAGCTTTACTCAACCTAAGGCTCTCTGGAATGCATTGGAATCCATTTTCTTGACTAAGTCCTTACCTAGTAGAATTTCTCTATTGTGCAAGTTGTTTACATATAAAATGGAAACCACCTTGATTGTTCAGGAAAATCTTGATAATTTCCTAAAAATGACACAGGATCTTAAGAGATGTGATGATGAAATTAAAGAAACCCACCAGGCTGTTTTGTTGCTTAATTCCTTACCTAGTCAATTTGAGACTCTAAAAGATGTGATCCAATATGGTAGAGATGAACTTACCCTGACTAAGATCACTGAGGCTATTATCCAGAAAAATGAGTCCTTAAAAGTCTTCAAGATTAGAAATGGCTCTAAAACTGAGACAAAGAGTGACACTAAGAATGAAGTTGTGATGACTAAGGGAATTTATAAGAACAAAAAGGGTTATAAGCCTAAGAGTAATAGCACCAACCCTCAGGATAAAGATATGTCCAAAGTGAAGTGTTATTACTGTGAAAAATTAGGGCATTATGCCTCTGATTGTCATAAGAAGAAAAGAGATGAGAAGAACAAAGATAAGAGTGAAAAAGATAAGAATTACTCTAATGTTTGTGAACAATGCCCTCAGTATAACAATGAACTCCTTGTAGTTAGTCCCTCTACTGATTGCTACTCCTGGATCCTAGATTCTGGATGCACTATGCATGCCACCCCCTATAAGAAATTCTTTAAGACTTTAACTGAATGTGGTGGAGGTGAAGTGATGCTTGGAGATCACACCTCTTTAGCTATTAAAGGAATAGGGAGTGTTGCTTTAAAAATGCATGATGACAAGATTATAACTCTGTCTAATGTAAGATGGGTACCTGAACTTAGGAGAAATTTGTTGTCTGAATCTGTCTTTGATGATTTGAATTGTCACATTATTACTCACAATGGTATAAGGGAAGTGATTAGAAATAACACTGTCCTTATAAGGAGCATTAAGAAAGGTGGATTGTACTATGTTACAGCTTCTCCTGAACTTAATGTCTCTATATGAGTTAATAAGAATGATAATCTGGATCTTACTAAGAAGTGGCATGCTAGACTTGGACACTTAGGCAACCTTGGCTTTAACAAGTTGTATGTGAATGGTATGATTGACTTTAAACCCTGTGACCTGAATTTCTGTGAAAACTGTGTGCTTGGTAAGAAAACTGCCCACAGCTTTGGCAAGTCAACCTATACTGCTAGCAATCCCCTAGAGTATGTTCATTCAGATCTCTGGGGGCCTGCTCAAGTTGATACTATTGGAGGAAGAAGATACTTTCTTTCTCTAATAGATCATTACTCAAGAAAAGTATGGGTATACTTGTTGAAAACTAAGGATGAGACTTTTGAAAACTTTAAGTCTTGGAAAGTGTTAGTTAAAAGTCAAACCAACCATAAACTGAAGTGTCTAAAAACTGACAATAGCTTAGAATTTTGTAATAACTTGTTTGATACATATTGCAAAGAAAATGGTATTAAGAGACATTTGACTGTACCTGGAACCCCTCAGCAGAATGGTACTGCTGAGAGAATGAATAGAACCTTGTTAGAAAGAGCTAGGTGTATGCTTTTTACTTCTGGAATGAAGAGTAGCCTATGGGGAGAAGCTGTATTGACTGCAGCCTATCTCATTAATAGGAGCCCTTCTTCCACAATAGGATTTAAAACCCCTCAAGAAATGTGGACTGGAAATAAGCCTAACATAACTCACTTGAAACCTTTTGATTGCACTGCCTATGCTCAAGCATCACAAGGCAAGCTGCAACCTAGAGCACTCAAGTGTATCATGCTAGGCTATCCTGATGTGGTAAAAGGCTATAAACTCCTTCTCATACAACCTGGAGGTTACAAAGTAATAACCTCTAGGTCTGTGACTTTCAATGAGGAGGACTATTACTTTAAGTCAAAATTAATGTCTTCTACTGAGCCTACAGGTACAAGTGCTAGTACAAACATCTCAAATGGAGTCTTTTATGATGTGAATCAAGAGGAGGCCTATGGAGAAGAGGATATGGAGGTTGAAGATCCTCCAAGTGTTCAGCAAAGTGAAGTTGGCACCTCTTCCGAGCACCAAGAGTACCCAGAAGAACCTCTAGGTGGCTCGAGCAACCATGAAGTACAACAACCTCACCAATCAGGTGGGGGCAAGTAACACTGAAAACTCACAAATTTTCACAATGTACAGTCTGCTAATACTGAACTGTTGGGTGAAAATCTCTCTCATCCTCTCTCTGATTATCAACTTGTTAGAGATAGGGCTCCTAGGACTAGAATTCCTAATAGGAGATATGATGTGAATTCTGTTGGGTGTTTTCCTAAGATTGTTGAGTTTGCTTTCACTGTTGCTGAAGTGATCAAATTTACTACTCCTGAAACCTATGAACAAGCTGCTAATAGTAAACAAGCTAATGAGTGGATAAGTGCTATGAATGAGGAAATACAATCCATGCATGCTAATCAAACATGGAAATTAGTTCCTAAACCAGATAAGGCTAGGACTATTGACTGTAAATGGATCTTCAAAATTAAAGAGGGCACAACTTTGCATGATCCACCTAGACTTAAAGCTAGATTGGTTGCAAAAGGATTTACTCAAAAAGAAGGAGTAGATTATAATGAAATATTTGCCCCAGTTGTGAAGTATAAAACCATGAGACTCCTCTTAGCTATGACCACTGTTTATGACTGGGAACTTGAACAAATGGATGTAAAAACTGCTTTTTTACATGGAGACCTAACTGAGACTATTTACATGAGACAACCACAGGGCTTTGTTAGTAATAAAAACCCTGATCATCTCTGCTTACTGAATAAATCCATTTATGGACTTAAGAAATCTCCTAGACAATGGAATAGGAAATTTGACTCTTGTATGATATCTCTAGGGTTCTCTAGAAGCTTGTATGACACTTGTTTGTACTATAAAAATGTGCAGTCTAAGGCTCCCTTGTATGTTCTGTTGTATGTAGATGATATCTTGTTAATTAGTAGTTCTAAGGTTGCAATCTCTAGTGTTAAACATGATTTAAAAACTCACTTTGACATGAAGGACCTTGGTCCTGCCCAGAAGATTTTAGGAGTGACTATCACTCGAGATAGAACTAAGAAGACTATGCATTTATCTCAGACTGATTATTTACTTAAAGTCTTAGATAGGTTTGCCATGAAAGACTCCAAATTAACCTCCATCCCATTAGGAGGTCATTTGGATCTCTCTAGAACTCATTGTCCTGTTTCTGAATCTGACAAAAAGAAAAAAAATGTTCCTTATGATGTGGCTGTTGGTTCTTTAATGTATGCAATGCTCTGTACTAGACCTGACTTAGCTTATGTTGTGAGTGTTATGAGTAGATATATGTCTAACCCTGGTGATAGGCACTGGCAAGGTATGAAATATATGCTAAGGTACATCTCTGGCACTCATAAACTTGGTCTAATGTATTCTGAGTTTTCTCCTAGGACTGAGGTCCAAGGATATGTTGATTCTGACTTTGCTAGTAATAAGGATACACGTAAGTCTATTACTGGATTCTTTTATACTTGGGTTGGTAATTGTATATCCTGGAAATCTCAGCAGCAGCCTATTGTTGCTCTGTCTTCTACTGAGGCAGAGTACATTGCTGCTACTGAGACTTGTAAGGAGGCAATTTGGTTGACAGGTATATTACATGAGATAGATGGTAAGACTTATACACCTATCCTTAATATGGACAGTCAGAGTGCACTGTTTCTTTGTAAAGATCCAGTGTACCATGAAAGAACTAAACACATAGATGTTAGATACCACTTTATTAGGGATAAAGTGGAGAATGGTGACATTGTTGTTCAAAAGATAAAAGGTGAACTTAATCCTGCAGATTTTGGGACTAAAGTTGTTCCTACTAACAAGTTTGTTTTTTGCAGGGAAGCTCTTCACATCCATGATGAAACGTGAGATGTGAGAGTGAGTCAATGATGGATGGGAACGCATCTCTTGAAGTGATGCTCTAGGTTCAGATAGTTAGAGTATTATGTATGGATTAGGAGGTCATATGTAAATGTGTAATCCATATCTGTATGTATATTCTATGGTTCGACAATAGGTCAAGCAAGCACCGAGCTAGGACTAGAGTAGGCTAGCTTAAGTGGCTCGATCATGGTTCACAAGGGTGCAACCCCGGGCTCAGGCTTGGTCGAGATGGCACTTGTTTGAGGTGAATGATTTCTGGTATCTGTTGGGCCTAATGGTTTGGGCTTGGTTTTGAGCCGCTTCTGTGATTTGGCCTTCCTTGCTTCAGACTAAATAAAACGCTGACGATCTGACAAGCTATATAACTCTTCGAGTTAGGGTTAGCTTGTCATTCATCATCCTTCACCGTTAACCAGATTACAGAGAGAGTTTGAGTGCTAGGGTTCTTGGTGGTTCGATCGCAATGATTCTCACGGTGGAAGTTGAGTCCTCCGGTGGTGGCCTTCAGAGATTCATTCGGCGTTCTTCGTAGCTTCTTCCTTGAAGTTGTTCTTGCCTTGAAAGGGGGGTTGAATCTCTTTCTTTACCTTCGTCCTAGCTTCTTCTCTGTAATAGCTTGCTCGTCTTGCTTGGTGTCTTTGTAACCATTGTTGAACCTTTCTGATCTAGTGCATTATTCGGGATGAGTCTCCCCACTGAGACTTCGCAGATGTAGGGAAACCGAACTGCGTGACCAACTCTTGGGTCCATTGTTCTCATCTTGTTATTTACTTTTCTCGAATCGATTGCACTAGAGATCGATCGGATCTGGTTATTAAGATAGAACCAAGATTCTACACACCTAACTAATAATATGTTAATTACTCTACCGAAATAAAGACCATTACAATACCATTGATTTTCAACGCATAATAATATCAAATTTCTTAAATATTTTTGACAATAAGAGATAAATGAATCGGGCCCGGTACCGGTTTCATTTACTTTCGGCCAAGACCAACCAACTTTTATATATATACTAGATACGGGCCTCGCGCTCCGCGCGAGAAAATTACGGATTTTCGTATGTGATTTAATATAGTTATACATTATTTGTTAATATGTTGTTGTTATCAAATTTATTAATATTTGTAAATATAAGTATTTTTTATTTCCTTATATTTATGTTTGAAGTAGTTTTAAAACATTATATTAAAATAAGTTTGCATTGTCATAAGAGAAGCTCACACATTAATTTAATTTGTGACTTAATCAAGTAGACTATAAATAAATATAACATAGAGATATAAGAAAGATATTTAAATACATGTCCAAAAGTCCAATAGGAGGTGATTAAGAAATGAGTAATGCATTAAATTGGAACCAATTTCATTCAATTTTGGCAATAGACAGCCAACTTTTATATAGACTAGATACGGGTTTCGCGCTCCGCGCGAGAAAATTACGAATTTTCGTATCTGATTTAACATAGTTACACATTATTTGTTACTATTTTTTTTTTGTTCTCAAATTTATTATTGTTTTTAATTATAAATGTTTTTTATTTCCTTATATTTATATTTTAAGTAGTTTTAAAACATAATATTAGAATAGGGTTGCATTATCATAAGAGAAACTCACACATTAATTTAATTTGTGACTTAATTAAGTTTCTAACATAACAGAGAAGCCTTATAAAATAGCTAATATGTCATGTTTCTATTATTAGAATATGTATGTATTTAAATTTGTGACTTAATTAAGTTTCTAAATAACACGAAGACTTTATAAAGGAGCTAATACTATAATTTATATATTTTACTATATTTCTAAGATATATTAGATTAGGTTAGAATTAGAATAAGTTAAATAATTAAGAAAACAGAAAGAATTAATTGAATTTAGAATTAATTAGGTATAAGGGATAATTAACTAATAGAAACAAAGAGGACTTCAATTTAGAATTAATGATAATTAAAAAATAAAAAAATTAAATGAATTTAGAATTAAATAGGTACCGATTTCATTTAATTCGTTCAACCATCAGCCAACCTTTATATAGAAGATAAGATATATAGATAGATTAGGATTGTTTTGCAATACTTAATCAAATATATTGTACATGACATTGTAAAAAGTGTGGAAAAATATTTCGTTTTTTTTTTTATCTTTTCGAAGGGCAAATGATGTCCGTTTTAGATGCATTTTATATGAACGATCTCGTATTAAAATTCTCCAGAAGATTATGGAAGAATTTAAAAAAAAAAAATCATACGTTTCGTATGAACCTTATTTCATTCGGTGTGATGAAAAGATGCGTTAAAAAGGTAAAAAAGGGTGCGTTAAATAAAAAACATATAAAAAAAGAACCATTCTCTCTCCTGTTCACTGCAATGCAACCCCTTCTAAAATCTAGCCCGTCGCTCGCTCCGCTTTCTCCATTTCGCCTGTGAAATCTCCGATCATGGCGATTGGTTCTGGAGGATCTAGCGTTGTTGGTATGTCTCTCTCTTTTTCTTGCTCACTATTTCGTTTCTACTAGCTAGGTTTCAACTTCAATTTTAAATGTCATCTTTTATCTATTCCTTCCTGTGTTTGTTGATCTCTTGCCTGTTTGTGCGAAGTGGTGTGTGCGCCGTTTAATCTTGATGAGTTGGTCTAGTTTGTTGGATCGATTTCGATTTCTTTGGAATTTTTTTCTGGATTGTTCTGGGAAATTGACTTGAGTTGGATGATGACGAACTTTCTCTCTTAGGCAGGCCGTCTTGCTATGGAAAAAGGCAGTAATTTACTGAAAACTTCTCGAATTTACATCGTATGGTTTAAATCGTATTGAATTTTCTTGCTAGTGCTAATATGGAGGCTAGTTAAATGTCTCGTGGAGGCTAGTTTTTTGGTTCAAAAGAATTTCTGAAGAGATTTAGATCTGCTTATTTGGCCTGAAAGTAATCAGAATGTAGAACTTTGTTGTGTTAGTGAAATATGCACCATATTCATCCATGTTTAGAAGGTTTTACTGATTAGCAAAAGCTCAAGAAGAAATTTTTAAAATTGTCTGCAACTGAATAAATCTATGTGTTGCCGGTTTTCCATAGAATTGACATGCTTGCTACACTGGTTTTGCTGTATTTGCTGGAACTGAATCTGTGGCTTTGTGATTAAGTAGGACAGAAATGTGGATTAGTCATTGAGTGAACATAACGAAGGAGGAAAGTTATCTCTGAAGTGTGAAGCTCTTTGTCTGTTTAGCTATTACTAGATTCTTAAATTGTTGGCTGAGCATATACCTTAAGGATCAGATTGTTGGTTGTTTTTCTCCCTTATATTTTGACATTGTTTTATGTTACCGCCTCACCTCGTATCTATCTTGAGTTCTCTACACCTCATTAAAGTTTTCATATACACAATTTTAATCATGCAAAACTGAGGGATATAATCATGTAAATTATTTCTTCTACAAAAATTATCACAGCATTAACTAGTACAAACAAAAAGAAGGAAGACATGCTCACATATTAAAGTTGAAAAGCCATTTTTTAGTTGAATTGACTCTTGTTTTATCACAAGAGTCAATTCACTCATGCAATCTGTCTGTGGTTTGAATGCAGGACTGCTGATACTCCGTGGTTTGTTATATGAAAAAATCTACTTCACGAGCGCATGTAAATATCTACTTTTCTTATGAACTCAACACGTTTTTATATGCTGTGCTGCAGTCCCCAGAAATTTCAGGTTGCTGGAGGAGCTTGAACGTGGGGAAAAGGGAATTGGAGACGGAAGTGTCAGCTACGGAATGGATGATGGAGATGATATTTACATGCGCTCCTGGACTGGTACAATCATTGGTCCTCTTAATGTAAAGCTTCTTTCTCTTTCTCTCATCTTTCACTGTTAACTTTCCCCTCCACTTTTGTTTTTCTTATAACAGCTGGTAATGGTTAAAAGTTAAGAACATATTTTGGAATGCAATAGTGTCTTTGATATCTAAATAGCGTAATCGATTCAGTTTGCTTGTAAATTGATCCCCTTATTTATTAAAAAAATGTGGATACATAAGAACTAGCAACTGGCAACATAAAAGCTGTTATTTTGTTGGGTGTATTTTCGTATAGGTGACCGCCTTGTGCTTTCATTGTTAATGAAATGAAACTTAATCCATTTGCTATAACTTTGTGTTGATTAAATTGATCATGAAGTAACCTGTCTGTATAACTTTACAGATGTATAAGGATGCAAATGGAGCAATCCTAATACAACGATCTATCTGTTAGGAAGTGATTCTAGGACTTGTTGTGATAAGACAGTGTTTGTCTTTTAGAAAATCAATATCTGATGTTTGAGTTGGTATGGTGCAGACTGTCCATGAAGGCCGTATCTATCAGTTGAAACTCTTCTGTGACAAGGATTACCCAGAGAAGCCTCCCAGTGTTCGCTTCCACGCGCGGGTCAATATGACTTGTGTGAACCCTGATACTGGAGCAGTAAGTTATTTGTATTTTTTCTTCAAAAAAAGCGTTAGACTAATGATGGGATAATACGCAAATTCAAGAGATGAATAATGGTGATGCGTACAGGTTGAACCAAGGAAGTTTAGCATGTTGTCAAATTGGCAGAGGGAGTATACAATGGAGCACATTCTGACACAATTGAAGAAAGAAATGGCTGCCTCTCACAACCGAAAGCTCGTCCAGCCTCCTGAAGGGACATATTTCTAGCCAACCGAAAGAATTGGCTGTGATTGTATCAATTTTTAAATCATATGGTATGTTTTGGTACATATTGTTATGCCCAATGTTGACCATGCAAGGGTGTGTAAGGGTATAAACACAAAGTGTGAATTTCCTTGATGAATTTACATGAAGATTACATCAGTATATATACAAAGAAGAAATTAAACTAACTAGAGATCGTGGGCTATCCATATGAGATAGTGGTCCACTTATTTAGGAATACAAGATTTACATAAAGACCAAGTCTAATTGACTTTGAATTCTTATTAAAGGGCAATATGGAACTGGATTGTTTGTCATCCTTTTGACATGGGATTGGGCATTCTTCAACTGACTTGTTCTATATGGCTATGTGGTTATGGACTCATGCTCCCTTACTTTTTTGTGTGTGTCGTGTGGCTACACTTTTCCTGTTCCCTTTTCTATATGCTTTGTGTCAAGCCTGCGTATTTCCAGGACGCTGGTAAAGAATGAAACTATAACTCGAGAGTAAGTGTAAAGTGGATAAACCAAATTTAGGATCTAGCAATGGGGTCAATTCTTACAACCAACCATTCTAAGCATATAGGAGAAACTTTTTTTTTGCTATAGTCTAAAAAATGGAATGTTAATTCTTGTGACCAGAAGTATTATTGATTTTATTATTTTTTTAATTTACATTTTACAGAAATATATAATAAGAATACCTGCTAAGTAAGTTGGTATGTTATACGGAGAATAGATTTATAACTTCCAATTTAAAATGACAGTGTATTTAAATAATAGAGGTTTTTGCGTCAAACCACCCCTTATGTGGGCCAATTTGCGCCAAACCACCATTTATTACACTTTTTGCAAGGAACCACCCATTTGTGTCACTCTGTTAACACTGAGCCACCCCTCGTTCAATTCCGTTAATTTCTCCGTCAGACCGGGTGAAATGTCATTTTTGCCCTCATTTTTTTCAGATATTTAAGGGCAAATTTGGAATTGCACCATCTGATGATATATTGCCAAAATATCGCGATATTTTGTTTTTACCGTGAGATTATCGTTTTACGTTTTACCCCATCTGATATTAAGCTCGAAGAATTGCACCATTTTTTGCACCATCTGATGGAATTGCACCATTTTTGCCCTCAACATTTATCTCTCTCGGAGGAAGGCGATTCTGCGAAGTCAAGCTCGAAGACGAAGGCGAACGAGGAAGGAAGAAGAGCAAGGACAGTCGGCGAGCAAAGTCGGGTAGGCTTTCCGAGTTTGGAGGAGAAGAGGAGGTGCGAACCAATTTAGGGTTCTTCGTTTTGGGGCTTTTTTGAATTGACAAGGGAAGAGCAACTATTAGGTAAGGAGGTATGTCTTAAAATTCTTCTGTGTCTTAATCGAGTTAGGGTTCGTTTAATTGGGGTTGAATTTGGCGGTTTTGATTTTTAGGGTTCGAAATTGATTCGATACCAATTTGTAGGAAATGTCAACTGGATCTTCAATCTATTCTAATGAGGGCTTACTTTGTCAATGTGGATTAACGCCAATCATAAACACTGCTCGCACAACAACAAACTTTGGAAGGAGATTTATTGGTTGTTCATTATATACACCTAATGTCTATAAAGGATGTCGTTTTTTTCGATGGATTGATCCTCCATTTCAATCAGATGCAGCAAGTATTATAAAGTAATTGGTTATTGAAAAGAAGGAGCTTTTAGCCAAAAACATGAACCTTGAAGCAGCATTGAAAGCAAAAGATTTGGAGTTAGTTAGTGCACAATCTAGATCGAGGATAGAATTTGTTGTTGTTGTTTCTCTATTTGTGTTTGGTGTGGTTGTTGTCAAAGGATTGGCACATTAGGAAGTGTAGGTTGGTAGACATCAGTAGTTGTTGTTGTGGATGCTGTCATAAAATACCAGGAAGTGTAAACCAGTGTTTTTCTATGAAAGTGTTTAGTATTGCAGTTTAGTATGGTTGCTATATTTTGTCCTTTGTAAACAGTTTTTGTATGCAATGAGGAAGCTGAGAATATGATGCATAAAACACCAAGTTAAATAACTTAAAAAGAGTACATAGCAACAGACGACAAAATGGAAAAATAAAACAGCAAGTTCAACACACTAATTAGATAAAAATAGCAAGTTCAAATACCCTTTTAGTACCTAGTTCCTCATGATAAGGATGTCGTAGACTATACCATTACCATTGGAACCGTCTTCTTCAAGTTCAAAGATTAATTCATCTTTAACCTTCAGTCCATGATGATCAACAAACGCCCTCCACCCCTTTCCGAAGCGGTATTGGTTTTGGCTATGTTTGAGAACAACATCAAATTCCTTTTTGGCAGCATTCTTGACCTTGATTGTGTGGTTCTTGAACTGAGACAAATACTTGTCTCCATGTGCTGCGGGAAGAATCTACATCATAAAATCCAAAAATTAAAATGTAAATATTGGTTTAAAGACGATAGTTACAAGTAGGGACATTACGAGTCTACAGTCACCCTCCACGTAGGACTTCCTCATCTCGACAGAAAAGACCTTTGAGACTGGAAATCCTGAGAAGAACTTCGATGGACCGTTGTCGGAATCGGAGGATGAGTCATGAACAACAATGTAATTCTTGTTGGCAGCCATGGTGAAAATCGAGAGTTGAGAGTTGAGAGAGTTGAGATGGCCATGTATTTATGCGAGGTTATTAAACATTGTGTTCAACTAACCTAATTTGTAGCATTGAATTCTCACCAATGCATGTTGGAAACAATGTTCAAGTAATGCAGCAGATACAGAAATTCGGACCAATGCATTTAATGAAAATCTGTGTGTTCAACTAACCTATTACCAACTTAAATACATCAGATTTTGACAAGAACCATAGAAGACAATGCATCAGAGTTTGACCAATGCATTTAATGAAAAAAACGAGTCAAAACAGGAGTCCAATGCATCAGATTTCGGACCAATGCATCAGACACCTATTACCAATGCATCAGACACCAGTTCCAAAAAACGAGTCAAAAAAGAGCAAAATTTGAGCAACATCAATGTTGGTAGGTAGCTGATTTTACCTGTTCCTGAAAACTACTCCAATAACAGCCAAATTTCTCATATTACAAACGAACCATATAACATCCAAACAACATATTAAATGGGCTCACATGTTTAGACCCATATACCAGCCCAGTTGAGGGACTTTTGTTTAGATACATACCAAATACTTACCCTTAACCAAAATGACCAAAAAACTTTACCAAAATGACAGTTTAGGAGCATTGTCGGCCTACATCCGGAGCCCTGTAGAAGTGCTTGGTTTTTTTTGTAGTACAATACCTCTTAGAGCTTGTGGGCCTGAAGCTGCGAGAGTTTGATGCCTGATTAACCTGCACAAGAAATCAATAAAAAGATAACAAATATTTTTGCAATACAACTGAAGTTGTGATAATTACCACATTGGAAGCTTGTGACGCTTGTGACACTTGTGATACAATCACATTCTCATGGGCAATCATTGATTCCTATACAAAAGATAACAAATCATATTAAAGAAGCTATACTAATCAATGAATAACTATTAAATTTTAGAGCAACACATACAACATCATAATCTGGTTCTGTTGCCATTTGTACAGTCTCACTAGCTTCTTGGTCAACTGTTGCAAATATCCTCACCTAAAACATAAATAAATGACACTCAATCCCAGATTTGTATATAATGAAAAAGATGAGTTTAGGAGCATTGAGACATACCTGTTTCCTAACATATTTTCTCTTCTTAGGTTGTTCTGGCATTGTTTTCTTACTTGGTGGTCTTCCACCTTTGTTTGGCTGACTTGGTGCCTCTTTTTCCTTAGTTGGATTTTTGCAGGATTTCCTGATATGGCCTTCTTGCCCACAGTTTCCACATTTGTTTTTGCCTGTCCTATTTCTTGTCTTCTTGCTGGATTCAACTTCTCCCGGTTCCTTTCTTCTTGCATTTTTTTTTGGTCTCCCAGCTTGAATAAGCATTTTAGGTGGCAATAAGGGTGGTAGTCCTGTTTTTTCCCATTGGTCCTGGCCAGGCATAGGTGTAACATCAAGTTTATATGCTCTCAAATAGGTTTCTTTGTGGTAGAACTGATGCACAAAATCTTCAGCCTTCAGCCTTCTCTTTAGAATGCAACTAATTGCATGAGTGCATGGCACTCCAGTCAGATCCCAGACATTACACCCACAACTCCATTTTTTCAGATCCACTACATATGTCTTCCCAGCACTATCAACCTCATTAGTGTCTCCATCCCCAAAGCAAGAGCATTGAGACACACTCTCAGTCCTTCTTTCATTTATCTTCTTGGTGACTTCTGGGGTAAGGATGCCCTGGTGTGCTCTCATTTTATTTCTTTTGCTCACAAACATTTTCATCAGTTTCCTCCTTATCCACTCACACATAGCCAAAATAGGCATCTCCCTGGCCTCTAAGATACAACTATTAAAAGACTCACAACAATTATTCAAGAGCATGTCAAACTTCGTGTAGTACTTGAATCCATGTAGAGACCATTTAGTGGGATCTCTTTTCATTAGCCAGGCTACTGCTTCTGGAGACATCTCATTGAGCACCTTCATTGCATCATCAAAGTCTGCCTTATTTGTAGCTCTTGCTGCTGCCCAAACTGCATCCTTGTATGACTGCCCAGACCACTGCTTCGTGAAGTTATTAAGCATGTGCCTAACACAATGTCTCACATCTGAATGAGGTGCAACCAAGTCCAATGCTTCTATCAAACCCTGCAGAGTAATAACCACATTGTTAGTGTCAAATTAAAACTGTGTAGAATATGAAGTTCAAAATAAGAGGTTTTACCTTGCATCTGTCAGTCATGAATGTCAATGGTTGTCCTCCTATATCTCGAAGCAATAAATCTATGAACCAACACCAGGTTTCCTTAGTTTCTGACTCTGCCACTGCAAAAGCTATTGGGTAGATGTTTTCATTCCCATCTTGTGCAACTGCAGCCAATACTTGACCAGTGTATGCCCCCTTCAAATGACATGCATCAAGACCCACAATTGGCCTGCATCCTTCAATGAAACCTTGCTTACATGCCTTCAGACAGACATACATCCTTTGGAAAAGAGGCCTCTCTGGATGCTCTTGTTTGACATAAACTGCACTTCCCACATTATGCTTCATCACAGTAGCTGCATAATCCCTCACCCTAGCATATTGTTCTGGAGCATACCCTTGTGTCATGTAGATTGCCCTCATCCTAGCCCTCCAAGCTTGGTGGTATGATATGTCAACCTTGTGCTCTCTTCTAACTGTTAGAATGAAGCTTTTTATCCTCCAATGAGGGTCATCCCTATAATGCTCCAAATACTTTTGAGCTAGCCAAATTGAACTCATCTTTGTGTTTTTATCCTGCCATCCACACTGATGTTCTGGAAAAAAGGATTTCAGCTGAAAGCTTCCATCTTCACCCATCCTTCTTGCAGTTGCCTTGAACCCACAAAGTGTTTTCTTGCAATGACACTTTTTCCTGCCGTGTTTGAACTCACAATCACACCTGTTCATACAATAAGCAGAAACCTTTCTCTTATCATTGTGAAGGTAGTAGAAGTCAAAACCATTCTCTACTCCAAACTGCCTCAAAGCTTGTCTGAAAACCTCATTAGATGCAAATCTCATGCCAACCTTCAAACATATCTTGTTTTTAAAATCCACAAGGGGGTTGAATTCAGGATACCTTACTCCCTTCTTAGCTTCATCTGAGCCACTGTAGCTTCTGTAATCTTCAGATTCAACTCTTATGTCGAACACATCAACTATATTTGGATCACCATCCTCATTCTCCAAATTCTCATCAATGACATCTCTATCAACATGCTCTTCAAATTCTGCATCATCATCACCATCTGTGGACTCACCATCTGTAGACTCCCCAAAAACAACAGAAGGAGGCACTACTACTTCATCCTCTGATTCAGTGTCTGTTTCTGAGAAATTAATTTCCCCACTGTAATCTGAAAAATCTTCATCATCTATTGGAAGATTGTAAGAGACTGAGGAGGGTTGTGAGGATGATTTGGTCGAAACCCTAGATATGCCTTTAGCTTTGGCTTTATAAGTTGGCTGAGATAGGCTTCCAGGTGAGGTTTTTTTAATTTTGGGCTTGTAAGTGGCTGGTCTACTTGGTTTTGGGCTGATCAATGGTGGGCCTTCAAGAAGTAGTTGGCTGCTGACTACTGGGCTACTGAATTTTGGGCCTCTAACTGTAGACTGACCCAAGATTGAAGAAGGACTTATATCATTTTCCAGAATGACATATACATCAAACTGTTTCTCTATACCTCCTAAACAGCAAAACTAAATGACATCTCTATCCACCTTAATCTGTCTTAACCCCTGAGACAGTGTCTTGCCAGCCAAACAATACCACAGTTCTTTGACATTGCAAACACCCACATCCTCCCTTAAAAATGTTTCCAAGTCTATCCTAGAAAGCAGATCAGAGTCCACTTTTTCCTTTAAGTGCACTAAATTTCTCCTATATGAAACTCTATCTTGCACCATATTTTCTGCCAAATAAAACCTTCCCCCATACAGAAATCTCAAAGTTACACTCATCTGTGCACATATATCAACAAAAAAAAACATATATAAATTAAGCTTCCCACTAACATAATAAAACATTTAAGTTACAAAAAAAGGAATCTTTTTGATGACATCATCACATGCCACGATATCATACATTACAAGAGAATATAATGATGCCAAAATAGTTTATATCACATGCCAGCAAAAGAGTTTACACTTTATACTATAAAACAGTTTAAACTACTCACATGGGAATAAAGAAATTTCAACACTTTACTCATCAACTACCACTCAAGTCAAGTATTCAATGCCAGCAAAAGAGCATTACCTTCACTTTTCCAACAATTCTTCACTCCTTCTCTGTAGTCTCTCCCAACTGAAAACCTCCCACAAATCAGAAATACACAAACTGAAAACCTTAATCCCCAAATTTTCGATTACAAACCCAGAAATAAAAAATCCCCAATTTTAAAACCCTAATCCTGAAATACTCAATTTCAAACCCAGAAACCCAAAATCCCCAATTTTGAAAAACCTAATCCCCAAAATATCGATTTCAAACCCAGAAATCCAAAATCCCCAAATTTTGAAAACCCTAGTACCAAAAATCCCCAATTTCGAAAACCCTAATATCAAAAAACTCGATTTCAAACCCTAACCCCAAATTCACGATTACAAACCCAGATATCAAAAACCCTAGAATCGCGACACTTACCCGGGAAATCTCTTGCCTTTGCTACATCTGGTGCTTCGTCTTCCTCTTCGCCTTCTTCGTCTTCACCTTCACCAAAGAATCGCCACCATCGTCTTCGTCTTCGAGCTCGACTTCGCAGAATCGCCCTTCGAAAAATCGCCAAACCTTCGAGAGAGAGAGAAGAGAGTTTTGGGTGAATTTCTGTGATGGTGAAATCAGATGGGGTAAAACGTAAAACGATAATCTCACGGTAAAAACAAAATATCGCGATATTTTGGCAATATATCATCAGATGGTGCAATTCCAAATTTGCCCTTAAATATCTGAAAAAAATGAGGGCAAAAATGACATTTCACCCGGTCTGACGGAGAAATTAACGGAATTGAACGAGGGGTGGCTCGGTGTTAACAGAGTGACACAAATGGGTGGTTCCTTGCAAAAAGTGTAATAAGGGGTGGTTTGGCGCAAATTGGCCCACATAAGAGGTGGTTTGGCGCAAAAACCTCTAAATAATATATCAATTGTTATCTATAAACATAATATATAGCAAGTTCGTTACAAAAGTTATACATATTCTTTGTAACAAAATATTTTATAAATTGTTATGGTTTAGTTTTCCGTCAAAAAGATATTCCGAATCCCGAAATACAATACTCTCTCCGTCCCATAATTATCTTTTTTTTTTCTCTTCTGACAATATTCACTATTTAAAGGAATCTTCGTAATTTCGGCCAATATATAAATAAAAATATAGTCATGTAAAATTTTATAATTTTTACAAATTTATAATTAGAGATATTAACGATACAAAACGTGGATCCACAAATATACCAAAACAAACAACATGATCATTGTGGTACTGATGGCTTATATTTGCGTTTTGTGATTTGCAATCAGATGTTATTCCATTCGCAGAATTTTTTCTCTACTCCCTTCCCTGTAATCCCCTTGCATCTAAAGTTCTAAACCCTTGACCTCCCTCGCTCCGCTTTCCCCATTTCGCCTGTGAAATCTCCGATCATGACGATTGGCGCCGGAGGATCTAGTGTCGTTGGTATCTCTCTCTCTCTCTCTCTCTCTCTCTCTCTCTCTCTCTCTCTCTCTCTCTCTCTTCCTTGCTCACTATGGATCACCTTATTTTCTTTTTGATCTGGAGTTCCAGCTTCAATTGAATCGTTCTCTTGATCTGTTCCTGTTTCTGTTGATCTCTGTACTGCTTCTGTGAATCGGGCTGTCTTCCGTTCAATCTTGATGATTCGGTCTAGTTTCGTGGAACAATTTTGGTTTCTTCTGGGAAATTTTGACTTATCTTAAGTGCTAACTTTGCCTCCGCCGCAGGCCCTGTTGATGTGGTAAAAGGCAGGAATTAGTCGCAAACTTTTCAAATTGACAGAATATTGTTAAAATCTTATTGAACTTTCTTGCTAACAATAAAAGGCTAGAGAAATATCTTGTCGAGGCTATTCTTTTCCGTCCTTCGAAAAGAAATTTCGAATAGATTTAGATCTGCTTATTGGGCTGGAAAGAGATCTGCATGTACTGTATTAGTCAAGATGCCTGGGAAAGCTCAAGAAATGATTTTATTCACAAATTTTTTCAACACACTAAACCTTATGTGTTGCCAGTTTTCCATTTTATTGACCTGCTTGCTAGACTGATTTTGATGTATTTGTTGGAACTGAAATTGTGGCTTTGTAGTGAAGTAGGAATAGAAATGTGGAGGAATGGTTGAGTAAACATAACCCTGGAGGAGGGTACATATGTGTGAACTGTGAACCTCCATGACTGTTTCTTCATTACTAGATTACTAGTTGGATGGGATGGTAAAGTTGAAGTGTTGGCTGTTTTTTTTAGGTTTGGTATGTCTTGGGTTCTCTACGCCTCATTATAGTTCTTTCTAGTTTATTTTGATCATGCAATAATGAGGTATGTGTTTCTCGGGCCAGAAAGTGAAATAGCTATCACTATTAAGTATTATCTGCATTGCCTGAAACAAACAAAACTTATTAAAGGTAAAAAAATCATTATTCTAGTTGAAATAACTCAGTCTTATTTTTAGATGCTTTTTATCTTCTCTAAACAGACACTGTCAGAAATGTATTGGAAGGTTTCACGCCAATTTGACATACGCATAGCTTCCTTTTCATTTATGCAATATGTGGTGTTAATGGACAAGTGCCTACATTCTGTGGTTTATTATATGAGAAATTCTACTTTTCTTATAAATTTGCCACTGTTTTTATATTCTGTGGCAGTTCCTAGAAATTTCAGATTGTTGGAGGAACTTGAACGTGGGGAGAAGGGAATTGGAGATGGAAGTGTCAGCTATGGAATGGACGATGGAGATGATATTTACATGCGCTCTTGGACTGGTACAATCATTGGTCCTCATAATGTGTGCTTCTTTCTCTTTCTCTCATCCCTCCCTAAAATACTTGAGTCGTGGATGGAAGCTTCATTAGCTCCCTCACTTATAATGATATCTCTTTTATAAACGAACATTTTATTTTTTGTATTTTTTATTTTTCCCTGTAGGATGTAGCTGCTTATTCTTATGCCTGCTAGTATATGAAAAATTAATAAAATGTCTTGAATTCAACAGTGTCTTTGTGTAGTCGAATCAGTGTCCCTGGAGATTGATTTTCTTACATAAAAATTTGGATATAAGAACTTGCAAGTGGCAACTAAAAGCTGGTCTTTTTTGATGTATTTTTAATGTTAAATGCCTGCCTTGTTGCTTCTCTCTGATGATGAAATTGAACTTGATTGTTTGCTATAAACCTGCGTTGATTCAGACTATAAAGTAATGTGTTTATAGGATTTAGGGATGTACTTGTGACTTACAGGCTATGTTTTACGGCTACCAAGGTTTATTTTGGTCTTGGTTTTAACTAATTAGTTTTTTTACATGAGTAAAGCAACAAGTAAAACATGATCAAGTTATGTCCGTTTTTTGATTCTGGAGTCTTGCTTATATACAGTTGAGATCTGTATAACTTTCCTGTCTGAAGCCACAATGGAGCGATCCTAATATAGTGATATGTATGTGTAAATGATTCTAGATTATTTTGTCTTAACTTGTGAAACTATATTCAATCTATTAATCTGAAGTAAGTATTGATTGCAATATATTAGCATTTATAATTGCCATAGATTTCAATATATATCTAATCTGTGAGCTCCAACGGTGTAGACTGTTCATGAAGGCCGTATCTATCAATTGAAACTCTTCTGTGACAAGGATTATCCAGAGAAACCTCCCAGTGTTCGCTTCCACACACGAGTGAATATGGCTTGTGTGAATCCTGAGACTGGAGCAGTAAGTTATTTTTATCTTTTCCCCAAAAAAAGGACAAGTAAAATCAGTGAATTCAGCTGATGGAGAATCTTGATTGATACAGGTTGAACCAAGGAAGTTTAGCATGTTGTCGAATTGGCAGAGGGAGTACACAATGGAGCACATTCTGACTCAGCTGAAGAAAGATATGGCTGGCTCTCACAACCGAAAGCTCGTCCAGCCTCCTGAAGGGACGTATTTCTAGCAAACTGAAAAAATTGGATGTGATTGTATCAAATTTCAAAACTTATGGTATGTTTTGGTACATATAGCTATGCCCAATCTTGAACTGGATTGTTTCATCCTTTTGACATGGGATTGGGTATTCTTCAACTGGCTTGTTCTTTAGATTGGTATGGTTGTACTTGTGGCTTATGACTCATACTCTCTTACCTTCTTTTTTTTATGTATGTGGCTAAACTTGTCCACTTCCTTTTTCTATTTGACTGTCTGCTTTGTCTGCACGACCTAAAATCATGCAGGTCGGTTTTAGTTGGGAAATGGTGCATGCAAAGTAGTTTGGAGTACTTTTTTTGTGTGCAGGAAACTCTGGAAGTTAATTTTCTGGGGTCATGAATATTCAATTTCTTTTTTATTGCTGTTTCGTGAATATTGTTGGGACGCTAGATTAAGATAAGGAAGGGACCTCACGTACGCATAAAGATGGACCAAATTTTGAGGGTCGGGTCCAGAGTATGGACAATTTTAAATTTGGATTAATCAATTCAATAATACCTCGTGTTAATAAACATGATTCCTAAGCACGTAGTTGTGAGTTCTGACTGGAGCAAAGCTGAATTGTTCAATCAAGAAGAAGAAGAGCCAGAAAAAGATTCTCATTATTAATCTTATCCTTTCATAATAAATTTCTTGAACCACATTATTCATTTGTGCCAAATGATTAAAGTCATATGAATGTGAGTATAATTAAATGTTATATGCTTTTGGATGCTCGTGGAATGATTAGATGCCGAATTTAAGGGCCTTAATTAGAGAACAATGGTCAATATATGCAAAATGACAAAAGTGTAGTTTGGCAATATCTGATCACGAGATCTTTCCATCGTGAATTAAATTATGTAGGGGGTATTACTTATCAAGTACTCTTCGTTTAATCGTTAACATAACTCTTGTTCTGTATCTATAGATTCTGTTTAAAGCATCAAACTGTACAAAGTAGCCATAAAAAACATGAGATCATACCTTAAACAACACACTAAGAGAGTACATACGTATAACTTTGAATGGAAGAGACGCTTTCCTTGTGTTGATGGGAAAAGATTTATACGTATTATATACGGTTACACAGTGGTCAAAATCATACGAGAACTTGAAGAAACAATTTTGTACTCAACTTTACACGACTGTGAATTATGTAGCTTTATAAATGGAAGTGTCTGCAGGAGTTTCAATAGACTCGAAGTGAGATCCACATAAAAGATCATCTCGTGAGGATTGATCTAAAACTGAGGATGGTGGACACATATTTTACAACTAATGCATAATACTTGAGGATTGATCCTTAGATGAAAACTGAGGATGATGGACACATATTTTACAACTAATGCATACTGTATTTGATGATATACACCATCTGTTACACATGTACACAGTGTGTGTAT
Source organism: Oxyria digyna (assembly GCA_029168935.1). Taxonomy (NCBI): domain Eukaryota; kingdom Viridiplantae; phylum Streptophyta; class Magnoliopsida; order Caryophyllales; family Polygonaceae; genus Oxyria; species Oxyria digyna. Next base: position 28,009,507 of record JAPVLV010000011.1, on the reverse strand, counting down.
GAGTTATAACTCATATATGAATGAATTATAACGTTTATATGCATCATTTTCAGTTTTCATCTAAGGGTGAAGTTTCACTCTAAAATCAATCTACCATAGATATTAGGCTTGTTTAGTTTTATTTAGATGGGTGATAATCTCTCAACAACTACCCTCATTAATTACATTGTCGATAAAGTATGTGAGATATCTTTTTATTAAAAAAAAGTAGGGCAATTCCTGCTCAATAGATTATACTCCAATAGCACTATCAAATTATTCAACTTTATCTTAGTTAGGAAATGAAATTTTTAATGTCGTATCTATTTTGTAATCCAACCCGACCTAACTACAACCTTTGAAATTTGATTAGCATTGCTCATAATGTGAACGAAGCAGGATTTATAAGCTTCTAATTAATCATTAGGTCACTCAGAAAACTTCCTTAACGAGATTGAACATCATAAACACTTGCATTTATCATCTTGTGACTAAAAACAAGGAAAATTCCGAAAAAATGAAAGAAGAAAGAGACCTTTCATGAAGCTAATACAAAAGTGAACTTGTAGTTTCAATTCACCGATAATTTAGTTACAAATTGTTTATATGCATATAAGTTACAAATTTGATGAATTAAATGCAAGGCCAAATCAATGTGATCACATGGGGGGTTAGCTAGGCAAGCAATTGACAAGTACTTACAACAACAACAATATCAGGCAAACTAACCGTCTTCTTTGGGGAATTTCGTCGAACACCTTACCTGCACTTTCTCCGGCTCATTTTCCTCCGCCGTTGGAGACATAACAGCTTTCCAGATCTCGGAAAAAGCGCGGATTATAGCGTCGTGGTGAGAGGGGGAATTCAGCCTTAAAAAGCAAGCGAGAAGCTCCTGCAGATCTCGTTTGGAGAAGATCTCCTTCTCGAAGATCATCTGAAGCATCGAGTGCTTGAAATCGAGGTAAGGATCATCCGAATCCTTGACGACTGCGAACGTCTCCGCGAGTCTAGAGGAGCAATTGGAAGGGCGATTGTCCCGATTGTCTGGATCTGGACGATGATCGAAGGTCGGATCTCGCGAAGGTTGAGGATCGGACTCTGGAAGGTCGGCGGGGGAAGTGAAGCCGGCGTCGGCGATAGGCTTGGCGTCGGGTTTAGGGAGGGGATGGTGGACGTCGGGGAGTTGTTTGAGGCGGCGAGAACCACAGCCGCCGCAGCTGAGGGTGGAGGAGGTGGTGGAGATGAGGCTTTTCAGACGGAGAAGGGTTTTAGCTTTTTTGGTATCGGCGGGAGCCATTTTTCTGAATTTGTTTATGAGAAAAGGAAGGAAAGTAGGTCTATATAGGTGGGACTCTCCTTGCCCTCTACCACTTTATATTTATCTATCTTTTTTAGTATTTGTGTTTATTGATTTATGTGAAAATTTCAACAAGAATAATATTAATTTATGTGAAAATATAAGCCTCCTTGTGTCTCATTATATAGTGTTTTCTAAGTTATAAAAACAACTCAAAATTAGGAATATTCTAAATGACGGCGTGTTCAGTCGTCACTAAGCGGTTTATTCGAGAAATTCTTCGCTCTCTATTTATCTCCGAGATATTTGGGTTTTACAAAACTTCATGGACGTGCAGAAGAGAAATGCATTGGGGCAATTGTTGGAAAAAATGATCATGTGTGAGGATGATGAATTAAATGAGAAATGCAGATGCATACAAATAGTGTAACTCATTTACAAGAGTTCTGATGATGCATGCTTTTAAGAGATAACATGAGTTATAAGTTATAGCATATGTATGGATGAGTTTTAATGTGTGTGTGCATCGTATGCATTCCTCATTTAAGTTACAATTCTCATCGGAAATGGGGCCCATTTATCGATACATGTTCTATATCGTGAATATCTCTTACTATAAATGATTATAATTATAAAATTTTAATATTGTTAAAGTACTCAATTAGATGAATCAGTGATAAGTTAAAAAATATCATAACAATATTATACCCCAATAGTAAGCTAAAAAAAGAAAATCTCTTAGGGATTATCTATTTTTCCAAATTAAAGTCAAATAGAGCAATTCATGAATATCAAATAGATACTCATAGAGCATTGTTGATGATGTGTCAAAAAATGTTTGATTTTTTAACAAATAAATTAATACGGTATTGAATAAGAACTTTGAGAATTTTGTTATAAAATTACAAAATTCTAACATTTCTTGTTAAGATGGTTATGTTTTTAAAAATATAATTTTAACTTACTGTAATCTTAAATGATATGTTAATTTTTGCTCTGTACGGAGGAGTATGATAAGTATTTGTATACATTAATAATAGGAATATGTAATTGTTAGATGAGAATCATGAGATGGTGGGATGGGAGTAATTTTCAGGGTGGGTCAGAAGTCGTGAATAGAAAGGGAAGATGAAGATGAAGATGATGAGACAAGGGACCCATTTCTTAATTTGCTGCACTTTGGTCCTTCATTATTTATAATATTTACATATTATGGTCTCGATCTGCATGTGAAGATCACAATCTTATAAATTGGGTAGCCCATCTTGCAAGTTACAAGCTAATCATCATACAATTTTGGCAAATAAATTTTTTAAAAATGGTCCATACTATCCGATATTGCATTTCGTGTGAATCCATCGATCTACTATGATGCAAAACTATTTCCCTAGATAGATGCATAACTTTGAAGTATGTGGGTTTAGGGTTAAGTTTAGATACCAAGTTAAGTTATTATTACTACAAACTATGATTCTACAAAGGATGCATAACGCACGAAATATAACTAGTTAGCATCACACATAGAGTGTACCATAGGTTCCTTTGACGATTCAACCGACACTAATCCAAATTTTACCGTACACTCATTTGAGTACTACACGACATATAGGTGTAGGTGGAAACCGGTTCAAAGTTGAAAATTAAAAATTAAATAGATTTTAATTAAAAAATAGATCAAACCGGATTGAACCGGTTCGGTCTGGACTATATGGTTAACCAGATGGGCCAACTACACCAGAGCCAACTACACGTCGTGTAGTTGGACTATAACGACTAAAATGGTTAAGTGTGAGTCAACTATCGGTTTTTAAAAATAATATTTATTTTAAAAATAATTTTTAAACCGGGTTTGAATTAATTTAGTAAACCGGTTTACTACTGAACCGATTTACTCCAACTACACATCGTGTAGTTGGCCTATTTTTCCAAAAAATAAAACCGGTTTAAGTCAACTACACGTCGTATAGTCCCGGGTGAGTGTACGGTGAAATTTAAATAATTTATAAAGATAACATCAAATAATTTATAGCTTTTACATGAATAAAGGTATATGCCATGCATATGATAAGTTGGTAACAAAATGAATTTGGATTATTTTAAGATATAAAATTCATTATATATATAATTCTTTAGATTAGGAAAGCTAATAAATAAAATATTAGGGAAGAAATTTTTATATCGGGTTAAAAATTGTAATATATTGATTTTTTTTATAAAATACATGTGACGAAATGATTAAGAGATTGCTACGTGGCGAATTAAATGAAAATATGATATGTGGTAAAGATGTAATTTTGTTATAATAGAAGATTGAATTGAATTGAATTGAATACGTATTGAGTCTGTAGTACGGAGTGGCCGACTTTATCCTTCTAAAACTTCAACAAAAAAAGTTCCGGTTTGAAATAATGTTAGATTTCATAACTTCAAAAAAAAAATCATCGGCATGATTAATCGCGACTCAACTTGATAATGTTACGATTCAAAATTATCGTGTGAAAACATCTAAAATAAAACTATTCAATATTTTATCTTCAAAAATACCGCACATAACTTTTCAATAGAAGAAAATAATACTTATTTTACAATTTTTTTGAAAAGTTACCGTGGAAGATTTAAATTCAATTTAAGATTCAAATCAGATACAATCTTGGAAAATCAGAATAATATTTGGCGGTTAAGATTCTATTAAAAGATCTCCACATATGAAAATACCTAACGAACAGGAAAGAGATCTAGTAGAGTATGCACTATTGGATTCAATCTCATAGTAAAACCCTGAAAAAACAATCGCCAATCGACTAAAACCAACAAGTTAAAGCCAACAACACGTTGACTAACCCTAATCAACCTAGCTAACCCTAATGCTATTTGGAACCCTAATGAACCTAGCTGTACTTAGAAGACGACATTCCAAACTTGTAGGTTATGCATCACCTGAGACGTTGTCTTTGCTACAAGTAACCACGGAAAAAGCCGACGAAATCATCGAAGCGTTTGACGAATTTCTCAATAAGATTAAAACGACGTCGTCTTTTGGGTGATGGAGCATAAAGAAGGGCCATCATCTTATCATCATCCATGTCCATGAAGTTGCTTTCGAAGTGGTGAAAAGTCTTTGGCTTCTCGTTCCGCCTTAGATATGTTTTCTGAGAGTCGGGCGAGTCTAGTAATAACGGAACACGATCGCTTGTTGAGCTGCTGTTGCTGCTAAAGCTGCTTCTTCTACTTGAACTTAAGCTAGAACTTAAGCTAGAGTATCTCGAAATCGAGGCAGCCATTGTTAATTTGTTGAAGAGTTGAGGGGAAGAGGAGGAAGAGATTAGGATACTTTGGGATTTTAAAGTTTATATGTAGTTTCGAGAAATTTTATCTAAACTTGTAAAGATTTATTATTAAACAAAGATTGAATTTGAGCCGGCTAAAATAAATCTTTTAAAAATCCGGGTTCAACATGAAAGATATGCTTTTATATCCGGCTAAAACAACTCTCAACTAAAAAAAAAATTCACTTCGAATCTTTTACCGTGTCCTTTCAAAATTCAAAATTAAAAGTTTATATTCTAAATTTCAATTTTTTATTTTAGAGTTTAGTATGTAGATTTAAGATTTAGGGTTAAACATAATAAGGGAAACAATAGGATGGATAAGTCTAAGCTATGCTACATCATCCATCATGTCATCCTCCACATCATCCGACTTTATATTTTAATATATATCTTTGAATTACATAAGTAAAAAAATCAAAAAGATATCTTATAGGTTATATCACAAAAATAAATATCAATTTTTATCTTTTATCATATTATATATTTATCTTTATCTTATATATATCTATATCTTTATCTATTATTATGTTATCAATCTAACTAAATTGAGTTATTAATGAACTTAAACTATAAAACATAAATCGTAAACTATAAATTATAAACCATAAAGTATAAGCTACAATCTATAAACTAATTAATAGTATATAATATAAATATATTATTAAAATATTTATTACATACGACCCCGTACATGGTACGGGAACACACGCTAGTTGCACCGATTTGCCCTTCAACAAGATAGATTTTTAACAAGATAATTAAAAAGATATTGACAAAAGATAAAGATTCGACAAAAGTCATTATTATATATAACTAAAATTAAAAAGATATGATTGTAGGTTCAAATTAATATACTAATTAGATATATCGAAAATATTATAAATATTAATTAAATTTATCTTAAAAAATTCATTTGGCTCGTGCGTAACACGGGCGAGTAAAATCTAGTAAGTATTAACATAGTCATGTGGTGTCTCTTTTAAATTCATCTCAATTAATACTTTAACAATATAAAAATTTATATTGGCAAATGTGTAAACGCGTAAGAGGACAAAAAAATTGAAACAGATAGAGTACTACTCCCTCCGTCCCTAAATGTTAGTGACCCGTACACGCTTGTCGATGCATGTTTTGTATCGTCAATATCTCTAATTATATATTAGTAAAAATTATAAAATTTTAATATTATTAAAGTACTCATTGAAACGAATCAAACAAGACCGTTCATGACTATATATTTTCGTATATGTTAAAAGATATTTAGAAGATGCTCTCGGATTGTAAATAGTGTCAAAATTTTCCATGAGACAAACATTATGGGACAATGGGAGTATATTATAACCCACGTCTTGGGCACAACTAAAATGCGTCGGGACGAACCGTATGGATACAAGCAGACGCAGCTTATAGATTCACCCCAAAAGAAGAATAAGGGGATGTTTGTTTACATTGGTATTGGGGAATAAGGTACGAGGTTATGGAATGAAATCTTGATATCTGTCGTTTGTTATATATGTTAATTTTAGAATAGGAAAAAAATCATTTCCCAAACCGGATGGATATGAAGTTCTCATGCCTTCTCCTTCTTATGTGCGTATAACCGCTCACATGCAGTCAGGGGTGGACACAAAAAACCGTAACCGAAAAACCGATTAAATTATCGGTTAACCTCTCACTGATTAACCACCCGTGTCCACCTACATGCAGACGTACGTGTATGCACATATACAATCATTATGAGAAAAATACATGTAAACGTAGACCGATTATATACGCTCGCTAGGAATATACATACTCACAAAGAGGGTATGCACGTAAATAACTGAATTATTCCCAGATTTCACTTGACAAATTAACGACAAAAAAACCCCACACCCGGATTTTTATAACTGACACCTACTCTTGGGCACATTCCGGGTGCGTCCAAAACAATTTTTTAAAAACCCGGTTTAGTTTTGGACGCATCCTGAGTGCGTCCAAAACTAAACCGGGTTTTTAAAAAATTGTTTTGGACGCACCCGGAATGTGCCCAAGAGTAGGTGTCAGTTATAAAAATCCGGGTGTGGGGTTTTTTTGTCGTTAATTTGTCAAGTGAAATCTGGGAATAATTCAGTTATTTTGACGGCCAAAAAAAAAAAATTTGACCCGGATTTTTGGATGCACCCAGGATGCGTGCAAAAGCGGGTGCAGGGTTAAACGCCCCAATTTAATCGATTCAAGGAAATAGTACAGAAAGAAAAAGAAATTGTGAGCCTTAGATGTAAAACCCAAGAATTGAAACAAGAAACTCCTAACCCAATATCTCTTACTATATGTCCTAACCACTCTAACAACTATTACTTTTATACAATTACATATAGCTGATCATCGATGATATATGGACACAGATTAATCATTCCTGCATTGATCATCCAGCAAAAAAAATTATCCCACTGTAGTGTTGTTAGTCTGTGGTGGTTCCGCTGCAGAAGATGGTGGACTTTGAGGGCGAGCTGCGCTGGCACCGCCAATTGTGTAGTCTTCTTCAATTCCACCGATTTCATTCCATGTAAGACCTGCTAGAGATCAAGAAACTAATTGTTGTTGTTTTGTGTTCATATTGATTAATTCTGAATATCATAACTCAAAAGTCAGGAGATTTACATTCTGGCCTCCACATGTCGGTTACGCTAAAGTCCGCATCTGATTGTAACCAGTAATCTGCCTCACTCTGCCATATCCGCCAAGATAGGTTATTATCCCGTTAGCATAATTAAGGCTCAAAAACCACAAGCAAATCTTAACTCTTGCTTTGGTAATTTCTGATGTGTATACACAATGACTTGAGTTTTGAAATTTAAACTTACGTCAACATCAGGAACAATCTTCAGGATGCTGCTGACAAAGTCCTGAGAAGCATTCGCAACTGAGCATGTCCCGTCATCTTCTTGATCTTGCATCTCAGTTCCTTCCTCTCTATTCTCCATATTCAACATATCTGTTGTGTTATCATTTGATAGAGAATGTGTCGGGACATTAGGAGCTGCACCATTAATCTCCTCAAACTTCTCTTCAAATTGACTGAAATAACAAAAAGAAATTAAGTTAGTGAAAGGGACATCAGATCTGTCAAGCCGTCAAGGTATAAGATTTATATCAGAACATTAGAAGAAAGTGCAGAATAAAATGCCTCAACTTTCACCCGTCTATGCAAATGCTTATTTCACATAAAGGTCAAGGTGTTTAAACAAATCTGAGATAGACAATCAACAAATCAAAGACTGAAACATGTGAAAGTTTGTTTATCACTCAGATTTCATCCCAACCTAAAAAAAATCCTGAAATATCAACAGTTTTCCCAAACTAGTAAACATGGGGGAGGATTCTGTGCTCATTTTCTTGTCTTCTTTTAATAAGTGCTCTTCTGTTTCCATTCTTTGGTACTAAATATTTCTTCTGAGATTTTAAGTCACATGTGAGAAGTTAATTATCAAGAATATCACAGGTGCGCCTTTCTAGCAGCCAAAAACTACAAGACCCTGCTCAACTTACCAATAACACCTTAAAAAGGATGGTGAGATAAGCATAGTAGTTTTACAATGGCAAGACTAGAAAACAAGATTTTACTCTCCAGAAAATCTAGTTGAATTTATATTTTCTAAAATGGTACCTGACAAGGTAGACATCTATTCGACCCATGGTACTCCGAAGGACCATTCTGTATCTCCGTCGGGGATGGTCAGCCTAAGCAACAACATAAAATTATAAATATACATTGACAGTTAACAATTAAAGTGAGTACAGGTTCAACGCATGTTTTTTAGTTTCTCAGCTTTAACTTGCCTCATCAGGATCTGGAACCTCCAAAGTCGTTCCGTGTGGAGCTTTAATTGCAATCAAGGTCTCATTCTGTAATCAGAAAATAATTAACAATTGGTGATGGAAAGTTAATCACCAGCAAGAAGAATTAATCATGGAGTTTAGGCATAAATATTAGAGAAGACGAACCAGAAAGCAAGGTAAGCCCTTAATGTCTTCCTCTGTCACAAAAAGCCATCTAAATAGTTTTATGAAAACAATGAAGAGATTATCAGCCAATGAATAGAAGCTATATTATACTTATTGCAGAAATTTATTGAAATACTCTTACTTCTGATTGTTTTCATTTTCACTCAACTCTCTTAATCTTTCTTGCATGACACTGCACAAGAAAAACCAATATCTTGGATTAGATAATCCAGAAGAACCACACCAGCACTGTCATAATTTGTCACCTTATCTGGTCATCCAATCTATGCTCCTCCATGGAAAGATTCTCTACTTCTGCCTGTCAAGAGATAAAAACATAAAAATTTAGGGAGAAACAGGATGCAAATAAGACATGGGATACAGCAAAATGCAGAAAAAGAGAGAGGGTAATGCATAAAACTGGCTTACCATTGCATTATTACCCCTGAAAATAATAACATGACACAGAAACAGGATACAAATGGATACCTGTAAGTTTACAATATTATCATCCACTTCTCCTTGCCTTGCAACATCAAGCCCTCTGATAAATCATCAACAACAATGAGTATACTGTGAGCTAGTTTTACTTAAATGTTGTAATTGAACCACAGAAGCAAATTGCTTCATAGGGTACAACACAATTAAGTTGCAGTTGGTATTTCATGATATACATACTTCCACTGAATCCTATTTTTAAGTTTCTTCTCAATCAAGCCAATCCCCTCTAGAACATTTGTGATATCATAGATCCGCCTCTTCTGCACCTGGAATCCAAGGCAAACACATTATATCAGTTCGAAATGAATTTGTGAATACAGCTTAAAAAGAAAAGGATAAAAAATAACCTCTAAAGTATCAGCAGCTTCGTTTAAATCAAGGACACCATCTTCAGCATCCTTTATCAAGGTAATGAACTTCTTTGTCAAAGTTTCTAAACAGGTCATATCCCGTAAAAAAAAGAAAGTTATAGCCTCCCCTCAAGATAATTTAATAGCGCTTGAAGTAGACTAATAGATATAGTAAATATGACATTCCGAAAGGAGAGGAAATTACTAAGGGAGTTATCATCGCGACAAGGACCAACTGGAGTAACATTGTTAGCTGGAGATCCTGCAAAGAGATGAACTGCTTTTTAATTTGAAAATCATATACAAGAACATATCTTTGCATGTACAGCTTATAAGATGAAAGATTCTTCAGCATTAATTTCTACAAATAAAAACAACAGAAGAACCAGAAGTACAACACGCACCAACATTAGACATTGGAGTTTGAGGTGCAGATTTACTGGCTTTTGGAAGCCTTGACGCCCGTTGTCCTTTACCTCCTTTCGCTGACACTGGCGTTTGGAGAGGACTGTTAATTACTTCATAGTCAGGTTGTGCAGCTAATTCAGTTGATTCAGCATCATGTGTAGTTGTTTCAATCTTTCGCTTCATTGACTTCTAAAACATGGCAATTTCCCAATCTAAAGTTAGTGAGAGGAAGGCATGGCATAAATAAGGTCAGTAGATAAACAGGAGCAAGTTTTCTACACCGAGAAAATGATAGGCAACCAGAAATAGAACTTAAACTTAGATATACAAGTAAAAGGAAATAGCCAATTGACTACTATATCAGAATAAATTAGAAAAACCCTCCAAGAAACAAGCATCAACACAAAAGAAGACAAAGGAAGAAATTTTAATCATCGACTCAGAATGGACAGATAAATTTTAGTGATTATTCTGAAACTGCAAATCAACAAAGTAATAAACTTCCCACCTCAACTTGAAAAATGTGACGGGATCCCCAAGTTAGAAAAGCAGGTTGGTAGCCTGACAAGTTGAATTAAAACCGATCCCCAAGTTCAAATAGCAGGATATTAAGGACCTTGTCTAAGAAACCATATTAATCCAAGAGATGAGCAAACAAAACATTGAGGCGCAGCTCATCCTAGAGCTTATAAGCAAGATCAATAACAGCACCAAAGATAAAAAAGATATGCAATGGATTGGAGTAATGTGAATTAGTAAGAGAAAACATCACATCTCATCCAAAAATTTATACAAATTCCAACGCATATCCTCACACACCACCTTCACAAGTTCATAACCTAAAAAAATACCTCGCAAGGAACTCACAACAACAAAAAAGTAGATACGCGTACATCATCTTCACAACCAGAAGCTTATCAAACAAAAGAACACTAAACAAACTCGAACAGAAATTAAAACCGACTTCAATTCAAGTAAAACTCACGGGAGTTTTGACAACGATAGCTTCGGCCGGCTCAGGCGCGCGACAGACCACAGGAATGGCGGTTGCGGGAGAAGAGAATCGATGATAGTCTCCAGGATGCGCAAACGGCGGCTTCATTGGCAAGAAAGGGAGCTGGCGGTTTAGAGGAGGCTTTTGTGACAGTGGTGGCGGTTCGTGCTGGTACTGTTGCTGATTCGTAGCATTAGACTTCGACATCGAAGTAGATATTCACTTAAAACTTCTCGCAGCAATGGAAATTGGATCGATCTTGAGCTTACAGCAGAGTTGCGAGGATTTGAGGGATCGAGAGGGTTTTGGGGATGAAAAAAGGGGGGAACTGGATAGAGAGAGGATAGGAGAGACGCCGGAGGGAAATAGTTATAGTATTGAGATGGAGGAGAAGATCCGGCGGCGAAAGAGAGTGTAGTGGTGGTTGTGGTGGCCGGAAGTGCAGAACGGAGCGGAGCGCGAGAGAGAGAAAAAAGAGGGGGGAGAAAACGAGGGAAGGACCGAATTTGGTTGTGGAGGGAACCAGGAAGAAGCACTCGCAAAGCCTAACTTAATTTAATTTCCTTTTTTTATTTGCTCTGCTTAACTGCTTAATTTCTTTTTAGCAGTAATTCTGAAAAAGATCGACGCTCTAGTCTTTGTTTTATTTCAAAAGAATTACCAGTATCATGACCAAAAAAAAAAACGAATTACCAGTATAATTTTATAATATTTTAAAATAATATTCTCTATATTATTATTAACTATAAAATTATTATATTTTTAAATAATGTGTCATTTCTGAAATTATAGTAATTTAGAACTTTCATAAAAATAATTAAGAATATTTAAGTAAAAACATTTGTGAAACGATGGAGCATCATGAGCCGAAATTTTTTGGTAATGGTATTAGGTTGCATAATGAAATAAAGTATAAACTAATAATGAATAAAATGTTAAAAGTAAGTTATATAACCTTTGTCGTTTCTAAGAATAATGTTTTTCTAAGAGATCTCTAACAATAAAACCCTATAGGTCACATAATATAAGTCCTGAAACCTTTTGCATTTGTCACATAATATAGGTGTTTGAAATTTGTTTGCCCAATTTCTTTTCAACTATTCCCTTATTCTTGTATTTTGGTAGTATAAAGAAAAATATATATGAGGAAAATTATGGGAATCAGTAGCATCCGGATCAGGTGCAAATGAATATTGTACGGATATCTCATTCGCATGCACGTTCTTCAGTAATTACATGCATACGCAGGTGTGTACATGTACTTTTCACATGTTATCAATGACATGCAAATCTGTCAAATGTGCATGTCAATGGCTCAAATGTGCATGCAAATTTTTTCATTTGCATATTCGCACGTTAATAATTATTCGCACGTGAATTTTTTTCACATCAGTATAAGTCTAATTAGGTAAATAGTAGCCTAATTAATTGAAAAGTTGAATTATTGAAAAGGGAGAAAGTAGGGATAGTTTCGACATATATTTTTTTAATTGTTAATTTCTACCTGAAATGTTCCAGGGACTTATATTGCTAGATGAAGGGAGTAATGGTTAAGTGTTGAAGTTATATTTTTCAACTCTATTAACTTATCAACTAAAATAAATTTATAAAATATATGTTAGTATATGATGTCACAACCATATTATATGTGATATTAATTTCTTCCTTTTTCGAAGACATTTGTGACACACACTCTATTTTATGAGGATACATTGTACTCCTAATAAGTCGTTTACACCACAACTCTTTTGGAGGCCACTTTCCTTACCTTATCCTCGCTATCTCACTCCAAGCTATCCAATATTTCACTTTCAGGTGATCTATGACTAGATTAAAAGTTTCAAAAATTACGTGAATAAGAGAGAAGATGCGCGCCAGAGAATTACCATTCCCACATTTAACCAAACGAGCCCCTAAATGGTTTCTGTTTTTTTAAAACAAATAAAAAGGAAAAGTGTAAAAAGTGAGGGAGGAGTGGTTGGACACTCCACGATGCGCGCCAGAGAAAACAGTCCGAATTTTTGGTGGCCTTCTCAGTTCTCACTGCACGTGCCCAACGAAAGACTAAATTTATTGGGCCTTTTATATGGGCTGGACTATTACTAAATTTATTGGGTTGGGCTTATCACTAAAACAAGAATTGCATCAATGCTGTATAATGAAACAAGACAAGAGAGGGAGTCAAGTTTAGACACAACATGCAATTTACATTACATAGGACAGCAAATTTCCTAACATCTCCACAGAAACTACTTGAACAGATGGCTTAGATCAGGATCATTCAAATCCAGGTCCAAATGTCCATAAAGGCGCATGTACTCGGCATAGTGATCAGGCGGTGTGATTGAAGGGTGATTTCTAGGAGTGAAGTTTTGCATCATCTGAATGTCCCGATCGAGCCAATACAGAAGATGAGGATCCAATGGAGGTAAGACCTTTAAATGAGCCTCTTTTGTGGTTGTGGTCTCCTGCTTTGCTTGCTTGTTTCCCATTCTTGCACAGTTTCTCTGAGCTCCAAGATAGACAAAACTGGTTAAAGACAGTAGCTACATTCAAATGCACAAATTAGATAGTGAAAGACTGTGAAAGCACTAGTAAAAGTAACACATAATCGAACAAATTTCAGGATAAGTAATTATTATCACTACCGTTCTCGGCATTAAGTAGCAGACACAGCAAAAGCATAAGTTTTATAATCATGAAAATGGACATAATGCTAAGACAAAGCTGAGAGTAATTCATAAGCGAAATGGTTTGTGCTAAATACCTAAGTCAAGTTAAATATTGGCAGTAAAGTTTCTACTTCTTACACTGCTGATTACCACAAGGTCGAAAAAACACGAATATCGGTTAGTATAAAAGGTTGGTGAGATTTGGACTTGGAATGAGACCAAGAAAGCAGGTCAACTCCCAAAGTTTGTTTCATCTTATCACCAAACTAACATAACAACAATTTGTTGACTAATTGCAACCAATGAAATAAATGATTGAAGGCACCACTAATAGAAAGTAGAAACGACTGCCATAAGATCAAGGTCAGGTGCACAATAGAAGTGCATCAGATGCTCCAGCATTCACATTGTTGTCTTATGTCATCACAGTAGTCTCAATCATCAATAGACAATAAATCCCCAAAGCCTATGTTTGATGCTAGGTAAATTTATCCAATTCAGAGTGAATAAATAGTAGTATACACTATACAGATTGTGAAGGCATTTCTTCCTCCATAAATGATACATACAAAAGAAGTTTATGAACATAATTAAACCTTATGGCCTGGTGATTTGAGAATTTCAAGTTTCTTGCGCGGGCCGCATAACAGTTCTACAAGAGACGATTCAGAAAGTGTAATTTAGGGAAAGTAGCGAATAAACTTCAACGCTTCAAAATCGAGAAAGAATGGCAGGCATAATCGGTTAATTGAAAGGATAATTCAAGCAATCGGAAACAAAAAAAGATGAATTCGACTAGGAATGCGGTAGAAAAGCGAGAGAAGTTCAAGAGTGACATACCAGAACTTCGAAGAAGAGAAGAGAGGAAAGGGCTAGGTTCAGAGTTTCAGCTGCTGTATTTGTCCAAACAAGGAGATAGAGTTCATTCTTCGTACGGTTGTCTACTTGTTGGGCCTTCCTTATGGGCCTTCCTTATGGGCCTTGTGACTTTCTCGAAGAAGATAAAAAGAATGGGGGAATACCAGATGTGAAATGGACAATACGAAGATGTGAAATGTCGTTATTTTGGAGTATTTGAGTGTTTCATAACATTTAATGAAAGTTTTATGTAAAGTTTATTTGAGTAACGAATTGATATCACACACATATGAGTAAAACTATACGACTTATATACTTGAGATTAACTCGTTACTAGGTGAAAGTGACTGTTTAGATATTTCGAAGTGTTCATTTTGTTATTTTATTATAAAAACGAAACCGTCATATTGGTAATGCTCAAATACAACTTTTACATTTCAAGTTTTTCAATGTTTAAGGTCTTATTAACCCGTTTTATGTCGTTTTTAGGTAATGGGCCTCACCAAATCTCAATTCGGCCTTATTAGGCCCGTTGACGTTTTTGTTGATTTTTTTTCGATTCCGAGAATTGATAACGACTAAAGACTTCATTTTCTATCATGTTACAATTTTGAAATTTTGAGTTTTAGCGTTCTAAGGCGTTTAAACGAACTGGGCCCAAACTATCCACATTCACTATCCACTATCCACATTCACTATCTACTATCCACTATCCACATTCAATATCCACTATCCACTCTCCGACATCCAAAATCCTAATAATATATAAATCCATGAAAACTACGACATCCAAAATATACATCTCAGAAACATCCAAAATATAATACTGCACATAAACATATCATTGCACAGGCCCATCCTCCTCTGGTACTACATCACCAGTCCATATGCTGATCCACCCCCTCATCATCCTCGCTTGTCCTGGAGGCAGAGTGTCACCATATGCACGTAGGAAACTGGATATCTCAGAGGCGAGTATGTTGCCCCGCTACATTTTCAAAATGTAAATATAAGTAGAATAAAATAGATTATAATTATTACTTGAGCGATATTGACTGAAATACGTACCACAACTACAGAGGCTGTCGCAGGTATCTGTATGTGCTCGGCACGGTGGTCAAACGGTGCCCGTGGGTCCTGCCTGGGTGATCTGGAATCAACATAAGGATGTGACATGACATTAAACCATGTCAGATATCCATCCTTGCAATCCCATGCATACTCTCGAAGTCCTCGTCGATCCTGCTCGTCTAAGGTGATCAATCGATCCGACAGGGTCTCTGGGGCCCAAGTGCAGTCCTCATCCCCGAATGTGACAGTGTACCCCGATGCAGAATCATTTCTGATCGCAGTAGATGGTGTAATCGGGGGTTCGGGTATGCCTTGCACATACCCGAACTGTCGCAAACATCGGTCAGGATGGTGCGACTCCCTGACCTCAAAGGACTCTAGAGGCCCCCGAAATAGACCTAACCTATACTGGGGGTCGTTGAGATCCAACTTGCCCCAGGGGTTCCACTGAACCTATGTTTTTTTAAAATGACAAACGTATTTTTAAAAGTAATAATTGCATAACATATGATGAAATTACTAATTAAATAGTACGTACCTCTGCATATGTGATCTGGTCAAGGACCAGTCTGAGGGAAACTAGTCGAGCAGGATCCTTATGGTACTTGACTTTGCTGTTTTCCCGGATAGCCGCCGCCGAGGCATTCATGGATGTCAAGTCCTGCGTAGCATGACCCCGAAGACCATGGAAATACGCCCATATCCAAGCCTACAAATACCAGAATTTCATAATGTTTTATACATAAGCAAAATATACACGAAAAAAAAAAACATTAAACGAAAACTACCTTCAGCAGGAGCGGACAACCAACAAACCCCTTGGATTGAGCACGGGAGGCCTGACCCAACTGTCTGTACAGTTCAGCCAAGACGGCTGTCCCCCAAGCATAGGACCCTGTCTCATTGTGATCTACGAGGATGCTAAGGTATTTGTGCTTCACCTTCATCCGAGACTTGTCGACAAATGTCGTACTGCCTAACAGGGACAACAAGTAGAGCGAAGCAATATCACTCTCTTGCCGAGGAGTCCTGCAATTAATAACAACAAATGAATTAGTAACGTTAATCGAGAAATTATGAGAAATTCTTATAATATACGATAATTTACCTGTCCCGTATATCAAACATCTGTAATAGTCGGTTGTGGATCGTGGTGATGCCTATCTTGCCGTGGATGTTCAAACCCCCATCTGATAATTTATCACGGATTATAAATATTTAATTGAATCAACTAAAAAATGGAATCAAATATAAATAATAAAATAAACTCTACGTACGTAAGCATAGCGCAGCAACCTCCTCGATCGTAGCAAACCCGAACATCCGTTGCACATGAGGATGCACAAACCCATCTATGTCTGCCTCAGCAGATCTGACAGCTCGTCCATGGATCGGAAGCTCCAGAATCTTCAGCACGTCTAACAAGGTAGGAGCAATCTCACCAAATGCAAAGTGAAACGTGTTGGTTTCTGATTACCAACGCTCCACAAATGCAGAAATCAGAATCGGATCGATGCTGTTGTACTCGAGCCGGGGATCTGCAAGGACATGTAAGTGGCTCCGCTCAACGAGCTGCCACCATGACCCAGGCACATTAGATTTATGCCTATCATACTCCCTGAAGAAGTCCTTGCGGGTGTATATATCCAACACCCTCTTCAGCTGATGTACGAAAGAGAAATTAATGAATTAGAATAGCGTGTGGATCGTTTTACCTCACAAATTCATTTAGGAAACAACGCATACCTTCGATGAGGGTGGTATCACATAAGTCGGGTCATGCTCAATACGCTCTGCAAGAGACGACGTCTCAGTCCATATCACCGGAGCAATGTGGGTGTTGTAATCCACCAAAAGCCGTGAACTAAGAGGACCTCCAACATGCCCCACATAATCTGCATCCCCTGGAACCGGTACAGCTAAGCCCGGATCAATGTGCTGAACAGGGTCCTGAATGGGCTCCTGGAGGTCTGGCTGATCCTGAATCTCCTGCTGATGATCCTCTGCAGAAGGAGACAATGATCCAACTGGAGATGGCTCACGCAGAGGTGATCCCTCATAGTAATCATCATGCATCTGTGCCTCCAAATCTCCTAGATCTGCATTTGGCTGATCTGCAACCTCTGCCTGATCTGCAACCTCGGTTGCCTCCGTCAACTCCTCTGAAAACTCCTCCGCCTCACTAACATCCAAATCATCCATCAAAGCTTTCCCTGTATCTCCTATATGCACTCCTGGAATGTCTGGAGGAGATCCACGACGTCGGGAAGCTGTGATCCCCCCGCCGGAGTAATAGCCCTCTCTAAAGCCTATTTTCATATTTACGAATTATTATTTTATATTATTTGACGTTTTTCTTTTAAATATTTAATAATGTATTAATTACTAATTTTTTCTTAGGTACGACTTATTAATAATTTATTAATACGCTATTTAATAATGTATTAATTACAAATTAATTCATTTCTTAGTAAATAACAACTAATTAATATTATATTAATAAATATTATTTAATATTAAATATTTTTCTTTTACAAGTTTTTTATCGAATAACGTGAAACGATAAATAACGACTAATTATTATTTAAATCGTTATTTATCGAATAACGTGAAACGTGAAACGATAAATAACGACCAATTAATAATATATTAATAAATATTATTTATTAATATAATATTATTTTCTTTTAGCTAAACGATAAATAACGACTAACTAATATTATATTTATAAATATTATTTACTAATTAATCTTATTCTTTAAATCGTTAATTATCGATTAACGTGAAACGTTAAACGATAAATAACGACCAATTAATATTATATTAATAAATATTATTTATTAATATAATATTATTTTCTTTTACCTAAACGATAAATAACGACTAACTAATATTATATTAATAAATATTATTTACTAATTAATCTTATTCTTTAAATCGTTAATTATCGATTAACGTGAAACGTTAAACGATAAATAACGACCAATTAATATTATATTAATAAATATTATTTATTAATATAATATTATTTTCTTTTACCTAAACAATAAATAACGACTAACTAATATTATATTAATAAATATTATTTACTAATTAATCTTATTCTTTAAATCGTTATTTATCGATTAACGTGAAATGTTAAACGATAAATAACGACCAATTAATATTATATTAATAAATATTATTTATTAATATAATATTATTTTCTTTTACCTAAACGATAAATAACGACTAACTAATATTATATTAATAAATATTATTTACTAATTAATCTTATTCTTTAAATTGTTAATTATCGATTAACGTGAAACGTTAAACGATAAATAACGACCAATTAATATTATATTAATAAATATTATTTATTAATATAATATTATTTTCTTTTACCTAAACGATAAATAACGACTAACTAATATTATATTAATAAATATTATTTACTAATTAATCTTATTCTTTAAATCGTTATTTATCGATTAACGTGAAACGTTAAACGATAAATAACGACCAATTAATAATATATTAATAAATATTATATTAATAAATATTATTTATTAATATAATATTATTTTCTTTTAGCTAAACGATAAATAACGACTAACTAATATTATATTAATAAATATTATTTACTAATTAATCTTATTCTTTAAATCGTTATTTATCGATTAACGTGAAACGTTAAACGATAAATTACGACCAATTAATAATATATTAATAAATATTATTTATTAATATAATATTATTTTCTTTTACCTAAACGATAAATAACGACTAACTAATATTATATTAATAAATATTATTTACTAATTAATCTTATTCTTTAAATCGTTAATTATCGATTAACGTGAAACGTTAAACGATAAATAACTACCAATTAATATTATATTAAAAAATATTATTTATTAATATAATATTATTTTCTTTTACCTAAACGATAAATAACGACTAACTAATATTATATTAATAAAGATTATTTACTAATTAATCTTATTCTTTAAATCGTTATTTATCGATTAACGTGAAACGTTAAACGATAAATAACTACCAATTAATATTATATTAATAAATATTATTTATTAATATAATATTATTTTCTTTTAGCTAAACGATAAATAACGACTAACTAATATTATATTAATAAATATTATTTACTAATTAATCTTATTCTTTAAATCGTTATTTATCGATTAACGTGAAACGTTAAACGATAAATAACGACCAATTAATAATATATTAATAAATATTATTTATTAATATAATATTATTTTCTTTTACCTAAACGATAAATAACGACTAACTAATATTATATTAATAAATATTATTTACTAATTAATCTTATTCTTTAAATCGTTAATTATCGATTAACGTGAAACGTTAAACGATAAATAACGACCAATTAATATTATATTAATAAATATTATTTATTAATATAATATTATTTTCTTTTACCTAAACGATAAATATCGACTAACTAATATTATATTAATAAATGTTATTTAATAATAAAAAATTTCGTTTTATTCGTTATTTATCAAATAACGTGAAACGTTAAACGATAAATAACGACTAACTAATATTATATTAATAAATATTATTTATTAATATATTATTATTTTATTTTTAGTCGTTATTTATCAAATAACGTTTCACGCTAAACGATAAATAACGACTAATTAATAATTTATTAATAAATAACAAATAATTCATATTTCATTAATAAATCTTTTTTTAATCGTTATTTAAACGTTAAACGATAAATAACGATAAATAACGACTAATTAATAATTTATTAATAAATAACAAATAATATTAACGTACCTCGTGGATCGAGAGCGTCTTCTCCGGCGATATCGAACGGGCCCGTTTTTCCGCACCGCCCCGATCACGACCACCCCGAGCTCCACCCCGACCACCACCTGCTCCACCAGCTTCACCTCCAGCCACCTCGACGGCGCCACCAACCTCCTCCCCTCCACCACCAGAGCCCTCGCCAGCGCCACCGACCACCTCAGCCACCGCAGCTCCACCACCCCCCTTTTCTTTTTCGCCGGATTCGTCTTCCGCCCAACTCCTCCACCTCGGACCCTTGCGCCACCAGCACAAATACGGACGGGAGGGAGAACAGACGAAGCCGCAGCCTCCACCGTCGCCTCCACCACCGCCGCAGCCTCCACCGTCGCCGGATTCGAGCTTTTCCCCATTTCTTCGGATTGCATGATTCCGAGTGAAATTGAAGAAATTGATTGAGGGATATGGATTGTATGAGAAAAACGAGTCGAATGAGATAGATTTGGGGAAGAAAACGAGTGAAATAGGAGAAGAATGGACGGCGGCGATATTTAGGTTACGGGATGAACAGTGTTTTGCTGATACGACGAGAGGAGGAAGAAGAAAGCGAGGCGGAGTTTTATATCCTGGGCGTACGCCCATTTTGGGCGTACATACCATTTTTCAGTTTTCCAACGTATACGTATGTTCGAGAAAATTGCACGGTACGTCCAAAATGGGCGTACGAGAATGTAGTTTAAAAAGTTTCAAAATGTAGTGCGTATAGTCTCTTCGTATAAAAATTATCCCATAACTTTTAAAGTTGTTATTTTCTGTAAAAATGAAGGGGTAAAAGTGTAATTTCTCAAGTTTTAACGGAATATCTAACGGAAAATGTCAAGGGGTGGTTAATTGTAAGAAACTTAAATATTTTGGATGGTTTAGAATAAATAGGTTAATAGCGGGTAATTACCTGCAAATTTGGATAAATAGCGGGTGGTTTCCTAAAGGAAAAAAAAAAAAAAAAAAACCCCAAAAAATAAATTGCATTTTTGGGCAATTTTGTCCGTTTACCATAATTTCGGTGATGAGAAAACATTGAAATATGAGTCACAATCTGTATTGTTAATATGTGGTACCAAATTAGACAATGGTCGGTGTAGAGACAATAAATATCAACATATTATTTAATACATATTTAAACGAGATATTGCTTGAGTAAGGGGTCAACTATTCTCTTTAAATAGAGTATCTCTAATCCTAATGAAAATAACAGTCACTTGTATTTCAATTCATTCAATACCTCTCGTAAATTATCAATCATGGCTTGGTGCCAGATATACTCATTAATGGCGAACTGGGTCAACAAATATCGTCTCTTTACTTTCGTTTTTATCGTTATTATTCGACATCAATCATCGTCCTAAATTATTATTGTGGTGCTGATTTTTTCTACCACATTTGGCGTCGTGCGTTTCGATGATTGAATCACGATGCAGGCCTCAAATCCGTGAGGGGTCGGATCAGATTTGCACGAGGCGACTGCGGCCTGTAGCCAGATCCATTATGGCGAAGACAAGAAGAAGACGGAGTTCTCCTCGGTAACTCAAGCAAACAAAACGCCCTCGGTGGTTGAACCGACGAGGCAGTGATGCTGATGAAGACGTTGAGTGCATCGCCGAAGACAAAAAAAATAAGGACAGCGGCAAGATTAGGTTCTCGTGAAGAGGATGAACCGATGGGCCCAACATAATTGATGCCTTTTTCAAAATGTTGACGTGGTTGGGCTGCTACAATTTGCAATTAGAGATCATCAAGCTGGGCCATCATGGCTGAAAATTGAAGAGGGGAACGGAAGGGGAAACTACATCTAATTCTATCCAGCTAAGTTTTTAGTTCTCTCCTTAAATTAATTACATAACATACCTATAATTGATACGAAGAACTGTTGAATTAGCATATGAGTTATGCAATATTCCTATCACTTGCTTGCTTATGAGTCGGCCAAATATCAACCACGTAACACAAACACATTGCTATATGTATGTGCAGAACATGTTATCATCGACCCTACTTTGCGCATCTTGTTCGAGGATCAAACGAGGTCCGAATGGGGCATGGTCAGTGGCTATGGACTCGTGTTGCTGCATAGGTTTGTCGAATGTGAATCGTGGAGGCTGAGCCTATTATCCAGATCCGCAACAGTGGCATGAACACAGCATGAC
Source organism: Oxyria digyna (assembly GCA_029168935.1). Taxonomy (NCBI): domain Eukaryota; kingdom Viridiplantae; phylum Streptophyta; class Magnoliopsida; order Caryophyllales; family Polygonaceae; genus Oxyria; species Oxyria digyna. Next base: position 27,987,072 of record JAPVLV010000011.1, on the reverse strand, counting down.
AACACTTCACTACGTGTTTTTCAGCATTTGCCTTTGCAAGGATATAAGTTTGTATGTCTTGTTCCAGGATCAAACGCGGTACGAATGGGGCACGATCTGTGTTATTAGCTAGATGAAGTTGCATAGTTTCATCGAATGCGGGTCACAAGGGCTGTACCTCTTCTCTGGAGTCAGAAAAGTGGCGTGAACACAGCTCGTCAGAACATTGTTATATTTTTGTACAGAATATGCTATCATCGAGCCTACTTGGCGCAGCTTGTTCGAGGATAAAACTAGGTCCGAATGGGGCAAGGTCAGCGGCTATAGACTCATGTTGCTGCACAGATTCGTCGAATATGAGTCGCAGATCCTGTAACTAGTCACTGAAATCAGAGAGACGTGACACAAACAAGGCCCGAGGTTATATATTTTTCCAGCATTACATTTGCAAGAAGCTAAGTTCAAGCAGCCCGTTAGGAGATCAAATGAGATTCGAATGGTGCGAGGTTGGTATCTACGGACTCGTGGTGTTGCACAGATTTGTCAAGTATGGGTCGCAGAGGCCAAATTCAATCATGAGAGTCCGAAATGATGGCATGAACATGACCTAAGAGATAAGTTTTCTACTCCTTTCCATAAATTCTTATATATGAATTTGTGAATTGATATGAAAAACTACTGAATTATGATATGAGTTATGCTATGGGGCACTGAAAGGTGAGTTCTTGTCTATTCTCTCAGTCTATGTGCATCGGGGCATGAACTGCAATTTTATTATGCAAGAGGAGCGAGACATGAGTTCTCCTATCTTATTTATATCAGCCCACAAGTTACAGGGGAAAAGTCTATCATCTTACTTCTATCTGTGCACATGAATACGAGCTGCCATCTTTCTTATATCAGTACCTGAGGCGCGGGACATGAGTTCCTGTCTTATTTATATCAGCTCACGGATTGCAGGGGCACAATCTGCCATTTTATTTCTATCTATATGCACAGGGGCATCATCGCCATCTTCTATTAATGCACGAGTGCATGTATACGAGTGTTCGTCTCATTCTATTAGCTCATCGGCATATGAGTTTGAGTATCCGTCTTATTATATTATTTTACAGGCCGAAAGAAGCTACTTTATGCTTGCAGGTTATCTGAGTCAATCTGCCATTTCGCCTTCAACATATCTAAAGCCGACATCTACTTGTCGCACTCTAAAGCCCACATCTACTTGTCGCACTCTAAAGCCGACATCTACTTGTCGCACTCTAAAGCCGACATCTATTTGTCGCACTCTGAAACCGACACCACGTTGTCGTCAACTCCACGAAGTCGCTAATTAAGACAATAGGTCAGAGAATGAAGAGAAGGTCATCTGCTTCACGAAAGAAAGCAAAACGAGTCTGTAGCATTACAGATCGGATCACGCAACCCGTACCGGACTTACGAGATCCGAGGGGCAATTGTGGAGGCAAGAAATATCAACATATTATTTAATACATATTTAAACGAGATATTGCTTGAGGAAGGAGTCAACTATTCTCTTTAAATAGAGTATCTCTAACCCTAATGAAAAGGGCAGTCACTTGTATTTCAATTCATTCAATACATCTCGTAAATTATCAATCCTGGCTTGGTAGCCTCCAGATGTAGTCATTAATGGCGAACTGGGTCAACAAATCTCGTCTCTTTACTTTCGTTTTTATCGTTATTATTCGAGATCAATCATCGTCCTAAATTATTATTGTGGTGCGGATTTTTTCTACCACAGTCGGCTTGTAGGGTAGTGAGTGATATCAAATTACAAGAACGTAGACGACATTTTTGTCGAGAAAGTTACAAAATAAGATTGAAGAAGTGATATGGAAATTAGGTATACTATCGTAGTCTTTTGTTGAATTACTTGTCAAAATTCTAGAACAAAATTGTCTAATTTCGAGCTCTTAACATTTTGTTTATAGGAACGCTTACTAATAAAAAATATTACTTAACCGTACATCAGTACATGTATATGTACAAATATATAGAACAACACATATTGAAACTTGGGAATTCTTTCCCCAATTATCGAGATTCTTAGTTAAGGAACAACGTACTTTGACAGTTGACCATCTAGAAATATTGTTTCTTGTTTGCCAACTCAAAGGGCTTAACGGACAAAAGATTCTAATGTCATACCACACACAAGTCGTCGACTCCAATTTAACTGAAGATCTCTAGATAAAATACTTTAAAAAACTTACTATATCACGAGAGCAATTGAACGTCGGTTATGAGATTAAGGATCCGTTTGGATTTCCAAATAATGTCACTATAATGCCAAATCTTGCATTAAATTTGACATTATAATGTGAAATTTGACATTATAATGACATTATCGCTAGAATCCAAACTGACCCTAACACGTAGCTCAAAAGATCTCTCTTCTTGGAAAAGGAATTAAAAGATGAGCTAGGGTTTAGTTTAACGTAGTGGGTGACCCAAATTTCAAGTCATTGGAACTTGTTCGGCTAATTTTTTTATTTGATTGCATAACAACTTAACACAATTTTAATCAAACGTATATACAATTATAATCGATAATTATCTTAATACTATTCGCATTAAAATCAAGCATACACGAATAAAATATTTACATCAGCTCAACACTTTACACAATACAGTTCAACCCAATTTTTTCTAGTAGAATCTTTTACAAAAATCAATTCAATAAAAATATTATTCTATCTCCTGACTATTCAAAATTAAACAACACATTAAAAAGTAGCTTGTGGCGCTTCAAAATGAAACAACACATGAAAAAACGTGTAAGGAACTAAAAAGAAGACCTCGTGTTGCGTCCCTGACCTCGAATAGTTCGGAACACGCCAAATTGATTGTATGGTCTTGTATTGCGGCAGCGTGGTTTGCAACCTGCAAGAATTCCGTATTTTGGGGTTTTCATGGGTCAAACGATGTCTGATTCTGATGAATTTTATATGTATAGACTCGTCTTGAAAATTTATACAATTTCGTTCATTTTTCAATGTCAATGGGGCCTGTTCCCCCACTGGTCTCTACATAGGTCTGCCCCTAGTTTAACGTACTTAAGCTGGTAAGATTTTCATCATGGTAGTTGTTGTTTTGTGGCCGTGATCACTGATTAAGCATATAGAGTTTATATGATGGTGGTAGAAGTGATTGAAGAACTACAAGGAGTTAGGTGTTGAGTTATACTGTGCACAAATTAGTTGTTAATTATATTTTTCATATTGTGGGAGAGAAAAGTTTCGTTTCTCGCATTCAGAGATAACAAATTAATGTTTATAATTTGGGTGGTAATGTTTAGATGACGATTAAAATTTTGAAGGTCATTTTAAATGGGGAAAATCGCAGTAATTACAAGTATGTCACCGTGTATCTCACTGAAAACATTTAAAAAAATTCATGTCCCAGATTATGAACATTGACATGTAATTTGTGAATGCAAACTGTTCGTTTTTGTTACGTTAAGACATGTTTGGACCAGAACTTTCCTCATTGTTGGAATATAAGCTTATCATTTGATATAATATTAATAACATGCATTAGTATTAAATGTATGAGCTAAATTGTGAGCCTTAATTATATTGGAAACCTTCAATTGTGAATTAGTAATCTAGAATAAAAACAACTACTCTTCTTTTAAAAAGATCGATTTCAATGTTTCTCTAGCTTCCTATTATTTTGTTCGAGCTTCCTACTATCTTGTTTATCGATTATCCTAGGAACAACGCTTGTTTTCTATTCCAAGTACTGCTTGGAATCAACTCACAGTTTGTACATCAAGTCATCAACTATGATTATGCAAGTGGACCTCCACACGTTTGATCAGCAAAAGCAAGTTGACTCTATGAACTATAGACATTCCAGCAGTGAAGGACAATGATCTTAACTGATCCGCTCTGTAAATACGACTACTGTATCATTACTACAGGTTGCCCGACCACTTAACGAAAGAGTCACAGACTACACTTCCAAAGCACAAACCTTGAAGTGCAAAAGAGTTAAGGAATTAAGATCTCAAGTAGCAAGATCAAAGAGAAGAAAAGAATATCTACATGGAACCATGAGGATAAGTGGAACAAAGAATATCTGTTGTCAAAAACAGAAAAACTCGAGATAAAAAAAACTTTTTGGAAACACTAGAGTTGTAATTCCTAACCTTCCTCTATCGGAATTGTTGGAACTGAATTTCGACTGAACTTTCGGGCACTTTTCCGGTGGGCTGAGGTCACCGGTTGTGCCGGATTATGAGAGCGTTGGCTTCGTCTCCGCGAGCACTACGCCGTAGTGTACTCACACGTCGAATTCAGGTTCCGTTTGAATGAGAAATGAGGGTTCAAAGTTGGTTGCTTGTCTAAGTGTAAGTGACATTTTTGAGCTGAATATATGTGAGGGGTTTTGTCCCACATCGAAAATTGGGGGTGGAAGTTGAAGGGTTTATATAACTCAAACCCCCTACCCTTGGTAAGACCTTGGGAGAGGTATGGAGAGAGGTATGTGGGGGTCATTGTATCTTATTGAACAGATACAATGACTAACGGAAATGAGAAAGTTGCTGCTGACGGTGGAAAGGCCACTGAGTCGCCCCGAATTCAGTTTGGGACTATGCCTCTCGATCAGGCTCAGATAACTGAGAGGGGTCTACCTGAGAATAGTCCGGGTAAGGAGAGTCCGACTAAGAAGAGTCCGGTCAAGGAGACCCCCCCGATCGTCCATGTGGATCTGCCACAAGTGCCTCTTCATCCGGCTCAACCGAGTCATCCGGCTGAAACGAGTCATCCGGCTCAAGCGAGTCATCCGGGTCAAACAAGTTATCCTATGGACTTGGATGATGTTTAGTTGTCTCATTTGAGAGTTCCCTACAGGCCTTATGTGACAACTATGCCGAACACGATCCATGTTGGGGTCCTGCCCGACAAATTTGACGGAAAAGGGTTCAGAATATGGTCTCAGAAGATGCAGTTCTTCCTGAGCATGATGAATCTTGACAGGTTTTTGACGGAGGAGAGACCTAGGTTCTCCCCACATAACACTGACGCCCTAGCTGATTGGGTGAAAGGGGACTATGCATGCAGAGGTTATGTTACTCATCGCATGATTGACTCGCTGTACAAGGTCTACTGTAACCATGATACCGCTAAAGAATTATGGGACACTCTGACAAAGAAGTACAAGACGCAGGATGCTGGCTCCAAGAAAGCGGCAGTAGCAAAGTTTTTGAACTACAAGATGGTAGATTCAAAGTCGGTCGTGGAATAGGTTGAAGAACTACAACTGATCGTCCATGAAGTGATCTCCGAAGGAATGACCATCTGTGAGGCGTTCCAGGTAGGTGTCATCATTGAGAAGCTTCCTCCATCATGGGAGCAGTTCAAGGTGTACTTGTTGCTGAAGCAAAAGGCAATGAGGGTTGAAGACTTGATCGTGAGGCTTCAGGTCGAGGAAAACAATAAGAGGGCCAATGAAGTTGGACCTCCTAACAAGGCAAACCTGGCTGAGCATCGGGACAAGGGGAAGAACAAGAAGTTTCAACCTCAAAACACTATAAACTTCAAGAAGCAAGGAGCTAAGAAGTTCAGTGGAAAATGTCACAAGTGCGAAAAGATTGAGCACAAGGAAGATGAGTGTCGAAGCAAGCCCGATAACAAAAAAGACAAAGGGAAGAAGTCTCAAGCCAATCTCGCTGAAAACTCGCTGACAGCAGACGATCTGTGTGCGGTGACTGAAGTGAATATGGTTGGGAACAACCCAAAGGAGTGGTGGTACGATACAGGTGCCACTAGACACATCTGCTCAGATAAGGGACTGTTTACCACTTATCAGAAGAGCCGAACAGAGGAGAAACTCTTCATGGGGAACTCCGCGACATCAAAGGTTGAAGGTCTTTTAAAGATCGTGCTCAAGATGACTTCTGAGAAGGAGCTGACACTCAACAATGTGCTTCATGTGCCAGACATTCGAAAGAATCTGATTTCGGGGACTCTTCTCAGCAAGAATGGGTTATGTATCAAGTTTGTGTCTGACAAGTTAGTTCTCTCTAAGAATGAGATTTATGTAGGGAAGGGTGATGTGAAGGATGGGCTGATCAAAATGAATGTAATGACAGTCCTTCGGAAAAAGATTGTAACTGATGGTTCAGTGAATGAGAATAATCCTATTGCTTATGTCGTTGAGTCTTTTAATATTTGGCATGAAAGATTGGGACATGTTAATTATAAATCTATAAGTAGACTAATAAGTATGAACATGATTCCAAAATGCAAAACAAGTAAAGACAAATGTGAAGTATGCGTACAAGTGAAACTCACAAAAACGCCATCACCCCATGTAGAGAGAACAACCGAACCTCTAGGACTAATTCACACTGATTTATGTGATTTAAAGTTTGTGCAAACTAGAGGCGGTAAGAAGTACTTTGTGACCTTCATAGACGATTGCACACGATATTGTTATGTATATTTGTTACATAGCAAAGATGAAACTTTGGAAAAGTTTAAAGAATACAAGTTGGAAGTTGAGAACCAACTTAGTAAAAAGATTAAAATGATCTGAAGTGATAGAGGAGGCGAGTATAATGAACCATTTAACGCATTCTGTAGAGAACATGGAATAGTTCATCAAACTACTGCGCCTTACTCACCTGAGTCTAACGGGGTTGCGGAACGAAAGAACCGAACTCTCAAAGAAATGATGAATGCAATGCTGCAAGAATCTGGGTTACCCCAGAACATGTGGGGGGGAAGCGTTGCTAACCTCCAACTACATTCTCAACAAAATACCGCATAAGGTGACTAGAAAGACGCCTTATGAGTTGTGGAAAGGTAATGTACCTTCGTACAAATACCTCAAAGTGTGGGGGTGCCTAGCAAAAGTGGCGGTGCCACCCCCTAAGAAGGTCTCAATAGGACCAAAAACCGTTGATTGTATCTTCATCGGGTATGCACAGAATAGCAGTGCACGTCGTTTCTTGGTATACAAGTCTGATATACCAGACATACATGCAAATATAATAATGGAATCAAGAAATGCATCCTTCTTCAAAAACATGTTTCCGTGTAAGGATAAAGAAAATCCGAAACGGACTCGTAAAGAAGGCGACGCAAGCACTTCTGTTCAACCAACAGAAGAGGACAATGATGAACCTCGACGTAGCAAAAGAGCTAGAAAGGAAAAATCATTCGATCCTGAATTTGAAATGGCTTATCTTTTGGAAAATGAACCTAGAACATTCAGAGAAGCCATGTCAACACCAGATGCACCTGCTTGGAAGGAAGCGGTGAAAAGTGAAATCGACTCCATTATGCAAAATCATACATGGGAGTTAGTTGAGTTGCCATCAGGCTCGAAAGTTCTTGGGAGCAAATGGATTTTCAAAAGAAAATTGAAAACCGATGGCTCGATAGATAAGTACAAGGCTAGGCTTGTGGTGCAAGGATTTAGGCAAAAAGAAGGCTTGGATTTCTTTGACACCTATTCTCCAGTAACGAGAATAACTTCAATAAGAATGCTAATAGCCATTGCAACTATACACAATCTAGAAATACATCAAATGGATGTAAAAACTGCTTTTCTGAATGGAGAGCTAGAAGAGGAAATTTATATGAAACAACCTGAGGGTTATGTCGTCCCTAGACAGGAACACAAAGTGTGTAGACTTGTGAAATCTCTATATGGACTAAAGCAAGCTCCTAAGCAGTGGCACGAAAAATTTGACCAAGTAATGATGTCAAATGGTTTCAAAATAAATGAATGTGACAAGTGTATCTATGTCAAGGAAACTCCACAAGGATACATTCTGTTGTGCCTATATGTGGATGACATACTCATCATAGGTAGCAACAATGACATGATCAAACAAACCAAGAACATGCTCAATGGAAAGTTTGACATGAAAGATTTGAGACTAGCGGATGTGATCTTAGGGATCAAAATCTTTAGACATTCAAAGGGAATAGTCTTGTCTCAACAACATTACGCCGAGACGGCACTTGAGCGATTCAAGAACTATTCAAATGGGATTGCAAAAAGTCTGGTGGACCCGCATCTCAAACTGAAGAAAAACTCGAATAATGGCATATCACAGTTAGAGTACGCTCGTGTGATCGGAAGTCTTATGTACTTGACAAACTGTACAAGACCAGACTTAGCACATGTTGTCAACGTACTAAGTAGATATACCAGTAATCCAGGACATAATCACCGGAAAGCGATAACTCGAGTATTAAACTACTTGCGACATACTCGGAGTTACAGGCTGCACTATGGAAGATATCCAGCCACTCTGGAAGGCTATAGCGATGCTAACTGGATATCAGATTCAAAGAACTCAAAATCCACCAGTGGGTATGTATTTACGCTGGGTGGTGCAGCTATATCATGGAAATCCTCAAAACAAACGTTATTGGCCAGATCCATAATGGAATATGAGTTAATTGCTTTAGACAAAGCAGCTGAAGAAGCAGAATGACTTTGAAACTTTATGGAGAATATTCCTTTGTGGGAAAAACCAGTGCCAGCTTTAGGTGTACACTGTGATAGTCAAGCGGCTATCTCTCGGGCATTGAACACAATATACAATGGTAAGTCTCGTCACATAAGACGACGACATAAAACCATAAGACAATTGCTCTCAACTGGTGTAATCTCAATAGATTATATCAAGTCAGCCGACAACCTAGCAGATCCGTTCACTAAGGGATTGTCAAGAGAGCAAGTTGTAAAGTCATCTAGAGGAATGGGTTTAAAGCCTATGACTAAAGAGGATGCTTGATGGCAACCCTACCTAAATGATTGGAGATCCCAAGAAATAGGTTCAAGGGGAAAACAAATTCATGTCGAATCTAGAAGAGCACTTGGAGATATTATATCTTCTTCCCCAATTCCTAGGATGATAAAAGTGCGATGGCAAAGTAGAGGTTAAGCATTTGCTTTTAATGATTCCATAAACTTTGAAGAACAAAGTAGGGTATAAGTAATACCACTTATGGTCAATCACCTTATGAGTGTGAAATGGGGTCGTTTCTAGGAGAAAGAAGAGAGACTGCTTTCTCCAAGTTCACTCATGAATAACCAGGGATGTTCACGGCCAAAATGAACACAATCAGAGAACCTAGTTATGTGAGAAGATGAAACTGTGTGATAGTTATTGTCTAGGTTTACGTCAAAGCCCGGGTGGTTCAAGACATCATGTTCACTACCTGGTCGAGTAAATCCGATAGCTACTCACAATGGGTGGTTCAAGGCTGAAAAACGCCACCAGCTCAGATGCAGTGATTCTTCGCACGTACTCTCAAAATTTTGTATGTCTTGTCTAATCACGTGTAATAGAATCATTTCTATTCATGTGGGGGATTGTTGGAACTGAATTTTGACAGAACTTCCGGGCACTTTTCCGGTGGGCTGCGGTCACCGGTTGTGCCGGATTATGGGAGCGTTGGCTTTGTCTCCGCGAGCACTACGCCGTAGTGTACTCACACGTCGAATTCGGGTTCCGTTTGAATGAGAAATGAGGGCTCAAAGTTGGTTGCTTGTCTAAGTGTAAGTGACGTTTTTGAGCTGAATATATGTGGGGGTTTTGTCCTACATCGAAAATTGGGGGTGGAAGTTGAAGGGTTTATATAACCCAAACCCCCTACCCTTGGTAAGACCTTGGGAGAGGTATGGAGAGAGGACCTGGGGGCACCTCGCGCGGTCCGTCCGTCCGGTTCGGTCCGTGGTCCGCGGCTCGCGGCTTGTGGTCTTGTGGAATGGGTTGTAGGCCCAATCAACAGCTAAGCTTCTCTTTTTGAAGTGGGTTGGATCTGGATGTTAGGCTTCCAGATTTAATTTTTGAACTGCCTCGTTGGGGACGCCGAACTGAGTCAGCAACAACCTCCACGATCTGCTCCACTCCTCCACAACTGACTCCACCTCGTTGGTGTCGTCAGTTCCGAGATCTCCTCCTCCACTAACAGATCAGAAACTCTTTTTAAGGAGAGTTCTGCCTCTCATTCTCAGCATCCGAAAATCATCAATCTCCCATCTCCTCTCTTTTTCTCCTTCTTCTTTGAGAGTACAACACATAAAACTGGTTCGTTTGACTTCTGTTTTTGATTGTGCAAACCAGAAGAATTCATAGTTGTATCCTGGGATTCTCAACGCCAGTAACCGTCACATTTACGGGGCGTTATAGAATTAAGGAAAGAGATTCTTTCTCGACTCTACGCACCAGATTCGTCAAGAACACTTCGGTATAATTCTTCCTTAATTATGTTCTTCAATTATTTCTTTACAAATTGTTATAAAAGCGGAATAGAGGTCCTACAAGAATTTAATTAAGATGACCCTCAGCTCCATTCTTCCTTAATTATGTTCTTCAATTATTTCTTCAATTAATTCTTCCTAATTTTTAAGTTGAGCTATTTATATGAACCTATAAAGCAATAATGAAACCCTAAAGAAAAAAAAGAAAAAATTATTACAAATTTTCCTGCAATAATTATATGAACCTGAAAACAAAAATAATAACTAATCTGCAAAATTAAAAATTACGATGGAAAAGATATCATAAAAACCCTAATTTCTAGAACGATATAATATAAATCGAACTATAAAATAAAGGATACTCTTGCCAAAAATCTGCAACCCAATTTCCATAAACTTGTAAAGCAAGAAAAAGGAAATTAATGTATTTATATGCAATATGCAACCTGTTTATACCAAGGAGAATATATCAAACAGTAATCGAATCATGGCTTACAACTTTAACCTAAATTATAACTTATTAAATTCCAGAAATAAGACGCAGCAATATTCTGCACAAAATAAAACCCTAAAGTTTCATTATAAAATTGACGTTCTTCCAATCATAACCCACCATATTCTCATATTCCTATCATACACCTAGAGTCATTCTTTTCCTATGAAGGCAGATCCCTCAAAATTCTCCACCACCAACATAATTTTCATGGATGAAACGGTAAATATATATTAGTTCAACCCTTTGTGTTTCTACACCTATCTATCTAACTAAAACTATTCTTATATCAGTAAGATCGAATCCCTGCTTTCTGCAGGGATTCGATCTTATTCTAGACAACAAGTATAGGAGTATTGTGTATAAATCGTGATTTATAAACTGAAATTTCAGACATATGCAGAAGTTAAACCTCTCTCTTTCAAATCTAAGCTTTTGCAGAAATAGTTGTGCAACAGCTGTGCTTTAGTGTAATTAAGATAACTTATATTTTCCTTTACTTGGATCTTCTTGCTTAAATGTTTTATTTGGGTGATAATGTTTTTTTACATGTATTTTCAGGCACAATGAGATCTTCAGCCATATGGGTGATAATCTTAAAAGTTAATGGATACCAGGTATGGTTTTGGATTAATATGCTCTAGATCTACAGTTTTAACTTCAATTGCAGAAGCATTCTGCAGTTTATGAATTTTAACTAAATCTGTAAAATGAGGATATAAGGTCATTTACTTAGTGTTTGTTATGGCCAGTGGAAGATATCTGGGATGCAGGAACAGAACACTTCTTGATAAAAGCTTCATCAGATCTCTGGCCTTCACAACTATAAATGGATCCCCGGTCTTCATAGTTGTTTACATTGAAAAAGAACCCTCAACCTAACCAACAAATGAAAGAATGTCATATAACCATCTTAGAACCCGAGTAAAGAAAGAGCCAACAAAGTGAAACCTATAGGAATTTAAACAATGAAACTCTTATCCTAGAATGACATTTCACGAAAGCAAGAAAGCATAGCTGAAGAAACTAATAAAATGATATAAGATAAACTATTTAGGCTTTGTTAAAGATTTATAAGAACGAACAAACACATGATAAACTCTTTGTTTGGATTGGTTGTCATACAATTTGGGTACATTTGTTATTAGTTACTACTGTACTTCATTGTTGAAATAGCTTATTGGTTGGCTCCAAAATCATAAGAAAGGAAAGTGTATTCTTGAAATAGCATTTCATTGGCCTATTAGTTACTACTTGAAATAGCCTATTAGTTGTGTTCTGACAAATGTACTCAATTAGTTGGCTCCTGAAATTTTCCTAAAGGCCAATGAAAGGAAAATATGGATTTGAAAAACTGCATCATCATATTATTAAAAACACAACAAGGGAATATTTATATTTAGTTATTACATAGAGTACATATTTCTGTCCAGAATCAGAAGAAAGGAATGTGTATTTTTAAATATATTTTTTAAAGCTAGAATTGCTCATTAGTATAACAAAACCTAGCACAAATTAAGGAAATCAACTTAAACATAATTGATGCAATTAGATTAAGAAAGAAAAAAGGCTCACCAGACCACCCCCATCATCATCATCAAAATCTGATGTAGCTGTTCCAGCTTCTTGACTTCTCACATGTTCGGTAACGGATGAAACCTAAGAACAATGTAATCGTGTCATTCGTTTGAACAAATAAAGATAACTCGACAAGCAATTCTAAAAGAAACCTGAGCAGTCAAACCATTCAAGCACCCACAAATTTTAGATAGCATAATAAGCATTAATTTTGCGAACCTTGATAACTCGACCAACAATTTCCAAGTTTTCGTTTATTGAGCAACCTTTGCATTTCGACTTGAGCAAACTATAAATAATTCAGAATAAGTTAGTCATGCATACAAATTTTATTAACCTATTAAAGTAAATTTAGAAAGAAGTAACTATGAGATTAAGTTAGCTGCATCAAATGGGTCTCTCTTGAGAGAAAAATTTATGGATGCACACAAGGAGTACAAACTAAAATATCAAATAATTCAGCAAGAAATAGTGTCAGCATACGAGCATAATCAAACTGAGACTGAAAGGATAAATTTCAAGAAGATTGTACCTGGTTGTTGTGACCACATTTCTTCTTCCTGCAATTTACAGCTCTGGGATGCAGACGAGCATAGCACCTACAGACACACAGTTCACTTTACAGGAACTTGAAGTGAGACACCTACACTTTCTTAAAGCTAGAATAGAATTTGACAGAATTAGGATTCAAGCTCAGTTGAATAAATATACATTGATTAAAATTGTTTACAAGTGGCAACAGTATCACAAAAGTTGAATCAAATTAGATTTTTTTTTGTAAAATCCTGTTAATAGCTTGGAAATGATAAAATAAATGCAGAGAAATAACAGTTTAAGAGCTTGCAAGGAAGTTCTATGTTATTTAATCCTAAATAAACTTTTGCTTTCAAGGTATGTTATTCAGATTAAGATTGAGTATCAAAAAATAATTTAAGTCAAATTCCCTACAACCCTATATTGTAAAACAATAACATTATGTAAGAAACGAGATAAAAAAACATTTCTTTCTTACAAATGAAGGAGCAGAAACAAGAGAAAACACTTTAATTATGAACTGAAAACAGCACATTACAACTAAGCTTTCAAGAATCAGAAAACACACACAGAAGCAAAAGAGGAAATCCCTACCCAATTCAAAGCAAGCAGTCAAGTTGGCAAGACTCATAGAAAATTGCATATCATATAAATTCATGAAGCACTAACTAGGATTTTCGACAACACCTTTTTAGAACAACCACAATTTGATGTTGAACTACCACAATCACTGTAAAAAATAAATTTTGAATTAAAAAAAACATTAGAAGCAAAATAATCACATGACATGAATTGGAAAATTACTTAGCCAAGGAAAAAATGTACCTCAGAACGTTTTCCTCTTTTGGCTCCCATTGATTGAGGAAAAAAAGAGGTTGTGAGCTCAAATCTAGAATTTGTATGGATAGCTCTCAGATCTGGACAACGAAACCCTAAAAAAAAAAGAGCAAAGACTGAGATTGGAGATTGGCGGTGATATTTATGCCAATAATAACATGTTCGCGTTCGGGGAATTACCTAAGAAAAAGAAGAGCGCCGAGGAAGCCGAAGAACGAGCTGTTTATCTCCGATGAAGGTGCTTCGTAGATTCTTCTTCCTGGATTCTGATCGCGAGTAGAAAATCCTGGTGGAGGGCTATCAGGTATGGAATGGATAAATGGGGAAGAAATTAGAGTGACGATCAGGTGGGGAGGAGAGCACAGATCTGGGATGAGATCTCTCAACTTGGAATGGAGAGCTGGGGAGGAAGAGTGATGGTCAGGTGGGTGAGGCTAGGGTTTACAGAAAAGAAGTGAGCGTCTATCTGGAAAGAATAAGGTTTCCTATTTTGGGTTAGACAGTGAAATCATGATTTGGGCCGAGGTGAAAATTTGATTTGGGCCGAAGATCAACGATTCAACTAATGAATGAATACGTTAGAATTGTGTAAAGTTATGCAGATATTAATTATCTAACATTCAGTGTAAGCAACTATGAAAGATTTGGGCCCATAAAAATGTTAGATAATTAATTTGGTTGCTTAGTAAAATTATGCAGATATTTACAAATGAATGAATACAAATTCTAGCCATTTAACATTTACAACAGCTGCAAAATATTATCCTACGTTAGAATTGTGTAAAGATCCACTTAGAAAAAATGGCTTGAAAATTATATAGAGATTTATAAATATTATCATTTATTAAGTGATAATATTATATAGAGATTTATAAATAATTACAAATTACTCCGTATTTTATACAATTACATAATAAATATTCCAATGATTATAGTATAAACAACTTATCATGAAATAATAAAATTGTGCAAAGGGGTAAATTTCGTGAAATCATACAAGAAAAACAATAAAAAAGACCGGAATTAATTATCTAACATTTGTATAGTCAAATTGATATAAAAGTAATAATTTGCGTAGTAAATTTTATATGAAAAGGATCTACTAACAGAGTTTGTACAACAAATTACATAACTTGCAAACCCCGATTTCCTACATTTCAAATAGTTAGTAATTTATGTCTTTGATTTTATCCTTTTTTAGTCAATTAAAATCTATATTTGGTCTTTATTGAACATTGATTGAATTTTATAGTGTATCAAAATGTTACACCGAGATGTTTGTAAGATCCAATGTTTGCAAGATCCAATCTCTCATATTTCAGTTTTATCAGTGATATCTCACAATAAAAAATCTATAGTACAATTTTGTTTTCATGTTGTCTTTGCTTTAGGTATCAAAATTATTGTCTCTTAAATAAATTATATTGCATATCTTATATTAATTGCTTATATAGGTAATAAAATTACATAAAAGAGATAAAAAAAAAGAAAACCAATCAGGTTAGTAGGATACTATTATCGAAAATTAAAATTATTTTAATAATTTAGAAAGAATATTTATAAAAGTTGTTATTCAAAATAAATCCCGTGCAGGACACGGGTACTGATCTAGTTCTTCCTTAATTATGTTTTTCAATTATTTCTTTACAAATTGTTAGAAAAGCGGAATAGAGGTCCTACAAGAATTTAATTAGGATGACCCTCAGCTCCTTCAATTTCTTCAGCCTACGCATTTAATTGTATCACCAAATTTCATTCATTCAATCAACTATGTGTTGTCGATCGTTGGTTGATTGTAAATTAAACCTAGTGTCATAAACGAAACGAAACGAAACGCTTAATAATTGAAGAAACAAATTTCATTCATTTAATTGATCTTAATGGAGCACAAAACGAAACCCTAGGTAGAAAGTCTTAAAGGGCAAACGCTTAATAATATCCCTAAACGAATCGGGATGACAAGGGATCCGAATGACACCCTCTTGCTCATATCCAAACTCCTCTTTCGACAACTTGAGAAGCGCGACAATCGACGGATGCCCGATCAACTGCGTCGGAATCAAGAATCTCTCACCGGCAACCTCGTCTTCTTTCCCAACCACCACAGGCACGTACCCCTTCTTAACCTTGCCGTGACTGCTTCCATCATCATCCGACAACTTCACGTATCCGACCGGTAAAGATTTGGACCGAAAGTTACACTTCTTAACCTTGTTCATCGTTTCTAAGTAAGTAATGGTTAGTGATATTTGAAAGAGATCCAGAGAGAATGGGTGATATATAAACTAACGAACTTGCTTCGATGTATGGACTACGTATTTTTATAGTCAAACCTAAGGCTTTTTATCTAATTTTATTTAGTTATATATATATATATATTATTTTCTTCTGTTGATGTGAAATAATGTGATCCGAAAATCAATTAAAAGTGATTTATGAATTTATATAGAGTAAACTAGTTTATAATTTAAGTTCTAATCAAATTTTAATAGTAAATATAAAAAGATAATATAATTTCTTTGATATTTTTTTAATTTATTAAAAGATAAAGAAGATATAGCCTATTAGATATTTTTTTGTTTTTCTCATTTAATATATTTTTTAAAAATATATAATAAAAGATAAGAACGAATGACCTGACGCTGATGTGGAAGATGAGGTGGCATAACCCAGAGGTCGACACATAGTTCAATTGAACGTAAAAAGGACATGTGTCAAAACGGTGTTCTATTTTAGTATATGTATAGAAGATAGCTTTGACTTAGTTTTAACTTTTGATATGAATATATATTTTAATACTTAAATATGGTAGAAAATATAGATGGATATCTGAAAATCTCGCGCAAGGTTGAAAAAATAGTACTCCCTCTGTCCCATAATGTTTGTGTTGTTTCAAATTTTGACATTATTTACAAATCGAGAGAATTTTCTAAATATCTTTCAATATATAAGATAAAACATAGTCATGAGTGGTCTTGTTTGATTCGTTTCGATTAATTCTTTAAGAATATTAAAAAATTATAATTTTTAATAACATGTAATTTGATATATTGACGATACAAAACGTGCATCGACAAGTGTGTTGAAATCAAACAGGACAAACATTATGGGACGGAGGGAGAGAGTACATTGTATTTGTATTTGATCGTTAGGTCAAAGATAGAATGATTTAATTTGGTTTTTGATGGGATTGGGGTGGGTTTAAATTTGATCGATATCATATGGTCAGCAGTCAACGATGTGTTTTCATCCTGTTCTGTTAGAGTCCAGAATCAACGGTGGCTAATTTAGTCAACGTCTTGACTAAAACAAAGAGCAAATATTACTTCTTCACCAAACAAAAAAAAAAAAAGCAAATAGTATTGTAATATGGTTACCTCCGATCGAGCAACTAGTTTTTTATTTCCTCATGCTCTCTAAACCCTACCTAGCGAGGGCTGACTTATTACGGAATTCCTCGCTAGACTTATAACGGAATTCCCATAATTTATTTATTTTTGATTTTCCACTCTAGTTCAGCGGTTAGAGGACCCTTACTACCCTTACATCTGGAGTTTGAGCTCCGTGGGTAGCTCTTTCAACAAACAATTTTTAACCTCCACCAAGTCTCGAACTCGAGACCTCATGTAAGGGTAGTAGGGGAGTCCCCTAACCGCTGAACTAGAGTGAGAAACCAAAATTATAATATTTTAATATTATTAAAATACTCGATAAGACGAATCAAACAAGACCGCACGTGACTATGTTTTTCTTTATATATTCGCCGAAATTACGAAGGTTTCCTTAAATAGTGAATAATGTCACAAAAAGAAACGGGAAGATAATTATGGGACGGAGGGAGTATTATTTTCGTTTGGAGGGAGTCGAGTTGCTGTAATAATATGATATATTTGTCGACTTAGAATTGTAATCCAAATATATTTATACTAGTTTTATTCCGTGCGCGGAATTTGTACAACGATTTTTATAACCATGTATATAATTTATAAACACATAGAAATAACATTAATATAAATAAAAGTATGCATTATATAATTATATCTATTTTAATTGATTTTTAAATTAATATTATATAAATATAAAGAATTTCAATTGATTTATAATATTTTATATTTATATGCATTTAGATAAGGAAATGATATCAATAGATTTAGGATAGCGATCTTTGATATCATTAGTATTAGGTTAATTATCTTTAAACATATATATTTATTTTTTCATTTTTGAAAAAAATGACATGTATCTAATGACGTACATAGCTTATCTACCTAACTACATTATAAGGGAGAAGCCATGTCTATGTAAAAATTTGCCCCACATCATCGCCACCTCAGTGCCACATATTTTTCTTTGCAAAAAAAGAAAATCAATTTGTTGGGCTGCTTTCCTACTTCCATCGTCAAAACTAAAAACCCTATCTTTTCTCCCTTTAACAACCTCTTCCCTGTAACAACTCCTCTAAATCCTCCAATTCACCTCCACTCTCCCCTCTTACCTGTAAATTCTCCAATTCACCTCTACTTCACTTCCTTGCAGCGGGTGAGAATCCTCCTCGATTATAAATTGTTCCAAGTAGCTATAGCCTTACGATCATCTCTCCTGCGCACCATCACCTTAAAACCGTCGTCGAAGGTTACTCCAGAGCCATGTAAGTTCTACTCCTTCCTTAATACCATGATCAAATTGTCTATTTCCAATGCCATTGAAAATTGCTCAAACAAATGTCTGAGAGATGTTTCGACCCTGCAGATCACACTCTTACCTTTAACGCAGCAAGCATTATGTGTGTAGTTTTGTGTTGATCATGGTATTATAAATTTCTAATATTATCATGTGCACAGATAAACATGAATTCCTCTCAATTCCTTGCTCCTGACATTGTTAAAGACATTGAGGTAATCTAACTGCTTAAATTTCTATAATTGTGCCATTAGTTTATAATTTGCCATTTCTCTTCTAATATAACACATTGTGTTATACTATTTAATAGGTTCCTCTTCATGTTAATGATCAAAACCTTTTGGAGCAGTACCAAATCATAAAAGGCCTGGAAGACATCAATTTACAACAGGTTTATGCATCTAACATCATGAATTTCTCATTCTGTTTATAGATTGTGTAAATCTGCATCTATTTATCATTTTCTATTTTTCTGTTATAATATTTTTCATTGATAGGGTCCTCTTGATGAGAATGACCAAGACAGGTATGCCCATCTTCCTAATTAAGTTTTCCTAGTTTATCTTCGTTTATGAAGATAAACTTCAGATGCATTTTTTAGAATAAGTTTTCCTCTCAGTTTTTCTGAATTTAAATCAATTATGTTCTGTTTTTCCCTCTAATTTTTTACATCAAAATTTGTTGCAGGAAAACTATGTTACCTCCTCCTTTTTTCCACTCTGGCTATCACATTTGTTGTGGAGATTATTCGCTTCGCATTTCAGTTGCATTCTTTGGTCTAATTAAAAGCTCCATTGATATTACTTATTATGAGATAAGAGATACATAAGTTATCGAAGTGCTATCACAATGTGAATGGACAGGGCATCCTCTTGGCTATGAACAAGTGTCTCGAATGGTCGACAAAGCCAATGTTCCAGATTGTATCCAACAAACTTGTGCAATAGATCATATCAGAAAATACATAGATGCTTGTGTGCATCAAGTTACATTGGGTATCAACCAAGCTTTCATCCCTACTCTCATCATTGATATCACTTCGCAAGATGTTGGTTAAGACTTACATTCTTATGAAAAATCTATGATTTCATATGATAAGTAATGGTTTTTTATTATTGTATAGCATATTGAAGATTATTAGTATAGGGTGTTGATTATTTGTGTAATTTTTTTTATTGAACCCATCAAAACAGTTGATATCTAAATTGCCTCTTTTTTTTCCAGTCATGATGATGGAAAATAAATTGATTCAGTCATCTTTTTTGGGGAAGTTAGCAGTGAATGAGATAGAGATAGGTTACTCTAAGCTATGGATTCTGTTGTCTGCAAAATATTTGAAGCCTTCCGGATTCAGAAGATACTCAGTCCTGAGAACATTGCTATGAAAGGAAAACTCTGCAACAATGGAACTAACAGAATCAACACGATTGAAGAAGTCGTTACACGACTGAGTACAAAAAATATAGTAAGCAAAAAACTGTAGATACGGGTAAGCAAAAAACTGGGAGAACAACAAACCAATTCCTGGATTTTGACAGGAAAAGAAAATATTGATTCAAGCTGCTATCCTAAATTCCTGTATAGTTCCAATCAGTTTTCTAGATTATTTAGTAGATTACCTGCAAACATCAGATTAACCAATTCCTGAATTTTGACAGGAAAAGAAAATGTTGATTCAGGCTGCTTTCTTAAATTCATGTATAGTTCCAATCAGTTTTCTAGATTATTTAGTAGATTACCTGCAAACATCAGATTTGCTGATGTTTTCTAGATTATTTATCATATTGGATCGTGGAGGAGGAGATATTGGAGTGGCTACTTGTAATGGATGATTGTCATTTGTGATAATCAATCCTTAAGTGTTTTTGTTCAGATCATTTATGCATAGTTACAATAGAGGCTTTAGTCTGTAACTGGGCTTGGCCCATTGTTAGAAGCCCAGAAAGCCAGCTGTGATCCAGGTGCTCGACCCGACCCGTTTTGAGGTGGTTGGAGCTCCGCGTTTCACTTGTTGGGCTGAGGTATATAAAGCCTTAACCCTGGTTTTCTCTCTCATCGATTCATTCTTCTTCTCCGCCTCCATCTGTGAAAGAGAGCTTGTGCTAGGGTTTGGGTTTCCTGAGTGTTCTTGACTGTGGATCGAGAGCTTGATCTCGACAGAAGCAAAGCTTTTGCTTCTAGAGATAACTTCGAGTGGATTGTGTTCTTGCTTGGAGTTGGAGGCCTTTGACGAGTGGCGAAGCTTGCAGATGCTCGAAAGAGTTGAGTTTTAGAGGAGATATGGTCATACGCGTGGTTTAGGGAGTTTCTCTTCTTTAGCTTTTACAGATTATTACTATCTCTGTTCTGTGTATTTGATCTGAACTTAGAGCTTTGCTCTCTTGTAAGTTTGTGACCTACTTAGTGGATTTGGCCATTAATCTTGAGGCCACGGGGAATAGGCTGAGTCCGAACCTCGATAATAATTCATTGAGTCATTTACATTCTGCATTAGTTCTTGTGTGTTTGTGGTAATCTGATTCGATCCAGACAATCTCACAGATTGGTATCAGAGTCAGGTTCTTGATTATTGCTATATGTGAAATCTTGTGTGATTTGTGTAGATATTTTCATAATTAGGATCTATCATTGCTCTGTGAATGATCTTGGCTCATTGCTTCCGCACCTCTTGATTCAGATTATCTCAGTGACTGTTTTAGTCTTGATCTGTGTGATCTGGACCTAAGAACTGCAAATCTTGCTTTTATTTGCTCAAGATTTGACACTACATCTTCCTTGCTGTTCTGTTTTACCTTTAATTCTTGAAACTTACTTGTGTGTTTGGTTTCAAGGGAAGTAAAACCATGGGAGACAACAACATTAGGATGAAAGCCTTTGATGGAACTACAGATTTTGCAATGTGGCAAGTGAAGATGAAGGCCATATTAGTGAAGGAAAAGTGTAGCAAAGCCATCAAGCAAGACTACCTTGCAGAAACCTCTCCTGCTAGAAGGATGGAGATGGATGAACAAGCCCACTCAGAGATCCTCATAAGGTTATCTGATGATGTGACTCGACAAGTGGTAAATCATACTACCACTAAATCTCTCTGGGATGCTTTAGAAGCTCTTTATCTTACTAAGTCTTTGCCCTCTAGGATTTCTTTGCTCTGCAGATTGTTCACTTTTAAAATGGACACTAATTTGACTTTGAGTGATAACCTAGATAAGTATCTTAGGATGACTCAAGACTTAGAAAGATGTGATGATAAGATAGAAGAAACTCACGAAGTTGTCTTGCTTCTTAATTCTTTACCTTCTCAGTTTGATAACTTTAAGGATGTGATTCAGTATGGTAATGAAACTTTGACTAAACAAAAAATCATAGATTCTGTTATTGAGAAAAATGAAACCTTAAAGGTGTTTAGAACTAAAAATTCTGACAAAAAGACTGAGGTGAAAGCTGAGGCTCTAATGATGAATGGTAAGAATAAGAAGAAGTTTAAGCCTAAGAAAGAAAAGAAATATGAGTCTTCTAACTCTTCTGATAGTGATAAGAAGAGAAAGTGCTTCTACTGTAACAAAACTGGCCACTTTATTAAGGACTGTCATAAAAAGAAAAAGGATGAGTCTAATAAGGAAGGTCATGATAACTCTGCTTCTCTACTTGAATCACAGGATTATGAAAATTGTGAAGTGCTTATGTGTTGTGATTCCCCTGTTGATTATGACTGGATACTTGATTCTGGCTGCACTATGCATGCCACTCCTTACAGAAACTTATTTAGCTCCTTAACTGAGTGTGATGGAGGGAAAGTCATGTTAGGAGATCAGAGTGCTCTAGCTATTAAAGGATTAGGTAAAGTCCCTCTAACTATGTATGATGGAAAGATTAGGATCCTTCAAAATGTTAGGTGGGTTCCAGAATTAAGAAGAAACTTGTTATCTGAGTCAGTTTTTGATGACCTTAAGTGTCAGATTATTACTCATAATGGTATAAGGGAAGTCATCAGAAATGGAACAACTCTTATTAAGGGAATTAAAAGGGGTGAGTTGTATCATGTTATAACTACACCTGAGTTAAATCTCTCCAAAATGGATAATGCTCTGACCTTAGACCAGACAAAAGCTTGACACAATAGGATGGGACACATTGGCAATAAAGGCTTGAACTATCTGTATAAACATGGTCTAATTGATAAAAAAAAACCAGTGGACTAAGTACAGTAGGTGGTAAGAGGTATTTTATATCTTTTATTGATCACTACTCTAGGAAAGTGTGGATTTACTTATTAAAAACTAAGGATGAAGCATTCTCTGCCTTTAAGAACTGGAAATCTGCTGTAGAAAAACAATCTGACTTGAAACTAAAGTGCCTTATAACAGATAATGGCCTTGAATTTTGTAATCACTTGTTTAATGATTTCTGTACTCAAGAAGGGGTCAAAAGACACTTAACAGTGCCTGGAACACCCCAACAAAATGGCACTGCAGAAAGAATGAAAAGAACTTTATTAGAAAAGGCTAGATGCATGCTAATAAGTTCAGGATTAAAATATTCCTTGTGGGGAGAAGTTGTTACTACAACTTCCTACCTCATAAATAGATCACCCTCTTCTGTTATTGATTTTAAGACTCCTCAAGAAATGTGGACTGGCAGAAAACCAAGTATATCTCATTTGAGACCATTTGGTTGTACTGCCTACTCACAAATTTCTCAAGGAAAATTAAAACCAAGAGCTCAGAAGTGTATAATGTTAGGTTACCCTGAGGGAGTAAAAGGATATAAGTTGCTTATAATTCAACCTCATGGCTATAAAGTGATCTTGTCTAGGAGTGTAACATTTAATGAAAAAGATTTTCATTATAAAAATATTCTAACCACTGCAACTAAGAGTACAGGTACCAAAGAAGCAGAGAGTGTAGAAGTGGTGACTAGAAACCAATTCTACATACCAGAAGGACCAAGTGAAGTCCCAGGAGAGGAGGAGTTCGACCTCGGACACCCCTCCATGAGTCAAAATGAATCCGAAGAAGATTCAAGGGCAGCTGAACCAGGCTCAAACAAAACCAGCCTGGAAGCTGAGAGTGACACAAACAACAACAACCCTCAACATTTAGGGGAAGGAAACAGGGAAGTATCCTCATCTAGCATTGATATTCCTTTACATTTTGATGTGCACAATGATAACACTGTGGTGTCTGAGAATAATAACTCTAATAATGTGCATGACTTAAATGAATATCAACTAACTAGAGATAGAGCTCCTAGACTGAGAATCCCAAATAAAAAGTTTTCTGTGAATAATGCTGAGGTTGTTGCTATGTGTACTGGTCTTGTTGACTATGCATTTATGACTGCTAATGTGATCAATAATAACTATACCCCTGATACTTATGAGCAAGCTGCTAGGTGTTCTGAGTCTAAGAAATGGCTTAGTGCTATGAATGATGAGATAGACTCTATGATGACTAATAAGACTTGGACTTTAGTGCCCAAACCTGCTAATGCTAGGCTCATTGACTGTAAATGGATTTACAAAATAAAAGAGGGTAATAGTTGTAAGGATCCTCCTAGATACAAAGCTAGGTTAGTAGCCAAAGGTTTTACCCAAAGAGAAGGCATAGATTACAATGATATATTTGCACCTGTGGTTAAATATAAGACCATGAGACTTTTGCTTGCTATGTGCACTGTTTTTTACTGGGAACTAGAGCAAATGGATGTTAAGACTGCTTTCTTACATGGTGAATTGGATGAGACAATTTACATGAGACAACCTAAGGGTTTTATTGACACTAAAAATCCTGAGCATGCTTGTTTATTAAAAAGATCTATCTATGAGTTGAAACAATCACCTAGACAATGGAACTTAAAATTTGATGCTTGCATGAAACAACTAGGTTTTCACAGAAGCAGTTATGACACTTGCCTTTATTTTAAGGGTGTTAAGTCTAGTTCTCCTTTGTATGTGCTTCTTTATGTGGATGACATTCTTATTATCAGTAACTCTAAAGTTTCTATTTCTGGTGTTAAGAGAGACTTAAAATTGCATTTTGACATGAAGGACTTGGGTCCTGCCCAGATGATTCTAGGTGTTAGAATTGTTAGAGATAGGAAGAGTAAGCTCATGAGGTTATCTCAGACTGAGTATGTTCAGAAAGTTCTGGATAAATTCAGTATGGATAACTCAAAGTCTACCTCTATACCCATAGGAGGGCATCTGGAGCTAAGTAAGAATAGTTGTCCTACTGATCCTAAAGAAATACATAGGTAATAAAGGCTTGAATTATCTGTATAAACATGGTTTAATTGATAAAAAACCAGTGGACTTAATTTTCTGTGAAGATTGTATTTTTGGAAAGAAAACTAATAATTCTTTTTCTAGATCTTCTTATGTAGCCAGCAAACCCCTGAGTATGTGCACTCCGATCTGTGGGGTCCAGCTCAGGTAAGTACAGTAGGTGGTAAGAGGTATTTCATATCTTTTATTGATCACTACTCTAGGAAAGTGTGGATGTTCAGAAAGCTCATGAGGTTATCTCAGACTGAGTATGTTCAGAAAGTTCTGGATAAATTCAGTATGGATAACTCAAAGCCTACTTCTATACCCTTAGGAGGGCATATGGAGCTAAGTAAGAATAGTTGTCCTACTGATCCTAAAGAAATAGAGCAAATGTCTAGTGTGCCTTATGATGTGGCAGTGGGATCTGTAATGTATGCAATGTTGTGTACACGACCAGATCTTGCTTTTGCAATCAGTGTATTGAGCAGGTTCATGTCCAATCCAGGTAATGACCACTGGTTGGCTATGAAATATGCTTTGAGGTATATTAGTGGGACCAAAGACTTGTGTCTAGTGTATGGTGAGCATATATCTAGAGATGAGTTATTTGGCTATGTGGATTCTGACTATGCTAGCAACAAAGACACTAGAAAGTCAACTACTTCCTACTTTTATGCATGGGCTGTGAATTGTATTTCCTGGAAGACACAGCAACAGTCAGTTGTGGCACTCTCCTCTACAGAGGCTGAGTACATAGCTGCTACTGAAGCTGCTACTGAAGCTGCTAAAGAAGCCATATGGCTAACTGGGATATTGAATGAAATCCAGTGTGCTACTTATGTACCTGTTTTACATATGGATAGTCAGAGTGCCTTATACTTATGTAAAGACCATGTTTATCATGAAAGGTCTAAACACATTGATGTGAGTCATCATTTTATTAGAGATCTGATTGAAAAGAAACAGATTGTGGTCACTAAGATTAAAGGTGAATTGAATCCTGCAGATTTTGGTACTAAGATTGTGACAGCTGACAAGTTTGCATTTTGTAGGGACTTCCTGCATATTTGGAGCATTCCATGATGAAGTGTGAGCTTTGGCCAACGATGGTAGATGTGCCAGAATTCACTCCTAGTTTAGAACGGTTGTGTGTTACAGTTAGAACTAGGCTGAGTAGGTCTCATGACAATCAAGAGGGCAAATTGTAATGGATGATTGTCATTTGTGATAATCAATCCTTAAGTGTTTTTGTTCAGATCATTTATGCATAGTTAGAATAGAGGTTTTAGTCTGTAATTGGGCTTGGCCCATTGTTAGAAGCCCAGAAAGCCAGTTGTGATCCAGGTGCTCGACCCAACCCGTTTTGAGGTGGTTGGAGCTCCGCGTTTCACTTGTTGGGTTGAGGTATATAAAGCCTTAACCCTAGTTTTCTCTCTTATCGATTCATTCTTCTTCTCCGCCTCCATCTGTGAAAGAGAGATTGTGCTAGGGTTTGGGTTTCCTGAGTGTTCTTGACTGTGGATCGAGAGCTTGATCTCGACAAAAGCAAAGCTTTTGCTTCTAGAGATAACTTCGAGTGGATTGTGTTCTTGCTTGGAGTTGGAGGCCTTTGACGAGTGGCAAAGCTTGCAGATGCTCGACAGAGTTAAGGTTTAGAGGAGATCTGGTCATACGCGTGGTTTAGGGAGTTTCTCTACTTTAGCTTTTACAGATTATTACTATCTCTGTTCTGTGTATTTGATCTGAACTTAGAGCTTTGCTCTCTTGTAAGTTTGTGACCTACTTAGTGGATTTGGCCATTAATCTTCAGGCCACGGGGAATAGGCTGAGTCCGAACCTCGATAACAATTCATTGAGTCATTTACATTCTGCATTAGTTCTTGTGTGTTTGTGGTAATCTGATTCCCAGACAATCTCACACTAATTATGATTACGATTTTGCAGGCTTATTTTGACGGGGACAATACAAAAACATTAAACACAAAGTTGTAATATATGTAATATATATACTGTCTTTGTTACCCGCTGTATTTGTAAGGGGATTGCCATATAATACAGAAAATGGTTATGCATGATGCACTATACTGTAATCCGTATGTTGTACCTTTTTCATCCACATCAAACAGCAAAATAATTAGTTAGTTAAATACTCAGCTTGTGGTGCAAATTAAGGCTTAGCCGATATCAATTTGCTGGGGTGGGTAAATTTTCCAATTTTTTAATCCAACTTATATGTTCATGACATAAAATGTTTTCTTTTATTAGTTTTGATGGTTACATTGAGGGAGACAATACAAAAATGAATTGTTTGGCTATTTATTGATGTACTAAGTACATGAACAAGAATACTGGTGTTTGTGGTTATTTATAATCTTATAGGCTTAACTTTTTTTTTTTGGATCGTGGAGGAGGAGATATTAGAGTGGCTACTGATTATGATTACGATTTTGCAGATAATCTATTGCTGATGTTTTCTAGATTCATAAGATATAATAATGAAAGGGTTCAAATTTGATCGAATGAGTTTTTTTGCAGGTAATCTGCAAGATTTATAAGATATAATAATGGAAGGGTTCAAAACATCAGCAAATCTGCCTTTCATATTTTATTTCATGTATAGTTCCAATCAGTTTTTTTTGCTAATCTTGCATTTACCCTTTGCCTGGAAACATCAACAAAGCTAAATAATCAAATCCCAATTTTCATTCTGATTTAAAATTCCCCATTTGCAGCACAAAATCTCAACAACTCTGACTACACAATTTTAGGAGGTGGCCGGGTAACAGAATTCCAATAAATAGATTTTTAAAAACAATATCTATTGCAGATACACGATTTTAGGACTGAACAAACTTTCAAAATTACTAATTTTTAGAATATATTTTGTTATTCAGTACTCAACAACTAAAAAAAATCGTGGGATTCAGTAATGTTTTTTTTACTCTCTTTTTTACTCAGAAACTTGCTCTTTGTTTATCAGCATTACAATTTCAAATTCAAATTTTTTTAACGTTCAGTTCAGTTCTCATATTTAAACTTACATAAACCCTATTTTTAGAGTTGAAATCACATTCAGGTTTGGCTTGGAACAACTCTTCAGAAGTTGGATTCACTCTTACTGCAAGTTGATTATTTCTTTCACATTAGATCAATTTTTTACATACTTTTTGCTTGCTGCAACTAATTTCTAATTCTACAATTTACAGGATAAAGATGGATTCTACTTATGATGATATTGAGAGCATCAATCCAAGCAAGCAAACATGGAAAATTCGATGTCGTATCATTCGACAATGGTGCAAAACATTTAGATCATATGATGATCTAAATGAATTCATTATTTATGGTTAGTTCGAATTGTCGGGTGACGGTGACAAAGAATGGATTCCAATGGAAGATATGCTGCATTTGTCTTGAACAATTCCAACAAAACAAGATGAAATCAACATTGCCATGCTCCCACGGATTTCACCCTGCTTGTATCCGTACATGGCTCGAGAAAAAGGATTCTTGCCCAATGTGTCGATGGACGCTGCGCAACAATTACTAAATTCAACCCTTAGTATTTGTTATATTTCCTTTTCTAATATAGTTTATTTTTATCAGATTGGGAATTAGGAAATTTCAGTTTCATAGCTTTGTATCTGTGAGTACAGAGTTAACAAAATAAAGATGGAGTGTTTCTATTTTATTATCCTCTTACTAAATGCATTGAGTTTGTTTCTGTGAATGAATAAATATAGTGTAGGAAACTGAATTAATGGCTCCATGATCAAACTGTTCAGATTTCATAAATTACCTTCTGAAAGTTTTGCATTATGTATTACGATTTTAACGAACAAGGCCATAGAAGCGAATGGTGCCAAGGCATTGCCACTGTATCAAAAAGCACTATGTGGATTACCCGCAGGAGCCATTGGAGCATGTTTTGGAAGTCCAGCAGATCTTGAATTAATTCGTATGCAAGCCGATGATACGTTCGTATTGTTTTTGTTGCTGCTATAGTTTGCTCGTGCATAACTGCTTTCATGGTTTCTGCACTCCAGTCACATCTTACATGTCTACGGCCAAATATCACATGTATTAGAACCATTTCATATGCCATTACTGCCCTGTGCAACAAGTATCATGATGAAACTATGCCTTAGTTTCCAGCACACAAACTCGGATGGAATTCCGTCAATGAGTACTCAAATTACCTAACAGACTATAGTCTATACATCACGTGAAAAAAAAAAACACAGCTAACTGCTTGAAGATCAATTCCAAGCTAAGACAGCAAGGTAAGTTCTGTTTCGTTTCCTCTGAATTTCATCCTCATCATTAGCCATTGAAATTATGATTGTCAATGGTGAAAGCTGTTAGCTAGGTTAATATGCAACTTCTCTGTCCGATAACACCTACAAACACGGTAAACACACAAAAGTTTAAGTGCTCGATTGGTTTAATGTGAGAATTATAATTCAAAGGAATTGAATTCATGATTCAGGTGATTTGTAATATAGGGGATTTTGAGAAAATATGTTTGGTTAAAATTTGCAATAGATAGATCAAAATAGGGGAATTTAAGATTTCACGTGTAAAAATAGGAGAAAGTGAAAACCTAGGGAGACTAGGTAAGATCAATTCTCATATAATGGAGGAATTGAAAATCACAGGAAATCGAAATTCCATGATTTTCACAGATTTTTTTTCAAACAAAACACATATATTTATTTCCATTTCCTGCAGATTTTCAATTCCTGAGATTTTAGACTCCAACCAAACAAACACTAAGATGTCAACAAAGATGTCAACAGTTGATTGGACTTATTTAAACCTTAAGAATGGGAAATGACTAAATATAATTTAGACTAATTGTTGCTGATGGACAATTATTACGGAGTATTATATATAACTAACTAATGTGTGACATAGTGTTACTTATACATAGTCATGATAATAAAAATTATATACTCCGTATAATGTGAGGAGCACGTATATTTGTTTAGCAAAATTTATAGTAATTACGATTTACATGTTTTCAATATATATATCAATTAGAAATGTGAATCTCATGCTTCTGATCTCCAATCTAGCTACCAATAAAGCATGGCCAAATATAATGATGTTTAGCCATTCATATAGCGACATATTGACAATGGCTGAACAACATGACAATGTAGCTTCACACTTTTAGCCGTAGTTCATGAGTGGCCAAGCAGCGCGATTGATTCAGCCTCGGATCTGGAATGACTAAGATCCGTCTCTAACATAAGCCATTATGATTAGTCTTTTTTGAGTTTGGTGTGACGCGTATATTCCAGTGTCTATCCACGTCCACTTGTACCTTAATCTTGGCTACTCCCCTGCATATGATTAGTAGTGTTAAGTTTGAAGTATATAAATTAAGCAAATTATTGGCCATAATGAAAAGTTGAATGATAAAACATTCAAGTTAGTTATTAATTGTTGATATAATGATAATGTAGGATATATGTACGTGTTTGTCCGTCAATTATATGAATGAATTTAAATATATAGTACAGCCGGTTAGTTATTAATTGTTGATATAATGAGTTTAATAAAAAACAGTATAGGAGGCATTGTATATTCTCTGTTATATACGTGATGTATTATGTTTAGGCCGCGTCTAAATGCACACGTTTTTTTTGCTAAATGCACACTTTTCTGTGCGGTAAGAGTTACAGTACAGAACGGTGCGGTAACTGTTAACGCACCCGTTGTTCCAGGGGCAATTTTGGAATTTTTTTGAAAACGTATATTAATCTTGTGCGTTAACTCTTACCGCACAGATCTATGCGTTAAGATTTAACGCACGAGATTAAGGAAAGATTAACTAAAAAAATTAAAATTTTGATTAAAAAAATTCATGTGCGGTAACCTTTACCGCACAAATTTTTTTTAAAATTTTTTAATTTTTTTTTAATTAATCGCGCATATTTTTTTTAAAATAAAGTATATTTGTGCGGTAAATATAACCGCACAGATCTAATAATTAATGCTTCAGTCTCATTGCTCTAGTGGTAAGGCCTTGTGCATCATTTGTAAGGTCTCAGGTTCGAGTCTCAACTCCAACACTAAATATTTTATTTTATATTTTATTTGTGAAAAATACATAAAAGAAGAGGGTGCGAAGGATTGAACTTGAGACCTTATGCACAAATATTTGGTGTGAAACCACCACACTAATGAAGTAATGAGTTCTCATGATATGTTTGTAATTTTATTATTACATGTTACAATAGAACTTAGTTCCATCTTATTTTATTATTAATTTTTTTTTATCTTGGTCCCATATAATTATTGAATTAATTATAATAATAAATTCAAAAAAAAATATTATTCAAATAATCAGATGTTTAATATTTTATTATTATTATTTTAGGCCTTGTTTTAATATATTTATTATTATTTGAATATTTTTACTATTTTTCATGTTTTGATAAATCTTTTTATATAAAAATACTATAATTATAAAACAATAAAACCTATATTACTTTTTAAGATAAAAATATTATGATAATCAATATTGTTCTCAATTTAACCTTTCTATAAATTCTAGACTTGGCAAACGACTCAAACGCTAAAAGGCCTTAAATGGGCTTAAGGCCCAATTTGACAAAACGACACCCAAACGATGTCGGAATGGAATGAAACTTGATTTCAATGCCTATTAGAGATATTTGACCATGTGGGTAACTTCCAATCACAACTTCTAACTTTTCAAATAGCACCTCCTTTATAAATATCAAACTAGTGATAACTCTCTAACTTGTCGCAATATGTATGGTCTACAACATCGATGATGATTATTGTTAACAAAATTATAAAACTTAGTCTTATTAGGCATATAAAGTACCAATAAGGTATCGCTCAAACAAAACGAGGCTCGAAACTATACGTAAAGGCTAAAAGGCCTTAAATGGGCTTAAGGCCCAATTTGAAGAAACGATGTCGGAATGGAATGAAACTTGATTTCAATGCCTATTAGTGATATTTGACCATGTGTGTAACTTCCAATCACAACTTCTAACTTTTCAAATAGCATCTCCTTTATAAATATCAAACTAGTGATAACTCTCTAACTTGTCGCAATATGTATGGTCTACAACATTGATGATGATTATTGTTGACAAAATTATAAAACTTAGTCTTATTAGGCGTACCAATAAGGTCTTGCTCAAACAAAACGAGGCTCGAAACTATACGTAAACGCTAAAAGGCCTTAAATGGGCTTAAGGCCCAATTTGGCAAAACGACGCTCAAACGATGTAGGAATGGAATGAAACTTGATTTCAATGCCTATTAGAGATATTTGACCATGTGGGTAACTTCCAATCACAACTTCTAACTTTTCAAATAGCACCTCCTTTATAAATATCAAACTAGTGATAACTCTCTAACTTGTCGCAATATGTATGGTCTACAACATTGATGATGATTATTGTCGACAAAATTATAAAACTTAGTCTTATTAGGCATATAAAGTACCAATAAGGTCTCGCTCAAACAAAACGAGGCTCGAAACTATACGTAGGCCTTAAAAGGGCTTAAATGGGCTTAAGGCCCAATTTGGCAAAACGATGTCGGAATGGAATGAAACTTGATTTCAATGCCTATTAGAGATATTTGACCATGTGGGTAACTTCCAATCACAACTTCTAACTTTTCAAATAGCACCTCCTTTGTAAATACCAAACTAGTGATAACTCTCTAACTTGTCGCAATATGTATGGTCTACAACATTGATGATTATTATTGTTGACAAAATTATACAACTTAGTCTTATTAGGCATATAAAGTACAAATAAGGTCTCGCCCAAACAAAACGAGGCTCGAAACTATACGCAAACGCTAAAAGGCCTTAAAAGGCCTTAAATGGGCTTAAGGCCCAATTTGGCAAAACGACGCTCAAACGATGTAGGAATGGAATGAAACTTGGTTTCAATGCATATTAGAGATTTTTGACCATACTGGATAACTCTCAATCAAAACTTCTTCATTTTCAACTGACACCTTCTTTATAAACATCAAACTAGTCACCACTCTCTATCTTTTCGCAATAGGTATGATTAATAACATCGATGTATTATTATGTTTGAAAAAAGTATACAACTTAGTCTTATTATGCATATAAAGTCACAAGAATGTCTCTCTCACACAAAACGAGGCTCGAAATTATGCGTAAACGCTAAAAGACCTTAAATGGGATTAAGGCCCAACTTTGCAAAACAACGCCTAAACGATGTCGGAATGGAATGAAACTTGGTTTCAATGCCTATTAGAGATATTTGATCATGTAGGTAACTTCCAATCACAACTTCTACCTGTTCGAAGAGCATCTCCTTTGTAAAAACCAAACTAGTGATAACTCTCTAACTTGTCGCAATATGTATATCGACAAGTTAGAGAGGTAAGAGATATTTGGTATTACAAAGGACGTGTTACTTGAAAAATACAAAGTGGTGGTTGAGAGTAACCCACATGGTCAAATACCTCTAACAGTCATACAAACCAAGTTTCAAACCATTCTGACATCGTTTGGGTCGTTTGCCAAGTCTAGAATTTATAGAAAGGTTAAATTGAGAACAATATTGATTATCATAATATTTTTATCTTAAAAAGTAATATAGGTTTTATTGTTTTATAATTATAGTATTTTTATATAAAAAGATTTATCAAAACATGAAAAATAGTAAAAATATTCAAATAATAATAAATATATTAAAACAAGGCCTAAAATAATAATAATAAAATATTAAACATCTGATTATTTGAATAATATTTTTTTTGAATTTATTATTATAATTAATTCAATAATTATATGGGACCAAGATAAAAAAAAATTAATAATAAAATAAGATGGAACCAAGTTCTATTGTAACATGTAATAATAAAATTACAAACATATCATGAGAACTCATTACTTCATTAGTGTGGTGGTTTCACACCAAATATTTGTGCATAAGGTCTCAAGTTCAATCCTTCTCACCCTCTTCTTTTATTTATTTTTCACAAATAAAATAAAAGATTTAGTGTTGGAGTTGAGACTCGAACCTGAGACCTTACAAATGATGCACAAGGCCTTACCACTAGAGCAATGAGACTGAAGCATTAATTATTAGATCTGTGCGGTTATATTTACC
The DNA here is from genome assembly GCA_029168935.1 of Oxyria digyna. NCBI lineage: Eukaryota > Viridiplantae > Streptophyta > Magnoliopsida > Caryophyllales > Polygonaceae > Oxyria > Oxyria digyna. Next base: position 27,953,297 of record JAPVLV010000011.1, on the reverse strand, counting down.
GCACAGATATATTTTATTAAAAAAAAAATTGCGCGATTAATTAAAAAAAAAATCTGTGCGGTAAAGGTTACCGCACATGAATTTTTTTAATCAAATTTTTAATTTTTTTAGTTAATCTTTCCTTAATCTCGTGCGTTAAATCTTAACGCACAGATGTGTGCGGTAAGAGTTAACGCACAGATGTGTGCGGTAAGAGTTAACGCACAAGATTAATATACGTTTTCAAAAAAAATCCAAAATTGCCCCTGGAACAACGGGTGCGTTAACAGTTACCGCACCGTTCTGTACTGTAACTCTTACCGCACAAAAAAGTGTGCATTTAGCAAAAAAAAACGTGTGTGCATTTAGACGCAGCCTATGTTTATATTATGTATATAATACCCACCCAATGCATTTGTTATATACGTAAATTTTGTATCGATTTCGCTAACATATATTAGAACATGTTAAACATTCTTAATAAAGAAATTGTTAACCTAATTGTAAATTATTCGTATTTAAACTTTGAGTTTATTTTTAATAGTGATTTATATCATTTCATATTAGAACATGTTAAACATTCTTAATAAACAAATTGTTAACCTAATTGTAAATTATTCGTATTTAAACTTTGAGTTTATTTTTTATAGTGATTTATATCATTTCATGCATACAACATTTGTCATCAACTCATGACATCGTTGATGAAGTGAACGACTATATGCTCTCTATAATGCCAGGAAAAGAGGAAGTCTATTACAGTGCATATAGCATTTGCAAAGCGGATGGACCTAATGCGCTGATGTATTCATCTGATATGTTAAACAGTATCAAATGCTCTGGTATCCCAAATCATGAATTAAATCTGAAAGTAGGTGTTCCCGTCATGCTTCTACAAAATATAGACCAAGCTAATGGGATTTGCAATGGAACAAGATTGATGATAACTAGATTAGGGAAGAAAATGGTGGAAGCAAAAATTATCAGTGGGCGTAATATTGGACAAATAGTCCTCATTCCTCGAATGTTGCTGAGTCCATCAGATTCAATCTTACCATTCACTCTTCAATGTCGACAATTTCCTATAATTGTGTCTTTTGCCATGACAATCAATAAAAGTCAAGGACAGTCCTTATCTCAGGTTGGGTTGTATGTTCCGATACCTGTATTTACTCATGGTCAACTTTATGTTGCGTTATCAAGGGTAACAAGCATGGAAGGTTTGAATATGCTGATCTTAGACAAGAATGAAAAGACGATCTCTCAGACAACAAATGTGGTTTATAAAGAAGTGCTCCAAAACATATGATCTACATGTTTTAGTGTTTTAGTGTTTTAGTAGTTACAAATTTGTTATTCATTTTATTCTTTTCCACTTCAATAACTATTGTTCACGTGATTTAAACATTTTTAATAATAATAAATTCATTATTATACTTTATATTTATATAATTAAATTATAACCTCGTACAAGGTACGGGTCTAACACTAATTGATGAGTAAATGACGTGACATAGATTATTGATAAGTATAGTGTTTTGCTTAGCTACCGACACAAATGCCACTAACTCCGTACGTAGCCAGCACATCATTTATTCATAGAAATGATGGAGACTTTAGTTTTTTTTTTACTACTAGGAGATATCAACCTCTAAGTACATGATAAGAAGCTACTCTGTATATCTTACCAACACAAAAGAAGCTACTCTGTATATCTTACCAATGAGATGTATATTTCCCGATCCAAAGATTATCTTCAAAACATAAAAATATACAACTCCTGAGCGTCTCAACCTAGGTATATAGCTATTCGCAATGATAGATATTGATCTACTCAAACAAGATCACAACCTTTATTTCGTCGAGTTAGTGCACATATATTAACATATAGAATACACATATACACACTTTAATTAGAACACATAAGCATAATTTCCGCCCATAAAAAATACAGAAAATATATGGTAATTATAAAAGAATCTGGATCAGGTGAGAATAATTAATACTGTGCGAATATACGAATATGCACATTTCTTCACATTTACATGCACATTTCTTCAAATTTACATGCACACACAACATGTGCATGTATTTTCATATGTTGTCAAAGACATGCACACATTTGCGAATGTGCATGTAAATGTGAAGAAATGTTCATGTAAATGTGAAGAAATGTGCATATTCGTATATTCGCACAATATTAATTATTCTCACCTGAATCTTTTCCACTATAAAAAGAGACCGGATTAAATATGGATAGATTTTATAATATGAAAATACAAAATCTTAAATTTTCATCGACATTACTATAAATATTCACCAATTTACTAATAGAGGTTCACTATTAGTATTATAAAATATATTTATTATTGATACTTCTTCTTATACTCCGTAAAAAATAGAGATTTAAACACGTGACACAATAGTTACGAGTTAGGTGAGACACTGAGGCGTGGATAGGGAATATATTATATAAAGTCACTAGCTTGTTTGAAAATTCGATCCGTACGCTCTCGTAGAACTACAAATTAGTCCGTTGTAAATGACAAATTTTCCGATTCGTGTTATTGATCTTTCCACATCTAGGTACAAAGAGTTGCACGAATCAACTGATGACCGATGGATATTATAATATTCAACACATGCATATATCGCTCGAGAATAGTCGATGAAAACTAGGGAGGCATAAAAAAGATCCGGATCGGACCGGTCCAGTTCTCGGTCTAAATATTTCAGAAATTTCGGGTTCCGGTCCGGTCCATGAATTTTCCGTTCCGGTCCAGGACAAGAAACCTGGATAATTTTTTTTTGAAAAAAATTGTTAAAGAATTTGAAATTTTTTATATTTTTTATATAGAAAAAACCCGGTTCGGTCCCCAATCTAAGAGTTTGAAAAATTCCGATCCGGACCGATCCAAACCGGTTGTGCATCCCTAATAAAAAACCCCATTTCGACGAAAATGAAGTTACTAAGTAAGTAGCTAAATTGATCAAGTTAAGATGTTTAAAACCACAGATTAGTTAGTGTTATGTTTGGTCGAACGTGTCAACGTTCAGCTGTCCGGTCTAGTTAATGTAGAGATGGTCAAAAGTAGCGGAGCAATGTAAATATTACTCACAAATGGTACGTGTTATGTTTGGTCTAATACCTACTACTCCCTCCGTCCCGGTATATAATTTCTGTTTTATTTTTAACACTATTCACCTTTTAATACATTTTGTCGTATAACTTTTAATATGTAAGAACAAACATAGTTATATGGGGTCTTGTTTGATTCGTCTTGATGAGTACTTTAACATATCAAAATTTTAGAATTTTTTATTAACATATAGTTAGAGATATTAACGATACAAAACGTGTCTCGGCAAATGTGAAAAGTGAAAGAGGAATTATATTATGGGACGGAGGGAATACTGTACAATGCTTTATTTCTATTCCAACTAAGAAACCATCATTTTAGTTAACTAGATCCGGAAACCCGCATCACAGTTTTTCGTTTGCGGTTAGTCATTAAACATGTCATAAATTTAAAATGAGTGAACGGTGATATAATTCAATTCTACAAACTCGTAAAATGCAAATACAGCTATTGCAACAGTGGTTGCAACCGAAATCTGCAACATAAAGTATTTATATGATGTTCATGTTTTACTGAGGCCGATGTTGTTTGGCGTGTTACATGTGGCGTGTTACATGTTTTACTGAGGCCATGCATATGAATCAATCTTAGGTGTTGTCAATATATAGATTAAAAATATCTAATTAATCCAAATTAATTTTTAATCGGGGAAGGATGAGGCGTCGGAATGAAACGAAGGAATTGATGAACCTGATAGAGATGAGAATGAATTTGAAGATTGTGATAGAAGAAGGAGACGAAGATGGTGTGTTCTTAGTTGATGATGGAATTAACATTTAAGAAAATAGATAATTAGGATAAAGATTTAAAATATATTTTTTTGGTAAAAAAAAAGATTTAAAATATTAGAGTAGTATTTATTAGGTACATGTTGCTTTTACTTCTTCAAACCCATCAATTTTTATATATAGATAGATTAGTCCTCATGAGTACGTTTTCTGTACAGCTTATTTATGTACGGAAAGAGTAAAAGTCACACATTATGTAGTGACTGTTGGAGCCCAGATGTTCGCGATCTCGCAATCAACACCTCGCGAGATCTGGCCTTCTAAGAATCTTCAAGTGCTGGAGACCTTCCTTACGCAAACTGGAGCAACAACTTGTAATACACTGTCATCTGGATCAAAATGTGCTATTCCCTTCTGTTCTTTATGTTCTTCAATCCCTATTGCACCTGCACGACCAAACCAGAAGGTTGAACCCCCAGATTTGGCTCTCCGACGCTCAAGTCAGTAATAGCCACAGGTAAACGAATACAACACCTCAATAACAACAATAGAATGAAGCAGCACAAAGAGAAGATAGCGTTCAAAGCAATGACTAAAACAATGAAACCTCGTGAGCCAACTCAATGAAACAGTGAATGATGAAACTCAACCAATCGTGACGAATCAAACCTCAAAAGCACGATGACGATACCGAGAGTCAAGATCCAGGTACCGATCATCCGATTTCCCACTAAAAGAGGTAAATCGGGAACGAAGAGACGAGCTCGGAAACGAGTAATCGCCCTCTGTGTTTTCTCTCTCTCAAGGGGGGAAGAAGATGCTCCTAGTCGACCGTCCCTTTCTCTCTCTTTGCCGTTAGGATTTATAATCATACCATGGGTCCCACACAATCCGTTATTGCCCTCTTAACCTATTGGGCTTCTTAATGGGCCTTTCGTTCTCAACCCATTTTCTGGCCTTATGGGCTCGCGGACTGTTTCTCGGTCGCGGACCGGGTTTGTGTCATTGGAGTCGCGAGAACCGGGTCCACGTTATTGATCGCGAGAACCGGGTCCAACAGCCAGCCCCCCAAGTCTTTGTCTTCGCGAAGGCAAAGCTTGGGTAAGAATTGAAGCCGGGTTCTCGGGGAGTCCCATGGAGATTATTCGCTCGCGACTCCTCATTATTCCATCGCGCTTGTTTTTGAATTTTGAATTTTAAATTCGAAACGTTTTGTAGTCCCACGTTCTGACACTTTTTAACACGTGGCTTCCTTTTGGGATTTTTATTTTCTTATAAAAGGTTGCCAGACCACATTCTTCTCTTCTTCTTTACTCCAACTGCTCATATTCCTCTGTAAAACCCATCTTTAATAAAACTTCGAGAAATCTTCATTCGTTCAGACGATCGTCGATTTACCTATGGCTCGTAAGTTCTATCTTGAATTCGTTTTTCATTTGTTGATTTCTATTGCTTCTACACATGATTTCGATATTTCTGTATCTCCGCTATTTCTTGTGTTCTTTCGAAGCTTTTTTACTGGTTTTCATGGCGGTCAGGCGATTTTTCATCATACCTCTATTGGTTATTTACTGGGCGATGCCTCCTCTTCTTTCTTCTGTTCGATGGGCATTCCCTTTTTCCTTAAAGGTCATTTTAGACTGTTGAAAACCCTCACTGTTCGTCAAAGCCCATTCTTTTTCACCGCTCCTGGCTTCTGAGCTATTCATTTCACCATTTCTTAGGGTTTCCACCAGTAGTCTGTTTAACTTCCCCTTAGATCTTATATTTTTTTTTTTTTTTTTTTTTTTTTTTTTGTTTTGTTTTCCAGGGTTTTCTTTATTTGTTATTCCCATGGCTCGTGAAGCTTCCTTCTAGCCTTCGCGTTTCGGGTTCTTTCCCTGGAAAACTAATTCTTGATCTTTTTCTTCTTGATCGTCCACAGGAGACTCTATTAGTCATAATGACGACGAAGTTCCGTCTACCTCGCGACCAGATGCGGATTGTGGCAATAAAAGTCCTCCTCGGGATTCTGAGGAAGTAATATTCGGTCGCGAGGACTACGAGAATTTTTACTCCTGGCAAGATGATCTTCCTCGCGTGGAAATCGAAGATATTTTCAATAACCCGGCGGGTCGTGTACAGATCTTGACTCGCCGCGTTCATCATAAAAAGGTCAAGAATCTCGGGAACCCATTTACGGCCCTCCCTTCTGATCTTACCCTTCGCGACCTTGAAACCATCGCGGATACCTATCCTTTTCCAGAGGGTACAATTTTTGCCCTTCCATCTCTGGATGGGACTTCCCTTGACGAATATGGCAGTTTCTTTCCATTGAGTATGTCGTCTCTTAAATTAGGATTTAGGCTCCCCTTCTCCAATTTTATTAAAAATCTCTTGAAAGAGCTGACCTACAGCCCAGCTCAGATGCATCCTAACTTTTGGAGGGCCTTGGTTATTTACGTGATGAGGTGTTAGGATATCGGGGTAAAACCCAATCCTAGTCATTTTTTCCTTATGTTCTCTACGCGAAGGGCTCCTGAAGAAATGGGGATGTTCACCGCCGTAAAAAATGGCAGGTCGGAGTGGGATGGTCCTCCCCGTATACCGAAGTGGAAGGTTGATTGGTTTTTGGTTCGACCACCACCAGGTTCTGGGATCTCGACCAAAATATCGATGCTCGCGACTCAACCTAAATCTGGTAACTGGACCCAGGTTAAGAAAGATTGCCTTTACCGTAATTTCCATAGTTTCCCTGATCTTGTTTCGACGCGCATATTCCTGAGGTGTATTACCCACGAGGTGCTAGCCCAGCGTGGACTTAGTCTTAAGCACCATTATGGTATTTCTTGTGTCCCTTGCTCAATGGTTTTCTTGTTTATTGTTACTTACCCTTCTTTCATTGTTACGCACTCGCGATGTCATATGCTTATGGATTTTTATTATATCCTTATTTATTTTATTTTTTATCTGCAGAGACAGGATACTTTTCGCGTCTCGCGATTGTGGAAGGTTCTAATGACTCTTTTGACGAGGAACCTATTGATGAGCAAATCCCCGCCCCACAGAAGAGCAAGCGCCGAAAGCAGCTGGCGAACAAGAGCAAAACTTCCTCAAAAAAGAGGAAAACCTCTGCTGGCGGTATTAATATCCACGAGTCCGTGCTTCAATCTGTGGAGACCGAAACACGCACGCCCGAGCCTCTAGATGACCAATCCCCGATTGGTTCGACAATCCCCTTAGGGGCCGGCGGGTCTCCTTCCTCGCGACGAGCAACCCCTGCCGGGAGGGCCTCAGAAACTGCCAAGGGTAAGCAGCCCATGACCTTTGAAGGTGGTCAAGATACCTCTTCTCAGGATCTGGCTGAGCTTTTTCCCGAGGAGGAGGTAGTGAGGACATTCTTTCATCGCGATCGACCTGATTTCCCAAACATGCCTGGATTTTTAGAGGGCATTGTTCGGGGTAAAGCAGGGCTCGCGAGACTCAGTCTGGCGGTGGGTTTCCTTTATTTTCTTCCTGAATGGTTTTCTTCCTTCTTGTCGGTAGGTGATTTTAACTAACATATTTTGCTTATTGTAGTCGCTTCTTCTCACCGAGGCATTTGGGCAATATTCCATCGCCCTTGAAGATGGCTATAATAAGATGGAGGGGGAATATAATGAGATGGTCGATTATGCTCGTAAAGCACAGGATGTTAAGGAGGCCGCGAAGAAAAAACTAAAGGAGGAGCAAGAGAGGAATGCTGAGCTGATGGCGAAGATAAGCGACTTGGAGCTTTCGGCCAGGACTATGAAGCGCAATCATACTACAGAGTTAGGTTTGCTTCGTCAAGAGAAAGACCAAGCTTTTGACAAGGGTCGTCGCGAAGGTGCCAAGCAGTATGCTTCTAGCTATCGCGAGAAATGTCGTATTGATTTTATCAGTTTGGCACGCGACACCCTGGTGATTACTGCACTCAAGCGTCAGCTTAGGAAGCACAAAGTGGCTAACTTCTCTTTTGATCCTACGGATCTTTGTGGTCTTCCTGCCGAGATCCCTGCGTACACCTCTCCTCCTCTTGGAACCTTTGTTGACGACGATGCGAGCCTTCTTGAAGGTTGGGTCGTCGAACCCTTCTTGCCTGAAGGTGAGGGAGTCGTCGAAGGGATGGAGTGTCATATTCCTTTAGTCTCAGTTCCCAAGGTACCTAAGAAGGTAATTTACTCGGAGGAAAGGATGAAAAAAGCAGCGGACTCCTCGACTCGCTCTTGTGCTAAATCGTCTGATGCAGGTGATGGGAACGATGTTGTGAATGTTGACAGCGAAAAAGCTGTTGCTGAAGAAAACATCGCGACGACAAAGGACGTTGGTAGCGCGGGAGGGGTTCGTGATTCAGTGCTGGCTGAAGCTGACGGGTATCTGGATCTGGATCCTCTTTGACGAAGTTTAACTTCTTTTCATTTGTCGTCTGCAACTCTTGGGTTGGTGTTACGTACAATTGTTACTTGGTTCTGTGGCTCGTGGATCGGAATGTGATCGCGAGCCTAAATATTGTTTCTTTTGGGGTCTCGTGAGGAGATCGTACAATTATTCCCCTGCGTGTCTTTGCATTTATTGCTTTTGTTCTCCCAACTACTTTTCTGCTTTTAGTCATTTAATGCATTAAATGTGGGTTTGGTGACTTTCTTTTATAAATGGCGTTTCCTGCCTTCTTCTTCCATTCCTTCTTTTTTCAACGAATTCTGATATGGCCAGGACACGACGAACTCGAGAGGGGTCTCTGCATGAGTCTTTTATCATTGTTATGGATTCTTCTGCTATTACTGGCAGAAGTTTGGTAATCATTTTTTACTTTGTCTTTCTCTGCTTAATTGTTTCTTAGACCCCTCTTTTCTACGTATAGCGTTTTCCAAAGGAACATTGCGATCAATACCTTAGTCATTTCGGTGGTAAGGGTCTCATCCTTTGCGCTAATTCCGAGTCTTGGGATGTGATTCTGGACAAGGTTGGGAGCTCCTACTTTCTGGGCGAAGGCTGGAGTGAGTTTGCGTATGAGAATGATCTTTGTGAGGGAGATGAGGTGACTTTCACAAGGTGGCGTGCTTCTCCACCTGAAGTTCCCGTTCAGACTGTGGTGTATCAAGTGAAGGTCGTCGTTCCTCTCCGGGCTTAGTGTTATGCCTTTTTATTCTGTGTTTGTATGGTGATTTCTCCTCCTCTTCCCCTCCCCCCATAGTGTTCGTGAGGATGTTTACATTCTCGCGAGCCCTATGTGTTAAGAAAGGAGGGAGAATGAATGAGTTTTTATGAATAAATTAGACTGGGATTATCAGAAAAAACTTTGGAACTCAAAATGTAATGTGCATCTATGTGCCATCGCGATTACAAGTATGTGTCTCATTAATAGAAAAAATGTTTTTCAAAATGAGAATACTTAATATTATAAATAGGTCACTCTCCAACATCTTTCGTCCGGAAAAATTCTTCTTTTGGTCCTATGAAAAACCCTGCGAGAAAATTGATCGCGTAAGTATAGATTATTCATATGTCATGACCTGTGATGCCATAAAGAGTGTGTTCTCACCTGACTACTGCATGCGTACGAGCCAGTAGTAGGGTTTTTCGCGCACCTATGAGCGTCTTTGTGTCTGAGAATGTGATTTCCTATAACGAATTTGGAATCAGATTCTTTGTTCTTGTGACAAAGCAAAGTAGCTCGCGTGTTTTTCTCGTCATACCTTGGCTAAGATATTCTTGATGCCTTGGGAAATCCATGCTCACGGATAATTGGAGCTTTAACGCCTGTTTGCTCATAAACTGCCATTTTCTGTTTCGTTCGGGATCATGCCTATGATTGTTTGCTTCTCTAGTGCAGGAGTGTCTGTCAAAACAGATGGGGATTCATTAGCGTTTTGTACTGCATATTTTCATGCTAAGTATATAGTTTCATGATTGACTTTTTTCAGGAGCGTCACTCGCTGAGTTCCATGCCCTGGTGGGTTGTTATCCCATCAAGGTCAGGACTTCGTGGCCGAGGTGAGGAGGACGGATGTCGTTACCCACTCTCGGACGGTCACGATTTTGTGACCTGGGCGGGTGCTCTTGGTCCCAGCCCAGTGTCACGGCTTCGCGACCTGGGTGGATGCTCTTGGCCCCAGCCCAGTGGCACGGCTTCGCGACCTGGGTGGATGCTCTTGGCCCCAGCCCAGTGTCACGGCTTCGCGACCTGGGTGGATGCTCTTGGCCCCAGCCCAGTGTCACGGCTTCGCGACCTGGGTGGATGCTCTTGGCCCCAGCCCAGTGTCACGGCTTCGCGACCTGGGTGGATGCTCTTGGCCCCAGCCCAGTGTCATGGCTTCGCGACCTGGGTGGATGCTCTTGGCCCCAGCCCAGTGTCACGGCTTCGCGACCTGGGTGGATGCTCTTGGCCCCAGCCCAGTGTCACGGCTTCGCGACCTGGGTGGATGCTCTTGGCCCCAGCCCAGTGTCATGGCTTCGCGACCTGGGTGGATGCTCTTGGCCCCAGCCCAGTGTCATGGCTTCGCGACCTGGGTGGATGCTCTTGGCCCCAGCCCAGTGTCACGGCTTCGCGACCTGGGTGGATGCTCTTGGCCCCAGCCCAGTGTCACGGCTTCGCGACCTGGGTGGATGCTCTTGGCCCCAGCCCAGTGTCACGGCTTCGCGACCTGGGTGGATGCTCTTGGCCCCAGCCCAGTGTCACGGCTTCGCGACCTGGGTGGATGCTCTTGGCCCCAGCCCAGTGTCACGGCTTCGCGACCTGGGTGGATGCTCTTGGCCCCAGCCTAGCGTCACGAGATTTATGCAACATTCTGAATTCCCGAATCGTGCGCGTACCTTTTATTTTGAGATTACGTCCCCCTTTGTGGCGAAAGTATTTATTCCTCTGGTAACCCGATGATAGATTCTTGCTAATGTTTAGTTTCAATCGGTTCTTTCGCCTGCATACAGCTTGTTAGAACGTCTTATATCGCGATTGTATCGCTTTCCATGAAATATTTATCTAAGGTATGCAGACATGTTACAAAAATGTGGGAATTCATACCTGTGTGGGGGAGTAGGCTAGGCGTAATAGCGGCGTAGTCGCATCACGTTCCAGGAATTTGCAACGTGATTGCCAGAGCTATCCTTCAGTCGATAAGCCCCTGGGGCGACCTCGCGATCCACTATGTATGGCCCCTCCCAGTTGGGATCGAGTTTTCCCCCCTGTCTTTCTTAGGACCAGATCTCCTTTCACGAAACCTCTCTTCTTGACATGCTTGTTATAATACTTCGCGACGCCCGCTTTGTAAGCGGCCGCCCGGATAACTGCCATTTCTTGGGTTTCTTCGCGAAGTTGGAGTTCCATCCTCATCTTTTCGTCATTGGTTTCCGAGTCATAGTGAAGGAGTCTTTCGTTCGGGAACAAAATTTCTACTGGAACCACGGCCTCTACTCCATACGCGAGGGCGAAAGGACTCTCTCCCGTTGCTTTTTTCACTGTGGTTCGATTGGCCCAGAGAGTAAGTGGCAGGACCTCCGCCCATCTGCCCTTGGCGTTATCTAGCCTTTTCTTCAGATCTGTGACAATGCTCTTATTAACGGCCTCTACCTGCCCATTGCAGTGTGGATGTGCGACTGAAGCAATTTTTAACTTAACTCCCAGATCGCTGCACCATGCCATCAGTTGGGGTGAGTTAAATTGAGGGCCACGATCGGTTACAATCTCGCGTGGCAACCCATAGCGGCAGATAATGTTCTTCCAAAGGAATTTTTTTACTACAGGTACTGTTGTCGACGCGAGTGCTTCCGCCTCAATCCATTTTGTGAAGTAGTCGACCGCGACAATGATATACTCGAGCTGACCTGGGGCCTTTGGTTTAAAAGGGCCAAGAAGATCCAACCCCCACATCGCGAAAGGGATGGGGCTTCCCATGATCTGAAGCTGAACTCCTGGTTGGTGGGAGGCAGGGGCGAAATATTGGCACGTCTGGCAAGCTCGTGTCATCGTTTGAGCATCTTGTTTCATTGTGGGCCAAAAATGCCCTTGGCGCAAAGCCTTGTATACCAGGGGTCGCCACCCTGCGTGTGTCCCACACAGCCCAGCATGTAGCTCTTCGAGATAGGCTTTCGTCTCGTAGTGACCCATGCACTTCAGCTCGCAAGGGTCACCTCCTCTCTTATAAAGCTCGCCTCTGCTGATATAGAAACGTCCAGCCTTTCTTTTTAATTGTATGAGTTCCTTCGGGTCAGTTGGACCGCGACCATATCTGAGATAGTCAATGAATGGGCGACGCCAATCTTCAGACGAAGTGTTGATCGCCATCATTTCAATCCCGCGACTGATGGCGCTTTCTTCTTTCACAAAAAACAGATATTTCGGGGGGCCCCCTTTTGACACCATGAACCCTGACCTTCGCTCGCGTTCTTCTTTGGGACCTTCCCATCCGGCTCCCAACTTCGCGAGTTCATCTGCTTTCTTATTCAGTTCTCTTGGGATTGCCTTTATTTCGAAATGCATGAAAAGCGAGGTCAACGTCGCGACTCGTGCATGGTACTGCGGGAGGTTCCCTGTTCGTGCTTCATAAAGCCCTTGTACCTGCTTTACCACAACTTCTGAATCGCAACAGCATGATAGCACAGAGATTGAAAGGCCAATGGCTAACTCTAATCCTGCGATCAAGGCCTCATACTCAGCTTCATTGTTCGTGGGTTTGAACTTTAGTGCAATGGCGTGGCTTATCTCATCTCCCGTAGGCGACGTGAGAATCACACCTGCGCCACACCCCTCATCGTTTACAGCTCCGTCCGTGTGCATTATCCACATCATCTGTTCACCATACGGATTCACCACTTCCCCTTCTCTGAAACTTGTTTCGACGATGAAGTCGGCAAGCGCTTGTGCTTTGATAGCTGGCCTAGGTCGATATACTACATCGAATTCTGACATTTCGATGACCCATTTCGTGAGCCTCCTTGCAACGGTTGGTTTTGTCATGAAGCTATTCAGTGGCAAGTCCGTTAGGGTTTCAATCGGGTGTGCATGGAAATAGGGTCTTAGTTTGCGAGCAGCCGTTATCAGTGCAAGTACAGATTTCTCAACTGGGGAATACCGTGTCTCCGCGGGCAATAAAGCTCGGCTAACAAAATAGACTGGCTTATCTGACTCGCGAACAAGGACTGCACTCACCGCTCTTGAGCTGGCCGCGAGATACAATTGGAGAGTTTCTCCCGGAACCGGGGAAGATAGGATCGGGAGCCTTGTCAGATGTTCTTTGAGGCTCGCGAATGCTTGACCACATTCTTCAGTCCACTCAAAGTTCTTTGGTTTTCTCAAAATTTCGAAGAAGGGGAGGTTTCGTTCGGCCAGCTTGGCACAAAATCTCCCCAAATAATTTACTCGGCCTACAAACCGCTGGACTTCATGGGTAGACCGCGGTGGTTCAAGATCGAGAACGGCTTTGACTTTATCGGGATTTACTTCGACACCGCGAGCACTAATCATGAAGCCTAAAAACTTTCCTTCTGTGACCCCGAACACGCATTTGTCTGGGTTTAGACTCATCCCGTACTTTCTGAGAGTCGCGAATACTTCCGCCAGGTCGCGAGCGTGATTACTCTGTTCCTTGCTTTTTACCACAATGTCGTCAACGTAGGCCTCAACTGTATCTCCTATCTGATCACTGAAAATACGGTCTACCAGTCTCTGGAAAGTGGCCCCCGCGTTCTTAAGGCCGAAAGGCATCACCTTATAGCAGAAGGTTCCCTTGTCTGTTATGAAAGAGGTATGTTCTGAGTCAAGGGGGTTCATCATGACTTGGTTGTATCCTGAGTAAGCATCTAAAAAACTAAGTGCTTCATGTCCTGCGGTGGAGTCTACAAGCTGATCGATAGAAGGTAGCGGGTAGCTGTCTTTCGGGCAGGCTTTGTTTAAATCTGTGAAATCTACACACATCCTCCATTTTCCCGTTCCCTTCTTTGCGACCATGACGACATTAGCCAACCATGCTGGGTATTGTACCGGTCTAACAAACCCAGCTTTTAGGAGTTTCGCGAGCTCTGCGGCCGCAGCCTCATTCTTCGGACCTGCTTGCTTTCTCTTTCGCTGTCTCTTGGGAAGGATATCGTTGCTAATATTTAGAGAGTGAGTGATCACTGATGGGGGAATTCCTTTCAAATCTTTGGGGGACCAAGCGAAGACGTCTCGCGATTCTGATAGCAAGTTTTCAATCTCTACCATCACCATAGGGTCAAGGCTACCCCCTACTGATAACTTCTCTTCTTTATTCACAAAAGGAGTGACTTCCTGTGTTTTAAATCCGGAAAACTTTGCTCTGTCCACATTCCCCTCAGAATCCTGATATCTAGGGGGTTCGCGAACATCTAACTCAGCTTCTTCCTCGACATTAGGCATGCCCGGGACAAAAAGTTGGTTCGCGAGCAGAGGCGTTTCTTCTCCCTTTTCAGACTTGATGTAACAAGAGATGCTCTCTTTCTCAACACCTGTCGCGACTCCTGTTCCGGATGGTGTGGGAAACTTTATGCAGAAATGGCTCATGGATACTACGGCATCAAACTTGCACAACGTGCCTCTCCCGATGATCGCGTTGTAGCTCGAGCTTGTCGGGATGATTACAAAATCAATCTTTTCTGATCTTCGTGGCCCTGTCTCATCTCCCATCACTAGATCTAAACTCACCACTCCTAGAGCAGTGACTCTTTCCCCCGCGAAGCCTACTAAAGTTGTTCTTGTTGGTCTTTTCATTCGTGGGTCGACCCCTAGCTTTTCGAAGGCATCCAGATATATTATGTCGGCAGAGCTGCCCGTGTCAACCAGAATACGGCTGACTAGTTTCGTGCCAATTTGTAGATGTATAACCAATGGATCACCAGAAGAGACTGCCCACTCATTGATCTCTTCGTTAGAAAAAACTAGTTGATATGGCTCTCTGGGAAGGGGCTTCGCGATGCTCATAACTGGGAGCCCGCGTGGGAGCGGTGCATTGATCATCTTGCGTTGCTCACGCCTGTTCGGGGGTATAGGGACATGCTTCCCGGCTATGGTCCCTACATGACCGTCTGGTCGCGGGAAATCTTGGTTGCGTTGAGGTGGATGAGGATCGTTCGCGTGCTGCTGATTGCGCCCCCTTCCTCGCCCACCGTTGTTGTTTCCCCCTCTGAATGGTCCCCTGCCAGGGTTTCTACCACCCCTGCCTTGATAGTTCCCCCCGCCTCTCTGATTCATGAGGACGGCTCTCTGCTCGGGATCGTTGTTCGTCCTTGGGCCACTCCGGCACTCATCTGTGTTATGAGTAGTGGAGTTGTGGTTGGAGCACCACATTCCATCGTGACCGCGACCTCGGCCTCCATTGCCTCGGCCGCGACCTCTATAGCCATGGTGGTCATCTCTTTGGTTCATTAAATTCTGCTCCTGAAATTGGTTTTGGTCCGTATTTTGTCTGTAGTCTTGGTACTGATTCTTATTCTGACGCTGCGTTACCAAACCTGGAGCACGTGAATCATTCTGCCCCTGCTCAAATTGCTGTCTTTTGTTCCCCCAATTCTGATTATTCCTTCTAGAGTTCTGGCTCTGGTTCTGCTTGTTCTGACTTCCGCCCCCTGCGGGTGCGCTCGAGTGAGTCTCAACTTGTATTTCGACGTAAGCTCTTTCTAGCATGGCCTGATATGACCCTTCCTGCTTTCTGTACAGGTGTTTTTTGAATTCGCTCCCGTCGGCCAGCCCGTTTAAGAACGCGACCCTGGCGGTTTTATCATCAAAGTCATCAGCTTCTAGGACCATTAACGAGAATCTTTTCACATACTCTTCCAGGCTTTCACCCACTTTTTGTTTGACCCCGACCACTTCTTGCATGGTGATCTTTCTCTTCTTCGAGGAGCCAAAATGCAACAAGAATCCCCTCTCGATGTCTGCAAAGCAAGAGATACTCCCGGGCGGTTGATTTAACATCCATGTCATGGCGGTGTCCGCGAGTGTTCCTGGGAATCCCTTGCAAAGGGTAGCCTCATCCGGACCCCTCGCGATCATAGCATACTTGTACCGGGTAAGATGCTCTTTGGGATCTCCCTTGCCAGTGTATTCCTTGACAGTCGGGAATCTAAAGTCTGGTAGCGGTGGGGCTCTGATTATATGTTCTGCAAAAGCGGTGGGGCCAAATATCGTTAGAAAAGTCGAGAGGAGGGTTCTGGGACGCCTCGCGATTGTAATAGGGTGTTCTCTGATACTCACGTTGTTCCTGCGCAGGGTAGTATGCGCGGCCCCTTTCGTCGTAACGAACATCATGTTGAGAGTTGTGGTGTTCCTGATGACTCATTGGGGCCTGGTTCAAGTCGAACCGCCCCCGATCCACATCGCGAGTGTCATTTCTTTCCCTCGGCCTTCTAGACACCGAGGCTCTGTCATCCGGGACAATTTCAGCTACCTCTTCTCGATTAATTTCTCTCCCGTCGCGATTGGTCTGGTCGTAGAGAGGTTCGACCCTTTGGTTAGCTGTATTTGGGACAATCGGGGCGCCTTGCGCTATCCAGGCGGCAAAAAGTTCATTCTGCTCCCGAGGGATAGTGATAAGCTCGGGAGTTTCCTCTTCGACGCGAGGGAGTGGTGGGGGATTGAGAGTGTTTTGATTGAGGTGTGATGTGGTGGCGTTTACTGTTCCGCTTCTGCCAGTTTCAACCATGATTCTGCCCTTCGCGAGCTGACTCTTGAGATTTCAAAGGGAGCTAGCTGCGCGAGGAGATCCCCACGGTCGGCGCCAGTGTTGGAGCCCAGATGTTCGCGATCTCGCAATCAACACCTCGCGAGATCTGGCCTTCTAAGAATCTTCAAGTGCTGGAGACCTTCCTTACGCAAACTGGAGCAACAACTTGTAATACACTGTCATCTGGATCAAAATGTGCTATTCCCTTCTGTTCTTTATGTTCTTCAATCCCTATTGCACCTGCACGACCAAACCAGAAGGTTGAACCCCCAGATTTGGCTCTCCGACGCTCAAGTCAGTAATAGCCACAGGTAAACGAATACAACACCTCAATAACAACAATAGAATGAAGCAGCACAAAGAGAAGATAGCGTTCAAAGCAATGACTAAAACAATGAAACCTCGTGAGCCAACTCAATGAAACAGTGAATGATAAAACTCAATCAATCGTGACGAATCAAACCTCAAAAGCACGATGACGATACCGAGAGTCAAGATCCAGGTACCGATCATCCGATTTCCCACTAAAAGAGGTAAATCGGGAACGAAGAGACGAGCTCGGAAACGAGTAATCGCCCTCTGTGTTTTCTCTCTCTCAAGGGGGGAAGAAGATCCTCCTAGTCGACCGTCCCTTTCTCTCTCTTTGCCGTTAGGATTTATAACCATACCATGGGTCCCACACAATCCGTTATTGCCCTCTTAACCTATTGGGCTTCTTAATGGGCCTTTCGTTCTCGACCCATTTTCTGGCCTTATGGGCTCGCGGACTGTTTCTCGGTCGCGGACCGGGTTTGTGTCATTGGAGTCGCGAGAACCGGGTCCACGTTATTGATCGCGAGAACCGGGTCCAACAGTGACATTTTGATTAATAGTGTACGCAGGGCCGTTCTGAACATTTTTGAGGCCTTGTTATATTTTTTTATCTTATTGTGCATGATTAATTGTTTAACATTTTAATAATCCAATTTAATATCACTAATGTTAGCTTGAAAAAATAAATAAGATACTACCTCATCTGAAAAATTAAAGTGATCGAAAGGAATCCGAAAAATCAAGAATAACAAAATAAACTCAGAATTAACAACCTATATGTCAAAATCTATGTCTTTGAATGATAATGAAAAAACATATAGAAAACCCAAATTTATAACAAAAAATTTGATAGAATTTGATAGTATTCATTATAAATTATCAAGTAGTTATCGTTTTAAAATACTAAATATATCCGTTTGAATTGGAAATCGACAATAATTGAAAGAGACGAGATTGATTTCTAGAAAAAATGGCATCGAATTTGGACAAAGAGAGGTAGAAACTAACACTCATTTACACTAAGTCGATAATTTAGGTCTTTTAAATTTGGAGATAAAAATGAGAAAATATATAATAAGTCTAAAATTAAAATATGAGGTCCTGGAATTTTGGAGACCCTGTTCCGTTACTCATACTTAACACCCTAATTTCTACTTCGACAGGGTGAATCCTTCTAATTTGAGATTTATGAAAGTCCAACATATACATTTCTACACGCGTTGGAATATAAATATCTAAACCAAATTAGAAATAGATGGATATTAAAATCTAATCTACGTATAAGTTTTCCATGTACGTAGGTCAGATTATCTGATCGATATGGGATAGTATTCTACGTTAACTATAGAACTTTTAAGCTGAAAAGAAAGAGTTTTTTTCTTAAATAAGCATTTTTAAAAAATTAATTATTAACTTAGATTCTTATCAAACTTAATTTTAAATATTGATACAAAAAATTATTTGAAAAAGAAAGACATTGGAGAGACGTTGTTTCATTTCTTTGAAAAAACTCCTAACTCACAAGAGACGTTTGTTGTGAGCAATAATTATTTTGAAATTACGTATGAGAGACGTTGTTCGTAATGTATGAGAAACAACGTCTATTATACTGATTTTTTTATAAAACCACGCAGTGTTATAGAAATTTAAAAAATCAACTAATATATATATATATATGAGAGAAGTTGTTTGTAACAACTTCTTGTTTTTTCAAATATATATATATATATATAAGATCTTGCTCATTAACGCCTTGTTTTTTCAAACCAAAAAATTGTGCATATATTAAAAATTAAGTTCGTTGAGCGCATAGATCAGGAATTATTTTATAAAAATTGTTCCCTTAAGAAAAAGAATTAACATCTATATAGATGTGTAATTTAGATATTATAAAATACATTTTGTGTTAAATCTTGAGATAGTTATAATGAAAATTTTGATTTTTCTCTGTTTTGAGGTCACCATTAATAAAAGAGAAAAAATTATGTATAGATATAAATTTTGCTTACGAATTATGAATACAACACACAAATATAATACATGTACCGATGTACGTACAAGTTCAAATTAAATGTACATGCATTATCTAAGTTTCCATTTGTTATGGAACTTCACTTATACAGATTTAATGTATTTTTACTTATAGCCGGTGTTAGCAAGTACACATTCATACGTTAATATATATTTGCATTATATTCGTGTCCTCATCAAAATATATAGGAAAAATGGTAAAAAATAGTCCAAACTTTCACTGATGAACAAAAAATAGTCTAAACTTTCTGGCAGCATAAGATGAACCAAAAAAACCCATTCCCTCTCTGGAATGCGACAACACGCGTGGTCAAGCGCCCTCTTCCCAAAACTCCTCATCTGAAACCTAAAGCCCCAAATCGCCCTAAACCTAAACCCAAATCCAGACATAGCCACCAGATTAAACACAAAATCGATGACAGTTTCTCTAATCTCTGGGTTTTTGGAAGACAGGGGAGGTGCAATCGAGGTGAAAGGAGCAGAGGAGGGCGCAAGCAAGGATGTGTCGCCATCTCGGCCTCGAGTCTGCAAAAACCAGATCTGGGCTTTCTAGCCCTGCTCAGATCCAAAAACTTCTCGACGAGCGCTAAATCGAGGAAGGAAACAAAGGCGATTCCTTACCACCGCAGCAAGTGCGCCATTGTTTGGTGTAAAGACCCCAGACAAGCAAGAAGGAGACAAAGATGGCGGGGAGAAGCTCTGGATGGCAGGAACCCCAGCTGTGAAGCTTACCTTTTTTAGGAATACAAACGAAGCTACCCCAAGAAGTCACCGGAGAAGACTACCCAAAGCAACGGAAACCAGCTCACCCCCTTCTGCAAACAAAGGTTAGTCATGAGCACCTTCTTTCTTTACCCATGGTATCAAATAGATCGATCACTAGAACCTTTATGATCTATTACTATATATACTGCACTACTAAGGATGAATATCGTCACACCATCTCCTCCCCTTCTCTTTGTAATATCAATAGGAAGATTATCACTTGCTCTCAATCAATTTCCATGGATAACCAAAAGAAAACCTTTGTTGAAGCCCTCTGCTCCCCAAAACCCAACAACCAACTAACCTCACCAACTGATAACCTTAACCAATCAAACCAAACTATTAGCCAAACCAATGGCAATGACTCGGTGAGCTCACACACAGTCATTGCTAGGGCTAGACCTAATGCTACCCCAGCCAACTCGGTTAGGGTTTCCATTAGGAATCCCATCACTAGTGAGCTGAGAACCAAAGCTGCGAATGACACTAACAACAATGGTACTCCCAGACAAGCTAAGCTTGCACCAAGAAAGAGCAAAGCTGACAAAGGAACCAACAAGTCCCTATTGGGGGAGAGCAGCAATGGCAACAATAACACTGGGATTCATGAAGGGAGCAATAGCCAAACCCCACCAAATACTGAGAACAACAACAATGAAGTTGGCCTTCAACAAACAACAACCAATAGTGGAAAGCAAAAGAGCAAAGCTTCTGCCAAAGAAAAGGGGAAGGATAAGCTTTCCTTTGATCAAAATGACTACTTAGCTAGGTTGGCTAGAATCACCAAAAAACCAGACTACTCAAACTCTCTATCCCTCCTAGGAAATAGGATAGATTTCACCAAAATCCGATCAAAACTTAAAAATGAGTTCAGAGATATCAAGGGAGAGTGTGATATCTTTGATAGGAAAAACCAATGGTTTGAGATCCAATTCTCAAACCCATTGGACAAAAACTTTGTTTGGAACCATAGACCCTACCATATATTTGGCCAGCTGGTTGTAATTAAGCCCTGGAAACCTGATTTCAACCCAACAATAGAGCCACTCCTAACTATTGATATCTGGATTAGGATCCCTAATCTACCAATTAAATATACCAATCTAGAGGCCATCAAAATTATCCTTGAAACTCATAACATGGGCACATTCATTAGGATGGACCCTATTGAGGATAGACCTAGCTGGGCTAGATTCAACATAATTTGTATCAACATGCCACTAGCCAACTGCATCAACACCACAGTGATGATTCCTGATGAAGATCTAGACATTAAGGAATACATGGTGTGGTTTGAGGACTTTCCCGAGGGGTGTGGAAACTGTGGTGCCAAAGACCACATTTTCACCAAATGCCCCTTGAAGAATCTGACTCCCAAGAATATCCAAATTCAGTTTAAGAAAACCAAACCAGCAGCAACTCAGGAAGAAGAATGGGAGATTCCAAAGCATCTCAGGAGCAAAATGGAAGGGAAGATAAACAACCTTAACCTTGGTGTCTAACCTTACATCAATAACAATGGGGGTGTCAACATTGTTTACCAATCTGATCGATCAACTTCTCCTAGCTCCTTGTCGGGATCCCAAAACACTAACATCTCTGCAAGATCTTTCCATGAGGAAGTTGGTAAAGTTCAACCTCAAGAGAACCAAGTGCAGGCCAGTGTGGTGTCATCCACCAGGGATGAGACCATGGAGGGAGCCAATAATGTCATCCAACATTCAACTTCACAAGTGAATAACAACTTTCAGCAAGGTGAGCCTACTGCTAACATCAATGGAAGTCTGCCTGCTGTTCTGAACCAAAGTTATCAGATGCAAGAGGGAGAAATGTCTCCTATAAGGGATGAAATCATGGAGGGAATTAACAATCCCATGCAACCATCATTCTTCCAAATGATCCCTAACTTTCAGTTGGAAGAAAACTCTGCTATCATCAACAACCCCACAGGACTCTTGGGTGATATTGTTCTGGCCAGCAGGAATCAACCGGTCCAGGATGAGCAGGAACCTGAGGAAGAGGATGACTACTTTGATGAAGATGATGATGACCTCCTTGGAGAAGAATTATTTGAGGAAGAGATAAATAAACTTCTCAACACTGAAGATGAGCTTGCACAACTTATCCCGGAAACTTCTAACAACTCTTTTCACTCGGTTCATACTTCTAGCTCTATGGCTCACAAGATGAAAGAGCTGGAAGTCAACAATGACATGTCCACCTCAGGATCAAGCAAGAGGAAGCAGCAAGGAGGAGAAGATGCCACGGCAACTTCCCACCAAATGGGAAACAAGAAACCTAAAATCTGATGATGATACAATCATATTTGAGAGGTAAATCACCAAAAAACACCAAAATTCTACCAACAACCAATGTTGCAGGAAGTATCTTCCTTCATCCATCAATAATCTACTCTTGCAGAAAATGTTGTAATAGAATTCCCTCTCAAATCCAGAAAAGGGCTAGCCTTTATCATGTTTTTTTTATTTCAAGCAACTAGATCTCAAGGTCCTCTTTGTAATAGCTGGATCCAGTTGTAACAGTGAGATCAGTCAAATAAATAAATGCAGTGGCAGCATTAATCACTACTCACTACTTGCTCCTCATAATACCATGCTTAAATTTTGTTCAGTTCCTCTATTTCTGAATCAGTCTCTGAATCTTATTTATTTGCACTGGTTTGGAGATACTTATTGCTCGGACTCAACCAACATCATTACAAGACATAAATTACACCCCTATACCACATAAATCAACAATAATAAGAATAACACAAAAAACAACAAAGATATCTGCAAACATTTGTATCTGTTCATTTATATTAATTCCTTCTACTTCTATATTGCAGGACAAAACCAAGGGCTTAAGGATGAAGATCATAGCTACCACAAAGGAATCCAAGCAACAATGAGTGGAAAAAATGACAAAATGAAAACATGGTTGAAACTGATCTAGGCCTTCATTTGCAATAACACAGGGAACCAAAAACCAACTCAAGAAGAAGTTAACCAAGGTAATCAACAAACAAATGAAGAGAAACCCCCAGGAACCCTTGAAATCCACAAAAAAAATGAAGGAATCAAAGCATCACTGCAATCTTCCGATTATATTATCAAAAATATTTGTATTTGGCCTTTTATGGTGACCAAACCTATTTCTAGGTTTGGGTGTTTTGTAAGCCCTTATATGCAGCTACTACCAACACACTGGTACGACTGTTACAACAAAGTACAAACCAAACCCGCCAAATTTTCTAAGTATCAACAATACATAACACATAGGCTTATCAAGAATCAAATGGACGTGAAACATCTGGATACAAATAAAAAAGGAACAATGACTGAACACCTGAGATATAATCAGGATAAACAAATTATCAACGAAATGCTACACAAAAAGCACCAATGGCCCAAGCGGAAAATGATAAATTGCAAGAAAGGACGAGACACAATCACTAATAATAATAAAAGATACATCGATAACAATCTCGACAACAACAAGGAGAATAACACGAAAAAGATCAAAAAATTTGGCACCGAGGAAAAACAAATTACAACCACAGCGAACCAATGGGGGGAAAAAGATTAATATGTCAATATGAACATAAATCTTTGGAATGTTAGAGGAATGGGAAGAAAGAACCTATGGACTGACATTAACTCCTTTTGCAAAATTAACCACATCCAAGTAATTGCATTAGTAGAAACCAAATCCCAAAACACACCTGGAGAAAAAATTTGGAAAAATGCAGGCTTCGATAATATAGCATCCTCCCCGGCAATTGGGCTATCAGGAGGACTGATAGTCCTATGGAAATAATTCCAACTAAGAAACGAAACCCTTACACTACATACTATTGACACTAGATTCATTGCCCTAACATATAAAGATACCCAAAACCAAACGGAACTATGTATTATCATGGCGTATGCACCCCCCCCCCCCCCCCCCCCAAGAAAATAAGAAGGATGAATTTTGGACCAACATAGACTTGTTCATTAGCACCCTTCATATCCCCTTTATCCTTATAGGTGACTTCAATGAAATTCTCATGAGTGAGGATAAAGAAGGAGGAAGTGCACCAAATCACAGGAAATTGAGGAGACTGAACGAAATCGTCAACAAACACGACTTGACCGATCTTCCTACGGTTGGGAACAGGTTTACATGGAGACGATCCATGACACTGAATAACACAATTAAGGAAAAACTTGACCGTGTACTAGTTCAAAACCAAATAATCGATTGGTACCCGAATCTCACAACAAAAAACCATGCATTTACAACTTCTGACCACTGCCCTATCTCACTTGACATCACAAATAATACCATTCATCAAGCACAACCCTTTAAATTCGAAATGATGTGGACGAAAAGAAAGGACTTCAACAACTTAATCCAACAAACATGGAGATACAACGTCGAAGGCACTCCCATGTTTAAATTGGTAAAAAAAAAACACAAAACCTGAAAAGGAAAATAAAGGACTGGAACAAAACCAGATTCGGGAATATTTTTGAGCAACTTAAGAAGATTGAGGAAGACCTTGTTGTAATCCAAACAACCCCACAAGAATCCATTCTTGCAAGTTTCTGTATGAAACAAAATAATCTAATTTGTAAAAAACAAAACTTACTAGCCTTCCAGAAATCCTACTAGGGTCAAAGAGCTAAAACTAAACACATCAAATCTATAGACTAAAATACAAATTATTTCCACCGAATAGCCACGGGCAAAAGAGCGAGAAAAAACATTAAAGAAATCACTACAAGTGAGGGGACGCTTATTATAGGTCTGGAAAATATTAGAACAGAGATTAAAAATAACTTTGCAAGACGCTTCTCGAAACAGCATACAAACCAGAACAAGCTTAATGAAGCACTCAAACACATTCAAAAAGAAATCACCCCTGAGGATAACTTGGAATTAACAAAAAAATGTAACCAATTTAGAGATAACAACAGCTCTCAAAGACATTCGGGAAAACAAAACCCCAGGACCGGATGGGATGCCTTCTGGGTTCTATACGAAATACTGGGATATTATTGGACTAGACATCATAAAAGCAGTCAAAAGTTTCTTACTGTCAGGGAAAATGCTAAAGCAAATAAATCATACTTTTATCACACTAATACCAAAAACAGATAACCCACAGACAACCAACCACTACAGACCTATCAGTCTGTGCAATACTATATACAAAATCATCTCAAAAATACTTACCGAAAGAATTAAAAAAGTTGTCCAGAAAATTGTTCACCCACTCCAAAGTGCATTTGTTAAAAATAGATGTATTCAAGACAATGTACTTATTATTGCACATGAGATCTTCCACTCCTTCAAAACTAAAAGTGGCAAGGATGGGTGGCTGGCCCTAAAACTTGACATGGAAAAAGCATATGACAGAGTGGATTGGAATTTCTTATAACAAACCCTGCAAAAATTTGGCTTCTACGACAAATTTACCCATTGGATTAAAGAGTGCACTCAAACAGTGTCATTCTCCGTCCTAGTAAACCAAGGACCAACAGATGTTTTCTACCCATCTAGAGGCCTCCGACAGGGAGATCCCCTATCATCATTCCTATTTATAATAGGAGCAGAAGTTCTTACACGTAACTTACAGATTGCATCACAAATAAAAAAAAACCCTATAGGAATCAAAATCACCAGAGGAGGTACTAGAATCCCCTTTCTGGATTTTGCAGATGACATTATAATATTCTCTGATACAAAGAACACCACATGCCAAACAATCAAACAAATTATTGACAATTACTGTGAAGTTTCTGGTCAATTGGTTAATTTTCACAAATCATCCTTCCAAGTAACAAACAACATCAGCAACACAACAATACAAAACATACAACAAATCTTCCAAGTAAACCAATCTACAACAATGGAAAAATATTTAGGATGTCCAATTATTAACGAGAAGGTTAATAAGGACACCTTCTTCCCCCTAGTAGAAAAAACAACCAATCAACTGGCTAAATGGAAAGCTAACTCCCTCTCTCAAGAAGGACGAAAGATTTTAATAAAATCAAATCTCTCGGCACAACCCAACTACATGATGCAAAGCTTCATGTTACCAGGCAAAACCCACAAAGAACTAGATAAAACCCACAAAGAACTAGATAAAACCCACAAAGAACTAGATAAAACAAATAGAATCTTCTTTTGGAATAAAGGTGAAAAACACATCCCAAGTATAAGTTGGACAGAAATCTGCAAACCAATTAATAAAGGTGGATTGGGCATTAGAAAAAGCCAAGACATGAATACAGCACTACAAATGAAACTCCTGTGGAAGATCATGGCTGAACCAGATAATATATGGGTCACCATCATAAAAGAAAAGTACCTTCAAAATAAAAACATCTTGGACTATAAAAAACCAAAAAACCAAAAAGCATCATGGCAATGGGCACAAATGATAAAAATCATCCCTGACTTCAAACAAGGTCTAATCTGGAAAGTTGGAGATGGCAAAACAATAAAGTTTTGGGAAGACAACTGGTTTTCCGAACCATTATTAGACCAGACAACCATAAATCAACCAATTCAAGATCAAGAGACGATTTCAAACTTCCTTACAAAGGAGATGGAATGGAATACTAAGAAACTCGAGGAATACTTAGACAAAGACCTGATCCAACGCATTGTTGCGTACCCAATTCCGAAAAATGGAATACAAGATAGACTCTACTGGAAAGCAAGCAAGAATGGGTGGTTCTCCACCCACAGCACCATGGAATTAATTTATGATAAAAGAAACATGGAAGCAACTGAAAATGAATGGATTTGGAAACTCCAAATCCCACCAAAAGTTAAAAACTTTCTATGGAAGATATCGAAAAATATTCTATCAACGAGAGCTAGATTAAGAGAACGCCATGTACCAATACCAACGGACTGCCCAAACTGTGATAACTGCTTTGAGGACATTCACCACTTTCTTTTCAAATGTCCTTAAACCACACATACAATCAGAAACATCAATCATGAAATCGGCATTACCCTTGATACCATATATGATGATCGAGACCATCCAACAAGATTTCTAAACAAAGTACGTGAATGTATGAGCACCAAAGAAATAGAATTACTGGCAATCACTTGGTGGTCACTATGGTTCTATAGGAATATGAAAATCTTTGACCAAGAAAAAATAAATGGAACACACAACATCACCTATTTTATACAAAAACAAATAAAGGAATGGGAGAAAACAAAGAAGGAGGAAGAGCCTATGAAAATCAGAGCTATAAACAAAACACCAACCAGAAGAAAGAGGAATCGTATTAACTGGACTAAACCTCCACCCCACGTAGTAAAACTCAATGTTGATGCCTCTGTTCCACCCAATGGACAAGCGTCCTTCGGATTCATCATCCGTGACAACATGGGTAAACCAATCCATATGGAAAATGGAAACCTCGGTTCAGTACCAATTTTAATAGCGGAAGGATTGGCTCTGCACCGGGGAATAAGAGCCGCATGCAATCCGATTAGGAATCTCTAAGATACAGATTGAAGGCGATAATCTTAGCCTTATTAATGCCTTAAACGGCACGTGGGCTTGCCCATGGGAACTTGACATTCTGGTTGCATACATTAAGCTTGATCTTATGAAATTTACCTCATGTCACATTTCCCATGTTTTCCGGGAGATTAATGGTGTGGCGAACCTTCTGGCCAAACTACACCACTGTTCACAATCACCCGTCCTCGAATCCCATCCAGATCTTTGTGATCTCATCCTTCGGGATGCTCTAGGGCGTACAGTAAGTCGCTGACTGTACCTCCTAATCGCTTTCCTTATAAAAAAAAATAGTCTCAACTTTCATATCAACAAAAAAAATCTCAACTTTCAATCTATGAACCAAAAATGGTCCAAATGATTTTTTTGATTAAAAGTTTGCTTAACCTGATGATGTTTACTAGAAAAAATTTCATAATTGGTCATAGTAATTATTGTTTATGTGTGTAATCTTTATTCTATGATGTCGTCTTATTAGAAAATTACGTTAAACTTTAAGAGAAAAAATCGTTTGGGCCATATTTTGTTTAAAAATTGAAAGTTGAGATTATTTTTTGTTAATATGAAAGTTGGGATTATTTTTGGTCATTTTCCAAAAGTATAAGAAAGTATGGACTTTATAATATATTTGATAGTTCGGGCTTTAGTCGAGGGGGGCTATTGAAACTTAAAGTTTATTAAAAAATCAAAGAACGCATACATGGTTTACGTTAGTGAATGTATAAACTCCCATTTGAATGTGAATGTTATGCTTTGTCTAAGCATCATAAACTCCCATTTGTTAGAAGCACTTCTATTGCTTCAAAAACTTTCCAGCTTGTACATATGGACTTATGGGGTTCTTAAAGAGTCTCAGCTATGGATGGTGCAAGATATTTTCTCACCCTAGTAGATGTCTGTTCTAGGGGATCCTGGACTTATTTGCTTCATGATAAAATGCAAGTATTCAAGGTGATTGAAGGATTGCTCCTGTAGAAAATCAATTCAAGACTATTGTGCAAATTTTAGAACAAACAATGGTACAGAATTCACTCAAGGAATTCGCCAGGAATTGTTTAGAACCAAAGGTATCATTCATCAAAGATCAACTCTCGGGGTACCAGAACAGAATGATCAAGTTGAGCGTAAACATCGCCTTGAGACAGCACAAGCAATTCACTCATATGTTGGTCTTCCTATTAAGTTCAGGGGGCATTGCATTGCTCGATGACTTCCACAACCATTATCAACAAGCTACCATCTCCCATTTTACAATGGAAAACTCCCTATGAGGTAATGTACATGACTCTTTCTAAGTATGATGAATTAAGAGTAATTGGTTGTCTTTGTTTTGCCATGGAAACCAAGTTACCTTGTGAAAAGTTTGGCACCAATGCAAGAAAATGCATACTTCTGGGATATCCTTCAAATCAAAACGCTTATAGGCTTTATGATCTTGATACACACACAGTTTTGCTAGGTACATTTATTTTTACCTTATCATTGTAGATGCTTTTAGGTACGTTTAATTTTTAAGCACATTTATATAGACATCAGGGCCCGTCCAGAAGCAAGAGCGGTCTGGTCGATGGCACAGGGCTCCCGAATTATTTTTGGCCCAGTATAGAGAAAAAGTCCCTAAAAAATTAGGGTTAAATTTAACAGTGAACTTGGACCCCAAAATTTCAATTTTGGCATGGACCCTGATATGTAAAGGTGAAGAATTTGTGCCCAATACACCATCAGTGATTAAAGTTGAGGTTAATAACACTGTCTCATTAAGTTGTTAGTATATACCCTAATCCACCTCACTCTTCCATTTTCCTCTCTTCCGCCATGATTCTCCGCTCTTTCTCCCTCTGTTCCGACTCCAAATCCGCCGACTTCGCTTCCACCATCGTCTCGCCACCTCCCTCCTCCAGATCTCCGACGCCATTTCCGTCGTCGACTTCCACCTCTACTC
This sequence comes from Oxyria digyna, assembly GCA_029168935.1. Lineage (NCBI taxonomy): Eukaryota > Viridiplantae > Streptophyta > Magnoliopsida > Caryophyllales > Polygonaceae > Oxyria > Oxyria digyna. Next base: position 27,924,186 of record JAPVLV010000011.1, on the reverse strand, counting down.
CCTCTCCACCGACCAATCCCGCCACTTGTTATCTCTCGCCTTCCCCTCTCTAATTTCCAAGCTTTTCGGCTTCGTTGACTCCTACTCATCCTCGCCTCCTCCGCCTGGATGGATCGACTCCATCTCCGCTTCCGCCGACTCCGACCTATCCGGTAAGCTCTTCAACCTCCTCTCTCCTTCCGGCGTCTTGATTTTCTCGATTACCGTTGTCGATCGTCTAGGGCTTGTTAGGTATATGTTTCATGCCAAAAGGCTGACTGATTGACTTCGCTTTGCTATCTCCGGTGAGCGAGATTGTCAGACGTTGTATGAATTGTGTCCGATTAAACTTACAACTTTTTTATTCTTGTGGCAGTGTAATCACTTTTATTCAACTTGGATATGAAGATGTGTTCTTCATCTGTGAGATGAATCATCACATATCTACTCTAACTTGTATTTAGCTTTTGGTGTTTTGTGTCCCTTTGCTTTTTGTTAATGAGTGATCAGAGATACTTGAACATACTTGTGCAATGATAAAGGAAAGTATATATATCTCACCACCAGACTCAATTTATGTTGTGAAGTTAGTATGGGGAAATCAGCTTACTCATTGCCTTTGTAATGTATGTAGCTAGTAGTTATCACTTGCAGACTAGGTCATATGGAGTGATTTGAACAATGATATAGGGAGAAAATGGAGCAAGAATTGAAAATGTTTCACTTCTTTTGAAACTCATGATGTGTGTCATTACTCCAAAGCTATACCTTTCTCATTTAATTCCAGTTTGCTAAGTCTGCAGAAAACGAATCTTGGTTAGAACTATGAATTTGCTGTTGATTCACAACTACACTATGAACATGAAAAGACAACAGAAGTACACCAGTAAGATATATTTTACATTCAAGAGGACTTTCAGTTTTTCTACTATATGAAATCAAGTGCTTTTGCTGCTGCAATGGTTCAGATGCGTCTAAGAGAAGCTAGCCTCTTCTCGAGATCCTCGACATCCGATGATTCAGGTCTGCAGATGAGAGTAGAAAAACATTATTTTCAAGTAAAACTACATTGTTTGTGATATATTGTCAGGGAAATTTACTTGGGATCAACAACAGTTTGTTGTTGTTGCTTTGTTGCAATTCTTCCTTTTGAAGAAACAGAGATGGATCAAGATATTGATGACAACAATCAGCAAACTGAATCTGGTATGCTCTCCTTCATATACAACTCTGATTAGCAAACTGAATCAGGATATTGATGAACTGTTTTTGCTGTCAACAGATATCTGGTTGCTGTTGTTGGCATACAAACTTTTAGATGTAGTTTTGTTGAAGTTTTAGATGTTTTTGCTGCCAACATATATCTGGTTGCTGCTGTATAGCATGATTGTTGATGTATGACAGTGAATCTTGAAGTTGACTGCAATGCTCTCATATTGCAGATGATCTGAGAAGTTTTAGATGTAGTTTTGTTGACTTCAATTTTTCATATTTTTTGTAGCACAACTTCTGATTTGGCTTTTAATGTGATTCGTTCTATATACTTGCTTTGAAGCTCAAGTTGTGGAATAGAGGATCATGACTGATTTTTTGTATTTTTTTTCTTGTGATCTGTAAACAGAGGTGGAAGCTAATTAGTCTCATCGGTAATTTAGTATGTTGACAGTAGAGGAAGCTATGTTGCATATGTGAAGATATCTGCATCAAAGCTGTTGAAATCAACTGAGCAATTGCCATGAACATCAGAACATATTGATACACTTTTTATTGTTATTATGAATTTGTAGTGGTGTTGACATAATGACATGTTTTGTAAAGTGTTGACAATATTGACGATTTTGTAATATTACTCGTGTTGTATGTTGTTGACCGTTTATTAGTCGTGTAAAAAATTTATTTAGTTGGGTTGACAACTTATTTAGTCATGTTGACAACTTATTTGTAGTGCTGACACTCATTTGTTGTTTTGTTGACAAGTTATTAGTGGTGTTAAACAGATTATTTAGTTGGGTTGATAACTTATTTAGTTATGTTGACAACTTATTTAGTCGTGCTGACAACTTATTTAGTCGCGCTGACAACTTATTTAGTCGTGTTGACAACTTTGTTAAAAAATTTGTTGACAGCTCAACAACTTACTATTCTTGTTGACAACTCTGTTAAAAATTTTGTTGACAACTCTGTTAAAAAATTTGTTGACAACTCTGTTAAAAAATTTGTTGACAACTTTGTTAAAAAATTTGTTGACAGCTCTGTTAAAATTTTTGTTGACAGCTCTGTTAAATTTTTTGTTGACAGCTCTGCCACGTCAGCAAAGGGGTATTTACTTATAACTTAAAAAAGTGATGCAAAAACTTAAAAAATATAACAGTTTTGGGGTATTTACCCAAAAACCGGATGTAAAGGTCGGTAGATAGACATCATACGAGCCGGTTCATACCCGAATCCCACCCAATGACAATTTACATTTGTATTTCTTATAGAAGATGACAGTTAAATAAATATTTTTATAGTAAAACATAATATGTGAAGTAGTAGGTGATCTTGTGTTAATTTTTATAAAGATATAGTATCTTCTTTAAAATCTCCTACAGATTTAATCCTCAGATAAACGCGATTCCAGGTAAATTATCACCCTCATATCAACTTACGAGATATTTGTTTCTCTTCCCAATATACATTCTCCGCACTAATCATTTTTTAATCATTAAATTATCACCCTCATTCTGCACTAACACACTGTATCAGTGTGCAATTATTGATAGCTGATATAGTGGTATGGTTGTCATAATCCATTAAACTGCTTTTACCTCTTCATTAAAATCCAAATTTTAATTTACTGCACGATTACTAATCACATAATGCTATCAGGATGAAGATAGAAGCAATGGGTGGCTGTGGCTCTAATAATGCAATCCAGCAACCCACCTTCCTACCAAACCAAAATTAAAAAGCAACCGGCCAAACTTTTTCCTCAAGCTTTCCATCTTTCTACGACACCGATTCAACTCCGCCACTCACACCAATAATTCCGTTCTCAATTCCAATCCCCAAATCCATAAAACCAGAACAAATTAACCAGATCGATACTCTGAATCTGAATTCATCTCATAACCAATAAAACAGAGCAGTGTATACTATAGACAATGAAAAACAGAGCAGAGAAATATTACTAAACATCAACCTGACAGGAAGTAGATAACTGATACTTAATCCCAGATCCAACAAGAATCCCATTATTCTTCCGATTCCCGAAAGTAATATAAGCGGGACAATTCACCCAAATATGATACCTCCCTGAAACCCAAGTCCCGACTTTCCACTTGACCCTCCCGCTAATCTTAACATCAACGAGCGCAATCCCAGCATTCTGATCCTGCAGAAGCGCGTCGGAGAGAAAGGGGGAAATCGGAACAGAGTCGCCTTTGAGATAGGGAGACCAGATAACGATACCTTCATGACCTTGATATGTGGGTGGAATGGAGGTTCGGAGAGTGATCTGCTGGTTGCGGTAGGAAGCGTAGGCGTCGAGACGCTCGTAGTAGACGCCGATGCGGTTGTTGGGGTTGCGAGTGGAGACTGTGATTTGGAAGGTGGAGGTGAGGAGATTGGGTTGGGTGAGGTTGAAGGAGTAGACGGAGGCGTCTTGGAGAGTGAATCTGGGTTTGGTTGGGCGGAGGATTAGCCAGACGAGGAGGATGACGATGAGGGTGAGGATGATTAGGGTTAGGAGGAAGGAGAAGACGCGTCGGGGGAGGCTGGAGGAGCCGGAGGAGTCGTCGTCGTCGTGGCCACAGTCTTTTGACATTGGAGGTGGTGGGAGGTTGAAGATGGATGGGAAGAGAGGATTTATAGAGAGGTGTAGTAATAGTTCTAGTAGTAGAGGTAGGGATGATGACGATGATGACTAATGGAAAAATATCGTATGAATGGAAAAAGGTGTGTCAAATCCATGTCATGTGTAAAACTTAGCCCTGCTTTTATTATTTTATGTTTTTCGCCAACTTTGTTATGCTAAAGTCATCAATTGTGGATTCTTTACCTTCAGATCATAACTTAGTGTTTGCTACATGGAATGGAATGGAATGAAATAATTTATTACGGTGAGAATAAAATTGAATAGTAAAAAAAGATTTGAGAAATTTATCAAACAAAAGGTTAAAATGAAGATAAATTAGTAAATTGATAATGTAATTTCAAATTTACACAACTAAAATGTCTAAAATCATATAACCTAAATAAGCTACAAGTATATTTCATAATATATTTTTTAGTTTTTTTAAAGAAAAAACTAGAGCTATAATTAATGATTGATGCATTTGTTTTTCAAAAATAGAGTCTAAACTTTGATAATATGAAAATGTCAAGTTGTAAATCCCTAAAAAATAACTTAATTTATCAAGTATTTTTGATTTTGTGAATTAGTTGATTTACCCCATGTTAAAGGGAAAGAGTGGAGTTGGGAGAGTTAGATAGTGGTGGTTTATATATTTCAACAAAAGAGTTTGTTCTTTTATTTTAAATGAAGAAATAATAAAAAGAAAATAGAGATGTCATTACTTAAATTTGGCCAAATGGGTTAAAAAGAAAATATGATAATATTATTATTTTTGTTGTAATTTGTGTGGTAAAAGTAAACCTTTTGGTGAATTTGTTTTTACTGGTGTCAGATTTTGATTAGAGACTATATTTGGGTCGCTGGAGGTTCGAGCCGCCCCGAGGCCGAGGGTAGATCTGCAAGAGAAGAGATTATCTAGAAATGAATGGTTTTGGTATGACATGTGGGGTATTTTTTTATTGTAATGAAAATGAATTTGGCCATTTTCCTAACTCCTTAAATGCTTCTTTTTCAGTTAGCTTAACACATGGCCATGTCAATGTGTGACGCACGTTTAAACGTCACTCCCTATCCCATATTTTAATTTGACTATTCCTAATAATTCATTTTTATGTATTTAAATTCATGTAATTGTAATTAAGGATAGTCCTCAAAACGAGTTTCATAAAGAAAGCCTGCCGACGTACATCTACGGCCCATGCATGCAGGATGCACATATATATATAATACTACTCCCTCCGTCTCATAATCATCTTCCTGTTTCTTTTGGGCACATATGTCGATGCGCGTTTTTTATCGTTAATATCTCTAATTATAAATAAGTAAAAATTATAAAATTTTAACATTATTAAAGTACTCGATAAGATTCCCCTGAATAGTGAATAGTGTCAGGAGAGAGAAACGAAAAGATTATTATGGGACGGAGGGAGTAGTAAAATATTCAGCTAATGCCCTCATACTTACAGTATTTTCTAAGAAATAAACGTCTTTCCAATTACATCATAATTAAGAAATACTAGAAGAAACAAGAACAAATAATGCAATCCTGGACTATATGAATATTAGTATTCCCTCCGTCCCATTGTATAAGCCCCATTTCATTTTCTAACACTATTCACAATCCGAAAGAATCTTCTCGATTTTTTTCAATTTACAAGCGAAAATATAGTCATGTGGGGTCTTGTTTGATTCGTCTTAACAAATACTATAACAATTTCAAAATTTTATATTTTTTACTAATACGTAACTAGAGATATTGACAAAACAAAACGTTCATCGACATCCGTGCGTGGATGAAATAGGGCTTATATTGAGGGAAAGAGGGAGTATTAGTGAGTACTCCGTATTTCATTAATTGATGTTGTCGAGCTAAGCACACAAGCTTAATTTCAATTAATTAGCAGCTACTCCCTCCGTCCCTTAATGTTCTTCTCATCTCTTTCCGGCACATTTGTCGAGACACTTTTTGTAACGTTAATATCTTTAAATACACATTAATAAAAATTATAAAATTTTGATATTGTTAAAGCTCTTGATGAGACGAATCAAACAAGACCCCATATTACTATATTTTTTCCTATATATTGAAAGATATGTCGAAAATTTTCTTAAAACGTGAATAGTGTTAAAATTAAGGATGAGAAGAACTTTTGGGGACGAAGCGAGTTTTAAGGTAGTCTTGAAGCATTAATTAAAGTGGATGATGACATTTGTGAGGCGAAAATGAAGTTTCCGTTACAGAAAACGACACTTGCGCGATATATTATGAGCGATATATTATTGATACCCATTTCCATGTGCTTCGATCTTCTTCTGAATTGAATTTCATAACACAATCTCTTTATTATTTTCCTCTATTTAAAGTTGATGAATCATATATACCATGTAATCTTATTTTAATTCGATAATCATTATAGCATTTAATGAAATACGGAGTATTCATAGCCTTTAGTTTGTAAGTGTGGCATCCGTGACCATACAGTGTCATGTTCGATTTTGACCACCTTATATGTTGTCTTCATTAAGAAAATGTTGTAGAGACTATTGAGGGTTGTGTTACTATGGACTTACATGCATGCATCGTCATGTATGTATTGTCAATTGTTAGACACGACATGCACATCGATAATTGAAACCCATCAATGTCGAATATGTCGACGCTTGATATATTATGGACAAAGTATGACACAATTTTGTTTTTAAAATGCATAATTAAATGACCTTGTTTATAGCTAGCTAGGTGCATATTAAATCCCGTATGATTGCAAGTTGCAACCGACGTAGTAAGTACGCACCAGCCATTTAATTCTCTATGGCCTTGCTATTTCTAGAAACCTCATTTCACTTGCAAACTTACTCCGGTTCCATATATACGATAGATATAATGATGACAGAAGTTTTATTTGAAGGAAAATAGAATATACGATTTACAAGAAAGTATATGGATGTGTGCAAATCCAGGTATACACATATGAACTATGAACACTACTAGAACTGTGGAGCTACTGGCTAGTAACTAAACGTTTTATTGGTCCAATCTACTATATAACTATTAAAGCAAAACACCAATTTTGCCACAAGTCATTTCTCCATTTAAATTGTCACATGTCATCCAAATTTACCTTCTTACCACATGTCATTTAATTAGGAACTAGTTTAGTTCCCGCGCATGCGTATACATTATTTCGTATATTACTTTACATGAATAATGATTTGTTCGGTTTAATTGGTGTTATTATACAATTTCATTTTAAACTTTAACCCAACATACACTACAAGAGAAGTCTTGTTTGCCCACACTAGAATTTGCCACACTTAAAATTGTTGGTTGCATTTTCCACACTTTATTTTGTTGGCATTCACCTGTAACACTTTAAAGTGTAGGGTAAGTGAAGGAAAATCCATAGATACCATGCCCATACTTTAGAGAGTAGTTAATTAATTTTCCCACACCACATACCCACATTTTAAACTCTTGATATTTATCCCTTATATTACTTAGTTGGATATTACAATTAATAATTGATTACATATGTACATCTAATGACTAGATAAACTTATATATTTTTATATAATAATTTCTATACGAGATTGATATAAATTCGTTAACAAAAGAATATATCATTAATATCGTTACGCATATAATATTTTTAACTTGATTTTTAAAACAGTATACATAGGGATAACTAAGGTGCACCATTTTATTTATTTAGATTAATTTAATCTAAGTTACAAACTTAGTTATATATAAAATTAATTTTAGCAAAATTAAATAAGTCTATCATATAAGTTAGATCAACTTATTATATATCATATACATAGAAACTTGTTAATTATAATACTCTCTCCGTCCCTTAATATAAGGCTCGTTTGCTTTTTTCAACACTATTCACAAACCGAGAGAATCTTCTCGTTTTCTTCCGATATATAGAAATAAATATAGGCATACGAGATATCGTTTGCTTCGTCTCAATGAGTACTTTGACAATATATAAAAAATAAAAAAATTATCATCGTATATTTAAAGATATTAACGTTACAAAACGTGTCTCGACAAATGTGTCAAAAGCAAATGGGAAGATCAATAAGGGACGGAGGGAGTAGTATTATCTTATAATGTAAGCATGTATATAAATGTATATTCGTATATAAAATCAACCCTTACTCAAGTGATCACTAATTTTATTTTGGGCTTAAATTTTGGTCCAACCCAATAATTTTAAGACTTGTCATCAATATTACGTTAGGTATTAGCGGTTGGTTGTACACTTGTACGTGGGATAATGGGGAGTGGCAGTAAACCGCCGACTTACCCACGTTCATCACCAAGCTGTTGGAGATTGTCTTTCCAAAGTATATATTCGAGAAAAACGGACTGCTTTCCATTCTTCACATACTCCTCTGCAAGTCTGCAACCGCTCTCAATGAATTTCACAGCAAGCTTCATCGTCCCATCCGATTTCCGCATCAATTCAAATTCCAACTTATTTCTCAATCATTTAGCATTGTTTTCAGAGCTTGTCTCAGAGCATTCCCCCGGTCAAAGAAGACAATCTCCAGCAGCTTGTCTCAGAGCAGTTACTTTCATCTGTAGCAGCATAATTTTTTCATGACTCGATTAGTGTGTAAACAAGTATGTTCATCTCAATTCCTTTCCCTCGTTTCTCTTCCAACAAAAAATTCTCATTTACCATCACTTGTTGCAGGATATATGCAGTTATAGTGGCAAAGTAGCACTCTTCTTTTCTCAATCGCATAGGCTCTCATGGAGGATGTGTCACTGACCGACCACCATATTTGTCTGTTGATCTTCGTAGCTCTACACCAAAGCCCTATCTCACGAGTAGAAGCAACTTAACAGGATGAAGATCTCAATGAGAAACATGGGAATCCGAATTAGGAAACCAACGAGAATAGGATTCAGATCAATGTATTCGAATTTCTTCACCACGGGCAGATAGTATTTGTTACATAGATTATGTAAAGTTTTCTATTAAATTTCTCTTGTGTACTCAGTTTTTGTAATGTAGATTGCTTTTATGTATACAATTTGTTATTATAAAGTTGTTATAAGTATCATTCTTACTACAGATTATCTAATTATAATAAAAAATATTAATATGAATTGAAGAAATAAAGCTATGGTCAATGTAAAAATAAAAGCTATTTTAACTAAAATATAAATAAGTAATTTTTTATATATTTATTAATTTATGATAATTTAATATTAGGCTAAAGTGTTGGAATGTGGCCACACTAAATGTTGTAACTTTGTTTTTACGCATTAAAGTATGGGTGTTTTCCACAATTTTAAATGTTGTGTAATTATCCACAGTCCATATACTCACACTTCTCCTATACACAATTAAGTGTTGCTTTCACCCACACTAAATGGATAAGTGTAACAAGTACTTTTACTTATTAGTGTGGGTATATTGAATTTCTCTTGTAGTGATATATACAACAACATAACAAATAGCAAATTTGCAAAATTTAAATCCTAACAAAACATATGTATACATTTACTATATCTTGATAATCCTGTAAAATACATGAAAATATTTCTAATTAAATTACAACAATATCATAGTCTATTTATAAAAGCTTAATTTATAAAAATTTGTCATACAAAATCATTGCAAATGTTTGAGAGTCGTACAATTTGCTACACCTCCATTTTAATATACCAAAAAGTAGAAGTTTGTATGTATAAGTTTGTAAAAAATGGCTTCAGTGAGTACGTATTTGGTAATATATATAAAGTAATTACACAGTATTAAATAATCAAACCTTAAAAAACAATTAGTGAGATGTAAAAAAAGGGTTAGTGAGATAATTATATCAATAGAGTATTATAATGACACCAAATAATCACCAGATAAAACTATATTAAACAATATTATTATTATTGTTGGTCAGTTTAATATATAACTTTGTACGTCATAACATATTTTACTAACATTATACAAGAATTTATATGATATATAACTGTTAGCAAACTAAGTATAAATAAACAAATAAAAAACAACAAAAAATAATTTATAATTATTTCAATGTATGTCGTAGCCTAAAAATTAGGTAACTAACTACCTGAATTAAGCCTATTCTCACAAATATATGTATATATAATGTGTTGATATAATCTTGTAAGAACATTTATAATTATGCTAACATTATGATTTCTTACACAATTTTATAAAATTGTGATTTAAGATGAGTTGTTCAAATTGAAAGGTTAAAAAAAATCTGAAATACGTCAGTCAATTAATAGTGTATTAGTGAAGAATTTAAGAATAGGAACTTATCATATAAATAATTACAATTAGTGAGACTTAGTCACAAATTGACAATTATATATGAACCCAAATTAATGAGGGAAGCTCTAAAAAAACCTTTATTATACAAAGTATATGGTGTGAGTTTAAACTGGAAAATGTATAGTTTTGAATCAATTTATAGGCTTAAGCAAATCATAATTTAATTTGAGTTGTGAAGCTATGATTTCGGTGGAGATTAGTTATGAATGAATTAGTTAGCATTTTACAGAATCAATGATTTGTTATGAATTTGAAATTTAAATTATTAAGCCTAAAAATTGAAATTAAACAAAAAGAGAATTAATCAGAAAAAATGACACATCATCTTTATGGGGTCAGAATGAATGTGAGAGCTCTATTTCATTCTGTTTTAATATACATGTATAGATTTTTAAAATTATTCACAAAGATTTGATTACATAACTTATATAGAAAGATTTGATGATACAATATCTAAAATGTTCCTAATTTAGATATACCTAAAATTTAAATAATTTTTAATTAAAAATAATTGCCTACAAAGATTATAATATATAACTTATAAATTAATTTCATATCGGAATTGAGATTTAAAGATTCACAAAAAAATATTTTTCATTTAAATAATTTTTCATAATAAAATAAAAATATCCAAATATGTACTTTTATTAAAATTTTATATAATATTAATTATTTTATTACATTTATTTTTTATAATTAAAATAAGATGTTTAAATTCTTTTTAACTTTAGGAGATGTACTTTATGAAAAACAATATAATCTCAATTGTTATAAATACAAGCTTGTTTTAATCGCAGTTGTGTATTGAAGTCATTTTCATCAAAATTTACTATATATATATTAAAGTAAAAACTAGCTTTTGCCACATGACATTTTTGTATTAAATTTTTCATGTGTCGTTCTCTTATTCTATTTTTCATCCCTCATTTCTTTATTTTCTAAAATAAAATATACAAAAGTATATCCAAAATCTATATTTATTTGAAAAAAATCAATTAACAACATGGAAACCAATCATAAGTTTTATAATTGCCTTTTTATTAATTTAAATATTAATCAAATAAATTTGATGGTATACTACATATATTAATCTAAATTATAGAATCTTTTATTAATTTAAATATTAATAAAACAAATTGATTATATACTATATATGAATTTAAAAATAATATTATTATACAGTTCCGTGCAAGGCACGGGAGTTAAGCTAATTGGTATTGATTAGCTACCCCGTGCGAAGAACACTCGATCCAACCGACTCGAAAACTCGAGAAATTTGATGATCGGGAGAAAATACAGTCCGACCCAAACTACCTGAGATTCGTCGAGTGTGAGCGTTGAAAAAACCTTATCATTTGTCCCAACTCGAATTTAATCGATTCTTCGAAGACAATTAAATATGATTTATAAACGGTTATGACTTTTTTGAAAGGGCGCTCCATCTGTTACAACATTTGGGTAGCTAGCTTGGTTTCTAAGGAAAAACCACAACCACTGATTTTTTTTTTGTGAAAAGAGAGGCGATACTCTCGGGAATTATATAAATAAAACGCTACTTTGCCACCAGACGAGACGTAGTCAAACCCCTCACATCATTCAGAAGTAACACAGACACCCAATCGGGCGGAACAACAAGAACATGAAAACCTAAAGCAAAAGAAAAAGCAAAAGAAGCGAGACCATCAACCACCGAGTTTGCCTCCCGAAAGACATGACGAACTTGGATGACACAGTCTCTACGAATGAAGCCCAGCGCCATGGAGACGAGGCTAAAAAGGGGTGACAACGATCCATAAGTTTGTTAAGAAGCATCACAACAATCTGCGAATCAGTTTCCAAACAAACCCTCCTGTATCCCCTGTCCCAAGCCAGTTTGAGACCCGACACGGTTCCCCACAACTCAACCATATGCACCGAACATGAGCCAAGATTATGAACGAAACCAGCCAACCAAACACCATCCGAATCCCCAAGGACTCCAGCAGCCGCAACAAACGTGTGATTTAATCTACATATATAAATCGCAAAACAATTTTTTTTTTTTGGGGTGAATCGCAAAACAATTTTATATACAATACAAGTTTATATAAATAAATAGTTTAATTTTATTTTACATCAACTCAAATTTATGGTCACTGAATCACTGATCATTGTTTCATTTTGCTGAAAAGTTTTGTCACTCAAACACTCACCGGCCTACAGCTAAATGACACCGACCTACTTGTCCCCATGCAATCAATTGACTCATAAAATCACACAAGCTCTTAATTGCAAGAAAAAACACCTCAATTTTATTTGACTTTGATATATTGCATCTTGAAACTTTTACAGCTTGTGAAAATTTAGTTAATTTTCACTTTAAATTTGTAGGTTGGCATTGTGTTTGAAGTTGCAAGTGAGCGGCCTCTTTGTCAAATCAAAGCTTTTGGTTGTTGTAAAGCAGAAAGAGAGGAATAAAGTTGTCAAAATCCCCACAAGATAAGAATGCACTTGTTATATGAATATTCTCTGAAACCACAAGTTTTACTTTCCATCACCCACCTTCCATTTTCATTTACTCCAGTAAAGTTGGCTTTAAATCCAGAAAACCTTTCGTTTCTTAGTAGCTCGATGCGGTTTCTGTACTACTGTTCTACCTAGCTTGAAGATATATGCTCACATAGAAGATATCAGTAAAGGAAACAGAATAAAGTGAAATAAAAAAGGCAAGATAAAAAAGAAAAGGTTTGCAAAGATGAAAAGGAAAATTAAGAAGCTCTTGGAAAAGAGTTGGTCAACTATCATGACCTCCATAACTTAGGTCATGTTGATCAGTTTGCAATACGATGTAACAAACACACTTGGTAGATCGAGATGCGGAGAAAAAAGGCTAGAGACAAACGAATTGACGAACAAATGAGAGAGCACGAACCAGTAACCTCACGGTTAATTACTAAAGTCAGTACCGTAGCAATGGATCTAGTGTAGCTTGAAATGAATGGGAATCTTGAGCTACTAGATGGAATATCGTCCAATTAAACTTGTCATACATACATGTTGGAAGCTAGGACAGAATTCAGAAGTTCACCAGATACAGGACACAGTTACACAAAGCTGCATATTGTTTCACAGTAAAGGTTCCAAAAAATAAGAAATTTATGGCAGAAAAACAGAGAGCTTAAGAGGCAAATAGTTTGGGCTAATATTCAGTACAACGATAGATGGATCATGGATGGAGTCCACAGGAAATAGTTTGGGCTATTGGGGTAATTGTTGAAAAAAGATGCACCTGGATTTTGTCCTAGTTTATTGCATCATACTCCATGATATTCATAATCAGTTAATGGATTCTTATTGATATAGTCCAAGACAATAGACTTGTGATTAAGGGGAATGATTAAAGTATTAAAGTCTCATTTGAGTCTCATCTCCTTATTTGTGAAACTTTTGCCCATTTAAATATATTTTAAACAGAACTTGAAACCAAAACTTCTACACTGGAATGATCGTGTACTGGCCAAAGCTAAGAATCACAAAGCTTGTCTAATTTTTAAATTTTCTTCACATGGGGATCCTAACAAGAAACAGCTATGGAAGGTAGTTTAAGCCACAGCTGAGCTTGAACATTTTCAAATTTAGCTATCAACAAAACTTTAATGAACTGCCTAGGCCTTGAGGTATCTTTGCCCACACAAAAAAGCTTATACTCAATTGGCAAAATTTACACACGACTTCAATGATAAGTAAAAATCATTCATAGCCTCTTCCACACAAAATAAATGTCTTAGTCTAGTACTACGTAAAAGCTAAATCATGTAATCCTTTTAAACAAGATTTAGTTTCAATGTTTCATCGTACAGTATGACATAGAAAAGCTTAGTATCACTGCTGAATTGCAAGAATGACAAGGGCAAAGAGAGGTCAGTGTTGAAGGCCAAACAGTTTTGTTAATGTGAGCCAATTTTTTTGAAACAATCAAACAAAAGATAGATCAGGAAACCTGCAATTAATGCCATGATTTGTTTGAATGAATAGTTGGCCATTATGAAGCAAAGCAAACAGTTTATACTGGGTAATCAAGAATGGTAGCCCAATATGTAAACACAGAGAGCATCAGTTTCAAATTCACACACTCTGTATATACAACAGATGAAGCATCAGTAAGCTGAAATAAGGAGGAAGAAGATGCATAACAAAAAGCAGCGTGGAATTATTCATAGTCTATACCATCTCCAGATCAGATTTCAAACAATCTTGACCTAATTTTTGCTATACCATCGAATCACAATCAGAGACTCACTAGGCAATTCCGGGGGCCGCCTGAAATCATACCTTTTCCGTCTTTCTCAGTCATCGTCACCGCAACACCATCGCAGAAAACCCTAAGCAACCTTTTCCTGGTTCTCCAGGCACGCGCCTGGAAATGAACAACAGCCGCCATCCTGACATCGAACTTGACACTCCCATGGCTTCTATCCAAATTGATCCCACTCACCACCCAATCGTCCACATACGCCTCCGCCGCGACCATGGTGGCGCTCACATTCGTCTCCACCCTCGTCGCCTGATCGAACGGCGGAAGCCGATTCTGCGCCAACAGATCGGACTTGTAGTAGACGAATCCCTCAATCAATTCGTAGTAAGCGTGCATTTTGGTGTTGGGATTTAGGGCGGTGAATTGAGCGGTCCAGTTGCCGAAGATCTGGAAATTGGGGGAGGAGGTTGCGTTGAGATGGGAGACGGAGAGGGAGTTGATGCGGAACTCGGGAACCCTAGGGCGGAGGATGATCCAGACGATGAAGAGGATGGAGGTGAGGATGACGAGGACGCAGATTACGGCGGAGACGAAGCGACGGAAGAAGGTGGCGCGATGGGAGACGTAGTAGGGATTAGGGTTTGACTGGTCCTGGTTGTTGTAGTTGTTGTAGTTGTAGTTGGGAGGGGGTGGTCCGCCGTATGGGTAGCCGTTGGCGGCGGAGGAGGGGTGAGGAGGAGGGAAGCCGGCGGAGGCGTTGGGGTTCATGGCGGATTGTTAGATGAATCAGGAAGATTAAGTAGTTAGGGTTAGGGCTAGGGAATTGGGGGAAGATGGACATTGCACTTGCAGACACGGAAGTGGCGGAGTGGGGAAGATGGACATTCTTTCAGTGGATTTCAATCTCACTTTCTTTTGATTTGGATAATATTTTTGTTAATTCAAAGTGGTTTTAGTAGTTCAGATTTTGCTACCCATTGTTTGTTGACTGAGTCATGACTAATGGTTCATATGGCATCATACCACTCTAATATTTTAAATTTAAAAAAGGTTTCAATTGCTTTTTTTTAAAAAGAAATACATTTTGTTTGGTTTGGTTTTGCACGTTACTTTTCTCAATTGTTTGGTTATCTATTAAAATTACACAATCTAATTTTATAATAGGAATTTTTTTTATGAGAATAACTTTTAATATATGAATATACGAATGTAAAATTCACACAAACATACAGACATAAATATAATGTGCATGTCTTTAATAATGTATGAGAAAATACATACACATGTTTTCGTGTACATGTAAATGTAAAAGAATGTGCATGTAAATATAAAAAGATATGGATATATTCGTAACATAAACAAGTTCGTACCTAATCCAAATCATTCCATAAAATGTCATGTAATATTGTGAAGAGATTATATATTATCTATGTACAAGAGTCCTAAATATTATTTATGTAATATTGTGCTTTCTTATTTGTGTGCATGAGTGAAAATATACGTAAGTAATTAAAAAGAGTATATTATACTCCCTCCGTCCCACTTTGTTTGTCCTATGACGGAATTTGACACTATTCACCTATTAACGCAATTTGCTCGATTATTCTCAATCTTTGTGTATTAATATAGTCATGTAGGGTCTTGTTTGATTCGTCTCATTTAATACTTTAACAATATCAAGATTTTATAATTTTTAATAATATGTAGTTAGAGATATTAACGACACAAAACATGCATCGGCAAGTGTGTAAACGCGTAAGAGGACAAACAAAGTGGGACGGAGGGAGTAATAGATTTTAGTTTTGAGTATACAAAATAGCACCACATGCAGCGGTGGTCCAACTAGCTTTTCCACGATAGAGTACCACAAAATTAAGCACCGGCCACCCTACAAAATGCACCCAACACTCATTCAATTTTCAAGATTGAAAACAACTTTATCTTAAATAAGACCATTTAAATACTCCTAAAGTTTAAAATTTATAGATTATTAGGATCTCAGAGCCCGTGCGATGCACGATTTTTTTTGTGATCAGTAACCTTAAAAACTCATTAGGTTTTGTGCATGTTGTAATGTAAATAAACAATTTGTATCGACGAAGCCACATGACGGTAATCATTAATGGGCGTATATCTATTATCTAGGATCTCAGAGTCCGTGCGATGCACGAGTCTTTTTTGTAATCTGTAACCTTAAAAACTCATTAGGTTGTGTGCATGTTTTGATGTAAATAAACAATTTGTATCGACGAAGCCACATAACGGTAATCATTAATGGACCTATATCGGCCCAAGGACACAAACAAATCAAATGGCCCATTCTCAAATACTATTAGATTGGAGATTAATAGAAGGAGATTAATGGCAAGAGAGTATAATTTATTACTTGAAACATCTAAATTTCTATTATCTAGGATCTCATAGCCCGTGCGATGCACGAGTCTTTTTTGTGATCTGTAACCTTAAAAACTCATTAGGTTGTGTGCATGTTTTGATGTAAATAAACAATTTGTATCGACGAAGCCACATAACGGTAATCATTAATGGACCTATATCGGCCCAAGGACACAAACAAATCAAATGGTCCATTCTCAAATACTATTAGATTGGAGATTAATAGAAGGAGATTAATGGCAAGAGAGTAGAATTTATTACTTGAACCATCTAAATTTATAATATACTAGACTTTTGGGGCTCGCGCTACGCGCGGGTTTTGCGAAGAGTTTGACCCATCAACACATGTCTATAATGGATTCGTATGGAACATATCATCATCTTCTACTCTTCGATTCTGCAACGTCTTATTGTGAAGTTTAATAGGCCGTAAAACCCGCACGTAGCGCGGGCCCAAATAGACGTTGCGAAATCGAAGAGTAAAAGATGATGATATGTTCCATACAAATCCATTATAGACATGTTTTGATAGGTCAACATCTTCATTTGAGCGACATATTCATAAACGTAGGAAAGAAACGGGAAAAGAAAAAAATCAAAAAAAGATAAATTAAAAACATAGTATTAAATGCAGTGTGTTTAATTTGGGAAACCCCTAATTTTATAGTATATTAAGATAAGATTAAGATTAAGATTAAAATTAAGATTAGGATAGGATTAGGATTAGAATCCCAGGACTTGATCTGGACCTTTATGTTATTGGGCTATTTTGGGCCTGAAAAGTTGACAAGTGTATCAGTGTATAGGGCAGAGAAGGATTTGTGCCCAATGCCCTATTGGGCACTATTTTTGTAACAACTACACTCCCTAATTAAACATTAATAAAATACCCTACCTATAAATACTCACCTTTTTTCAGATCTGGATCTCCTCCTCACCCCCCGAATCACCTTTCCTCTCCTCGTTCATTCTTCTTCCACTTCCCTAACCTCCCTCTCCACCTTCCTCACAATCTCCAATGGCTCTTCTTCAGACAAGAACATCTCCTCCTGATTCTTCACTGACGACACTCTCCCTGCGAAATCGGACTTGAATCCAGACGAACACCAGATAATATCGAATGCATTCATGTATCGATCTCTCTCCTTCAGCTTCAAACCTTCCATCTCACTTCCGCGAAATTCACCTTCGTTCAGATCCTTCCTGAACCACGGATCTCTGATTATGCCTTCGATACTGATTCTCGTGTCCGGATTCGTGTCCAGGAGGCGTGAGATCAACAATTTCAGCTCCGGAGACGTCCATTTCGGACATTTATACTCTCCTCTAAGAATTTTCATGTACATCGCCATCAGATTTCCATGGAGTTAGCCTCTGAAGCCTACAAGAACGCAGATCTCATCAAGCTTGAGGCTCTTAAGCGCGCCGATCAGATCAAATCTCTCTCTATTCTTGATTCTCCCTCTTCTTCCTCTTCGGCGTCTTCTCAGACGCCTTCTGCAGAGGAGCTTGAGGCATTTGGTGTTACCAATGAGTTGAGAGAGTTTGTTAAGGAGATTAGGTTGGATACTTTCAAGGAATTTCTGTTGCCAGGTTTGGAGTTTGTTTCTTTTCTATTTGCGTACTCTTTCTTCCGATTGATCATTAGTGCATATAGTTTTGTCTTAGATCTGGATTGTTGATAACCAGGATTGTTCTGATTTTGCCTGCAATGTGATGATTGGTTAGACAACTTCTTCTCCTTGATGTCTCTATAGCATTTCCACAATTTGCTGCTGCATTTTAGTTCATGCTTTTCTGTCCTTCTTTCCTCTCTGACTTATATCTGGTTTGACTTCAGGTGGAAATCTTGCTTTCGGTCTTGCATTAATCTATCACGCCATTCTCTTAGCAGGACTTTCATTCGTTCTGTGAAAAGCACATCTGCAAATCTGACCAGTGAAATGTCTTCCACTTCCTTCATAATTTGTAGCCTATTGCATGAATTAGCATCATTTCCTGTTGTCTTACATGCCTACATTCTTTGTGGTTAATTAGTTTATTAATGTTTTCTTTCCTGTAGGAGATGATGGGGATGAATCATCTTGTAGCATGGAGTTGTCTACTGTCATCAGTGTAAAGAACTTGCACATAAGTTCTCCTATCCTAGCAGCAAAAAGTCCATTTTTCTACAAGGTAAACAATTATTTCCACTACAGAGATCTTTTCCACTTGTCTAATTTGCTTGCCTTAATTTTTCGTTGATGTGTACTGCTGACTTTCTTTGTTCCTCCAATCACTTGTTGTGTAGTTATTTTCAAATGGCATGAAAGAATCAGAGCAGAGACATGTGACTTTGAGAATTAGTGCATCTGGTACGGATTAATTAACTTAATTTTCTCTAATAGAAATCAAGTTGTTTTCTTAGAAGCTGTGATATTGCCAATGCCACCAATCTCTCTTAATTTGTTGACAACTTATGGCAGAAGATATATATATATTTCGGCTCAAGATGATTCATAATTTGTTGACAACTTTTCTTTTGTTGTGTAACAGAGGAAACAACTTTGATGGATCTCATGCGTTTTATGTACCACCACACCTTGGAGGCAAACACAGCCCCAACATTGTTAGATGTGCTAATGGCTGCAGACAAGTTTGAGGTTGCTTCTTGTATGAGATATTGTAGCCGGTTGTTGCGTCAGATGCCCATGACACTAGATTCTGAACTTCTATATCTCGAGCTTCCATCAAGTCTACTAATGGGGGGAGAAGTTCGGCCATTGACAGATGCAGCAAAGCAGTATCTTGTTGATCGTTACAAGGACGTAACCAAGTATGTTACTGAGTGTGATTTTGTATCTTGAATCCATCTGGACTCCATGGGATTATAATATTTGTAAGTTCCAGTATTATATAACTATGTAAATACAAGTGTTAATGTGAGAGTTCATCATAAGTTGATCTAGAGAACGAACAACATCCGTTGAGAATTTAATTTAATGTGTTTGACAACTTCTTTTTAGTATGTGTTGACAACTTTTTAGTGTGTTTATAGTTTTTAAATGTGTTGAAAATTTTATTTAGTATGTTGACAAATTTTGTAAAGTGTTGACAATGTTGACAATTTTGTAATATTACTCGTGTTGTATGTTGTTGACCGTTTATTAGTTGTGTTGACAACTTATTTAGTCGTGTTGGCAACTTATTTATTCGTGTTGATAACTTATTTAGTCGTGTTGACAACTTATTTAGTCGTGTTGTCAACTTATTTAGTCGTGTTGACAACTTATTTAGTCGTGTTGACAACTTATTTAGTCGTGTTGACAACTTATTTAGTCGTGTTGACATCTTATTTAGTCGTTTTGACAACTTATTTAGTCGTGTTGACAACTTATTATTATTCTTGTTGACAACTCTATTAAAAATTTTGTTGACAACTCTGTAAAAAAAATTGTTGACAACTTTGTAAAAAAAATTGTTGACAGCTCTGTAAAAAAATTTGTTGACAGCTCTGTAAAAAAAATTGTTGACAGCTCTGTAAAAAAAAATTGTTGACAGCTCTAAAATTTTTGTTGACAGCAAATGGGGTATTTTCTTATAACTTAAAAAAGTGATGCAAAAACTTAAAAAACATAACAGTTTTAGGGTATTTACCCAAAAACCGGTAGAGCAGATGCTGAGTTATTGGGCCTACTAGCAAACTTCGAATGCCCCTCAGATTTTGTTTATAAATAAATGCCGTACAAATTTCATATTTACACCTCAACATTCTGTCCATTCATCTCCAAATCCAATTCCAAAGCACTCAAATCTCCATCAGCATTGCATTCAGGATCTACAACTGCAATCACAGCATGATCCGGACAACATTCAATCTCCTCATTTTCGCAACTCGATAATTCGACATTCTCCTGAAATCGAGCCAAAGACGCCAGCTCATTTGCAGCCTCTGCAATCTCCTCAGTGCATTCAACAATCCCTACTACAAATGCAGCCACAATGAGTTTATCTCCATTTATATTCTCCTTGAGCTTCTCCATTGCTTCTTTTGAGTTTGAAATGTGGCTCTCGATCGAGCTCACCCGAGGAGAAGACATTGTTTTTATAGATGTTGCTATTTGTTTGAGCGCCAGGCTCATGTTCTTGCACACATTAACTATTTCTTCTTGCATATTTAGTTGACCCTAGAGTAAGAAACTTCATAAGTGTATGGTTCAATGAACATAACTCTCTAGAATAGATAATATATATGTTTACCTGAAAACCTGAATTAACATATGAATTGAGAGTGTCGATTCGGTATGAGCATTTTCGAGCAAGCACGCCTAGTTTAAGGTAATGTTTCCATGGATGATGACGCCTGAATTTTCCATGAGGTGGCTCCCATAACGCAAAATTAGCCTGCAAAAGGCGCTTAGAGTATTAGTTTTCTCGGTTTCTTAGCTTTATGAGTGTGACAAAGAAGATGAACAAAATGTTATATGTACCAAAGAATCCTCGGTGCCTTTGGAGTTTAGGACAGATTTATATCCTTGCATCAAAAGAGATGAACACTTGTGATCATTTGTTGTTCCAAATCCTACAAAAGATTACAAAACCTTAACATATGTATGATTTATCTAATGGGTCTTGATTGATCAATTGCTTACCATCCAAGTAATTGGCAAGATGTTCGATGTTGCGAGCGACCAAGTTATGAAGATCTTGACCTGCCCAAATTGGGCAAACGAGGGTGGACACGAGAAGAGAGGAGAGGGCGCCAATGGCAATGGTGGCAACTCTCTTGTGTGCCAACTCCATGATTTCGTCCTCTCGTACTCCGGTTATTGATATTATACAGAATGTCAACATGAACACCAACAAACCATAGTCATATCTCGCCTTCATCTTAGGGAAGAACCTTAAGAACGTGCAAGTCACAGCTGTATATTATTTAATACCAAAAGTTATACTAAGTGAAAAATGTGACTCGGTCTCTGATACCAAGTTAAAGTCTATCGAAATGAATATACACGACATCCCCATGATTAAACTTCATCTGTGATTTCATTAACATTGTACTTATACACTAGTCTTATTTATTCGGAATTGTAAGATAGATTATTTTCACGTTGATTATTGTAATGCGGTTTTTCAAAACTATGCCCTAAGGCTTGGTCTATATGCACACGTTTTTTTTGCTAAATGCACACTAATCTGTGCGGTAAGAGTTGCAGTACACTTCTGTGCGTTAAGGATTACCGCACAAAAGGGCTCCGGGGCATTGTTGGAATATTTTCTGAAACGTATATGAATCTGGTGCGGTAATTCTTACCGCACAGATATGTGCGTTAACAATTAACGCACCACGTTAATACGAGATTAACAAAAAAAAAACAGATTTTGATTAACTTAAACACCTGTGCGGTAACTCTTACCGCACAGGATTTGTTATTTTTTTAATTAATAATTTTTTTTAAAAAAATATTTAAATAATAATATCTTGTGCGTTAACTCTTACCGCACAGATCTGTGCGTTAAGATTTAACGCACGGGATTAAGGAAAGATTACCTAAAAAAATTAAAATTTTGATTAAAAAAATTCCTGTGCGGTAACCTTTACCGCACAGATTTTTTTTTTTTTAAATTTTTTTTTTTAATTAATCGCGCAGATTTTATTTTAAATAAAATATATCTGTGCGGTAAATATAACCGCACAGATCTAATAATTATCGCTTCAGTCTCATTGCTCTAGTGGTAAGGCATTGTGCATCCTTTGTAAGGTCTCAGGTTCGAGTCTCCACTCCAACACTAAATCTTTTATTTTATTTGTGAAAAATAAATAAAAGAAGAGGGTGAGAAGGATTGAACTTGAGACCTTATGCACAAATATTTGGTGTGAAACCACCACACTAATGAGTTCTCATGATATGTTTGTAATTTTATTATTACATGTTACAATAGAACTTGGTTCCATCTTATTTTATTATTAATTTTTTTTTATCTTGGTCCCATATAATTATTGAATTAATTATAATAATAAATTCAAAAAAAAATATTATTCAAATAATCAGATGTTTAATATTTTATTATTATTATTTTAGGCCTTGTTTTAATATATTTATTATTATTTGAATATTTTTACTATTTTTCATGTTTTGATAAATCTTTTTACATAAAAATACTATAATTATAAAACAATAAAACCTATATTACTTTTTAAGATAAAAATATTATGATAATCAATATTGTTCTCAATTTAACCTTTCTATAAATTCTAGACTTGGCAAACGACCCAAACGATGTCAGAATGGTTTGAAACTTGGTTTCTATGACTGTTAGAGGTATTTGACCATGTGGGTTACTCTCAACCACCACTTCGTATTTTTCAAGTAACACGTCCTTTGTAATACCAAACATCTCTTACCTCTCTAACTTGTCGATATACATATTGCGACAAGTTAGAGAGTTATCACTAGTTTGGTTTTTACAAAGGAGGTGCTCTTCGAAAAGTTAGAAGTTGTGATTGGAAGTTACCTACATGATCAAATATCTCTAATAGGCATTGAAACCAAGTTTCATTCCATTCCGACATCGTTTAGGCGTTGTTTTGCAAAGTTGGGCGTTAATCTCATTTAAGGTCTTTAAGGCCTTTTAGCGTTTACGTATAGTTTCGAGCCTCGTTTTGTTTGGGCGAGACCTTATTGGTACATTATATGCCTAATAAGACTAAGTTGTATAATTTTGTCAACAATAATAATCATCAATGTTGTAGACCATACATATTGCGACAAGTTAGAGAGTTATCACTAGTTTGGTATTTACAAAGGAGATGCTATTTGAAAAGTTAGAAGTTGTAATAGGAAGTTACCCACATGGTCAAATATCTCTAATAGGCATTGAAATCAAGTTTCATTCCATTCCGACATCGTTTGGGCGTCGTTTTGTCAAATTGGGCCTTAAGCCCATTTAAGGCCTTTTAAGGCCTTTTAGCGTTTACGTATAGTTTCGAGCCTCGTTTTGTTTGTGCGAGACCTTATTGGTACTTTATATGCCTAATAAGACTAAGTTTTATAATTTTGTCAACAATAATCATCATCAATGTTGTAGACCATACATATTGCGACAAGTTAGAGAGTTATCAATAGTTTGATATTTATAAAGGAGGTGCTATTTTAAAAGTTAGAAGTTGTGATTGGAAGTTATCCACATGGTCAAATATCTCTAATAGGCATTGAAATCAAATTTCATTCCATTCCGACATCGTTTGGGCGTCGTTTTGTCAAATTGGGCCTTAAGCCCATTTAAGGCCTTTTAGCGTTTACGTATAGTTTCGAGCCTCGTTTTGTTTGAGCGAGACCTTATTGGTACTTTATATGCCTAATAAGACTAATTTTTATAATTTTGTCAACAATAATCATCATCGATGTTGTAGACCATACATATTGTGACAAGTTAGAGAGTTATCACTAGTTTGGTTTTTACAAAGGAGGTGCTATTTGAAAAGTTAGAAGTTGTGATTGGAAGTTACCCACGTGGTCAAATATCTCTAATAGGCATTGAAATCAAGTTTCATTCCATTCCGACATCGTTTGGGCGTCGTTTTGTCAAATTGAGCCTTAAGCCCATTTAAGGCCTTTGAAGGCCTTTTAGCGTTTGGGTCGTTTGCCATGTCTAGAATTTATTGAAAGATTAAATTGAGATTAATATTGATTATCACACTTTTTTTATCTTAAAAAGTAATATAAGTTTTATTGTTTTATAATTGTAGTATTTTTATATAAAAAGATTTATCAAAACATGAAAAATAGTAAAAATATTCAAATAATAATATATATTAAAAATGCTAAATAATAATAATACAAAATATCTGATTATTTGAATAATATTTTTTTTTGAATTTATTATTATAATTAATTCAATAATTATATGAGACCAAGATAAAAAAAAATTAATAATAAAATAAGATGGAACCAAGTTCTATTGTAACATGTAATAATAAAATTACAAACATATCATGAGAATTCATTAGTGTGGTGGTTTCACACCAAATATTTGTGCATAAGGTCTCAAGTTCAATCTTTCTCACCCTCTTCTTTTATTTATTTTTCACAAATAAAATCTAGGTCTCAAGTTCAATCTTTCTCACCCTCTTCTTTTATTTATTTTTCACAAATAAAATAAAAGATTTAGTGTTGAAGTTGAGACTCGAACCTGAGACGTTACAAAGGATGCACAATGCCTTACCACTAGAGCAATGAGACTGAAGCGATAATTATTAGATCTGTGCGGTTATATTTACCGCACAAATATATTTTATTTAAAATAAAATCTGCGCGATTAATTAAAAAAAATTTAAAAATTTAAAAAAAAATCTTTACCGCACAGTAATTTTTTTAATCAAAATTTTAATTTTTTTTAGGTAATCTTTCCTTAATCCCGTGCGTTAAATCTTAACGCACAGATCTGTGCGGTAAGAGTTAACGCACAAGATATTATTATTTAAATACTTTTAAAAAAAAATTATTAATTAAAAAAATAACAAATCTTGTGCGGTAAGAGTTACCGCACAGGTGTTTAAGTTAATCAAAATCTGTTTTTTTTTGTTAATCTCGTATTAACGTGGTGCGTTAATTGTTAACGCACATATCTGTGCGGTAAGAATTACCGCACCAGATTCATATACGTTTCAGAAAACATTCCAACAATGCCCCGGAGCTCTTTTGTGCGGTAATCCTTAACGCACAGAAGTGTACTGCAACTCTTACCGCACAGATTAGTGTGCATTTAGCAAAAAAAAACGTGTGCATATAGACCAAGCCTATAATAATCAACTAACGGTTTTTATTATAAACTTCTTAATCTATGTCCTTGGAAAAATTGATTGGAATAAGATGAATACCGTAAGGAATGTACTCAAAATACCTTGAAGAAAAACGAATAGGCCAATGATTATGGGCCGGCCCGTCTTGCTACAAAGCCCAGCAAGTAGATGAGTCCCAACTCCAAGAACTCCTCCAAGTAACGTCGCAAGTGCTCGGTTCAGCCCTTTCCCGAGCGTTGCACCTGCATGCACTCACTCATTAATCAACATTTTGTTGCACATACAATACATACGAACTCTTAGAATAAGCCTAACATATATGTTTACGTACCAACATAGAACTCGAACACGACAACGACTGTTATAACGGCCCACAAGGCAGAGACTCCGAAGCTGTCGTATAGCGGTTGGAAGTAGTAGAACAACGAGACTAGGGTTAGTGCAAGTGCTACTTTTAGGGAATGGATCACTCTTCTTGGATCATCCTTTGCAAGCTTTTTTATGCTCCTGATCGTCGAGGATATGGTGCGTGATGCACGAGGTTCGGTTGTTGGCTTGTTATTGTACTCAGGGCCGGACCACATTGTCATGATGAGTGCTGTGGAGAAAGTTAAATGGGTGTATTTGCATGCACAAATTGTTTAGTGTAAGAGAGTATACAAAGTGAAAGTAGTAAAATGTTTGTTATGATAGAGGAGGGAAATATAACATGAAACTCTTATTTTATAAGGGATAAACGAATTAGAATATGAACTTATACCTCAAAAGGATACTTAAGGGCATATATTATTATGCGTCTTGCTTGCATCATATTGTATATATACACGTTGAGTGAAATTGCTATTAGTTGTCGCCACCGATGGATGTGAGTTAAAGGAGTTTGGAGATGTCAGCTACTTCGGATTGTATGTCGACGATCGTAGCGTACACTAAGATTGTTGAAATATAAGTTTTTTCCGTATAAAAAAATAGTTGGATCCGGAGAGAATGATTATTATCCTACGAATATTAATACGTGCATAACCTTCTATATTGACATGCACGTACAACATTCACATTCACATAAACATGTGCATGTATTTTACTATTTTTCATATAAAAGGTGAATAATGAAGGGTGTACTATGTATTCGTATTTTGTAGGATTAATAATCATTCTCACGTGAATCATTTTATTGAGTAATTATTAATATGTAGTATAATGTATAATATAATGTATAATATAATGGATTACCTATTATTTTTGATGGTCATTTTGATAAGTTTCTATTACGTTAAATCCACCCATTTTCACATACCTACTATATAAGTGAAGGAATTGTGTCATTTAATCGGATGTGCAATTACTTATTATGAAATAGGACTATTGATAGAGATTCATAATCCAGTTATTTTAGGTAGTCATAGTGTTTTGCTAGAAGCCAACTATGATTTATGAACTTTATATTATAAAGTTTATTGCTATTATAATTGAGTCCTATGAGGTCACACCCTAAGAGTGTATGGACTGGATATATTGGGAGAATAATTATATAAAGTATATAATATAATGTTATATAAGATATAGTTTTGAGATAGGGTTTAATAATAATAAAGTGTTATTATTAATTAAAGGATAAAAGGAAAAATGTTAATTAAGGAGTTAATTATAAATATAGGTTTTGGAAACCCTAATGAGTAGTCTCTCCATTTTTCCTCTTCTAAGAATTCTCTTTCTCTCCCAACACCATTTCATCTTCAACCTAGTAGTTGAGTTCGAGGGATCCAGATCTTTGCTCGGGTGGACTAAGTAGAGGAGTTTCAAGTGAGGCTCTCTCCATTCGAGTGATTGAACACGCATCAAGAGGTAATCGTTTCTTCTACTTCTTAATCCAATTGGTTTATGCAATAAATCTTTGTTTAGATGTTAGGAAATCGTTTCCTGCAATTCCGCTTTAAGCATCTAAAACCCGACAGTTGTATCAGTTGCCTCTTGCATAAATTGATTGGATCAAATTTTAATCTTATAATTTGATGCATGCTCATGTTTATTTTGATTCAATAAGAGAGATGTGATGTTTGGATCGTCTGCCAAATCAAATCAAAATTGTTTGATTTTTATACCGAAATTGGGCTTACATACTCTCGCTCTATTGAAATCAAAATTGTTTGATTTTTTCTATCGATGATGTAAGATAGCCATTTGAGGATGTAAGATAGTCAATCAAATTTCTTGATTAATGGGTCTAGGCATTTGATGGAGTAAGCGTTTTTTTTGTTTAAATTTGGTTTACCCATTTGCCTTTGATCTATAATTCCATTTTTTGCCATCCGATTGCATTGTGTAATCACACTGTTTCTTTCATTTGATGGATTACGCTATAATGTTTTGAAAAATGGATTGATTATTTGGTCTAATTGGATTAATGTCGGACATTCATTTTTTTTTTTTTTTTGGTTTTCCACTCTAGTTCAGCGGTTAGAGGACTCTCCTACTACCCTTACATCTAGAGTTCGAGCTGCGTGGGTGGCTCTCCCAACAAACAAATTTTAACCTCCACCAAGTCTCGAACTCGAGACCTCATGTTGGGTGGTTGGGGTCCCTTACCACCCGACCACATGCTTGTTGGTTGGACATTCATTCTTTGACCAAGAGTAAGTTACACACAATTAAGGTGCTACGTGAGATTTTGATTTTTGGTATATTTGAATTAATTGTTTTGGCATTAATGGTTTGACCAAAAAGGTTAATGACTAATTATATTTAATGGTTACAATATAATTTATTTTATAAAATATTTGATATTTTATTTAATACACAAAAAATTAATTATTATATAAGATATATAGATATCTTATTTGGTTAATTTTGAATTAACATAATTAAATATTATCTAAGAATATTTGATTCTTTTTATTGGCAAATTATTGATTAATATTACATATTAATTCCATTCATGCTAGACCCGGCAGAAATTAACCTGACCCGCAAACCCGACCCGACCCAACCCGATTTTTCTGGGTCATAACCCGTCAAATTGAACCCGTGACCCGTTTTTGTCAAACCCGATTGACCCGATTTTTTTTGGGTCAAAAATGGGTTGACCCGCCCCAACCCGTTTTTGACCCGAAAATTTGGCCAAAAAGATAAAAGTAATAAAGAAGCGGAAATTGTAAATTTTACCCAAAAAATTGTCAACACACTAGATAACTATTGTCAACAACATTAATAAACTGTCAACACGTTGGACAAATTGTCAACACACTAGATAATAAATTGCAAACATGACTAATTAATTAGTCAACACAATTAAATAAACTGTCACTAAGACTAATCAACTGTCAATATGGATAATTAAACTTTTAGAGAACTAGTAAAGTAAACTGTCAACATGGCTAATTAAATTGTCAACAAGACTAAATAAACTGTCAACAGGACTGGTTAAATTGTCAACACGACTAATTAAACTGTCAACGAGACCAATAGACTGCCAACATGGCTAGTTAAGTTGTCAACACGGCTAACTAAATTGTCAACATCATTAATACTTTGTCAACAACACTAATAATCTATCAATAACACTACTAAAATGAAGTGCCAATACCATTAATGTACAACTTAGTCTTATTAGGCATATAAAGTAAGGTCTCGCTTATTAGGCATATAAAGTACCAATAATGTACAACTTAGTCTTATTATACAAAACGAGGCTCGAAACTATGTGTAAACACTAAAAGGCCT
This sequence comes from Oxyria digyna, assembly GCA_029168935.1. NCBI lineage: Eukaryota > Viridiplantae > Streptophyta > Magnoliopsida > Caryophyllales > Polygonaceae > Oxyria > Oxyria digyna. The sequence goes on along the minus strand of JAPVLV010000011.1, from coordinate 27,894,919 downwards.
TAAATGAGATTAAGGTCCAATTTGGCAAAACGATGTCTGAATGGATTGAAACTTGATTTCAATGTCTATTAGAGATATTTGACCATGTGGGTAACTCTCAATCAAAACTTCTTCATGTTCAAGTAACACCTCCTTTTCTAAACATCAAACTAGTCATCACTCTCTAACTTGTGGCAATATGTATGGTCAACAACATCGATGTATTATTATGATTGAAAAAATTATTCAACTTAGTCTTATTAGGCATATAAAGTCCCATTAAGGTCTCACTTACACTAAACGAGGCTTGAAACTATGCGTAAACGCTCAAAGACCTTTAAAGGCCTTAAATGGGCTTAAGGCCAATTTGGAAAAACGACGCCCAAACGATGTCGGAATGGAATGAAACTTGGTTTCAATGCTTATTAGAGATATTTGACCATGTGGGTAACTCTCAATCAAAACTTCTTCATGTTCAAGTAACACCTCCTTTTCTAAACATCAAACTAGTCATCACTCTCTAACTTGTGGCAATATGTATGGTCAACAACATCGATGTATTATTATGATTGGAAAAATTATACAACTTAGTCTTATTAGGCATATAAAGTCCCATTAAGGTCTCGCTTACACTAAACGAGGCTTGAAACTATGCGTAAAAGCTAAAAGACCTTAAAAGGCCTTAAATGGACTTAAGGCCAATTTGGAAAAACGACGCCCAAACGATGTCGGAATGGAATGAAACTTGGTTTCAATGCTTATTAGAGATATTTGACCATGTGGGTAACTCTCAATCAAAACTTCTTCATGTTCAAGTAACACCTCCTTTTCTAAACATCAAACTAGTCATCACTCTCTAACTTGTGGCAATATGTATGGTCAACAACATCGATGTATTATTATGATTGAAAAAATTATTCAACTTAGTCTTATTAGGCATATAAAGTCCCATTAAGGTCTCGCTTACACTAAACGAGGCTTGAAACTATGCGTAAAAGCTAAAAGACCTTAAAAGGCCTTAAATGGACTTAAGGCCAATTTGGAAAAACGACGCCCAAACGATGTCGGAATGGAATGAAACTTGGTTTCAATGCTTATTAGAGATATTTGACCATGTGGGTAACTCTCAATCAAAACTTCTTCATGTTCAAGTAACACCTCCTTTTCTAAACATCAAACTAGTCATCACTCTCTAACTTGTGACAATATGTATGGTCAACAACATCGATGTATTATTATGATTGAAAAAATTATACAACTTAGTCTTATTAGGCATATAAAGTCCCATTAAGGTCTCGCTTACACTAAACGAGGCTTGAAACTATGCGTAAAAGCTAAAAGACCTTAAAAGGCCTTAAATGGACTTAAGGCCAATTTGGAAAAACGACGCCCAAACGATGTCGGAATGGAATGAAACTTGGTTTCAATGCTTATTAGAGATATTTAACCATGTGGGTAACTTCCAATCACAACTTCTAACATTTCAAATAACACCTCCTTTGTAAAACCAAACTAGTGATAACTGTATAACTTGGCGCAATATGTATGGTCTACAACATCGATGTTGACTATTGTTCGAAAAATTATACAAGTTAGTCTTATTAGGCATATAAAATATCAATAAGGTCTCGCTCATACAAAACGAGGCTCAGAACTATGCGTAAACGCTAAAAAGCCTTAAATGGGCTTAAAACCCAATTTGACAAAAAGATGCCCAAATGATGTCGGAATGAAATGAAACTTGATTTTAATGTCTATTAAAGACATTTAACCATATGAATATAATTTAATGTCTGTTTGACCCGGTAATTTTAGACCCGAACCCGACCCGACCCGCCTATAAACCCGTAACAACCCGACCTGTTTGACCCGGTAATTTTAGACCCGAACCCGAACCGCCTATAAACCCGTAACAACCCGACCTGTTTTGACCCGGTAATTTTAGACCCGAACCCGACCCGACCCGCCCATAAACCCGTAACAACCCGACCTGTTTTGACCCGGTAATTTTAGACCCGAAATGACCCGACCCGAAAAATACCCGACCCGGAGCACCCTTAACCCGAACCCGACCGACCCGACCCGATTGCCAGGTCTAATTCATACTCTTGTTGAATCAATATAATGAGAAAGAGTTTCTCCTTTAAATAGTTAATTTGATTAATTATTTATGCTTTTTATTTGGATAAATTGCATCTCTCACTTATATATATTTTATATATTATGATTGCATGAATGTTTAATATTATGATATTATTGCATGCGGTGACTAGTATGGCCCAAATTAGGATAGATAAATACGATCTGCGTATCGTTATGGTTTTCTTGTACACGATATGCGTATCGTTATGTATTTTTGTAATCTTTAATTTATGCAAAAGAGTTTTTTTTCAAATTTATGTAATACATGAAGACGAAGATCCTAAGCCGACAGAAGGATGGTGATCCAGAAAGTCAAGACTATTGAAGATTAGATCTTTTTAGGGGCCATACTAGGATCCAAAATTTAATTTCTGCATTACGTGAATGTGTTTATTATCTCTTAAATTGCATGAATGTTTGTTTATTTATATTATTTAGTTCACTTATAAATAGACCATCATTGCATGCTAAACGTCCCTTAAAAGAATATTGAGGTTATGCCTTTCCATGTCATAACCATGAAGCCCTTGGAATTTGTTGGATAGTTTTCGCCTAAGCGAGGTGTCCTTCTTTGACCTTGGGATAGTGCGGATATGTCTAATAGGGGCATGTTGCCTTGATATGGTTATACTCAACAAGAGACCAAAAGACATAGTTTTGGATCTTGAGGCATAAGGATGGGTTTAACATAAGATGTGACCATCAACCAAGAATTATAAAGGGTTATAATTAGTAAGGGGTTTACTTACCTTGATTACATGAGATTTGGGGGAGTGCCTAAGTACGCTTAAGTTTCATCTAAGATAGGATCTTGGAATTATTTTACTCATAAAGGGACAAATTTTATAATGAGTAGAATATGCAATAATTTGTTATTTAGAGCATGTCTAAATTAGAATTTTTGCATTTCAAGCATAATTTATCTGCATGTTTTAATTTCTGTTTTGTAGTTACTATGTCCAACGAAAACCTCAAATTTTCGCTTCGCTCAATTGTTGAGAAAAACAGGCTGAATGACTCCAATTTTCTTGATTGGGAAACGAACTTGAGAATTATTCTCAGGTCTGAGAACCAAGAGGATGTCCTAGTGACTCCCATCCCAGAGCTGACTGACACCTCATCAGATGAGGAGAAGGAAAAGCACAGGATATTAAGCGAAAAGTCAAGAAGTGTGACTTGCCTCATGCTGGCTGCTATGGAACCTGGTCTTCAACGAAGGTTTGAGGATCATGATGTCTATTCTATAATGCAGAATCTTAGAGATCTCTTTAAGGAACAAACTAGGATTGAGAGGTATGACACCCTCAAGGCCATCCTACAAAGCAAGCTAGGGAAGGGGAAACCAGTGGGGCCACATGTTTTCCACATGATAGGCCTGTTTGACAGGATGGCTAGACTTGGGAACCCTTATAACATTGAGATGGCAACAGATATAATCTTGCATTCTCTACATGAGGGTTTTGCTAATTTCATGCAGATGTATCACATGGGAGCTATGTGTAAGACTCTCAATGAGTTGCATGCTATGCTCAAAACTGCTGAGCAAAATGTCTTGGTTGAACCTAGGAAGGATGTTCTTATGGTCAACAAAGGGAAGGGGTTCAAGAAAGGGCCACAGAAGAAGCAACAAAACCAAGGGAAGGACAAGAAAGTTGTTCAACCTAAGGGAAATACACCTAAAGTAAAGGTGGCTGCTGAGCATGAATGCTTCTACTGTAAGGCTAAGAGGCACTGGAAGAGAAACTGCCCCAAATATCTGGAGGATAAGAAGAAGGGTGTCTCTTCTTCAGGTATTTATGTTATTGAAATCTTAACAACTAACTCCAATGATTGGGTATTAGATACCGGTTGTGGTTCTCACGTTATTTCGAATGTGCAGGGACTACAAAATAGGAGAAGGTTGCAGAAGGGCGAGATAGATCTCCGTGTTGGAAATGGAGCAACTGTTGCTGCAATTCAAGTTGGAGATTATAGTCTACCTTTACCTTCTGGCTTAGTTTTAGAACTTCATAATTGTTATTTTGTTCCTTCCATAACTAAGAACTTGATTTCATTTTCGGTTTTGCATCGTGAGGGTTATAATTTTGTTGTTGATGATGGTTTTTCCATTTATAAGAATGAGATTTTTTATGCCCATGCCCATATGACTAGTACTGGACTATACAAATTGGGGCTCCAATATGATGTATATAACATTAATACCAAAAGGCAAAAGTGGAATGATATAAGTGAAGCCAATCTATGGCATTGTCGCTTGGGACACATTAACGTAAAACGCATGAAGGAACTCCAAAATGTTGGTCGCCTAAAGTCATTTGATTTTGAATCATTTGAAACATGTGAATCATGTCTAATGGGCAAGAGACAAGGTCACCTTTCACTGGTACAAGTGAGAGGACTACTGAGCTTTTAGCTCTCATACATACTGATGTGTGGACCTATGAGTACAGAAGCTAGGAGAGGCTATCGATACTTCATTACATTTACTGATGATTTTAGTAGATACGGGTATATCTACTTAATGAAACATAAATCTGAGTCTTTTGAAAAGTTCAAAGAATTTCAGAATGAAGTTGAAAAACAAACAGGCAAGAAGATAAAGGCACTTCGATCAGATCGAGGGGGTGAATATCTGAGCCATGAATTTGACCATCATTTGAGGAGTTGTGGTATTCTAACACAACTGACTCCACTGGGAACACCACAACTGAATGGTGTATCTGAGAGAAGAAACCGGACATTGTTAGACATAGTTCGTTCAATGATGAGTTTTGTTGATCTTCCTACATCCTTTTGGGGTTATGCCCTCACCACCGCTGTATTCACACTAAACAGGACTCCGTCACGATCAGTTGACAAGACACCACATGAGATATGGTTTGGGAAGCCTCCCAGCTTGTCATTCCTGAAAGTCTGGGGATGCGAGGCTTATGTAAAGTGTTTACTATCTGATAAGCTCGCACCCAAATCAGACAAATGTTTTTTTTATAGGTTACCCCAAGGAAACGAGGGGTTATTATTTCTACAATCCCGTTGAGAACAAAGTGTTTGTTGCTCGGGATAGTGTCTTTTTGGAAAAAGATTTCTTTTCCAAGAAGTCAAGTGGGAGAAATGTTCAGCTTGATGAGATTCAAGCAGAGCAACAAACCCCACAGCATGAGGACATAGAAGATGTGTCAGAGGAACTTGATTTTGGAGGCATACCTTCACTAAGGGAAACCACCCAGATTCAAGATGTAGTTCCTCAAGTAGATGAAGCACCCGAGGTCCCACATACTGATGTGGTCAATCCTCCGGCTGAAGAGGTCCAACATACTAATGTGGTCAATCCTCCAGCTGATATCTCTCCAGCTGTGGGACCACTTTGGAGATCAAACAGGCCAAGGCGGCAACCTAGACGATATGATGATTTTGTCTTGACTGCTGACGTTCTACTTTTAGAGAATGATGAGCCTGCTACCTATAAACAAGCAATGGCGGACCCTGACTCCGAAAAATGGCTTGAAGCCATGATATCCAAAATGGAATCCATGTCTGAAAATCAAGTTTGGGACTTGATAGATTTGCCTGATGGGGTAAAACCTATTGGATGCAAATGGGTCTTCAAGATCAAGACAGACAAGGATGGAAATGTTTCTGTCTATAAGGCAAGATTAGTTGCCAAAGGATTTAGACAAGTTCATGGTATTGACTATGATGAAACGTTCTCCCCGGTCGTTATGATCAGGTCCATTAGGATAATCCTAGCAATTGCCGCTTATTATGATTATGAGATATGGCAAATGGATGTCAATACCGCTTTTCTAAATGGTTATTTAGAAGAGAATGCACACATGATGCAACCAGAAGGTTTTGAGGATCCAGAGAATCCTAGGAAAGTATGCAAGCTTAAGAAGTCTATCTATTGACTTAAGCAAGCATCTAGGAGTTGGAATCTTCGTTTTGATGAAGTGATCAAAAAGTTTGATTTCATCAGATGCGAAGAAGAGCCCTGTGTTTACAAGAAATTTAGTGGGAGCAAAGTGGCTTTCCTGGTTCTATATGTGGATGGCATATTACTCATTGGAAATGATATTCCTATGCTGGAGGCAATAAATGAATGGCTTAAGAAGCATTTTTCAATGAAGGATCTAGGAGAGGCATAGTACATATTAGGCATTAAGATCTATAGAGATAGGTCTAAGAGGCTTATTGGTCTAAGTCAAGAAACTTATATAGATAAGGTCCTTGCTAGATTTAATATGGTGAATTCTAAGAAAGGATTTCTTCCTATGCGACATGGCATACGACTCAGTAAAACCCAGTGTCCTAAGACACCTGGTGAAATTGAGAAAATGAGTAGGATTCCTTATGTCTCAGCCATAGGATCCATCATGTATGCTATGACTTGTACTCGCCCAGATGTTGCGCACGCTTTGAGTGTATGTAGCAGATACCAATCAAACCTTGGAGAGGCACATTGGTGTGCGGCCAAGAACATTCTAAAGTACTTGAGAAGGACTAAGGATAATGTCTTGGTGTATGGAGGTGATGACGAATTGGTCGTCAAGGGCTATACTGATGCGAGTTTCCAGACAAACAAAGATGATTTTGAGTCTCAGTCTGGATACGTCTTCATTCTGAATGGAGGAGCTGTCAGCTGGAAGAGCTCGAAGCAAGAGACAATAGTAGATTCTACAACAGAAGCAGAGTACATTGCTGCCGGAGAAGCGGCTAAGGAAGCTATCTGGATTAGGCAATTCATAGCTGAGCTCGGTGTCGTTCCTAGTGCATCTAGAGCCATTGACGTCTATTGTGACAACAATGGCGCCATTGCTCAAGCCAAGGAACCAAGCTCTAGCTCCAAATCCAGACATGTTCTGCGTAAGTACCATCTCATCATACACTATGTTGATAGAGGTGATGTGAGGATGTGCAAAGTGCACACTGACGATAACATTGCAGATCCTTTGACCAAGCCCCTTCCTAGGCCCAAGCATGACAGTCACACTCGGGCCAAATGGCTCAAACACATTGGAGAATTGTTTTGAACTATTTTGTTTTATGATAAAACTTGTTTATTGTTGTTACAAACATTTATGCTTGATTCATATATATGATTATCATATTATTATTTAATCATTGCTTGAGATTAGATAAAGTATCCAAACAATTTAATAGTTAACAAATGGGTTCATCAAAACTGTTTTGGTGAATGGAACCCCATTAAGTGAACTGAAATTATAAAATTGTTAGAAGTTCATGGTCTGAGTCATTAAATTGGATACAAATGACTTTATTAAAGACCATATTGTGAGATTGATTGATAACACCGGGTTTCATGTGTTATAGGGACATAGTGATGTCTAATCAATTACATAGGTGTGTATAGCGATACATATCGGTCAGACCAGTCTTAGGATTCTTCAAAACATTGCTGGAGAGTTCTAAGAATATTCATGATTAGTGAGTTCCTCAGACATGAGTATGATATAGTTATCATTTGGCTGCTGGTATATGTCTTTGACGCTGTTAAACGCTGACCGTAACAGGCAGTTATAAAGGCAGTGATTAGGATTGCCAAAAGTTAAGTGGGAGCTATAGTCTTACAAAATTGAATGTGTCCTCCTATTCCATGTATACTACGATACATTTGGAAAGGAATGGTGTCTCGACCACTTGAAGAGTGAGAACTGTGAAAACGCATGGCCATGCTCGGATGGATTATTAGTAATCATCTGTACTGACAGTTCGATCTCAAGAGTTCAAGAAACATATTTGGCGGAAAAGGTGAGTTTCATCGTATAGTCAAATAAGACACTAAGTGACAAAGGAATTTTAATATTGCACACTTGTTTTAAGGACAAGTGGGAGATTGAAGGAATTGTGTCCTTTAATCGGATGTGCAATTACTTATTATGAAATAGGACTATTGATAGAGATTCATAATCCAGTTATTTTAGGTAGTCATAGTGCTTTGCTAGAAGCCAACTATGATTTATGAACTTTATATTATAAAGTTTATTGCTATTATAATTGGGTCTTATGAGGTCGCACCCTAAGAGTGTATGGACTGGATATATTGGGAGAATAATTATATAAAGTATATAATATAATGTTATATAAGATATAGTTTTGAGATAGGGTTTAATAATAATAAAGTGTTATTATTAATTAAATGATAAAAGGAAAAATGTTAGTTTAGGAGTTAATTATAAATATGGGTTTTGGAAACCCTAATGAGTAGTCTCTCCATTTTTCTTCTTCTAAGAATTCTCTTTCTCTCCCAACACCCTTTCATCTTCAACCTAGCAGTTGAGTTCGAGGGATCCAGATCTTTGTTCGGGTGTACTAAGTAGAGGAGTTTCAAGTGAGGCTCTCTTCATTCGAGTGATTGAACACGCATCAAGAAGTAATCGTTTCTTCTACTTCTTAATCCAATTGGTTTATGCAATAGATCTTTGTTTAGATGTTTGGAAATCGTATCCTGCAATTTCGCTTCAAGCATTTAAAACCCAACAATAAGTTCCTCAATCACACACACTTTCTTTCTAATCTATGCTCTTAAAGTATATGTTGGAAAGAAATAGGCACATGTATGGTCGATCGGGTCCTATATACTGCAAATTGAGTTAATTACTACCAATAGCTGGAGCATCTAATGAAAGCCAACAAAAAAAAGTTTGAGAAGCGGGGAAAATGGCAAATCTGCAGATCAAAAAGGTGAATATATTTCTACAGCTCATGCCTGTTTATTTTTTGAGGTAGATAGATGGATGGTGACCCGAGAGGAGTAGCTAACCATCGTACGTACATCCAAATATCAAATATGCAATGCAAGTTGTAGAAGAACAATTTTAAGTGTATAGTGTATAAATATTCTATTCCATCTTCATTAGTTGTAAACTCAGTAACGTACACGAATGTTCCTGTTCAAAACATCACACGACTGTCAACGTTAAACTAATTCAAGTATCACCTACTTGTTGGAGCCGGTTCTCGATGGGCTCGCGAGGCCCATAGGGAATTGGGTCAGGCCCATGGAACGCGAGCCGGGTCAGTCCAAGAAGTCAGCCCAGAAGAATAAAGCGGCCCACAAACAGGAGCCGGTTCTCGATGGGCTCGCGAGGCCCATAGGGAATTGGGTCAGGCCCATGGAACGCGAGCCGGGTCAGTCCAAAAAGTCAGTCCAGAAGAATAAAGCGGCCCACAAACAGGTGAAGGCCAATAAGCGGATACAACAAGACTAAGTATCGAGGGGCAAATCAGTAATTGACTCGCGTGGGACCCAGTTGATAGTATAAAAACGCAACCCAATGGATAAGGAAGGGAGATCGAAAAGAAGAGAAAAAAAACGCTTCACCTCCCTCTTGGCAGTAAGAAAAACTCGAGAGAAAACCTAAGCTTCAATCTTTCGAAACACTCATTTCTTAGAAGAGTTTAGGCGTGTAGCACTTGTTTTACCACTCATAGTTTTGCTGTTAAGCTTTTAGTGATGTTATGAACGATATCTGAACTATTCGGTTTATTGTAAGCTTGTAACGTGAAACGTTTTGATAATACACTCTTCTTCCTTCACTTTGTTTCTCCCTACCTTCATATATACTTGCGTTATTTCGAAGTCACTGGTTTTGCGTTAATCCTTCTTACTAGAGCTTAAAAGAGCCGAAACTGGACTCCTTCTCGGTTTGGTTACGCAAGTGTCAGAGGTGTCGAGAATAAGGTTGGTCTCGAGGAAGAAGACGACGAGGTGTATTACACAAGTTGATTGTCCAGACGCCCTGTGTCACGCGAAGTGTTGTGTCGCGTGATCGCAATTTCTGGGCTCCAACACTGGCGCCGACCGTGGGGACCTCCTCGCACAAGTAAGGCTTACTACATATACTCGCGTATTTCTAATACTTAAACTACCTGAGAAGATGAATACTAGTGGCGAAAGAAGCGACAATACCCCTCCCCAGACGAGAACACAAGACATAAATAGCACGCGAGCACGTCTTTCACACGTACATGAGGAAGAAATTGTTCTGGTAGGACCCGCACCGGTTCAGTATCGTGCTTTCCTGCAGACGATGGGACAAAGTGCGGGCAGGGGCCGAAACCAAGAGCAACCGAGGACCAGATCACACGAGCATGAACAGAATCAGAGCGAACGAAAACAATCAGTCGCTGAAGAAAGTGCTGAACACATACCTGATGACAGAGTCTCAGTGTCGCGTAGGACCAGAGTCGAGGGACGCGAGAGGCCTTGTCACCCTGGTAGGTTCGATTTGAATCAACCCCCTGTGAGCCATGTGGAGAACCAATCTTGCAGGGGAACAACCGAGACAAGAGGACAGGGGATTCACCCCGAGCAAAGACCTTCCCGCCGCCAGTACGAGGGGGAACCTTTTCACAACCAGGCAACCCACCCGCGGCGGGCTTCTGAGGCCTACCCATCCATCAACCCGTCAACCTTATTCGGCCCGACTGCTTTTGCGGAACACATAGTCAGGTCAGTTCCTCTGCCCAATTTCAGATTCCCTATTATCAAAGAATACAATGGTAAAGAAGATCCCAGCGAACACCTAGCACGCTACAAGTATGCTATGCTCGCGAGGTGCCCTGATGAAGCCACGATGTGCAAAGGTTTCCCAGGCACACTCGCGGGACCCGCCATGACCTGGATGCTTAACCAGCCGTCAGGGAGCATCCAGTGTTTCGCAGATCTAGAGAATAGTTTCTTATTGCACTTTGGATCCTCGAGGAAAAGAAAAGTGACAATGCAAGAAGTAGTAGGTGTCAAACAAGGACCTCATGAATCACTAGAGGGCTATGTTAAGAGGTTCACGAAAAAGATCTTAGAAGCCGAAGATTTTCATGATAAGACCGCACGGGTCGCGTTCCTTGACGGGCTCACTGATGGAAGTTCCTTCAAGCAATACCTATACCGCAAGAAAGATTTGGACTACCAAGGCATGCTCGAAAGAGCCTACACAGAGATTAACGTGGAAGCACACTCGAGTATCGCGTTGAAAGGAAGTAATCAGAATAAGCCCGCTCAGGGTCAGAAGAGAGAGAACCAGAGCTGGGGGAATAAGCGCCATCAAAGTAGTCAGGGGAAGGAGCAGATCGACTCGCGAGTGCCCGGCTTACAGATTCAAGATCAGAATCAGGGTCAAAGGCAGTTCAGGGGCCAAAATCACGATCAGAATCAATTTCAATCGCAGAATTTTGTAGCTGAACAAGATAACCGACGCGAGGTTGAGAGGGGAGGGGATCGCGGTCGTAACCGCCATGGGCCAACCACCTGGTGCGAATACCACGGAGTGAATACTCACTCTACAGAGGAGTGTTGGTCGCGACAACATCACCCAAGAGAGCAGGAGGTCCTAACTGCTCGAAGGGGAAACGTTGATGGAGGTCACGGCATCACACACAGAGGAGCATGGAGTAGAGGAGGAAGAGGAGGTAGAACACAGAATGAAACAAGGCAGCAAACCCCCGCAAAAAATAACCAGAATCAGGGGCCTAATCGCCACCCACACCAGAACTTCCCTCGCATGGACGGCCATATAGGCACGATCGCGGACCGCCATGAACCCATCCCCCTGGGCAAGCGAGAGCAAAGGCTTATTAACAACGCACCCAAGCCTCAAGGAAAGCCGATCTATAGTGTCGCGAGATCGAAGTCTGAACCATACACGCTTGTCTTTAGTGACAAGGAGGTAGATACCTGGGCAGTCGAAGCCGCTGATCCACTGGTCATTCATGCTCAAGTAGGAACCAAGCTTGTAAAAAGGATCCTTGTGGACACAGGGAGCTCAGCCGACATACTGTACTGGGACGCGTTTGAGAAAATGGGGATTGATCAGTCCACACTCAGGCCAACTAAAACCACGCTGGTAGGCTTCGCGGGTGACAGAGTAAGGGCCCTGGGCGTCGTCACGCTAGATCTCATCCTAGGCGAAGAAACCGGGTCAAGAAGGTCAGAAAAGATTGATTTTGTAGTAATCCCAATAACATCCTCCTACAACGCGATACTGGGACGCGAGACTCTGTGCAAATTTGAAGCTGTCGTATCAATATGTCATTTTTGTTTAAAATTCCCAACGTTGACAGGAATAGGTGTCGCGAGAGGAAACCAAGAGGAAAGCCGTATCTGCTACGTTTCATCCGAAAAGGGCAATACCAAGACCTTGCTTGCCAACCAGCTATTTATTCCAGGACTGCCACGCGTGCATGAAGAAGCCGAGTTAGAGGTTCGTGCCTCGCCCAGGCCACAAGATACTGAGGGAAAGGCAGAGGGACACAAACCGCATTTTGATGGGTTTGAGAAACAGGTAATCACTCCTTTCCCCAACAAAGAGGAGAAGCTTTATGTAGGGGGGAAGCTGGATCAAAAGGTCGTACAAGAGATTGAGACCTTACTCACCCGCTCCCGGGATGTATTCGCGTGGACACCAAAGGATTTGAGAGGGATCCCTGCGAGTGTCATGACCCACTCCCTGAACATTAGTCCGGAAGTCAAGCCGCGTAGACAGAAGAAACGAAAACAAGCAGGGCCTAAGAACGCGGCAGCTGCGGTAGAACTCGCGAAACTGATTAAAGCAGGGTTTGTAGGACCAGTGCAATACCCAACGTGGCTGTCAAACGTTGTGATGGTAGAAAAAAATCCCAAGGGGACGGGGAAGTGGCGCATGTGCGTAGATTTCACTAGTCTCAACAAGGCATGCCCCAAGGACAGCTACCCGTTACCTTCGATCGACCAGTTGGTAGACTCCACCGCGGGTCATGAAGCTCTGAGCTTCCTGGACGCGTACTCTGGGTATAATCAGGTTATGATGAACCCGGCCGACTCGGGGCACACGGCTTTTATTACAGACAAAGGAACCTTCTGCTATAAAGTAATGTCGTTCGGTTTGAAAAACGCAGGAGCTACATTCCAGAGACTGGTGGACATGATCTTTAGCGACCAAAGAGGTGACACTGTAGAGGCCTATGTTGACGATATAGTGGTTAAGAGCAAAAAGCAAGCGGATCACACACGCGACCTGGAGGAGGTTTTTGAAACCCTGAGAAAATATGGTATGAGTCTAAATCCAGAGAAATGTGTCTTCGGGGTCAACGAGGGCAAATTCCTAGGTTTTCAGATCAGTGCACGCGGCATCGATGTCAATCCAGACAAGGTCCAGGCCGTAATAGATCTGCAACCGCCAAGATCCATTCATGATGTCCAAAGGTTTGTGGGAAAGGTTAACTATTTAGGAAGGTTTTGCGCAAAACTCGCAGAGCGAAACCTCCCTTTCTTTGACATACTAAGGAAGCCAAAAAGCTTCGAATGGACTGAAGAGTGTGAAAGGGCATTTTTGAGCCTTAAAGAGCATCTGGCAAAACTCCCAACCCTTGCGTCTCCAATACCCGGTGAAGGCTTGCAGCTGTATCTCGCGGCCAGTACGCGTGCAGTTAGCGCGGTATTAGTAAAAGAACAACGGATCCCCATCTATTTCGTCAGTAAAGCACTTCTGTCGGCCGAGACCGGATATTCGCCCATTGAGAAAGCAGTGCTCGCGTTGATAACAGCCGCTCGTAAACTCCGACCTTATTTCCATGCACACCCCATCGAAATACTGACGGATTTACCACTCCCATCTTTCATGAGTAAGCCAACAACCTCTGGAAGACTCGCTAAATGGGTCATTGAAATGTCAGAATTTGATGTGGTCTATAGACCGCGACCCGCTATTAAAGCACAAGCTTTAGCAGATTTCATAGTTGAAACAAGTTTCAGAGAGTTAGAAAAAGATGCAATAACTCCAGAACATCCCGCGTGGGTAATGCACATCGACGGGTCAGCTAACGTAGATGGTTGCGGAGCGGGGGTCGTCCTGACATCCCCGGCTGGTGATAAAATAGATCACGCGATTGCGCTAAGGTTCAAGGCCACAAGCAATGAAGCAGAGTATGAAGCTCTCATCGCATGACTGATTTCGTTGTTCGGACATTTTGAAATTGAAGCGGTATCAAGAGAGGACAACACGCGAGCTGATGAACTCGCGAAGCGAGGATCCCAAACTCAGTGTGCGAATATGGAACGTCCCGGCGAGGGTCCCACTGTCATTACCAAGGACGGAAAGGCCCCATACTTCTGGTTCGTGAAGTCTGAGAGCGCCATAAGCAATCAGGTGGAACTGATGGAAATATACAAGCCAATCAGCGACTGGCGCACCCCTATAATTCAATATCTTGCTAGCGGAACAGGGCCTTCGGATCCGAAAGAAATGAGAAAACTTGTCTCCATGGCTGCACGCTTTTACATGTGTCGTGGAGAACTTTACAAAAGGGGGTACGGACCACGCGAGCTCAAGTGTTTGTCTAAGATAGAAAGTGACGTGCTGATAAGGGAACTTCACGCAGGATTGTGCGGAACCCACGCGGGTTGGAGACCAATGGTCTATAAAGCATTAAGGCAGGGAAGTTTCTGGCCCACCATGAAGCAAGACGCACAACGCGAGTCTCAGAACTGTAAGCCGTGCCAGTACTTTGCCCCAGCATCTCATCAACCAGGCGTGGAGTTGCAGATAATGTCAAGCCCTTGTCCCTTCGCGATGTGGGGACTAGATCTATTAGGACCTTTCAAACCAAAAGCGCCTGGTCAACTACAGTACATCATTGTGGCAGTTGATTATTTCACCAAATGGATCGAAGCCGAAGCTCTCGCAAGCACTACTGTCCCGGCAGTAAAAAAGTTCCTTTGGAGAAACATCATTTGCAGGTATGGCCTCCCTCACGAGATCGTAACCGACAGGGGACCACAATTCAATTCGCCGCAATTGTTTACATGGTGCAGAGACATAGGGATCACTTTGAGAATTGCTTCAGTCGCACACCCGCATTGCAATGGCCAGGTAGAAGCAGTGAACAAGAGTATTGTCATGGACTTGAAAAGACGGCTAGAAGGCTCCAAAGGCATGTGGGCCGAAGTGTTACCTCTAGTGCTCTGGGCAAACAGAACTACGGTGAAAAAAGCAACTGGGGAAACACCTTTCGCTCTCGCTTATGGAATAGAAGCCACAGTACCAGTCGAATTCATTGTGCCCACGGACCGCGTGATTCAGTATAGTCTGGATGACAATGACGAGAAAATGCAGCTAGAGTTGCAGGTGCGGGAAGAGACTCGCGACTTGGCCACCATCAGAGCGGCCAATCATAAAGCCGGCGTTGCAAAGTATTATAACAAGCACGTAAAGTTGAGGGGATTTGCCAGAGGAGACCTCGTGCTCCGTAGAACAGAAGGAGGAAAGCTCGACCCCAACTGGGAAGGACCTTACATTATAGATCGCGAAGTCGCACCCGGTGCATATCGCCTCAAGGACCACTCTGGAAATCACATTGCCAACTCCTGGAACGTGATGCGACTTCGTCGTTTCTATGCCTAATCCTCCCACAAAACTCAGGTGCGCTTTGACAGTTTAAAACAACAAATTTTTCTTCATCCTTGATCACAATACTTATTACGATTAAGACACTAAAAGCATTTGATTACTATAGCATGATGAGCACAGGTCGACAACAGCAATTCGCAAACCAGCTTACCAAGGAATAAGTATCGCGACCAAGTCGACCAATGCTCATCCACCTAAAAGGTAGCACTTCAACTCGAAAGATAAAAACCACCAGGTCGCGTATCAAGCTTCCAGCTTCCAGGGCTGAGCTAGAAAACTCCCCCTGGTCGCGAAAGCGTAGACGGCTGGGCTGGGCTAAAAAAAAACCCCATGTCGCGTGCCCTGCTTCCAGCTTCCAGGGCTGAGCTAGAAAACTCCCCCTGGTCGCGAAAGCGTAGACGGCTGGGCTGGGCTAAAAAAACCCCCCCATGTCGCGTGCCCTGCTTCCAGCTTCCAGGGCTGAGCTAGAAAACCCCCCCTGGTCGCGAAAGCGTAGACGGCTGGGTTGGGCTAAAAAACCCCCCATGTCGCGTGCCCTGCTTCCAGCTTCCAGGGCTGAGCTAGAAAACTCCCCCTGGTCGCGAAAGCGTAGACGGCTGGGCTGGGCTAAAAAACCCCCCCATGTCGCGTGCCCTGCTTCCAGCTTCCAGGGCTGAGCTAGAAAACTCCCCCTGGTCGCGAAAGCGTAGACGGCTGGGCTGGGCTAAAAAAACCCCCCATGTCGCGTGCCCTGCTTCCAGCTTCCAGGGCTGAGCTAGAAAACTCCCCCTGGTCGCGAAAGCGTAGACGGCTGGGCTGGGCTAAAAAACCCCCCCATGTCGCATGTCCTGCTTCCAACTTCCAGGGCTGAGCTAGAAAACTCCCCCTGGTCGCGAAAGCGTAGACGGCTGGGCAGGGCTAAACCCCCCCCCCCCATGTCGCGTGTCTAACTTCCAGCTTCCAGGGCAGAGCTAAAAAACTCCCCCTGGTCGCGAAAGTATAGACGGGTTTGCATCATGACTCACCTGCCTTTCAAAAGTTTACTACCCAAAAATAAAAACTGAAAACTGAATGCTTCTCTACATGTGCAGTGCTTGGTATCCCCCGCAAGAACAACATCATGCCCAGGTTACCTACAGGCCAGAAATTCTCCGCAACAACCACACCAAAGAAAAACTATCCTACTGCTCCGCGACTAACAAGAGCTCAAGACGAATCCCGCGAGTATCAACCATCACTAAGAACTCGCGTGTAAAGATCATGCAATAGTTAGCAGAAAAATAGTTCGCAATGCTTACTCTCGCAAAATTATGTAACAGGTCAGTTTTGCCTTTTACTACATGAGGGATCGTAACTATGAATCACTTATCTCTTTACGTTTTCCTTTTTTCGCAAACTTTTCATTTTTCCGAAAACACAAAACGGGGGGAACGAGGCGAGATAAGTATGTACGAAACAAGCAAACAAAAGCAAAAATAATAATATAAAAACAGTATAAAGCTCGCGACAACCAAACCCACATTAAATGTACAAAAGTTGATTACAAAAAGTCACAATTTCGGATACAGAAAACATTGTTCAAGACCACAAGAACGTTACTTAGAAGCAGACTCAGCAGCAGTCCCCGCGTCTTCTACACTATCCGCCTCCAGATCCACGACGTCTCGAACACCAGACACCCGCGATCCTGAACCCCCCGCCTGATCTAAACAAGAGCGCTTCGAGGGCTGAATGGTGGCGAGAAGGGCATCAGACGCGAATACCTTTCTCTTGCGAGGAGAAAGGGCTGGAGAAGGAGGGCTCGGAAGCATACGAGGAACAGGTTCTGACCTCTCGGGCGGAGGAGCAACCATCTTCGGGAGAGGGGGCCTGGGAACCTGATTCTCTTTGCCCTTAACAATACCTCTCTCAGGCGCGAGACGCGTAACCCCCCAAGCCTCGAGTGGAGTCTCCCCGTCGTCAATGAAAGTTCCGGGCAACGGGGGCTGGTACTCGGGAAGGTCAGTGGAAAGGCCACATAGGTCCTGAGCGTTGAAGGGGAAGTCTTTGACTTTGAACTTTAGCATCTGAAGCTTTACCATACAAAGGAGAAGCGTGTTGACAGCATTTTTGTAAAAATCGACGCGAGCACGTTGGCGATAACCCCCGCAATACTCCTCCACCGCCATGTTCCTCTCATAGGCGATTCTCTCAGACATCAGCGCATGAAGCTTCTCGTTTTCCTGTCTGAGGTCATTCACTTGCGTATTATATTCAGTAACGATGTTGACGTGGGTGGACCTCTCATACGCAAGCTGGGCTTCTAGCTCCTTTATCCTCGCATCTTTAGACATATCGCACGCGAGCTTGTCCTCCATCTCCTTTACCCTCGCGTTAGCTCTCGAAAGCTCCTCCTCCAAAGCTTTCTTTTCTCCCATAAGCCGAGACTTGGCCGCTCTGTGGGCATCGCGGGTGGACTGATCCTCTGCCCTCAGCTCCTTGAGTTCGTCTTCAGCAGCAAGCACCCTCCGAGTTGCGCTCGCGATGATGTTCATCCCCTGCAAAATAACCAACTCCAGAGTTAAAAATACCCCAAGAAAACAAGAAATAGGTAAAAGCAGGAGACTTACGGCAAAAAGAAGTTTAGACAAGCCACCAGGCCTATCCGAAACTTCCTCGTAGAGGCTAGGTTCGGGAGGAAAAACAGTAGGTATCGTCTCAATGAATGCACGCGTCGCAGATAAACCATGAATGAAGGTGGGGTTTGCGACCGAAGTGTCAGTAGGCTCTGGAGAGGAGACAAACTCCACTTCCGTCGTCCTCTTGCGGTTTTTCTCGGAAACTTTCTGTTTCCCCTTATCACGAGCCGAAATTGCGCGAGATCTCTTGGCCAGAGGGAGATCCTCAGAAACCGTCGTCGCGAACTCCACTGGTGATTCCAAAACGGCAGCTGGGGGAGTAGGAGTCGAGCCAGGAGCAGATGAAACAACGCGAGTAGGAGCCTCGATGGTTAACATGCCCGACTCGTCAAGAACCAACCCCCCCAGGTCCGGGAGATCGGCGAACATATCAGCATCTACAAAAACCACCACAAGTGAGCATAGTGTAAATAATAATAATAAACGCGAGCGCTGAAACAAAAACGAACAAGAACCTAGGGCATGAGCCTTGAGACTAAGTCCCCTGGCGACCAATAAAGAGTCTGAGATAGTCAGCTCAAAACGTTTTTGAACTGCTTTGTCGGGGTAATCCTTGTAATCACGGATGAATTTATCGCGAGTCTCCTTTGGGAAAAAGCATGGGGCCCTTCTCGCATTAGGCTCGCGTACTTGGACGGAAATTTCAGAACCAGGAGGGGGACAGACTAAAAACCAACAAGTTTTCCACCCCTCGATCTTCGAAGGCAATCGGAAGGCGCTAGGGGTCTTGGCTTGAGCAGTGTAAAACCCGTCCTCGCGGGAGTTCTTCTTATACGAATTGATGAGAGCGTAATGAGGAGTATTAGGAACTATCCCAATATCCTGACATCGCATGATGTAAACGATCAGAGAGCTCCAGAAGTTTGGATGCATCTGGGAAGGGCTGAAGCCTAAATCCGCCATTACTTCAGTCTGGAAGGACGTCCAGGGAAGGCGGAAGCCGGCTTCTAAAGACTGCCTACTCAAGGCGAAGAAAGACCCATACTGGTCGAGAGAAGTGCCTTCAAGATCGGGGAGGGCAAAGATGGTCCCTTCAGAAAAGGGATATCGCGTAGCAAGGCGACGAAGATCGTCAAAATTAAGACTGCTACGTTGGGCAGTATTGGGAATTAAGGTGCGAGAATGTGTAATTCTCTTTGTAAGGATACTTATGCGGCCGGGGTCCGCGAGAAAGGGTTTCTCTATAACTATGAGGGGTAAAGACCCCTTATGGGAGAAAAAGCTGGCGAATTGACCATAATTGGTCTCGGCTCGCTCTTGAATGACGCGAGACGGGAGTCTGGTTTTAGATCTTTTGGGCGTCTTCGCTTTGCTCCTCTTAGATTTCCTAGAAACGCGAGAACGTCTACGAGAGTCTGGCTCGCGATCACCAGAACCCCCCTCAGATCCGGACGTGGTGCGCCCCGAATACTCAGCCCGAGCTGAGCGTTCATAAAAATCATCGCTACCTGAAAGCATAGGCAAAGTAAGTTTCAGTTTTCCAGGGATGGAAAGAGGGAAAAAAGAACATCAAAATTAGGAGCAACGCGTGTCGAAAGAAACTAACGCGAGGCTGTAGAAAGTAAACAAACAAGAAATCCCTAGAAAAGCTGAAACTCAAGAATCAAAAGGGAAGCCAGAACGACATCAGAATGGACCAAGCCCAAGAACACGAAGAACATTACAAAGGTCGAAAATGTCAGAAATTGACCAAAACACGTTTTTCCCCAAACAAACGCATTGAGAAATAAGAGTCGAAGGGGGAATTCGACGCAAAAAACACCCAATGGACGAAAAATGACCTTCAGAAGCCTCTCAATTCAAAAGGTCCCGAGCGAAATTTCTGTGAGCGGGAAGAAATTGAGCAACAATGGTTGCCCTAAAAATCAAGAAAACGAAGTAGAAAAGGGAAAGGAGAGCGGAAGACTAACCTGCCATGAAGAATCGACTGAGAACGACGGCGAAGATGGCGATGGAGAAGGAAGGAAAGCACCGGCGAAGAGAGCAAGTTTGAAAGTATTGCAGAGAGAATGGAAGTTACGGCGGAAGAGAAAAGAGGAAGACGAAGACGAGTATATATAAGGAAAAGTCGAGGGAAAGGGGGTGCAATAAGAAGATAACACGTGGACGACATGCGCTCAGCGCGGGAATTCGTAAGGTTTTTTGAATTCAAAACGTCGCCCAGAGAAACGTAGCAGAAATACACGCGACCCTATCACGCGATGGAATCATGCGAGGTCTGAGGGCCACCCTCATATCGAGAACGCGACTTCAAGAAGACAGGCCCAAGCTTTAAGCTATTCAGCATGAAAGCTTGGGGGGCTGGATGTTGGAGCCAGTTCTCGATGGGCTTGCGAGGCTCATAGGGAATTGGGTCAGGCCCATGGAACGCGAGTCGGGTCAGTCCAAGAAGTCAGCCCAGAAGAATAAAGCGGCCCACAAACAGGTGATGCCCAATAAGCGGATACAACAAGACTAAGTATCGAGGGGCAAATCAGTAATTGACTCGCGTGGAACCCAGTTGATAGTATAAAAACGCAACCCAATGGATAAGGAAGGGAGATCGAAAAGAAGAGAAAAAAAACGCTTCACCTCCCTCTTGGCAGTAAGAAAAACTCGAGAGAAAACCTAAGCTTCAATCTTTCGAAACACTCACTTCTTAGAAGATTTTAGGCGTGTAGCACTTGTTTTACCACTCATAGTTTTGCTGTTAAGCTTTTAGTGTTGTTATGAACGATATCTGAACTATTCGGTTTATTGTAAGCTTGTAACGTGAAACGTTTTGATAATACACTCTTCTTCCTTCACTTTGTTTCTCCCTACCTTCATATATACTTGCGTTATTTCGAAGTCACTGGTTTTGCGTTAATCCTTCTTACTGGAGCTTAAAAGAGCCGAAACTTGACTCCTTCTCGGTTTGGTTACGCAAGTGTCAGAGGTGTCGAGAATAAGGTTGGTCTCGAGGAAGAAGACGACGAGGTGTATTACACAAGTTGATTGTCCAGACGCCCTGTGTCACGCGAAGTGTTGTGTCGCGTGATCGCAATTTCTGGGCTCCAACACTACTTTTCTTGGATTTTCCCTTTTTTGTTTCTGAACACAACTTAATTACGATTTTTTTTCTGAAATAGGCTTTTTTTTTAAATATTCCCGATATGGGCTCGTTTTGAATATAATTCTCAACATCTCTTATGAGGTTCCGTATGAGACGCATTTTTATTTTTTAATTCCCCTGTGTAAGAGACGCATTTTATTTTTATACAAAGCATTTGTTTTAAAAAAAAAATTCAAAGTTTTTATATATATTATTCTATAAGACTTACTCGTGTTTGGATAGCGCGTATGGGCTCGTTTGAAATCGGAATCGATCACGACCGATTTCGTTGGGTCCGTATTGATCTCAGCTTTCACCAGATATGTCTCTCGCTCGATTCTGATTTTGAACGACCCCATACGAGCCACCTGAACACGCGTAAGTCTCGTGCGTACCTTCTACTGTAAATGGATATTTACAAATTCGTTCCTCCATATCAGGCGATGAGAGACATATCTAGTGAAAGCTAGGATCAATACGGACTCAACGAAACTGGTCGTGATCAATTCCGATTCCGAACTGGTGAAAGAAGGTATGCACGAGATTTACGCTTGTTCGGATGGCTCGTATGGGCTTGTTCGGAATCGGAATTGACCACGACCAGTTTCGTTGGGTCCGTATTGATCCCAGCTTTCACCAGATATGTCTCTCATCGCATGATATGGAGGAACGAATTTGTAAATATCCATTTATAGTAGAAGGTACGCACGAGACTTACGCGTGTTCGGGTGGCTCGTATGCGGTCGTTCGAAATCAGAATCGAGCGAGAGACCTATCAGGTGAAAGCTGAGATCAATACGGACCCAACGAAATCGGTCGTGATCGATTCCAATTTCAAACGAGCCCATACGAGCCATCCAAACACGAGTAAGTCTTATATAATAATATATATAAAAACTTTGAATTTTTTTTTAAAATTTTTTTTTATGTGTAAGAGCGTCTCTTACACGGGGGAATTAAAAAATAAAAATCTGCTTCGGATGAGAGACGCTGGTAAACTCATACGTGAAAAATTTCCGAACCTCATAAGAGTGCCTATGTTGGGAATTATTTTCAAAACGAGCCCATATCGAAAATATTTTCTAAAAAAAGCCTATTTCAGAAAAAAAATTCCTTAATTACATCTAGCTTGATGTTTTGGGTCGTATGTTCTTCTTACAGATGATTGATTGACATATTTAATCTTAATTTTCATTTGCTGATATATTTTTTTATATAAATTATATAAAAGGATTAGATACCGGATAAATATTTTGATTCTTTTGTTGAAATAACAATATAAAGCCATCAGCCATGGATGGTGGAAATTATACTCGAGTATTGGTTGGATGAGATGCCAAAAAACAGATTTACGTAGATTTCTTAGATTTGATTGTGCATCATTTTGAATGACAGCATAAAAATATAACAGCCTTGTTGAGATCAATTGAGAGCTACGAACATGACGAATATGTACACTTTTTAGAGATATTATTAAGAGTATGTAACATACAAAATATACCTACTTAAGCATGCAACACCATACAAAATATCCCTATCAGAATTAAAGTACACTCTTATCTATTAGCTAGAGTATATATAAAAACTCCAATTCGCTCGATCGATAGCTTGTGTTTTATGTTCATGTTGATAAGATTTGCCATGTTTTTTGTACATCGATTCCATTTAAATCGGATGCTACATAACTATTAGTTTATAACTTTACACAGGTTTTGTGCCTATGTTCGAAATCACATTTTGATTCGTCCAAGTACATTTTTAATCAATGTAACTATAAAAGTTCGGATAGGAATAAAGCTTAACGTAAGAAAAACGAAGGGTTCGCGTTCACAATTTACACATCAATTTTCATATTTTGGATGTTAATGTTCATAATTTAGACGGTGACAATTTTGAACTTTTTAAGTGAGTCACGTGGTGACAATTTTGTAATTTATGTGAACAACATGAAAATGACCAAACATGCATCATCGCTAAATTATGAACAATACTATCTAGAATATGAATATTACTTTTTTATTTGTGAACACGAACGTTTCATTTTTCATAAGCTAAAGTTTCCTATAATGTAACTTATGAACTTAAACAAGGTAGGATCTAGTTTGTCATATAGTAACATAGGAAGGTAGGTATTTCCTAGTCCTTTCCGCCTCAGGGTTGGGTCACCGTGAACACGAATGGCTCGGTTTTAGCTTCGGCTCGTGCTTCTATTGCAGGGGTGATCCGGAATGATTGTGGCATGTGGAAAGTGGGGTTTATCCACAATATTAGCATTTGCTATGTCCATAAGGCGGAGCTTTGGGCTGCCTTTCGGCGTTTGAAGTTGGCTTGAAGTCACCAGTTTAGGAGGGTTGTCGTTGAAACGGACTCGCTCACAGTCGTCGGTTTTATCGCCTCCGCACCACCATCCTCCCATTATTCTTGTCGCTTCGTGTCAAGACTACCTTCGTAAGGATTGGCTTGTCCAATTGCGCCATGTCTTCCGATAAGCCAATTGTGTCGTCGACACTCTTGCCTCGCTCGCCTTTTCCTTTTCGCTTGGTTTCATGTTTTGGGGGAGCCACCTATTTTGGTTTGCAATATGCTTAAAGACGATTTTGTGGGGATGGTTAAACCCCGTTTTATTTTAGCCTTAGTTGTTCTTGTTTTACTTCATTCCCAAGGGCCTCACCCTTGTTTCGACCCAAAAAAATAGTGACATAGGAAGGTTGGTTGTGCGCATCGAAAAAGAAGTCGTTCGTCAAAAGATTCATCCGATTTTACACAAGCTTGGCGACTGTTGTTGAAATTACTATTATTATACTCCCTCTGTCCCTCAATGTTTGCAACATTGAGGGAATGGCACAAGTTTTAATAAAATTGGAAAGAGAAGAAAAATGTGCAGAAAATGCAGAAAATGTGCAGAAAATGTGCAGATGTCACAAATCACCTGAGATTTCAGCTAAAATTTAATTGATTAAAATAATCACACTTTACAATACACAATCCTACTAAACCAAAATTAACCAATAGGAAATCAGCATTCAACACACACAGATTGAGCCTTTTCACTGTTTAACATCAGTGTTTATAAACAGACAGAAAATCTGTTCTTAACACAAGAAGAAAAAAAACAGAGGAAATAAAGAGAGAAAAAACAGAGGAAAAAACAGAGAAATAAGTTCAGCATCATTGCCTGTTGTGGATGGCTTCAGCATTAAATGGAGAAGATGCTCAACCTCTAGAAGATGAAGTCGAGGGTCTTACTGATTCAGTTTGGGACACAGGGGAGCAAGCTCTTCTTTTTGATCTGAATTATGCACCAGCTTATGAAGAGGAGCATGAAGAATTTGAAGCAGAGCATCAACACCAGGTTCCTCACCAACCAGAAGCAGAGCATCAGACAGGGGCAACAGCACATCATCAGCCACCACAGACAAGGCTCAACAGTGAACAAAAGGTGCAGGTCATTCACTTTCTTCTGAACAGAACCATGGAGGGACATCTTCCAAAAGGTGCAATCTCTGCTGCTGCAAACAAGTTCAATGTGTCAAGATTCACCATAGGAAGAATATGGAAAGTAGCTGAACAACAACTAAGCTCATCCCAAAATATCAATGTCAGCACAAAGTATCACAACTGTGGTAGAAAGAGAATTCAAGTAGCAGTAGAATCAATCAGAGCAATAGGAATGGGGGACAGATCATGCATAAGAGATTTAGCAACCCAACTGAATATATCCAAAACCACAGTTCACAGAATGGTGAAAAGAGGAGTACTGAAACCACATACAAATGCACTTCACCCTGGATTGAAACAAGAGCACAAGATATCAAGATTGGATTGGTGTTTAAAGCTACTACAAGGGGACACTGCAGCTTCTAAGACAGAATATTATCCTATGTTTGACTTTGTTCATTTGGATGAAAAATGGTTCTTCCTAACCAAGAAGTCACAGAGAGTCTATCTAGAACACAGTGAAAGGGGCCAATACAGAGCAGCTAGCTCAAGCAAGTTCATACCCAAGGTCATGTTCACAGCAGTGGTGGCTAGACCTAGATTTAATTCAGAGGGACAATGTACTTTTGATGGAAAGATAGGGATCTTTCCTTTCACATATGAAGAACCAGCAAAAAGGAAGTCAAAAAACAGAGGCAAAGGAACAATCATCACAAAGCTGGTTGAATCAGTCAACAAACAAGTGACAAGGGACATGCTTATAAATCAGATAATTCCAGCTATCAAAGCTAAGTGGCCAAAAGATGGGACAAGCAGAATTATATTCATTCAACAGGACAATGCTAAGCCTCACATTACACAAGAAGATGCAGAGTGGCAACAGGTATTCCAACAAGATGGGTTTACTTTCATTTTAATTCGACAACCACCAAACAGTCCAGATTTAAACATATTAGATCTAGGTTTCTTTAGAAGCATTCAGTCACTTATGCACAAGAAAATGCCTAAAGATGTTGATCATATGCTAAAAGCTGTGAATGAAGCTTTTTATGAGCTAGATCCCAAAACTCTAGCTAGTGTTTGGATGACATTACAATATGTGATGAATGAAATACTCAAAGCCAAAGGAAGAAATGATTATGACATGCCCCATCATAACAAGAAAAAATTAGCAGCTCAGGGGAATCTACCAAGAGAAGTCAAAGCACCAATGTGGGCTGTCATGGAGGCATGGGACATTGTTCATAATCCTACACAACCATCACATTCACAGCAAGGGACTCAGGCAACAGATGCAGATGAAGAACCAACTCAAGAGACTCAAGCAACAAATGCAGATGAAGACAATCAAGATGCAATAATATGAACACAGTCAATGGGACATTATATGAAATGTATTCATATAATGTGCCCTTGACTGTATTACCAACTATTGTAATGAATCATGTAAAGGTCCAATGGAACAGTAGGCAATGTGCCATTTTTTGTGCAGTTGGGACATTAATGTATAGGTCCAAGGTATTTTGAAAAAAAGTTCATCTCAGGTGTCCCATAACCATCATTGACACAATTCAATCCCAAATACCTTACCATACTTGGCCTCATTCAGTCACACCTATCACTGGCTTCCTAGAGCATGCTAAGACAAAGCTTAACATACAATGGCATGCCAGAGTGATAGATATTACTGGTTTCCTAGAGTATGGTAAAGCAATTGAGAATCCAAAAGAATTGCATCTCAGAATTAAAGAACTCATCATTGATAAAAAAAAAAAATTAATCTCAGGTGTCCCTAGCCATCATTGACACAATTCAATCCCAAATACCTTACCACACATGGCCTCATTCAGTCACACCTATCACTGGTTTCCTATAGCATGCTAAGACAAAGCTTAACATACAATGGCGTGCCAGAGTGATAGATATTACTGGTTTCCTAGTGTATGGTAAAGAATTTGAGACTTCACAAAGAATTGCATCTCAGTTTTATAAGAACTCATCATAGATTAAAAAAAAAAAAACAGAGGGACCTCAGCAATGGGACATATTTGCAACCAACAGTTTGGGACCTCAGCAATGGGACATAATTGCAACCAACAGTTTGGGACCTCAGCAATGGGACAAAATTGCTAATCACATTTTTCAATCACACAAATTGCAACCACAACAGTAGACACACAGAGAAGAAGCTCAAAAGAATAGCAACCACAACAGTGGTCACACAGAGAAGATGCTCAACAGAATTGCAACCACAACAGTGGTCACACAGAGAAGATGCTCAACAGAATTGCAACCACAACAGTGGTCACAGAAGATGCTCAGCAGAATTGCAATCACAACAGTGGTCACACAAAATCCTCAACAGATTGCAACCACAAAAGTAGTCACACAAATTCCTCAACAACATAACAGAATCATACTAATAATCCATAAATCCACCAAAATATAAACATAGTCCAGGAATCCGCCAAAACATTACAAAGTCCAGGAATCCATCAACATAAAACAGTCCATAAAACAGAGTCCATAAAACAGAGTCCATAATCCACAATCCATAATCCAAAATCCATAAGCAAAATGTGCAAAATAGTGGGACAATAGAGCGACTTAGCTAGATAATGTCAGAGCGGGATGGGGAGGCAGAGACAGAGGGCGAGTCGGGAATCACAATCAGCTCCGGGGTCGGCATGTCAACGTCAAAGGAAACCTCTGGCGTCGGAGTGTCTGGGATGACGATGACCTCCCGGGGACGAGATAAAGCCTCATTTTCAGAGAGCTTGGGAGACCACGTCATCTCCACTGACTCGTTCTTCTTCTCCGGGGAACAAATCATATGGACATCGATCTCCTCGGACGGGACATAGCTCCAGGTATGATCGCCAACACAGGCCGGACCCCAATTACAAGGGGGGGACAGAGAGCAACCAGATCGGCTTTCAGTGGGATCGTCATCGTGTGAACCCCGGAAAAACTCATCCAGAGCATCTTCTTCATCGTGGTTGGGAAGATTTTCAGAGATGGAAAAAGATTGAGGATCAACAGAGGACGAGCTCGGGTTTGAGACAGAGAGGGACACTCTGCCAGTGGACAAGCTGGGTGTTCCACTCTTAGTAAAGCTCTGAGATGGGCGAGAATGGCTACCGCTGTCCATCGAGAAGAAAGATGAAGCAGGTGGCGACTGTGGAGGGGAGAAATGGAGGCGAGAAATGGAGGCGAGAGCTAGGGTTTTTCGGGAGAGAAATGGAGGCCAGGAAGAGAAATGGAGGCGGGGAAGGGAAATGATGGAGAGGGCAGAGGTTTTATCGGGTAAATTAGGGTTAGTTTTGGGCTGGGTTTTGGGCTCGGTTTTGGGCTAGATTAGGATTAGTGTTGGGTGGGTTAGGATTATCAGAATTAGATTAGTGGGTTAATTAGTGTAAACATGGAAAAGTTTAATGAATTAAAGGTTAATTAAGAAATTTGTTATGTAAAAATGGAAGAAGTTTAATGGAGATGAAGGTGGTTGATGAATTAATGGTGAAAATTAAATGGAGAAGATGATGTAGATGGTTGATTTGATTGATAAAGTGATGTAAAGATATGAATAAAATAAAATTGAATGAGGGTATAATAGGAAGAAATATATGGATATAAATGGACATGTTGCAAACATTTCGGGACGCCAAATACGGTAATGTTGCAAACATTAAGGGACGGAGGGAGTACCTTTTAAGACAAATAATGGGCTTAACGAGCCAAACATACGCTATGCCTTGATCTACGGGATTTTTCAGTCATCCGATGTCGTTTCAGGATCGAAATCAGCATTATAATATTTTCTGCAAGTTCTATTTTATTTTTGTTTTGGATTATTTTCGAATTAGTAATATGTTTCAATATTTAAACGCTTTTGATATGCGAGCTTTCTCGTTTTGGTGGATTCTGTAGCTCTAGTTGTCGAGTTCATCGCTTGCGAACATGTGTTTTCAAACTAAGCTTAGCGCTTTCTAATCATTGTGATTCCACGTCATATAGAAATTTCACACAGCTCTTAATTAGAATTATGGTTATTAATATCCAGATTTAAACCTACGATTTTAAGGTTCATTGTAGAAGGACTGGAGGCTCCCCGGTTTTTAAGATTCACAGTAGGACAATCCTCGATTCTATGTACTCCATAATATTATTAATGAAGAAGAAAGTCTTAAGTCTATATAACTAAAACTCAAAACCACACCATAAGATCGAGTTACATTCAACTTAACCATAAGTTCACAATATGATAACATGCATAAAACCCCCGTCATAATGCATTATTTTTTTCATAGAAAATTTGTTTAAAAACATACATTATCTAGGTATATCTTTGTTGACGTTTCTTGCATAATTCCATTAATTGGGCCAACATTTTCCAAACGGGCCCTATCCGTCGATTGGGCCAGGCCTGAAATCCAGCAGATGTTCAGTTTCCCAACACATAGGTTCCTGGATCAAACGTCGGATGAACGAACGTATTGTAATCAAATCCTTCACTTGTTGCAGTGTTGTTATTGTGCTCCATAAAACGAACTAATGACACAAAAATCTCCATTCTCGTGATTTCCCTCTTTGCCTAAATCATCAATTTGTTCATAAACAAACATTAGCAAAAGACACACGAAAGAGTGGGTTTACGTTAACTTAAAACAATGTTTTTTGTTTGGTATATATTTACCTCAACTGCGAAGTGTGCCCAGATCTTGTCATTTCGTTTCTGAATTACCCCCTTCAATATAGTGAGCCCCATTCCTCTGATTATATCAGCTATCTCCAAAAATAAACCTTGTTCTTCACACACCATCTGGACATACACAAAGTTACCTTCTTATTAACTCATACATATATATACAATTTGACAAATACCAAACCTTAAAATTTGGCAACTCACCTCCACAAGAAACTGATGTGGCGAATGCAAATCCTCGACAATTACGGGACACATCTTGGCTCGAGAACCGACTTCATAGGCCCATGTTACACCTCCTTCAAACTTGTCCTTCATTAACAATCCACCATCTTCATCAATAATCTGCAAGTCACAACAAAAAGTACAGTAAATAAAAAAAAACAGCTTTGCAGTATACTTATGTTACAAAAATGTGAAACTCTACCTTGGACTCCATTGTTTGGTTGTTCAGCTTGTCAGCATGTTTGTTAACACTTTGTAAGAAAACCATATGCTTTATGGTTTGTTCCAGTAATGTATCTATACTACACTGAAGACATGAAGATATCAATGATCAGTACAGGATAAACATGAGCCCGTAATTATAGATTCATAACAATAAAACAAGATTAATTACCTTGGCTCCATTTGGTATGATCTCCCGCAATTCTTTGAGACGATCTTGGATCAGTTGACGATCTTTTGGCCTCGGCTTACGATTCTCTGCAGGCTTGAGCTTTTTGCGTATAGGCTTTGAGTTAGCAGTAGCAATTAAATTTGCAGGTCCCTGATCGACCCAAGAGCTGATTTGTGATCCGCTATACGAAGTAGTTTGAACACAGCTTTCTTCAACTTTCTTTCCGGAAGAATTTCTGTTAGATGAAATGCTGCTATTTGTCAAAGCTGTCCTGCATGATAAGTTTTCACTTGATGATTGAGTTGCAGCTGATACTACTGCATCTAGTAGATGATCAGATCCAGATGCTGAGAACATTCTATCACAATCAAGATCCAAAAAAGAGTTCATTCTCATGGTCTGGTTAAACGTTTCTGCTCCGTCTTCGTTTGAGTTGCAGATATTGCCGTTCAGAATCTTGTTTTTGAAGTCAATACCGAAAGCATCGAACAAATCTTCTCCACCACATGCTGTTGTTGTAGATGAAAACATTTGATTGCTATGGCAATAATCATTTGTAGCAGCTTGATCATATGAAGAACTCAATTGTTTCAGTAGTACATCTGGTGCCAAATTAGAGCTGAGATCCTCCATATTACAATATGGATCAAATGAAACAGATTTTGTCTGATTGAATGATGATCCAAACAGTTCATTAGGTTCATCTGTCATGGTATTGCCTGAAAAAAGTGGACTAGGTACACATACTAGTTGTAGAATCAATGTCTTCACATCTTGTATGAATCGAACATTCTCCATCATCTAAAAAATGACATTGATGCAATGCATAGTCATTAATATTTAATAATTGGCCATGTCAAAACAATATAACACTCTATAGGAATTATATAAAACTTACAGCCATTGAAGAACCAAGCTGAAGAACACCATGTGGCATAACGGGAATAACGGAAACAGTCTGCAGATCAAACAAGTTTATATGGCTATGAAAAACTGAAAATCCATGGAGAATTTCAGAAAATCAACTAATTTTAGTACCTGCATGCCAGCTGAAAATTGTAGTCTGAGCTCACTTAAAACCTGATGCATACACAATGAATCAAATCAACATGCTTGCTAAAAGATTTTCAAATCTCTAGGAATAACACATAATTTTAGTAGATTTTGTTGCATACCTCTGGTGGATAGACCATTTCATTAAAATGTCCAGAGACGATCCACTCATGATTTCCAGAAAATGCACTACGACCCACCAATCTAAAACGAATAACAAGTAAGTATGCTATTTTAAAACCGAAGTAAAAGCTTTTTCAAGAACTGAATCTACATCAAAAAGAACTGAATCAGAATGGATACATAGTTACATACCCTTGTCCAACCACATGAACTTGATTCGTCATCATCATCTTATTAACAAGAAAATGCAGACCTTCATCAACATGAGAAGGGCAGCTATTTGTAAGTTGGTAATAACAATCTTCCCATATTAAAAGCCTGAAATGAACAAGTATAGAATATTAACATATTTTTCAAATCTCACTGTCAACATGTTTTTTGAGCTTACGAAAATATACTGAATAAAGGTTAAATCAAGTTTCTTTGACGAGGAATTTGATTAGATATTGGCAGCAACTTTTGACTGGAAGCGGAAATGAAAATGACTATTCAATCAAATAAGAGAGCAAACAACAACGAACCAATCTTTAGTGCACATTTATGACTTATTCGGTTATTCCACTAATTAAAACAGAGCTAAAGATATTCAACGAAACTTACTTGGGATTTTGACAACCTATCTTCCAGAAAACGGCATAAGACCAGTGATTAACATCACAGATGGTCTTCAAAGCTTCTTCCATATCGCTTTCGGCCTCCACAGATGAATTAACTAACCAAATTTATTTCAAACTCGAAATCTTCGCTACTCTACTGAAAATCTAACTTCCCCGACACGAACCTCTACCCGCTTGTTTTGTCCTCAATCCGCCGCTTCTTTTCCTCTCTGGGTCCAGATTCACTACCATTACAGTACGGCAATCCATTCTCCGAAGAAGTGTAGATTGAGAAGGAGAGAAGAAGAAAGAAACTCTCCCCACAAACGGAGAAAGTGCGAAAGAGGCGGAAAAAATAGAGCAACAAAAAACAGAGGGAAAAAGCCTACACTATACCACAGGCTTTAAGCTCACAGTCAAAGACAGTTCCCTCCATTTTTAAGCTTAACAGCAACGATGTGAAAGCGAAATCACACAAGGAAAAGAACTCAAATCGCCACAGATTTCAGAGAAAGGGAATTCAAGTATGGAATTGAACCCTTGAGTTTGTGATGCGTTCTTGGTGGTTGGTGAGATGGTGATTTTTCACAGATGCGGGGAGAAAAATAGAGGAAGAAAGAGGGCGAGTGCGGTATCACTTTAATTTACAGAGGAAGGTGGAGCCGAGAATTTTGTGGATGGTCATTAAAGGGCTCCGGAGTCGGAGTTATTTACGAGACTGCCACTCTGCGCAGTTTGTCGTTTTTTATGAAGCTCTTTTTTTGAGATGACAAAGTGGGGCGTCGAGTCGCTTTAAAGTCCTGCCCTCACTTTTCGGATTAATTACGGAACTGACACCGGATGAGAGTGTGGGAATAAAGCACAGGGCCTGTGATGCTGTATCTGTTTGACGCGTGTCCCACTATGACGACAATATTCATTGATTTCAATTATTACTCGCTGTAATATTTGTCAAGTGTTGAGTGTATTTCTATTTATAAACATCATAAATGCGGAAAGTAGGATGAATTTCAAGGATTTGCTATAATTGCGTAATGCTTATCTGGTTATCACGATAAGTTACAGCTGCTTTTAACATTGAGATTTTAAATTCCAAATAAACGAACTTAGCTGTAAGAGTTAAGCATAAGTATTATCCTAAACTGATGACCAAAAAAAAAGTATTATCCTAAACTAATTGAAATATATATGAATCCTTATACGGAGTATTATCCTAAACTCGAGTACTCCAGAGTCTATAATCCGAGGTCATTATGGTAACCCTTAGGGCTCGTTTGGCTAAGCACATTGCTAGCTTCATAATCACAATCAGCCTATTAATCAATTAATTAATAAGTTGTTTTTGTAGTTATCATTACGGTTAACAACTAGCTTCTGCTTTTAAGAGTATTCAAGTAGGATTTAGGTGGGCACTTCCATGGGAATGTCTCAAACAATATTATCTTCTCCATGCAACTTTTAATAACCAACATTAAACTTTAAATTTACACTATACCGCCCACTAATTATATGATTTTGCACAGATACATTCACTTGAAGAAAAAAAGAATATCGACATTACCTGCAGTATTATATACTCCCTCCGTTCCCAAAAGTTCTTCTCATCTTTAATTTTGACATTATTTACGTTTTAAGAGAATCTTCGACATATCTTCTAATATATAGGAAAAAATATAGTAATGTGGGGTCTTGTTTGATTCGTCTCATCAAGAGCTTTAACAATATCAAAATTTTATAAT
The DNA here is from genome assembly GCA_029168935.1 of Oxyria digyna. NCBI lineage: Eukaryota > Viridiplantae > Streptophyta > Magnoliopsida > Caryophyllales > Polygonaceae > Oxyria > Oxyria digyna. The sequence goes on along the minus strand of JAPVLV010000011.1, from coordinate 27,861,395 downwards.
TTTTATTACTGTGTATTTAAAGATATTAACGTTACAAAACGTGTCTCGGCGAATGTGCCGGAAAGAGATAGGAAGAACATTAAGGTACGGAGGAGTATAACTTATGTCATGCAAACGCCACAATCCTAGCTTGTAGTATGATTTTATCCCAAGAAGTTTATAATACATCGATACTTATGGTAGTTAAACGAAAACGAATCTAAAAACAATTAATAACCTCTTTGAGTTAGCTACGATTTAATATTTTTATGTGACTGTTTGAACACTAATTTGTTTAGTATGTAACTGGAGGTAGGAGGCATGAAAAGATGGACCATACCTTAATCTTCTATAGTTGTAGTCACATGAGCTTTATGTTGCTTTTGAAATATAGACATAGAATAAACGTACTGCTTTCCCTGGCCGGCCTCTTGTTTTAACGTTTTACTGTATAATTATATTCTTTGGGTTTAATTTGAATCATTTCTTCCAAAGGACTTAAAATCTTCAAGTTTGCATGTGAATGTATTATACTCCGTATTATATATGTTCATAGACACTAATTAAACAGTAGGCTAGCTAATAGATATACGTACATACTATCTTTATTCCTAATAATAATAATTAAAAAGTACATTAAATTAATTTGTATTGAGAGTTGAGAGAGAAAATGAAATAAGAAGTTTTGAGGGAGTTATTGTATTATCTCAAGTTTATTTGGTGAGTGTTGGCTAGCTTAGTGAGTTATATATGTCATCTCAAATGTCACATTACTTGTCATATTATTCAATTTTATCTTTGATTTGAAAAATACATTAAAAACGTTTTTTTTAATAAATTACATTAATATTTATATATCTATTTTTTATTTTTTTATTATATTATTCATTCTCTTACATTATTTTATTTATTTATTTATTATTTATCAATTTAATTAACTTAAATTATAAGTCAAGGCTTTTGTAGTCTAGTGAGAAGAGAATTGTTCAATTGCCTAGACATCAAGAGTTTTAACTCCCACTAAAGACATCCACTACTTATAAGGGCGTGGGTAAACCTCGCCAAACAAGTGATGGCCCGACCGTCCCGGTCATCTAACTTTGCGGGTTTGGACACTAGATAAAGCCATGTCGGGCCTATATGCCCGACTCGTAAGGGTACGAGGGCCGTGTATGGTATGGACCTCAAGCCCTGAAGGGCCGGTAGGCCCGGCCTTGTATTATATATAATTAAATAGAAATTAATAAAAAAAAACTATGTACCAAAAGTCTAACCAAAAAAATAAAAATTTAGTACAAGCTTGAGTCTAACTTAATTGAATCACTTTACTTCTGCCTCCTTCGCTTCACTCTCAATGTTGTATTTTGGACAAGTTTATTGCATTATTTTTAAGCATTTTTAATTAGATTTTATTTAAATTGCATTTAAATAAGATCCGGCTAGAGTTCAGGAGAGGGGCGAGGATGATCGACTAAGATTCGATATGCTGAATGAGAAGGAAAAAAAAGATTAAATCATATCACGTTTCAAAAGTCCGAAAAATACGACATAGTATGATTTATTTGCGAAAAAGGGATTTGTTTTTTTTGGTAGAAGAGAGGGCTTAAAGCCCTATGCATTCAAAAACAGACTACAAAACAACAAGGCGGGGAGTAGTCGTTCCCCGAGCATCGTTCGAAATTAAAGAAACAACAAGAGATGGAGGCGAATCCAAAACAACAACGCCAACGGGAAGAGAAAAGGCGAAGGAAGCAAGGGCGTCAACAACCTGCTTGTTTGCCTCGCGAAAGACATGACGGAACTGGAGAACCCAGTCCTTACGAGTGAAGCCCTTCGCAACGGGGATTTGTGTAACACAGATAATAGTACATATGTTTTCATAAAAGTTAAATATATCATTGTATGCGGGCGTATCAAACTCGCTCGCTCAGTGTTATCCTATGTTTTCCGATGTATGTTGCCTATGGATACTGTGAGGTATTGAGGTTGCCTCCCCTTGTTTGCAAGGGTTTTGAACACATTGTTAGATTGTTCATTTGAGGTAGCGATGTCACACATAGGAAGATTCATCTTGCTAAAAGGTCGGATGTTTGCGCTCCTACACATGTGGGTAGCTTCGATATTCATAAAATGAAGGATATGAATGTTGCGGTGGTTGCCAAATTGGGATGGCGTTTTCTCCAATCCCCCGATGAAGTTTGAAGCCAGGTCCTTAGCCCTAATACCGATGAGCTGGTAGAGGCTCGGGGTGCGGGGACTATGGTGAAATTGGGATTTCCTCTCTGCAAGACTCCCAGCTAGGCTGCTCCTTAAGCTTGTTGTTGTCGCCTTCCTGACGGTGGTGGTGGGTGGGCGGTGGTCGCTCTGGAAGGCTAGGAATGAGAGAACCTTCTCAGGCTCCTCGCTTCGTGGTATTGGAGCCAACTTCATTAGAAACAGTCACCGAGTACGATGTGGCTTGGGTTGCTAGAGGATGCTCTGGAAACCGTACGATGGATCAAGGTGTACTGACTACGCAGTTGGAGACAACTCTAGGGTTGCGGTTGGTGGTGCCTTGCGTGATGGGCATGGCTCTTGGTTGGGTGGTTAATTTTGTGTTGAACATTGCTATTTGCTCGCTCCCTCGAGTCAGAATTGTGGGTAATCCTTGAGGGGTTCCAATTGTACTTGGGAGAAGGGATTCCATAAGGTTATTCTTGTGAGTTGTGACTAAAACCCGTCTGACGATTTCCCTCATTCAACGCCCAATTGAGCCTCACCATCCCCTTGCGAGCCTGATGATTTAATGCCAAGACTTCTTCTCTAGAAAATGGGACATCCGATTTCACCATGTCTTAGAGACGTGTACTCTATCGCTGACTCCCTTTCTTTTTCTTTCCCGTTGGTTTTCATTTTGTTGACTCCCCGCAAGGGATGTCCTTTCTTTGCTATCGAACGATGTTAGGGGTTGTGCAACCCCCGTTTTGTTCTCGATAGCTCTTTGGTGCACGTGCTTATATATTGCGTGACCACAAAATATATATAATTGTGCATGTAAGAATGTGTGTATTATCATGTGCATGTATAAAAGGCATAAGTTTATATGCAATCACTATATGTATCATTTGAATGTGAAATTACGTAACTTATATATATAAGTATTATACGTGTTCTATGTATATGTTTTTTTTGGGGGTAAAAATATATGTATATGTTACGTACATACTACATAGTGTTCTATATGTACACATGCAGTACGTTATATTATAGCAATGTGTGTTCTTGGACGGTGATTTCACTGATTTGTGTGTCGAATAAATGGTTCGTATGGTCGCAGTCGTACTTGGTCGGAATCATTAATCCGTTGGGACCCCTTAAGCTTGGCCTGGCTAGTGCTACTATACTTTACTTTCAATTGAAGCATACCATAACCACACTGATTATCATTTCCTGCATGCTCCCAACTTTTTTAACTCCTTGCTACTACTTTTTACTAATATTGTGTATATATATGACAGAAATTATCATAATCTATTCATGCATATGATCGATAATAACATAGAGGACGAAAGTAAAATGGGATCATCCTGAGATCAAAATACGTTTTTTTGTTAAGTATTTTGGAACCTTCCAAGTCTATTTTAACATACAAAAATGCAAGAGCTCGATCGAGATCAAGGCTTACGCGAAGGATGGTTTTTATATATATGTATGTGCTATGGAGCTATCAAACTCAATTAATTGAGCGTTCCTTTTTCGTGTTTTCGATTGATTTACTAATAATAAGATCTTTGAAAGTGAAGAAAAACAACAAATATATTAAGCATGTGAAAGTTAGGCTCACGAGAGTGCGTGAGCAAAACGTACGATTAAGACATCGTATTGACTTGGGAGCGAGGAGAATAAATAAAACTGATCATTTGGGTAATAATGGGTATGAAATACGGTAACAGTGCTTAATATTCCGTAATCAGTGTCTATCTATCTATCTATATATATATACCTAATAAATGTTATTCTAATATTTTAAATCTTTATTATCTTAATTATATATTCTCTTAAATGCTAATTTTATCACCAACTAATAACAAAATTATATTTGTATTCTTCCTCTACCACAATCTCCAAACTAATTCTAATCTCTATCCCGTTCATCAATCCCTTTGTTTCATTCTGACGCCTCCTTCTTTCCCGATTAAAAATTAATCTGGATTAATTAGATATTTTTAATCTATATATTGACAACACCTAAGATTGATTCATATGCATGGCCTCAGTAAAACATGTAACACGCCAAACAACATTGGTCTCAGTAAAACATGAACATCATATAAATACTTTATGTTGCAGATTTCGGTTGTAACTACCGTTGCAATAGTTGTATTTGCATTTTACGAGTTTGTAGAATTGTATTATAACATCATTCACTCATTTTAAATTTAAGGCTTATTTAATGACTAACAGCAATGGAAAACCGTGATTTACCCGTGCTTCGCGCGGGATTCCGGATCTAGTATATCATGATCATGGTTAGGTTTTTTTGGGGAGCGAGGAGGATAAATAAAACTGATAACTTAGGTATGAAATAATCGCATAATTCAAAGATTAGGTTAAATGAACCGAAATTTAAAATACTCCACAAGGGAAGATTAGTTGGAATATAAATATGATTAGGATTTGAGAATCTAAATGTCAAGATTCTCAGGCGGCATTTTTCCATCTTCTCATCTCCCGTGGCTTTCCATCATATCAACTTCGAAGATCTTGCCCTTTTATTTAAGTAAAAGTGTCCGGTGAGAATAACTTTTAAAATACGAACGTGAAAATGATGCACATTAATAGTAAATCGGCGAAAAACCCTGCACCCACTTTTTTATAACTGGCACCCGCCTTGGGCGCAACCCGGATGCGTCCAAAATGTTTTTAAAAAAACCCGGTTCAGTTTTGGGCGCATCCAGGATGCGTCCAACTTAAACCGGGTTTTTTAAACTTTTGACGGCAAAAAAAAAAAAAAAAAATTTTTTTTTTTTCTTGGGCGCAGCCAGGATGCGCCCAAGAATGACCCGGTTCAAAAAAAAAAAATTGGACGCACCCGAAATGCGCCCAAGACGGGTGCCAGTTATAAAAAAATGGGTGCGGGGTTAAACTGGTGCACATTTAGTACTAACTAGCGTGTGTTCCCGTACCATGTACGGGGTCGTATGTAATAAATATTTTAATAATATATTTATATTATATACTATTAATTAGTTTATAGATTGTAGCTTATACTTTATGGTTTATAATTTATAGTTTACGATTTATGTTTTATAGTTTAAGTTCATTAATAACTCAATTTAGTTAGATTGATAACATAATAATAGATAAAGATATAGATATATATAAGATAAAGATAAAGATATAATATGATAAAAGATAAAAATTGAAATTTATTTTTGTGATATAACCTATAAGATATCTTTTTGATTTTTTTTACTTATTTAATTCAAAGATATATATTAAAATATAAAGTCGGATGATGTGGATGATGACATGATTGATAAAAGATAAAAATTGAAATTTATTTTTGTGATATAACCTATAAGATATCTTTTTGATTTTTTTTACTTATTTAATTCAAAGATATATATTAAAATATAAAGTCGGATGATGTGGAGGATGACATGATGGATGATGTAGCATAGCTTAGAGGTCGACACATAGGCGAATTGAATATAAGGGCGACATGTGGCAAAACAACGTTCTGTTTTAGTATATGTATAGATAGATTTGGTGCACATTCGTTGACAAACTTAAAAACATTCAAAATTTGAAGAACATTCATTTTTTTTAAAACATTTTAGAAATTGAAGAACATTTAGATAAAAATTATATATGTACCTCACTTTTTCAAAAGATGTGCATTAAATTTTTTGATGCACATTTAAGTATATTTTGATGCACATTTAAGTATATTTTGATGCACATTTAAGTATATTTTGGTGCACATTAGTCATTCTCACGTTCTCATTTTAAAAACTATTCTCACCGGAACCGCACCCTTTATTTAATGGCAAACCATTCCTTTATCTTTTTTATTTCTTAAAAAATACTCCCTCCGTCTCATAATATAATTACTAAATTTTTTTCCACATTTGTCGAGACACACGTTTTTTATCGTAAATATCTCTAACTATATGTTAATAAAAAATTATAAAATTTTAATATGCTAAAGTACTCATCGAGAGGAATAAAACAAGACCCCACATGACTATGTTTGTTCTTATATCTTAAAAGTTATACAACAAAATATGTGAATAGTGTTAAAAAATGAAACAAGAATATATCTTATCTATGTAAAAGTTGGTTGTCCATTTCTAAAATTGAATGAAATTGGTACCAATTTAATGCATTACTCATTTCTTAATCACCTCCTATTGGACTTTTGGGCATGTATTTAAATATCTTTCTTATATCCCTATGTTATATTTATTTATAGTCAAATTGATTAAGTCACAAATTAAATTAATGTGTGAGCTTCTCTTATGACAATGCAAACTTATTCTAATATTATGTTTTAAAACTACTTCAAACATAAATATAAGAAAATAAAAAATACTTATATTTACAAATATTAATAAATTTGATAACAACAACAACATATTAACAAATAATATATAACTATATTAAATCACATACGAAAATCCGTAATTTTCTCGCGCAGAGCGCGAGACCCGTATCTAGTATATATAAAAGTTGGTTGGTCTTGGCCAAAAGTAAATGAAACTGATACTTATTTAATGCATGAACAAAACTCTTCTTCTCTCATCATAAATATTTAATCCAAAACTTTCATCTTTTTTTTCTACCATTTTTATCTTTTTTTCGCTTTTCACCTCTAATCTGTACGGCGATGAAGAACAATTCAAGCATCGTCAACGACTGCGTGATTTGGTACATATATAAGAGATATTATTTTCTATTAAAAATTACTCCAAAAATCATATATGAAAATAATATATTAAGTATACAAATATCGACAAAAATAAAACGTCTTTGCACGGGAAAATAACCTAGTACGGATGAAATAGTTAGTGTAATCCGGGAAAAATCTCTTGAAAATAAATGATTTCACAAGGGGAAAAGAAGCAGAATTAAAGAAGGTCCACATTCAATATTTAATGTTAAATTATACTCCGTACTACTAATTGGATTTGTATTTGTATAAAAAAAAAAAGTTAAATTAAACTACGTTGTTTGGAAGTTTACATATAGGTTGCGTCTATATGCACACGTTTTTTAGGCTAAATGCACACTATTTGGTGCGGTAACATTTGTAGCACATTTTGGTGCGGTAACAATTAACGCACCAAGGGGTTCCGGGGCATTCTTGGAAAATTTTCTGAAACCTATACAAAGTCGGTGCGGTAATAATTAACGCACAGATCTGTGCGTTAAGATTTAACGCACAAACTTAATCCAAGATTAACAAAAAAAAATTAAGATTTTGATTAAAAAAAATTAAGATTTAAATGCACAGGTTTTATTTATATTTTTTTAACTTTTTTTAATTTTTTTTTAATTAAGATTTTTTATTTTATTATTATAGTGATTTTTTTTAATGTCTGAGGTTTAATTCTCACCCCAAAACTCACTCTTTTATTTTATTGGTGAAAAATAAATTAAAAATAGGGTGAGAAGAGTCGAAGCTAAACCTCATGCACAAGTAATGAGAGTGAAACCACTATGCTAATGAGTTCTATTGACATATTTATAATTTTCTTATTACAAGTTACAATCAAACTTTGGTTCACGTCATAGAATATTATCAACATAAAAATATTATAAAATATTTTTTTAAAATAAAATATTATCAAAATATTTAATAAAAAAATAAAATATTATAAATTCTTCAAATTTTAAAAGAATTTAAATTTAAAAAATATATTAAATTTAAAAAATATATATTCTCTTACTTGATTTTAGTAAAAATTACATAATAAAGTCTCGTTCACACAAAACGGTGTTGGAATGGATCCACATAGTCTTATTAGGCATGTAAGGTATAAATAAGGTCTCGCTCAAACAAAACGAGACTCGAAACTATGCGTAAACGCTAAAAGGCCTTAAATGGGGTTAAACGACGCCCAAAAGATGTCGAAATGGAATGAAATTTGGTTTCAATGCCTATTAGAGATATTTAACCATGTGGGTAACTCCCAATCAAAAGTTCTTCATTTTCAAGTAACACCTCCTTTGTAAACATCAAACTAGTCATCACTCTTCTAACTTGTCGCAATATGTATGGTTAACAACATCGATGTATTATTATGTTTGATTTTTTTTTACAACTTAGTCTTATTATATATATAATAAAGTCACAATAAGGTCTCGCTCACATAAAACGAGGCTCAAAACTATTCGTAAACGCTAAAAGGCCTTAAATGGGCTTAAGGCCCAATTTGGAAAAACGATGTCGGAATGAAATGAAACTTGGTGTCAATGCCTATTATAGGTATTTGACCATGTGGGTAACTCCCAATCAAAAGTTCTTCATTTTCAAGTAGCACCTCATTTGTAAACATCAAACTAGTCATCACTCTTTTAACTTGTCGCAACATGTATGGTTAACAACATTCATGTATTATTATGTTTGAATATTTTTTACAACCTAGTCTTATTATGTATAAAAATTCACAATAAGGTCTCGCTCACATAAAACGAGGCTCAAAACTATTCGTAAACGCTAAAAGGCCCAATTTGGCAAAATGACGTCCAAACGATGTCGGAATGGAATGAAACTTGGTTTCAATGCCTATTAGAGGTATTTGACCATGTGGGTAACTCCCAATCAAAAGTTCTTCATTTTCAAGTAACACCTCCTTTGTAAACATCAAACTAGTCATCACTCTTTTAACTTGTCGCAATATGTATGGTTAACAACATCGATGTATTATTATGTTTGAATTTTTTTTACAATTTAGTCTTATTATGTATATAAAGTCACAATAAGGTCTCGTTCACATAAAACGAGGCTCAAAACTATTCGTAAACGCTAAAAGGCCTTAAATGGGCTTAAGGCCCAATTTGGCAAAACGATGTCGGAATGGAATGAAACTTGTTTTCAATGCCTATTAGAGATATTTGACCATGTGGGTAACTCCCAATCAAAAGTTCTTCATTTTCAAGTAACACCTCCTTTGTAAACATCAAACTAGTCATCACTCTTTTAATTTGTCACAGTATGTATGGTTAACAACATCGATGTATTATTATGTTTGATTTTTTTTTACCATTTAGTCTTATTATGTATATAAAGTCACAATAAGGTCTCGCTCACATAGAACGAGGCTCAAAACTATTCATAAACGCTAAAAGGCCTTAAATGGGCTTAAGGCCCAATTTGGCAAAACGACGTCCAAACGATATCGGAATGGAATGAAACTTTATTTCAATGCCTATTAGAGGTATTTGACCATGTGGGTAACTCCCAATCAAATTTTCTTCATTTTCAAGTAACACCTCATTTGTAAACATCAAACTAGTCATCACTCTTTTAACTTGTAGCAATATGTATGGTTAACAACATCGATGTATTATTATGTTTGATTTTTTTTTTTACAATTTAGTCTTATTATGTATATAAAGTCACAATAAGGTCTCGCTCACATAAAACGAGGCTCAAAACTATTCGTAAACGCTAAAAGGCCTTAAGGCCTAATTTGGCAAAACGACGTCCAAACGATGTCGGAATGGAATGAAACTTGGTTTCAATTCCTATTAGAGATATTTGACCATGTGGGTAACTCCCAATCAAAAGTTCTTCATTTACAAGTAACACCTCCTTTGTAAACATCAAACTAGTCATTACTCTTTTAACTTGTCGCAACATGTATGGTTAACAACATTCAAGTATTATTATGTTTGAATTTTTTTACAACTATGTATAAAAAGTCAAAATAAGGTTTCGCTCACATAAAACGAGGCTCGAAACTATTCGTAAACGGTAAAAGGCCTTAAATGGGTTTAAGGTCTAATTTGGTAAAACGACGCCCGAACGGTGACAGAATGGAATAAAAGTTGGTTTCAATGCCTATTAGAGGTTTTAGTGTTTTATAATTTTTTTATTTTTATGTAAATATTTTTATAAAAACATGAGAAATAGTAAAATTATTAAAATAATAATAAATATACTAAAATAATACTAATATATTATACATCAAATTATTTGAATAATAATTTTTTATTGAAATTATTAGAATAATAAATTTAATAAATATGTGGGACGAAGATAAAAAAACTATTTTTTAAATAATATAATGAGGTGGACCCAAGTTGGATTGTAACTTGTAATAAGAAAATTATAAATATGTCAATAGAACTCATTAGCATAGTGGTTTCACTCTCATTACTTGTGCATGAGGTCTCAAGTTCGACTTTTCTCACCCTTTTTTTAATTTATTTTTCACCAATAAAATAAAAGAGTAAGTGTTGGGGTTGGGAATCGAACCCGAGACCTCACAAAGGTTGCACAGTGCCTTACCACTAGAGCAATGAGGTAGTAATGATAAAAAATGTATATTACCGCACACATAAATTTAATTCTTTAAAAAAATCTATAATGAAAAAATAAAAAAATCTATAATACAAAAATAAAAAAATCTGTGCGGTAATATTTACCGCACATGATTGTTTTTAATTAAAAAAAATTTAAAAAAGTTAAAAAATTAAAAATAAAATAAAAAATAAAACCTGTGTGGTAAGATTTTTTTTAATCAAAATCTTTTTTTTTTTGTTAATCTTGGATTAAGCTTGTGCGTTAAATCTTAACGCACAGATCTGTGCGTTAATTATTACCGCACCGATTTTGTATAGGTTTCATAAAATTTTCGAAGAATGCCCCGGAACCCCTTGGTGCGTTAATTGTTACCGCACCAAATTGTGTGCATTTAGCCCAAAAAACGTGTGCATATAGACGGAGCCTACATATAATATAATGTTGATCTTAGATTGAACAACGTTAGGTAATTAAAAACATTAATCTTATAAAGAATACGATATCTCATTTCTACACGTCAAATCGAGTATCCAGATAAATTGGATTTGTCCAAGGATTTTATGGCCCCGTATCTTCCAATTGTGACTCCTTTGGAAGAAAAAAACTGTACGGCTCTACGCCCAATTATTGATCAATTTTCGATCGAATTTTTTTTACATTTTTTATACGATAGTACGATACGAAGGGTTGCTTCGCGAAAGAAATTTGTAGAGTTCGGTTGGTCGGTGACGGTGTATAAACTACTCCATTAATAAGCAATTTATAATAAGGGAAACGAAGAATTCAGTAAAACCAACCTTATAAATCATTTTTTTCAACTTTTCAAATAAAAAAACACCGAATTAAAATTTCCAACGTGAGTTCTATCTCTACAATCTTGGCAGCATCCTCTGTTTCCAGTCTCTTGGCCCAATTATGTAGCTCGTTTTGTGTCCAAGTTAGCTCAAATTGCAGCCCATTTCTAATATGAATTGGACCGAGCTATACAAAAACAGATGGCCCATTTTCAATTACGAAATCAACAATTGGCGATAATGTGCCACTTGACTGTATACCGTACGTCGATGACTTACATATACTAGATACGGGTTTCGCGGTATGCGCGAGGAAATTACGTATTCACGTATGAGATTTAATATAGTTACACATTATTTGTTAATATTTTTGTTATTGTTATTAAGTTTGTTAATGCTTGTAATTATAAGTATTTTTCGATTTCCTTATATTTATGTTTGAAGTACCAGTAGTTTTAAAACATAATAATGGAATAATTTTGTCAGGAGGAAGCTTACTGTATTTTATTTGACAAAATGTTTTTCTAATATTACACTCATTAATTTCAACATGGATTAATGTAGACAATACGTGTGAATAGATTGAAATATAATAAGATTATGAAATTGAATGCATAGATTGAAATAAGGTAGAATTATGAAATTGAATGCAGTACCATTTACATTTACTTTTGGCAATAGATAGCTAACTTTTATATGGATAAGACAGTCGTTGCATGTGGATAGTTGTCGTAGTTATTTTTGTGTTAAATATCTTTTCAATTATCAAGTACCGATCACATACTTTTTCGGGTCGATCAACCAATCACATTCTGCATGTGTACACAAAAGTCTTAATTTAATACCCGCTAACATGCATATAAGGGTCACGTATTAATGATATCACATATATGTGTAGATGAATTTTAACGTGTTTTCAACACATGCACGTGTATATATAAACATACTACCGTTTGGGTGAGAACGATTTGCAAATATAGATCGTATAACTAGTACGTTATCTATATACTTTAGTAAGGAAGTGTTAATGTCTATACATATGTACTTATTAAAAGAATTCAAAACAACTTGAAAGTCTTTACAACGTACTCACATGTATCATTTGCTTTATAACCAAACTTTTCCATGTATTTTATCCACTTATATTGAAATATCATTGTCCAAGTTGTAATTCGGTTATTTGACTTAACCCGAGTTACATTAACTAGGCCTCTAGTTAGGTTGTTAGAAGTTGGGTTAAGTGAGAGTGATCAGATATATACTCTGCCATTGGATTTGATTCGTATGATTTTGATGAATACAGATACACAAAACTCTACAATTCACTCTTAAAACATATGAATGACACGAAAATAGACGATAGTTATCCCTCTCTATATATACTATTTGTATTGTAAATTATGACTTAAATCCGTGTTTGTAGCACTAAGATATGAAGGTGGATAGAACCATATGCTCTTACCACTCGGATTTCATTTTCTTCCCAACCATACGATATTGCACGGACTCGCATACAATAATTCATTCAGTCTTTCGTTATCTTACCATAAGCCTAGAATTATATACGTGTCAATTTATATTCGTTGTTTATGCTCTCAAATTGGAATTATGATCTTTATTCCGATCCCTCTCCTCTGATCTCCCTTTCAAGTAAAAGCATGATGTTACGCTTCATAAATTATACTATAGGACATGTTTAATTTTCAACTTTATTGACTTTAGCTCTTTACGGGTGACAACCGGGCAACACCTTTTTTACACCCGGCAACACCATCTCGTTCGGAATGGTGTTCCGAACGAGAATTCCTGAATTTATTTATTTTTTAAAAAAAAATTCTCGTTCGGAACCCCATTCCGAACGAGACCGGTCTGGAAAATGATTTTTCAATTTATTAAATGCCGAAACAGTTCGTAATTTATGAACCAGTTCGACACTCGTGTTCCGAACGAGTTTTTTTTTAAAATATTTATGACGTCATAAATCTCGTTCCGAATGAGATTACCCGGGTTTTTTTTAACGGGTCGTGTCCGTTCTGAACCCCATTCCGAACGGGAAAACGACTATATGTTTCTGCGCATTGTTCAAACATAGTAGCCGTTTAAATTTTTGAAAAAAGTAGCCGTTAAATGTAAATCTGTGCGCTTAGGTTCTGCGCACATGTGCTTTAGCCATTGAAATTTTCTCAACTACTTTGACTATTTCGAATAATGAAAGACTAGTGAAGGTTTACAAAGGAGGTGTTACTCGAAGAGTTCAAGTTTTCGACTCGAAGTTACCGACAAGGTTAAATAGCGATAATATGCATTGAAAACAAGTTTCATTGCATTCCGACGTCGTTTGGGCATCGAACCGCCTATTCTCGACCTTAACAGGCCATCAGGACCGATAAGGCGTTTTTGCGTTTTTGAGTATTTTCGATCAACTTTTTGTGAAGGGGAGACCTTATACACTCTTTATATGCCTAATAACACATAATTGTATAAGTTTTTGAAACATAATCAACATTGATGTACTAGACCCTTCATATCTCAACTACTTCGACTATTTTCGAAGAATGAAAGACTAGTGAAGGTTTACAAAGGAGGTGTTACTCGAAGAGTTCGAGTTTTCGACTCGAAGTTACCGACAAGGTTAAATAGCTATAATATGCATTGAAAACAAGTTTCATTGCATTCCGGCGTCGTTTGGGCATCGAACCGCCTATTCTCGACCTTAACAGGCCATCAGGACCGATAAGGCGTTTTTGCGTTTTTGAGTATTTTCGATCAACTTATGTGAAGGGGAGACCTTATACGCTCTTTATATGCCTAATAACACATAATTGTATAAGTTTTTGAAACATAATCAACATCGATGTACTAGACCCTTCATATCTCAACTACTTCGACTATTTCAAATAATGAAAGACTAGTGAAGGTTTACAAATGAGGTGTTACTAGAAGAGTTCGAGTTTTCGATTCGAAGTTTTCGACAAGGTTAAATAGCTATAATATGCATTGAAAACAAGTTTCATTGCATTCCGACGTCGTTTGGGCATCGAACCGCCTATTCTCGACCTTAACACGCCATTAGGACCGATAAGGCGTTTGTGCGTTTTTGAGTATTTTCGATCAACTTTTGTGAAGGGGAGACCTCATACTCTCTTTATATGCCTAATAATACATAATTGTATAAGTTTTTGAAACATAATCAACATCGATGTACTAGACCCTTCATATCTCAACTACTTCGACTATTTCGAAGAATGAAAGATTAGTGAAGGTTTACAAAGGAGGTCTTACTAGAAGAGTTCAAGTTTTCGACAAGGTTAAATAGCTATAATATGCATTGAAAACAAGTTTCATTGTATTCCGACGTCGTTTGGGCATCGAACCGCCTATTCTCGACCTTTACGTTATTCCGAACGAGATGAGGATATCCAAAAAAAAAAATATTTATAAATAATATTGACGTCATGATTTTTTTTTTTTTGAAATCTCGTTCGGAACGGCGTTTAGAACGAGAATTCCGGATATTTTTTTCGAATTTTTTTATTTGAACCCGGTTAATCTCGTTCATTCCGAACGAGAATTTAAAAAATAAATAAATTATAATCTCGTTCGGAACGGTTTCGGAACACCGTTCCGAACGAGGGGGGTGCCCGGTGTAAAAAAAGTGTTGCCGGGTTGAATCGCCATATCCACAACAAATTTGTACATATAACTCTATATACTTTCCTTTTCAGAGGGACAACTAATAAAATGACTTCTTCATCTTTTTTTAAAGGAACCAACACACCATTAGTTTTATGAGATACTAATCTGAATTTTTTTCTTCTCAATTAGGCTTTTTTTTTTTTAAAAAATCTCGAATTGGGCTCGTTTTGAAACTTATTCCCAACATAGGCGCTCTCATGTGATTCGGAAAAATTTCACGTTGTAGAGATGAAGCAGAATTTTTTTTTAATTCCCCCGTGTAAGAGACGCTGGCATATACATAAAAAATTTGAGTTTGTATAAAAAGGGCATTTTTCCTTTTTTTTTTTCAAAGTTTCTTATATATATATTATTATATAAGACTTACGCGTGTTCGAATGGCTCGTTTGAAATCGGACTCGACCACGACCGATTTCGTTGGGTCCGTATTGATCCCAACTTTCACCAGATATGTATCTCGCTCGATTATGATTTCGAACAACCCCATACGAGCCACCCGAACACGCGTAAGTCTCGTGCGTACCTTCTACTGTAAATGGATATATACAAATTCGTTCCTCCATATCAGGCGATGGGAGACATATCAAGTGAAAGGTGAGATCAATTTGGATCCAACGAAACTGGTCGTGGTCGATTCCGATTCCGAACTAGTGAAAGAAGGTATGCACGAGATTCACGCTTGCTCGGATGGCTCGTATGGGCTTGTTCGGAATCGATCACGACCAGTTTCGTTGGATCCGTATTAATCGACTCCGTTTCCCGCCACATTTCCCTCCCAGGTTTTGCACACAAATAAGATTTCAATCACATAGTGATTATTGTATCAAGTATCAACCGTATCAATAAATAACAATCATATACTATCAACATAGGAGAGGGATTGCCTTTTGTCACTCGTCTTTTTCGACTTTTTGATTATCCGTGACCCGTGCTTCGCACTCGGTATACAAGTTTTTTGTGTATAAGAGTATGTATTAGAAATGAAGGTTATATTTAGACTTCGGTAGTTATACGACCAAAACAACAATTATATTTCACATCATCCACAGATAAATACATAATGCACAAATGCGACAAAAACATAACAAACAAATACATTACAAACATATGCTCATAATGAAGAAATCATGAAAATGGGCGTTTGACGATTTGGCGAAAAATAAGAACTAAAAATGAAATGCAATGATAGATAGAAGACACACTCGAATTTATTATTTAGTCAATAGTGGTGATATTCAAACTTCTTTCCAATTTTTCATGCAGACCAAATCAATTAGCCCTTCTAACTTTTTAGTATAAAATGGTCTTGAAGTTGTAGTTTATCACATAAAAAAGTGAGTATATATATTTCTTTTGTTGTTCTCAAACTTCGTCAATTATTGATATTGGTAAACAAAGCAATTTGATTATAATTTAAATGTGTTATATCTAGTTTTCGTATCCACATTATCTTATATTCGGCTTAATCATCTTTGTGCAAAAGTATACAACAATTGATTAATATGGTGTTATTCTATACAATGTGAGCAAGTAAAAAAAGGAAACTTGGTCGCTAAGCAAAAGATTTTCCTTAACAAATTATTGTACAGTAGAAAAACAAAATCTAAAAATGTTGTTCTACTCTAATATCCTAATCAAATATGGTCATATAATCATATATTCATGGAATGACTTTACCATAGTCACATTGATGGATTTATGAATAAGCTCTTTCAATATGTCAAAAACGTGTAAACAGAGTAATATTATATATCATGTAAAGAAACCTTAACCTTAATACTATCCACCTAGTTTTGAGGTTCAAATTCTCTTAAGCAAAATGTGTTCATAATAACTGAATTTTATTGCAATAGCAGCAAATTTAGTCACACTGTGAAGTCACAAGGTAGTTATGTAACTGTGTAATTTAAACCATCACATACGCAAATCATATATTAAATGGTATACACATAGAAATATAATTTTTTTCTGAAATGAGCTTTTTTTCAGAAAAAATTCCCGACGTAGGCTCTTTTCAAAAGAAATTCCCAATATAGGCACTTATGCCAGCTTCGAATTTTTTTTATGTGTGAGAGACGCTGGTTCTACCAGCGTCTCTCGTCCGAAGCTGGTAGAACCAGCGTCTCTCGTCCGAAGCTGGTAATTTTTTATGTATAAGAGACGCTGGCCAGACCAGCGTCTCTTATACGTTAAAACATAAATTTTTTTTATATGAGACGCTGGTCGAACCAGCGTCTCATATAAATGGTTTTTTTTTTATTTGAACATGTATAAGAGACGCTGATCGAACTAGCGTCTCTTATACAGATTTTTTTTTAATTCCCCCGTATAAGAGACGCTGGCAAAACCAGCGTCTCTTACACGTAATTTTTTTTTTGTATAAGACGCTGGGAGAACCAACGCCTTATACAAGTAGGTGAAATTAAATCGGAATGGGCTCGTTGGCAAAAAAATTGTTTTAATTTTTTTTTTCAAAGTTTATATATATATATATAATATATATTATTATATATGACTTACTCGTGTTTGGATGGCTCGTATGAGCTCGTTTGAAATCAGAATCGATCACGACCTATTTCGTTGGGTCCGTATTGATCTCAGCTTTCACCAGATATGTCTCTCGCTCGATTCTGATTTCGAACGACCCCATACGAGCCACCCGAACACGCGTAAGTCTCGTGCGTACCTTCTACTGTAAATGGATATTTACAAATTCGTTCCTCCATATCAGGCGATAAGAGGCATATCTGGTGAAAGCTGGGATCAATACGGACCCAACGAAACTGGTCGTGATCAATTCCGATTCCGAACTGGTGAAAGAAGGTATGCACGAGATTTACGCTTGTTCGAATGGCTCGTATGGGCTTGTTCGGAATCGGAATTGACCACGACCAGTTTCGTTGGGTCCGTATTGATCCCAACTTTCACCAGATATGTCTCTCATCGCCTGATATGGAGGAACGGATTTGTAAATATCCATTTACAGTAGAAGGTACGCACGAGACTTACACGTGTTCGGGTGGCTCGTATGGGGTCGTTCGAAATCAGAATCGAGCGAGAGACATATCTGGTGAAAGCTGGGATCAATACGGACCCAACGAAATCGATCGTGATCGATTCCGATTTCAAACGAGCCCATACGAGACATCCAAACACGAGTAAGTCATATATAATAATATATATATATAAAAACTTTGAAAAAAAAATAATTAAAACAATTTTTTTGCCAACCAGCCCATTCCGATTTAATTTCACCTACCCAACGCCTTATACAATTTTTTTTTTTTAAAAACATTTTATGTGTAAGAGACACAACGTCTCTTACACGGGGGAATTAAAAAAAAAAAGACCATGAACCAGCGTCTCATATAATTTTTTTTTTTTATGTTCTTATACATAAAAAATTCAAAAAAAAAAATTACCAGCTTCGGACGAGAGACGCTGGTAGAACCAGCGTCTCTCACACATAA
This sequence comes from Oxyria digyna, assembly GCA_029168935.1. Lineage (NCBI taxonomy): Eukaryota > Viridiplantae > Streptophyta > Magnoliopsida > Caryophyllales > Polygonaceae > Oxyria > Oxyria digyna. The sequence continues at coordinate 27,842,940 of JAPVLV010000011.1, read as the reverse complement.
AAAAAATCCGAAGTTGGCATAAGTGCCTATATTGGGATTTTTTTTTGAAAAGAGCCTACGTCGGGAATTTTTTCTGAAAAAAAGCTCATTTCAGAAAAAAATTCCCTAGAAATAATACAAAGTTTTAATGCAGAAATTCAAGGATTGAAGTTAACATTTACCTCCTTTGACATCTTGTACGTATTCTTCTCGTAGAGCACCCAAATTCCAAAACTGAGAGAGGAAGGGGCAGATTGAGGAACAACACGATACTTTTCTTGTGCTTTGGAGAGGAAAGAGGAGTTTGATAGAACTTTACTTATTTACCGTCGGGCTTCCTCTAACATACGTAGCAATTACAACATAGCTCAGATACATGGCTTATTCGAGTGGCCATCTAACGCTAGTTGCGTCTACGTGGCATGATTATTTACATTCAACCTTCAGAAAAGTCAAGGCATAACAAAATGATCAAAGTCAGATGCAACTGTTATAAATAATTATTTTTGGTGTTGTTTTAACTATTATAAATAATTATTTTTGGACTTTATTATATCAAAAATATATTAATTTATACAATTTTTTTTAAAATTCTCTCATATGATAATTTAATGTAAACAAATAAATTTATTATTTAAAAAAAACAACCTTTTTAATATTTAAATGATTATAATAAAATTAATATATTCAAAATAAAATAAATTATTATTGAAAACGTCAACGGGCCTAATAAGGCCTAATGAATTTTGAATGAGGCCCAAACACAAAAAACGACAAAAAATGACATAAAACGACTTAATAAGCACTTAAAACGTAAAATTCAAGAAATGTAACATTAATATTTGAGCATTACCAATCAAACGCTATCGTTTTTATAAGAAATTAACAACTTTAACACTTAGAAGTATGTAAACGAAGACTTTCACCTGTATGCTACTACTCTCAAGTATATAAGTTGTATAGTTATACTCATATGTATGTGATACCACTTCGTTACTAAAATGAACTTCATATAATGTGTTTATTTCATCATATAACATTAGTTTAACACTTAATTGTTATCGTTTGACTCAACTGACCTCGTATTTCATTAGTATAATATGATTTTTTATCATATAACTCTTCGTAATCTCATATTACATTAGTAAAACTTGATAAAATTATTCACAAAACTCTCCATAACGACATATTTCAGTAGTATAACATTACTTTGGGTCATAAAACTTTTTATAATATCAAATAGTATAAGAAAACAACATAAAAAATGAATTTTTATGTAATTAGGGTTGGTACTACAACAGTTACCGCACCAACCCTAATACCCTAAACCCTACAAACACCAGAAACATTTGATTCTGGGTAAAAGGGTTGGTGCGGTAAGTGTTAACGCACAGAATTTGTGCGTTAATTTAACGCACAGATTCTGTGCGTTAACACTTACCGCACATATTTTGTGCGTTAACACTTACCGCACATATTCTGTGCGTTAACACTTACCGCACATATTCTGTGCGTTAACACTTATCGCACATATTCTGTGCGTTAACAGAATTTGGGCTGGTCGTCTTTGTTGGGCTGGGCTTTTTCTGTTCGATGTTGCCGAAGTTGTGTTATCAGTTGTGCGTTTATTGCTAACGCACCACCATATTTTGCTCGAGTGTGTTACAGCTACTACACAGCTGTAAGTCACTTTTGGATGACCGAATTACGTTATTGGGCCTTTGTTGTTGTGGACCTTTTGTCTACATTGGCCCAAATCTAAGTTACCCTAGTAAAACCTCGGCTATAAATTCACTGCCTCAGTGAACCCTATTATCTCATTCTCACTGCGCCGTAAAATAATTAGGTTTCAAGTTCTTACTCTGTATTTCAATTAAAAGTCTCATTTTTTTCTGATTTCGTTAGATATCTTCATTGTTTCTAACATGTTTTCTTACTTTGTATTACAGATTCAAACAACCATGGCATCATCTTCATCCTCCCCAGTTCCAGCAGAAGGCAGTGAGATCCAGTGCCCGAGTAGAAGGTGCTCAAGAACAATCAAGGTGTTCACTGGTAATGACAAGAACAATCCCCATACGTATGGACGAAGGTATACCACATGTCAGTGTAACTACATGATCGTGTATCTTGACCCAGAATACGACAGTCATCATCTCCGAGTCATTGCAAAACTGTTGAAGGAAATAGCTGACCAGCAGTTGAAGCTGGTATATTTTCACCAGGCTAAGAGTATTGAAGTAGCCAAACACTGGATACAACAGAGGTTTCCCAATGACCCTGTTCCTAGTTTTTATGACAGTGACTCCGATTAGGGATCTTGGTATCAAATCAGTGAATCTCTGTTAAGTCTGTGTTTAGTTTAAATTTCAAGAATGAGTCTGTTGTCTTTCCTTAATGAGTCTGTTGTCTTTCTAATTTATGCTGAGTGTGTTGTAGTTTATGGATTCACTGATTTCACTTCACTGTTTCACCTACCTCATCTAACTCTACTGAAAACACTATTTAAAGCAAACAAGACAAGTCATTACATATTTCAAAGCAGACAAGACAAGTCATTACATATTATAAATCAATTCCAATCGAAGTCTAAAGATCAAGGCTAGTAAACTATTACAAATCAAGTCATGTAGTCCATACGCTTTCCAGCAGTAAAGCGGTATTGTCGAAACAAGTCCACTTGGCCAGCATATATCCCTTCCCACCACTTGATGTTGTCATCTGCAAATCTTCTCCACAAACCGGAACAACGTGGCAATGGTGCCCCATCACGGAGCCAAACCTAGATATACAAAGAAAATTAATCAATAAATATAAATGATTTCGACGTTTCATGACGTTTGTTTAGATTACCACAGATTCTTACCGGTATCCAGTGATTACTGCATCTGACAAGAGCTATCCCAAAAATCTTCTGTGGAGGACCAGGGCTCACTGTAGACTGCCTTATTGGCAAGCATAAACACGGCGCATCCCAGGATAGTTGCACTAAACCAACATTATACACTGTGGCAAACACCAAACCCATAAATGGCATGTCCATCCAAAATGGTCTCTCACAAGGACTTCTCATGTAGTTAACTTGAGCAATAAGATCATCCCATGTTCCTACCCGTAGTCCATGTCGTATGGGCTCCCATGTCTCTTTGTTTCCAAGAAGCTCCGCTGCCAACGCAGCACGGATCATACGATATTGACTCTGTTGCATACCCGTAAGTAGAGCCATTGACCGATACCCACAATGTCCGTCTGAACGCACATCTTTCACAGAAGTCATGTAGGAAAGCCAAAAGTAGTCAATATTTTTCACCCCCAAGTTCACCCCCATATAACTTATGGCTTCTTCAATCTCTTCTTCATCTTCTCCTTCCTCTGTTTCGTTTCGATCTGGATACCAAGCTCTTAGGGGCACGACATTCATGTCTTCGTCTTCTAAATCGATGGTCTCTGAAAACAATGGTTCAGGTTGGGACTATGATCCGAAGTCGAACGACACTTGACTTGCTTGCTTTTTAGGACAAGTTGGTCGTTCACTTTGCCTATTTGCCTTCTCCGTTGCGACTTTTTGCGCATTCTCAGTATTTGTTATGTCTTCTCTAACATACTCGTGGTAACTCTTTTCCCTCTTTTCTCTTGGAGGAGAATTCCCATTTCGCTGCTTCTCCTTGTTCTTTGATCCCGGCGGCCTTCCTTTTCCTTTCCTAAACAAGTTTGTTGGCTCTACCAAAGAACTTTGTTCCGGATGCTCCAAGTCAATGTACAACTCACTTAATCTGAATAGAGTTCCATCCCTCAAATCTCCACTTTCCCATTTCGCCCACATTTCACGCATTCTGATCTCCGGAATAGACATTGAACGATTGTCGTCGGGTAAGGACAAATTTATTGCATCATCTTCCCATCTCAGTTCCTTCCAGAAGTCATGAAAATCATCCGGAACAAGAGGTGTCTTTGAAATGATTGCCCTAGCAAGATCGTGTACGCATGGCATCCCAAGACAATCTCGAACCCAATGATCATCACAAACATTTGAATACTCCTCCTTCAATATTTGCTGGTACATTTCCAACAACAACAGAAAACACCTATCTGACACTCGGTAAAATAGCCTTGAAAACAACATTCGAATGCCAGGAGGAAAGGTTGGGTCATCAAAGACCATTTGCCGAGTGGTAAGTGCTTGGTTCATCGTCGCCCTAATCAGGTCCATCTGAACTATGACCGCATGGTGGATCCTCACGATCACTCTGTTGAAGCCTCCTCTACTAGAACCCACAATTTCTTTCAACACCTTATGCATCCCCTCCACCCTAAATAAACACAATTTCTAATCATTAGCATTAATAATATGGTGGTCCAAATTAACAACTAAACAAACAAAGATACCTGTTTGTAGTCCTTGTGTGAAAGTGAAGAGTGTAGTCCGTCCACGCTCTAACTATGAACTTCTTGTACGGAGTAAACCAGTACTTTTCAACGTAACCAACAATGCCCTTCTTCCATGAATCTCTCAGCTTTCTCAACCTCTCTTCGTAGATTTCTTCGGTGCTCGAGCAAAATATCCCCCAACATTGCGTAACAAAGTTCTCCGCCCTTTTAGTATTTTTAATCACTTTTTCTGCGTGTGACTGGATGTTGTGCTTAATGTGCACCCAACACAATAGTTGCTTCACATCAGTGTCTTTGAACACAAGTTTGATTGCTCTCAACAAAGCCTTTTCACAGTCGGTCATTATAGCCTTCGGCATCACTCCCAAATTTCTACACAACTCATGAACGCACATCATCACAAACTTGTAATGCATTACTGTCTCCTGAGCCATGAATGCATATGCGATGTTGAACGTCTTGTGCGTGCAAGTGAAACCAACCATCTCCACTAAAGTCATATCATACCTATTTGTCTTGTATGTGGCGTCCATGATAATCACGTGAGGAAACTTCCTGAACAAACGAATCGACTCCGGGTGAGCGAAAAAAAGGACTTCAACCTCATTCGTCCTCGTGTTCCTCAAAGGTTGACAAAAATACTTGTTCTCTTTCTGAAAATTTAGAGACCACTGAGTAACTGACAATTCACCACGATCTTCAAAATTGATCTTCTGCAAAAAATTGGCAATCTGCTTCATGGATGTCACATTTTGCGGGTCTCTTTCCCTGAGCTGAATAAGTATGTTTTTTGGCATCTTGCGATCATCCCCCGCTTCCCTTGCTATTTTCTCCTCCTCTTTGCTCATTCTACCCACGAATGAATTCCCATGAAAACTAGTAGGAAGGGTGTGGTTGTGACGACCTTCTACAACATTCACGATCCATTTATAACTATAAGACCCTTCTTTTATACGAACCCCATATAACTCAAATGTACAACCACATTTCTTCGATTTTCGGTCATGAAGCCTCGGAACCGGCAATTCTGGATTTTTTAAATTCACTTTCGGCCTACCCGATCTAGGTTTTCCAAACCTATCGCATACAAAATCAACGCAATATTTGCTAGATGTACGATGTACCAAAACTATCATTAAATCCCTTGCTCTCTGTTTTGTCCATTCCATCATCTCTTCTTTACTATCCCACATTTGCGCAGTACTAAAATGTGGTCTAAAGTCTTCTTCCTATATTGATTAAACTACATTACTTAGATACGCAATTTTAACTAATTAACCTAAATCTCATGCAATTAAATACAAAATTTAAATTCATAATATACTAACCAAAATCGGTAACGGAGTCCAATCGTCTAATGCAATTGATACATTTGCTTCGCCTTCTTCCTCTTCTTCGTCCACTTCCTCATCGACTTCTTCGTCTTCTTCGTCCACTTCCTCTTCTTCATCGACTTCGTATTCTTCTTCCACGACCCCTGATATCCAATTGTCGTTACCATCATCCTCACTACTCTCATAATTATAAGACATTGTGGCGTGCATTGCAAAACTTCAACAAGAGAGCTCAACCTATATATACAACCAAAAAATGCCCGTTGGAATTTTATGCCCGTTGGTGCGGTAATAGCTAACGCACCAACGGGCATAAAATTCCAACGGGCATTTTTTCAAAAAAAACCTGTGCGGTAACAGTTACCGCACATATTATATTTATTATTTTCTTACAAATTTAATTTAATTATTTTCAAATAATTATTAAAAAAACCGATGCGGTAACACTTACCGCACCAATTTATTATTTTTTAATTACTTAAAACTGGTGCGGTAAGGGTTACCGCACCATATTATATATTTTTTTAATATATTAAACCTGTGCGGTAAGTGTTACCGCACACAATATTAGTATTTTAATACTTTTTTTTTAAAATTTATTAATTAAAAAAAATAAAATTCCTGTGCGGTAAGAGTTACCGCACAGGTTTTTCAGAAGTTAAATTTTTTTTGGGGTTAATCTCGTATTAACTGTGTGCGTTAAATGTTAACGCACAGATCTGTGCGGTAATTCTTATCGCACCAGCGTCGTATAGGTTTCAGAAAAAATTCCAACAATGCCCCGGACTCCTTTGGTGCGGTAAGCCTTAACGCACAGATGTGTACTGCAACTGTTACCGCACAGAATAGTGTGCATTTAGCCAAAAAAACGTGTGCATATAGACGCAGCCTAAATATATAAAAAATGAGTGTTTATGGATAGATAAAAATGTAATTAGAATCATGGTATTTTTTTTATTTTTTGTATTAAGTAAATATTGAGATATATGATTTTTAATAAACAAATAACTCCCGACCAAGATAAATCTTGGCCGTTTAAATAGTACCACGTGGCGTACATCGAACGCGCTTCACCATTGGACATGCTCCTAAAAAGGAACATGTGAAAAGTCAGTATTACCCTTGTGTGATTTTTTGAATCCAAAATAATTTCAAGGGCATAGACCATAATTCCTACGGAAAACTAAGTTACATTACAAAGGCAAAAACCTATAATGAGATCTCAACCCTTTAATGATATTTTAAGCATATGTGACACATTTTTAGCCATTGGATCTTCTATATATTATACCATTGCATTCTCACATTTATAGTAGTTAGGATTTGACATTTTAGCGTTTTTTAAAGAAAATATCATTTTAGTGTTACATTTTGAATTAGTTTGATCTCATTACTTGTCTAAGTTAGATAATATCGTTTTACCTTCGTAAAATTAAAATTTTGAAAGCTTATATACGTAACTTATTTTTCTTCGAACAATAAAACTGTATAACTTCTTCACTTTTGAGTAATGACCATGTAATTTCAAAAAAAACTTTTTCCTTGTTTTATCTTTTTTTTTACGGTTTACCTACCTATCTCTATTTCCATCTCTTCATCTTTTTACTTCTTTTCATTTAAATCATACATCAATATAATATCATTTTTATCAAAATTTATACCACAAATTAGAAACTACAAAAGAACAAAACTTTACTATATCTTAGCCTAATATTTTATGTTGTTGTTACTCATTTAAGCAAATCAATTGCATTTTCACTTTTCCAGTCTTCCCACTCTCACTCTATCTCTCTACTATTTTTTTAGCCTTCCACTTATTTTAAAAATCGACTATCTCCCATTTTTCTAACATGTAAGCTTCACTAGTGTATTACTCTTTTTGCTATGAAACACCTAACTACCCCTCAATATCTTTAATCTATAATCTAATGTATCATATTCGGAATCAACATCATGTTGATCATCATCTTGTTGACAATCCTCTTGTTGATTAAGTTGATCATTAGCAAAACAACGATCATCTTAGAGCTAATAAGAAAGAATAACAACAGTAGTATCTTGGGGCTCATGAGAAAGAGGAGTAACAACAACAGTATCATGGGGTCTCATGAGAAGGACGAGTGGAAGAGCCAACGACAACAACAGTATCTTGGAGCTCATGATGAGGAGGAGAACTAAAAGCGCCAATGAAAACAGCAGTATCGTTCCTTTCTACCGACATACGCATCCTCCACATACTAAGTTCCTTCTCAAAATACTTCTAAAAGGTTTGCTTATGGCCCCCACTGTTTACCTTCACCAGTGGCACTTTATAATCAGTCAAATCTTCGAGTATTAGTCCATCAAATTGATTGAGAACCAGAGATGGAAGGTGATATTCCACACAAGTGACACAAGACCACATTGTAGTAGTCTTACACCTCTCAATCTGTACACGAAGAGAGATATGCAACATCTCTTCGTTGTAGGAGTTTTATGAGACAAGAAAATTGAAGGTCGATCAAGAACCAATTGACCAAAAAGTTAAGTTACAATTTTCAATTTTCTCATCTTTTGTTTCTTGTAACACTCAATTTTCTCTCTAAAATTTTCTCTCTATCTGCTTTCTTTCTTCATTATGGAATTGTTTACAAACTTAGATCTTCATTTTTCTTGCTCTCATGGCGAACCGGAGTGAAAATCTTTTCTCTTTTTAATTTGATTTCGATTTGAACCAAATTCTTTATTTCTCTCACTCTCATAGCAAACCATAGTGAGAAAAGATTCTCACTACGGTGATTCTCACTCCGGTTTGCCATGAGAGTGAGATAGGGAGTAGTAACAACAACAATATCTTGGGGCTGAGGGAGATCAACACCATGTTGATTATCATCTTGTAGATGGTACTCTTGTTGATGAAGTTGTTGATAAAGTTGATTATTAGCAAAACAACGATCATCTTGGAGCTCATTAGAAAGAATAACAACAGTAATATCTTGAGGCTCAAGAGAAAGAGGAGTAACAACAAAAACAGTATCTTGGGCTCATGAGAAGGACGAGTGGATCGAAGAGCCAACAACAACAACAACAATAGCTTGGAGCTCATGAAAAGGAGGAGGACTAAAAGCTCTAGCGACAACAGCAATACCGTTCCTTCTTACCGACATACGCATCCACCACATACTAAGTTCCTTCTGAAAATACTTCTCAAATGTTTGTTTATGGCCTCCACTGTTTACCTTTACCAGTGGCACTATATAATCAGTCAAATCTTCGAGCATCGGTCCATCAAATTGATTGGCAACTAGAGATGGAAGGTGATATTCCACACAAGTGAGACAAGGCAACATTTTAGTAGTCTTGCACCTCTTAATCTGTACACGAAGAGAGATAGGCAACATCTCTTCGTTGTATGGGTTTTATAAGACAAGACAATTGAAGGTTGCTCAAGAACCAATTGACCAAATATATTTAAGTTACAATTTTCAATTTTCTCATGTTTTGTTTCTTATAACACTCAATTTTCTCTCCGAAATTTTGTATCTGTCTGCTTTGTTTCTTCATTACAGAATTGTTTACAAACTTAGATCTTCATTTTTCTTGCTCTCATGGCGATCCAGAGTGAAAATCTTTTCTCTTTTTAATTCGATTTCGATTTGAAGCAAATTCTTTATTTATTAGTTGTTTGTTTGTTTTATTTTGTTGTTTGAATATGGAACGAACCAATTGTTGGTTGAGACATTGAATTTTCAAGTATTTTGAAGATAAAAAAGAAAATCCAAAACCATATCTTTCGATATGAGATATTTTAGTTATTCCTTATGATAGTGATTTAAAAACTTATCTAAACGGGAGGTTTTCCAAATTGATGCGACCAGTTTATAAAGAGGTTAATAAAGCACATCGACCGTCCAATAGTTAACGTAGTTGAGCGGGTAAGAGAAACTAAGTATTCTTCTCCAACATTATTCAGCGGCTTATTTCGAATGTTAGATAACAAACAAGTGTTTGGCTATAACACTAAAGGTGATGTGACCAACCTAAAGAAGTTTTTTGAACAAAAGAGGTGGGTTCATCCTATAGTTTTAGTAGTTTTGATATATTTGATTGGGTGAAAAAACAGGACCTTACAATTATGGGACATTGTGCATGCACATTTATAGAAAAGTTGAACCTTAGACATTGTGCATGCACGTTTATAGAAAAGTTAATACGAAAAAGTATTCAATTATGGGATGCGAGTTTTTCAAGAATGAGAACTTTATAAATCATGTCTTATAAATAAAAAAATGCAACATAGAATAAGATTAAGAGGTTTCTTACCAAGATAAGCTAGGGATTGTCGATCATCGAACTGTTTCCCTTCACAAAAATCATGATTCTCTTGTACAAAAAAGTCGAGGCAAACATTTCAATCAACTCATATATGCAACCAAAGAATAGTGCAAATAGAAAACCCTACAAAATTCTCACATATCCTGGGGCGTCACTCCTAGGCCCGTCTAGAGATCGGTACATGTATAGCGTATCAACAAACTCCTCATTTTCCTCAACAACATTTGTACCGTATGTGAACACTTCCACCGCCAACTTGGGCATTGTACTCGCTGCTTCTCTGCAGGCAGGAAGTGTCACTCTACAAGACGACATCCACAGAAATCTCATGTTGTAATAATGATGGAAGTCGGAACGCACCGCTGAATCACCATATGGACTATCTCTGATCTCAAGCTTCTGCAAATTAGAACATCCCTCAAGAACATATTTAAGGGCGTTATCGGTATCCCCAACAAATTAGAGCATCCCTCAAGAACATATTTAAGCCGGAACGCGCAATTTTCTCTTCAAATTTTTGCATCTATGCATTTTTTCCTTCATTCTGGAAATTTTTTTAAACTTAGATCTTCATTTCTCTCACTCTCATGATAAACCGGAGTGAGAATCACCGGATTCGCACTCCGGTTTGCCATGAGAGTGAGAAAGCAACTAAGTATTCTTCTCCAACATTATTCAGCGGCTTATTTCGAATGTTAGATAACAAACAAGTGTTTGGCTATAACACTAAAGGTGATGTGACCAACCTAAAGATGTTTTTTGAACAAAAGAGGTGGGTTCCTCCTACAATTTTAGTAGTTTTTGATATATTTGATTGGGTGAAAAAACAGGACCTTACAATTATGGGACATTGTGCATGCACATTTATAGAAAAGCTAAACCTTAGACATTGTGCATGAACGTTTATAGAAAAGTTGATACAAAAAGTATTCAATTATGGGATGCGAGTTTTTCAGGAATGAGAACTTTATAAATCATGTCTTATAAATAAAAAAACGCAACATAAAATAAGATTAAGAGGTTTCTTACCAAGATAAGCTAGGGATTGTCGATCATCGAACTGTTTCCCTTCACAAAAATCATGATTCTCTTGTACAAATAAGCCGAGGCCAGCATTTCAATCACCTCATATATGCAACCAAAGAATAGTGCAAATAGCAAACCCTACAGAATCCTCACATAACCTGGGGCGTCACTCCTAGGCCCGTCTAGAGATCGGTACATGTATAACGTATCAACAAACTCCTCATTTTCCTCAACAACATTTGTACCGTTTGTGAACACTTCCACCGCCAACTTGGGCATTGTACTCGCTACTTCTCTGCATGCAGGAAGTGTCACTCTGCAAGACGACATCCACAGAAATCTCATGTTGTAATAATGATGGAAGCCGGAACGCACCGCTGAATCACCATATGGACTATCTCTGATCTCAAGCTTCTGCAAATTAGAGCATCCCTCGAGAACATATTTAAGGGCGTTATCGGTATCCCTAACAAATTAGAGCATCCTTCAAGAACATATTTAAGCCGGAACGCGCAATTTTCTCTTCTAATTTTTGCATCTATCCATTTTTTCCTTCATTATGGAAATTTTTTAAAACTTAGATCTTCATTTCTCTCACTCTCATGATAAACCGGAGTGAGAATCACTGGATTCGCACTCCGGTTTGGCAGGAGAGTGAGAGAGCAACTAAGTATTCTTCTCCAACATTATTCAGCGACTTATTTCAAATGTTAGATAACAAACAAGTGTTTGACTATAACACTAAAGGTGATGTGACCAACCTAAAGAAGGTTTTTGAACAAAAGAGGTGGGTTCCTCCTACAGTTTTAGTAGTTTTTGATATATTTGATTGAGTGAAAAAACAGGACCTTACAATTATGGGACATTGTGCATGCACATTTATAGAAAAGTTGAACCTTAGACATTGTGCATGCACATTTATAGAAAAGTTGATACGAAAAGTATTCAATATTGGGATGCGAGTTTTTCAGGAATTAGAACTTTATAAATCATGTCTTATAAATAAAAAAACGCAACATAGAATAAGATTAAGAGGTTTCTTACCAAGATAAGCTAGGGATTGTCGATCATCGAATTGTTTCCCTTCACAAAAATCATGATTCTCTTGTACAAAAAAGTCGAGGGCAACATTTCAATCACCTCATATATGCAACCAAAGAATAGTGCAAATAGCAAACCCTACAGAATCCTCACATATCCTGAGGCATCACTCCTAGACCCGTCTATAGATCGGTACATGTATAACGTATCAACAAACTTCTCGTTTTCCTGAACAACATTTGTACTGTTTGTGAACACTTCCACCGCCAACTTGGGCATTGTACTCGCTACTTCTCTGCAGGCAGGAAGTGTCACTCTGCAAGATGACATCCACAGAAATCTCATGTTGTAATAATGATGGAAGCCGAAACGCACCGTTGAATCACCATATGGACTATCTCTGATCTCAAGCTTCTGCAAATTAGAGCATCCCTCAAGAACATATTTAAGCCGGAACGCACAATTTTCTCTTCAAATTTTTGCATCTATCCATTTTTTTCTTCATTCTGGAATTTTTTTAAAACTTAGATCTTCATTTCTCTCACTCTCATGGCAAACCAGAGTGAGAATCACCAGATTCTCACTCCGGTTTGCCATGACAGTGAGAGAGCGACTAAGTATTTTTCTCCAATATTATTCAGCGGCTTATTTCAAATGTTAGATAACAAACAAGTGTTTGGCTATAACACTAAAGGTGATGCGACCAACCTAAAGAAGTTTTTTGAACAAAAGAGGTGGGTTTCTCCTACAGTTTTAGTAGTTTTTGATATATTTGATTGGGTGAAAAAACAGGACCTTGCAATTATAGGACATTGTGCATACACATTTATAGAAAAGTTGAACATTAGACATTGTGCATGCACGTTTATAGAAAAGTTGATACGAAAAGTATTCAATTATGGGATGCGAGTTTTTCAGGAATTAGAACTTTATAAATCATGTCTTATAAATAAAAAAACGCAACATAGAATAAGATTAAGAGGTTTCTTACCAAAATAAGCTAGGGATTGTCGATCATCGAACTGTTTCCCTTCACAAAAATCATGATTCTCTTGTACAAAAAAGTCGAGGCAAACATTTCAATCAACTCATATATGCAACCAAAGAATAGTGCAAATAGAAAACCCTACAAAATTCTCACATATGCTGCGGCATCACTCCTAGATCCGTCAAGAGATCGGTACATGTATAGCGTATCAACAAACTCCTCATTTTCCTCAACAACATTTGTACCGTTTGTGAACACTTCCACCGCCAACTTGGAAATTGTTTTCGCTACTTCTCTGCAGGCAGGAAGTGTCACTCTACAAGACGACATCCACAAAAATCTCATGTTGTAATAATTATGGAAGCCGGAACGCACCGCTGAATCACCATATGGACTATCTCTGATCTCAAGCTTCTGCAAATTAGAGCATCCCTCAAGAACATATTTGAAACGATACCGGACAAGACATTGACAGAGGCTGAAGAAGAAGAACTCATGAGCATACGCTCACTAGGCCCAGTGACCCGAGCTAGAGCAACAGAGGTAGCCAAGGCTACTCGAGATAGTGATTTAAAAACTTATCTAAACGGGAGGTTTTCCAAATTGATGCGACCAGTTTATAAAGAGGTTAATAAAGCACATCGACCGTCCAATAGTTAACGTAGTTGAGCGGGAAAGAGAAACTAAGTATTCTTCTCCAACATTATTCAGCGGCTTATTTCGAATGTTAGATAACAAACAAGTGTTTGGCTATAACACTAAAGGTGATGTGACCAACCTAAAGAAGTTTTTTGAACAAAAGAGGTGGGTTCATCCTATAGTTTTAGTAGTTTTGATATATTTGATTGGGTGAAAAAACAGGACCTTACAATTATGGGACATTGTGCATGCACATTTATAGAAAAGTTGAACCTTAGACATTGTGCATGCACGTTTATAGAAAAGTTAATACGAAAAAGTATTCAATTATGGGATGCGAGTTTTTCAGGAATGAGAACTTTATAAATCATGTCTTATAAATAAAAAAATGCAACATAGAATAAGATTAAGAGGTTTCTTACCAAGATAAGCTAGGGATTGTCGATCATCGAACTGTTTCCCTGCACAAAAATCATGATTCTCTTGTACAAAAAAGCCGAGGCGAGCATTTCAATCACCTCATATATGCAACCAAAGAATAGTGCAAATAGAAAACCCTACAGAATCCTCACATATGCTGCGGCATCACTCCTAGATCCGTCAAGAGATCGGTACATGTATAGCGTATCAACAAACTCCTCATTTTCCTCAACAACATTTGTACCGTTTGTGAACACTTCCACCGCCAACTTGGAAATTGTTTTCGCTACTTCTCTGCAGGCAGGAAGTGTCACTCTACAAGACGACATCCACAAAAATCTCACGTTGTAATAATTATGGAAGCCGGAACGCACCGCTGAATCACCATATGGACTATCTCTGATCTCAAGCTTCTGCAAATTAGAGCATCCCTCAAGAACATATTTGAAACGATACCGGACAAGACATTGACAGAGGCTGAAGAAGAAGAACTCATGAGCATACGCTCACTAGGCCCAGTGACCCGAGCTAGAGCAACAGAGGTAGCCAAGGCTACTCAATCAATGGTCACCAAAGGCCTAGCCAGAAATAGCGAGATCGGTGCAACCGAGAGAACGTGGAGCTTGACAACGCTCGAAGAGGTGGATGACTACCGGACACTTGGCGAAGCAACGCTGGCCTTCAAGCCAGCCTCATTAGTCAAGGGTCAAGACACGGGTCAGTCCTCCATCTCGAACGAGCCAAAACAAATGTTGCAGAGCACCGACGGCGATCACCATGCTGATGGTGGCGATCGCGGGCTTCCAACAGAAGCCATCTCGCCAACCAACAGCGACCGCGATCGCGGGAAAGGATCCGCGATCGCGGGAGTCCCATCGAGGCAAAAGTAAGAGCCTCTGCAGGATGGCACGGTTTGTGACAAACCGTGTCAAACTACTCTAAACCGTGCCAGAGCCTTTTGAACCCGGTGGCGATCGCCACCCTCATATGGCGATCGCCTTCGCCTTATTCTCAGCATTTCGAACTTTCATTTTTTGAGACGTTTTATTTAATTAATTGTTTTTATTTCCGGATTAGGGCTGCACATTTAGGGTTAATGTTAGCAGCAACCCTCTTATAAGTTTGAACATTCTCCATTGTTGTTCTTTACGTTGAATTTTATAGTAGAGCTTAAGTTTGAGTTTGAATCTCCTTCCTTTGCTTCGACGTCATTCTACTGATTGGATCCGGAGTTGTTCTCGTTAGCGAACTGTCACCAAGCTTACCTATCGAATTCATTCATCCCTTGAGTGGACTCTCAAGACATCAAGTTCTTGTTGAATCGAAAGATTCAATACTTATCAAAACCCTAGAAGAGTTGAAGAACGACGACTTCCCTTTCTACCACGATCCCCAAGGCATACGAGTCACCCAGATTCGTATCAATTGGTATCAGTTTCCAGCGGTTTAAAGGTGTAGTCATTCTAAAACTCTTTCTTTCACGTATTCCCTTTCGTTTCCACCAAATTCCGCTTTGTTAAGAAAACTGAAAAATTCGAGTGAAACCCTAACCCTAGGTGACGAATTCTTGAAGTCAAGAAAACGTCGTGGCTTTACTCACAAAAACAGAAAAACCCAGAGAGATTGAAGATAACTAATAACCCGAAGATCGCAGATATCTTAGGCTTCATCAAATTGTTAAATCTTTGACTGTTGCTTCAAGTTTTTGTGCTTTACTTGATTATCTTCATTCTTGACTGCTTTACTATTGTCTCTTCTTTACCTTTAGCATCAAACGAAACTGCATGCTATTCTTTCTATATATAAAAAAACAGCACTTGAGTTCAAAAGTCGATCATAAATTCGAGCAAAAAGAAATCCTCAGGAGATCTAGACTAGTAGTCTATTCACTATCTCAAGTGTCCATTGTGCCTATCTCTCCATTGTCTAATCATAAGTTTGGCGTCTTGATTGCATGCTAGTTAAGTTCTGATCAATTACTTGCTTGCATCTTTCTTTGATTTCTGAATTTGTTGTTGACTTGGATATATTGATCTTTGCCCTGAGCTAGCCGATCCTTCCCTCACGGATTGCTGAAATTAGTCACCTTATTACGTGATTGATAGTGTTTTGTTTGCTACTCTTTGAGCTCAGTATTTTGATTACTGTTGATCTCTAATCTATGACTATGTCTGACCAAGGTACAAAGGAACGAAGTCTGTCAGACGCTGAAGCTGAAATTGCTCGGCTAAAAGAAGAAATGGGCATTATGCAGCAGACTATTGTCGAAGCAGCATCACACAATCAACGAGCCAGAGACAAAGGCAAAGGCCATGTAGTTCAGCGTCTTGCTAGTGTCATTGAAAAGGATGCTCTTACGGATCACTACAAGCCACAACGATCTAGACACGAGTCAGGCGAAAGTGGCTCTGAAAATGATGAGACGCCTAACCATGAGGAGTACAACAGACCTTTCGTCCGGACTAAATCCCGGCCTAGTAGGTCAAACGGGGCAGCTACACAACGTCGAGAATCCTCTGACAAGAATCCTCGGCGTCCTCAACGAAGTGGTTCGGCAATTGCGTTTGGCGAGTACGATGAAGAAGATCTAGAACTTTATGGGCAAGCTAATCCAAACAATTTCCATCCACCACTTCAGGACCCCATTGAGAATCAACATTACCTCGAAGGTTATCTCCCTCCTCCTGTATATACAACTCCTCCTGCATTTCGTAATTACAGGAATGATGATCGGGGTAACAACCATAATGAGTACCATGATGTGAGACGTCCACGAGCACAACAAAGACGAAGAGGACGTAACCACGACAATAGAGGCAATGGCAGACGTGTTCAACAAGAAGATTTCTATGAAGATAGACGTCCAGTCCGTCGTGACATCAAGGTACGTATTGAAAATTTTGCAGGTGAATATGATGCTGCTGTATTTCTGGAATGGCAGCAGACAACAGAACATGTTTTGAACCACTGTCACTATGAGGATCACGAAAAAGTGGAGGTTGCAACTCTACATTTCACCGGGGCTGCAAAGACATGGTGGAATAGAGATGTAACCATGAGAGAAAGACGAGGGTTCCCACAAGTTGACACTTGGAATCAGCTGATGTTCATCATGACACAAAAATATGTGCCAACTGACTACAAGAATGAGTTGCGTTTGAAGATAGCACTTGCTAAACAAGGTACACAAACTCCCAATGAATTATATGCTTCTTTGGAAGATATGTACTATAAAGCAGGTATGAGTGTGTCAGCAACTACAATTCGAACCAAATTCTTGAGTGGTTTGAATGTCTCCATTAGAGACCAATTGGAGATTTTGCCCATCAAAGATCTCAACTCCCTTGTGCACACAGCGATGCAAATCCACAACCAATTAGTGCGCAAGAAATCATCTCCATGGGCTTCCAATCAAAGGTATAACTCTCGTGAGATTCTACTCTAGATGTGCAGCAGAGAGATCAAGGACAAACTAGACCACCATACAAGAAGGAAGTCACCAACACTCCCCCAGAGCCATCAAGAGATGCCAACCGCACCAACAATGCTTCGGCTTCTACAAACCGAAGTAGCACAACAGACAAGGAGTGCTACAAGTGTGGAGAACATGGGCATTTTTCTAGAGAATGCTCAAATCCAAGAAAGGTGTTGCTCAATCAACAAGGTGGCTATGAGAGTGTTGAAGAGGAGGATGAATATGAAGAGGATGCACAAGATGAAGAAGATAATGATCCTTATGTTTGTGCACCCTCGGATATGAAAGGAGGGACAACACTTAGCCTTATCACAAGGAAAGCCTTAACTATCAAAGAAGCCGCGCTAATGGACCAAAGGGAGAATTTATTTCAAACAAAATGCTTGGTTCAAACGGCGTCTTTGAGTGTTATTATTGATGGTGGGAGCTGCTGCAATATTCTGAATGCTAAGGTGGTTCACCACCTTAATCTCAAGACAACTCCACACCCTCAACCATATGGCCTTGAATGGATAACCGAAGGTAAGGGTGATGTGGTAAACAGGCAATGCCACATCTCTTTCTCTATTGGTCCATACAAAGATTCAGTTTTATGTGATGTTATTGCAATGGATGCTATGCACCTTCTTCTTGGTCGTCCTTGGCAGTTTGATAG
Source organism: Oxyria digyna (assembly GCA_029168935.1). Classification (NCBI taxonomy): domain Eukaryota; kingdom Viridiplantae; phylum Streptophyta; class Magnoliopsida; order Caryophyllales; family Polygonaceae; genus Oxyria; species Oxyria digyna. Next base: position 27,824,680 of record JAPVLV010000011.1, on the reverse strand, counting down.
GAGGACGGTCCATGATGGCCTACTCAACACTTACGCGTTCGTCCATGGAGGAAGACGTGTAACAATGCTTCCCATGACACCACACGAAATCCTCATGGATCATCAAGAAAGGAGCAGAAACAAGGCCTTAGAAGCAGCTAATCAGGAGATTCAAAGCCAAAAATCCCGAGAAACAGCTGCACAGCAAACCGCGATCGCGGCCCCTAATATGGAGATCGCGGGATCACAATAGAGAGTCTCCGAATTCAGCAGAAGCAAAACCGCGATCGCGAACAGAGGTCTATGTTTTTGGACGATCCAAAAACCGCGATCGCGGCCCCCAAGGACGCGATCGCGACACCCAATTCCAGCGGCTACTCCAAAACTCCGACTACAGTTCGAATGAAAGACCCATACAAGCAAAAGTCGGGTATACAGGGACGCTGTGAGAACAGAATACTACTAACACGCTCTCGGGATATCACTCCAATCATTCAGGGACGTTCCCCTTGCTTTCTTTTAATTCCTAAAGCGTGTCTTTCTAGTAACAAACAAGATGATTTACCCCTTGTGATTCAATCGCTTTTGCAGGACTTTACAGACGTCTACCCTGACGACTTACAAGGTGGATTGCCTCCAGTCAGAGGCATCGAGCACCAAATTGATTTGGTTCCGGGCGCTTCCCTACCCAACAGAGCTGCATACAGGGCAAGCCCGGAAGAGACAGTTGAGCTACAACGACAAGTTCAAGACTTGATGGATAAAGGCTACGTTCGAGAAAGCCTTTCCCCTTGTGAAGTCCCAGTTATCTTGGTGCCAAAGAAGGATGGCACATGGCGTATGTGTGTGGACTGCAGAGCTATCAACCAAATTATAGTGAAATACAAGCATCCTATCCCCCGCCTGGACGACATTCTTGACGAATTGCATGGTGCTACTCTATTCTCCAAGATCGATCTCAAGAGTGGATACCATCAAATTCGTATGAAGGAGGGTGATGAATGGAAAACAGCCTTCAAAACAAAGTATGGTCTCTATGAATGGTTAGTAATGCCTTTTGGACTTACAAACACACCAAGTACTTTTATGAGATTGATGAACCATGTGCTTAGACATTTCTTAGGAAAATTTGTTGTGGTTTATTTTGATGATATATTGGTGTATAGCCGTTCATTGCATGATCATGTTGACCATCTTCGACAAGTCTTAGAATGTCTTAGGAAAGAGCAATTGTATGCTAATTTTTCCAAATGTGTATTTTGCTCTACTTCTACTATCTTTCTTGGTTATGTTGTTTCTAAAGATGGATTGCAGGTGGACCAAGAAAAGGTCCGAGCCATTAAAGAGTGGCCAACTCCCACTATGGTAAGATTATTTTTAGGATTGGCAGGCTTTTACAGGAGATTTGTGCGGGACTTCAGCACAATTGCAGCCCCATTACATGAGCTCACAAAGAAAGGAGCCACTGTAGAATGGAAGGACAAACATGAGGCGGCATTCCTTCGGCTTAAGGAAAGTCTTTGCAATGCTCCATTGTTGCAACTCCCCGACTTTCAAAAGATGTTTGAGGTTGAGTGTGATGCCTCCAATTTCGGCATTGGTGGTGTCTTGCTCCAAGAGAAAAGGCCTATTGCCTACTTTAGCGAAAAACTCTCACGTGCAACACTTAACTACCCTACTTATGATAAATAACTTTATGCTTTGATTAGGGTATTCAAGACATGGCAACACTACCTATGGCCAAAAAAATTCGTTGTCCACACGGATCATGAGGCATTGGCGAATTTGAAGCAACAATCCACTCTAGGAAGACGCCATGCCCGTTGGGTAGAGTTTATGGAGACCTTTCCATATGTTGTCATGCATAAGAAAGGTAAGGAGAATGTGGTAGCCGACGCCCTTTCTCGCAGGTATGTTCTCTTAACTCACCTCCAAGCTAAATTACTCGGATTTTCATTGATAATAGACTTGTACATGCAAGATGATTTCTTCAAGTCTATTTATGAGAGTTGTTTAGCTAAAGGTGAGGTAGATGACTACTTTGTGGATCAAAAGTTTCTTTATAGACGGGGAAAGCTTTGTATCTCTTCTAGTTCTATAAGGACACTTTTGATTCATGAAGCTCATGAAGGGCGAGGACACTTTGGAATAGCCAAAACCTTAGCCGCTCTTCAAGAACATTTCTACTGGCCACATATGATCAAACATGTCACACGATTTGTCAATGGTTGTGTGACTTGTCACAAGGCGAAAAGTCCCTCATCTTCTTCGTTGTATACACCCCTACCCATTCCCAATCAACCTTGGGAAGATTTATCTATGGATTTTGTTATGGGGTGCCTACAACTAAGAAGGGGAGTGACTGCATCTTTGTTGTGGTTGATAGGTTCTCCAAAATGGCTCATTTCATGGCATGCAAAATGACTAATAATGCTACCGACATTAGTAATATCTTTTTTCAGCATGTTGTTAGGTTGCATGGAATTCCTAAACCTATTGTTAGTGATAGGGATGTGAAATTTGTGAGTCATTTTTGGAGAACATTGTGGGGAAAGCTAGGTACTAAACTCCTATTTTCTACTAGCTATCACCCACAAACTGATGGACAGACTGAGGTTACGAATAGGACTCTAGGCTCACTTCTAAGGACCATGCTTTGTGCTAATCCTAAGAGGTGGGAGGACTTACTTCCGTATGTTGAGTTTTCGTATAACAGGGCCGTCCATTCGGCAACAGGACTGAATCCATTCGAGGTGGTTTATGGTCGAAATCCTTTGACCCCGATGGACATGATTCCACTTCCCTTGAAAGATGGTGAATAAGCTGCAGGAGCTAACCAGGCTGAGATGATCAAGGAATTGCATGAGAGAACCAAGGAGCAGCTGCAACGTCGTTCATTACAATATGAATCCAAGGTGAACAAAGGGAAGAAGAGGGTCACCTATGCCCCAGGAGATCTCGTGTGGCTGCACATGAGAAAGGAACGCTTTCCATCTAGACGAAAGAACAAATTGGATGATAGAGGTGATGAACCCTTCAAAGTTCTTAGATCTTTTGGTCCTAATGCATATGAGCTTGATTTGCCTCCAGGAATTGGTGTTCATGGGACATTTAATGTTGCTGATTTGTCCCCATACATTCCTCCGGACTTAGACATTGACGACACGAGGACGTGTCGAGGCCAAGAAGGGGAGAGTGAAACGATACCGGACAAGACATTGACAGAGGCTGAAGAAGAAGAACTCATGAGAATACGCTCACTAGGCCCAATGACCCGAGCTAGAGCAAGAGCGGTAGCCAAGGCTACTCAATCAATGGTCACCAAAGGCCTAGTTAGAAATAGCGAGATCGGTGCAACCGAGAGAACGCGGAGCTTGACAACGCTCGAAGAGGTGGATGACTACCGGACACTTGGCGAAGCAACGCTGGCCTTCAAGCCAGCCTCATTAGTCAAGGGTCGAGACACGGGTCAGTCCTCCATCTCGAACGAGCCAAAACAAATGTTGCAGAGCACCGACGACGATCGCCATGCTGATGGTGGTGATCGCGGGCTTCCAACAGAAGCCATCTCGCCAACCAACAGTGACCGCGATCGCGGGAGTCCCATCGAGGCAAAAGTAAGAGCCTCTGCAGGATGGCACGGTTTGTGACAAACCGTGTCAAACTACTCTAAACCGTGCCAGAGCCTTTTGAACCCGGTGGCGATCGCCACCCTCATATGGCGATCGTCATCGCCTTATTCTCAGCATTCCGAACTTTCCTTTTTTGAGACGTTTTATTTAATTAATTGTTTTTATTTCCGGATTAGGGCTGCACATTTAGGGTTAATGTTAGCAACAACCCTCTTATAAGTTTGAACATTCTCCATTGTTGTTCTTTACGTTGAATTTTATAGCAGAGCTTAAGTTTGAGTTTGATTCTCCTTCCTTTGCTTCGACGTCATTCTACTGATTGGATCCGGAGTTGTTCTCGTTAGCGAACTGTCACCAAGCTCACCTATCGAATTCGTTCATCCCTTGAGTGGACTCTCAAGACATCGAGTTCTCGTTGAATCGAAAGATTCAATACTTATCAAAACCCTAGAAGAGTTGAAGAACGACGACTTCCCTTTCTACCACGATCCCCCCGAGGAATACGAGTCACCCAGATTCATATCATGCGGGTATGTCTAATAGGGGCATGCTGACCAAAAGACTTAGTTTTGGATCTTCAGGCATAAGGATGGGTTTAACATAAGATGTGATCATCAACCAAGAATTATAAAGGGTTATAATTAGTAAAGAGTTTACTTACCTTGATTACATGAGATTTGGGGAAGTGCCTAAGTACGCTCAAGTTTCATCTACGATAGGATCTTGGAATTATTTTACTCACAAATGGACAAATTTTATAATGAGTAGAATATGCAATATTTTGTTATTTAGAGCATGTCTAAATTAGAATTTTTTGCATTTCAAGCATAATTTATCTGCATGTTTTAATTTCTGTTTTGTAGTTACTATGCCAACGAAAAACCTCAAATTTTCGTTTCGCTCAATTGCTGAGAAAAACAGGTTGAATGACTCCAATTTTCTTGATTGGGAAAGGAACCTGAGAATTATTCTCAGGTCTGAGAACCAAGAGGATGTCCTAGAGACTCCCATCCCAGAGCTGACTACCACCTCATCGGATGAGGAAAAGGAAAAGTACAAGACAATAAGCGAAAAGTCAAGAAGTGCGACTTGCCTCATGCTAGCTGCTATGGAACCCGTTCTTCAACAAAGGTTTGAGGAGCAGGATGCCTATTCAATTATGAAGAATCTTAGAGATCTCTTTAAGGAACATGCAAGGATTGAGAGGTATGAGACCCTCAAGGCCATCCTACATGTTTTTCACATGATAGGCCTGTTTGACAGGATGACTAGACTTGGAAAACCTTATAACATTGAGATGTCAACAGATATAATCTTGCATTCTCTACATGAGGGTTTTGCTAATTTTAGGCAGATGTATCACATGAGAGCTATGTGCAAGACCCTAAATGAGTTGCATGGTATGCTCCAGACTGCAGAACAAAATGTCTTGGTTGAACCTAGGAAGGATATTCTTATGGTCAACGAAGGGAAGGGGTTCAAGAAAGGGCCACAAAAGAAGCAACAGACCCACGGGAAGGACAATAAAGTTGTTCGACCTAAGGGAAATACACCTAAAGTAAAGGTGGCTGCAGAGCACGACTTCTTCTACTGCAAGGCTAAGGGGCACTGGAAGAGAAAATGCCCCAAATATCTGGAGGATTAGAAGAAGGGTGTCTCTTCTTCAGATATTTACGTTATTGAAATCTTAACAACTAACTCCAATGATTGGGTATTAGATACCGGTTGTGGTTCTCACATTATTTCGAATGTGCAGGGACTACGAAATAGGAGAAGGTTGCAGAAGGGCGAGATAGATCTTCGTGTTGGAAATGGAGCAACTGTTGCTGCAATTGAAGTTGGAGATTATAGTCTACCTTTACCTTATGGCTTAATTTTAGAACTTAATAATTGTTATTTTGTTCCTTCCATAACTATGAACTTGATTTCATTTTCGTTTTTGCATCGTGAGGGTTATAAATTTGTTGTTGATGATGGTTTTTCCATTTAAAAGAATGACGTTTTCTATGCCCATGCACATATGACTAGTACTGGACTATATAGATTAGTGCTCAAATCCGATGTATATAACGTTGATACCAAAAGGAAAAAGTCAAATGATATAGGTGAAGCCAATCTATGGCATTGTCGCTTGGGCCACATTAGCATCAAACGCATGAAGGAACTCCAAAAGGTTGGTCGCCTAAAGTCATTTGATTTTGAATCGTTTGAAACATGTGAATCATATCTAATGGGCAAGATGACAAGGTCGCCTTTCACTGGTACAAGTGAGAGGACTACTGAGCTGTTAGCTCTCATACATACTGATGTGTGTGGACCTATGAGCACAAAAGCTAGGAGAGGCTATCGATACTTCATTACATTTGCTGATGATTTTAGTAGATATGGGTATATCTACTTAATGAAACATAAATCCGAGTCTTTTGAAAAGTTTAAAGAATTTCATAATGAAGTTGAGAAACAAACAGGCAAAAAGATAAAGGCACTTCGATCAGATCGAGGTGGTGAATATCTGAGCACGAAATCGACCATCATTTGAGGAGTTGTGGTATTCTAACACAACTGACTCCACCGGGTACACCACAACTGAATGGTGTATCTGAGAGAAGAAACATGACATTGTTAGACATAGTCCGCTCAATGATGAGTTTTGCTAATCTTCCTACATCCTTTTGGGGTTATGCCCTCACTACCGCTGCATTCACACTAAACAAGACTCCGTCACGATCAGTTTACAAGACACCACATGAGATATGGTTTGGGAAGCCTCCCAGCTTGTCATTTCTGAAAGTCTGGGGATGCGAGGCTTATGTAAAGCGTTTACTATCTGATAAGCTCGCACCCAAATAAGACAAATATTTTTTTTATAGGTTACCCCAAGGAAACGAGGGGTTATTATTTCTACAATCCCGTTGAAAACAAAGTGTTTGTTGCTCGGGATAGTGTCTTTTTGGAAAAGGATTTCTTTTCCAAGAAGTCAAGTGGGAGAAATGTTCAGCTTGATGAGATTCAAGCAGAACAAAAACTCCACAGCATGAGGACATAGAAGATGTCACATAGGAACTTGATTTTGGAAGCGTACCTTCACAAAGGGAAATCACCCAAATTCAAGATGCAGTTCCTCAAGTGGATGAAGCACCCGAGGTCCCACATACTGATGTGGTCAATCCTCCGGCTGATATCTCTCCAACTGTGGGACCACTTTGGAGATCAAACAGGCCAAGGCGGAAACCTAGACGATATGATGATTTTGTCTTGACTGCTGACGTTCTACTTTTAGAGAATGATGAACCTGCTACCTATAAACAAGCAATGGCGGACCCCGACTCTGAAAAATGGCTTGAATCCATGAGATCCGAAATGGAATCCATGTCTGAAAATCAAGTTTGGGACTTGATAGATTTGCCTGATGGGGTAAAACCCATTGGATGTTAATGGGTCTTCAAGATCAAGACAGACAAGGATGGAAATGTTTCTGTCTATAAGGCAAGATTAGTTGCCAAAGGATTTAGATAAGTTCATGGAATTGACTATGATGAAACGTTCTCACCGGTCGTTATGATCATGTCCATTAGGATAATCCTAGCAATTGTCGCTTATTATGATTATGAGATATGGCAAATGGATGTCAAGACCACTTTTCTAAATGGTTATTTAGAAGAGAATGTATACATGATGCAACCAGAAGGTTTTGAGGATCCAGAGAATCCTAGGAAAGTATGCAAGCTTAAGAAGTCTATATATGGACTTAAGCAAGCATCTAGGAGTTGGAATCATCGTTTTGATGAAGTGATCAAAAAGTTTAATTTCATCAGATGAGAAGAAGAGCCTTGTGTTTACAAGAAATTTAGTGTGAGCAAAGTGGCCTTCCTGGTTCTATATGTGGATGACATATTACTCATTGGAAATGATATTCCTATGCTGGAGGCAGTAAAAGAATGGCTTAAGAAGTATTTTTCGATGAAGGATCTAGGAGAGGCAGAGTACATATTAGGCATTAAGATCTATAGAGATAGGTCTAAGAGACTTATTGGTCTAAGTCAAGAAACTTATATAGATAAGGTCCTTGCTAGATTTAATATGGTGAATTCTAAGAAAGGATTTATTCCTATGCAACATGGCTTACGTCTCAGTAAAACCCAGTGTCCTAAGACAGCTGGTGAAATTGAGAAAATGAGTAGGATTCCTTATGCCTCAGCCATAGGATCCATCATGTATGCTATGACTTGTACTGGTCCAGATGTTGTGCACGCTTTGAGTGTGTGTAGCAGATACCAATCAAACATTGGAGAGGCACATTGGTGTGCGGCTAAGAACATTCTAAAGTACTTGAGAAGGACTAAGGATGATGTCTTGGTGTATGGAGGTGATGACGAGCTGGTCGTCAAGGGCTATACCGATGCGAGTTTCCAGACAGACAAAGATGATTTTGAGTCTCAGCCTGGATACGTCTTCATTCTGAATGGAGGAGCTGTCAGCTGGAAGAGGTCGAAGCAAGGGACAATAGTAGATTCTACAACGGAAGCAGAGTACATTGCTGTTGGAGAAGCAGCTAAGGAGGCTATCTGGATTAGGCAATTCATAGTTGAGCTCGGTGTCATTCCTAGTGCATCTAGAGCCATTGACGTCTATTGTGACAACAATGGCGCCATTCCTCAAGCTAAGGAACCGAGCTCTAGCTCCAAATCCAGACTTGTTCTGCGTAAGTACCACCTGATCAGACACTATGTTGATAGAGGTGATGTGAGGATGTGCAAAGTGCACACAGACGACAACATTGCAGATCCTTTGACCAAGCCTATGTCTAAGCCCAAGCATGATAGTCATACTTGGGCCAAGGGGCTCAAACACATTAGAGAGTTCTTTTGAGACTTTGTTTGTTTTATGATAAATCTTGTTTATTGTTATCACATACATTTATGCTTGACTTATATATATGAGTTTTATATTATTATATAATCATTGCTTGGGATTAGATAGAGTATTCAAACAATTTAATAGTTAACATGGATTTATCAAAACTGTTTTGGTGAATGAAACCCCATTAAGTGAACTGAAATTATAAAATTGTTAGAAGTCCGTGGTATGAGTCATTAACTTGGATACAAATGACTTTATTAAAGACCATATTGTGAGATTGATTGATAACAATGGGTTTCATGTGTTATAGGGACATATTGATGTCTACTCAATTACAAAGATGTATATGATGATACATATCGGACAGACCGCTCTTAGGACTCTTCAGGACCTTACTGTAGAGTTCTAGGATTATTCATGATAAGTGAGTTCCTTAGACATGAGTACGATATAGTCATCATTTGACTGTTGGTATATCTTTGACACGTCTAAAAGCTGACCGTAACAGACAGCTATAAAAGTAGTGACTGGGATTGCCAAAAGTTGAGTGAGATCTATAGTCTTACAAGATTGAATATGTCCTCCTATTCCATGTATAACATGATACATTTGGAAAGGAATGGTGTCTCGGCCACTTGAAGAGTGAGAACTGTGAAAACGCATGGCCATGCTCAGATGGATTATTAGTAATCACCTGTAATGACAGTTCGATCTCAAGAGTTCAAGAAACATATTTGGCGGAAAAGATGAGTTTCATCGTATAGTCAAATAAGATACTAAGTGACAAAGGAATTTAAACATTACACACTTGTTTTAAGGACAAGTGGGAGATTGAAGGAATTGTGTCCTTTAATCGGATGTGCAATTACTTATTATGAAATAGGACTATTGATAGAGATTCATAATCCACTTATTTTAGGTAGTCATAGTGCTTTGCTAGAAACCAACTAGGATTTATGAACTTTATGTTATAAAGTTTGTTGCTATTATAATTGGGTCCTATGAGGTCACACCCCAAGAGTTTATGGACTGATTATATTGGGAGAATTATTACATAAAGTATATATATAATGTTATATAAGATAGAGTTTTGAGATAGAGTTTAATAATAATAAAGTGTTATTATTGATTAAAGAATAAAAGGAAAAATGTTAATTAAGGAGTTAATTATAAATAAGGGTTTTGGAAACCCTAATTAGAGGACTCTCCATTTTTCCTCTTCTAAGCATTTTCTTTCTCTCCCAAAACCCTTTTCATCTTCAACCTAGCAGTTGAGTTCGAGGGATCCAGATCTTTGCTCAGGTGGACTAAGTAGAGAAGTTTCAAGTGATGCTCTCTCCGCTCGAGTAATTGAACACGCATCAAGAGGTAATCGTTTCTTCTACTTCTCAATCCAATTCGTTTATGCAATAGATCATTTGTTTAGATGTTAGGAAATCGTTTCCTGCAATTTCGCTTAAAGCATCTAAAACCCAACAGTACTAAGTTCCTTCTCAAAATACTTCTCAAAGGTTTGCTTATGGCCCCCACTGTTTACCTTTACCAGTGGCACTTTATAATCAGTCAAATCTTCGAGCATCGGTCCATCAAATCGATTGGCAACTAGAGATGGAAGGTGATATTCCACACAAGTAAGGCAAGGTAACGTTGTAATAGTCCTGCACCTCTCAATCTGTACACGAGAGAGATAGACCACATTTCTTCGTTGTATGGGTTTTATGAGACAACTGACCAATAACTAATTGACCAAAGAAAGTTAAGTTATAATTTTCAATTTTCTAATATTTTGTTTCTTATAAGACTCAATTTTCTCTCCAAAGTTTTCTAATATTTTGTTACAATTTTCATTCTGAAATTGTTTAAAAACTTAGATCTTCATTTTTCTTACTCTCTTTGCGAACCAGAGTGAAAATCTTTTATCTATCTAATTGGATTTCGATTTGAAGTAAATTCTTTATTTATTTACTGATTTATTAGTTGTTTATTTGCTTTATTTTGTTGTTTGAATATGGAACGAACAAATTGTTGATTGCGACATTGAATTTTAAAGTATTTTGAAGATAATAAAGAAAATCCAAAAACATATCTTTTAATATGAGATATTTTACTCTCTCTGCTATGATACACGTAATTACGTAATTACCCCTGGATAATAGGTGGGTAGTCTTTAAAATCCGATCGTCCAGATTTAAGACAAGAGAATTGAAAACTGATCAAGAACCAATGGACCAAAGAAAGTTAAATTACAATTCTCATTTTTCTCATCTTTTGTGTCTTATAACACACAATGTTTTCTCCAAGTTTTTGCATCTATCCGTTTTCTTTCTTCATTCTCGAATATTTAAAAACATAGATCTTCATTTCTCTCACTCTCACGGCGAACCGGAGTGAGAATTTTTTCTCTTTTTAATTCTATTTCGATTGAGGCAAATTCTTTATTTATTTAGTGATTTTTTAGTTTTTTATTTTTTTATTTTTTTGTTTGAAGTGTGGAACGAACCAATTGTCGCTTTAGACATTGAATTCAAATATTTTGAAGATAAAAAAAGAAAATTGAAAACCATAATTCTTGATATGGGATATTTGTGCTATTTCTTATGATAGTGATTTAAAACCTTCTCTGAACGAGAAGTTATGCAAATTGATGCGACCAATTTATACAGAGGTTAATAAAGTGCATCGACCGTCCAGAAAATAACGTAGTTGAGTGGGGAAAAGCAACTAAGAATTCTTCTCCAACATTATTCAACGACTTATTTCAATTGTTAGATAACAAATGAGTGTTTGGATATAACATCAAATGTGATGTGGCCAACATATATAGAGAAGTTTTTTGGACAAAAGGGTGAGTTTCTCCTACAATTTTAGGAGGTTTTGATATATATTATTGGGTGAAAAAACATGACTTTACAAAGTTCCATAAACTTATCGATTTGAAGTTGCAGACCATTAATAACCTGCAGAAAACGCGTGAGCCTGCAACCTGCAGAAAACTACAAAATAAATTTTATTGTAAAATTACACATACAACATGCAGAAAAAGCGTGTAGTAAGTCACCCTAATATTTTATTTTTTTGTTACTCAATCAGTTAAATCAATTGCATTTTCACCTTTTCAGCCTCCTACTTTCACACTCTTTCTCTCTCTCCTATTTTCTAGCCTTCCACTTATTCTAAAAACCGACTCTCTCCCATTTTTTTACCATGTAGGTCGCTTTGAGGAATGCTTTTGCAATTTCATTTTAAGATTGCTAAGTATTTAGTAAGTAAATAAGTAAATTGATGTTTATGTATAGTGCATGATTAATGTGTTAAGAAGGAAGGAACTAGCTCCTTTGTACTGTTGTTTTATTTTTCATTTGTTTTATGTTATTTTGAAAATTACTTTTCTACCTTAACTTACTAAAACCCTTTGTTTATCTCCCCGTTCTTCTTTTAGTTCTGTTACAATTGCTGCTTCCATAATCTCTATCTTACATCAAATACTTCGTAGTCTAGAAACAATAGCGATTAGAAATTACGCTTTGCTAGATTTATATACGAAGTGCTATATATCTCGATTTTAATGACGATTTGAACGTGAAAAACTTCACGTTAAGTCTTGTTCTCATCCGTACTTTTCTCTCGACATACGTGCATAAAAGAGATGAGAAGAATATTAAAAAACTCATAAAGCATATCACTATGTCATGTGTCATCCATCTATAGGATCAAAAATTTGTATTTTGAAATTATGTATAACAATATAAGCCTATAAGGTAATAAATTGGGCTAGTTTTTATCGTAATAAAATTATTTTTAATCTTATAAATTTATGGTTCAAGAAAAAATGAACATTTTTAATATTTTTACTTAGTTTTTATCATCTACTCCCTCTGTCCCACAATGTTAGTCCCATTTGACTTTGACACACATGTCGATGCACGTTTTGCGTCGTCAATATCTCTAATTCCATGTATGTAAAAACTATAAAATTTGATATTATTAAAGTATTTATCGAGACGAATTAAACAAGATCTCACATGACTATATTTCTTCTTATATATTAGAAGATATCTCGATAATTCTCTTAAATTGTAAATAGTGTCGATATTTGTCATGAGACAAACATAATGGGACAAAGAGAGTAATAGACATCCCTATTATATATGTTTATCATAGAATTTTTTTTATCGAAAATAACAATAAGTAATGTAGATTTTGACACCATATCATGTGATATGACAAAAGTTTAAAATTACACCTGAACCTGGAATTTTTCTCATCTTTTGTGTTTTTATAACATATAATTTTCTCTCCACATTTTTGCATCTATCTGTTTTCTTTGTTCCTTTTGGAATTTTTCAATAACTTAGATCTTCATTTCTCTCACTCTCATGGAAAAACGAGGTAAAATCATTTCTCTTCTTAATTCGATTTTGATTTGAGGCAAGTTTTTATTTATTGATAGATTTATTAGTTGTTTGTTTGTGTTTTTTGTTGTTTGAAGTGTGAAACGAACAAATAGTCGCTTTAGACATTGAATTCAAGAATTTTGAAGATAGAAAAGAATAGGAAATTACCATATCTCATGATATGAGATATTTGAGCTATTCCTTACTATAGTGATTTAAAACCTTCTCTAAACGAAAATTTTCCAAATTGATGTGATCGGTCTATAAAGAAGGTAATAAGGCACATCGACCATCCAAAGTTATTGAGTAGGGAATAGCAACTAAATATATTCTTCTCCAACATTATTAAACAACTTATTTCGAATGTTAGATAACAAATGAGTGTTTGGTATAACATCAAAAGTGATATGACCAACAAAGAGAAGTATTTTGAACAAGAGAGATGGATCCTCCTACAAGTTTAGAAGTTTTTGATATATATTATTGGGTGAAAAAACAAGACCTCTAAAAAATTCATTGGGTGTAAGCGCGGTGACATTAGCTTGTTATTTTTGTACGCGAAAAATTTCGCTTTTTCTATGTTACAGGGCATTTTCTCACCCGAACTTTTTTTCTTGGCATACGTTCCTAAAAAAAGATGAGAAGAACATTTAGGGACGAACGAAGTGTTAAAAACAATGAAATTTGCTATAGAACTTTGGAATGAAAATCCAAAAAGCGAGAGGCGAGAGGCGATCGCCTAGGCGAGAAAGGCAACCGCCTCATGAAAAGTGCTCGCATCAACCTTGATCCACGTAAGCGAGAGGCGAGGACACCATTTTACTCATTGATCCACGTGAGCTAACTCGTAAAGGATTCTCACCTCCTTAATAAAAATGAAGGTGTTTCCTTTGGCCCTAGTCCCTAAATAGCATTGATATTTTTATTCTCTTTGATCGGGAAGCATCATTGTTAACTTTTAAAACAATCTTACATGTTTTATCTAGGGGTAACCTCGGGCAAGGGAGGAGTGTTCCGAGATGCTGGTGGTCAGTTTCTGAAAGCTTTCTCTTTCTCGAAAGTGGTTAGCACTGTGAGATTGCCTTGAACACTTGTTTCTGTTTCATCTGAACTCTTCCAGTGAGGATCCCATTGATTAATAAATTAAGCATGCTGGGTTAGGCCCTTTCGATGACCAAAAAAAGAGAGACGATAACACAAGGCCATTAAACAAGCCCACTATGCACCCCTATTTAAACTCACCCAAACCCTAACCCAACTCTCATTTGCTTCTCCTCTTCTCGCAACCACCACTAAACCCTAACCACACTTAACCTTCTCGATCTCTTTTCTCCTGGTTTTCTAGATCTCACTCTCTCTTTCTTCTCGATCTCTCTTAATCTTCTCCTGGTTTTCTCGATCTCTTTTCTCCTCCAATGGCTGCATCCATGGCTGCATCCAACTCCCCCCCTCGGAGTCCTACCAAGACAGTTGAACTGTCCACCCCGGAGTCCTACTGGAAGCACTATGATTTCAACCTGAAGCGGTCGGAGTTGATGCCGGAGCTCTCTGAAGACGAAGCCCTTTCACGTCCCCGAGAGGTCATCGTAATTCCTGATACTCCGACACCTGAACTCTATTATGAAGACGAGGCCGACAACTACTTTCCTCTACCGGATTCAAGTCCCCCTGGGATGCCTCCATCGGAACTGAGCCCCCCCTGAGATGAGCACTCCAAAAAAGCGGTCCCCCGAGCTCATAGTGATCCCTGACACCCCTGAAGGCTCTCGATCGGAGACGATCTAGCTAAGTTTACTTTAATATCCCTTTATGTAATGAAAGACTTATTTTGATGGATTTTTGCTTGGATTATGAAGTTGCATGGACAAGTTGTTGGATTTATGCTAAGATAATCTCTGAATTTATGTTGGTTTTTGATAGATCTGAGTATTTCGGTTGGATTACCGAGGCTTATGTCTAATATCTGAGCATTTATGTTGGATTACTGAGCCTTATGTGGCTAATCTGAGCATTTCTGTTGGATGACTGAGGCTTATGTGGTTTATCTGAGCATTTGTGGTTGATTACTGAGGCATATGTGGCTTATCTAAGCATTTTTGTTGGATTACTGAGGCTTCTGTGGCTTATCTGAGCATTTTTGTGGATTACTGAGGAGTATATTTAATATCTGAGCATTTTGTTAGATTATCTGTTGGCTTGTTGAGATTATGATTTTGGTTGCCTTGTTGGATTGTGCTTTCTATGATGAAGTCTGAAACTGAATTGACTAGTATCAAAAAATTGTGTCTTTATGTGCTATGGGAACTCTTTTGCATGTGATGGATTGATTTCTATGTGATATTTTAGGTTTGTGATTAGTCTTGTATCTGTGAGGGAAATGGGGACACTGAGATTTTAAATCAATGATGTAAACTCTTAACTTAGATGTAAGATGCAAGACTGTTAAAATCACAAACCTATTTTGCCATAGGAACACCCACATGTGATCAAGTAGATGCCTATGGGTATGTTTGGACATGGTTTTTGGTATTTTAGTCTATGTGGGATATAGGGACATCTGAGAATACAATTGCACACATTTCATTCATTGCATTTCCAAAATATCATCTTATATTCATAATTATCACGGATCTTGACTAATTACATTCACAAAATGATTAAAACTGATTAGAAATTCATAGTCCCCTAATCATCTATAATCATCCCTCATTTGACTGTCATCTGCATGTTGGGTTGCTGGATTCTCTTCAGTTTGTGGCTCTGCTGGATTTTCCTGAGTTTCTTGCCCTTCTTGTTGTGTTGTTTCATGTGTCCCCCCATGGACTATGTTCCAAGCTTGTATAATAGCCCACATAGGTGCCTTGACAATTACGGGTAGATTCCCTTGAGCAAATAACTTCTTCTTGCTGTGATGTGGTACTTCATAATCATTGCCTCCTTGGCATTTAAGTACTTCATTCATCACATATTGTAGAGACAACCATACATCAGCTAGAGTTCGGGGTTGTAATTCATTAAAAGCTTCATTCACTGCCTCTAACATTTGATCAACACCATTTGGCATCTTCTTGTGCATTAGTGACTGGATGCTTTTGAAAAATCCTAGGTCTAGTATATTCAGATCTGGACTATTTGCTGGTTGTTGTACTAATATGAATGTGAATCCATCTTGTATGTACACTTCTTGCCATTGTGGATCATCTTGAGTAATGTGAGTTCTTGCATTGTCTTGCTGGATATATATAACTTTTTGTCCATCTTGTGGCCATTTTGCTTTAATTGCTGGGATGATATTGTCTATCAACATGCTCCTTGTGGCTTGCTTGTTGACTGATTCAACTACTCTTGTAATAATAGTCCCCTTTGGTCTTTTTTTTGAGTTTCTCCTTGCTGGTTCTTGGAATGTGAATGGGAAGATTCCAATCTTCCCATCAAAAGTGCATTGTCCCTCTAAATCAAATCTAGGCCTAGCAACAACTGTAGTGAACATGACCTTTGAGATGAACTTGCTTGAACTAGCTGATCTGTATTTGCCCTTCTCATTTGCTCCTAGATAGACCTTATGAGATTTCTTGGTTTGATAAAACCACTTCTCATCCAAATGAACAAAATCAAACATTGAATGATATTGTGATTTCTCCTCTAATGTAGTCCCCTGTAATAAGCTTAAAGTCCACTCCAACCTAGTCTTTTTGTGTTCCTCATTCAGTCCAGGGTGGAGTGAGTTTGTATGTGGCTTGATTGTTCCCTTCTTGATCATCCTATGAACTGTTGTCTTTGACATGTCTAGGCTACTTGCCAAGTCCCTAATGCATGTCCTCACCCCCATTCCTAGTGACTCTATTGCATTTGGTTGTAACTGAATTCTTTTTCTGCCACAATTATGATATTTTGTGAATAGATTGTACCTTTGGTTGGCTTGATGTTGCTTCTTTGCTGTGTTCCATAACCTGCTAATAAACCTTGCTGACATCTCGAACTCTTGTGCAGCAGCCGTAATTGCACCTTGTGGCAGTTGTCCCCCTGAACCCCTTCTTAGAAGCGTATTCAATATGTGCATTTTTTCTTCACTGTTGAGCCTGGTTTTGTGATTTGGCTGATGATGTTGGGTTGCCTCGGTGTCTTGCTCTGCTTCTAGTTGGTGGAAGTCTTCTCCTACTGCTGGTTCATTAAGGTCAAATGCTAGCCCTCTGTCCCTTGTTGGCTCATTAAACTCCTGCTCAAACTGAGCCATCTCTTCATCAATAAAGACTTCTTCATCTGGAAGTGGAGCTTCATTTATGTTAAAAGCTGAGGCCATAGCATCAAGGCAATGATGCAGTTAATGCTCTGTTTTTTCCTCTCTTTTCCCCCTGTTTTTCTCTTTATTTTCTCTGTTTTTGGGTGTTTAAGCAATAAATGCTCTTCTCTAGACAGGTTTAGTTGTATTTATATTAGTACAATCCCAGATCTGTATAAGGGGTATTTTGGTCCAGGTTGTAAGTGAAATTTGGTGATCCGTGTGATATGTAAACAAGCATTTTGATTGGCTGACTTAATTGTTAAGCTAGTTTCTGATTGGTTTAGATTTAATAAAAAACTTTTTTTAATATTGTGTCAGATGCATTAACTCTTCTTTCCCTTTTTTTCCTTTTTTTTCCTCTCCTAAAATCCTGTGCAAACTGTCCTTCAGGACAATCAAACCGGGACGGAGGGAGTAGTATTTTTATTCGGTTCAAATCTTTTGTCCCTAACACCCTATCTCACCTTCCTGTCCCATAATTTCTATTGGCCAATTTGTTAACTAGTAGTATTTTTTTCTTATTAATTTAAGTTGAAATCAATTAAACATCCTTCTCCATCTATAAGCTCCTCCTACTGTTCATCATACATTCTCGATTCTTCTTAATTCTATGTTACTTGAGCCTCTAACTCCATCAAATACAATTACAATTTACATGGTTATTTAGTTCTTACAACTGAGGAAGCAGGTAGTTAGATTAGAATAGGGCTTGGAGTAAATTTGGAGGGTGGTGGTGTATCCAAATTTGAAGATATGTTTATATAATATACGGAGGTTCATGTGTGTGGGCGTGTGGCTAATGGCTATGGCAATGGAGGTTTGAGAATTGAATTGAGAAATAAGAAGACGAGTGAGAAGTCGTATAATGGCTCCCGGTCCGGTCCGGTCCGGTTCCGGTCCTCCGGAATCCGGACCTCCGGAATCCGGAACCGGAACCGGAACGGTCCGGTTCCGGTTCATCCCGGTTCATCCGGTTCGGTTCGGTTCGGACCGGTTCGGACCGGTTTTTAAAAAAAAAAAAAAATTTAAAAAATAAATAAAAAAATGTAAAAATAATTTTTAAACTTAAAAAAAATAATTATAAAAAAACGCTATTAAAAAAGAATGTTCAAAACATTCTTTTTAATAGCGTTTTTTTATAATCATTTTTTTTAAGTTTTTTAAATTAAATTTTTAAACTTAAAAACAATGACAAAACATTCTTTTTTAATAGCGTTTTTTTATAATTATTTTTTTTAAGTTTTTTAAATTAAATATGAAGGAACAAAAAAATTAAAAAAAATTGGGCTTGCACTTAACAGTGACTTACTTGTTAAGTTGCCTACGTATCCTCTCGGGTTAGAGGAATCAAAGCCCACGTAGTTCTTTACCTTTTTTCAAAACCCGTTACCTAAGTCGAATCTTCGGCGGATGAATCGGTGCGTATCGTAGTATAATCTCCAATCCACTCGTCTTCCGATGACTCGTTAATGTTACGTTGTTGCCTCATTGCGGCTCTCTTCCAATCGCAAACACAACATTGCGCCTCCAATGACTCCGGTGCCAAATTTGATCTCTTCCTCGTTAAAGTGTTGCCTCCTGCACTAAAAGTTTGTTCCACCGCCACGGTTGAAGCGGGGACGGCAAGAACTTGAGCCGCAATCTTCGCAAGCGTTGGAAACATGCTCCTATGATCCTCCCACCACTTCAAAACATCTAAAGTTTCACAACTAACAAACTCAAAGTTGGTGTTAAGATAGTTATCAATTTCCGCATTCGTGTTTGTAACTCTTGGTCTTTTACTAAAATACTTAGCTCCAAAGGCCCCCAAGCTACTAGAGCTCGAAGAAGCCGGAGGTAATTGTGAAGTAGTCGGAGAATCCGAAAAATGAGTAAATAAAGTTTCAATGTTTGTTCTAGTTCTAGAAACCATACCTAAAATATCCTCTAGTTCACCGTCGGCTAAAATATATTCATAATAGTCATCTAAAAGAGCATGTAAAACTCCTAATTTAAGTCTAGGATCTAAAACACAAGCAACAAGAAAACAATCGGGAATATATCTATAGTATTGCAACCACTTACTCCTCATGCTTGCAACGGATTCCTCAATGCCGGGAATTTTAGCTCCCTCACTTAAACCAACCATAACATTACAAGCTTCCAAGACAAAAACATTACTACTTGGTATATAAACATGACTAAATCTCTTTGTTGCATCACTAAAACATTTTAAAAACGTTGCAATACTTTGACATATATCCCAACCTGATTCGCTAAAATAGAAAGTAGAGCCAGAAAGGTTTTGAGAAACAAAAGACGTTAAAACTTGTTTATATTCTATACATTCACATAGTAATATGTAAGTAGAGTTCCATCGGGTACCCACATCTTTTGAAAAACGTTTTGGGTGCACCCCGTTAGTTTTACAAAAGGTCATCCAATCTCTTGTAACTTTAGGATGCCCCAAATATACTTAATAACGTTCTTAATTGGATCAAAATGATAACTCATAGCACGTAAACCATCTTGAACACATAAGTTTAAAATATGACAAGCACATCGAATATGAAAAAATCTCCCACCAAATAAAGGTTGACACATTTCTTGTAAATCTCTAATAGATGCGGTGTTAGCAGATGCATTGTCGAATCCAATTGAAAAAACTCTATTAAGTAGTCTATATTCTTCTAAAATTGTACGAATCATCATAGCAATATTTTGTGCGGTATGTGAATCATCAAAGACTCTAAATGCCAATAAACGTTTTTGCATTGTAAAATGATGATCTACAAAATGACATGTAACACCCATGTAAGAATGGGTTTGAGTATTATCACTCCATATATCACTACAAATAGAAACATTCATATCATTTTGCGAAAAATAAGAAATTAATTCGGCCTTGTGTCTTTTATAAGCCTTAATTACGTTTTTCTTAATCACTTTCCTAGATACGGATTTAAAAGCGGGTTGTGTATGCTCTTTAATATACTCATTAAATCCTACATTTTCACTAAATCGAAATGCTAAATGATCAACACAAATAGCTTCGGCTAATGCTACACTATTAGCTTCATGATCAAAACGAAATAAAGGGTTACCGCTAGTAGAAGATGCAAATCCGCCGGAAATTTGCGTTTGTCCCCCTAGCATTCCCATCTCGGCGACGTGTCTGTGCTCCATGTGTCGTTGAAGGGTTCCATATCCTCCACTTTTCTTCCATTGGAATGTCGCCTCGCAAAAGTTACAAGAAACAATAATTAGTCCAGGATCATAATCCTCGGCCTCGAGTTCCTCGATACCGGGTTCTAATTTAGTAAACCACTTTGTAAAAACAGGAGATGTTAGTTTCCGGGATTGGTTCCCGGTCCCGGTCCTCCACCCCCTACCCCTAGCCGGCCTCGAACCGCTAGCTTGCCCTTGAGGCCTAGCGGTCCTACCCCTACCGGAGGACCTAACTTGGGAGGTGGGAGTGGGAGTGGGAGAAGTGACATTATCACTCTCTTGGGTGTCAAAATGATCCGCCATAATATGATTAAGAACAATTAAATAATATGATTAAAAGCAATTAAAAACAATTAAAACAATAAAACAATAAAACTTAGAACAATATAATAATGTGATTAAAAATGTAAAAGCAATAAAATATTGAAAGACAAAAGCTAATTAAAAGGAAGAGTAAGAAAGGAAGAGATTAAGAGAGATTGTTGATGGAATTTGAGAGATTATGAGATTGAGATTTGAGAAAGAGAAGAGAGATTGTTGTTGTTGGATGTGTGATTTGAAGATTGTATGGTATGGTATTTATAGGGGTTTGATATGGATTTTTTAATATTTAAAAATGAATTTTTTTATTTTTTTTTAATTTCCTAACGGCTAGGAGCCGTTAGGACCGCCGGTTAACCGGCTGTTCGGCCGGTTAACCGCCGGTTTTTTTTTTTTTTTTAAATTTTTTTAACCGCCGGTTTTTTTTTTTTTTTTTTTTAAAAACCGGCGGTTAAAAAAAATTTAAAAAAAAAATAAAAAACCGCCGGTTCGAAAATAAGGATTTCTCGAACCGGAACCGGACCGGGTCAAAACCGGTTCCTACCAGTTCCGGTCCGGTTCCGGTCCGGTTCCGGTTCGAACCGCCGGTCCGGTCCCGGTCGAGCCATCCCTACGTATAATTGATTAGGGTTATTCTATTAATCGACTCCGTTTCCCGCCAATACGGACCCAATATTGACTAATTGATAGAATAACCCTAAAAAAATTCTACTAATCTAGCTAACACGATTTTAACAAAAATACAAATTTGAAGAGAATTCAACTAGTCAATATGGAAGTTGCAGGTTTTTTTGGGGTGAAATGGAAGCCCAATGCTGGAATGGCCAATAACTCAGTATCAATGAAATTCGCTGGTTATTTTCCTTACATTCATTTTCGAGGTTTATTCTTCTTCTTAAGTGATGTATTGCTAATCAAATTTAATAAATAAACTATGAACTATCCGTATAAAAAACTATCAAATCAAATTTGCACAATTCGAGATTCGCAATCCTTGTTCTAGCCTATGAGTGCTATTAACTAGATTCCAACTTTGTTCTTTATGCAATTGCACCGTATCCTAAGGTATAAGCTTCAATTTTCAACAAAAAAAGGTATAAGCTTGAATTAACGATTTTTTAACCTATGGCTCCGTTCGGTATATTGAGCTGGAATAATAGATGAAGCTGAATAAGTAGCTGAAACTGGAGCTAAAGCTGAATGAATAGCTGAAGTCGAAGATGAAAATGTTGTTTAAAAAACTACTTCAATGTTTGACACTTCTAGTTTAATTTGTAATAATAATAGTAAAATTACGAAAAATGATATAATGAATTATTTAAATCTTTATTGATAAAGTGTAATAGTGGATTAAAAATTAAATTAAGCTTGTTAAGCTCCATTAATCTAGGGTGTAACATTAACAAATTAAGCTACTTTAATCTACATTAAGCTTGTTAAGCTAGATGAATGTTTTTTTATCGAACACTTAATAACTAGATGTAATAAAAAAATTAAGCTCCGTAATGTGCAAAAAAAGTTCTGCCGAACAGAGCCTATGTCATAATTTGGTCAAGGAACTTATCGAAAAAATAAGTGATGTTAGAAATCGAGTGAATATAGAGAGATTAAGAAGAAAATGAGAGAGTAAAGAAATGTCTCTTGTGTATTCTTACTATCAACCTATAAGCCTTTATATACAATATCTTAGAGGTATGAATGTGGGAGTAGCAGAAGCTAGATGTTACATCCACTATTAATGTATTGTAACACTCCCCCTTGGATGTACATTCCTTAGACTATATTGCCTCGTTCAAACCATCGTCTGAAAAAACCCAATGGGATAAAAAACCAGAGTACGGGAAAAAGAGTACAGTTATAAGTCTTCCCCTCAAACCAACATAAATCCTTGAAACAACGAACCCAATATCATGAATGAGCCCTTGGATGTACAGACTGCCTCGTTAAAAACTTTATCTTGAAAAAGCCCATTGGGATAAAAGCCAAGACTAAGGAAAAAAGAGTGCAGTCGTACCCTCTGAATTATCATACATCCTTTAAACGACACATTTCGATGACACAAACGAGTTGTCGATAATGCCTTGGCAAACAAGTATGCTAAGTCTCCAAATACCTCTAAACAATAATAAGACAAATCAACATTTACATGAAACTACAGTAGGCCAATCAAATGCAGATTATAACTCAGCCTACAACTCGATCGAGTTCTTGCCCGAGATATGATATATTTTCACCGGAGTATTAAAGTGCATTAAGCCAAACAAGTGCATTTCCATGATTCACCAAACGCGAGGCATGGTGAAGGTATGAAGCTGCAATTGTTTGAGTGAACGCAGTTTCATGCATTCATGCCACATCCTAATGGGAATTTGTCATAAAGTTCAACATTTCATCTAATGTTTCAACAAAAAATACTATCAATTCAACTAAATTCAAATTTAAAAACAAAATCCTCGATATATAATCATTTCAATAACAAAAACATCACTACATACTCCCTAAATAATCATGATTTATCCAAATATGAACAATTTCATGCATTCTAAACAACTAATGACATAGATTTTGAATTTCGAAATTGAAAACTACTCCATTAAGAATCGTAAACTAATTCAATATTGTACAATAAAAATTAAATAGTGGTGTTAAGAGTTGAATATACTACCTTGAAGAGGAAAATGAGTTGAAATTAGATGAAAATTGAAGAAAGGAATGATGATTTGTTGTGTCGATGTTCTTGCTGCAAGGAGAGCGACGACAAAGATGAAAATGAGGCTTTTATAGGAACTGCGCTTCATGCGTCTCACATGAAACGTCACGCATGGAGGCTCGTCATGCGTAATTTTGAAGCGCTTCATATAAAGATTCTCCTCCATATGTGACACATCGATGATGAGCGATATATTACGAGGCCGGTGACAACCTGTAATTAGTAAATTACTATTCCAATGAGATAAGAACATGTTAACATTTGAAGTGATGGATTGGAGGGTCCATATGCCATATGTAGGACCCGGTTGAGACCTATATATACCCCAACACCCTTCCTTCAATTTCCAAGCTCAACCCGATCCGTTTTCTACTCTACTCTCTTCTGCTCTTCCTGCATCCAATTCAATCAAGGTAAAATCCAAACCAACTCTTCCAAACTCTTAATTGAGATCAATAATTACGTACAACACCACTGGATCCCGATCATTCTAGATAACATCCCCAATATATTATTACTATTATTTGGCTTTGTAACTTGATCCTTTCTTCGTTACTCTGCAGCTTCTTCCCCAAAAAAACAGACCACTAGCTAGCCTTTCACAACAATCAAATGGATTCATGGAGCTCCATTCTCTCAGGAAAATCTGATCTTGATTCCCCTCCTTACATTCACCCAACAGCAAAATGCTCACTCAGTGACAACAGCCTCGAGATCTGCACCGAATCTCTCGGATCCTGTCTCGGATCCGACGGGTTCTCATCATATGATCAATTCGGGTCGGATATTCCATCCAAACAAGCCTCTATTGTACACACCAAGAATGTGGGTTCTTGTAAAAGGTTGAATCCTGATCTTCCGCCGCCACTTCCTTCTCTAAGCCTGCAAATGCAGAGCCGCCGAGAGAATGGGCGGCTCGTGATGGAAGCCGTCCACGTGGCGCCATTCGAAAGTCGGTTTCGAGCTAAGAGAGAAGACGGTCGTCTCCTCCTTAGTTTCTCCGATGACATGTCGGATTTGGATGATGACGTGGAAGAGGTGACGCCAACATCATCATCATCATCATCATCATCATCATCGGGCGAGGTATTGAAGGCGTACGTGTGGGAGTACTGGAGGAATAATAAGTTGGATGCTTGTAAGAGCAGTGTGTTGTTGTTTAAAGAGACCACTGCATTGCCACTTCTTCTTAGTAACATTTAGTAGCTACTCATTTTTAACATAATGTTGTGTATGTGCTTCAATGTGTAAATACTCATTCCTGTGTAACGTTTCAATCTTAATGTATGTGCTACAGAAACCTGATTGCTGCAAGTTTTTGTCCGTTGTGATTGTGATCAATAGTGTTTGAAATACATAATCTATTGTGATCTTAACTCGTTGTGATTCCCACAACGTCGTCACTCGTCAATGAAAATGATCCACATACTCGTTAGTGTAGAGCTGCATTGGATAATCGGAATGTTTCTTTTGGGAGGAATTGGATAGATTTGTATTAATTAAGTAACTTCTTAGTGCATGTTTTTGATGAAGATCATGTGAGGCTATCAATAAGCCCACCGAGTTACGTCATAAAATCAATTGGTAATACAAAGAGTATTTCATGAGTTTATATATTAGATAACTTATCTCTCAACTTTCGATGTGTAACTCTGCTTAACACCTTTCCGCAAGTGTAACGCAGTGAGAATCTGACACTTGGACAACCATAGTCGTGGGTGACTTTGATACCATGTGAAACTACTTGGGCCTATGGTTAATCCACATTGTGTGGGCCATGAGACAACCACATATTATCCGGGGCTAAGACCTAGTTAAGTACTTAAGTGTGACCCGAAATATGGATAAGTGCAACATGCATATTAGGCTCAACGCCCCAACAGATAAGCTAATAAAGTTCGTTCCTAAATCCAATTGACAATAAAACGAGTTTATATAATAGACAATTTATCTATCGGATAAAGTGAAAACGACGTATGTTCATTTATACATGCATGTTAATGCTTTTTTATTTGATAGACATTTCTGATATGCTATTAATTGTAAGCATAACTAATCTTAGCTATAAACTTCAGATTAGGATGGGTAGTTTAAGGCCGATGCTACGATTTGTGGCATAAATGTACTAATACAACTGAACATATAAGGTTGTGACTTGTGAGATTGTATGAGTGTAAATTTGTTAGGTTCTGTTCACTGGTACTGGTTATTGAATCGATATACACAAAGTTGTCCATACAAGTTAATACAGTCATGATCTGACGTGGATTTTTCGAGGAAAAAACTTTAGAATAAAGGCTTTCATTAGAACCATCTAGTACTAAAGTATAAAAATAAAATTAATAAATATTCATCTTAAACTTAGATTGTATTCTATTTAAAGTGGACCATGTTTGATCACAAAGTATAATATAAAAATGCTCTACTTGTGGTTTTTATTTTATTGATTTTGTTAAACAAAAGTTTCGTCTTTGCTACCTAATTTGTTGTGTGGATACAAATTCTTGGTTTTTTACAGCCTCATATATGTAAGTGTTGACAAAGGGGGACCAGAGTGGTCGTATCGTTCCCCTCTCCATTAACGTCATATTCCATGACTTAACAACTAATACTATTTTGTCGAGAAAACTAACAGGTTATAATAAACTTTAAAATGTGAACGTGGGAATATTTAGTAGTAAATTGATAAACAATTAGTACTAATTTGATCAATATTCGTTGACAAACTTAAAACATCTAAAATTTGAAGAACATTTATTTTTTAGAGAACATTTAATTATTAAGATACTAAATAAACATTTAGAGAAAAATCATATATCTGCATCACTTTAATAAAAAAAAATTAACGAACATTTAACTATATTTTGATGAACATTATTCATTCTCACGTTCTCACTCTAAAAATTATTCTCACCCTAACCGCACTCTTTAATTTGTCATTATTCTTGAAAACAGTTGACACATAAGCAAAAGCAATGGATTATTCAAATTCCAAATGATTTTGGCCATGTTTTATAGGGTAAGAACGCATCTTCAAGTTTCTCCTTTTCAATCTATGGATTGTGATTCTATACTGTTGTCCATTTACAGGTTATCATATGTTTGTATCGTACACCAGAAAAGAATAAGTTCTCAGCAAAATTATGTTTTAAACAAGCGTCATTACTCCATTTAGTCCATCGGTCACAAGACTCACAAATGAACATATTCCATTCGTGACGGATGAAATAATATTTCGCCTGATTTGATTGGTTGGAACCGCTCTACGTTCAGAATGGGATACTATTGACACATGATATTAATATATATCTCTATACATGTCTCCGCCAAGAATTGAATTAGAGATCTTAAAAAAAAGGCTTAAACGAATCTAATATGAGATCAGTAGGCCAAACTCAGTATT
This sequence comes from Oxyria digyna, assembly GCA_029168935.1. Taxonomy (NCBI): domain Eukaryota; kingdom Viridiplantae; phylum Streptophyta; class Magnoliopsida; order Caryophyllales; family Polygonaceae; genus Oxyria; species Oxyria digyna. The sequence goes on along the minus strand of JAPVLV010000011.1, from coordinate 27,797,892 downwards.
TTTTTTTTGACAGTATTTTTTTTTGATGAAATGGCCAACTCAGTATTAATAACTTCTTATATCATTTATGAATGCTCATGATCACTCTATTTTTTACCTTCAGCCCTTCAGGGAGTTTGAGGTAGTATACGGTCTCTATTTTGTTCGCGGGAAAGCAATCGAAATTGAAACTGAACCAGAAAAACGGCCCAATGGGCTAATCAAGATAGTATTGGGCTTTTATGCTAGAAAAAGCCCAAAAGATGTGAAAGCAGTCAACAAAATTGCCGAGGATCCAGATTGAACGGAGCTCCACTTCTTTTTCGGGTCCTCCGAATCTTGCAGTTTCAGGTTCCCAATCCGTATCGGGCGAATTGGCAAAAGCTCGAAGCTGGGCGAGGGAAAGAGAACGAGAACGAGAACGAGAGGGAGATGGGAGAGTCAGCAACGAGTGACGATTTGCTTCTCAAAAGCTTCTTCGCTGAAGTCAGCGAAGTCGAGAGGGACAACGAAGTTGTCAGGTTAATTCTCTATCTCACTCTCTGTTATTATCGTAAGGCGTAAGCTTTCCCTAGTTTTTATTGTAATTGCTTCGAATTGCTGAATATTTGGGTAGTTTTGGGAATTAGGGTTTCGGTATTGGGCGTTTTGATTTCAAAGGAGGGTAATTTCAGCTGTTGGCTTGTAAAATTGCTTGGACATGATCTCCTAGGGTTTTGATGAATCTATAGAAATAAATTGTGACTGGTATAAGGTTGCGTTTGAATGCCGCTATATGGATTTTTGTTAAGAGTTTTGCAATTTAGCAGTGAGTAGGAGTTGTGGCCTGTGGGATTAGAGAAGTTCACATTTTATGTGCTTACCAGCCTCAATACTTGAACTCGATGCCTAGAATGTTTGCAGGTCTTGAAAGCATGTGGAAATTGCTTGATGATTTGTTCTTGAACTTTTGAATTTGATGCCTAAATGTAATAAATTGAGGATGAGAAATACAAAAAAGGATAGATATTCAGAAGTAGAGACAGTCATCTTAGATGTTAGATCATATTACTCTGTGTATGTTGCTTGACATGTCATTCCGGTTTTTGTAGGATACTTTCATGCTTCAAGTTAAATCCATATGAACATCTTAATCTGCCATTTGATTCTTCAATAGATGATGTGAAGAAGCAATATCGAAAGGTTAGTTCGTTTCTGTAAGATTCAGGGTCTTCATATTTTAATTTACACTTCTCTAATCTGTAAAGCATTGAAGTAACCCTTTATTAATTGCTTGGTGTGTAGATATCATTGTTGGTTCACCCTGACAAGTGCAAACATCCAAAAGCACAAGAGGCATTTGGAGGTACTCTTTATATTGATATTTGCTCTCTTCAAACACATCTGTTTTTCATGCTATCTTTAGCAACAAATACTGCATAGATTTTCTTGGAAAAAGAATTTAATCAAGCTGTTTAAATTGTACAAGTTCTTTTTTGTTTTTCTTAGAATTAAGTTGGTGCTTTGATATATTTTAGTATTCGAATCTCTAGGCCATAATAGCTTGACAATGTGACTCTATTAGTGGATTTCAATGTAATGCGGTGTAAGGTGTTCATTTGCAGCATTGGCAAAAGCCCAACAGCTTCTTCTAGATCAACAAGAAAGAGATTATCTTCACATTCAAGTTAAAGCAGCTAAAGGTTTGTAGTGTGTAAAATATGCTTGTATAACTTTCATTTTTTTCTCAATGAATGGAACAACACTAGTTCTTCATATGTATTCTCTATAGTTTCACCCTTTTTTAGGACAGTAGTAGTTGATGAGTCTCTTTTGCTATTGATTATCGTGTAACTGGTACAATTTTTTTTTTGTTTTATAGAGGAACTGCTATCAAAGTGGAAGAAACAAGTAAAAAAAGACACTGCTTCAAAAATGAAGTCAATAGTTGATGAGGTATGGTGTATTTTGTGGCTTTTTTTGTGTTTATTATAATGAGCTATTGAGAAGTAACAGATTAATTATAGTTTTGACAAGGCATGCTTTCTTGCAGAAATTTGAGGAAAAACATGAAAAGTCGGATGCGTTCCAGCAACAGTTAAAATTGAAAGTTAGAGAACTATTGACAGATCAAGAGTGGAGGAGGAGAAAAATGGCTATGAGGGTATGTTTGCACCTGGTGGCATTGTGAGCCTTTTTTTTTGGCATTGTCAGCCCTTTTTAACCTGTAACTGCTTTAAGGTTGACTCTATCTGTTTGTTACTACAGATATCAGAAGAAGAAGGTAGGTTGAAGAAAACAGAAGAGGAGGAAAAAGAGAACTGGAAAAGAAAACGCGAACATGAGGAGCAGTGGGAGGGCACACGAGAAAAAAGAGTCAGCCTTTGTGTCCTATTTTACTACCAATGTTTGCTTAGAGATTTCCTCGGGTGAAATTCTTAAAGAGGATATTGATTGATCAATTTTCATGTTTGTTTTGTAGGTTTCTAGCTGGAGAGATTTTATGAAGGGTGGTAAAAAGGTAGGAGTACCTTGTTTTTCCCTGCCTGAATCGAGTTAATCCAATCAACATCAATCTAATCAAGCTTGATTTTTTCATATAAACATTACTAAAAAGAGGGGCGTTGATTGAATATTTGCAGGCAAAGAAAGGAGAGTTGCGCCCTCCAAAGCTGAAGACGGAAGATCCGAACAAATCTTATGTACAAAGGCCCGTCAAGAAAGGCTAATAGGACCTTAGCCTTGTGAAATTATGGACACAAACGAGTTCTGAATGCTCTCGGGTAGCCCTTTGTATCAACATAATTTGTATTTAGGCATATCAGGAACAAAGGAAGTGGTGGCTTACAAACCTTTTTATTATTATGCCGGAATTTGTTCATGTGTCAACTGATAAAAGTTGTGGCAATCTTGGTAAATCCAACCTTTCAAGAATCACTTGTAACTGGGATACCACGTATTCTATAGGAATTTAAACACTAATCTTGTAATGTACGTCGTGAAATTTTACTAACCGGTTGATTTTTCCAAATCCCAATAGTTACCAGATAAAGAGTATCCATTCATGAACCATAGAAAACGCAAATATCGAAGAAACTTAAATGAATCTTGTAGGAAGAAAGGTCTCAAAACAAAACTTGCACATAAATAAAATGATTTACACTCCCTTTAGAATTGCAAATTACACAAATGAGGGAACTCCTCTAATATACATCCATATCTCACCATACTTTTATGACACAACACGTCACTAATTCCACGGATGCAACTAAATATCGGAGAACCAAACAAAATTGAAAAAATAGAACTAATCAGTAGGATCTCACCAACCATACTAACTCAACCACACAGAAAAAAATTGAGACAACAGCACAAACTGTGAATCCTCGACTAGCCTGCCTCTCCTCCACGTACAACAGGCAACTCAAGATGACTCCATAAACAACATACCTTTATAACCCCGCAAATTTGAGCAGACTGAACACGTTCTTTATATACAGCATCACGCTATATTTTACCAATACCCAGAAAAAAAGAATGACCCGAGGACTGAAAATGTTAAATCCAGGCTAGAGATCCCCGGTCATTTGCTGTTTGAGGTCGGCCTCTAGTTGGAGTTGGTGGGCGGTTTACATTTAATTCCTGTTTTAAAAAAAATTAGAAGGGTGAAGTATGATATATATAGTAATGACATTTAAGAAAGTTAACCTGCATCCATGTATCTTCTATGCGTTCAGGTGAAGCTTCTGGTGATGAAACTGGTGGCGGTAATGGGTGGATGAGTTTTGGGACTACCACCAAATCTCTGCCTAGAACTAAAATAGCACCTGCATTGTTTGCAGTACCTAGAAAAGAGTATGGAATGTTTAGCAATCTGGGATTATTCTCTAAATTAATATATATTGTATGCTAGAATTTTTTTTGCATATACCGCAATAGTTGGTGGCTGAAAACAGAGTAATCAAGTGTCCCTGAGCAAATCGCTCAAAACCGTCCATCACACATTCATGAGCACGTATGATCAGTTGAAGATCATTGTTGTTGCAAAATTCTATAACACGGTCAGGCTGTAATGCAAAAGTGCAAGCAGATTTCATGTCAAATTGATATTACATGTGAAAAAGGTCAAGAAAAGAATACACACCCCAAATGTAACCAAGCCAGGGCCCCGTGCATTTGGTCTCAATCCTTCAACACCGTCATTCTCAGTTGGATCAGACCTGCAAAGTGAATTTCAACATTAAAAACTGATAAATTAATATACCGTGTGAAGCATTTTACATAATGAAAAGCTATATCACAAACCACAACAAATCCATAAGAACAATTGAGCCTGCGTCCATTGTGATTGGGCGTTGAATACTCTCAATTTGCTCTATATGATTTATTGATCTTCCAATACCACCATGCATACAGATTATTTTCTTCTCAATAAGAGCGGCAAGAGGAAGCCAGTTAAATAATCTGTTTATCCGATGCCATGCCCAGATACCATCTCTTTCACCCTGTTAAAAACATCTATCAATCTGATAATTAAAACCTTCACAGTTATATACTGTTTTTTCATGGGGGAAATTCAGTACCATTCTCTCAATGCACTCGATTCTAAATCCAAAAAGAGCGTTGATGTCTGCAGCTTCATGATTTCCTCGAATTAAATGTACATTGTTGGAATATTCAACCTGATGATAGATAAGATGGATGATAAATTGAGTTACCAGCGATTATAGCTTAATATGAACACTCAGTAAATAGCAAGGGTGGTTACCTTTAATGCAAGTAAAAGTATAATAATCTCCAAGCTATGTTGGCCCCGGTCAACATAATCTCCTAGAAACAGATAATCTATATAACTGAACAAATTGAGGCACAAACAATTATCAATAATTTTCCATGGGGAAAAAGATGTAAAAGCATTTTCAAAACAGTGATGTATATCACAATTCTAACTATAAAAAAAACTGCTTAAATATGGAACTAGAGACTTTAAGAGGATTTCAAGCAAATCAATAGTAAAAAAACTACATTTTGCATGACGTATAACAACATAAACATATACCTTACTCTTTTTTCCGAAACGTATGCTATTATGCATACACGTATTTCAATGATAACAATCATCTTTTAATGTGTATTTTAGATTAAAGAAAATCACCTTAAACGAAACCTGCAGGTTCAGCTTCCAACAATCGGAAAGATGAATTTCACTTTTCACTTTTCACATCCATTAATCCATTCAAAGTATTGAAAAGTATGAACTCTCTTTCACATCCATTAATCCATTCAAAGTATTGAAAAGTATGAACTCTCAAGTATACTTTACACATTTCATCAGATGATTAGTAAATAATATTCCTAAGAGACATAGTCGGCCCAAGTACTATCAAGGATCATCAAAGAATAAGGCAAGCCAAAGAACTATCAATCAGTAAGATAGGAATCAGTAAATACAGATTTCAGTTTTACTTAAATTCTTGGAACTTAAGTTGCAATAAAAGCTTAAGCTACACTATATTTACAGAAGAATTATATCATTACTGTAGGGACATAAGCTAAAAGAAAGCATAAAATTTGGAGTCTGCAAGCACTTACGATATATCTCCCGCCGTTGATGGGGAACCGTACTCATCAAAGAGCCTCATAAGATCACCGAATTGTCCATGTAAATCACCAAAGATTTTAATAGGCGCCCTTAGTTTAAGAACACTTGGTTCACTGGAAAATATCTGCTCGGCGTTATCACAAAGCTCTGCAATCTCACTGCAGTCCAAGAAGAACTGCCGACGAACTGGAGGCTTCCAACCACGAGGCTTTAAAAGATGTGCAATGACCTAGATGATGGTTGCATAAGAATGAGATACTGAAAAATGATGGGATGAACATCAACTGGACAAATTTAGGCAAAGTAGAACTAAGAGTATACTATTTTGCTCAAAAAGAAAAGAAAGTATTTCTATTGAAGTTCACAAGACACCGGAATGGCATTCAAATAAAAAAATAACAACTGTATATCATAAGTCATTATGAGAAGCAATAATACTAGGCAGCTAATCAAGATCCTAGATGGAAAAAAAAAACCCATTTAAGCAAGCTAATGGAAATCACCAAGCTATTGACAGTACAGGCACATTAGGCAGAAAAAACGCTCTCAAGTCATAAACAGAATCATCATATATATAAAAAAATATCTACACCTACTACTAGCCTTACAAGTAGCACTCAAGTATAAATATTTTTCAGAAAAATATAGCCAAGAAGGCAAGAACTTAAGAATCACAGTATGGGACTCCAAAAGAATTTCTTAAAAAAACACCAACCTTCTTCGGAATACTTTTGATGGACATTTGTCTATCTAATAGTTTCCTTGCTGCAGTTGCACTCTCTGGTGTTCCATAACCTACCCGCCTACCTTCATTCTCAAATTGATCAATCGAAAGTTGTCTCACCAGGCCTCCCAAAGCACCACCAGTTTCTGCAGCAACAACAACCTGAGAACACCCCCAAACTTGTGTTAGCCAATACTGGGTACTCTGGAATCAACTTTCTCAAAGAGAAAAAAGTTTAATACTCACAGCACGATGATGTAGCCTAACTCCTGGTGGAGTGCTAATATTATTAGGAGAAGAGTCAGGCTTAATCATGGTTGACATTGGTTTCCCGCTAGGTGTTGCCTCAGCACCCCGGTCTCTCTCCGGAAGTTCAACATCTCCATTAATTTGTCTTGCTTTAGCAGCCGCTAGTGTAGCAGTGATGGCTTCTGCTTCTGCTGCTGAGGCTTCAACCAGATACTCTACACCTTTGCTAACCCTCCTATACAAACACCTTGACAATCAGCATCTCTACAAACTAAGGCCTTGTTTGTCCCACAATATATCTTGTGTTTTACGAAATGTTGTCTAACTTATTTTTCTTCACCTTTATTTAATAAACTACAAACATCTAAACACTTTTTATTTATTTACCACAATCACTTTTTTACACAGCCATACTTATCAGCTAATTATTAACAAACAACTCTTCATGAAAAACATCACCAAACAAAGCCTAAGAATGTACATGTATTAAAAGGGCAAGCAATATATACCGAGATCCTATGGCATTTTCATGACTTATATCAGCATACATATCTCCATTTACAGGAGGAGCAACAGGAGTCCCAAGCATTACTGAACCGTCAGGAGCAGCTACAGGTGCTGATTGCCTTGTTTCATCATCAGTGGAACCTCTCTCAGACAACCGTCCTGGGGGTATATTAGATGAAGCAGCTGCAGCAGCTGCGTGAGAGGCAGCTGTTGTTGTCTCAGCAGCAGAAAGATCTTCAGCTACTAGTAAATCATCAAGTAGCACCCCTATCACAAACAAAAACAATTTCTTTTTATCAATACCTCAGTATAAAAACTACAAGAACAGATATAGATTGCTATAGCATTGTTATAAGCACGAGCATAAAATGTATTCGAGCATATACACAAATCAGTTGAACCAACATGCCAGGGAAACAAGTTAAGAAAGTACTAATATGTAGAATGCAGCACCAGAACATGTATATCGGGATTGTTCAACTTATCACCTTATGGTCTAGCTAGTGAACTGAACAAATTTAAATAAACAAACAGTAGATAATTGCAAGCATATAGAACTGCAATAGGTATAGAAAAGTCTTTAGGTTGGGTAACTTTGGATTAGCGTTTATATTTGGGTTGGAAGTTCAGGTTAGAGCTCATGCTTATGAAGGTCTACATCTTGTAACTCTGGGATTACTTTGGGTCAGGTAACTCCAGGTTTTGGTAAATTCGTGGGTCAGTTCAGGTCTAAAAAACATGCTTTTAACATATCTACATGTTAATGTAAACGATAAAAACAATCAGAAATTTCAAGATAAAGTATAATGTAACCATTTTATACAGACCGGGAATAGAGTAATAGACCATAGTTGGGGGAAGTTTAAACTTATTATAGAACCAATGGGGGAGGAAAAAAAACTCGATCTCCACAACTCATGAAAAAGCATATGATTTCTTTACTAATAATAAATGTACTGTTTAACTACAAATAGGAAATTACAACTACAAACAATGAAAACAAAAAACTAGTGCAGCCATTTGTTTTAGTGTTTAGTCTTTTAGATAATAAAGGAACATTCACATTCTTACCACCACGTAAACCACCATACAAAAAGATCAAGTCACCAATTGCAGAAGCAGCATGTCTGCAGCGCCTTGTTAATTCAACTGAAGCATCACCTCCAGCTGCATCAGCACTGTATCTGCCTGGCCTAGGACTAGTAACAACTGATTTCATGTCACACCAAACGCCTGCTGCCGTATCTAAGACTGAAGATCAAAAGGGGGACAATGTAACTTTGTTTGCATCATAGTAGCCTTGTCATTGACAAAATAGATAAGCATATGCCGCAGCACACTTAAAAACTGAATCAGGAGTATATCCAGAGACAAGTGATCCACTTGTCCTACACCAGCTGTTATAGGATAATAAGAGTATACTTGTATTCTAAGCATCTTCAACGACATGAATGTATACTTGCAATCACACTAGCAACTCTATATGCATTTAATCAGAACATATAACCCCTTACGTTAAACACATGATATTTGGACTTCTTCGTAATTACAATTTCCTCACGTTTACACAATTCTCTTTTGATTTGGAAGAAACTACCACAGATAGTTTCTTTACATCTAAATGCCATATATGCTGAAAGATGTTAGTTTAACCTCAAAATTTCTACAGTCTGCAAAGCCATCTATTTTCAAACAAAACATGCTAGATGTTTCATGAACAAACATACTATTCAATGCCTTCCTGACTAGTAACAAAAAAAAAAATCTCAAAGCAAGATTTAGGGATTTTTGTTTGAGAATTTCTAGTAATTCTGAAGTGAAAGCAGCAAGTGTAGTAAACAATGGCTCACATATGAGAATGGAAAGAAGCAACAGGGTAGAATACTCCAAAGTCAATTGCTTTATTATGCAAAGGAAAGCAACATGAATCTAATTAACTTTTTGAGATTTAACCTAAGAAGAGATATAAATAAACAAATATGACCACAAAATTAATATCAGAAAGAAGAACAAGAAAAATGTCCGAAATGTATACCAGCAATGCTGGATAAATCCTCCACCATGCGCCCACCACCAAGTGCCCCTCCAGAAACATGCAAACGTGCATTGACAAATACCTGCAAATAATAATTATGAGTCAAGTGTTGCAGAGGATGACTTGCAAGAAAAGAGTAAAATCAAACCCACCGCAGCATGCTGATATCTTGAAGACGGTGAAACACCGGGTGCAATGGCCCATTCCCAGCGACCATCCCTGTGCTTAGCAAGCCCGTATGCATTTGCTAGGGGCTGTAGAATACCACATATTTAATCAAACGTGCAAGTACTATAGCTAAACCAGTCTACAAATAGAACTGAACAATTTTTTTTTCTTGACATCCAAACAAAAAGCAACATACAGTATCACCCTTGAATCCCTATAAAGGTTAAAACATCCGTAAGACACATAGGAGCCAAAGATCAAGCCAAACTCCAAAGACAAGCCATCAACAGAAAACACTGATAGCAAAAAGTGCCATCAAGGTCCGCCTTGCTTGTGCTTTAGAAGGTATTTGGTACAGCTATTAATCAGATTGATGAATATCCACTTATATTTAAGTCAGAGAGATATATTTAACATTTGCAAGAAGCAGTACAACAATCTTTAGGAAGATAGAAATGAAGAATAGAAAGAAGAGAGAAAAACTGAACACAAATAAAGAACGTTATTCCAACTAAGAAGCAACAAACAATATTGCCAGGAAAAGATATATAGATCTCAAACTCTCAAAGACATATTCCCTATAGGTGAAACAAATTGCTATCATGGAATCTGGTTGCGCCCGATAAAGTAACAGATGGATTACGTGATTAGATTGAAATAGACAGCAGAGGTGGATAATAGAAGCAACAAGCCGAGCTAAGATGTACTTCATTCATATATGTAAACGTAAATGCCACTATAACATTAACGGCACTTCCAGTCCTAAATAAGATCGAGAAGTGAAATCAAACTTACAGTACATGAATGTGTTTAAAAGGACAAAGTCCTTATTTAGTGGGAACTGGCCTGTCACAGAATAAAATTCTGAACTTACCACACTGCTTGCATCTCTTCCTCCACAAAGTAGGAGAAGACCATCAGAGCGTGCACTAGCAGTTGCATACCTATTCAAGGTCAAACTTCATAAAATGAGAAAATAGACAAACATTGTCATCTACTTCACCTCTTCTTCACTATTAGATCAACAAACATGAAGTAGCCTTTTAGTGGCGGATCAACCAATAAAAATTCATTATATTTGATGCACCTCCTAAAACACATTTTTTCATCATAGTTTTGAAGTTGAATTATCTAAACTCATAGCAATGAGATATAAAGTACTGATGCTAACCAGGTTTTCTAAAGATAAAGCATAAATATAGATTAAGAAAGACTTATAATGTTTAGATGGTATGTAAGCAGAAGTCTTTATTCTTTGCACCCTACATCTTTCATACTTATCTATCAGGTACCCATTTGATCAAGTAATTAGAAACATTATACTATGATGGCAAGGGTGAGACATGTAAAATGGCAACATAGGAACTTGATATATCCTATAAGAGATAGGATTAAGAAAATAGAACCATTACTGCAACATAGGAACTTGATATATCCCCTATAAGGACATTAGAAGTCTTTCATGCTTAGTAACAAGAGATATTATGCTTCGTAACCGAGTTCTAGTTCCTAAACGTACCTACAAACTAGCGCAGTAAAGTGACATGTCAGTCACGATGTATATAGAACTATAATTGCACCATAAGCAGTAATAGAAGATAACTTACATGCATGGAGGAGGGCCTTCGCCTTCTGGCTCCAACTTCCTCCATTCATATGGTTTAGCAGCAGTGTCCAAGGCCCAAACGTCAGCCAAAGGCCGCTTTCCTGTAAATCAGGCAATATCAATATTTCCCAATATCTCAAATATAAGACCATAAGAATTCATCAGAAAAGTGACTAACCATCATTTCCACCAATAGCCATGAGATATCTTTGACCCACAAGAGCCATAACATGACCATAACGTGGTCCTGGACCAGGACCTTGGACAACAACCCTAAGACAACAAAAATCAAACATCAGACATATAAGCTAGTTGAAATGCCTTAACAATACATAATATTAACAAGAGAAGAATATTAACAAGAGCCAACTTTCTCAAACACCTAACCTATGCCATCGAGGCCTTTGTTGCGTTAGATCAAGAACATGAAGATCCTCAGCAGACAGACCTGCTGGACCAATGCCTCCCTTCCAAAGAGAACAAATTTAAAACAGTTACTTGGCAGTTGAAAAAAACTAAGTAGACCAAATAACCACAAATACACCATAATAAGCATACCTGGATAACCACCATAGTTCCAACAGCAGTAGCCACATGTGCAGCTCTTGATGTGGGTGGTTCTCCAATAGGAGTAATCCTATACATTAGCCATATCAGTCAGTTATCATAACTATGGCCAATGAGATGACTGATGAGACAAAGATACAGAAGAATTCCAACTAATTACCTAGACCATTTATTACTCAATACATCATAACAATGAACATCTGCAGTAGCACCCGCCAGTCCTGCAAGGCATAGATACAAAAATCATTAATAATGTACCTTTTTGTTATAGAAAATAACATAAGGATTTGACTGCAACAGAAAACCAATTGAACTATCGAGCTTGTACGAAGCTAGGGTTTTAACAACACACAGAAAAAGATGAAGATGCAGAAGAAGATGAATCATACTAATGCCGGGGCTTCCAGCTGAGGTAGGAGTCCCAGAAGCGGCGGGATTTCCTTCAAGCGCGGTTGCTCCTCCAAACAATATCAGCCTCGGCCCTAAGTACCCTGGGCTTCCTTCCTCTCCCACAGCCGGAACTGCAGTGAGCGTATGGCCGCACCTTGGACCAGGTCCATCCTCCTTCTTCTCCAAAATCGCATTCACCACTGTATACGTCGGAGCACAACGCGGCCCCGTTAGCGACGCCTGCTGTTGCAATGGCCGAGTCTGCTGCGCTGGATGCGAATTGGACGGCGGAGACTTCGCTTGCTCCGTCTCCTTCTCCACCGGCGATGTGGACGGAGATGCGGGATCTTGATCGGTCTCCGGCGTCATCGACGTATCCGCTTCCATTGATTTGGCTATGGATAAGCTAGTGATTCAAAATCATAATATGATTTTGGATACTGGATTGAAGATCGGTGGAGATTGAATTGGTCTGATTTGAAGAAGAAACCGAGAAAGGAGTGAGGCGATGAGACTTGAGAGGGACCAACAACTCAAGAAGTGAACCGCAATTTCGCTCTGATGTTTTTCCGTGAAATCTGTATTTTTCTTCTGCTGTTTTTATTTTTCTCAGATGTGTATCTTCGGCCGCCAATTCATCGGTTCATTGTAGTCTATACTCTATACACAATTACACTCCCTCCGTCTCATATTATAGATCACGTTTGTTGTTATTGAGGTAAATTAAGGAAGGGAGAAAGAAAAATGGAGAGGAGAGAGATTGTGAGTGGTTATGGATTTTTATGTAGGAAAGAGAAGATAAAAAAGTGAATTGGTGTGAGTTTTGATGTTAAAAGGAGAAAAAAGTTTGTAGATTGATGTGATATTGATAATAAGACAAAAGATAAAAAAGGAAAGAAGATCTATATTTTGAAACGACTAAAATGAAAAACGTGATCTATAATATGTGACGGAGTAGACCATTATTTCGAGTTGGACCGGTTCAATTTTTATTATTATAGACCATTACTTTCTGTCACAATTTATAAAACCTTTCGAGCATCAAGAAATTCAAGAGTTCAACACTAACTTTAAGTTGAGAGATCAGTGCACCAGTTATCATAACGTGACAAAAGTAAGGCTGTTGTATAACATTAAGTTATAAGCTATGTCTGCAGGTGATTTTGAGGTGCAACATTCTTTATTGGGTCACATGTTTAGCTCAGAGGATGAAGAAGAAAGTACAAACTCATTGATTCGTTCATATATATGCGGTGAAAACCGAATGAGTACAAATTTCACCAGTGCTGAGCAAAACTTAACTGACGTTGATCGAAGGTATCCAAAGTTAATACTGATACTAAAATGTGTTACTTACGACTACAATCATCATAATTCTCTTGGCATAAAGACAAACAGCACACCACTTTAGAACAGAGGATAGCTTTCCAGCCTCTCACAATCGACATCAATGGGATCCATCCAATACAAGGGTATGTTTGGATCACAGAAGAGACGAGGCATTATCCATCATTGTAATATCTAGATTTAATATCGAAGAGAACCCTGCCCCCGGAAATTTATAGCATCCGGCTTTGGACGCATTTCTGTTGCGTTCAAGTTTTTTTTTTAAATCCGATTTCGACTTTGGACGCAGTACGGACACACTCTGGACGCAGTACGGACACACTCTGGACGCAGTACGGACACACTCTGGACGCAGTACGGATGCGTCCAAAGTAAACCCGCTTTTTTGAGAAAATCAAGAATTTAAAGGCAAATTGACCTGGTTCATTTAGACGCATTAAGAGCAAGGTATAAAAAAAAACGGGCGCGGGGTTTAACGGCCTTTAATATATAAAATAAAATGATATTATAATGCCGGATGATGGTATTATACAACTGAAAAATGATTTCGGCTCATGTTTTACTCATCAACCGAAGGTTGAATCTTAATTATAAGATGCATACCGATTAAAGACTAGATATTAGGGGAAAAAGCAATGTATGTATGGTCAATCTATGTCATAGCCCTTTACCAATGAACAATTGTTTTCACTTACTACCAAATCAAAATAAAAAATGATTTCCCGGAAAAGTATGTACTCCGTATAAAAGATACTACCATAAGTGAAGACCTTTTTGTGTGTGTTCATTCACAAATTAATCATTGCAAACATTAGGAGAGAATCCGTGATCCATAACAACATAAATGAACTAAATTCAACAGTCAACTAAATCCACATACATGTTGAATAAGCAAAAAAGATCCAAGCTTCCCCCCTTACACGAATTTAGCAGTATTGATTGAGTCAGAATAGACCAGGCAAATCTCAATGTCATTCATTCATACAAACTTACCATGGTATAATGCTGGCTTAAAGACAACTCAATTATAGATTACCATAAGGTCCATAACCTATAACATCTGCCGAAAACAGCAAGCTCCAAAAACTTTCCCTATCTTACAGCGAACATACCTCATTCGTGTTGGGTGGGTTAATTCAGGTACATAAACTCGCTAATGCTGATTTAAAGTACAACAGGATACATCATGAATTATATAAAGAGATATATATGTACAACATGTATCTTAGAATAACACATTTTACCCTAATTACCCACTTCAGGATACACACTTGATCATACTAGGCATATAAGGTTACAATCTAAATTACACTCTTGCTCAAGCATACCAGGGTAGGTTGATTGATGGAAGACCGAGCCCCAGTTGAAATCTCACTGCTGAAATCTGTTGAAGAAAGTGTCATGATCAAAGAATGTAAACACGTTTTGGATGCTCAGATTCGAAAATGCGAAATGGCAGGCTAGGCAATCATTGTTCACCAAGAGACATACAAATCAACATGCTTTTGGAAGTGAATGCATTTAGATGTCATTTATATGATCCTTATTGAACTTTCAAGAGGCAAGCAAAGAGGAAACAGACACATACGTTTAGTACCTAACTTTGTATCTAATCACTCTCTGAAATTCACAAACTAGCATGCTTTTGAAACTAAATTCGTTCCCATGCTTCTTTGTATAATTCTCACAGATCTTTGAAAAAACCAGCATACACCGACACATAAATATTAGCACCTAAGGTTGCATCGAATTACTCTTTGTCGTTTCACAAACCTATCAGAATGGCTTTAATGCTGTACACAAGAAAGAGTTCATAAAGTTACATATTGAAAATTTACAAAAATTGTCCTAGATGTATGAGGTTTCATAATATTGCCTCTCAACAGAATTTGAGCAGTTGTATTACTTATTGCCGACACTAAACACAACATAACTGAAGCATTCAAATCAAGCATTCATAAATGGTATAATCACAATCCCTTCAAGGAAAAGTAACCTTACTCAGCATACTGAGCCTATTAATTAAACAATCAGGCCTTTTAAACTATCCTCACAGGGTAATAAACTATTCGAAAAACGACAAACTTATAAGCAGGATGTAGTGCAGCAGCAATTGAACATTCAAAGCCAAAAAACACCCAACAATACGACAATCACAATGATAAAAGACCAGCCCTTTAGCTCACCTCCTTACAGGAGTCCTAGTAACATGGTGGTTCAACCCACAGTACAACAACCAGACCAACTTGTCAAGGAAAACAAAATAAACACCCAACAAGATCACATCCAACAAAAAAGCAGAACACATATGGAAAACAGAAGGAGACAATTTTACTCACCAATAACCGAAAAAGGCAGGCAATTTAATCCTTGAGAATAACATCATCAGCAATATCCATCAATGGCTTCAAGCATTCTGGAGTAAACTTCCTCGAGAATAAGTAATCGTAAGTATAATTCGACTGCCTAAGGTCCCGAATCAATTCGGGCGTGATCTCACTCGGTTTATAAGTATGCGGATGACCATCTTCACTATTGGTCCAGTTCACCCGGGTCAGAGAAAATCGGGTACAACCCTCCGGATCCTCCATTGACAACAATGTAGGGAAGTAATGCTCCTCTGGATAACACGATTGAATCTTAATACAAGGCACTCTAAACTTCCTCCATAGCTTTCGATCCCGGAGCACCAAAAGAGCATGAGTTTTAGTCAATATAAAGAATTGTGAACCCACCCTAAAATCCCTAAATGGCACCTCGGGGAGCATCATGTTCCTCCCCCTGGCATTGTACCGATCATGCAATGTGGTCTCATTGGACAAGATCTCAATGAAGCTGCGGTACTTAACGGGGCTCCAGCTGAAAGATCGGGTGTGGAACAGGGACTTGTAGACATAGTCAAAGGAGTGGACAGGGATGCAATTCTGTGAGATGAGGGCAAAGTAGAAATTCATGGAGTCATGAAGAATGGCGTGAGCAAGAAGTCGTCTCGCGGCGGATATGAGCGTGGCCGAAGACCGTTCCGTGTGCTTGCTAGGTATGAATCGGTCCTTAAAAAAGCCTCCGGGATCTCGGACGCCAGATTGGGGATCGGCGTGGACGTAGATGTTGAAGAGATCAGGGGTTGTGGAATTGAAGAAGCGGTCCCAGAGAGGGGAGAAGTGAAAATCGGAGTTGGTGAGGAAGAGGAAGGCGATTTTAAATCTAGGGTTTGAGGAGCCTAAACGGAAGAAGAACTGAGCGGATGAGGAGGAAGGGTGACGGTCGGCGGACAAGGCGCGGTTGAAGAGGGCCAAGTCGTCGAGCTCGTCGGAAATGGAGATCGGGAGCTGGCGAGGCGGGAGGATCTTGGGCGCAAGGAGGAAGATGATAGGGAGCGAGAGCAGGAGAGAGAATGTGAGGATGAATTTGGGTTGGAAAAGGTTGGAGAAAGGCCAATGCGAGTGGGAATGGGAATGTGGATGGGGCATCTCTGCAACCGGATCTGGAATTTGAGGTTTTAGTGGATGAAGCTGGAGATTGGAATTGGAAATGGCGACTCATTCCCAATTTCCATTCCCCACCTTTCCAGTAGACCAATTTGGATACGGATTTTCTCTCAAGCTTTGAGAATCGGCGCTAATGGCGAGATTAACAGGGTGTTATTCCATGGATTGTCTTCTTCTTCTTATTGTTGTTGTTGTTCCTGTGTTGTTTTTGTGTGAGAGCGTTTCAAGTGATGAAGAGAGAGTGGAAGGAATGGAGGAAAGGGTAGGGTTAGAGAAAGGGTGGGGATGATGATGAATGCAGTGATGCTAACAAGATGGGATATCGTATTTGGGGGAAGTTGCTCACGTCGTCTTAATTAACGCCGTTTTTGTTTTTTTATGTTTTTTCTTTTGGTCTCTCACTCTAGTTCAGCGGTCAGAGTACTCCCCTACTACTCTTACATCTAGAGTTCGAGCTGCGTGGATGCCTCTATCAATAAACAATTTTTAACCTCCACCAAGTCTCGAACTCACCCCGACCACATGCTTGGTATTGTTTTTTTATGTTTGGTCACCAACAACTTTACGGAACTCAGGTTCACGGTCACGGTCACGATCAGGCGTTTTCTTTTTGTTGTTGTGTTGTTTCGCAATTAAATTCTATGTTAATTTGTGTAAGATTCTATCAATGGAGTTAGTGAACAGCAACTCACCAACTAGTATTAACTTCTCAATATGAATTTAATTAGAAGTTTGACCAAATTTTTTTTTTTTTTTTTTTTTTTTTTGATAAGGAAAGCGTTTAGGGGGCACATCTAGCGAGAATGATACCGCCCTAGGGCATCCCGAAGGATGAGATTCGAGAGATCTGGACAGGTTGCGAATTCAGGGTGGAGTGTTAAATGGTACATTTTAGCTATAAGGTCAGCTACACCATTTGTTTCCCGAAAAATATGGGATACTCGATTTTCCACAAAGGATCGGAGATCCATTAACATATCAGTCTTAATCAAGTCTAGTTCCCAAGGGCAGTCCCAAACGCCGTTTATGGCATTAATAAGGCGAAGATTATCGCCTTCGATCTCAACATGAGTGAGACCCAGCCGAATTGCCTCCTTAATGCCATAACGCATAGCGAGAGCTTCACCCATGAGTGGAGAGACGGGACCTAGGGACCCGTTCTCCATTTTAATTGGTTCACCTTGTTCATTTCGGATAATAAACCCATACGATGCTGGTCCATTAGAGGGGCAAGCAGCATCAACGTTTATTTTGTGGAAGTTAGGTTTTGGTTTTGTCCATCTTATTGCTCTCCTCTTTCTTCTAGTTTGTTGTGGAGCAGGTATATCAGGGTCTAAACCCATTCTTTCTTCCAATTTTGCCAATTGCCAATTTCTTATTTGATTTTTGATGAAGTGATGAATGTTTGGTAGTTGGTTGTGCTCTTCTATATCAAAAATTTGTTTATTCCTATAAAACCATAACGTCCACCAAATGGTAGCAAGATCCTCCATTTCTTTGTTAGTGACTTTACTTTTTATATCGTTCAATAGTTCAATATTTGTCTTATTTTGTGGTACTAGGGAGTTGATAATAGCGTGAATTTTTCTATCAAAGTTTCTGATAATGCGGTTGGTTCTTGGGCACTCAAAGAGCAGGTGTTTCAGATCTTCAGTTGGAAAACTACACCCTAGGCATTCTGTTGTTATATCCATCTGTCTCTTTTGGAGTTTAGCCTTTGTTGGTAATCCATCTTTGGTGATTCTCCAGAGGAAGGACTTAATCTTTGGTGTTAGATCAAGTTTCCAGATCCAATCAGTGTTTGATGTCGGGAGATTACGCTTATCATAAATCATATTCATTGCACTTTTAGTGGAGAACCATCCATTCTTGCTAGGTTCCCAATAAAGTCTATCTTGAATATAATTTGTTGGGATTGGATATGATTTAAGTTTGTCTATTATGGTATTGTTAAAGTAGATTTTGAGCTTGTCTTCATTCCATGAGTTATCCTGATTTAGGAAGAAGGAGACTGTTGTTTGTTCATTAATAGGTTCTTGTGTAATTATATGATCTTTTAGTATTATAGGAAACCACCTATCTTTCCAGAATTTAATAGTTCGCCCATCTCCCACTTTCCACAGGAGGCCTTGTCTGAATTGTGGAAGTAATTTTGACATTTGGGTCCATTGCCACGAGTCCCTTTTCTTTGGATTTTTCTCATATTCTAGGATATGAGTTTGTTTGAGGTATTTTTCTCTTATTAGTCTAACCCAAAGGTTATCTGGTTCCGCTAGGATTTTCCAGATGAGTTTCATTTGTAGTGCAGAGTTCATGTCTTTGCTCTTTCGAATCCCCAATCCACCATGGTGGATTGGTTTACAGATATCATCCCATTTTAGGCCCTTGCTAAATACAGCCCGAGCGTTTTCTGAATAACGCTCGGGCCCTCGCGTTACGCGAGGGTGTTTTTTCCCTATAAAAGGGGAAAAACCCTACTCGGCCCATTTTTTACATCACACACAATTTTCTACCGCCGCTCTCGCATTTTCTCTCGGTTCAAACTTCTTCTTCTTCCTCTTTTCACTTCAAATCTCCATATAAGGTATGTTTCTTATACTCTTATGCTTTCTAATGTTGTTTCTAGATGAATATATGTTGTTAGTATAGGAAATTGCATATTATATGATGTTTTGATATTGAATGTTGATTTAGAAATGGTTGTATAATGGATGAAAGATGATGATTTTGAATTATGGTTGATGAGTGGATGTTGTTTTATGTTGAAATTCATTAGGGTTAAGGTTTTTGATTAGGGTTGTTGATTTTATTGAGGGTTTTGATGTTTATTTGGTAATTTACTTAAATTGATAGGTATTTTAGCTAAAATATTGAATTTCCGCCGGAAACTGAAGAAAGTGCAAATTCACACAGAACGCTACATCCCTCGCGTTCTACGAGAATCATGTCCCTCGCGTTCTGCGAGAGTCATGTCCTTCGCAGAACGCGAGGAGTTGCCATAACTGGCAATTCTGTTTGTTCTGCAGAATATATGTTTGTGTTTTTTGGTTGTTTGTTCTGTTTTCTGATTTTATTTTCTGCGTTCGTTTATTTATTAATTTTACTTTGTATTGTTTTAGGCAATGTATCGTCCTGGTCGTTTGACTCGTCGGAGAAACAGAGATGCTGTTAGGGAAGAACCCCCGGTTGAAAAACCAAAGGGGAAGGGGAAAGCAAAGAAGAGTCACCCCGTACAGCTCTTCCCAGAGGGACTCCCCGACGTTGAAGAACGTCCCAATCCCAATTGGTCCCAAGGTAGTTATTCAACTGGACAACCGCGTAGTAGTTGAGAGTCATACCCAGTTGGTTGGGACCTTGTTTCCCAAGATAGTTATTCTACTGGACAACCGGGTTGCTGGGACCAGTTTTTCGAACATAATGCAGTTATGGAAGTCGGACAGGGGTGGGTGGGAGGCAGTTGGGGCGGTGGAGAAGGGATGGTTGGACAAAGTTGGGGCGGTGGAGAAGGGATGGTTGGACAAAGTTGGGGCGGTGGATATGCCGAGGGAAGTGGACAAGCTGGTTCTTCTTCACACAATCAAGCCCCAGAACCGATGGAAGCAGAAATGGAGGATGAATTTTTGGGGGATGAAGAAGAGGAACAAGAAAAAGAAGGTGATGATGTTGAAGAAGAAGAAGAAGAAGAAGTGGTCGAGAAACGCAAAAGAAAGAGGAAGTCCAAGAAGAATGAGCCAAAGTATGATCCTGAGCTCACTCATGACACACCTGGAGGTCCAGAAGATCCCGAGTTGCTTAAGGGATTTGAAGCACATGTTGCGTTCCACATCCAGAAAGAGGAGGTAATTTAATTATTTATTTATTTTCTGCATTTTCAATACATTGCACATATTCTGCAGAATTATCAGAAAATGCAAGATATATGCATCTTCTCGCAGAACGCGAGAAGTGGCACACTCGCAGAACGCGAGGAAATGCACATATTATGCATTTCCTGATAAATCTGCAAAAACTGAATTTTTTGAAAATTTGGTCTGCAGTGTGTAATTTTTGTATTTTTCTGCAGTTGAAAGGTCCGATGAAGGCACAACAACGGACAAAGCAAAGCAGTGATTGGCCATTGGACAACAATGACTGGTCAGAGATTCCCGGTGCAGTTGGACTGTCAGATCTACCTGACATGATGTACGAAGAAATCGACTTTCCGTTGATTGAAGCGTTCATCGAACGATGGCAACCGGAGACAAATTCATTCCACCTCCCTTGTGGTGAGATCACTATTGGCCTTCTTGATGTACATATGATTTTAGGCCTACCTATAGAAGGGAAAGCAATGACGACATGTAAGAAACTGGGTGCCAAGTTTAGTCATGATGAGATTCTAAAATACTATGGTAGGAAGGGGGCGGAAATTTTTGGAATAGATCCTCATACTTTAGATTCTGGGAGGGTGAAAGCTGAATGGTTTAAAAGGCATTGTGAAACCTAGGTCCAGAGCGAAAGGGTTTAGGTTGGGTGTTGTATACTGCTTCCTCGCTCTTATTTCCGGACAAGTCATAGAACTTGATTCGGCTTAGATATGGGCCTTTTTTGGAAACCTATGCCCATGCTACGGGCATATCGTGGGGTTCAGCTGCTTTGGCCCATCTGTATAGGTAGCTGGGGATATGCACACGACAGGGTTGTGCCCAGATGTCTTTCTGTTACACCTTGTTGCAGGTATTATACTTTCTAAGCGTTTAATTTACATACTTATATATATTTTCATATTTAACGTACTTTGTATTTCTTAGGCATGGATCTACAACTACTTCCCACACTTTCGACCTACTGAACGTCCTCTGTGGAGAGCGGAGCAACCATGGGCATACCGGTGGATGCCTAAGAATGTAAAGCTGAAGAAGGGGCAAGTCGGAAGGGACTATAGGGGAGCGCTCGATATTCTTATGCCAGAGATGGTAAGTTTCTGCATTTTCTGGGCTTTCTGCATTTTTGAGTACGCAGCAGTCATTTGTTTGATTACGCAACATTTTCTCGCAGAACGCGAGTTTGTGGCTCCTCGCAGAACGCGAGGATGCACACACTCGCAGAACGCGAGAAAATACAAGTTTCTGCATTTTGTCCTAGTTTCTGCATTTTCTGCTGTTTTACAGACTTCACCAGGCGTTTTTCTGTCATTTTTTTAGGTATGTTGGAACCCGTATGGAGCACAAGACTTCACCGATCCTGAGCTTGCTCCCGCTCTATTTCACGGGGTGCTATCCTGCTGTGACATCACCGAACCACACATGCGTGATAGGTGTCCGAGACAATTTGGGAGAGTGCAGCGTATTCCTAGGCCAGTCATCGAACCGCTCAAAGCTCATAGGTTGAAAAACATTAGGTGTTATAGTGTTTTTTATGACGCCAACCAATGGCTTTGGGAGTCAAGAGATGTTCACTCTTTGTCTCTCGATGATATGGGGCCAGTTGCCTTTGCACCACATGAATGCTCCCATGATTACATGGATTGGTACATCAAGAGGACCCATAGGTATATCCGTCCTGCAATCCTTGGGATGATTACTGAGAGACAGGTAATATTAATTGTTTTGGTTTATCTTGCGTTTCTAGTCTTTGTTTGTCTCTAATATTAACATAGAATGAATGTTTACTTGCGTATAGGTGATTGGCCGGGTGTACAATGACATGGACCGGTATCGGTTTGCCACTCCAGAGGATTTTTCTTCAATTCACGCCAATTTGCTACTATGTATGTCAAATCTCGCTCCCTTCCGACCACGAGAAGACGAGTAGCCTTTTGTTTTGTGTTTTGGATAATTTTGTTGCTTGGATAATTTTGTTGCTTGGATAATTTTGTTTTGTGTTTTCAATTCTGTTCGGTTTTTGCATAACCTCGCAGAACGCGAGGTGTACACCACTCGCAGAACGCGAGACGAACCTATAGGAAACAGAGTGCTCCCAGTTGAGATGCACGGTCTGTGGCACGGTTGGTGTCACTAGCGTTCCGCGAGTGACACCTACCTCGCAGAACGCGAGGAATGACATTTTCTGGAAAATGTCATTCCTCCTGTTTAAGAATTTAAAAAACCATCTCCAGTTCAACATTACATTACAAATTCAGCGAATAAAACATAACTTCAACATTACATTTCAAAGGCGGCACATCGATGTGACACAAGATTGTGCAAAGAAAAAGCATCTCTTTCAGCGTTTCGCCACCAAGGAGTAAACACATGAGGTAATGGGCAGTTTTCTTCAAGACGCAACTACAAGAAAACAACAACGTTAGGAAGTTGCATATTAGATAGTAATTCATAAGTAGATCCAAAAACTTACCGGAACAAAATGTCTCTCACTCTGAATATAGAATAAGCAGAACGTCGGAAGTGTGTCACCATCTTCTAACCAAGTAGAACGTTGTAGAGGAAGGTAAGTGTAGTTAGCATTTTTTCCCACCGTTACGAACACTATGTTGAATGTGGATGCCACAAGGCATCCCATTTCCGGGGTAGCTAGCCAGTGATCTTCTGGAGCCCTTCCTATTCCTTCCCATGTAAGTTGGTGTAAAGCGCTCTCCAAAGTTGCTTGTTGTGGAGGTCCAATCCAAGTTCCTTGAACTAGGTGCCAAATCTCTTTGACCTTAGCTATCATCAAATCTCTTACTTCCCTCCATAAGTGTTGGTTGTCATGCAATTCATGAGCTATTGCTCTAAATCCACAATTTCCATCTCCATTTACCTCAAACCAACCATTCACATGGGTGCGCATTGACGCGGGTATGTGAGACTTGTACTTGCCAATCACCTTAATCTTTGGTTTCTTGAATGTTTCAGAATTAGAAGCATTTCTTTGCTTCTTTGGGGGTGTTTCTTCCAAATCTCTAGCATCCATCTCAACATTAGTGTGCTCCCATGCAGACGGTCTTCTTTGCGTTGACCTAGGTTGTTTGTTAGGAGCTCCGACTGGACGACCTCCGGTGTGCTTTGAAATAGCCGGCTCTTTTAGAGGAGTATTTACTTTCCCAATGTCTAAAACAGTTTGTGCACACTTTTCTTGATCATGGGGGCACAATTTCGGAAACGTTTCCTCATAGAAAGTCTGAAAAAGACGCCTTGCCACCTTACTCTTAACTTCCAGTATGCCGGGAACATCAACTTCTTCCAAACTCAAAGTACTCCAGAAAGGGTGCAACTCTGATACTCTTAGTGGTCTTTGCTCCTTCCAATGTCTTACAATCTGATGAACACACATCAACCCATCTCTAATCTTGATCCCGCAGCTACAAAACATATTAAAGTGCGCACCTAATCTCTCCCCCTTCGTGTATTCCTTAAGCAAAAATTCTATGCATTTGTAAGAGACTTTGAACTTCAAGACTTTAAACAAGTCGGCCCCTTCAACAACTGTGAAGCTCTTATTCAAACTCTCGGTGAAAGACACAGTAATCTCCTTAAGTTGGTTCTCCGCCATTGTTTTGTATTCTTTGAACATTGTGTCTAGCCTAGCATTTCCACTTGACAAGTATGACTTAAGACATGAATGTGCTCCTTCAACTCTAAAATGTTCGAAAAACAATAAAATGCAAATACAAATCAGAACCTATGGATCCTTCTGTAATGTGCAACTCCTCGCGTTCTGCGAGGTCTGTACACCTCGCGTTCTGCGAGTTAATACATTACTCGCGTTCTGCGAGGTGTGCATTACAGAAGCTCTTTTTATCATATGTAGAAGGTAGACAGAAATTACAGAACATACCTATTTGTCGTGTTATTCCCGAGAGTAAAGACATTATCCGTCCATGCTGAAACAAGTCTTTCTTTGTAACGGTTTAGCCAATTCATTCTCACGTACTTCAATACGGTTGGATAAGCTCGCCATTCGTCCTCAAGTTTCTTCAAAGTACTCTTGTAATCTTCTTCAGTGGTTTGTTCGAACACGTTATAATAATCATTTGAAATATGAACCCCCAATGCTTGTGTGCCCATAGCTATCTTCGCTCTCGCCTCTATGTTCTTCCTTACATGTCGCCTACATAAGAGAAACTTTGCATTTGGCCATAACTTGTCTGTTGCATTCATAAGAGCCATCTCACGGTCAGTGACGAAGCAAGTAGGCGATGCTCCTATTCTCAAATACATCGTCTGCAGCTGCTGCAACGCCCAGAAATAACTATCCTCGCTCTCAGCCTCTAACCATACCCCACACACAACAAAATTCTTCCATGTAGAAGTCAAACCGACTATCTCCAGGAAGGGAACATTGTACCTTAAGCCAAAATACAGTAAGATAAATACAACATAAAAACAGAATGATAAATACTTACCTGTTCGTGCTATAAGTCGAGTCCATCAAAAGGACATATGGAAACGCCTTTAAGAGTTTCATTGATTCGGGGCTAGCAAAGAACAAGTCGCCTATTATCGAAGGATTCGTTGCACTTGGCCTATACTCCATGAAGTAGTTGCTCTCTTTGCATTGGTGAAAGAATTCTTGAACCACGGTTCTACCTTCCATTTCCTCTTCCCTTATATGTCTTACCAAATTGTACACTTGGTTCTTCTTTGTGCAACTTCCGGGATCCTTGTTTATCTCAGTGTAAATCTGATTTGGAGAACAATGTGAAAGTACCATCTCACGAACCTTTTTCTTTTGATCCGGGGTTGGCCTCCCGGCAAATGCATTCCCGACCAAACTATCTCCAATAGGATGGTTGTGCAAACCATAAACAACCACTAATCTCCAATTCTCTTCAACCCGGTTCTCCATGAGCTTCAACTGAAATTTACACCCCGTTTTCTTGCTCTTTGTGTTTGATCTAACACCGACACCTTTAGGCCTATGGCTTCCCCCTTTCTCACAAATGATTTGAACCTTACCACTTTGCCCCGGTTTAGATGGTACACTCCTTCCAATAGAGATCATAAACTTGTGTTGCTTTGCAACATTCAAAGCCCACAAATGACCAATCTCCTTAGAGGCAAACACTTGCTCCGTAGTGAAATATTCCGAATAATCCCTAGAAACAACCTCTTCCTCACATACGAGACTATCAAACTTTGGTGCAGTGCGTAAAGAGGGAAGAAAACACATCTCCTCTCCTACGTTTGTTGGTGGGTTAGCAAATTGTGAATCAAACGC
The DNA here is from genome assembly GCA_029168935.1 of Oxyria digyna. Lineage (NCBI taxonomy): Eukaryota > Viridiplantae > Streptophyta > Magnoliopsida > Caryophyllales > Polygonaceae > Oxyria > Oxyria digyna. The sequence goes on along the minus strand of JAPVLV010000011.1, from coordinate 27,772,113 downwards.
ATCATAGCTTGATGGCACCTCATATGTACATGGCAATTCATAAGTAGATGGCACGGGCAACTCATAAGTAGATGGCACGGACAACTCATAAGTAGATGGCACAGGCAATTCATATGTAGATGGCACATGTTGTTCATATAAAGATGGTTGATGATAATATCCAAAGTGGTCAATCCCTAAATCAAATGACGGTGGCGAACATGGCCTTGTATTCCGGGAGGGGTAGTTGTAGTCATTCAACTGAGTTCCTACATTAAAAACCCTTAAAACCCTAAAAACATGAACACATCTAAGTTTTTGACATTATATGCAAAAGTCATCTCTTCAACACTTACTACTACTAGATTTAACATGAAATACAACATAATAAGTTCATTTTAGCTCTTAATGGTGCAAAACAAATTAAAATTCAAAAATTAAGTAAGAACATTACCTCATTTGCATGGTAACTTGATGAACCATCATCTCCATTCTCTCCTTTGTTGAATTCCTCTTCATCTTCCATTATTTTAGGTGTTTTTAGAGTGTTTTGAAGTTTGAAGGTTTTGAAAATGGGTTTTAATGGAGGGTGAAAGAGGTGAAAAATGATAAAAAAATGTGTTAGGGTAGGGTTAATAGGTGTTACGGATTACTTAAAATAAGGGGGTAGTTATTACAGTTAGGTGGGGACAAGACATGTAGTAATGGCGCACAACAACGTCCATCTGACATGCTAATCTCGCGTTCTGCGAGTACCCATACACTCGCGTTCTGCGAGAACACGTACACTCGCGGAACGCGAGATTAGCATGCATGTAATTAACCTAATTTTTTGCTAATCTCGCGTAACGCGAGTGTACGTGTTCTCGCAGAACGCGAGTGACCCGGCGTTGTTTGAATAAAGCACCGGGCTGTATATAAGAACCGTGCCATTTTATCATTGGTTTGTAGTCTTCTCCTTTATTCCACAGAAAGATTCGGTTAATTTTGTCCAGTTTTTTATGTGTTTTGGGGGGTAGCATGAAATTTTGCATCATATAATTTGGTTGGGCTGAAAGGTTAGCTTTAATCAGGACTTTCCTACCCTCCATTGATAATGTATTAGCTTTCCATTTTGTGAGTTGCTGTGATGTTTTTGCAATGAGTGAGAAAAAGGTGTTGTGATCTACTTTTCCGGTAATGATTGGGCATCCTAGGTATTTTTCCATGGCCATTGATTGGTTTATATGAAATATTTGGGTGATTTGGTTGATTGCATTGTTGCTAGTATTTTTGGATACTTGGAACGTTGATTTATCAAAGTTTACCCGTTGTCCCGAAACCTCACAATAATTATCAATTATAGTTTTAATTTTTTGGCAGATGAGAGTCTTAGTTTCAGCAAAGATAATTATGTCATCAGCGAAGGCCAAAAAAGGGATTTTTGAACCTCCTCTGGTGATTTTGATACCGATTGGGTTTGGTCTAACTTCAGATGCCTTTTGGAGGCTTCTGGAGAGAATTTCTGCACTGATAATGAAAAGGAAAGGAGACAGGGGATCACCCTGTCTTAAGCCTCTAGTTGGGTAGAATAAATCTGTTGGTCCCTGGTTAACCAGTACAGAAAAGAAAACTGTTTGAATACATTCTTTGATCCAGTTGATAAATTTTTCACCAAATCCAAACTTCTTTAATGATAGCAGCAGAAAGGTCCAATCAACCCGATCATATGCTTTCTCCATATCTAGTTTGAGTGCTACCCACCCATTTTTTCCTGCTTTCTTTTTGAATGAATGGAATATCTCATGTGCAATTAGAACATTATCTTGGATACTCCTGTTTTGAACAAATGCGCCTTGCAATGGGTGTGTTATTTTATCCATAACACCTTTAAGTCTATTAGTTAAAAATTTTGAGATTATCTTGTAGACTGTGTTACATAAGCTAATGGGTCTATAGTGATTGGTAGACTGAGGGTTGTCATTTTTTGGTATAAGGGTGATAAATGTGTGATTTAATTGTTTTAGTAATTTTCCTGAGTGAAAAAAGTTTTTAATTGCTTTGATGATATCAGGACCAATGGTATCCCAATATTTTTTATAGAATCCAACTGGCATACCATCTGGTCCTGGTGTTTTGTCATCTTTAATGTCTTAGTGCTAAAAGTATTTCACTATTTGTTACATTGGCCATTAATTTGTCGTTGTCTTCATTCGTTATTCCTGGTTCTATTCCTTCCAACACTTGTTCCATTTTCCTAACATTAATATGTTGTTTGGTAAATCTTTTTTCAAAGTCGCGTTTAATTTCATTTTTAATGTTGGTATATCCAGTGATCTGGGTACCTTCATTAGTCGTTATTCCCTTTATGTTTTTCCTTGCTCTTCTTCCCGTTGCAATCCTATGGAAATATTTGGTATTGGAGTCGACATTTTTTAAATGCTTTAATTTAGCTCTTTGTCTCCAGTAGATTTTTTGGAATGATAGAAGTCCTTGTTTCTTTTTAATGAGATTATTTTGTTTAATGACATTACTCTCAAGACAAGAGGATAGAGGGATATTCTGGATTAAAATGAGTTCTTCTTCTACTTTTTTGAGTTGTTCAAAGATGTTCCCAAATCTTGTTTTGTTCCATTCCTTAATTTTTGATTTCAGTAGTTGAGTTTTTTTCACAATTTGGTATAGGGGTGTTCCAGGGATTTGAGTCCTCCAAGTTTGTGTAACAAGAATTTTCATATCTTTTCGTTTGGTCCACATCATTTCAAATTTGAAGGGTTGAACCTGGAATGTTGTTTCATTTGTTATATCTATCGATATTGGGCAATGGTCTGATGATGTGAATGCATGGTTCGTTGTAGTTAAGTTTGGGTACCAATTTGTTATTTGTTGATGGATTAATGCTCTATCCAATTTTCCTTTTATTGTATTGGTAATAGTTCTTGATTTTCTCGAGGTGAATCTGTTCCCTAAAGTCGGGGGGTCAAATAGATCATGTTTTTGTACAAATCTATTTAGTCTTTGTAATTTGTTGTTGTTGGGAGCTATACCTCCTTCCTTGTCCTCACTAATGAGTATATCATTTAGATCGCCAATGATAATGAATGGTCCATTGATAACTGAGATGAAATAGTTAAGTTGTTCCCAAAATTTATTTTTATCTTTTTCTTGTGGGGGGGCATATACAAATATAATGTAGAATTGTATGTTAATTTCTAGATTTTTATAGATGAAAGCTATGAACCTTTCATCAATCGTATGTAGGGTGACAGTTTCGTTTCTAAGTTGATATTCTTTCCATAAGACGATAATGCCTCCTACATATCCTCTCGCAGGAGAAATAGCAATGTTGTCGAACCCCGCTTTTCTCCATTCTTTTTCATTTGGGTTGTTAGGCGACTTAGTTTCCACAAGCCCCATCATTTGAATATGGTGAATTTTACAAAATGAATCGATATCCGTCCAAACGTTCTTTCGTTTAATGCCTCGTACATTCCACAGATTAATCTTCATATCTTAATTTTTTGATCTTTCCAGCTAAACTTGGTGCTGGTTTGTTTGTACCCTATGCTTGACTCATTTATTTCTTCTCTGGTCTTCGAGTATGTTTTGCCATACCGTTTTTGCTTTCCCCTACTGGTTCTTGCCCTGTTATTTTTTGATCCTATCCTATCTGGATACATTGCTCCTTGCTTTATTGTTTTTCCTTCATTTTTATTTTTTGTATTATTCGGGTTTTCATTGTTATGGTAATGGGCCGGTTTCTTCAATCTGTTTCTTAGCACAGATGCCTTAGAAGGGTTTATTTGTTTGGCTTCTAAGGTCTTAATTTTTTGTAAAATTTTGTCATGGCTTGTTTGTATTTCGTTTGTTATTCCCTGTTTGATGGTACCTGTTTTAGTATGATCAGACCACTCCAAACCACATCTAATCCTGTTCATTTTAACAGTCCATATACACACATTGTTATACAGGCAGCAAAGAAACAGAAAAAGTAGCCAAAACGATGAAGCTGTTAGTGGAAACACTTTGTGCATTGTTGTAAGAGTAGTGTTGTTGTTCCGCTTGTTTCCAAGTTTGGTGTTGCCTCCAGCACCTTGTTGGATTTTGCCTTTGATTCCTGTAATTGTTGATAAGTCATTAGTTAGTTGATTAATAGCTTGGTGAGTTATAAGGTTAGAAATATGAGAGTACAAACAAGTAAAGTTAGTCTTGTTGTACCACATGGGATAGACAATTGTTGGTACTGTTTCAAGCATGATCCTTTTGGTTCTCCCCCAACTATCTCAGTAGAAATTATTAATAATTTGATTATCTTGCACTATTCTGTTTCGCCAGTGTTCTGCCTCATAGATAACATCCCTGCATTCGGTGATGGTATGATAAAAAAAGGGTATTATTCTTATTTTGAGTATTCCAGCCTAAACTGAAATTGTTTGTATTCTTGTAATCACATAGAATATTATAACAGTTGTTAGAAAAATAATACTGCAGCCAGAAGAACAAATAGTACCAAGCAGATTTCATAAATTTCAGAACAAAGGCTCCAGGAGCAATACAGAAAGTAGCAACACTTCTAGCTCTTAGGTACTTAATTTTTCTACTACAAGAGTCATTACTAGATAGTTTGGTGGTTTGATCACATTTTAGGGTAGGTTTCAATCCTAATACAAGAGGGACTAATTCTTTTATTAAAGATGGTAGACCAGTGTCTAAGCACTCAAAGAGGTAGATTTTTTCCTGGTTGAGGATTGTTTTTGGTGACCTTCCCATGATCCTTGTCTTACACATTAAATCTTAGCTTTTTTTGCACCCCAGTTGGTATGAGGTGGCAGTGTCTTCATCACCTTCATTGCCTTTTCTCTTGCTAGAGCCCGATGTTGACATATCTTTGGTGACTCCAAGATCTTCCATTTTTGATGCCATAGAGCCAGTGGTGTGGGTGGTATGGTATGAGTTTTGAGAGTTATTTGGTGGAATGAGTTCAGCTAGTACTACTTCTGTTTCCATGAGCCTCATGAAATCATTTTCAGAAAGGTTGTCCTCCACCAGCAAGTCATCATCATCTCCTAGGGGATCATCTTCTTCCAAACATCCCTCTTCATCACTTTCATTGAGTAGGTGACTTATGGAGTCATTTTGTTGTCCTTTGGTCAGAAACATGTCCTCCAGGAGGCCATCACTTCTATGGTTTGAGAAGATTTCACCCATACTTTTGTTGTATGTTTCAGGGGGGATTTCAACAAGTGGGTTTGCTGGAGTAATAATCATGGGTGGGGATGGATTTAAATGATATATTATAGGGTCTACCTGGCTGCTTGGGTTTGTAGGAGCTACTTCTGGGGAGTAATGAGTTGTAGGTTGCTCTTCAAAGGCCATCTCCTGGGAAGAGCACTTTGAATTTGAGGTGTTTTTTGAGCTTGAAAGAGAGCTCTTAGAACCAGACTGGTATGTGTCTGTTTGGTAGGAGACAGACACACCCCATTTACCATCAGTGTATGGCTTGACTCCAAAATTAAATCTTGAGGAGCTAGCCACCTTGCTGTTGTGTCTTTGTTTGGGAACTTGCCAGTTTTCCTCTTGGTCTTGTTGAATATTATTTTTCCTAAACTGGAATTGAATCATTTTTGGTGTGAGATTCTTGAGGGGACATTTATTGAAAATGTGGTCTTTAAGCCCACAATTCCCACACCCCACAGGGAAGTCCTCGAACCATACTACATACTTTTTCCACCCTTGTTCCTCATCAGGAATAATGACAGAGGTGTTGATACACTTGGAGAACTTGATTGTTGTGCAGATCCTATTAAAAACTGCCCATGATTGTTTTTCTGGCATGGGATCAATTATGAGCAGATTCCCCAGCCCATGACAATCTAGGATGATTTGTATTGCCTCTGGATTAAGAAATTCACTTGGGAGCCAAGGAATTCTAATCCAGAGGTCAATAGTTGTTAAGGGTTCAATCACAGGATTGAAACTAGGATTCCATTCTTTGATTACCAGGAGCTGGCCAAAAATGTGATAAGGCCTATTAGCCCAAACAGTAGTTCTGTCTAGGGGATTGGAGAACCTAATTTCAAACCAATGATTTTGTCTATCAATGATTTCAAATTCTCCTTTGATATCCCTCCATTCCCCCCTTAGTTTTGAGACAATTTTTGGGAATTCTACATTTTGTCCTAGGACTAGTCCCATAAGGGAAGATTCCCTTATTGGATCTGTTTTTTTGATGACTTTGTTTAGCTTGGCAAGATAGGCAGAGGTATCCATGGTTAGTTTGGACTTACCCTTATTTTTTGGTAGTGACTGCTTGTTTGGTGGGGAATGGCTTGGTGATTTGTTGGTAGAAGAGGATTCTCTCTTCTTCCTTTGTCTGCTTTTTGGTGTCTCCTCAGACTTGTTCTTCTCCTCGGGCTTGTACATACCCTCATTATTCCTCTCCTTATTCCTTGGTGACACATCCCTGGTTAGTTTCCTTGATGAGCTAGCTGGCTTTTTCCCTTTAGCTGGTTGCTTTCCCTTGGAGGAGGAAGCCTCATTTGTTCCAGTGGGAGTACACTCCTTAGGCACCACTCTCTCATTTATGTTTGGGCTAGTTGGGTTGGTTTGATTGTTCATATCAGCATTGCTATTTGTTTCATTGGTTATTGTTTGGTTTCCATGGACAACTTTGGTGATGTTTCCATGGGTGTTGTTTGATTTTGGTTTCGTGCATAGCACTTCAGCAAAACTCAAATTTTTCACTTCCATTGCAGAGATTTTGTGGTAAAAATTCTTAGTGTTGAACCAGAGAGGCTTCAGAAAGTAAGTACTAGGAATTTCTGAGTTTTTAAGCTTAGAAACAGGCCAGGTTTGATTGAATTTATGGGTTCCCAGATACCAGTATTTATAGATGGGAAGACTAATGGATTGGTATGCATAGGCTGATAATTTATTGACATAATTTAACTTAGTGTGAGTAGAGATTGCTAACCTGTAACAGTCATGGTTCTTGGTCTTCTTATTTTGGCATGCTCGGAAGCACATCGATTGTTGTTCTTGATTCCGAGAAAGGCTCCAAAAGGGGAACTTCTCCTTCCTCGAAGCCTTTGTTGTACTGAAGCAGTAAACAGTCTTCTGGCTCATCGGTCTTCCTCTTTTCCGCTTGACTCTTTTTTGGGTAATTTCTCTCATCTTCTTCCAGAGCTCCAATCTGTGATTTTTCGACATTCTTGTCTTCTTCTCCATGGATATACTCCTCCATAGCAGCTGCCTCGGGAGCCCCCTAGGAACCGCCTCATAGCAAGCCTCGATACTAGGGTGGCTTTTGTTATGGGTAACGACAAGCCCTAGCTTGGACCCTAGACGACTAGAGTCACTGCATATGTCGCTTTTGTTGGCTTGGGTTCGTTGACTACTGTGGTTCTTTGCAGCAGAGAGGATAGATCTAGTGGTGATTATAGGCAAACGATAGGAAATTTGGGGGGGGGGGCGATTTGGGGTTTAGGTTGAAGTTCTTGCATATCGACTTAAAATGAAATATTAAAAATTATACTGTGCATTTTTTCACCTAAAAATGAAATATTAAAAATTAGAAAAGGAAAACTAGATAAACTTAGGGTTCGTTTGGATTTCCCTAACGATGACATTATTTGACATTATAATATCACTTTTTAGCATTATAATGTCAAAAAATGGCATTATAATGCAAAATAATGTCATTATGATGGGAATCGAAACAAACCATTAAGTTTATTCTTTCATACGTACACTAGTAGTTTCTTTGCATGTAACGTTTCAAAAAGCTACTGGAAATGCGATAGCCATTGCCCTATCTAAGGAAGTGGCATTAAAGGTGAACTCTAGAATTACCTCTTAACGTTTTTAAAACATCTTAAATGTTTTAAACCCTGAATTAAAGGTTACAGTAAAATACATGGAAAATAACGTACCAAACATTACTGTCATGCATTAAAAAAATGCAGATTTACAGTTAGGTAATTGAATTGAATAAGTGAAAGTGATCTATCTGATGGACATAATTAAGCAATCCCCAGTTTACACACGAGTATACTTCATTTATGAAAGCTGACATCACAACTTGGACTAGATTGAAAATTCGGCCCTCCAACTAGTCTGGGCCGATGCAATTTCGAGCCCTGAGTTTATAGGCCCAAACTCAAATTCCCGGGTTTAAATCGAACTATTTATGTCCAATACACCTTTTGATATTAAAACTTAAGTTAATAAACCTATTTTTTAAACATTAAGTAAATACCCTTCTCACCCCCTTAGGCCTTATCCCTTCTCGTTGCTCTTTTTCCGTAACCCCAACCCTAACATCACCCCTTTCAGATCAATCTTCACCTCCACATTTCCGATCTCCTTCCTCCCGCCACAGGCCCCCATCCTCCGGGAGTACACCCACACCCGCACCACCGCCGGAGACAACATCCGCCGCAGTACCGCCGTATCCAGGAGGAATCCGGCACTTAACTCCCGTTCCGCTGTTGGATGGACGCCGGAGCTTCCTGTTGCTGATCTCGACCTTGTCGGTAGCTTTAGAGCCAGTGATTCCACCATGTATTAAAATTTTGGTAAGGTTCCGCAGGGAACAAGTTCAGGATGTCACTGGGTCTTCTAGTGGCAGCAGTTGTGAACTGCGCTGATAACACTGGAGCTAAGAACTTGTACATCATCTCCGTGAAGGGGATCAAGGGTAGGTTGAACAGGCTGCCATCTGCTTGTGTTGGAGACATGGTGATGGCTAATGTCAAGAAGGGAAAGCCTGATCTCAGGAAGAAGGTCATGCTTGTTGTCATCGTTAGGCAGCGCAAGCCGTGGCGCCGAAAGGATGGTGTTTTCATGTACTTTGAAGGTTAGAATGCATGATGAATATCAAGTTTTTATTGTCTTTTTTAAGTTTTTATCATGTCAATTTGCTGATCTTTATTATGAATCTTCTTATACAGATAATGCTGGAGTTATTGTCAATCCCAAGGGTGAAATGAAAGGTAAATTTATTCTTGATTTTTTCATCACGATTATGTCCTAGGATCTCACTTGCAAATGCTTGCTTTATGATGCTTTCAAGTTTTCATGCTATATGATTGTGATTCTATGCCTTTTTTATGTTGATAAGATAGATAAATTTCAACCGAGTCTAACTTAAATCCCTACTCTCTTTTGCTGCATTTTGTGCTTGTACATTTAACAGTAGCTGAAGAGTTCTATCAGGTTAGAGAAGCTTTATTTGTCACAAATGGAAAACTACCTATGTAACTATTATTTGTTGACATTGATTGTTTGTGGTTATGTTTGTTTCAGGTTCTGCTATTACAAGCCCAATTGGAAAGGAATGTGCTGACTTGTGGCCTAGGATTGCCAGTGCAGCCAATGCCATTGTCTAAGATTCTTCCAGTATCATAGTTGCGCAACAACGAGCAAAAGCTTGGCCAGTTCTCGAGACACAGATTTCATCGCTCCACTATCTTCTTACTCGTCAATTTTCTTCACGCCTTCCGCTTAAGTTGATTTCCCTATCGCCTTCCTCCGTGTTGACAAATTATTATGCAGGGATTGTTGACAAAAAAAAATTGGCAGCGTTGACAAGTTAATGTGTGTAAAATTTGACAGTGTTGATAAGGATTATGTAGGGACAATGTAGTTTGTTTTAGTGTGTAAAAAAAATTAATGTGTTGACAATTTTTTTTTTTGACAATGTAATATAGTGGTGTTGACAAGTTTTGTAAAGTGTTGACAATTTTGTAATATTACTCGTGTTGTATGTTTTTGACCGTTTATTAGTCGTGTAAACAATTTATTTAGTTGGGTTGACAACTTATTTTTCTTGTTGACAACTCTGTTAAAAATTTTGTTGACAGCTCTGTTGACATATTTTGTTGACAAGTCTGTTATAATTTCCAAGTCAGCAAAGGGTTATTATTGGTGTTGACAACTTATTATTCTTGTTAACAACTCTGTTAAACTTTTTATTGACAACTCTGTTAAAATTTGTTGACAAAGTTTGTTGACAGATCTGTTATATTCCCACGTCAGCAAATGAATATTTCCATATGCACAAACTTACAAAATATTACAGTAAATACCCAAAAACTGGTTTTAAATCGCTCGCAATAAACTACCTAATTAAGGCAACACTAGAACATTACAGAAGAGTCTAGAACCAATCTTACAACGGTCCAAATTTTATTCAAGGTTGCAAAAAGGATTCTAGATCCTTCTCTTACACCGTCTCAACCCCAAATCTATGCCATTGAATTGCCAACAGTAGAGAGATATAAAGAGAAGTTCGCACTCAATTACAAGCATCGAATTACCTTTGGCTGTTGTTTGTCTCTCCTGCATTCAAAAGGGAAAGCGGAATTCGATTCTCTGCAATCTGACGCCAAGTTTTTGATCTCAGAGAAGAGGAAAGATGTTTGGGAGAGCGCCGAAGAAGAGTGATAACACCAAGTACTATGAGATTCTTGGCGTGTCGAACAACGCTACTCCGGAGGATTTGAAGAAGGCTTATAGGAAAGCTGCCATTAAAAATCATCCTGATAAGGGCGGTGATCCTGAAAAGGTAAAGTTTGTCTGTTCATTTCTGGAGTTTTTGCTTGAGGATTATGTTGTAGCTTGTGAAATTTACATCGTGTTGAAAGGCATGAAATTTTGCTTAGGAATGGCCGAATCTAGGTTGATAGGTAGTTGAAAAGCAACTGGAAGTCTGGAATATGAATTTGTTTTGTTTCTGGACATCCGTAATTCGATGCTGAATTTGAGAAGTTTGTATTGCATTTGGAGAAGTATTTGCATCTGTAATTTTGATCTAGGTTTTGATAAAACTAATGATGCAGTTAGATTTAATACGGTTATGTTATTGCAGTTTAAAGAGTTGGCTCAAGCTTATGAAGTTTTAAGTGACCCAGAGAAGCGTGAGATCTATGACCAATATGGTGAGGATGCACTCAAGGAAGGAATGGGTGGAGGAGGAGGAATGCATAATCCATTCGACATCTTCGAATCGTTTTTCGGCGGAAACCCATTTGGTAAGTTCATATAATACAACAGATGATGTTGATTGTCGCTCTTTAACTAATTTTCTCCCCTATTCTTACTTTCAAATGTGATCAGGTGGTGGTGGAAGCAGCAGAGGAAGGAGACAAAGAAGAGGAGAAGATGTAATCCATCCTCTCAAAGTCTCTCTTGAAGAACTTTACAGTGGAACATCCAAAAAGCTTTCTTTATCAAGAAATGTTTTATGCTCAAAGTGCAATGGGTGAGTACTGATTTGGGATTTCTAAGAATGAAACATGACAGAATCTAACTTGGCTTATCTAATTTGTTATAACAGCAAGGGATCAAAATCTGGTGCTTCAATGACTTGTGCTGGATGTCAAGGTAGTGGTATGAAAGTATCAATCAGACATCTCGGTCCGTCTATGATGCAACAAATGCAACACCCTTGCAATGAATGTAAGGGTACTGGTGAAACTATTACAGATGAAGATCGTTGCACAAATTGTAAGGGTGAGAAAGTTGTGCATGAAAAGAAGGTGCTTGAAGTGATTGTGGAAAAAGGAATGCAATCTGGCCAGAAGATTACTTTCCCTGGAGAGGCTGATGAAGCAGTGAGTTCATTTGCGTAACAACTTCCAATTTTCACTTACAAATCTTTCTTCATTTGCTTAAATCTTTATTGTCTTGATTACTGCAGCCTGACACAATCACAGGAGATATAGTATTTGTACTGCAACAGAAAGATCATTCAAAATTCACTAGAAAAGGCGAGGACCTTTTTTACGAGCACACATTATCTCTTACCGAGTCCCTTTGTGGATTCAAATTTGCTCTGACCCACTTGGATGGTCGTCAGCTTCTTATAAAGTCAAACCCAGGAGAAGTCATCAAGCCTGGTTAGTTAGGACTTCAAAATCTGATTAACTTGAAAAACTTCAATTTCCCGTCTTAAGACTGATTTTATGCCTTCGGCTTTACAGATCAATTTAAGGCGATTGAAGATGAGGGAATGCCGGTGTACCAAAGGCCATTCATGAAGGGTAAGCTGTATGTCCACTTCACTGTGGAGTTTCCGGACTCTTTGAGCCCGGATCAGGTTAAGGTATTGGAGACTGTGCTGCCTCAGAGATCGACTTCTGAGCTCACTGATATGGAGCTTGATGAGTGCGAGGAGACGACACTGCATGATGTTAATATTGAGGAGGAGATGAGGAGGAAGCAGGCTCAAGCGCAGCAGGAGGCTTATGACGACGAAGATGAACCACAAGGTGGTCAGAGGGTGCAGTGTGCACAGCAGTAACTCACTTGATCATCAATGGAGTCTAGTTCTTGTTATGATGAATGTAATTGACTAAATTTGAGTAACATTTCTCTGTTCAATATAAATCTTCTATTTATGGTAAAACCAAGTTTATGGTTACAACTTCTAAATCAGGTAAACTGGTAAAGTACAGAGATTATAGCCTGGGACCGAGTTCATTAGCTTTAAATTTACACTAGCTTTGAAGAAAAATGAATCTTCAAACCAAATTAGGTAAAAGCATAGAGATCTTACTCAATGCTAATCATCAGATGCGCCTACCTTTGCCTGGAGGTACCAAAAAACGTGTGACATAGAGAAGGATGGCTTCTCCCCAGCTTGTATACACAATCTTGCAACGTTTAGAAGATGCCTTAGCATATTTGAATCATAGCTGCTTCCAAGATCAGGATCTATCATATTGTGCATTGAAACACTAAAGTGAGATTCTCGGACCCAGTCGATCACATCACCACTTCCCTTTTCTGATGACTGACCAGTGATTAATTCAAGAAGGAGAGCTCCAAACTTTTGGATTAGGTCTCTGGGTACAGAACCTGTATGGAAAATTGCAGCTGTCTTATATAAAAATGTATAGCATAACTGTGTCAATGTCAGTAATCAAAAGTGAATTTTACCTTCTGAATTTGATGATGGAAGAATGCTGATGTCAGAGAGCTGTTGCAAATGACGAACAGCAGACTTTCAGAATTAGATTGGCAAGAGAAATAGGTATTTATCAATTTAACAGATCAAATATGTCTTACCTTGGCTGTAAATTTCTCATCTAGTATAATATCACTTGAGCTGATGGAGACATCATAAACTGGAGGATCACAGAATAAATGCAGATATTCCTGTAAACCATGAAGTGTTCGTCGTTTAGTGCACAGATCAGAATAAATTAACAAACCCAGAAAAACCTGCATCATGCCTCAAGAATAGCAAACTTAAACATGATACAGTTTTCAACTTACCAGTGCTGCGGCGACGCCTAGAGCAATTTGCAATCTCATCTTCCAATTCAATGGAGACTTTAAAGGATCTACAAAAGATATTGGTTTAACATCAGGGTTCTGCTTCACAGTTAAGTCAACATTAACACATCACACTTCTGCTTCAACATTACCATTTAAATGCTGCTTCAAGTTTCCTTGTCCTGTAGCTTCAAAAACAAGAAAACTGAAAAAACATGAAACATGGTAGATATCATTATTAGCAATATGAAAAGGGTGCGGTTCCGGTGAGAATAATTTTTAAAATGAGAACGTGAGAATGACTATTGTGCACCAAAATTTACTTAAATGTGCATCAAAATATACTTAAATGTGCATCAATTTTTTTGATGCACATCCTTTGAAAGAGTGATGCACATATAATTTTTACCTGATTATTTTCAATTTCTCAATAAATGTTCTTTAAAAAATGAATGTTTTTCAAATTTTGGATGTTTTTAAGTTTGTCAATGAATGTGCACCAAATTAGTACTAAATGTGCACCAAATTAGTACTAAATGTGCACCAATTTACTACTAATGTGCATCATTCTCACGTTCGTATTTTAAAAGTTATTCTCACCAGACACTTTCCCATATGAAAATCCCTAAATACAAAAATATTGATAGATATGAGATGAGATGAATGTTACATCGAACCTTCTAGGACCGACTGAATAACCTATGAGTGGAATAAGGTGACGGTGATGCAAACTTCCCAGCAGTTGGACTTCCTTCAAGAAATCATCTGTAGCTTGATCAGCACAAGCTTCTTCTTTCACAATACAAACTGAGCCATCAAGAAATCTAGCTTCATAAGTAATGCCCTGTGTATGATTTGAAATTATTCTCCGGAAATCATCTGTTGCCCTCTTTAGTTCCTTGAATGTGAAAGTCTTCAGAAAAGATATTGTACCTACAAAATTAAGAGATTACAGTTCAAATTCAATACCATCCTAACACGAAGAATATCATTGACTCCTAGTGCTGATTTGACTTCAAAAACTTTCACAGAAGCCAATTCAATTCATCTCTGCAGTGCAGACTACGGTCCCCAGCTTAAATTCTGACTAAGTAAATCCAAGAACCAATTTCCTAGGGAAAAACTGGCACACGGTACAGAGATTTTCAATATGATACATGACGATCGAAATTGTAATCCATGAATTCCAATTCACAACATCAAATCCCCAAACTAGAATGTTATCAACTTTAATCATACCAGTATGTTATTGGTTTCAACAGTTTTAGTAACCGAGTTCCGATCTATTTGTAATTGCAAAAACGTACATACAAATTCTCTCTCACTTTCTACAGTTTCACGCAAATCAGATCAAGAATCTATGCTATCAAATTAAAGAATTATAAATCGAGAAGCAACTAATCAAGAACAATTTCGTGAAGAAGAGACAAGGTAAATTTAGAAGCAAATTCGATCACTTACGAACACGATCTCGGCGAAGGCAAGGAAAAAGAAGAAATTTGGACTTGTGAACAGAAGGATCGGCCTTTTCTCCGGCGGTATTTTTTGCCATTGCGATCTGGAGTTCCGGTGAACGATGAGAGAATTGACAGAAGAGATTAAGCCAAAACTGAACTGAACTGTGTTCGCTATTCTCTATTGCTTTTTAATTACAGTATACGGAGTACTTTTCTTTTTAAAAGCATAAAAGTAAGTGAATCGATTCTTCGCCTCCTGTCGGTAATTATGAGATGAGAGTATTCAACTTTAAGCTGCAGTGTTTTTTATTTTAACAGAATCTTTGGCGTGTTCAGCGCTGAAGCGACGTCGCTTGTCTACCAAGTCGGAAGACTTTTAGTTGACCGTCTAATTCGTGGTTACAAAAAATAAATAAAACGTGGTTAACCAATAACCATGTTGTTTTGGTCCATCAAATTATTTATTTCTCGTTAATTATTACAGATTTTCAACATCATAATTCATGATACATCGATATTTTTTTGTTTTGGATACATTGATACTCTACTAGTTGAGTAATTTCCAGTGGATCTCATCCATTAATGCGGAAACCTCCAAAAATCCAGCTACTCTCTACCCACAAGATACATACACCTCTTGCAATCCCCCAAAATTCCCACAATTGAGCGTCTGGGAAGTCGAAGTGTCGAACAAATGGAGGGCAAAACCCTAGAATTTATCAAGCTTCTCCTCTTCTTCTCTTTGTGTCTGGAAATTCCTTCAATCCAAGCCGATCCCATCAAATACTGTGGTGGGTTTCCCTTATTTTCTGATTTCGATTATTAGGTTAGGCTTTCTGTTTTTTTCTGAACTGATTATTTTCTGGAGAAATTGAATGATCTGTATCGCTAGTGGGAAATTGCGGATTCAAGTTATCTAAATTTGCTACTTAATTTGCCTTTGTGGTGTATGCAGATCGGAAAGGAGATAACTATGCGGTGAAAGTGAAAGGCGTTGATATTTCTCCTGATCCTGTGACTCCTGGCAAGGCAGCCACATTCAAAATTTCTGCTTCTACTGGTAATTTTATCTTCATGTATTGAACTTTGCTGTTTCCAAGTAATGGTTTAAGTGCATGCAAGATTCGTTTCTTTGGGTGAAAGGATACTTGATGCCATTACTAGGGCCAGTTATAGATTTGCTGTGTGCTAAGCATCTCACCCATCACAATTCAAGATGAACCACTTTCATGTGAAGAATTGGGAATCATAATCTGTTGTGGAGACTACGGTGCATTATTGTTTTATTTGTAAATACCATGTAGATTAAAACATCTAACACTCAGGGTTTGTTTGGCGCTATGGTTGCACGAAAGCTTGACCTCATTCCCGAGCTTGTGATTATGCTCTTTTGAGGTCAAAAGATTCTTGTGAAGTAAACCTGCTATCAAAAGATATATGTGGGGCTTGCCAGCTTGGTTTACCATTGGATCAAAGTATATTATCAGCTAATCTCTCCTTAGTTCATAGTTCTATTAGCTGCCTTGTAAAAAAATGCTAGTGTCTGCTGTCTGCATATCTAACTTGTTGCAAACCAAGATATAACAGTTCCAGTATACTCAAATGCCATGTATTCATGAGCTTTATCTAATACTAAGGAATAGCCTTGCTCTGCTATTAAGAAAAACACTACGATATCCACAAGAACTTCAAGAAAAACACTAAAATGTGATGTGGATACACTATCTGTACCAAGTTAACAACAGCTTTAAACTCTTATGCTTCTTGCTGTACAAATACTTACCATAACAAATATGTTATGGCATAGAAATTTCGGCTTTTTAGATGTAAAAGATGCTAGTGAATTGCTAATAGTTCTCTTTGTTCAGGCAATGAACTTTCTGGCGGGAATGTGGTGATTGATGTGTCTTACTTTGGTGTGCATGTCCACACCGAAACTCATGACCTTTGTGAAGAGACATCATGTCCAATCTCATCAGGCGATTTTGTGTTATCTCACTCCCAAACTTTGCCCGGATTCACCCCTCGGGTAAGTTGATATTCTGACGGTAATTCAGATAGCCCACCCTACTTTATCAGCATGCCTTCTGGTACTTATTTATTATCTGTCCATTTTGTGTTTGTGTTTAATTAGGGATCCTATACTCTAAGGATGAAGGTGGAGGATGAAAACAAACATCAGCTAACATGCATCAGCTTCAATTTCAAAATAGGGTTTGGATCATCTGTTTTTGCTGATAGTTAAGCAAATCTTTGTGCGACTGTGGCTTCCTCTTTCTCGGTGTGTGCAGGAGATTGCTGTTAGTATTATGTGTTTCAGTTCTCTGTTCATCAGACTCATACAGTGTTGCCACTTGCCAAGATACCTCTGTGTTTCTCCAAATAAGACGTAACTGGTGTAGGCCCGTGAATATCATGGATTATAAGTGTAGTTTACACTAATCTACCTCTGTGTTCCTCTTTTTCTCCAAATAAGATGTAACTGGTGTAGTTTACACCAATCCGTAAATTAGATGTACATATCATTCGCTGCACCAAAATTACTATGTTAGATTTAAATGTAGTTTCTAAAAATAAAATAAGTCATATCAAACGGTCAATATTAAAAATTTAAAATCTGTAATTCTACCATCCCTATGATTTCAAATTGTCAAAACCATCATAGTCATGCGAGAAATGGTTGTAATGTGTAAACAAAGTGTACCTACGGAAGAGCGAGCATATGGACAACATCTTTTTATTGAGATCGCAAAGGGTTATTTACCGAAAACCACCCATATGATACGCTACTTTGCGATTAACCACCCCTATATTGCGATATTACCGGAAACCATCCATATGACACCCTCCGTCACTCAACAACCACCCTTCCCCAAATCCGTTTAAATTTTCAGTTAACGCGTTTCACGCGCCATTAAAATATTTTTATTTTATTTTATTTTATTTTTTCTTCATTTATCTTCTTTTACTTATTTTTTTTATCTTTTACCTTCATTCTTTTTACCTTCATTCATCCCCAATTCATTCCCGATCGATTTGGGGATTTCTTTCTCAAACCCTAATTCCGAATTGAGGCTTCGATTTGAGTGTTCAATTGGGAAGGTGTGGGTTCTTTTCAGTGTTTCCGAGTTAGATTGGGTGGGTTTGGGAGCGATTGGGAGCGAACCATCAAGAGAAGTCGAAGAAGGCGATTTTCTGTGCGATTTCTAGGCGATTTGGGATTTCGAAGAAGGCGATTTGCGATTTCTGGGCGATTCTACTCTCGATTTCTTCTAACTAGCTAAGGTAAGTTATTCAATGGCATTTCTCATCTTAATTTTATGTGTAATCGATCGAATTTCTGAATTAGGGTTTAGGGTTTTCGAATGGAATTTGGGGCTTTTTGATTGTGATTTCTCGAGATGCTTTATGAGCATTGGAATGATGTTTCACTGTGGTTTCTTACCTTTTTTAGCATGAATTATAGCAAAGATTCGTTTTTTGGTAAAGCTTTAGTATATGGACAAAGTTGAGGGTTATTTATTGCATGTGGTGGGGTCTAAAGTTTTTGGTTTATGTGACCATATGAATTGACTGCATTATATAAGTCTTAAAATGCTTATAATATAGGGCATTAATGGTTGTTGAATATTGGTAGGTATGGCATTCAGCCAAGTGCATATTAGGGTGATGTATGATGATATCTTTTACAAATCAAAAGATAATGATCATCTTATGTACAAGAAAAGCAAGGTCCATTATTATAGGGATGTGGATCCGGATATGCTTTCTAAGGTAGTGCTTGAAAATATGCTATGTGAAGATGTGGGGTTGATGGACATAAAAGAGTTGTGGTTTTTAACTCCTGAGTTGTCAATTGAGAGAGGGCTCCGGTTAATTGATAATGACAAGAGCCTTATGCTTATGGTGAACAAAGTTGGCAAGGACAACTTAATGCACTTGTATGTTATACAAGGGGCAGAAGTTAGTCCAAAAACTTTGAGGGAAGAAGGCCCAAGTTCTCATCCCACAGTAGAAAAGTTTGGTGTCACTGAAAATCCATCAAGAGAAGGATATAAGAGGGATGAGGTGGAACAACCTAGGTCTAATAATTGCACAACCAAAGAGGCAGCCAAAAACAACAGTGCTCGAGGGAAGGGTGTTGTGAATGAAGATCTAGAGGCAAATGTTCAGAGATTGGTGTTCACCTCAGATGAAGAAGAAGATGAAGACCCAGATGCAGAATTAAGGTATGATTCATCTTCCTCTGACAGTGAAGAGTTCTTTTCAGAGAGTGAGGATGAAGATGATGATATCTTCAAGGGTAATGTTGATCCAAGTGTAAATGACTTTAGGCTTAGAGAGGGTTTGAGGGATGAATGTCTGAATTTAGGTGCTGGTGTATTGGATGGTGTTTCTGATGAGGAGGATTCTGATAATTCTGATGCATTAAGGAGTCTTAGTGAGTCTGATGGTAAAGGTGGGAAAAAGAAGAGATATGCAGAGTTTAATCCATTAGTTGATTTCAAGAGGAAGATTAAATTTAAGAGTGGTTTGATATTTCCATCTAATGATGTGTTCAGACAAGCATTAAGGCAATTTTCTATTGAGAATGGGGGTGATTACTACTACCTTCACAATGATAAAACCAAGGTCTCAGCTTACTGTAGGAAGAAGTGTGACTGTTCTATGAAACACTCTAGGAAAAAGTGTGTTTGTAAGAAGATTTATTGTCAGTTTAAGGCTACTGCTAGAAAGATGGGAAGTGATGGGAGTTTTCAGTTGAAAAGCTTTTGTGGGAAGCATGAATGTGGATGGCAGCATGAGAATAGTAAGCTCACCTCAACATGGCTAGCTGAAAGATATATTGAGCACTACAGAGATGATCCTTCTTGGAAGCTTTCTGCATTTATAAGTGTTGTAAAAGAGATCACAATGTCCATGTTTCATACAACCAAGCTTGGAAAGGCAGACTTAGGGCTTTGATCATGACTCAGGGAGATGCTAGCTAGGTTGCAGTATGAAAGGGTTTGGGATTATGCCTCTACTGTGAGAAAGTGGAATCCTGGAAGCTCTACCTATGTCAAGGTTACTCTGGGAAATCCACAACAACCAGTATTTCAGAGACTATATGTCTGCTTTGATGCTTGCAAGAAGGGCTTCGTCACTGGATGTAGACCAATAGTAGGGATTGATGCCTGTCATTTGAAAGGGGCATACACAGGTCAGGTCTTAGTGGCAGTTGGCAAGGATGGTAATGACAACATATATCATGTGGCTTTTGCACTTGTGGAACTAGAGACAAAGGAGACATGGGCATGGTTTCTGGATATTTTAATGAGAGATATTGGTGAATGTAAGCCTACATTCATCTCTGACAGACAGAAGGTAAGAAATTCTTTCTAATTGTTTATTTCAATTTCAGTATTTGGATGGACTAATGATTGTTGACTTGTTTTTTTGTAGGGTTTGATCGAGGCTTTGCATCTAGTTGTTCCACAGTGTGAGGCAAGAGTATGTGTTAGACACATCTACAACAACTTCAAAAAAATGTGGCCAGGCAAGGCATACAAGGATTGTATCTGGGCAGCTGCAAGGGCATGTACTACATCAGAGTTTGAGGAAGCTATGCAAGAGATTAGAGGTATGAAGGAGGAAGCTTATAGCTATTTGTTGAGGCAGGATCCAAACTCTTGGTCTAGACATGGATTTAGCCATGTTAGCAAATCTGATATGCTATTGAATAATGCCTGTGAGAGTTTCAATTCAATGATCATGCCTGCAAGGGATAAGCCAGTTCTGTCTATGTGTAAATGGATTAGGAGAATGCTGATGAAAAGGTTTGTGTCTAAGCGTGAGGGCATGATGAAGTATGAGGGGATCTACACACCTAAGGTAAGCCTTGTATGCCATTAAGTAAGCCTCCTTTGTGTAATAGTGATGCACAAATTGGAGTTGTAATGCAATCTGGGGTGGTGGAGAAGCCTTTGAAGTTGATCATCTGGGCAGGACCTATGTGTTGGATTTGCAGAACAAAACTTGTGGGTGCAACAAATGGGATCTAACTGGAATCTCATGCCCTCATGCAATGTGTTGCATTGTTAAGGATAGGAGAAGACTTGACCAATTTGTGCATCACTATTACACAAAGGAGGCTTACCTAATGGCATACAAGGAAATCATTCACCCAATGCCAGGGGAATCACAGTGGGAGAGGACACCTCATATTCAGCCAGTACCACCAGCATATATGGTTCAACCAGGTAGGCCTAAGAAGCTAAGAAGAAGAGAGGCTGGAGAAGTGCCTAGCAGTAACAAGAGGATTAGAATTGTGGGACTCGTGAAGTGCACCAACTGTGGCAACACTGGCCATTACAAGAACAAGTGCTCTGCTCCTCCAAGAACTAATGATAATCCACCTCCAACTCAACAAAACAGAGGTGGAAGGCATAGGAGTACTAAAACAGTACCTATTGGATCTCAAAAGAGGAGGAAGTACACAAAGAAGGTAAATTCATTGTAATTTTTTATTGATTATGCTAATTCATTTGTATTTGTATTGATTATGAAAATGTTATATTTTAGGTGCCACAAAACCAACAAGGAAATCCTGAAAGTACACCTGGGGGGAACCAACAAGGAACTGCAAGTGATGGTCCTAGTGGAAGTCATGGTGGACAGATTGTACCAAGTCAAGGTTATGCTCCAAGTGCAAGTCATGGTGAAGCTCCAAGTGCAAGTCATGGTAGCAACTTCAGCCATCAAGGAAATCCAAGTGCTAGTCATGGCATAACCATGAGTCAAGGTATGTGCAGTCAATCCAATCCAAAACCTTTTAAGTCACCTAGGATGAAGATTCCTGCTTCCAAGACCAAACTGGTGAAGGAGGTTCCTAGGCGTTCACCAAGGAAGAAGACAAAGAAGTAGTCTGTTTACTATGTTTGTAATGTTTAGATCAGTTTCAATGTTTGGATTTTAGTTGGTAATGTTTGGATTTTAGTTGGTAATCTATGGTTTTAAGACAGCTTTCCCCTTATGTTTGTTGAATGTTAGTGTGTTGAACAGATGTTGCAAGTGGTTTTTGCACTGTTTTAGTTGGTAATCTATGGTAATCTATGGTTTTATTTTGAAAAGGTTTGCACTGTTTTTTGCCCTGGTTTGGTCATTGGTTTGGTAACAGGTTTTTGCACAGTGAAGACTGTCATTGATGCACAAATTGCACAGTTTTTCAGCCTCATTACTGCAGTGTTTTACCATTGACCATGACCACATTTAATTTTGGTCAATTGTTACCTACCCATGTCATCAATTCTTCACCTAAACCCTGCACATTTCAAGCATAAATAGATCTATTTCTCAGCACATTTGCCATCACAACCGAGCTTCCTTTCCTTGCATTTCTTCATTTCCTTGCATTTCTTCCTTTCCTTGTATTTCTTCCATGGAAAATCATGTCATTGATCTAACAGACATCTCGGACAGTGAAGACATCAGCCACTGCAAATGCGAGGAGTGTGAGGAATGGAACCAGGAAACACCCTTGGAGAAAGCTGGAAACTACCCTCACAAAACCAAATTAAGCTTTTATGTGCAAATGAAAGCATCATTTGTTCAAAAAGATTGCAGAATGGTAAGTAATGTCTTATTCTTGTGTTTTGGGCATGTTATTCTAATGACTAATATACATAAATTTTCTTATTCACAGCTTATTCCTTTCGAGTATGCAAACGAAAATTTGAGGCCTTACATAGATGAAGAGATTACACTTTTCATTGGTGAAAAAACTTGGAAAGTAGTACTCAAATTCAGTGGAAACAAATTCAAGTTTGGCAAAGGATGGAGAGACTTTGTCGAAGAAAATGACATAGAAATAGAAGATGTTTGCCTTTTTCAAATGGAGGAGATAGTTGGAAAACCCACCTACGAAGTCATCATCTTCAAAGCTCAATTAACTGTCTATTTTGTTTGAACTGGTGTCTCATTTCCTGGTGTCTCATGTCTCATTTCCTGGTGTTTCATTTCTGTTTTTGTTGAATTTCTGTTTCATTTCCTAATGTCAATGTTAGTTTTCTGATGTCAATGCACTGTCTTCTCATAAAATTGCATTCCATTCAAATATCATAAAAGAGCACATTACATTGACCATTTCAATACTAAAACATTTGCAAACATGAAGAATATGAGGAAGACAAGTACAACTACTACATCATTACAACTGATTTTTCTAGGGTTCATAGCCACTGCTACTTTTGGTGCTTCATCATTATCAATCTGATTTTCTCTAACTGCATCTTGAAGCTTCATAATCTCGGCCTCCATTTTCTTCTTCTCTTTCAATAATTTGTTAATCACATAAGTGGCTCTTCCACTATATTCCTCATCCTTCCACATAAAGAAATTGCAATTCTTTGTCTCTGAACCATAAAAACGACAGCCCTAAAATCTTCTCATGAAATTGAATTCAGTTTTTGAAGTTGCTTCAGATGCTGGATAACCACACTTTCAGAATCGTTGTTGGGAATTAATTGATGAAGAGCTCGACTTTGACATTATCAAACCTAGCCCAGAAATATAAAAAATAGGAGATTAGGGCTTCGCAATCAATTGGAATGCAAACAATGATATACTTACCGATTTAGGGCTTCGCAATGTCTACAATCTTCAATCGATTTACTTGCTCGCGTCAATCGTAAGAAAAGAGAAGAAATAGGGCTCGATTTCAGATCTGGCGATTTTCTAGGGTTCTAATGAATTGGGGGAATCGAGAATGAATTTGGGGGTAAATGTGTTTAAGAAGATGAAGGTAAAAGAGAAAAAAGGATAAGTAAAAGAAGATAAATGAAGAAAAAATAAAAAAATAAAAATTAAATAATATTTTAATGGCGCGTGAAACTCGTTAACTGAAAATTTAAATGGATTTGGGGAAGGGTGGTTGTTGAGTGACGGAGGGTATCATATGAGTGGTTTCCGGTAATATCGCAACATAGGGGTGGTTAATCGCAAAGTAGCGTATCATATGGGTGTTTTTCGGTAAATAACCCGATCGCAAAACATATTTGTAACCATTTGTCTCAATCTAAACCTCAGTTTCAATACCTACCTTCCCCATAACTCCTGGTCTTAATCAACAAATCCAAGATCAACAAGATAAATCCAAGATCAACATATCTTGCTCTCTCTCTTTAGATTCCTCGGTTTTGATTTTGCATTCTACTAATCTCTCGTCGTTAGTGTTGATGTGGTTGTTGCGACTACCATGATTCCTCATCTTGAGTCTTTCGATGCCAACACCATTAGCAATAGCAGAATGTAAAGATCGATCTAATCGTGGTAGATTGTTGAATTCCCTAAAAAAGAAAATACAAAACTGAACAATCAAGAGCTTATAATTTACACACAAAAAAAAGTGTCTTAAAGAAAAATGAACAATTGAGGAAAGACAAAAGGAAATTCGATGATAGAAATTGATTGACGAATTAAAATGATAGGAAAGTGAAATGAGGTTCTATAAAAGAGTCACGAACATGATCAACATGATAAAGGACGGAGGCTAAAAAAACGAAACGCCTATATGCACGCGACTTTTTCACTATATGCGTGGTGCGCAGAAGTTATGTGCATAGGTTGGTGCGCTGTTGTATTGCGCACAAGGGTATTTTCGGGATAAATTTGAAAATTCTGGCAATGGCTGACAAACTCGTGCGCAGGACACCAGCGCACATAAAAGGTAATGCGCAAACGTTCGGCGCACAACTTCGGGAATCCGAAACGTCATGCGCTGAAAGATGTGCGCATTTGGCCTGCGCACAGAAAGATGTGCGCAGATCCAATGCGCATATAAGGCCTTTTAGCGTTTTTGCGTATTTTCGAGCCACTTTTTATGACGGGGAGACCTTATACGCACTTTATATGCCTAATAACACTAAATTGTATAAGTTTTTCAAACATAATCAACATCGATGTGCTAGACCCTTCATATCGCAACTATTTCAACTATTTCGAAGATTGAAAGACTAGTAAAGGTTTACAAAGGAGGTGTTACTTGAAGAGTACGAGATTTCGACTTGAAGTTACCGACAAGGTTAAATAGCTATAATATTCATTGAAAACAAGTTTCATTGCATTCTGACGTCGTTTGGGCATCGTTCCACCTTATTGGACCTTAAAAGGCCTTAAGGCCCATTAAGGCCTTTTAGCGTTTTTGCGTATTTTCGAGCCACTTTTTGTGACGGGGAGACCTTATAGGCACTATATCTGCCTAATAACACTAAATTGTATAAGTTTTTCAAATATAATCAACATCGATGTGCTAGACCCTTCATATCGCAACTATTTCAACTATTTCGAAGATTGAAAGACTAGTAAAGGTTTACAAATGAGGTGTTACTTGAAGAGTACGAGATTTCGACTTGAAGTTACCGACAAGGTTAAATAGCTATAATATTCATTGAAAACAAGTTTCATTACATTCCGACGTCGTTTGGGCATCGTTCCGCCTTATTGGACCTTAAAAGGCCTTTTAGCGTTTTTGCGTATTTTCGAGCCACTTTTTGTGACGGGGAGACCTTATACGCACTTTATATGCCTAATAACACTAATTTGTATAAGTTTTTCAAACATAATCAACATCGATGTGCTAGACCCTTCATATCGCAACTATGTCAACTATTTCGAAGATTGAAAGACTAGTAAAGGTTTACAAAGGAGGTGTTACTTGAAGAGTACAAGATTTCGACTTGAAGTTACATACAAGGTTAAATAGCTATAATATTCATTGAAAACAAGTTTCATTGCATTCCGACGTCGTTTGGGCATCGTTCCGCCTTATTAGACCTTAAAAAGCCTTAAGGCCCATTAAGGCCTTTTAGCGTTTTTGCGTATTTTCGAGCCACTTTTTATGACGGGGAGACCTTATACGCACTTTATATGCCTAATAACACTAATTTGTATAAGTTTTTCAAACATAATCAACATCGATGTGCTAGACCCTTCATATCGCAACTATTTCAACTATTTCGAAGATTGAAAGACTAGTCAAGGTTTACAAAGGAGGTGTTACTTGAAGAGTACGAGATTTCGACTTGAAGTTACCGACAAGGTTAAATAACTATAATATTCATTGAAAACAAGTTTCATTGCATTCCGACGTCGTTTGGGCATCGTTCCGCCTTATTGGACCTTAAAAGGCCTTAAGGCCCATTAAGGCCTTTTAGCGTTTTTGCGTATTTTCGAGCCACTTTTTGTGACGGGGAGACCTTATACGCACTTTATATGCCTAATAACACTAATTTGTATAATTTTTTTAAACATAATCAACATCGATGTGCTAGACCCTTCATATCGCAACTATTTCAACTATTTCGAAGATTGAAAGACTAGTAAAGGTTTACAAAGGAGGTGTTACTTGAAGAGTACGAGATTTAGACTTGAAGTTACCGACAAGGTTAAATAGCTATAATATTCATTGAAAACAAGTTTCATTGCATTCCGACGTCGTTTGGGCATCGTTCCGCCTTATTCTTAAGGCCTTTTAGCGTTTTTGCGTATTTTCGAGCCACTTTTTGTGACGGGGAGACCTTATACGCACTTTATATGCCTAATAACACTAATTTGTATAAGTTTTTCAAACATAATTAAATATTGAAAATAACACAACCTTGTGCGCTGACCTAATGCGCACAAAGTAAGCAAATTTCAAAAAATTCAACGGCTACTTCTTTAACCTGTGCGCAGAATCTAGGCGCACATATGTTCAACCTGTGCGCAGTCGTTCCGCGCACCATTTGTTACAGATTCTGAAAATTTACGAAAAGTACCCGTAATACCTAAGTGCGCAGAACACCAACGCACAGAGTGGTGCGCATAAGATGCGCGCATGAAATCGCGTGCATATAGGCCTCGATTCGCGTGCATATAGCCATTGCCTAAAAAAACTATATTTTAGGGTTTGATTTGCATATTTGATTAGATCATGAAGGGGGTGGAATATTGTGGAAGATGAGTTTTTTATTCAAAAATTAAACCAAAGAAACCGGTAGTCGTGGAAAATTGTAATTTCTTTTAGAATTAAATTTGATTGAATAATTCTTTGTTTTTTTTTATAAATGATGAGTGGTGGTGAGGTGGCAATATTTTGTGAAAACTTCTTTTTCCTTATATTTTTTAATATATTTTTAATGATGAAGTTAGGGAGATTTATTTTCTTTATTTTTCTAACAAATAAGATTACATGGTGCAAACTTTAACAAAAAAACGACTTTTCCTTGTATTGTAGTTAGATATATATATATACTACTTAAAATGTCAAGACTCTTATAATGAACAATATTCACCACTTAAGCCCCTCTCTATTTTAAGTTAATTTAACGTTTGGTATGAGATGGACTTCCCACTCCACTGCCTTCGAATGGTGTTGCCAGTTCGAAAATCGTCGGTTTTTAATCGATTTTATTTCCGGTTCGACCCTGAAATTGAATAATTTTTTTAAAAAATAAAAGTATTAATGGAATTTATATTTTATAATTTTACTATCTTTTTTAATGAGCTCAAAATTTTAAGTCTAATCAAGAAATTGAGTCATTAGAGGCTTGAAACTTGTAAGTAATTTTTTTGTTTTTATATACACAAACATGAGGGTGTTTTTTTCTTCTAATTTTCCAATGTCGAAATCTGTTTTTATTGCCAACATAAAACATTAAAAAACTTCCCACGTTGAAACTACCTCAGCGGTTGAAGTCTAAATATTAAAAAATGAAATTCTTCCTCTTCCACTCAATTTTTTTTATGTATATATTTTTATATTTTTTGTTGTGAACTGACGGTTAACGGACGGTTTAGGTTCCGGGCCGGTTTGTTTGGTTAACCTTTATTAAAACCGCTGGTTCAAGGTTCCGTAATCTCATGAACCTGAACCTAAACCGATAGGAAGGCAGTTTGGCCGGCCCGGTCCCGATTCCGGGCTGGTTCCGGTTTTGACAGGGCCGGTTCCCGTCCGGTTCGGACAGTCCGGTTAACCTTTTAACACCTCTACCTTCGATGGTCATGGTGGTTCCGACGCCTCCCGCTTCATTAACCGCAATCTTTTCTCCATCCTTCAGAGTACGCGTTACTTCTCTCACTTCTTTTAACCCTTTTGGATTTAACATTTGGTTCACATCTCACCTTCAATTCCTTGTTCGTCAATTGAATTTTTATTGCTTTGTCTTGAGATAGCGAGGCCCCTAAATAAGTTTTGCCTAATTTAATTTTGGGGTTTGTCTCTGTTCATCATACCGCTGTAAAATTGTTGTTTTTCTTCAGAGTTCATGCTGGAAGAAAGCGGGTTATTAGTGAATGCGGTGAGAAAGACATGTGAAGCAACAAAGGCTGAACTCATTCGATTGGTGAGGAAAGATTGGTTTAAAGAGCCCACTATCGCACTATGTGGTTCTTGTTGCATGGTAATTGCAATCTCTGACAACAAGCTCTATCTTGCGAACCTTGGGGATTTCGTTGTTGTGTGCTTTGTACAGGAGGATCTGGAGAAGAAAGAGGTCAAGAATAAGAGCGAGAATGCTGGAACCCTGAGTTGTTAGTGCAAAGCTGGAGTTACATTGCGAGGTACAAGTTGGGGTTTTCGTTACTTTCATGTTGAATTGAACAATGAACTAGATGTTTTGATCTTTCAATGCTCAAGTGAACCTTGATTTAGTCCTCCGTCTCTTTTTTATATTTTCATATGAGCATAAGTTTGATAAGTTACGGTTGTTGTTCATGTTCACATATAACATGTAGGCTATGCTTCTTTGTGGGAGGACTTGGATCAATAAAAGTTGGTTAAGTCAAAGTAAAGATATCTCACTAATTTGCTTTTTTACCTAGCCTTCATGGTTTCATTCCTGGAAGATTAAAATTTATCTTAACTTATGAGGTGTTATTGAAGTCAAATGCTTCCGCAAAGTTATTGATTTTACACATTATTATTTCCCTTTATGCATGCCTCACAAACATTTCTATATTGGCTTTTGGTAGCATTTGTATTGGACTGAAGTACCCGTCTAAAAGGTGGCTTAGTTCTGTCATAGAAACTGAAGTTGTATGTAGACTCTTGATAATAGTGACCCAAGATACAGGTATAATGCTTCTACAAAGATCGTTATAAAGATGTCATTAGTGCTAGAATCATTGATCCAACAAAGGTTTTTGATTTTCACACCAACTATTGGTTTATACTTCGTAAGAAATGAAAATGCTAATGTTTTTGAATTTCTAGGTTGTAAGATGTTGTTTGGAGTAGGCGCTATCTGTTGCAAAGCATTTCCTCACGTACGCAGCCAGCCACGGTTAATGTGGTTAAATCAAAGCCAGTTTTTTCAAGAAGGTCACCAATACCCATTCCCACCTTACCTGGTAATTATATCATACATCAAAATTTCATTGTTGTGTCTATTGTTTGATGTTATTTCTCTCTCTTTAAATGAAGAAAATGGGGGTGAGTTGCTAAATTATATTAACATTGGTTTGTAATTCACGTCTTCCACCTCGTTGAAGATTATTTCATCTCTTACATTGGATGTCTCAAATTCAAGAAGACACAAGCTAGAACTCCATTAACTCAAGTATCAAACGTTTTATGTGTTTTTATCAAGTGCTGAAATCATAATTAGTGCAAGCGCACGCGTAGCTCAACTAGTTTTAGAGTAAAAATCTAAAAGTATTATGGAGTTTATGATATTTCTCTAACAATTGATCGGATAGAGGCAGTGTTAAGTGTTTCATCCGTCTTATCCATTTTTCGAAGGTGCATAGATTACGTATTTAATATAAAAAAATCTTCTAATAAATTGGCAGTTACAAAAAATAACCGCACGTTGAGGGGAGACAACAAAGGCATGGACTAACCGGCACAGCCTATAAATAGATTCTGGTTGAGCCTGTAGCAGATTAGAAACAAAACAAAGTTGTGATGGATCGACAACCGGCAATCCAATCTGCAATGGATGGTGACATCTCCATATGCATGTTCCCGAGCCCGGGGATGGGCCACCTGATCCCTTTCGTCAACCTAGCGAAACTCCTCCTGTCCCGCAACCACATCACCTCCGCCACCCTAATCCTCCCCTCCACCACCACCACCTCCACTCTCCTCCCTTCAAACATCCACATCCACCGCCTCCCTCCCCTCCCCCTCTCCTCCGAAGATGTCGTCGAAAGCCAATCCCCGGAGTCGGAGATCTTCCGGTCCATCTCCCTCTCCCTCGACTCCGCACGTGCCGCCCTCTCCAGCCTCGCATCCTCCTCATCCGCCCTCGTGCTCGACCCCTTCGGGATCGACCTCCTCGACAAAGCCAAGGAACTCAACCTCCCCATCTATCTCTACTTCGGCACCGCCGCCATGAATCTCCTCTTCTTCTTCCATCTCCCGCAATTCCACCACACCCTTGCGGACACCTATAAGGAGTTCGAGGACTCCCCCCACCCGTTCCTCCTCCCCGGTTGCCCTCCTCTCCTCGGCCGTGACTTCGCCGACCCCTTCAAACCCCGCAACACCCCCGTCTTCAACACCTTTCTCCACAACGCCCACAAATCGCGCTCCGTCCACGGCATTCTGATCAACACATTCACGCATCTCGAACCTGGAGCCATTGCCGCCTTCAAAGGCCCGCCCCTTTTCCCAATCGGGCCCTTAGTCGGGCCCTCTCAGGGCTCCGCATCAGGCCCGGTCATGGACTGGATGGACCGTCAACCGGCAATGTCGGTGCTCTACGTGTCCTTCGGCAGCGCTGGGACCCTCTCCTACGAGCAGACCTCGGAGTTAGCGTTAGGGTTAGAGGAGAGCGGGGAGCGGTTTTTATGGGTGGTGCGCCCCCCTAACGACACCACCTCATGCCCCAATTACTGCAGCGGTGGCGATGATAATAACGAACAAGATTTATTACTATTAGGGTTTCTTCCGGAGGGGTTTGTGGAGAGGACACGGGGAAGGGGATTAGTGGTACTGAACTGGGCCCCGCAGGTGGCGGTGCTAGGACACGCGTCGACTGGAGGCTTCTTGACACACTGCGGATGGAACTCGGCGCTAGAGAGTGTTGTGCATGGGGTGCCGATGATTGCATGGCCTTTGTATGCAGAGCAGAGAACAAACGCTGTCGTTTTGACTCAGGGGCTGAACGTGGCGGTGCGCGCCGAGGGGGAAGGGGGAGGCGTTGTGGCTCGGGGTGAGGTTGCGAAAGCGGTGAAGGATCTTATGGTGGAAGGAGATGGGCTCAGGGTGAAGGTGAAGGAGTTTAAGGAGGAGGCTCAGAAAGCGTTGGGGGAAGGCGGGAGTTCTTCCTTGGCGCTCAACGAATTTGCTCAAAGTTTGATTTAACCAAGATCTACGGTTTCTCTTTGTTTCCTTGCCTTTCTTCTTCGATATGTCTATCTCCTTCCTCGCCCTCTGTATTTTTAGTTTTATTACCTACTATTTGCTTGTATTAGGATGCATGGATCTTCGTTTCTTATGTCATCAAATGCCTAAAGATGATTCATATATATATATATATATATGAGACTTTATTTTATTGTTTTCTGATACAATTTCTGAGATTTCTAGACTCAATCGTAACCAAAAAGACATTTTAGGTTTCCATGAGAATGAAAATTAGGGTATTAAGTAAAAATTTTAATACGGACCATCGGATGAGGGTTTGCAGCAAATGAAAACTTTTTTGGCATATAAACACACTATTGTGAAAGAATCTTTAGTTACTATCCATCTAAAGTTCTGTACAACTCCCTTGAACTTTCCCGCACCCATATGATGCGGGAGCATCCGAGCTACCATTAAAAGCATTTGAGCTATCATCAAAAGCATTTAAACTTATAGATGTGCTAACCACTAGAGCAAGGGTTAAATACCGCTATGAGCCATCATTGGAGTCATTGATAGTAGCCCGAGCTCGTATGGTAGTCATTCAAGCTCATAGAGATCTGGTTCGAGTCAAGATGAGAAGTTGAAGATGAAATAAACTAGACTTCAAGACGAAACTCTGGGATTTGGAATCACTCAATTCCAATCTCGGACGAGACAGAACGAGCCGTTTCAAAAAGAGTTGTCGGTGACACGCTTAAAACCGCGATCGCGGGAATTAGTTGGCGATTGCGTCCTGATCGCCATCCAACAGTTCTGACCGCGTGAATTAATTCACCAAAAGTCGTAGCTAAAGTCTTAAAACCGCGCTCGCGGGAATTCAATGGCGATCGCCATCTTCCAGACGGCAGAAGTGTTCGAGATTTCCATAATTAGTTGTTTTCGGGATTATTTCTTATAAAAATATCAGTATTAATTAACCCATCATAATTTTTTTAAGATTATAAAATACACGTTTATATTAAAAAAAAAAATAATTACCCTAAGGAGGGCAAGTTGCACGGTGGTCGGGGAGTACAAAATAGCCTCTCTCTCAACCCAACGCATGAATGCACTCCCTCCACGCCGACTTGACGAGCCGGTGACCTTAAGAACGCCCGATTCCACTGACCTGAAGAACGCAACCCTAAATCTCGCCTACACCCTACACTTACTCTTGTCTCTAATATCAAGAGTTCGACCCCACAACGATCAAACATAGGTTAGAAAATTTGTTGTTTGTATAATATCATGTATTCATTGTTGCTGAGCTTGTGAAATTGATATTGAATTTTGGGATTTGCTTGTTGATTGAAGCTTTGATCTTCATTTCATGATGGATTGATATTTTAGTTTGTACCCTAGACATACATTTAATATCAACTGCAAACTTTGTATTGATGTTCTAGCTAGTTCGTTTTCAATTTGATGATGTATTGATTTTAGTTTCTGTTATCAGGCTAAGGTAATTGAATTTTTTTTTGAAATGGTTTTTTTTTCAAAAAAAATTCCCGACGTAGGCTCTTTTCAAAAGAAATTCCCAATATAGGCACTTATGCCAGCTTCGGATTTTTTTTATGAGTGAGATCTCTTGTCCGAAGCTGGTAATTTTTTTTTTGAATTTTTTATGTATAAGAGACGTTGGCCCGACCAGCGTCTCTTATACGTTAAAACATAAAAAAAAATTATATGAGACGAACCAGCGTCTCATATAAATGGTCTTTTTTTTATTTATTTGAACATGTATAAGAGACGTTGTCTCTTATACATATTTTTTTTTAATTCCCCGTGTAAGAGACGCTGGTCGAACCAGCGTCTCTTACACGTAAAATGTTTTAAAAAAAAAATTATTTTGTTAATTTTTTTTTTTCAAAGTTTATATATATATATTATTATACATGACTTACTCGTGTTTGGATGGCTCGTATGGGCTCGTTTGAAATCGGAATCGATCACGACTGATTTCGTTGGGTCCGTATTGATCCCAGCTTTCACCAGATATGTCTCTCGCTCGATTCTGATTTCGAACGACCCCATACGAGCCACCCGAACAAGCGTAAGTCTCGTGCGTACCTTCTACTATAAATGGATATTTACAAATCCGTTCCTCCATATCACGCTATGAGAGATATATCTGGTGAAAGCTGGGATCAATACGGACCCAACGAAACTGGTCGTGGTCAATTCCGATTCCGAACAAGCCCATACGAGCCATCCGAACAAGCGTAAATCTCGTGCATACCTTCTTTCATCAGAAATTCTAGGTTAGTTATAAAAAATTTGTCTTCAACTACAATTTGTTTATATTATAGTGCCTTGAGTTTTTAACGTTAATATTTACATATCTACTCATATAGATGCTTAGTAGAAGTGTTGCAATTCCACAAGAGAAACATTTCACTACTACGCACTTGAAGAATTAAAGGAATTGAAAACTAAAAAGTAACTTCATGCTAGTAGTTCAAGATAAATAAACCCAATGTTATGAACACAACTTCAAGGGAAAAATAGCAGCAATGACATACACCGATTTAGGTGCACTCATGGGAGAATATAGATGGGGTTAATGAGAGGTGAGAAGAATCGAAATCCCTAAATTCAACATAAGAAATCCCTAAATTAAACAACCGAAATCCCTAAATGCAACAATCGAAATCCCTAAAGTAAATCCCTAAATTCAAGAAGAGAAGAAGAAGTATAGAAGATGTGCATTGAAATCCCTAAATTCATGAAGAGAAGGAGGAGAGGAGAAGATGTGCTTCAAAATCTCTAAAGTAAAATAGTTGAGGGAGGAGAGGAGAATATATTACCGGAAATTGGATGTGCAGCATCGAGCTTGTCGGTGCGCGTCGAGTGGTGGTCGTGAGGAAGCAACGGAGCCGGCGAAGACCTTGAAGGAGAAAGGAGAGAGTCGGTGGTGAAGAGAATTTAGGTTTTAGATAGAGAATTGCTTTAAATATGTGGTCAAAATTTCAAGAAAGACACATGAAAAAATACAGCATGTTCTACGGTCGTATAAAATATCACAACGAAGAGAGTTTGCCATGGAAATCCAGCAAGCTATACGGTCGTATAAAATTTCACAAACAGGTCAGTATGGCATGAAAAATTCAGCATGTTTTACTGTCGTATAAAATTTCACAATTACGATCCTGCACAATCCGGTGTTTTAAGAATTCACAATAGAGATGCATACTGTTTCAAGAATTTTTATCCTAAAAACTACAATGTCTCTTAATGTAAGGTTCTAACTGTTAAGTAAACACCAGATGCACAAACAAAATCAACTTGTAAACTGTAAATTGAAGCAGTGACCTGTTTTATGGTTCTAACTATTAAGTAAACACCAGATAAACAGTGAATATATCCTCGTAAATCTCAACAACTAAGCCTTTGAAGCTGTAATTTGGGGAGGAAGAAGAGACGGTTTTGAGAAAGAAAGGAGATGATGAATGAGAGAAAAAAAGAGGATTAGCAGGCTACATATTGAGGTTAAATAGGGAGTGTAGTTGGCAGTTGAAGGCGGTTATGGAGGAGTGGAAGTAGTGGGGAGAGTGGGGGAGTGAGGGAGAAGATGCAACTGCTGCTGAGGATGGAGGTTGAGAGGTGAGAAGCGGCAGTTTTGCTGAGAAGAAGAGGCGGTTTTCAAAATCAACCTAAATGGACAATGGTTAATGGGCTTTAAAATTGGGCTGAAAAAAAGTAGGTTTTAAGTTTTTTTGATGACATGTAAGAATGGACAATGGTTAATGGGCTTTAAATGGACAATTTTATGATGAATATAATCATGGATGTTTGTTAGGGAAAAAAGAGATTAGAAGAAGGCGTTCCAAAACAAATGCAATTTAGTGTTTTTGAATTTTGAGAGAGATAAATATGATTGTTTGAATATATGAGTTATTTAACTATTATATTTGAAGTTTAACTATACTTGAAAAATAGATATTATATGAATTAAGTTTGAAAATTATAAAATCATTTTTAACAATAATAAAAATTAGGGGGAGTTATGAATATTTTAAGTAGTTTTCAAAGTGATTATGGTTAGCCGGGTTAGGGGTAAATTTGTACACATCGATACAAATTAAGGCGAGTTTATGTAGTTTACATAATAATAAGGCACTCGCACTTAAATTCTTCTATCAAATCATATACCCGTTGCAAATTTCCAACAGGTCGCCAAATTAGGGTGAGTTTACACACCGAGGAGGGACAAGACTCAGATTGGGGGAGGATTGAATAGCCATGGCAGAAGGACCAAAACCAGCGTTTTCCTTCTTCAAGGATCAATGGCAAGGTTGGAAAGGTTTCTGGTGCGACCGATTCGCTTTCCTCGAGAACTTCTCTAGATTCACCGTCCGCGAAAAGGCGTTGCCCCCTTGGTCCGATTCCGATGTCGACGAATTCATCTCTTCTGATCCTATTCACGGTCCCACTGTAAGCGTCGATCAACTCTCTACTCTTTTCAATCTGTTCCAGCTTCAATCCGATATTACTCGATTGCTATTTGTGCTTGTTGCCCCCTTTTGTTATATCGTGGATTCTGTGGATCTTGCTGAGTTTTGATTTGATTCTGTTCAATTTACTATCCCCTTTTATGTTGTAGGGTTTTGATGTTTAGATTTCATTTAGGATCGGTGATTTTCTTGCTCTTTTTATGAAGGATGATTACCTGATTAGTACTAAGCTACACGTGAACTCCATAAACACGTGATGTGTAGAAAGCACTAGCTTGAGGTTAGGGAAGGTTGGGACTTGGAAGTGTTATAAATTGAGCTACTTTATAGTCCTGGTTGTAATTCTATTCTTCATCTGCTTTGATTTTTATCTGATGTGGGTCAGAGAACCACCTTCTAGATAATGCAGCAGTTGATTTCCTTGTTAGACTCTGCTACATGTTGGTTTTGAAGTGCTAGTTTAGGAGGTGATATGAGTTGTTATGGGTTGAGTATTTTCCTCTTGTCTTTTACGCAATCACCCACTTCGTGATATTGCTGCTGTTTGCTTTGAGCAGCTGAAAACTGCTAGAGAAGCTGCAATGTTCGGTATCACCGGTAGTGCTATTGGAGGAGCATCTCTTGCAGCTATATCTTGGAAGTACTCAAAGAGCCCACATGGTAATTCTGACTGTAGACATTATATGATGTTATCTTGTGTGAATTGGCTATGTTGAAGCTAAAACTTTCACCAATACCACATTAAAATTAATGGCTCTCTCAAGTCATGCATATAGAAAAAGTCTTTCTTTTAGCTGATTCAAGCCATTCATAACTTGTTTGTTCTCCTTTTAAACCCTCGACTTTTTGCTTGAATGCATGAAAGAAGCATAAGAGTTGCTGTTCTCCTTGTGTTATACGATTCCCAGGCTGTTAGTTGAAAGTGTAAACTTGACATACAGTAAGGTTAAACTGCTCCATTTTTAGGTGCTATAATTGCATTGGGGAGTGGTGCTGCTTCTGGCTGGGTATTTGGACATGAAGTTGCAAATCACTGGTTTCAGTTATACAAGATAGATACCATAACTGCACAAACCAAGTTCATGGAGTGGTGGGAAAAGAAATCTGAGGGTTACTAGAAAAATTTGGCGGCTGAGTTCGAAAAATCAAGTTGTATTTCCTGAATAAGTCAAGATGCAGTCTCTGGTGAGATGTTCTTCTTGACTGCACTCTTTAACAGTTGCAAGGTGTTGATCAGTTATTTATTGTTCCTTTGGGCAGTATGATACCTGTCATTTGTGTGCAATTCCTTGCAATTAAGTTGTTAATGCTACAATTTCAAGACTTTTGCTTTGTTTGTGAACTGTGATGCTCATCAGAGCCTTACTGGATTCTAGTTTTTTCAGCACAAACAAAGGTCTATAGAAACTAGAAAGTTGACATATGATTTGTGGTGATTGGTCAATTCATAATCCATCATGGCAAACACACAAAAAAATGAAAAGAAATTCATGTGTAGGATTTTAAGAATTGTTTTTAGAAACAATCAAATATGTTATGGATCCCTACAAAATTCAAAGAATGTGAAGTGACTTTACAAGATTAATGTGTTGTGTACGAATTTGCACTATGTCCCAGAACTTATAGACTGAAGAACATGCCAGTTGGTTTTCCTATTAATTTGGTTGCCCTGTCATCTTCACATCTCCATCACAAGCGCCTTATATTCGATGAAAACAAATAAAGAAGAAAAGCTGAAGTTTTATACTAACAGAGCCAAGAAATTTGGCATTCAGCTAACCCGTGATGTATTATCATTTGACTTTTTAGTGTGTCACAATTCACAATATTTGTCATATGTATGCCTGAAAAAATATTGAATAATATGTTGATTTCCTAAAGTGTTAATGGACTTGCCATGAAATTTTCAGTAAAACAATTTGATGAGTTTAATTTTCTAGAGCTGGAAAACTGAAAAGGTGTGAATAGAAACCATATTATGGAGATAAGAGTTCACATGATTAATGATTTCGTAGGATTACAAGTTCACATGATTTCGCATAAACAAAAAAGAAAAGAAAAATCACATGATGAGCATCAAATAATAGAATTCATTTTTTCATTATTTTTTATTATTGAGAAGGAGGGAGTCGAGGAGAGAAAAGGACAACCTGTCCCCCCACCGCCTCCACCCACCACACAAAATTAATTCCCCCACCTCCACCGACAGGTGACAACCCATCTTCTAACAAAATTACCCCAAATATAAAAAATTAAAAAATGAGACCCAAAAAAAATAAACATACACAAACTTCCACTTCAACACAGTATATACTTTGATAACTACAACAAGAACAGCCTTTCTGTTTTTTACCCTTGTGGGATTTAGCCAGGTAAACCTTTCTGAACTGTTGCGATGGTAGAAGAATGGAATTAACATCTCCCCACCACTCTACAACACAGCTTTGTTCACATCATAAGCTGTAGTCTCTTGAGTTGCACATCTGCAATGCCAAACATGATATGCAATTAATTACAATTTTATAGTTAAAAGGTCAACTTTTCTGTGATCTCGGTGCTATAATGTAGACAGCTACTAGTCCACGTCATGGATTAATGATCCACCTAGTTTATGATTACTGATATGCTATTCTTTATCTCCAAGCCACATTTGTGTGATAAAGAATGCAATACTTTCAAATGAAGAAAGATTGCTGTAACTTTGTCTGAACCACAAGGAAAGCCAGATGCTTTGCCATTTGGCTCATTAGTCATTACAAAGCAGCAATGGAGGCATGCAATTGATTATCAAATGGGGATGGACTAGATTTCTTTAGAGGCCTATTGAAAAAAGTAGGAATCATGTCATTTGCTTGGCTAAGAAAAAAAATCATGAGAAATCTCAACCTTTTGTCTTTCTGTATGATGCCTATCTTGAGGCCATTTTTTATTGGCAAGTGTTGAACCGAGAATCCTGTTGAAAGGCCTTCAGCATACGGCAAGTTACTTCCATCAGTTTTCCTGCACAGTTCCATTGAGATACTAATCAGTTCACTTCACTCACATATGAAGAGTAAAAGTAACAATGCAGATGAAGCCAATGCCATGGAAGAGAAATTTCACAACAACCAATCAATTGATGAAACAAATAATATCACAGTACTAGTTTGCACTAAACCTAAGCCTACTTATTTCCTAATCTTCTAACCTGAGTAAAATGAAGTGCGCATTCTAAACATGTAGTGAGTTATGCTTCTCCATAAAGCAAGTGACGGGAAAACTCAAGAGTAACAAGAGCATTGGTGAAAGCTTGAAAGCTCGGGAATAAGGATTTTGCTCAGGAGTCAAGGTCAGAATGGTTTGGTAGTCACTATACAGGCGGTTGAAAGTGATGTAGCAACCAAGTACTAGAATTTTATTTTCAACTAACCAGCTAAAACTGAGCTGTTTATCATTTTTTTTTATCATAATTGTTATATATCAAAAATAGTTCCACAAGTAAGCTACATGGCCTGTTTACAACTACTTCCTCAACTAATGAAGTATTGAATAATTCATCAACAGATTAGTAAATTGTAAAAATAATGCAACTTCAATATCATCAAGCAAGACTAAAATCAATTTGGATCAACACTGAAACTTAACAGAACTGTCAAGAACCAATCCAATACTACAAATGCCTACATCGAAAATGCAATCAAGCAATATAGCTTCTGAGAAAGTGCTTAAATTGATAAATGTAGCCTAGTCAACACAATTTCAGAAACTCTCAAGCAGTAAGAGTTAGTCAGATTACACACCAATGCAAACTCGAACTCAGTACTGAAGACTAGTTCCTGTTTTCAGTTTAACATAACAAAAAACTGATGCAGTATGAAAAAGCAATCAACTCCAATCAAAATTTCATTTCAATACGTACGAAAACACACACAATCAGCAACACTATCAATTAACAAAATTAAGGAGCCAACAAACCGATTTACCTCTCCGAGTCCGGGTAACAATCTTGGCGGGTCGGGTTGTGGTTGCCGTCACTGTACTCTCCTCCACAGGGAACAAAACACCGTCAATCCCTTGAACGGAAATCCGGCCATCCGTATAGATATCCGGGTCGAATAAATAAGCCGATTCGTCACCTTGCCCGAACTTGACAGAACCATCAGCCTCCTCCGCCGTGATCTTAAACGGCAGCCTCAGAGTATCATACTTAACCTTCCCAAACCGCCTAACGGCGTTATACATACTCTCTTCCGTCTGGTACTCCGGGATCATGTGGTAATACATTATCTGCTCCGGCGCACCAGGCTCGCTCAGCTGGTCGGTGGTCAGCTTCGCCATAGCTTCATCGTTGGGGGCTAGAACAGTAATTAGGTACCCCTCGGAGACGAGTCTTCCCATTTCAGATCCGAGAGAAGTGAGATTTACCAAAATGTCGGCCAATTCGTTGTATCCGCCGTAGTGCAGTAGAGTGTGGATGAAGTCCTTGACCAAGGCTTCGCCATGGAAGTGGCCGTGAGGACCGTCGGGACCAGGTGCCGGCGCCGGAGCGAGAGAGGGGCCGGGAGCCATGGCGTCGTAGACCGGGAGAGCAGGCGAGGAACCGGCTGGTGATGATGGAGCTGGTTTCTTGAGTCGGTGAGTCCGGGGATCCACCTCAGGTGCGCCGGACGGAAGCACGGCGGAGATCGAGCGAAGATTACGCCTGCGGTTGAAATCTTCTTGTACGGACTGCGGAATCAGGAGGCGCTCGATGCCGTGGATGACGCCGTCGGGGCGAACAATGTCGTCGGGGCGAATAAGGCGGGCGGAGTCGACGAGCATGTCTCCTGAGTTGGAATCGAGGAAGAGGCGGTGGCTGGAGAGCGCTGTATGGTGGTGGTGAGTCGAATCGGACGAGTGATGTGTGGCCTTCGGCCACTCGGACGAGTTCAAGCGAGTCGGGAGGATGTGAGAAAGGAGTAGCGTCTGGAGTGACTTGAGATTGCCTGGCTCGAGGAGGAAGCGCTTGAACTCTGGATCGAGTTCGCGCTCGAGTGCGTGGTTATGAGGAGCGAAGATGGTGATATTGCCGCTGCCGACAACGTTTTCGAGAGTGGGGAGTAGAAGAGCCTTCTCCACGAGTTCAGCGAGCTCGGTGTAGCGAGAATCTAGCAGAGCAACCAAGACAGAGTTGGAATTGATCTGGCTAGCGGAAGCGGAGGAAGAAGAAGAGGAGATCACGGTGGTCCGAGGGGGGGTTGGTTCAGTGAATCGAGCGGAGCGCGCGGGTAATGAGAGGGAAGGGGAAATGAGGAGGAGGAGAAGGAGAGTGGAGAGGAAGCCATAGACACCCATGGCTGGTGGCGATGAACAGAGAGAGAAGGAGAAAACCAAGGAGGTGTGTTTTTTGTGGGGGTGAGATGGAGGAAGAAGAAAGGGATATGAAAAAGGGGAGTAAAGATTTGGTGAGGCGTCAGGCTCCGTTAGAGGTGATCAGGGTTGGTTTTGAGGGGGTGGCTGAAAACGTGGCGCCAGATGATTGGGTGAAGAGATGAGGTGCATGTGGAGTTGGGAGTAGAGGATTATTTGGAAGAAGGTTCTGACAGCCTGGCGGTTGGGGTCCATACTGAGTTAGTAGAATGCGGCTTGGGCTTGGGCTTGGGCTTAGGCTTGATTTTGGGCCTGAGATGGGGTGTTGACTTGACTATTACATTCCACATGGAGCATTAATCATTCATGCTCCGTATTTGCGGCACCCGCTTTACGTTACAACTCATTCCTTGCTTCTTCTTTTTTGTCTTTCCAGTTTATCCTAATTTAAAATTTAGGATATTAAATAAGAAATTTTTTATCTGAGAATTATTTTTATCGTACGAATATAAATACATGTATATTCACAAGCATATTCACATGTACATTTGCAGATGTGTGCATGTTTTTGACAATATATATATATAAAGTACATGTGTGTGTTTGTGAATGTGAAAGAATATGCATATAAATATAGAAAAGTGTGCGTGTATTCGTATATTCGTAGGATAAAGACATTCTTACTAGATCAACTCCATTAAATAAACCAAAAAAATATAAAAATTAAGAGAACACATAATCAGGGTGATGAATCCGTGTAATATAGCGCGATGAAAAGAAGGAGAAATGAAAGATTAAAAGAACGCGCTGCTTTGAAATTTGAGTGGCGGGAACGAGGCGATTTGTATTTCTCTCTTTAATAACATCTTACACAAAGATCATCAACAGATCGAATAATTTTCTGTCTTAAAATTTTCGACCCTTTTGAAAGAGGTCGATGTCCCTATTTATAGTAGTTGAGTTGCTTCTAAAACGTGTTGCTTAAGTAATTTTGATTAGTGTCACCGAGCAAGAGGTGGAAATGCTTACACAGGCAGCTGACTCATGGAGCTGGATCGCGTTGCTCGGGTGTACGGACGTTAGATTCAACCAACAGACTCGCGTTCTATAATGGTGTGAGCGAGATGTTTTAAGGCGTGTAATCATTTGGTTCCGTCACAAGGAGCAAGAAATTTAAAGTGGCCGCTAGTCCCCGCTACCATTCATATATAAAAGCTAGACATACGTATAAGTGTATAAGCATGGAATGCAAGCGACGAAATGTATATGGTTAGGGATTAGTCATTGTATAATTATGTATTCACACATGTATTGATGTATACATCTCCTCACCACTTGTAATTTGTAAGCCAATCGTGAGCTGTTATTGTCCACCAATAAAACATTGTGTTTTTGGATTTTATATGAATTATGTTTGAGTTGATTGATCGATGTGTCATGTGTATATGTTACATTGATTTTGTATATATTCTACCTTTTGATGTTTTCGTGGAATTTATGAATACATATACTCCTATAGCCCTATATAATCTGATATTTATGTGTGACCCAAGAATCTATATGCTAGGTAGCAAACTTTTGGGCCGCGTTTATATTCCAAAAGTGAAAGTAGTAATCAGGCATTCATGATGACGCGTAAGTACTAAACTAATGTAGTTTTAGCAATTTAAAATAAGTTTACGAGAGGCTAGATTACAGCACTTGCATGCATGGCTAATGAATTAAATAAGAAAAGAAAAGAAGAAGAAAGAAAAGACGCGCTTAGTTAGCTTATTGGCTTTAATGGGCGTACCGTGGCGTATATAGCTTAGCCGATATTCGAATGAAGCCAAAACGGTGTCGTTTGCCTGCCAGCAGTATATATCGTAGGCTCCAGTTGAGCTGTCGTTGTCCCCTGACTTCGTAAATTAACTACGGAGATTTATTGTAGAAATACAAGAAAAGGTAGCAGAAACGTGAAATAAATGCAGTAAACTTGCGGTAAACGGCAAACAAAGACGACGACGTACCTTATTTCCTACTCCCAATTTTGTCTCCGTCAAATCATTTTTTCTGAACCTTTTACCATCGGTAAAAACAGGAAGATTTTTACAGGCAATCTTCCACCTTTTTACTGCGCCAGGTACCTTTGTTTCAGTGCTACTCCGTAATACTCAGATTTTTACAGTGTTTTTCTCAGTGGTGGTAACTTGTGAAACTCATTTGTCGGTGGCTAAATGTCAGTCTACTTTGGATTATCCCACGTTTAGGCGACTACAAAAACCTATGCTTAATTATTTCAGTCTACTTTGGTACGTACAGTCCACACTTGCTTTAGTCTTGTTTACAAAAGTTACAAACGTTAGGTCAAACATAAGTTACTACTTCAACATTTTTATTTATATCTAAAATATATACTTTTTACGTCCATTTAAAGATTTTCACTTTGAAATTTTAACATTATTCACATATTGTTACCATTTATCAATATGCTCGGTAAGTCCAATTAATGTAGGATCTTGTTTGGCATTAATGACGTAAAATTTACTTCGACAAATGTAAAAATGCACAATTGAACAAACTAAAAGGAACAAAGAGAGTGTCAAGATGAACTACTCTCTTGTCCCCTTTTTTGCTTCCAGATTAAAATTCACGGACAAAGAAAATCTTTCATTTTACAATCAATATATACTAAATTGTAATTAAAGATATTGACGATACAAAACTTACATTGATAAATATGATCGTTACAAACAAGAATATTTTTTAGGCACGGAGGTAGTACTTAATAAATCTAAGATCGATCTTATTTAATTCAATCAAAGTTTACTTCGTGCTTGTTACATTATGACTTAGCATTCACATCGATCAGTAAGTACTACATAGTATCTACAGATATTAATAAAAAATAATTTTCAATTATTGCTCTAGCATATGGACATACTATACCCATGATTGATTTCGCAACTGAAATAGCTAGGAGAAGGAAATAAACTATTGGTGCCGATTGTAGCAAGAAAAACACTATAGCAATTACCATTGACTTCTCTTTAATACGATTGTAACAAGAAAAAAACCCTAACATGATTACCGTTGACTTCGTTTTACCACGATATTCTCCAAAATGAAGTTCGGATAGCTATGTATTTTTTTTTTTTTTGTATAGCGATTGTATAGTCTTAACTCTTAACTCTTAATAGATCATGCACCCAAAAAAAACCCTCTTAATAAAAAATAGATCAGCATCATGCAAAAAAAAAAAAGATCAACATCAAGTTGTTTCAAATCAATTTTGATATGAAAGGAGGAAATAGAAGAAGAGATTCGACTTGGAGCTTGTACTGCTAATTTCCCCCATACTTGATTACTAGGCCAAACTTTAGCTGCTCTTAAGAAATTTATAAATACACTTTGGATCATAATTTGGACAGGCTCAGTTAAAGTGTTGGACGAGTTCAAAATAAAATAATGGGCCAAAATTTGGGCTTGTTGATTTCC
Organism: Oxyria digyna; assembly: GCA_029168935.1. Classification (NCBI taxonomy): domain Eukaryota; kingdom Viridiplantae; phylum Streptophyta; class Magnoliopsida; order Caryophyllales; family Polygonaceae; genus Oxyria; species Oxyria digyna. The sequence continues at coordinate 27,727,807 of JAPVLV010000011.1, read as the reverse complement.
CACATGTTGGATCCAGAGCGAGAGATGTTAGCCTTGATAACATGTAGCTTTGTGGAACATCTTGAAGTGGAGAAATGCTTGAGCTTTCAACAAAATAGGTGGGAGTTATAAATTTGTGAGTGCGAGGTTTTTCTCCGTTTCATTAGCTTATGTCTTATGACAAGAGATACGTTTGTTTAGAAATAGATTTGAACTTGTCGATTATTCAACACCTTTTTTTGTGGCACAATGCTTCATTGTAGGGATTGAGATATCCCGTTCCGACATGTCCTTATTAGGGTTGGCTCCCGGTCCGGTCCGGTCCGGTTCCGGTCATCCGGAACCGGGAAAAACCGGTTCCGGTTCCGGTCCGGTCCGATTCAATCCGGTTCTGGACCAGTTCCGGGCTGAACCGGCTGGTTTTTTATTTAAAAAAAAAAAAAAACCGCCGGTAAAAACAATTTATAAATTTATAAAACTGAAAAAAAACCTAAAAAAATGTAAACATAATTTTTAAACTTAAAAAAAGTGATTATAAAAAAACGCTATTAAAAAAGAATGTTTTGTCATTTTTTTTAAGTTTAAAAATTATGTTTAAAAAACTTAAAAAAAATGATTATAAAAAAACGCTATTAAAAAGAATGTTTTTATTTTTTTTAAGTTTTTTAAATTAAATATGAAGGAACAAAAAAATTAAAAAAATTGGGCTTGCACTTAACAGTGACTTACTTGTTAAGTTGCCTACGTATCCTCTCGGGTTAGAGGAATCAAAGCCCACGTAGTTCTTTACCTTTTTTCAAAACCCGTTACCTAAGTCGAATCTTCGGCGGATGAATCAGTGCGTATCGTAGTAGAATCTCCAATCCACTCGTCTTCCGATGACTCGATAATGTTACGTTGTTGCCTAATTGCGGCTCTCTTCCAATCGCAAACACAACATTGCACCTCCAATGACTCCGGTGCCAAATTTGATCTCTTCCTCGTTAAAGTGTTGCCTCCTGCACTAAAAGTTTGTTCCACCGCCACGGTTGAAGCGGGGACGGCAAGAACTTGAGCCGCAATCTTCGCAAGCATTGGAAACATGCTCCTATGATCCTCCCACCACTTCAAAACATCTAAAGTTTCACAACTAATTAACAAACTCAAAGTTGGTGTTAAGATAGTTATCAATTTCCGCATTCGTGTTTGTAACTCTTGGTCTTTTACTAAAATACTTAGCTCCAAAGGCCCCCAAGCTAGAGCCCGAAGAAGCCGGAGGTAATTGTGAAGTAGTCGGAGAATCAGAAAAATGAGTAAATAAAGTTTCAATGTTTGTTCTAGTTCTAGAAACCATACCTAAAATATCCTCTAGTTCACCGTCGGCTAAAATATATCCATAATAGTCATTTAAAAGAGCGTGTAAAACGGATAATTTAAGTCTAGGATCTAAAACACAAGCAACAAGAAAACAATCGGGAATATATCTATAGTAGAGCAACCACTTACTCCTCATGCTTGCAACGGATTCCTCAATGTCGGGAATTTTAGCTCCCTCATTTAAACCACACATAACATTACAAGCTTCCAAGACAAAAACATTACTACTTGGTGTATAAACATGACTAAATCTCTTTGTTGCATCACTAAAACATTTTAAAAACGTTGCAATACTTTGACATATATCCCAACCTGATTCGCTAAAATAGAAAGGAGAGCCAGAAAGGTTTTGAGAAACAAAAGACGTTAAAACTTGTTTATATTCTATACATTCACATAGTAATATGTAAGTAGAGTTCCATCGGGTACCCACATCTTTTGAAAAACGTTTTGGGTGCACCCCGTTAGTTTTACAAAAGGTCATCCAATCTCTTGTAACTTTAGGATGCCCCCAAATATACTTAATAACGTTCTTAATTGGCTCAAAATGAAAACTCATAGCACGTAAACCATCTTGAACACATAAGTTTAAAATATGACAAGCACATCGAATATGAAAAAATTTCCCACCAAATAAAGGTTGACACATTTCTTGTAAATCTCTAATAGATGCGGTGTTAGCAGATGCATTGTCGAATCCAATTGAAAAAACTCTATTAAGTAGTCTATATTCTTCTAAAATTGCACGAATCATCATAGCAATATTTTGTGCGGTATGTGAATCATCAAAGACTCTAAATGCCAATAAACGTTTTTGCATTGTAAAATGATGATCTACAAAATGACATGTAACACCCATGTAAGAATGAGTTTGAGTATTATCACTCCATATATCACTACAAATAGAAACATGCATATCATTTTGCGAAAAATAAGAAACTAATTCGGCTTTGCGTCTTTTATAAGCCTTAATTACGTTTTTCTTAATCACTTTCCTAGATACGGATGTAAAAGCGGGTTGTGTATGATCTTTAATGTACTCATTAAATCCTACATTTTCACTAAATCGAAATGCTAAATGATCAACACAAATAGCTTCGGCTAATGCTACACTATTAGCTTCATGATCAAAACGAAATAAAGGGTTACCGCTAGTAGAAGATGCAAATCCGCCGGAAATTTGTGTTTGTCCCCCTAGCATTCCCATCTCGGCGACGTGTTTGTGCTCCATGTGCCGTTGAAGGGTTCCATATCCTCCACTTTTCTTCCATTGGAATGTCGCCTCGCAAAAGTTACAAGAAACAATAATTAGATCGGGATCATAATCCTCGGCCTCGAGTTCCTCGAGACCGGGTTCTAATTTAGTAAACCACTTTACAAAAATAGGAGATGTTAGTTTCCGAGATTGGTTCCCGGAGGACCCGGACCTCCCCCCCCCTAGGGGCCCTAGCCGGCCTCGAACCACTAGCTTGCCCTTGAGGCCTAGCGGTCCTACCCCTACCGGACCTAACTTGGGAGGTGGGAGTGGGAGTGGGAAAAATGACATTATCACTCTCTTGGGTGTCAAAATGTTCCGCCATATGATTAAGAACAATTAAATAATATGATTAAAAGCAATTAAAACAATTAAAACAATAAAACAATAAAACTTAGAACAATATAATAATGTGATTAAAAATGTAAAAGCAATAAAATATTGAAAGACAAAAGTTTTAAAAGGAAGAGATTAAGAGAGATTGTTGATGGAATTTGAGAGATTATATAAGATTGAGATTTGAGAAAGAGAAGAGAGATTGTTGTTGTTGGATGTGTGATTTGAAGATTGTATGGTATGGTATTTATAGGGGTTTGATATGGGTTATTTTAATATTAAAAAATTAAATTTTTTTTTTTTAATTTCCTAACGGCTAATTGTATAAAAAGCCGTTAGGACCGCCGGTTAACCGGCAACGGCTAGTTTTCTAGCCGTTAGAACCGCCGGTTAACCGGTCCAACGTTTTTTTATTTTTTTTAAAAAAAACTGGCGGTTAACCGGCGGTAAATTTTTTTTAAAAATAATAATAAAAAACCGGCGGTTTTGAAAAACGTTTTTCGTGAACCTGAACCGGACCGTGACCAAACCGGTTCCTACCGGTTCCGGTTCGAACCGGCGGTCCCGGTCCGGTCCGGCCATCACTAGTCCTTATCCGTTTATGCTTTTGATTTTTCGCCAGGCCGGTTGTCTATGTTTGTCTCACGATGTGAGGGATTCGAGTAAACCTCGTCTAGTGGAAAAAGTCTCACATTTATTTATGATTGAGACTTGAGAGTGATGCCAAAGAAGAAAAGACTAACTAGTTCCATTGAGGGCAACTCCATGGTCGGTAAACAGAACAGACATTTTAAGCAAACTTGGTGATCGCTATACAGAACAGAAGATTTTAAACAAACGTGAATCAACAAAAAAATGCCGATTTTTGAAGGGCTGGTGTGTTTTTGGAGCAATAACACATCATTGTTCAGTAACTGAACGACTATAAGGATAGAATTTCCTCCTGGGAAATGGCATAACATGCATTATATCCACATAAGTGAAGTTAAGGTGATAGCAAAACAATTTACAATCATATACTTTTCAAAGATTAGATATTCGAGGATGGGGAAGGGGAATTGTGCAAATAAAAAAGTAGCCAAGCTGAATCTCTCTAGTTGTCTGTCTACTTATTCAAGGTTGCAATTACATGGGGTGCACAATCTTCATTTCAACCGAAGTAACTAATTAACAAACTACTGGGAACTGACCATCAAACTCGAGCAGCCAAACTGCAGACGCATATAAAGGATTGCGTGTGATCGAGGTACCACCTGAAAACAAAGAGGGAAAAAAATGGTTATACAAGTGTAAAGCTAGCACCACATTTTGATTTTACACGGTACAATGGCACATAATCTTTGACATGTACTTGGTATAACCTTTTCTACTTAGAAACAGTTAGTTTTTAACGGGAGTTGTCTAATAACTGGATTTTTTAAGATTGTTGATATTGGCAGATTTTAAGCATGTATAATTGTATATAAACCAAGCATGTGCAGACAAAATGCATATATTTATCGGCCAGGACAAAAATATAGTATACTAAAAGGAAGATAAATATCAAATGCAATGAGATAGCAATCATGACCTGAACTTAAAATTTAAAAAGGCCCTAACTAAATAGGGCCCGTCTTTTCTTTTTTACCAAATACCGCCCGGTTTCTCACCTTACGCGAGGGAGAGACACCTCGCGTAACGCGAGAATTAAAAAAAGGCTCGCGTTACGCGAGAAGCACGTCCATCGCGTAACGCGAGATTAATATTTTAAATTTATGCTATTTTTTGCTAATCTCGCGTTACGCGAGGGACGTGTTTCTCGCGTTACGCGAGAAACCGGACGGTGTTTGGTATTTTGACAGGGCTGATATAACATCGGTGCATAAAGATGAATTTCAAATGCACTGAGAATTCGCAACTAGAAAATTTCTAAAAGAAAGCTAAAATCATAATTTTAAAGAAAATACTGGGTTAACCTTTAATATTAACTTTCTGATTTGATTTGGCCAGCATTATATTCAGTTTGAGCCTGAAGGTGCAGTAAGAGGAGTTTCTACACGGGTCTCAGATAAATGGTTTCCTCCAGACCAACTGGCCTCACTTGTATTTTTGTCACCGGAGTCAATATGTGTCTCTATAACCGGTCGCTCATTTGAACCTGAAGCAGGATTAACCTCTGAACTGCTTGCTGTAAAATCTAGGCTGTTTCTAACCCTCTCTCTGGTTTCAAGACGTTCCATCATTCGAGAAACTGAGGCAATACCGGCATTGACCTCTCTATTTTCAGGAGAGCCAGGATCACTAACTGGGGAGTTGCGTGAAAACCATCTTTCTTTCCACCCTCTAGTACTTTTCGTTATTGATTCCTTGTATCTTACAGAAACAAAGAAATAAAGAGTAAAGGCATTAGCAACCATATCATGCAAGTGACATGATTCTCTTAAACTGTTTAAATTTAGTCAAACACAAAGGTATGCAGCAACCTCGTGGACACGGCATTAAGTCGAGACTTAAGAGCATCTGAAAATGACTGCAAGTCGGATGGTCCTGCGCTACCTTGAGTCCTGGGGAATGCTTGGCTAGGTGAGCTCCTAATCAAAGCATAGTTTATCATTATCAACACGATCCGAAAAGTATTTTAGGGTAAAGGAGAAAAGCAATATGGAGATTATTAACTAACCTACTATGTGGAGGAGTTCCATGTTGATTCGTTCCAGAGGTAGAAATCAGATATGCTCGGGATGACTGATTTGGTGAAGTCGTATGCACAGATTGTTCACCACTCCCATGTGGGGAAGATGGACTATCTCCAAACATTGCAGTGTTTGGTTCCTCTTCCCCTCTTTCAGGAGAAGCAGAAGATGCTGGACCAGCATGACCATCTTGTTGGGAAGAGAAAACCAAAAAATGGGGACGGTTTTGATTTGATGTTCGATTCCTGTGGCCTTCCCTTCTAGAAAAATGCCGTGCTCTCCCCATTGCTGCAGCGGCAGCCAAGTGCTGAATTATACGCTCTTCTAGCTCAGCATCATTGACACCAACTGGCAACTGTAAATACATAGGCCAACACAGAAACATTCAAACAACAGAAAATTGCATTTATTCAAGCTAAGATGGATGACTAATATATAACTACTAAACCAGGTATGAAGTACACACATGTTGTATCTCAAAATCACCCAAAGTTGGATGATGAAATATAGCTGCATTTCTTCGGGGCGGGGTAAGCCTGAGGGTCCTTTCGTGCACGACTGCATCCAGTAACTCCTGGCTGTAGAATGCAAGATAAAGTTATACCCAAGAAGACGTACCGATTGCTGGTGGAAAGAAGAAGGTACAGTGAGATACCTGGTAGGATCCTTTAGGCTGATGGGCTGCCAGCACATAGGGCACTGAGAGCTTCTCTGACACCTGATAAGATCCATGGAAGAAAAAAAAAAAATCAAATTCCACCTCCTGTACAGCGTGTGCTGTATGTCGGATTGACAAAAACGTGACTAGTTTTTCATGACAATGTAGGTGGATGAAACATAGCTTCATGAGCTATATCTATGAGATAAAAAGAATCCAATTACCATTCAAGGACACACTGGAGATGGAATTCATGCTTACAGCCAGTCACCTTGAAGAAAAAAGGAGAGCAATTAGAAATCAAGAGCTTAGACATGGGAAATTTCCTTTTAAATGTCGAACATGACATAATGAACGTGTGGTACTACCGTGGATGGATTGCTTTCACAGAAATCATCAAGGCAAATGCTACAAGCATCATCACAAGCCTCCTGAATGCCACCCTCCACAAAAGCAGCAGCAGATGTTAACTTTGCCTCTTCCAATTGCTTGGTCTCTTCCATTGCTGGAGCCTGCCAGTATCCAGAAACCCCAAGTATCAGATACCAATCACATCCCAAAATTACCAACCCCTTTTTAGTTTTAATTCACCAACAACTATGATTCACAACACAGGACAGCTTCTAAGATGCGTTAAACCGAATTCGAACCCTCAACCTGATCGACGGCTATGTTAATTTTGCAATACACAGAAAACTCAAAATTCAGACTAAATTGACACGATCAACCGAAAATAAAGGCAAAAATCGAAACAAGATCTAATAAATTGCAGGAAATATAGCTCCAATTGAAACAAATTCATAACAATTTTGGTCAAAGTGCGATCAAAATCTTACCTCCATGATTTCAGGAAACAATTGGGAGGAAGAAGATGAACAACAGAATTCGAAAGGTAAACGAAGATGGTAGATCGAATTGTTAAACAGCTGAAGACTTAAGAGAGGGGTTGGTGAGAGAAAAACCCTAGAGAGGGGAGAGAGAAATGGGGGAGAATGAAGAAGAAGGAACGGATGTGGAGGGGATGAACGATTACAGATGACTAATTCTAACTTTAGCTTTTATTTTATATTTTATAATTTTTTATTTTGCGGTGACTGACTCCGTTCATACAAAAATGGAATAGAATCGGACATAAAGCTGAGCTTGCTCTCCCACTCACCAAAATCTTTCCACGTCGCATTTCTAACAATCTTATGCGGACCATATCACCTTATAATTAAGATGATATCATCTCAACAAATTGGGATTTGTATAATTTAATCATTAATTCAATTTGTTGTCCACCGTGGAAATGATATTGGCCTTACGTTTCGTCATAACCTAGTCCGGGAGACTCAGGCTGGTGTCGTTGTGCAAAAGAAGGTGTCTCTGAGATTTTTGTCTGAGAAAGGTAGCGAACTTCGACCTGCGGACCTTCTGGTTTATTCTTGGGACAGAGGGAGGAATGTTTGCTTGGATGTCACATGTGTCTCTCCCTTCACGGGGGCTGGAGTTGATGTTTTTGTTCATGAAGCTGTTGTTTCTAATGCTGTTGTTAGAAAGAAGAGGAAATATAAGTCGAAGTGAACAGACAATGGATATAGTTTTATTGCTTTTGTCTTCCCTACTTTTGGAGAGCTAGGGAGCGATGCCCTCGAGTTTTTGTCTAGAGTCACACGGGCTGCTCATAGTAACACTGCTAATACTAATATTCGTTCTTTTATTTTTCAGCGGTTGTGTTTTGCCTTGAATAAGGGTGTCGGAGCCCAGTTAGTTGTTAGGCTCTCATCCAACTTTGTGTAAACCGTTATTTGGTATGTTTCTAAAATTGATCATTAAGTCTTTTGTTGCTAGACTTTTGGTATATTTCATTTTATATGAATGATAGAAACACCAATATTTTGAGGATCAATCAAATCTTCATATTCTAAATATATGTGTGAAGTTTCATATGAATATTCACAACTTCACGAAGCTTTTGTATGTTAATTACACGTTCATCTGTTAATGATTCTTATTTAATTTAATCAATTTGTATCAACTGTATGAATTGATGTATTTACACATAGGTTGTGCAATCATTTTAATGACAGACAAGATAATGAAAATATGCATTTCATTGATGCATTACGAAAGTCACACAATAACTGTATACAGTTACACTCTGAAACGAAGCCAACAACGTAGAAAAAAATGGCGCTCAATACACCCTATTACGGTGGTCTAGCAACCAGAATCCCTAAAAAAACAATTTGCAATCACAAGCTTTCAATCTACCTACATCACATTTCGAACAAGATCATCCGTTCGATCACGATCCACTAAACTAATTCACCTCATGATCGATCTACTAGTATACTTTCTCCTATTTCTCACAAATCACAAATGTCCATCGATCAGATCTACAACACTCCATCGTTCCTTCCAAAATCCAATCGAACAATCAGAGTACCTTCTTCTGCATAGTTCATCGAATTCAGAGAAATCTCTGGGACGGACTCCGCCAAAATCCGGTATTGCGAAACTGCTCCCACATTTCTAGGTCAAGATCCACAACCTCCGCAGATCCATCAATTGAGACCTTCACCGACTCAAATCCTTTCGCCATAATAATCTCCTTGACATACGAGTCATTATCTTTGAGGCAATGAACCGTACTACTCCCTCCGATTTCGCTGCCGCACAAAAGCGCCAGCTCCTTACTCTTCTTCTTCTTCCTCTTCCTCGACATCCGATTCCTCCAAATCCTTCGGCACACTCCGAAGGGGATTTTGTAGACGGTGAGGACGAGGCATCCGACGAGCGCGCAGGGACAACAACAGCAGATCGCCGCGCACTCCGCCGCCGCGCTTCCGGCCAATTCGCCGACTCTGATGCTGTTCTCGTGCGACAGAAGCGGTTGTCGTCGGTTGTTGATCGCCGGAGACGATTGGATCACGATTTGACCAGTCATCGCTATGGAAACTTCAAATTGAGCAACGAAACTGCGAATTAAGAAGGCTGATAACAGGATTGAAGAAAATAGTGTTTGAAATTGGAAATGTGGCGGAAAGCGAGGTTGAAGGCGGCAGAAAGAGTGGGAGAGAAGACGAGTCAGAAGAAGCAGAAAACTAACACAAGTTGGATTCTACTTGACAAATATTTATAACAAGTGGGTTTGTCTACTTTTCTTTTCGGGTGTTTTTTTTATTTGTCTATTATTTTATTTATGTCACTTTATTTTACTCATTTTATCTCTACTATTAATTTATAATTATTACATTTTCACTTTTTCTCTCTTTCAAATTCCAATCTTATTTACTTTTTTCTCTCTATCTCTCCTCTAACCATTCACTCTATACTTTTCTCTCTCCTATAATCATTATATTTCTACAATTCCCTAATTTCCGTAAAAATCGTACTTGTGGACAAAAAAAAGGGACGGATGGAGTAATAATATATGACGTGGAAATTATTTAAGTATTAATTTTGCACTAACGTTACTTTAGATGAATTAAATTAATCAATACGGCGTTTAACCGTCATACCAGCTGTATTTGTTGTTAGAAACAGATCAAGGAAATTTTGGCCGGATTATTTGACAATATTAATGCCGATTTTCATTTAAATAAAGAGTTAATAAAGCCACTAACTGCAATAACAAATCTCAGGAGTCAACTCGAGTCTTGTGAACGTACTACAGTATATAGGATTATCAGGTAGGATAATTTGAAGAATAGCTGTGGTAAATGCTACTCCTCCCATTAAGGGAATGACACAATATTTAAGAAAAGTGAGATGAGTGGAGAGAAGAAGAAAAAAGAAGTTGAATAGATGGTTGATTTGATTGATAAAATGTTTTTAGATAAAAAAAAAGAAGAATAAAATATTGAGTAAAGGTATTAATGGTGGAAATTAGATACTCCCTCCGTCTCCTATTGATCTTCCCATTTGCTTTTGACACATTTGTCGAGACACGTTTTGTAACGTTAAGATCTCTAAATATACGATGATAAAAATTATAATTTTTTTATATTGTCAAAGTACTCATTGAGACGAATCAAACGATATTTCGCATGCCTATATTTATTTCTATATATTAGAAGAAAACGAGAAAATTCTCTCGGTTTGTGAATAGTGTCGAAAAAGCAAATGAGCCTTATATTAAGGGACGGAGGGAGTAGAAAAGATGATATAGATGGTTGATTTGATTGATAAAGTGTTGTTAGGATATGAACAAAATATATAAAGTAAGGGTATTATGGAGTAAAATTAATGGATAGAAAATGAATGTTGCAAACATTTTAAGACGTCCGAAAAGAAAATGTTGCAAACATTAAGGGACGGAAAGAGTACTAATATTAATTATTTTGGTAAGATGATGCAATTAGTTTGATTAGATGATGGTGATGTGCAATAAGACGTGAGCAAGTGGTGGCGAAGCCGCCGGTGGGGGGAAGACGTGGCAGCTATAAACTTCCAGCTATATGTCTAATTTTTCCTTCTTTTCTTAATCACATTGCTGAAATGAACGAATTCTGGTCACTGTCGAAGAAACTGTTATCAAGGCCAAGAGCTGGCTCAGTTGCTGTTTGACAGCAGCTCTATTTTTTAAAAAAATAAACATAACTATTTAATGTTTGGGATGAATGACGTTTGCAAATTATGTTAAGCCAATTGAATTATTAACAGTTAATTTATAGGGAAAAGATCAAATAAAAAATAATTATTAAAATAAAAATGAGAAGTAATCCCCAGATAAAGAAATTAATGACTAGAATTACACTTTTCTAAGTTTTGACCCAAGTGATTGACAATTCACCGACTTTCACCATTGATCGGCGTTTATCGGGAGTTGACCGACTTTGACCGCTAACCGACGTTGAACGACCGTTTATTTTTTATGCCGAATTTTGTACTTACAAATTTAAGTATTTTAAAATGTCTGAAATGTGCTATGGTATTTTATGCTAAAATTTGAACTTGCAAAGCATGTGCTACTTCATGTGACTCTATGACTGAAATGTGCTTTTATATGACTGACATATGCTAAGTTTTCGTCTATATGTGTTTCTCTATGGTTAACTGAAGTGTGCTACGCTATTGCATATATGTGTTTCCCTATACTAGGTGAAATGTGTTACGCTTTTTGCCTAGATTTGTTTCTCTATGTATGAAATGTGCTACACTTTTCGCCTATATGTGCTTCTATATGGCTGAAATCTGCTATGTTTTCGCATATATGTGCTTCTCTATGGCTAACTGAAGTGTGCTACGTTTTTGCCTATACGTGTTTCTCTATGCTAGGTGAAGTGTGCTACACTATTGCCTATATGTGTTTCTCTATGCTATGTGAAATGTGCTACACTTTTTGCCTAGATGTGCTTCTCTATAGCTGATATGTGTTACACCTTTTGCCCAAATGTGTTTCTCTATGACTGAAATGTGTTACGCGTTCGCCTATATGTGGTTCTCTATAGCTAGCTGAAGTGTGCTTACGCTATTGCCTAAATGTGCCTCTCTATAGCTAGCTAAAGTGTGCTACACTTTTACTGCCTATATATGTGTTTCTCTATGGTAGGTGAAATGTGCTACGTTTTTTCCTAGATGTCTGGCTGAAATGTGCTACACTTTTCGCATATTTGTGTTTCTCTATGGCGAGGTGAAAGATGCTACGTTTTTGCCTAAATGTGTTTCTCTATGACTGAAATGTGCTACATTTTTCGCCTATATGTGTTTCTCTATGACCAACTGAATTGTGTTACTCTTTTGCCTATATGTGTTTCTCTATGCTAGGTGAAATGTGTTATGCTTTTGCCTAGAAAGAGCATAACACTTTTGCTTATAAATCATGGCAAAAAAAATTTGGTAGCTAAAAAAAACAAAGCATTTTTTGTTGCAAAGAATAACACTTTTACTTACAAATCATAGCAAACAAAAAAATGGAATGGAAAAAAATATGATAAAAAAAAAACTGACCTCAATTTTTTTTTAAAAGTCAACAGGCGGTCGACGACCGATCAGGTCCTTCCTCATTATTTCTCATCTTGAGGGCATTTCTCATGAGATTTGGAGCCTAATTATAACCTAACAAAAAATATAATTGAAATATTAGAATGTAATTTTTTTTATTTAACAATATAAGAAATGGGGTTCCATCCAGTTAGGACGACAACTCGAGATAATCCGAAGAAAATCATAGTTGTAGCACAACTATCAGACACACATGTGGATTTGACATCTCAAATTCCTAATATTTTCACCCGATATTGGCCCCATTTGAACGGTCGAACAACAATAATTTTTAAATAATGATATGTATATTTTTGAATATCAAGCAGTCCACTCTTATTGTGAATATCTTGAATTATAGTATTAATTTTTCAACGGATTTTCCAAATTTGTTTAATGGAGTTAATAATGGTTAGATTATCTCATTCAAAAATAACATTAGTAATATATTATACATATAAGCTAATGGTAAAACATTGAGATTCAAGTTTCAGTTTTTAGGATTGATGTTTGACAATTTTTCTTGTTATCCATAAATATAATTTTTCCATCCGCATTTCTACGTATACAAGCACATTATAAGATTAGTTAAACTAATTTAGTGGCCTGTTTCATTTCTTTTATGAGTAGATTTAAATCATGTATTGTGAATATCTTAAAAATTGCATCATCTGATCCAAATGTTAATATGTTATAACATTCGTATCCACGGGCGGACCCAGTGTAGGACCAGTGGGGGCACATGCCCCACTGAATTTTTTTTAAAATAAAATTTTATTTTATTTTATTTTTTTTATCAAAATTAATATGATTTATTTCGGGTTTCAGCTATTCTTTTCAAATACGCAATCGACTAAGAGATGATCTAATGAATGATTGTTTGGTTTCTTACATTGAATTTTTTTAGCTAGATCTGCTGGTATCAAAAAGGTTCTTTTGAGATTTCAGAACATGACACCTCGAAAAATGTTATTGTAAGATTTATGACGACTAAGAGATGATCTCATGAATTATTATGTTAATGTAATTTTCTTATGGACCAGATAGATTATTGAGAGAGTTTATGTAAAAAAAATCGCAACGTCGGATTTTTTTGGACAAAACAGGCCCCCACTGGATATATATCCTGGGTCCGCCACTATTCGTACCTAAGGGTCTTTTTGAATTCCATGAATAATGTCATTATATTTAACTTTAAATTTGATATTATAACGACATTATTAAAGAATCGAAACATACCCTAAACGGCGAGCAAAATGCCACAATATGATGAATATCATATTTAAAACCCAACTTTAACTTATGTCACGTCGACACCGCCTATAACAATCATAAGAGGGAAATGAGAAAACGACCGAGTAGGCAGGCTGACGTGGCTGTTGGCTTAAAATAATGCAAACGACAAGTTGGGAACTGCCACCTTATTACAAGTAACAACAAAATATAAGAATTAATATATGAAGATAATACAAAGTAATCAGGAATATGCTGGAACAACACTAATCAGGAAATGGAAGTTAATCTCTTTTCAACTGTTAATTAAACACAATTTAAGAAAAGAAGGTTATCTATCCACGACTCGATCACCTAGCAAGGCCAACAGATTTGTGAGTTGTGACGTTGATTAGTAAAATGTGGTTCACATATACTAAAGCTAATTTTTTTTTTTATTCTGTGCAACTTTTATTTGTCTAACTCAACAGTTAATATTGTTATCTATCTTACTGGAGTATCTATCTAAAGTACCGACTGATCCAACTGAATTAGAATATGAATCGTATTATGATATGATCTTAAAAGTATAAAGAAAAGGAAAGAAGTGACTAATGACACACTAAATTCCCACTTTGGTTTAATTAATTTGGAAAATTGCCGAAAGAAAAGACAAATCACACACACTTGACACACCACTTGCCTCTTGCCTCTTGCCTCTTGCCTCTTGCCCAAAGTGCCGAAAGAGGATAAAGCCAAACCACACACATTACATACCCTTAAATAATCCAGAATATTCTTTATTTCAAGATAAAAAGAAATGAGTAGGGTAGAGGAAATTGCAAGTGACCTTCATAGCCCGATTATGAGGCCGACATGGTTGAACGGGAAATCACCACAGCTTAGCATTTAATTACATTTATGATGTATCACAAACACAAATTCTATCTCTTTCTCCAAAAGTCAAATTCACTACAACTCCAGTTTCAAGCCATAATCCGAAGGGTAAGGTGACATATATATATTTTTCCTTTGAAGAATTAATGTTTGATGTCAGCTTACATAATAACAAATCATATATACGGCAGTTTTGCCCCTTCATTCTCGTGAAAAAGTATTGACAATAACAAAGATTCCACATTAACAATGATATTCGACAACTGTTTTTGATTTGGACATAGAATGATTACGAGACCGAAAAGATGTGAACTCTAATTCCGGTGAGATGGAGACTTTATCCAAGAGAAGAGAAAAACAATGGCATGGTCAGCTAAGATAAGAAGATGAATTGTTGTCCCGGCTGCCATATCAGTAAATTGTTGTTAAAAGAGTTCTTATCATGCAGATAAAAAGTAACAGTAGCTAGCAATTACACAGTAGTTCGATGCAAGGATGATATCAAAATAAACCCCAAAAAACTGCCAACTTATTTTTACACATCTAGATCTATTTCGGTTTGAAGGCAAAAAAAATAAAAATAAACCAATAGCTTACTTCAAACAATTATTGGGGGTCTTCCTCACTTGAGAGTTCAGACCTCAACCGGGAGAAAAAAAAAACGTGAGACTTCCATGGCTTCTTAAATAACTAGAAATTATGAGTCAAGGTTCGGGAACTTGTGTTTTCGTAGACATCTTTTGGTTGCAAGTGTTGGAGGGAGGTACAAAGCTTGGTTTAATTACTTGCCGATGAAGCCGAACTTGTGAAGGATGAATGCTAGTATCAGCATGCAAATTGCTAGTATCATACCGGGTTTCCCCAATACCCACTTCTTTGTTTTCTTTGCGCCTTCAACTCCTCTTTGAATCCGATCTGCCCATTTCATCTGTTTGATGGACAAAAACGGTGTTAGAAAATGTATAATAATCAAAATTTGAAAGAAAAAATGCAGTTGAAAAAGAAACAGGAGCAATATTTCATTTTTTCCATTCAAACAGCTAACACACTGATAGAATCTGAGCAATATGGATGCTATATTTCTATTGAGGTACGAAACCACAACCATAAGATTCATGTGCATGACATGTAAATTGAAATATTGGTATATGAACATGTGATGTTCTTAGATAGATATCAGCTATAGATTCCAGTTCCCTTTCATCACATTTTGGTCTTCTTTTTCTCTTGATAATTCTTCCGAGGTCTATCACCCAAGACTTAAAATAGTGAAATACGAGTTCTTAGACCGGATTGAATACTTTTCATGGACTAATAGTGAGCATTAACCAAAAAAGGCAGAAATTACAAGTTAAGGAGATCACAGCACATTATAAGTACAACCACACATTCAGCCTCAAACTTTACCAAGAGTAATAATGATTAGGGGAGAGACTGATGAAAATATATATACAGTAAAAAACATACAGCAAATGGCAATAAAATGTACCATTTTGTCCAAAGCTTCTGGTGATAAGGAAGCCATGGCTTCCTGAGCTTTTGCTGCATCTTCTCTGGAAAGGTTGAGCCCAAACTGCTCACCCATGTTGGCCATCATGTCCGGGCTTATGTTCTTCATCATTGACGCAAACATCTGCAAGTTTTTTATATCAAGGTTAAATGTATGGCCATCATTATAGAGAAAGAGGCAAAAATGGACATGACACCAGAATGAAAACCATGGGCAAGTATGTGATACATAATTGCTGAAGAACTTGTGTACTGGAAGTATCATATGCACATCTTAAACAAATTGAAAATGGTCATATGAAAAAAGATACTTTGTGGAAGTCCATTATTAGGCATGATATTATCTTAAGACTTCTTTATCAAAGAAAGAAAATAACACCTAAATAACCAGTTTATGCCAACAGATCAAAGAAGAGGTGGAAATTGCCTACATTAGTTGCTAACATCCAACCCAAAGTGAACCATTGGTCACAAGGAAACATAAAACATATTGAAACTATGTCTTTACTGGAACATTTTGAAATTAGGATTATTTAAATTCATAAGAATCGTGATTAAAGAACTCTTCTCCAGCCAATAAACAAAATGATACATATATAATGAAGGAGCAGTATAAAAAAAACATACCTGTCTTGTAGCTGGGTCTTTCATCTGATTCCTCATCTGTTCTTGCATGTCAGCAGTTGGCATTGGGAAGTTTGATGGGGAGATATTTCCTGCATTAAAATCTGGAGCACCAAAACCACTGCTCCCACTCATAAAACTGTTTCTTTCAGTGGCTATATTTTCTTGGGCTTCAGAAAATCTTGACCCAGCATCTGAGGTCACCTGACTACTGGTTGATGGAGTGGCATTTGAAACTGGTTCTCTCTGTTTCACTGAAGATGCCATTTCAAACATTTTCTGGTACTCTTCAGGTGACATCTTACTCATCATCTCACTTGCTGATTTCATCATTTCAGGGGTCAGGTTTTGAGGAACTGAGCCAGGTCCAAAACCAGCAGCAGAGGAAGAAGGATTATTGAAAGGATTTTCACCCTGAAATGAAGATGCCATCTTGATCATATTTTGGAGTTCGTCAGGTGACATCCTGCCGATCATACTTGATGCTGTCTTCAGCATATCAGGAGGAATCGCCCCAACGTTCCCAGCACCCATTTTTGCTAGAGTGTCTGGATCAGCGCCGGAAACAAAATTCTGAAATGATCTGTGTAAAAAAGTCACCAAACTAAATTAATATTCGATAACAAATTTGCTAGTTTAATGCAAACATAGGGATGGAATGAAGGACAATGAAAACAAGAGTGGTTCTAACAAACAAAAGTTAGCTAGCAATATTGAATTTCTGGAACCTCCATATTGCTTTTGTACCGTTCATTTCTACCTTGAACATTTTAAGTAAAGTAACCATCCACATACATTTCTAATCCCAAGATTTAATTTAATACAACAATATCAAATTCCAGATGCAATAACATTCAATTTCCGAGGCCTTACGTCAAAGGTCATGTTTTACGATTTGTTCCATACAAAAATAAAGACAGGTCAGCTGCTTCTGATTCTACTAAACAATGCAATCCAGAAGATCTAAGATACCTGACAGCATCAGGGTCATCCCTCAGTTTCTGCAGATACTCTGAATTAGTAGCTGCACTATCAGCATCGCTTTTATTCTGGACTCTAGAAGGCGCACTGGTTTCATGCAATTGCTTCTGGGAATCTCTTAAAGACGATTTTCCACTGCTCTTTGATGAGATGTTATCAACTTCTTCAGTTATATCTTCGATTATCAATCCTAAGAGAAGTAGGAAGTATGTTATTTCTTGCGATAGTAGGATACTTACAGAATGCAATTGATTATTAGCTAATGAAAGAATATAAGATACCTGAAGACGTTTTGGTACGACTACCAGATTCACTCAAACTGCGTTCTGTGTCCCTGCAATCATAAAACTCACAGCATCAAGCCATCAAATATCACAAAAACTTCCCTTTCATTTCCTCTTATCCTAATTGTTCAAGGAAAAGTTAAGGCTAAAATACTCAAGCTTTATGACAGTTGGGAAGTAAACTTAAGTTAATTACTTAAATGTGAAGGCTATTAATCTTTACCATACCTCAATACTTCAGCAATAGTATCATCATCAGGTGAGAATTCATGCGCTCGATTTAAGTCTGTGACAGCTTCCTACACAAATTATAAAATCATCAGGTAATTCACAGAAATCAACAGATAGTTGCAATGAGAGCACAAAAATTTAAAACCATGACTAAACTCACATCTAAGAGTCCCAATTCTTTGTATGCTTGACCTCTACGATACAGAGCTTTGACATTCTTTGCATCATAGGACAACACCTGAAACACATGGGAAAGGTTTCACTTTTCAGAGTCCTTGCATGTAAAAAATAAATACTTGAGAAGTCTGATAAATCAACCAAAGGAAAAGAAACTACGACCAATAGTTCAACAATCTTTGGCACTATTTCCCTCCAAAAATACTAACTTTGAAAGCCCTAGTTAAATTACTGTTCTGGTTACATAAATTTATCGGAACTTTCTTTTATGCACTCATAATATTGTTATGGTTGCAAACAGAGAAATCTTGTATTTTGAGATTCAGAAGATATTAAGAATGCATACCTCAGAGCCTTCTTTTATGCACTCATCATATTGTCTCAATTTCAAGTAACACGACATAAGGTTTAGGGAGCATGCCAGCAGAAGGGTTCTACTGCCAGCAGCTGGTATCCCCTTCAGATTCTTTTTGGCCTAGAAATATGAAAAGGGGATAATTAGAGAGAGAAAAAGGCACATTAAGGGGTGTCAGTGTATCAGCAACATAAAACTACTAACATAGTCCAATATGCCACACTGCACTTACATGCAAATACTTCTGTGAGGCATCATGATATTTTCCTTGGCCATGAAGCTCGTTTCCCTGACATAATCAGAGTAGAACAATGGTAAATACATTTAGTTTCACGAAGAGAGCATTGGAAAAACAGAAAAAATACAGGCATATATTAGGAATGGATAAACAACAAGTCTACAATCACAAGTACAATTACAGATTGACGCATATACCAGTCACTTCCTTTTCTAATTCAACCTCTAGTCTATGGCTATGTGTAATGTGGGCAAGCATAATTAGATGGTTGGGGTAAATGATATACAGCAAAGAGTGAACATAGTTCTTAGTCAATGCCCTAATTCTTTGTATTTACTCACTTCTAAGAACACTGGTTCTTCGTCCACTTGACCTTCGTGATACAAATGCATACCGACATATAAATTTCACTTCTACGCTTCCACTATACAAGCAGTGGCAGAAGAATTTACAAATTCCTACCTGTTTCTTCAACATTTGAGCTCCACTTATCTCATAGGACATCTGTGCATCAGCACGAGCACGAACAGATGCTAGTTCATCCGGAGTTGCATTGGCAAACTTTTCACCAATCTCCGCAATCTGCTCTGGCTGGGCATACTTCATCTGTTCTGCAGCCTGTTTCAAGTCCACAGGTCTCATGTTCTGCACGGTCTCAGAGGCCATTTTCAGCAAATCAGGATTCGACATCATCTGCAATTCCATTTGACAGATCACACAAGTTAGCATCTCTAATAGTATTACTGGTAACAGTTCATAAGCTGGCAAATCAATGTCAGCAGTTCAACACAGCAAGCAACAACATCACAAACGTACATGCAAATAAATTCTCCAATTCCACTTGCAAACTATATCCACATGCTAGATGAATATCATCCATCCACATTCCAAAATTCAAACGGAAACTTCATAAACCTAATATACAATTACAAAAAGATTACCAGGAAACCGTGCAGATAAACAAACAGATTGATTATGATATAGGGAGAAACTGAAGTCGGGAATTATCATCACTACAAAATTGAATATTCGATCTCAAAATTGATCCAAAAGATAATCATCACTAGTCACTACTGATTATACTCGATCAAAATAACAATCAGATGCCACGGCTACAGCGCAGATCCGAAAAGGAGAGAACTCAAAATATAACCTAAATAGTTTCAAACCAGAAATTAACATACAAGGGGAGAAACACAGACCTGTTGCTGGATCTTGGCTAAATCCGCAGGCGACATACGACTCATCTGCTCCTGAGCCATTCTCATCAACTCAGGATCCATCATCCCGTTAAACATCCTTCACGAGTACTCCCAAACCTCGATTCTTCTCCTTCAAATGGAAAACAAACAAGCGCTGCCGAATACGATCTAAACTGTTCTAAATTCGCTTCTAGAATCTCCAATTATCAAAGATAAAGATGAGAAATGAGAATTCGATCTCGACACTTTAGAAAGCTAGAGAAGATAAACTCGTTTCTTCTCGTTGTAAATTGTACTGTAATAGATGAGAAAGTAGTTGAATTTCTATAATTTTAAGTCGAGACGAGAAAAATCGCATTATATAGTACTTGGAGAAGGATACAACGGTGTTGAGTTTGGACGCCTACCGAAGTTGAAAGGCTCAAGTGGAACAGAAATTGGACAAATGTGGGAGTCTTATATTTTCAAAACCTTTATTTAGCACGCCCTCAAATTTTATTTAGCACATCCATACATTCGTCACGGATGTATTAAATAGATTCTTCGTCACGAATGAATAATATGAAACCTTCGTCACGTATGTATTTTGCAATACCTTCGTCACGTATAAACACTAAACCTTCGTGACGAATGTCTTCATTTCTTTCGTGACGGAGAAACATAATACATCCGTGACGAATGTAGCTACATCTGCAAAAGTGAAGCTATTATGTCTAATCCACACCAACTACATTTAATTACCATCAACATATCCGAACCAACTTCATCTTCAACCTTTTTCACTTCATTTTACCCACATTTCACCCTAAACACTCCCATTCAAACACAATATTCAATTGAAAATGTCAAATTGGGATGATTACATACACCAAAATGTTGATGAAGATGGCCCATCATGGGGGAACTACAATAAGGTATGTTATAGTTGTTTTTAGTAATGTTAATGTTAGGGTTTGTAGGTAAAATATATGTTTTTTTATGAAATTGAGTAGTTTGAAGTTAGTTGTTTGTGTTGATTGTGTGAAAATCATGTTGTAATATAGAGTTTGATAGAAAATATGTGTATGTTAGGTGTTACATACAAGGAGCATGATTTGTGTTTGTGTGGAAATTGTAATATAATGTTGAAGTTAGGGTTTGTGTGGAAATTTGTGTTTGTGTTGGAATTTAGGGTTTGATTAGAATTTAGGGGTAAAAAAGTGTAAAAAACATTTTAAAATGGGGTAAAATAGACATTCGTCAGATAACTAAAGTAAACCTTCGTGACGGAAGTTTGGCAAACCTTCGTGACGAATGTATTTGCAGAAGAAATGTGCAATTTGTTTCGTCACGCAACTACTACTTTTATCCGTGACGAATGTTAGCACTTTATTCGTGACGAAGGTAGGAAAAACAGGTTTTTGAGTGTTGTTTTGTTGTTTTTACAGAATAATAGTCCAATGTTCAGTCGTTTAAGAAACTTATCGATCAATGCCGATATTCATTTGGTACCTGATGGAGTGCCTTCGTTTGATCTTGGTTTGGATTTTGATATTCCGCCAATAGTCTCTCAACTTGATCCTCCTCCATATCATTCCCATCAAACTGATTGGTCTAATGTTCCTGAATACCAATCTTTATCGCAACCATATCAAGACATTGAGTATTTCCCGAAATTGAAGACAGTACCACAGTTTGACAGTGTTGTGCCTTATGAGGACCCACATATATCATCAGATTATTCAGAAGTTTTCGTCACTGATAAGATCTTCAGCTCAAGAGCAGAAGCATAACAGTGGGCAAGAGATATTGGAAAAACTCATAACTTCATGTTGAAGGTTGGTAGAACTGACTTGAAAGGGAAGTTAGGAAGGTCTTGGCTTAAATGCGAGCGCAGTGGACATTACATTCCTGATTCAGTTGGGAGAACTAGGAAATTCACCCACACGAAGAAATGTGGTTGCAAATTTCAGATTTCATGTAGAGAGACTGAAAAAGGGGAATGGATCATAAGGGCTGATCATGGAACTCACAACCATATTATTGGTCAATCTTTACACGGTAATGCATTTGCTGGAAGACTTACACCTGAGGAGGAAAAGGTGTTACTAGACATGAGGAAGGGAAATGCTAGACCAACACAAGGCTCAATGAATCTCCTGACAACATGACTAAGAAGTCACAAGTGTATAACTTTTGTAACAAGTTCAGAACAGAGAGGATGGAGGGAAGAACTGTGGTCCAAGAATTCTTCTATCGTTCGAAGGAGTTGAACTACTTCGTAAGACACAAGAGCGACGAAGTGACAAATAAGATCACAGATGTGTTCTTCGCAAGCCCAGAGTCGATGAAACTGCTTAAGGCGTTTCCATACGTAATGTTGATTGACGCAACATACAGCACAATTCAGTAAGTATAATTAAGTTAAAAAGTTTGATGTTTGTTTTTACTCTATAAATTCTTATAGTAATGTATTATCTTGCAAAGGTACAACATGCCCTTCATAGAGATTGTTGGAATAACATCAACGTGGAAGAACTATGTCGTTGCTGGGGCTTTTGTGTCAGAAGAGAAAGAAGAAAACTATGTGTGGTGCATGTATCAATTAGCTGAGTTGTTTAGGGTTGTTAAGATGACGCCAACTTGCCTAGTCACAGATCGAGAGAAAGCTTTGATGAACGCTTTGGATAGGATATTTCCAGATTCTACTTTCCTCCTCTGTAGGCGGCACATCCAAAAGAACATTGAGGACCATGCTAAGCTAGCAATGCGGTCACAAGCAAGGGGGACCCATTTTGCAAGTGACTGTCTTAACTTATTCAAACAGTCGACAGATTTGGCATACAACATTCAGCTGGGGCGTATTGAACAAGATTGGGCTGAATATCCATCTGAGATTAGGTACCTGAAGAAAAATTGGCTAAACCCCTACGGCAATAGATTTCTTTCGATCTATGTGGATAAAATCTTTACATTAGGTTCCAACACCACAAACAGGTTAGTAATGTGATTACGTTTGAAATTGTTTTACAAAATATGTTAGCTTTATATCTGTTGTTAAAAAAAACTGTTTTGATTATGCAGGGTTGAAAGTGAACATTCCAGCTTCAAAAATTATTTGTCACTACCAAGCCAGAAGATAGACACTGTGTTTCAAAGATACAATGCGAAGATGCGCAATCAGTTCAAGGACATCTTGGGTACTTTCAATGAAAGTCAGCAGAAGACTGTAAGTAACATTACAGACGTTGATCTCTTCAAGCTTCTTAAATACAGAGTGTCTTATACTTGTTTGAGTCGCTTGCTAACTGAATACAAGAAAGGGGAATACGGCATGCATCTTGATCATTGTGAATGCGTAATAAGGAAGAGAGATGGATTGCTATGTGTGCATGACATTTATGAATATGTGAGGCGTCAAGAACCAATTCCAGTTGAAGCGGTTCATGCCTTCTAGAGGACATTGACTTTGAAAGAAGTAGAGACTGAAGACGAATTAAAAGTGCGGAGGGTAGTAGCCAGAAACTTGATGGATGAGTTTATGGCTGAGCAATGGGAGGGAATGTCACCTTATGACCAACACGAGTGTGCAATGAAGTGTTTGGCAATAGGTAACCCTCAAATGACCAACCTCCAGGAGCCAGCTCGTGTGAAAAGGGGGAAGGGACGACCTCCTGGAGCTCCAAACAAAGAGTACAATCCAATGAAAAGACAACCTTCACATTGGGAGCACACTGATGCAACACTTGAAGAAACGCCTCCAAAGAAGCAAAAACCGGTTTCATACGGGAAGGGTAAGAGTGGTCAGTGGGCTTTGCAGAAGCTTACAAAGTATAATGCTCTCGTACCTCCATGCATGCGTCCCTACGTGCAAGGTTGGTATCCCATTGTCGCTGATGGAAATTGTGGATACAGAGCTATAGCACAACAATTAGGGTGGGACCAAGATAATTGGAGGAGAGTTAGATCTGAAATGGCTCAAACGACATTTGCACATTGGAATAATGGGTTGCGAGCTTCTTGGGTATTGCCAGTTGAAACACCTAATGTTCAGATAGCAGTTACAAACCTAGCTTGGACTGGACCAGGAGAGATGGCACCCGAAGAGACATGGTTACAAGTCCCGGCGATGGGGTGTGTAGTAGCTACGACTTTCAATTGTGCATTAGTTGTGCTTGCGAAATCAATTTGGCAAACATATTTGCCTATAGTATTGGACGACAACATCGCTCCGGGAGAGAAATTGCCCATATGTTGCATTGCCCTTGTTGAAGATGAAAGACACTTCATTTCGGTAATTTCTAACTCACTCTATCAATTTGGTGTTTATATTTTTAAATCAATACCTCGTACATTTGTCTTGTAAATCATTTGCCTTATTGTAGATGCCAATTGCCGATGACTCTCCATTACCTGAAGTTTATCATATGTGGCATCGTCACTGTTCACCGGCAGCTCGCTCCTTGATAGACCCTTTTACTGAGCAACTAGCGGCGTACAAAAGGCCTAGAGCCCCAGCAAGAAACAAGAAAGGCAACAACGTAATTAATCTTAGCGTTTAAGATTCAGTCGAAATGGAGTGTTTATGATTTGTAATGACTAAGATTTTTAATGTCTGCATGTATTTGGACTCACTTAGAGAAGTAGTTGGATACAAGAAACTGGAAAGTGATCGAACTTAAACAAACAACAACTTAAACAGACAACAACTGAAGCGAAAGAACTTAAACAAACATTAAACTACTTAGTTAGTCCCACTGGAACTTGCTCCAAACTTCTCATCAACTAAGGCCTGCTTCTCTGCGGGAAGTGCAGCATTTTCATCCATGAGCTCAGCATTTTTCTCCTGAAGTTCAGTTACCTCGTCGTTTAGGCTTTTTGACATTGCCCTCAGCATTTCAGTTAGCTCCTGCAGTCCACCAGCCTCTGTAGAGTGAAACAAATTATCCTCGTTCAGCTGTTCTATAACCACCCTTGCTCGACCTGAGTATGGACGGTCGATCCAATGCCTGTATTTGCACCCACCATCGTCATCAACCGAGTTCCACGTCCTATCAGGGCATCCCCAATATCTTCTCCCGTAGTTCACCTTATCATGATTGAATTGCTCAGTACAAGTCTGTTCAGTTGGCACTTTGTTGCACCAACAGAGCTTCCCTCCTGGATCCATAATTTTTTTTTCTGTATGAAGTTGAAATGTGTTGCTTATTTCATGCTGAAACGTCCTTTATATAGAGTTGAAGGTAAATGGGTTACAGCTTGCAACAGCTGTAACTCACTTACCCCATTTAAGTGAGTTACAACTAGCAACAGCTGTAACTCACTTATTGCCTTCAGTGTGCAACAACAAGTAACAGCTGTAACACACTTACTTGTCCTGAGTGTGTTACAGTTGTAACCCACCATCTTCTGATCTACGTTTGATGGGCCGGATTTTGATTTGGATTAGATAATGGCGTTTTGGGCCGAACATTGATTTGGATCAGACAATTTCAAACAAACCAAATAACAACTAATTCGTTCAAACACTACAAAGCATGTTCTTAAAACTCAAGCACAAACTAAATCCAAAACCAACATCAATCCAAACTACTCAAGGAAAGGATAGAACCCATCCAAAGTGTGACAAACAGCGTCTTTCATACGGGAATACTTCTCCTCATTATTTGCATCCCGATACGGCTCCAAATTGTACACAGAAGTCCGAATTGCCTACAGTGAAGTGCAAAATTAATTAAGGCAAACATTGATTATGTTATACATTTATAGAATTTGAAGATTAATTACATACCTGCAGGAGTTGCTCCTTAGTATAAGGAGAGATTATTGGATGAGTATGAGCCAAGTACCACTCCAAGTAATCATCAGTGCAGAGAGATGGAGGATCTGCTTCTACACCCATTTCCCATAAGCTTACAGAGTTGTTCTCCCGTTGCTCCCAACTCCAGTTGGTGGGATCATACTCCACTACGTACTTACGATTGTTTCCACACCTTCTAGCTTTAATTGGTTGAATGGGAGGGATTGGCACACCTTGAACTCGACCAAATTGTCTGCAAACTCGAAGTGGCATGTGCGGCTCGGTCTTGTCCAAAACATGCAGGATCCCATGAAAGAAAGTCGGCTGAAGTTCTTCCCTACGAAAATCTAGGCGTCCATATGGTTGCCACTCAACCTGTTGTACATAAATCATTAAAACAAGTTCAAAAGTACAATAAAAAATTAACAGATAATGAAAAAATAATCATACCCCTTCTACGCTCATATTGTCTAGCTCCTCTCTGTAGTTGCGACGATTGTCCGGTCTTTCAGACAAATCAAATTTGGCTGCATATGGCATTGTCTCATCCCACTCATAGTTTTGTGGAGGGGCAAAAGCAGGAAAGTACAAATAGATCCAACCCTACATCATCAAACAAAACTAAGGAAAACAAAAGAAACAGTATTCAAATCAGTGCAGATAATTAAAGACAAACATACCATCAACAAGGTGTAACAGAAAGACATCGTTGCACAATCTCTGCGGGAGTATTTACCCAGTTGTCCATACAAAGCACACAACGCACCTGAACCCCAAGACACACCATGGATATTTGCCATATCATTAAGCCATTCATGGTGAATCAACTTGATCATGTACGACGACTTGTCAGGAAACAATGTCATTCCCAACAAGTATGTCAACCAACCCTTAGCGATTGAGACTTGATCCATTTCAAAGTTCCCCTCATTATCCACTGTCATGCATTGTTCCCTCAGAAGCTCCGGTGAAACTTCATTACCAGCTTTGACTCTTGCGTCAAGTAAATCTATACCAAAAGCCTTCTTTGCTCTGTTCACCATTACAGCCTTCGTGTCAGCTTTGCCAACTCCATCAGCAGATGTGCGAAATTTCATGCCCTTTCCGTTTATAGGGATACCCAAAATCTTGTGCACATCTAATAGGGTGATTGTCATTTCAGCAAATGGCAAGTGAAAAGAATTTGTTTCTGGCTGCCAGCGCTCAACAAATGCATTGATCAACGCTTGGTCGTGGTTGGGATACATGAGGGTTTGCAAATGTGACAAACCAGAAGCCCTAGCCAACGAAACCCAAGGATAGTCGCCCTCTAACTTCCATTTTTTCAAACCTTCTTTTCTGACCGTATTTCTCAATTGCGGTCTCTCCTATTTATCATATTTCAATTTTTTTTAAGTACATTTAAAGAAATTAACAAATCATGTCTAAGTTAACGAAGCATGGAAATTACGCAATTAACAATTCAACCAAAGGTCATAGATTTACTTACATGTCCTTGCCAAACCATATAAGCAGTGTGCCCGCTGAAGCTATGCAGCAAGTCTATCTCCTTAGGACCTCCAGGAACAGCCCACTGTAACTTCGGGTAAATGTCGTCTTTTTCATCGCCATGTTCATTAAGATCGATCCCCCCGTAATGGCCCTCAAACTGTCCTTCAGCCCAGGAAGCAGTTGGACCAGATTGCCATTCTGGTGCTTCTGGCTGAAAGGCCTGTTGACGGCCTACTGCTTCATCCCATGCTATTTGTGGAGAAGAGGGGGGAACCCATGTAGGGATCTATTACAAAAAAAATATGTTAGTAAAATGTACAACTTTCACTCATAATCGTCTATAAATTAAATTTTAAACTAATACTTACAACACTCTGGGGACTCCAAGTTGGATAATGTGCCTCATAGGTTGGAGTCATCGGGATTTGCTGTTGTAATCAAAGAAATTTCATAAATTATTAATTGAATAATAACAAAAAACAGTAATATAATGTGAATTTCAGATTAACTAACCATGTTCTCGTAAAGGTTCGAATATGCACTGGGGTCAGCTAGCTGTTGTTGTTCATGCCAAGAAGGTTGCGGGACCTCTTGACTTCCACTTGTGCCCTCGTCAGCTCTTCCGCGCCTCTTCCTCGGCTTCGGCTGATAAGCGGGCCTCCCTCCAGCCTCGATTTCTTCTCGAGTTTGATTACGGGCATTCTTCCGGGCACTTCTAGAAGACGGATGCATCTACACGAACATAATATTTTGTGAATTTACGCATGCATACCAAACCAACAAAACAAAAAAACACAAAAAAAATGCAAAAACATCCGTCACGAAGGTCCAGTATACTTCCGTCACGGAACTCTACTACACCTTTGTGACGAATCTAACTAAACCCTCCGTCACGAAGAACCAATAAACATCCGTGACGAAGGTTTATCTAACCTTCATGACGGAACTACGTATTACCTTCGTGACGAAGGTTTTTGCAGAATTGCAAAAACACAGCAGTGCCAATAC
The DNA here is from genome assembly GCA_029168935.1 of Oxyria digyna. Classification (NCBI taxonomy): domain Eukaryota; kingdom Viridiplantae; phylum Streptophyta; class Magnoliopsida; order Caryophyllales; family Polygonaceae; genus Oxyria; species Oxyria digyna. Next base: position 27,699,593 of record JAPVLV010000011.1, on the reverse strand, counting down.
ATCCGGTGACGAATGAATTTGCACAAAATTTCCAGAATTTCAAGCAAAAAAACAGTTTTTCAAGCTATCCAAATACATTAGCCCCTAAATCATTTCATTCCATAAGTTTCTTAATCAAAATGTCAAACCCTAATTCTCATGAGTTCATCAATTTTGGGGATTATATCTAAAATTTGAAACAACTCTCAATTAAACATAAATAAACAACAATTGAACTAAGTATCTAAGCTTAATACACATATCAATGTTATTTAATCACACCATTTCAATGGTTTTTACATATCTTCATCAAACATGGAAAATTAATGCAAAAGAGAGTTAGAAATTACCTTATCACTTGAATTTGATGATTATTGTAGTGAAAGAGATGAAGAAATGTGGTGTTGTGGGGTGTTGTTGCTGCGCCGAAACTTTGAGGATGTAGAGGAAGAAGTTACATTAGGGTTGGGTAAAAAATCTCTTTTATAACTGCAAAATTGAGACCTTCGTCACGAATGTCTGAGCGTTCTTCGTCACGGATGTTTTCAATACATTCGTCACGGATGTTTTGAATACCTTCGTGACGGAACTATATAAAACCTTCGTGACGGATGTATTACATAGTTACGTGACGAATGTTTGGGTGTGCTAAATAAAATTTTAGGGTGTGCTAAATAATAAGGCCCTATATTTACCTAGCCTCCACGATCTTATATTAATCAAATGTGCGAGTCACATATTTACCATGTTAGCCTACACGATCTTATATTAATCAAATGTGCGAGTCGTATATTTACCATGTTAGCCTCCACGATCTTATATTGTTTGGAGTTTTCGGAAACAGAAAGGAAAAGAAAAGAAAACGTCAATGAATTTTGACAATTATTAATTGATGCTACATTGAGAACTTGATTTTGGATTCTAAAATTTGTAAGCCAAGAGAGGAGAAAAGAGAGGAAGTTGGCGAGGAGGCGGAGGTGAGTTGGCGAGGGGATTTTGAAACCCACCATAAAATTTGGTTAACAAATACCCCAACGTTACTACTACGGGGTGGAGAAACGGAAATAAAATCACTATTTTAATCAATGAACAATTTCACTAAAATGGACTAGGATTTCTTTTCTGACAATCTAAACAAACTCCATATAAATTTATTCTGATGCCTTTTATCGCTTGATGGAGAGCAGAAGGGATGCGGAAAATTCAATGAGCCTGGCCTTTGACTTCCAAACTACAATAAATGTGCAAATGCAATTGTATAAGAGATATTTTTATCAATGACTCTAACATATGCCACATAAGCTTAAAATAGGAATGGATGGCTGAGATTTCGTTTCAAGTTTTTGGCTTTGTAACATACCTCGGATTTTCGTAGGAATTACAAAAAATGCCATTGGAATTCTTTCAATTTAAAATTGCCAGAAGGGTAGTCGCGACTTTTTCTTCCTCTCTTAACGCTTTTTCTGAACCATTCTTCCTCCCTCAGTCCCTCGTCTCCAACACGCCTCCGCCCTCTGACGAAACCTACACCCTCACAAATCACATTCCTCAACTCCACCGCCCATCTCTTCTTTTTCATTTTGTTTCTCCACACAATCTCGCTCAGATCTGAAACACACATTTCCAAAGAAAAACCTCCCTCTCTCCATCGACAATGGCGTCCTCTTCCACTCTCCGTCCTTCAACCCACCCCCGCTGCCGGTTCCTCCGCCGAATCGCAACCACCGATCGCCACTCCCGCGCTTCGGTTTAAGATGTTGGAAGGTAAAGCTATGATTCAAGATACAGATATGCCTATGAAGATGCAGATCCAAGCAATGGCCTCTGCTTTTGAAGCTTTGGATATTTATGATGTGTTTGACTGTAGATCCATTGCTGCTCATATCAAGAAGGTAACAAATTAATTGGTTGCATTTGGTTTTGGTTAATTTCTGGAGGGTTTAAGTTATGAAATCTTGTTCGGCAATTTGATAAGAGATATGGAGGAGGATGGCAGTGTGTTGTGGGTTCAAATTTTGGGTGCTACTTTACTCATTCAAAGGGTACTTTCTTCTATTTCAATCTTGAGACGCTTAATTTCCTCATCTTCGAAGGAGTTGCTGCTTAGTTAGGTTTTCCTGATCTTGAGCTTTAAACAACAATCTAAAGATGAATGGGGGGAAGAAAGATGCAATCTTTTGTTCTTTCTAATTTTAGCTGCTATGCTGTGTTTTGTTATGTATTTGCCTGATTCTATATTTTACTAAAAATTATTGCTATAATTCTGTTTTGCTGCATAGTTCATCTGTTTAACATCATCTTTGGTTTGCATGAAATTTAAGTAGGAAGTGTGATAGTATCTTCTTCATGCTAAACAAAGAGCATTGCTGTTCTTTTACTGAAAGTTATGTGTTAATAGTGGTTTTAAAAAAAAATTAGAATCGGTTACTACTTCACCAGTGATTTAAAACGCCCAATTCTTATTTTGGAAAAAAATAGTAAACTGCTTTTGGTTGTCGAATCTTTTTATGTTATCTGTGAACTGTTTTATTAGTGTTTGAGATGATCTATCTAAGGAATTGCATGTATGTATTAAGATAACGGAAGTCGTGTGTTGTAATGTGGAAAAAGGGGAGCGAAGAGAGTGCTTTAATCTTCCACTATTTTAATACAGTGGGAGAAAAGACCGAAGAGTTTCAAAAACTTTATTCCAAAAGGAAAGGCCCCATTCATTGTTTTGTTGCTCTGTAGTTGCTTAGCACATTAGCAGTAACTTGAGAGAGAAAGGGATTTGAATTAGGGTCCAGTTGTTTCAGTCAGTGGAATGTGTCCGTCGTTGGCATACGCGAACACGATACCCTTGCTGAGCATTTGTATCAGATCTTTAGTCTCCATTTGTATACAAATGCATCTTTAGTCTCTTATACAAATGCATTCTCATATTTCTTAATTATTTTTCTTGTTCATAATATGTTTTGCTGAGCATTTTCTCCACACGATACCCTTGCTGAGCATTTGTATCAGATCTTTAGTCTCCATTTGTTTACAAATGCATCTTTAGTCTCTTATACAAATGCATTCTCATATTTCTTAATTATTTTTCTTGTTCATAATTTGTTTTACTGAGCATTTTCTCTCCAAATCTTTTTTTGAGATTCTTTAGTCTTGTATCAGATCAGAATAGAGCTTGATGGGATTATTTTAATAAGAACTTTTTTTGTTAACCTGGCAGATAAGTGAGGAGGAAATAAAATTCCTGAGAAAAAAGAAGATCCTAATGATGACGAGGTGGTGTTCGAAAAGTTGTTTCATCCTAATCTTAAGCTTCTACTGATCACTGAGGGATCGGGAGGTTGTAGGTTTCATACTAAGGTATGTTTGTCAACTCTTTAATACATGCTCAACTCTGAATTTGGTTATGATTGTTTTTGAAGTACATACATACTGAATAAGATAAATGTATGAATCCAATTTGTGCAGAACTCTGGATCTTGGTTATGATTGGTTTTTAATTAACATACTGAATATGATAAATGTATGAATCCAATTTATGCATAAATTTAAGGACAAGGTTGTTGCTATGAAGGTGAAGCCAACTAATACTACAGGTGTGTCTCTACTTAATTATTATACATGTAACTGAATCCTGAATGCTTCAGAAATCTTTGCAAATGGATCATATGATAGGATTATAATACATATCATAATTGATTGTGGTTGTGCATTTGTCAGGATGAGAATCAGTTAAGAGAGGCTCTGTTTTTTGCAGACGGGTGTGGAGCAGTGAGGACAGTTTCGTGCTAGATGAATTCATTTCAGCATATTCAAGGTGAATACTTCATCACTAAATGCTTCGTGTGTAGAGCTAATATAACACAATATATTTTACTTCTTTTTTCGAAGTTCAAACACATAGGGGCTTCCTCTGTTCCTTGTTTTCTGATCTTCCTTAGCCAAATATTTTGTGTTAATGTCTCTAATGATGTAGGATCTTGGGTTGAGCAGTATCTTCTGATTCTCTTCTTGCGTAACAAAAATTATATGTTGGTTCTTAGTTCTCTTGCGGTATAGTCAATTTGTCAGGTTTTGTGGGGATTCCTGGAATTTTAGATCAAAAGAGTGGATCATCATTCTTGTATATATTTACCTCCAAATGATATTTGAGAACTTAGCATATGGCTACTGCATGAGTTTAGCTATTATGGTCCAAAATTCTGTTATTATGCTTCTCTTTAGGGTGTGTGCAAATCTTTAAACTTCCGAACACACTGGATGTATAACGTCTGAATAAGCACAAAAGTGAGAATTCTTTATTTTTTTTGTGTTAGGAAATTGATCATTTTTTATTGAATTGGTCAGTTTTATTACAAGAGTTTTTTAACTAGCAGACTTTTCACTATTTCTTTTGTTGATAATGAGATTTTTTCATACAAGAAAACAACCAAGCTTTGATCAATTTAATCTTGCTTGACGTAGAAGCTTTATGGGTGGGGATATCAGTGAACAACTCTATCATGATGTTTTGATGTCCTAAATTCTTTTTATTGTTTGCTTAGAAACAAAGATGAAACAAAAATTATCATTTCCCAACTTACCCATGATTAGCTCCTCTAATTGATGGCCTTTTTTAATGGTGTTAGATAATGTGTTCAATTAACTTTCGGTAGTGCGCCTGTGCTAAACTGACCCTTATCTTCATCACTTCTAGCTAAACTCTGTTAGTGTTCCATGTTTATAGATCACTAGGCATCCACATTGGTATATTTGATTAATGTTTAGGATAATATAAGAAAAATGTCAAATCTTTGTTTGACATGGTAGTCACTAAGTGGTCACACGGAAGGGTGTGGTACATTGACTGGTAATAAATTTTATGAATAGAGAGTTTTGGTCGACGCAAATTAAATGCCCTGTTGTTAAATATTTTGATGGATAAGTAGAGTGGGCTTTCTGGTGTTAAAAGAAATTAAGTTTTAAGCTTCAGCTTTTACCCCTTCATATTTGAATAACTGATGATGTATGTGGTAAATATGGCAGATTATTTTTAAAGTGTAGTCTCATTTAAATGGCATGATACACTTGAAATGTTTCATCATTTTCATAATGTAAAGTTCGTTGAATTTACATGCAGTAGAAAGTACTGAGATTTGTCACACACATTGCACACGTTGCAATGTATTCCTCTCTCGTAGTGTTCATAGTTTTTGAGGGTCTGGCTACTACTGTTTTACTGCATAAAATAATGTTCGCTCATTTGCTATATTTACAAGTTATAATCACTTCTCTTGGATCATCTAAAGTATTAGCGTTGCTAGCTTAGTATCTATACATGATGGATGCAGATGAAAGTACTAATGTTTCCATTCCTCGATGAAAGTCTGAGATGATATTAAATTAGAGGAAAATTTGTTCATGTGATTTGTTGACATGTTTACACTTTTGTCTTGAGGATTATGAAGCACTCATAGATTTGTGTTGACTTGATTTTGTTTGTTCTTTTTACAAAATTGATTGCGTATGATGGCCTTTGCTTCCATATGAAAAAAGGACGTGCTGACTGATGAGTGTTTGCTGAGAAAAGGGAAGGAGCTTAATGAGTATAATACCTTTTAACAGTCCGTAAATATAGTAAAAAGAACAGGTTCCTTCATCATTTTAAGATTCAGAGAAATGTTCTTACTGTTCCATCTAGGACTGGACAGTCGTCTCTTAGCCAAATCTCTTGAGTCCCGGATTGACAATGGCAGTAACACGAGTTATGAACATCCCTCTCGAATCTGATAAGCCTCATACTGAAAGGGCGTTCAAGAACCCCGCTCTAAAATCTATAGAGTGAAAAGAAAGTGCATTAAACCTGCATATATTGTAATATTGAATTTGAATTTGAATTGCATGATCGTGATGTTTGGAGGTCTAATTCGTCGGAATCTGACTTCAGTTGCAGTGATGCAAGCAGGAGGTTTTTTAGTAAGACTGGATTATTTACTATATTACGTTCTTGTGATAGATTCTGATTATTTGAGATCTGTTTTGTTGTTGTGTCAGAAGCTGCTGTTAATACTGAACCGGATCGTTACTTGTTGATTTCGTCGAGTCGAGGTGAATTTCTGAAATCGATGTCAAATTGAATTGTTCGTCTGATTGTTACTGATGCAAGAGCTTTAATATGGAGGGACCATGGATTAGGTTTTGTAATGAGTTCTTTATGTGTCATTGTATCAGTATTCTATCATGTGTTAAGATATTAATGTCTATTGTCTTTGTTTCTGCACTCTTGTCTGATCATGTCGAGGCTTCCGTGTGTCGGTGATTGATGAATTTTGAACCACATGCAATGCATGAGATCTAGAATGATGATCAGACCTTAGACAACACCCACAACAGCAAACCAAGATGTTGAACTTGATTGATCTTATTAACTTTCAGAAATGTTGTGTTTCATTGGTAATTGATAGTAGACGCAGTGGTTGCAGCATATATTTTAAACACCACTCTTGTTGTCCCCATGTTGGACCAGAAATCTTACTGGAATGATTCCAGGTCTGTTTATATGGTATCTAATTATTCCAATCCAGTCCAAGAAGAAAAGGATAGAATTGATTCTTGACTAATATGACCATTTTTTAATGCAGTGACTTCATTGATATCTTCGATGTTGATTGGTTCATTTCATCTCTCTCAAAGGATGTAAAAATCATAAAAACAGCTTCCAACTGTGGACGGAAAGGCAATCATATGCAGTTTGGAGCTCCTACTTCGGCTAAGGCAATGCTAATCACCCATTTCTCACAATGAGGTACATTCTTAGCATCCATTTGTAGTTTGTCTTCAAGTCGTATTATATATAGCAATCAGAGGTACATTCTTGAGCTTCTTATTGATGATGAAAGTATTGTAGATTAGGGTGAAAAAGCACAAGACCTATGAATGAATAAAAGTATCTAGAAGTTAATTTTGATTAATGATCCCTTGTGATTCACAAAATATTTATTTAGTTAGGTTGAGTTCATCTGAGAGTGATTGGTCATGTTGGCAACACATGAAGGGAAGTCATTTGAAATTGTTTTTAGGATCTGTACCTTGTAGACAGGCTAAATTAATTTAGGTTTTTATTTACAATTTTCAAAGAATAATTTTGTATGTTCTGATTCATGCTATTGATGTGTTTGAAATTCATGTTAAATGCCAATTCCTTGAAATTCATCTAATCATCTAAAACAAAACCTTCACATTACTACAAGCAATGCTCATTACATCCCTAAGCTATTTCAAAGATTTCCCAATATCAAACACATTAATCTCCCCTTCTTTGTTGATCCTGCTAAGTTTTTGCTGATATTTCTAAGTATGATATCTGTCTCGAGTCAATAGACATGTCTTTGATGAGTAGTTTTAAAATTAAACGTCTCAAGGAATTGTCGCTCTCTAAGTGCCTCATTAAGATCATTGAAGCTCACTTATGTTGAGAATCAGACTAATGTTGATGGCGATTTCGAGATTGTTTCAGAGTTGTTTCCTAATCTTGAGAAGTTGGAGCTTTTTTGGAGCTATAAAGTTAGTGACAGAGGAGCCTAGGAGGCAGAAAAAGGAGGACCAGCTAGAGTTAAAAGAGAAGGGAAGTCACACGTAAAATTTGGAAATTTGGTATGGCAGGTGAGTCACATTCTGCGATTCTTGATTCTATGATGTAGAGATCTTTTATACGAAGGGGTAGTCGCTGACTGATTCCGAATGAACCCAGACGAGCCTTCCAAACCGGCCTCGGCAACGCTCTGTTCTGGAAAAGAGCTGATCAGACCTACCTCTATAATTGGCGATTTCTGGCTTCGTTTCTGGAGAACTGATGACACAAGACATATGAAGTGATAGCTTTCGAAGATACGAGTCTATGGGCTCTGACCCAGATCAATTCCGAATCCGATCGAGCATTCCCAGTCACCTTTATCAACTATCTTACCACTTCACTTGATACCCCTTGTCAATACGAGCGGTCCGTAGCCGCTGACGGTACTCAATTATGAGTTCAGGCGAGCCTTCCGAAGTCTGGCTCACTCTACTCGGTTTTGCTGCATTGTTGTTCGTTTTTTTCTGTTGATTTCGTCCTTCTTGCTTCTGTACAGTCACATTATGTTTTTTTCATATAATTTATCTTAGGTATGTTGAATAATGGAATTCTCCAGTGATTGTGCACCCTTGAATTTTTTTATAAGAGTCTTATCTGCTGCAGTATGATACATAATACTTGAATCTCCAATTCTCCAAGTCAAGCATAAAGCATCATCAATCCGTCATCATAAGCGCACAAGTAAGAACACATAGTTTTGGATGGAACTTAATGTGTCTGATCTACACAGGTTACTGACTACAGCAGAGACCTCGACGATATGTAGAATGTCTCCAGAGACGAGTATCTTGCATCATTAAGAAGGTAGTCTACAATTCACTTTCTTTTTCGTAACTTCATATGAATTTTGATTGCTTACTTATTTTGTTGAATGTAGAAAGAGTAGTTTCAAGAGGAATCTCCAAATACCGAGTACTCCCTAGGTAGGATTTTGAGGTGACATTACTCTGTTTTCCGTAATTATTAGATTAGTGATTTTTCAGATTAGTTAGTTTACTTTTTCCGTATTAAACATCCAAGATACTGCCTTCATTACAAAATATGCAGCAATGTAGAATACATTGATTTTGTGTTCACCCCAGTAATACATATGTGCCTAAAATTATCTAGATAGAAGTGTATAGTTAGCACTAATCAAACAATCTACATCTTAAATCTCCGGGATCTTATCAAATTCTTGAGAAATTCTATGATATCCCTTTGAGCAGGTCTTATATCATATAACTTGCTAATAATAGTATTAAAACTAGCTGATTGCATGTTAAGACAAGGACAAAGTTCAAAACAAGGACAAAGTTGCTATTGTCTTGTTAATAGTTTATGTGTTGTTGTTTCTGTCGTGATGATCTGGGCATGCTGAGTTGAGTATTAAATCTAGGTTCGTGATTGGTTTTTTAAGTTTATCAAGAATCTAAATTGAGGGCAAACATTAATGTGGAATAGTCAGAAAGTGATCCTACATTCAAACAAAATAGAAATTTACTAATTTCTTTTAGAGTATTCAGATCTCTGTAAAAGATTAGATAGTTGAGGAAGTTCAAATTACACTACTTCAGCACAGTCTCATCTTATCGGTTACCTTTTCAACTACTTTATTAACACTATTATAATCAACACCTAACCCTCGATCAATTTTAGTTGCATTAACATATACTCCCTCCTCCCTCCGTCCCTTAATGATCTTCCCATTTGCTTTTGACACATTTATCGAGACACGTTTTGTAACGTTAATATCTCTAAATATACGATAATAAAAATTATAATTTTTTAATATTCTCAAAGTACTCACTGAGACGAATCAAACGAGATCTCACATGACTATATTTATTTCTATATATTGGAAGAAAACGAGAAGATTCTCTCGATTTGTTAATAGTGTCGAAAAAGCAAATGAGCCTTATATTAGGGGACCGAGTGAGTATGATTTTAGTGCATTTTAATGATGTAGCTCGCATACGTGGTGCAAATGATTTGCTTAATCAGATCAGAGCACAAAGAGTTGCCCATTAGAGAACTATATTGCTAATTCTGCGGATTTATATATGAATACTAATTGTGAAAATCATTACTATTTGCCTATATAGACTTATACTAATAATAGCGAATTTGGAAACTTTAAAAATCGGTGACTTTGATTCAAATTGGTGACGTTTAAATTACATGCTTATTTTAGTTTCGAAACGCCTATATACACGCGACGCTTTCACTATATGCACGTCAATCTGTGCGCAGTTCTTATGTGCATAAGTCTATGCACAGTTGTTAAGCGCATGAGGGTATTTTGGGAATAAAATGAAATTGTTGGCGTCGTCTGACAAATTAATGCGCTGATAACACGCGTTTAAAAAGAACATGTGCGCAAAACATATGCGCACAACGTTTCGAATTCTAAAACCTTATGCGCAGACGTTTTGCGCATAAGATCTGTGCGCAGATACGTTGCGCACAGGTTATTTTTAACCTAACCGGCGTCTTCTTCTTCTTCTTTCTCCTTCTTCTTCTCCGTTGTGCACTACCGACGGCGCCTTCGTTTTTTCCCTCTTTCCGATCGATTCTCTCACCTAAACACAATTTCATCAATGGATTCGCAACCCCCACATCCTCTCGCTCCCGGAGACACCACTTTTGTCCCGATCCCGACACCTCCGGCGACCTCCGTCACAACGGAGCCACCTCCGGCGACCTTGTCCGACGATGAAGCCTTGGTGGATGGAGGCGGCCGGCGGTATGCGACTCGAGCGGCGTTGGCAGCGGCAAATGCTCCTCCGACGAATATTCCGGCGAGGGCTAGGGTTCCGGCGACGACTACGGATCCGGTGACACCGCACGAGCTTTATTCGGTATATAATTTCTAAACCCGCTTTTTTCAAATTTTAATTGTATTTAATTTTAGAAATTTAATCGTAATTTATTTAGTAATAATTACGATTAAATTTCAGTTTTTTATGAATTAAATATTAGAATTCGTATTAATCGTAATTTTTCATAATTACGATTAAATTTCAGTTTTTATGAATTAAATATTAGAATTCGTATTAATCGGAATTTTTCTTAATTACGATTAAATTTCATATTATTATGAATTAAATATTAGAATTCTTATTAATCGTAATTTAATCGTAATTTTTTATATTTACGATTAAGTTTCAGATTATTATGCATTAATCGAATTATTATGAATTCGTATTAATCGTAATTTTTTGACAAGTCATTGCATGCGAAACTGATGTATTTCTAACATGTATAAAATGACGGTTTTGTGCAGGAAGCTTCTGGAGGGAGGCCGCAACGAGATGAATAATGTGTTCGAGCATTATTTGTTTGTGATTTGTAAATTTGTTCAAAAGTACTAACAAAAGTATCGTTTTGTTACATGTACGAATGTTTTTATCGAGTTTGATTCAAATCTTCTTGAAAGAGGTACCAGTATTTTGAAATTACACATTCTCTCTTATATGACAGATGGATCATAGAGAACGATTTAAAGACATTGAATGCAATTTTTAGAGATTTGATATTGCTAGCTTCAAACCCTGAATGAAGAGAGGACGGGCTCCTGCTTTGTGGGTGGATTGGTTAAGATTAGTGAAATTTTATTTATAGTCAGGATTGCTAGGCATTCAAATGGATATAAAGAAAGAGAAAAATGAAAATGTTTGTAATGTTTGTCTTTGCACTCTTTTTTTAGGTTTATCGTGCGTTTCTTTCCATGTTTGTATAATGTGAAATGTAATTGATGTGGGTGACGTGTAAGTGTGTAACTATCGTAATCTTAATATAGCCATGTTTTCTTTATAATTGAAATTCATTTGTATAAAAATATGTGTATAGCCCGTGCGAAGCACGGGTCCCGGATACTAGTATAAATTAATCTTTAGCGAATTGCTTGAGATATTCAGAGGTTTTTAGAATCTCAGAGTCATGACCAGTTTATAACTTTTACGAAAATTCTGATAACCGAAAATTTTCAAAAAATAACACATTATTAAAGAGTCCAGGAAAACTTTTTCTTAGGCCTACCGCCTACTCGGTCAACACGAACGCTAAAAAACATAATATTATGATCCAAGTATAATAAAATTATTTTTAATTTAACATGTATTATTCCTCATTGATCCGATCCTAATATTGATAATCTTAAATAGTTAAATCAATGTAAATCAATTCTAGATTTAACTATGGTGAGATTTTACACTTATTAAATCAAAATGACATTTATATACTAATTTTTCTAAAGAAACCTTTCAACGCGAGACTAGTTCGTTTGGATTTTCAAATAATGACATTATATTATGGCGGGAATCCAAACCCTTACATTTGAGGCATTTGACATTTTGACCAGTTGATAAGGAAAGCTGTCAGTTGGCACTTCCTATCTGCCTCAAACCATAATATAACACATTAAAAAAGGTCATACTCATGCAATTAGTCATTGACTAAATAAATATTTGAAACCCTTTACATCCATTGCAATATATATGCAAAACTAAAGATTTTAAAACACAATAGGAAAAAAATCAGATGTCGATACCACAAGACACTGACAGACAAGTCTCTTGTACAATGAAATCACAAAAGCCATGCTAGTCCTGACAAAAGAGGCTGAAGAATCACAGGCCACCACCCCGAAACTCGGACGGAGTCGGATGCTGCCTACAATTAACAGAGGTGGTCGGAAAATTGAGGGCACCCCACGAACTATATATTGCTCTTTATACATACTGTTGTAGAGAAGAAGAAACTGACTGAAGATAGCTGAAAACAAAGCATCCGACGACACTGACCACAGAAATTGCAGAGAAACAGAAGAAGAAAAACCACAAAATGAAACATGGATTGTTCATCCAAGATTGTGGTCTGCAAAGCTAATTAAGATAATGCTTTTAGCGGCAAAACCATATAGGGGATCTATTTTCCTAGAAGAGCAGACTCGGTTTACCTCTTCATAGGCTAGCCATTAATTCCCAATCTGTTGATTGAACCTGCCATTGTCATGGAGAAAATTCCTCATCTCCCCTTCTGTATGTATCCTAATTGTAAATTTTTACAGGCTTCTCAAACATATGACGGTTCTGCAACACAAACATGCAATATAAGAGCCCGAAGGAGGGAATAATTAAGAAACAAGGCTTTGACAATCACAACTGAAATCGTGGCTTGCCTGATTAGTAGTATAGGTTCTCTTAGGAGCATTATCAGAATGCTCCAATCCAAGGTATTGTTCCCATGCACCGTAGACATCCCGTCTCTGTAAGTAAGAGAAACAGAAAACAAGGTGCAAACATACATGTAAGAGATGAATTATTACGCATCAAAAAATAGATTCAGTACTTGAAAGAAGAAATACCTGAAAGCGAGTGGAGACAATGTCGGTGTCTAGAAGATACTCTGGACGACCGAGTGAGAGGAACGCAAATTTCCACTGCCAAAACCAAAGGGTGCAAACAAGTACTTGATCAGATGACATTTGAAACAAAAAAATAAAATAATCAAAACGACCCCAGGTCCCCAGCAGAATGAGTAGAGCTTACCTTTGCAAATTCTTCATCAGGTACCTGCAATTTCTTCTGTATCCTGACCTTGACATCAGCCAAAATCTCACCTTCATGGATGACTAGGAAGAATGGTTCACCAAAGTTTTGTATCTGCTGTATAAAGTCAATGGAAGCACAAGGAGATAATATTAACATTTGGGACTTGCTGAGTAATAAGGCTTATAAAGAGGAATTTTCGTAATCAAACTTCAATATTAAGACAGTTACCATTTGGTTCTGTGCTGTTTCTTTGGTAAAATGATATACATGAATTAGCCTATCATGAGGATCCAGATTCTTTTCCTCTTCAGGAATCTAGCACATATATGAAAAAAGTACATATCAGAGCCTAAAACCATTTATACCGAGGAAAATAAAGAATACACTTCTAATGTATCCCAATAGCATGGCCCTGACTAATCTTAGCCTCACAAAAGAGAAGGATGATTCCTACATGGCCCACATAATTTTAAACAATGGAAGAGACGGGAAGCTCCAAAAAGAAATTTTATAAAGCAGTAGTAACAAAACATGGAAACCAAAACAAATGTAATTATGTAAAGACAAAATAAATGTTTTCCCCTAATCACTGGCCATGAAGGGGAATGATCAAAAGCACTAACCTCTTCTGCTCGTAATGTCCAGTATTGATCATTAATGTTTTCAATCTTTTCACCAGGTGGAAAGATCTGCAAAACATGTATAAGCAGCTAAAGAATAAAGACTTATATTTAAATATTACAATTGATACAAGCAAGCATATAGCAAATTAGCCCCACCCATATTGGGTAAGGGGGAGACACAGAACTCGGACATTTGGTTAAGAGTAAAATTGCACATTTAGTTAATAGTAAATACTTTTTACCGTTCTGCTTATAAAGCATGTCGCTACAATGTAGTCTTGAATCCACAAAAAGGAAAAAAATTCACCATATCACTTTTTCTTTCACTTCATTTGTTTTGAGTGAAACGTGGCAAAAATAAAGTCGAGAATGAAGAGCAAGGGCTTCATTAGTTAACTTGATGCTAGTTGAGATGAATTACAGTAAAGGTAAAGAAAAGGGCACCTTGTATATTTTGTGATAGAAAACTTCTAGGAGCCTGAGTTCAGCATCAGGATGAGATATTTCAACCTGTTACAGAAAGTAGCACATGTTTACATAACTCATTAAGAGAAGACGATGGCATGCAAGATGCGACAACGGAGAGAGGCAAGGGTGCCAGAGACATCATGTAAAAAAACACAAATCAATATTAATTATTTCGACTTCTTTTACCTTTGTCCTTAGATCAGTTAGAACATCTCCCACAGTACTCTGCTTTGGCAACCTAATGGTGTGGATGGTCACCTGAGAAAATAGTCAGATTTAACTGAATGGTGAAGATGCTTTAATAGAAATAACACAAAAGTTTTGCAAAATGCAGCAAACTTACTTCATCCTTTGTGGCAGGATGATATGCAACTTTCAGTGTCTTCAGACCTTGTAAATCTGGCAAGGGTATGTCTAGCACTTCATAGTAGAGAACATCTGAACTCTGCGAAATGAGAATTGTGAAATAATAAATGATTAAAATATATGTTCCTCGGAATTATATCTTCAGAGATCGTAAAATGCCAGATTTTAGCAATTTGTAAACATGAACTACCTGGTTGTAATGGACCAGCATGTCAGACAAATGATCCAAACCTCTGTACTTGATAGGTTGGGGCTTTGGCTGTTGGGAATAACAGTTGTGAGATGTAAGCCTTATTTTAGATGGGTCATCTAACCCAAGCTGGCGGGCTACTCTTTCCACCACATCATCATAAGTATGTAGCTTTGACCTGTAAGAATTGGTGAAGGGAGAAACAAGAATTGCATAAGTTATATTTCATTGTTGCACCCAGCACACCAAAATATACATACGAAGGTTGATAATAATTCAAAGTGCTATGGAGACTTCTTGCTATTGATATGCACCAATATGATGTGACAAATTATTTTAATCGGCTTCAAAGTTTCAGGACGAATTCCATTAAACTTAAGATTACATTAACCATAGTGAGGTTTAATAAAATAAAATTGAAGAAGGGGGGAACTTTTGAACTCACAGTTCCAAGCAAAAGTCATCTTCCTTGGGTCGCTCAAGGGATCTGAAGTGCACAACCTATCAAATACAAACAACTCATTAAATCCTTGAGATCACTTTGATGAACTCAGAAATTAATCACGAGGAACACACTAAAAATTCAGGGCAAGATAAGAAAGTATAGAATGCATTAAAAATCATTTGAAGTAACACATACTTGACGATTATGTACATAATCCAAAAAGGATGGAACTGACCCTTATCTTCATCACTTCTAGCTAAACTAATTGATGGCCTTTTTTAATGGTGTTAGATAATGTGTTCAATTAACTTTCGGTAGTGCGCCTGTGCTAAACTGACCCTTATCTTCATCACTTCTAGCTAAACTCTGTTAGTGTTCCATGTTTATAGATCACTAGGCATCCACATTGGTATATTTGATTAATGTTTAGGATAATATAAGAAAAATGTCAAATCTTTGTTTGACATGGTAGTCACTAAGTGGTCACACGGAAGGGTGTGGTACATTGACTGGTAATAAATTTTATGAATAGAGAGTTTTGGTCGACGCAAATTAAATGCCCTGTTGTTAAATATTTTGATGGATAAGTAGAGTGGGCTTTCTGGTGTTAAAAGAAATTAAGTTTTAAGCTTCAGCTTTTACCCCTTCATATTTGAATAACTGATGATGTATGTGGTAAATATGGCAGATTATTTTTAAAGTGTAGTCTCATTTAAATGGCATGATACACTTGAAATGTTTCATCATTTTCATAATGTAAAGTTCGTTGAATTTACATGCAGTAGAAAGTACTGAGATTTGTCACACACATTGCACACGTTGCAATGTATTCCTCTCTCGTAGTGTTCATAGTTTTTGAGGGTCTGGCTACTACTGTTTTACTGCATAAAATAATGTTCGCTCATTTGCTATATTTACAAGTTATAATCACTTCTCTTGGATCATCTAAAGTATTAGCGTTGCTAGCTTAGTATCTATACATGATGGATGCAGATGAAAGTACTAATGTTTCCATTCCTCGATGAAAGTCTGAGATGATATTAAATTAGAGGAAAATTTGTTCATGTGATTTGTTGACATGTTTACACTTTTGTCTTGAGGATTATGAAGCACTCATAGATTTGTGTTGACTTGATTTTGTTTGTTCTTTTTACAAAATTGATTGCGTATGATGGCCTTTGCTTCCATATGAAAAAAGGACGTGCTGACTGATGAGTGTTTGCTGAGAAAAGGGAAGGAGCTTAATGAGTATAATACCTTTTAACAGTCCGTAAATATAGTAAAAAGAACAGGTTCCTTCATCATTTTAAGATTCAGAGAAATGTTCTTACTGTTCCATCTAGGACTGGACAGTCGTCTCTTAGCCAAATCTCTTGAGTCCCGGATTGACAATGGCAGTAACACGAGTTATGAACATCCCTCTCGAATCTGATAAGCCTCATACTGAAAGGGCGTTCAAGAACCCCGCTCTAAAATCTATAGAGTGAAAAGAAAGTGCATTAAACCTGCATATATTGTAATATTGAATTTGAATTTGAATTGCATGATCGTGATGTTTGGAGGTCTAATTCGTCGGAATCTGACTTCAGTTGCAGTGATGCAAGCAGGAGGTTTTTTAGTAAGACTGGATTATTTACTATATTACGTTCTTGTGATAGATTCTGATTATTTGAGATCTGTTTTGTTGTTGTGTCAGAAGCTGCTGTTAATACTGAACCGGATCGTTACTTGTTGATTTCGTCGAGTCGAGGTGAATTTCTGAAATCGATGTCAAATTGAATTGTTCGTCTGATTGTTACTGATGCAAGAGCTTTAATATGGAGGGACCATGGATTAGGTTTTGTAATGAGTTCTTTATGTGTCATTGTATCAGTATTCTATCATGTGTTAAGATATTAATGTCTATTGTCTTTGTTTCTGCACTCTTGTCTGATCATGTCGAGGCTTCCGTGTGTCGGTGATTGATGAATTTTGAACCACATGCAATGCATGAGATCTAGAATGATGATCAGACCTTAGACAACACCCACAACAGCAAACCAAGATGTTGAACTTGATTGATCTTATTAACTTTCAGAAATGTTGTGTTTCATTGGTAATTGATAGTAGACGCAGTGGTTGCAGCATATATTTTAAACACCACTCTTGTTGTCCCCATGTTGGACCAGAAATCTTACTGGAATGATTCCAGGTCTGTTTATATGGTATCTAATTATTCCAATCCAGTCCAAGAAGAAAAGGATAGAATTGATTCTTGACTAATATGACCATTTTTTAATGCAGTGACTTCATTGATATCTTCGATGTTGATTGGTTCATTTCATCTCTCTCAAAGGATGTAAAAATCATAAAAACAGCTTCCAACTGTGGACGGAAAGGCAATCATATGCAGTTTGGAGCTCCTACTTCGGCTAAGGCAATGCTAATCACCCATTTCTCACAATGAGGTACATTCTTAGCATCCATTTGTAGTTTGTCTTCAAGTCGTATTATATATAGCAATCAGAGGTACATTCTTGAGCTTCTTATTGATGATGAAAGTATTGTAGATTAGGGTGAAAAAGCACAAGACCTATGAATGAATAAAAGTATCTAGAAGTTAATTTTGATTAATGATCCCTTGTGATTCACAAAATATTTATTTAGTTAGGTTGAGTTCATCTGAGAGTGATTGGTCATGTTGGCAACACATGAAGGGAAGTCATTTGAAATTGTTTTTAGGATCTGTACCTTGTAGACAGGCTAAATTAATTTAGGTTTTTATTTACAATTTTCAAAGAATAATTTTGTATGTTCTGATTCATGCTATTGATGTGTTTGAAATTCATGTTAAATGCCAATTCCTTGAAATTCATCTAATCATCTAAAACAAAACCTTCACATTACTACAAGCAATGCTCATTACATCCCTAAGCTATTTCAAAGATTTCCCAATATCAAACACATTAATCTCCCCTTCTTTGTTGATCCTGCTAAGTTTTTGCTGATATTTCTAAGTATGATATCTGTCTCGAGTCAATAGACATGTCTTTGATGAGTAGTTTTAAAATTAAACGTCTCAAGGAATTGTCGCTCTCTAAGTGCCTCATTAAGATCATTGAAGCTCACTTATGTTGAGAATCAGACTAATGTTGATGGCGATTTCGAGATTGTTTCAGAGTTGTTTCCTAATCTTGAGAAGTTGGAGCTTTTTTGGAGCTATAAAGTTAGTGACAGAGGAGCCTAGGAGGCAGAAAAAGGAGGACCAGCTAGAGTTAAAAGAGAAGGGAAGTCACACGTAAAATTTGGAAATTTGGTATGGCAGGTGAGTCACATTCTGCGATTCTTGATTCTATGATGTAGAGATCTTTTATACGAAGGGGTAGTCGCTGACTGATTCCGAATGAACCCAGACGAGCCTTCCAAACCGGCCTCGGCAACGCTCTGTTCTGGAAAAGAGCTGATCAGACCTACCTCTATAATTGGCGATTTCTGGCTTCGTTTCTGGAGAACTGATGACACAAGACATATGAAGTGATAGCTTTCGAAGATACGAGTCTATGGGCTCTGACCCAGATCAATTCCGAATCCGATCGAGCATTCCCAGTCACCTTTATCAACTATCTTACCACTTCACTTGATACCCCTTGTCAATACGAGCGGTCCGTAGCCGCTGACGGTACTCAATTATGAGTTCAGGCGAGCCTTCCGAAGTCTGGCTCACTCTACTCGGTTTTGCTGCATTGTTGTTCGTTTTTTTCTGTTGATTTCGTCCTTCTTGCTTCTGTACAGTCACATTATGTTTTTTTCATATAATTTATCTTAGGTATGTTGAATAATGGAATTCTCCAGTGATTGTGCACCCTTGAATTTTTTTATAAGAGTCTTATCTGCTGCAGTATGATACATAATACTTGAATCTCCAATTCTCCAAGTCAAGCATAAAGCATCATCAATCCGTCATCATAAGCGCACAAGTAAGAACACATAGTTTTGGATGGAACTTAATGTGTCTGATCTACACAGGTTACTGACTACAGCAGAGACCTCGACGATATGTAGAATGTCTCCAGAGACGAGTATCTTGCATCATTAAGAAGGTAGTCTACAATTCACTTTCTTTTTCGTAACTTCATATGAATTTTGATTGCTTACTTATTTTGTTGAATGTAGAAAGAGTAGTTTCAAGAGGAATCTCCAAATACCGAGTACTCCCTAGGTAGGATTTTGAGGTGACATTACTCTGTTTTCCGTAATTATTAGATTAGTGATTTTTCAGATTAGTTAGTTTACTTTTTCCGTATTAAACATCCAAGATACTGCCTTCATTACAAAATATGCAGCAATGTAGAATACATTGATTTTGTGTTCACCCCAGTAATACATATGTGCCTAAAATTATCTAGATAGAAGTGTATAGTTAGCACTAATCAAACAATCTACATCTTAAATCTCCGGGATCTTATCAAATTCTTGAGAAATTCTATGATATCCCTTTGAGCAGGTCTTATATCATATAACTTGCTAATAATAGTATTAAAACTAGCTGATTGCATGTTAAGACAAGGACAAAGTTCAAAACAAGGACAAAGTTGCTATTGTCTTGTTAATAGTTTATGTGTTGTTGTTTCTGTCGTGATGATCTGGGCATGCTGAGTTGAGTATTAAATCTAGGTTCGTGATTGGTTTTTTAAGTTTATCAAGAATCTAAATTGAGGGCAAACATTAATGTGGAATAGTCAGAAAGTGATCCTACATTCAAACAAAATAGAAATTTACTAATTTCTTTTAGAGTATTCAGATCTCTGTAAAAGATTAGATAGTTGAGGAAGTTCAAATTACACTACTTCAGCACAGTCTCATCTTATCGGTTACCTTTTCAACTACTTTATTAACACTATTATAATCAACACCTAACCCTCGATCAATTTTAGTTGCATTAACATATACTCCCTCCTCCCTCCGTCCCTTAATGATCTTCCCATTTGCTTTTGACACATTTATCGAGACACGTTTTGTAACGTTAATATCTCTAAATATACGATAATAAAAATTATAATTTTTTAATATTCTCAAAGTACTCACTGAGACGAATCAAACGAGATCTCACATGACTATATTTATTTCTATATATTGGAAGAAAACGAGAAGATTCTCTCGATTTGTTAATAGTGTCGAAAAAGCAAATGAGCCTTATATTAGGGGACCGAGTGAGTATGATTTTAGTGCATTTTAATGATGTAGCTCGCATACGTGGTGCAAATGATTTGCTTAATCAGATCAGAGCACAAAGAGTTGCCCATTAGAGAACTATATTGCTAATTCTGCGGATTTATATATGAATACTAATTGTGAAAATCATTACTATTTGCCTATATAGACTTATACTAATAATAGCGAATTTGGAAACTTTAAAAATCGGTGACTTTGATTCAAATTGGTGACGTTTAAATTACATGCTTATTTTAGTTTCGAAACGCCTATATACACGCGACGCTTTCACTATATGCACGTCAATCTGTGCGCAGTTCTTATGTGCATAAGTCTATGCACAGTTGTTAAGCGCATGAGGGTATTTTGGGAATAAAATGAAATTGTTGGCGTCGTCTGACAAATTAATGCGCTGATAACACGCGTTTAAAAAGAACATGTGCGCAAAACATATGCGCACAACGTTTCGAATTCTAAAACCTTATGCGCAGACGTTTTGCGCATAAGATCTGTGCGCAGATACGTTGCGCACAGGTTATTTTTAACCTAACCGGCGTCTTCTTCTTCTTCTTTCTCCTTCTTCTTCTCCGTTGTGCACTACCGACGGCGCCTTCGTTTTTTCCCTCTTTCCGATCGATTCTCTCACCTAAACACAATTTCATCAATGGATTCGCAACCCCCACATCCTCTCGCTCCCGGAGACACCACTTTTGTCCCGATCCCGACACCTCCGGCGACCTCCGTCACAACGGAGCCACCTCCGGCGACCTTGTCCGACGATGAAGCCTTGGTGGATGGAGGCGGCCGGCGGTATGCGACTCGAGCGGCGTTGGCAGCGGCAAATGCTCCTCCGACGAATATTCCGGCGAGGGCTAGGGTTCCGGCGACGACTACGGATCCGGTGACACCGCACGAGCTTTATTCGGTATATAATTTCTAAACCCGCTTTTTTCAAATTTTAATTGTATTTAATTTTAGAAATTTAATCGTAATTTATTTAGTAATAATTACGATTAAATTTCAGTTTTTTATGAATTAAATATTAGAATTCGTATTAATCGTAATTTTTCATAATTACGATTAAATTTCAGTTTTTATGAATTAAATATTAGAATTCGTATTAATCGGAATTTTTCTTAATTACGATTAAATTTCATATTATTATGAATTAAATATTAGAATTCTTATTAATCGTAATTTAATCGTAATTTTTTATATTTACGATTAAGTTTCAGATTATTATGCATTAATCGAATTATTATGAATTCGTATTAATCGTAATTTTTTGACAAGTCATTGCATGCGAAACTGATGTATTTCTAACATGTATAAAATGACGGTTTTGTGCAGGAAGCTTCTGGAGGGAGGCCGCAACGAGATGAATAATGTGTTCGAGCATTATTTGTTTGTGATTTGTAAATTTGTTCAAAAGTACTAACAAAAGTATCGTTTTGTTACATGTACGAATGTTTTTATCGAGTTTGATTCAAATCTTCTTGAAAGAGGTACCAGTATTTTGAAATTACACATTCTCTCTTATATGACAGATGGATCATAGAGAACGATTTAAAGACATTGAATGCAATTTTTAGAGATTTGATATTGCTAGCTTCAAACCCTGAATGAAGAGAGGACGGGCTCCTGCTTTGTGGGTGGATTGGTTAAGATTAGTGAAATTTTATTTATAGTCAGGATTGCTAGGCATTCAAATGGATATAAAGAAAGAGAAAAATGAAAATGTTTGTAATGTTTGTCTTTGCACTCTTTTTTTAGGTTTATCGTGCGTTTCTTTCCATGTTTGTATAATGTGAAATGTAATTGATGTGGGTGACGTGTAAGTGTGTAACTATCGTAATCTTAATATAGCCATGTTTTCTTTATAATTGAAATTCATTTGTATAAAAATATGTGTATAGCCCGTGCGAAGCACGGGTCCCGGATACTAGTATAAATTAATCTTTAGCGAATTGCTTGAGATATTCAGAGGTTTTTAGAATCTCAGAGTCATGACCAGTTTATAACTTTTACGAAAATTCTGATAACCGAAAATTTTCAAAAAATAACACATTATTAAAGAGTCCAGGAAAACTTTTTCTTAGGCCTACCGCCTACTCGGTCAACACGAACGCTAAAAAACATAATATTATGATCCAAGTATAATAAAATTATTTTTAATTTAACATGTATTATTCCTCATTGATCCGATCCTAATATTGATAATCTTAAATAGTTAAATCAATGTAAATCAATTCTAGATTTAACTATGGTGAGATTTTACACTTATTAAATCAAAATGACATTTATATACTAATTTTTCTAAAGAAACCTTTCAACGCGAGACTAGTTCGTTTGGATTTTCAAATAATGTCATTATAATGTCAAATTTGACATTATAATGACATTATGGCGGGAATCCAAACCCTTACATTTGAGGCATTTGACATTTTGACCAGTTGATAAGGAAAGCTGTCAGTTGGCACTTCCTATCTGCCTCAAACCATAATATAACACATTAAAAAAGGTCATACTCATGCAATTAGTCATTGACTAAATAAATATTTGAAACCCTTTACATCCATTGCAATATATATGCAAAACTAAAGATTTTAAAACACAATAGGAAAAAAATCAGATGTCGATACCACAAGACACTGACAGACAAGTCTCTTGTACAATGAAATCACAAAAGCCATGCTAGTCCTGACAAAAGAGGCTGAAGAATCACAGGCCACCACCCCGAAACTCGGACGGAGTCGGATGCTGCCTACAATTAACAGAGGTGGTCGGAAAATTGAGGGCACCCCACGAACTATATATTGCTCTTTATACATACTGTTGTAGAGAAGAAGAAACTGACTGAAGATAGCTGAAAACAAAGCATCCGACGACACTGACCACAGAAATTGCAGAGAAACAGAAGAAGAAAAACCACAAAATGAAACATGGATTGTTCATCCAAGATTGTGGTCTGCAAAGCTAATTAAGATAATGCTTTTAGCGGCAAAACCATATAGGGGATCTATTTTCCTAGAAGAGCAGACTCGGTTTACCTCTTCATAGGCTAGCCATTAATTCCCAATCTGTTGATTGAACCTGCCATTGTCATGGAGAAAATTCCTCATCTCCCCTTCTGTATGTATCCTAATTGTAAATTTTTACAGGCTTCTCAAACATATGACGGTTCTGCAACACAAACATGCAATATAAGAGCCCGAAGGAGGGAATAATTAAGAAACAAGGCTTTGACAATCACAACTGAAATCGTGGCTTGCCTGATTAGTAGTATAGGTTCTCTTAGGAGCATTATCAGAATGCTCCAATCCAAGGTATTGTTCCCATGCACCGTAGACATCCCGTCTCTGTAAGTAAGAGAAACAGAAAACAAGGTGCAAACATACATGTAAGAGATGAATTATTACGCATCAAAAAATAGATTCAGTACTTGAAAGAAGAAATACCTGAAAGCGAGTGGAGACAATGTCGGTGTCTAGAAGATACTCTGGACGACCGAGTGAGAGGAACGCAAATTTCCACTGCCAAAACCAAAGGGTGCAAACAAGTACTTGATCAGATGACATTTGAAACAAAAAAATAAAATAATCAAAACGACCCCAGGTCCCCAGCAGAATGAGTAGAGCTTACCTTTGCAAATTCTTCATCAGGTACCTGCAATTTCTTCTGTATCCTGACCTTGACATCAGCCAAAATCTCACCTTCATGGATGACTAGGAAGAATGGTTCACCAAAGTTTTGTATCTGCTGTATAAAGTCAATGGAAGCACAAGGAGATAATATTAACATTTGGGACTTGCTGAGTAATAAGGCTTATAAAGAGGAATTTTCGTAATCAAACTTCAATATTAAGACAGTTACCATTTGGTTCTGTGCTGTTTCTTTGGTAAAATGATATACATGAATTAGCCTATCATGAGGATCCAGATTCTTTTCCTCTTCAGGAATCTAGCACATATATGAAAAAAGTACATATCAGAGCCTAAAACCATTTATACCGAGGAAAATAAAGAATACACTTCTAATGTATCCCAATAGCATGGCCCTGACTAATCTTAGCCTCACAAAAGAGAAGGATGATTCCTACATGGCCCACATAATTTTAAACAATGGAAGAGACGGGAAGCTCCAAAAAGAAATTTTATAAAGCAGTAGTAACAAAACATGGAAACCAAAACAAATGTAATTATGTAAAGACAAAATAAATGTTTTCCCCTAATCACTGGCCATGAAGGGGAATGATCAAAAGCACTAACCTCTTCTGCTCGTAATGTCCAGTATTGATCATTAATGTTTTCAATCTTTTCACCAGGTGGAAAGATCTGCAAAACATGTATAAGCAGCTAAAGAATAAAGACTTATATTTAAATATTACAATTGATACAAGCAAGCATATAGCAAATTAGCCCCACCCATATTGGGTAAGGGGGAGACACAGAACTCGGACATTTGGTTAAGAGTAAAATTGCACATTTAGTTAATAGTAAATACTTTTTACCGTTCTGCTTATAAAGCATGTCGCTACAATGTAGTCTTGAATCCACAAAAAGGAAAAAAATTCACCATATCACTTTTTCTTTCACTTCATTTGTTTTGAGTGAAACGTGGCAAAAATAAAGTCGAGAATGAAGAGCAAGGGCTTCATTAGTTAACTTGATGCTAGTTGAGATGAATTACAGTAAAGGTAAAGAAAAGGGCACCTTGTATATTTTGTGATAGAAAACTTCTAGGAGCCTGAGTTCAGCATCAGGATGAGATATTTCAACCTGTTACAGAAAGTAGCACATGTTTACATAACTCATTAAGAGAAGACGATGGCATGCAAGATGCGACAACGGAGAGAGGCAAGGGTGCCAGAGACATCATGTAAAAAAACACAAATCAATATTAATTATTTCGACTTCTTTTACCTTTGTCCTTAGATCAGTTAGAACATCTCCCACAGTACTCTGCTTTGGCAACCTAATGGTGTGGATGGTCACCTGAGAAAATAGTCAGATTTAACTGAATGGTGAAGATGCTTTAATAGAAATAACACAAAAGTTTTGCAAAATGCAGCAAACTTACTTCATCCTTTGTGGCAGGATGATATGCAACTTTCAGTGTCTTCAGACCTTGTAAATCTGGCAAGGGTATGTCTAGCACTTCATAGTAGAGAACATCTGAACTCTGCGAAATGAGAATTGTGAAATAATAAATGATTAAAATATATGTTCCTCGGAATTATATCTTCAGAGATCGTAAAATGCCAGATTTTAGCAATTTGTAAACATGAACTACCTGGTTGTAATGGACCAGCATGTCAGACAAATGATCCAAACCTCTGTACTTGATAGGTTGGGGCTTTGGCTGTTGGGAATAACAGTTGTGAGATGTAAGCCTTATTTTAGATGGGTCATCTAACCCAAGCTGGCGGGCTACTCTTTCCACCACATCATCATAAGTATGTAGCTTTGACCTGTAAGAATTGGTGAAGGGAGAAACAAGAATTGCATAAGTTATATTTCATTGTTGCACCCAGCACACCAAAATATACATACGAAGGTTGATAATAATTCAAAGTGCTATGGAGACTTCTTGCTATTGATATGCACCAATATGATGTGACAAATTATTTTAATCGGCTTCAAAGTTTCAGGACGAATTCCATTAAACTTAAGATTACATTAACCATAGTGAGGTTTAATAAAATAAAATTACAGAAGGGGGGAACTTTTGAACTCACAGTTCCAAGCAAAAGTCATCTTCCTTGGGTCGCTCAAGGGATCTGAAGTGCACAACCTATCAAATACAAACAACTCATTAAATCCTTGAGATCACTTTGATGAACTCAGAAATTAATCACGAGGAACACACTAAAAATTCAGGGCAAGATAAGAAAGTATAGAATGCATTAAAAATCATTTGAAGTAACACATACTTGACGATTATGTACATAATCCAAAAAGGATGGAACGTCAGCATAGCGGTACTTTTCAGAACTTTCTGCTGAAACAGGCTTTTGAAAACATATGATATCTCCATCTTCGAGCTAGAAAGACAAAGTAAACAAAGAAAAAGCATGTTGAGTATATGTGTAGATAATCACGACGACAATAAAGTGAATAATAAATTACATAAGCATGCTCAAGCTAATATGACAAACAAGCCACGAGAAATCATGTTGAGTACAGGAGTAGGTAGTCATGAGGTCAATAAAGTGAATAACAAATTACAAAAGCATGTTGAGTATAAGAGCAGAGAATCCAGATACAGAGTTGTAAGATAAACAAAATGTATATCAAAATACCTGACAAGCTCGAAAAGTTAGCTTCTTGTCAATGTGTTCACACATCACATTTGGCTCAAACTTGATTTCCTGCACATGTCACATCCCAGTTTATAGTAGTGTCAAAATAATTCTTCTAGACATCCAGCTTCAAGTCGAGAAGAGTGAAGTAAGCAGGTGAAAATGAACAACCACAGTGAAACAATGTACAAGTAAGAGAGCGACACTTTGTAGGAAAAGGATGATGGATCATGCCAGAAGTAAGCCTCTTAGCTACAAATATAAAAACCCCGTGGAACACCTCCAAAAACCACAGAAAACTTTGTGTAACAAACATATGGAATGCAAGTTCTTATTCACTAAACAATAAACCAGGACTAGAACTAGAAATTATAAGATGAGCAATAAACCTCATAAAGTTCAATCTCCTCGTCAGTTGCGTAGCCAGCCATCTCATTTAATTTAGTAAAAATTCCCATGGGCTTTCCAATAGCCTTTACTAATAGCCGACCTACATACCTGTCATGAGGAGAAAAAAAATGAGAGAGCAAGACCTAAATAACTACAATATATAATAACAGAACTAATCCCAACCAAGATGTAGTATTATAAAAAGCAGAAAAGCAGGCTGAAATACCGAAGCTCCTCCTTCTCAGGGTCATAGAGCTTAAAAAACAGCAGTATATCTTCCTTTGTTTTTTCTGGAGGAGGAAGAGGTTGCAAATCCTAAATAGAACAATGACCAGTATCAGTGTTGCCAGAATGTATGATCCGCAAATATATATTTTTGTGGTTCCATCAATATTTTGTTAACAAAAGTATATTTCATATGAAGAAATTCAAAAATTACCACTCCAGTCTCAACTTCCAGGAACAACTTCAACTCTGCATTATGCACCTTGTTCGAAACTTCCCTAAGTTGTCCCACCTACAATTGTAATATAAACCCATAAATATACATGTTGTACAATCTATTGCAAATTCCATTTAGCTAACATGTTAAACATTATTAGAAAATCTATTAGGGTCACCGTAAAACACCGAAACAAGTATAAAATATGATTACAGATTGGGCTTCCTCATGAGGTGTCAACGGGCGATTGGGACGATATGTGTGATTTTGACGCTTCGCCCACAGCCAAAAACGCTGAAACTGCACCGGGATTCCAAACTCTTTTGCAACCTCCTCCTGTGTTAACATATACGTCATCAGACACTTGTCCAAAATAAAAAGCAATTATATGAATCTCTTCTGTGGAGTCTTGATGTCATAGTAAAACTATAATTAAGAAATAAGCTTTCTACTGCCCAGCAATGACTTTCATATAACTCAAAAGGCTGCCGACTCAGGTACAAAACCAAATACAATAGATCAAATTGTAAAAGAGAACTTATTAAAACATGCCTACAGGCAAATTTATTGAAGAGGGGCTCAAATAAAAAGTTTGGACCACAGCTTCATTAGAAAGCACACTGATAATTCTTCGCTGGCCACCAACAACACATGGCCATTACTCCACAACAGCAAGTTCAACACTAGTTCTACATGTATATAAATAGAAACTTCCGTCTATTGTTTATCATTTATTACTTATTATTTAAATATATATCATTAACATCTTAAAAACAACAGCAACTTCAACACTAGTTCCACATGTATATAAATAGAAACTTCCATCTTTTGTTTATCATTTATTACTTATTATTTAAATATATATCACTAAAATCTTAAACATAAGGGAATCATTTGGAAAAATTACACCACTAAGAAGGATTGAATATATCAAAATCTTCATTTGTAAAAAACCTAATGAGCTGCATCTTTATATTTTTCTACAGATTAAACAAACAATTAGAATAGATTTTAATGGAAGCCTCCCCCTCCAATCCACCTAGGTACATGTGAGATATGATTATACTTCCTAATTGATATGATACCTGTCATTTGAGATTTTTATTCTTCTTTTAGTAATTCCATAATTTTTCACCTGTTATGATGCAGAAGGATTTTTTCAATTTGGTACCACAAACGTATAGATGTCCTAACTCCTAAGAAGCAGAGTACTCCTTGTTCTTTGCTAGAAGGACAAGTAAAATTGTAATTATTACGACCTTATAGATTGTAATAGCTAAGAATGATAATAGTTCAAAAGGACATCAATGTCATTAGTAAGAAAACTAAAACATTACAGTGCATGAATATCACAAGAAAAGATAGACATGATTGTGAAGAAGACCTTGAAAATGTTAAATGGCATTTGCTTTTGAATCCGGAAACATTTGACTTTATCATGGTCCACCAGATCAAAATATATTTCCTTTCCAATCTGCTCTGCAAGGTCTTCATCCCGTCCAACCTAACATCATCCAAACTTATAGAGTTGAATCCAACAAAAACATTAAAAATAGCAAATACTTCAATATAGAATGCAAGCAAAGAATTACCTTGATAATAGTATAGAGGTGTGCCTCAGCCTTCTCTTTCTTCTTGTACTCTTTCTCTTCCTGTTCCCTCTTTAAACGCTCCTAGATATATACAAAGCATTATCTTTAGAAGAAGAAGAAGAAGAAGAAGAAGAAAAATCCGAATACAAATCAATAAAAAGTAGCATCCTACCCTCAGATGTTCAGCAATGTCCTTCTCATCCACATTACACAAAATTTTCTCTTTGTCACTGTCACGAATGTAGACAAGCATGTATGCATTTGAATATTTTGTGAACTTAAATGGCACATTATTGAATCCGGGATTTGTCTGTGGCAACTGCTATTGAAGGTGAAAACAAAATCAGAGGAATAGTGGATGTAAAAGTATAAACAACAAAATAACCTAGGATGCTTAATGCAAACCTCTTCTTCACCACCATACTGCTCCTCCAAAGCCCTCTTCATATCTT
Source organism: Oxyria digyna (assembly GCA_029168935.1). Taxonomy (NCBI): domain Eukaryota; kingdom Viridiplantae; phylum Streptophyta; class Magnoliopsida; order Caryophyllales; family Polygonaceae; genus Oxyria; species Oxyria digyna. The sequence goes on along the minus strand of JAPVLV010000011.1, from coordinate 27,670,018 downwards.
CTTTTGTCACTCGTTCATCATCAAATTTATACCTGAAAAAATATAGCAAGGCTTTAATGCATTCGAGACATTTTTCCAAGACTTGCAAGTTTACTTTACCTCTTTACCAAATGTACGATTGCAATTGAACCAAGAATTATTTCACTCAAATATAAATCAACTCCAATCATGAATTATAGCCTCGTTTTAAATTATTCAAATGATAAATTGATATTAACAAGCAGCACATACTGAGAATAATCCAGCAGAGTAATTCATGGGTTTACTGAATCAATCAAGAAATCTACAGCCATACTTACCACTGATCAGAAAGTGTTGGTCTAATGTAAGCATAATAATGTCCACCATGAACCCCGCCGCTGTGAACCAAGACACTGCAACAATGAAAGATATAAGTGAATCATATTGAAGTCAGGGAGTCTGCCAACTCCAATTCAATTTTTCGATAGATAACCATTTTCAGTTGTAGCAGATCAAAAAAATTGCAACAAGCGCAAAGGAATATTGCAAAATCTGACCTTGTTATTCATCATCATTTTATATATCAATTTCTAATACAATACTCCCTCCGTCCCATAATATAGTGCCCGTTTCCGAAATTTCACGGGAATTAAGGAATGTATGAATTAAATGATTAATGGAGAGAGAAAAGTAAAAAATGGAATGATTAGAGGAGAGAGATAGAGAGAAAAGGAGAGAGGAAAGTAAAAGTGATTGATTGGAAATGAAAAAGTGTATTGGGTGAAGATAAAGTTGGTATAAATTTTTTCTATAAATGGAAAATGGGAAGAACTTTTCGGGACACCCGAAATGGAAATTGGGCACTATATTATGGGACCGAGGGAGTAGTCTTCAATGATAACCTGAATATATCTCATTTAGTAGGGAAAATTTTCAAAAAATATTTACTTTATATATTTTGTTCATAGAGAACACAAATAGTAGCAACTTATGATTTTAACGATAATATATTGGCAAGTCTTAAATACCAACTTCTAATTATGTGCATGAAAGCATACATATTGAGTTGTTAATTAGAATGATAAAAGATAATTACTACTGAAACAACTAAAAATCGGGTATTCGTGCACAACCAAATTCACTATATCGATATGGAGCACTTCATTAACAAGTAAAGGAGTCTGAGGTATCAAATATCAAGCATTGAAATTTCATAAATCAATGATGCAATAGGACTTATAAATACCTGTGAAGTGTGTATAGGTTGCGAACACTCCTATCTGCATCAGGAGATAAGTATTTTCCATTTTCACGATCAAGATCAAGTTCAAGAGGAAACTCATAACGATCATTTATCTGCAGTAAAAAGCAAACAAGTTACAAGGTTTTAAAGACTTGATTGATAACACTTCTTCGACAAGAAATATGCATCATAAGCAATTTCTTCCCTATCATGAATAACTTATTCACTAGACAATAGCTTACACCTTGCCCTGGGGAACTGCATGCTTAAGATCTTATAGCCAGAATCAACAGAAGTAAGAAACTAACCCAGGTTTACCTTTCAGTAAAAAAAATGTTGATAGACCAAGAATCATAGAAGTGTCAAGGAAGAAATCCATCCAAGACTCCTAAAATCTAAGATTATATTTAACTCAATTTTCCCGAGAAAAGATTTCCTCAACTTAACTTAAAAGAAAGATTCTGCTGCTGTAAGGCGAGAGAGCAACTTGTCTGGTCTTGCGTTGCACTCACTCCCGTAACGAGAATGAAATGAGGTCGCAGCTCGACTCGAGACCAAGACTCCTTACAACTCGCACCAATAGCACAATTGAAATTCAAATTATATTCTTGTTTCTTCTGTTGGCAGTTCGATCATTTACAGACATTATTTTTCTAATTTTCTCATTCAAGTAGCAGTTTTTTGGCTTACACGTTTTGGTTAAATATCTCTCTAAAGTCCAATCCCTTGTAATTATTTTTTGTTGATAACTGAATTACTCTACCAAGAAATACCACCCAAATTAAGGCATCAAACACTTGCAGAATCATCATGCAAACCTTTGATTATGAAGAATAAAAAAGACTCTTCTAAACATAACAACAAATTCTCGGAGGGCTAATTCACCGACCTTAACCATGGTATCACGCATAAAGTCGTACTCAAATCTTTTAAGCTGAAGCTGCAGAACTGGAGGAAAATCAATGAACAAGACACCCTTCTTCGCATCCTGAAAATACCATGACATGGTATATCATATTTCACAATCATAATGCAATAATAATCTAAATAGCTGTCTTAATGTGCTGATGGATTGGCTGGATAATAAAATGAAAACATGTACAACAACTTGTAAACATTAACAGCAACTTGGTTATAAAACCACTGAAGTTATATGCACCTCAAAACATGGGGCTAACCTGTAAGTTATGCTGCTCGGCATGGTATTTGTTGTCACCTTCCAATCGTTCAACTTCAACATACTTATCAAAAGAAGCATAAACATCACGACACCCCTTTACATCAAGCTGAAGATCTGCAGCAACAGAGAATACCAGTTTAGTATCAAAAGTTAGGGCCTTAGAATCAAGACGTAAGTGGAAAAAGGACGAGAACCATAGAATGACTCTTTTCTTGTTGATTTGTAGTCCACATTGATGCACTCAATGTAGTTCATATTATGTCCTTCGAATAACTGTTGAATTGTGCCTTCCACAACAGTTCCCTGAAGTTATACAAATGATTCAAAAACTTAGAACGATTTGGACTGGAAAAAAAGAAAGAAAAGAACAAGGTTATCAAAAATTCTTGAAAGAGAATATGTTACCTTCATCTTCTCTTCAAGCTTCTCACACAGAACCCTGTTAAGCTCTTGTACATCATGCTGCATAAAAGAATCATATGTATCCCACCCAAAGGACTTGGTCAATTCTTTTGTAGCAACACTGCTGTCACTATACTGGAGTTTGTAGAATAAGCTCTGCAATGCAAGAGGAATGCTTGCAGTTGGCATGTCATTCTCAGTTGTTGGCATATGATAAACAGCCTGTATAAAATTTCCAACATAATTATGGTCCCACAAACATATAGTTAAGATGAGTAATATAATTACTGAAGGTTGCAACTGACCTTTCTGAAGTAAGGAATATGAAATAGAGTTTGGAGGAGAGAGTTCATGTAACATGTTGCTCCCTGATTCTTAAGGCCAACATTCCCAGTCTCCTTCTTCGAATCATAGTTCCAATAGTCAACAACCTTACGGACTGCAACTTCAGCCTCTATGACAACAGCATCATTGACAAGGTAACCTCTGCTGGGATCATATAACTCACTGAGAGGCATAAAAGATGTGAAACCCCAGTCGCTCTCCCGGCCATTAAACTGGTGCTGTGTGTCTGTGGATTTTTAAAATGATTTATAAAACATACAACAGAAGGAGCAAAGAATTGACGATGTAATCAATGGAAGACAGCTGCAATGATGCATCTACAAAGGAATTATGTTGTCCTATTATGATACATACTCCCCTACAGATTATGGAACGATGTTGTATTGGATGGCATGGCTAATTGGCTATTTAAAACAAAGTTGGCTCCTGATCTTTTGTTTAAAGTAATTATTCCTATCCATTATCCAATTTGTACGTGAATTGTTAAGATGTATATATACTTGGATTTATGACGCCTTGCCCAGCTATTAACCACATCATTGTCATTTTGTGTCAATTTTATTTCAAATCTAACCATAATAGCCAAACAAAACCATTTACTGAATGAGTGGTCTGAAATTTATATCTGCATGTACTCATGTAGCATTTCGTAAGTGATAATCACTGATTTGTACCCTTAAACAAATTGACTCAAATACCAAGGGGTTCCCCATCTATCTCGCCAATTTCATACATAAAAATTGCACATCATATCAGTGGGAATATACAGCTAGAAACATGTCAACTTATCAAAGAAGACAAATTACTTAAAAGGTTAGATGGTTTACCTTTTCTCACTGTGTACTTGCCATGAATTTGATTGACCACGGCTAAGCTGAATTGTGCATGCCTACTCCAGCCATATGGCAGGGTAGTTGAATCAGCAACGTCAAGATACATTGACAAGTGGTCCACATTATTACCTTTTGGGAACATAAGTACTCTCCTGCCAGATAAATGGATCATTGGCATCAAACAACACAAGATGGAATTTGACCGGTGACAAGAATAATAGGTTTTACCATTTGTATCCACCGACAACAAAAGCATCTGAATAATGCTTCTTAGTATTGAGCCTAGAGAAATTATCAATTCTCCACGTAAATCTTGATGTGGGAGGGTCTTCTATAGCTTGATTCTCAACATTACTAGAAGCTTCTGATTGAGCTACAACTAAACAATGACATATTGAAAACCAATCAGAAAATTACATTTATCCAAACTGTAGCCGAAGTCCTATAAGTCATCATCCATACACTAGTAGAGAAACTAAACCCCCTTGTACAGATAAGATCAAACCACCCACCCATTCCACACTCACCACAAAAGGAAAAGAAAAGAAAAACATCTAAAACAATAAGATCATACCTTCCATTGGCTGCTGGTTGTCGGTGACGTCGGACTGCGGGACGAGCATCTCGTCATCTTCTTGCTGCTGCAAAAACAAGAAAGCAGTGCACATCCGATCCCGTCAATAAACCAAACCCTAACATTCCAAAGAGGGAGCAACAGCAATAACAACGGAAAAGAAACAGGAAATCGGAGCAATTGAACTCCCGCTCAATCACAGGGACATCGAACATTGCCGTGCCCTAGACGATAAACAGTCAATTCGGCCCCCAGAAATCGAAAGACTATACGCAAACGATTCCAATGAAAAACGCAAACTGATTGGAGCAATGGCACGCAACGGAGGCATTAAACTAGAGATACAGAAGAAGGAGAGATTGAAGGCGTCCATACCTCGATAGGGGCGGGATTGACGACAGTCATTAGTAAAGAGATATAGATACAGAGCGAGAAGATGGAGAAGATGGAGAAGAAGAAGATCGAGATGTTTGTATGGTACAGAAATAGATAGTACACTGATTAGAGTTTCTGGAAGAGAGAGGGAAAGACGGTGTTGGTGGAGAAATCTTGGAAGGAGATCACCAGAGAGGCTAGTCGGGGGGAACGACGAAAGGTCTTGGTCTTGTTAATTTGGGTGAAGGGCAGTTTTGGAATTTCGGGTCTTTCTGTTTTTTACATCGTTTGGCTATTCCGATGCCAGCTTTTCACCAGCGAGTAATTTTATGGCGATGAGCCGATAACTGATAATTAAAATTAAAATTAAAATATCACTTGTATTTCCACACCTTAAATTTTGTTCTCATCCAAATTACGGTTATATAATTAATTATTTCGATGATTACTTCGTCCATTTTATTTGTCCCGTTTCCTTTCGGCGTCTCTTTATAATTATCTCATTTCCTTTTTTAGCAATAAATTTCTTCTCATAATACTCGTACTATATTATTTTACTTCTTCATAATCTTATTCATTTATACTCTCAATCTTTATATAACTACTAATAAAGCAAAAACTCTTACTCTCACCTAAGCTATGCCACATAGAATCTTCTCCATTTAAGTCATTCACCTATTAGTCACGTGTCGCCATTATATTAGTCGATATTTTTTTACTAATTATTGCAATTTTTCTTATATTAAATATATTTGTCAAATCACTAAAAGATTACTTTCTTATTTTTTTGCTGGAAATATCACTGCTTTCAGAATTTGTATGTGTTGGAGCCGGTTCTCGATGGGCTCGCGAGGCCCATAGGGAATTGGGTCAGGCCCATGAATCGCGTGCCGGGTCGGTCCAGGAAGTCAGCCCAGAAGAATAAAGCGGCCCATGAACAGGTGAAGCCCAACAAGAGGATACAACGGGACTAAGTATCGAGGGGCAAAACGGTAATAGGCTCGCGTGGGTCCCAGGTGATAGTATAAAAACGCAACCCAATGGATAAGGAAGGGGATCCTGAGTCATAAGAGAAAAAACGCTAGACCTCCCTCTGAAGAAGAAGAAAAGCACAAGAGCAAACCCTAACTACAATCTTCCGAAACACTCATCTCCTAGAGGAATTTAAGCATAAAGCACTTGTTGTATCACTTATAGTTTCGTTGTAAAGCCTTAGTGTTGTTATGAGTGGTATCTGAGTTACTAGGTTTATTGTAAAGCTCGAAACGTGAAACGTCTTTGATAATATACTCTTCTTTCACGTTGCTTTTCTTTACCTTTGTGTATACTTGCGTTGTTTCGGTGTGTCCGGTTTTACGTTAATCTTTCTTATCGGAGCTTAAAAGAGTCGGAGCCGGTTTCCTTCTCGGTTAAGTTACGCAAGTGTCAGGTGTCGAGAGTGAGGTTAATTTCGAGGAAGAAGACGACGAATAGTATTACATAAGTTGATTGTCCAGACGCCCTGTGTCACGCGAAGTGTTGTGTCGCGTGATCGCAATTTCTGGGCTCCAACACTGGCGCCGACCGTGGGGACCTCCTCGCACAAGTAAGGCTTACTATCTATACTCGCGAAGTGTTTTCTAATACAACTATCTGGGAAGATGAATACTAGTGGCGAAAGAAGCGACAACACCCCTCCCCAGATGAGAACTCAAGACATAAGTAGCACGCGACCACGTTTTTCACATGTACATGAGGAGGAAATTGTTCTGGCAGGACCCGCACTGGTACAGTATCGTGCTTTCCTGCAGACGATGGGACAAAGTGCGGGCGGAAGCCGAAACCAGCGGCAACCAAGGACTCGATCACGCGAGCACGAACAGAATCAGAGCGGACGAGAACAGTCGGTCGCGGAAGAGAGTGCTGAACACGTACCTGACGACGGAATTTCAGTGTCGCATGGAACAAGGGTCGAAGGACGCGAAAGGCCTTGTCACCCTGGTAGATTCGATTTGAATCAACCCCCTGCGAGCCACGCGGAAGATCAATCTTACAGGGGGAGAACCGAAGGAAGAGGACAGGGGATTCAAGCCGAACAAAGACCTTCCCGCCGCCGGTACGAGGGGGAACCTTTTTGCAACCAGGCCACCCACCCGCGGCAAGCCTTTGAGGCCTATCCGTCCGTCAACCCGACACTCTTGTTCGGCCCGACTGCTTTTGCGGGGCATATAGTCAGGTCAGTCCCTCTGCCTAATTTCAGATTTCCTATCATAAAAGAGTACAATGGTAAAGAAGATCCCAGCGAGCACCTAGCACGCTACAAGTACGCTATGCTCGCGAGGTGCCCTGATGAGGCCACAATGTGCAAAGGTTTCCCAGGCACGCTCGCGGGACCCGCCATGACCTGGATGCTCAACCAACCGTCAAAAAGCATCCATTGTTTCGCCGATCTAGAGAAAAGTTTCTTGTTGCATTTCGGCTCCTCGAGGAAGAGAAAAGTGACAATGCAAGAAGTAGTAGGGGTCAAACAAGGGCCACATGAATCACTAGAGGATTACGTTAAGAGGTTCGCGGAAAAGATCTTGGAAGCTGAAGATTTCCATGATAAAACCGCTCGGGTCGCGTTCCTAGACGGGCTCAATGATGGAAGCACCTTCAAGCAATACCTATACCGCAAGAGAGATTTAGACTACCAAGGCATGCTCGAGAGAGCATACACAGAAATTAATGTGGAAGCACACTCAGGAATCGCTTTGAAGGGAAATAATCAGAACAAGCCCGCTCAGGGTCATAAGAAAGAAAACCCGAACTGGGGGAGTAAGCGCCATCAGGGTAATCAAGGGAAGGAACAGTTCGATTCGCGAGCACCCGGTTTACAGATTCAAGATCAGAATCAGGGTCAAAGACAGTTCAGGGGCCAAAATCACGATCAGAATCAATTTCAATCGCAGAATTTTGTGGCCGAACAAGACAACCGACGCGATGTTGAGGGGAGAGGTGGTCGCGGTCATAACCACCAGGGGCCTACCACCTGGTGCGAATACCACGGAGTGAATACTCACTCTACATTGGAGTGTCGGTCGCGACAACATCACCCAAGTGAGCAGGAGGTCCTGACTGCTCGGAGGGGAAGCGTTGATGCAGGTCACGGCGTCACGTACAGAGGAGCGTGGAGTAAAGGGGGAGGCAGTAGAACGCAAAATGAGACGAGACAGCAAACCCCCGCGAGAAATAACCAGAATCAGGGGCCTAATCGCCACCCGTCCCAGAACTTCCCTCGCATGGACGGCCATGTAGGCACGATCGCGGGCCGCCATGAACCCATGCCCCTGGGCAAACGAGAGCAAAGACTCGTTAACAACGCACCCAAGCCTCAGGGAAAACCGATCTATAGTGTCGCGAGATCGAAGTCTGAACCTTACACGCTTGCCTTCAGTGACAAAGAGGTAGATACCTGGGCTGTCGAATGGTCTGAGGAATGTGAAAGGGCATTTATGAGTCTTAAAGAACATCTGGCTAAACTCCCAATCCTCGCGTCCCCAATACCTGGTGAAGGCTTGCAGCTGTACCTCGCGGCAGGCACGCGTGCAGTTAGCGCTGTTTTAGTAAAGGAACAACGAGTCCCCGTCTATTTCGTCAGTAAAGCACTTTTGTCGGCCGAGACCAGATATTCACCCGTTGAGAAAGCAGTGCTCGCGTTAATAACAGCCGCTCGTAAACTCCGACCTTATTTCCATGCTCATCCCATCGAAGTACTGACGGATTTACCACTACCGTCTTTTATGAGTAAACCAACAACCTCTGGAAGGCTCGCTAAATGGGTCATTGAAATGACAGAGTTTGACGTAGTCTATAGACCACGACCCGCCATCAAGGCACAAGCTTTGGCAGATTTCATAGTTGAAACAAGTTTCAGAGAGCTAGAAAAAGATATTATAGCTCCTGAACACCCCGCGTGGGTAATGCACATTGATGGATCGGCAAACGTAGATGGTTGCGGGGCGGGAGTCGTCCTGACTTCCCCGGCTGGGGATAAGATAGATCACGCGATTGCGCTAAGATTCAAAGCCACGAACAATGAAGCAGAATATGAAGCACTCATCGCAGGGCTGGAAATTGCCGTTAACGCGGGTATTCATGTGGTAAAGTGCATGAGCGATTCCCAGATCGTAGTGAATCAGATCAATGGGACCTACGAGGCCAGAACAGGCAATCTCCCCAGATATCATGCAAGGGCCACAGCCCTGATTTCGTTGCTCGGGCATTTTGAAATTGAAGCTATATCAAGAGAGGAAAACACGCGAGCTGATGAACTCGCGAAGCGGGGTTCCCAAATTCAGTATGCAAATATAGAATGTACTAGCGAGGGTCCCACCGCCATTACTAAAGAAGGAAAGGCCCCATACTTTTGGTTCGTGAAGTCTGAAAGCGCCATAAGCAATCAGGTGGAACTGATGGAGATAAGCGAGCCAGTCAGCGACTGGCGCACCCCTATAATTCAACATCTTGCTAGCGGAACAGGGCCTTCAGATCCGAAAGAAATGAGAAAGCTTGTCTCCATGGCTGCACGCTTTTACATGTGTCGTGGAGAACTTTACAAAAGGGGATACGGACCACGCGAGCTTAAGTGCCTGACTAAGATAGAAAGTGACGTGCTGATAAAGGAGCTTCACGCGGGATTATGCGGAACTCACGCGGGTTGGAGACCAATGGTCTATAAAGCATTAAGGCAGGGAAGTTTCTGGCCCACCATGAAACAAGACGCACAACGCGAGTCTCAGAGTTGCAAGCCATGCCAGTATTTTGCCCCAGCATCTCATCAACCAGGTGTTGAGTTGCAGATAATGTCAAGCCCTTGCCCCTTCGCGATGTGGGGACTAGATCTATTAGGACCTTTCAAACCAAAAGCGTCTGGTCAACTAGAGTACATCATTGTAGCAGTTGATTATTTCACCAAATGGATCGAATCCGAAGCCCTCGCGAGCACCACCGTCCCGGCAGTTAAAAAGTTCCTTTGGAGAAACATCATCTGCAGGTATGGCCTCCCTCACGAGATCGTAACCGACAGGGGACCACAATTCAATTCGCCGCAATTGTTTACATGGTGCAGAGACATAGGGATCACTTTAAGGATTGCTTCAGTCGCTCACCCGCATTGCAATGGCCAGGTAGAAGCAGTGAACAAGAGCATTGTCATGGACTTGAAAAGACGGCTAGAAGGCTCCAAAGGCATGTGGGCCGAAGTGTTACCCCTAGTACTCTGGGCAAACAGGACCACAGTAAAGAAAGCAACTGGAGAAACGCCATTTGCTCTCGCTTATGGAATAGAGGCCACAGTACCAGTCGAGTTCATTGTGCCTACGGACCGCGTGATTCAGTATAGTCCGGACGACAATGACGAAAAAATGCAGCTAGAGTTGCAAATGCGAGAAGAGACTCGCGACCTGGCCACCATCAGAGCAGCCAATCATAAAGCGGGCGTTGCAAAATATTATAACAAGCACGTAAAACTGAGGGGATTTGCCAGAGGAGACCTTGTGCTACGTAGAACAGAGGGGGGAAAGCTCGACCCCAACTGGGAAGGACCTTACATTATAGATCGCGAAGTCGCGCCCGGGGCTTATCGCCTCAAGGACCACTCTGGAAATCACATTGCCAACTCCTGGAACGTGATGCGACTTCGTCGTTTCTACGCCTAGTCCTCCCGTAAAACTCAGGTACGTTCACAATACTTGTGGTTATTATAACATGAAAAGCACAGGTAATGCAGTCGGATCGCGTGTCCTGCTTCCAGCTTCCAGGGCTGAGCTAGAAAACTCCCCCTGGTCGCGAAAGAGAGGACTGCTCGTGCTTCCAGCTTCCAGGGCTGAGCTTGAAAACTCCCCCTGGTCGCGAAAGCGTAGACGACTGGGCCGGGTATGGCTAAAAAAAACCCCCGGTCGCGTGTCCTCCTTCCAGCTTCCAGGGCTGAGCTAGAAAACTCCCCCTGGTCGCGAAAGAGAGGACTGCTCGTGCTTCCAGCTTCCAGGGCTGAGCTTGAAAACTCCCCCTGGTCGCGAAAGCGTAGACGGCTGGGCCGGGTATGGCTAAAAAAAACCCCCGGTCGCGTGTCCTCCTTCCAGCTTCCAGGGCTGAGCTAGAAAACTCCCCCTGGTCGCGAAAGAGAGGACTGCTCGTGCTTCCAGCTTCCAGGGCTGAGCTTGAAAACTCCCCCTGGTCGCGAAAGCGTAGACGGCTGGGCCGGGTATGGCTAAAAAAAACCCCCGGTCGCGTGTCCTCCTTCCAGCTTCCAGGGCTGAGCTAGAAAACTCCCCCTGGTCGCGAAAGAGAGGACTGCTCGTGCTTCCAGCTTCCAGGGCTGAGCTTGAAAACTCCCCCTGGTCGCGAAAGCGTAGACGGCTGGGCTGGGCTAAAAAAAAACCCCGGTCGCGTGTCCTACTTCCAGCTTCCAGGGCTGAGCTAGAAAACTCCCCTTGGTCGCGAAAGTAAGGACGGCTCGTGTTTCCAGCTTCCAGGGCTGAGCAAGAAAACTCCCCCTGGTCGCGAAAGCATGGGCGGGTTTGCATCATGTGCAGTGCTACTACCTAAGGATAAAAACCAAAAGCTAAATGCTCCTCTACATGTGCAGTGCATGGTATCCCACGCGAGAGCAGCACCATGACTAAATGCTTTACAAAGACCAAGAATACTCCGTGACAATCACACCAAGGAAAAGCTATCCTACTGCGCCGCGGCTAACAAAGGCTAAAGATGAACCACGCGAGTATCAACCGTCATTTAGAGATCGCGTGTAAAGATCATGCAACAGTTGGCAAAAGAATAGTTTGCAATGCTCACTCACAAAATTATGTAACAAATCAGTTTTGCCTTACTATACAGGATGGACCGTAATTGTGACTTATCTCTTTGCGTTTTCCTTTTTCGCAAAACTTTCTCATTTTTCCGAAGCGAAAAACGGGGGGAACGAGGCGAGATAAGTATGTACGAAACAAGCAAACAAAAGCAAAAACAATAATATAGAAACAGCATAAAGGTCGCGACCATTATACCCGCGTTATATACAAAAGTTGATTACAAAATGTCACAATTCCTAAATACAGAAAACATTGTTCAAGACAAAAGACATTACTTAGAAACAGTCTTAGCAGCAGTCCCCGCGTCCTCCACACTATCCGCATCCAGATCCACGACGTCGCGAACACCAGCCACTCGCGAACCTGAGCCCCCCACTTGATCTAAACTGGAACGCTTTGAAGGCTGAATGGTGTTGAGAAGGGCATCAGACGCGAATACCTTCCTCTTGCGAGACGAGAGGGATGGAGAAGGAGGACTCGGAACTGACTTCTCAAGCGGAGGGGGAGCGACCACCTTCGGGAGAGGGGGCCTGAAAACCTGACTCTCTTTGCCCTTAACAATACCCCTCTCAGGCGCAAGACGCGTAATCCCCCATGCCTCGAGTGGAGTCTCCCCGTCATCAATGAAGGTTCCGGGCAATGGGGGCTGGTACTCAGGAAGATCAGTAGAAAGCCCGCACAGGTCCTGAGCGTTGAAAGGGAAGTCCTTAACTTTGAACTTCAGCATCTGCATCTTTACCATGCAAAGGAGAAGCGTGTTGGCAACATTTTTGTAAAAATCGACGCGACCACGCTGGCGATAACCCCCACAATACTCCTCCACCGCCATGTTCCTCTCATAAGCAATTCTCTCAGACATCGTCGCGTGGAGCTTCTCGTTTTCCTGTCTAAGGTCGTTCAATTGCGTATTGTACTCAGTAACGATATTGACGTGAGTGGACCTCTCATACGCGAGCTGGGCTTCCAACTCCTTTATCCTCGCGTCTTTGGCTGGAAGGCACGCCTCCATCTCCTTCATCGTCGTCTTAGCTCTCAAAAGCTCCTCCTCCAAAGCTTTCTTTTCTCCCATAAGCCTAGACTTGGCCGCTCTGTGGGCATCGCGGGCGGACTGATCCTCTGCCCTCAGTTCTTTAAGTTCATCTTCAGCAGCGAGCACCTTTTGAGTTGCGCTCGCGATGAGATTCATCCCCTGCAAAAATGAAGAGTTAAAAACACCCCAAGAAAGCAAGAAATAGGTAGAAACAGGAGACTTACGGCGAAAAGAAGTTTGGACAAGCCGCCAGGCCTTTCCGAAATTTCCTCGTAGAGGCTAGGTGCGGGAGGGAAAACGGTCGGTATCGTCTCAACGAACGCACGCGTCGCGGATAAGCTATGGATGAAGGTCGGGTTCGCGACGGGAGTATCAGTAGGCTCCGGAGAAGAGACAAACTCCACTTCCGTCGTCCTCTTGCGTTTTTTCTCGGCAACTTTCTGCTTCCCCTTATCGCGAACCGAAAGTACGCGAGACGTCTGGACCGGAGGAGCGTCCTCAGAAACTGTCGTCGCAAGCTCCGTTGGTGTTTCCGAAGCAGCGGCTGGGGGAGTAGGAGTCGGATCGGGGACGGATGAAACAATGCGGGTAGGCGCCTCGATGGTTGTTAGCGCGCCCGACTCGTCGAGGGCCAACCCCCCCAGATCCGGAAGATCGGCGAAAAAGTCAGCATCTACAAAAGCCACCACAAGTGAGTATAATGTAAATAATCATAATAAACGCGAGCGTCGAAACAAAAACGAACAAAAACCTAGGGCATGAGCCTTGAGACTAAGTCCCCTGGCGACCAGTAAAGAGTCCGAGATAGCCAGCTCAAAACGTTTTTGAACTGCTTTGTCGGGGTAATCCTTGTAATCACGAATGAATCTGTCGCGAGTCTCCTTGGGGAAAAAGCATGGGGCCCTTCTTGCAGTGGGCTCGCGTACCTGGACGGAAATTTCAGAGCCAGGAGGGGGACAGACTAAAAACCAACAAGTTTTCCACCCCTCGATCTTCGAAGGCAATCGGAAGGCGCTAGGAGTCTTGGCTTGAGCAGTGTAAAACCCATCCTCGCGTGAGTTCTTCTTATACGAATTGATGAGCGCGTAGTGAGGAGTATTAGGAACTATCCCAATGTCCTGACATCGCATGATGTAGACAATCAGAGAGCTCCAGAAGTTTGGATGCATCTGAGAAGGGCTGAAGCCTAGATCTGCCATTACTTCAGTCTGGAAGGACGTCCAAGGGAGACGGAAGCCGGCTTCTAAAGACTGCCTACTCAAAGCAAAGAAAGACCCATACTGGTCGAGGGAAGTGCCTTCAAGATCGGGGAGGGCAAAGACGGTCCCCTCAGGGAAGGGATATCGCGTAGCAAGGCGACGAAGATCGTCAAAGGTAAGACTGCTACGTTGGGCGGTGTTGGGAACTAGGGTGCGAGAATGCGTAATTCTCTTGGTAAAGATACTCACGCGTCCGGGGCCCGCGAGAAAGGGTTTCTCTATAACTATGTGGGGCAAAGACCCCTTGTGAGAGAAAAAACTGGCGAATTGACCGTAATTGGTCTCGGCTCGCTCCTGAATGACGCGAGATGGGAGTCTGGTTTTGGATCTTTTAGGCGTCTTCGCTTTGCTCCTCTTAGATTTTCTAGAAACGCGAGATCGTCTACGAGAGTCTGGCTCGCGATCACCAGAACCCCCTTCAGATCCGGATGTGGTACGCCCCGAATACTCAGCCCGAGCTGAGCGTTCATAAAAATCATCGCTACCTGAAAGCATAGGCAAAGTAAGTTTCAGTTTTCCAGGGATGGAAAGAAGGAAAAAAGAACATCAAAATTAGGAGCAACGCGTGTCTAAAGGTAACTAACGCGAGGCTATAACAAACAAGAAATCCCTGGAAAAGCTGAAACTCAAGAATCAAAAGGGAAGCCAAAACGACATCAGAATGGACCAAGCCCAAGAACACGAAGAACATCACGAAGGTCGAAGATGGCAGAAATTGACCAAAACACGTTTTTTCCCAAACGAGCGCATCAAAGAATAAGAGTCGAAATGGGATACAACGCAAAAACACCCAATGAACAAAAAGTGACCTTCAGAAGCCTCTCAATTCAAAAGAACCGAGTGAAATTTCTGCGGGCGAGAAAAAATGGAACGACGATGGAGGCCCTAAAAAATCGAAGAAACGAAGTAGAAAAGAGAAAGGAGAGCGGAAGACTAACCTGCCATGGAGAATCGACTGCGAACGACGGCGAAGATGACGATGGAGAAGGAAGGAAAGCACCGGCGAAGAGTGTTGCAGAGAAAATGGAGGTTACGGCGGGTTTGAGAAGTTGCAGAGAAAATGGAAGTTATGGCGGAAAAGGGAAAGAGGAAGACGAGAACGGATATATATAAGCAGAAATCGAGGGAAAGAAGGTGCAATAACGAGTCAACACGTGGACGACATGCGCTCAGCGCGGGAATTCGTAAAGTTTTTGAATTCAAAACGTCGCCTAGAGAAAACGAAGCAGAAATACACGCGATCCTGTCACGCGATGGGAACGTGCAAAGTCAAGCCGACCTTACATCGAGAACGCGACTTCAAGAAGACATGCCCAAGCCTTCAGCTATTCAGCATGAAAGCTTGGGGGGCTGGATGTTGGAGCCGGTTCTCGATGGGCTCGCGAGGCCCATAGGGAATTGGGTCAGGCCCATGAATCGCGTGCCGGGTCGGTCCAGGAAGTCAGCCCAGAAGAATAAAGCGGCCCATGAACAGGTGAAGCCCAACAAGAGGATACAACGGGACTAAGTATCGAGGGGCAAAACGGTAATAGGCTCGCGTGGGTCCCAGGTGATAGTATAAAAACGCAACCCAATGGATAAGGAAGGGGATCCTGAGTCATAAGAGAAAAAACGCTAGACCTCCCTCTGAAGAAGAAGAAAAGCACAAGAGCAAACCCTAACTACAATCTTCCGAAACACTCATCTCCTAGAGGAATTTAAGCATAAAGCACTTGTTGTATCACTTATAGTTTCGTTGTAAAGCCTTAGTGTTGTTATGAGTGGTATCTGAGTTACTAGGTTTATTGTAAAGCTCGAAACGTGAAACGTCTTTGATAATATACTCTTCTTTCACGTTGCTTTTCTTTACCTTTGTGTATACTTGCGTTGTTTCGGTGTGTCCGGTTTTACGTTAATCTTTCTTATCGGAGCTTAAAAGAGCCGGAGTCGGTTTCCTTCTCGGTTAAGTTACGCAAGTGTCAGGTGTCGAGAGTGAGGTTAATTTCGAGGAAGAAGATGACGAATAGTATTACATAAGTTGATTGTCCAGACGCCCTGTGTCACGCGAAGTGTTGTGTCGCGTGATCGCAATTTCTGGGCTCCAACAGTATGGAACGATCTTTTCCAAATTTGTGATAATGATCTTTCCTATATTTGTAAAAATAACTAAAATGAATTCTTTAATTATCTAAGATATGTCAAATAAAAAAAAATGTTGATGGTAGAAAATAAAGTGGCTTTATATTTGTGAAAAACTTATATTTTTTTGTTTTGTGATAAGGAAAAGATTCAGGTAAGAATAATTATTATTGTGCGAATTGCGAATGGATGCACATTTGGGCGATTGACATGCACTTTCTTCAGTAATGACATGCACATTTAGGCCATTGACATGCACTCGGTCAGATTTGCATGTCATTGATAATATGTGAAAAGTACATGCACACACCCCGAAAATGCATGTCAATGACAAATTATTAATGACATGCAAATCTGACCGAGTGCATGTCAATGGCCTAAATGTGCATGTCATTACTGAAGAAAGTGCATGTCAATCGCCTAAATGTGCATCCATTCGCAATTCGCACAATAATAATCATTCTCACCTGATCCGGATTCTTGTGATAATGGCTTATAATGATCTTTTGCCTTATATATGGAAAGTGGCTTATAATGTTTGATAAATAAATGTTTGACATATTCAACTAAAATAATTATATAATTATTCAATTTTGTCACATATCCTTCTCTTTCAATTTGCCAAATGTCATCATATAATTATTTTTACCACATGTCAATTTATACTCATTATATGTCACTTTCCATTTTTATACGTACTTCCTCCTCCTTTTACACATACGTTTTTCTAATTTTTAAACAAATACAACCTATTATCTCTCTTTTATTAAATTATAAAATTACAACACCCTAATTTAGTAATTAGCCCCAATATGATGGTGATGGTAGAAAATCTAGTATAGATTAATTAAAAATCATCCTTTTCGACATTACTCATTTATTTAGACAAATAATATTCTTACCTTATTTTAGTTGAAAGTTTTTTTTTTCAATAAAATAAAAGCTTTATTTTAAGGCTTTAGTTTGAATTTATTTTTTTCTAATCTAAAAAATAACATATATATTAGATCAAAATATTCTCACGTGAAATAATAGCTCCAAATATATTTTTTTCTTGACCAAAAAATTATTAATCTCTTAATTGTATCTTAAAAGAAATCTGATATCCTAATATATTTTAACTCTCTCCTAGCAATTTTTTACACACAACTTTATTTATCTGAAATCAAAAAATTATACAACTCTATCTAAATTACAATATAACATATATTAGCTTTAAAATTTAGATATATTTATCTTACCATAAAAAAAATTATAATAATTTTTTTAAAATAAAACAATTGTGTAAATCTCGTGCACGGCACGGGAACTAATCTAGTAACATCTATATCTATATAAAAATTGATGAATTTGACAAAATAATGTCAATCCGTACCGGACAACCATAATTAATTCATCGGGCCTAAATGGGTTAGTGAATTAAATTTGATTTATTGATTAGGCTTTATTTCTTCCGTTGGTATTCAACCTTTTTTCTCCCCTTTAGCATTTCATCTTCTCATTTGATTGTTGAATTGAAAGATGATTTTACTTAAGGTTTTTTTGTGTATAAATATATTTTGCATATTGCACTATCCAAACGCCTTCTCGAGTTCTTCATTCTTGATTTCGGTTGTAACCACCGTTGCAATAGTTGTATTTTAATTTTACGAGTTTGTAGACCAAGCTCTTTCCACCCCTGTTACTGGCGGCTGCTCTTTGTCTCCGCCTTGCAAAAAGGGCCCCTTTGCGACGGAAACCATTCCTTCAGTCTCAATCGGCCGGAGATCACATCGACCGAAGTCTTAGGCTCGGACCCATAGAGGTTGTCTGTGGAGATGCAGTGGTCGCCGGAATTGTCAGAGAACGAGGCGATTTCTCAGCCCCGGGAGGTGATCGTGATCCCTGACACACCTACACTTGAGATGTGGATCCCCGACGTCGCCACACCTGAGCTCGTGCTCCTCGACGACTACATGGACTTTGAAATAGAAACTCTTTTGCATTATTTCTGATTTCAATGTGATATTTTAAGTTAGTGACTAACAATGTATATGTGAGGGCTAGGGGTAACTGAGATATTGTTCAATATCTATGATGAAATTTTGAAACTGAGATGCATTTCTAAGATCACAAACTTAATTTGCCATTGGATCAGTAATTTGCAATTAATTAGATGCATATCTAGTATGTTTTGATCAGTTTGTTTTTTGGTATTTGATCCATGATGAATCCTTGCATTTGAGATGATAATCCTCTGATTTTCCAACTTAAATGTGCTATAAGCCACCAGTTACTTGTAACTGAATTGCTAGGCTTATCTGGTATTATGAGTTGTGAAAAAATGGGTTTGATTCTATGATGTTTGGGGACAGCTGAAATCCAAAAACTTATATTCGTCCATAACATTCATTATCAAAATATGTAGCATACAAAGGAGTTTCTTAAGTTCACAAGACCACCTAGTGATGTGAAATTTAGAAACTTATCTTAACTGTCATATGTCCCCTTCAGTTTGGTTCTTGTGATTGTGGTGGGTCTTGAGTTTCTGTTGGTTCTTCTTGTGAGTCTGATGCTCCTTGAGTTTCTGTTGGATCTTCTTGATTTTCTGTTGGATCTTCTTGATTTTATGTTGGATCGTCTTGATTTTCTGTTGCCATGCTTTCTTGTCCCCCTTCATGAACAATATTCCATGCTTCTCGAACAACCCACTATGGTGCTTTAATTACTGTAGGTAGCATACCTTGAGCTCTCATCCTCCTATTATTAACATGTGGTAGGTTATAGTCATTGCCCCCTTTTGATTTCAGAATTTCATTCATTACAAACTTTATTGTATGTCATACATCACTGAGTGTTATAGCATCCAACTCATAGAAAGCTTGCATAACTCATTGAGCATGTCATCTACTGTCTTTGGCATTTTTTGTTCATTAATGACTGAATACTCTTAAAGAATCCAATATATAGAATATTAACATCTGGACTGTTTGTTGGCTGTTGTATTGATACGCTACACTTTGTATGGCGTAACTAGGGGTTATTACATTAGTTTAGGAGTGTTATCACAAGTATTTAGAGCTATTGTTATATTCTGAGTTGTTTATGAAGAAGTAAAGAAACGAAGACCAGAACCGAAGAAGAAGAGGATAAAAGATTCAAGACATGAAGACGAAGGCATTCTGCGGAGCAGCGGCGATCGCCACCATCACTATGGCGATCGCCATTCTACAACAGGAGCATTCAGGAGTTCGAGAGAGCATGGCGATCGCCATGGGGCAACAGAGACGGCAGAGATTTAAATGAATATGGCGATCGCCAGACATCTATGGCGATCGCCACAACAAGGCCGAAGATATTCCGGACTTTCCTTATTTTGTTTTGTTTTTATTTCTTTTATTATTCTCTTATTTTCCTTATTTTCGTTTAGGATCTTTCTTTTACCATTTATGTTGGGGTTAGTTCTCTATTTAAGGACCCTAGTTTCTTTCTTTCTATGCATCATCTTTTCCATCAGACAATTTAGTTCTGCAACCATGAGCAGGAACTAATCTCCATTGTTTTACCTAGCGGTTGAAACCTTCAGTTATTAAGTTGTGAGATTTCTAAACTCTTGTTCTTTTCCTATGGGTTTGTATTAATTCTCTTGTTCTTCATCTACTGATTTCTATTAGTTTTGCTAGCTTGATCACCTAGTTTGATTGATAGTTTTCTATTGCTAGACTAGGAATATACGGTGGAATTCCTTGTCATTGTAGCGCTCATATCTGCATGATCTGGTAGTTGATTGCTTTTATGAAAGAGAATTGATTGCATGTTAATACTTGACGGTTGTAAGTTATTGCATGCATCCTTAAAATTCTTGTGTCCTTTGCTGCTATTTCATCTAATCTTGAGAGGTTTCCCTGATTGTTGAATAGTAAGTATTATCAGGACTGGTTGGCCTGCTGATATATTAAAGATTGGAATAGGAACATTCTCTAGGATTGAATAGAACTTGAGATAAATCTATGATCAACTTGATTGACTGTTGTGTGGATACTTGCTAGGTGAAACCCCTTCTCATCATATTCTCACCCAAACTTCCTCTGCTTGTTACTGGTTACTTTTGTGTTTCATACAATCAAAACCCCCTTTGGTTACTTGTTACTAGTTGATAATTCACTTGACTGCATTGATTTGGTGTTTTGATTCTCTTGGGTTCGACCTCTACTTACTTGCTATACTCTAGTTAGTGTTTAGAGTTTATTTCTTTGATTTGGCACTACGACTTTAGCCTCATCATGTATCAATATAAATGTGAAACCTTCTTGTTGATATACTTATTGTCACTCAAGATCACCTTGAGTTATATGAGGCCTTGCATTATCTTTCTGAATGAATATGGTTTTATGATTTCCATCATCTAGACACTTTTCCTTGATTGCTGGAATAATTTGATTGATGAGCATACTTCTTGTCTCTTTTTTGTTGATTTTTTCCACTAGTTTGGTGATCAATGTCCCTTTGGCTCTGTTTTTTGACTTCCTCTTTGCTGGCTCTTCATATGTGAATGGAAATATTCCTATCTTTCCATCAAATGTGCAATGTCCCTCTGAGTTCCACCTTGGTCTTGCAACAACTGTTGTAAACATTACCTTTGGAATGAATTTTGATGAACTAGCTGATCTGTATTGACCTTTTTCACTTGTGGATATGTAGTACTTTTGTGTTTTCCTTGTTTGATAGAACCACTTCTCATCTATGTGGACGAAATCATACATAGGAAAATACTCCTTTTTGCTATTTGTTGTGTCCCCTTGAAGTAGGTTTAGAACCCAATTCAACCTTGTGATCTTGTGTATTTCTGACAGTCTTGGACGCAGGGCATTTAAATGTGCCTTCATGTCATTCTATGACATGCTGATTTGGATATAGATAGAAAACTTGCTAAGTCTCTAACACAAGTTCTAGCCCCCATGTTTATTGCCTTGATTGCCTCTTGATCTATTTGAACTATTTTCCTTCCACAAAGGTGAAATCTTGTACTCAGGTTAGAGCTTTGATGTTGCTTTGTCTGCTGCTTGGCTTTATTCCATAATCTGCTTATTGTCTTACGTGTTTTGTTGAAATGTTGTGCAACTTCACTGATGGCACCTTGTGGTAGCTTTCCCGTCTGATGTCCTCTTGAGAAGATAACTCAATATTGCCCATTTCTGATTCTTGTTCAGCCTGTGTGTGGATGTCTGATGATGTGATGTTGCCTCTGGTTCTAGATGATGATGGTCAGGTGAGAAGTTAAGGTAAAATGGTAGATCAATGTCCCCACCTGTTTCTTTGTCTTGTTACCATTCTCCCTTTATTTATTCTCTAATGACGTCATCATCTAGAGCTTCATTTAAATCAAAAGTTGAGGACATCCCCACCACGCAGTGATGTTGCTGTGAGTAAAATTCAATGTTCTGTTTTTTACTTCTGCCCTATGTTTATTCTTTGTAATGGTGAAAATGGAAAGTGAAATTGGATAGTACGTGATTGTACATGGAGAGAAGAAAGAAAGTTGTAAGGGTATTTTGGGTATTGAAAAATGGTGATATGTGTGCTCAAAATGAAGCAATCTGATTGGTTGTAAAAATTATATACTTTGTTCTTATTGGTTTTAATAAAATATTAATTTTTTATCTTTCCTTACTTTTTACCTCTGTTGTCCTTTTTTTTGCCTTAGTCCACGTGAAAACTGTCCTTTGGAACATTCATTTCGGGTTTAATATATTTGTATAATAATTACTAAAACAATCTCTAATATTCATCAAGTACTTATGGTACATCATCCCATGAGTTATGTCATTTTTTTTAAAATCTAAATTTAATATATATATATATATATTTAAAGATCATTATCCTAATACTATTAATATCATTCTTTATTTGAAAACAATGCATTTTGCAATGTCCATGCTCTCTCTTATTGTTGATACCTCTACCTCCCCGACTAGTGAAATGCTTGACAGAGTGTTACGTACTTTGTTGTCATTGAGAAAAACCTCGTTGCCAAGTACATGCTTAGCCCTTGGCAGAGTGTCGTTCTGAGTTGCATTTGTGTCCCCACATGCAAAAGAGTTGCATTTGTGTCGTTCTGAGTTGCATTTGCATGGATGTTTTTCAGTTTCTAAATAAATGTTATTTAAAAAATGAATGTTCTTCATTTTTTGGATGTTTTTAAGTTTGTCAACAAATGTCCACCAAATCTATAGATATACTAAAACAGAGCGGTGTTTTGCCAAATGTCGCCTTTATGTTCAATTGAATTATATGTCGGCCTTTAGGCTATGTCAACTCATCTTCTACATCACCGTCACATCATTAGTTCTTATCTTTTATTATATATATCTTTGAAAAATAGCTAGATTAAATAAGGAAAAAAAGATATCTAATAATTTTTTTTATCATTTACCAAATTATAAAATTAAAAAGATATCAAAAAGATTATATTATCCTCTTTTATTTTTTACCATGTTATATTTTTTCTTCTATATATATCTTATTTATTTATTTTACTATCAATCTGCTTAGAATTTAAACTATAATCTGATTAAAACTTAAATTCTAAACCACAAACTATATTTTTAATTATAAAATATTGGTATAAAGTACTGATGATAGACCAAATATAATAATTTTACTACAAAAAGTTATACATGCAACCTCGGATACTTTTAAAGTTTATGTTCACCATTCTCACTCGCATTTTAAAGTTTATTTACGTCGGATACTTTATTTTATTTTATTTACATAATATTAATTTAAAAATTAATTAAAATAAATATAATTATATAAAATATGTTTATCTATATTAATATTATTTCCATACGTTTATAAACTAGTTATTTTATTGTTTTTAGTTAATTTGTTTGAGTGCACATATGTTCTACTCGTATCTATCTTATATATTAAAGCTGAGACTTTTAAAGTCTCCAGAGTGATTCTAGCCTACGTTGTTAAGCTAATTTCCTTTTTTATCTTTAATTTTAATTAAAAATATATTAAATAATTAACTCAACAAAAAAATCTTATAAAACAATAAGTTCATTCAACATAGATACAATACAAATTATCTAGACCTGGCCAAACAGGGGCTTGGGTCGGGCCAGGGCAGGGCCTAATTCCAAATTCTACCCATTTACCAGGGTCGGGCCAAGCCCTTCCATATAAAATGGGACAATTCCGCTACCCATATCCTCCCATAAGGGCTCTCAGGGCGGCCCTCAACTATTTACAGAGAGAAATTAAATATCAGAAACCGGGCTAAACCGTGTTACTAAAATATTCCAAACCTGTTTAGTGCTTACAAGCAATTCACCATAAAAAAACGCATGCTAAAAAGGTCCAAAATGCATGCTTACATAACAATCCTCATAACTGAATTCAACAAAAAAAATCCAAAAACACATAATATTATATTATATATATAATATGGGCCGGGTAGGGCCGGCACTCAAGGCCCTACTCCGATACCATATCCTCCCACTTTAAAAAAGGGTCGAGCAGGGCCGACTCTTATGAGTAAAATCTCCTACCCGGATCCTCCCAAATTTTAGGGCGGGTCGACCCTAGTTTGGCCAGGTCTAAAATTGTCCTATCCTATTAAGAATAAATTTTAAATTTAATTATGATATATATATATAATGAGATATTTATGTATATAATTAAATTAAAATTATATATCATTCATGAAATGAATATGTATTAATTAATATTCACAAACAAAAAGTTCAATTAATTTCGCTTATTTGGTGAAAGTTAAGGTCTGTTTGGATTCCACATATAATGTCATTATAATGTCAAATTTGATATTATAATGTCAAATTTAACATTATAATGACATTATATGGAGAATCCAAACGAACCCTTAAACTTAATTTTTAGACAACTTGGCATAATCCGTATGAATTTTTACGACAAACAATCTGGAATACCCGTGCATGGGTCACTACCTATGTAGCACGAAAACCTCTCCTAGGGTCTGAAGCGGGGTGTCGGAAACCTGGAAACGCTTGAAAGCGCCCGGAAACGCCGGGAAACGACTGGAAACAGTCAAGGAAACGCCGGGAAACGGTCAACATTTTGGAAACGCCGGGAAACGTCTGAGGAAACGGGAGGAAACGTTTTGATGAGCTAAAAATTAGAAAATTATATATTTTTTTAATAAATTAAAGAAAATTAGAAAATAGAAAAATTTAACCCTAATCCTTCGTCTGTTTCACGTTTTCAACCCTCACGTTTGATTTAGGTTTAAGACTTAGTTTTTAATGCTTCTGTCAGATTCGGTTTTTATAAACTATTATTATGTTACAAACTTAAATTACTTATATTTTATTTGTCTCTTAGTGATATTAATGTATTATTCATTACAATAGTTTTAAAATGATATATAATATTAAAATATTATCGACGTTTCCCGCCGTTTCCTATATTTGTTTATTTTAGATTTGCCGCTTCCCGGTGTCGTGGCGTTTCCCGTTTTCAAATGGCGTTTCCGTTTCCGTGCAACATAGGTCCCTATACTAGTAGAGTACTTTATTTGATTGCATCATCTCATCAAACCCCATTTCTAATTTTCCTCAACCCTCTTTCGCTCGGTTGCTTCATTTTGCGCTCCAAAAATTCGCTCACTCTTTGGTCAACCTGTTCAACCCTACCCTCTCGTCTTTCTTTTTCCCTCCTCATCAGAATACAAAATTGAGATGTACAAATTGCAATCCCCAGTGAAGAGAAGATTTCTCCAAATCTCCTTCCTTCATCAACTGATTTTCTCCCCATCTTTATGATCCTTTCAGTTTCCGGAGATACCATAAAAAACCCTAGTTTTCTCTCTCACAAGGACCCCTAATTCCATTAATTGCTGTTGCCCTTTCACCTTTGTCGAATTTCACGATCTCCAGAGCTGTCATCTCCCTACTTTTCCAAATTATGCGTTGCATTTGCATAATTCGTTGTATGTGCAATGCTAATGCTTGAAGCGGCATTTTCGCTGTGAGATGTCAGTTTGAGCTTGCTGTACTTGTCTATCAACCGGTTGTTGATTTAGGGTTTTATATTTTTCTAAATGCAGTTTCGGTTTCTACGTGCGCTTATGTGATCTAAACTACTGCAGTTTTTTGGTTCATTGCTTCGGGTTCTAGATAGGAAAATGTCAGATGATATGGTAGTTCGCTTAGCTTCCAACTCTTCCAACCATTCTGATAGTTCCAGGCCCGATAGAATAGCTAAACTCGAAGCTCGTATGGTAGGAAGCAAAGTCTCTGGTCCAGTGGCTGCCCCTGCGCAGTCTGCCAATATATCTTCTCCCTTGATTAAGTTTGGCGCTTCTGAATGTATGACAGGATCTGTTACTTCTAGTGACTCTGATGATGATGTGAGTCTATTTAGTGATACACTCACAGTTACTTTAATATTAAACATGCTCTTTTCATTGTTTTGCGTCTTTCTCTTATACTGTCATGTCACATTTGCATTACTAATGCTTGATTTATTGGCAAAAATTTGTTTGGTTTTGGTTGAAGTCGAAAATTACAACAATGTTTACCTTAAGACCTAATGTATGTATATTTATATATTGTGAGTCCAACTCAAAATTTAACCAGTCTTAAGTATGCTGCAAAATATGTATTTTTACTATTATCTGAAATACTTATGGAATCATTGACTTTCATACTCTTTAACTGTTTACTTTTTGGCATTATTTAGAACGCTGAAGAGTTTCTTATACAAGCCAACACTCAAAAACGGAAAAAGATTGAAGATGATAGCTCATCCGAGCTTAGTCATGCTGAGGTATCCCTAACTGTAAGTTTACTATGATAAACCCTGGAAACACTGTTTGGGTATTTAGTTCACTTTGTTGTCAAAGTCTGTTTTGCTTTCCATTTATGCACGAAAGCTTTACATTCTAGGAACTGATAGGTGCCAAGGTACACAGCACATATGGTCATGAAAACTATAGTTATTAATTAATTTGTTCCAATCTGTCTTAGTGGTTCTAGTCCTCGAAACTTTTTTCTATAACCACATAGTTGCTAAATACGTATTTATCTTGTTCGTTTAAGAACTTAATTCATACTTAAGAAGGTGCTTATTTTCCCTTACCTAGCGAGTTAACTACAAATCATTTATCCTGGTCCTTTTATCCATGTTCAGCTGAACATTATGCAGACACATCCTACCGTGATTATTTTCCTATTTCCGAAATGAATTTTGCCCCCCTAATTTAGGTGGTTGCTGTTGAAGAGAAAAATCTCGTAAATAACATGGCAACCAAGACTGTGCCTGACATGAACAAGAAAAGGAAAAATCGTGGAAAAGGGCAGGGATCGTCAGGAAAAGGTCGTGGTTCTAAGGTCAATGATCAAGCGAAACTACAAACTTCACCCTCAAGAGTGTCTCCACCAAATGGGAATTCTGAGAATTTGTATTACCAGGTATGCCATGCCTTGCTAGAGTTTCTATAGTGATTTATCTATCCTAAAATTGTGTCCGAATTATGTACTAAAGTGAATGCTATATTGCCTTTTAATTGAGATGAAAAAGGGGTATAGAGTATATTGATAAATGCTATAGATTATAGTTTTCATGTTTGGATATTTGCTTGTTTGGTAGTTAGGACCTAAGTTTTATATCAAGAAGTTAGGCAAAAAGTGCTTCTAAATAGTATCTGGAGGCTAATTTTGAGGTTACCGAACCATTTTCTACTCCCCTTTCTTCTCAAAGATTTCAATTTTCTCTTGAGAATTCGGCACAATTGGCATGTTTTTCTGACGATCTTCTGCAATTTAGTTTTTATGTCAAATTAATGCTTATTGCAGATATTTCCATCTATATTTAGAAGTGTTCTGATAAGTTTGGGAATAGTTGCAGGATAGTAGGAACATAGAGTCATTTGCAAAAGGTGGTTCTCATCTAGAGGTACATTTCATCTTTTTATTTTATTTTTTATCTCGATGATATAATGCCAATAAAACTTAAAAGAAGCTTAATAATTAGCATCACACTTGCATATTCAATTTTGAGTTGAAGGGCAAAAAAAGATAATTATTAAACATGGCCGCTATAGGGGAATGAGTTAGAAGCAAGTTGCTGTAAGTGTATGGCATTAAATTTTTTTGCTCTGTTGAAAATGCTTAATATCGCTGAAACCTGACATTCTCTATATTCTTCTTGACTGTATTAGGAAGAAAATTCCGTGCTACGTGCAAAGGTTACAGCTTTAGAAGAGGAACTACGTAAGGCACGACAGGAGGCCTCTGAATATCAGCATCAGTCTCAACAAGTAGACAAGGTACGTAGTGTCTACTTATTTCCTTTTAGTTCTATATATATTTGCTCTGAAATCCTTATGCAAGAACTCTTTCTTTGTCCAGGAGCTCAAGGATTTTAAAGATCAAGAACAAGTAATGAAGCCAAAGGTCATTGTTCGGATAACTTATTATTATGCAGTTTTAATTTTTGGCTCTATACCCTGTGCTTCATGAATGCAACATTAATATGTTCTTTGTTATTGTCTTAGTATGGAAGTTATTAGTTACTGTGCCATCTAATTTCTTGTTTACATGCTATTTGTGCTCACCTTATTGAAAAATAATTCACTCAATTCTTCTTGCTGGATATTGAAGTGAAGCATTTATTCGATACAGAGAACCAAAATGTTGTCAGATCTACTGATATCTGTTTCAAAAGCAGAAAGACAAGACGCTAGAATGAAAGTTCAACAAGATACTTTCAGACTTGGAAATGTAGGTGTAATAAGGTAATGCTTATAATCATGTTCAAAAAGTTAATGCTTACAACATTACAGCAATATATATAATTGGTTGTCTGTAGTTCATTCCTGTGCATGTTTTGGTGATTGAATTTTTCTACGAGAAGTTTTGTGCTAGAAAGTTCTATCCTTGCTGCGAAATCTTTTTATTACATGGAATACATGCTATGTTAACATCCTAATTGTTTCTCTGCGTTTTGTAACACAATGGGCATGGATATGGCACTCATCTTGCTCAACTCTCCCTTGCTCTGATCTCAATTATTTTGACATATTTATTTTCTGATGCTGCTTGTGAGAGGTTTATTATTGCTAATACTTACTTCTTGTGAAATGGTTTTGTAGGGCTGGGACTGTCTTATCCGAGACGTGGGAAGATGGGCAAGCATTCAAAGAGCTTAATGCTCATCTTGTAAGCTTGGGTCTTTCTTTCCCTATAATTGTGAATTGGATTCTGATGCCATATTTGCTCATTATGATTGAGAGAATTTTCTACTTCCATTGTATTCTCTAAAAAAAAAATCTTACCTGAATTTGTTTTATACGTGTGGTGGATTTTTTTTTGCGTACCATTTCCCCCCTACAGATATGTGTATACCTTGCTGTGCCTGTTTTATCATAGCATCTGCAGTTTTGGATTGGAAAAGCTTTGGATAGGGTGTATCACTTGGAATGTTGTTTTTCTTGTAGAGGCAATTACTGGAGGCAAAAGAAGCTGTAGAAAGGCAAAGAAAGTTACTGAGAAAACGACAACCTGGTAAACCTTTTTTGTTTCTTGGGCTTTACTCTAGAATTCCTTGATGTGCTTATTGGTAATAGTATCCACTGTTAGTAATTGTAGACACGTCTCTACTGTTTGTATGCTCCAATTGTTTTCTTATATACAAGAAGTGGTGTTAATCTGATGATCTTTCCTGTTTTGGGAGCTGTGGTTGACCTTTTTTCTTGTTTATCTGCCTCTCCTTCGCTTTTGTTGGCTGAGTGACATGGCTGCTTCTGTTTGATTTCATATGAAACATTGCATTCTTGAGTGCAGAATTGCTCGAGTATCCACCCCCCACTTTCACCTGAAACTACTAATTAGGCTTATTTCTTAGTTACTGAACTGTTGTTCTGTTTTGTAGATAAAAATGATGGAGGTAATGCAGAATCAGGAGTTCAAGAAGAAGATTTTGCTTTCCAGGATGAAATCTATAAAACTCGTCTGGCTAGCATCAAGCGTGTATGTTTTATTATGCTTGCATTGCTCCTTTTCGGTTAATATGCTAATTCTTTA
The DNA here is from genome assembly GCA_029168935.1 of Oxyria digyna. NCBI lineage: Eukaryota > Viridiplantae > Streptophyta > Magnoliopsida > Caryophyllales > Polygonaceae > Oxyria > Oxyria digyna. Next base: position 27,640,816 of record JAPVLV010000011.1, on the reverse strand, counting down.
TTATTATTTTTAATTGTCTAGGAGGAAGAAGTAATTCTGCGTGAAAGGGATCGATATGAGATAGAGAAGGGGAGGCTTATACGAGAGATGAAGCGTTTACGGGATGAAGATGGTTCTCGGTTTAATAACTTCCAGATCTTGAATCATCGATATGCCCTTCTTAATCTTTTGGGAAAAGGAGGTTTCAGTGAAGTTTACAAGGTTGATTTATCATTTCGATTGTGTATTATATATTTTCACAGAATGGAATTTCACAACAATTTTATTGAAGTGATTCTATTTCTGGCAGGCTTATGACTTGTTAGATCACAGATATGTTGCATGTAAGCTTCATGGTCTGCATCCGCAGTGGAGTGAAGAGAAGAAGCAGAGCTACATAAGGCATGCTATACGAGAATACAACATTCACAAGAGCCTCGTACATAATCATATTGTGAGGCTCTGGGATACATTTGAGATCGACCAAAACACATTTTGCACAGTATTGGAGTATTGTCGTGGTAAGCACAATCTCTTAGTAAAATCAATTCTCTCATTTTATTGCTCCCCCATATTAAATCTTTGTTGTATCTTGTAATTTTGTCAGGGAAAGATCTTGATGCTGTTCTGAAGACAACACCTATATTGCCCGAGAGGGAGGCAAGAACCATAATTGTGCAAATCTTTCAAGGCCTTGTGTACTTGAACAAAAGATCACAGAAGATTATTCATTATGACCTTAAACCAGGAAATGTTCTATTTGATGACCTGGGTGTTGCTAAATTGACCGACTTCGGATTGAGTAAAATAGTGGAGGAGGATGTCGGATCACAGGGAATGGAGCTTACATCACAAGGTGCAGGAACTTACTGGTGAGTTTACCATGATGCACGTATTTTTTAGTTCCATTACTTGTCTGATACAGTATATTTTGTCTGGGGTACACAGTGGCATTTTTATAAATTTTGTATCTCTGGTATCAGGTATTTGCCTCCAGAATGTTTTGAACTCCACAAGACACCTTTGATATCATCTAAGGTTATTCCCTATCTCAAAATGTGAAATATGTTGAATGTATTTGCCTCTGGATTTCCATTTTCTCTAAACCAGTGCCTCAACTTGTTTGGCATTTCTTTCTTCAATATCAGGTGGATGTCTGGTCAGCTGGTATCCTATTTTACCAAATGCTCTTCGGGAAGAGGCCATTTGGGCATGATCAAACACAGGAGCGAATCTTGAGAGAGGACACCATTATAAAAGCTAGGAAGGTTGATTTTCCTTCAAGACCTGCAGTTTCTGCTGAAGCAAAAGTGAGTTTCATCTTCAATCTGAATTTCAAAATAGGCCTTCTCGTAGTAAACTTAAAATTATTTTACTAGGGAATTTGAATGCGCGTTGATGTCAGTTGGACTTTGGTTTTGGACTTGGTTTGTTGTGCAGGAGCTGATTCGCAAGTGCCTATTATACAACCAAATAGAAAGGCCTGATGTGTTAACCATAGCCCAGGATCCATACTTCTCATATTACAAGAAATAACTCAAAACGACATCACATAAGCAGGACCAAGTTTTCAGAGGGCAGAAGATGACTTATTGCATGGTGACAAGTAACTGGCTGCTGGAATTTTTGTATAGGTTGTGTTTTGTCTATGAAAGTGTACATATGCAGCAGCTTCTCTTTTCTTTTGCCCTTGGTACCAGCTACATGTATTTTCTTTGCTTTTGTTTCTTTTTCTCTTTCACTTTGAAAGTTGCGACCAAGAGCCAAAAAATTAAGGACAAGGGCACTTTCTAGCGTTGTCAAACACATCACGAAAATCTTCGGATACTGTGGTGGGGTTTAGAACCAGGGTTTGAACATGGGTTTGACATCTTGTCGATTTCCATTATGTTTTTGCTCTAGTATACGTTCATGTAATCCTCCTGAAGTTCTCAAGACTACCATTGAAATAGATATATAATCATCCTATTAACTAGTATTTACTTTCGTGCTTACATTATTTAGAATAGCAAAAACTTGGTGTCATGAAATTATGCCAAAAGGTTAAAGAAATAATATAATGTTGTTCTATCACAACGCAAAATTTCATCACAAAGAACGAAGTGTAATCAGTATCGAACTTAAAAAAATAGCTTTTGCGTATCAATGGCCTTAAAGAGCAGGCCCAAAAAGAACTCTTATCTTCATATAGATGGAACATTAAGAAGTAGCGAGAGCCACACAACAGAAAGAAGCTGCAAGAACCGAAAAATGTCTTTCTGTTCATCCTCCTTCCATCCAATTTCAAGGCCTCTCTCAAACGATATCGTCTCAGGAACCCAGGCTCGACTCTGGGGCTCGACAGTGGTTAGATGTGAATCTAATGAGCAGCAAAATGGAGAGGGAAAGTTGCCAAAGCTTAAGGTAGGCTCTCCCATCATTGTAACTGAGGCTCCCAAGATGATCAAGACTGCAGCCTCGGTTCCGTGTCTTCGGGTCAATTCAGGCCTTATCAATCCCGGTGATGTCGGAAGGTAAACTGAAGTGAATACCTATCTTCATTAGTGCGCATTCCTCTAAACAAATCCATTTATACTATGATTCTATTCTATGCAGGATTGTATCTCGAAAGCCCATGGATGTATGGGCAATTCGGTTGAGCATTGGAACTTATCTCATTGATGCCAAGTACTTTAAGCCTTTGGAAATTGATAAAGAGGACGATAAGTGAAGAAGAGTTTGTGTTGTAATGTTTAGTTTTTGTAACATTTGAATAAAAAAGGCATAAAAGTCAACAGAATCTGATAGAATTTATTTACTTCCCAACTTAAAAGAACAACTCTTTGAGTCTAGTCTCAAACTCTCAGTAGAACAACTCTTCCTCTCTAGTCCCTATAACAATCCAAAATCTCAAACTCCTAATAAATCTTTCTGGGTGCAGTAGTTAGCCCAAACCCGAATTCAAACAATGGATCATAGTGCGAATCACCCACATTCATTGGCAGCTGATCAACAGACTTGAACCAAGTGCGAGCTAGCTTACCAGTGAACCCGAAATCACCAAACAGAACATCAGCCACGCCCTGACCTTCACTTCCAGGAAGCCAAGCAGCAACCAGAGCATCAATGGTGGGGAGATAAGGCTGAATCACAACAGGCCTACCAGAGATGATCACAACCACACATTTCACGCTGCCACCACACACATTCTTGATGGTGCTGATTCCAGACTCGGATATGGTCAAGTTGTTGCTATCACCAAATGTTTCTGCATAGGGCGGCTCACCAACTACAACAATGGCGTACGAGAAGCCTCCTGAGTTGACAAAGTTGGCATCTGGGTTTTCGTTGAAGATCACTTGGGTTGATGGGTCGACGGTGTTTTTAATGGCGGTTAGAACTGTGGTCCCGCTTGTGAGGTCGTTTCCGTTGACGCCTTGCCATTCGATTGTCCAGCCACCACATTGGTTGCCCAAATTGTCGGCATGAGAACCGGCAACGAGGATTTTTGGTGCTTTCTTGGGAAGTGGAAGCAATGGCGTCTTTTTGTGAGCTGACTTCCCGTTCTTGAGAAGAACAAGAGATTTTCTGACAGCTTCTCTTGCTATTTCTCTGTGTTTCTGCTCAAAATGAAGAATAGATTCTAAGATTAGAAAGTGCAGAAGTCATTTGACATTGTCTAGTTTTAGGAGGATGCACACCTGGTTACCAAGTTGGCTGGCAAGGCTGAGATCAGCATAGGGGTTCTCGAATAAGCCCATGACGAACTTCACTCGAAGGATTCTTCTGACAGCATCATCTATTCTACTCATTGGAATTATATTGTTTTGGACAAGAAGCTTGAGATCAGTGATGAATTCATTAAAATTCATTGGAACCATGATCTGTGATTAGCCAAGAAAAAAAACATGAGAAACTTGGCACACACTTAAAGCTATACCAAAGGACTCTAGTTTAGAGATCAACTGACCATGTCAATACCAGCTTCAACTCCTGCTTGAACAGAGTAGGTATAGTTGGCATGGGGCGGAGAAGTGATTCTGTCAATACCCTCCCAATCTGATATAACAAATCCCTGAAAAAAAAATTAAGCATGATACATTAATTCCAAGCTACCAACTAAGCAATTCCATTATTTTTCCCTTAATTTACAATTTAGTGTTGGGCTAAGGAAAAGGCCATGTTTCTTACTCTGAATTTGAGTGTGTTCTTGAGGTAACGAGTAACAAGATCGCGGTTAGCGTGCATCTTCTTTCCATTCCAGCTAGAGTACGACACCATAACAGTTGCAACACCTTTCTTAATAGAGTCAAGATATGCAGGCATGTGGATGTTCATTAGTCCATTTTGAGGGATCACGGTATTGTTCTCATTGATCCCGTTTGTAGTACCCCCATCTCCCACAAAGTGCTTAGCACACCCAGCTACGTTTTGCCTAAAACAAAGTTCATGTAATCATTAGTTTAAAAGGGGTTACATGTAAATGAACCATGTGTAACTACTTCTTTTTTAATTTCTACTACCCTCTTGGTTATATAATATAGCCCAAGACGTTATGAAGCTCAAACAACTGTATTAGCCACACAAATAACATTGTATAATTAGCCTAAATATGAAGATAGTATCAGGGGCTCTTACTTTCCAGCCACATAGGGAAACCCCTTTGGATAATCAGCAGGAGGCTCTCCTTGCAATCCTGGTATGATCTCGGTCATCATTTGAACTATTCTGTGGTCCTCGCTATAGCTCTCGTAGCACCTTCCCCATCTTGGATCCCTGCAAACCTGCAACAGATTCATAGGAAAATCATCAGTTTCATATTCAAGACCTTAAAACCAATTAACCTGTCATTTGCAATATGGATACTATTCATTACCGCAATGCAGGGAGCAAAACTGTAAGGAATGCCTGTAGCTCTAACTTCTAGTGCTGTTGCAGCTCCAATCCTTTTGATAAGTTCAGGATCCCTAAATCACATTGACAAACCCGAACACATTTTCAGATAACCTATCACCAAAATGATGGTCAGTCCAAACTATCAAAATGATGAAATAAACCCACCTTGCAGAAATCATGAATAGCAGAAATCTATAATAAAAGGAAACAGTTCTGCTATATGCACAAACACAAACAAGAGATATGATACATGATTGAAGCTAAACCTGTTCATGTCATGATAGCCAAAAACCCTAGAATCTTTATAGCATCAAGAAGCAAGCATTTCAGTAACTGAAGCTAAAAGAATCAGTAGAAACATCCTGAATTTGTAACTTGCCTGGTGACACCAAGCCCCACATTGTGAGGAAAGATTGTGGCATTGTAGGCATTGTTGTGTCCATGAACTGCATCAATCCCATAGATCATCGGAATCCCAAGCCGGGTAGCCATGGCTCCCCTCTGGAATTCATTCACCATGTTCACCCAAGCCTCAGCAGGCGCCTTTGGAGCTGGCACACTCCCACCTCCACTCAGCACACTCCCTGTTAACCAAGAAACTCATAACTTCCATTTCAAATGACAAAAGCAACACTTAAACCCCCAAAAATCAACACAAATACCAAAATAAACAACAAAACTTCCTTTTACCTATGAAATTGTTCTTCATGACATCAGAAGATGCAACTTTCCGCTCGATTTGGACCATCTGGCCGATCTTTTCATCGAGAGTCATCCGAGAAAGAAGGTCTCTCACCCTGCGATTAACCGGCACTTTGGGGTCTTTGTATCTCATGTTCTCAGCTTCGGTAAAGCTTGCAATCAGCAACAGTAGCATGAACCCCAGCATTGGCCCTCGAAACCCCTCCATTTCTCTTCCAAAACCAACGTCAGATCTGAGAAAAATCTCAAAAATATGAAGCAAGATTTTCAGTATCTCGAACAGCACAGCTCAAGAAGCTCAAGTGCACGCTAAAAGATGAAGAAATGTGGAAACTGAATCGATTGACCAAAAATAACAAATTCTAGAACTTACATTGCACAGATAAAGATGAAGAAATAGAGGTTTGTTCTGCGATCTCTGAGAGAGTGGGTAGGCAACCACTACCTCACGTTGGACACGACACTGAGAGAGAGAAAAAGAGTGGGAAAACGCAGATGGAAACGGCTTAGGAATATCAGCTTTCTTATATAGAAACGAAAATCATCACCGCCTAAGTTTTTCATTTTCTTTTCTTTTCTTTTTTCTCTGATAATTTTTTATTATATTTTGAATATTGCTTACTGGTACTATTCTCCTCTGTAGGCTCTAGTACGAGTACTTCGCCCAAAAAAGCTCTAATATGTATGAGTATGTTTTCTTGGTAGGACCCTCTAGTATTTTAATTGCATTTAACCTAACGAAAGTACTTATTTAGTAATTTTTTCGTTGAAATGAAATTATACTTTATTTAAAACTTGATATCAAATAATAATACGATAACAATATTAGAAAAATATTAATTTACGGTAATGGAAAAAGACTACAAGAATAGTAGTGGTGTATTGCCTATGGTGAAAATGCATGGATAAGACCATCAAGATAGTACTAGCATAAGTTCTCACCTACAAGGCTACAAGTACCACTCTTTTTTTCTTGAGGGCAAGCTTTGAAAGTCTTGCTCTATTATTCTAAAAAATCTCTCTAATTTTTTTTTTAAAATTTTCCTTAGGGGTTTATAAGAGTTTTTTCATATCTTCAAGAAAATTTACAATGAAGTAAGTTTATTTGATAAAAATTTGTCATCTTATTTATTTATTACAATAAAAAATTATTAGTTTAGTTTATCTGACTCTTAGTAATAAATTTATACGAGTGTACTATTTCAATATAAAAACATGTAAAACGCATCTAATAATGTGACCCGTAAACCTCAAGTCCTTTCTAACAAAAATAAAATAAAATTAGTGCCATTATTATATTTGTGTTTTTGTCTATTTACCTTTCGTCTAATACAATTTACAAGAATCATTCAATTGATTATAGTAAACCTACAACGGAAGTTGTCGGCCTAATAACAGCGAAGTTTGCGGAAAAACTAACGGTGAATAACAAATATAAACACTCAAATAATGATGAACTTAAGAAAGGTATGTAATTAAATGAAACGGTTTAAGTAAAAAAATGTGATTAGAGTAAAAAAATTGGACCGTTGTGACTTGATCCCAACGGCTATATTCTCAAATTATCGCATCTCCCCGGGCCTCTCTGTATTCCTTTTATCCACTGATCAAAAGTTGTGAAAGGGGTCTACACTCTACATTACCGTACTACACTTTTTGAAATGAGTGTTAGAAGATAAGCTGGATAAGATGTATGTATTGGAAAGCGGACACTTCTTTGGAAGTTCAAAAAATTGCAGTTGTTGTGATGAAATTTACCCATCGTCCTTTGAAATAGTTTCATAAATTTAATTTGAATATGCTATTTTAGGCTTGTAACACTGTAAGTTTGTAGGAGTAAAATTTTCCAATATTTGAAGATCCATGGTATGTTTGTAATAGAAAAGGAAAGGGCAAAGGCTTGGACTATGCCTCAAGTAGTAATGGATGAGGGGGTCCAAAAGCCCAGAAATTGGCCCATTATAAATGACAGCCCACAAACTCGGTCCACTATGCTGACAACTCTGCCAACCATTTAAGACAATGTTTTGAAGGGGAAAATTTACATTACATCAGCGTAGAACATCAGTGTCAGGCACGAAAAAATAATTGTACAAACATTTAATAATAATTTAGAGAATATTTGGTAGTAGTTTGAAGAAATGTTTGGTAGTAGACTAGAGTAATTTCATTTTTAGATGACATTTTTTGAGAAAAGAACATCGATGTGATGCATTTTCTGAGAAGAAGAACATCCATGTGATTTGTATTTTCGCATCATATCCTACCTGAACCGCATGCATGTTTGAAAACCATTTCTTTCACATATTTTAGCTAGTGTAACTCACCTTTTATTCTCAAAACAAATAACATCAAAAATCTGCACATTAGAAGTAAAAAGTTCTAAAAATGTTGAACCTGCAATATAACATTGTGGTCCAAACTAGTGTTGGCTCCCGGTCCGGTCCGGTCCGGTTCCGGTCCTCCGGAATCCGGAACCGGAACCGGAACCGGGAAAAACCGGTTCCGTCGGTTACGGTCCCGGTTCCGGTCCGGTCCGGTTCAATCCGGTTCCGGACCGGTTCCCGGGCTGAACCGGCCGGTTTTTTATTTTTTTTTAAAAAAATTATTAATTTATAAAACTGAAAAAAAATCTAAAAAAATCTAAACATAATTTTTAAACTTAAAAAAAGTGATTATAAAAAAACGCTATTAAAAAAGAATGTTTTGTCATTTTTTTTAAGTTTAAAAATTATGTTTAAAAAACTTAAAAAAAATGATTATAAAAAAACGCTATTAAAAAGAATGTTTTCATTTTTTTTAAGTTTTTTAAATTAAATATGAAGGAACAAAAAAATTAAAAAAATTGGGCTTGCACTTAACAGTGACTTACTTGTTAAGTTGCCTACGTATCCTCTCGGGTTAGAGGAATCAAAGCCCACGTAGTTCTTTACCTTTTTTCAAAACCCGTTACCTAAGTCGAATCTTCGGCGGATGAATCGGTGCGTAACGTAGTAGAATCTCCAATCCACTCGTCTTCCGATGACTCGATAATGTTACGTTGTTGCCTAATTGCGGCACTCTTCCAATCGCAAACACAACATTGCGCCTCCAATGACTCTGGTGCCAAATTTGATCTCTTCCTCGTTAAAGTGTTGCCTCCTGCACTAAAAGTTTGTTCCACCGCCACGGTTGAAGCGGGGACGGCAAGAACTTGAGCCGCAATCTTCGCAAGCGTTGGAAACATGCTCCTATGATCCTCCCACCACTTCAAAACATCTAAAGTATCACAACTAACAAACTCAAAGTTGGTGTTAAGATAGTTATCAATTTCCGCATTCGTGTTTGTAACTCTTGGTCTTTTACTAAAATACTTAGCTCCAAAGGCCCCCAAGCTAGAGCCCGAAGAAGCCGGAGGTAATTGTGAAGTAGTCGGAGAATCAGAAAAATGAGTAAATAAAGTTTCAATGTTTGTTCTAGTTCTAGAAACCATACCTAAAATATCCTCTAGTTCACCGTCGGCTAAAATATATCCATAATAGTCATTTAAAAGAGCGTGTAAAACGGATAATTTAAGTCTAGGATCTAAAACACAAGCAACAAGAAAACAATCGGGAATATATCTATAGTAGAGCAACCACTTACTCTTCATTCTTGCAACGGATTCCTCAATGTCGGGAATTTTAGCTCCCTCACTTAAACCACACATAACATTACAAGCTTCCAAGACAAAAACATTACTACTTGGTGTATAAACATGACTAAATCTCTTTGTTGCATCACTAAAACATTTTAAAAACGTTGCAATACTTTGACATATATCCCAACCTGATTCGCTAAAATAGAAAGTAGAGCCAGAAAGGTTTTGAGAAACAAAAGACGTTAAAACTTGTTTATATTGTATACATTCACATAGTAATATGTAAGTAGAGTTTCATCGGGTACCCACATCTTTTGAAAAACGTTTTGGGTGCACCCCGTTAGTTTTACAAAAGGTCATCCAATCTCTTGTAACTTTAGGATGCCCCCAAATATACTTAATAACGTTCTTAATTGGCTCAAAATGATAACTCATAGCACGTAAACCATCTTGAACACATAAGTTTAAAATATGACAAGCACATCGAATATGAAAAAAATTCCCACCAAATAAAGGTTGAGACATTTCTTGTAAATCTCTAATAGATGCGGTGTTAGCAGATGCATTGTCGAATCCAATTGAAAAAACTCTATTAAGTAGTCTATATTCTTCTAAAATTGCACGAATCATCATAGCAATATTTTGTGCGGTATGTGAATCATCAAAGACTCTAAATGCCAATAAACGTTTTTGCATTGTAAAATGATGATCTACAAAATGACATGTAACACCCATGTAAGAATGGGTTTGAGTATTATCACTCCATATATCACTACAAATAGAAACATGCATATCATTTTGCGAAAAATAAGAAACTAATTCGGCCTTGCGTCTTTTATAAGCCTTAATTACGTTTTTCTTAATCACTTTCCTAGATACGGATGTAAAAGCGGGTTGTGTATGATTTTTAATGTACTCATTAAATCCTACATTTTCACTAAATCGAAATGCTAAATGATCAACACAAATAGCTTCGGCTAATGCTACACTATTAGCTTCATGATCAAAACAAAATAAAGGGTTACCGGTAGTAGAAGATGCAAATCCGCCGGAAATTTGTGTTTGTCCCCCTAGCATTCCCATCTCGGCGACGTGTTTGTGCTCCATGTGTCGTTGAAGGGTTCCATATCCTCCACTTTTCTTCCATTGGAATGTCGCCTCGCAAAAGTTACAAGAAACAATAATTAGATCGGGATCATAATCCTCGGCCTCGAGTTCCTCGAGACCGGGTTCTAATTTAGTAAACCACTTTACAAAAATAAGAGATGTTAGTTTCCGGGATTGGTTCCCGGATGACCCGGACCTCCCCCCCTAGGGGCCCTAGCCGGCCTCGAACCGCTAGCTTGCCCTTGAGGCCTAGCGGTCCTACCCCTACCGGACCTAACTTGGGAGGTGAGAGTGGGAGTGGGAGTGGGAGAAGTGACATTATCACTCTCTTGGGTGTCAAAATGTTCCGCCATATGATTAAGAACAATTAAATAATATGATTAAAAGCAATTAAAACAATTAAAACAATAAAACAATAAAACAATAAAACAATAAAACAATAAAACTTAGAACAATATAATAATGTGATTAAAAATGTAAAAGCAATAAAATATTGAAAGACAAAAGCTAATTAAAAGGAAGAGATTAAGAGAGATTGTTGATGAAATTTGAGAGATTATAAGATTGAGATTTGAGAAAGAGAAGATAGATTGTTGATGGAATTTGAGAGATTATAAGATTGAGATTTGAGAAAGAGAAGAGAGATTGTTGTTGTTGGATGTGTGATTTGAAGATTGTATGGTATGGTATTTATAGGGGTTGATATGGGTTATTTTAATAATAAAAAATTAATTTTTTATTTTTTTTTTAATTTCCTAACGGGACCGCCGGTTAACCGGCAACGGCTACTTTTGTAGCCGTTGGAACCGTCGGTTAACCGGTTTTCCCGGTTAACCGGCGGTTCCATATTATTATTTTTTTAAAAAAAAAACCCGGCGGTTCCGGTTAACCACCGGTTAAAAAAATTTAAAAAAATAAATAAAAAACCGCCGGTTTTGAAAAACGTTTTTCGTGAACCGGAACCGGACCGTGACCAAACCGGTTCCGGTTTTGACCGGTTTTGCCCCGGTCCGGTTCCGGTTCGAACCGGCGGTTCCGGTTTTGACCAGGTTTGGCCCCGGTTCCGGTTCCGGTTCCGGTTTTGAAGTAAGCTGGCACTGTCTTGGTAAATATCCAAGACAATGCCAGCTTACTTCCTTTTCTTGTTACACTAAAATGGCACATCAATCTAAATGCAAATTACCAAGTGATCAATCATTACAAAAGTGGTTATTATTTCATAGTATGTGTTGTACTCTAGTGTGATACAAACCTGAACTTACCTGATTTCATATAGAAGTGTTTTTTAATGTGAACACGAGCAACCACGCTCTTCGTTGGCAGTAGCCAGCTTGTAACTGAGATCCCACGTATCAGCTGGGGTGGAATTTGCATGAGGGACGTGACGAGGATGCTTCTCTCGTTTGTCTCCATTTACTTGTTTCAACCCGTGTTTTAAAGCTGGTAATAACGCTTCCATGCACTCTGCTACCGCGTTTGGATTTCCTGGCATATTGATTATCTGTAGCAGGGAACGATTAAGAATGTAGATTTGATGAAGTTCTAAGGTTTTGAATGAGTTGATTTTTAAAGTATACCATTGTGGATCCTCTTATTCCAGCAGCGGCACGAGAGAGCATTGCAGTTGGAGTCACCTACAGAAAGAAGGAAAAAATAGTAGGGCTGAAAATATTACTAAAACCAAATTAAACAAATTTTTCCTTAAAATCGTACAAGTTGTACCTTTAGACTTTCTTGCATCATGACATACAAAAGACCAGGAGTCTCTTTCTCTATTACTTCTTTTGTTGCCTCTGGTGTGACGTCTCTCGGGGTGCAGCCAGTTCCGCCTTCAAGAGAATCCCATTAGCCAAAAAAGAAGAGGCAAAAGAAACACCAGCAGATAATTAAACTTCCAAAAGTAGACGAAACAGCAATCCAATGACTCAATGAAGTGTGAAATTAAATATTTATTGTCATTTTTAAGATTTTTTAACGGAATATAAAAAAAAGATACTAAACACTAATTGTAACATGGAAGGTACAGTATACACTCACTAATAGAACAGACAGAAATCAATTGGATTAGCTCTTGTTCACACTCATTCAATAAAAACAGGTTTAAGCGCCAAGCAAATGAGTTTTAGTGGTTGATTGTGTTAAATTTTGTGTTCATTTCTAGCTATAAAATCATTTTATCATACCATAGTCCTCAATCCTCATGCATCAATACGGAAACAGAAGGAAACATGAATTAGAAGATAGATCCGTACCAAGGGTAAGGATGAGATCCAACTGTTCAATATCGCTCCATTTTAGCAAAATTTTCTTAATTTGCAGTTTGTCATCCGGAACAACAGCTGTTGCAACTACCTCTGCTCCTCCTAACTTCTCTGATGAGGAATTTATAACAGAAATAGCTCTTGGTCCACTGCAAATATAACACATCTTTAATTCTGTAAAATCTGGTATACAGAGAAGAAGCAAAAATCATAAATTACTTATGTAGATTGTTTAGCTTGGACGAAGGATGAAGTCTTGGAAGGAATACTTCTAAATTCCAGCATACATCTTTAATGGTTTACTTCTAAATGCCATCATACAGATGGAGAAATGAAACAAAGAGTAACCAACTTGCCTTCGATCTGGCCCAGCCCCAAATGCAACCGTGTCACTGACAGTAAGAATAGCAACTCTGACATTCACATTCATAAAAGTGCTTTGTCTAGAAGAGGCTGTATCTCCAGATAATGAGGTTTTGCTTGGTGGAACGCCAATGAAATCAGAAATAATGACAGCTGGCACGGGGGTTCCAGCAACAATAACGTTTCCTGTTGGGGGTAACTCCAACAAGGCATTTGCAGCCCTCATACTCAAAAGCCGACTACTCATTTGTTGCCCAGTGCTCTCAGCTACAAAACTGAAGAAAGTAACAAGTGATGTTATAGTCCACTCAATTAATAGTTAATGAAGACAAACATACAAAACTGAGTGGAAGTGGAACCACACAAGAGAGAGACTCAAAACATTACCCTGAAGTGCCTGATCCGTCATTTTCTTTCCACTTAACAATGGCACGGTGGAACTCTGGTCGACTTGAATCTGACCTTATGGGATTCACAAGACGGGCAAAGACTCTGATAAAAAATAAGAGAGTGTATAAAGTTGCATACTGAAATAATAAACTGAAAATGCTGAGAATAGAGAAACTGTGTGTAGGGTGAGTATAAGAAACCTAAGTGGGTGAGGGTTTGTCCATCCAGAAAGACGACGGATAGCAGGCACTACAAAGAGATGGAAACAGACTAGACAGCTTACAGGATTTCCTGGTAGACCAAATGCCAAAAGTTGATGAGATCCCGCACTATGAGTTTGTTCAGTATTTATCTCAACAAATGTTAAAGGTTGCCCAGGCTTCATATAGACCTGAATTAAATAATATTACCACAGTAAGTAAATGTATATTTGCCTTCACCGAATTCTTATGCAGTTTAAAATATAGCAAGACTAATCTCTTCGGATGTTTATAAGATATCATTGTGCCAATACCTTACTGAAATACACCTTTCCTTTCTGCTCAAACAAAGGCTTGACAAAATCACGGTCACCTATAGATACACCTCCTGAAGTCAAAATAATATCTGCGCCACCCCAAATAGCCTCATCCAGGACTCTTGCAAGTTCAGCTTCATCATCTTGAGCAATGCCAAGGTCCATAATTTTGCAATTTTGCTGCATTGCTGCCGCCAATAACATAGCACGGTTCGAATCCCTTATCTACGGGGACAGAATAATAAACAAGCAGAATTATTCCCTGAGATGATTGCTAAATACTACATTATCTCCTTTAATCAGTCATAGGATATAGTTTTCAGTCTCAAACAGAATAGATTACCTGTCCACGACCTAGATTACAAATTGTTGGCTCCATTAGCTCATCTCCAGTTGAAAGAACAGCAATAGTCGGGACACGGTACACCTAAAATAAGTGTTACACAATCAGCCTTTATCCATACAAACAAAGAAAAATGTTTTAATTGTCAGGACAGATGCAACATCTACATACCTTCACCCTTGTCACACCCACTGTTGCCAGTAATCCGATTTCTGGAGGGCCTAACCGATCTCCAGATTTCAGAACCACGGAATCTCTTTGAATGTCAAATCCCTGTGTCAAAAGCAATGCACACCAGTGGGTAATTCATTCAAAATTGTAACAGTTAGAAAAAACATAGTAAGCAAGCAATCATCTTTGCACCATTGTTTAAATAACACAAGCATTCGTATTGTAACAGGAGTCTAAGAACAAGAAGATACCACAGGACGAATATCAACCCCTTGACTTGCTTGTACCAATATCTTCACTCGCTTTGGTTCACCCAGAACTTGTTCTGTGTCTTCAACCTGCACCACTGCATCAGCTCCATCTGGAATTGGCCCTGTGAAAGAAAAAATACACAAAGCACTGATAAATTGAGGTTTCACAACTTTAAATCCAAGTTTAGAAAATGTTGCTAGGATACTTGATGATAAACTATATCAAAAATCAAAATCAAGACCAAGACCAACAAACATTACTAGAATAATCAAAAGAAAATTGCAGCAATTCAACGAAATGTATCCATCCAATCCCAAATGTTGTGGTAAACTGCAAGAAGATGATTTCCTCCCTCTCTTTGATTGAAAAGAATCAACACATATGCAAAACCTCCATCAAACATATAGAACTGTCAAAATGATAATCAAGACCTAAACATCAAGCTGAACTTGCCTCCAGTAGTGACGTATGCAACAGTTCCAGGTGTGACACATACACCAAGCCCATCATTTCCAGCTCTTGATTCCGTAATAATAGGATACTCCCCGGGGCCATCTGCAGCAACCACTGCATATCCATCCTAAAATCGTAGATTCCCAAATCAAATTGCGGAACACCATAGGAAACAATTAAGAATAACACTGAGCTAAATCGCCAAAAATTTACTCAAATTGTTGACCTTAACGGAAGCAGGATAAGGCGGCAGAGGATCCGGAGCCCGAATTTCCTCAGCTAGGATCCGATTCAGAGCTTCGTGGAGCGAGACGGTAACCGGCTCAAGCCTTCGAGCCACACTCAACACCGTTTCCAGAGCATTATCCACCGAAATCATGGTCGCACCCATGCTCAACAGTCAGCACCTCTCAGCACTCGGCTTCACATCTATTTTATTTCATGGAATAATTATTTCTTCATATTTACGATCAGTAATTTTCCCTATCATTTTTATTTTTCGCTTTACTTTTTTCTTGCGTTTAGAATCTAGAGTTTGTTTGTTGAAATTATTTATGGCGTTTAATGTGGCATCCCAAAAATTCAAAAAATTCAAGTTTTTTTTGCCTTTAAAATGTTCGAAAATTAGGTTTAGTTTTGGGCGCATTTTAGGTGTAGATCAGGCCAAATGCGGGCTCGGGCCTGGGCCGGGTTGAGGACATTTTTTCAACCAATTTTCACGGACCGGGCTAGTCCAAGGTCCGGATGTAGGGCCTATCACCTTGTCCATACCCGACCCTCTATTCGGACCGGGTAGCCCGATCCGATTTTTTAACATTGCATTGATCATGATTTTTAACATTTATTATAATTTTCTTAAAAAAATTGATTAAATTTGGAAAATCATGTGCAAAAATATCACAAAAAGATTGCTTAAGATCTTTCAGATTACAAAAAGAATTTTATGTGTTAATTTTTTAGATTTTGACCTTCCAATATCCTACTATGTTATTTCCCAAAATTTAAATTGCTCAAAGGCGCTTCTGTAAGGTTCTTTTGTTGTATTGTTTGTGTTTCTACTGAAAATTATTGAATTCCTATGTATCCACAATGAATACCACAGATAAATTAATGCTTCGATCATGGATTGATTGTTTTTTAGCCTGGAAATGAGGTTTTTTAAATTATCCAGAAATGGTTTATCTGTCTGTATATTGAATTTAAAACCTATTAGTGATTCAAATTTCTCCAATTGAGATGTTGTATGGGAACATTGGAAAAAGAAATGTTCCTTTGTTTCAGTCAAGTTATTACATCTGGAACAATAGGATGAGACTCTATTATAATATTTGTTTAGTCGTTGAGTGGTTGGTGAATTATCAGATATTGCTTTCCATAAAAAAAATTGATATCTAGGTGGAATTCAACTGAACCGGCTTTTTAAAAAAAGGTTTGGACGCAATAAAGATGCGTCCAAGAGTGATGGTGGGAGTTATAATTTTCCGGGCGTTTTCCCCGATTATTTATCAACCAAAATTTTGACTTATTAATACGTTTTAGAAAAATCATTTCGGTGTTATTCAAAATGATGAAAAGTATAAAAAAAACTAAAAAATATAAATAATTGGTCAAACAAGATTAGTGTAGTCCTCGTCCAATTATATCTTCTCCAAATCTGAAATATCTCCAAATCTAAATTTAATTTAATGAAACTTAAATTTTGCATTTTGTATCGGCCCATATTGGAAATTCTGTTAAAATCGATATATAGTGCAATAGCAATAAATTTTGTTACGGAGTATATTTTTCCATATTAGGGCATGGATTTAACATGCTTTTGGTAATATTGTTTACTTATATGGTAAAAATATAAAACCAGAAAAAATATAACTCAAATATTTAGAAATCATTATATTAAACCTCTCTTGCCAATTCAACTGCCTTGCTCTCCAAGTACTGGAACACGATCTCCCTTTTCTTCCTTCCCATATATTTACAAAAAGATCTTGCAATTCTCAAGCCTCTGCCTCTACTCTACTGCTCGATTAAATTAGGGTTTTTTCTGGCAATGGCTCGCACGGAGAATTGCACTAGCTCCATGAAGAAAACGATTTGGTGCACCAGTTGTTGCAGATACATAATATCCACTCTTCAAGATCAATACATGTAAGTATTTACACATCGCTCTCTAAATTCGTATGAACAGAGCAGTTACCGTATATGAATTTACATGAATCTTTTTTTTCCATATGCAGTAGCTGTAGTTCCTGCGGGAAGGTGCTTGCGGATGCAACAATGTTTACTGGTAAAGCGATGAGTCTTCAAAGGAGAAAGATGATGAAAAGGAGGAGGAAGAGGGAGTTAAATCGAGCTCTTGACTCTGCAACATGCTCTGTCGATCTCCTGACTTTGGAATGCAATGAAGATGAACTTGGTTAAACGCTTGTGAAGATGGGAATTATGATCCTACAATTGTATATATGTTTTTTAGTTTTCTGCCAACAAAATAAATGAATGTATTCCTTTCCAAAGCGATTCCTTTTTTTCCAAAGCGATTCCTTTTTTTCCATAGGCTTCCTAGGAACTCTGCAAATTCAATTGAATCCAACTAAAGATAACAAACCTAAACGCACCCAAGTGAGGAAAATGATGCGATGAATTGTAACGAAGTTAAAATTGGCCTATTTTGTGTGACCTCAAGATCAAGAGCGGCTAATCAAATATAGGTTCGGATCCAGAACAAACACACAGAGAGCTTTGAGAAAACCTTGAATATTGAACTCTCGAGCAAGAACACCATGCACCAAGAGATTCTTTTGAAAGGGGATAAAACTCATAAAAGGCTCTAAAGCCAAAATGTCATATATGATGCTATATACACTAATTTTTTTTGCTATTTAAACTTATAGGGTAACACATACGATTTGTGTGGGCGTGAGTATGCTATATACATTCATTGTTTGGAGGATGTAACATTTACACGGAATCGATCTCTAAGCTCAGCAATGATCCAACTTGCCTTGTTTCCATCTCAGTCCACCTTCTAACTAGTCTCTCTTGTTCCGGGGTCAATATGCCAACATACGCATGTCCAAGGAAACTTGTAGGAAGGGCATGATTGTGGTATCCGAAATCAACTTCAAGTCCCCAATGTTTCTGCTTTTGTTATCTTGTGTACAGTCAACCTATATCCAATTACCATGAATAGACAATTGCACTTTTTTGTTTAAGTTCTCCTCCCTTCCACATTCCCGAGCTTATACACATTATAATTCTCACATACCATTATCACTCTATTAGGATTTGAATCTACTATATAACTATTAAAGCAAAGCACCAATTTTGCCACATGTCATCTCTCCATTTAAATTGCCACATGTCATCTAAATTGACCTTCTTGCCACGTGTCATCTAATTAGGAATTTTCAAAATTATCTACAAAGATTTGATTACACAATTATATAGAAAGATTTGATGATACAATATCTAAAACGTTCCTAATTTAGATATACCTAAAATTTAAACAATTTATAATTAAAAAGATTTGCCTACAAAGATTATAATAACTTATAAATTAATTTCATATCGGAATTGAGATTTAAAGATTCACAAAAAAATATTTTATATAAATATTTTTTCATAATAATATATAATATCCAAATATGTACTTATATTAAAATTTTATATAATATTAATTATTTTATTACATTCATTTTTAAAAATTAAAATAAGATGCTTAAATTCTTTTTAACTTTGTGAGATGTACTTTATGAAAAACAATATAATCTCAATTGTTATAAACTAGTGCATATCTATTTACAAAATTATCATTATAAACTAACATTATTATTCAAAAATAGACCCATCGTTATACTTCACACAGTTTCAAGTGATATTTACCTCTTTCGGATCAGTATAATTTGGCATGGATTCTCCTTGTATTGATGACTCTCCATCATGGGTTGACATTGTTTTTCTTATGATTTGTTCAATGTGAGATAGAGGAAAAAAGAAGAGTATAGGTTTAGGTTTTATATTTGCAAAACTAGATTTTTTCTTTCCAAATTACGTTGGAAATAATCTTCTCAAAAAATTTCGTAGGTATTGTTACCTTATTTTGTCGGTCGAAATAAAAGATTCCGGAAAAAAAAAAATTACACCCCACGCTCACGCTACGCGCACGAGTTGTTAAAGAAACCAAATGACCCACACCCTCATCTTGCATGCACGTTCGCGTACTTTGGATATACCCACGCCTACGCAATGCGTGGGCGTAGTCTACATGAATCGGATATCCGTAAAATTGTCACGCTCACGCTTTCTGTAGGCGTGACCCATACCCACGCTACCCGTATGCGTGACTCTATGAGTCTAAATAGCAAAAAAAAGAGAGTCTATATAGCCAATACATCTATATATTATCTATATATATATATATATATATATATATATATATATATTTAGGTTTCGGTGTAACAGCCTCTTACGGTGTAACGGTGTAACGAGTATTCACCTTCAATGGTATTCAGGTTTGTTAAGGTTGATATTCAAGTTAATTTACCTATATTAATATAGGGTAGATATTCAACTAAATAAACATGAACAAATAGCGTAAAAGATTGAATAGATGCACAAGCATATGAGAATACGATTAGTGCATATATAACCTAAATCTATATAAAGTTGAATATCAACCTTAACAAACCTGAATATCATTGAAGATAAATACTCGTTACACCGTTACACCACAATACTCGTTACACTGGAACTCACCTCTCTCTCTATATATATATAGAGGTTGGTTCTGGTGTAACGAATTTTATGGTATAACGAGTGGACAAATCAGGAGCGTCAGATTAGATAAATTGGATGACTTGATTTAAAAGGAAAAAAAAGGGTAAAATAAATTTAAATCCTTAATTATAGGGAGTAACCAACTTGATTGTTTTCTCTTAATTAATCAATTTAATTAAAATGGAAAATTATAAAAAAAATAGGAGAGAGAACCCTAAATTTTCTCCAGTAACTGCCAAAATCATTCTGTGTTCTTCATCACAATCGTCCAAGATTATTTCGATATTCAGTAATGGTTACTATCATGTTCGTCGTTCATATGAATATATTAATTGTCCCGTAACCAGTACATATTCGATATTATGTAAGCAATATTCATGTTTTTGCGCTGTGTATGTATTCTGTTAATTATTGTTGATATTCGTGTTTAGCTGTTGGTATATTTTGTTCTAGATGTTAAGCAATATTCATGTTTTAACACCAAATAAAGGTTTGAATAATTGTTCTTAATAGATCAGGAGCGTGCAAGTAAAAGGGAGAATTAAGGTTTATACAACAGATGTTCGTATAGAATCTGAAAATAAAATTATCCGGTATTCTATGCACATATTCGATATTAAGTAAACAATATTCATGTTGGTTGAAGTCTAGGGTTTCTTACAATTCATGGTTGATATTCGTGTTCTGATGTTGTTATACTTTGTTGTAGATGTTCCATTATTGTAGTCTGTTATTCCGGTTTTGACATGTGCAAAGTATTTGATATTCAAGTTTATTTTGAGACATGAAAACTATATTCATCAATGTAGTCGTATATGTTAACCTGATATTCAGTTTTATTTACTTACGTATTCAGTCATTGCATTCACAAATATGTGTCTCAGTCAGTCTTATGTGATTTTAAGTTCATGTTTATGCAATTACAATCAATAATGTTTTTTGAATATGAATCAAGTACAATATGAATATCACCATTAGGTTCTAGATAATTGTCATTTTATGTGAATCTAGTATGCTATTGTGTAATTTCATATAGATATCAATATCATCACTAAAAACATGAATATCATCTCCTAGATACATGAACATTGTCATGCATAGTCGTGAATATCATGTCTCATATTGGATACGAGCTTGTGCTTTAATCCTTCTCAACCATCCCAAGAGTATTATCCTGAATGTCACCTAATTAAAACATGAATATTAGTATCGATTTATAATATTAAAAAATGGTAATCATGAATAGAAAAACACTAAGAACATAATATACTACGTAATAAAAATATCATCTAATAAAACGTGAATAATATCATTTATTTATTATTTTCACAAACTATACTAAACGCATAATATTACACCTAAACAAGAATATCACCCAATAGAAACGTGAATATCACCTGATAAAAAATATTTACAACAATTTGTCTTCAAAACCATCTTCAGTGCACCATACATATTTTCTTAACAAATTTC
This sequence comes from Oxyria digyna, assembly GCA_029168935.1. Lineage (NCBI taxonomy): Eukaryota > Viridiplantae > Streptophyta > Magnoliopsida > Caryophyllales > Polygonaceae > Oxyria > Oxyria digyna. The sequence continues at coordinate 27,619,538 of JAPVLV010000011.1, read as the reverse complement.
ATATCAAAACCATCTTCCACCAGAACAAGCCGGAGACTTACATTTCTGCTATGCCAAAAAGAATGTGGGTGTATCCCCCTCTCTCTTGGTATACAACCCATGTACATGTGCTGATGTGCATATAGCACACATTTCTTCTATTCTTCAGTTGTTTTTTGGAGACATTTTGTTCTCACTCTTCCTTAAACACATCTTAATAATCCTGTACAAATAAGAATTTCACTGCATCAAAACATGAGTATAAACTTAAACAATTTGAAAAGTATAAATTGTAAGAGCAATGAATTCCACCTATACAAATCCACGATTACATGGTGTTAAGCAATTAAGATCGAGATTTCTCAAGCGGACTCGTGATCGTATAGATTGCCTTGTTACACAATTGAATGCCCCAGAACATAAAATATGAATAATGAAACATGAAGAGGAGTATACATTGAAGAAAGCCAGGTGCCATTGATGTCAAACTTCGCCTCCTTCTCCACCGCAAACTACACCGACGCCATCGTCGTCAAACATCCCACCCTCACAAACCTTTCTACCAAGCACAACACGGGAGTCACCGAGGTTTGTAATGTACTGATTGTCGTCAAAACCATCCCACCCTCGCAAAACCTTTCATTGATGTTGGAAATAGTCTTGGCGTTCCTGCAATTGTTGAAGACAACGCTTGTGAGTAGGATATGGACCTCGTTGTCGATGCCATATATTGGTGAAAAGCTTCAACATCAATGTTGATTTTTGGTATTAGATTGTGAAATTGGAAGCAAGCAAGAGCAATAAGGAAGGCCATAATTTAGGGTTCTTTTTTATTGATTTATCAAGTAAATGGAAGTAGAATATTTTAATCCCTAAAAATCAGGGATTGATTGTGGTGTTAATTGATTCGGTGTATTCACCCTATTTTTAATTTCCTGTACCTTCGTACACTAAATCTAGGCCATCCGTTTTGGGTTAATCTAATGGCTTTAATTAGTTCACTCGTTACACCGTAAAAGATTGTTACACTAGAACCTAAATCTATATATATATATATATATATCAAGGGAGGGTTATTTAAAATTCTTTACTTGATTTTATTACTTATACTTCAATTTGTGGTTAAAGCACAATAATTTTAATAATTAATATTTAAATATATTTTTCTAATAGCTTCACGAAATTGTTACTTCAGAACATCTCATATTAAACTATTGTATCTTGACAAAATTTATTAATTTAATATAGTTGGTTAGAAATTCAATTCCCACGAATTCAAAATATGCAAAAAATGAAATGAAATATTTGTGTTTGGGTGATTTTTTTGTTAAAATCATAAGAATTCACTTTACTGAAACTTCAATTTCTCATTTATGTCAGAGTTGATCTTAATTTCAATTCTCCAATGTTAACACCTGAAATATTAAATTCCTCTATTTTGATTTATCTAATGTAAATTTTAACGAAACACGTTTTCTCCAAATCCATCATATATATTACAAATCACATTAATTCTTAATTTCTCATAAACTACAATTTCCACATTAAACCGAACGAGCACGATTTTAGAACTCTTTTCACAAACATTGAATGCTTTTACGTTCATTAATATCACACTAATTTAATGGAAAAATCAAATAATATAAACATTGAATGTGTTACTAGATGAGGGAAAAAAGTTTACACGAATAATAACGTATTTGGAAATAAAAATAGAATTATCGCCTTTTATGTTGTAACAAGAGAAAAATGATATATGCCGTTTTTATCGTATTATTAAAAGGGAAAAGTAGATAATAAACTTCGCCAATTAGTACCATATCCCAGTAAGATAAAAAATTACTCCCTCCGTCCCTTAATGTTTACAACATTAAGGGAATGACACAATATTTAAGAAAAGTGAGATGGGTGGAGAGAAGAAGAAAAAAGAAGTTGAGTAGATGGTTGATTTGATTGATAAAGTGTTTTTAGATAAAAAAAAGAAGAATAAAATATTGAGTAAAGATAGTAATGATGAAAATTAGATAGAAAAGATGATATAGATGGTTGATTTGATTGATAAAGTGTTGTTAGAATATGAATAAAATAAATAAAGTAAGGGTATTATGGGAAAAAATTAATGGATAGAAAAGAAATGTTGCAAACATTTTGGGACGTCCGAAAAGGAAATGTTGCAAACATTAAAGGACGGAGGGAGTACTAAAGAAAAAAGATGTAGGGAGGAAAGAAAATATATTTACGCAATAAAATAATAACTTTGCAAATTGCTATGATTTATTATCTTATAATGAGATGGCAATTAATCATTGTCTCGTGTATTTATATGCGAGTTTCACAAGTTATTCAAACACAAACAGAAACACAATTACAAACAAAAGTAGGAACTATGCCTTCAGCATTGGTGGTGGAAAACAACTATGTGGTCATGTGCGTCCATGAGGTTCTGATGAAGTCATATGGCTTCACCGTCACCGTTACAAAAAATGGTCAAGAAGCTGTCGATCTTGTGAGTTCAGGCAAAGAGTTTGATGTCATACTTCTGAACATGCATATGCCTGTTATGGATGGTGTTGCAGTACGTAGTTAATTGATGTTGTTGTTTTTACACAAGGCAATTCCGTTTAATTTCCCAGAGTGTTGTCTCTCTTTTCCGATAAAAAAAAAAGACTCATTCCAAAATCTCATATGGTAATATTTCATTAACTTTAAATTCGTGATTTGTGGTTTATGTTATATGCAGGTTACTAAGATGTTGAGGTCAATGAATGTGAAAAGCTTGATAGTTGGAGTGAGCGTTGATGAGGAGGAGGATAGGCTGCATGCTTTCCTCGAATCTGGCCTTGATTATTGCTTCGAAGCACCTCTTAATTGTGCTAAAGTCACCAAGATTGTAGAGTTTCTCAACAATTAGTGTTTCCTGCACCAATTGATATATTACCAATAAATAAAACGATATTTGAGTCAGAATAGTATTCTTAAAAGTTGAGATACAAAATATATTTCATAATGTGAATTCAACCGTAGTCGGTTTTTATTCTCCTTGACTTGATTGGGACAATTAGCTACTGCATGACCATGCATGCCGCACCTCCCACAAATCGGTGAGAACCCCTTTTTTTTTATGGCAAGGACCGGAGTTTCACCATAAAACAGGTGACAACCCCTGATCATCCTGACGGATGATCCGTACAAAGTCAGAACAAAAACTATCCATGCCTGACTGAGTTAGAGCCGGTCTAATCACTCTGATATAATCATCAGATACAATATCATGTTGGTCACAATTAAGGACCAATTTAATAATATAGGAACTGATTTTTGTTTTGGACAAAAAATCAGCTGCTCGATTTACTTCCCTGTAGCAATGATAAACTTTATAGTCGTCAAATAACTTTAAGATATTTTGAATATCAGTAATGATGTTCCTAATTTCCCAAGGAACTTTCCATATGTTTTTTTATAGAGTTAATAACAGTAAGATTGTCTCCTTCAATGATTATGTGTTTTGCTTTTATTTTGATAGCCAGTTTAACTGCACTTAATGCCCCTAAAGCTTCCGACATTAAAGGTGAGGATGAGAGAATATCCTTAATATATATATATCCAAAATTTCTCCTTTACTATTTCTAGCTATACAACCAATGCTGCTCTGTTGTGTAGATGAATAAGAAGCATCGAAGTTTATCTTAACCCATTGATTAGGTGGTTTAATCCAGGTAGAATTAATCTTCTTTTTTTTGTTGCGTTTATTTTTAATTTTTGGCCCTTTTAAGCTATGTTGCGTTGATTCCCAAAATTTGAACTGTTCAAAGGCTATGTACGCCGTATCTCTTTGTGATTGATTCTTATTTTTAAAAACTATTGCATTTCTATGTAACCACAAAGCGTACCAAAGGAAAATGAGTGCCTCTATTTTTTATTTTTTATTTTGGTATGTCTGGATAATGTGTTGCAATGCTTAATTAAATGTTGTGTTAAATGGTATATCAAATTTAGTATTCATCAAATTCTCATATCTCTTAATTTGGTTGTTTGTATGTTGACACTCAAAAAATAAGTGTTCTCTAGTTTCATACGGTGCGTTACAGATAGAGCATTGATGAGGAACCCTATTATAATACATGTTCAGTCACTGAGTTGTAGGTAAGTTATCAGATACTAGTTTCCATAAGAAGTTTTGGTATCTAGGCGGTATTTTGAGGTTCCATACCCATCTGTAGATATCATTTATATTATAAGGTAAGTTACTTTTGTTGAATTTTCGTGCCGAAGCAGTACTGAAGTTTCCTGAACGATCTGGCAACCAGATTGCTTTGTCTTCTATATTTGTGTTTGGGATGTATATACTTTGTATTTGGGCTACTATATTACTTGGTAAAACTTCATTAAGTTTATCTAAGTTCCATTGTCTCGAATTCGTGATGAAGTGATTGACTTTCGTATTAATGTCTGAAATAATTGGATTATGAAATGATATCAAAGGACCTACTCTGCTCCAGTTATCTGTCCAAAAGTTAATATTATTTCCATTACCTAATTCTCATCCAATACCTTTTTGAAATTGTTTTCGTAAATTTAATAATCTTGAAAATTGTCATGATTGTTTTGGTTTTTTCTTAAATTCAAAAAGACTCGAATTTTGCAAATATTTCTGATTAATTAATTTAACCCATATGTTATCACGATCTGATATTAATTTCCAAAGAAGTTTCTGCTGTAAGGCAGTATTTAAGTCCATTGCTTTATAGCTAATCCAGATAGTTCAGTGAATTTTTGTAGAAATTTTTTAATGTAATTCATATTATTCATATTTGCATTTGCAAAAATTATAGTATCGTCGGCGAAGCACAAAAACGGAATACGCATACCATTTCTAGTAAGTTGAATTCCTACCCTGTGATTGACTTTATCAGATTCTTGTTGGAGAGTTCTTGCAAGGTATTCCATAACTATTATAAAAATGAATGGGGCTATCGGGTCACCCTGTCTAAGACCACATCTTGGCTTGAAGACTGGTTCGGGTTCATTGTTTACTAGAACTGAATAACTGGCCGATGTTATACATGCCATCACTCTATTTATCCATTGTTGATGAAAACCAAAGGATTGTAGAATTTTGATTATAAAAGGCCATTGAACCTTGTCATATGCCTTTTCCATATCGAGTTTTAATGCCATCCAACCTTTTTTCCCTTTTTTCTTTTGATGAAAGGAGTGAAAAACTTCATGAGATATTAAGATATTATCAAAAAATTGATCGATCTTGTACAAAAGTTGCTTGACATGGATGTATTAATTTTGGTAAAAGAGTTTGTAAACGATTTGCCATAAGCTTTGTAATAATCTTATAAATAGTAGAACATAAACTAATTGGACGATAGTGATTAATTGACACTGGAGATTCTACTTTTGGTATTAGTGCAACAAATGATTGTGCACATTCATTTAAGAGAACACCGGAATGAAAAAAGGATTGCACATCTTGTATTACCGAATCCCCTACAATATTCCAATACTGTTGATAGAATTCAGCATTAAATCCATCTGGTCCAGGTGTTTTATTATGGGGTAATTGTTTGACTACATTCTTTATTTCCGTCGAATTTGGTTGTGAATTTAAAAAATTATTATCATTATCATTAATTAAGTTCAGAATTATCTGGAAATCTCTTTCCAATAAGGAGATAGAATGTGATGGCTGAAATCTTGATTGTAAGTCTGCCGAGAGTGCAGTTTTAATTTCTTCGGTTGTAAAATATTTTTGTTTATTGAGAGCTTCATAGTAATTAATCTTTTGCTTATATAACTTAACTTTAACCGTCGTTTGAAAATACTTTGTGTTTTTATCCATTTCAGTAGTGTTTTTAACTTTAGCTCTTTGCTTCCAATATGTGTGTTGGAACTCAATCAGCTTATTATATTTCTGAACAAATCGATGATATAAAGGAAGTTTAGTGTTATTATGTTTCTGAAAGCATTCTATTTGTAATTGGTGTAACTTAATTTCTGTTCTGTTTAATTGTTCTTTAATGTTGTTTATATTCTTCTTGGTCCAATCCTTAGTTCTATTTTTAAGGTATTTTTTGTTTCATAAAGAGTTTAAACATAGCAGAACCATTATATTTATAATCCCAAATTCGTTTTACTAAGTTACGATAGCTTCCTTTTTGTAACCAAGTATTTTCAAACCGAAATGGATAATGCTTACGACATTCATCATCCCCAATTTGTAATGTAATGCAGCAATGGTCAGATGTGGTAAAAGGCAAGTGTGCTAACCTAATAATATTATAAAAGTTAAGCACCTCAGGATGAAGTAGTACACGATCTAATCTTTCTAGAATAGTGGTTCCATTATTCCTATTATACCGTTTCCATGTATAAGGTAGACCTTCAGGATTAATATCAATTAATCCATGAAATGTGCTGAAATTAATAAGTCTTGTAAATCTACTATGTGCAGGGGTTAAACCTCCAATCTTATCCGAGTCTTGTAAAATATCGTTGAAATCACCCATAATAATAGGTGGGGTATTATTTTCGTTAATAAAAGTAGACATGAAATCCCAAAATTGGTTTTTTAAATTCTCCTTACTAGGGGCATAAATAAAAATGATAATAAATTTGATTTCTTTTTCTTCAAATTGAAGAGCAATTATGTTATAATTATGAAAAATAATTTTACAGAATTCTGCTTTAATAAATCTAGAACAAAGAAGCCAAAATCCTCCTTTAGTTCCATCTGCAGGTGAAATTATTATATTATGAAACCCTATTTTTGACAGAAATTGTGAACTTGGACTATCATTTTTTTGTTTCAGCCAAACAGAAAAGATCAATGTTATGAGTACGTTTAATATGCGAAATTTATGTCTAAAAGTGTGGTCGACGGACTCCCCTATAATTCCAATAAGCTACTTTCATTAAATAATATCTTTGAATGATATATAGTTAAATGTTTGTATACGAACATCGTAACAAACAGTGTCTATGTACATCATATTACCCAGACTAATTTGCTAGTCAAGTGAGTCACCATTGTCCAATTTGAACGAGTACATTTCTCCTAATCCAGCTTTTGACAAATCACTTAATAACAAAAAAGCTTGTTTCACTAACCTTTGTATAACTCTTAAGAAAGGAAATAAAATATACACAAGTGCCAGATATACCTTAGTTAACAACAGTATGATATTTGGAGTAGAAATCTGAATTTGCATGGATGTATCAGTATTGGTGTTGTTGTAAGGCTCGAGAGACTGCACCTAAAGTGGCCAGTAAGCTCAATTTCGGAAGAAAAATATTGACACGTAAATGATTTTCCTTGGTTTATTTGGGCGGTGGGAATAGCAGGTGTAATCATTTGGGTTATGTTAACACGGCATCGTTCATAGTTAATTTGAAATAGCAAGTTGTTTAACATGTCATTAGCCACTTTGAACGTTGTTATCCTTAGTTTGCTAGTTTTGTACCCCCAACTATACGTACTATGTTGAATGTCATCTTGTAAAATTGGTTTAGTACAAGTTGTAATCAAGCACATCGTATAAATATTATTACAGATTTTCATATTGACATTAAGGATACAATAAGTAAACACTAAATGAGTAACCACAAGTGTTGGAGCCGGTTCTCGATGGGCTCGTGAAGCCCAAAAGGAATCAGGTTAGGCCCATTGAACGCGAGCCAGATCGGTCCATGAAGTCAGCCCAGAAGAACGAAAGCGGCCCATAAACAGACGAAGCCCAGAAAGAGGATCCGACGAGATTAAGTATCAAGGGGCAAATTGGTAATTGACTCGCGTGGGCCTCTGACAAGAGTATAAGAACGCAACTCAGTGAATAGAGAAGAGAGAGATCACTACTGAAAGAAAAACGCTTCGTCTTCCTCTCCCGAGTAAGGAAAACACAGGAATGAACCAAAACCTCAATCTTCCCAAACCACCTTCTCCTTGAGGCGTTAGGACGAACATCACTTAGTTTGTAACTCCCGGTGTTGCTATTAAACTTTTAATGCTGCGATGGGTGATTTCTAGGGCCGTTCGGTTTGTTGGTAATGAAGAACTTGAAACGTTTTAAGTAGCATTTTGAGTTCCCTGTATCATTACTTTACTTCTTTCTATCCACTCTAGCTCTTGTGGCAAATTGTGTAGCTCTTAGTTGCATATTTACACGTTTGCTGATTTGAACGCCGGAGAATCAAATCCGGAGATACCCTCTCCTGGTTTGGTTGCGTTGGAATAGTAGGTGTCAAGAACTAGGGTGGACGACGGGGAGAAGACAAGGAGAAGTGCTGTATACAAGTTGGCTGGCCAGACTCGCGAGGTGTTGTGTCGCGAGCTGCATTTTCTGAGCTCCAACACTGGCGCCGACCGTGGGGACTTCCTCGCACAAGTAAGGCTCACTACAGATATTCACGTATTTCTAATACTTAACCGCCTGAGGATGAATACTGGGGGCGAGGGAAGTGGCAACACCCCTCTCCAGACGAGAACACAACAAGAGATAAATAGCTCGCGAGCACCTCTTACACGCGTGCCTGAGGAAGAGATTGTTCTGGTAGGGCCCGCACTGGTTCAGTATCGTGCGTTCCTTCAGACGTTAGGACAGAGCACGGGCAGGGGCCGAAACCAAGAACAACCAAGGGCTGAAGCCCGCGAGAAGGAGCAGAATCAGGGTGAACGAGAACAACCAGTCGCTGAGGAGAGTGCTGAGCACGTACCCGACGACAGAATCTCAGTGTCACGAAGGACCAGGGTCGAGGGACGCGAGAGGGCTTGTCACCCTGGTAGGTTTGATTTGAATCAAGTCCCAATGAGCTACGTAGAGAACCAGTCTTACAAGGGAAGAACCGAAACAAGGGGACATGGGATTCGTGCCGAGCAAGGACCTTCTCGCTACCAGTATGAGGGGGAACCTTATTACAACCAGGCAACCTGTCCGCGGCAAGCTTACGAGGCCTATCCGTCCATTAACCCGCCAGCCTTGTTCGGCCCGACTGCTTTCGCAGACCACATAGTCAGGTCAGTCTCTCTACCTAATTTTAGATTCCCTATTATCAAAGAATACAATGGCAAAGAAGATCCTAGCGAACACCTAGCACGCTACAAGTATGCTATGCTCGCAAGGTGTCCTGACGAAGCCACGATGTGCAAAGGTTTCCCAGGCACTCTCGCGGGTCCCGCCATGACCTGGATGCTTAACCAACCGTCAGGGAGCATCCATTTTTTCGCTGACCTAGAGAGGAGTTTCTTGTTGCACTTTGGATCCTCAAGGAAAAGAAAAGTGACTATGCAAGAAGTAGTGGGTGTCAAACAGGGACCAAACGAATCGCTAGAGAGTTATGTCAGGAGGTTCTCGGAAAAGATCTTAGAAGCCGAGGATTTTCATGATAAAACTGCCCGAGTTGCGTTCCTAGATGGTCTCACAGATGGAAGCTCCTTCAAGCAATACCTATAACGCAAGAAATATTTGGACTACCAGGGCATGCTCGAAAGAGCGTATACAGAGATTAACGTGGAAGCGCACTCAAGTTCCGCGTTGAAAGGAAACAATCAGAATAAGCCTGCTCAGGGCCAAAAGAGAGACAACCAGAGCTGGGGTAACAAGCGCCATCAGGGTAGTCAGGGAAAGGAGCAGATTGACACGCGAGTGCCCGGTTTGCAAATTCAAGATCTGAATCAGGGTCAAAAGCAGTTCAGAGGCCAGAACCACGATCAGAATCAGTTCCACTCGCAAAATTTTGTAGCCGAGCAGGATAGCCGTCGCGAGGCTGAAAGGAGAGGGGATCGCGGTCATGGTCGCCACGAGCCAACCACATGGTGCGAGTACCACAGAGTGGATACTCACCCAACAGAGGAATGTAGGTCGCGACCTCACCACCCGAGAGAGCAGAAAGTCCTAATTGCTCAGAGAGGAAATGGTGATGGAGGTCGCGGCAGTACAAAAAGAGGTAGAGGAGGTAGAACACAAAACGAGATAAGGCAGCAAACCCCCGCAAGAAATAACCAGAATCAGGGTTCTAATCACCACCCACACCAGAACTTCCCTCACTTGGATGGCCATATAGGTACGATTGCAGGCCGCCATGAACCCATTCCCTTAGGCAAACGAGAGCAGAGGCTCATTAACAACGCGCCCAAGCCTCAGGGAAAGCCAATCTATAGTATCGCGAGATCGCAGTCTGAGCCTTACACGCTTGTTTTCACCGACAAGGAGGTAGATACCTGGGCTGTCGAAGCCGCTGACCCGCTAGTCATTCATGCTCAGATTGGAACCAAACTTGTGAAAAGGATTCTCGTGGACACAGGGAGCTCGGCCGATATACTATACTGGGACGCGTTCGAGAAAATGGGGATTGATCAGTCTACACTCAGGCCTACTAAAACCACACTGGTGGGTTTCGCGGGTGACAGAGTGAGGGCCCTGGGCGTCGTCACCCTAGATCTCATCCTGGGTGGGGAGACCGGGTCAAGAAGATCAGAAAAAATAGATTTCGTAGTAATCCCAATAACATCCTCCTACAATGCGATACTGGGACGCGAAACTCTGTGTAAGTTTGAAGCAGTCGTGTCGATCTGTCATTTTTGCCTTAAGTTCCCAACGTCGACCGGAGTAGGAGTCGCGAGAGGAAACCAAGAGGAAAGCCGTATCTTCTACGTATCATCCGAAAACGGCAACACCAAGGCCTTGCTCGCTAACCAGTTATTTGTTCCAGGGTTGCCTCACGTGTTTGAAGAGGCCGAGTTGGAGGTCCTCTCCGAGGCCGCGAGATACTGGAGAAGAAGAAGGACACAAACCACATTTTGATGGGTTTGAGAAACAGACAATCACCCAATTCCCCAACATAGAGGAGAAGCTCTATGTAGGGGGGAAGACTAGATCAGAAAGTTGTGCAAGAGATTGAGACCTTGCTCGCCCACTCCCGGGATGTTTTCGCGTGGACACCAAAGGATTTGAAAGGGATTCCCGCGAGTGTCATGACCCACTCCCTGAACATTAGTTCAGAGGTCAAGCCGCGTAGGCAGAAGAAGCGAAAGCAGGCAGGACCAAAGAACGCGGCTGCTACTGTGGAACTCGCGAAGTTGATAAAAGCAGGGTTTGTTAAGCCCGTGCAATACCCGACGTGGCTGTCGAACGTAGTAATGGTAGAAAAAAATCCCAAAGGGACAGGAAAATGGCGCATGTGCGTAGATTTCACTGGTCTCAACAAGGCATGTCCCAAAGACAGCTACCCATTACCTTCTATCGACCAGTTAGTAGATTCCACCGCGGGTCATGAAACCCTGAGTTTCTTGGACGCGTACTCTGGGTATAATCAGGTCATGATGAATCCAGCCGACTCGGGGCACACGGCTTTTATCACAGACAAGGGAACCTTTTGCTATAAAGTAATGTCGTTCGGCTTGAAAAACGCGGGAGCTACATTCCAGAGGCTGGTGGACATGATCTTTAGCGAGCAAAGGGGTGACACCGTGGAGGCCTATGTTGATGACATAGTAGTTAAGAGCAAGAAGCAGGCAGATCACGCTCGCGACCTGGCAGAAGTTTTTGAAACTCTAGGAAAGTACGGAATGAGCCTCAATCCCGAGAAATGTGTCTTCGGGGTCACCGAGGGCAAGTTCCTGGGATTTCAGATCAGTGCACGCGGTGTCGAAGTCAATCCAGACAAGGTCCAAGCTGTAATAGATCTACAACCGCCGAGATCCACTCATGACGTCCAAAGGTTTGTAGGGAAGGTTAATTATCTCGGAAGGTTTTGTGCCAAGCTCGCGGAGCGAAACCTCCCCTTCTTCGACATATTGAGGAAACCGAAAAGCTTCAAATGGACTGAGGAGTGTGAAAGGGCATTTATGAGCCTCAAAGAACATCTGGCTAAACTCCCCACACTTGCGTCACCGGTACCTGCGGAAGGCTTGCAGCTGTACCTCGCGGCGGGAACGCGTGCGGTGAGCGCAGTGTTGGTGAGAGAGCAGCAGGTCCCCGTCTATTTCGTCAGTAAAGCCCTTCTGTCGGCCGAGACCAGATATTCGCCCATTGAGAAAGCAGTACTCGCGTTGATAACAACCGCTCGTAAGCTCCGACCTTATTTCCACGCTCATCCCATCGAGGTATTGACAGATTTACCACTCCCATCTTTCATGAGTAAGCCAACAACCTCTGGGAGGCTCGCTAAATGGGTAATTGAGATGACTGAATTTGACGTAGTCTATAGACCACGACCCGCAATCAAAGCGCAAGCCTTGGCTGATTTCATTGTTGAAACAAGTTTCAGAGAGTTAGAAATAGATGATATAGCTCCAAAGCAACCCACATGGGTTATGCACGTTGACGGGGCGGTAAACGTAGACGGTTGCGGGGCGGGGGTCGTCCTGACATCCCCAGCCGGGGATAAAGTCGACCATGCGATTGCACTAAGATTCAAAGCCACTAATAACGAAGCAGAGTATAAAGCGCTCATCGCAGGACTGGAAATTGCAATTCACGCAGGTATCCACATGGTGAAATGTCTGAGCGACTCTCAGATTGTTGTGAATCAGATCAATGGGATCTACGAAGCTCGAACATGCAATCTCCCCATATATCATGCGAGAGCTACAACTTTGATTTCATTGTTCAGGCATTTTGAGATTGAAGCAATATCGAGGGAAGAAAATACGCGAGCTGGCGAACTCGCGAAGCTAGGTTCCCAGGCTCAGTACGTGAATATGGAACGTCCCGATGGAAATTCTACCATCATTTCCAAGGGTGGAAAGAGCCAATACTTCTGGGTAGTAAAGTCTGAGAGCGCCATAAGCAATCAGGTGGAGCTTATGGAGATAGACGAGCCAGTCGGTGATTGGCGCACCCCTATAATTCAATATCTTGCAAGCGGAACAGGACCCTCGGATCCAAAAGAAATGAGAAAACTTGTCTCTATGGCCGCGCGCTTCTACATGTGTCGTGGGGAACTCTACAAAAGGGGATACGGACCACGCGAGCTCAGGTGTTTGTCTAAGATAGAAAGTGACGTGCTTATGAGAGAGATACACGCGGGGTTGTGCGGGACCCACGCGGGTTGGAGACCTATGGTCTATAAGGCGTTAAGGCAAGGGAATTTCTGGCCAACAATGAAACAGGACGCACAACGCGAGTCATAGAACTGTAAGCCATGTCAGTACTTTGCCCCGGCTTCTCATCAGCCAGGTGTAGAACTACAGATAATGTCAAGCCCCTATCCCTTCGCGATGTGGGGGCTAGATCTATTAGGACCTTTCAAGCCAAAAGTGCCTGGTCAACTGGAATACATCATTGTAGCAATTGATTATTTCACCAAATGGATCGAAGCCGAGGCTCTCGCGAGCACTACCGTCCCGGCAGTTAAAAAATTTCTATGGAAGAATATCATCTGCAGATACGGCCTCCCTCACGAGATCGTAACCGATAGAGGACCACAATTCAATTCGCCACAGTTACTCACGTGGTGTAATGACATAGGGATCGCCTTAAGAATCGCGTCGGTCGCACACCCACATTGCAATGGCCAAGTAGAAGTTGTGAACAAAAGTATTGTCATGGATTTGAAAAGGCGGTTAGAAGGCTCCAAAGGAAAGTGGGCCGAAGTTTTACCTCTAGTACTCTGGGCAAACCGAACCACGGTAAAGAAGGCAACTGGGGAAACACCTTTTGCTCTTGCCTATGAAATAGAAGCCACAGTGCCAGTCGAGTTCATTGTGCCCACGGATCGCGTGATTCAGTATAGCCCGATCGACAATGACGAAAAAATGCAGCTAGAGTTGCAGATGCGGGAAGAAATTCGCGACTTAGCAACTATCAGAGCGGCCAATCATAAAGCCAGCGTCGCGAAGTATTATAAAAAGCACATAAAGTTGAGGGGATTCGCCAGAGGAGACCTAGTGCTCCGTAGAATAGAAGGAGGAAAACTCGACCCCAACTGGGAAGGACCTTACATTATAGATCGCGAAGTCGCCCCCGGGGCGTATCGTCTCAAGGATCACTCTGGGAATCACATTGCAAACTCTTGGAACGTGATGCGACTTCGTCGCTTCTATGCCTAATCCTCCCACAAAACCCAGGTACGTTTAACAAGGTTTAGCAGAGCAAAAATTTTTTTCTCATTAATGGTCAATGCTTATCGCATTAAGACACTAAAACATTTGATCACTATGACATGATAAGTACAGGTTGTGGAACCAACAATTTGTTATCACGCGAGTCTGGGTTATCAAGAAATAGGTCACAGCCTGGTCGACCAATGCTCGTCCACCTAAAAAGGTAGCGCTTGAATTGAGACAAAAGTCGTCAAGTCCGCTTCACTGGGCTGGGCTAAAAAAAACCCCAGGTCGCGTGTCCAACTTCCATGGTTGAGCTAAAAAACTCTCCTTGGTCGCGAAAGCATGGACGGGTTTACGTCAATGAGCTCACCCGCCATGATTCCGCTTCACTGGGCTGGGCTAAAAAAAAACCCCAGGTCGCGTGTCCAGCTTCCATGGTTGAGCTAAAAAACTCTCCTTGGTCGCGAAAGCATGGACGGGTTTACGCCAATGAGCTCACCCGCCATGATTCCGCTTCACTGGGCTGGGCTAAAAAAAACCCCCAGGTCGCGTGTCCAGCTTCCATGGTTGAGCTAAAAAACTCTCCTTGGTCGCGAAAGCATGGACGGGTTTACGCCAATGAGCTCACCCGCCATGATTCCGCTTCACTGGGCTGGGCTAAAAAACCCCCCCAGGTCGCGTGTCCAGCTTCCATGGTTGAGCTAAAAAACACTCCTTGGTCGCGAAAGCATGGACGGGTTTACGCCAATGAGCTCACCCGCCATGATTCGGCTTCACTGGACTGGGCTAAAAAACCCCCCAGGTCGCGTGTCCAGCTTCCATGGTTGAGCTAAAAAACTCTCCTTGGTCGCGAAAGCATGGACGGGTTCACATCGTGACTCATACGTCTTTCAAAAGTTCTTAACCACATAAAGACCAAATACTGAATGCCTCTCTACATGTGCAGTGCTTAATATCCCCCGCAAAAGCAACGTCATGCCTAGATAATCTCTGCAAAGTCAAGAAATTCTCTGCAGCAACCATACCGAAGAAAAACTGTCCTGATGCTTCGCGACTACAAGTGCTCAGGACAAACCTCGCGGGCATCAACAACCACTAAGAGCTAAAGCGCGAAACCCTGTCACCAGCTAGAGCGAACGTACTGACCAGGACTCGCGTGTAATGTTCATGCAATAGCTAACAGGAGAATGGTTTGCAATGCTTTATGATTCTCACATAAATTATGTAACACCGTCAGTCTTACCTTTTACTATACAAGAGGGATCGTAGTTATGAAACACTCATCTCTTTACGTTTTATTTTTTCGCAAAATTACTCTTTTCCGAAACACAAAACGGGGGGAGCGAGGCGAGATAAGTGTATACGAAACAAGCAGACGGAGAAGTAAAACCAAAAACATAGCAAAACAACATATAGCTCGCGACAACCATGGCCGCATTAAAAATAATTACATAAAAGCCCAAATTCTCGCGACAGGAACACCAAAAACATACTGTTCGAAAGACCACTAGGCCGTGTCAGAAGGTTATTAAACATTACTTAACGACAGACTCAGGAGCTTTCCCCGCATCCTCTACGCTATCCGCCTCTAAATCCACGACGTCTTGAGCATCAACTACCCGCGATCCTGACCCCCCCGCTTGATCTAAGCAAGAACGCTTCAGGGAGGGCTGAATGGTGTCAAGAAGAGCGTCGGGCGTGAATACCTTTCTCTTACAAGGAGAGAGGGCCGGGGATGGAGGGCTCGGAAGCGTGTGAGGAACAGGTTCCAGCCTTTCGGACGGAGGCAGAATGACCATCTTCGGAAGAGGAGGCTTAGGCACTTGATTCTCTTTACCTTTAACGATGCCTTTCTTGGACGCGAGACGAGTTACACCCCAAGCCTCAAGTGGAGTATCCCCATCATCAATAAAAATTCCCGGCACCGGGGGCTCATACTCGGGAAGGTCGGTGGAAAAACCACATAAGTCCTGAGCGTTGAAGGGGAAATCTTTGACTTTGTGTTTTCGCATCTGAACCTTCACCATACAAAGGAGAAGCGTGTTGACAGCATTTTTGTAAAAATCCATGCGAGCACGTTGACGGTAACCCCCGCAATACTCTTCCACCGCCATGCTCCTCTCATAGGCAATTCTCTCGGACATCGTTGCGTGAAGTTTCTCATTTTCTTGTCTGAGGTCGTTCACTTGCGTGTTATACTCAGTAACGATGTTGACATGGGTGGACCTCTCGTATGCGAGTTGGGCTTCCAGCTCCTTTATCTTTGCGTCTTTAGATTCCGCTAACGTGTTGGCCTTCGAAAGCTCCACCTCCAAAGTTTTCTTCTCCCCCATGAGCCGAGACTTAGCCGCTCTGTTGGCATCACGGATTGACTGGTCCTCATCCATCAATTCCTTGAGTTTGTCCTCCGCCGCGAGCACCCTCCGGCTTGCGCTCGCGATAATGTTCATCCCCTGCAAAATGACCAACTTCAGGGTTAAAAACACCCCAAGAGACAAGAAATAGATGAGAACGCGAAACTTACCGCAAAAAGTAGTTTAGACAGGCCGTCGGGTCTATCCGAGATTTCCTCGTAAAGGCTGGGTTCGGGGGGAAAAACAGTTGGAATCGAGTCAAAGAAGGCACGCGTTGCAGATAAACCGTGAATGAAAGTGGGGTTCGCAACCAGAGAATCAGTAGGCTCTGGAGAGGAGACGAACTCTACCTCCGTCGTCCTCTTGCGACTTTTCTCGGATACTTTCTGCTTCCCCTTATCGCGAGATGACATTTCGCGAGACCTCTTGGTCTGGGGGACCTCCTCAGAAACTGTGGTCGCGAGCTCAGCTGGCGACACCGATACAGCAGGGGGAGGAGCAAGGGTCACACTGGGGACAGACGAAATATTGTGAGCAGGAGCCTCGAGGGTTAGGGAACCAGCCTCGTCAAAAATCAACCCCTCCAAGTCCGGAAGATCAAAGAACATATCAGCATCTGCAAAGACCACAAGTGAGTATAAAATAAAATAATAATAATGATAGACGCGAGCGCTAAAGACAAACACAAACAAAAACCTCGGGCATGAGCTTTGAGGCTAAGTCCCCTGACAACCAGTAAAGCATCCGAGATTGTCAACTCAAAACGTTTTTGAACAGCTTTGTCAGGGTAATCCTTATAGTCGCGGATGAATTTATCACGAGTCTCCTTTGGGAAAAAGCACGGAGCCTTTCTCGCATGAGGCTCGCGTACTTGAACAGAAATTTCGGAACCAAGAGGGGGACGAACTAAAAACCAACACGTTTTCCACCCCTCAATCTTCGAGCGCAATCGGAAGGCACTAGGAGTCTTGGCTTGAGCAGTATAAAATCTGTCCTCGCGGGAGTTCTTCTTATACGAATTAATAAGAGCGTAGTGAGGCGTATTGGGAGCTATCCCAATATCCTGACATCGCATGATGTAAACGATCAGCGAACTCCAGAAGTTTGGATGCATCTGTGAAGGGCTGAAGCCTAAGTCCGCCATCACTTTAGTCTGAAAGGACGTCCACGGGAGACGGAAGCCAGCTTCTAAAGATTGCCTGCTCAAAGCAAAGAAGGGCCCATACTGGTCGAGGGAAGTGCCCTCATAGTCGGGGAGGGCAAAGATGGCCCCTTCAGGAAAAGGGTATCGCGTAGCGAGATGACGAAGATCGTCAAAATTAAGACTGCTGCGATGGGCCGTGTTAGGAATTAAGGTGCGAGTATGTTTTATTCTCTTTGTAAGGATACTTAGGAATTAAGGATACTTATACTTATTCCAAAAATGGCGGAATTGACCGAAACACGTTTTTTCTTAAACAACATATTGAGAAGCGAGAGTTGGAAGGAGAATCCGACACGAGAAACACCCAATGGACAAACAATCACTGACGAAAGCCTATCAAATCGAATAGCCCGGGCAAAAAATTCTGACAACAGTTATAAACAAGAAGAAATCGAGCGACGAATATGTGGGGAACCCTAAAATCAAGCCAAAACGAAGTAGAAAAGGGAAGGAAGAACGAAAGACTAACCTGCCATTGAAAATCGTGTGGGAGCGGAGGCGAAGACGAAGGTAGAAAAGGAGAGAGCACCGGCGAAAAGGATGAACTTGCAGTTTGAAGAGAACGACGAAGAATTGCGGCAGAGTGAAAAAGGAAGACGAAGGTGGGTATTTATAAGGAAAAACCGGGGAAAAGAAGGTGCAATGAGAAGACGGCACGTAGACAACATGCGCCCAGCGCGGGAATTCATAAAAGTTTTTGAATTCAAAACGTCGCCCCGAGAAGTTCAATCGAAATACACGCGACCATCACACGCGATGTAATCATACCAAGTCAGGGGGCCACTCTCATATCGAGAACGCGACTTCAAGAAGACAAACCCAAGCCTTAAGCTATTCAGCGTAAAAGCTTGGGGGGCTGGATGTTGGAGCCGGTTCTCGATGGGCTCGCGAAGCCCAAAAGGAATCAGGTTAGGCCCATTGAACGCGAGCCAGATCGGTCCATGAAGTCAGCCCAGAAGAACGAAAGCGGCCCCATAAGCAGACGAAGCCCAGAAGGAGGATCCGACGAGATTAAGTATCAAGGGGCAAATTGGTAATTGACTCGCGTGGGCCCCTGACAAGAGTATAAGAACGCAACTCAGTGAATAGAGAAGAGAGAGATCACTACTGAAAGAAAAACGCTTCGTCTTCCTCTCCCGAGTAAGGAAAACACAGGAATGAACCAAAACCTCAATCTTCCAAAACCACCTTCTCCTTGAGGCGTTAGGACGAACATCACTTAGTTTGTAACTCCCGGTGTTGCTATTAAACTTTTAATGCTGCGATGGGTGATTTCTAGGGCCGTTCGGTTTGTTGGTAATGAAGAACTTGAAACGTTTTAAGTAGCATTTTGAGTTCCCTGTATCATTACTTTACTTCTTTCTATCCACTCTAGCTCTTGTGGCAAATTGTGTAGCTCTTAGTTGCATATTTACACGTTTGCTGATTTGAACGCCGGAGAATCAAATCCGGAGATACTCTCTCCTGGTTTGGTTGCGTTGGAATAGTAGGTGTCAAGAACTAGGGTGGATGACAGGGAGAAGACAAGGTGAAGTGCTGTATACAAGTTGGCTGGCCAGACTCGCGAGGTGTTGTGTCGCGAGCTGCATTTTCTGAGCTCCAATAACAAGGTATGACCAGAACATTTAATAAGCTTATACTGACAGGATGATACATATAAATTCAGTATGAACAAGCTTTAAGTACAAATGGCCAGACACTCTTAAAAAACATACAGCACTTATTAATACCATTGTGATCACTGAGTTTTATATTGACAGGATGATACATATAATTACGATAAACAATTTGAAAACATGAACTCATAGTCTTAACCTTACCATTATGCCTAAACCTATTAGTTTTGCATATAGTCCATAAGGTATAAAAGATCAACTGAATATGAACAAGCTTTCCTGCAGAAAGCGCATAATTCCTAGACCAAATTCTGAAACAGCAGAACTTAGAAATTTTCTTTAAACAAATATCTAATCTTACTTCTCTGGCACCCACACTAGGTTCAATCACCATATTCAAACAGATAATGAGCGAAAACAAAGTAACAAACTTTGTATCCCAACAAAACAGAAACACAGAGCCAGAAGTACTGCTAACATAACCACGGAGAGCCATAATATTATGAAAGATTCTCTTAATAAACAGACAACACTTACTAACAACAATATGATCACTGAGATTTTTATTCACTAGATGACGGAGGATCTCAATAAACCGCTTGCAAATAGTTTTCATTATAAAGGAAAAGGTGATGGAATGGACATAAAGAAAGATATAGAAATTATGAGCGGATTTAAAATCAGGAAACCTAAAATCACCATTGCTGATTCGAAAAATCATTATCATCTTCAAAGAACTTTTTTTATCTAAGATATAAGCCAATATGAGAACAAAGTAACATCTAGAAATAAATTCTGAGTTGTAAACAAGGTTAAGGATTGAATTTTTAGATAAAAGAGAGTAGAAGAAGAGATTATACATACCTTCGATAGAAATTGTCATCATGGCAATCAGGTATAATTTCATGTGTACTACAGTGTGATCATAGTTGTTGACAGAAGTGTGGTATGAGTTGTGTTCAAAGTTGTAAATAGAGTTGAGAAAGAGAGAAGAAAAAGGTAAGAGAGATGTACCTGAAACAGGGCAGAACCCTGGTTTGTCGGTGTCACCGATCAGAACTAATGAAGAAGATGTGATGCATGGATCATCAGAGAAGGCCGTAAAGCAATACGGATTAGATTGGGAGAAAGAGATATTGATAATCCGAATACGATTGCTGATCAGATGGGGTTTCATCAAAACCCAATACGAGTCATCGTAAACATAATTGTGGATCAAAGTGTGTACTAAAGTGTGTTCTTGGTTGTGTGAATAATTCAAAGAGTTAAGGGAAAGGAGAAACCTACCTGATCCAGGGCGGGTGCCTGGATTTCCGATGTTGAGGCTCAAGGCGGTTGGAAGAGATGAGGCATCTAAGTCGGTGGGGAAGATGGTACACAGCATGAGAAATCTATCACGTTCAAAGTTTAAGGTAGTCATATCTACCTTCATTAGTGTACCAATGCTTGTCGCTATCCCTTCAGAATCGCATGATGGTCAAAGATCACCGGTATTTTCGATATATTAATCAACATAGCCGTTGTGTTTGGATGATTTTTTTTTGTTAAATATAAGAATTCATTTTCCTGAAATTTTTGAATTTTCAATTATGCGAGAATCTATCTTACCTAGTTCCTAAGTAATTCCAATTCTCCCATGTGTTAAATTCCTCTATTTTGATATATCCAATGGAAATTATAATCAAACACATATTCTCTAAATCCATCATATTACAAATCACATTAATGGAAATTATAATCAAACACATATTCTCACATTAATTCAGTTTTCATGTATTAATTTCTCATAAATTACAATTTCCACCTTTTACCAAACGAGCACGATTTTAGAACTCTTTTCACGAGAATTGAATGCTTTTTACGTTCATTAATATCACATTAATTTAATGGAAGAATCAAATAATATAAACATTGTATGTGTTACTAGAGAATTTTTTTTCTTCTGAATTGCGTTTTTTTTAACAAAAATTTCCGATATGAGCTCGTTTTGAAATAACTTAAAAAATTGTGGGCGCTGGTTTGTACAAGCAAGCAACATGATTTAATTGCATAAAGTTTGTATAAGGCGCTAGTTCTTCCAGCGTCTTATACAAACAATTTTTTTTTTAAGATATGTATAAGAGACGCTGGTTTTCTCTCTAACGTAAAAATTTTCCGAACCTTATAAGAGTGTCTATGTTGGGAATAAGTTTCAAAACGAGCCCATATCGGGATTTGTTTTTAAAAAAAAAACCATTTTAGAAAAAAAATTCGTTACTAGATGAGGAAAAAAGGGTTACACGAATAAATAACGTATTTGAAAATAAAAATAGAATCATCGCTACTGTAGGGTTCTTTTGGGATTGACATTGATTTATTATTCAACTTAGCCAATTTCCTTATTATAATTTTTTAAGCAATTGTAGGGTTCTTCTGGGATTATTGTTATAATATATAGTTAAATTTTTTTTCCTGAAATCAATAACTTTATTGCTATAATATATAGTTAGCTCTTTTTTGTCATGTTGTATGTAATATAGAAAATGTGTGTATATCTACAACGACTTGGAAATACATATGTATTATATGATTGAAAAATATCAATTTTGTACTGTGTGATTATTATGAACATGATAAAGTTTGCTAGTTTTAT
The DNA here is from genome assembly GCA_029168935.1 of Oxyria digyna. NCBI lineage: Eukaryota > Viridiplantae > Streptophyta > Magnoliopsida > Caryophyllales > Polygonaceae > Oxyria > Oxyria digyna. The sequence goes on along the minus strand of JAPVLV010000011.1, from coordinate 27,597,700 downwards.
TTTTTAATCTTGATATAGGCTTTTACGTAACAAAGGTTACATACTTATATACTTATGGAAAAAAGTCATGTAATAATACTTGTTAAAATGATAAATGAGAATGAATGTGGAGCCTTGGATCAAGAGAGATCCAAGAGCCCATATGATGACACGTGACACCCTTTGTCCCCCTGTCCCCACCGCCGGAGCACCACCGGACCACCTCCGACCACCGTCGGACCATCTTTGATGAACATCAAGTATTCATAAATGTTCATTTGTTTATACTCTACTGAATGTTCATCACATTATACTTAAAATTTCACCAAATTTTGATGAACATCATGTGTTCATAAATGTTCATCACATTATACTTAAAAGTTTTCCAACTGAATGTTCATCACATTCTACTTAAATGTTCACCAATTTTTGATGAACATCAAGTGTTCATAAATGTTCATCACATTATACTTAAAAGTTTTCCAACTGAATGTTCATCACATTCTACTTAAATGTTCACCAATTTTTGATGAACATCAAGTGTTCATAAATGTTCATCACAATGTTCATTTGTACATACTCTACTGAATGTTCATCACATTATACATAAAAGTTCACCAATTGAATGTTCATCTAAATGTTCATCATCTCATACTTAAATGTTCATCATCTCATACTTCAATGTTCACAAGAATTTAATAAAATGTTAATTAGCCAAAGTTCATTACAATCGACTTAAATGTTCATCAAAATGTTGATAAATGTTCATCTTCTCTTACTTAAATGTTCATCAAACATCACTTTAATATAATTTCGAGTAGAAAAACACTTGATCTGTATCAAAAATTACCTAAATGTTCATCATCTCATACTTAAATGTTCATCAAACATCCTTAATGTTCACAAGAATTTAATAAAATGTTCATTACTCAAAAGTTCATTACAATTAGCTTAAATGTTCATCAAAATGTTTATAAACGTTCATTTTGATATACTCTACTGAATGTTCATCACATTTTAATGTTCACCAACAGAATGTTCATCACATTTTAATGTTCACCAACAGAATGTTCATCACATTATAATTAAATGTTCATCACGTTGTTCATAAATGTTCATCAAAATGTTTATAAACGTTCATTTTGATATAATCTAGTAAATGTTCATCACATTTTAATTTCATGTTCACCAACAGAATGTTCATCACATTATAATTAAATGTTCATCACATTATATCTAAATGTTCATCACATTATATTTAAATGTTCACCAATTTGAATTAGACTTAAAATTTTCATTTTATACTTTAACCTTTTCATTTATTATTGGACCACCGCCGGACCACCACCGGACCACCGCCAGACCCTCGCCGGACCTCCATCGGACTTCCGGTCGCCGGACAACCACCGGTGGTCGCCGGGAAGTCGCCGGGAGGTCGCCAGATCACCACAACTACCCCCCACTTGTAGTGGGGGTAACTAGTTTAATCTAAGCCATTGTATGCTAAGGCATCCAATGACTTAGATTCATTCTTATTTATCTCTAAGAGAGAGTTTATTATTGGATTCTCACCCTATACTTATATGTTTCTTTTTTATTGGAAGTTTTTGTTGACAATGATACAGTGAAATTATTAAAGTTTTTTTGTTTTTTTTATAAAGTAACTCATTATTTTAGTATTGACAACATTTGGTTGATTAAAATCTTAATCTTTATTTGTTAACTAAAATTATTAAATTGGATAGTTATTTTTTCATACATATATCTAAGTGATTAATTGAAATTTATGAGTTTTTTTTTTCTCAAATGGGCTTTTTTTTCAAAAAAATTCTCGCTATAGGCTCGATTTGAAACATATTCCCAACATAGGCACAAAATTTTGGTTCAGAAAATTTATAAGTTGAAGAGACGCTTCTCCCAACCGAAGCACATTCTTTTTTTTTTTTTCCATTTCCACGTGTAAGAGACGCTATAAACTTTTAATTTTTTAATTCCGTGTAAACTTAAAAAAAAAAAATTGTTTGCATAAACCAGCGCCTGATACAAAGTGGATTCTCCTTTCTGCATTTATTGGATTTATATATAAGTGGATTGTAGGGTATTGTTGTGGGTACGTAGGCTTAGCTTATATTGATTTCAGGGGTACTAAACCAAAGAAGCATAAATCCAAGCTTCTTGCATAAAACCAGCGATTGATGCAATCAATTTTTTTTTTATTAAAGTTTATGGGTAAGACACGCTGAATTTTTTTTATTTTTTTTATTTTTTTTTGCCAACGTCTCTTATATGTGAGAATTAAGAAATTTAAGAGCCGTTGGTTTTGCCAGCGTCTCTTACCCGTGAGAATTAAAAAAAATGTGCTTCGGTTGGGAGACGCTGGTAAAAACCAGAGTCTCTCCAACGTGTAAATTTTCCGAACCAAAAATTTGTGCCTATGTTGGGAATATGTTTCAAATCGAGCCTATAACGGGATTTTTTTTGACAAAAAACCCATTTCAGAAAAAAAATCGAAATTTATCATTTAAAAGTACTTTATATTACAAAATTAATTAAAATATATTAATAATGAAGTTTTAATAATAAAGTCCTCAACTAATTTATCATTACAAGTATAAACAAGAAGAAAGTTCCGGTGCAAATAACTCTTAACGTAGGAAAAACGAACAGATGACGTTCACATATTACACGCCAATGTTCATATTCTGGATGATAATGTTCCTAATCTAGGCCATAATTTTTTTTGAACGTTTTCAGTGAGATACGCGGTGACATACATTGAATTAGTGCGAACTTTGTTTTTTTCTCAAAAGGCCTCAAAAACTTTTATCGTTCAGATTATGAACATTACCACTCAAACTATGAACATTAACTTGTTATCTGTGAACGCGAAAACTTCATTTTTTCTACGTTAAGCCTCGTTTTCACCGGAACTTTTTCCGTATAAACAAATGTAATTGTTAATTTTTTTGTATTTTTTATTTTGCTAAAACCGCGCATATTTTGACGCAAATGTGCAGCGCAGTTGAGTGAAATATCTTCTTTCTTCCCCCTCACTACCTACTTCCCCAATTCCACGCCTCCACTTGTCATTCTCGATTTCTCATCCTTCGATCGAGGATCTTCCAAAATGGAGCTCTCACAATCTCATAGAGTCGAAATGCTTAGCATTGCTGTCGCTCTCGTCGCTATCGGAGCCGGTACCGCTTACTATCTCTATATCACTAAGAAACCCAAAGGTATATGATCTCGTTTCGCGGTTCGATATTACTCGCTCAATCTGTCTGAATTTATTTCCAATGGTCGTTCTCATTTCGTTTGGAGGATTAACATTCTGATGTTGAGCATATGATTATCGAGAAATTTGAAATGTGTTGTTCCAGAGTTCTTCTGGTTGTTTTTCAGTAGAAATCAATGACGAATTCCTTAGTGCTTTGGATTCTTTCTTTTCTCCAAATACGGCGGAGAGTTTATATTCTTTTTGAAGCTGCTAGCGCAAAGCAAGTTTTAATTTTTGTTATTACAATTGAAGGCCTGTTTGTTCAAGGAGCTTTATCTTCTCTCTATGTTAGAATGGACTGGTTTAGATAATCATAATTCTCCATAGCTGAAGGTTTCTATGGAAGGAAAGACGGATTAAAGAATTTTAAGGTCATGTAAAGTTGGTACAGACTACAGTGCTCACTGCTTTTCACATATTAGATTCTTGAACGGGTTCAACTGTGATCTTTTGGTTAGGAACTTTATAGGCATTGAAAAGTGAAAATTACTGAAGTCTATATTAGTCAGTTTGAGTAGCTTTGAAATGTTTGCAGTTTCTGGTTTTATTTCCCACTAGAATATAAATCTTCACTGGTGCACCTCAGTGAAGATTTGCAAACGTGATATGATATTAATCTGAGAAAAATTGACCTATTCCTTTCTGTTTGTAATGTAACCTTCTTGTATTCCCCACAGTCACTAATAATTGGTTTTTCATGTTTCTCTTGCTGTAGTTTGCTTGGATCCTAACAATTTTAAACCATTTAAGCTTCTTATACGAACCCAAATTAGCCACAATGTGGCCAAATTTAGATTCACTCTTCCATCACCAACTTCTGTCTTGGGACTTCCAATTGGGCAGCACATAAGTTGCAGGTTTGGTATCTCTATCATGTTTCTTGTGATGCTCATGATATAATGTTGATGTTAGATTCTGTTGACACTGACCTGAAAAGGTCCTTATTTGGAATTTCATCTCAAATATCACTCATGCATGGATTTTTTTGGTTTCTTCCCCCAGAGGAAAGGATGCTAATGGAGAGGAAGTAGTTAAAGCATACACTCCAACTACCTTAGACACAGATGTTGGATATTTTGATCTAGTTATAAAGGTATAAGGTATTTAACAGTGAAACTATATTTCTTATCATCAAAATGGAGCTTAAGATGCTTAACCTTCCGTACGATTTATACAGATGTATCCTCAAGGAAGGATGTCCCACCATTTCAGGGAGATGCATGTGGGTGATTACCTAGATGTGAAGGGACCTAAGGTTATCATTCTTTTTCGAGTCTGATCTAGCATATTGTTCTTTTTGATGATTGTTTCATCCATATACAAATGCCAAATCTGGGGTATCATACAAATTTGACACTGAAGTGATTCACATTTTCCGCTTTATTGTGATGTCTACCGAATGCAAATAGTAACCAAGGGACTCACTTATGTTGCAGGGTCGCTTCAAGTATCAACCTGGGCAGGTTAATGCTTTCGGTATGCTTGCTGGTGGCACTGGAATTACTCCAATGTTTCAGGTGACTGTACACTTTTACTTGTGCAGGCGCAACATAAATAAACGGAATGAGTTTGTTCTCAGTTTTTTCTTATCCCTTCCTTTTCATTAGGTTGCAAGAGCTATATTGGAGAATATTAGTGACAAAACCAAGATTCACTTGATCTATGCAAATGTTACATTTGAGGACATTCTCTTAAAGGTATCTTTTTTTTTCCCCTCCTTGCACATAACACTTGAATTTATCTCTTTCTCCTGATTTGTCTGTTTAATCCAAATTCATCATGCAGGAAGAGCTAGATGCCTTTGCTCGTGAATTTCCTGACCAATTCAGTATCCACTACGTTCTTAATGAGGTAATAATTTGTGCTTTTACATGTGGGTTTCTGTTCATTGATTTTGTTATATTGAAAGTATTGATGGTGAAATAGATTATCTTTCATACAAAAGGAGTAATGTCAAATTTCTAAGGAAAGATTGAAAGATATGAACAAATTTGATCTATTATCAATCATTGCTATTGCAAAACATAAGAGCTATTAATTGATATTCTTGTTCCAACTTTCTCAGCCACCAGAAGAATGGAACGGAGGCGTTGGATACGTATCTAAGGAAATGATACAAGAATACTGCCCTGCTCCATCACCTGATACTCGGGTAACGCCTCTTGTCTGCTATTTTTCCTTATTACATGTTTCTGTTTGTTATTATCATCACTAAAAGAAAGAGATGTCCTTGCAGATGTTGAGATGTGGGCCACCACCTATGAACAAGGCCATGGCAGCTCACCTGACAGCTCTTGGCTATACATCCGAAATGCAGTTTCAGTTCTAAAAGAGTTCTTATTCACTGCTGTGGCTTCAGAGATTCAAGTATTCTTCCCCTCCCCTATTGATGATATTAATTGAAACTGATCTAGCTGTTGCTACTTCTGTCAATTTTCAGCATATAGATTTAAATCTCCCTCTAGAGGAAAATTAATTACTTTAGACATTTAAATAGCATAAACATTTCAGCAGATAGTAGTATGAATGTTTTTATGCTTCTCTTTACGTGGGAACTGAGAAGATAAGTTTAGTACCTTTCTGACTATCTCCTGTGGAGTATAAAGAAGCATTTATAAAATTACAGGCCCTTTGCCAATTTTGTTGTTTGCCTTTTGGTCGTTTATTCGTAAATATTTTTCATTAACAGATTTTTTCATCCAGTGTATTGTTAAGGCTTCTTAATTGGAATTATTATTCCGACAATAAGAATCTACCCATTGGTCGACTATCCACTGCCAGAATGAACTCTACTCTTCCAACAAAATTTTATGCCATTCTACTAGAACAATAATAATATCATAATGACTGAACTGCAAAGAGGTGATCTTTTTTCATATATATAGAACAGAGGGAAACCAACAAATTAGACGCAAAGACAAGGTAAATAGAGGTTGGAAAAAAAGAGATACCTCCTCAGATCAAAATGTTTGTAGCTGTCAAATATGAAGAGAAAAGAATAAAAATGGCATTTTGTACATGCTCTAGCAAACTCTTGGAAGGTTTAAAAGTTTAACAATGTCATCTGGGTACACGGGTGATTATATACTGCCCCTTCTCCAGATCGTATATTGTCTTCATCTGCGGTTTTCGCAATTTCATTACAAAGAATGCAGCCAGCAGTACACCTATTAATAGTACTGCAAACATGAAGAAGTATGTCACTGACTCGTTCCCAACAATCTGATCCTGAAATTCCTCTTCTGCCCTCAACTTTTCAAGGGATTCTTCTGCTGTCATGAGGTGGATGAATGCTCCAAGAGTCCAGTCAATCGGGATGCTAGTAACGTCACTTTTCAACCTGACCCTAGTAACAAAGATGTTTGTAAGCTCTCAACTTTTGAAAAATTAATTTGAAGGGCAAAAAGAAAAGGAAGAGAAAAAGTAATTTGAGGTTGGTGCAAAGAGAAAATGTGTACCTCTTGTTTTCAAAAGGAATTCCAAGATTATCGTGTAACAGAGCGATTGTGTAAGCATGGGAGAAGCAGTATCTGGACAAATCCACATCATTAACTTCTTGGTGCTCAGATTTTAGACTATCCCAACTATTTTCACAGAAGTGTTGTCCAACAGTCTCCAATTCTGATAATGAACCCCTTGGATGAGATCCGAGGAACTGTAAGGATGAGAAGATATGCATGAGATCATTTATAACTTATCAGCAAATTGGTGGATACCTCCCAATAAGATTTTATACAATTTATGTATAGTGGAGGAAAATGCAATATTACATTCATTCTGTGACTACTTATTTATGATTTACACAAACCTTGGAGATATAAAAGAATCCCCTCCGTGAACCAGTATGTCCTTTTAAGTCGACAAGGGAATCCTTGCAAGCTGGAGTCGAGCAGTCTCCTACATGAAACCAAGAAATTATAATTAATTTATAACTACCACTAATAGCACTTGAAATATGTAGATACATCATGAATGTTCTTCCAGATAGACTTTGTTTTCCTTTCCTAAATTAACATAGACTACAGAAGGAAAATCAAGACATCAACAGAACAATATTAAAATAAATCCAGCAAGAAAGGTGACAGGTTTCGATCATTTTGCCTACAAAATCTAAAAGACGCTTAAGGTCCTTAGACGTGAAAAGATCATCAAGGAATCATAAAAGACGTATATAAATGGTTACCTTTGCTTCTTTTCAGCAACTCTAACACTTCAAATCTGCAAGCGGAAAAGTTTCCTATAGTATGAGGCTGAACTTGTCCGTCACTTGAATTTGCTTGATTCTCATAGCCTCTAGGAATGCAAGGATTACTAGCAGTTCTTTCATCATCTGCTGAAACAGTGGAAAAAGTAATGACAGATAAATGTTTAGATCGCCTATTTTTAATGTTTTTTGAGAAAATAGGTGAACTTTTAAATCATTTTCTTTCAGTGATTACACAAAAGTGTACTAAGCCTGACAGGAAATAAGAAAAGAGGAATATATTTCCTCCTAGAACCTAACATATGCATCCATAAACATACAGGCAGTGCGTAACTTCAAAATCTAAGCAGAGGCAAAATTATTCAGTATGCACTGCATTCGAAAAGAACATGCATGACATTGATAGCAGTAGAGCACAAAAATAGAAAGAGATCTTTGCATCCATGCAAGAAAATTATATCAAAGTATGAAATGAGACCTTGAGAGTTCTGAATTCCAAGCAGTGTTTTCCAAGAAGCTTCCTGTGGATGGGGAAGTTCAAATATTCTTTATTAATCCATCACAGCATATAATTACAAATATACCCAATGTTCTGAATTGAGAGCTAATTTCATGCATTCTAATTCAAACAACATTTGTAAATTATACATGATTCGCGCAATATATAAGTAAAATTATCCAAATAAAATTCTAGCTTGGAAATTTTATCAGGCTAGATTTTCTATTTTTCGCTTATATATCATATAGCAATAAGCTTAACAGCAGCGGCCTGATACATTTTTTCTAATAAAAAACAAACACATACTTTACTGTGTCATTTGTTTTTTGGAAATTAACAGTGTCATTTTTACGTAACAGGTAACACATGATAATACATATATCAATATAATTCACACATGAAACACCTCACTAAAGGCAAGCTTTGAGTTAACTGACAATACATATAGCAACAAGATTCACACTTAAAGCACCTGACTAAATTGCGGCAATCTTTGAGTATAAAGACGGTAAGTAACTCCTGCCAACCTGATAGTTCTTGATAACTCCCCTTGTTCAGGTTCTCTAGTGGCATAAGTGATCTGCAATTGAACATTATTGTAATCTTAGACCAGCCTTACATGTATAATATTTGTACAAGAGAGTTGAGAATGTGAGACCTGCACAGATGATCCACCAAGTATCACTATTCCAGAGGTATCCAAAGGTTCACTGCCCAAAGTACCCAGTACATAATTTAAAGCCACCCATGAATAAACACCCTCATCTTCACCTACAGATATAAGAGCTCTGAAATTAAGCGCGTGCAATATTATTCGTGGAGAATGGAGATGATGATTAAAGACTGGCATATGAGGTGTTCAGCAATAGAAGTGCAGTATTTCTAATCGTGTATAATTAGAAAAGTGTATTACAGAACACATTATAACATTTCACAGGACAAAGTGAAAAGCAGAAGAAACCAATCTACATCGCCAGTGGCACCTATCAACTATCAACAGTAATAGTTGCAAGCACTAAGAAATGACAGAAAACACAAATGGCAAAACAGAAGTTGAGACTCACTCACCTCTGAGAACACCAGCTTTATCATCCTTAAACAAAAATCCCGACTCCCTCAAAACCCGACGACACTCCTCCAGAACTTCATCCTCGTCATCATCCGCACTCACCATTAACTGAACCACAGTACTCTTCCACTCTGATTTTGGAACCTTAAGCTTAGCAAACTCAATCAGCTGCAACACTAACCTCTCAGTCCCTCCAGCCAATCCATTTGAAATCTCCAATGAATCAGATCCCTCGCCAAGGACCGGTGTCCCAGAGTCCTGGTCTAGGGTTTGAAAGACGCGAATCTGAGATCGAGAAGCGCCAACATGGAGGATCAAGCCGTAAGCGCTGGAGTCGGGCGGAGTGAACTTGGAGGAGAGGTGGATGGAGCGGTAGAGAGAGATGAGGTAGAAGAGGAAAGGCACGAGAGAGATTGAGATGAAAAGGAGGAGCAATTTATGGGGATTTTTGTTGGCGGACGATGAATTTGATTTCGAATTTGGAGTGGAGAGAGAGAAAGGCTGCATCCGGGGATGGAGTTGCGTTTTGTGAGGCGGGACGTAGGAGGAAGAAGACGAAGACGACGAAGCGGATGAGGAAACCCTAGATTGGAGTCTTGGAAACTCCATGGATGAGGGATTTGAGAGAGGTCACATGGATTCAGACGATGTTTACTCACTAGTGGTGTAGATCACAGAACCAGGCTTTTCAATGTCAACCGTTGGACACTTCGCACTGCCGTGAAACTTCACAAAGCATCAAAATTTAATGATTATTATTTCCGCAATAAACAAATTACGAAAACCATAATTTGCTGTCCTTATTGCGATCTCGTATCGAGTTTGACCATAATAGTTGGGTTTAACAATTAGGTTGGTCAAACCCGAGTCCAGGGGAACAGCATGGCATCTTGTGATCATAGGTTGCATGTACAAGTCTCGTCTTGGTTAGACCGACTCCAACAAATACCTCGTGATCATTAGGTTGCGTGTTTAACCCCCTTCAATGGGTCAATATAGCACATCGTCACCATTATATTACGTGTTTGAATATCGACAAGTTACGTGGTTTGTGTTTGAAATGACATGGTTAATCCAAATTCAACGGGTCAATATGAGACTTTGTAACCATTAGGTCGCGTGTTCGAATCCTCTCTCTTGTTAAAATAGACGTTATTTTACAAACTTCGTTAAACCAAGTTCAACGGGTCAATATGACACCCCGTGACCATTAGATCGCGTGTTCGAATCGTCTCTCTTATTGTAATGGATGTTTATTTTACATACTTGGTTAAACCAAGTTCAAAGGGGTCAATATGACACTTTGTGACCATTAGATGACATGTTTGAATCTCCTCTCTTATAAGAATGGATGTTTATTTTGCATACTTGGTTAAACCAAGTTCAACGGGTCAATATGACACCCCGTGACCATTAGTACGTGTATTTGAGTCCCCTCTCCCCATACTTTGTTAATCGGGTCCAACGGGTCAATATGATAACCTGCGACCTAATCTCATGAACATTAGGTAGTCCGTTTTTGAATCCCCTTAGGTCACAAGTCTGAATCCCCTCTCTCATTGTAATGGACCGACGTTTATTCTATTACTTGGGGTAAAATACAACTTGAATCAAGAATCAAATGCTTTTGCAGCAGCAGCAGACACCCAAGAAGATTCACCAAACCAGAACAAAATCAGAGAATCAAGAGTACAAATATGGTTCAATTGTCAATTCAAATTATGTACTACTTCTAAATGTACCAATGCAAGAAGCAATAGTTTTCACCCTGTTTTAGTAAATCCTAAAAATTGAAGGCTAAAAAAGTTAGGCCTTCAGCTTGCCACTAACCCCACGTTTGCTATAATACCAGACACCTCCTCTATCACCATTGATGGGATTCTTCTTAGCTGTTAATGAACATTTCTCATTCTTACCACTCATCTCTAACTGGAGCTTACGTTGCCTCATCTTATTCTCAAGCCGTATTCCTCTCTGGATGCGGGCCCTTCTCTCTTTCTCCAAAGCCTCAGAAAAGTCCCAGATTTTAACACTGCATTCCTCGCCTCCACATATTATACGGTCAGCACCTATCGAAACTGAAAATAAACTGCTACCTGAACCATGAAGCATTCTCTGTGGTGGTTCAACAGCTGTCTGGATTGCACGCTTTGTACCAGAAAAATGCTTCATCAAAGACCGTCTGCTATTCTTCAACAGTTTCCTCACGTCAATTAAGGATAGTCTACCATCAGATGAGGCAGACACAAGCCATGGAAATTCGAAGGCAAGAGAATGAACAGAACCCGAGTGAGGAGCCCATGTTGCAACTTTGAGAACTCCATCTTCTACACAGTTTGAGATTTCAAACATGTGAATTGCCCCGTCTTCTCCTCCTGTGAAAAGAAAATCTCCAGCATGGCTTCTGGCTAAAGAAAGCGTGTTTCCACCATGAGCCTGAGGAATAAATGAAATCAGAGTCTCATTCTCATCTACAATATCCCAGATATAGACATCTGATCCTGATGCACTAGCAATAGTTGTTCCATGAGGAGCCAAACTCCACACCCAGTCACTGTGCCTCAAAACCATAAGACACTTCATAAAAGAACGATCCCAAACACGTACTGTCATATCCCAAGAGCCACTATAGATCTTTGTGGGGTCAAGAGCAAGACAAGTTATTGGCCCTTCGTGCTCCCAAAGTCTGAATTCAGTATCTCTGTCATACGAGCCTTGAAGATCAAATAAATGAGGATGCCCATCAGTTGCAATCCAGTACTGGATAAACCCAGCAGTTCCGCCAGCTATTAGCAGCTTTCGATCTGCTGCAACTGCTCGAACAGTGCATCCAAGAGGACGAGATGAAGATACAGAGAAACCTTCTTCTAGGTCCCACATTCGAACAATGGAATCATATCCTGAAGTAAAGACTAGCCTAGCAGAGGCAAGAACACATACAGTACGAACAGCTTCAGTATGACCTGAGAGAATATCTCGGGTGTACTGTCCTAGAAAAATTCTGCTCCTAAACTCTCTCTCCACAAATAGCTCTTTCCATGTTTTCTCATCTGACAAACTCGAGCTTAAACTTGAAGTTACATGTTTGGGCATGGGGAGGCCCCATCTCTCAGAGTAGAAGTCCTTCCACAAGTAGTGGTCAGAGGCAAGCTTGTAGAGACTGGTAGAGACACAAGAAACTATTCCAAGTTCTTTAGGATCAAGGAAGTTGAGAATCTCAGACACTAGTGCAGAAGGAAGGTCAGTTATAGACCTGCTAAAGCATTGTGCAGCCACCTCATTCTTAGGGGCGAGTCTGAAACCTGAAGAAGCGCCCTCACCTGTGTATAATTCGAATTCAGATCCTGGCTTCAATGATTTGATTCCAGCAGCAAACTTTCTAACTTGATCACCACCACTACCTTCTCCCTTAGATTTAGAGTACACAGATGGCTCTCTCGAAGATAACTTCACAAATTGTTTTGACAAAGCAACCTTGGTATTCTTTTGGCATTCAAATGCCATAAAATGAATTCAACTACTTCTAGAATTAATAACTCACGGAGCCTCAAAACTTCACGGCGCAGCAGATCAATCCGAAAACCCCAAAATTCCAATTTTTTGTCGCAATTAATGAAATCAATTAAATAGATCAAACGCGGAGCGCAGGGGGGGGAAGGATCAAGCAGCACCGACAACCTCAAAAATCCCTAAAATCTCAAACCGTAGAACACCGCACCAGCAATTCCGCAGAATATCAGCTGAAAAAAGGAATATGAAGGTGGAATCAAGAAACTCCGGAACGACAAACCAAAAAAATATTGGGAATAAAATCCTGTGCTTCCCTAAACCTACCTATTAGAGCAGCAATCAATTGAAGATAAATATCAATTGAAATTACTTAGCTGAGACTTTCGAGATTTACCTGAAACGATGAAATAAGATCTGTAGAGGCGCGGAAGTCGATCGTGATCGGGATGAAATTGTGAAGGAGCAACGCAAAGAGAGGAGGAGGAGGAGGAGAGAAGGACATAAAAGGGGGTACAAGCAATCTAGGGCTCCTATTACCGCTGATTTTCGGAAAACAATCTGACGGTGAGACTTGAGCTGCTCCACGTCATGGATTCTTCAAAGCCGTTGGATATGATTTACCTGAATATATTTCTCTACCAATTGGAATCGGAAGATGGACGAGAATAAACTTTAAAATGCTTAAAAATTCTCTCTCTCGAATCTATATTACTTGCATAGCAATTTTATGATAAGATTGATTACTTCATTTACTTACATCATAATCTTATTGGTGTATATATAATGATCAAATTGGATACTCATTTAGAGAAGAAGGGAAAGGGAGAAAAATGCTTTCTTCCCTCCCTAATGTTGTTCTCATCTCTAATTTTTACACTATTTACAATTTAATATAACCTAATGTTGTTCTCATCTCTAATTTTTACACTATTTACAATTTAATATAATTCGTTAGATTATTCTCAATCTATAAGAACAAACATAGTCATGCGAAATCTTGTTTTGTTCGTCTCATTGACTTTAACAATATCAAAATTTTATAATTTTTAAAAATATATAATAAGAAATATTAACGACGCAAAACGTGTCTCGATAAATGTGTCAAAATGAAATGAGAGGAACGTTAACGGACACTACGGAGGGAGTACTAATTATGAAGTCTGCGAAAAGAATACCATAATTGTGAAATGTCGTAGCTATTAATAGCTCGACCAACTACATCATTATATCCTTCTTGCCAATTTTTATAGTTTGTGGTACAAGATGAACAATGAAGTTAGCAGAACCTGCAACAAGAAAAGACCATGAGAGGTCTGTGTGTAAGAGAGCATGGATCAAGGCGAGCTCAAGCGGGTCTTCCAGATGTTCGATCGAAACGGGGACGGAAAGATAACAAAAAAGGAGTTGAGCGACTCGCTACATAATCTCGGAATCTTCATCCCAGACGAGGATCTCGGCCAAATGATCGACAACATCGACGTCAACGGAGACGGGTTCGTTGACATTGACGAGTTCGGGGATTTGTACAAGACGATCATGGACGAGAAAGACGACATGAGAGAGGCGTTTTTTTTGTATTCGTTGTTATATTGATCTGTACTTGATTGTTGTATTGACTGATGACCTTTATCAAATTCTTGTATTTGGTTCCCTTCGTACGATTGTTGTATTTGTCCTTTTAATTCACATTTGATTTGAAGTAATACATGGTTGTTTGGTTCTCAAAAAAAAAAAATGATTCTATTTAAGTTTTTTTTTGCCGGGAGTGCATCAAGTTCGAATATATAATACGGTGTGAATCTAAGATTAGTTATGGTTCAAATGTTCACATTGAATAACATTGGTATTAATCGGTGAACATTACTAGAAAACAGAAGAACATTAATAAACTTGAAAACTTAAAAATATAAGAGAACATTTAAAAAATAAACTGGAAGGAAATCATTCCTATACATCCACAATCTTGTTTCTATATTATGTTAAAGGTTCAGATGGACAATTTTGTTCATCAAAGGACAATTCTTTTTACCAGACTTTTTGTATTCAATGGATTGGGACTTGTGCTCTATCACATTTAAACCCGGTTGTCGTTAAGTTTTTATTTCTAATTGGAAACGCTCTGATTGACATGGATCCCCGGCCTTCGCCGACAACGAGCCCTCAAGCAACCAATGAATCATCTCCGGAGGAGCTTGATCTTCTCCGCAGATCAAATAAGAAGGTTAAGAGAGGAGAGGAGGATAGAAACCTACAGGAAGAAGATTGGGAAATGGAATTCCCAGAGATTGGGAAAGGCCAGGGAGTCAGAAGTAGCAAATCTTTCTCCTCGGTGATTACTGGAAATAAGGATGCAGGGAAACGTTTTGTGTACAACAACTCGTGCTGGGAAGAGGAAAGTGAAGAGGAAGACGCATTGCTAGATGATTCAGGAGCTATGGATGAAGATCTCACATGCCCGGTAATATTGCTCTCAGCAGAGGAGAAACGCAGAATTCGCAAACCGTGGAGAAGCTCTATAATTATCAAGGTGTTCGATAGGAATGTTGGTTACATGTATTTGAGACAGACTCTGGCTAAGAAATGGTGCACTAAAGGGGAGATGGTAATGATTGATATAGGAAATGACTATTATGTTGTGAGATTCCAAAATATGGAGGATTACGACCACGTAATGGTGGATGGGCCATGGATGATAGGCGATAGTTATCTCACAATTCAACAATGGAAGCCAAATTTCATAGCTTCAGAGGAAACCATCAAGAATATAACAACTTGGGTCAGAATACCAAACTTGTCAATGGAGTATTTTGATGATGCTATTCTGAAACATATTGGCAGCAAAATTGGCAAAGTACTTAAAATTGATAAGAAGACTAGCGCGGCGGAACGAGGCAAATACACCAGGCTGAGCATCGAGATGGATGTTACAAAACCACTGCTTGCTAAATTCATGCTCAACGGTCGAATTTGGAAAATTCAGTATGAAGGTCTAAGAATGGTATGCTTTGAGTGTGGTCGAATTGGCCATGCGAAAGACGCTTGTCCGTTCAATGACGAGAGAGATGAGAATTCAAGTAATGATGGGTCAGATAAAATCAGCAAGGAAGAGGAACACAGGAATAATTTCCCAGAAATGTATGAGAGCTTTGGCCCGTGGATGCTAGCACAAAACTTCTTTGTGCCCAGGAATGAAGCCGGGAAAGAAAATAGACAGAACCAGGCGACCGGAAGACACCCAGCACCGGAGAACGGAAGGGCGGAGCAAGCTGGGACGAGCAAGGCGATAATTCTCCGACCAGAGGCTGACGTGGAATTTTCCAAGCCAGTTGGTGGGAGATATAGATCAGGGAACTTTTCAAAAAACCAGAATAACTACAGTAAAGGAAAGAATCAGGCCCTCCAAGATATGGGGTCGAGATTCAATATACTTGCTAATAGGGAGGAGGAAATTACGGAATCAAATACGATCCAAGGAGGGAAAACTTCAGCAAGCATTAGCAGGCTATTCGACAAGGAAAATACAGAGGAAAACTTCAAAGGAAAGATGAGCATCAATTACACTGAAAAAAGGAAAGAAAATGGATCTCAAAGAGTGACAGCAGGAATTGAGATGGCAAATCAAAGAATGGGAAATTCACACAAGGAAACTCAATCAAAGGGAGCCGGACAAGATATTGAACAAGGATCGAAGAATGGGCAACTAGACAAGGAGATAACTCATGAAAGGCAAGGATATGATATGGGTAAACAAAACAAGGAAAAAAAGAATACCGAGACAATAATAGTGAGAAAAATAGGGAAACAGATTGTTGGACCATCAACCTTAAGAAGCACAGTTCTGACTAAGGAGGATAGTCATCCAGGAATCAAAAACACAAATTTCTCTCATACTAGGGACCCTCCGTTCGAGAATGACGCAACAATGGAGGTTGATCAATCCCAAAGACCGTCCCCAGGTGACCAATCTGGGGAGAGCGAGCTCGGTATGGAAGATATCATTCAAGATCAGCAGGATTTTGAGGAGACAAGAAGCTATGAAGTGCAGAACGGAGACCATGAGATGGTCTCAGCAGGTTGTTGATTGTCTTTTTGATTGGGCTCGGTCAGGATCGCCTCTTTTCCATAAGTGGTCAATGTTAGCCCCTAACATGAGGATTCTGTCTTGGAATGTCCAAGGCGCAAGAAGTAAGGCTTTTTTGAATACTCTGAAAGATTTGATCAGAAGGAATGACCCTACTGTCTTGGTGTTACTCGAAACCAGGATCAGTGGCCAGCAAGCCGACAAGGTGTGCGAGAGGCTTGGCTTCGACTCCCTTATAAGATCTGAAGCGGTTGGGTTCAGAGGAGGCATATGGGTTCTCTGGAAAAGCAACAAGGTCTCGGTGACTGAGGTGGATGCGCACGCTCAAGTGGTGTCAATCAAAATCAATAGGAGCCAGGAAGCTGAGTGGATGTTCTCTGCAATCTATGCAAGCCCAACTCCTTCATCCCGGGAGGAACTCTGGACGAGGCTGAAAAGGTTTGCTCAGACAAACACACTCCCATGGTTGCTCATGGGGGATTTCAATGAGACTGCTACACTGGAGGAACGCACAGGGGTCTCTTCAGCGATGAGGAGTCGTTGTGCAAAGTTCAGCAAACTCATCAGTGACCTCGAGCTTATTGATTTGGGCTATTCTGGCCAAAAGTATACATGGAACCGAGGGCGTGATCCGTCAACGAGAACCAGTGCACGCCTGGACAGAGGTCTCGCTAGCATGGAATGGCAAATGAATTTTGAGGATGTTGTTGTCCGCCACTTGGTTGCCCACCAATCAGACCACACACCAATATTACTGAGTACCCGGGGCTCGGAGGACGGGAACAGAAAAAATAACATATTCAGGTTTCAGGCTGGCTGGCAACTCCATTACGAGTTCCAACAATTCCTGGCGACTAATTGGAGCAGGAACATCCATCTAAGCGACGCTCTGACGAATATTGCGATCCACCTGGAGACATGGAACAAGGATGTCTTTGGAAATCTCTTTAAAAGAAGGGATAACCTTTGGCGTCGGATTGAAGGAATACAAAGGAAAGTAAGTGAAGGCAATGCAAATCAGGGCCTGTTGATGGTCGAGGGGAGACTTCGCAGTCAGCTGGATCTTGTCCTGGAACAAATTCACCTTTATTTGGTCCAAAAAGCTCGCACAGATGCTCTTGTGGATGGAGACAGGAATACGAGCTTTTTTCACACATGTGCTGTGGTCAAGAGAAGGAGCAACAAAATAGAAGGCCTCATGGATAATATGGGGGAATGGGTCTGGCAACAAGAAGAACTGCAGGAGATGGTTTCCAATCACCTCCAAACTCTCTACAAGGAGGAGGAAACGACTCAGAGACCTTTTGACTTGCCTACAGGGTTGGCTCCCGGTCCGGTCCGGTCGGAACCGGGAAAAACCGGTTCTGGTCCGGTCCGGTTCAATCCGGTTCTGGACCGGTTCCGGTTCGAAACCGGAACCGGCCGGATGCTTGCAACGGATTCCTCAATGCCGGGAATTTTAGCTCCCTCAGTTAAACCACTGATAAGCGGTGTTTTACATACCGCAACTATGGATTATTAGCTAGTTTTGTATAGGATTATGTTATTTGTTTCTATGTAATCTGTATCATGGAGCTGTTCGAGAGAAGATTTACATACGAGATTCCAAGAGATGATACAAGCATTGGAAGCATTGAAGCATAAGGAAGAAGCTGCTGAAGACGAAGACGAAGACGAAGACTTGAAGAAATCAGCAGGTTCTGCCTCAGACAACAAAGCCGCACCCGCGGGTTTCACCTTCAGCCAAGGCTTTCGAGAAAGCTCAAGCCGCGCCCGCGGGTATCAAACCGCGCCCGCGGCCTTCACCTTCAGCCAAGACTTTCGAGAAAGCTTAAGCCGCGCCCGCGGGTCTCAAGCCGCGCCCGCGGGTCTCAAGCCGCGCCCGCGGCTCTCAACCCGCGGGTGCGGTTCCTCGACAGAAGAATCAAATTGATGTCTTTGCCATTTGAAGTAATTTGTGTTTAATTCTGTAACTTTCCATACATTTTTTAGGACCTTAATTCGACTGTTACATCAGCTAATACTATATAGGTAGTGGATGATCATCCTTGATCATCTAACCTTGGTTTTAACCTTGGTTCGGAACCTTTGTTCTAGTCTTTGTTTTGCTTAAGTTTTTGGAAGAGTTTTCACAAACTTATGAGTTGCTAAAGTTCCTTTGTTTCACTTGGCGTTTGAAGCTTTTGGATTCAACAAGTTGTGAGTTTATCCTTTCCTTTTGTCTACTCTTTGATTGTCTCAACTCTCTTGTTTGTATTGTCGATGAACTAGATTTACTACTTTAGATTGATCACCTAAGTTAGTTGTGTCTTGTTCATATTGCTAGAGTTTGATACTTCTAGTTGAATTATCATACTTGTTGTGTAGCACAATCTATTTGCATGAACTAGTTGTGATTGTTATTAGAGAAGAGAGTTGAGTACATGTCGAGTATCCGACTAGTTGTCCATGATATTGCATGTATCTATCTATTCCTGAATGCATTGTTACTTTGTTATTGAACTTCGATAGTTTCGAGGTTATAATCGAGTAAGGGTTATTAGGACTAGTTGGACTAATAACTATTCAAGAACAGGAATTAGAACGATCACTTGAGAACTTGACATAAGGATAAAAAGGATTTTATGATCAACTTGTTAATCTAATTGTGGATAATCGCTAAGTGGAACACTTCGCTTAATCTTGTTATAACCAAGTTGACATTCGATACTTCGTATCAAAACCCCAAAAACCCCCCTTTGGTTACGTTTATTGGTTAGTCATTGTGATAACTTAAGAATTTGATAAACTGATTCTCTTGGGATTCGACCCTTACTTGCGCACTATATTACTTAGTTTGCATGTTAGGATTACTTGACTTGGCACACGACAAATTCGCCTCGTCAAATTTGGCGCCGTTGCCGGTGAATCAAATTTTCTTATTTTTAAGTTCTTATTTTGACTAACTTTTGTGTGGACTAGTGAACGGTCAACACCCGTTCTACTAAAGGAATTGACGGTTCTTCTTTTCGCTTATCCAAAAAAAAAGAGAAAAAAGAAAAGAAAAGGAATTGACGGTTCTACTTCTACCCTTCTCCATCTCAGATTTCATCTTCTACCCTTCTCCATCTCAGATTTCATTTTCTACCCCATCTACGTACCCCACAACCACACTCTCCCACCTCCCTTTTCCGCAACCGCACCCGCGGCTCCACAACCGCGCCCGCGGCTCCCCCCTCGCCAGAAATCAGACAAAAGCAAAAACCGCACCCGCGGCTCCCAACCCGCGCCCGCGGCTTTCGCCTCTGTCGTCCATTGTTTGCTGATTTCAGTAAGTTGTTATGACAACCGCCCTCATCGTTGTTGATTTTCTTACGCCTCGGGGCGGGCTTTTGCTATTGTGCTGCTGCTGCTGCTTGGTATTTTTGTGTGCGGATTTGTGGTAGCATTTGGTTTGTGTATACATTTGATGGCTGCAGCAGGGACGTCTCGAGGCCACAAAAATGGTTTGTGGCAACAACAGGTTCAGACGGTGAACCAAAATGTTAAGAGGCTGCAGCAGTCGGTGGATGACTTATGGCTCGACATGCATGCTCGTTGGCCCGAATATCCAAACCGGGATGACCCGGATCAGTGAGCTTCTTTCTCTCTTCCTCATTATTTTTCTATGTCTTACACACTGAGGGCATTGTGCACTACAAGTATGGGGGAGGGAAATTAGTTCATTGCTTATCCTAGAGTAGTTTCATTTCCTTGTTATTTCCCTTCGATTTTTATTTTGTTGTACTTTGCATGGAATTAAAAACAGAAAAAGCCACAAAAATACGAAAAAAGGCAAATGAAAATCCTGGGATGGAAAAATCCATGCAATAAGCGGGTAGTTCGGCTTGCATTAGGCTTGGCAAAAAAGGACTTGAGGGCGGTAAGGAATGGTGAGATTGAAAATGAAATGAGTGGCTAGGTGAAAACCTTTCGAGGCGCCTAGGCAAAATGAGTGAAATGAGTGTCTTAGGACAAAATTTCTTTGCATGTTAACCACTATGGAAGACCAAAATTGATAGATTTCTTTCTCATCATATTGTTTGTATACTAAATGTGTTAGCGATTTGTAGTTTCTTTCTTTTTCATACTTCCTGAGATCTTTGAGTGATTATTGTAAAAGAGTAAGTTTCTTTTAGCTTACTCAGGGACGAGCAAGGTCTAAGTATGGGGGAGTTTGATAAGCGGTGTTTTACATACCGCAACTATGGATTATTAGCTAGTTTTGTATAGGATTATGTTATTTGTTTCTATGTAATCTGTATCATGGAGCTGTTCGAGAGAAGATTTACATACGAGATTCCAAGAGATGATACAAGCATTGGAAGCATTGAAGCATAAGGAAGAAGCTGCTGAAGACGAAGACGAAGACGAAGACTTGAAGAAATCAGCAGGTTCTGCCTCAGACAACAAAGCCGCACCCGCGGGTTTCACCTTCAGCCAAGGCTTTCGAGAAAGCTCAAGCCGCGCCCGCGGGTATCAAACCGCGCCCGCGGCCTTCACCTTCAGCCAAGACTTTCGAGAAAGCTTAAGCCGCGCCCGCGGGTCTCAAGCCGCGCCCGCGGCTCTCAACCCGCGGGTGCGGTTCCTCGACAGAAGAATCAAATTGATGTCTTTGCCATTTGAAGTAATTTGTGTTTAATTCTGTAACTTTCCATACGTTTTTTAGGACCTTAATTCGGCTGTTACATCAGCTAATACTATATAGGTAGTGGATGATCATCCTTGATCATCTAACCTTGGTTTTAACCTTGGTTCGGAACCTTTGTTCTAGTCTTTGTTTTGCTTAAGTTTTTGGAAGAGTTTTCACAAACTTATGAGTTGCTAAAGTTCCTTTGTTTCACTTGGCGTTTGAAGCTTTTGGATTCAACAAGTTGTGAGTTTATCTTTTCCTTTTGTCTACTCTTTGATTGTCTCAACTCTCTTGTTTGTATTGTCGATGAACTAGATTTACTACTTTAGATTGATCACCTAAGTTAGTTGTGTCTTGTTCATATTGCTAGAGTTTGATACTTCTAGTTGAATTATCATACTTGTTGTGTAGCACAATCTATTTGCATGAACTAGTTGTGATTGTTATTAGAGAAGAGAGTTGAGTACATGTCGAGTATCCGACTAGTTGTCCATGATATTGCATGTATCTATCTATTCCTGAATGCATTGCTACTTTGTTATTGAACTTCGATAGTTTCGAGGTTATAATCGAGTAAGGGTTATTAGGACTAGTTGGACTAATAACTATTCAAGAACAGGAATTAGAACGATCACTTGAGAACTTGACATAAGGATAAAAAGGATTTTATGATCAACTTGTTAATCTAATTGTGGATAATCGCTAAGTGGAACACTTCGCTTAATCTTGTTATAACCAAGTTGACATTCGATACTTCGTATCAAAACCCCAAAAAAAACCCTTTGGTTACGTTTATTGGTTAGTCATTGTGATAACTTAAGAATTTGATAAACTGATTCTCTTGGGATTCGACCCTTACTTGCGCACTATATTACTTAGTTTGCATGTTAGGATTACTTGATTTGACACACGACAAATTCGCCTCGTCAACCACACATAACATTACAAGCTTCCAAGACAAAAACATTACTACTTGGTGTATAAACATGACTAAATCTCTTTGTTGCATTACTAAAACATTTTAAAAACGTTGCAATACTTTGACATATATCCCAACCTGATTCGCTAAAATAGAAAGGAGAGCCAGAAAGGTTTTGAGAAACAAAAGACGTTAAAACTTCTTTATATTCTATACACTCACATAGTAATATGTAAGTAGAGTTCCATCGGGTACCCACATCTTTTGAAAAACGTTTTGGGTGCACCCCGTTAGTTTTACAAAAGGTCATCCAATCTCTTGTAACTTTAGGATGCCCCCAAATATACTTAATAACGTTCTTAATTGGCTCAAAATGAAAACTCATAGCACGTAAACCATCTTGAACACATAAGTTTAAAATATGACAAGCACATCGAATATGAAAAAAATTCCCACCAAATAAAGGTTGACACATTTCTTGTAAATCTCTAATAGATGCGGTGTTAGCAGATGCATTGTCGAATCCAATTGAAAAAACTCTATTAAGTAGTCTATATTCTTCTAAAATTGCACGAATCATCATAGCAATATTTTGTGCGGTATGTGAATCATCAAAGACTCTAAATGCCAATAAACGTTTTTGCATTGTAAAATGATGATCTACAAAATGACATGTAACACCCATGTAAGAATGGGTTTGAGTATTATCACTCCATATATCACTACAAATAGAAACATGCATATCATTTTGCGAAAAATAAGAAACTAATTCGGCCTTGCGTCTTTTATAAGCCTTAATTACGTTTTTCTTAATCACTTTCCTAGATACGGATGTAAAAGCGGGTTGTGTATGATCTTTAATGTACTCATTAAATCCTACATTTTCACTAAATCGAAATGCTAAATGATCAACACAAATAGCTTCGGCTAATGCTACACTATTAGCTTCATGATCAAAACGAAATAAAGGGTTACCGCTAGTAGAAGATGCAAATCCGCCGAAAATTTGTGTTTGTCCCCCTAGCATTCCCATCTCGGCGACGTGTTTGTGCTCCATGTGCCGTTGAAGGGTTCCATATCCTCCACTTTTCTTCCATTGGAATGTCGCCTCGCAAAAGTTACAAGAAACAATAATTAGATCGGGATCATAATCCTCGGCCTCGAGTTCCTCGAGACCGGGTTCTAATTTAGTAAACCACTTTACAAAAATAGGAGATGTTAGTTTCCGGGATTGGTTCCCGGAGGACCCGGACCTCCCCCCCTAGGGGCCCTAGCCGGCCTCGAACCGCTAGCTTGCCCTTGAGGCCTAGCGGTCCTACCCCTACCGGACCTAACTTGGGAGGTGGGAGTGGGAGTGGGAGAAGTGACATTATCACTCTCTTGGGTGTCAAAATGTTCCGCCATATGATTAAGAACAATTAAATAATATGATTAAAAGCAATTAAAACAATTAAAACAATAAAACAATAAAACTTAGAACAATATAATAATGTGATTAAAAATGTAAATGCAATAAAATATTGAAAGACAAAAGCTAATTAAAAGGAAGAAATTAAGAGAGATTGTTGATGAAATTTGAGAGATTATAAGATTGAGATTTGAGAAAGAGAAGAGAGATTGTTGTTGTTGGATGTGTGATTTGAAGATTGTATGGTATGGTATTTATAGGGGTTTGATATGGGTTATTTTAATATTAAAAAATTAATTTTTTAATTTTTTTTAATTTCCTAACGGCTATTAGCTGTTAGGACCGCCGGTTAACCGGCAACGGCTACTTTTGTAGCCGTTGGAACCGGCGGTTCCATATTATTATTTTTTTTAAAAATAATAATAAAAAACCGCCGGTTTTGAAAAGCGTTTTTCGTGAACCTGAACCGGACCGTGACCAAACCGGTTCCTACCGGTTCCGGTTTTGACCCGGTCCGGTCCGGCCATCACTACCTAGTACCTACAGGGAGATTCCCTGCTATTCCTGATGTGTGCAGGAGTATACTCAGGAGGGAGTTCAGCAGGGCTGAGGTAAAACTTGCACTCGACACCATGGGGGCTTTGAAAGCACCCGGACCCGACGGTTTCCAAGCCACATTCTACCAGAACAACTGGGAGCTGATTCGGAATGAAGTTGAGGAAGCTGTCTTGAGTATACTGAGAGGAGATGAAGTCATGGAAAGCATGAATGAGACCTTGCTAGTTTTGATCCCAAAAACTGAATTCCCGGAGACAGTAAACCAGTTCAGGCTAATCAGTTTATGCAACGTTGCATTCAAAATTGCAACCAAGGCAATTGTGATGAAACTCAAGCCGATTATGAGATCGATTGTGGCACCAAACCAATCGAGTTTCGTCCCGGGTAGACAAATCACCGATAACATTGTCATCGCCAGAGAGGTATTACATTCAATGAGGATGAAAACTGGAAGCAGGTTCATGACAGTGAAGATAGATTTGGAGAAGGCTTACGACCGTGTGAGATGGCGATTTATCCAGGATACTCTGACTGAAGCTCGTATTCCTCCGTGTCTTATCAAGACTATTATGAACTGCGTTTCATCCAGTTTAATGAAAGTTTTGTGGAATGGGATCATGGGAGAGAAATTTCGGCCTACGAGAGGAGTTAGGCAGGGCGATCCACTATCACCCTACCTATTTGTTTTGTGTATGGAAAGGTTGGGACACATTATCGAGGGGGCAGTTGAGGCTGGAGCTTGGGTGCCAATTCAGTTATCCGAGAATGGGCCACTTCTGTCACACTTGTTCTTCGCTGATGATCTTCTTCTGTTTGGAGAAGCTTCGTGTCGACAAATGGAAACGATGCAATATTGCCTCGCTCAATTCTGTGAAGCTGCGGGCGCCAAAATTAATTTCGAGAAATCCATGCTCTATGTATCTGAGTCTACACCCGAGGATCTTGCAAATCAGATCAGTGGGATTTTCGGATCCCGGTTACTGAGGATCTGGGAAAGTACTTAGGCATACCACTCTCTAAGAAGCCTGAAACGAAAGAGACATTCAAGTATATTGTTGAACGGGTCAACACAAAACTAACAGGGTGGAAGGCAAGAGTACTGTCAATGGCGGGGAGAGTTACGTTAGCCAAGGTTGTAATCTCAAGCATTCCCATGTTCGCTGTGCAAACGGTTTCACTCCCCTTCTCTATCTGTGATGTTGTTGAACAGAAATCGAGATCGTTCATTTGGGGAGATACGGAAGAAAAAAGGAAGATGCATCTTATTGGCTGGGATGAATTGAAAAAGCAGAAGGAATCAGGTGGGCTAGGGATGAGGAGTATGAGACAAACAAATGCTGCTTTCATGACCAAGCTCGGATGGAGGGCGATTTCAGAGCCTGAATCTCTTTGGTCTAGAGTGGTTAGGGGAAAGTACTGTAATGGGAGAAGAGACAGAGATATGTTCAGAACTGTGAAAGGAGCGTCGAATGCTTGGAAAGGAATGGTGAGCTCAAGCCACAACCTACTTGCTGGTGTCCAGACAACAATTGGAAATGGAGCTCAGACATTCTTTTGGTCTCATCCATTGGTTGTGAACCAGGCACTTGATCAGGTTGCCCTTGGGGAAATCTCAGAAGAAGATTCGGGGCGCACAGTTACAGAATACTGGGGTCCTGAGGGCTGGTTATGGGGTGAATTCACGCACTTGCTTCCCCATGACATTCTTGAGAAGATTGACAACATCAAAGTGGTAGAGGAAGGCATAGCTGACAATTTCTTCTGGAATCAGACGTCGACAGGAAAATTCACAACAAAATCCTGTTTGGCTTTAATTCGGGGAGAGGAGAATGCAGTGCAACCTGTCATATGGAAAGCAATTTGGGTTGTTGAAGCACCGGAGAGAGTGCGAGTTTTCCTTTGGCTCGCTGCACATAATGCTATTATGTGCAACCTAAATCGCTTTCGGAGGCACATTGCACATTCTGCAGCATGTGGGGTATGTGCAGATGCGGAGGAATTTGTATTGCACATCCTAAGGGACTGCAAAGAGGCAAAAGAGACATGGCGCAATTTTTTCTTTGAAGATAGATGGTCGAGATTTCTGCAGGGCGATTTGAAGCAGTGGTTCGAGCGACATTCGCATTAGGAGTTTGGTGGCTGTGGAAGTGGAGAAACATGAGAACTTTCAACAATGGTGAAGACGTCCCCGAGAACAAAATGGAATTTATTCTGAGACAAGCGAAGGAGTACAAGGAGATGGTTAAGAAGAAGAAGAAACAGAGAGCTACAGGGCGGCAGGAAGAGGGCTACTGGAAAGCTCCTGCTGAAGGCTGGGCCAAGTTGAATTCTGACGAGGCGTATGGCTCAGGAAACGCATGGATTGCTGTGGGAGGTGTGATCAGGGGAGACGTGGGAGAGTTCCTGCATGCTTACACCATGAAAACTGCAGGAAATTCAGCATTTCATTCTGAACTGGTTGGAGTGCTGCACGGGCTGAATGTTGCAAGAGAGCTGGGCCTCAAGAAGTTGGAGATCAACATTGATGCCGTGGAAGTGGTGCAAGCTCTTGATGAAGATGAACCAATCTTACCCAAGTTCAGGGAGATAATAGCAGACTGCAGAAGAATTATGGCATCTGATGACTGGAGCACAACAATCAAATTTTGCCCCCGTTCAAGCAATCAAGCTGCACATTGGATGGCTCACTATGGTAATTTAGGGGTGGGAGGGAGTATTCGCTTCAGTTCAGTGCCTGAGGGCTTGGGTAACATCTTAGAAGTGGATTGCTGGATGAATGAAACTATGCAACTGTCTTCTTTTTATGAATAAAAGGGTATAACCCACATTTGCACCAAAAAAAACGAATTAAAAAAAAGCACAACACAAATGAGTTGAAATTATGATCAATAAAGGACTTGTGTTAATGTAACAATCAAGCTTAAAAAACTGCCGCAAAAGTTTAATTAGCTGTAGTTGCATGCTTTACAACAATACATATTGTTGGGAAAGTACAGCAAGACTTAACAGAGCCAATATAATGCAAAATAGTCTTACATTGTTTGTAAAGACAGCTAAAAAAGCCTCTCTCGAATCCAATCCACCACCGAATCGAGCCATGTTCACGGCTGTTAGCAGAACCTGCAACAAGAAAAGACCATGAGATTCTACTTGCTAAGTTAAAGAAGTGTCACAAATAACCTTGCCCAAAACCACCAGAAGAGATGATAAAAAAAGAGCAGGAAGACTCATCACAGGAGTTACCCCATTTGCAGCTTCAGAAGCCAGGAAACAATGGCGTTGCACCCTCAGTCGAGCCAGGCCCAAGAAAAAGATGCAGAAAAGAAGAAAAAAATACTCGATCAAAAGAAAGCTATCATGGATTAAATCCAAACTCAGCAGAACAAACCCTAATTCATCCAACAACAGCAAAGATCATAAATTTATGCCAGCAAAGAAAATCTGAAAACAAAATTACCTAACAACCATAAAAGCAAAATTGTTTCACATTATACCTGATTGTAGCATAATCCTCTTAAAGAACAGAATATCGGCCCGGTTGAGCTGCACCAGGAAGCGAAGTGCCTTGCATGGTGATATCCTCAAGAACTCGTTTCAGTTCCGCTTTGGCACGTTTCACCGATTGCTCGGTGGGCCCCTCAATGTAAAGATAAAGCTTTCTGTCTCCGGGTCCAGCTGGCCTTCCTTGTGGGAAATGCATTCCTCTAGTAGTAATTGCAGCTCCAGTCCATTCAGAAATGGGACCCAATGTCTCCTTATGTGTCACCTTCCATCTTGCGTTTTGAGGGAAATCATTAATCTCCAATTCCGCCTCGTAATGCTCAGGCATCGCTTCTGCCTGAAGCTTCATCAAGTTCTGCTGGAAGTTAAAGGCGGCTGCAAGTGCCTTTGCCTGCGCTTCTGCCGGGTCTGCAACCGGGGCCGGAAGTACGCTACCTGGCAGATTAATATTTTGAAGATTTGAAGTTTGAGTGTTGGAACTCTGCTGTTGTTGTTGCAATATAGCAGCTGCATTCGCCTTGGCAATGGCAGCAACCTGCTGAATTGTAGTCGCCTGTGAGATATCACCACCACCCGCCTTACGAATACCGTCATCTTCGTCCTCTGAATCCGACCTATCTTCTTCAAATCCATATTCCTTAGCTTGCGCTTTCTTAGCAGCTTTTCTGACTTCATCCTCCTCTTCATTAAACTTGAACCCGCTTCCACCATATCCGGTCCCATGAGCTTTCTCTACGCCCTCTTTCACTTTCGCCATAAATCCGTCAGAAAGCGCCTTGAGATCGTCCGGAATCGGCTGCTCGGATAATTCCAAGGCTTTTAGAAGATCCGGAGCGTATCTGGCTTCTTCTTCAGATATGAATGTAATAGCCATCCCTTTTCGACCAGCACGACCTGTTCTGCCGACTCGATGAACGTAATCCTCATAATGATTCGGGACATCATAGTTGATTACGAGCTCCAGCTCTTTCACATCCAAACCTCTGGCTGCAATGCTGGTGGCTATCAGAATGTTACAGACGTTGGTCTTAAAATCAGAGATGGTGGATTCTCGATCAGTCTGATCCTTGCCTCCATGAAGAGAGAGACATGGGTGTCCTCTCTTTAGCAAATCATTGAACAGTGAGTCACATTTTTCTTGAGAGTGAACAAAAACCAGAGTTTTGCCCTTTTCACACCACTCTCCAAGGATTTCTAATAGCCTGAAAAACCGTTCATTTTCAGGTCTCATCTCTACCATTTGTGTAATGTCCTTGTTCACAACACTTCTCCCACCAACTTGCATCTCCACGGGATTATTCAGTACTTTCCGAGCCAAAATCTCGACTTGGCGAGGAAACGTGGCAGAAAAAAGCACTGTTTGTCTGTTTGGCCTAGTATTTTGTACTATCCTAGTGATTTGTGGTTCAAATCCCATATCAAACATCCGATCCGCTTCATCCATTACCAAATAAGTTACTCTCCGAAGATTTGTAATTTTACCACTGCTAGTACAAAGAATATCAATCATCCTACCAGGAGTGCAGACCACAATGTCAGCCCCTCTTTTCAGTTCACTGATTTGCTGGGCAACACCAGATCCTCCATAGACGGGCACACAGGTCAAACCAACTACCTTAGCAAACTTCCTGATATCATTGTAAATCTGCTGCACCAGCTCTCGAGTAGGAGCCATGATAAGCCCAATAGGCCCATCGCCAGACATCAATGGTTCTTGGTCCTTGATATGTCTCAGCATAGGCAACACAAATGCCAACGTCTTTCCAGAGCCTGTTTTCGCAATACCAATGCAGTCACGACCACTCATAATAACAGGAAGAGCCTGAGCTTGGATAGGCATCGGCTTATCAAAATTCATCTTTTTTATGGTCTCCAAGATTTTTGTTGCCAAACCTGTCTGGTGCCACGTTTTAATAGGCTTTGGAACATCTCTGCCGTGCACTTTCAGTTCAAGTTCTTTCCTGTAAGCAGAAACATCATCTAGATTCATCTTTGCAATATCTTTAACTTCAATGTAGAAATTTTTCCTAAAAGAAGGATAGTTGATCTTTGAGTGATCAACAAGTGCTAACTTCTCAACCTTTGGTTTCTTTACTCTCTTGATGAACTCCTCATCATCTTCCTCTTCCAAATTCGGTTCATCATTCTCCGGTTCATCATAATCTGACTCATCATCTTCAGGCAAAATTCTCCCCATACCTTTCTTCAAACTCTTCTTAGAAGTCACTCCATTGCTCAGCTTATCCTTCTTAACATCAGTTTTCAAATCTGCTGCACTCTGATCAGAAATATTTGAAGCAAGCGAAGCATTAGTCAGCTGCTCAACTTCGGGCATTATACTACTCATAAAAGCATCTAAAGGATCAATCTCCTCCTCATCAGCAGCCCCAGAATTTTGTAATGCAGTTACATTCTGAGGATCAACTGCCATCCCTTCTGCATCTCCACCAGCAGTGTTAGGGGAACCATCCACATCCATATCTGTTTCTAATTTCTCACCATGAGCAGCTTCTTCATCATCAGATTCTCCTTCCAATGTCCAGGCTTTACCAGCTTTTGGCTCTTCGGTATTTTCCTCACCATCATTTACTCGATCCTCTTCTTCCTTCTTTCTTTTCAATTCCTGCCATTCTTGAACTCTCCTCCTCCGTTTCTCCATCTCGTCATCCAGCTTCTTTTGCTCTTCCTCCATATCCTCTTCTTTAGTCAAAACTTTCTCTGGGATTTTTCCTGGTTCACCATCACTGGATTTCTTCTCAATATCAACACTATTATCCCTATGCCTACTCGACCTTACACTCCTTTCATGATCTTTCTCTTTCCTCCTTCGTTTTCGGTCTCGGACCCTTCGATCATCATCACTGCCACTTTCATCAGTCTCTACTTCTCTGCGTCTTCTCTCCCTCTCCTTCTCCTTCTCTCTCTCCCTCCTCTCCCTCTCCCTCTCCCTCTCCTTCTCCTTCTCCTTCTCCTTCTCCTTCTCCTTCTCCTTCTCTCTTTCCCTCTCCCTCCTCTCTCTCTCCTTTTCTCTTTCTCTCTCCCTTTCCCTCTCTTCCCTAGCTCGTTCCTTCTCCTTTTCTCTATCATCTCTTTCATCATCCCTATCTCCTTTATCTTTTCTCTTATCCTTCTCCTTCTCCCTGCGTTTATCCCTATGCTTGTCTTTTTCCCGGTGGTGGTTATCATCCACACTCTTCTCCTTCTCAGACCTCCTGCTCTCTCGATCCCGATCCTTGTCTCTATCTCTATGCCTCTCTTTCTCTCCATTCCTCTCTTTATCCTTGTGCTCCCGATGGCGACTCCTCTTAGATTCTTCCTTCCGATCTGAATCGTCCCTCCTCGACTTCGATTTCACTTCTTCAATTTCTCCCATGGCCCCTTAAACCTATAAGAAAACTATGTTTGAAAAAAAAAATGTTAGATCTCAAACAATTCAATAAATTTAATAGTGAAGGAAGCAATAAATAGGGCTTTTCCCCCGCGAATTCGATGCTCCTTGAGATAGCAGATCTGAAGGAAGAAAAAACACAAGTATTTGAAAGACGAAAAATCAAGCAAATCGTGTAAAGAACTAAGGATAGCGTAAGAACGAACATCATGAAGAACATTAACGTATATCTGATAGATGAATCAAGGAAGATAGGACTAATTTGCTTACGATTTTGCGACGATGAAAAGCCTCAAAAACCCTAGCTTTTGTGCCCTTTTGTGTCCACCCCTCCGCTTCTTTTTCCCTCTAGCCTTGCAAAACTGTTATTGGCGGTGTTTCCTTCTGTGTTGCTGTTTCATAGATGGTCAAAGATTAATCGAAAACCTTCTGTGTATTACTATTTTAGTTATCTTATACATTAAAAATTATAATCGAAAATATAGATTATAATTTTTTTCATAGATGGTCAAGTATAATCATCAGAAATCGATCACCCCCACAATATCTATTTACTGATAAGCATTTAATTCATCCATGGCTACCGTGCCTTTCCGAGCTCTTCTTCTGTTCCTCCTGCTCAATGCTTTCCATTCCCAGGTACTTAACGGTCTCTGCCTTCTAAATTTGGTAATGTAATCCGAAATTGAACTCCACTTTTTTATTTCAATTGGATGATCAGATAGTGTTCCTGATTTTTCTCCTTTGCGATTTTCAGCTTACATGAATGATTTTTCTTATTGTTATGATGCGTCTACAAACTGATTTGAGTATCCATAAGTTGACATTTTTAGCTTCCATTCTACTTTTCTATCAGCTCCTGCTTATGAACAAACCATAAACACTCAATCAATAAGTTTGAATTCTGATTGATCGTGTTTGTGTATAACCCTAAATCACTGTAAGAGTGCTCCTTTTAAGATTTGATGTTGCTGTCATTGAGTGGCCTACTTTTATTGATCTGCAGGTTCTTGCTGCTAAACCCATTTCTAAGCTAAAATTAAGTTCCAATATTCTTCAGGTACATCTCTTGTTTATATTGAAGACAAGTACTCGATTACTCTCTCTTGTTTATATTGAAGACAACGAATCTCATCCCCTTGTGCATTAGTTGCAAACACTCTTTCTATGTACCTATCAACTCCCTTTTATACTCCACACTCCACCGAGGAAACTCCCACCAACATTTACCCTTATCCATCACCTAGTGTTCAATAATTACATGAAAATACTACTACTGAGCTTTAATGATGACAATTAAATAGGCAAATGGAATCATTTAGAAGAGGGAAATGAATAGGTTAACATTTTCAAGAGACATATAGAACAGAACAGAGCAGCTCCAAAGAGTTTTTCAAGGATATGAAATTGTACATAACTTTTAGCCTTATAGCATGTTCTTACGTCCTACACATCAATCTTTTTAAGATATTAATCAGTAATCAGAAATCCGAATCAGTAACATACTTAAATCCACTACACTAACGTGAATACATTCCAAGGTTGGTCCTATAGACATATATAAAAAATACAATCGAATTTCATAAAAAATTGTTAATGATGGGGTTGGTCTGAGCTGTGCAGTCTAAAATGGTGGGGTTGGTCTTTTTATTTTGGCTTGTTCATTCAAAACATAGTGAGAAATTGAATTTCAGTCCAGCAACACTTTGAAACCTCATTCATATCCATGGCATGATTCATAGCCACAATGAGCTTCGTTTTTACTATAAGACTCTACTTTCATTTAAAAAAGAGCAAATATAAGCATATATTATCATCCACATATATTCAGCCAACACACACAACATCCAACTCTATAGATCAATCGACCAGTAGAATATGAATCCCTAAAAATTAAAAACCAAAAAAGTACCTCAATCACACATTCGAGTTCCTGTCAATCCAGGAAAACTCGGGGAAACAAATTAACCTAGGGGGAAACAAATTAGGAAATAGCAGATAGAGGAAATAGCAGATCGAAGAACGATCGAACCATACCAGGAACCAGAAGAACGAAGTTGGGGCGTCGATGAGAAGAGCCGGCGTCGATGAGACGAGGCGGCGTCGAGAGAGGAGTCGGTATATGAAGAAGACAGTAGAAAGGGCACGAAGAAGGAACCAGAAGAAGGAACAACGAAGAAGCTGGAGAATTGGCGATAACTAATTAAATTATGTTTTTTAAAATTTGGGGATTTTACAATTAAAAAAATAATTTAATTTTGGTGTAATAAATTAGGGCGGTATAATTGATTTCAGGCGCGCAGACTATAAATTGCAACGGTTTAAAATAGATATTGAAACGGTTATTTTAAAAAAATACAAAACCGTTTCAATAGATATTATTAACCTATTTAAAAAATAATCGTTTCAAAACTGTTTCATTAAACAAACCGTTTCAAATTGTTTCATTATATAAATCGTTTCAAAAAACCGTTTCAATAATTAAACCATTTCAAAAACGGTTTCATTTTATAAAACCATTTCAAAAAAACGTTTCATTAGGGCTTATATTTGGTAGTGACATATACTAAAACAAGACGTTGTTTTGACACATGTCACCCTTATATTCAATTCGTCTATGTGTCGATCTCTAAGTTATGCTACATCATCCACCATGTCATCTTCCACATCATCCGACTTTATATTTTGATATATATCTTTGAATTAAATAAGTAAAAAAAATCAAAAAAATATCTAATAGGTTATATAACAAAAAGAAATATCGATTTTTATCTTTTATCATATTATATCTTTATCTTATATATATATATCTTTATCTATTATTATATTATCAATCTAATTAAGTTGAATTATTAATGAACTTAAACTATCAAACATAAATCGTAAACTATAAACTATAATCTATAAATTATAAATCATAAAGTATAAACTACAATTTATAAACTAATTAATAGTATAAAATATAAATATATTATTAAATTTTTTATTACGTGCGACCCCGTACATGGTACGGGAACACACGCTAGTCGGTAACTAAAATTAAAGATAAAAAATAGTAATACCTTAGCAATCTAATCTAAAATCACTTTAGAGCTCTAATGTGTAAGATAACTAAAATTATTTTAGAACTTTAGTGCTTGTTTGGTTGGAGGCTAAAATCTCAGGAATTGAAAATCTGCAGGAAATGGAATTGAATATCTGTGTTTGGTTGAAAAAAAATTCTTTGAAAATCATTGGATTTTGATTTCCTGGGATTTTCAATTCCCCCATTATATAGAAATTGATCTTATCTAGTCCTCTAGGTAATTTACTTTCCCCCATTTTTACACATGCAAAACTAAATTCCCCCATTTTGATCTACCTATTGCAAATTTTAACCAAACACATTTTCTCAAAATCTCCTATA
This sequence comes from Oxyria digyna, assembly GCA_029168935.1. Taxonomy (NCBI): domain Eukaryota; kingdom Viridiplantae; phylum Streptophyta; class Magnoliopsida; order Caryophyllales; family Polygonaceae; genus Oxyria; species Oxyria digyna. The sequence continues at coordinate 27,563,250 of JAPVLV010000011.1, read as the reverse complement.
TTACAAATTACCTTAATTTAAATCTCATGAATTCAATTCCAATGAATTACAATTCCTACCTTCAACCAAACGAGCACTTAATGTATAAGATAGATCGAGATAGTTCTAGATTATAATTTTTTTGGTCCATGTTTTGCGAAATTTAAGGTGATCTACCAATGCTCAATGTTCACTATTATTGGTTAGTTTTGTATTAGCTGATGCAGTTGGAAACTTAAGCTTATTCAATGAATCTATGGTACTTCCTTTGTTCAAGGCGACATGTCTAGGAATTCAATTTATTAAAATTCAACAGGTTACAACAGGCAACAGCCAATATTTATGCCAAAACCTCCTTTAAAATGCAATAGATTCAAAATCTACAACTGGGCAGTGTCTTCCTCCACGAAAACTAGTACAGTACAACATAAAATGTTACAGAGCATAAATTAAGCATGCGGCGAAAGATCAGACAGTTGTTGTCCAAATCCCAATCTAGCCTCAACCATCCATCAGAATCTACAGACTTCTGTAGTCAATCACTGTTACTTCATCCTCAGGCGCATCCAAATCTTGATAGCTATTATGTCAAAAAAAGAATGGCATTTAGATTTAGGTCACTAATGCATAATCGAAGTAGTATTATACGCTTGGATAATGAGAATTTTGACCTGCGTAAACGACGAGGATCTTCACGGAAATTGGGAGGTAGAATAATGGGAGGGCGGCCACTTCTTCCTCCTCCTCCGCCATGTTCAAGGGAAGGGGGCCCACCCTGCTCCCTTATCATTCGCATGGCAACGTCAGGTGGGGCCGGGACAAAAGGCCCCAAAGGCCTGCATCATGTTTAACAACAAGCACAAAGTAATGTACACTGCTTTCATGAAATGGTAATTCAAATAGAAAAAGCACCGAATGAATCCAGAAAGTAAGAGGCGGGATATATACCCAGCACCAGGAACAGGCATGAGAACTTGTGGAGGCATATCTTGGCCAAACGGAGGTACATGAATGTGCTGTCCATTATAGTTGTCATACATTGCTCCATCATCATTCCCCTTTTCTGGATCATCATTGTTTGACTGAAAATCTGGTTCACTTCCATTCCCAGGACGATCATCTTTCAATCGGTTTTCTAGAGGATTTCTACGCCTCTGTAAATTCTCTCTCTGGCAAAAATAACAAATCAGAATGAAAAACACAGACTTGTCTAGTTATCTTCATGTCATATTGATACCCCCCTAAGCTGATGTGTTCTTTAAACTCCAAAATCGTTGGATAAAGAAGATTAGAAAATTTAACCTAAAAAGTACTACCACTATCTTTATCATTCAAATTCAATGACATGAAATACAAGAAAGACATACCTTCATAGTTTGCTGCATAACAGGCTGGCTCCCAGGCGCATCTGAATCACTGATTTCAGTCTAGTAATTAGATCTATAATAAAGCATTGAAACATTTATTTATGTTTAAAAAGAAGAAAATGTTGGAACTGATTTTTGACTGGACTTCCGGGCACTTTTCTGGTGGGCTGCGGTCACCGGTTGTGCCGGATTATGGGAGCGTTGGCTTCGTCTCCGCGAGCACTACGCCGTAGTGTACTCACACGTCAAAATCGGGTTCCGTTTGAATGAGAAATGAAGGCTCAAAGTTGGTTGCTTGACTAAGTTCAAAGAACAATTTTGGAGCTGATTTTTGACTAAGGGTTTTGTCCCACATCGAAAATTGGGGTGGGAATATGAAGGGTTTATATACCCCAAACCCCATACCCTTGGTAAGCCCTTGGGAGAGGTATGGAGAGAGGACACGGGGGGCCCTCGCGCGGTCCGTCCGTCCGTCCGTCCGGTCCTGGTCCGTGGTCCGTGGTTCGTGGTCCGTGGTCCGTGGTCCGTGGTCCGTGGTCCGTGGCTCGTGGCTCGTGGCTCGTGGCTCGTGGTCTTGTGGTCTTGTGGTCTTGTGGAATGGGCCGTAGGCCCAAGCAGCAGCAGCTTAGCTTCTTTTTTGAAGTGGGCTGGATCTGGAAGTTGGGCTTCCAGATTGGGCTGTGGACTGCCTCGTTGGGGACGCCCAACTAAGTCAGCAACAACCTCCACGATCTGCTCCACTCCTCCACAACTGACTCCACCTCGTTGGTGTCGTCGGTTCCGAGATCTCCTCCTCCACTAACAGATCAGAAACTCCTTTTAAGGAGAGTTCTGCCTCTCATTCTGAACATCCGAATACAGAGCAATCCTCCTCTCTTCTCTTCTTCTTCTTCTCCTTTCTCTGAGAGTACGACACAGAAATTGGTTCGTTTGGCTTCTGCTTTTGATTGTGCAAACCAGAAGAATTCGTAGTTGTATCCTGGGATTCTCAACGCCGGTAACCGTCACACATACGGGGCGTTACAGAATTAAGGAAAGAGATTCTTTCTCGACTCTACGCACCAGATTCGTCAAGAACACTTCGGTATAATTTTCTCCTTAATTCTGTTCTTTAATAATTTCTTTACAGATTGTTGTAAACGCGGATTACAGGTCCTACAATCTTAATTCTGTACAATTTTATCCTGTCGCTAACAATCTGTTTGAGTTTTAAAGGAACAGAAAGTTACATCCCGAAGAAAATTGTCTGTACTGCGTACAGTTTCGGATCTGTGTTCAGATTCGAGTAAAACCGAAAATTCATCTTATTAAACTGTGAGGTTGCTGTTGTATTTACAGAACCAGGTTGCTGTTGTATTACAGAACCGAAAAAACTGTGTTTACAGTTCACAGATTTCTGATTCTGTTTTTACAGATTGCAGAATCTGTGTTTTACAGTTCGCAGAAAATCAGTTCTGTTTTACAGATTCGTGATTTCTGGAACTTTTACAGTTCGCAGTAATTCAGATCTGTTTTACAGATTCGTGATTTCTGGAACTTTTACAGTTCGCAGTAATTCAGATCTGTTTTACAGATTCCTGATTTCTGGAATTTTTTACAGTTCGCAGTTTTCAGTTCTGTTTTACAGATTCGTGAATTACTGGTTCTGAGTTTAACAGATTCGCAGATTCTGGTTCTGTAATTTTTACAGTTCGCAGATTGCTGGTTTCTGCATTTACAGATTCGCAGATTCTGGTTCTGTAATTTTTACAGTTCGCAGATTGCTGGTTTCTGCATTTACAGATTCGCAGATTCTGGTTCTGTAATTTTTACAGTTCGCAGATTGTTGGTTTCTGCGCTTACAGTTCTGCAGAACTGTGTTTTTTTTCAGAATTTTGAAATCTGTTTTGCAGAGTTACTTCTAAAGTCATACTAATATTTGTTTGTCTCATTGAACAGATACAATGACTAACGGAGATGAGAAAACTGCTGCTGACGCTGGAAAGGTCACTGGGTCGCCCCGAATTCAGTTTGGGACTGTGCCTCTCGATCAGGCTCAGATACTTGATAGGGATCAAGTTCAGAACAGTCCGGGTCATGAGAGTCCGATCAAGGAAACCCCCCCGGTTGTCCAACTGGATCTGCCACCAGTGCCTATTCATTCGGCTGAACCGAGTCATCCGGCTGAAACGAGTCATCTGGCTCAACCTCTTCATCCGGGTCAAATGAGCCATCCGGTTCAAATGAGTCATCCGGGTCAAATGAGCCATCCGGTTCAAATGAGTCATCCGGGTCAATTGAACTATCCGGGTCAAACAAGTCACCCAGGTCAAACGAGTCATCCAATGGATCTGCCTGATGTTCAGTTGCCTCATCTGTATGTTCCCCACAGACCGTATGTGACAACTATGCCGAACACAATCCATGCTGGGATCCTACCCGAAAAATTTGACGGGAAAGGGTTCAAAATATGGTCTCAGAAGATGGAGTTCTTTCTGAGTATGCTGGGTTTGGACAGGTTCTTGAAGGAGGGGAAACCTAGGTTCTCCCCACATGACACTGATGCCCTATCTGATTGGGCGAAAGGGGACTATGCATGCAGAGGGTATCTTACTCATCGCATGATTGACTCGCTGTACAAGGTCTACTGTAACCATAACACCGCTAAGGAATTGTGGGATACTTTGACAAAGAAGTACAGGACACAGGATGCTGGCTCAAAGAAAGCGGCAGTAGCAAAGTTTCTGAACTACAAGATGGTAGATTCAAGGTCAGTCGTGGAACAGGTTGAAGAACTACAACTGATCGTCCATGAAGTAATCTCGGAAGGAATGACCATCTGTGAGGCTTTCCAGGTAGGTGCCATCATTGAGAAGCTTCCTCCATCCTGGGAGCAATTCAAGGTTTACTTGTTGCTGAAACAAAAGGCAATGAGGATTGAAGACCTGATCGTGAGGCTTCGGGTCGAGGAAAACAATAAGAGGGCAAATCAAGTTGGGCTCTCTAACAAGGCAAACCTGGCTGAGCATCGAGACAAGGGGAAGAACAAGAAGTTTCAACCTCAAAACACCACAAACTTCAAGAAGCAAGGAGCAAAGAAGTTCAGTGGAAAATGCCACAAGTGTGATAAGGTTGGTCACAAGGCAGACGAGTGTCGCAGCAAGCCCGACAACAGAAGAGACAAAGGGAAGAAGTCTCAAGCAAATTTAGCTGAAAACTCGCTGACAGCAGACGATCTGTGTGCGGTGACTGAAGTGAATTTGGTTGGGAGCAACCCAAAGGAATGGTGGTACGATACAGGTGCCACTAGACACATCTGCTCGGATAAGGGATTGTTTACCACTTATCAGAAAAGCCGAACAGATGAGAAGCTCTTCATGGGAAACTCTGCGACATCCAAGGTTGAAGGTATTGGGAAGATCGTGCTCAAGATGACTTCTGAAAAGGAGCTGACTCTCAACAATGTGCTTCATGTGCCAGACATTCGAAAGAATCTGATCTCGGGGACTCTTCTCAACAAGAATGGGTTCTGTATCAAGTTTGTGTCTGATAAGTTAGTTCTTTCTAAGAATGGGATTTATGTGGGGAAGGGTTATGTGAAGGATGGGCTGGTCAAAATGAATGTAATGACAGTCCTTCCCAAAAAGGTTGTAACTGATGTTTCAGTGAATGAGAATAATCCTATTGCTTATGTCGTTGAGTCTTTTAATATTTGGCATGAAAGATTGGGACATGTTAATTATAAATCTATAAGTAGACTAATAAGCATGAACATGATTCCAAAATGCAAAACAAGTAAAGACAAATGTGAAGTATGCGTACAAGCGAAACTCACAAAAACGCCATCACCCCATGTAGAAAGAACAACCGAACCTCTAGGACTAATTCACACTGATTTATGTGATTTAAAGTTCGTGCAAACTAGAGGCGGTAAGAAGTACTTTGTAACCTTCATAGACGATTGCACACGATATTGTTATGTATATCTGTTACATAGCAAAGATGAAACTTTGGAAAAGTTTAAAGAATACAAGTTGGAAGTTGAGAACCAACTTAGTAAAAAGATTAAAATGATCCGAAGTGATAGAGGAGGCGAGTATAGTGAACCATTTAATGCATTCTGTAGAGAACATGGAATCGTTCATCAAACTACTGCGCCTTACTCACCTGAATCTAATGGGGTTGCGGAACGAAAGAACCGAACTCTCAAAGAAATGATGAATGCAATGCTGCAAGAATCTGGGTTATCCCAGAACATGTGGGGGGAAGCGCTGCTAACCTCCAACTACATTCTCAACAAAATACCGCATAAGGTGACTGGAAAGACGCCTTATGAGTTGTGGAAAGGTAATGTACCTTCATACAAATACCTCAAAGTGTGGGGGTGCCTAGCAAAAGTGGCGGTACCACCCCCTAAGAAGGTCTCAATAGGACCAAAAACCATTGATTGTATCTTCATCGGGTATGCACACAATAGTAGTGCGTATCGTTTCTTGGTATACAAGTCTGATATACCAGACATACATGCAAATACAATAATGGAATCAAGAAATGCATCCTTCTTCGAAAACACGTTCCCGTGTAAGGATAAAGAGAATCCGAAACGGACTCGTGAAGAAGGCGAAGCAAGCACTTCTGTTCAACCAACAGAAGAGGACAATGATGAACCTAGACGTAGCAAAAGAGCTAGAAAGGAAAAATCATTTGGTCCTGATTTCGAAATGGCTTATCTTTTGGAAAATGAACCTAGAACATTCAAAGAAGCCATGTCAACACCAGATGCACCTGCTTGGAAGGAAGCGGTAAAAAGTGAAATCGACTCCATTATGCAAAATCATACATGGGAGTTAGCTGAGTTGCCATCCGGTTCGAAAGCTCTTGGGAGCAAATGGATTTTCAAAAGAAAATTAAAAACCGATGGCTCAATCGATAAGTACAAGGCTAGGCTTGTGGTGCAAGGATTTAGGCAAAAAGAAGGCTTGGATTTCTTTGACACCTACTCTCCAGTAACGAGAATAACTTCAATAAGAATGCTAATAGCCATTGCAGCTATACGCAATCTAGAAATACATCAAATGGATGTAAAAACAGCCTTTCTAAATGGAGAACTAGAAGAGGAAATTTATATGAAACAACCTGAGGGTTATGTTGTCCCTGGACAGGAACACAAAGTGTGTAGACTTGTGAAATCCTTGTATGGACTTAAGCAAGCTCCTAAGCAGTGGCACGAAAAATTTGACCAAGTAATGATGTCAAATGGTTTCAAAATAAATGAATGTGACAAGTGTATCTATGTCAAGGAAACTGCAAAAGGATACATTCTGTTGTGCCTATATGTGGATGACATACTCATCATAGGTAGCAACAATGACATGATCAAACAAACCAAGAACATGCTTAATGGAAAGTTTGACATGAAAGACTTGGGGCTAGCGGATGTGATCTTAGGGATCAAAATATTTAGACATTCAGAAGGAATAGTCTTGTCTCAACAACATTACGCCGAGGCGGTACTTGAACGATTCAAGAACCATTCAAATGGGATTGCAAAAAGTCCGGTGGACCCGCATCTCAAACTGAAGAAAAACTCGGGTAATGGCATATCACAGTTAGAGTATGCTCGTGTGATAGGAAGTCTTATGTACTTGACAAATTGTACAAGACCAGACTTAGCACATGCTGTCAACGTACTGAGTAGATATACCAGTAATCCAGGACACAATCACTGGAAAGCAATAACTCGAGTATTGAACTACTTGCGACATACTCGGAGTTACGGGCTGCACTATGGAAGATATCCAGCCACTCTGGAAGGCTATAGCGATGCTAACTGGATATCAGATTCAAAGAACTCAAAATCCACCAGTGGGTATGTATTCACGCTGGGTGGTGCAGCTGTATCATGGAAATCCTCAAAACAAACATTATTGGCCAGATCCACAATGGAATCTGAGTTCATTGCTTTAGACAAAGCAGCTGAAGAAGCAGAATGGCTTCGAAACTTTATGGAGGATATTCCTTTGTGGGAAAAACCAGTGCCAGCTTTAGGTGTACACTGTGATAGTCAATCGGCTATCTCTCGGGCACTGAACACAATATATAATGGTAAGTCTCGCCACATAAGACGACGACATAAAACCATAAGACAATTGCTCTCAACTGGTGTAATCTCAATCGATTATATCAAGTCAGCTGACAACTTAGCAGATCCGTTCACTAAGGGACTGTCAAGAGAGCAAGTTGTAAAGTCATCTAGAGGAATGGGTTTAAAGCCTATGACTAAAGAGGATGCTTGATGGCAACCCTACCTAAGTGATTGGAGATCCCAAGAAATAGGTTCAAGGGGAAAACAAATTCAAGTCGAATCTAGAAGCGCACTTGGAGATATTATATCTTCTTCCCCAGTTCCTAGGATGATAAAAGTGCGATGGCAAAGTAGAGGTTAAGCATTTGCTTTTAATGATTCCATAAACTTTGAAAGAACAAAGTAGGGTATTGGTAATACCATTTATGGTCAATCACCTTATGAGTGTGAAATGGGGCCGTTTCTAGGAGAAAGAAGAGAGGCTACTTTCTCCAAGTTCACTCATGAATAACCAGGGATGTTCACGGCCAAAATGAACACAATCAAGAACCTAGTTCTGTGAGAAGATGAAACTGTGTGATAGTTATTGTCTAGGTTTACGTCAAAGTCCGGGTGGTTCAAGACATCATGTTCACTACCTGGTCGAGTAAATCCGATAGCTACTCACAATGGGTGGTTCAAGGCTGAAAAACGCCACCAGCTCAGATGCAGTGATTCTTCGCCCGTACTCTCAAAATTTCTGTCTGTCTTGTCTAAGCACGTGTAATAGAATCATTTCTATTCATGTGGGGGATTGTTGGAACTGATTTTTGACTGGACTTCCGGGCACTTTTCTGGTGGGCTGCGGTCACCGGTTGTGCCGGATTATGGGAGCGTTGGCTTCGTCTCCGCGAGCACTACGCCGTAGTGTACTCACACGTCAAAATCGGGTTCCGTTTGAATGAGAAATGAAGGCTCAAAGTTGGTTGCTTGACTAAGTTCAAAGAACAATTTTGGAGCTGATTTTTGACTAAGGGTTTTGTCCCACATCGAAAATTGGGGTGGGAATATGAAGGGTTTATATACCCCAAACCCCATACCCTTGGTAAGCCCTTGGGAGAGGTATGGAGAGAGGACACGGGGGGCCCTCGCGCGGTCCGTCCGTCCGTCCGTCCGGTCCTGGTCCGTGGTCCGTGGTTCGTGGTCCGTGGTCCGTGGTCCGTGGTCCGTGGCTCGTGGCTCGTGGCTCGTGGCTCGTGGCTCGTGGCTCGTGGCTCGTGGCTCGTGGCTCGTGGTCTTGTGGTCTTGTGGAATGGGCCGTAGGCCCAAGCAGCAGCAGCTTAGCTTCTTTTTTGAAGTGGGCTGGATCTGGAAGTTGGGCTTCCAGATTGGGCTGTGGACTGCCTCGTTGGGGACGCCCAACTAAGTCAGCAACAACCTCCACGATCTGCTCCACTCCTCCACAACTGACTCCACCTCGTTGGTGTCGTCGGTTCCGAGATCTCCTCCTCCACTAACAGATCAGAAACTCCTTTTAAGGAGAGTTCTGCCTCTCATTCTGAACATCCGAATACAGAGCAATCCTCCTCTCTTCTCTTCTTCTTCTTCTCCTTTCTCTGAGAGTACGACACAGAAATTGGTTCGTTTGGCTTCTGCTTTTGATTGTGCAAACCAGAAGAATTCGTAGTTGTATCCTGGGATTCTCAACGCCGGTAACCGTCACACATACGGGGCGTTACAGAATTAAGGAAAGAGATTCTTTCTCGACTCTACGCACCAGATTCGTCAAGAACACTTCGGTATAATTTTCTCCTTAATTCTGTTCTTTAATAATTTCTTTACAGATTGTTGTAAACGCGGATTACAGGTCCTACAGAAAAAACATACTTCATGTAGTTCTGGAAATATAGGTCTTCACGGATTTTGGTAGTACACTCCATTAAAAGGTCAATATGTTTAAGTTTCAGATGCTTCTGCACAAACTCCGGGGCATGAAAAAGCTTTGTGCAACCCTTGGCTCCACAACCATACTTCCATCCATACTTCTCATCCCTAATTTTCCGTACATAAGGATCCAAAGCATCACCAGCAGCTGCATCTATCTTCTCTTTTGCAGTCATTATTTCCAAAGGATCCTGATTCCTCACTCTCTCCTTCCAATGTGAATCAAGTTTGCTTTCCCACTCGATACCGCTATTATTGGCATCAGAATCCTTGCCCTCAGTCCTAACATGACGGAGACCTTTTGGTTCAGTTGACTCGATCATACCATAATAATCCACACCATGAACACGCCAGAGATAAGTTACAAGTGTATCAAGTAGCTCCACACCCTCCAGACCTTTGACAGATGTCGAACCCCGAACAATAATAACCGGGCCCATTGATCCACCATGTGATTTATCCCTGTTTATCTTCTCATTATCAGGCCTCGATAGGATATTACCATCTATGCCTTTTTCAGAGTCAAGCTTCCTGGCAAGAGCTAGTGCTAATTCAACATCAAGTCGGATCCTTCTTGGGTCTGAGCTGACTGAGGGAGCTTTAGGAGCAGAATTGAGATCAGTTCCCTTCCGACCATGAGGTCTCTTTATACCACCATCAGCGTCATCCTCAGAGTTATGTTCATTTGCCTGGTCTGATTTATTCATATGTGTACTAGGGCCTCTGTGCCAGACAACGAAGTTAATTGATTGATAACTAACAACTAAAAAAAGAGAAAGAACGTAAGAATAACAGAGGTCCTACAAGTTGAGCTCTCCAGTGTGCAAATCTGTTAGGAAATTCTTAGCAATATTACGTGCAAGCTCATTCCTCCTGAATGTTAACATATACAAGGAATAAGTTAGCTTAACTTTTTTCGAACAAACAGGAATTTAGTTCAAGTGCTCAACCTTTCAAATGGTTGAGAACAAAAGAAAACATCACAGTACAAAATATAACAGTAACAAGAGCGTACCTTTCTATAACTGAGACTAGGTTTGTTGGATGATACTTATTCCTCAACCTATGCAAACAGTTTAATAAACATACATCATAAGACATGCCAAGTGTTCAGACATCAAGCGTATGCTACTAGACAATGATTGATAATTACCATTCCTCATCCTTATGAGCTTCAAAGTATGTTCTTTTTTGGGTTGTAATATACTCTGTTTTATATTCCTGGTACCTATACAATGAGAACTGACTGTTGGTCACCTTGGTAAGAGAAAATACACAGCATAATATCAAATAACACATCATATGGCATACCTGCGCTCAGCTTCAGATGGTAGAACATCATCTTCAAGCTCTTGCATAAATTGCTTATAAGACATCAGCCCCTCTCTGTTATTTTTAGAATAATCATTAGATCTCAGTATTTAATTTGCATATATTTACAATGACAGAATGTAGACGGAAATGCCAAAACGAAAATGTCTAGCATACACATCTGAGAAGTATTATTATCAAATGCCAAGTCCAAATATAACATTTACTTGCTATAAGTTGAAAGCAACAAATGACACATAGCATCATTTTAGCTGGAAAATTTAAGCGGAAATAGCATCAAGGGGTTATCTCCTCAGCATGAGCTAAAAGCTTAAGAAGTTGACATTTATCACAAAAGAAAAGTTCAAGAAACTCACCAAGGAGAATATGAAATCCTAGGAGGTACTGACCATATAAGTAGACCTTTCTTATTATTAGTATACAACATCTTTTTACACATATCTACCAATTTTATCACACCTTGAAAAATATGATTGACAAAGCCCTCACAAAGAAATAACTCAAATCAATACGAAACCAGCAAAATGTCAATTCCAAATCTGATGAATAAATAAGCTAGCAGGATTTGAATTTTAAACCTCTGAACATTGCCAGTATTGAGTGCACTGTTATAGCCACCACGATTAGGATCCCAATCTGAAAGAATAAAAAAAACAAGAAGTTTAGTTGTTAAAGAAAACAAGAAGTTCAATATTGTTAGACAGGAGCTCTAAATGTCTTAATGCACAGTGCTAATATAGCATAATCGAATCGATGTACACCTGAATGATCCGATTTAGGCTAAAATTAAATGTCATTTCTAGTATATGAATAATGGCATCGATGGCAGGTTCCAGCACGAAATTATGGTGATGGCACTGCCATGCTATTTCACAGCTATAAATGTAGGAGCAAATTTCAATTTGCAAAATAATGAATCATAAGAAACCATACCTGCAGCAGCAGATGCTCACTCAACAAGTGATTACCACTAAATTGGAATGACCCAAGCAAAACCACAATACCAGTTCAATTGGACTCAGTCTTGAAGAATAGTAACATAGATGGTTGAAGAAGAAAATCCTCAATTCAACCCTTTATACCACTATTCCTCAAGATAGTCCAGGCCTAAACTCTCACAGGGATCTAAAACACTCAATACTTTAAGTTGAAAGGGATAGATGGATGATAGAAATATTTAAGAGGTGGTTCAAATATAATCACTCGTATATTGTACTGAACTAGTTTCCACCATAAACTAGGCTGCTGCAAAAAATTTACAGCCAAAAGCAACTTCGGCGTAGCACTCACTATGACAACCTGAAGATCAGCTAGAAGTTAACATTCCTTACTTACAACAAATTAGGTGCATCTGCAACTAATTTATATGGACTAAAAAACGATGTATCAAGGATAGTATGAAGTATACTTGAAGTTGACTTCATTCTAGATAACTTTCCCTCTCAATATCCATTAACAAATTCAAAAACAACTCTTGGTAAATATTAATTAAAGCAAAAAAAAGATTTCTGCTTTTGGCCCAATAATTTCTTTGAAGTGTACATTATTAAAACAACAAGTACTTGAGTGAACCGAAGTTAGAATAATTTCTAGATGAGCCAAACCAGTACGGTCTAGAATTGCTAAGTCACTTGAGATATCTACAGATTAATTTATTTAAAAAAAATTCATGAACGTATATTTAGATGCTCATACAGTGCAAAGCACCGTAATGACAAGACAGAAGGAGAAAAGATGAGATTCGTATATACTGCAACTATTAGGCATAGCTTAAGGTGTCTCGACGTGAAATAGATCAGAATAGAAGACTGGTAACTGAAATCATGAGATATTTAAGCTTGAATAAGTCTAGAAGAATTTTTCATAGGCTAATCCTAAAATGTTTCAAGAGTTTTCAAAAGTGAGATGAGCACAAAAGATTCAAGCATTGCAGATAAAAACTTGCATAATCAAAGAGGATATTACCCGAACGGCCACCTGGATAACCACCAGATGAGCGACCAAAGTATCTCCCTGACCTATTCATGTCTCGATCATATCCACCAGGATGGTCAAATCCAAACCTGCAAAAGATACAAAAATAAAATACGCATGTAACGTTTCAGGATAATTTCGACAATCTACATGAAAAGGATAGCTGCCATCTTAGTGCCACTTAATTAGCTAAACTTCACCTGCTAACTTTTGTGAAGCACATAAACATAAATAAGTGGTAAAAACAATGATTGGTGAAGCTAATTCAAACTAACCAGCCCAAAACTCAAATCATCATCTGAATTGGACTGAAAAAGCAACTTGTGCTTACCTCCTATCATTCCCATAGCCTTGTCTGGGACTACCACGTCTGCCATCATAGCCTCCATCCTCTCTTCGTGACCGCTTAAACGAAGGAAACGGGGGAGAACGCCGAGAAGGAGAATATGGACGGCGATCACGAAAAGGTGGAGGAGAAGGGCTCAATCTCCGCTTGAAATCTCTGTCCCTCTTGATCTGAGGAGGCGGAGATCGGTTCCGGTCGTAGTAGTCTCCACCGCGACGATTTGAAGGTCGATCGGCATCTCTATCGTCTCTCCGCTCTCTAGAATCCTTCTCGCGACGTCGAGGTAGAGGTGGCGGAGAATCAGTCGGCATATCTTCGGGTTGCAGGTTGTCCTTGCTTTCAATAGGAACATCTATTTCCCCTTCCACTGAATCAACGGGCAAGTCCATCACTTCCGCCATTGATGCGTTATCGAGAACAAATCCAAACCCTAGGAGAGAAAGTTCGACGAGAACGAAGTCGTGATTGGATTTGGAGCAGCGGTTCAGGATGTTCGAGTAAAAAAAAAATATTTTATAAAATATTAAAGTCAGTTTTTTACTTCTGAGTTTGGGCCGTTTCAGACCATATTATTGGGCCGTGGGCTGCCAAATCGATGGATCAGCTGATCCGATTCCGCAAATGAACTTTATTGAAAGTTTAAAACCCTAACCCTAACACCATTGTTGAGTTTCCGATTTCTGCAGCCTTGCGACGAAGGAGAACACTCTCATTGGACAAGCAGTCGCTGAATCTCCTCTGACTCGCAAACATGGTGGCCGCTAAGAAGACCGTAAGATCTTTCAATGTTTATCGATGACGTTGCTTTTCGCGTTTCGTTGTTTCTGATCCACTATCATTTGCATTGGACTGATCGCTGGCTGCTTTTTTGGTTTTCCGGATTTTTGCGAGCAGAAGAAGACTCATGAGAGCATTAACAACAGGCTTGCCCTAGTGATGAAGAGTGGGAAGTTCACTTTGGGGTACAAGACCGTGCTCAAGACATTGAGAAGCTCTAAAGGTGACTTGTATTTCCAAAGAAAACTTTGTTTCATCCTGATTGATTCCTAGCTTTTTTTATGTCTTAAAACATTGATATGTTGTTTTTTCTAGTACATTTGTTCGCTAGAGCCTATAGGTATCGAATTTAGCTTCATTTTGGACCTGTACTGATTCTACGACTAGTGAATAGTGATAAATTGACTAACTAGGGTCTAGGGGGATTGATCGATACTTCTTTGAAAAGACATTGGATGAGGTTGTAAAATGTGTTTTACTAGTGTGTTTGAGTATGCAAGACATACTTCATACACTGGTGCAGAGGTGCCTAGCTTGACCAATCCAAGGGCAACTGGCCAAGGGATGTTTTTGAAGGATGTGAATCTTTCTGGTGGAATTGACTGCATCTCCATTGATTGTTGAATCATATTGAATATCTGATAGATATCCTTTCTAGTAACTGTGATCCCAGGAAGTAGCTAGTTGATTAATCCTAGGGCAAGGGATGATCATAGCGGATGTGAATCTTTCTGGTTAAACTGATTGCAGCTCTCCTGTGATTGTTGAATCATATCGAACATCAGTATAAGTTGCCTTTTGAAGTAACTGTGAGCTCATGAAATGTGATCCTCTCTGATTTTCGGAATTATGTATATTCTATATCCCCTCTTTTTAAAAGGATCAACATGTCAGCTATAGTATGAAGGCTATGAACTGATGTTTTTTTTTATTCTCAGCCAAGTTGGTCATCATTTCCAACAACTGCCCACCACTCAGGAAGTCTGAGATAGAGTACTATGCCATGTTGTCAAAGGTCGGAGTTCACCACTACAATGGGAGTAAGTTCCTAAGATAATCATATTCTGGCCTGTGATGTATGTTGTTTCTAAACTACATAGCAATGTGACCTTCCCTTTCGGAATCAAACTAAATAGTAGAAGATACTGCAAAAATCTGCTAGGTACTTAGCTGAGTAACTGTGTTGCCTATGAATTAAAAAGCGCGTGTATAGCTGAACTCTAGGCAAGTTGTGTATAGCTGAACTCTAGGCGAGCCGTGTATTGCTAACCTCTAGGTGAGCCATGCAACAGTAGGCGCAGAAAACACCACAAAGCTTTTTATTCAAAATATTCTATCATTAAAACTTCTATCATTAAATCACTAAAAATCAGCTCTAATAATAAGTATCCTACTATCCTACAAAAGAGTAAACAGATTATTTGATTTTCTTAGTGATTTAATGAACTATCGTCCTTTATTCTTTTCTTTCTCCTACTTATCTCTCATTCTCTCATTTATCCCCTAGGGGGTCCTATTGCCCAGTGCCGCCTAACACCTTTCTATTTGCTAGGTGTTGCAAATTCGTGTTAACTTTGTCTTTGTTCTAATATACTTTTTTCTGGCAGACAATGTTGATCTAGGAACTGCATGCGGAAAGTACTTCAGAGTGTGCTGCCTCAGCATTATTGACCCTGGTACTCATTGTGACAATTATTATAATATTGCATTTGGTTTCTAATTTTCTGTATTTCATGTCATTGTCTTCTAATCCTTAAAATTTTGTTACAAATTTTTAGGTGATTCTGATATTATCAAGAACATGCCCGACCACTAAGGAGCAGGGTAGAATGGATGCTGTTCTTGAGTGGAACTCCTCTCCCTTGTCTTCCTGTAGCAATTGCCATTATGATGTCATGAGCCTATCATTATAAGATGTCATTTTACTTGGTAGAATTTCTGCACTCAGTTTTGTTAACATTATAATGTACCTTGAGAGTTTTCTTATATTTGAGCTGATTTTTATTTATTTTTGGTTGTCATCACATTTCTTCTGCTAAAACTTCTTATTTGAATCTTAGAATTATATATTACCCAGTTGTCTTATCCAATTTTTATTTCCTGCTTGAATTTGCACGCAACAGACTGGTCAATTAGTGACCTGATTCAACTCTTAGAAACAAAAATGGAAGGACAAAACAGTGGTTGCTCTTTGTTATAAAATTGGGATTCATTTGTGGTTGTTACAGCATGAAAGAAGAGTCATAGATTGTAATGTTCTTCACAATTCAGTTCCATGACTAGATTGAGAGGCATGCATGAGCTGCTTCAGCTTGAACTGAACCTAAGCATCATTCTTAATGATTGCCGATTCCAAGCTTCCAAAAGAGTTTCTTGTTTAATATAATCAGCTATTCTTTATCTGATAGCATTGATTATTAGATACCCTAATTGACCTAGTATGATAGTTATATGTAAACAAACACACTTATCTGGTAGTTGACAACTCAATCTCTCAAATTTGTGTAATGTTGATAGCATTTTACCACTTGAATAGGTCATATGCGTTTTGGTCATGCTATTCATTTGTTATTCTGCAACTGTTAATTTTTGTATTATTAGATAAATTTAGGTATCAATTTATTAACTTAGATATCATATCATTATACAAAGATAAATAAGAATTTTTTTTTTCTATTTGGCTGATCAGAGTCACAAACCCATTACAACTGGAAGGAGGATTCGTACACGCAACCTAATTGTCACGAATGTCATGCTTGTCAACTAGACGATGAATACTCAAACAAAATAAGTAAAAGTTTAATGCTCTTTTGGCTTGAGCTACTTAGTAATGTAGAAAAGGAGTTCTTCTTGTGAGCATATTTGCAAGGACAAAATTGTTGACTGCACGTCAATTTACACGTTTTTCAAATCTATGAAGAAGAGTAATCTAATTTGGCGTGTTTCTGTTCAAAAGACAAATCTGTATATTGTGACACAAATTTAGTGACCTCATTTGTGGTTGGTTGACTCTTACTGCTACTCATTCTTATTCTCTTTTTTCAAAATGAGTAATTACATTTCAAACTTCAACAAATAATTTAGTAATGGACACGCAAACTTGTTTTCTTCTTGGGTGTAGACATGTTAACTATCTTATATACTAGTAATCCAATAACAAGTGTACACGTCAATTTTCTATCTAGTTTTGCTTTCACATTTACAATGACGTTTGATTTCATTACAGTTGAGCAAGCAGTAAGAATTTGAATCCAAATTTGATCACCTTAACGTATACATACGCATTTCTAACTAAGATACGTTTTTTGCACCAAAAAACGTAGATACGTTTTTGCAGAAGCATATTTAATTCATAGATTTTGTAACGTGTTGTGAATTTATGATTGTATATCTTAACGAGTATGGGCTGCTGCTGCACAAGACCAACTGCATTCATAAATAAAATAATTTCGTAACAGAGCCCATGACAAAATCTTAGATTTTGATCTCTACTCTCTCTTGTTGTATTCACGCAAACACTTGGTCAATCAATCAAACAAACTTCATTTTCTACAATCATTTATACATTATACCGATTTGATTTTTTCACACATGTCATGATCCAGTTTTCTAAATCTAATTTTTTGTCACATTCACTTATCCTTAGGTCTGGAATTTAAGGCAATTTTAACGGTCTGTCGGAGTCCCTTTTAAGCAATACGGAGTACTCGGTATTTTAAAAAAAAATAAAAAAGACACTGGTATGTGGTAGTAGAAGAGTGTAAAAGGTAACGGATTGTGTATTACTTGTGTCATTATGATGACTTAGGTAAGTTGTATAATACAGGATCCATAGCACAATACACATCAAATCTCCAAAGACAATCGGATTATTTTCGTCACTTAAATTTACCCGCTCGAAACTCCGAAATTCCATTTCTACCCCCAAAGATTCGGAATATTTCGAACTCGTCCCTGCGTCTTCGTTGCCGCCAACCCTAACCGTCACCCACCCCTCATTTTCCCAATTTACCCCTCCCAGACCGGCCAATTTACCAACCCTCTCCTCCGCCGACGATCCACAGCCTTCCACGTCACCCGTTTCCTCCTCGTCGACCGATCCTTTCGATCGTGGCCATTCGATGACAGATTTCGGTGACCACAATCCCTCAATCTCGACCGTCGATTCAAACTGCAATAAAGGATGCTGCAGCAGCATATCGCAGCTCCACCTCTTCTTCGGGTCTCTCATAAGGCACTTATCTAAAAAGTCCCTACCGAGATCCGATAACCGAGTCGGGTACTGAGGCAACTCGTCCGAGTACCCGATTAAACGCAGCGTTTTAGCCCCCTCGTCCCGCCACGCTGGCGATCCAGTCACCATCTCGATTAGCGTGCACCCGAGGGCCCACACGTCTGATTCCTTCCCCTGAAACTCCCCGCGTACCACTTCCGGGGCCATCCATAGCGGACTTCCACGTGGCGAGCATCCAGCCGTCCGATCATCGTCTTCCTTCTTCGCTGATCCGAAATCCGCCAGCTTGGCACTTCCTGGAGTGGGTCCCAAAAGTACATTCCTCCCTTTCACGTCGCAGTGAATTATCCCCTGCGAATGGACGTACGTCAGCGCTGACGTGAGGCACCATGTGTAACGCCGGATTAGCTCCTCGTCGGCGATGGAGGATTCCGATAAAGTTCCGCCGGGAAGATACTCCATGTGGAGGTTGCGGAAGGTATATTCCGGCGTCGAGGTTGTGTCGTCGGAGTAGTAATTGACGACGAATGGAGAGGAAAGAGAACGAAGGATTCGGATTTCGTTTTCGATGGCTTCTAATTGTGGATTTGAGGAGGAGTTTTTTGCAACGGATTTGACGGCGAATACACGGCCGTCGAGACGGTTAAATCCGATGCTGACGGAGCCGAAATTCCCCTTTCCGATCGTCTTCCCCCTTATCCAGCTCGAATTCTCCATGCTCTGTTTTTTTGGAGTTTTTTGTTTTGTTAATAGAGGCGGGTGCTTGTCCGAATTGGTTACAACTGAAGAGATATTATAGGGTGAGAGAGTCGTTTGGAAGAGGTGAGAAGGAAGTCTTTAATTTAATCAGATAATCATTTGGTATCTATTGAGTTGAGGAATGGAGTGGGGGTAAGAATGAGTTTGCGTAAACCAAACGAGGCCTTAAATTGAGGTGGGTAAGAATATTACTACTTATTAGGAGGATCCTTATCCGGGGATTTAGGCGGTGTTTGGGTGCAAATTGAATTACTTGAGGGATTCGGTGACTTAGGTACGTGAGTGAAGGAATTGGCTTTTGTATTTGTTATGTGTAGTACTGTCTAGTCCCAAGGCAAGTGTAACAAATTTCAGGGGATTTCTTCTACCACAAGAGTTGTTCAAGAAAGTTGGCCAAGTTTGGGTGAGAATTGAGTTCACATTAGCTACCAAGGGTAATATGATAGGAAGCCACGTCGAAGGTT
Source organism: Oxyria digyna (assembly GCA_029168935.1). Classification (NCBI taxonomy): domain Eukaryota; kingdom Viridiplantae; phylum Streptophyta; class Magnoliopsida; order Caryophyllales; family Polygonaceae; genus Oxyria; species Oxyria digyna. The sequence continues at coordinate 27,544,031 of JAPVLV010000011.1, read as the reverse complement.
ACAACTTATTTGGAGAACTGGGCTCTCAAAATTAGATCCGATCTAAAAAGTCCCATCAAAAAAATGAATAAGTTTATGTCCGGACTAAATCGATTCGTCCCACTAATTCTGAAACACCGAAAATAATCTGACTTGAAAATTGTATGAAACACGATATTGTCCGATCCGAACCAAAATTGTCTGGTCCGAACCTCGTCTGAAACCCGTCATTGTCCGACCCGAGCTTGTCCAAAACGAGAGATTGTCTGAAACCCGTGATTACCTGAAACTCAAGATTGTACGACAACTTCTCCTTAATTATAGACTGTTAGTAGTTCATTCATATATCAATTACTTAAAACTATCATTTATAAAATTTAATCTTATCTTTTGCAAAATCGACCCGATCCGTACCGCCCAAACGCAAAATTGACATGACCCTAACCACGTTTGGATCCGAATTTGACCTGACCCGAAAATGACTCGACCCTAAACATGGCCAGACCAAAAAAGTAAAAATTGTTTGACCCGAAAACCGGAAAAATTAGCCCGAAAACCTGATTTTAGCCGATAAATAAGGGTTTGGTCCGAACCCAACCCGACTCGACTCGTTCCAAGTTGTTATAATTCCAAATAATGTCTGCCTCAAAATTGTTTGAAATCCGAAATTATCCGACCGAAACCCGACCCGAGTACCCGAGTGTCCGATTTGACACCCATAGGGAGAACAAATTGAGTGAGAATGCATCCTCTCTAATCATATGAGTTATAATGCGATACGTGAATTATGTATGTATAGATTTTGATTGAAACTAGTAATGTATAGTATCTGCTTGGTGTTTGGTGATAGGGATCACACATGTGTATACTGATCTTCTTGCTGATTTAAGTGATATGCATTGGTTATGTGATTAGTAATTTAATATGATCTTAATCTTTCTTACACATTTTAAACTTGGGGAAATGAAAGATCAAAGGGATAAGCTTTGTTGATATAGAATATACTGTACGTATTTGATTTCCTGGATATTGATTGGGGGGTTCAGTGTCACTTAGAATTGGAATGTCGTGTTGCTATGTAAAGCTTGCATTCATAGAATCTACTCCCTCCGTCCCACTTTGTTTGTCCTCTTACGCGTTTACACACTTGTCGATGTATGTTTTGCGTCGTTAATATCTCTAACTACATATTATGAAAAATTATAAAATCTTGATATTGTTAAAGTATTAAATGAGACGAATCAAACAAGACTCTACATGACTATATTAATACACAAAGATTGAGAATAATCGAGCAAATTACGTTAATAGGTGAATAGTGTCAAATTCTGTCATAGGACAAACAAAGTGGGACGATGGAGTACTTATTTAGATCATCATGATAAAAAGGTAAAGAGCTTCAAAAGATTTACTGGTACTAGAAAATGACTTTTTCTAGCAAAGTGTTTTGTTGAATTGGTCAAACTGTGAAAATTGAATATACCGTATAAGAGATCAAGACATCAAATTCGCGAATCTTGAACAATTTTCTTCAAAAATCATCCACTCTCAAGAAAGGTACTATTATGTATAGACTTTTTTTTTTGGTTAAAACTCGGGCCGAGCCCGAAAGGGTTTATTTATTGGCCATAAACTTAGGGAGGTGAATCTGAGTTCGCTAGATCAGCCTCGTACAAATGCAAAACAGAAGAAGGTAAACTTGTAAAAAATTGTAAATCCCTAGTAATATTGAAAGAAAGTTGTGCTATTTCATTAGCCACCATGTTGTTGCTTCGTCTCCTGTGATCGTCCATCCCGGTCTGTCCATAAAGTTCCAGCAGTGCCTGATCAGGTGGAAGTCAGCGTGGGTGGGAAGCGAACGAGTTACACTAAATTTGTCAAATGTCTAATGTAGTATGTCTAATGTGTGTTTATTGGTATATAATAAACAACTAAAAAAAGGTTATATTATTTCTAGAAAAGTGAATAAACTCGTCACAACAAAAAATAATGTATTTCTATTCTAGTTATTTATTGTGTGTCCAATGACACATTAAAAAAGCTCTTTTACTAAATAAAGTTATATCACAAGGTTTTTCATATAGAAAGTTTATTTCGACACAAAAAAAATCTATGTACGAATTAATATTTATTAATGAGGTACTTATGTGTTGGAGCCAGTTCTCGGACCCTCGCGAGGCCCATAGAGAGTCGAAGCTCGTGTCTTGGTTTGAACCAAGCTAGGCCCATTTAAGATGAGACGGCCCACGAGAGAGAGCAAGCCCAAAGGAAGGAGTCCAAAGGCTCATCAAGCGTAATGACTCGGTAAGAAATGATGTGAGACGCACGTGAGGGTATAAAAATCCCAACAAAATGGATAAAGAGGGGATCAGATCATTTTCAGAGCAACAAATCTTCTCCTAGAATTGAGAGGAAACACAAAAGCGATAGAGAATTCTGTCTCGCTTCATTCATCTCAATCGATCCCTTTTAGCGGACGATTAGACGACCAACACTTGGATCTTGACTCTCGGTGTCGAGTTCGAGCTTTGGTACTAGAGTGGTGATTTATGAGGTGTTTGGTGTTATTGAATTGAGTAGTCTTGGGAGGCTTATTCATGGTTTTGTGTTCATACTTCTAACTCTCTCTTTGGCTTGTTTTCTCCTTTTTGTGTCATTTTGCTCCTTGCGATTCCCCTTTTGTTGCTCATTTACTGACTTGAGCGTCGGAGAGCCAAACCCGGGGAATCAACCCTCCTGATTTGGTTGCGCAGGTTCGAAGAAGCTCGAGAACAAAGCGAGATAAGACGAAGAGGGTTATTGAAGGTGGTGTTTGATCGAGAAAGGCTTCATTTCCAAGTTGTTTGTCCAAACATGTTGAAGGGGTCCTCGACAAGTTACTGAAGATCTTTTTACCCTTAACTCGTGAAGTGTTATGTCGCGAAATTTGCATTTCTGGACAACATTATAAATGGTAAATGTCTAATTTATCAAATTCACCTACGAATTAAAGTTATATCACAAGGATTTTTAGGTTACTCCCACAAATTGGGAACTCTAAAATTAGGGTGCGTGCATTTTTTGTGGCACCTCTAATTATAAAAGGATTCTACGTACCTCGTCAAAATTATTACTCTTGGCCGGCAGCATAATTTAAACATACTTTAATTTAGAAAATTTCAACCTCCTTATCGATTTCAAGTAACACATTTTTTAGCGAGAAGTAATTCATTGAGTAAAATCCGCTCTTTGATACTTGGTCACACGCATAATATTCTTATCAAATTTGTTGTGATATGGTTTAGTTTCTAGGATATGATCAACATTATATTGAAAAAGACACTAAAACAGTAACAGGTGGCATGTTTTGATTGGCTGGAGCCTGGAGGTTTGAGGGACAACAAAATGGAATAAGCGTACGGAGATGCTATGTTTGACGTGCTCCTCGCTCATGAATGGTGATATCTCGTTAATGCACTAGATTAAAATATCATTAATTGGTAATTATATCTTTCAGATTCCGTTATTAATTATATGTTAAAATTTATATATTTAACTAATTAAAATTCTAATTTTATTAAAAGTTACAACATAAATACATATGTGAAAATAATACGGAGTACGAAATATATAAATAGGATAAAAGTAAACGTGTTAGGCCCGCGCGAAGCGCGGAGAATGAACTAGTCATTATTAGAAGTTCCATTTAGTAGTATCAAAACCTAAACTCTAATTAATTGCGTATAAGAAAGCGCTTCCATATGTTATCTTACACATTAAATTTCAACATAAGAATCATTTTTTCTAATCATCTTGCAGTTATTCCAATTTAATAAACTTGAAAATTTCAAAATAAGATTTGAATAAACCGTAAACTTTACTCTAATCAGATTCCTATCGAATTTAGCCTATCGTATGTATGAACTTATATTTATACGAGTTCGGTCTATGAAAATCGTATGATAAATTATTGTTTGATATAAATCAACAACTTTTTAACATGTGGACCAAAAAAGTCCAAAATTGATTGTCAACGGAGCTTGATGGAAGAGGCATTAATAGATAAGGCATTCGACTTTCCATTTAGAGTTGGGTCGGTGATTGCCCACTACTTGGACTTGGAGAGATAAGCTAAAGGCCAAATATGCAATTGCATCTAAATTTTATTAGTCCGTTTGACATCGTAATTTATAAATTCATTATCATTTATAATGCCAATATTTTTAATAAAGGGATTATGTAAGTTTGAAATCCGTGTCAAATAAAGGCTTTATAATGCCATTTATAATGAATTTATTAATGATAAATGGATAATGTGTCAAACACATTTATTTAAAATAAAAGCTTAAATTAAAAAATGTCTTTATAAATGACACAGCCAAACAGACTTTAAGTTGTGTGGTGCACTAAACGACTCCTTTATTATCTTCCATACTCACATAATAAAGGTATATCTGGAAAGTGTAACTCAAGCTGACCATTCTAAATCCTCACCTAACTACTCCCTCCGTCCCTTTAAGTTCTTCTTATTTTGTACTTTGCGCTTGGATTAAGACAAGTCTAATCAAAACAAGAATGTAAGTAATGACACGTTAAATCATAAAATCCAACCAATAGGAAATTTATTAGATGAAAAAAGGTTGATTTGATTGATAGTGTTGTTAAGATATGAATAAAATAAATAAAGTAAAGGTATAATGAGAAGAAATTAATGGATAGAAAAGAAAACATGAAGAACTTAAGGGGACGTTCAAAACGGAAAGAAGAACTTAAGGGACGGAGGGAGTACTTGTGTTGGTGTCAATGCACATACGTACCTCAATTAATGCTGGAATTAGTTCTAAACTTCTTATCTAAATGTACCCGTCGACAAGAACGTCTCTAGGAAAATTTTATAGGGTGGTGGTCAGACCGGCAATGATCTTCAGAGTATTGTTAGTCACTAGGACTCAAGAGCAGAGAATTATATGATAACCGAGATGCATATGCTATATTGGATGTGCGATCTTACGTGATTGGACAAGATTAAAAATGAATTATCCAAGACAAAGTTGGAGTGACTAATATCCAAAATAAGCTGTAAAAATCAAGATTTCGGTCGTTTAGACACGGCAGAGGCGACCGCTTTATGCCCCAATTGCAAATGTGAGGTTGTGACGTTGGTGGTCTCATTGCAAACACGACAACGATAAAACAAGCTATATCATTTGACCATAACATGGATTTACCTGATGAATTAATATATCAGGAATTTTTTATTCCAATTATGTTAGGTTGGATCATACGTTAACCTCCTATCCAATACTAAGTCCAAAAAAATGTACCATTATATAAAGATAAGATTGACATTTTTTTATGGCTATATATGAATGAATAATTGAGTTAGCCGATAAATTATGATATACAAACAATGCATGTATAGAAAGTGTGAAATAAAGACAAGAAAAAGGCACCACAATAATATAACTTACATACATATAGTACTACTTTTGATCGATATGTCAAGATGCATTTGCGCACGTCGGCATACATCCTGGACTTAACGTGAGTACGTAGGCCCTTAATTAATGTATATATCCAGTCCACTACGAGTAGCTTGCAATCATATACTCCCCAAACTGCATAAATCATTGTATCAACAACCAATATACTTACCCACTTAAATACCTCTAATCGTACGTACTGAGAATTTTATACTAATAAAATCGAAATAACTACTGATCTGCATAAGTAGGACAACTCAGTTTCACAATTGTGCTCAATCTAATTATAACCGAGAGCTTTTTATCGAAAATCACCCGTTAAATACGATACATTGCTCAAAATCACTCTTTTAAATCGATATTATCGAAAATCACCCATATAACACATTCTGTTAGCTAAACACCACCCATTCTATACTTCCGTTTGAATTTCCGTTAACTGCATGGGTCCACATAAATTTTAATATTTTTAATTCATTAATTCATTAAATATGATACCCTGTTTTATTTTAATTAGAAACAAAAGAAAAAAGAAAAAGAAGAGAAGAAGGATGCACTATCTTCAAACCTGAATCGATGGTGTTCTTCAACCTTGAATTTAGAAAAGCCACTAAAACCTTGAATTGATTTTAAAAAGCAAAAAATTAATCCATTTACAACAATAAATAAGCATAAATATCAAAGAAACGTTGAAATTGGTTAAATTTAGCTACAATTCTTTAGGGTTTACTAATTTGAATTTGGGCCTTTTTTCAATTTCATTCAAATCAACCCAAAAACTCAGTGGTCGGCACCGAGGTACCCTCGTTCAACAATTTAAGTCGTCGGTTGGACGAGGCTATTGTCAAAGGGTGATTCTTCCCAAAACTCAGTGGCCAGACGTGAGTTATTATGTAGCGCTGAAGAAAAGTGGATGGAGTGGGGAAGTGGAGGTTGTGGAGACTGAGGGTGAAGGTCATGCGTTCAATTTCACGTCCGGCGACTGAATTTAACTCGTCGGACAGTCGCAATTGAGGGTGGTACCTCGGTGGCCGACTAATATGGCGAGTCTTACAGTAATTGAACAATGAAACTGAGAGGGTGAAGTTGGATTCATGGCAGTTTTAGAAAATTCAATGGACAAATAGGGGCAATTTGGTCAACAAAGATTATTTATCTATTTTCATAATTTTTAATATTCAGAAAATCCTTTAATCTATTTTATTATATTAAATAAATAGGGTTAAAATGGTAATTTTTCAACTTTTAACAGAAATTTTGACGGAACTAGATGAAGGGTGGTGTTGGGCTAACGGAATATGTTAAATGGGTGGTTTTCGGTAATATTAATTTAAAGGGGTGATTTTAAGCAATATACCGTATTTTACGGGTGATTTTCGATAAAAACCTCTATAAGCAATATAGAAATATAAATACCACTTTGAACTAAAATGCTAAGACTGAACTTAACCTATTAAAGTTAAACTAAAATAAAATATCAAGTATAAATGGTCTATATATCTTGTTTTTAATTGGCTAACCTATTAAAGTTAAACTAAAATAAAATATCAAGTATAAATGGTCTATATATCTTGTTTTTAATTGGCTAACCTATTAAAGTTAAGCTAAAATAAAATATCAAGTATAAATGGTCTATATATCTTGTTTTTAATTGGCTATTACGTACGTACACTACCCCTAGTTTATATACGTAATGCAAATGGTGTATAATAATGTCGTACTCACGCACTTTCGTCGTGGATGCATTCGGATGCATGAATGAGATAAACCTAGAATATACGTATTTACAAGATTTGTAGGGATGGTGGGGTTTCAATAATTTACAAAATTTGGACCTCACGTTTATTCAGGTCAATGATCAATAAATTAGTATACATGTAATGTTTTAAGCATTGAATAATTTAATCAACTAAGTAATATATCTTGAGAAAGTATGTGTACGTTCGTAAGCCGACAAAAGATTTTGGGCGTTTTTGTTTGTTTGAAATTTTAAACTTTTCTTTATAGGAATCCATGGTCACTAATACTACGTGACTTCCCCATTTATGAGTCATTTTAATGGACGCAATTCCGGTGAGGACGCTCTCTTAGAGAAAGAATAAGGATCTACTCCAGCAACTAAAGGCGGATTGTGGTGAAGCCCATTAATACACTTGCTATATAAGTCTTGAAAGAACCTGCATTCTCTATTTCTCGCTAAAAAAAACCCGTTCGTCTTCTCCAAAACCTCCCTAGTTTAATCTCTCGCTCGCAACTCTCGCACTCGATTTCTCTCTCGATCGACGGCGATATCTTGTTCTTTCTCTCTCACTCGATCACCTCTACTACAATCTCGCTTCCTCTTTTGAGTTCTCGAGCCGATTTCGCTCACAAACCCTAGAAGGAAGAAGAAGTCATTTTAGCGCGATTCCAAGCAATTTGACGGAGATTTCAGCGACGACAACACAAATCAACAACAACAACAAACAAAACAGCAACAATGAAGTCAAAAATAGCATCTGGAACCCCAGGTATAAACTCGACTTAAGAATTTTGGTTGTAAACTCCATTTGTTAATCACTTCATCATATGTTTATGGATTTTATACAATATGCATGAATAGATCTACAATAACTGTGTATAGATCCTTGAAATTGCATGTGTTGTAACTTGATATAATATTTATGCATTTTCTTTAACAGATATGAGGTGTTGGTGCATCGAATGTGTTGTTGAAACATATAATTGATTTTGGTGCATCATCCACTGTGTTTTGGTGCATCATCCGAGCCTTATGCATGGATTATCGGGAGCTCAACAAGAGAACCTAACCATCACGACTAAGAGAAAGCACTCCAATGGTTGGCAATCAGTAGTAAGATAGGGATCAGATTGAACCCTTTCTCTTATTTTAGATAGAAGGATGGAAGGCTTCTCCATTCTTATTCGCCGAAAAACAGTAGGTTTTGGTGCATCATCCACTGTGTTTTGGTGCATCATCCAGTAGGTTTTGGTGCATCATACACGATGTTTTGGTGCATCATCCAATAGGTTTTGGTGCATCATCCACTGTGTTTTGGTACATCATCCACATTGTTTTGGTGCCTCATCCACGTTGTTTTGGTGCATCATCCACTGTGTTTTGGTGCATCATCCACTGTGTTTTGGTGCATCATCCACTTTGTTTTGGTGCATCATCCACTGTGTTTTGGTGCATCGAATGTATTTTGTGCATGGTATGTGATGTACTGAATCAAATAGTTATGCTGGTGCATTATTTAGTGTGTGTTGGAGCATCACACAAAAATGTTTTTTATGTATAAAATGTAGGAAAGAAACAGAATGATAATGCAATAATCAAGGAGCTAAGATACGGAACACTAATCATTAGTGATCCACCACATATAAACACTGGTATGTTTGTATAAACGCATGTATAATTATTGTAAAATGCATGAGTGGTTGTTTATTGGTGCATATGTATTGGCTGCTATTTATTAATGATATATGTCTATGGTTTAACAGTGGCAGAAGAAGAGGAAATACCATCAACTTCATCAGAATACCATGGAGAAACAACTCCACTTGATGGTAAACACTAATCATTTTGCCATTTTTTTAATAATCTGTGTGAGTTGGTACATCACCCATTTGGTTTTGGTACATCACCCATTTGGTTTTGGTGCATCACCCATTTGGTTTTGGTGCATCATCCAGTGGGTGTTGGTGCATCACCCAGTGGATTTTGGTGCATCACCCATTTGGTTTTGGTGCATCACCCAGTATTGGTTGGTGCATCACCTAGTAAGAGTTGGTGCATCACCTAGTAAGAGTTGGTGCATCAATGATATATCTATTGTCTGCCATTTTATTAATTATCTATGTGTTCTTTTTAATGATAACAGAAAGTGGAGAAGAAGTTGACACATCCCAACAAGGGACGGGGACGTGGACGTGCAAAGTAAAGAGTAGAAAGATGTAGGGATGAAATAGGAAGATGTGTTGGATGTTTGTAAACAGTTTGATTTGTAGTAAGATATATTTGATTTTAGAAAACAAGTTTGGTTTTTAGGTTATAAGACAAGTTTGATTTTAAGGTATTTGTGGTTTGCACATGAAAATGGTTTGTGGTTGCTGATGATTCACAATGGCAGAAAATGCATGAGTAGTTGTTTGTTGGTGCATCACATGATGAAAATGGTGCATCACAGAATCGAAATTGATTCATCACCAGATATATAGTTTGTGCATCGCTTGATGAAATGTGGTGCATCACTTAATTGAAAATGGTGCATCACTTAGTGATATTTGGTGCATCACTTAGTGATATTTGGTGCATCACTTTGTGATATTTGGTGCATCACTCAATGATAATCGGTGGATGAATAAGCTACAGAAAATGAATGGATAAAAAAATAAAAAATAAAATCAAGACTAATTCAGTCAACCAAACAAGGTGATATGCATTGTTAATAAAAATTGGTGCATCACTGAGATGCAATTGGTGCATCAGTCATAACTAATAGGTGCATTACCAAAATATCTGGTTAATAACTTGTTACAATGAAAGCTCAGAGAAACTAATGGACATATTGAGGACAAGTAGTGATGTTGTGTCCCGACCTCTTACAAATTTTACAAACCCTTTTCTTCTTCTTGGAATTTTCAATTCCAACTTCTTGGTCACCTTTAATACACCTCTTCTTGAACTTGTTCTTTGCCATTTCAGGAGGATGGATATTTACCTGATCATGTAACGGGCCAACAAATTTCTCAAACTTGTAGTTTCTAGTTGGTGTTAAGGAAGAATGATCAACTACTTTAGATCTTGTGAATGCAGCCTTTTGATCCTTTAAAATCGCTAAAAACTCTTTCAATCTATCCATGTCATCACCAACAATGTCAACACAAGAATACATTTATGTCATCACTTCGGCCAACAAACGCTTTCTTTCATCAATCTCAACACTAGAATCATACACTGCACCGTCTACTTCAAAAATTGGTTGTAGAATAGTTTGCTTGGTCAATTTTATAATTAGGTGCATCACATCCTGAAATAAGGTGCATCAGTCAAAGCTAAAAGGTGAATCAACCAGTGAACATTAATACACTATGCATAGAAATCATCAATGTTTTCAACTGGTGCATCATATCATATTATATGGGGCATCAGTCAAAGGTAAAAGGTGCATCAACCACTAGTGGAAAAAACCCCTGTTGAGGCGGGCAAAAACCCCCCCTGTTGAGGCGAGCAGGGGTCGCTGCAACAGGGGGGCTGCAACAAGTAAATACATGTTGAGCAAGTCACCTGTTGAGGCAGTCACTATACTGCCCGCCTCAACAGATAGGCAAAATTATGGCTTTAATATCAAGTGCCCGCCTCAAAAGATTAGGTTGTTGAGGCGGACAAGGCAATGCTCGCCTCTAATTCTGCGTCTAAATTGGCAATGCCCGCCTCAAAATTTGGTACACATGCAACCCATTAATTTTTAATTTCATTAATAAATTGCTCAGATTTACAATTTGCTCAGATTTTTAATTTGCTGAGATTTACAACCTCAAAATTTTGAAGCTCCAATTAACGATAACCATTTAGTTAGATTTACAAATTTGGTAGACAAATCTCATACCCAATTTTACAAATTTTACACAGATCAGATCGATTTACAACTCAAAAGTTTTACAAATTTGCAAATCAGATTTACAACACAAATCAAAGATGAAACCCTAAATTGAACTTAGATCTGAGAAAATTACAAACTTAACTCGATTTGTACACAGATATGCAACCCAGTTTGTACAAACTTAACTCGATTTACATAAAAAAAAATGAGAAAGCGATTGTGGTGAGAACTTAGAACGAAGGATGGTCGGACCAAATCTGCAACCCTAAATTTGGAATCACGGCGAAGATGGTGAGAACGAGATCTGCCACCCAATTTGTACACAAATCTGCAACCCTAAAAGAGGAGAAGATGGTGAAAACGAAGATGGTGGCTGCAAACCTGGAATCACGGCGAAGATGGTGAGAACGAGATCTGCAACCCAATTTGTACACAGATCTGCAACCCTAAAAAAGGAGAAGATGGTGAGAACGAAGATGCTGGCTGCAAACCTAGAATCACAGCGAAGATGGTGAGAACGAAGGAGAAAGCGACTGTGTGGCTGCGAACCTGCTTGGATGGCGCCGGCGACGGAGAACACTTGTTGCAGAGGTGTGGTTTCCTACGAATTTGAGTCGGCAGGGGAGGTTAGGTTTTGGGGCTTTTTGAGAGGGTTGAAGATTGATTGAAGGGGATTTTGGTAGGGATGTTGAAGGATCTGAAGCTGAAGAGGAAGGAGGAGATTAAGAGGAAGAGGAAGGAGGAGAACAGGAGGAAGTGGATCTGAGGATCGAGGAGGATTTGAGATTAAAGGGAGGCGCCGAATATGTAAAGTTAAGGAGATTTTGTAGGGTTTTTTTGGATGAAAACGAACCGAGTTTTTTGGATGAAAACGAATGGGTACCGAATATGATTAGATTTTTAAAAAAAAAAATTGGACCTGTTGAGGCGGGCGGAGTTTTGCCCGCCTCAACAGGTCAACAGGTGGGCAAAACTCCGCCCGCCTCAACAAGTCCAATTTTTTGTATTTGTTGAGGCGGCCAAAATTGTGTCCGCCTCAACAGATGTTTGTTGAGGCGGACAGTGTTTTGTCCGCCTCAACAAGGGCGCTGCAACAAGTGTTTTTTCCACTAGTGAGTCAATGAACATTAATGCATTATGCACACGAATCATTAAAATTCTCAACTGGTGCATCGTAGTCTATTAAAAGGTGCATCACTCAATTGTAAAAAGGTACATCACTCAATGGTAAAAGGTGCATCACTCAATGGTAAAAGGTGCATCACTCAACCAAATCACGTACAAAAATCCGAAAATCTGAGACATTATATTGATACTGTAATGAAATGCAATATATATGCAGAAACAACAATCAAATCAAACACACAGTACAAATCTTAACCTAAATTAGGAGAAGCATTATCCATATCACGAAGGACACTAGATTTGGCCGACGACAAACGCAAAAAGAGAAAACACAGTGGCGCGAGCACTGTTGAACACACTCTCGCCTAAGGAACACCAGGAACAGCCGAAGAACAACAATGGCGGCGAGTAAACGAGCAGAAGAAGGATTCGATGAGAAGAATACGATGGCGGCGATGGAGGATGATTCTCCTCTACCGAATTTTCGCCGCTTTCCTTCTTCTATAGAGAACGAATTCGTCAAATTCGAGCGATGTGATGGAGAGATCTACGGAGGAGCAAGTCGGCGACAAGAAGAGGTCGGGAGAGAGCGGCTGAATTTTATCCTTGAAAGAGAAAGAGAAAAATGGACGAACGAGATTAAAACGTGACGGACGGTGGAGATTGATCTTCACTCCTTCTTTGTAAAGGCATCCTCACCGGATCTTTTTCCCATTTTAATGTCCGTAAATATGTAGTGCATAAAATACAAATTTGATGTCTTTTTCAAACAAAAAAACATGTCCGTAAATATATAGCGGGTAAAATAGAAGAACAATGCACGGTTAACTTAATGCAGTGCAAAATAAAAGTCACTTAACGTACAATCTCTAGTACAATACGTACCTATAGTTACCCATCCTAGCTTTAACATTGGATCTAATTCTCAGATTTTATATATGAATATTAATTTAGGACAAGATCGCCAGCTAATATTTAAAGTTTCGGTGAGAACAAGACCTAACGTAGGGAAAAACTTCGCGTTCACAAATAACAAGTTAATGTTCATAATTTGAGTGATAATGTTCATAATCTGAGCGATAAAAAAATTTGACGGGAAAAAAGTTTACTATGCCACCGCGTCCTTTATTGAAAGCGTTCAAAAAAAAATATGGTCTCGATTATGAGCATTATTCTCCAGAAATATGAACAATGACGTATAATTTATAAACACGATTATTCGTTTTTCTTAAGTTAAGAGTTATTTGCATCGGAACTTTCATCTACCAGCATAAATCATAGACAGAGAGATATACTCCGTAAAACGGCGTACGTAGATCGTGGGGTTTTCATTACTAACACAAGTGTTTTGTTTTTTGTTACACATGATTACACGCACGTTTTAAAGTAATCGTTGGTAATACGGTTTTGGTCCCCGACCGTGCGTTGTTCCAACTAGCAATGTTAATAATGTGATACATGTCAAATGTGGTGCATCGTATATAATCCTTATATTGCGTCTTCTATCCACATACATGAATCCTTTTTCCATAGTTTTTGGTATAATATACAATTATATTTTTCAAATCCTCGAAAGGGGACGGTATTTATCTTAGATAAACAGTTGGATATCAAAAGTTTCCACCTTATGCATATACATAAAGTGTTCTTAATAACTTTCTTATTAGTTTCTTCCGTTGTCCTTTAAAACTAAGGAAAAGTGTCCGGTGATAATAGTTGCTACAGTAATAAATGAGAATGATTATGGGCCGTTTGATTTCGCCAGATCGGACGGATGTGGATAATTCACTTTTGGGCGCGTGTACAAGCGCGTTCAACAGATCTCCTAAATTTCCTTCTTCTTCTTCTCGCCTTCGTTTTCTTTTCCCCCAAGTTTTTTCAACAAAACTTCTTGGATCTTGCTTTCTCTTCTCTGCTGCGTAATTCCTTCTTCTTCTTCTCGCATTCGTATTTTATTTTGTTTTCCTCATCTTGTTTACGTTTCTATATCCTTTGTTTTTGCGTGAGATGATTTTGTTGATTTTTTGTATTCAGGTGTTCTTGTTCTCTTGATTGCTCTGTTCGCTAATCCAACACGTCGATTATCATTCGTTAGCTTGTTTCTCCTTCATTCTACCTATGGATCTAGGTTTTGCTTCTATTTTCTTTGTTTCTCCTTCATCCCCCTGTTTCTCTCCAATTTGAGCTTATTTGTTGAAGTATTACGATGATTCGTGTATAATGAAGCAGTTTTTATCTCAAATTTGATGAACATCATCGATGAACTATTGTTGATTATGTTTAAGCTTTGAAAAAGCTTAATATCATACTTCCGAGGTAATTAATGAACATGTACAAGACATATGATGAACGTTAATAATACTGTTAGTGACCATATATTGGACATTTTAAAAACTGAAGATGAATCTTTAGTGATGGGATGAACATTTAGAAGAATTGTGATGAACATTTATATCGGATTTGATGAACATTTATAACGGATTTGATGAACAACAGTAATAGAAGTGATGAACATTCTATTGGACATATAATGAACATAGACAGTATTTGTGATGAACTTTTATAAAACATGTGATGAACGTTGAATGCAGTCTTAATGAACTTTTAATACTGATTTGATGAACTTTGTTCTAGATGTGATGATCATTCACAGCATTTTAATGTGTAATGAACATTTTCAGGATTTGTGATGAACATTGATAAGTAGTTTGATGAACATTGATAAGTAGTTTGATGAACATTGATAAGTAGTTTGATGAACATATGTTTAATATCTGATTAACATTTTTCTAGGTGTTGATCAATCCAATGCCAATGGTGTAGTTTCTATTTCTCCTGGAAATACGAAATACTTTTTACCATTATGTGAAGATTCTTACAAGCCATATGTTGGTCAAGTGTTTGCTTCAATTGAAGATGGTATTGAATTCTATAAAAAATATGCCATCAGGGCAGGCTTTAGTGTACGTATCATGTCAGGGACTAGCACTAAAGATGTGAACAAAGTTCCAATTTGGAAGTATCTTTGTTGCAGTAGGCAGGGATATATGAAAGTAGATGGAAATACTGCAGATGACTCCACTTCATCAAAAAGGAAGAGGAATTCAGATAGATGTGGTTGTGTTGCTAAATTAGCACTTCGCTATCTTAGTCATGATGGCTATTCTGTTAAGATTTTTGAGGAGCGTCATACACATTATATGGTTGATGAATCACAACGACATCTTGCCAGGAGTAACCGGAAATTGACTGCATTCCATGAAGACTTTATTATGAATTGTATCAAGTCCAATATTGGGACTAGCAAAGCATTTAAGATGTTCAAGAATTCTGTTGGATCTTACGCAAATGTTGGTGCCTCGCTGGTTGACTTCAAGAATTTTAACCGAGATCTCAATGCGTATATGGTTGGTTGTGATGCTCAAATGGTAATTGATAGCCTTTTTCGCAAGAAAGAGAGATGTGAGGCTCTCTATTTTGAATACTATGTCAATGAGCATAATCAACTAACTCGTTTATTCTGGGCTGATCCGATTGCACGCAAGAGTTTTTCATTCTTTGGTGATGTAGTGACTGCTGATGCAACATACAAATCAAATAGGTATGTTGATGAACATTCTTACCTGTTTAGGAGAATTTTTCTAAGTAGTTATGTTGAACAATGTTAAATTTATTAATGAACATTCCTATTTGTTTTGGTGAACAATCATTGTAGATGTGATGAACTATGTTTTATTTATAGATGAACATATAAAAATTTATTGATGAACATTGCTAGTTTATTGATGAACATTCATACAAGTTTTGATGAACACTCTTAGATTTATTGATGAACATTCATACCAGTTGAGGACATTCTTATCCCAGTTTTGATGAACATTGTTATCAGTAATGATGAACATTGTTCAATCATTTGATGAACAAATAATACAGTTTTGATGAACATTATGAGTTTTCGCTTTTTGTTTTCAGGTATGATATGGTGTTTGTTCCTTTCACTGGAGTTGACAACTACAAGTGCTCAATCACCTTTGCATTTGGCTTATTGTTGAACGAAGATATTCCATCTTATGTGTGGTTGTTTGATCATTTCAAAAAGGCAATGGGACATGAACCTTTTGTTATTTTGACTGATCAAGATGCTGCTGTCAAGGCTGCTGTTGAGGAGGTTTTTAGCTCAAGTGTTCATCGTTTTTGCATGTGGCACATAATGTTCAAAGTGCCCGGTAAGATTAAGGTTGAACCAGAGCAAAATAAAGATTTCAGGGATAGATTCAATGCTATTGTTTGGAGTGATGAGATTACTCCTGTGGATTTTGAGGAGCTTTGGCATGGTATTATAGATGATTTCAATCTTCAAGACAATGTTTGGCTCAAGACAATGTTTGATCTACGACACTTATGGATTCCCGCTTTCTTTCAAAATGTCCATATGGGTGGCCTGCTTAGAACAACTTCGAGGTCTGAATCTCAGAACTTCTTCTTCTCACATTTCATTGGCTCATCATCATCCCTTATAGTATTCATGTTGCAATTTGAAAATGCAATTGATTCTCAAAGACATACTCATCGTAAGCATGACTTTGAATCTTCCACTCGCCGTCCTACTCTCAAGACACCGACTCAAATGGAAGTTCAGCTTTGTGACGTCTATACACTGCCTATTTTTGATGATTTGCAAACTCAACTTCTCTCATCTGCCTATGATTGTGCCTTGGTTAATTCTCTCACAGAGGGTGATGTCCATTACTATCGTGTTCGTGGACATTTTGAGAAATCATTTGTGGTTCAGCACTTACCATCCACAAATGAATATAAGTGCTCTTGTAATAGGTTCTTGCAGATAGGTCTTCCATGCTGTCACATGATATTGGTAATCAGATGTGTTGGTCCACCTTTGGATGTGAAAATACCTGACCAATATATATTACCACGATGGAGTAAGAGCACAACATTGAAGCCAACTTTTGAGATTGATGGTTTAGTATTTAAAGAATCTGTTGAGATGGAAGAGAAGAAGCTTTTAGTGTATGATGTTATGTCTGAGATACATAGTATTATCAATGAAATTGAGCATGATTCTGATCAATTGAAAGACTTGTTGATTGTTCTAAAGGAGAAGCGTGAGTTGTACAGTTCATCCATTCAGGCTGAGTCGTCTTCTATGAGTAACATCAAGACTCCTACAAAAAGCAGAGAGGCAAGATTTGAGAAGTTTGTTGGTCCTTTACCAAATACAATATCTGTCCTTCCACCTCCACAATCAAAGAACAAAGGAAGGCCAAAAACATCACGTTTGAAAAGGACAATTGAGAAAGTTAGATTGAATTCTAACAAGGTGAAGAAGTGTTGTTCAATATGTTTGAAATCCGGACACAATCGCTCTACATGTCCTGAGAATACTTCAACCAGTGTTTGAAGTTAGATATAATTCTAAAACTATCATTTAGGTCTTTATGTGTAAATCTAGTTTTGGTGAACATTTGTAATCTACTTGGTGAACAATTATATATAATCTGGTGAACAACATGGGTAAAATTGATGAACATCGATTTCAAATTAGATGAACTCTCTCTGTTAATGTGGTGAACTTGTTGTGTTAATTTGATGAACTTTGTATTTAAGCTCGATGAACATTCATTATAAATATTATGAATATTTGTGAAAAAGACAAGTAAAATTACTTATCATATTGATGAACTTTTGAGATTAACGTCAATGAACATTCAGTGTTAATATGATGAACTTTGGCTAAATATTCAATGAACATTCACAGTTAAGCTGATGAACATTGTTCAGTGATTTGATGAACATTGTTCTGTGATTTGATGAACATTCTGTAATATATAGATGAACAAAAGAATCCTTGTACTCATTGTCAAACTTCTACATTGTGCATTTTCCATTTACCCATTCTATAAGTTGTGGGTAAGCATTGTTGAATCTGTTGGTTAACAACTCTGAAATGTACTTGACCCTTATCATGTCCATTTGCTTATTGTCACCTTTCTTCAAAGAAGTTGTAAAATTTGTCAGCCCCTCCCCAAAGTACGTTTCCATGTGTCGCATGGTATATATACCACAATCCTGCTTGTTCTTGTCATCTCTCCAGTACATTGAAAGACGTTCAGCTTTGACCTTTTTCTCGTCTTCGAATAGAGCTGCTTTGGCTTCCATGCCATGCTTCCTTAGAAATTCCACAAACACTGCTCTCTGTAAAATAAAAACACAATAATATCAAACATATTGAAAAACAATGATGAACATACTTAAAACATACAGTTATATGATGATGAACATTCAGTTATATGATAATGAACATACTGAAATATAATGATGAACATTACCAAATAAACAGAAGAACAATATACAGTATTAAAACTTACCATCACTTTAGGAACGTTGTTATATTTCACAAGCTTCTTGCCTTGAACACTGGAGTTATCAATGATATCTATTCTTGGGTTCTTGAGATTGAAAACAATGCAGTAATAGTGTTCACTCTGGTATATTAGGAAGACATACTGCACAGTGAACTTCCTTTGTTAGTTTGATGAACAAGTTTAAAAAATATAGTGAACATGTATAGATAGTCTTATGAACAAGTTTAAACAACACAGTGAACATTTGTCTATAGAGTGGTGAACCTTTATAGATAAGTTTAATAGAATACTTACCAACTGAATATCATTCAATTTGTGAAGTGGCAGTCTTGCTAACTGAGTTTCCATTTCACCATTGAAGAATGTGATTGAATCTTTTAGTTCAAAACCCACCATAGTCGGGACAGACTTTTATAAAATATCAAAAGATTCTGTTAGTTATGTTTCCACATGTTAATGACAAAATTGTTAATATAAAAAATTCCTACCGTTGTATCAATTGAAGCAAAGAATCTAAGAGGTTTTGATTCATCTCTTTCTTCCTCTTTGAGATTAAGCAAGTGTGCCCATGCGTCAATCACATTGCTTTCAACATATTGATTGTTTTGCATGCTCAGAAAGTCATTCTTCTTGAAATTTAAATGCCCCACGCTGAAAACAATGTCCCTGAAACAAAAAATGAAGATCATCTAGAACAGAATTGATGAACAAAATGTGACAAGGTGATGAACATTTATAAAACCAGTGATGAACTTTAGAAGAAAACTAATTAAACTTTTCTTACTCTAGGTGTGTTAAATCTTCCAACATCCAGCTGCTGAGTTTCATTTCTAGAGCAGTTGGTTTCTCTTTGATGTCCACAATCCTTTGCTTGTATGGAGATTTGTTTGCCCAAGAAATTAGTCTCTTTCTTTTGATTACTTCTGGGTCATTCTCACTCCCCGTCTTCCAAACAAACATTGTTTTCTCAGTTTGTGCCTGAATATGATTGATGAACATATGTGAGAAGTTTGATGAACATAAGTGAGAAGTTTGATGAACATGTATAAGAAAGTTGATGAACAAATGATGATAAAGATCACCTTCTCAACCTGCTCCTCTGTCTGTTTTCCTTCACTCTCCACCTTGTCCTTTCCCTTTTCTTTCCTCTTCTCCTCATCATTTTGCCTCACATCTTGGGCTTCTATTTCTTCCTCTTGAACAGGAACCACCTCTTGAACTTGTACACTTTCCTTTTCTTTTAGTTGTGGTTCAGGAACCACCTCTTCGGATTGTATTTCCATCCCTTGTACTTGTTCCTCAACTCCTTCTTTCCCGCCCCTGTCCTCAGATTGTGTTTCCATTTCATTCCCTTGTTCCATCCTTTCCACCTCCACCCTTTCTGGTTCCTTTCCTTGTTCTTTCTCTATCTGTAATTAGAAATAATGATGAACATAATTCAATTATTTGATGAACATTGATAGAACAATTGATGAACATTTATAAGCAAAATATGTACCTCATTCTCTTTCTCAATTCTTTGTTCTTCCATCCTCACCTCATCACCTATATGATCAATTTCCTCGACTGTCTCATCAGCATTGCTGTTAACAACAGGAGTACTTTCAACAAAATCTTCAGAGTGCGTGGTAGCTGCATCCAACCTCTTTTGTCTTTCAACCACAGATTTAGGAATCTACAATTGAAATAAAGCACAACAAGTTATTACACATAAAAGCATAGATAGTAACTGAGAGTTAAGAAGCCTTGTATATTACCTTGAATGAAATTTTCCTCTTGTACTGTCTTGTGGTTTCTGTTGTCACATCAACTACCACTGGAGGCATCTCAGGTGATCTTGTAGTTTCTTCTGGCGGATCAACTACCACTGTAGGCCTCTCAGGTGATTGGGAGAATATTCCCAAAGAGAAAGATGGAATATCTGAAATGTAATCTCTAGCAATGCTTCAACAAGTCTCACCAATGACTTCATCTGGTGTCTTCTCTGGAACTTCATCTTCAACTTTCACAACATAACTCTTCTTGGCCTTCATAGTTCTCTCCACTTCTTCCAAACATTTAGATGCCTCGCGCCAAAACTGTTGATGGGTCAATGTCTCTTTGTCTTCCTCTGTTTGATGTGGTTGCTCTGCATTTTCTTCATCATCCCTCACATTTAGCATTCTTTCAATAGCTTCATTCACCTTCTTGAACAAGCTATTACTTGCTATACGTGAGGGAGCCTGCTCAATTCTTCCCAAGAAGTTTCTAATCTTGGTAGCAAGTTCTTGTCCCTCTTTTATATGGTCCTCTAAGAAACCCTGTTTCAATATTAAACAATGAAACATTAATGAACAAGAAAATAAATAATAGTGAACCAATAAAGCAAAATTGATGAACATTGTTCAGAAATTTGATGAACGTTGTTTAGAAACTTGATGAACATTGTTCAGAAATTTGATGAACGTTGTTCAGAAATTTGATGAACATTTTTCAGAAGTTTGATGAACATTGTTCACAGATGTGATGAACATTATTACAAAATTTGATGAACAGATAGAGACAATCTGATGAACATATAAAACAATGTTGATGAACTTTCATAAGGAATTTGATGAACACATATTTGAAATCTTACCAGTAAACTTGCATCTTCAGTTGCTTCTTCTTGTGAATGATATAAGGCGGATGGACTGTCTCTTATGTTTGCAGCATTGTTCACATCATCTTCTGCAAAAATTGGAGGATCTCTGACATAACCCTTTCCAAATCCACCAATCTTGATCTCTTCTGCCTCCCTAGCCCTCAGCATGGCTGCATCCCAATTAACAATTATTGGAAACTCTCTCTCATGTTCAACATTCTTGAGAATAACACGATCAAAATATATCAACTGCAAGCAAATAAAGTAAATGAGTAAATATTAGTTTGATGAACATATAATGATATGATAATGAACAAAATGACTAAAATTGGTGAACACTAACTTGTAGTAGAAGGATTGGTCCTCTGAAAAAACTAGCATTTGTTGTCCTATCAAAAGACTCCTTTGTCTTTATCAGAAGGTCAACTAGCAATTTTGACCAGTCGTAGTGATTAATCATCTCGGTGCACTCAAGGTAATGAAGAATATTATAATTCAATCCACCATTTGGCTGACTGTCCATAATGGTTGCAACAAGCAACATCATGAAATTTCTCTTGAACCACTCTCCAGGTACTACAGTTTTTATCAAAAGCTCTGCGACATGTGATGCATGAATCTTTGAGGCGTCACGCAACTTGACATCATTCAATTCATTGTCGATTTCCAGTGGAAATTGATTCCTGAACCTTCGGTGAAGATCTTGATATTGTAAATCCTCATGTTCAGTAAATGTTCTCTTCAATTCTATTTGCATCCCACCAACAGGAATTCCAAGGTAGTCGTGAACATCTTGCGTTGTAATTTTGTGCCTCACTGACTTGGCAAGCTTCATTGTGCAGGATACGACATTAAAGTTCTTCAACAACCAGTGACTGATTTTAGCTGGAAGTTTGTCCACTTTCCATTTAAGCAAGCTTCCAAATCCCAACTCTACTATGCAGCTTTTTTGAGCTGGGAACTGCTTCTTGATGCTTTCAGTCACTTTTTCTTTCCCTTTCCTTGACTGCACAATTTCAGACTTGTTTGTCCTGGAAGCTTGTTCTGGTTGGTCTTCAACATCTCTTATTACAATTCCCCCGCTAGGCCTTTTCAAGTTCTTCATTATTTGTGTTACAGGGATTTCTGGGCTGTACAACTGAATCTCTTTTCCCTTGCTCTGAGAACAGTGTATCCTTTGGCTACTTCTTTTTCTCTTGCTTGTTGTAGCAACTACTTTCTTGGATTTGGCCATCTTATGTTTAGGGGATGCTATAACATTAAAAGTAACTTATTAGTATAAAGACATGTACAAAGCCGATGAACAAAATTAAGGATCATGGTGAACAATATCAAACAAGTTGGTGAACATATTGAAATACAATGATGAACATTATTAAACATACATATGAACTATATATGAGAGGAATGATGAACATTATTAAACATTCTGATGAACATTATGAAGAATTGTGATGAACAAAGAAAAAAGAGTTGATGAACATTAGTTACCATGAACTGTTTCTTCCTCCTGTTGTTGTTCTTGGGATGACAAATTTCGTTGTGATCTGTCATTTGATTTTTTGCTTCTTATCTCTGTAATATTGAACATACAAGTTATATATTGTGCAAAAATACAAAGTTTATAAAGAGGATAATATTCAATAACAAGATTTATGATAACAGATAAGAGAAATCTGATGAACAATCTTAAGACATATGATGAACTTTTATAGGCAATGAGATGAACAATCACAAAATTTTTGGTGAACATTGAAAAGAAATCTGGTGAACGTATATACAAGATACGATGAACAAATACAAGATATTTGATGAACATTTAGATGTATTGTGATGAACATGTATTTTGATGAACTTTATGAAGAATTGTGATGAACAAAGAAAAAAGAGTTGATGAACATTAGTTACCATGAACTGTTTGTTCCTCCTGTTGTTGTTCTTGGGATGACAAATTTCGTTGAGATCTGTCATTTGATTTTTTGCTTCTTATCTCTGTAATATTGAACATACAAGTTATATATTGTGCAAAAATACAAAGTTTATAAAGAGGATAATATTCAATAACAAGATTTATGATAACAGATAAGAGAAATCTGATGAACAATCTTAAGACATATGATGAACTTTTATAGGCAATGAGATGAACAATCACAAAATTTTTGGTGAACATTGAAAAGAAATCTGGTGAACGTATATACAAGATACGATGAACAAATACAACATATTTGATGAACATTTAGATGTACTGTGATGAACATGTATTTTGATGAACTTTGTTAGGAACTTTGATGAACATATATTCAAGATCTGGTGAACATAGAGTAAAAACACAGTCATGATCAAAATAATGACCACTCAGTACATACAAATATACTTTTCACACTCAGTACCTTAAAATAAAACATGCATGTAGCGAAATCTAACATGTCAAAGCAAAAACCTAACTCCAAATACCAGATTATACTCCATACCTCTTGGTTCTTGGCTTCTCTGAGATTCTGCCATTTTAAGTAGCGAGTTGATGGATTTTGGTGAACGACGGAGTGAAATGAAGAGAAATCAGTGAGAAATCACAGGAAAAAGCATCGTATAAGCTAAAATTAGGGATTAAACACCATACCTCTTCCTTCGCTGTTCTTCTGTGAGCCAGACATCGCGAAATTTGTAGGAGTATGTTGTTTTTGATGATCGGCGAGAGAAAACGAAGTGATTTCGTTGAGAAATCGAAGAAAAAGCAAGCGAGTAGGAGGTTAGGGTTTGATCGCCTTTGCGAGAGAGGTTTTCTGTGGAAGTTTTGAGAAGAATGGGAAGAGACGGTTTTCGCTCCAATTTTGAATCACGTTGGAACGATGTAGCGCGTGTGTTTCACACAAAAAGCTAGCGAGTAGGAAGTTGCCAGCATGGAACGTGGAGCAATCTGGGCTGTCCGATCAATTCCAATGAACGGTTCCCGTTCATTCTCATTTATCTCTAAAGGGCCCTTTATTACCAGATTCGAATCCTAAAACTAAATACATTTACTATATCTCAACTAGTTCATTATCGCCTAACACATTTACTTTTATAGTATTATATATTTTGTATTAGTTTTACATAAATATTTATGATATAACTTTTAATAAAAATAGATGTTTTTAATTAATTAAATATATAAATCTTAACATATTGATTAGTAACGGAATCTGAAAGGTATAATCTACCTAACTACAATATAAGGGAGAAGTCAAGTCTTCACAAAAGAATGCGCCACCTCAGCGCCATATCACCACTTTTTTTATTTAAAAAAAGCAAATAATTAATTAATTAGTTTCATTTTTCCACAATCTTTCACCTCCTCCACGATGTCCTACAAATATGTCAATCGAGTCACAAATTCAAAAGATTGGTCATTTATAAACCATGTTTAGGAGGAGCATATAATAAGGAGCATACAATAAGCTTTAATTTGGTCATTTCTAAAATTAACCTCTTTAAATAAAAGATTAATTAAAAAAATTTATGATTAAGGCCCCGTTCGGATTAGATGAAGTTACACAAAAAACGGTATGAAGTTGAAGAATTTGGTTAGTTGAAGCAAATTTCACCTGTTCGGCAAAATGAAGCAAAAAAGCAGATTTGTATGAAGCTGGTTGAAGGTGGTCGAAGGAAATGGATAACTTCAACCAAATAGTGCAATTTTCCTTCATCTAGCCCCCAAATGGAGCAAATGCTTCAACTTCAACCCAGTTAAAGCTAGGAATATTCCATCAAATGCCCTTGTGATTTCTCTACTCCTCTTCCATTCCGATTCAAAATATTTCTCTTCACCCTCCTCACTTTCTGATTTTGATAAACTTGAACCCTAATTTCTGAGTTTGAAGCTTGATTCTCCAACTCAAGTTCCATTAGATTGGCTTGTTCTATGTACACGATTCAGGTATTTTGCCCTTTTTCTTTCTTTTGATTGGGAAAACATCTATTTTGTTGCACTGCTGCCTGCCATTACATGAAGTGGCTAAATTTCGATTATTCTTCAAAATAATTTACATTTGCTTAAGTTTTGGTGTAAATATTGTTGATTTGGCATTATATATGGTTGGTATTCATACAAAACTGGATTGAAATCCATTCCTTATTGGGTTTTATTGACTTTGCTAGTTGTGCACTCCATGTGTTTGTTGAAATGCCAATTTTTTTTATTGTTGTAAAATCCATGGAATGAAGCATAACTTAACATTTGCAGTAGGATGCAGCATTTGTAAAATTGTTGGACTTGGCTTGAGTTGTTGTTCAGTACAATTTGGAGATACAAATGATGGTGTGAGTTGGAGATAATATTCCTTATGTTGAATCCATAGGAGACAATAAGTTTTTCACGTTCTTGAAGTAAGTAGCAACAATCAAACTTGGCTCTCTTTTTCAATCTCAGTGATCATCCCTATTATTGTTGATTTGGCATGAACTGCAGAGTATTTGAGATAGCTCCAGCAACAAAGAAGATGTTCTCATTCCTGAAGAATTCAGAGGTGCATGTTGAGAAGAATCCCAAGCTCAAGACCCATGCCATGACTGTCCTCATCATGGTCACTCTCTCTTCTTTTTTCTCATACCTCTAATGCAATAATATATATGTGTGTGTGTTTTTCATGTGTAAACTCAAGAAACACACATTGTTTGTCAGACTTGTGAATCAACAATTCAGCTAAGGAAGGCAGGGAAAGTGACGGTTAGAGAGTCGAGCCTAAACCGTCTCTGTTCAACCCACTTCAAATACGGAGTTGCTGATGAGCATTATGAGGTAACTTCCCATTCTCATACTCTATCTAATGACATGTAAAAACAAGATTTGGAGTAAAGTGCTAGAGTCGGTTTTAACTAATCCTAATCTCAGGTTGTAAGGTATGCACTAGTGGAGACAATAAAGGAGGCAGTTCCTGAGATGGGGTCAGCCGAGATGAAGGCTGCTTGGGGCACGGCATATGACCATGTATATATGATCTATCTTCATATATAAAGCATATCAATGTTTGGCTTTCCATCATAGCTTCTGAATTGTCCATGTATAGAGTTAACATTGCCCATCTCATATACTTGATCTATAATCTAGATACAGTACTTCAGACTATGATTTTGTAATCGTTGGGGCACTGATCATTCTAATGAATTATGTTTCATAGAGTCGGGTACTTTCTTCATTGTTGGTGTTGTGGTGTAATGAATCTGTATCTTCTATCATGTCGAAGAAGTCTATTAGCTCAATTGGGAGAGCAACGTGATATACACATCGATGTGGGTTCGAATCCCACATAGACTTATGTATATATGGTGAAGTCTTATAAATATAAATGAATGTATTAATATTGTATTATAAAATTTTAAAGTTATATATATATGCATCAAATGTTTATTGAATTTAATAAATTACGTATTTTATTTATAATCTAAAATATACTCCGTAGTTTATATGAATTTTTAAATTTTAATAAACTATTTTAAATATTAAGTTCAAATTATTAAATTAAATAACCAAATCTCATACAAACAAAACACAAATATAACACAAACACTTTAATCTAAAATTCATTTATAAAATTATATCCATACCCCTTTTGGTAATTTCACTCTACAATCACTCAACTTCAACTATCATTTTTTTCATCTTTATCGAAGACCACTTTTTCCAACTTCAACCCAAAAAGCAACTTCAGCTACTAACTTCAGCTTCAGCTTCCTTCAACTACTTACTTCAGCTTCAGCTACCTTCAACCCCAAAAACCTTCATCTTTACCGAACGGGGCCTAAGTGTTACCATTTTAGTGTTGTCATTTTAGTGATTTTTTTGTAATGGGTTTATGCATTTACTTGTAAGGGTAATTTCTTATTTATTTTGTTGGTAACTTGGTCATTATTTTATGCTTAGATAAAACTATCTAATTGAGTTTTAGTTGACTATACGATAAGTTGGTGTATATTTTATATCAGAAGTTGATCATTCAGTATTTTTCACATTGTTTTTTCATACATATATTTTACAATGAAAACATGTATAACTTATTATTATTTATCTTGTAACTATAACCGATTTATTATTTTAACAATGTTTATATAAAAATTATAAGCATTCTATAAATATTAATGTAGATTTATAATCCCGTGATATTCACGGGACCTACACTAGTTATTAATGGTCCAAGGAGAATTTCAAAAACATAACTCAATGCATTAACCTTTCAAAAAAATTCAATACATTAAATAGGTACAAATTGTCATTACTTTATCAAACTCAACAATTTTTATATCTATATATATATAGATAGATATAGATAGATAGATAGATTTCCCTGATCAAAGAACAAAACCTTAAAAAATTACTACAAAACACTCGCATATATGTCAAAATTGAACAAGCACAAAAAAATTACAAACTTAGAAGACAAAGAGACACATGCACAACGATCCAAAGGTTAAATGGGTCCTAGGGCGAGATTTTTTATAACATATTTATGTTTCAGAGTTCTGATATAGTGATAAGATAGTGTGCAATCATGGTTGTACATTAGAATTGTTCTGATGAAGTAGGAATTGATGTCAAGGTTGGCTAAGAAGTCAGCCGTCCGGTTTGCTTCTCTAGAAAGTATAAAATGTTTACATTTGCAAAAGTTTTAAGAATTTGCTGAATATCGTTAATTATGTTTCTTATTTCGAAGGGATTTTCCATTTTTGTATAGAATTAATGACACTTAAATTGCCGCCTTCAAAAATTTTTTAAGGCTAGTTTAACGCAAAAGAACCGCGGTTGCTTCAGTTTTTATAGCAGAATCAGTTACAATATTTATATTATAAATGTCTACATTTTTACTCGTACTATCTCTAACAACACATGCAATATAAGAGTTATTTATTAAAAATGTTCTCTTATTTCAATCGTAAAATTACAAAAGGAACAATAAGAGGGTACTCTATTATAAAATCTATTTAAACGTTTTGTAATCGGTAAATTCTCATATCATCCACAACTTTATTTAGGCTCTTACTATTCATCGCCCACCCAAATTACTATATATCGCTCACCCTCATGTGTTACGCACCAATATGGTCCATACGCTACGCATGTTTTTAAAAAAAAAAAATCATAACGTGTATATAAAATTCGTCAAAAACAGATATTGTTTGCCCTCAAAAGGCCAAAAAACAAATGTCATACAAAAAAATTAAAACACTATTCTTTCAACTTTCTTCGTAATATTGTAGAGAGCTTAACGACGTGGTTGTAGTTTATACATATATAATTAATCAAAAACGTATCGTGTTTGGATTATGTTGATTTTTCGTGATAGGATCCGTGTTCTTGTTTTCCCTTGGGAATGATGTTTGTTTGGCTTGTGGTCTGTATGTTGGCCTTCTGTGTGCATTGTTTGGGTCCAGTTTAGGCATATAAGCTCACGAGTTCAGTTTGAGGCAACTATTTTTGTTTGGTTTGAGTCCAGGCCTAATGATACCATGGTTGTGGTTTGGAATCTCACGAGTTCAGTTTCTAGTGCATGTTTATATTTGGGGTCATCTTTAAATGTTTTGTAGCTTCACTTAAACATAAGGTGACGACCAACAAACATAGATATCCTAGAGGTGTAAAAGTCGTAAACAATACAGGAAAAAAATGACAAGGGATTTGTAATTGGTTCCCAGTGACAAATAGATATTATTAATCCAACCAAAACTTTGGAAGTCGGACAAAACATGATAACTCATCTAGGATCTTTGGGTAGGTTTGGGAAGGTCCTGCCAGCTTTTGCATTCGGGTCGTGGCCACTAAACAATCCAGACCATTTATTTGCATTCTCTGTTGGGGGATTTGGTGGATCACTAGCTGGGCTCATTTGACTGTGATTCTGACTTGAGTTGCTAAATATTCCATAACTTGAGGATGGGGGAGGGCGATCTGGATATTGCTTCCGAGGTGGTGGACTCCTGCTGTACCTGTTTTTTGCTGAGTTTGAGTTTGAAGCTGGTCCTGTGAAATTCTGAGCTCGATCAGGACCCGTGAAATTCTGAGCTTGATCAGGACCCGTGAAATTCTGAGGTGGTGGTGGTCGTCTCAGTCTTGTTGAGTCCTGCGTGCTGCTTCTGGCGTACCTGTTCTCAGATGGAACTGTGAAATTTGGTACAATTTTCTTGTTCTGATCAGAAATCCTAGCAGCCTTCTCCATTTTGAGTTGTTGATGTTGGGGCGTTGATTCTGAATCAGAATCTCCACAAAGGCTTTCATCATAATTATCCTCCGAATCAGAATTTTGAGAAGCGCCTCTTGTTGAGCTATCATCTTCCCCGGTTGATTTAGAACCTGTCGTGTCCTTTTGACCCCCTGAGTTTGCTGGGTCAGCAGATTTAGCAGCAGCCCCCTTGTTCCCTTTCTTCGATGGACCAAACTTAATGTGCCTCACTATCACATAGGCCTGACTCTTCTCCACCCTCGGTCCACTTTCCACGAATGCCACGTCTTCAATCTGATACGAATTTAAGCAAACAGTAAATGCAAAGCTTGACAAGATCAATCAGCAGGATTGTGAGAGTTTGTGACAGCTGGCGGTACCAGAGCATGTAGACGATCTATCAATGCTCTTGACTTCTGCTCTTTCGACGCTCTTGCCTTCTCATCTTCTTCTGCTGAATATGAGACAAGGACCATACACTGTACAAATAATAGAGTTTTTAAGGAACGACACCAACAAACAGAATGAACAGGGATTTGAAAATACAAGACAACAAAATCCAGTATATCATCTTTAATTAGTCCAATCAATTTCTTCGATCAAATTGAGTTATATGTCATATCCAAGCTTTCAAATATTTTTCTATTAACTCCATTAATAAAATCAATAAAAGAACATAGAGGATGTACAGACCATGTAAAGGCAATGCCCTGCTATTTTTGATATCATTGTTCAGTATATACTGAGAATACAACACACTTTTTTGATACTATATACAGGAACTTTACTCTTACAGAAGGAAATTTCACTGCGCTGAGGAAGATAGGTTTGAGCTTTGGTGCATACATCCCATTTCTTGTGTGGTCTAGTCTCCAAAATATATTAGCTACTACAATAATTTAATGCTTGTGTACTGTTCGTGAAACCAATGTACAGGGAAATCCGGATTAGAGAAGAGTAACGAGAGCAGTAGGGAACTAGGGATACATAAATAACTATCCAGCAAGAAAAACTATCTTGTTTTTTTCTTCTTCCAATTATTCTGAAACATTTTCCATGACCTTTTTCACATCATATCACATGGGAATGAAAATCGAAGAACCAATTATGACTTTGTTCTCATATTAGACTTCAATTTAAATGTCCTATTCACGATTTATAAATAGTCTTTATATTAGAAAACACCACATTCAAAATTTCCAACTATATTCTTCTTCTCAATTCCCCTCAAAGTGTAAAATCTAAATGAGAATAATCGAGGGATAAACATGTACAACTTCGGATAAAAAAAACTCTTAACAAAGAGGAAAACATAAAAAAAGCACCTTCACTCGATAACCACGCTCCATTAATCTCTTAGCCATATCTGCCTTCATTTCCAGATCCTTTTTTTCCTGAAGTGGAGAGGAAATGTTACGTAGTAAGAAGTCGGGAGGAAAAATGTTCATCCGATGCCAAAACAATGACCGCATAGCGTGACCTTTTTTGACAAAAAATGGAATTGATGATCTATCTTACTTCAGATGAAACTGATCTTGAAGGGAGAGAATTAAAGCACTAATAGCTATATATATCCTATGCTTTACAACTACAACAAGAAAAATGGTCATTCTTGAATGTTTAACGACATGACGACCAGCCTTTAAACATAGATAATATAAAAAGATAAAACTGATAGTCATGGCAAACAAGCACTTCTCTCAAAGAAACCCGAGTAGAATTACAGAAAATTTCAGTTTCTAGTGCCAATCTGGCTAGCTAACTTTTTCTTTTTTCATTTGGCTACTTTGGATCCTCCAACAGGCCATGAGTTCACACAAGCATAAATGCAGATCATTGCTTAGTGCTTACAGAAAAATACCAAAAGGCACCACTTACTATTTTTAATGAAAGTCTAACTTCTTTACAAGACCCTTTCCGCACAGAAGACTCAGCCTGCATGAAGTTACGAAATTAAAAGATTTAATCAAAATGTAAAATGTCAATTCTCGTAGTTGCACAGTAATTGCTGAGAACAAAGAAACTATTACACTATAGAACATGGGATTTAAAATACATGAGTAAAGAAAGCACTTAAACAAGAAAATTACAGAATCAAGTGTCATTAAAAATTTCACACATGCTATAATAGTCTATAGCAATTTTTTACTCCCCTCATTAAATTATTTTCGCAGTTCACATCTATATCTCTCTACAGCAAGAGCCTCAATAAAATTTACTTGGCTATCACTCAGAAAATTTGTGACAGTATTTACCAGCTGTCAGAAGGTGGATAATCAAACAATGCGTTTCCATAGTTGCCTTATTATTTCTACTGAGAATGGAATCTGACATAAAAATAATGGGGAAACAGTATTTTTTAAATATGACTTTGTGATTAGAATCACTAGAAATTCATGCAGTTTGTGTATCTAAGTATCTAAGAGAGCAAATAGAAAACTTTAATCAATCAAATGACTAATTGAACATCTCATATCCAAAGACTCTATGGAGACGAAAAAAAACTCCTTCAGTTAAATTGGCATGAAAAGAATGGGGAAGCAGCATTTTTAAGCACGACTTCATATTTAGAATCACGGGAAATTCCTGCAGATTGTGTATCCAAGAGAGAGTGAAATAGAGAATTTTAATCCATCAAATGGCTAATTCACCCTCTCATATCCAAAGACCCAGGAGAAAAAAATGATTCTTCAGTTGTACCGAGGATGGAAATTGACATGAAGATACTGGGGAAGAAGGATTTTTTTTAAGATTGACTTCATAATTACAATCACGATATACTCTTGGGGATTGCGTATATGAGTATCGTGAAATAAAGAACTTTAACCCATCAAATGGCTAATTCAACATCCCATATGCAAAGACTCTATGGGGAATATATATTGCAATGTACCTTATTCTTAGAACGTTCCTTCTCCTTCAGTTGCTGCTGATATCTATCTCGATGGTAGTCCATGATTTTGCATACAATAGGCTTAGAATTACAATTAACCTATAAAATGTGATAAAGTATAAATTAAAGACTACCATGATTCAGTAGAAAATAGGCTGGTGTATACAGAAAAAAGAATACTTCACAAAACGAGTAATATATTAAAAAAAAATATCAATAACAAAAATATGTTGAGCTAAAAGAAATTATCAACACCATTTTTCCATCCCTTTCTTTCTGTAGAGACAAGGCTGCACTGCAGTGGCAAAATTCTAATAAATCTGGAAATTGGGCCAAGATTCAAAGGTTACACAGCCCTGCAGGAAATCAACCTATGAGTGGAGACAAAATCGTACTGCATCCTATGCCGTTTTTATGTTTTCTTATTCCCCTCCATCACAATCTAATTCAAGAAAACCCATAGGAAGAAGAAAACAGAGTTCTATCAAGGAACATTCTGCTTGGTGCAAATAGACTCATACCACCAATTGCGAGAACAGTGATAAAACCAAAAAACTCATAGGTGAAAAACAAAAAGATAAGCAACCCTTTGTCTAGCTAATACAAACCAACAAAAAATCAATATAAGCAACATCCTCTGTGCAATTAACATGAATTCTAGATGCTTATTTGAATTGACACATATTGTCATGATGCCAAACCATTCACCTCAACTAAATCAGAGTTGAGACTTTTTGCTCGTTCCAATGCTACATGGAATGGCACTATTTCATGTCCTGCAAATGCCAGATTTTATATACACATTACAATTGGGAAGGAAAAGGATAGAATAGAATTATTAGACGTAATCACAAGTCCTCTCAAATGAATCCACTAAAACATCAGCAAGGAAAGTAGAATACCTTCATCACTCACAAGCCTCACCATTTGTGACTTAATTTGTTCATTCAATCGCGGGCCCTTGGACTTCTTCGTGTCCTCCTTCTTAGACTAAAATCCGAATTCCATAACTCCGGATCACAACAGCGAATAGAAGGAAAGGAAGAAGATTAATTCTGAGATAGAAAGAAATGAAGGGAACTCACCTGAAGCGGAGCAGCGAAAAAACGAACATTATCAAAAAAACCATTCGACCTCCCAAGAAGACCGAGAATCTGCTTAGGATTTGAACTGCTCGGAAGCCTGTTCTGAGAAACGTAATCGGACAAATAAGGGGCGGAAACCTGAAAATAGCTCCTCTTCAATTGGGAAAAAAGATGGTTCACTCTCGTTTGCCTGCATCGGCAAATACACGCCATATCTCTTTATTTTCGGTACAATTATAGGATCAACTGTAATCCCCTAGCAATAGCAGCAGATTTTCTGGGTGACACGGGAGAAAGACGAGCCCTAAGCCTCCAGTGGGGGTCTGTTTTGACGTCAAAGTTTCAGGACCTAAACTTTAAGAGAACTAGTTGGGTTGCGCGCACGGGAGCGTTTAGGATCTACTCCATAGTCTCCATCCATCCATAGTGTTTGTCCCCTTGAAAATTTTGCCATTATTTACAGAAATTTGCTCAATATCTTTCAATATACACAAAAATTTATAATTACTAGATCAGATCAATGAGCAAAAGAACAGATATCAGCTTCGTTTAATTTGGAAGGAAGGCGGGATCGACATTACCTTTTGAGACCGTCGTTCAGCTTCGTGTAGGCGTGCGTCCATCAGCGGATAGTCGATGGGTTGCACATCAGAAGAAAAGAGGGATTTCTGTTCTCTTCGAAGCCAAGGTAAGAGTTGGAAAGGTTTCATGTGAATCCGACGGCGAGTTGGGTACCCTAAACAATAACCCCTTCCCAATTTATTTTATTATTATTATTACCTATCTTTAATAATACAAAGTATAAATTAAAATATGTTACGAATGGTTATTATACCAAGGTAAATGAACAATTACCTCATTTATGTATTACGTGAATTCAGTTTTATTCAATGAGTTAGACAAATGTAAATGAAGTGCTATGCGCGACACTTTGAGACTATAAGATACGCGTTATGCGCGACACTTGGACATAAGAGGTAGTCTAATTTCTATTATCCTACAAAATTGTATATTATATTGATATTGTTTAATTGATCAATCAACGTGAAAAAAAAAGAGTTGTATTTAAATGAGTAGAAAAGAAAGATAAATGAAGGGAGATGAAAGAATTAAAGTCATTCAATTAATATGATTAATGAAAGACATTCAATTTTTTTTGTACCAAACTAACTTTATATTAGATTTAGATTTAGATAGATAGATTTAGACTAGGCCTTCCTGCCCGTGCTACGCACGGGCCAAATGAATTTAAATAACTACTCCCTCTGTCCCATAAAGAATGTTCCGTTTCCTTTTCTGGCGTCCCCTTTTGATTGTCCCGTTTCCTTTTTTGACCATAGATTTCTTCCCATAATACCCTTACTCATATTATTTTACTCCCTTATAATCTTATTCATTTATACTCCCAATAACATTTTATCAATCAAATCAACCATTTATATTATCTTCTTTGTCTCTTCCTTCGTCATTTTTCACCATTTTTTCAAAACTCACCTGCTAAACTATTTTTCATTAGTCTATAATTTGAAATTAACACGTCTACTAGCCCAAAATTAACCAAAACGCATAACCCAAAGGGAAAGTGTCGGGTGAGAATAACTTTTAAAATACGAACGTGAGAATGATGCACATTAGGAGTAAAGTGGTGCACATTTAGTATTAATTTAGTGCACATTCGTTGACAAACTTAAAACATCCAAAATTTGAAAAATATTTATTTATTAAAACACATTTATTGAGAAATTGAAGAGGTACAAATTGTATATTTGCATCATTTTTCAAAGGATGTGCATCAATTTTGATGCACATTTAGGTATATTTTGATGCACATTATTGATTCGCATGTTCTCATTTTAAAAATTATTCTCACCAGAACCACACCCTAACCCAAATACCCATCAAAAAATCCTACCCATTTAACCTAACCCATTTTTAACCTCATCCATTTTGTTTTCTATTCTCATTCTCACGCAGCCTCCCATACAGCTCTTCCCCCCTTAGCTTCTCCCTCCACCACCACCACCTCTCCTACATCCCGTCGTCCTCTGTCAGACTCCTCTTCTCCCAAATCTCCCCAAAATCTTCATCGTAGGCTGTAGATCTCGTCGAGCCTTCCCTATCATCAGTTTCTCTTCCTTGTTCTTCAATTGGAGGTGGCGTGAAGGCAGTAGAACCGTCAATTGCAGGCGGGAGCAAAAGCGGGCGACGGCCTGGGCGAGGCGGAAGCGGGCGACGGCCTGGGCGAGGCGGAAGCGGGCGACGGCCTGGGCGAGGCGGAAGCGGGCAGCGAGGCAAAAGACGATGTGAGCAAGGCGGAAGACGGCGTGGGCGAGCCGGAAGACAGCGTGGTCGAGGCGGAAGACGACAACGCAGTGTGGGCGGGGGCGAGGCGTGGGCGAAGGTCTCTGTTGGGTGTTCAAATCCAGATCTGGGTTGAAAGGTTGAGGATAGGGGTATTTTGGGTTTTTGTTTTTTTTATTTAATTTTGTATATAATTTTCAGATTTAAGCTGTGTTTTGATTGGCTGAGGATTGTACTTCGTTTTTACCTTAATCCAAGTGAAAAGTACCATTTGGGACAATCAAAACGGGACAGAGGGAGTATAAATTTAGTACTCTATAAATATGAATTAGTATGTGTAGTGTTTGGACTTTTATTCCGGCGGCCCAAGCAAAAGCATAACCCAAGATGAATATATTCATGAATATCGTTGTGATTATCTTCTGTGAATATTTAATAAAAAATTATTTATATTAAAATACTAGGATTAAATTCATTTAGTCTTGCATAAAAAAAGATGAGGGATATATACAATAAATAAATATAATATTTTATTTTATTGCAGCAATGTAGTTAAAAAAAGAAAATGACACATTTGATATTAGTTTATAGTTATAGAAGTTAAAAAGAGAAATAGAGTAACAGACTGTACTTGCAGTTTGTAGGAGAAAAGACACCAAACTAAGATGGATTAGATGATTGCGGATTTAAAGTAGTCCATTCTTGATCCTCACCATGTACGAATGATGCAAATATGTCATAAAGAACTCATTATTCATTCCAAGTTCAGCATTCAGAGAACAAAGACAAATTATCTCGTCTTTAAGCAAGGACCAAAAAGCAAACAATATTTAAATCAAGAATTATTTATCTCACACATCCTTCTCTCCGCCAATTTGGGCGTTGATGACCTTGCTAATTCTTATATTTCTCACTCTGCTTCTTTTGCTGAGGTTTATTCGTAGCCAGATTTCATTACAGGTGTTATTTCTTCAATATTATCTCATCCCTGCAAGATACCCAAACATATGTTTCAGCGTTGATGCAGCAAACTAACTAAAGCCCATTCACACCATAAACTTATACTGCAATTCTTCATTCTTTAAAAGATTAAAGGGCTGGTAAAACTCAACACTAAGGACGATATCAGATGCACTCCTAGCTGCATAAGTCGTGTCATCCACAATATATATTAATGATATATAGTTGTATAAAAAAGCATCAAAAACATGTATACGCAAGTATAGAACACAAAAAACGGTCTAGTGAAATCATATACAAACATAGGGAAAAATTATGAAATCACTGAGAAATGCTAGAAATAATTCCATGCCTAGTCAATTAATAATGGCCATGAGATCTCATATGTCGGTCAAAGATAGTTCCCAAGTGCATCAATTTGTACCTTTTGGCTCGGACTGCATCAATTTCATCAATGAAAAAACCCGAAGGAGAAATGTCATCAGCAACTCTGAAGAGCTTTGGACCATCTCTTTCGCATTAAGCCATCAACCAGTAAGAAAGTTGTTGATGTAGTGTTTTCCACTACCTGAAGGGAAGAACAATACTAAATTATAAAATACTATATGAAATTCATGATCACAAAATATTTTTCCTACTCAAGTGAGCAATGAAACAACATTATTTTGTGTTATTCAATCCCAAAACTATTACAAATGCACACCTCAGGTCACATAACTAATACAACGTGATACAAATTTACAGAAAATGTTAGATATATGGAAATTATGCAAATGAAAATAGATAGCATGAAAATTTGCAATCTTGAGGCCAGTGAGTATATTTAGGTAACATCTTGGACTTGGAGTCTTTGTATACATTTTTTTTTTTCAAACTTAATGTTTCATAATTATTCTTTCAAAAAAATGTTTCATAATTATCCAGAGCATAATCACACAAATTTTCATCAAGTTGATCACTACCCTTATCATTTAATAATTCATGCCCCAACAAATCAATTCAAATCTATTTTAGGACTACTCATACATACTTCGAGACTCCCAAATCCACCTCAATTCAGAGCAGAAGCCGAATACTGGCCAAATTAAGTAAAGCTGCATAAAAGAAATAAATAGTCACCTGAGGATCTCAATAACGCTTCCCACCAAAACCGGATCTACCGAAACCACTTTGACTTGAATCGAAACCCCCAGAGTTATTTCTACGATCAGAATCGTCGGAGCCGAAACCAGATGAACGGTCTGAGCCTCACCAATGGCGCGCTGGACCCACCCATGCTTGAGCCACCATATCCATCATCAGAACGACCAAAACTTGAGCCTCCACCATACCCTCCTCCAGAACGCCAAGATCCAGGTTCACCACCAAAGCGGCTGAAACCTGAGTTACCGGAACAGCCGCCTCTGTCGCTACCAAATGAACCAAATCGACCACCACCAGAGCCCATGTCTCCATACATCTCTAACTGCGAGGGATCAACAGTAATGGGAGGTAACTGATAAAAATGAAGAGTGAGTCAGTACAGTTCTATACAAAGAAAACAATCAACCAACATGTTCTAAGATATTGATCTTCGCAAAAGCACATGCAGTTTAGACATGTTTTGTTAACTCAGCCTCCTCGTGGATGCTAAGGCGCGCTCGGATCTAGACTCAAGATGGCTAAGTCGTCTTGAAAGTGATGAAGTGTTGCCTCGGGCGAGACTAAGTGTTGGCGATTTTGTGTATGAGAGTGTAAGCGGAAGACTTTGGATAAGCAAACACAAGTAGATCTTTATCACACGAGTATTTGAGAAGGGTTTGAGGTTTTTGTGCTTGGTAGATCTTTATCACACCAAGAACGAGGGAAAGATAGTGTTTGACGCCGAAATTACAAAGGAAGGAGAGGCTCTCAACTTAAGCTTTGTATTTAAATTCAACGTGTCTTACAATGAGCCTTGAGAGGCATATTTATACTAATGGAGACGTCCTTAGGCTGCAACCAAAGGATCACTCTTCCAATCAACATAAATGAGGCGAAAATCATGGAAATCAATGCATAATCTAAAGGAGAAAATGGTGGGATGTGCTAGGCACTTATGATGACGATCCAATGGCGGAAAATGGTGATCCTTGTGAGCCTCACACGGATTGATGACATGGCATTCAGCTTGGAATTGAATGAGGGACACAAGGCACCATTTTAGGCGAAATTGGTGGCGTGAATCAACTTGGTCGGACCAAGTGTGTCTTGGCCGAGCGTTGTTGACTTGGACCGTCTAGATGGTCCATTTGAAGGTTGTTGGACCCATGTGCGCGCGTGGAACCTCTTTGGATTGCTAGGACGCTCGTGTCATGGCTTGGTTGAGCGTTCCCGAGCGCCGAGTCACTAAGACTTGTCATGAGGCATGGCTTTGCTGAATTAGTGTCTTGTGTACTCATGTTGGCATAGCTTCTAGACACTAATGATTGAGTAGCTCGAGTGATGGGACCCTCGGACTTTAGGCTCAATGCTTCCTCTTCTTCTAATGCACTCATATTGGGGAGGGTCACATCATGTTTTCTCTACACATTGAAGAATGAATCCATAAACAGCATCAAGAACATTATCAAAGTGTTAACTCTACAATATGTTAATACATACCAGAAAAGGAAAGAAAGGGTAAAACTTAACAAACAAATGCTATGCAATCAGAAAGACTGCTCTGGGTATATTATATTTTTTGAGCTCATATTGTATCCTAAAATACAATTACATGACTAATCATATAGATGTGAATGAAAAGATCCGGAAAAGATGATGTCTTAACTTACCTCTACAAATTTTGTTCCTATGTCTCGTTCAATCATGTTGACTGCCCTTGTCTAATCATCATGTAAATAAGAATCGCAGTTTCCTTCTTCCCAACACGGCGAGTTCGGCCAGATCGGTGAACGAAGATCTTTGACGTGCTATAGAGCTCATAATGAATTACCTAAGGAAGGAAAAGGAGTAAGATAGAGGGTAAATCCAGTGGTCAATTTTCTTTTCACATTACTATGAAAGCAGTAAGATAGAGGGAAAAATACAACGAATCCTCCTAAATCTACGGTTCTTCAGCAACAAACCAAATTGAACAATCTCATCCACAATTTTTCGGTACATGCAACGTAGCGATCTCAAATTTGATTTGAGCTTAAATTAGTAGAAATTTTAAGAATTTGAAACAGATAGGAAAACAAAACCTAATTTGAGTAAAGAGAGTATTTTGCTTACCAATCTTGGTTGCAGTTGTTAGCGGGCCAGGGATAAGGTGATCCATCCATATGAACCTTCGTCAACTGAGCCGCCTTATGGAATCAAAGTTTTCCTTGTGCGTTCTTTTTTAACGATCGGACTGGTGGCCAGCCCACAACTTGTGCCCTGTAATCATGAAAATCGCACCAACTATTCGATTCAAACTAATCCACTGTTGCCACAAAAAAATCAGGATAACATTGCATGAGAACTATATATTGCATGATTCATCAGTACTTATAATTGTAAAATGGCATAAAGCAAACTTGAAATCTTGATTTAATATGCAAGAGTCAAGGCAAATGAAACAAAGCAATCACATGGTTGGACAAAATGACATAAGCTAATACATTGAATACCATCCCACAACCATACAGTTTTAACAACACCTTTACGTTGAAAACCATCCGACAACCATACAGTTTTGTCCCAAGAAGATGAAGCTAAAATCGCCTGCAATTCAAAAAATTAATCATTAAGCTTAAAATGACGGTTGTGAGGAAATTTACAGAAGATGTAAGATCACATACATAATGGTTGTTACCTTTTATAATTTCTCCACTTGAATCAGACCATTTAGCAAAAGAGTAGGAGAAATTCTCCTTCAATATACAATTCATTTTTACATTACTGCCTTTACAATATATAGTTTGAGAAAGAGAGTTTTAGTGTTAATTCTTACAACTAGCTGAGCCTTGAACAACGCCTCAATCATCTTCTTCGCCGCTAGATGGTTCATTGGTGGCGTGAATCAACTTGGTCGGACCAAGTGTGTCTTGGCCGAGCGTTGTTGACTTGGACCGTCTAGATGGTTCATTTGAAGGTTGTTGGACCCATGTGCGCGCGTGGAACCTCTTTGGATTGCTAGGACGCTCGTGTCATGGCTTGGTTGAGCGTTCCCAGGCGCCGAGTCACTAAGACTTGTCATGAGGCATGGCTTGGCTGAATTAGTGTCTTGTGTACTCATGTTGGCATAGCTTCTTGACACTAATGATTGAGTAGCTCGAGTGATGGCCTTGATCCGAGCTCGAGTGATGGGACCCTCGGACTTTAGGCTCAATGCTTCTTCTTCTTCTAATGCACTCATATTGGGGAGGGTCACATCATCGTCCCCCTCTTGGCTTTGAAACGTCCTCGTTTCAAGCTCGTCAAATTCAGGAGCTATATATGGTGAGAGATCTGCCACATTGAAAGTAGAATGGACATTGTACCCATCCGGCAAAGATACTTGGTAGGCGTTGTCACCAAAAGCTCGTAGTATCTTGAAAGGGCCATCTCCTCTATCATCAAGCTTGCTTTTTCTTCTTTGAGGGAAGCGCTCCTTTCTCAAGTGAACCCAAACAAGGTCTCTTGGGGCAAAGATCATGCGCCGTCGTCCCTTGTTGTTTTGCTTTGCATATTGGTCAGCTTTCCTCTCCAATTGGATCCTTGTTCTTTGATGCAATTCTTGAACAAATTCAGTTCTCTTGTTGGCCGATACATGTTCACCGTCCTTGAAAGGCATTGGCACTAGATCCATTGGGGTGTGAGGATTCCTTCCATACACCACTTCAAATGGTGTCATCTTAGTCGCCGAGTGTCGAGACCTGTTATAAGCAAACTCAACATGGCAAAGTAAGTCTTCCCACCTTTTTGGGGTGGTCCTAAGCATGGTTCTAAGAAGGTTACCTAAGGTACGATTGGTCACCTCGGTTTGTCCGTCGGTTTGGGGGTGGTAACTAGTGGAAAAGAGTAGATTGGTACCTAGCTTCCCCCAAAGTGTTCTCCAGAAATGGCTCATAAATTTGGTATCCCTATCACTCACAATTGTCTTAGGAATCCCATGTAACCGCACAACATGCTCAAAGAAAAGGTTAGCTATGTCCGTAGCATTTTGTGTGGTTTTGCAAGGAATGAAGTGTACCATTTTAGAGAATCTATCAACCACTACAAAAATGGAGTCATTATGCCTTCTAGAAGGCGGTAACCCCGTAATGAAGTCCATAGAAAGATCCTCCCAAGGATATTCTGGAATGGGAAGTGGTGTGTAAAAGCCGTGTGGATGTGAGGTAGATTTGGCTTTTTGGCATGTCACACAACTTCTACAATATCTCGTCACTTGCCTAGTCATTTTAGGCCAAAAGAAGTGCTTCCTAAGGGCTGCTAAGGTCTTGGTTACCCCAAAGTGACCCCTACCGTCATGGGCTTCTTGAAGAAGGAGTTTCCTAATGGAAGAACTAGGGATGCATAACTTCCCTGCTTTATAAAGGAACCCCTCGACTAAAAAGTAGGTATCACACTCACCCTTAACCAAGCAAGCTTCTAGGATTGGCTTAAAGAAAGGATCTGAAGCATATAATTCCTTAATCAAAGCAAAACCAAGAATTTTAGAATGGAGATGAGTAAGAAGTATGTACCTCCTAGATAATGCTTCAGCGACCACATTTTCTTTACCTTTTTTGTGCACAATGGTGAAGGGAAATGTCCCATGAACTCCACCCATCTAGCATGGCGCCGACCCAAAGTTGCTTGGCTCTTGAGATAAGTTAAGGCTGCATGATCCGAGTGAATCACAAATTGCTTTGGCCAAAGATAGTGTTGCCAAGTTTTTAGAACCCGAATGAGTGCATAGAGCTCCTTGTCATATGTTGGATAATTCAGCGTAGCTCCACTCAATTTCTCACTGAAGTATGCAATTGGTTGCCTATTTTGCATCAATACACCGCCCACTCCAAAGTGGGAGGCGTCACACTCCACCTCAAAAGTTTGCTCAAAATCCGGAAGTTGGAGTAAAGGGGCGTTGCAAAGAGCATCTTGGAGAGCTTGAAAAGCTTTTTGATGAGCTTCAAGCCACTCAAATGTCGTCCCTTTCTTAGTGAGCTCATGTAGAGGTGCGACAATTGTGCTAAAATTACGAACAAAGCGTCTGTAAAAACTAACCAAGCCAAGAAATGAACGTACCATGGTTGGAGTGGTCGGTTGTGGCCATTCCTTGATTGCACGAATCTTCTCCCCATCTACTCGGATTCCATCTTTGGAGACTACATAGCCAAGAAAGACCGTGGAGTCCGTGCAGAATGTGCACTTGGCGAGATTTGCATAGAGCTTCTCTTTTCTTAGGCACTCAAACACTTGCCTAAGGTGTTGCGCGTGCTCCTCCATACTTGGACTATAGACCAGGATGTCATCGAAGTATACCACCACAAACTTGCCCAAAAACTTCCTTAGGACATGGTTCATGAGGCGCATGAAAGTGGATGGAGCATTCGTCAATCCAAATGGCATTACAAGCCACTCGTATAGACCATACTTTGTTTTGAATGCAGTTTTCCACTCATCCCCGGCTTGCATTCAAATTTGG
Organism: Oxyria digyna; assembly: GCA_029168935.1. Lineage (NCBI taxonomy): Eukaryota > Viridiplantae > Streptophyta > Magnoliopsida > Caryophyllales > Polygonaceae > Oxyria > Oxyria digyna. The sequence goes on along the minus strand of JAPVLV010000011.1, from coordinate 27,500,830 downwards.
TGATAGCCACTCTTCAAATCAATCTTGGAGAACAAAGTGGCTCCATGCAATTCATCGAGCATGTCATCGAGCCTAGGGATTGGATGACGGTACTTGACGGTGATTTGGTTGATGGCGCGACAATCTACACACATCCTCCAAGACCCGTCTTTCTTGGGAACCAGAATGACCGGGACGACACAAGGACTAAGGCTTTCCCTTACATGGCCGCGGTCAATCAACTCTTGAACTTGTTGTTGAAGCTCCTTTGTTTCCTCCGGACTTGCTCTATATGCAGCTCTATTTGGCAATGACGATCCTGGAACGAAGTCAATTTGATGCTCAATTCCCCTAATAGGTGGCAATCCATTTGGGAGCTCGTCGGGCATCATATCTTTGAATTCCTGCAATAGAGACGAAATACAAGAAGGGAGATCAACGTGTTCTTTGGCAACATTAGCACATAATTTAGGGAAAAGGATAAAACATGATCTTCTTCCCTGAATCACGGATGTCGCCTCACTTGTTCTTGCCAAAAGGAGGCGGCGCTCGCAAGTTCCTTGGATGCCCGGACTTGCTCGGACACTTGATGACTTTGCTCGAGCACCAAGCTCAGAATCCTCATCTTTTGACATATGAATAGGATCGCTCGGAAGGGATTTTGGTGTAAAGCTTGGCAAGGGCTTGGACGCCTTGGGCAACAATGGTTCTCGTGCGTCGGGGCCTAAGTCATTGTGTGCACTATTCATCCGAGCGCTTGTGGAATTCCCTCGAGCTATATTTTCTATGGAAGCAACACTAGACAAATTAATAGCATTGCTCAAAGAAGAATTGGGAACGCACGTACCAATTTCCGAATGGCGAGGAGGAATGGTTGGCGCTCGGGCTTCTTCAATGTTGATCGTCACTTCTTGAGCGTTTCTTTGAATTTTTGTTCCACTCAAATTGCAATCATCTTTTTGAGCACTTTCTGACCTTGTGCCAAAATTTGAGGGCAAGTGGCCATGGTCGAAATTTTGACTTTGGCGCTTGGTGCCATTGCTAGCTTGAGGAAGTATGAGCGACGCTTTGCTAGCTAAAGGCCACTCCTCCGAGCGCTTTCTTGTTTCAACATCATCTTGGACAATATGTGAACTAGTGGTTGAAGTTGAATGAGAAAGGTTCGTAATCTTACCTTTTGAGGTTGGATGAACGTCGTGCGCCATTGTGGTGACCATGTCTTCGCAAGGCGTGGGCAAAATGGCCGAGCATTCTTTTGTTCCTTGGTCAATATGGACCTTTTGTGGTTCAATTGTTGAAGTAGTAGTTGTCGAGTGCAAGTTTTGCCTTGGAGGCCTTGGTAAGCACTTGATGACGGCTCCTACTTGCTTTAAACGTTTTTCCTCGACTTCAATCGCTTTCTTCCTATTATTTTCCGCCATGTCCTGCAAAATTTCTCTAGGAGAAAGGGGTTGAAGAGTAATGCGTCTTCCATGGTGGGTAAACATGTATGTGTTAAGATACCCATCATGGAGAGCTCGCTTGTCGAATTGCCATGGACGACCTAACAACAAATGTGTAGCGTCCATAGTGACCACATCACAAAGGACAGTGTCATTGTATGGACCAATGGAAAAAGAGATCTTACGCTGCTTGGTGACTTTGTTGCCATTACCCGTAGAGATCCATTGAAGTGAATACGGTTGAGGATGGGGAATCGTCTCAATGTTGAAGTGTTTTACCACTTTTTCATTAAGAAGATTGCAACAACTTCCTCCGTCTATAATCACATGCAAGCCATCGTTGTCGGACCTACATCGTGTTTGAAAAAGGTTTTCTCTTTGGTCTTGTAATGGTGTCTCATGAAGTGTAAGGACTCGCCTTGTCACAAGTCCAAGATGTTGGACCAAAGTTTCTTCTTTGTGCTCCATTTTTCCTAGGGCAAGATAGCACAATCACAAAGATCAAAGAGAACAAAGATAACAAGAGTTGGCAAGAAAACAAGATAGGTCACACTTGATTATCAAACAAGCACTTAGGGTATAAGGCTGATTTTTGGTCAAGTGTTTATCAAATCCAAGTTCAATTGCCGTCAAAGATTTCTTTTGCAAAATTAACTCAAAGTTGCATGCAATATTGAACTTCTAAGATTGAAAAGCTTCAATTATCATGCAATCAAATGAAAAGAATAACTTTGCAAGTGAGAACTAGACGATGAGAGGTAGGAAAATGGAAGAATGCTCAAGTGAATGTCAAGTACGTTACCTTATTTTGGCTATGGTCTTGAGTAGAGAGAAGGCTTGCCTTATTTTGACTTTTCCCCTCTCAAATTTTCAGATTTCTATTTTTTTTCTTTTGATTTTTGTGCTCAAAGTCGAGAGCTATACTAAACTTGAACGTGAGCAAAGATAAGAATGCAATACCATTGATGCGAGAAGAAGTAGTTAGACAAAGGGATCTCGTCTTACTAGTTAATCCTAATCAATTTCATGCAATAATTCAATCCACTATGATTTCACAAAGAAATTCAAGATTAAAATGCACTTTAAATCGATCTTACAAAGAAACATTTTCAACAATTTAATCAAGGATAAGATGGCGAAATTTGTGGGATTGAGGGAGTAAATGGTGGATCGGTCAAGATGTGTTTAATGGGCGGGAAGGGTGGGTTGAAATGGGGCGAAATTTGTGGATCTTGACTGATTTTGACGATGGTGATGGTGATGGTTAACGATTGCTTATGGCTTCAACAATGGAGTTTTAGCCAAAAACGAGATGGAAAGGTGATAAGTGCTTGAATGAAAAACAAGATGACTTACTTGAATCCCTGATGCTCTTGATACCAAATGTTAACTCAGCCTCCTCGTGGATGCTAAGGCGCGCTCGGATCTAGACTCAAGATGGCTAAGTCGTCTTGAAAGTGATGAAGTGTTGCCTCGGGCGAGACTAAGTGTTGGCGGTTTTGTGGATGAGAGTGTAAGCGGAAGACTTTGGATAAGCAAACACAAGTAGTTCTTTATCACACGAATATTTGAGAAGGGTTTGAGGTTTTTGTGCTTGGTAGATCTTTATCACACCAAGAACGAGGGAAAGATAGCGTTTGACGCCGAAAATACAAAGGAATGAGAGACTCTCAACTTAAGCTTTGTATTTAAATTCAACGTGTCTTACAATGAGCCTTGAGAGGCATATTTATACTAATGGAGGCGTCCTTAGGCTGCAACCAAAGGATCACTCTTCCAATCAACATAAATGAGGCGAAAATCATGGAAATCAATGCATAATCTAAAGGAGAAAATGGTGGGATGTGCTAGGCACTTATGATGACGATCCAATGGATGAAAATGGTGATCCTTGTGAGCCTCACACGGATTGATGACATGGCATTCAGCTTGGAATTGAATGAGGGACACAAGGCACCATTTTAGGCGAAATTGGTGGCGTGAATCAACTTGGTCGGACCAAGTGTGTCTTGGCCGAGCGTTGCTGACTTGGACCGTCTAGATGGTCCATTTGAAGGTTGTTGGACCCATGTGCACGCGTGGAACCTCTTTGGATTGCTAGGACGCTCGTGTCATGGCTTGGTTGAGCGTTTCCGGGCGCCGAGTCACTAAGACTTGTCATGAGGCATGGCTTGGCTGAATTAGTGTCTTGTGTACTCATGTTGGCATAGCTTCTAGACACTAATGATTGAGTAGCTCGAGTGATGGGACCCTCGGACTTTAGGCTCAATGCTTCCTCTTCTTCTAATGCACTCATATTGGGGAGGGTCACATCATGTTTTCTCTTCACATTGAAGAATGAATCCATAAACAGCATCAGGAACATTATCAAAGTGTTAACTCTACAATATGTTAATACATACCAGAAAAGGAAAGAAAGGGTAAAACTTAACAAACAAATGCTATGCAATCAGAAAGACTGCTCTGGGTATATTATATTTTTTGAGCTCAGATTGTATCCTAAAATACAATTACATGACTAATCATATAGATGTGAATGAAAAGATCCGGAAAAGATGATGTCTTAACTTACCTCTACAAATTTTGTTCCTATGTCTCGTTCAATCATGTTGACTGCCCTTGTCTAATCATCATGTAAATAAGAATCGCAGTTTCCTTCTTCCCAACACGGCGAGTTCGGCCAGATCGGTGAACGAAGATCTTTGACGTGCTATAGAGCTCATAATGAATTACCTAAGGAAGGAAAAGGAGTAAGATAGAGGGTAAATCCAGTGGTCAATTTTCTTTTCACATTACTATGAAAGCAGTAAGATAGAGGGAAAAATACAACGAATCCTCCTAAATCTACGGTTCTTCAGCAACAAACCAAATTGAACAATCTCATCCACAATTTTTCGGTACATGCAACGTAGCGATCTCAAATTTGATTTGAGCTTAAATTAGTAGAAATTTTAAGAATTTGAAACAGATAGGAAAACAAAACCTAATTTGAGTAAAGAGAGTATTTTGCTTACCAATCTTGGTTGCAGTTGTTAGCGGGCCAGGGATAAGGTGATCCATCCATATGAACCTTCGTCAACTGAGCCGCCTTATGGAATCAAAGTTTTCCTTGTGCGTTCTTTTTTAACGATCGGACTGGTGGCCAGCCCACAACTTGTGCCCTGTAATCATGAAAATCGCACCAACTATTCGATTCAAACTAATCCACTGTTGCCACAAAAAAATCAGGATAACATTGCATGAGAACTATATATTGCATGATTCATCAGTACTTATAATTGTAAAATGGCATAAAGCAAACTTGAAATCTTGATTTAATATGCAAGAGTCAAGGCAAATGAAACAAAGCAATCACATGGTTGGACAAAATGACATAAGCTAATACATTGAATACCATCCCACAACCATACAGTTTTAACAACACCTTTACGTTGAAAACCATCCGACAACCATACAGTTTTGTCCCAAGAAGATGAAGCTAAAATCGCCTGCAATTCAAAAAATTAATCATTAAGCTTAAAATGACGGTTGTGAGGAAATTTACAGAAGATGTAAGATCACATACATAATGGTTGTTACCTTTTATAATTTCTCCACTTGAATCAGACCATTTAGCAAAAGAGTAGGAGAAATTCTCCTTCAATATACAATTCATTTTTACATTACTGCCTTTACAATATATAGTTTGAGAAAGAGAGTTTTAGTGTTAATTCTTACAACTAGCTGAGCCTTGAACAGCGCCTCAATCATCTTCTTCGCCGCTAGATGGTTCATTGGTGGCGTGAATCAACTTGGTCGGACCAAGTGTGTCTTGGCCGAGCGTTGTTGACTTGGACCGTCTAGATGGTTCATTTGAAGGTTGTTGGACCCATGTGCGCGCGTGGAACCTCTTTGGATTGCTAGGACGCTCGTGTCATGGCTTGGTTGAGCGTTCCCAGGCGCCGAGTCACTAAGACTTGTCATGAGGCATGGCTTGGCTGAATTAGTGTCTTGTGTACTCATGTTGGCATAGCTTCTTGACACTAATGATTGAGTAGCTCGAGTGATGGCCTTGATCCGAGCTCGAGTGATGGGACCCTCGGACTTTAGGCTCAATGCTTCTTCTTCTTCTAATGCACTCATATTGGGGAGGGTCACATCATCGTCCCCCTCTTGGCTTTGAAACGTCCTCGTTTCAAGCTCGTCAAATTCAGGAGCTATATATGGTGAGAGATCTGCCACATTGAAAGTAGAATGGACATTGTACCCATCCGGCAAAGATACTTGGTAGGCGTTGTCACCAAAAGCTCGTAGTATCTTGAAAGGGCCATCTCCTCTATCATCAAGCTTGCTTTTTCTTCTTTGAGGGAAGCGCTCCTTTCTCAAGTGAACCCAAACAAGGTCTCTTGGGGCAAAGATCATGCGCCGTCGTCCCTTGTTGTTTTGCTTTGCATATTGGTCAGCTTTCCTCTCCAATTGGATCCTTGTTCTTTGATGCAATTCTTGAACAAATTCAGTTCTCTTGTTGGCCGATACATGTTCACCGTCCTTGAAAGGCATTGGCACTAGATCCATTGGGGTGTGAGGATTCCTTCCATACACCACTTCAAATGGTGTCATCTTAGTCGCCGAGTGTCGAGACCTGTTATAAGCAAACTCAACATGGCAAAGTAAGTCTTCCCACCTTTTTGGGGTGGTCCTAAGCATGGTTCTAAGAAGGTTACCTAAGGTACGATTGGTCACCTCGGTTTGTCCGTCGGTTTGGGGGTGGTAACTAGTGGAAAAGAGTAGATTGGTACCTAGCTTCCCCCAAAGTGTTCTCCAGAAATGGCTCATAAATTTGGTATCCCTATCACTCACAATTGTCTTAGGAATCCCATGTAACCGCACAACATGCTCAAAGAAAAGGTTAGCTATGTCCGTAGCATTTTGTGTGGTTTTGCAAGGAATGAAGTGTACCATTTTAGAGAATCTATCAACCACTACAAAAATGGAGTCATTATGCCTTCTAGAAGGCGGTAACCCCGTAATGAAGTCCATAGAAAGATCCTCCCAAGGATATTCTGGAATGGGAAGTGGTGTGTAAAAGCCGTGTGGATGTGAGGTAGATTTGGCTTTTTGGCATGTCACACAACTTCTACAATATCTCGTCACTTGCCTAGTCATTTTAGGCCAAAAGAAGTGCTTCCTAAGGGCTGCTAAGGTCTTGGTTACCCCAAAGTGACCCCTACCGTCATGGGCTTCTTGAAGAAGGAGTTTCCTAATGGAAGAACTAGGGATGCATAACTTCCCTGCTTTATAAAGGAACCCCTCGACTAAAAAGTAGGTATCACACTCACCCTTAACCAAGCAAGCTTCTAGGATTGGCTTAAAGAAAGGATCTGAAGCATATAATTCCTTAATCAAAGCAAAACCAAGAATTTTAGAATGGAGATGAGTAAGAAGTATGTACCTCCTAGATAATGCTTCAGCGACCACATTTTCTTTACCTTTTTTGTGCACAATGGTGAAGGGAAATGTCCCATGAACTCCACCCATCTAGCATGGCGCCGACCCAAAGTTGCTTGGCTCTTGAGATAAGTTAAGGCTGCATGATCCGAGTGAATCACAAATTGCTTTGGCCAAAGATAGTGTTGCCAAGTTTTTAGAACCCGAATGAGTGCATAGAGCTCCTTGTCATATGTTGGATAATTCAGCGTAGCTCCACTCAATTTCTCACTGAAGTATGCAATTGGTTGCCTATTTTGCATCAATACACCGCCCACTCCAAAGTGGGAGGCGTCACACTCCACCTCAAAAGTTTGCTCAAAATCCGGAAGTTGGAGTAAAGGGGCGTTGCAAAGAGCATCTTGGAGAGCTTGAAAAGCTTTTTGATGAGCTTCAAGCCACTCAAATGTCGTCCCTTTCTTAGTGAGCTCATGTAGAGGTGCGACAATTGTGCTAAAATTACGAACAAAGCGTCTGTAAAAACTAACCAAGCCAAGAAATGAACGTACCATGGTTGGAGTGGTCGGTTGTGGCCATTCCTTGATTGCACGAATCTTCTCCCCATCTACTCGGATTCCATCTTTGGAGACTACATAGCCAAGAAAGACCGTGGAGTCCGTGCAGAATGTGCACTTGGCGAGATTTGCATAGAGCTTCTCTTTTCTTAGGCACTCAAACACTTGCCTAAGGTGTTGCGCGTGCTCCTCCATATTTGGACTATAGACCAGGATGTCATCGAAGTATACCACCACAAACTTGCCCAAAAACTTCCTTAGGACATGGTTCATGAGGCGCATGAAAGTGGATGGAGCATTCGTCAATCCAAATGGCATTACAAGCCACTCGTATAGACCATACTTTGTTTTGAATGCAGTTTTCCACTCATCCCCGGCTTGCATTCAAATTTGGTGATAGCCACTCTTCAAATCAATCTTGGAGAACAAAGTGGCTCCATGCAATTCATCGAGCATGTCATCGAGCCTAGGGATTGGATGACGGTACTTGACGGTGATTTGGTTGATGGCGCGACAATCTACACACATCCTCCAAGACCCGTCTTTCTTGGGAACCAGAATGACCGGGACGACACAAGGACTAAGGCTTTCCCTTACATGGCCGCGGTCAATCAACTCTTGAACTTGTTGTTGAAGCTCCTTTGTTTCCTCCAGACTTGCTCTATATGCAGCTCTATTTGGCAATGACGATCCTGGAACGAAGTCAATTTGATGCTCAATTCCCCTAATAGGTGGCAATCCATTTGGGAGCTCGTCGGGCATCATATCTTTGAATTCCTGCAATAGAGACGAAATACAAGAAGGGAGATCAACGTGTTCTTTGGCAACATTAGCACATAATTTAGGGAAAAGGATAAAACATGATCTTCTTCCCTGAATCACGGATGTCGCCTCACTTGTTCTTGCCAAAAGGAGGCGGCGCTCGCAAGTTCCTTGGATGCCCGGACTTGCTCGGACACTTGATGACTTTGCTCGAGCACCAAGCTCAGAATCCTCATCTTTTGACATATGAATAGGATCGCTCGGAAGGGATTTTGGTGTAAAGCTTGGCAAGGGCTTGGACGCCTTGGGCAACAATGGTTCTCGTGCGTCGGGGCCTAAGTCATTGTGTGCACTATTCATCCGAGCGCTTGTGGAATTCCCTCGAGCTATATTTTCTATGGAAGCAACACTAGACAAATTAATAGCATTGCTCAAAGAAGAATTGGGAACGCACGTACCAATTTCCGAATGGCGAGGAGGAATGGTTGGCGCTCGGGCTTCTTCAATGTTGATCGTCACTTCTTGAGCGTTTCTTTGAATTTTTGTTCCACTCAAATTGCAATCATCTTTTTGAGCACTTTCTGACCTTGTGCCAAAATTTGAGGGCAAGTGGCCATGGTCGAAATTTTGACTTTGGCGCTTGGTGCCATTGCTAGCTTGAGGAAGTATGAGCGACGCTTTGCTAGCTAAAGGCCACTCCTCCGAGCGCTTTCTTGTTTCAACATCATCTTGGACAATATGTGAACTAGTGGTTGAAGTTGAATGAGAAAGGTTCGTAATCTTACCTTTTGAGGTTGGATGAACGTCGTGCGCCATTGTGGTGACCATGTCTTCGCAAGGCGTGGGCAAAATGGCCGAGCATTCTTTTGTTCCTTGGTCAATATGGACCTTTTGTGGTTCAATTGTTGAAGTAGTAGTTGTCGAGTGCAAGTTTTGCCTTGGAGGCCTTGGTAAGCACTTGATGACGACTCCTAATTCTGCTTTAAACGTTTAACCCTAATTCAGATGCTTATCATAGGTGCCACATAAGACAGAATTATAGGTTAGCGCCCACAAATAGGCCCAAATGAAATCGGCCCATATGCGCAGAAGAATGGATGAGAGCAGAATTAGTGTCTTAATCAAGGTGTTTAATGTGCTCGACTTGGAATTTAATTCCGAAAACATCCAAATTTATAATATATATATTAGGATTAGGATTATTTATCATGTTTACAAAATATCATTTTTCTTAATTTGATTTATCGTTATATTTTTAATTATATCCTTTAGTTTTGATATTTTTTCCAATTATAAAAGGCAATATTATATATTCTTGAATATCTTTGCGATTATTTTTTGTGAATATTTTTCAACCACCCCTAAAAATATTTTTTCAATTATATAATTTTTTTGTAAAATATAATTTCGTTTTTAACTTAGTAAAAGATAAAATCTTATTAGGAAATAGATTGATGTAGTTTCTTAAAAGATAATCTTTTATTTAATAGTAATAGATTTGTTTGAAATATATATGTGGAAAATTCTTTTTAAAAAATATAAACTTTAAAAATATCTTTGTGATTATTTTGTGTGAATATTTTCCAACCACCCCCAAAAATATTTTTTCAAATTATACAATCCTTATAAAATATAATTTCATTTTTAACTTAGTAAAAGATAAAATCTTTATTAGGAAATAGATTGATGTTGTTTCTTTAAAAGATAATCTTTTATTATAAGTAATAGATTTGTTTGAAAAATATATGTGGAAATTTTCTTTTTAAAAAATGTAAACTTTAATATTTGACTTTTATTACGATGACCCAAGCAAAAGCTCAAACAAGATGAATATATTCATGAATATCTTTGTGATTATCTTGTGTGAATATTAACTCACCTTCCTCAAGAAGCAAAGTTGCTTCCTCAATGATGCCAGTCAGTTTGCTTGCCGTCTTACTTGTTACATTTAAATCGCCAAGCAATTCATATATATATGGACTTGGTTTAGTAAATCCTGATTCACTGGAATTAATCTGCACATCAGCAATTCGCTTCTCAAGCTTCAACAAAAATCTAAACCAAATCCAGTGAATCTAAAATCCTTTACAATATACTACTCCCTCCGTCCCATATAAACCAAATCGATGATAGTACAAAATCTACACTGTAATTATTCTATGATTAAGGTAATTGACACTCATGTTGCCCACTTTGCATCTTCCCTGACACTAAAATAGATCTCAACGTTTCTTATAATATAAAACAGACCAGTGTTTAAAGGAGGTGAATAAAGTGACACAAAACATAGCCAAATTTTAACTGATCTACACCAAAAACTTTAATCCTCCTAACCACTTACCTGTTCAATAAAAAAATATAAACAGCTCAAAGTTGCATGCATTTTGACAATATACCTCTTAGAATAGCAAAATTGTCTGGGTCACCATTCTTGTCATTTGAATTGCCGATTTGCCTCCTTTTGATAGACAAATCAACACAGCTTTTTGCTTCTGCAATGCAAGCTGGCAAGAGAGAGGAAGGCAATTCAAAGGAGGCTGCATCAGCACAAATGCTTTCCTGAGTTGCACATCATATCATAGAAACTATTAGAAGTACAGTCAAATATTTCACATTGACATCAATAAACCAGCAGGGATTAGAGGGACAAAAGTGGACTTTGGAATTTGCATTGAATTTGGAGAAAGAAATTTACTTCCACCCGTAGGGAGATCTAAAATAAAATCCATAGTAATTCCTGAGTCGTGGCGGCCTCCACCACTACAGTACTCATCCTGCAACGTTTAACAGTTTGGTCAATTGATTAAAAAGAAGTCTTGGCCGGTACAATATACTACTCCCTCCGTCCCATAATGTTTGTCCTGTTTCAAATTTTGACACTATTCACAATTCGAGAGAATTTTCTAAATATCTTTCAATATATAAGATAAAACATAGTCATTAGTGGTATTGTTTAATTCGTTTCGATTAATACTTTAAGAATATTAAAAAATTATAATTTTTAATAACATGTAATTTGATATATTGACGATATAAAACGTGCATCGGCAAGTGTGTCGAAGTCAAACAGGACAAACATTATGGGACGGAGGGAGTATATTCAAACAAGTCAATTTGGCCACGGAAATTTCATGAAGCATATTTTTATTTGAAAAATATTTTGGCCTTATTCAACACATCATGTGGAAAATAAGACCTCAATGAAAACGATTCGACTCTTAAAAGAGTCTTGACTCATTCTAACCCCTTCCTAACTCCCTCCTAATCATGCTTCTTATAGTTTTTAGCAAGTGTCATTTGTTTTCTACTTCTCTTCTTTGGAAGGAGGTGATGTCACTTTCAAGGACCTAGTAAACAGCAACAACAACTTAACTGATAAATACCGCCTCAACGATGTCTTAGACGTCTAGATGAGCTTAATCGTTCTCTGCAGTAAGGCGAATGTATCTTCGGAAAGACCGTATAACAAGTTTAAAAGTACTAAGAGGTGACCACAAGGAAAGAAGTAACAAAAGGTGGAGCGTGACACAAAAATGTGGAAAAAATTGAGTGATCAGAATCGATTGAGTGACAGTTGTGGAATCTAACTCAAAGACGATAAATATTGAAGTCATTAGATTTACATGTTTCTACACTAGTTTTATTCAGAGTAATAGCGAACTAATCGCCAAAGAATGGTAAACTGTAAATACAATAAAGAATGGTTAGGAACCTCTCTAATTGTTCCATAAGAAACAATAAGCTAACGGACTAACAATGATAAGATCAATAAGCTATGCTAGACATAATTCTGTAACTGGATTAGCATAACACTAATATCATCAAGCGAGCCACGAGAAGCAGACAAATCCACCAACTTCTTACACGCAGCGAGTGAGTCTAGCTTGTTCTTCCCTGTACTGAAAGGCCGTACAATATCAACAGCCTCCTGATCAGTCACCTTATCCCACAATCCATCAGATGCAAGAATCAAGAACTCGTAATCTGATTCAATCCTGTGAATTTCAGTTTCTGGTTCAGATATAACCCATTGCTTCAATTGCCCGTCTCCAATCGCCCTAGATACCGCTAAAGTGCCTTGGATTCTCCAAACTCCATGGTAGGAATCAATGTATCCACCCTGAATTAATGAAGAAGCAAGATGTCAGATTCAATTATAGAGTGAAGATTAGTTGGTCATTGAATTGGAGGAATAGATTTAGGGTTTTCTTACAGTGGCTTCAATTCGATCCTTCTCATCTGGTCTGGAAGGACGATGATCAGTTGTTAATGGATGAGCAGTGCCTCCTCTGCTGACAACAGCACGGCAATCTCCAGCATTTGATACCACAAGTTCTCCATTGCTGATTAAGGCGGTTACACAGCATGATCCACCGCGCAAATCTTCCTTTAGAAAGTCTGAATCTGTCTTCAGGTAGCCATGTTTAACTGCTTCATGGAGATTACTCTCAGATTTTTCAGCTTTGGTTCTAGATACTTCCTCCATTATGTTTTTCCCAATATTCTTAGCAGCGAATTCAGCCGCTTTGTACCCACCATGCCCGTCGAATACACCGAAGAACGCCTGAATTGAAAAATTTGGTCAGAGAAATTCTAGATCCCCAAATTCAGAAACCCTAATTTCAAAATTAGGGCAAGCGCCGAACCCCTAATTTCACTACCTTACAAAATTGAGCGATGAAATCAGAAATTACCTGTTTAGGATCGTCTTGAAGATCGAGAGAAGCACAGTAGCGATCCTCCATAACAGCCCTCTTCTTCCCCCTCTTGCAATAAACGGAGTAGTATCCATCTCTGTCCTCTTCGAGAGCACTATCCGCGGCCGGAACCCTAGGCGTGGCCGACTGACCTCCAAACCCTAGCGAAACGATCGGAATATCAAGCCTAGCAGGCCTCTTCCTCTTCAACGGCACCGGAGGAGACAAATTGGAAGCCGAGGTGAAATCCTCGTCTTTGAAAGAGGCTCTCAAACCGTTGGTCAAAGCCAGGGAGGAAGGAGACGAGCAGTTGGAAGGAGAAGAGGTTGAAGCCGAAACCCTACAAGAGAAGGGATTGTGCCTATAGAAAGATGAGGATGCGGAGGACGATGGAGAGAAGACAGGCGAATTGGAGATGGCGATCGAGCAACTGCCGGACATCTCTTCGATTTTGATCGGTAATTCGTTCGTCGTTCTGTGAATTTGCTTTGTTTTCTGTTCTTGTTGTTGTTGCGAGTGATGTGAGGATTTGATTTGAGAGAAGATGGGGAAGAAATGAAGGTTTTTATATAACGGTCAAGAGATTCGTTTGTTAAGAGAGTCAAGGTGGGGACCACTATTCTGCGTAAGGCTCCGTGTGTAACGAGAGCGTGGCTGTTATGTGTTGTTTTCTTCTTTGACCAGTTTCCATCTCCTTGTATTGCGCTCTAGAAAGGTAAAGTATTCCGATATTGCCCTTTCTTTTTTTGCTTGATATTTGTTTGATCTTATCCGATCAAAACTAGGTTATTCAAGCAAATTTTGAATAAATGTGGATTATTTTAACAATTACAATTGTTAAAAAAAAATATTCGATGTGTTTATACTAGAGGAGTAGAGGATACAAAAAAATGAACACTTTTTTACCGAGACTTCTCGAAGAAAGGAAAACGGGCTCATTAACTAAACAAGACTTTAAGGAACAAGACGTTGTCCAAACGCAACACCTCCTAAGAATGACCTATCAGAAGACCACACCAACCATAAGATATCACGAATTTTTTCTACAAGAAAAAAATATGTTCTTGTTATAACGTTAACATTCGTAGTTGATTTTAAATTATTTTTAAAGCTCTGAAACTGTAATGTTTGTAAGTCTTAGCCCAAAGTTTTGAATAAACAAATCTCATATCCGATCTTCTAAAGAATAGAAAACCCATCACAGTGCATATAAGTTATTCTTAATTTAAAACAATGACTTTTTGAAATTTTGAGGTTAAGAAAAATATTAGAAATGGGCATGAATTAAGAAAGAGAGGGAGAGAGTTGTAATTTGAAGAGAAAGGAGTAGCCTGGAAAGAAGGAAAGTGGGAGGACATACTTGTAATTGAAGTTTGCTTAGCTTCTCAAAAAAAAAAGTTTGCTTAGAAGGTACGGAGTAGATGAGCCAAAGTGTCAAACACGTCATTGCTCATGAATGAATGTGGCAGAAAAAAAAAAATGTGGCAGATAATAGTGTGGCGTTTGAGTGTTGATGAGGGGCAGATTAGGGATTAGACTTTGGCCCAACAGATTAGATATTAATTTTTTTTGAGCAGTTTAGATATTAAATTTAATCATATGGAGAAGCTAATTACTGTCTGTTGACAGATTGTAGTTGCGGCGCCGCGTCATGGGATAGGATCTGAACTGAGGGGAGCTTCGACGAAGTTACCGTTGCCGGTGAATTTGTCGTCTTATGGGCTTTTTGACCGTTGCCTCGTGGGCCCAATTCACTTCTATTAACGCGGGAGACTCACAAAATTTCTAACTTCTGCCCATTTTACTGTATGGGCTTCAGTATGTATGATGTAGGCCCATAATGATTTCCCCTTGGTTGAAATTAATTCTCTTAAACGACTGACTAAACCATGTTCACAGTCATCTCATGTGAATAACAAGACTTAAAGTATACTTGTTAATTTACCTAGTCATAGAGTCGTGAACTTGATATGTGATCAACGAGACTAACGATTAAAACTTTATGCATGATGTATGAGAGTATTTCATATTATCCAAAATCTAATTAATTTTTATCAAAGAAATGTACAAGATTCTAATAAAACGTTGTCACTTTATCTGTTTATCATGATAGTATTTGATATTATTCAAAATCCATTCATTTTTATCGAAACTATGTGATGATGTAATTTATATTTTGTTCTAAGTCTTATTTTACAAACTCTAACTATATTTTTAATTCAACTTGATTTTTAATTGCTTTCTAGTTTGTCCCTTAAGAATGCAACGACACCATCCCTGCAATGTGAGGCCTAATCATAGGTCGATCGTATAAAAACAAACGTATATTCCATATCTTTATTCATTTATTAATTTTAGTCCATCTTCAATGGAGAGGTAAATATACCATGTCACATAGGATATATTTACCTCTGACTTTGAACGAGGCTCATTTGAACGAAGCTCAAAAGTCATATCAGATTTGAGCTAGGCCCAAAAAGACAACCTCCTCCTCAGGCCTACGGCCCATCCAATGAGACCAAGGAGACCAAGGTGCCCATGAATTTTGAGTTTTTGGAGTTTGATATCCAATTAGCATCACTATAGCCTTCCATCACTGTTGGATATCGTCCATAGTGTACCCCATAATTTCGAGTATATCGCAAGTAGTTCAATACCCTTGTTATGCCTTTCCAGTGACCATGTCCTGGATTACTAGTGTAACGACTTAAAACGTTCACCGCATGTGCTAAATTTGGTCTTGTACAATTTGTTAAGTACATTAGACTTCCAATCACTCGTGCATACTCTACTTGAGATATGCCATCACCCGAGTTTTTCTTTAAGTCGAGGTGAGGGTCCACGGGACTCTTTGCACTACCGCTTGAGTATTTCTGGAAACGTTCAAGTACCTTATCAGCGTAATGATCTTGAGTTAAAATGATTCCTTCCGAATGTCTTATGAATTTTATTCCTAAAATCACATCCGCTAGTCCCAAATCTTCCATGTCAAACTTCCCACTAAGCATGTTCTTAGTTTGTTGGATCATATCTTTGTTACTACCAATAATGAGCATGTCATCAACGTATAGGCACAACAAGATATATCCTTTTGGAGTTGTTTTGACATAAATACATTTGTCACATTCATTTATATTGAAACCATTTGACATCATAACACAGTCAAATTTCTCATGCCATTGTTTAGGTGCTTGTTTTAATCCATATAAAGATTTCACAAGTCTACACACTTTGTGTTCCTGTCCAGGCACAACATACCCCTCGGGTTGTTTCATATAAATTTCCTCTTCTAACTCTCCGTTTAGAAAGGCCATTTTTACATCCATTTGATGTATTTCTAGATTACGTAGAAACGCAATCGCTATTAGTACTCGAATAGAAGTAATTCTCGTTACCGGCGAATAAGTATCAAAGAAATCTAGACCTTCTTTTTGTCTAAATCCTTGTACTACAAGCCTTGCCTTGTACTTCTCTATTGAGCCATCGGTTTTCAACTTTCGTTTGAAAATCCATTTACATCCCAGTGCTTTTGTTCCTGGGGGTAAATCAGCTAACTCCCATGTATGATTTTGCATAATGGAGTATATTTCACTTTTGACCGCTTCCTTCCATGAAGGTGCGTCTGACATTGACATGGCTTCTTTAAACGTTCGAGGTTCGTTTTCTAGAAGAAACGCCATTGTGAAATCTGAGCCAAATGATTTTTCCTTTCGTGCTCTCTTCATCCGTCTAGGTTCATCCTTCTCTTCTTCTGTTTCTTGGACAAAAGTACTCACTATTTGCATAGAAGTGCTCGCTTCTTGCATAGATGTGCTTGCTTCTTGAGCAACCTCATTTGCATCTCGTTGTTCACGAGTCCTTTTAGGATATTCTTTATCCTTGCAAGGGAACACATTTTCAAAGAAAGATGCGTTTCTTGACTCCATTATTGTATTAGCATGTATATCCGGTATATCTGACTTGTATACCAAGAAACGATATGCACTACTATTATGTGCATACCCGATGAAAATACAATGAACAGTTTTTGGTCCAATTGAGACCTTTTTAGGAGGTGGTACTGCTACTTTTGCTAGGCACCCCCACACTTTGAGGTATTTGTACGAAGGTACGTTACCTTTCCACAACTCATACGACGTCTTTCCAGTCACCTTATGTGGTTTTTGTTGAGAATGTAATTTGAGGTAAGCAACGCTTCCCCCACATGTTCTGGGCTAACCCAGATTCTTGCAACATTGCATTCATCATCTCCTTAAGAGTTCCGTTCTTTCGTTCCGCTACTCCGTTGGATTCCGGCGAATAAGGAGCGGTAGTTTGGTGAACAATGCCATGTTCTCTACAGAACGCATTAAAAGGTTCACTATACTCACCTCCTCTATCACTTCTTACGATTTTAATCGTTTTACTAAGTTGGTTCTCAACTTCCAACTTGTACTCTTTGAACTTTTCTAAAGCTTCAGCTTTGCTACGTAACAAGTATACATAACAATATCTTGTGCAATCATCTATGAAGGTCACAAAATACTTTTTACCTCCTCTAGTTTGTACAAACTTTAAATCACATAAATCAGTGTGAATTAATCCTAGAGGTTCGGTTGTCCTTTCTACATGGGGTGATGGTGTTTTTGTGAGTTTCGCTTGAACGCATACTTCACATTTGTCTTTACTTGTTTTGCATTTTGGAATCATATTCAAACTTATCAATCTACTTATAGACTTATAGTTAACATGTCTCAATCTTTCATGCCAAATATTAAAAGACTCAACAACATAAGCAATAGGATTATTCTTATTCATTGAAACATCAGTTACAATAGCTTTTGGGAGGACTGTCATTACATTCATTTTGATCAGTCCATCCTGTACATAACCCCTACCCACATATACCCCCTTCTTAGAGAGAACCAACCTGTCAGACACAAACTTGATAATGAACCCATTCTTGGAGAGTAGAGTTCCCGAAATCAGGTTCTTGCAGATGTCCGACACATGAAGGATGTTGTTTAGCGTCAGCTCCTTCTCCGAAGTCATCTTCAGCACGATCTTCCCATATCCTTCCACCTTAGAAGTGGTGGAGTTTCCCATGAAGAGTTGCTCTTCGGTGTGGTTCTTCTTGTAGGTCGTGAAGAGACCCCTATCCGAGCATATGTGCCTAGTTGCACCGGTGTCGTAGAACCACTCCTTTGGGTTGTTGCCTACCATGTTGACTTCAGTCACCGCACACAAGTCGTCCTCTGTGAGCGATCCTTCAACTAGGTTGGCTTGGGACTTGCCTTTGTCCCTCTTTGTGTCGACCTTGCTTCGACACTCATCCGCCTTGTGTCCAACTTCTTGTGGCACTTTCCATTGAACTTCTTAGGCCCTTGCTTCTTGAAGTTGTTGGAGCTGTTGGGTTGAAACTTCCTTTTCTTCCCCTTGTCCTGATGCTCTGCCAGGTTCGCCTTGTTCGAAGGTCCATAGCCATTTGCCCTCTTGTTGTTCTCCTCAACCCGGAGCCTCACAATCAAGTCTTCCACCCTCATTGCCTTTTGCTTCAGCAACAAGTAGACTTTGAACTGCTCCCATGATGGAGGAAGCTTCTCGATGAAGGCACCTACCTGGAATGTCTCGCAGATGTTCATGCCTTCGGAGAGGACTTCATGGACGATAAGTTGCAGCTCTTCAACTTGTTCCACTACCGATCTTGAATCTACCATTTTGTAGTTCGGGAACTTAGCCACTGCATCCTTCTTCGACCCAACATCTTGAGTCTTGTACTTATTTTACAGAGCGTCCCACAATTCCTTGGCGGTATCATGGTTGCAATAGACCTTATACAACGAGTCTATCATGTGGCACTTGACATAGCCTCTACATGAATAATCTCCCTTGACCCAATCAGCATGGGCATCAGTGTTGTTCGGGGAGAACTTTGGTTTCTCCTCCGTCAGAAATCTGTCCAGACCCATTGTGCTCAGGAAGAATTGCATCTTCTGAGACCAAATCCTTAACCTCTTCCCTTCAAACTTATCGGGCAACACTCCAGCATGAAATGTACTCGGCATACTAGCCGTGTACGACCTGTCCGGTACCCTCACATAGGGCATGTGAACATCCGACAAGTCCATCTGTTGGCTTGTTTGAGACTGTCCACCCAGTTTCGGTATGACCGGAGCCTGGTTCTCGACCACAGGTGGGTCATTGACCTTAGTCACCTTAAGGTGCTGAACAGTATTCTGTTCCAGAGTCACTGATGGCAGACCATCTCCAAACTGAATTTGGAGTGTCGACTCACCACTCTTAGTTGTAGCGGTAGCATCCACAATGTTGTCGTTTCCGTTAGTCATTTTTCAAATCTGAGACCAAATGAAATTGAAACAGATTAGAACAAATGCAAAAACGAAACAATAGGAAATAAAATAAAAATTATTTCCGTTTTTATTTATTTAATTAATTAATTAACCGAGTTTAATTTAATTAATCAATTATTTACGAATTTAATTTAATTTAATAAATTAAAAACCGATTTTCAATATATTTAACTCGAATAAATATATAATTAATTTAATCTATTCAGATTAAAATCAAAATAATAATATAATATTTTTTCCGGATTTTCTCGTACAAAAACGAGAACAAATTCCCAAGTCGCCTTAACCTGTTTACTCAAAACACAAATTTGTTAGTCGTAGAAACGTAAGAAATTTTTTTCAGAATTAAGATTGTAGGAATCCTATTTTCTACAACTTATAAATATGTATATAATACAAGAATAAATCCGTATTAAGGAGAAAAGAAAACAAATGTAACAATACCAAACCGTACTGTCGAGATTAAGCAGAGTCGAGAATGAATCTCTTTCCTTAATTCTGAAAACGCCCCGTAGTGTGACGGTTACCGGCGTTCCGAATCCCAGGATACAACTGCTACGCTTCTGACTTGCACAACTCAAAGGACAGAAGCCAACAAACTCTAGTTTATAGTGTGTACCCTCAGACTCGAACAAAAGAAGAGAAGAGGTGAAGAGAGACTGATAAAAACGTGTGTTTTTTGAGTTCTGCAGAGCCTCCTTTTATAGGAGGTAGGGGAGAATCTGTGACATGAATAGCCCAATCCGCGTGGATTAAATGACCCAATCCGTGTGTAATGAATTGGCTGATCTGGTCCAAGTCAACTCCGCGTGGCATTAATGCCCGAGATATGCTGACTCTGACTTTGAACGAGGCCCATTTGAACGAAGCCACGAGCTCACAAGCCACGAGCCGAGCCGAACTGAACCGAACCGAACCGCGCGCGTGTGGTCTTCCAAGGCCCAAGCCCAGCAGGATAGTCTCCTCTGACCCAATCACATCCATTACAACTCACTCCTAGTTTATATACTAGTGAGTTTTTCTCCTCCTAATCAATGTGGGATACACATTAATCCTCAAAATTCAACTTAGTTACATTAAATGTAACTCCCTTATTTCTCATTCAAACGGAAACCGAATTATACAAATAAGCATACTACGAAATAGTGTTCGCGGAGACGAAGCCAACGCTCCCATTATTTGGTGCCCGGAAAATTCGGTTCCAACAGATATGTCTCCATTTGCTTCCTGAATATATCCATGTCTCTTCTCCCATTATTACACTACTTCCCCCTGATAACTCTTGCCCATACCGATTCAGGTTTCAAGAGTTCTTCTTAAACAGAAGATCTGGACCGATATAAATCCACCTAATAGCCTCTTAATTAAGGCAAAAGCTATACGCACTACATTTTTGAACTTTCCACACTACATTGTCGTACGCCCAAAATGGGCGTACGCTGGTTTTAAGCGGACAGTGCAAAATTCCAACATCGACTGTGAGGCAAAATACAAAATACGGTATTATGTATACGCCCAAAACTGGCGTACAGTATAAATTTTAATAATATAGCCGTTTGAAAATAGCCGTTGGGGAAATACAATTTTTAACTCGTACGCCCATAATGGGCGTACGAGTTAAAAAATTGGTGTAACGGCTATTTGTCCAAATTCAGAAGTGACCGTTGGGGTATATTTTGCCTGTACGCCCATTATGGGCGTACGATTGTTTTTATCCCAACGGCTATTTTTTCAGAATATGACAGTTTGGGATGTAGTATGTGTATAAATGTAGGAACTTCGGATGGATGTTGAAGTCAAAAATGTCAAATAGGAGAGTTACAAATTTGAGTGATGGTGAGGAGTTTGAATATGTGACGGAGATTGAGTATGGGAGCGGTGAAGAGAACGAGTATGTTGAAGAGAACGAGCATGGGAGTGACGAAGACGATGCGATCGTGGATGAGAAAGAGTATTTTAGTGAACCCGACGACGGGATGTGGGACGACGATACCGACGAAGAAGGAGGAGACTTCGACGCCGGAGATTTTTCGGTTAGTAATTAATTAGAATCGTTTCGTATTTATTTACGTTATTTAGTTGCAAATAATTTGTAGAAGTGATAGTTTAGATTGATGTGGACTCGTAGTTTTAAGTTTTAGTTGTGATAAATATGGTAGTTTTTATTAATTATAGGGTATGGATTACTATGATTCGTTTGATACCGAAGAAACGTTTCCTACTAAGGAACACTTGAGGCGTTGGGTTCAGAGTATTGGTAGACAACTTATGATGGTATTAGTGACTCGCCATAGCAATGAGCGTCAAATGAATATAATGTGCTCGCATGCTGGAGTGTATAGATCAGGGAAAAAGAAAAGAGAGGATGGCGAAACAGAGGAGGTTGTTAATACAGAGCGGGATAGTAGGGATAAGAAGTCGGATTGCAAGTTTGAGATCCGAGGATATAGGTTCAGGGCGAGGGATGCGAGAGATGGATGGTATGTGAAGGTAAAATACGGACAACACAATCATAAGCTTTGCACTAGCTTCATTGGCCATCCGTACATGGGTCGAATGACGCCGAATGAGGTGAAATTTGTGACGGTATGTGCGAACAGCTTGACTACGCCGTCTGTTATTGCTACTCAGTTGAGTGCGGCCTTTCCAGGGAATACAACATCCACAAAACAAATCGCCAACTTTATTCAGAAGATGCATTTTGAGGATCGTGGAGATTTGACTGTTACACAATGGACCTTGAAGTTTTTGAAGGAGCGCAACTATGTAGTGCATCCCCTCTGCAAGAAGAAATCAAACGAGGTGGAAATCTTGTTTTTTGCCCATCAAGACTCGTTGCACTTGTTGAAGATGTTTCTGTACGTCGTGGTTATTGACGCCACATACAAGACGAATAGGTACATAATAGTTGTATATCAAAAAAAATTTGTTTAAATATATTGCATATGCCTCTTCCTTCATTATTTAAATATATTATGCAGGTATAAAATGCCTCTTGTGGAGATTGTCGGTTTCACTTGCACGCATAAGACATTCAACATTGCATATGCATTCACGGGTAAGGAGGAAACAATGCACTACTTGTGGATAATTCAGAGGCTTAGAAAGTTGTTTGAGGATGCCGGAGTAATGCCGACTGCAATAATGACCGATCGAGAACTAGCTCTCATCACTGCAATCAAATATGTGTTCAAAGATCTTCCGGTTCAACACCTCTTGTGTTGGGTTCATATCAAGCACAACATCGAGGTAAACGCTACCAGAATTTTGAAAAATAAGGAATCGGTGAAAAGGTTGTGCTCGCAAGTATGGAGACTTTTTCTATCAAGAACGGAGGAACAATACGAGGAAAGACTGCTAGGATTGAGAACATCTTGGAGAAGCGGCGTCGTCGGATACATTGAAAAGGTGTGGCTTATCCCTTACAAGACAAACATTGTTTGCGCATGGACGGAACACAATCTTCACTTCTTCACGAGGACCTCAAACAGGTAATTTTTTTTTAACTTACTTAAACGTTTCCGATTTATTTATTAGTTTATTATGTAATAGTTGTTTTACTTAAACGCGACATTGAATGAATAAAACATAGGGTTGAGGGAATGCATAAGGTGTTGAAGAAAATAATCGGTTCAAGTATAGGCGGTTTTAATCGAATGGTTGTGAGGATCCATGCAACCATCGAGGGCCAGATTGTGAAGGTGAGGGCCACCATGGAAGAGGATCGGATCAAGACACCCGGGGTTTTCAGACGAATGAATCCACAAGTGAAATTGATATTTCGGCATCTATTCCATAATGTGTCTGATAGAGCGTTGCATAAGTTGTGGGATATATGGGAGGATATAAAGGCGAAGAATTATGAGGAACATTGCGAAGATTACTGGATGCGAGAATGTCAAGGCCTACCGTGCATCCACGAGATGGTGCAACATATTATTCAGAAGAAGCCATTCAAGCTCAATCAGATTCACAGATTCTGGAGGCAGCTACAATGGGATAGGATTGAACTTGATAACGGGGAGGTAGAGATTGGTGTACCTCAGACCATGCGGGAGTTGAGATTCATTGAGCTCAACGATAGATGGCAAAAGGGGGAACTTCCTGAAAGTCAGTGGTCTCAGATAGCGGACTTGTACACAATGTTGGAGTATCCACATCAAAGTCTTGCGTTGGAGCCGACGGGAATCAAGGATCCTGGCAGACCAAGAGGAGCGGTAGGAAAGAAGTGGGGAACCGAGAGAGAGATGAGCGCGTTTGAGTACGCAAGGGAAGAATTAGAGAAAAATGATGCTGCGAAGGTGAAGAATAAGACGGTTAGAGTAAAGGGAAAGGGAAAAGCAACGGCGGCACAACCTACTTTCAACGAGCCTACTATAATGAGGGAGTTTGAAGTTGTTGGGTGCACTGCGGCAGAGGCGTTTGGTCATTCAAGTGGCACTGGTGGAGAGGGGTTCGGATTATCAGGTTGCACTCTTACAGATGAGTTCCCTCAGCCAACAATGACGAAATGTGGGGTAGACTTCGGGGTTGACAATGTTGATCTCTTCATGTTTCCATACATTGTAGATGCACAAGACGTAAGGGCGGATGGACACTGTGGATATCGGTCACTAGCCATGTTGTTGGGGCATCACCAACAAGAATATCCTCGCATTCGCATGGAACTGACTACGGAGCTGTTAGAGAACAGTGATATCTACAAACGAGTCATGACCAGACTACGCCCGGATTTGGCAAACAACTTCGACGCTCTTGTTCAAGAGGTCAACTATAGCAGATCACCATGTCCTGAAAGATACTGGATGAGTATGCCCATGATTGGATTAGCATTTGCCACTAAGTTTCAAGTTGGTTTGATATACTTATCCAAAGTCCGATCATATTTGTGCTTACCGATGAAGGTGTATCAACAATGCTCCAGTCATGGTTTGAAAATTTATGCAATGGCTCGTGTGGGCTTAGCAAACCACTACATACCGGTATGATTTTCACTAAAGTATTTGTGATTTTCACTCAATTTTCTTAATGCTTAACATGGTATTTATGTTTTGTAATTTAGGTGTGCCTTAGAGAAGACTGTCCGGTACCATCTGTACCTGGAGTTTGGCGCATGTTCAAGGATCCTAGTGCGAATGGATTGGATCACGGGTTCGCGCTGAGGATGCAGCAATGGAAGGACTATCGCATTAATTATGGTGGTATAGATGTTGATCTGTAGTGAATTCGGATGTGTTGAATGTTTCACCTTTTGAAATTCTAGTTGATGACTTCTGTTGTATGTCTGTTATGCTTTTAATATCTTGACTCTTTTTTTATAGTATTGTCTTGTCTGTTATTTTTTAATGTTTTAGATGGGTTAAATGAAACAAGTTCTGAATTCACTACAAGGGATTACTTGTTAAATTAAAACAGACACTCCAGAAACTACAACAGACTTAGCAAAGACGTAACATCTTTCAAGACACATAACAACATTACATCCTAATCGGAATCAGGGGAAGGAGGACCACGGCCATATTCATTGGGAAACAGAACTCCAAGGTGGAATAAGGCTGATTCTTTGTCCCACCTGTGAAAAATACGAAGTTTGAGCTCCATGTCAGCGTGTTCCTTCAACAGTTTGGCCATGACTCGGAGATGATGAGGGTCGTATTCTGGCTCCAGATACACGATCCTCCAGTTACAATCACATGTAACAAACCTTCGTCCATACGTATGGGGATTGTCCTTGTTATTAGCAGATAACACGGTGAGTGTCTTTGAGCACCTTCTACTAGGGCACTGGATCTGAGTGCCTTCAGCTGGAACTGGGGAGGATGAAGATGATGCCATGCTTGTTTGAATCTGTAATACAAAGTAAGAAAACATTTTAGAAACAATGAAGATATCTATCCAAATCAGTAAAAAATGAGACTTACAGAGTAAGAACTTGAAACAATTAAGATTTTACGGCGGAGTGAGAATGTGATGAAAGGGTTCACTGAGGCAGTGAATTTATAGCCGAAGTTTTACTAGGGTTAGGGAAAAATTGGGTCGGTGTAGACAAAAGGCCCACAACAACAAAGGCCCAATAACTTAAAATTATGTCATCCAGCTGTGACTTACAGCTGTGTAGTAGCTGTAACACATTCATTTTCATATAAGTGACATCCAACTGTATGCTAGATGTAGAATTCATCCCAACAATTCAAACCATCAGCCGAACAATTCAGCCCAGCCAAGCCCAATAATTCAACCCAACCAAGCCCAATAATTCAGCTCAGTCAAGCCCAATAATTCAGCCCAGCCAAGCCCAAATAATTCAGCCCAGCCAAGCCCAAATAATTCAGCCCAGCCAAGCCCAATAAATCGAGTAAAACGGGATTAAAAATAAAAAACGGCGCGAAAATCGAGTAAAACGGGATTAAAACGAAAAACGACGCGAAAATCGAGTAAAACGGGATTAAAACGAAAAACGGCGCGAAAATCGAGTAAAACGTGATTAAAACGAAAAACGGCGCGAAAATCGAGTAAAACGGGATTAAAACGAAAAACGGCGCGAAAATCGAGTAAAACGGGATTAAAACGAAAAACGGCGCGAAAATCGAGTAAAACGGGATTAAAACGAAAAACGGCGCGAAAATCGAGTTTATGAAGGGACGTACAACGAAAAATGACAAGAAAAGGGTATTTAGCAAAAAGAAATAGTTTTCATAATGCAAGGGGTATTTAGCCAAAAAAAACTTGAAAAATTTGAAAAGGAAGGGGTATATAGTAAAAACTTTGGATAGTTGTGTTTGAAATGGATAGTTTGGGCCCGGTTCGTTTAAACGCCTTATAACGCTGAAACTCAAAATTTCAAAATTGTAACATGATAGAAAATTAAGTCTTTAGTCGTTATCAATTCTCGGAATCGAAAAAAAATCAACGAAAACGTCAACGGGCCTAATAAGGCCGAATTGAGATTTGGTGAGGCCCATTACCTAAAAACGACATAAAACGGGTTAATAAGACCTTACACATTGAAAAACTTGAAATGTAAAAGTTGTATTTGAGCATTACCAATATGACGGTTTCGTTTTTATAATAAAATAACAAAATGAACACTTCGAAATATCTAAATAGTCACTTTCACCTTGTAACGAGTTAATCTCAAGTATATAAGTCGTATAGTTTTACTCATATGTGTGTGATATCAATTCGTTACTCAAATAAACTTTACATAAAACTTTCATGAAATGTTATGAAACACTCAAATACTCCAAAATAACGACATTTCACATCTTCGTATTGTCCATATTGCTTGATTAATCATAATTTTATGCGTATTTCATTAAAACTTTCATTAAATATCGAGTAATCAAGCAATATGGACAATACGAAGATGTGAAATGTCGTTATTTTGGAGTATTTGAGTGTTTCATAACATTTAATGAAAGTTTTATGTAAAGTTTATTTGAGTAACGAATTGATATCACACACATATGAGTAAAACTATACGACTTATATACTTGAGATTAACTCGTTACTAGGTGAAAGTGACTGTTTAGATATTTCGAAGTGTTCATTTTGTTATTTTATTATAAAAACGAAACCGTCATATTGGTAATGCTCAAATACAACTTTTACATTTCAAGTTTTTCAATGTTTAAGGTCTTATTAACCCGTTTTATGTCGTTTTTAGGTAATGGGCCTCACCAAATCTCAATTCGGCCTTATTAGGCCCGTTGACGTTTTCGTTGATTTTTTTTCGATTCCGAGAATTGATAACGACTAAAGACTTCATTTTCTATCATGTTACAATTTTGAAATTTTGAGTTTTAGCGTTCTAAGGCGTTTAAACGAACTGGGCCCAAACTATCCATTTCAAACACAACTATCCACATTCACTATCCACTATCCACATTCACTATCTACTATCCACTATCCACATTCAATATCCACTATCCACTCTTCAAACCCTATACCCTAAACCCTATACCCTAAACCCTATACCCTAAACCCTATACCCTAGCTAGGTTTTCCTCGGTTTCCGCGTCATTTCTCGTCTTAGCCCGTTTTAAGTCGTTTTTTCTCGGTTTTCGCACAAATTCTCGTCTTAGCCCATTTTAAGTCGTTTTTCATCGTTTTTTGCACAAATTCTCGTCTTAGCCCGTTTTAAGTTGGTTTTCATCGGTTTTCGCACAAATTCTCGTCTTAGCCCATTTTAAGTCGTTTTTCATCGTTTTTTGCACAAATTCTCGTCTTAGCCCGTTTTAAGTTGGTTTTCATCGGTTTTCGCACAAATTCTCGTCTTAGCCCGTTTTAAGTCGTTTTTCATCGTTTTTTGCACAAATTCTCGTCTTAGCCCGTTTTAAGTTGGTTTTCATCGGTTTTCGCACAAATTCTCGTCTTAGCCCGTTTTAAGTCGTTTTTTCTCGGTTTTCGCACAAATTCTCGTCTTAGCCCGTTTTAAGTCGTTTTTTCTCGGTTTTCGCACAAATTCTCGTCTTAGCCCGTTTTAAGTTGGAAAATCCTAATAATATATAAATCCATGAAAACTACGACATCCAAAATATACATCTCAGAAACATCCAAAATATAATACTGCACACAAACATATCATTGCACAGGCCCATCCTCCTCTGGTACTACATCACCAGTCCATATGCTGATCCACCCCCTCATCATCCTCGCTTGTCCTGGAGGCAGAGTGTCACCATATGCACGTAGGAAACTGGATATCTCAGAGGCGAGTATGTTGCCCCGCTACATTTTCAAAATGTAAATATAAGTAGAATAAAATAGATTATAATTATTACTTGAGCGATATTGACTGAAATACGTACCACAACTACAGAGGCTGTCGCAGGTATCTGTATGTGCTCGGCACGGTGGTCAAACGGTGCCCGTGGGTCCTGCCTGGGTGATCTGGAATCAACATAAGGATGTGACATGACATTAAACCATGTCCGGTATCCATCCTTGCAATCCCATGCATACTCTCGAAGTCCTCGTCGATCCTGCTCGTCTAAGGTGATCAATCGATCCGACAGGGTCTCTGGGGCCCAAGTGCAGTCCTCATCCCCGAATGTGACAGTGTACCCCGATGCAGAATCATTTCTGATCGCAGTAGGTGGTGTAATCGGGGGTTCGGGTATGCCTTGCACATACCCGAACTGTCGCAAACATCGGTCAGGATGGTGCGACTCCCTGACCTCAAAGGACTCTAGAGGCCCCCGAAATAGACCTAACCTATACTGGGGGTCGTTGAGATCCAACTTGCCCCAGGGGTTCCACTGAACCTATGTTTTTTTTAAATGACAAACGTATTTTTAAAAATAATAATTGCATAACATATGATGAAATTACTAATTAAATAGTACTTACCTCTGCATATGTGATCTGGTCAAGGACCAGTCTGAGGGAAACTAGTCGAGCAGGATCCTTATGGTATTTGACTTTGCTGTTTTCCCGGATAGCCGCCGCTGAGGCATTCATGGATGTCAAGTCCTGCGTAGCATGACCCCGAAGACCATGGAAATACGCCCATATCCAAGCCTACAAATACCAGAATTTCATAATGTTTTATACATAAGCAAAATATACACGAAAAAAAAAAAACATTAAACGAAAACTACCTTCAGCAGGAGTGGACAGCCAGCAAACCCCTTCGATTGAGCACGGGAGGCCTGACCCAACTGTCTGTACAGTTCAGCCAAGACGGCTGTCCCCCAAGCATAGGACCCTGTCTCATTGTGATCTACGAGGATGCTAAGGTATTTGTGCTTCACCTTCATCCGAGACTTGTCGACAAATGTCGTACTGCCTAACAGAGACAACAAGTAGAGCGAAGCAATATCACTCTCTTGCTGAGGAGTCCTGCAATTAATAACAACAAATGAATTAGTAACGTTAATCGAGAAATTATGAGAAATTCTTATAATATACGATAATTTACCTGTCCCGTATATCAAACATCTGTAATAGTCGGGTGTGGATCGTGGTGATGCCTATCTTGCCGTGGATGTTCAAACCCCCATCTGATAATTTATCACGGATTATAAATATTTAATTGAATCAACTAAAAAATGGAATCAAATATAAATAATAAAATAGACTCTACGTACGTAAGCATAGCGCAGCAGCCTCCTCGATCGTAGCAAACCCGAACATCCGTTGCACATGAGGATGCACAAACCCATCTATGTCTGCCTCAGCAGATCTGACAGCTCGTCCATGGATCGGAAGCTCCAGAATCTTCAGCACGTCTAACAAGGTAGGAGCAATCTCACCAAATGCAAAGTGAAATGTGTTGGTTTCTGGATACCAACGCTCCACAAATGCAGAAATCAGAATCGGATCGATGCTGTTGTACTCGAGCCGGGGATCTGCAAGGACATGTAAGTGGCTCCGCTCAACGAGCTGCCACCATGACCCAGGCACATTAGATTTATGCCTATCATACTCCCTGAAGAAGTCCTTGCGGGTGTATATATCCAACACCCTCTTCAGCTGATGTACGAAAGAGAAATTAATGAATTAGAATAGCGTGTGGATCGTTTTACCTCACAAATTCATTTAGGAAACAACGCATACCTTCGATGAGGGCGGTATCACATAAGTCGGGTCATGCTCAATACGCTCTGCAAGAGACGACGTCTCAGTCCATATCACCGGAGCAATGTGGGTGTTGTAATCCACCAAAAGCCGTGAACTAAGAGGACCTCCAGCATGCCCCACATAATCTGCATCCCCTGGAACCGGTACAGCTAAGCCCAGATCAATGTGCTGAACAGGCTCCTGAACAGGGTCCTGAATGGGCTCCTGGAGGTCTGGCTGATCCTGAATCTCCTGCTGATGATCCTCTGCAGAAGGAGACAATGATCCAACTGGAGATGGCTCACGCAGAGGTGATCCCTCATAGTAATCATCATGCATCTGCGCCTCCAAATCTCCTAGATCTGCATCTGGCTGATCTGCAACCTCGGTTGCCTCCGTCACCTCCTCTGAAAACTCCTCCGCCTCATTAACATCCAAATCATCCATCAAAGCTTTCCCTGTATCTCCTATATGCACTCCTGGAATGTCTGGAGGAGATCCACGACGTCGGGAAGCTGTGATCCCGCGTGCGCTAGGGTGACGAGGGCCCTTCTTCTTCTTTCTAACAGAACCACCCGTCGGAGCAATAGCCCTCTCTAAAGCCTATTTTCATATTTACGAATTATTATTTTATATTATTTGACGTTTTTCTTTTAAATATTTAATAATGTATTAATTACTAATTTTTTCTTAGGTACGACTTATTAATAATTTATTAAGACGCTATTTAATAATGTATTAATTACAAATTAATTCATTTCTTAGTAAATAACAACAAATTAATATTATATTAATAAATATTATTTAATATTAAATCTTTTTCTTTTACAAGTTATTTATCGAATAACGTGAAACGATAAATAACGACTAATTATTCTTTAAATCGTTATTTATCGAATATTATATTAATAAATATTATTTACTACTTAATCTTATTCTTTAAATCGTTATTTATCGATTAACGTGAAACGTTAAACGATAAATAACGACCAATTAATAATATATTAATAAATATTATTTATTAATATAATATTATTTTCTTTTAGCTAAACGATAAATAACGACTAACTAATATTATATTAATAAATATTATTTACTAATTAATCTTATTCTTTAAATCGTTAATTATCGATTAACGTGAAACGTTAAACGATAAATAACGACCAAATAATATTATATTAATATAATATTATTTTCTTTTAGCTAAACGATAAATAACGACTAACTAATATTATATTAATAAATATTATTTACTAATTAATCTTATTCTTTAAATCGTTACTTATCGATTAACGTGAAACGTTAAACGATAAATAACGACCAATTAATAATATATTAATAAATATTATTTATTAATATAATATTATTTTCTTTTACCTAAACGATAAATAACGACTAACTAATATTATATTAATAAATATTATTTACTAATTAATCTTATTCTTTAAATCGTTAATTATCGATTAACGTGAAACGTTAAACGATAAATAACGACCAATTAATATCATATTAATAATTCATTAATAAATCTTTTTTTAATCGTTATTTAAACGTTAAACGATAAATAACGACTAATTAATAATTTATTAATAAATAACAAATAATATTAACGTACCTCGTGGATCGAGAGCGTCTTCTCCGACGATATCGAACGGGCCCGTTTTTCCGCACCGCCCCGATCACGACCACCCCGACCACCCCGAGCTCCACCCCGACCACCACCCCGACCACCACCTGCTCCACCAGCTTCACCTCCAGCCACCTCGACGGCGCCACCAACCTCCTCCCCTCCACCACCAGAGCCCTCGCCAGCGCCACCGACCACCACAGCCGCAGCCACCGCAGCTCCACCACCCCCCCTTTTCTTTTTCGCCGGATTCCTCTTCCGCCCTACTCCTCCACCTCGCACCCTTGCGCCACCAGCACAAATACGGACGGGAGGGAGAACAGACGAAGCCGCAGCCTCCACCGTCGCCTCCACCACCGCCGCAGCCTCCACCGTCGCCGGATTCGAGGTTTTCCCCATTTCTTCGGATTGCATGATTCCGAGTGAAATTGAAGAAATTGATTGAGGGATTTGGATTGTATGAGAAAAACGAGTCGAATGAGATAGATTTGGGGAAGAAAACGAGTGAAATAGGAGAAGAATGGACGGCGGCGATATTTAGGTTACGAATTGAACAGTAGCAGCTTCAGACGAGAGGAGGAAGAAGAAGCGAGGCGGAGTTTTATATCCTGGGCGTACATACCATTTTTCAGTTTTCCACCGTATACGTATATTCGAGAAAATTACACGGTACGCTCAAAATGGGTGTACGCCCATTTTGGGCGTACGAGAATGTAGTTTAAAAAGTTTCAAAATGTAGTGCGTATAGTCTCTTCGTTAATTAAAGAGTAAATTAATCATGAATCTAAACTTCCAAGAACTTTCCTAATTATTGGAGTACGGGTAAACCAAGTCAAAAGTTACTCGAGGACGACCAATGACTATTGACTAAGACCAAAATTAATTGCCACTATATCTCTTGTGAATTTGTGATCGATGAATAGAGCATCTTCTATTCCCGAAGAAACAACTCCGTCAATGGCTTCCAAATACTTGACTCTCATCCTCTTCTTTTCCTTGACATCTCTACCCCTCTTCTTCTTTATGCTATACTATGAGAAACTCCTCGAGAAAACTCTTGCGGAGTTCATCAAAATCCTCACTCCACCTGATAATACTCTTCCCACAAATCCCAGTGATCAATTCACTTTTCGACACCTTACCACTTATCCCGAATCTCAAATCCAGTGGCTAAGCTCCATAAACCCCGAATTCTTAGAAAGATTGGCCAGCCTCTGCCTCTTGCACTTGTTTCCTTTCCATCTACTCACCACCATCTCGACCGTTCATCTTGCAGCCAAGATCCTATCAGATGAGGAACCACCCTCCTTGATGATCACCATCAAAGAAAAGCTAAAGGGTATATTCATCACTTGGATCTATGTCTTATCTTTATCGACCTGCGCTCTTGTTGGATTCCTATGGCTTTCGATACAATCCTACACTCTAAGCATGACTTCCTTCTTCTCGTTCGACCCGATGTTCATGGGCGTGTATCCAATAGTCATAGTGATCCTTTTAGTCAAGTTCTTGGAGTTGAGTGCCGTTTGGAATATGAGCTTGGTGATCTCCATCTTGGAGGAAGTTGGTGGACTGCGCGCGTTTTCGCTCGCCTTTTATTTTAATAAGGGCAGAGAGTTTCGGGGTCTTGTTATCATGTTTGTGTTCTTTGTTTTGGGTTTGGCTTTGAGGCTTTTGTGTTTGTTTGAGGGAGGCGATCGAGTCGTTGCTCGAACCGGATTGTTGTGGGCTGTGAATTTGGTGAAATGGGTTAGTTTTACTTGGTATTTCGTGGATTGTAAGAACAGGGTATTGCAAAACAAGGCTGATCTTGAAATGGGTCGAAGGATTGAAGGGAAAAGCACAAAAAATGCATCATGATATTCGTAGGAGAAGTTGTATGTGGTGTGCATTTGCTCAATTTGGATTTCATTTGGATTATTGGTTTTCACAATGAGAATACTTTAAGAATTAGTCAAAGTTGTACACCATTGACTCGTGGTTCTTCTAATTTGTTGGTGTAGAGTCAAAGGTGTTAGGTAAGAACAAGTTTTTTTTATAGGGTGAATGACAAATTTATCCGTAAAATGTTCTTATTTACCGAAAACCACCCCTAAATAAATGATGATGTCCGTGGTCAAAACCTAACCGTTCGAGTAAAAAATAACATGATCACGTCAAATTGAAAACTCAATTCGAACACAATATCCAAATCTAATATCATTAATAAAAAAGAAAACTATTTAATAAATAAATTGAATCAACTGAACACTAACACGTATAGACCAAACCCGTCTTAACCAATAATCCGAATTGATCCAATTCATTCTCAATCCAAACCCAAGTTAACTAATCTTATTAACAACTCTAATTAAAATACATAAAAATCACCCGACAACCATATCAAACCAAAATAAACAACTACTCCCTCCGTCTCATAATGTTAGTCTCATTTCTTTTCGTGACATTATTCACAAACCGAGAGAATCTTGTAGATTTCTCCTAATATATAAGAAAAAACATAGCCATGTGGGGTCTTGTTTGATTCGTCTTAATGAGTACTTTAACAATATTAAAAAGTTATAATTTTTATTAACATATAACTCAAGATATTAACGATGCAAAACATGTATCGGCATATGTGCCTGATTGAAATGGGACTAACAAAATGGGACAGAGGGAGTACATGTGTTGGACTTACATTCACTTAGTGAAAATAAAAACAAACATATTTACCGTATATAGATTTCATAATAATCTTGAAAAAGACAATATGTATTACATACTCCATCCGTTAAGAATTACTTGTTCCTGGAGTCCAAATCATTTGTTAAAAATTATTTGTCTTTTAACATAATTTTACACTTTTTTTTTCAAATTTACCCTAATTTTATTGATTCTTTCTTTTATTCTCTCGTTATTCTTCCCTTTATTCTCTATGTCATTGCTTAAACTATAAAGGGTATATTTGTCTAAAATTTTGATCAATAAATTTTCCCTAAAAATGAATACTTATACATCTTATAATAGATAAATATAAAACAGCAGGAGAACATAAATATTAGTGTATTCAACTTATAAAAAAAAGGGCATTACATTACAAACAAAAATACATTTCAAAAGTGCTGGTAGAGGTATCATCATGCATGCATATATATGCATCATAACATTTGATTTGGTAATAATATAACTAGCTAGCTAGATAGAACCTACAAATCAAGTGCAATACGTTACATATACTTAATTGATCGATCATAAACTAAGTAGTTCACGAGGATCTTGAAGAATGAACTCCATCAAATTATTGTAGGAGCTAGGGCTAGCTTATAGAAGCTCCACCATATAGAGTGGAATACAATCAAACAACTATTACACACTTCTCTCCAACATTTCTTGAAATCTTTTGAAGGACTCCAACTTCTGCAACCGAATCTGCTTGCGGAATCTCTTGATGAACAGATCCGCCACATCATCGATCTCGTTCTCCAACACGAAATCTTGCCCTTGATTCTCCTTTGAGTTCTTCACCATATCAATCACTGACCCATCTCCTTGCACCTCATCATCTTCATCTCCTAGGTCAAATAAGTGATTGAGATCCGGAAACTCTTCCTCATCTTCACCATCATCATAAGTGAATGAATTAGAGTTTGTAGCCAATGATGAGCTCGCATGGAGAACCATAGCTCGGTTTTCGACCTCTTCGAAATCATCATTGTGGGGCTTCCTGTCGAGCAAGTTGTGGAATTTGTGAGAGATTGAGCTCATTAGGGATGGTCGGCTTTCGCTCTTGAGCAACGAGAAGAGCACGAAACGAGCTCTAAGGGCATCCGCTTTGGTTTTCACCCCAATGATCTTCGCTTTGTTACTAATCGAGGTTAGGAAGGAGATTATGTGCTTCACCACAATGTTCTTCTTCATTTTTAGTTGGGTTTCCTTTCTCTGTAACAGTGAAAAACATACATGAAATAATTTAGATGAACAATATTGGATTGCTTACTTCAATTCATACGAAAGAAAAGCATAATAATGAGTTACCTTAGCTTGTGATATGAAGATCTGATGAGCAAAGATAAAGAAAGATGAAACTGAAGAGTTGGGTTCTTAACTGTATTTATAAAGAGTACAAATCACATCATATTTTTTAGAAAAAAGAAAGCTGCAACATTGTTTATGTGGCGAACATGACATTATTTGATTTTGTTACTTGGCTTTTGAGCATTTTCCGCGGCAGTTTCCTCATTCAAGTGTGCAATTGTGCATGTATGTTTACATTTCTTGCATGTGCAATTAAAAAGCAAGGAGGTAAAGTACGTTCAAAAGAGGAACAAAAATTAAAGGTGAAAGGAATCTCTGTAAGTGGATTGAATATATTGGATGTAACTTTATAATAATACTAAACTGTATTATGTAATTATAAATGGCCGCTAGCTCAAAAGTAATTTCTTCACTTGGTCATCTTTCTCTTAGCTAGTGGACGATCCAGTCAGTATAACCTATAAAGAATAGTGAAAAGTTGCACTAGAATTAAATCTTAGGTGAAAATATGGATCTTTTTGAGTAAAGATCGGATAAAAGATGAACGATATGTATAGAAATGTTATATGGCATGTCCATTACGATGCATACATATTATTCCAAATTTACATAAGTATGTCATCAAACCTTTAACGTTACGGCCCATGTACTTGAAAATATCCCCGATCCCTACCTAAGATCAAACACTTACCGGAGTATTATTATTGAATGAATCCTACAAGCGGTAGACTATAGTTTAATTAGTTAAATAAAAACAATTCTATATCAAATTTGAATACAAATGACCCAGAATAAGATTTAGAAAACGATAACGTACACAATATTCTATACATGTACTGTTGTACGTGTAGATCGAACAGAAAATCCGATAAATCGCTACCTTTATTCACACATTTTATGAATAAATGTGTATATTAAAAATAATATAAACATATAATTAAACCAATATATTATATAAAAAAGTTGAATTTGGTACGAAAATGCTTATGTTACGAATGTACAAATACATGTACATTCTTTTATATTTACATGCATATTTTTTCACATTCAAATGCACATGAGAAATTTTACATTTATATATTCATATATTAATAATCATTCTTAAATTAATCTTTCCATATAAATATAAGGAAACTGTGATTTATAATTGATTTAAAATCTTTTTAACTGTTTAAATAAAGAAATGAAATTTTTGTATATATACTTTAATTGATTTGTGTTTAAATAAATTAAATCAATAAAATTAGGATAGCATGACTTGGGGCAATAATATGCGAGGAAAGATATCGTGATGATGAATTCTTAGATAAGGATTGAGGATGATGCACACAAACTTTATAAGTAACGCACACACACGGTATAACTCATGCACACAGTATTTGGTGATGCACACCTGTGACACATGTACACAGTGTGTGCATGTGTTATATCTCGTGTGTGCATGAGTTATAACATGTGCGTGCATCATCCTTAGTCATCATCTAAGATCAAGATGGTCGAGTCGTAGAGGATCGACACCTGGATGTCCTTGTAATGAGCTCGGGCTAGGGGTGATCTAGACCTTAACTTAGACTATTCTCGTCCTTTTGATTTTGATGTCTTTGACTAGTCTCTTGTAGTTTTCTCCTCTCGACGGGTTGTTGGAGTTAGGATTGTCCACGTCTGTCCCCACAAACCCAGCTTCGGCGGGAACATATTCGGTTTTGGTTTAGTTTTAACTGAAAAAACGAATTATAAAATAATTTTAAAAATTATTAAAACATTAAAATAAATTATTAAAAAAATTAAATTAATTAATTTTTAAATATTCAAAAAATACCCTATATTAATCGATTTTTATAATTTATTTAAAAAAATAATAAATAATAAATTTAGTTAATTACTTTTTATTTTAAAATTTTGTTTTAAACCAAACCGAATCAAAAACCAAATTCTGAAAAATGAGGACAGAAACCAAACCGGGTTTTGATTCGGTTATTTATTTCAGTTCAGTTTTGGTTAATAACTACAAGTACATTTTAGTCAACAACATTACATCCGAATCAAATACCCCAAGTGTACCTTCATCTCCTAGATTGCATCGTGATTTCATTTGAAAGCTTTTATCACATAAGATAGTTACTCGTCTGGTACTTTAAATTTCTCGGCAGCATGATCCATTCATGATCTTCTCAGTGTAGTCAGTTTCTGGCCATTGACTGCACCCACATATGACATATGTTTGAGCTTGTATAAAATGCTATGAGTCGGTTCTTGTTGCTTAAAATGCAGACTTGTCCAGTTCATTCTAGGAATCTAAAATTAATAATTTTAGATTTTTTGTTTATTAACAATCTACGCCTGAATTTTGCCAAATTTGAAGTAAGTTTAGTATCGATTTTGAATTAGATAGTGGATGTAGCTACCCAACGTCCGAATGAACCATTAGAGGGTGAAAAGGATAGCGAGGGCACCAACAGTTTTTATCGGATTCAAACCTTCAAAAATGTCATTTTGTCAATATCAATGACACCTTCAACCCTAATCAATGAATCCATATACATGTCAAAGAAATAACAAAAAACGTTATTACAAAAACTCAAGTCCCTTAGATGTTCATAATCCTGCGATCATCTCCGCAAATCATCACAGGTCTGTAAAATGGACTCATCACTGTTTCCGCTAGAACTTATGTATAGTATAACTGATGTGGCTGCACTAACAATTTTCAACAAGAACTGAAAATAAGTGAAGAAGGGTTAGAGAGAGCAACCCACTTTGTTGTTGCTTCAAGGGAACGAGTCATATAGGAACTGAAATCCGCATAAACCAGTAAATGAAGCCTCTAACATGATCAATTCAGTAATATTCTGTAATCTTCTGGTGTCAAATGGAGCTTAGATTTTTTATTTCTATCAATTACAGTATCGTAACTCAATTCAATGGTGCATATATTCACAATGATTTACGAAGTAAAAAGATTATATCCGATAAGAAGTTTTTTGCGTCACTGATCTGAATTACAATGAAGGAACTATTACGATTATTTACCCCAGTCTATCAAATGGCAATGATATAAACTTCAGAAAAAGTGTTTGAAGTGGAATTGAAGAGTGGGATGTAGCTACCCAACGTCCGAATGCATCATTAGAAGGTGCACAGGATAGCGAGGGCAGCAGTTTTTATCGGATTCAAATCTTCACAATTGTCATTCATCTCAATTACAATGACACCTTCAACCGCCATCTATGAATCCAGATACGTCAGATACGAAACAACGATAAATGTTATATCCTGATCTATACAGAATATGAAATCATGAAAATTGTGGATGACAAAACTCAGCCCCTTAGATGTTCTTAATATGCGATCATATCCGCAAATCATTACAGGTCTGTAACTGTAAAAATTGACTCATCACAGTTTTTTCATCCACCTTCAATATTATGGTTAAAAAACTCGAAAACAAATCAACAGATGTGGCTGCACTAACATTTTCCAACACAAATTGAGGTAGTGAAGGAGGAGTTAGAAAGAACAACCCACTTTGGTGTCGCTTCAAGGGAACGAGTCATATGGGAATCGAAATCCGCATAAACCAGTAAATGAAGCCTTCAAAACGAAGAAGAAGAATTTTCAACGAATTGAATATATGGAGATGAATAGAAAGCTGCAGGGAGAAACCCTAATGTTGCCTATGAGCGGCGGAAGCAGAGACGCGTTCAGGAGTGCACTTTGCAGTACTAAAACTGATGTTATTTATAGGAGGTTAGATTCTGGATCCGGCTGATGAGGGTTACCGGACCTTTAAATGGGCCGTTCTTCTTTTGACGTTGATCTTATTAGGTTGTAGGGATGACCCGTTCGGGCCCAATATTTAGCTCAAGCCGAACTAAAGTCCAAGAACTTCCACGAACAAAGTATGATCGATGTAATTATTGATTATTGTGTTGATGATAGACTTTAGATGTAACTAGAATCAGAACCCCGCGCGTAGCGCGGACCAATTACGGTTTTTCGTATATGATTTAACGTTAGTTAAATGACGTCTCAAAATTGGATTGGACTAATCTTATATTTACAATTTTTTCAGGGCATAAACTGTTGGAGCCGGTTCTCGATGGGCTCGCGAGGTCCATAGAGAGTTGGGTCAGGCCCACGAATCGCGTGCCGGGTCGGTCCAAGAAGTCAGCCCAGAAGAATAAAGCGGCCCATAAACAGGTGAAGCCCAATAAGAGGATACAACGGGACTAAGTATCGAGGGGCAAAACGGTAATAGACTCGCGTGGGTCCCAGGTGATAGTATAAAAACGCAACCCTATGGATAAGGAAAGGGATCTGGATCATAAGAGAAAAACGCTTCACCTCCCTCAAAAGAAGAAAGAAAGTATAAGAGCAAACCCTAACTTCAATCTTCCGAAACACTCATCTCCTAGAGGAATTTAAGCATAAAGCACTTGTTGTATCACTTATAGTTTGGTTGTAAAGCCTTAGTGTTATTGAGAGTGGTATCTGAGTTATTCGGTTTATTGTAAAGCTTAAAACGTGAAACGTCTTTGATAATATACTCTTCTTTCACGTTGCTTTTCTTTACCTTTGTGTATACTTGCGTTGTTTCGGTGTGTCCGGTTTTACGTTAATCTTTCTTGTCGGAGCTTAAAAGAGCCGGAGCCGGTTTCCTTCTCGGTTAAGCTACGCAAGTGTCAGGTGTCGAGAGTGAGGTTAATTTCGAGGACGAAAAAGACTAATAGTATTACATAAGTTGATTGTCCAGACGCCCTGTGTCACGCGAAGTGTTGTGTCGCGTGATCGCAATTTCTGGGCTCCAACACTGGCGCCGACCGTGGGGACCTCCTCGCACAAGTAAGGCTTACTATCTATACTCGCGAAGTGTTTTCTAATACAACTATCTGAGAAGATGAATACTAGTGGCGAAAGAAGCGACAACACCCCTCCCCAGATGAGAACTCAAGACATAAGTAGCACGCGACCACGTTTTTCACATGTACATGAGGAGGAAATTGTTCTGGCAGGACCCGCACTGGTACAGTATCGTGCTTTCCTACAGACGATGGGACAAAGTGCGGGCGGAAGCCGAAACCAGCGGCAACCAAGGACTCGATCGCGCGAGCCCGAACAGAATCAGAGCGGACGAGAACAGTCGGTCGCGGAAGAGAGTGCTGAACACGTACCTGACGACGGAATTACAGTGTCGCATGGAACAAGGGTCGGAGGACGCGAAAGGCCTTGTCACTCTGGTAGATTCGATTTGAATCAACCCCCTGCGAGCCACGCGGAAGATCAATCTTACAGGGGGAGAACCGAAGGAAGAGGACAGGGGATTCGCGCCGAACAAAGACCTTCCCGCCGCCAGTACGAGGGGGAACCTTTTTGCAACCAGGCCACCCACCCGCGGCAAGCCTTTGAGGCCTATCCGTCCGTCAACCCGACACTCTTGTTCGGCCCGACTGCTTTCGCGGGGCATATAGTCAGGTCAGTCCCTCTGCCTAATTTCAGATTTCCTATCATAAAAGAGTACAATGGTAAAGAAGATCCCAGCGAGCACCTAGCACGCTACAAGTATGCTATGCTCGCGAGGTGCCCTGATGAGGCCACAATGTGCAAGGGTTTCCCAGGCACGCTCGCGAGACCCGCCATGACCTGGATGCTCAACCAACCGTCAGAAAGCATCCATTGTTTCGCCGATCTAGAGAAAAGTTTCTTGTTGCATTTCGGCTCCTCGAGGAAGAGAAAAGTGACAATGCAAGAAGTAGTAGGGGTCAAACAAGGGCCGCATGAATCACTGGAGGATTACGTTAAGAGGTTCACGGAAAAGATCTTGGAAGCTGAAGATTTCCATGATAAAACCGCTCGGGTCGCGTTCCTTGACGGGCTCAATGATGGAAGCACCTTCAAGCAATACCTATACCGCAAGAGAGATTTAGACTACCAAGGCATGCTCGAGAGAGCATACACAGAAATTAATGTGGAAGCACACTCAGGAGTCGCTTTGAAGGGAAATAATCAGAGCAAGCCCGCTCAGGGTCATAAGAAAGAAAACCCGAACTGGGGGAATCAGCGTCATCAGGGTAATCAAGGGAAGGAACAGTTCGATTCGCGAGCACCCGGTTTACAGATTCAAGATCAGAATCAGGGTCAAAGACAGTTCAGGGGCCAAAATCACGATCAGAATCAATTTCAATCGCAGAATTTTGTGGCCGAACAAGACGACCGACGCGATGTTGAGGGGAGAGGTGGTCGCGGTCATAACCGCCAGGGGCCTACCACCTGATGCGAATACCACGGGGTGAATACTCACTCTACATTGGAGTGTCGGTCGCGACGACATCACCCAAGTGAGCAGGAGGTCCTGACTGCTCAGAGGGGAAGCATTGATGCAGGTCACGGCGTCACGTACAGAGGAGCGTGGAGTAAAGGGGGAGGCAGTAGAACGCAAAATGAGACGAGACAGCAAACCCCCGCGAGAAATAACCAGAATCAGGGGCCTAATCGCCACCCGTCCCAGAACTTCCCTCGCATGGACGGCCATGTAGGCACGATCGCGGGCCGCCATGAACCCATACCCCTGGGCAAACGAGAGCGAAGACTCGTTAACAACGCACCCAAGCCTCAGGGAAAACCGATCTATAGTGTCGCGAGGTCGAAGTCTGAGCCTTACACGCTTGCCTTCAGTGACAAAGAGGTAGATACCTGGGCTGTCGAGGCCGCTGATCCACTGGTCATCCATGCTCAGATAGGAACCAAGCTGGTAAAAAGAATCCTCGTCGACACTGGGAGCTCAGCCGATATACTATACTGGGACGCGTTCGAAAAAATGGGAATTGATCAGTCTACACTCAGGCCCACTAAAACCACGCTGGTAGGTTTCGCGGGTGACAGCGTAAGGGCCTTGGGCGTCGTCACCCTAGATCTCATCTTGGGTGAGGAGAAAGGGTCAAGGAGGTCAGAAAAGATAGATTTTGTGGTGATCCCAATAACATCCTCCTACAACGCGATACTGGGACGCGAGACGCTGTGCAGGTTTGAGGCGGTCGTATCGATCTGCCATTTTTGTTTAAAATTTCCAACATTGACAGGAGTAGGGGTCGCGAGAGGAAACCAAGAGGAGAGCCGTATCTGCTACGTCTCGTCCGAAAAAGGCAGTACCAAGACCTTGCTTGCCAACCAGTTATTTATTCCAGGGTTGCCACGCGTCCTGGAAGAAGCTGAGTTAGAAGTTCGCGCCTCACCTAGACCGCGAGATACTGAGGGAGAGGGAGAAGGGCATAAACCGCATTTTGATGGGTTTGAGAAACAGGTAATCACTCCTTTCCCCAACAAAGAGGAGAAACTTTACGTGGGGGGGAGACTGAATCAAAAAGTCGTACAAGAGATCGAGACCTTACTCACCCGCTCCCGGGATGTGTTCGCGTGGACACCAAAGGATTTAAGAGGGATCCCGGCAAGTGTCATGACTCATTCCCTGAACATTAGTCCAGAGGTTAAGCCGCGTAGGCAGAAAAAAAGAAAACAGGCGGGACCAAATAACGCGGCAGCTGCGGTAGAGCTCGCGAAGCTGATTAAAGCAGGGTTTGTAAAACCAGTTCAATACCCAACGTGGCTGTCAAACGTTGTAATGGTAGAGAAAAATCCCAAAGGGACGGGGAAGTGGCGCATGTGCGTAGATTTCACTAGTCTCAATAAAGCATGTCCCAAGGACAGTTATCCATTACCCTCGATCGACCAGTTGGTAGACTCCACCGCGGGTCATGAAGCTCTAAGCTTCCTGGACGCGTACTCTGGATATAATCAGGTTATGATGAACCCAGCCGACTCAGGGCACACTGCTTTTATCACAGACAAAGGAACCTTCTGCTATAAAGTAATGCCGTTCGGTTTGAAAAACGCGGGGGCTACATTCCAGAGACTGGTGGACATGATCTTTAGCGACCAAAGAGGTGACACTGTAGAGGCCTATGTTGACGATATAGTGGTAAAAAGCAAAAAGCAAGCGGATCATACTCGCGACTTGGCAGAGGTCTTTGAAACCCTGAGAAAGTACGGTATGAGCCTCAATCCAGAGAAATGCGTCTTCGGAGTCACCGAAGGCAAGTTCCTAGGCTTTCAGATCAGTGCACGCGGTATCGAAGTCAATCCAGACAAAGTCCAGGCCGTAATAGATCTACAACCACCAAGGTCCATTCACGACGTCCAAAGATTCGTGGGAAAGGTCAACTATTTAGGAAGGTTTTGCGCAAAACTCGCGGAGCGAAACCTTCCCTTCTTCGACATACTAAGGAAGCCTAAAAACTTCGAATGGTCTGAGGAATGTGAAAGGGCATTTACGAGTCTTAAAGAACATCTGGCTAAACTCCCAATCCTCGCGTCCCCAATACCTGGTGAAGGCTTGCAGCTGTACCTCGCGGCTGGCACGCGTGCAGTTAGCGCTGTTTTAGTAAAGGAACAACGAGTCCCCGTCTATTTCGTCAGTAAAGCACTTTTGTCGGCCGAGACCAGATATTCACCCGTTGAGAAAGCAGTGCTCGCATTAATAACAGCCGCTCGTAAACTCCGACCTTATTTCCATGCTCATCCCATCG
This sequence comes from Oxyria digyna, assembly GCA_029168935.1. Lineage (NCBI taxonomy): Eukaryota > Viridiplantae > Streptophyta > Magnoliopsida > Caryophyllales > Polygonaceae > Oxyria > Oxyria digyna. The sequence continues at coordinate 27,456,833 of JAPVLV010000011.1, read as the reverse complement.
AAGTACTGACGGACTTACCCCTACCGTCTTTTATGAGTAAACCAACAACCTCTGGAAGGCTCGCTAAATGGGTCATTGAAATGACAGAGTTTGACGTAGTCTATAGACCGCGACCCGCCATCAAGGCACAAGCTTTGGCAGATTTCATAGTTGAAACAAGTTTCAGAGAGCTAGAAAAAGATATTATAGCTCCTGAACACCCCGCGTGGGTAATGCACATTGATGGATCGGCAAACGTAGATGGTTGCGGGGCGGGAGTCGTCCTGACTTCCCCGGCTGGGGAAAAGATAGATCACGCGATTGCGCTAAGATTCAAAGCTACGAACAATGAAGCAGAATATGAAGCACTCATCGCAGGGCTGGAAATTGCCGTTAACGCGGGTATTCATGTGGTAAAGTGCATGAGCGACTCCCAGATCGTCGTGAATCAGATCAATGGGACCTACGAGGCCAGAACAGGCAATCTCCCCAGATATCATGCGAGGGCCACAGCCCTGATTTCATTGCTTGGGCATTTTGAAATTGAAGCTATATCGAGAGAGGAAAACACGCGAGCTGATGAACTCGCGAAGCGGGGTTCCCAAATTCAGTATGCAAATATAGAATATACTAGCGAGGGTCCCACCGCCATTACTAAAGAAGGAAAGGCCCCATACTTTTGGTTCGAGAAGTCTGAAAGCGCCATAAGCAATCAGGTGGAACTGATGGAGATAAGCGAGCCAGTCGCTGACTGGCGCACCCCTATAATTCAATATCTTGCTAGCGGAACAGGGCCTTCAGATCCGAAAGAAATGAGAAAGCTTGTCTCCATGGCTGCACGCTTTTACATGAGTCGTGGAGAACTTTACAAAAGGGGATACGGACCACGCGAGCTTAAGTGCTTGACTAAGATAGAAAGTGACGTGCTGATAAAGGAGCTTCACGCGGGATTATGCGGAACTCACGCGGGTTGGAGACCAATGGTCTATAAAGCATTAAGGCAGGGAAGCTTCTGACCCACCATGAAACAAGACGCACAACGCGAGTCTCAGAGTTGCAAGCCATGCCAGTATTTTGCCCCAGCATCTCATCAACCAGGTGTTGAGTTGCAGATAATGTCGAGCCCTTGCCCCTTCGCGATGTGGGGACTAGATCTATTGGGACCTTTCAAACCAAAAGCGCCAGGTCAACTAGAGTACATCATTGTAGCAGTTGATTATTTCACCAAATGGATCGAAGCCGAGGCCCTCGCGAGCACCACCGTCCCGGCGGTTAAAAAGTTCCTTTGGAGAAACATCATCTGCAGGTATGGCCTCCCTCACGAGATCGTAACCGACAGGGGACCACAATTCAATTCGCCGCAATTGTTTACATGGTGCAGAGACATAGGGATCGCTTTAAGGATTGCTTCAGTCGCTCACCCGCATTGCAATGGCCAGGTAGAAGCAGTGAACAAGAGCATTGTCATGGACTTGAAAAGACGGCTAGAAGGCTCCAAAGGCATGTGGGCCGAAGTGTTACCCCTAGTACTCTGGGCAAACAGGACCACAGTAAAGAAAGCAACTGGAGAAACGCCATTTGCTCTCGCTTATGGAATAGAGGCCACAGTACCAGTCGAGTTCATTGTGCCTACGGACCGCGTGATTCAGTATAGTCCGGACGACAATGACGAAAAAATGCAGCTAGAGTTGCAAATGCGAGAAGAGACTCGCGACCTGGCCACCATCAGAGCAGCCAATCATAAAGCGGGCGTTGCAAAATATTATAACAAGCACGTAAAACTGAGGAGATTTGCCAGAGGAGACCTTGTGCTACGTAGAACAGAGGGGGGAAAGCTCGACCCCAACTGGGAAGGACCTTACATTATAGATCGCGAAGTCGCGCCCGGGGCTTATCGCCTCAAGGACCACTCTGGAAATCACATCGCCAACTGTTGGAACGTGATGCGACTTCGTCGTTTCTACGCCTAGTCCTCCCGTAAAACTCAGGTACGTTCACAATACTTATGGTTGTTATAACATGAAAAGCACAGGTAACGCAGTCGGATCGCGTGTCCTGCTTCCAGCTTCCAGAGCTGAGCTTGAAAACTCCCCCTGGTCGCGAAAGCGAAGACGGCTGGGCCGGGTTTGGCTAATAACCCCCCCCGGTCGCGTGTCCTCCTTCCAGCTTCCAGGGCTGAGCTAGAAAACTCCCCCTGGTCGCGAAAGAGAGGACTGCTCGTGCTTCCAGCTTCCAGGGATGAGCTTGAAAACTCCCCCTGGTCGCGAAAGCGAAGACGGCTGGGCCGGGTTTGGCTAATAACCCCCCCCGGTCGCGTGTCCTCCTTCCAGCTTCCAGGGCTGAGCTAGAAAACTCCCCCTGGTCGCGAAAGAGAGGACTGCTCGTGCTTCCAGCTTCCAGGGCTGAGCTTGAAAACTCCCCCTGGTCGCGAAAGCGAAGACGGCTGGGCCGGGTTTGGCTAATAACCCCCCCCGGTCGCGTGTCCTCCTTCCAGCTTCCAGGGCTGAGCTAGAAAACTCCCCCTGGTCGCGAAAGAGAGGACGGCTCGTGTTTCCAGCTTCCAGGGCTGAGCTAGAAAACTCCCCCTGGTCGCGAAAGCATGGGCGGGTTTACATCATGTGCAGTGCTACTACCTAAGGATAAAAACCAAAAGCTAAATACTCCTCTACATGTGCAGTGCATGGTATCCTACGCGAGAGCAGCACCATGACTAAACGCTTTACAAAGACCAAGAACACTCCGTGACCATCACACCAAGGAAAAGCTATCCTACTGCGCCACAACTAACAAAGGCTAAAGATGAACCTCGCGAGTATCAACCGTCATTTAGAGATCGCGTGTAAAGATCATGTAAAGATCATGACTAAATGCTTTGCAATGCTCACTCACAAAATTATGTAACAAGACAGTTTTGCCTTACTATACAGGATGGACCGTAGTTGTGACTTATCTCTTTGCGTTTTCCTTTTTCGCAAAACTCTCATTTTCCGAAGCGAAAAACGGGGGGAACGAGACGAGACAAGTATGTACGAAACAAGCAAACAAAAGCAAAAACAATAATATAGAAACAGCATAAAGGTCGCGACCATTATACCCGCGATATATATAAAAGTTGATTACAAAATGTCACAATCCCTAAATACAGAAAACATTGTTCAAGACAAAAGACATTACTTAGAAGCAGCAGTCCCCGCGTCCTCTACACTATCCGCATCCAGATCCACGACGTCGCGAACACCAGCCACTCGCGAACCTGAGCCTCCCGCTTGATCTGAACTAGAACGCTTTGAAGGCTGGATGGTGTCGAGAAGGGCATCAGACGCGAATACCTTCCTCTTGCGAGACGAGAGGGATGGAGAAGGAGGGCTCGGAACTGGCTTCTCAAGCGAAGGGGGAGCGACCACCTTCGGGAGAGGGGGCCTGAAAACCTGACTCTCTTTACCCTTAACAATACCCCTCTCAGGCGCAAGACGCGTAATCCCCCATGCCTCGAGTGGAGTCTCCCCGTCATCAATGAAGGTTCCGGGCAATGGGGGCTGGTACTCAGGGAGTTCAGTAGAAAGCCCGCACAGGTCCTGAGCATTAAAAGGGAAGTCCTTAACTTTGAACTTCAGCATCTGCATCTTTACCATGCAAAGGAGAAGCGTGTTGGCGGCATTCTTGTAAAAATCGACGCGAGCACGCTGGCGATAACCCCCACAATACTCCTCCACCGCCATGTTCCTCTCGTAAGCAATTCTCTCAGACATCGTCGCGTGGAGCTTCTCGTTCTCCTGTCTAAGGTCGTTCAGTTGCGTATTATACTCAGTGACGATGTTGACATGAGTGGACCTCTCATACGCAAGCTGAGCTTCCAGCTCCTTTATCCTCGCGTCTTTCACTGACAGGAACGCGAGCTCACCCTCCATCTCCTTCATCGTCGTCTTGGCTCTCGAAAGCTCCTCCTCCAAGGCTTTCTTTTCTCCCATAAGCCTAGACTTGGCCGCTCTGTGGGCATCGCGGGTCGACTGATCCTCTGCCCTCAGCTCCTTAAGCTCGTCTTCAGCGGCAAGCACCTTTTGAGTCGCGCTCGCGATGAGATTCATCCCCTGCAAAAATGAAGAGTTAAAAACACCCAAGAAAGCAAGAAATAGGTAGAAACAGGAGACTTACGGCGAAAAGAAGTTTGGCCAAGCCGCCAGGCCTTTCCGAAATTTCCTCGTAGAGGCTAGGTGCGGGAGGGAAAACTGTCGGTATCGTCTCAACGAACGCACGCGTCGCGGATAGGCTATGGATGAAGGTCGGGTTCGCGACATGGGTATCAGTAGGCTCCGGAGAGGAGACAAACTCCACTTCCGTCGTCCTCTTGCGTTTTTTCTCGACAACTTTCTGCTTCCCCTTATTGCGAACAGAAAGTACGCGAGACGTCTGGACCGGAGGAGCGTCCTCAGAAACTGTCGTCGCAAGCTCCGTTGGTGTTTCCGAAGCAGCAGCTGGGGGAGTAGGAGTCGGATCGGGGACGGATGGAACAATGCGGGTAGGCGCCTCGGTGGTTGTTAGCGCGCCCGACTCGTCAAGGGCCAACCCCCCCAGATCCGGAAGATCGGCGAAAAAGTCAGCATCTACAAAAGCCACCACAAGTGAGTATAGTGTAAATAATCGTAATAAACGCGAGCGTCGAAACAAAAACGAACAAAAACCTAAGGCATGGGCCTTGAGACTAAGTCCCCTGGCGACCAGTAAAGAGTCCGAGATAGCCAGCTCAAAACGTTTTTGAACTGCTTTGTCGGGGTAATCCTTGTAATCACGAATGAATCTGTCGCGAGTCTCCTTTGGAAAAAAGCATGGAGCCCTTCTCGCAGTGGGCTCGCGTACCTGGACGGAAATTTCAGAGCCAGGAGGGGGACAGACTAAGAACCAACAAGTTTTCCACCCCTCGATCTTCGAAGGCAATCGGAAGGCGCTAGGAGTCTTGGCTTGAGCAGTGTAAAACCCATCCTCGCGTGAGTTCTTCTTATACGAATTGATGAGCGCGTAGTGAGGAGTATTAGGAACTATCCCAATGTCCTGACATCGCATGATGTAAACAATCAGAGAGCTCCAGAAGTTTGGATGCATCTGAGAAGGGCTGAAGCCTAGATCTGCCATTACTTCAGTCTGGAAGGACGTCCAAGGGAGACGGAAGCCGGCTTCTAAAGACTGCCTACTCAAAGCAAAGAAAGACCCATACTGGTCGAGAGAAGTGCCTTCGAGATCGGGGAGGGCAAAGACGGTCCCCTCAGGGAAGGGATATCGCGTAGCAAGGCGACGAAGATCGTCAAAGGTAAGACTGCTACGTTGGGCGGTGTTGGGAACTAGGGTGCGAGAATGCGTAATTCTCTTTGTAAGGATACTCACACGTCCGGGACCCGCGAGAAAGGGTTTCTCTATAACTACGTGGGGCAAAGACCCCTTGTGAGAGAAAAAGCTAGCGAATTGACCGTAATTGGTCTCGGCTCGCTCTTGAAGGACGCGAGACGGGAGTCTGGTTTTGGATCTTTTGGGCGTCTTCGCTTTGCTCTTCTTAGATTTTCTAGAAACGCGAGATCGTCTACGAGAGTCTGGCTCGCGATCACCAGAACCCCCTTCAGATCCGGATGTGGTACGCCCCGAATACTCAGCCCGAGCTGAGCGTTCATAAAAATCATCGCTACCTGAAAGCATAGGCAAAGTAAGTTTCAGTTTTCCAGGGATGGAAAGAAGGAAAAAAGAACATCAAAATTAGGAGCAACGCGTGTCTAAAAGTAACTAACGCGAGGCTATAACAAACAAGAAATCCCTGGAAAAGCTGAAACTCAAGAATCAAAAGGGAAGCCAAAACGACATCAGGATGAACCAAGCCCAAGAACACGAAGAACACCACGAAGGTCGAAGATGGCAGAAATTGACCAAAACACGTTTTTTCCCAAACGAACGCACCAAAGAATAAGAGTCAAAATGGGATACAACGCAAAAACACCCAATGAACAAGAAATGACCTTCAGGAGCCTCGCAATTCTAAAGAGCCAAGTGAAATTTCTGCGGGCGAGAAGAAAATGGAGCGACGACGGAGGCTCTAAAAAATCGAAGAAACGAAGTAGAAAAGAGAAAGGAGAGCGGAAGACTAACCTGCCATGGAGAATCGACTGCGAACGACGGCGAAGATGACGATGGAGAAGGAAGGAAAGCACCGGCGAAGAGCGTTGCAGAGAAAATGGAGGTTACGGCGGGTTTGAGAAGTTGCAGAGAAAATGGAAGTTATGGCGGAAAAGGGAAAGAGGAAGACGAGAATGGGTATATATAAGAAAAAATCGAGGGAAAGAGGGGTGCAATAATGAGTCAACACGTGGACGACATGCGCTCAGCGCGGGAATTCGTAAAGTTTTCGAATTCAAAACGTCGCCCAGAGAAAACGAAACAGAAATACACGCGACCCTATCACGCGATGGGAACGTGCAAAGTTTAAGAGCCAAGCTTACATCGAGAACGCGACTTCAAGAGGACAGGCCCAAGCCTTCAGCTATTCAGCATGAAAGCTTGGGGGGCTGGATGTTGGAGCCGGTTCTCGATGGGCTCGCGAGGTCCATAGAGAGTTGGGTCAGGCCCACGAATCGCGTGCCGGGTCGGTCCAAGAAGTCAGCCCAGAAGAATAAAGCGGCCCATAAACAGGTGAAGCCCAATAAGAGGATACAACGGGACTAAGTATCGAGGGGCAAAACGGTAATAAACTCGCGTGGGTCCCAGGTGATAGTATAAAAATGCAACCCTATGGATAAGGAAAGGGATCCGGATCATAAGAGAAAAACGCTTCACCTCCCTCAAAAGAAGAAAGAAAGTATAAGAGCAAACCCTAACTTCAATCTTCCGAAACACTCATCTCCTAGAGGAATTTAAGCATAAAGCACTTGTTGTATCACTTATAGTTTGGTTGTAAAGCCTTAGTGTTATTGAGAGTGGTATCTGAGTTATTCGGTTTATTGTAAAGCTTAAAACGTGAAACGTCTTTGATAATATACTCTTCTTTCACGTTGCTTTTCTTTACCTTTGTGTATACTTGCGTTGTTTCGGTGTGTCCGGTTTTACGTTAATCTTTCTTGTCGGAGCTTAAAAGAGCCGGAGCCGGTTTCCTTCTCGGTTAAGCTACGCAAGTGTCAGGTGTCGAGAGTGAGGTTAATTTCGAGGACGAAAACGACTAATAGTATTACATAAGTTGATTGTCCAGACGCCCTGTGTCACGCGAAGTGTTGTGTCGCGTGATCGCAATTTCTGGGCTCCAACATAAACAATAAAAATAACAAATTGATTGACTCCATTACAAATTGACAATATTTGAAATACCATGGGTCATGCATTAATCAAATACCACGGGTCATGCATTAATCAAATACCATGAGAACTTGCGCTTCGTGTTGGTCTTATACTTGTCTTGTCTCGTATATTACTCTTTGCAATACGATATTATCTAATCATTTAAATTATTTTTCCCCTTTTGATAAATTAGTGACTTAACTTAGAATTATCTTTTTAGCTTCTAATAATATTATTATAATATAATATCTCATTGGTCAACAATAGAACCAAGTCAGGTAGATTAGCATCTCTTGCTTAATTTTGTTAGAACACTGTATTTCTTCGCTTTTGCTTGACGATGTTAGGAGGAGAGCTACCTCCATTTTAATTTAGCCTGCTTCTATGATATTTTCTGAGAATGTCGTATCGCTTTGAAAAGAAGAAGAAGAAAAAACAGATCGACTATTGACATACTCATTTAAAGAAGTATCCAAGACAGTGCAATATAAATCTCAACTAAATGAATCAGTATTCTCTGACTACCGAGGTTAAATATGTACAAAGCTTATTTATAGTGTAACATGAAGTGGACTTTTACAAACTACTTTGTTTTATACATTTTGTCACTGTTTAATTCTATAGAGTAGTATGTAAGTAAAGAAAATGTAAGCATGTGGAAGAGATGAACATAAGGAAGAGTTAAAAATGAATCTGGTAAAGAGAAGATTTGTGTGTCATCTCCGAAAAATTCAGTCCTCTGTCTGATCGTCTCCTCACCGTATCAACAAGTAATGTAGGATAAAATTGTGATACATCCGCAACATCAAAACTCTAGCAACATGGAAAATGAAAAATTTATGTCATATCATCATTGTAACAGGAAGCGATGCTAGCGTCGTTATCCTTGTCACTGGAATTCTCGCCACTCCCGATCACTTTGCTTTCTATGGTACATAAAGGCTCATATGAAGGCTTATGCTCAAAAGGTTCCCCCATTCTAAATTTCTTTACATCTACAAATTTCTCCAATATATGATCAAATGATCAAATGAGTTTGTTTAAGAAAAAGAGCATAAAGAAGAAGATTGAGGACCAAACCACTAATTTCTTACCCTCAGAACCAGAGCAACTGTAAGAGAATTGCAGTTTCTTCTTAGATTGTGTGTATTTTCACTTTATTTTCCGTGTCTTCTTCTCGGACTGCAGGCTTCAAGCCAATCATAAAGGAAAGGAGAATAGTTTTAGGTAACAAACTTAAAAGTGATCCCTATCTCCTAAAAACTTACTGAAAAGCAATCAAATTCCATATTTAAATGAAAAAAGGTATTATAGACTGAAGCATTGCATAAAAGATCATGTAGAAGCCTATATTCAACCATCTTTGAATGCAATTCAAAGATGTGGTCATTTTATACATTTCTTGTGACTATTGTTGTTGGATGGTTGGCTATATGATTCCTCCTAATTCTCCGGTACAAACTCAGGGGAGGAGAAAAACAATTGCGATGAAAACAATGCTTGTAAATGAATTCAAAACTCCAAGTGCAAACATAACTTACCAACCATTACCTATGACCTTGGAAGCTTTCTTGATTAAGCGTCTTCACAACAACAACAATGCATGTTTCGGGCTTTGAAGTTGCACATGAATCATGGACCGAAGCATGGTCCTTGGCAGTGAACAACCGGTTAGTGGCGAAACTATAAATATCACAACCATTCAAGATCAGTACATTTGCACACAAATCAGTGAAGAAAAGTATAACAAAATCACAGAGTTTAGTTTTGTACCATTTCCTTGGAATGTAAAGATCTTGGACGACTCGTTTTGCATGATGTCCTACTTTTTCGAAACCTAATAACAGAACCGAAACCACCCTCCCCCAGCATGCTATCGAGACGTAAATTCCTGGTGGCCATCTTGAGATAAGAGAATCTAAAACTCTTCAAATTTGAGGAATTCATAATATCACATTCACTACGTGGAGTTGGAGGCCCCAAAGCATTAATACTACTATTACGACTCACGGCACTCATTTGGGCTAACATTCCTCAATACACCCTGATAGTATTGATATAATTAATTACCACATAATTTTATCTTAGGGGCTTTGTTTTGTTCTTTGTTGGAGAAGTGAAATCAAGAAATGACTATTATATTTAAGCATAAATTGCATAATGCAATATTTAATAAAATTAAATCAATTCAAACAGAGGTCTTAGGCAATAACAAAAATCTAGACAAATATTTATTCCCACTCTAAATATTCCCCATATTAGTATAGCACCATCACAACACAAATTCCATAAGTGCCTAAAAGAATTAAATTAGACAAAATAGAAATCCAAAGATACCTAGAACAATTGATATGCTTAAATTAGAAGATCAGAGGTCAATACTTTGTCAAGATCTCATGGACGTGGTTCGATTGATTTGTTCGAACAACTTCCAAGTCAAATCGGTCATCCATCATTGCAAACATCGTAAGGTGACCAAAGAGAATGGGAAAATGATCCAGAGAAATATAAACACAGTTATATATATAATACTACTTCCACAACTTTTCAAAAGATTGCATTAAATCACAGAAATTACAAGAATATCAAAAGACAAACATTTTAGCACCAGAAATCATATGCATTTATGATAATTTTTCTATTAGGAATTTGCTTGCATTATGTCAAAGAAATCATAGGAATATCAAGGACAAACATATAAACACCAGAAATCATACGCATAAATGAGTATGTCAATACTAATAACATAACTTTTCTCCTCAAGTAGAGGGCCAAAGAAACAATTGCGATAGAGCTCCGAGCAATGCAGTGCATGATACATCCCTAAGATGAATAAAATACATAAAGCTAACAGTTAGAAGTAGGCTAGGACGAAAATTACTACGCTTATAAAAGGAAGCATTATTACCGTGGGATCACATAGGAGGAATTCATTACTATTATACAAATCGATAGCGAGAGAGAACAAATCTATGACAAAAATTACCGCCGCAATCAAAGAAAATGTAATCAAGAGGTGAAAAGGCTAGAAAATCAGAAATGTAAATCCCACGAAATTTATCAAAATCAGATGGAAAGTTAGAAATAAAGTTTCCTGACTGTAGGAAATTAAGACCCATAATTGATGGACATTGTATTTAGAAAACAAACCTCAATAATCACGTGAAGGAGGCATTAAATTGATATGAACCTAAAAAAAATCAATGAAAGAAATTACTGAGCCAGAAAAATCAATTATGCTCCCTGTAGCAACAACAATAAGGACTATAATAAATGCGTTTTATCTCATTCACATGGTTCTTCAGTTTCGTACAGCGTATATTGCTCCGTCTTCTAGAGTGTTTGGTCGTGGTGAGCTTGTTATTGATCCTGCACAGATTGCTAAACGTTATCTTCGCTGCTATTTTATCATTGATTTTTTTGTTGTGCTGCCTCTTCCACGGGTTTGCAAGATTTATGCTTCCTAATCTTCTTTAAAATTTCTATGTTATTTTTAAAATCTAAAATAAAGGGAATGATGCAGATTGTTGTTTGGCGGTACTCCTATGCAGATTGTTCATCAATAAATCATTTACCACAGTAAAAATAAATTGCATCTTTGAATTCAGAGTTAATTGGCTTTGTTGGCATATGTCATTCCAACACAAAAAGGAGAGATTGATATGAGTATGAATCAACAGACACAAAACCATTTGTACCCATAGAGGATTGAAAACACGGAAGCAAACAAAAGTAACCCTAATGTCTACAATAACAGACAAACAAATAGTTTATATATAATAACACATCGGTCTTGAATACAAATCATATAAAAACAACAATCCAAATCAAGAGCAATTGAGAAGGAGAACCAGAAGACTTCTGAAACCAAAAATGAACTCTTTGCTTGTACCTTCATGCTTTTGTTTTTAAACTCAAATGCCACACTGCATTCTCACTATTAAATTCCTAAATAGAGAAATCATAGAAATCCAAATTGCTAAACTGAAACCACAAAAAGCCATAATGACAAACTAATATTGTACAAAAAAATAATCAAATTTTACATCCTATGTGTTGCAGGGTAGAATCTTCTTTGATCAAATTTTTGTCAGGATATCTACTTTATCATTAAGAACCCAACAACAAGTTTCATGGCAGTTGCAATTATATCTGAAAGACTGAAACTAACTATATTCAGAGGATGCAACAACTGTGAGTAAATCAGTTCATCCCACAAAAGTATACATACAACCATCAACTGTAATACAACTTAATAACACAATCAACATTGTACCCGCTCTCATCAAAATCTGCGTTTCATTAATCAGTGAAATGTACAGAATGACAATTAAGATTCCAGATGTGATCATATGCATACCAGAAGCTAGAAATACAATACAAAACACACAAATTCACATGAAATCGAATGCCAACGCATACCCTGATCGGATATTGATAAGGAAATCTACTTTTTAATTAAGAAACCAACAACAAGGACATTGTACCCATAATCTCCATTTGATTAATCATTGAGATCCACTGCCTAAAAATTCTCTTCTTTGTTCTAAACGGCACACAAAGAATATAAGAATGCTCGAGCTGTTGGCACCCATTAGAGAACACTAAAATTGAGAGTTAAGCAAAACCAAATGAACATTGTATCTGTCAAAAGAAAATCGGGGACAAAGCATTTCCAGTCATATGATTACAGAGAAGTTGGATATTAGAAGAACAAAAATACCTTTGAATCTGACAATAGGAATTCGGTGACGATATACTTTCCATTGACATTCACAGCATCCCAACGACGGCCAACCATTGCAACCACCGTCTGGACGCAGTTGACATCCAATCCGCAGAACAGGACATCGGAAGAACCATCAATGGAATGGTGTGAAGTGGAAGACGAATTGGCCCTGGCCCGTTTTCCTTTGCTACTCTGGAGCGCATTGCCGACAGTAGAGATCTGCAGGGAAGAATTGGACACCATTGGAACACGGAGGGAAGAAGGAGAATGGAAGCAACCGGGAAATATGATGGAAAGGTATTTATGTAGATTGAAACCCCTAACAAAAAGGGTAACGGAATGGAAGTAATAGGAGGGGAAGATGAAGGGGAAAACGCAAGGGGAATGAGCAGTAAGACATTCAACGGCTGTGAGAATTGAAGAGAGACAGTGAGGACAACTTGAAGAGGACCTATTAGTATGCCTAAAATCAATATGGCCCATTAACAATCACACAGGCCCAAATTAAATTATTGAGCCCGATACAAATTACCATTACTGCAACAAACTCATGGATTTTTATATAGAGATAGACTAGTGTGTGTTCCTGTACCATGTAATAAATATGTTTTAATAATATATTTACATTTTATACTATCAATTAGTTTATAGATTGTATTTTATACTTTATGGTTTATAATTTATAGATTATATTTTATACTTTACGATGTATGTTTTATAGTTTAAGCTCATTAATAACTCAATTTAATTAGATTGATAAAGATATATATATATATATATACATATACGATAAAGATATAATATGATAAAAGATAAAAATCGATATTTCTTTTTGTAATATAACCTATTAGATATCTTTTTGATTTTCTTTACTTATTTAATTCATAGATATATATCAGAATATAAAGTCGGATGATGTGGAGGATGACATTGTGGATGATGTAGCATAGCTTAGAGGTCGACACATAGACGGATTGAATATAAGTGCGACATGTGGCAAAACAACGTTCTGTTTTAGTATATGTATAAACTAGTGTTTGTCCCGTACGACGTACGGAGAATGATATAATTATTGATTATTGTGTTGATGATAATGATATTGGATATTCAAAAAAATTAAATTAAATTTATCAACAAGAGAGTTATATATTTTCAATTGAAAAAAATGAAGATGGATTAGTAAATTGATCTGTAATTTCTGTTTCACACAACTGAAATTTCTAAAGTCACACAATCATATTTCTTGAATAAGCTATAAGTATATTTCATAATGTATTTTTCAGTTTTTTAAGATAAAATTAGAGCTATAATTAAATGGTTGTTGCGCTTCTTGTTCAAAAATGGATTCTAAACTCCGATGCTCTGAAAAAATGGCAAATGGATAAAGTTATTTCGCTTCCACATAGCCTCTAAAATACAATATAATGTAAAAAACAAATCCAGGAAAATAAGTTGATGTGAAAAGATGCCTAATTGAAGGTGTCAAAAAGGTGGTTTCACACAACCAAATGCATTATGTCAAAAAGGTAGTTTTAACATCACAACGTCGTGGTAGAGCTCGAAGAAAATTCAATCAAAATCATTCGTCGTGGTAGAGCTCGAAGAAAATTCAATCAAAATCATTTACATATAAAAATAAATTTGTAAATCCATAATAAATGATGACTTTATTACCAAATGAAACTTATAGGTTTGAGTTTGTGAATTTACCACATGGGAGAGTGGGGGAGTGAGAGAGTGGATGTTCATCATATTTCAACAACAAAAAAAAGTTTGTTAAATTTATTTTAAAAAGAGAAATAATAAAAATAAAATACCCATGTCTCTACTCAAATTTCACCAAGTGACGTAAATTTTTGTGAAGACATGGCTTCAACTTTAATATTGTATGTATTAGATTCGGATCTTCTGTTGTGCCAAGGAAGGAAAAGATTTATATTTTATTTTTACATGGTTTAGAATTTAGAATTTAGGGTTTATAATTTCGGGGTTTAGGGTTTATAGGTATTGTCTAGGGTGTAGGGAATATAAATGAGGGTTTTTAAAAAATTTAAAATCAAATTTGTAATTGGGCACAAATATAGCTACATGCCTAGTTACCGAAAATTTGGACTGGTTTAGATGAACCGGTGGACGATGTTGCTTGTGTTATAGATTCATTTTTTGGGTAAAAGCGAGAGAGTGAAGCTCTAGAATTCATGAACTGGAAGGACTACGAATAAAACGAGAAGTAGTCAGTCTCCTAAAATCATCCAACAATAAATGAGATCCGATCGGGCGAAAAATCAAAAGCGACAACACCAAGAGGAAAAGAAAAAGCAAGAGAAGCAAGCAAGTCCGCGACTCGTTTTGCTTCCCCGAAAACATAACGAAATGGATGACCCAATCTTTACTGATGAAGCCCTTCGTCGTGGCGACAAGGCTAGCAAGGGGTGTCAACCGTCCATATGTTTGTGTAGTAATAACATAACCAATTGTGAATTTGTTTCAACATAAAACCTCTTGTATTCCTTATCCCGGGCAAGACCCAGACCCGAGAAAATTCCTCAAAGTTCCGCCTTCGGGAATGAACAAAAACCAATGTTGTGCACAAAACCACATTCCCACTCTCACGACTCCACCAGCGGCATCATTGCCTTCACCAACGGACCCATCAGCCTTATTCCCTCCCCATACGCGAGATTTGAACAACAATTTTTATAACTATATTATTCCTTCCAGGTTTCTGCGAGGGCCGCACATACTTGGCCCGGATGACACGAGCCCAAAACTGATTATCCCCGTGAAGAAACCTCCAAGTCAATTTACTATTAAGAGCAGTGTTGAGATTAGACATCTTCTTAATGCCAAGACTCCCCGCAAGTTTAGGCTTACACACCTCATCCCACCGCACCATGTGCATCTTGCGAGCTCCCTGCCGACTTCTCCAAATAAAAGAGCGGGTCAAGGAGTCGATCTTTTCGCAAACAGGAGGAGGGAGAACAAGGGAAACTAAACTTGTGTTTATAATGAAGTACTCCACTAATCACATTTAATTAGAGCATGATTACTAAATTAATGCATTTCTAGAACCCGTGAGCGCCGAAGTATTTAGAATGTGGACACATAAATACCAACAAATATACGGCAGTAAATAAAACCAGTAGCTGGCAAATTGATGGGCGGATCACTGGGTAAAACTGAGAGTTGCATTCTCTCTCTGTCCCATATTGATAGTCCCATTTGATTTTTATACACTATTCAAGAACCGAGAGAATCTTGTAGATTTCTTCCAATATATAAAATAGAACATAGTCATATGGGGTCTTATTTGATTCGTCTTAATGAGTACTTTAACAATATTAAAAAATTATAATTTTTATTAACATATAATTAGAGATATTTACGATACAAAACGTGTCTTGACATATGTGTCAAAAGCAATAGAACTATCAGGGAGAGGGACTAGTTTTCTTGCTACACACAACACAAGATACACCACATGTTTTCAAAAAAGAAAAAGAAAAAGATACACCACATACCCCCAACTGTTTTTTTACCCAAAAATATCATACATCTTGCGTATAAAATTTGTCCTCCTTTTACACCTATAAATACCCACTCATCTTCCTCATTTAAAATCAAACAAAAATGGTGTTTGAGTGGTTTATGAGCTTTACCCACTTAATATCAAGCACACACACAATCGAAGAAACAAAAACAGAGCGAAACAAGATCAAACAGAGCAAAGTTAATTGCTTTGAGTTGCCTCTGCATTATCCGCGCTACACGAAATCCGATTACGAGAAGATGGAGGAATGGAAGATCGATGTTCTTCTTCAGCAGTACGGCCTTGATTCGTATGGAAATGGTGGTGTTAGCCTCGATCAAAAGAGGAGCTTCGCCATTGGAACTTTTCTTTGGCCTGATCAGCTCTGAATTGTTATGTTTAATAGAGGTTTATTGTGCAAGGTTGCTTGGTTTTGAATTTAAGTAGTCGTTAATGGTGGGTTTGAATGTCACTAATCTAGTATGTAAATCGAAATTATAAGTCAAGATGACATCGTCATTGAAAAAGAGAAAAGCTTATAGTAACAGTCATGGCTGATACGAGAGACACCAAATGACAAGTGTCAAAAAGGCTGGAGTCTCCACCTATAATACCCGCGAAAATCAATCGCCCCCCAAATTCCTCTTTTTCAAGATCCATTTCTGTACAAATTTTCTGGATTCTCCACATGCTAGTCAGCTGCACAAAGCATCTCCAAAGAGTATATACATTCACACCGTCAACTCATTCCAATCGCGATCATGTCGTGGTTCCGACTCAAAACCCTAATTAAACCAACATCCACCTTCACTAAACCTAGATCCTTCCCCTCGCTCTACGCATCCCTCTCTAATTACTCCGCCGAATCGGCGCCTGATGATGCCCAATGCGCCGGATTGGAGCCGACGAAGCCGAACGAGAAGCCGAGATTGGTGGTTTTGGGATCTGGATGGGCTGGAAGTAGACTCATGAAGGATATCGACACCAAGATGTACGACGTCGTTTGCGTTTCTCCGAGAAATCACATGGTCTTCACTCCTCTTCTCGCTTCAACCTGCGTTGGTAGTTTCGATCTGTTGCGGAGCCGATTGGAAGGATTCAGCCGGCGATTTCCACCGAGCCTGGTTCCTTTTTCTTCCTCGCTAATTGTACCAAATTGGATCCTCAAGACCATGTGGTAATTTGATTTTGACTCTTGGATTTTTATGAAGCATAGTAATTTAGCAATTTGTGAATTGTGCTGTGTAATTTGTGATTTAGCTGCACTGTGAGACGCTTACAGATGGAGGAGCCACGTATTCGAAACCATGGAAATTTAAGATTTCTTATGACAAGCTTGTGATCGCAAGTGGAGCTGAAGCTTCCACATTCGGAATCCATGGTGTGCAGGAGCATGCCATCTTCGGAGGAAGCTGCTGTTGAACTTGATGTTGTCTGATGTACCTGGTATGCTGCTTCCAAAAGATTTCTCTGGTTTATTGAAGTGTAGATTTCTTATGATGATATGGATGTAGGAATCTCGGAGGATGAGAAAA
The DNA here is from genome assembly GCA_029168935.1 of Oxyria digyna. Lineage (NCBI taxonomy): Eukaryota > Viridiplantae > Streptophyta > Magnoliopsida > Caryophyllales > Polygonaceae > Oxyria > Oxyria digyna. The sequence goes on along the minus strand of JAPVLV010000011.1, from coordinate 27,439,756 downwards.
GAAGGATATTGCACTGTGTTGTTGTTGGAGGTGGTCCGACTGGAGTTGAGAGTTTAGTGGTGAACTTAGTGATTTTATCATGAATGATGTTCGTAAAAGATATGCTCATGTAAAAGATTACATCCATGTTACTTTGATTGAGGTATTGTGCTGTGTGGGTGGCTTCACTACTACATATTCTTGCAGTCTAAGAATGGTATTAATAGTGATTTCATTTTGTTATTAGGCAAATGAGATTCTGTCTTCCTTTGATGACCGTCTCAGGCGATATGCTACCAAACAGTTGATTAAGTTAGGATTGTTGTGCACCATTGTATCATATGTTTCCTTGTAAGGTCATGCAATTTGTAATTTGCATGTTTTCAGTCAGGAGTTCGTCTCGTCCATGGAATGGTGAAGGATGTTCAAAGTGATAAGATAATCCTTACTGATGGAGCAGAAGTTACGTATGGATTGTTAGTATGGTGATAGACCTGGCCAAACTAGGGCTTGGGCCGGGCCAGGGCAGAGCCAAATTCAAAATTCTACCCATTTACCAGGGCCGGGCCAAACCCTCCCATTTAAAATGGGACAATTCCGCTACCCATATCCTCCCATAAGGGCCCTCAGGGCAACCCTCGACTACTTACAACCGAGCTAAATGGTGTTACTAAAATATTCAAAACCTGTTTAGTGCTTACAAACAATTCACCATCCAAAAACGCATGCTAAAAAGGTCTAAAATGCATGCTTAAATAACAATCCTCATAATCGAATTCAACAAAAAAAATCCAAAAACACAATAAAAAAATTATACCGTGGTAATAGTACTCACATCTGAATCCTCATTATGGGAAGCATTTAGGAAGCATGGCAACTCTTGGTAGATACAAAGCTCTAGTTGATCTCAGGACGAGCAAGGTGAAAACATTGCTCACCACAATAAAATTGCAACTCAACATGTCGATAGAATCTAAGAATCTAATCGCCTGGTGTTTTATTTTTTTCACAGCATGGAAAAGGGGTGTCAATGGCAGGGTTCACGAGCTGGTTCATCTGGAGATCAGCGTATCTCACACGTGTCATCACCTGGAGGAATCGGTTCTACGTTGCAATCAACTGGCTTACGACGCTCATATTTGGACGCGATATAAGCAGGATATGAAGACGCCATTGTAGCTTAAAGAACAAAACCTTCATTCTGTTTCCACTAATAAGAGTATTCTTTTGATAAATTTGATACCCCTCACTCCCTTTTTAATTTAATGTTTCATTTTCTATTTTTAATCAAAAATCTTTATCAATAATCTCGTCAAAACCCATTAATTTCTTTCAAAACCACATCAATTCAAAATACACTTTAATTTTTCTCTTCTATTATTTGCTCACTCAAATCTTAACCCTTTAATTTCTCATATCTCACAATTCTCTCATCCCAATACACTCTATTTTCATCCATCTCTCCTTAATTCTCGTTCTTTAATTCTCATACAAAGAAGAGAAATGAGAATATAATTAAGGACCGAAAGGAGTGAAAAAGAAAGCGATTGTTACGGTTTTGATTTGTGGATAAATTACGAAGCATACAACTATAAAATCTTTGGTGAAATCAAAACCAACTGTTTCACGACTAAAAATACAGAAAAATCTTTGGTAGCTCAGATCTATTTGCACACTGCGTAAAAACCTGACCGTAGCAAGGTGAACTAACAAAATCCATGCTCGGTATATCATTACATTCTTGATTACTTGTGACACTTTAGTTAAGATCAATTCCTCTTCTTCCCCTTCTTTTGGAACTTTCTTTTCTTGTTTGACGTCTTTCTACCCTGATGCTTCTTCTTTGTCTTTTTGCTGTCGCCATCCTCATCACCCTGATTCTTTATCTTGGCCTGTTGGGTCTTATCTTCTTCATTATCAGACTCATTGATGGATCCCTCGTCATCAGAACTCAAAACCAAGTCCTCAACAATGTCTTCATCCACAGCCGTTCGATCCGCCTCCTTTCTCTTCTTCTTATTTTTCTTCTCTTTTTCCCCCTCCTTCACAGATTTCCCATCACTGCAAATATTTATGCAAAGTGATTATCTCCCTTTTAATTCATTTTAAGGTTGGATAATAATATTATCTGTCTACATTACCTGGATTGTGTTCCTGGTAGCCAGGAAGAACTGAAGACTGTTTCTCCATTACCCTTGGCATCATCATCATCGTCATCGCTTTCTTCATCGTCACCTGTTACAGGTTTCTTCTTCCCAAAAACAGATGACTTTTCACCAACAACAATACTGGAAATAATACATGGTCACATACCAGAATTTACTGATAAAGGTTTTTATTTTAATTTGGAAGAATAAATGAATAAAATTTGTGCAAACCTAGTCTCCACCAAGGATTCGCTTCTTTGTTGTGCTCTTGAGCGTACAGCAGCAACATACTTTGACAAGGGGCTGATGCCAGCCTTCTTTTCATCCTATAATAACATAAACTAAATTTAGCTTCTCTAAATTTGTGTTCAGATCGTGACAAAATCCAAATCGAATTAGATTTTACAGTGGACAAATGGATTTAGAGTTGTAGAACACATATAACTGAGTCAGACATCTTTGGAAGTTACGTATCAAATCATTTCTGGGCAGAAATCATTCCAGATCAGAATGCTTAAAATAACTGGATAGGGTTACCAAAGGATACTATAAGCATGCCAGTAATATCTATTAGTGGTAGCACACACCTCAAGAAAAGATTCTGCAGCAGAATCATTAGGTAGAAAAGATACTGACGCCCTCCTTTGATTTATGAACTCTGAGTTAGCCTCAATCTGCATTGAAATAAGACAAGCAATAAGACTAAATTTCAAAAGAACTGTAAAAAATAGAAATCAATCCAGCAAAAATCAAAACAAAAGCATACTTGACGAATCAGTTGCTTCATCTCTCTACAAAATCTCTCAACTTTTGTGTTTTTGCAGAAGGTACGTAATCGAACATTTGGCAGAAACGACAATTCAAGGAAAGCAACCGAATAACTCCATTGAGCGAAATGTTCTGCAAGCTCCTCAACCACAGAGAAGATACATGCCTCCTGGAAAGATCTTGTCTTAAGTGTTTGCTTGTTGACCTGTAATAAGAGATTCCTTGTCAAATCTTGGGATCCTGAAGTTTAAACAAGGGCAGTGGTTACAAACCTTTAGTACACTATGCAAATCCACAGCTTTGCCAATGCCGCCTGTCGGGGGTTTATTCAACTCTTTCATCTCCAGCATATCCAAAAGCAAGAATGAAACAGGTATGAATTTATTGGTGGATGCAGCAATCCGATTAAGCATTCTAACACAACGCAGCCGGAGAGCAAAGTATCTGGCAGTAGGGACCAAACGAGCTACTCCGTAGATGATTTGAGTCAATGGATAAGCGAGGGGACTAAATTCAGCTTCTGAACCATAAACACAGATGGCTCTCGTCCATAGCTCAAGGCAATTTATAAACTTCCATTCATAAACCTTTCTGAATGCTTCCTGAAATACAGAAATGGCGGTATGAATATTTGTCTTATACATAATATATCACAAAATTATAGCCATCAAACATAGTTAGAGAGAGAGAAAAGCATAATGTTAGCTGACCTTAGTCTTCGTGTTCAGTGCATCTCTCAAAATCATAGCCAACTGTCGAATGAACGTAAAAGCATGTAGGTATGCCGTTGAAAGGTCAACACCGAACAGTTCTGTAACACAGTTTGCTAGGAAATACACATGTTTTAACTTTGTTGCATTTATAAAGTGACAATTCAGAACGTATGCTTTATACATTCCTTTAAAACACTCATCCAAACAGTCAGAGCCGAGACGAACACACATATCTCGTAAGAACAATAAAGAAACAACAGGAAGGGCACCTCCTCCTGTACCCCAGAAATGAAGAGCAACCTGCACATAACAAATTTATTAATCACAACATCTTATAGTCATCAATCATCAATATTAATGAACAATAGAAACACTACACTAATTGGGAGCAAACAAAAAAATTTACTACTCATAGCACATACCAAAAAGCAAGTACATCGATGTAAATGTTAATAAATGGAAACAAAATTTTCTAATATTAGGTTTCAGGCAGTTTGCCTTGGGCACTTTGGTAGAGTGTGTCCTCATTTGGATTTCTGTTCTTTGTGTGTTCAGTGTGTAATAATGTTTATGGGTGTTATTCCTGATTTCTTGTCTATCAGCATGGGTGGGGAGGAATGGTGGGATTGAAGATCTTAGGCTGGTATTTATGTCTAAAGAATTTAAACAAGGCCTACATGCTGGGTGGAGAATACATTAAAACACTGATCAATAGTACCTAAAAGGCAAATGATGCTAAGTACGGTTCATACCTTAAGATACTTCCTCAACAAACTGGGGAAAGCTGCCAGAAATAAAGACGAGTACTTCAGACGCCTTAAAGTAAAGGCTATCATTTCAGTGTCGGTCATTTGGTTCAGAACATGAAGGGAGTTTCCAAGATATGATTTCACCAAGTGGCTATAGTTAGTCCACTGTTTTGTGTTCTTCAGATCCATAATCATTTCTTTTTTGCCACCAAAAGTAGGTAATTTCATCATATTCCGAAGAATTCCATCCATCTCACTCAAAACAAATGACATAACCTTGTTGAAGACATTACTAGACATCACATGTAAATTTGCAGATGGATCATCAGTAGCATCATCTCCATGATGACAAGCTATCCTGTAGGCTTTCAGGAGGGATCTAACTCCACCAATTTTTCCATCCTCTTTTGCTGCCTTACCCCAGGACTCAACCATTTCCATAGTGATGGTAGACTTAGATCGTTTCTCTTCCTTCTTTGAATCAACATCCTCAGTTTCAAAGTCGTCATCCTCCTCATCTTGCACCTCTGAATCTTCCATGTTTTCATCACCATCTTTTTCCTGCAACACTATGCTCTCATAATATGTCTTTATTTAAAGAGAGGGTAAAAAAAATCACTTCCCGATACTCACATCAAGATCATCATCACTGAATTCCAACAGCTCCTTGTCATTCTCTAACATATACTGGTAGAATTCTGGGTCCTGCAAGGGAATTTCGTAAAAGCTTAGTACCATACAAGACCTACTTTAAGGAAAAGGAAGAAACAGAGAAGCATAACATTCATATATACAGATCATGGGTCAACGAATGCCTTACTAAGTACTAACCTTTTCCTTGAGGATATCCAACTGCTCTTTGTGCTCTTTAGCTACCTTACGTAATGTAGAAATGTCCATATTTGAATCATCTTGCTCTTCGTCCTCCGAAAAATCATCTTCAAGAGTCAAAACTGCAACTCCAAGGAGTCAATATGAACCAAATTTTAGTATGAGAAAAACGGAGCGCGGACTCATGGACATAGAAAATCATTTGTGAACTGAGACAGCAGTCACAGTAGATAATGAAAAGAGAAAGGAAAAAAAAGAATACCGTTATCTTCGGTATCCTCCAACATGATGAAATCAACAAACGAAAGCTGCAGATAAATCCATAAACAATATAAGAGACCTCATACTGGGACCAGAAACTCAAAATTCCAGCTAACAAAGAACATATTAGCACAAAATTTATTTTCTTCGAAAAAAAATAAAGCAAACACTTCATTTCCCAATCAAAATGAAGTTGGATTCCCTAAATAGCAAGCACAGAAAGCGCGCCGCTGCTTCCACAATGAATCTCCCCATTTTACAAATTAAGAATACAGTGGCAATAGAAAGAATGAAGCACCGTTACACAATAACCGAATTTTGCGTCACAATTGATAAGAGAGACAAAATATAATCATAAACCCTCGCGGTCTAGGGTTTTGCAGACGGAAAGAGTATAGAGAGAGGCAACTAAACATCATACAGAATATAAACGGAAGAGAGAAATAGATAATTCACTTACCGACGGCAGGAGGAGGGGCAAGTGCAGCAATGACGGAAGAGTGTTCAACTGTGAAGTCTCAACGACGATGGCGGCTACTTCTTTCTGTCTTCCTCCTCGCTCCCTCCAAATCCAACTCTGATACAGACGGGTATATTGGGCCTGAAAGATACTTGGCCCACAACTCCATTACTGGGCTGGACCAATAAGTCAACAGAGTGGCCCACTTGCAGGGATTTTTTTTTTCCTGATAGTTCTTGATTGATAAAAAATACGGAAAGAAAAAATAAATTAATATGATTGAGATAATAGCAGTTTTATTCAATATCTAATAAGAATTCAATGACTTGATAACTGATCACATATGATGTACTATTTGTATGTCTATTCAATATTCTGAGTGCTAAGCATTGTGTACTATTTGTATGTTTATGACTTTAAAAAAATCACTGATTGGATAATGACGCTAAGTATTGTCACTTACTGCTAAGATATTAACTCATTAATATAGCCTTTTTTTATAGAACAATATTTGGCTCATTGTTGTTTTTATGAAAATTTTTTCCAATTTATTTGATAGGTGTCCCAGTTCGTGCAATCAACCGGCCCGGCTCACAAGCCCTTGGAGTCAATGGTCGAGATGATGGCCCTATTGTGAGTGCTCTTCCTTTCCTTTATTTGCTTTATATGACATTTTGCTTTAGTCAGATTGGTCTTTTGCCGTCTCAAATATGTAGCTTCTTTTTCCATGATCAGATCACACCATATACCAAGGAAGGAATTAATAAGATCTCCCTGACATGCTGTGATGCACGCTTTTTTTGTCTGGGCGTTAGGGTAGTAAAACGACAAAATCTTCATCAGGTAATTCCTTCTTTTATTCATTTTCTTTAATAAGGGAATCTTGCTCCTGTTTCTTTTTTTGTGAGGTGAATTGTTGTAATAATAATTTTTGAAATTGCTGATGTAATTTTGTGTATATATACTGCCTTTCCAACATAAATTATTTGCTAAATGTAAAAAAGAGGCTAATGTTTTAATGGCTATGAGTTCTATTTGATTTGTTAATCTTTTTGGGGTGTGATGTGGGGAGCAATAAATGTAGTCGAAACTGTTGCAATATTCTCCAGTGGGTCTATAATTTCTCAGTGGGTCTATAAATTAAAGTTTTTGACTTGCTTGCTTAGTTATTAAATCAGAGTTAATGCTATGAAATTAATTGCTTTTAGAAGCTAAATTGGCGGCAGACTCATCTTCAATAAGGTTAACTTCCAAATCTAACCCTTTCTCATGTTATTTATCTTGGTTGAGTGCATTTATAACATTTTATAAATGTATGAGCAAGAAAAGCTGATCACTGTTTTTCATTGCTTTATTGATCAAAGTATGTACTCTCTGGATCGACTTTCGATGGGTTTCATTATTCAGGTGTTCTTAAATTATGTGTTTCATTAAACCGACGTTCGACCTTACCGCTTTCAAACCTTTTGTATCTTCTTTGTGAGTTTGTAATCACATGAAATTTCATCGTTCTCTTATAGTTTTGAAGTTGATTTCTCTTGCAATTCAGAGGTCATTTGTCCGCATTTCTTTGCAGGCTTTCCGTTAATATTAGGCGTGTAATTATTCGAGAGAGCTTGCAATGAAGAAGTGGAAATGAAGGGCTGAAATATGTGATCACCTGAATGATCCAGTGAGTTCATTATTCATAAAATTACTTACAATCCTCTATTTGATAATAATCTAACTCTATGACTAACAGGTAAGAATTGCAGTGGTGGGAAAACATACCGGCTTTTCAGATGCTTACCATTCTGTTGTGAAGGTAATTAAACATGCTTCGCTGAATTTCATAGCTCACTTTCAACATTTTCTTATAATATTTGACTGTTTTTGTTTTTGTTTCAGGCTCTTTTGCATACCTCTGAAGCACGTGGTAAGAAGGTTGTCATTAATTGGATTACAACCAAAGATCTAGAATTCTACCAGATTTGAGGTAATCATTATTCACCATCTCTTTATCTAGACAGTAAATCATAGGCTTAGAAGCAGTTTAAACATTGCAATATCCTGAAAATTTCAACACTACATGGAATCTGCTGAAGGTTGGTGCTAATCAGTTTGCTTAAACTCATGATATTAGAGTGAAAAAGACTTAATTTGTTAACTAGCATTAAAAATTATCAGGGTGCAGATGGAATATTGTTTCCTGGAGGATTTAGATGCCACGGAGTCGAAGGCATAATCTTTTGGTTGGGAACACATCTCAGTCGTCAGCAGGGCGTTGTTAACCTTGATCCTTCCAGTAATATACAAGTCAAAGTGCTATTATGTGATCCAGGAATTCCCTCTGTTTATCTATCAGTGGTTTGTATATGATGATGGTGTTGATGCGCGTGATGCGAAGGTGAAACGCCTTCGGAAGTTGCATTAGCTTTATAACATGAGTCGTTGTTTCTCCGCTCCGAGGAGGGCGTTTGTGGCCTAGACATCGCCAAACCTCCTAGAGGTCTCCACCATCTTTCCATGAATTCACCTTCAAAGTATAAGGTAGTGTTTATATCTTAAATTATAAATTTGTTTGAATGGCATGACTGATTTCTTTTAATTTGTGTTGATTGCTGATCAGATTATGGTATGCGGGGTTGCAATATCACTTTTCGGTTTTATCCAATCAACTGACATTCATTGATCGAATTAGTGTTTGTCACATGGATTTTTTACTGTGTTGATTCTTAAGATTGTACTGAACTGATGTGATCAACATTGTTCAGAGGGAAAGTTGGGTTCTTAAGAAGTGCAATGGCAATAAAGAAATTATATAAGGAGGATGCAGAATCTGTCAATGCATTTTGGAGGGAGTTGATAATTGCAAGCTCTCTCCAACACCCAAATATTGTACCTCTCTTAGGGTTTTGTATAGATCCGGATGAAGGATTGCTCTTGGTCTACAAGTATGTCTCCAGTGGAAGTTTAGAGCACCATTTGCAAGGTAGCAATCTCTGTTCAAAACTAAAACTCTTTATCTGTGATTTCATATCCTAAAAATTGAAGTTGTTAATCTGAAATCAATTATACTACCCTTTTGTAGATAAGAATAAGGGAAAGAAGGGATTCGCTACACTTCCCTGGTCCGTTAGGTATAAGGTCACAATTGGAGTGGCCGAAGAAATAACATATTTACACGATGGAACATAAAGATATGTTGTTCATAGAGATATCAAGCCCTCTAATATCCTGCTGTCCTCCAAGAAAAGGCCAAAGGTGAAAATTAGATCAGGGAAAATTTCATAGAAAATTTCAGCTTCATCTTCAAGCTGAATTAGGCTGAAAGAGGATTGTTCAAATTCTGCCCTCCTACAATTCTTCAGCAACTACTTCTCTTCTTCGACTCTACCAGGTATTGTTGTCCTCCTCCCCTTCTCATCCTCTCCTCTGGTTTTCCTCCTATATTGATCTCATCGTCTTCATCTTCTCATTTGACATTTTTTATTCTTCTTCGTCTCCTCTGATTTTATCAGGAATTTGATGATCAAGATGTGAATTTTGGATGAAATTAGCTCCTCTCTTCGTAAATTGTTGTTTTGATAGCTTTTGAATGATTAAGATGTGATAATTTTACAGAAGCTGCAACTTTGACTGGCCACCAGTGTTCAAATTTTATCCAGTATTTGATGGATATAGTTGGTACAAATCTCTCAGAACCTGCTAATACCATTCCGAAGTTAGTTGGTCCAACGATTCCGAATTCGCTCAAGTGACTTTGATCGTCTGCATGGTCTTGAGAGACATTGACTGCTACAAGCTCTATGATGTTGTGTTACTGGGATGTGGACACCCAATTTTAAGGTTTGAATCAAAATTCCATTTCCTGAACTTACCAACTACTTTGCCACGTACAATCGTTGAACTTATGTTTATAATTTGAATTTGTTGGTCTTTAATCAGTTAAATTAGGTTAAGACATACCCTTCAATTCCATTTTTCAGATTCCATTTGTGAAGATTTCTTCGAAGACTAAAGCACTGAGTTCCTGCACTGACTTTGAGAGTTGCAGAAAAGGTATAGTGATTTGAACGAAGACCCAATTTGAGAAAAGTTGCCTATAGAACGACAAGACTTGGATCCTTCCAGTTAGTTCATCTAAAGTGTTGAAGGAATTGATATAATTGGGATATTTTCATTGCAATTTGATCAGCTATTTGAAATTGTACTTTCTAAATTTGACGGTCTGGATATCTTGGATTGAGTTTGTTTCGGTGAAATGAATAAATATATTCTAGGAAACTGAATCAATGCTTCTATTATCAAAATGCTCCGGGTTTATTAATTACCTAAATATAAAGTTTGTTATCGTTATAGGATCTTAACAAACACGTCGAACAGTGTATCAGAAAGCAGTGGCCTAACTGCAGGAGCCGTTGAACCGTGTTCTAGAAGTCTAGGAGATCGTGCGTTAATCAGTATCCAACATTTATATGTTGCCTGCTGCTCAGCGTAGGCACTATAAAAACACATACATTAGTTATAAATTTTAAATTTTAAATCATGAGATTAATTCTTTCTATCTAATTAAATTTTTATATATTAGAGTATATAAACAGTGGTTTAGAAAAGTTTAAAAGGATATATAAATAGCATGTTATAGAAAAGGTATCTTGAAAATCTTAATTTGTCTAAAATAAACATTCATTTATAATTTTCTAAATATATATGATTTTATTTTTAAAAAATGATTAAGAAATGACATGTGGAAAAAGAAATAAAAAATGACATTTAGCACTTTGATTGTAAATATAACATTTGGCAAAAGTGGAGATTTGCTTTAATATATATAGTAGATTTTAAACAATGTAAAAGACACGGACTCCACCCAAGAGTAAACACCCATCAGAAAGTGAGATCTTATATATCACAACATTCTTTTGGAATTTATGATGAACTCTAACCGAGAGACATAAAATAAACAACATTGTGTATATATATAAGAATAAATGTCGAAAACTACCTAAGTACCGCGTTCAATCTTTATTTTGCTACACATTGATTGTCAAGACGAGATGAAGAAATCATTATCTTAAAACTATTTACAAAAAAAAAATCAAATCAAAAAAATCAAGCAAAGAGGGAAAACCACGAGCGAAAGACCATCCTAATGTGCATTTTGGTTATCTATAGAGGTTTTTGGTGTCTCAACATAATGCAAGGTGGAGGAGTCTTGGATTAATTTTTTCACACTTAGGGTTTTTGGCTGCCCATATAATTGGTGCATTTGGTATAGTGCTCTTTGGATGAAGTCTCTTTTCAGTTGTGTAAATTGGAAATTGCAGTGACATTCTTGAGATAGAGAGTGAATGCTTCATCATTACTTTGATTCACCATCGTCATCATGTAAGAATGATGCTCAAGTGACAGAGTCAACACATTTTGCAGACCCTCCATACTAAAAGAACGATCTCCGTGGCAATCCTTCTGAAACAATGTAAGATTAACGATGGACTATAACTCTTTAATAGTTGTGCAGAACAAATTTCCCACACATGCTACAATCTAACGGATCAACCTATCACCAATAACAATATACTAATATTGGTGATTAGTTGACCTTTAAACTTCTCTCTAGAATATATATTGACACGCTCAAAGGAAATCATTGCAGGTTAGCAAATCAGAAGGAGAGTGGAAAGTAAGAAAGTTCTTTAAAATTGACGTTGGACTCTCAGATTTTGTTGGGCGTTTAGGGTCATTTCCTGCCATTTATTTTGTTCCCATCTTTGTCATATTGTAGAATTTGATTAAGTATTTTTTGTGTATTATTCAAATCCATTTCTGTATACTTAACATGTATATATCTGTTAGACAACATTTTAATTTGCATAAATTTCTTACATACACTGATAATTGAAAATATTCTTTTTCGTTAATTTTTAATCATAAACATTGACCAATGAAATTAATATTAGTTTACATCAAAATGATAAATAATTTGAAACATCGAATTTCATTCAAAATGACAAATGAAAAGAAACAGAGGAAATATGAATCGAACATTTTTAAATTGTGTATCCATGATCATCTAATTGTTATGAGGTGAATTTTTAAGGTAATATGATATGATGACATTTAGTCAATAGTTATGAGGTGAATTCTCCGTTTCATCTGTTAGATGACATATGACTTCGTTTCAGCGTATACAGCAAATTCTCGGATTCGATCCGATTAGAAGACATGGTTCCTTCGATTTCAGTAGCACTTAATGTTTGATTTCCCCTCTTTCTATGCTATTAATTTAGTTATCCACATAGATGCTTACTTATTTTCTATATAAAACTATGTTGTCTCTTAGATATACTTAGTTTATTTGGCATGTCTCCTTAGCCTATTTTGTATGTACTACCTTTAAAAATGTTGGCAGAAGAAGCTTAACATTTTTCTTCCATCCTTGAGGCTCAATATCACTTTCTTTTCATCTCAATTTTATATGAATTCTGTGTATAGTTATTGACTGTTTTTTATTACATCAATGATATGCACATGCAAAATTGTAAAATTTGTCTTTACGATTAATGATTTCAAAATCATTTTAAATGTGTGTGATTGGCTTTGTTCCATATTTCTTTTTGTTGTTTTTTCATAAATTGAAAAAGTGTGCTACATAGAGTTTTTTTAATGGTTTTACTCAATCCTTTTTTGGCCTTGAATCAGAATGGTGGAGTTGCAGACATGTATTTTTTGAGTGCATCTAATTGGCATGCTGGTGTTGGACTTTTCTAAATGCACAAATAAATAACTGTTGAGACTTGATTTCTGACCGACGAGGGCTAATCACCAGAAGCTCAATTGTTCAAATACGCATACGCTTGACTCCTACTTGGAATTCAACTTTATTCGTCGTTGAAATCATGACAATCAATTATTTCCCTCTTAACTTTAACTTATTGCCCTACTATGTGCATTGGGTATTTGGGTTTATGTGTATTCGTCGAGGGTGGTGCTTCCAAGTGAGAAGTTCTCCAGAATCTGACAGACTTCCAGTTTCCATGCGTAAGTTCTTATGGAATCAATAAAATATTTGATTTATTAAGAGGAACAATGAACCAACAAGGAATTGCCAAGGGATCAATGGACTTCAACCACTTTTTTGTTATGATTAAAGGGCTTTGAATCCTGTGAAGGAGGGAACTCTTTGATCAGATTGCTACGGCGAGTAACCTCAGAGCTGGAAATCTTTATCTTTTTCTCATGATAGGAAAACATTTAGAACTAGACACATCAAGTACTTGATGCTGCATGTTCTAGACTTTAACTTAATAGGCATTTGACCCTTCTTTTTTAAGTTCCTACAATAAGTGTACTATAATTATATTTTGTGAGGGTAAACCAATCAGTGCACATTTAACATAAATGCTTGCTTTCTATGCCATCATTTTATCCCTTCTGTTAATTTCTGTTGAATATTTGAAATATTTGTTTATTCATCCTTCTTGGTATAATGAAAGTCATCATCTCAGTCTCTGATTGGAACCTTATACATCATCAATAGGTGAATGAAATTTGTCGTGTTGAAGGAGAGAAGAACATAGAGATATGAAGATGTAACATCTAAAATGAGGAATTTCTTATTTTGAGGGCCACCATATAGGATATTAAATAAAAATATGCCATATAAAATGTGTTTTTTTAAGTTACACAATTGGATTATTCTAATGCACTCACAGGTGCGCCGCATGTCAAGTTGTTAATCATTAGCAAGTTTCCATCCTAAATAACATATGATGGTTTCTTTGTCAAAAAGTAAATATAATCGGTATTGTATCTGGTACTAGACCATTTATTTATGCTGGTTTATGGGCCAATTTTATGAGTTTTTCCATATAAATCGACTTTGTCAGGTGTAATATGAAATTTCCATGCATAATGTATTCTTATTTTCTATTTATACATGAGAGAATGACGACTCTTTTATCGCAAACGAAATAATCATGTGTACCTCTGTTTTTTTCTTGATTGATTATGTGTATAAATTTACAGAGGCTATAATTTTTCTTTACTTACTATATTAGAAGGTCGTTAAGATGATAAGCCTCAATTCTATGTTGAGACGTCCATGTAATAACGTTATTGTACGTTCCATGTAATAAATTGTACGTACCTATTTATTGCATGAACAAAACATTTCTCCTCTCATCATAAATATTTAATCTAAAACTACATCTTCTCTTAGTTTCAAGCTATAAAATTAATATCTACAAGTCTTTATATTCTTCAACGGTCTGTTTGGTGGAAGTTTATAAACACATTATAAACTAAAACCTGTTTTTGAACGTATCCCGATACCTCACAAATTCAAATTTGAAAACCTACTTTAAAAAAAAATAGTTTATAAACTAAAACCTACTCTACACCAAACAAACCCCAACTCAATGATATCAAATTTAGCTAATGAATGCATTATATTAATAATTCTTAATACTAAAAAATTGCTAATATTCAATAATAAGTAAATATAATTAATAATTTTTAAATCTCTCTATATATAAATTGGTTGGTATTGTCCAAAGTAATGACAGTTGAGACTCTTTAAATGTCTAATAAAATCATAACTATGTGCTTAAATGGTTGATATTTCTACCATTTTCATCTTTTTTTCGCTCTTCACCTCCAATCCGTATGGCGATGAAAATAATATCTTAAGTATACAAATATCGACAAAAATAAAACGTCTTTGGCCCGCGCGAAGCGCGGGAAAATAACCTAAAATCGTTATGTGTTTTATTTCTTACCCCTAAAATCATTATGTGTTTTGTCATTTTCTTGATTGATTACGTTTATAAATCCAACTTTGTTGATATTACATGCAATATTAGAAGATTGCATATATGATTAGTCTCAATATAATTTTGGGACATATATTCAACAACGTTGAACCGTATAAGCAATCCTTAATTAACTTTGTTGATATTACATGCAATATTAGAAGATTGTTAATATGATTATCCTCAATCTTATTTTAGGACATATATTTAAAAACATTAAGCTGTATACAAAATCCGTAATTGCCCTGCGCGAAGCGCGGGGTCCCGTGCCTAGACCCGTGCCTATTCTTCTTGCTTGCTGCCTACCTAGATCCGAATTATTGATGTACCAATAATTTGATTGACGCTGCCTACCTAGATCATTGGATATTGATGTAGCATAGGGCTTCTTTTTCACCAATTGTGAAAGATATGCTATCATCCCACGATAAACAATATAACCCTTATAGGAAATTCTGATTGGTTCAAATTTCCTTCAATAAATTGTTTAGAACAAAGTCTCTTTGTATGAAATTTATATATATATATATATATATATATATATATAAAACATAGTACAATCACTCCTATGCTTCAACCTCATCTTTGTTTGAGGTATGCATTTCTGTATCTTTTTACTATTTTTCACTTCGTCCTTTCTATCATGCTCTCATTTTTCGTAAGCTGCAGAAAGAGTTGTTGTCCAGACAATCAGAATTAGAATAGGAAAGAAATGAAACAATCGATAAACTACACGATAATGCACATAAGAGTGTAGATGAATTTTGGAACTAGAAACAAAGCTAGAGAAGTGTGTAGAGCACGTAGACTCAAGAGAAAAAAGTCAACCAAAAGGATAAGCAACAGTTGATTGTGGAACATGAATAAGGAGAAAGTGTTTAGAGTAACCGAAGAAAAATGACAAACTTTGATTAAAGACTTGCTGGAGCCATTTTTATAACTTTGCAAGTTACAACTCTATTGTTTCTAAAGTTTTTCCATCTTATTTTGTAGATTCAAGCACTATTAGTCACCTTAGAAAGAAAGTTCAGTGATGCTAAGAAGCGTATCATTCAACGTTGGATAATAAGCAATTAGAGATGTATAAGCATTTGAAGAAGAAACAAAGATGAACTTGAAAGCTCCCTGAAGGTTGTGAAATTTTTACAGTAAATAAATGATTTTGTACTCAATACTGGTGAGCCTTAAATTTCATGTACTCTATGTAGATTAAGGAAAAAAAATTATATATGGATATTGATGTATTAATTATAGAGAAGCATTCTCTGATGAAGAACATACAATCATCTGCACTCTATTTGCAACCATTGGAAGCAGGTACTTGGTTACTTTTGTCAGGATCATGTTCTTTAAATTCTACTAAATGCTTAAATCCAAGATTAGGCAATACAAAATTGTCCCAATTCAGATCAGCACAACTATTAAATCACCACTATTTATTTGTCCTCTTTCTGTGCTTGGTCCTCTCTCTCTTTATTTTTTCTTTCTTTCTACTAAATAATTATCCCATGTGATCAAATATTATAGAAATCCCAAATTAAAGATAAATATAGGACATTTTAGCAGGTCAAAACCCCTAAATGGATGATTACTTTTACCAGTTTAATGCAACAATACTTAGTAATTGGATACTGATATTCACATATCAGAGGAAAATGGTTGAATATGAAGCGACCAACAGAATTTGGAATGACCAACAAAATTTGGAATGACCAACAAAATTTGGAATCAAGTCTTAAGTGTTCACAATTTTTGTGATAGGAGTAAGATGGTATACCCTATGTATGATTTTGCAATTTCCTCCTGAATCTATGTATGATTTTGTTGAGTATCTGTGTGGAAAATGAGTGTATTGTTCGAACTTCGTGTCTTGGTTGTACATTGCTTTTCTTAAATCAGGTTGGGGATTTTTGGGTCTTTATACTGATAGATTTAGTATAAAGGAAGATAGTAATCAAGATTGAATTGAATGAAAACCAATAATTTGTTAAATTAACGCTCCATGAACGAATATGATATGACTATCTCTTTTAGTAGAATGAACTGGAAAGCGAGTTATCCGTCAACTTAAGATTTCCAGTCATGGACTTGATTTCAACTTCTTGACTTAGCTTTAACTCGAATTAGTTGGACCATTTATCAATATATGGCATACTTTCCCTTTTATCCTTTGTGTTGAAGACGCAACCTCTCTCTGGTGTGAAGATCTCTATGCGTATTCGGTTGGGTTCCTCATCTCCTACTCACTGCAACGAATTGTCCAGCAAGTCTCGTTGTGAAGAATGGAGTCATTACCTGCATATTTTTGTACCATATAAATTTCTTAGGTATATTTCTAACAATATAAGTTTTTTAGTAGCTTACAAGATATAGGTAGTAATTCTCATAAGTTGTTATTACTACAAGTCTAAAAGTATAACATCTAGGCAGCTAGCTGATCAGATTGTCATGCCAAACACAAATTGATTCAGCAGAATTAGGCACAGACCATGGCTAAAACAGTGCTAGCTGCTGTCATTATGACTCAGAGTGCAACATTTCCCCTGAGATAAGTTCACTATCTGTTTCTAAAAGCATACAACATCAGGTGAAGATTTTTCCTGTAAATAAAGGAAAGGTTAATTCAGCTGAAGCTTCTGAAATTATCCCATCAGTTTCACCTCCTGCTTTAAAGGAAGGAGAGGTCGTTATCATCATTGGTTGTTCGCATGCCCAAAGTATCAGCACAGAATTATAGGTTACCCCTAGATATTATTCTTCATATCTGTATTTTCTATGTTAAGGTATAATTCTTCATGTCTTATTAATTTGTCAAATTTTCTCATATAACTCAATCGCAAGCCTTATGTATAGAG
The DNA here is from genome assembly GCA_029168935.1 of Oxyria digyna. Lineage (NCBI taxonomy): Eukaryota > Viridiplantae > Streptophyta > Magnoliopsida > Caryophyllales > Polygonaceae > Oxyria > Oxyria digyna. Next base: position 27,422,198 of record JAPVLV010000011.1, on the reverse strand, counting down.
AAGGAAATTTGAGTATGTTCTTTCGATCTTTTAATGGATATTCAATGGTGTTTCTTTCTAAGAAATGCTGAAGTAGTTAATTCTTCTCTGAAGGTCCTATGAAAATAGGATACATGGATAGGATTGTCAATTGGCTATCCTTCATGCATTAATGCATTAATTGGCTATCCTCTGAAGGCCCTATCTCAGCTTCTCCTGGAGGTCCTGCAGATATAGCTGCTGGTATATCATCTGGAGATGTAATTTTGGAGATTGATATTGTTAGTATAGACAACATGACCATATATGATGCAGCTGATCACTTGCAGTAAGTTGTCTTAAAAAATTCCTTTAAAAATTGTTTTTGTTTTTCTAACCGCCTAATCGGCCATGCCATAAGTTAAATATGTGAATGCTGTGAATTATGCCCTGGAGGGTGGAGTCTTAGGTTTTCTTTCACCACCGCTTGCTTGTATGGCAACCTCCAAATGTCGTCTTCTACAACACTGTTTTCCTTTCCGATGATACCTCCAAATAGGCGGTTTTATGACAAGGATATTAATATCCTTATGTGCAAGGATATCAACTGCTTTATTTGTTTCTCTAAAACAATGTTTAAAATCATAAGATGGTATATTCTGAAGTAAATTCCAGCAATCTTTAACAATTGAGGAAATTTCCCATAAACCGCCTATTTTTTTTTTTTCCTATTTACAAATTCTAAGAGTAAGTTCTCTTTTTCCACCAAAGGAAGTGATCATATATACTTCTGTCGTTTTCTTGATCGATTATGTTTGTAAACTTACATGGGCTAGAATGACTTCTCTATATACTGTACGAAAAGGTTGTTAACATTATTATCCATAAACCTACTAAAAGACGTCCATTTAAAAACACTAAACCGCATACGGAAACCGTAATTTCCCTGCGCGAAGCATGGGGTCCCGTGTCTAGTTGTATTGGAATGATTTGTCGGTTGTCTATTAACTGCTTATCATGATTTTTTTTTCTTTTCAAAAGTGTAGATAGTGAACTAAAAGAACTTCGATAGGTGTTGTTCTAAAGAAACTGGTTCTCTACATGCTTCAGACCCAATCTAACTCATGTCTAAATGCAGGCCACTTTTTAAATTGAGCATTTATTTACTATGTTGTGTATCTGAGTTGTTACAGTAGTTACTTTAGATTAGGCTATTTCAGGTTTTAATGTGCTCTAGTAGAAGCTTTCGGTTACAATTCATGATACATTGTCAAACTGAGATTGGTTTGAACTGTTCTATCACTTCTATGTAGTACATTTCCTCATATACACTGATTTAGTTTGACCATTGAAACCATTCACATTCCTTACAGTAGTCTTAGCTTTTTCATATTAACTCCGTTTCTATAATTTTCTTAGTTTATAGGGTAATGATATTTATACTCTGACATCAGTTGTTATTTACAGATTCAATGGATAAAAGATGGGTGAAATAGGGCGTGCTCCAAGTATCATTGATGGCTACATCCAACATCTACAGAAGAAACTGAAGGATGCTTCTATTGAGGATAAAAAGTTTCTTTCGAAATCGATTGATGCTCTAGAGTCACTCTGGAGTGATATGTCTTTAAACTATATCAGGACCAACGCTCCAACAACAGTTCTGGTAAGAAAATCAACTTTTATAAAGTTGTAGTTTGTGATATTTTTTTAGGGGTTTTTGCAGGAAACCACCCGTTATTTGTCAAAATTTGCAGGTAACCACCCGTTATAAACGTATTTATTCTAAACCACCCAAATTCTATACTTTTCTTACAATTCACCACCCGTAAACAGTTTCCGTCTAAGTTGTCGTTTGAGTCTGTGAAATGACCATTATACCCCTTATATTTTAACAAAATGAAGGGCAAAAATGTCAATGTAATATCCGATGAATCTGACGAGAATTTATAAGAGATTTTCAATTTCTCGTTTGAGTCTTCAATTTATCTTTAAGTTAAAAAATTAGGGCTTAGTCGTTAACATTAGGCTTAGTCGAAGTCGAAGAGAGATTTGGAAACCTGCTTCGATTGGCGATTGGAGATTGATCAAAGAGAGTTCTGAGTCGAAGATCGAAGCTTTCCTATCAGGAATCGAAGATCGAAGTTGTCCTCGCTGGAGTTATGGTAAGTCTTCAATTAGGGAATGAATTAGGGTTTTGATTCGAATCCGTAATTCGATTCGAATTAGGGTTTTGATTCGAATTAGGAATTGGATTCGAATTAGGGATTGGATTCGAATTAGGGATTGGATTCGAATTAGGGATTTATTATGAATTATGGATTGGATTCGAATTAGGGATTTATGTCATCTCATAATGTGCAGGATCATGTCATCTCAATCTCAATCCCAATCCTATTCGTCAAACAATGGTAGCATATTTTGTCATTGTAATTTGAGGCCTGTAATTCTTACAGCTTACACTGTAAAGAATTATGGAAGGAACTTTTTAAGATGTCCATCAAGATGCTACAAATTTTTTCAATGGATTGATGCTCCATTGGAGCCGAATGTGAGTGAGATAATCCAGAAATTGGAAGAGAAGAATCTGTAGCTCAAAGCAACTGTGAAGGCCAAAGATAAGCAGATTGGGAGGCTGTGGTTGCTTGTTTTTGTATTGGTTGTTGAGATTGTGTTTTTTAGGTTTTATAAGTAGAACTATGGTATGTTGTATGAATCTTATGTCTATGTTTTATCTTAGCATCTTTGAGACACTTTGGTATGTAACAGATTGGCTTCTATGAAAGTTTTATCTAAGTTTTATCTACGGTTGAATGTATCAGATTTTATTTGTTGAATATTGGTTACAAAATGTTCCATTGGTTGCATGAAACGGTGGCTTGTTAATGGACATCAGTAACTGCATGTAATGTGCTCTTTTATGAGGTTTGAATGGAATGCAATTTTATGAGAAGAATTGGAGTGATGTGAAGACAGTGCATTGACATTAGGAAACTAACATTAACTTAACATTGACATCAGGAAATGAAACAGAAATTCAACAAAAACAGAAATAAAACACCAGGAAATGAGACACCAGGGACACCTGGAAACTAAACCAAGAGACAAAGACGAGACCAAAGTTCAAACAAAATAGACAGTTAATTGAGCTTTGAAGATGATGACTTCGTAGATGGGTTTTCCAACTATCTCCTCCATTTGAAAGAGGCAAACATCTTCTATTTCTATGTCATTGTCTTGAACAAAGTCTCTCCATCCTTTGCCAAACTTGAATTTGTTCCCACTGAATTTGAGTACTACTTTCCAAGTTGTTTCACCAATGAAAAGTGTAATCTCTTCATCTATGAAAGGCCTAAAATTGTTGTTTGCATACTCGAAAGGAATAATCTGTTAATAAGAAAGTTTATGTATATTAGTCATTAGAATAACATGCCCAAAACACAAGAATAAGACAGTACTTACCATTCTGCAATCTTTTTGAACAAATGAAGCTTTCATTTCCACATAAAAGCTTAATTTGGTTGGATTAGGGTAGTTTTGAGCTTTCTCTAAGGGAGTTTCCTGGTTGCATTCCTTACACTCTTCACATTTGCATTGGCTACAGTCTTCATTGTCAGAGATCTCTGTTAGATCAATGACGTGATTTGCCATGGAAGAAATGGAAGAAATGCAAGGAAAGGAAGAAATGCAAGGAAAGGAATTGATGGAAGCTTGGTTGTGATGGCAAATGTGCAGACAAATAGAGCTATTTATGTTGCTTCTTTGTACAGGCGGTTTAGGGAAGAATTGATGACGGGTAGGTGACAATTGACCAAAATTAAATGTGGTCATGGTCAATGGTAAAACTGCGCAGTAAAGAGGCTGAAAAACTGTGCAATTTGTGCATCAATGGTACCAAAAACCTGTGCAAAATGACAGTGTCATTTTCAAAATAAACCTGTGCATCAATAGCAGTGTTCAAGTGGTAGCAATGTATTCCACATATTTCACCTAAGCATACCAACACATAGACAGTAGTCTGACATAAATCAACACTGAAATATTTTCCAAACAAAGATAACTAAGAAAAGGTCATTTTTTCCCACGTGAGCTTGATCTTGTTGATGTGCCAACCTGTGACCTTGTTGTAGTTCCAGACCTGGATGCAAGACTGCTAGACTTCTTAGAACTTCTCGGAGGATGGAACTTTCTAGCAGTGGTAGGTCTTACAACATGAGCCTGTGATAAACAAGTAGGACTGACTGAGTAACAATGAAATAATTAGGAATCATAGCAAAGGAATGAGTAACCTGTGATAAGCAAATATCAAAATGGCACTCACATTATTAGAAGCTGGTGCTTGGGATGACTGAGTAGATGGAGGCTGTGTCATCTCTTGGAGAAGGAGTGCATCCTGCCAAAATAAAATGAAGTAATGGTAAACCAAAACAATGAAGTATTGGGAACCATAGTAAGCAATGAAATTACCACATCATAATCTTCAACATTTCCCATCTGCACTGTTTCATCAGGGACTGGAGTTGCTCTTGCAGGTGATGCTGGATCTGGCCTCACCTATAACAAAAAAAAATCCCTCCAGTGTGTTAAGAAACATTATACATTCAAAAATTTATGAAATAATCCCAGATCAACCAACATTACCTGCTTCCTGGTGTACTTTCTTTTCCTTGGATTAACAGGCATGGCATTATTACTTGGTGGTCTTCCTCCAGTGTTTCTAGCCCTAGGAATCTCAGTTGAAGGTGGTTTAGGTGGGTTTTTACAAGTCTTCCTGATGTGGCCTTCTTCTCCACAATTACCACACTTGTTTTTCCTAGTCCTTAATCTTGTCTGTTTTCCGGTCTCTCCAGGTTCTTTGTTTCTGGATTTCTTGGGCCTTCCAGCTTGTATGATTAGCTTAGGAGGTTGAAGTGGTGGGTAAACTGTCTTCTCCCATTGGTCTTGTCCAGGCATAGGATTCACAGATAAGCTGTATGTCTTCATGTAGGTCTCTTTTGTATAATAATGTGACACATAATCTTCAAGCTTGTGTCTCCTCTTTAAAATGCAGGAAATAGCATGTGTACGAGGCATGCCAGTTATGTCCCACATGTTGCATCCACAACTCCTCCTAACCAGATCAACCACATATGTCTTTCCACCACAGTCCACTTCATAGCAATCTGCATCCCCATAGCATCTGCACCTATACAAACTATCAGTTCTAAGAGCATTCAGCCTCTTTGCAGCTTCTGGAGTTAGATATCCCTGGTGTGCATTCATTTTGGCTCTCTTGCTTATAAACATCTTCATGAGTTTTCTCCTAATCCACTCACACATACTAAGGATAGACATCTCTCTGGCAGGCAAGATACAACTGTTAAAAGACTCACATGAGTTGTTGAGTAGCATATCTGACTTCACATAATGCTTGAAACCATGTAGAGACCATGTACATGGGTCTTGTCTCATAAGGTAGTTATATGCCTTCTCATCCATGTATTTTATCTTCTCCATTTCCATCTGAAAATCAGGTAGAGTGGCAGCCTTTGCAGCTTCACCAATAGAGTCTCTGTATGACTTCCCAGGCCACTGTTGGGCAAAGTTTTTTTGAAGATGTCTAACACATACACGTGTGTCAGCATTAGGAGCAACCAACTTCAATGCCTCAAGCAAACCCTGCAATATCAAATACATAATCAGTTATTATGTTCCTTTATTTTTAAAAATACCAAGAAAAATAAAAAGAATGATCATTTACCTTCTGCCTATCTGACATGAAAGTCAATGGCTCACCACCAATATCTCTTAGCAGTTTTTCCAGGAACCAACACCATGTAGATTTCTTTTCTGACTCCACCACTGCAAAAGCAATTGGAAATATGTTTTCATTTCCATCTTGTGCAACTGCAGACAACACTTGTCCTGTATAAGCTCCCTTCAAATGACACCCATCTAGTCCTATAATTGGCCTACAACCTGCCTTGAATCCCTCTTTGCAAGCTTGGAGACAAACATACATCCTCTGAAAGATAGGCTTCTCTGGATTCTCTGTATTCTGCTCAGGCCTTACATACACTGTGCTGCCCTCATTGTACTTGATAATTGTGGCTGCATAATCCCATACTCTTGCATATTGTTCAGGTGCAAAACCTTGTGTCAACATGATTGCCCTAAGTTTGGCTCTCCAAGCCTGGTGATAAGAAATGTTCATACTATGCTCCCTCTTTACTGTGAGGATAAACTGTCTGATCCTCCATTGTGGATCCTCTTTGTAATGCTCAAGATATCTCTTAGCAAGCCAAATAGCATCCATCTTGGTGTTCTTATCCTGCCAACCACACTGATGTTCAAGTTCCCAAGTCTTGAGTTGGAAACTTCCATCAGTTCCCATCCTCCTTGCTGCTGCTTTGAACCCACACAATAAAACTTTACACTTGCAATTTTTTCTACTATGTTTGAACCCACACTCACACTTATTCAAACAATAAGCTGAAACTTTAGACTTGTCATTATGCAAGTAATAGTAGTCAAAACCATTCTCCAAGGCATACTGTTTTAAAGCTTTTCTAAAAACTTCATTAGATGCAAATGTCATCTGTTTCTTGAGACATATCTTGTGCTTGAAATCAACTAAATGATTAAACTCTGGAAACTTAGCTTTGGGAACCTTATCTTCATCAGAACTGGAGGTCACATAGGTGTCCTCATCAACTATGATGTCAAAGACATCTTCTCCATCATCTGCACCCACCTCAGTGTTGATATTCTCATCAAAGACATCCTTGTCTACATTTGCTTCAAAGGCAGCATTGTCCTCATCTGAATCCCCAAAGATATTCTTCTCATAAACCACATCATCATCATCCGAGGACTCCTCTCCTAACAGCTCAGCATCATCATCTCCTGAGTCATCTTCAACATATGTGGTTTCAAAAGGGACTTGAAAAGGATTGCTGAAAGGGGCAGATCTGGTGGTAAATTGGCTTTCAGTGCCTAAGGGGGCTTGTGTACCTCGAGAGGATACTTGGCTTTGGCTGAGATTGGGAGGTTGATCAATAATTGGGGATGAAATAGGGTTCTCAGTTGGGCCAACACTGATGGGCCTTCCATAGCTCCTTGATGGACTACCCATATTAGAAGGCTGAGCCATTACAGTTAATGGACTTAAATCTGCCCCATGAATGACATACACTTCCAAAGTATGATCATTCCCTACAGATTCACACCACTGAAATATATCACTGTCTCCTATGATCTGTTTGATCCCCCTTTGCAGTGGCATACCAGACCTTGCATACCATAGTTCCTTAACATCTTCAACTCCCACATCCTCCTTAATGAAATCCTCTAGTTCAATCTTAGAAATTAAATCAGGATCTACATTATCCTTCTTATAAATCTTATTTCTCCTATAAGACAATCTGTCTTGAGACATATTTGGACCCAAATAAAATGTCCCATCATAAAAGAACTTGATGCTAACACTCATCTGGAGCCATAAGACAAACAATAAACAATTAACATTTAATAACTATACATATCTATACTATAATAACTAAGGAATAAGATTTCCATGATTTGTTTATACTATATTGACACATATATCGAAATTCATCATCCACATCATCTATCTACACATGCTTGAAAGCTGAAAAAAGATTCCAAAACAAAGAAATGGGACCATGATCACATGCTTCAAAGCTGCAAAAAATATTCCATATCCACTTACTTCCAAAGCATTGAATTCAAGTCAACAACCACTACCAACAACCATTCAAACATCCATTCAATTGAAAAATATGAAACAAAAACTAATTGAAACCATCAAACCCTTAAACCAGCAAACACTCCAAACCCTAATTCCCTAAAAAGAGACACAGAGAGAGTGAGAGAGAGAATTACCTTCTGTTGAACACCCTTGGTTGTTCTACGTCTTCAATCGAAGCTCAAACCTCCAGAAATGGCCTTGTCTTCTCCCTCGATCGAAACCCCCAAATTCTGCTTTCTGAAACCCTAGATCTCCGTCTTCAATACAAACTCGATATGATGCCTTCTCAAGCCCTAAACCTCCAACCTCAATCGCAACCCAGAAATTCCCCCTTTTGAAACCCTAAACCTCCATCCTCAATCGCAACCCAGAAATCGAACAAGAAAACCCTAAATCTTCTCCCTCAATCGCAAGCCCCTTTCTCACCCAAAATCGACTGATTCCGAGCTCGCAGAACCTATCTCCCTTCGTAATCTCGACGAGATCGAACTCAATCGCCAAGAAATCGGATCCCCAAATCGATCGTCAATTTGGACGGAAATTGTAAAAAGTTTCAATCGTCAATTTCTCGCGATATAATGAAACCGGGTTGGGAATGGGTTGGCAAATCCGGTTATTTCATTAAAATATAAGGGGTATAATGGTCATTTCACATACTCATGTGAAATGACCATTATACCCCTGTGCAAAAATCGTTTTCTGTTCAAATCGACGCATGTGAAACAGTTTCAAGAATAAGGCCGTTTGACAAGATCTCGTACCCTGTGCAGAAAAGGGGGAAGCAAGAGAGGAAACAAGTTGTTGGTTTCTTGTACCCACACTGTCAGACCTTAAAAAAATACGTTGAATTTTTTTCTGTCGATCTGACATGCAGTCTGCCGAACACTATTAAGGTATATATTGTGGCATTGGTCGCCCTTGAAAAAGATTTTGAAAATGTTGGAGAAAAGATGGATAAATATCATTTTGATAGGACAGTTTGTGTGGTACTAAAAAAGATAGGGAATATTATATATTTGACCTCTCCAGGACAAAACCAGGAAATAAGTTGGGAAGTCGAACATCAGTATCTGGCTCAATGTATTGGACCACTCTTCCAAAATCAACCATATGGTTTGAAAATTTTGTTGGAGTGCATGTCTACAGCAAACAATTTGGTCAAACGATGTCGGCTTCTGAAGGCGCCGTATTTTCTCATCGACCAAGAAAAAATCATGAAGTTTGTGCCAATGATGTACTATGTCACATGCATCTATTCTGAATTTGAAAATCCATATCTAAATTGGGTAAAGGAAGCGGAGAAATACGGTGTTGTTGTTGATAATGTGCTGGAATATGGAGACGACAATTATAAAATCGGTAGGAAACAGTTCATACGGTTTCTGAACAACTGTGTGAAACATCTGATTGTCGATCAGTCATCTGTTGATGGATCATGCGAACTGATAAAAAAGATGATCGATGAGATTAATCCGAATTTGTTGGATGACTTCTTTTACAACAGCTACACAGTTAAAAGGAAGAGAATTCCAATGCTTGATGATTTTTAAAGGTATTATAGGGTTATATGCTGTCCTTTGTTTCAACTCTCACGAACTCCACCTCTTTAGGCCAGGCTTCACTTCCTTTTGTCAGGACTTCTCTTACACATGAGCTCACCATAGGAGCAGCTTCACTAAGTATCTCCACTTGGAATTTATTGATAAACAGATAATCCGGATCGCCAACTTCATCCCATGTGCTTCCATTAACAATACTGCAGAGTCTTTCCTTCATCATCTGCTTGTATAATTGTAGCATTACTCATTGTCCAAGGCCATAGGGGTCCCTTGAAGAAATCATACAGGTGCTGAATGCAAACAAGCATCCCTGTTGTTGAGTCCACAAGGCATGCTAATGCGTGTAAACCTTTGAGATGGCCACCCTCACCGCGCGGGCGCTGTAAAAAAATTACCACATACAGCGGGTTGCTTCCTCCGTATGGGAATGTTCCTACACACTTTCCAGGTCCATGATCAATTAGACACCAGATCTTTTTCATCCTTCGACCATAATAGCGTGCTTTGTTGTATGCTTCCCATTCCCTCTTGTTAGAGTCAAACACCAGATTAGCATATCCACCTGCGGATGCAAAGATGCGGTCCCCCAGGACCGAATAATACCCGATTTTGTACTGACCCCCCTCTTCTGATATTGTCGGGATTTCTTTGTCCAAGCTGCCAGAATCACTGTCGAAAACCGCATGAGAAAATGGCCAACCAAGGTAGCTTCGCTGAAAACCTTCTGGAGCAGACTCAATCACATGTATTTGTCCATTAATCTCCTCAACTATAGGCCATATTTTGGGCTTCTCCAGTTGGAAAATGTCTGATTTACTGTGAGAGACAGAACACTTTTCAGGAAGAAAAAAGCTTCCAGCACTATCAGCCAGAGACAAGGCATAGGTGACACAGGATGTGCCCTCTGGACGACATTTAGAATTTAATGGCTTGTTGGTCCCACCAATCAGGAATACATTTGACTTCCATTTGAATATACTCACTAAGTTTGGAAGATTCTGCTCCGCCAAGTCCACAGTGGCTATTCTAGGACAGAACGGTACATCTTCGGGGCAGTTGAAGCTATATGCTTTGTTCTTTTCGAGATCCAGGTATAGTATCTCATACCCAGTATTGAGACACAGATAACTTTTTGGTGACACCTCGTAGAACAATGTCTTCTTTGTTGTTTCGAGTTGCTGGAGTAACAAAGAAAAAATATCAATATGAGGAAACAATAGAGGAAACAAAATAGAAGAAAGCCCACGTCATGATAAAAAGATACATGAATACAATAAAGTGCAAGTTTCATCAACTACCCAAAATTTCAAACTGAACATGTCAACAATTCATGCTTTTTTAAAAAAAAAAACTATTCCTATTTGAAACAAAGACTGAACTCAAATCCTTATCAAGAGATAATTACGAATCAAAGAGATCTCAAAATCATGTATTTCAGTACTCTTCGAAACCAGCATTGACCATCCAAAAACAATCACTAGTAGCCCAAAGCATAGCATTAATGTCGAGGAATATACCGCTTTAATTGTTACCAATGGAACCAAAGATTCACTATTTTTGGTTTCAGAATAAATGAAACAAAGCAAAATAGCTCATTTAACTGTCTACGCTTCTTATTGTGTGAAGTTGTAGTCAGTTAGGCAATATCCAACGCAATAGGCATTGGGGTAATGTTGTTGTTGTTGAATCAGAATCAAAACAATATTTACACATGCAACACAATCTCTTCCTTTCAGAAAAAAAAGACCAAAGTCAAATGTTTATCTATAGCAGATTACATACAAACAGGATTCCATAACCATATTTTAAAATTCTGAAGGACTATAAAAAAATTAAGAGCATTCAAGTTTGCAGGAAATTACCGGCATACTAACTTCCATGCCCTCAGGGAACAACCAACTTTTAGTACTAATAGCCTGTTTCTTGGATGCAATACATTCATGTTCCGAGATTTCCTTTAGGCTGTGGCTGCAAGTCTGAAGTAACAATAAGATAATCAAACAAATCAGATATCTTAAAGATTAAAAGGAAAAGAAATTTTTATTGCATATATAGCACAAAAATGGCAAGATCATGAATAAAGGGAGCGTCGTAAGAACCTACTATCACATGTCTCACTTTCTTTATAGATGTTCTAGAGATGCATTAGGAGTCAACGGCCTTTCCACACAAATCCCAACAAGGAAAAATAGAGGTTACTTATACATGCAAGCCGACTATGCCTTTTTTTCTTTTTATCAGGAACACTGACACTAAATTCATACCAATATATAAACAAGTAAACAGAACTGCAAATTAAACAATGATGGTGTCCAATGCATTAGTAAGATATACAATGAAATAGGCAGATATCCATCTATGCAATACCCAACGCAATAGGCATTAGGGTAATGCTATTGTTGTTGAATTATAATCAAAATAACATTTACACATGCAACACAATCTCTTCCTTTCAGAAAAGAAGACCAAAGTCAAATATTTATCTATAGCAGATTACATACAAACAGGACCCCATAACCATAAATTAAAATTCTGAAGGACCATCAAAAATTAAGAGCATTCAAGTTTGCATGAAATTACCGGCATACTAACTTCCATGCCCTCAGGGAACAACCATCTTTTAGTACCAATAGCCTGTTTCTGGGATGCAATAAATTCATGTTCCGAGATTTCCTTTAGGCTGTGGCTGCAATTCTGAAGTAACAATAAGATAATCAAACAAAATCAGATATTTTAAAGGTTAGGGAAAACAAAATTTTATTGCATAAAGTGAGCGTCACAAGAACCTACTATCACATGTCTCACTTTCTTTATAGATGTTCTAGAGATACATTAGACTATCACATGTCTCACTTTCTTTATAGATGTTCTAGAGATACATTAGGTGTCAACGGCCTTTCCACACAAATCCCAATAAGGTAAAATAGAGGTTACTTATACATGCAAGCCGACTATGCCTTTTTTTTCTTTTTTCTTTTTATCAGGAACACTAGCATTAAATTCATACCAAGATATAAACAAGTAAACAGAACTGTAAATTAAACAATGATGGTGTCCAATGCATTAGTAAGATATACAATGAAATAGGCAGATATCCGTCTATCATGTTTGAATATGATTAAACCAAATTACGAAATCAGGTTTGTAGAGAAATACCAGATTTCTAATAGTAGACCTGCACCCCCCTCGGCAGATTCTCTCGCAAGATTCCCCGCAGAATATTCCTTGGATTTTACAGGGTATCCTTCTTCATATCCCTGCAAGAATAAAACTTCCTTGGATGTTACAGGGCACCTCAGAGGGCAATCTATTGACCATTTATCTGCCCAGTCTTCAAATGTTTCCTCTGGGTTTCGCTCATTCAATTTAATCATGTCGGATGTGTCAAAAACAGTTGCATGACAAAATTCAGAGAGCAAAGGCACCTCAGACTCAACAAGTCCTCTATTCTCGAAAATTTCGTTGAAAATCTTTTGGATCATATCCGACTGATGTATGACTCTGGACTTGATGCTAAGGTAGTTATTTTGACTCTCTGAAAGGGGTCTACCCAGGCCAAGATTTTTTTCGCCTTCTGAAATCAGAAGTAGCTTTTGATCCAGCTCTCTGAATAGTTGGGCTATGAAGCTGGGTTCGTGGTGGCGAACCGTCGAATCTGAACTGAACTTTTCGTAGAGCTTCTTCAGCACTTCGATCTGATTTCTAATACAAGGCCTGGAACGAAATAACTGAATATCCAAATATGTTAGGTGCCTACGCTTCATCAATTTCATACGGTAGTCAATGTCTTGAAGCCTGACGGACAGATATAATAAGTGTCTGGAGATAAGACTGAGAACAGTTTTTTCGGGTACATCGTAGGTTTTTGGAGGTAGATGGGTAATAGTTTCTGGAAGTGACTTAGTAATCAATGGGGGGCGATCTCGAATCATAGTTTTCAATTAGACCTGAAGAAAGTTAAATCACAGGTAAACAACAAATCAAATCCGATTGAACTGCTATTGCAATTGTATAACTACATAATGAATTGGATCTTTCATCGCAAACCTAATCCTATCCCTATTCCTATATATGAAGCCCACAGATAATAAATTAGGTTTATGAGTGAATAATGCCCGAATGCGAAGGAATAGACAATACCGTAAAGGGAAAGATCGGCGGTGCAGCGTAACGGCGATGACTCCTCTACGACGTCGCACGATAGGTGAAGACAGTTACAATGAAGAGGCGCTTAGGAGGTCGATTAAACTCCTCCTTCCTTTCGGTAGTAAAGTTGTCAACGTTTCACTGTTGTGTATGAGGTCTTTTTGTTTGGGTTTCTGTTTGGTAGTCCGGTAGTAGGGCTGTTCAAAATAATTTTGGACCTGAAAATGGACAGGACCGAATCGAATTTGTCCGGACTGGTTTGGAGATTTTTAGTCCGTCCACAGTCCACGTAAATATAATATTTCGGGTTTGGATCGGTCCGGTGCATGGGTCATACCGGACTTTTGATATTTTATTTTTTTCAATGGGACGTGGTCATTGGTCACTATTCAGTCGGCCTTATAACTTTTAGTGGTCATTGGTTATCATTCAAATTTGTAACTGGGAGGCGAATTTCCAGGATTTAGTGATCTTATACTTCCAATTAGGCCGAAATCTACAACCACAAGAACCAGAAAAGTGGGAAACTAGCTACCGAAACCCTAAAAACAGAAATCTGAAAAGAACATCAGAAAATGGACTCACAAATCAATTCAAACCTTCGCAGTCCGCGTCAAATCTGTTTCCCAGCATTGTTTCTGTTTCAAATCTGAAATTGAGGATCTAATACGCTGAAATTGAAATCAATTTAGAGGAGAAGGTGTTCGTAGTCGTACATGAGAAGATTGAGGGGAAGATGGAGCGGTTGAAACTCCCGAACAGAAGAAAGGGAGCTGAGATCGAGCGCCATGACGATGATCTGCGCCGTCGGATACTCGGCCAAGATCCGAGAACGCGCTTCCTCCGCCGCCTTGTAGCTTCTCGCCGGAATGATGAGGTTGGCGCCGCGCTTGGCCAACAGAAGAGGAGATCCCATCCCGTCTTCTTGGTGTTGCCTGCATTCTTGACTGCAGAGAGCATCAGTTTGGGGAGGGGAGGATATCAGATCTGAAAAAAAGTGATATTTATAGGTAGGGTATTTTATTAATGTTTAATTAGGGAGTGTAGTTGTTACAATTATAGTGCCCAACAGGGCACAAATCCTTCTTTTGTATGAGGTCTTTTTGTTTGGGCTTCTGTTTGGCACTCCGGGTATTAGGGTTGTTCAAAATAATTTTGGACCTGGAAATGGACAGGACCGGATCGAATTTGCCCGGTCCGGTTTGGAGATTTTTAGTCCGGTCCACAGTCCACAAAAATATAATATTCCGGGTCTGGATCGGTCTGGTTCATCGGTCATACCGGATTTTTGATATTTTATTTTTTTCAATGGGATGTGGTCATTGGTCAGTATTCAGTCGGCCTTACAACTTCCATTCTTTTCCATGTTCTAGAACTTTTAGTGGTAGGGAAGAAAATCCACAGATTCCACCATATAAAGTATATGGTTTCAATGTTTTTGTTTGATGCTTCAGAGTCTAAAAGATTTACGAGGAAGTCATCATTTGAGATAGGGAGGTATAATTCCTCATTCGTCTTCTCTTCTGTTATTTGTGCTATTTTCCTTGTAAAAGGGCATTGGAAGAACAAATGGTTGCTATCCTCCAGAGAATTTTCACAAAGCCGACAATTGTTGTAAACACGGTTTAAAAACTATTAAGTCTAGTAGAAGTCGGAAGACAGTATTTCCATAGGAAGTTTTGCACTTTTGGGGGAATATTAGCTTTCCATAGATGTGGTTTTTTTGTGTGCTTTTATTGTGTTATCACTTAAAAGATGGAAAGCACTTTTTACAGAGAAGTCTCCATCTCTTGAAGGAGTCCAGATAAGTTTATCATTCAAATTTGTAACCGGGAGGCGAATTTCCACGATTTTACCTACTATATTTTCAGGGAGAAGTGCTCTTAGTTTTTGGAAATCCCAGGTTTTTGACGGGGTAATGTAGTTGCTGACTTGTTCATTATCATTCTGGATTGTTGCAAATAAAGATAGATCTATTTCCTTGATCCACTTATCATTCCAAAATTTAATGGATTGTCCATTGCCAACAATCCAACCAAGGCCTTATTTAAATTTATCTAATAAGGAAATAAGTCTATTAAATTGCCAAGATTGTTTTCTTGAATTTTTCATTTCAAATAAAGAACCATTTTTAATATATTTTTCTTTTATCAGTTTTACCCAAACTAGTTTAGGACCCGTGTCTTGCACGGGGGCTATAAATAACTTAGGAAGATTATTTAGAATAATATTATGTAATATTAGATTTATGAATAATAACAACACTTGATAGCATAATTATCGTTATGTTGGTCAGGTATAATGAAAAATGATAATGTTATTTACTTTAATATTCTAAAAAAGAGAAGAGAATATCTTTCTAACTCAATTAAAATTTTATATTGTATCAAAGTATATCAAGTAAAACACTTTAAACGAAAATGCAACAATCCCTTAGACTATCAACATTACCAATAAACTTGCTATAGTTGATACTTGATAGCATAGGTAAACTATGGACGAAATTGAATAGTATAAAAAGCTTTTTTATTTGTTTGCACCATAAAAAACTAATTCTTCAATTTTTAAATAAGATTGATAGGATTAAGGCATGCTTGATTAATAAAATTATAAAAGAATACAAAATCAAGGAAAAGATGATTTGCTTAGGATTTTTGGATTTTATCAAATTATTAGAATAATTAAATTCAAATAAATATGTGGGACCAAATAAATAATTCTTCAATTTTTCTTTTAATTCAAAGATGAGGTGGCTCCAATAGTTGATGAATACGTGGCGATAAATGCTATGACTTTAGTATTGTTAATTGATATTGTTTTCTTCTGTTTGTAATTTCCAAAGTAGTTTTAATTGAAGGGCTTCATTGTTTTTCCTTGTTTACCTAATCCCTAGTCCTCCTAGTTGTTGATGTTTGCAGATATCTTCCCACTCAAGCAGAGCTTTGGAATTCTCCGCTCGTTTATTCTACAAAAACATTTTGTGTATATTGTCAATTTCGTCTGTTATTCCTTTGGGTAATAAGAAGCATTGCATCATATAGTTTATTTTTGAAGATAAGTTTGATTTAATAAGTGTTGCTCTTCCCGCTTGGGATAGGCTGATTGCTTTCCAAAGTGTAAGTTTTTTTTTTAATGAGTTAGTTGTGTCATCAAAGATGGAATTGCATACCCTTCCTTGGACAATAGGGATGCCCAAGTATTTCTCCATTTTGGAAGTAAGATGGATGTTTAAGATTGAGGCTATGTTATGTTTTTTATGTGTACTCACAAATATTGGACATTTGCACGCTACTTTTGTTGTAATTTATGCTTAGCCCAAATAATGTAGAGAATTTTTGTAAGAATCTTTTAATGAAATCCGCATTTTCTTCGTTTTTCGTTAGCAAAGATAATTGTGTCATCTGCAAAACGAAGCATAGGAATCGGACTTCCGTTTTTAGTTAAGACAATTCCTACTTTTTTTTCAACTTCTTGTGAAATTTTTTGGAGAGATCTTGAAATGAATTCCATGGTTATGATAAAAATGAAGGGGGCCATAGGATCCCCTGTCTAATACCACAGGAAGGGGCCGGGTGAATTCTTTTCCAGGTTCATTGTTAATTAAAACCGAGTAAAAACTTGTTTCTAGGCAAATTTGGATTAGTTTAGTCCATTCACTATTGAAACCAAAGGCTAAAGGTACCTTTTGAATGAATAACCAATCTAACTTGTCGTAAGCTTTCTCCATATCTATTTTTATAGCCATCCATCCTTCCTTTTTTTTTTTTTTGTGAAAGGAGTAAAAAATTTCATGTGCCACCAGGATGTTGTCGTAGATTGATCTATCTTTCACAAAAGCACTTTGGAACGGGCTGATAAGTTTAGGAATAATGAGTTTCAGCCTATTTGAGATGATTTTAGTTAATATTTTGTATTTTGAATTGCACAGGTAGGTCTGTAATCATTTAGTTTCTTTGGTGTATCTATTTTTGGAATTAACACAATAAAGGAATGAACCGGTCTTTCCGTCATATAATTCAAAAGAGGGGATGAAAACTTAGCTGGTGACGGTTGATTTCGTATTTCACTGACAAACGGAGTGGACGCCATTCGCGCTAAATTCTGTTCAGCTTGCTCTTGTGCATTAATGAACGCCCCGCTTCGGTTCTCGAGTAAACGCATCAAACACTCTTCTGCTTCATCTAATCTTGCAATTGTTCGATTGAGTTGTTGCCCGGAGTCAGTCCCCGCTGAAGATCCACATCGTCGGTGCTCTGGCGACCGAGACCTCGAGCATCGTCGTCGGCGATGCTCTGCCTCTCTTTCCTCCTGTTCTGCCTGAGTTGGGGATGTAGATCTCACTATATGAGAGGCGGACGAAGAGGATCTCACCGGTCGGACGAAGAGGACCTCACCGATCTCGAGCTCCTCGCGGACGGCCAACATCTCAGCAGCATGAGCAGTGGCCGCCAATCGCAGATGCGAGCTCCTCCTCTCTGCTTCGGTGACGGCGGCCTCCATTTCACGGCGACGGCGGTCCGTATCGGACTCGCCATGTGTCCTCCCCGCAGAGACCCCGACCAGTCGTCGCCGTTGTCTGTAACCCATCTGCTATGATTTGGGGGGTCCTCCGACGGAACCCTAATTTCGACCTCAGTTTGTACAGCAGCGCAAGTGTGGATCCACCCTTCATACTGAACGCCAACGGCCTCCAACTCGCCAAGGCGTGCCGCCGCTGGTACAACGCTGAGATTTGGGACCTCAGTTTCCCGATTTGGTGCCCTACCCGACGGGTTTGGAACCCTAGCTTCCAGATTGTGAATCATGCTAGACTGATTTCTTGAGTTCCCCTTCCAACAGTGGAATTATGGGTATTCCTGCTTCCGGTTCGCCTTGCGTTTACCATCGCCGCCTCTCCCCACGGTCGCCGCCAAATGTGGTAGCAGGTTTTTGCAATATCATTGACGAAGAGACGAATGATTCACACAATTCGAATACCCAAGTCCAGCCTGCGATCACAAAACACAATCAAAGGCGGGGTACATTCCCCTGAAATCTCCTCTGATGCCTAAGTCAGTCAACCAGTCTTTTTTTTGTAGAGATAAGAGAAATTCAGAATAAGTTTTGGAAAATACGAATACCTTTCTCTATTGGATCATGCTTTCTTGATGGGCTTTAAAGGCCACGTTAGTGTATTTACCAATATACTACAATAATTAATTATAGATTAATTAAATACTCCGTATATACTGGAGTAGTACAAGTAAGTCCTTTTATCACCATTTTTTTTATCACGGTTGCGTATCATACTGTATTAAAAGAGCCTTACTGATTTTATATCACGGAGCATCCTAGAGCCGTGATAATACATGTGTTTGAGAAAAAATGGTGAACTTGTTATGTCGGTTATTTATAACCGTGTTAAAAATATGGGATATAAAGTTAATACCACTCCAATAATATTAAAAACGATAGGAGAAAAATAATCTTCACCTCTTAACCTCGATCTCCCTTCAAAAAGAAAAAACCTCGATCTCCCTTCAAAAAGAAAAAACCTCGATATCCCTACAATTAGGGGTCCGTTCGGTTCGGCGAAGGAATAAACACGTGTTGAAGGGGTAGCTGAAGCTGAATTTTTGTAAACTAGCTGAAGTTTGTGTATAAACTAGCTGAAATTTGTGAAATGACGTGTTCGGCTCTGCAAAAAATAATCTGGTTGATAGGTACTATTACAAATGTAAAATGACCAAAAAGGACATGGATATAGTTCTTTTTTAGTATGTGTTGACAATTTTTTAGTGTGTTTAAAGTTTTTAAAATTGCTGACAATTTTATTTAGTATGTTGACAATTTTTGTAAAGTGTTGACAATTTTGTAATATTACTCGTGTTGTATGTTCTTGACCGTAAATTAGTCGTGTTGACAACTTATTTAGTCGTGTTGACAACTTATTATTCTTGTTGACAACTTGTTATTCTTGTTGACAACTTATTTAGTCGTGTTGACAACTTATTTAGTCGTGTTGACAACTTATTTAGTCGTGTCGACAACTTATTTAGTCGTGTTGACAACTTATTATTCTTGTTGACAACTTATTATTCTTGTTGACAACTTGTTATTCTTGTTGACAACTTATTATTCTTGTTGACAGCTCTATTAAAAATTTTGTTGTTAAAATTTTTTGTTGACAACTCTGTTAAATAATTTGTTGACAACTTTGTTAAAAAATTTGTTGACAGCTCTGTAAAAAAAATTGTTGACAACTCTGTTAAAAATTGTGTTGACAGCAAATGAGGTATTTTCTTATAACTTAAAAAAGTGATGCAAAAACTTGAAAAACATAACAGTTTTAGGGTATTTACCCAAAAACCGGAACATACTTGCTATGCAAGCATCAGAGAAAACAATTATTTTTTTGTTGTGTGGCCATGTGGTGAAGTGTATATAGTATGAAATCCATCAATTCCATATATACTGTTCATTAATATTTCACAAAATTCTCTGAAGATTCTTGTCAAACTGAGCGATCTATGCTCAGGGAAGAAAAGTTCATCACCATAGATTGGAGGGGATGAATCTAGACACAATGTAAATAATGCCGACTCTGTTATTATGGCTCATAAGTGCCAAAGGTTTATATACAAGAGTCCTAACTAACTCGGAAGTTAGTTGCAATAACATAAGTATTTACAGAAGTGCCATTATGTATGTACAAGACTACAAGACTAAAGACCTATAGTGTCAATATCCCCCCCTCAAGTTGGATCCGGTGGAACCATGAGGAGACCCAACTTGCCAGTGAAGAACCGATGAAGTTGCTCACCGAGGGGTTTCGTCATAATGTCAGCAAACTGAAGACCAGTCCTGACATGAGAAGGGAGAAGAAACCCTTCATTGTACTTCTCCCGGACATAATGGCAATCGAGTTTGAAATGCTTCGTTCTCTCATGAAAGATAGGGTTCTCTGTGATGTGTAAGGCAGATTTATTGTCCCAGAATAAAGGAATTGGTTTGGGAATAGCTATCTTGAACTCAAAGAGGAGACTATCCAACCAAACCATTTCACTTGAAGTGTGTGACATGCTTCTATACTCACTTTCAGTAGAAGACTTGGAGACAACCTTTTGCTTCTTGGTTTTCCAGGAAACCAAAGACTTGCCCAAATAAACACAGAAACCAGTAAGTGAACGGCCAGAGAATTCACACATACCCCAATTAGCATCACTGTAAGCAATCAAAGATAAGGAACTAATGGATGGATAAAACAGACCCAAATCAATGGTTCCTCTGAGATAACGCAGGACATGAAGAGCAACCTTGTAATGTGGGAGACGAGGCTGGCTCATAAACTGACTAAGATGTTGTACTGAATAGGAGATGTCTAGTCGAGATAAGTTCAGATAGAGTAGAGGACCAACAAGACGTCTGTAAATGCCAGGGTCAACAAGAGATACCAATTTTGTACTGCCATCAGGAAGACAAATGTGAACAGGTTTCTCAAGTGATCGAGTATCAGAAATCATACTACCAAAACGAGCCATATGGTCAGAGGCTCCTGTATCAATAATCCACTGGTGTAAATGAGTAAGAGAATTATTCAGAGATGAATGAGTAATACCTGCAAAGTCACAATAAGACTCATCAATCAATCCTTTTCCCTTCATTGCACGAAAAACCTCCTGAAGGACAGAATTCACAAGTTCAGATTGATTGGAATGAGGACGCTCTCTGTCAGAAGAAGCAATGCTTTCCAGAGGTGTATGACCAACACTAGCATTGTTAGCAGAGGGACGAGAGCCTTTCTTATCTTTCAGATCCTTGAACCAGTCAGGTGTACCAATGATTTTGAAGCATTGATCAATTGTATGTCCTTTCTGGTTACAGTGAGTACAAGATCTGTCAAGCTTCATCCTCTTGTACTCCTGTTTGCTCATCCATTTCTTTTCTGGTGCATTAGAAACCATTGCAGAAGACTCAGTATGACTCATAAATGAGCTAGTAACTTGCCTTTGCTTCTCTACTTGTTGAACAAGGTAGAATGCCTTGTTAATAGTAGGCAGAGGTTCAATAGTAAGGATCTGGCTTCTCACACTTTCATAACCTTCATTAAGGCCAATCAAGAACTGAAGCACACGATCACGATTATCTAATTCCAGAATGCGTTTAAGCAACAAGCAAGTGCAATTTTTCAATACTCCACAAATGCACTGAGGAAAACCTTCCAAACTTTGAATTTCGTCCCAAACTCGTTTCAATTTAGTGTAGTATTCAGTAACAGATAGACTATTCTGATTAGTAGTAATGAGCGAACGACGTAATTGATAGAGGAGAGGGCCACTAGTGATGCGGGGATAAGCCGCAGTTGCCGACCTAGACACCAAACTCGAATAGGAACTCGAACAGAGAAGAAAGGCGGAATTAGAATGAGATGAAAGAAGGATAAGTCGAATGATAGGCCAATTGGAACCAAATCAAACAACGATAAAACCCTTGAACTTAAGAACAAGAACCTTACCGAATGATGAAGAAACCTCAACGGATGATTACAACCAAACACAATGACTTTGGTGGGTCAAGGCACCTGGAGGTTGCTCTATGGAGTCCCGATAGCACCAACCTTATGGAGGAGATTGACACACACAAGCACAACTAGGGCCAACTGAACGACAATGCACACGGGGCACTCTTCTCACAAAAGCTCTCTTTTGGAAGGAAAAACGATAAACGTTGTATTCAATATCAAAGTCTGGGGGGGGGGTAAAACAACAACTAAGGCAGCCTTATATAGGGTTCATAAGGGTGCCAACTAAAGAAATAAACAATAAAAAGTATATCCTAAAATAATAATCCGAAAACAATTAATATCCGAAAATAATGTTTCTGAAACACTTCGCCGAGTGGCCTGGCCGCGGTCGCGGTTATGGAGCCGCGGGCGCGGTTTTTGCCTCCTGGCCGCGGGCGCGGTTATGGAGCCGCGGGCGCGGTTGGCGGGTGAGCCGCGGGCGCGGTTTCCAGCCGCGGTCGCGGTTCTTCGTTGTCGTCCTCTGCTCGTTCTCGAACCTCCATCATTAGAACAGTCTTCAATGGTGGTTCTTCGTCTGTATTCAACTCCTTGGAACTGAAGAACGCTACTAACTTGTCTAGCTCTTGTTGGACTTCCTTAGCTCTCGAGCGCGTCAATGCACCTTTAAATTCAGGGACCGGAGGTGTCGGTTGCTGTCCAGATGATCCTTCATCAACTAGCTTGTCCATACCTTTCCTCTAGGTCAAGCCACAATTGTCGAGCAGAATCGACATAGACGAAGCCTTGAGATATAGATTTCTCCATGGAATTGACGATCCAACAACGAATCATGTAATCGCTCCTGATCCAGGGCTCAAACTCATCAGAATCAGGTTCCGACATCCTCGTGCCTCCATCAATGAAGCCTAGCTTCCTCTTCGCTCCAAGTGCCATACGCACACTATGACGCCATGAAAGATAATTCATGCCATCAAAGATATCACCAGTGAGCCTAGCTCCTGGATGATCTGAATTCGACAATGTCAGAGGATCGCCATAGATCGACTGAGCATGAGGAGAATTCGTCTGACTTCCAACGTCATTGATCGCCATAGATCCAGAAAATCAATGAAAGAAGAAAATCACCACAGAGAAGATGATCAACGCTGCAATAAGCTGACAGAAGATGTCAAAGAGTGAATCGAAGCCTGTTTGGCTCTGATACCATGTCAAACTGAGCGATCTGTGCTCAGGGAAGAAAAGTTCATCACCATAGATTGGAGGGGATGAATCTAGACACAATGTAAATAATGCACACTCTGTTATTATGGCTCATAAGTGACAAAGGTTTATATACAAGAGTCCTAACTAACTCGAAAGTTAGTTGCAATAACATGAGTATTTACAGAAGTAAAGTTAGTTGCAATAACATGAGTATTTACAGAAGTGCCATTATGTATGTACAAGACTACAAGACTAAAGACCTATAGTGTCAATAATTCTCACCAACACAGGATTAGTGAAAAGGAAATTGAAAGTTCCCGACCATCGAAAAAACCAGCCAAGGGTTGAACGATAGTGCGGTGTCCGGTGAGATTTTATCCTTCAAAAGGAAAAAAGAGGACGTCCTGGTTTAGAGTGGTGCAGTAGAAAACATCAAGAAGCCAGATTTGAGTAAAATTTGAGCTAGACACAACGATAATCAAGATCCGTGGATCTGGAGTAGTCGGAGCATCGATAGAGTAGTTTGATGTTCCAGATCTAGAGAAATGTGAAATAATTATGGGTGTATCTCTAATTAAAGAGAATCCCCTTGTAAATTGGGTGTTTCCTCAAAAATGAGGATTTCCTTGATTTAATTTGTTTGATGTTGTTCTAGATTTGTACTTGTATATAGATTGTAATTGGTATATAGAATGATTTGTTTGTGTCATGGTGTTTGATTGTTGTGTGAGTAGTGGGAGATTTGGGTTGTGATATTTGGGGTTTAGGATGAATGAGAGGTCATCTCTTTAGATGAATGGGGGTTTCTCAGTAGAATTTTGGGGTTTTTTTTTCTAGAGAGAAGGTAGAAACCATCTCAAACTCTCATCTTTGTAGTTAAGCAATACATCTAATTTTAGTAATAAATCCATATTCTAGTCTCTTGACTGGTGTAGAATTAAAGTTCACTTTTTTTGTAATTGGTCCTAGGCTTTGGTATATGACTCTATTGTTGGGTTGTTCTGAAATGGTTGCATTTTTATTTATTTGAAATTTCTTGATTTTGTTTTAAGATGTTCAGACAGAAATCATGGTCTCTATTTTGGACTGTCGTGATATGTTGGTGATTAAGGGTGGTTGACTGGTTGCTAAAGATCTTGTTGTCAATACTTGTGAGTTCTGGTTGCTCCTGATGCTGCAGTTGTGATTGATTTCTGTTGCTCCCCTTGTGCTTGATATTTCTGTTGCTCCTGAAGCTGCGACTGTCCGCTTTTTCTCCTACCCAAAGTTTTTTGAAAATAGTAACTATTCACTGGTCCAATTCATGACTTTCCACGGAGTATTACCTTAAATTATATAAGTTCTCATTCTTTAGCACTGTTAATGCAAAAATCTTGTAATAAGATCAGGAATTTAGACTTGTGATATTGACTTCTACCTCTACTTAATTTTCTATTGGTGAGGAGAAGATGCGGAATCTTTGCCTATTTGTCTTTCCAGACATAGTCTATCTTTCCCTGTTTTTGGCATCTTTTCCCTGTTTTTGGCATCTGAATTTTGGATTTGTATGTACTAATTTATGTTTCATGTTAGGCATTGGGACCTCCTTACAAGATCTGTGCACCTTTTACATCTAATATGACACCTTTTTTCCATGTCTTCTTTTCATTATGATATACTCCCTCCGTTCCGATATATAATTCTTGTTTGTTGTTATCAAGTAAAATTAAGGTTATGAAAAGAAAAAGTGAGAATGTGAGAGGTTGTGGATTTTTATGTAGGAGAGAGAAAATAAAAAGTAAGTTGGTGTGAGTTTTGATGTAAAAAATGAGGAAAAAGAGAGTAATTGAATGTGATGGGTATAATAAGACAAAAGACATAAAATGAGAATAGAAAGAATTTTTTGAGATACCCAATTAGGAAAACAAGAATTATATAATGGAACGGAGGAGTACAATATATATTTTTTATCTTGTATGACATATATGGCTAGGATCTGTGCACCCTATTATCTTTAGCCTTTATTGGGCAATTGTCATATTGTGAACTTTACATGGTTATAGGTCGTACAACTATATGATAAATCAAGAGAAGTTGTTAGCTCCCATGTTGAGCATCTTACTCTTCACTACCAGGTGTCCTTACTCATTTCCTCCATTTGTGGTCCTTGTTGCTGGCGATGTATGCTAAAAATGTTATTTGTTCTTTCTTAGGTTCGACATCTTGATACCTCCGATAAGAGTGAACTTCACAAGTTGCAACCCCTTAAAAATGAGCAAGGTCAGTATAGATTTCTGCCACTGACTCACTACTATACCCTTGTTCCTCCATCCATAAAATATTTGGTGTGCTTCTACATGATATTCTTGATCCTCACTATTTTAGCTTTTACTAGAATATGTATTTCGTTTTAAAGCACAATTAGTTTAGAACTATTAACAGGTAACACGTGTGGTCACATAACGAGTTCGTCAGTTTTCCCTCTTATTTTAAATGACAAGCAATTATTTTTTCTCTATCTGAATTCCATTTCTACATTCACTTATCACAGGAAGATATGAAATGAGCTATAGAGAGGGAGATAGCTCAGAGTGCTGATGTTATTTGTTGCACATGTGTTTGTGCCAGAGATCCCAGACTTTCAAACTTCAGATTCCGACACCTCTGTGATTTGGTATTTTAGTTGTTGTATTATGCAGATGCTCATCATGGTTTGTAATATAGGTATTGAAAAATCCACTCAAGCAACTGAACCTGAATGCCTTATCCCCTTGGTGCTTGGTGCAAAGCAGGTATTTATTATTTAGTAGTGTAATGTGCTCTGATTGATCTTTTCTTGATTGTGAAATGTACTTTTCTTCATTAGGGAGTTACCATAACAATCCCAACTCAATCACCAACACAAAGCTATAAACGAGAAATCATCAAGGTTGTACGTGTAGTGGTCTACGATCTCGCTGTCAGGCTGGTTGAACCTTGCAGCCAGATGCTTCTCGGTTAGTGCCAAATCGGCTGCATTGGCAATATGTTGTACTTGTTGGAGATCATTGTCAGCTTGGTCCTGTTATAATGTGCAGAAAAGCTGCACGGGCTGGACTAGCTCACTCCTTGTTTGCTGGGTGTGAAGCCTATTAGATTACAGGTTATCGTACTGTTTCGTTAGAATCTTTTTTATGTGAAAATGGAGTTATAGTGAATGTCTGAATTTGGCTTAGTCACCATAAATGAAAGACTAATATCCTATATTTTTCTAACTTTTGCAGGTTATGCAGGTTATCATTTGTTAGCTAATCAAGTGTGTGAGTTCATAAGGGACTTGCTCTTTAGCAAGGGTTAGCGGCTATATGAATACAATTCTGATTTGCATTTTTATTTGTTTGTTGAACTTCAGGGGAGTTTTTATTGTCTGCAATCTTTGTTGGAGTTTGTAAAATATTTTTTTTGGCGTATTATGCTGTGATTAAAGGTGGGATGTGAAATATGATGTATTACCGGTAGGGCTGTCCAAATTAGACCCGACCGAAATGTCCGACCGGTTCGGCCGAAAAAAAGCCCGACCGAAACCGGAAAAAAATGAAAAGGTTTATGTCCGGGCCGAGTTTGACCCGACCGAAAAATGTCCGGAAAATGTCCGAAACCCGAAAAATGTCCAACCTGAAAAATGTCCGAAATCTGGTATTGTCCGATTCAAATCTCGTCTGATCCGAACCTCGTCCGAAACCCGATATTGTCCGATCCGAACCTCGTCCGAAACCTGATTTTGTCCGATCCGAACCTCGTCCGAACCCGAAATTGTCCGAAACCCGAGATTGTCCGAAACCCGAGATCGTCCGAAACTCAAGATTTTTCGAAACTCAAGATTTTCCGAAACCCAAGATTATTCAATCAATTCCTACTTAATTATAGACAATTAGCAATTCATTCACATATTAATTAGTTTAAACTATCATTTTTAAAATTTAATCTTCTCTTTTTCAAAATTGACCTAATCCAAAACCGCCCAGACCTGAAAATTGTCCGACCCGAAACACGTCCGGACCCGAAATTGTCTGACCCGAAACACGTCCGGACCCGAAATTGTCTGACCCGAAACACGTCCGGACCCGAAAATTGTCCGACCCGAAAACCGTCCGACATAAAAATTGTCCGACCGAAATTAGTCCGAAAACCCGGTTTTGGCCGATAAATAATTGTCCAGTCCGAACCCGACCCGAGCCGACTCGTTCCGATTGTTATAAATTCCGAATAATGTCCGACCCGAATTTGTCCGAATCCCGAAATTGTCCGACCGAAACCCGACCCGACCGTCCGATTTGACACCCCTAATTACCGGTATCTTTCGTAATATTGGACCAGATATCGAAAGAACATTTTCTAGTATTGTTTTTATCACTATTATACAACCAGGATATGTGCTACGTACAAAGGCGTGTCGATCTTTCAATATCCCGGTTTTGTTTGATTATTTATCACGGTTTAAAGTCCGTGATATTATGTATACAAAAGCATATACGCGCTTTATTATCTTGGTTGTTTGACCTTTTATCCCGATTCGGATACCTTGATATTACGTATTTAAAAGCGCGTCAACTATTTATTATCATGGTTGTAGGACCTTTTATCAGTTTTTGAATCGTGATATATAGTAATTTTGGGTTGGTGAGGTGATCTAATATGCCGGTATTCTGTACTTGTTATCACGGTTATGAACCGTGATAAAAAGGTATGATTTATCACGGTTGCGTACCTTTTGTTTTTTTATCCCGGAACTAAATATCCCGGTTCATAACCGTGATTAAATGCACTACTCAACCAGGATAAAATGCTATTTTTGTACTAGTGATATAGTCGACTTATTATACCGCTACAGTTTCATGTAAAATTGGAAGAAGTTTTGATAATTTAGAGAGTTAATGTAGTGGTTTAGAGAAGTTAATATACAATTCTTTAATTAATTTTAAATTGTAATTTAGTCTTTTAATAAATTTAAATTTTGTTAATTATTTTAATGCTGAAACTTGTTAAAATGGTGTCCAAAATGACAGATTTTATGTCAGAATTAGTCTCATATAGATAAGACTAAAAGTAATAATTGTATAAAGAAATGGACAAGATTCAAGTGAAAACAACCCCTATAGTGTAAAATGAGAATTAATCTCCTCCCTACACCTGTCCCCATCATGTGGCTGAAAAAACCCGCGCGTCAGAGCTTCTATTTGCGTTAAAAGAGGAACGCGCGTTTACACGCGCTTGCTTGCACCTGATGCAGATTTATCTCATTCTGATGCATTTTTGGTCTATATTGATGCATTTTTTATCCATTCTGGTGCATTTTTGATATATATTAGTGCATTTTTACCTTATTTGCTTGCAGTTCTCATTCTGATGCATTTATTGTCTATATTGATGCATTTTTTATCCATTCTGGTGCATTTTTGATCCATTTCGATGCATTTTTACCTTATTTGCTTGCAGTTCTCATTCTGATGCATCTTTTGTCTATATTGATGCATTTTTATCCATTCAGGTGCATTTTGATCTATTTTGGTGCATTATTACCTTATTTTCTTGCAGTTGTTATTTTGATGCATTTTTTGTCTATATTGATGCATTTTTATCCATTATTGTGCATTTTTTTTTAATCTATTTTGGTGCTTTTTCACCTTATTTGCTTGCAGTTGTTATTTCTGTTTGCATCAAATATGCATGTCATTTGCATAAAAATGCATCTAATTGAAAATAAAGTGCATGTCACAAGTTGTTCTAACTTGTAATACACTTTTGGTTAATTTTGGTGCAAATCTATCTTATTTAAAATAATTGCATGTCATTTACAAAAAAGTACATCTAATCAAAAGTCAAATTCGTATCACTTACTCGAAGTGCATGTCATTTTTTTTGGAAGAAACATGTTTGATACCAAAGTAGCACTCTATGCTAAAAGAAGGCATTTCTGATCTTGAAAATTTCCATCTAATGAATTTTAGCTTGGGAGGAGGATATGGAGCTTATCTGATCTCATCTGCTCATCAATTTCTTTACCCCGTCTATCTCTTTGGAATCTTCCAGTTGATTCATCCACTTACTTGGCGATTTCTGCTGGGCACAACTTCGTTCCTGAGCACAAGGCAATTCCAAAGCACAATATGATTCGAGACCGGCGAATCGGCGATTTCTTCAGGTTTATATACTAGTACAAGATTCATCTAGTTCATGAATTGAAAGCCTGAAACAACTACTCATACTTGCACCTTCATTCGCGATCAAGGCCGGGGATTCTCCTCTCCTCCTTTTCGATCAAGGTGAGTTATTAATCAGACTGTTCTGTAAATTGAAACGTCGTTGTTAATCGATTGAACGTAGTCATAGCCACATAGAGATGTAATAGTTATCAGTCTTTGGAGTTTCAGATTGATTTTTCTGCCATTAATCCCATCTTGCATAAACTGTTTTTTACTCCGTATTTTTGTATAGGTTGATACTTGTTTGGTCAAATCTTACTGGTACTCTGCTGAACTTCATCATGCGCTGTAATATAGCACTGTAATATGTAATAAGACACCCACAGTTTGCTTAGTATCATAACCATTGGATTGTATGATATAGGTGGTATTGCCATGTATTAGTGTCACATATATCCCAATTTCATTTCCTTCCTCTACTCCACCAGCAACCGGCAATTCCCGGCCCCTCTTCATCCTCAGTCACCACCACCGCCTCAACAGAGATACAGACGCCCTCGCCTCCTCGGAACGATTCAACATCTCTATCTCCGATGGAGAGAATTATGATATCTGGTCTTGCCTTATCGTTCTCAACACATTTTGGTTCTTTGGCAATTACTTCAACTTCCTACTTTATGTATGCAGTATAATTGCCAAATTCAAATTTAGGGTTATAGAATAGAAGCTGAAGATTTGTACTATGAATGGCGTTTAGAGCTGTTTATTATTAATGTGCAGCATCCATGACCTTGATACTAGGGTTCTATGGATCACTGGACTTGCACCGAATACCTCAAAATTAATCACAGCAAATCAATTGTTTGTGCAGTCTATCAAGGTTGATTTGAGTGATTCAGTACTTAGCTGTAAGTTTTAGATTTTGCTGCATTGCTGGAAGAGATGATGGGGTGATTTTTTTGATGCACTATAAATGTAGACTCAACAAGAAGAAGGGCCAATGTTATATGGCTTCCCATAAAATGCCATCTCTTGATGTAGAAACCAAGTGGTCTGAGAAACATAACGCTACTGTCCAGTCTGAATTTCACAAGGTAGCCTTAATGTTATTAGCTCATTCTTATTAGGCCAGTATAAAAGCTCTACCTTTATTTGAAAAAAATAGGCATGAACATATTCCGTGCGACTGCAGGAGTGGATATTTTACTTAAATGCTGGATCGGAAGTTGACATTCATACGAAGTGAAACATCCGAATTCCTTTCCTTTGTCACTTGT
Organism: Oxyria digyna; assembly: GCA_029168935.1. NCBI lineage: Eukaryota > Viridiplantae > Streptophyta > Magnoliopsida > Caryophyllales > Polygonaceae > Oxyria > Oxyria digyna. The sequence continues at coordinate 27,391,641 of JAPVLV010000011.1, read as the reverse complement.
TATTGTGCAAGGTAACCACGTATTTACTTGTAGTTGCATTTGTACTTTTGTAGTAAGTCAGTTGAGTCTTAAGGCGCAAGGATGCTATGATTCACAGGCTAACAAATTACCATATAAGCAGTTTTTCTAGCTAGGCCTTGTGTGTTGACATAGAATTCATCTTGATCTGCAGGCCAAGAAAGCCTCTTTGAGTGGATAGAGGACCCATCATTCTCCTGGAACATTATCCATGGTAAGGCCATCAATGCAAACAATTGTTTTAATCTTTATCTTCTCAAGTTTTCCTCAAGTATTAAAACAATTGTTCTTGATGCTGCACAGGAAGTGGTAGGATTGTGCAGGAAATCAAGCAATCTGCTACTTATTACTACATAGCAGTGGGTAATTTGGACTCAGCAAGCAGTTGAGGTACAAGATTATGTGCTTATCTTACCTCCTTTAAATGATTTTTTTAAAGAAGAGAAATCAGACTAACATAATCTTAACATTGCCTTTCTATGTTTTCTTATAAGGTTGAGCTCAATTTCACAATAAAAGCTCTTCTCTTTCTACCAAAAATAAAATAAAAGCTCTTCCCTATGACACCACCAACGGCCCAATGCCTATTTTAGATGATCTGTGTCTTATCGAGTATGTAGCTTCTCACTCATGCTTGCTGTTCTTACTTCACCAGGCCTAGAACAGGTAAAATCAAATTATTCCACTGATACCTTCCCCTTTCCACATTAGGATATTCATGGGTCAATTGAAGCTGAACACTTGCAAAACTTAACTGTCAACAGTTTCATATATGTTACCTGCCGACACACACTAAAAACGCCTGGTTCCTTTCAACTTACACATCCAAATTTTAAACAAATAGTACTATCTCGGAGCAGGTAAGAACTTGAGCGTTCAACCGTAAGCTTATCCAAGAGAAGTTGTTACATTACTAACATCAATGTTTTGTTTTTGTAGGTATAATGACAACAGTGGCCCTCCTACTTTTCAGATTCTGCAACATGTTCCAACCAAGCCATGAAGATGGAAGTTTGAGACAAGCAGGATCCAATAACCAAGAGCCATTGGTCTCACCGAAGGATGATGATGTCTTGAGTTTGGGCTCTTCTTATGATTTTGTCTCAAAGGATAAACGGGATTTGGAAGAGTGGACACCAATGGAAGGGAAACAGCCAAAAGAAGGAGAGAATAACATCAATCCAAGGAAGCTTGAATAAAGGCCTGATCAGAAGGTCAAAGAATACAAAACTACATTAGCATATATTATGTGTGTGTGTTTTTTTTTTTTGAAAGATGGTTAAATATATAGAAGAAAGAGAGAAATTACAGTCAGGGCACAAGAGGCCACAGTATCACAAGATCAAGCAAAGGAAACCAAAATCATCATAACAGAAAGAAGGACAAAGCAGAGTGCTCAGTATATAAACCTTGCGCTTAATTATATAGAGGATTGAGTTGTATCAGCTTAATTATATAAACCTTGCGCTTAATTATATAGAGGATTGAGTTGTATCAACTTAATTATATAAACCTTGCTCTTAAGGAAACCTGTATATAGTATATATACCCCAATTCTAGATCAAGTTTATTGACTGGTCACATCCATTCTTTATAATTGAGTGCGCAAGTGATGGAATAAACACTAATTAAATAGGTAGCAAGCAAGAGATATGTATGAAATTCGTACCTCATACCACCACCACCTGATAATCGTCCCTCGTAGTAATATCATCGTGTTCATAGGTGCCTGAAAAAGCTGACTCCAGAAATCCAAGCTCCACGTCATCTATCAAATTCAATATTAGCTGGGGCTTCTGCAAGAGGACAGATACACCACGCATGCTATTCTCATTCAGCTGGTGTAGGGAATTGCGCAGAAACCGGATAAACTCAAATTTGTTATTTTGATACCAATTGGATTCCATCATAACACTCAAATCTTCATAATTCTGCTTGTCAGATTTAATCTTTACTTCGACTATTTTCTCCCAATATGTTCCTGGGACTTTCCAATTAAGTTTTCTCAGGTAGTGTTTATATTTCGGTTCTTCATCAGTAGCAATATAAATCATCTCAATGAAATGATACACCTTCTCTCCTTCAGTGAGAAAATAAGGAGCCCGGAACAATCGACGACGACTCTGAAGGGAACTAGCAAGTGGCATGCAATCCAAAAGATTAGAGAGAGCAGTAGACATCTGAACCGATGGAATCACTTTTGCAAGAGCTTTTTGCAATTGACCGAAAGAGTTCATATAATCAGACTGTTGACTAGGCTGATATAAGAGCTCTCCTACATTACCAGAACTGCATCCTAATGAACTAGCTGTAATGGTACACGGCGGGAGCCCAGTATCCTCCAAATGATACAAGATAACAAGAAAGCCTCTCACTATGAACTGTAAGCCTCCATCTGAAATCTCAACCCTTGCTATTCTCTCTTGCAGAGGCTCAAAGTATGGATATAGGCTTGCTTTCATCCCCTCTCCACTCTCGGTCGTGTAAGTCACATAATCCACGGTATCAACTAATAATGCTTGAGTAGTGTCTACAAATCCTCTGTATAGCTTCCTCTCATCTCTTTCTTTATCAACAAGAAGTGTGTACAAATTAGTCTGGTCCCTACACTTCACTTGGTGGCTCCCAGAACCCAAATTTTGTACTTCCCTCCAGATCAACTTCTTGTGGTAAACAAAGTTTCCAAAGTAGGGTGCAGTCTACATATATATTACATATATATACACAAATAAGTAATTATTACAAAATAAAACAATTAATCTTATGATAAAGTATTTTTTATGTTTTACAAAACAACCGCAACATTCTCGCCAAAGTAAAAAATAGTTAAATGTGAATATATGCTAAGTATGCTGACGTCTATTTTGACCGTTGTGTTTTTTATTGTATGAATATTGAATTTTCATGAACTAGAACAAAATATAATGAATGTGAAATAGTAGAAAATATACCTGGGATGAATTCACTTCAGAGAAGGTGTCCTTAAGATAGTCAATATGGTCTTTAAGACTTCGTCGATCATCGAAAGGTGACATCTCAGCGAGTTGTCTCTCCAATTGTTGAATATACGCTTGAAAATTATCCATAATCAAGTGATGTCTGCCAACATTTAAATACAAATGAGAAACCCATATAAATATCACTAGGCTAGAAATTAATTAAAAGAATGCAATGTTTGATTAGAAAATAATAAAATGACCAACTGTCAACACCTCTGGATATACAAAACCTCATAAACCTATATATCATTTAGTAAATGGAACACATATAAATATCACTAGCTAGTCTTGAATATTGCAATGCTTTTGAGTACTCCTGCAGCCCTCAATCGAGGTTATATTTTTAACAGCTAGCTTGTTAAAGATTGGATTGATCGAAGTGGATTGGTTGTTTTTTTTTATTACGTACATCAAGTTAGATATTAGGGTAATCTTGTTTAGTTTTTCCATTCTTTAATTTTTTAGGTGTGTACTCTAAAAATACAAATTTAAGTCCCCTAACTAGTTAGCTAAGAAAATCAAAGCATACAAATTAAGAATGATGCAGCCAACATACGATATGTACCTTGAGGGAGTGGGATGGAGCTCTCTGAGAAGCTAGCAAAGGTTGAAGGTGAAGATGAAGAGGAGAAGTAGTAGGAGAGTAGTATAAATAGAAGTCATTTTGAAGCTTCTTAGGGTTGTCTAACGGTCTTTAAACGATGGGTTTTCATATAGACTTCAGAAGCCTTTGACGAGTAGAGCTTTTTCTACATTTTGGGGCCCTGGTACATTCTGCTAATTTCGTAATTAATGTGACACTTCGGTTTCGTGTTGGCTATTTCTCTGAATTTAGAGTTAATGGTTGTTGAACTGCATCTGATTTCTAGTAGTACCTGATATTAAATTGAGCATTAGAAGTGTTCACTCTTATTCTTATGGCGGTTGTACATGTCTGCTGATTCCCATTCTCTTGGATTTATACTTGAATTGGTTTCTTTGATCCAGATTATGTTTTTCCCATCTATTAGAGGTGGTTCTGGTTGTTAAGAAGCTGATCTATATTAGCTTTTTGAAAAATGGAAACATTATCTTCCCTCGCTGTGAGATGTTATGTTAGTGCTTGTTTGAGCAAGATTACTCACTTGTGAAAGTTACAAGGAATATGATGCTGTTATGTTAATCATTATCCAGATTTCTTCTGGCCTTGCCTTGTCCAATAATGTAATAGCCATTTCTTCCACGAGATGTCTTACAATGCAGCATCTGTATCAGTTGCAATGTGCTGCAGTGTCAAAGTAAATCTTGTGATCTTAAGCTGACTTAGTTTCTCTGAAAATAAATGCTGTGGTCTGCACAAGGATGTCTTGATTATCTTAGAGAATATAACACCTATTTCTCTTACTGTTTTAGATTTGTAAACTCTTATTGTATTGGGATGATTTGTCGGTTGTCTATTAACTGCTTATCATGATTTTTTTTTCTTTTCAAAAGTGTAGATAGTGAACTAAAAGAACTTCGATAGGTGTTGTTCTAATGAAACTGGTTCTCTACATGCTTCAGACCCAATCTAACTCATGTCTAAATGCAGGCCACTTTTTAAATTGAGCATTTATTTACTATGTTGTGTATCTGAGTTGTTACAGTAGTTACTTTAGATTAGGCTATTTCAGGTTTTAATGTGCTCTAGTAGAAGCTTTCGGTTACAATTCATGATACATTGTCAAACTGAGATTGGTTTTAACTGTTCTATCACTTCTATGTAGTACATTTCCTCAGGGCCGTTCCTTACATTTTTGGGGCCCTGCTACAACTTTTACCTAATAAATAGAAGAAATACAAATTTCAAAAAATAACAAGTATTTTATTACATATTAATAGAGCATGTTTAATTGCTTAAAATATGTGTCTTTGAATGTTGACGGAGGAACATATGTCTGAGAACATATGTCTGAGAATATATGTCTTTGAATGTTGACGGAAGAACATATGAAAACCCAAATTTTTATAACAATTTTTTTTATATAACAAAAGTTGGAGAGGAGTATTCATTGTAATTTAATTGTGCTTGTAAGATATTAAATGTATATCTTTGAATTGAAAATCAACAATAATTGAAAGAATTGAGACTTATTTATAGAAAAAGGGTTTGGATTTGGACAAAGAGAGGTAAAAATAAACACCTATTTACACTTACTTTAGGAATTTTGACATATTAATTTTGGAGTTATAAATAAAAAAACATATAATGGACTTAAGATTAAAATATGGGGCTCCAAAATTTCGGGGGCCCTGTTCGGACACCCACATTTAACATGACTAAGCCCGGCCCTGCATTTCCTCATATACATGATTTAGTTTGACCATTGAAACCATTCACATTCCTTACAGTAGTCTTAGCTTTTTCATATTAACTCCGTTTCTATAATTTTCTTAGTTTATAGGGTAATGATATTTATACTCTGACATCAGTTGTTATTTACAGATTCAGTGGATAAAAGATGGGTGAAATAGGGCGTGCTCCAAGTATCATTGATGGCTGCATCCAACATCTACAGAAGAAACTGAAGGATGCTTCTATCGAGGATAAAAAGTTTCTTTTGAAATCGATTGATGCTCTAGAGTCACTCTGGAGTGATATAAAGGAGAAACTGAAGGATGCTTCTATTATGAAGCTTCGGTCTATCGGTCTTTAAATGATGGATTTTCATATAGACTTCAGAAACCTTTGACGAGTAGAGCTTTTTCTACATTTTGGGGCCCTGGTACATTCTGCTAATTTCGTAATTAATGTGACACTTCGGTTTCGTGTTGGCTATTTCTCTGAATTTAGAGTTAATGGTTGTTGAACTGCATCTGATTTCTAGTAGTACCTGATATTAAATTGAGCATTAGAAGTGTTCACTCTTATTCTTATGGCGGTTGTACATGTCTGCTGATTCCCATTCTCTTGGATTTATACTTGAATTGGTTTCTTTGATCCAGATTATGTTTTACAAAACAACTGCAACATTCTATTACATATATATACAGATATATATACAGATATAAGTAATTACCTGCTAGGTGAAGATGAAGAGGAGAGGAGATAGCCTGCTAGATGGCCGTGTTGGATACTCCAAATTAATTGAGAAGTACTAGGAGAGTAGTAAAGTCAGCTACCTACTTTAACCCAAATTAGATACCATCAATAGGAAAAGGAAGCTCATTATAACTATAAATAGAAGTCATTTTGAAAACGTACAAATCATTTTGAATTTTATACAAAAAAAAAAAAGAAACAATAACAAATCTATCATACTACATGTAGGGGTGATCAATGGTTCAAAACCGAACCAAACCGAACCAAACCAATAAAACCTAAAACCGATAACGTCAAAAACTCGAACCAAAAAACCAAACCAATAAACTTTGGTTAGGTTTGGTTTGGTTGTGGTTTTTTTTTATTTGGTTTGGTTAAAAATCGATATAACTGATTTGTTTAATTGACCAGTTATATTAATAATTTTAATATAATATATGGTATATAATTTAGCATATAACAGATTTATAATATCAAAATCAAATAAATTAATTAGTTATGACTATCGAAATCGACTTAAAAATTAATAAGGTTTTACATGTATTTTACAAATGATCAAAACAAGATAATAATAGCTAGAATGCTAGATACAATACTAAAAAATCTAAAATCATTTCATATCATTCCCCAATTGTCGATCAAGGAGAGCACAGAGAGAAATTGATATGAATTATATAATCATGCCATCCACTCACTAGTTCGGTGAAATAGGAATTAGAAGAATAATTTTAGATAAAATTAATATATAAATATAAAACTTATTTATAAAATTTTAATATTTATTTTTATTGGTTTAACCAAACCGAACCGCTACCAAACCGAAAATCAATATCTCAAAAAACACGAATGGTTTGGTTTGAGTAAAGTAATTGGTTTAACCAAACCATGTTCAACCCTAACTAATGGGATTGAATAAAATAATTGTTAGTAGAACTTATTTATATGCATGCTTTTCCACGTACTACTTTAAACTTGCATGTATATTATACTAATCTTTAATTAATTCGATCGAGCTAACCCTAACCCCAAACATATATAATGCATGCATACGGATCGGAGTATACTTCTATTACACTGAACACTTTGATTAAATAACGTACGTATATCACTTTGAATAGCTAACACTACAAGAAAAACTGAAAATCCCAAGTGATTGCAAAAAATGTTTTTTGCAATGACATTTGTCGTTGCAAAGTCGGCTAACGGATCAATCAAGAAACCGTATGGGAAGTGTTGAATGGACCATCGTGACATTGCCTCCACTGAAGGATTTTCAGGAGCCCTTAACCAACATGACATCTACATGTGGCTCAAAACAACCATATTAAAACCGGACCAACTTGAACTCCAACCAAATCAGCTCTGTAACTTCCAAGTACCGCCAACAATCTTGTAATTACATCCGCACGATACCCAAAACGGACAAACACACTCCAGCCAGGTCACGAGCACCAGCAGGAAGACCGAATTGGAGTTCAAAATGACGTACCAAAGTACCATACAAAATGGGCTTTACAAAGCTCATGACAAGAAGTCAAGTAATAATGATTTTTTGCTATTTTTTTTGTCTATTAAACAAACTGGGCTTCAAACAAAATAGGCCCAAAGTGTTTACCGACATGGAGTAACATACTGGAATGCCCAATCCTTATTGGACACTATAATTATAACAACTATACTCCTTAATTAAACATTAATAAAGTACCATATCTATAAATATCTCCTTCTTTTCATATCTAGATCTGGTAGCTCTTTCTTCTTCGTGTTCACTCCCAAATCCTCTCCTGGTTCTTTCTTTTTCCTATTCTTCAATTCTCTCAACAAAAATGCAGTCCCTGTGTTTGACAACTGCAAGATTCGGCTCTAAGTCTCCTCTTTCTCCTGTCTCCGCGCCGCTCAGATGCAATCGGAGGTTCCTTGATCATCGCCATGCCTCCGATCTCACCTCCATTGCTGCTGCTTCCATCGACTCCGCTTCCGTCGTCGGCCTTGCTCCGTCGTCGGCCTTGCTCCGTCGTCGGCCTTGCTCCGTCGTCGGCCTTGCTCCGTCGTCGGCCTTGCTCCGTCGTCGGCCTTGCTCCGTCGGCCTTGCTCCGTCGTCGGCCTTGCTCCGTCGTCCTTACTCCGCCGTCGGCCTTGCTCCGTCAGCCTTACTCCGTCGTCCTTACTCCGCCGTCGGCCTTGCTCCGTCGGCCTTACTCCGTCGTCGGCCTTGCTCCGCCGTCCTTACTCCGTCGTCGTCCTTACGCCGTCGCCGCTTCAGGTACCGCTCAATTTATTTGTGGTCGCTAATTTCTTCTTTTGATTTCTGGACTTCTGCGTTTTGTTCTATTCTGCTGTCTTCATTTGATGGTGTATTTGTGCGCTGCTCCTTTGCGATTAAGTTAACCCTAAGAGGATTAATTGTAAATTGGAACTATGATGATTTTGATTTCGTGTGGAAGCAGTAGAGTGAAATTTATCTGGAGTATTGTGACTTTGCGAGTGACCAATTTTTCTTTGATTGAGTTGATTTTCTTTTCTTGAAAGGAAAGGTGTATAAACTTTGCGAGTGGAACCAACTTTGCGAGTGACAAATTAGAGTACTGGTGCTTGAAGAAAAAAGAAGAAGAGATGAATGCCTCAAAATGGATCTTCTCAATCCTTCAATGTGTTAGACAACTTCTTTTTTAGTATGTGTTGACAATTTTTTAGTGTGTTTATAGTTTTTAAAATGTGCTGACAATTTTATTTAGTATGTTGACAATTTTTGTAAAGTGTTGACAATTTTGTAATATTACTCGTGTTGTATGTTCTTGACCGTAATTTAGTCGTGTTGACAACTTATTTAGTCGTGTTGACAACTTATTTAGTTTCGTTGACAACTTATTTAGTCGTGTTGACAACATATTTAATCGTGTTGACAACATATTTAATCGTGTTGACAACTTATTTAGTCTTGTTGACAACTTATGTAGTCGTGTTGACAACTTATTATTCTGTTGACAACTTGTTATTCTTGTTGACAACTTATTTAGTCGTGTCGACAACTTATTTAGTCGTTTCGACAACTTATTTAGTCGTGTCGACAACTTATTTAGTCGTGTTGACAACTTATTTAGTCGTGTTGACAACTTATTATTCTTGTTGACAGCTCTATTAAAATTTTTGTTGACAGCTCTGTTATAAATTTTGTTGTTAAAAATTTTTGTTGACAACTCTGTTAAATAATTTGTTGACAACTTTGTTAAAAAATTTGTTGACAACTCTGTAAAAAAAATTGTTGACAGCAAATGAGGTATTTTCTTATAACTTAAAAAAGTGATGCGAAAACTTAAAAAACATAACAGTTTTAGGGTATTTACCCAAAAACCGGAACATACTTGCTATGCAAGCATCAAAGAAAACAATTATTTTTTTGTTGTGTGGCCATGTGGTGAAGTGTATATAGTATGAAATCCATCAATTCCATATATACTGTTCATCAATATTTCACAAAATTCTCTGAAGATTCTTGTCAAACTGAGCGATCTATGCTCATGGAAGAAAAGTTCATCACCATAGATTGGAGGGGATGAATCTAGACACAATGTAAATAATGCATACTCTGTTATTATGGCTCATAAGTGCCAAAGGTTTATATACAAGAGTCCTAACTAACTCGGAAGTTAGTTGCAATAACATAAGTATTTACAGAAGTGCCATTATGTATGTACAAGACTACAAGACTAAAGACCTATAGTGTCAATATCCCCCCCTCAAGTTGGATCCGGTGGAACCATGAGGAGACCCAACTTGCCAGTGAAGAACCGATGAAGTTGCTCACCGAGGGGTTTCGTCATAATGTTAGCAAACTGAAGACCAGTCCTGACATGAGAAGGGAGAAGAAAACCTTCATTGTACTTCTCCCGGACATAATGGCAATCGAGTTTGAAATGCTTCGTTCTCTCATGAAAGATAGGGTTCTCTGTGATGTGTAAGGCAGATTTATTGTCACAGAATAAAGGAATTGGTTTGGGAATAGCTATCTTGAACTCAGAGAGGAGACTATCCAACCAAACCAGTTCACTTGAAGTGTGTGACATGCTTCTATACTCACTTTCAGTAGAAGACTTGGAGACAACTTTTTCTTCTTGGTTTTCCAGGAAACCAAAGACTTGCCCAAATAAACACAGAAACCAGTAAGTGAACGGCCAGAGAATTCACACATACCCCAATTAGCATCACTGTAAGCAATCAAAGATAAGGAACTAATGGATGGATAAAACAGACCCAAATCAATGGTTCCTCTGAGATAACGCATGACATGAAGAGCAGCCTTGTAATGTGGGAGACGAGGCTGGCTCATAAACTGACTAAGATGCTGTACTGAATAGGAGATGTCTAGTCGAGATAAGTTCAGATAGAGTAGAGGACCAACAAGACGTCTGTAAATGCCAGGGTCAACAAGAGGTTTCCCTTTGTCAGTGGAGAGCTGCAATCCTCTTGGTAAAGGAAATGGTGAAGGCCTGCAATCTAGATATTTTGTGTCTTCAAGCAAATCCAAAATGTACTTGCGTTGATTAAGCATTGTACCAGTGGTTGTACGAGACACTTCAAGACCAAGAAAGTATCTAATATGACCCAAGTCTTTAATGGTAAAAGCTTGGTGTAGAGCATCCTTGACATAACAGATTTCCTGAACATCATCACCAGTGATGATTAAGTCGTCCACATAAACAAGGATTACCACCAATCCTTTAGGCACAGCCTTTGTGAACATAGAATAGTCATAGTGTGACTGAATGTACCCCAATTTGGTCAAGAATTTTGTCAATTCCAGATTCCATTGGCGTGAGGCTTGCTTCAAACCATAAAGGGAACGTTTGAGGCGGCAAACCTGACCAGGAGAAGCCAAGGAATAGCCAGGAGGAACATCCATGTATACTTCCTCGTCCAAAAATCCATGTAGGAAAGCGTTGTTTACATCAAGTTGATGTATCTCCCACTGTTTGATGGCTCGATTTCCAAAGCAAGTCTCACAGTAGTAAATTTAGCAACAGGGGAAAAAGTATGGCGGAAATCAGTTCCCTCAATCTGACTGTATCCCTTAGCTACTAAACGGGCTTTATACCTCTCAACAGAACGATCTTGGCGAAACTTCACCTTATAAATCCATTTGCAGTCTATGGTATGCTTACCACTGGGAAGTTCAGTAAGTTCCCATGTGTGATTGTCCTCCAGTGCCTTTAATTCCTTGGCCATAGCTTCAATCCAAGCAGGAGTATCCTTTGCCTGATTATAAGTATGTGGCTCTTTGATGGATAAAGTTTTAGATAAAGATGCCACAAAACCTGAAGAATAATAAGTGAGATCACCAAGGTAGGCTAAAAATGTGGAAGACTGAAGTGAAGAATCAGGTATAGTAGGACAAACAAAGTCCTTAAGTTTGGAGGGAACAATGATTTGAAAATGTTGAAGACTGAAGTGAAGAATCAGGTATAGTAGGCTGAAATTTTTTATGTCGATCTGACATGGAGTCTGCCGAACACTATCAAGGGATATATTGTGGCTTTGGTCGCCCTTGAAAAAGAGTTTGAAAATGTTGGAGAAAAGATGGATAAATATCATTTTGATAGGACAGTTTGTGTGGTACAAAAAAACATAGGGAGTATTGTATATTTGACCTCCCCAGGACAAAACCAGGAAATAAGTTGGGAAGTCGAACATCAGTATCTGGCTCAATATATTGGACCACTCTTCCCAAATCAACCATATGGTTTGGAAATTTTGTTGGAGTGCATGTCTACAGCAAACAATTTGGTCAAACGATGTCGGCTTATGAAGGCGCCGTATTTTCTCAGCGACCAAGAAAAAATCATGAAGTTTGTGCCAATGATGTAGTATGTCACGTGCGTCTGTTCTGAATTTGAAAATTCATATCTAAATTGGGTAAAGGAAGCGGAGAAATACGGTGTTGTTGTTGATAATGTGCTGGAATATGGAGACGGCAATTATAAATTGGTAGGAAACAGTTCATACGGTTTCTGAACAACTGTGTGAAACATCTGATTGTCGATCAGTCATCTGTTGGTGGATCATGCGAACTGATAAAAAAGATGATCGATGAGATTAATCCGAATTTGTTGGATGACTTCTTTTACAACAGCTACACAGTTAAAAGGAAGAGAATTCCAATGCTTGATGATTTTTAAAGGTATTACAGGGTTATATGCACATCATTTTATAGAATTGTAACTACTTAGTTACTGTTTCCATTATAGCTGACATTGTTATTCTGCTATATGAATGCAGTTGATTGGCTTAGTTCACACAGCTAATGAAGATCAGGTTTCAAACTGAAGGTTACAGGGTCATCTATTTTCTTTTGAGTGCTGAAGCAGCTGGATTTCAAACAGAAGGTTATTGGAGGTGATTTAAGAGCACTATTGATGCAAGTAAAAGATATTGTGTTGGAAAGTTGGAAGTTAAAACATGGTCAATACAAAGTGTTAGAGATGCCTTAGAAGATTATATATCAAGGCCAGTATGCACGATTTTGCTAACATCAAACATTACATTGTTGCTTTAAATGGTATAATATTTTATCACAAGATGGACAAGTGTTGATATAAATTAATGTCAAATGATTTGAAGTTTTAATTGCTCTGATTTTATCCAGCACTCTTCTCATTCTCTATATTTGCTAATTGCTAGGTTTATACATTAGACAGCAATTCTTAATGAAGAGTTCTTTATAACCTCTGACTATACATAAGTAACATAACACTAAATCTATATAATATATAGAGAGAGAGAGAAGTGTTAATATAAATATAGAAAATACATAGAGAATTTGGAGACCAAAATACATGATTCACACGGCAGTATGTCAGTACGCAGGTTACATGTTTCTAAACAAATCCAGCAACTAAACAAAGCAAGCTTGAAGACCCGCCCAACTATTCGGCTGAGTTCCCCACCCTAACTCCATATCTAATTTACAAGTATAGCTGTCCTTTGTTTCAACTCTCACGAACTCCACCTCTTTAGGCCAGGCTTCACTTCCTTTTGCCAGGACTTCTCTTACACATGAGCTCACCATAGGAGCAGCTTCACTAAGTATCTCCACTTGGAATTTATTGATAAACAGATAATCCGGATCGCCAACTTCATCCCATGTGCTTCCATTAACAATACTGCACAGAGTCTTTCCTTCATCATCTGCTTGTATAATTGTAGCATTACTCATTGTGCAAGGCCATAGGGGTCCCTTGAAGAAATCATACAGGTGCTGAATGCAAACAAGCATCCCTGTTGTTGAGTCCACAAGGCATGCTAATGCGTCTAAGCCTTTGAGATGGCAACCCTCACCGCACGAGTGCTGTAAAGAAATTACCACATACAGCGGGTCGCTTCCTCCGTATGGGAATGTTCCTACACACTTTCCAGGTCCATGATCAATTAGACACCAGATCTTTTTCATCCTTCGACCATAATAGCGTGCTTTGTATGCTTCCCATTCCCTCTTGTTAGAGTCAAACACCAGATTAGCATATCCACATGCGGATGCAAAGATGCGGTCCCCCAGGACCGAATAATACCCGATTTTGTACTGACCCCCCTCTTCTGATATTGTCGGGATTTCTTTGTCCAAGCTGCCAGAATCACTGTCGAAAACCGCATGAGAAAATGGCCAACCAAGGTAGCTTCGCTGAAAACCTTCTGGAGCAGACTCAATCACATGTATTTGTCCATTAATCTCCTCAACTATAGGCCATATTTTGGGCTTCTCCAGTTGGAAAATGTCTGATTTACTGTGAGAGACAGAACACTTTTCAGGAAGAAAAAAGCTTCCAGCACTATCAGCCAGAGACAAGGCATAGGTGACACAGGATGTGCCCTCTGGACGACATTTAGAATTTAATGGCTTGTTGGTCCCACCAATCAGGAATACATTTGACTTCCATTTGAATATACTCACTAAGTTTGGAAGATTCTGCTCCGCCAAGTCCACAGTGGCTATTCTAGGACAGAACGGTACATCTTCGGGGCAGTTGAAGCTATATGCTTTGTTCTTTTCGAGATCCAGGTATAGTATCTCATACCCAGTATTGAGACACAGATAACTTTTTGGTGACACCTCGTAGAACAATGTCTTCTTTGTTGTTTCGAGTTGCTGGAGTAACAAAGAAAAAATATCAATATGAGGAAACAATAGAGGAAACAAAATAGAAGAAAGCCCACGTCATGATAAAAAGATACATGAATACAATAAAGTGCAAGTTTCATCAACTACCCTCGTGTCAAAATTTCAAACTGAACATGTCAACAATTCATGCTTTTTTTTAAAAAAAAACTATTCCTATTTGAAACAAAGACTGAACTCAAATCCTTATCAAGAGATAATTACGAATCAAAGAGATCTCAAAATCATGTATTTCAGTACTCTTCGAAACCAGCATTGACCATCCAAAAACAATCACTAGTAGCCCAAAGCATAGCATTAATGTCGAGGAATATACCGCTTTAATTGTTACCAATGGAACCAAAGATTCACTATTTTTGGTTTCAGAATAAATGAAACAAAGCAAAATAGCTCATTTAACTGTCTACGCTTCTTATTGTGTGAAGTTGTAGTCAGTTAGGCAATATCCAACGCAATAGGCATTGGGGTAATGTTGTTGTTGTTGAATCAGAATCAAAACAATATTTACACATGCAACACAATCTCTTCCTTTCAGAAAAAAAAGACCAAAGTCAAATGTTTATCTATAGCAGATTACATACAAACAGGATCCCATAACCATATTTTAAAATTCTGAAGGACTATAAAAAAATTAAGAGCATTCAAGTTTGCAGGAAATTACCGGCATACTAACTTCCATGCCCTCAGGGAACAACCAACTTTTAGTACTAATAGCCTGTTTCTTGGATGCAATACATTCATGTTCCGAGATTTCCTTTAGGCTGTGGCTGCAAGTCTGAAGTAACAATAAGATAATCAAACAAATCAGATATCTTAAAGATTAAAAGGAAAAGAAATTTTTATTGCATATATAGCACAAAAATGGCAAGATCATGAATAAAGGGAGCGTCGTAAGAACCTACTATCACATGTCTCACTTTCTTTATAGATGTTCTAGAGATGCATTAGGAGTCAACGGCCTTTCCACACAAATCCCAACAAGGTAAAATAGAGGTTACTTATACATGCAAGCCGACTATGCCTTTTTTTCTTTTTATCAGGAACACTGACACTAAATTCATACCAATATATAAACAAGTAAACAGAACTGCAAATTAAACAATGATGGTGTCCAATGCATTAGTAAGATATACAATGAAATAGGCAGATATCCATCTATGCAATACCCAACGCAATAGGCATTAGGGTAATGTTATTGTTGTTGAATTATAATCAAAATAACATTTACACATGCAACACAATCTCTTCCTTTCAGAAAAGAAGACCAAAGTCAAATATTTATCTATAGCAGATTACATACAAACAGGACCCCATAACCATAAATTAAAATTCTGAAGGACCATCAAAAATTAAGAGCATTCAAGTTTGCAGGAAATTACCGGCATACTAACTTCCATGCCCTCAGGGAACAACCATCTTTTAGTACCAATAGCCTGTTTCTGGGATGCAATGAATTCATGTTCCGAGATTTCCTTTAGGCTGTGGCTGCAATTCTGAAGTAACAATAAGATAATCAAACAAAATCAGATATTTTAAAGGTTACGGAAAACAAAATTTTATTGCATAAAGTGAGCGTCACAAGAACCTACTATCACATGTCTCACTTTCTTTATAGATGTTCTAGAGATACATTAGACTATCACATGTCTCACTTTCTTTATAGATGTTCTAGAGATACATTAGGTGTCAACGGCCTTTCCACACAAATCCCAATAAGGTAAAATAGAGGTTACTTATACATGCAAGCCGACTATGCCTTTTTTTTCTTTTTTCTTTTTATCAGGAACACTAGCATTAAATTCATACCAAGATATAAACAAGTAAACAGAACTGTAAATTAAACAATGATGGTGTCCAATGCATTAGTAAGATATACAATGAAATAGGCAGATATCCGTCTATCATGTTTGAATATGATTAAACCAAATTACGAAATCAGGTTTGTTACCAGATTTCTAATAGTAGACCTGCACCCCCCCTCGGCAGATTCTCTCGCAAGATTCCCCGCAGAATATTCCTTGGATTTTACAGGGTATCCTTCTTCATATCCCTGCAAGAATAAAACTTCCTTGGATGTTACAGGGCACCTCAGAGGGCAATCTATTGACCATTTATCTGCCCAGTCTTCAAATGTTTCCTCTGGGTTTCGCTCATTCAATTTAATCATGTCGGATGTGTCAAAAACAGTTGCATGACAAAATTCAGAGAGCAAAGGCACCTCAGACTCAACAAGTCCTCTATTCTCGAAAATTTCGTTGAAAATCTTTTGGATCATATCCGACTGATGTATGACTCTGGACTTGATGCTAAGGTAGTTATTTTGACTCTCTGAAAGGGGTCTACCCAGGCCAAGATTTTTTTCGCCTTCTGAAATCAGAAGTAGCTTTTGATCCAGCTCTCTGAATAGTTGGGCTATGAAGCTGGGTTCGTGGTGGCGAACCGTCGAATCTGAACTGAACTTTTCGTAGAGCTTCTTCAGCACTTCGATCTGATTTCTAATACAAGGCCTGGAACGAAATAACTGAATATCCAAATATGTTAGGTGCCTACGCTTCATCAATTTCATACGGTAGTCAATGTCTTGAAGCCTGACGGACAGATATAATAAGTGTCTGGAGATAAGACTGAGAACAGTTTTTTCGGGTACATCGTAGGTTTTTGGAGGTAGATGGGTAATAGTTTCTGGAAGTGACTTAGTAATCAATGGGGGGCGATCTCGAATCATGGTTTTCAATTAGACCTGAAGAAAGTTAAATCACAGGTAAACAACAAATCAAATCCGATTGAACTGCTATTGCAATTGTATAACTACATAATGAATTGGATCTTTCATCGCAAACCTAATCCTATCCCTATTCCTATATATGAAGCCCACAGATAATAAATTAGGTTTATGAGTGAATAATGCCCGAATGCGAAGGAATAGACAATACCGTAAAGGGAAAGATCGGCGGTGCAGCGTAACGGCGATGACTCCTCTACGACGTCGCACGATAGGTGAAGACAGTTACAATGAAGAGGCGCTTAGGAGGTCGATTCAACTCCTCCTTCCTTTCGGTAGTAAAGTTGTCAACGTTTCTTTACTTATTAGGTATTGACTCGTGATGTGGGTGCTTCAATGTTGTGTATGAGGTCTTTTTGTTTGGGCTTCTGTTTGGTACTCCGGGTATTAGGGCTCTTCAAAATAATTTTGGACCTGGAAATGGACAGGACCGAATCGAAGTTGTCCGGACCGGTTTGGAGATTTTTAGTCCGGTCCACAGTCTACAGTCCACAGAAATATAATATTTCGGGTCTGGATCGGTCCGGTCCATCGGTCATACCGGATTTTTGATATTTTATTTTTTTCAATGGGACGTGGTCATTGGCCACTATTCAGTCGGCATTACAACTTTTAGTGGTCATTGGTTATCATTCAAATTTGTAACCGGAAGGCGAATTTCCACGATTTTACCTACTATATTTTCAGGGAGAACTGTTCTTAGTTTTTGGAAATCCCAGGTTTTTGACTGGGTAATGTAGTTGCTGACTTGTTCATTATCATTCTGGATTCTTGCAAATAAAGATAGATCTATTTCCTTGATCCACTTATCATTCCAAAATTTAATGGATGTCCATTGCCAACAATTCAACCAAGGCCTTGTTTAAATTTATCTAATAAGGAAATAAGTCTATTAAATTGCCAAGATTGTTTTCTTGAATTTTTCATTTCAAATAAAGAACCATTTTTAATATATTTTTCTTTTATCAGTTTTACCCAAATACTGTTTTCTTCTGTTTGTTATTTCCAAAGTAGTTTTAATTGAAGGGCTTCATTGTTTTTCCTTTATTCCCTAATCCCTAGTCCTCCTAGTTGTTGATGTTTGCGGATATCTTCCCACTTAAGCAGAGCTTTGGAATTCTCCGCTCGTTTATTCTAGAAAAACTTTTTGTGTATATTGTCAATTTCGTCTGTTATTCCTTTGGGTAATAAGAAGCATTGCATCATATAGTTTATTTTTGAAGATAAGTTTGATTTAATAAGTGTTGCTCTTTCCGCTTGGGATAGGCTGATTGCTTTCCAAAGTGTAAGTTGTTTTTCGTTTGCAAAGATAATTGTGTGATCTGCAAAACTAAGCATAGGAATCGGACCCCGACCAGTCGTCGCCGCTGTCTGTAACCCGTCTCCTATGATTTGGGGGGGGGGGGGGGTCCTCCGACGGAACCCTAATTTCGACCTCAGTTTGTACAGCAGCGCAAGTGTGGATCCATCCGCCCTTCTTACCGAACGCCAACGGCCTCCAACTCGCCAAGGCGTGCCGCCGCTGAGATTTGGTGCCCTACCCGACGGGTTTGGAACCCTAGCTTCCAGATTGTGAATCATGCTGGACTGATTTCTTGAGTTCCCCTTCCAACAGTGGAATTATGGGTATTCCTGCTTCCGGTTCGCCTTGCGTTTACCATCGCCGCCTCTCCCCACGCTCGCCGCCAAATGTGATAGCAGGTTTTTGTCGGTTATTTATAACCGTGTTAAAAATATGGGATATAAAGTTAATACCACTCCAATAATATAAAAAACGATAGGAGAAAAATAATCTTCACCTCTTAACCTCGATCTCCCTTCAAAAAGAAAAAACCTCGATATCCCTACGATTAGGGGTTCGTTCGGTTCGGCGAAGGAATAAACTAGCTGAAGGGGTAGCTGAAGCTGAATTTTTGTAAACTAGTTGAAGTTTGTGTATAAACTAGCTGAAATTTGTAAAATGACGTGTTCGGCTCGGCAAAAAATAATTTGGTTGATAGATACTATTACAAATGTAAAATGACCAAAAAGGACATAGATATAGTTTTGTAAATAGATTTTAGATTAATGTGTTTGTGTGTTATAGTTTTGTTTTTATAAAATTCACTTATTTAATTCAATAAATCAAAGTATATACTAAAAATAATTAATTAAATCTTAATAATTGATATAGACTATTCTTTAAATTGTACAAAAAATACATTAATCTATTAAGTTAAATAAATATTTTATTCTAGATAACTCAATATTGAACAAATATCTCAAACCATCCAAAAAAATAAATATACTAAGAACTTGACCCAAAGTCCTCAGACATAAACAACAACCAATATGAATCGTGATCAGTAAAGACGGTCGTGATCTTGATAAATGGCTCCGAATTCAGCTCTCCAAGCCTGATCATCATCATGCTCAACAATCTCCTCTTCAAATGGCCTTATTTCAGACTCATCAAAGTGCATTTGATGCAATGCAGACTGTGGCAACTTACTTTCTGCCATGTATTGCTTCATGGTTTCAACTTCCATCTTGTGTTTCCTTCTTAGCTTCTCGTTTTCCTGCTGAACACCGTTCAACTCTCCCTACAATGTCAAAAACAGCAAGATGTCAATATGAAACCAAACTTAAATTTTTAAATTTTTGTTTCTGCTGAATTTTTACCTCAGCAGCTGCTGCAATTTGTTCAGCTTCTCTGAGTCTAACAAGAAGTTCTCCAGCAGTTTGAACAGCCTCAGCAGTATCTCTAAGCTGAATTTTCAAGCTCTTATTCTCTTTCTTCAACCTCTCCCTCTCTTTCTCCTTCTCCATTTTTGTAGCTGAGAGTTCAGCAGCGAGCGCCTTGGCAAAATAGTTCAGCAGCCTCAGCAGTTTAACTTGCTTTTTAAAGTTTGAATTTCTGTGAGAAGTTCTTCCTTTTCTCTGAAATCAAAGGAGGATGTGTTTTGATCAATGCTAGCAAGCTCCTTGATTTCACAGGCTTCCTTTATAACTTCTAGATCCTGATTCTGTATGCAAACAAGTACAAACTATCATGTTTTGATCAATGTAGCATTTGCAGCAATATCATGTTCGTTTATTTTATCCAGAAAATAAAAAATACCTTCAGCTGACGGATTTGATCACTCAGATCATTAACATCATCTTCTGTAATCTCATTTATTACAGGGAAGTTTTTCACACATCATACTTGCTGAGCAAACCGCACGGTGCTAAGTGTTCCACCCATA
Organism: Oxyria digyna; assembly: GCA_029168935.1. Taxonomy (NCBI): domain Eukaryota; kingdom Viridiplantae; phylum Streptophyta; class Magnoliopsida; order Caryophyllales; family Polygonaceae; genus Oxyria; species Oxyria digyna. The sequence goes on along the minus strand of JAPVLV010000011.1, from coordinate 27,371,387 downwards.
TTTCTGCATATAAATAGGGGACCTTGTTAATAATGGTGTTGCATAACACTAGATCTAAATGTAGAAATCATTGCTCGGAACTTCATGATTAAACTAAGATCGACATTCTATAGAGATGCATATCACTAGACTAAATCAGCTATTAACTTGTTAACAAAAGTCAGACTGATGAATAATTGAGTAACCAAAGTTTGTGCCACATACCCATTGCTGAGAGATATATTGCATATAACAGAAAGCTTTGCATTGCCTCCAAGGGATTCTTGTAGTAAATGTGTCAAAAAGGATTTTCTGTTTAACAGAAAGCTTTCACAACCTACACCAGTTCAGAGTTAGATATCATACATATTAATCACGTCCAAATCCCTGTTTACCAGAAATGAGTACCTCATCATATATCTCTGTTGAGTCTTCTGAAGATGGATTAGTTGTGTGGATAACAAATGCATAATCGGCACTTATTATCTCTTGAACTAAAACAGACATGCTCAGAAAGTTGTGGTCTAGACCTACTTTCTTTGTACTGAAATAAGCTCTCTCGTTCCATTTTGAAGCCCAAACCTGTAATAAAACTCGTTAATACCACATTTTACACAGCATAACAAATTTCTCTGTAAGCTAGCTCATTGCAATAAGTGTTTCATGAAATACACATATGCTAATGCAAACCCAATTAAATATTTATCTTTGTTTTTCCAATATGATTAGAGTTTTTGCATCATCCAAACTTTAAGAATTTGGATGATGTAAATCCATGAATGAAGAAGCAAACCTTAAGACTGACCCTCATCGTGCAAAATCACTTCATCATGAACGAGCAACATAAGCATAAGATAGGAGTGGAAGACTGACCCTACAAGTTGCTAGTATACTTCCATAATGTTGCTAGTATAAACATATTACAGCCAAACAAAAAAACTGAACCTAAAAGTTCTGCAAAATGCAAATCCAGAAAGAAAACAGAGAGCAACCACATTCAGCAAAGCATCATATGCTATACCAACAAATTCACAATTTATCAAAGACTTTGAGATGTAGATGCTCTTTTAAGCATTTTATCAAACACTGTGCACCATTTATTTTCTTGTATTGTTCTACTATCATGAGTTGTGTCTAATTGATTCAATGCAAAAATCAAAATCAGACAAAGAGATTCAGTAAACGAATTGTAAATTGAAAGAATATGCAAAATCAATCAAGAAACAATTACAAAATCGAATTACATGAATGAAGAAGCAAACCTTAAGAAAAAACCCTAGAAATTGGGGCTCATCCATCGATCTGAAAACAATTGAATCCAAATACCCAGGGGTATTTCAACAAATTCTCGCATAAACTTGTAGTTGAAGTTCACAGAATTCCATAATGTTGCCCCCCAACATTATGAAATTTGCTCAACTTCAACCAAGGAGTGGTACAGCCCGTAGTTTTTCGTCAACTGCCCAGGTTGATCAGACGTGACCAGCCGAACACGCCATTGCCACATTCAACCAGTAGAAATGTCCATATTTGAATCATCTTGCTCTTCGTCCTCCGAAAAATCATCTTCAAGAGTCAAAACTGCAACTCCAAGGAGTCAATATGAACCAAATTTTAGTATGAGAAAAACGGAGCGCGGACTCATGGACATAGAAAATCATTTGTGAACTGAGACAGCAGTCACAGTAGATAATGAAAAGAGAGAGGAAAAAAAAGAATACCGTTATCTTCGGTATCCTCCAACATGATGAAATCAACAAACGAAAGCTGCAGATAAATCCATAAACAATATAAGAGACCTCATACTGGGACCAGAAACTCAAAATTCCAGCTAACAAAGAACATATTAGCACAAAATTTATTTTCTTCGAAAAAAAAGAAAGCAAACACTTCATTTCCCAATCAAAATGAAGTTGGATTCCCTAAATAGCAAGCACAGAAAGCGCGCCGCTGCTTCCACAATGAATCTCCCCATTTTACAAATTAAGAATACAGTGGCAATAGAAAGAATGAAGCACCGTTACACAATAACCGAATTTTGCGTCACAATTGATAAGAGAGACAAAATATAATCATAAACCCTCGCGGTCTAGGGTTTTGCAGACGGAAAGAGTATAGAGAGAGGCAACTAAACATCATACAGAATATAAACGGAAGAGAGAAATAGATAATTCACTTACCGACGGCAGGAGGAGGGGCAAGTGCAGCAATGACGGAAGAGTGTTCAACTGTGAAGTCTCAACGACGATGGCGGCTACTTCTTTCTGTCTTCCTCCTCGCTCCCTCCAAATCCAACTCTGATACAGACGGGTATATTGGGCCTGAAAGATATTTGGCCCACAACTCCATTACTGGGCCGGACCAATAATCAACAGTGGCCCACTTGCAGGGATTTTTTTCCCTGTCGATTCTAGTAGAGGGTTAGTCTCCGGCGTCGCCACTTCCTGTACGAAGAGCTTCTCGGCGGTTCACCATCTGGTTTGTTCTTTGGCTTCACTTTTCCTACTTTGAAAGTTGTAGATTTGTTTGTTTCCCTTTCTGGGGATAGGGTTTGTATCCTGTCCAATTTAGCCTATGTTCTGTCTATTTTGCTAGGTCGAACGTGAATGGGTGTAGGAATCAATTAAAGTAGAGCTGTTTTCGTGGAATTTTATGTACGACTAGTGTTAAATTCGATCTGAGATTCATTTGTTTTGCTAATTGATGACGTTTTACGATAGAGTATGTTATATGCTGTCAGTTTGGTGGTAAAAGCTAGTTTAGAGTCAGCTAAGCCACTAGTTGAAGTCTTAGACAGTTTGAGGCTTAATTTTCGATATGGAGAATTTAGTGCTGGTATTTGTAGTTACAATGTGATAGTTCAAGTGATTATGCATTTTTTGCATGTGATTAATCCTGTTTTCTGCATATGATTAACCCTGTTTTGTTTTCCATTCTTCAGGTACATATTATGAAGCTTCTTAGGGTTGTCTATCGGTCTTTAAATGATGGGTTTTCATATAGACTTCAGAAGCCTTTGACGAGTAGAGCTTTTTCTACATTTTGGGGCCCTGGTACATTCTGCTAATTTCGTAATTAATGTGACACTTCGGTTTCGTGTTGGCTATTTCTCTGAATTTAGAGTTAATGGTTGTTGAACTGCATCTGATTTCTAGTAGTACCTGATATTAAATTGAGCATTAGAAGTGTTCACTCTTATTCTTATGGCGGTTGTACATGTCTGCTGATTCCCATTCTCTTGGATTTATACTTGAATTGGTTTCTTAGATCCAGATTATGTTTTTCCCATCTATTAGAGGGTTCTGGTTGTTAAGAAGCTGATCTATATTAGCTTTTCTGATTTTCTTCTTGTTCTTATTTTTCGGATATTTTAAGATGTACTGTTTTATTCACTTCTTTTCCTGATTGTTTTAAGTGTTGCTTTTGTTTGCTTTGTTGAACAGCTAGTGGGAATGATAAAAACCGAAATGATGGATCCTTTGAGTCTAATGATATATTTGAGAATCGGATATTTGGTCGTACATCTGGGGAGAGTTCAGATAGTTTTTTTCAAAAACTTGACAAAATTAGTAATTCCGGTTTAGACTCCAAAAGTAATGGAGAATTTAGCTCCAGCATCCTTGATGGGCTACATGAGAGTTTCACTACATTGCAAGATGGAATGGACGGAAAGTTGATGGATGCTGCTTCATATTTTGAATGGAACCCAGATGAAGTTGATGAAGAGAATTACACTTTCAGACATGATATGAATTTCAGTCCTCAAATGACTTATGAGCCGAAGGTATGACATGACATACACACCTCAAGCTCACATGTTTTCTGTCAATGCAGTGATGTCAATGGAATTTAGTGTATACTCAAAATGTGATGTCTTTGTTTCTGTATACACATTTAATTATTTAAGTCATCATTTCTTTTTCTTGCATTATATCATTTTCCAGCTTGTTTACGTTCATCTTCTCTTCTCTACTTGAAATAGACATGTTTTTAGTAAAAAAAAATGTTTTCACATAGTTAAATAAATAAGGTAAAGCTTTGACCTGTAAGATTTCTATATGATCACCAGGATCTTGATCTTAAGAAACCCGGAGTGTGGAAGCCAACCAAACGAGATGAGTTTACAGTGACCACAAAGGAGGTTTTGGGGCGAGCTGATTTTAGAGTAAGCATTATCTATCACTTTCATTAATATTAATTAATGTTCAAGCTCTATTTTTTTTTGGGAATTTATATGATGCACCCTGTATGTCATCAATCCATTCTCTAACATGTTGAAGAAATTTCTCAGAATGTTAGGTTCCTTGCCAACTTTTTAACTGAGGGTGGGATACTGATCAAAAGGAGCCAGGTAAATCTGCTTTTCATTTAAGTAAATCTACATCTTTCAGCTGCACAATGATTATTTTCCCCTCTTCAGACTGGAATAAGTGCAAAAGCCCAGAGGAAAGTTGCTAGGGAGATAAAGACAGCCCGGGCTTTTGGTTTATTGCCTTTCACTACAATGGGTACCAAAGCTTTTCAGTTTGGGAGAACAATGGAAAGTCTGGAAGAAGATTATGAGTACGCCTATTATCAGAATCCTGCAATGCCTGATGCAGATACTACCGTGGACCCTCTTTGAGAATCGGTATCATCCACGATTCCCTTAGCGTTTTTTGTCATCCACATTCTGTTCATGGCGGCTTTAATTTTCAGCATTGCCTTTGAATTATGGACTGGATGCTGCTTGTATAATTAGTATTTCTAAAATATCACCATAAACCTAGATTTTCGACAGTTCAGTCAAATTAAGCATCTTAATAAGATTTAGATGGTTGGAAAACCTTTCTTGTCATTATCCTTTAAGGGTTAACTATACATGCTGTTTCTGTGGAATGGTGGTAGCTGTCGATTTGCAGTGCATGAAACAGCTTATGGGTGTATCTGTTTTACATCAGTAATAGAGCTGGTCTTCGTTTTTGCAGGCTTCGGTCTGAGTCTATAATTTGTAGTATTAAATCAGTTGCAGATTTTGTTGACAGTGTTAGTTATATATTCTCTTACTAATTCTTAGGTTTTATTTTTTTAAAAGGAGTTAGTGCTGCCCACATTTGATTAAGCCAGATAGTGTTGGTTAGTGCCAAATGATAATCTCGAATTAGGGTAAAATTACAAAAGATTAGGATTTCTCTCCTCCTCCCTCTTCTTCTTGAATCACCTTCTCAAGCTTCTATGACATGATGCATAGCCTTCGTCTTTCCATCTTTCACATCACCTTCACCTTCATCATCACCATTTTTCTCATCTCTTCTCATCCCAAACCCGTCTCCTCCCTCGGCATAGGCTCCACCATCTCTGTTAGCTATGGCTCAAACGCCGTCTGTGGGATATTAGCCGGAGAATCTCAAGCCATAGCATGCTACATACAAGGCCAAATCTTACCCGTCTCCCCAGAAAACGTCATCTACGATTCAATCTCCGGTGGGCAAGATTTCTTCTGTGGTCTCACCTCCGGAGGAATCAGCCTCCATTGTTGGGACACAACTTTATCTACTGATAGTTTCGAGACCAAGATTATTTACGAAAACGCCACCGCCCCGTTGACCGGTCTTTCAGTCGGCGAGCTTCATCTCTGTGCCTTGTTTAAAGCTACTGGCTTTGTTCAATGCTGGGCACAGAATCAGAATGCTACAGGCTCTCCTCCTTTTAAACTACCAGATAAGTCAACTCAGTTCTTGACCACAACTTCAGGTGGAGGCTTTTCGTGCGGAATAGTCAAGGATGCAAGGAATGTTTTATGTTGGGGTGAAGCTGGAACGAGTGAACTCGTTCAGACCGAGTTTGGTAATACATTAATGCTTTCTTTGGTTGCTGGAAAATCTCATGCCTGTGGATTAACCACGTCTGGTGTATTGGTCTGTAAGGGAAGTAACACAATGGGTCAACTCAATACGCCTCCAAATAAGGCCTTTCAGTTTTCCTCTGTGGCCTTGAGTGCGAACCACACGTGTGCCATACAAAGCGCAAACGGTTCAGTCGTTTGTTGGGGAGAAGATGATGCAGGGAGATCTTCAGAGTTCATGGACTTCATCGTTGCAAGCTTTTCGTTTCAATCGATTTCTGCCGGGATCGATTTCACATGCGGGTTAGGAACCGACTTGATCATGATCTGTTGGGGTCCCGGTTGGCCCACGAGCCTCAGCTTCTCGATGAGCGAGATTCCATTTCCAGCTGTCATCCCGGGTCCGTGCGTCAAGGACCCTTGTGGACCATGTGGGTCCTACCCGAACTCGACGGCTCTTTGTGGCATCAAAGGCACAGACATTTGTTTATCATGTGAGATTCCTTTGTATCCACCACCGCCAGCTGGACCTGGTGACGCGGCGTCGGCCCCACATTCACCGCCAGGTCAGAAGACATTAGAGTCTGCTGCATCATCTGCAAAGGAGGCATCATCATCATCATCAAGACACAAGCTTTACTTGCCACTTGAGATTATTGGAACTTTTTTGGTTCTTGCTATTTTGATTACATCATATATCATCCAAAAAAGGATGTCTGATAAGCAAGAGAAGCTTCTGCTGAACTCAACACTTTCAACAGCATCCGATGTGGCACTCAACAACACTAAAGACTCAGCTTTATCCGGAAGCTACCCTGCTAGTGCCTTAAACTCAAGATCATCATCAGTAAATCATGGCAGTAATCCCTCATTTGCCCTTGCATCAACAAGAAGCATGAATTTAAGGCCCGGGAATAAAGCCGAGAAATTCTCCTTCACAGTATTAGCAGCAGCAACAGAGAATTTCTCAACTGACAACATAGTAGGAAATGGAAGCTTTGGCACGGTTTATAGGGGACGGTTGGCTGATGGTCGTCCTGTTGCAATCAAACGTGAAGAGATGATGAGATCATCGACAGAGGACGACTCAGATTTCGATCTTGACCTAGAAATCCTCTCTAGGCTCCACCATAAGCATTTAGTAGGCCTGCTTGGATTCTGCAAAGAGAAAGAAGAAAGACTACTGATTTACGAGTTCATGGCCAATGGAGCATTACATGATCATCTTCACACCGAAAAAGGTGATAAAACTTTGAACTCATGGCGAAGGAGGGTCAAGGTAGCGTTGGACGCAGCTAGAGGAGTCGAGTATCTTCACAATTACGCGGTTCCACCTATAATCCATGAAGATATAAAATCCTCCAACGTTCTAATCGATGCAAACTGGATAGCTAGAGTCTCGGATTTTGGTCTCTCTAGTTTCTCAACTGATAATGCACCAACACTTGGATATACTGATCCAGAGTACCATGTTTCTAAAATTCTGACAACAAAGAGCGACGTTTATGGATTCGGCGTTGTGCTTTTGGAGCTTTTGACAGGGAAAAAGGCGGTATTTATGAATAATGATGGGATGGAGCCAATAAGTTTAGCTGAGTATACAGGGAGTTATATACAAGGTGGTGAAGTGTGGAAAGTTCTTGATAAGAGAATCGGTTATCCGCTTCTTCATGAGGCTGAGGCTGTTGAGCTAGTGGCTACTACTGCTTTGAGATGTGTAAGCTTGGATGGGAAAGAGAGGCCTCCAATGTCAGAAGTTGTGGCTAATTTGGAGAAGGCTTATATTTTGTGTAAGGAGAATCCTGTGACAGACGACATTTCTCGTAATACTTCCTTCCCAGAATTCAGCAAGTAAGGCCAAGTTCCCGAGTTATGATGCAAAAAATTGTTTGATCATGTGTGTTGTTTATTTTGTTTTCATAGATATATTTTTTCCTCAAGTGTTGTTTGCTTGAGTTTCAGTGAAGACACTTATGCTAGCTGATTGTTATGATTAATTACATTGAGGTTTCCTATTGTAATTCTGACAATGTAAATCTTAGTATGGTTTATCAGTTATTAAAGGGAGATTAGTTTGAATAGTTTTATGATTTTTAGTGAAGAGTACATTTTAGTAATGGCTTATCAGCTTTAATAAACGGAGATTAGTTTGAATAGTTTCATGATTTTTCGTGAAGAACTTATGCTAGCTCATTGTTATAATTCTTGACATGGAAGTTTCTTATTGTAATTCTGACATTGTAAATGTTAGTAAGGGTTATCCGTTCTAAACTTTTGATCAAATGAGGTTAGTTTGACTAGTTTTATGTTTTTTTTTATTTTTCTGGGTTTAAACTGATATTTTATGCAGTTATTAATATAGCAAAGACAGAGTCTAAATCCAAATACAATCGATGTGCAGATGCAACATAGTGATGCTGTTTCCACGTTCATGGAGACAGTCATTAGCACTTATTAATCTACATTAGTGGGCATGAACATGCGACTTTAGCAATATTTAATGCATCCAATAATCTTATAGAGATTTTAAAGCATGATGTTGATGGCGAATAATTTAGCAGCCAGGTCCACATATCATCATACCCATCCACTCGTCTCTCAGCTAGGTAATTTATAAATGTCAAATTAATCATAAAACATGTAATTTCCATGTGGGATTGTATAGTCTAGCTGGTGCATCATTAATATTACATTAAAGAACAAAATTTCACTTCACATACACTCTATTTACACAAAATCACCATGAACTTTGAGTTTGACAAAAAGATGCAACACCCAAGGTGCACAAAGAACCAGCTGAAATATACACAAAAATCAAGCAGAATGAAGATGACAAATCTTGGCAAGCCTATAAGAAGATGAGCATGGTATAAAATGGGATTGAAATAGCCGAAAGAGATCACACGAACTGAAAGCGCATCAGGAGCTTGACTGAATCATATTTTTCTCCCTTGTGATTATAAAGAGGAACTGCCCTGAATCCGGTCTTGATTTCTGAAACAGGCAAGCAAGTTTGACCAGCAAAATCATCTTTCTCAGAGACGTCATATTCATGAACCTCGATTCTTAGCAAGGCTAACTCAGGAACTGTTAGTGCAAATGTAAACTCTTCTTCCCAAACCGGGTTCCATTCGTCTTCCTTGATCTTCGTTTTCTTTGTCGTCTCGTCTGCTGGAACTCCTGCTATCCCAATCTGAACCCAAGAAAATGCCAAAAAAAATACTAAGACTTTATCAAGAAAATGCCAACAATTTATTTAGACTTTTAGCGAACTCCAAAGGTGTGACCTTGGTGTAGAAATCAGGTGGAGAGTAGGTGTCGAAATGAGTTTTCTTGAAGTCTAAGCTCCAACCATCCCCCATGTATACTTTCACCTATGATGATGAAGCAGAAAAATAATAAGTAGTTGGTTATGGTGGCTGTTTACTAATTGCTAAATTTGAACTTTGAGGAGATAATCCTTGCCTTAAGTGTGTTTTTTTCAGGCAATTTTGATTTAGGATCGAAAATTTTATCATCAGGACCGGAGTTGATAAGAAACTCAGGCTTCTTTACATAACCACACCCGCCATTGGCTCTAAATAAGCCTTGCATCCACCATAAGTACTTACCATGTCCCTGTCATACCATAAGAAGCTTGTTAATGTTAATCAAATGACATTTTCGAGACGATTCTGGAATTTGAATTGTACCTGCATATTGAATGCAACCATTTGAGCTCCATGAGTCCAGCCGATGAGTGGCTTGTAATTGGACGAGTTGAACCGAGTTGTCTTAGGGAAAATCCTCAGTATATTCCTCCCTGTGTACCTATAAGAATAATGGCATTGTAACACAATCATCCAACAAGCTCAAAAACAAGAAATAAAAAGTATAAAATTTAATCTTTCAAGATCAACTTACCTAACTACCTCTGTTCCATAAGATTCAGCTGATTTCTCGAGTGTTTCCTCGCTCAAGCTAATTCGTGTCACCTTCTCAGGATCACCCTTAAGCGCCTCTCTTAACCTATGTCTTGGTATAGCGGGAATCGCTATCAAACGCTTATAAACTGGTGGATTTGACGATGGTGAATGATCATCTGAATCTTGGTCTTCTCCATCAAGTAAGCTGTCTTCACTCTCTAGAAGTCCAACCTATTTTTAAGGAAAATATTTTCAAAAAAAAGCTAAAACAAGAAGCTGAAAATTTGTCACTTACCATACAGATTTACAATTTGAATAACACTACAACCTTTTCGTTACTAGGATCATCTAGCTTTGTACTGATGCTTTGATCTGCAGACGTCTCGGTTGCTAAATACTCCTTTGGCGGTTTGGTGGATATAAGGATCTTATATTTCAACTCTTCTGGTGATGGAAGCTCTTTTAAGTACCCAGATTCAGGGTAAAATAGTGCATCCTTAAATGTCTCAGTGATCATCTGATGAAAAAGTTATAAGAAAAATCAGATCAAGAAACATCAGTAAATGCAGAAAGATTTGATTGATTACCTGAGCAACTTTAGCTTGTAGATCAGGTGTAAGGTGATCTTCAAGAGTTAAAATAACAGGGTAAGGAGACGAAGAAAACGCGTGCGTTTTGATGGATTTAAGGCATTTCATGAGCTCAACTGGAGTAGTCAAGGTCCTAAAAAAAGTTTTAAAAAGATTAGAGTTCTTGCAGCATGATAGTATAAATGTCATGTCAAACACGGCTTAATCAAACCTTCCGTGTAAGACATGGACTTGATCTTTGGTGGAATTAGGCCATAAGTCGAGCTCAATGACTCTAACACCTCGTTCTAAGGCCCTGACAATTGGAATGTCGCTGCAGTCGCTACTGAGCTGGTTTCCTGTTAGGTATGAGTTGTGGCCTGTGTATATGAAGTAGTGTGATAAAGGAGCTGTCATTTCTTGATGAACCTGAATAACACCAAGAAGATTTACAAAGCTCAACACCAGCAACAACATGTTCCATATCCAAGGTGAAACAAAAACTTATAAACACCATAAAAACTCTACCTCTACGAACCCTTTAAACAAAAGTATATAAAAAAAAACACAGAACACTGGCCTGGAAAAAAAAGGAAGTCGACCACCAAAGCGTATTAGCCTAAGCTTCTATGACTCAAATCTTCTCTCTGTAAAACTCTGGAACGAGTCATATCTTCCGTAAGCTCTAGAACTCATGATCACTATTCAAACCCTTTTACTCATTTATCAAGTTTCCCAGATTTCTTTAAAACCTTATAAATAAACACTTAAATGCAAAACTCAGAGATGAGTACAAACCCAAGGAACAGAGAAGTACAGCAAAAATAAAGCACAAACAGTAAATTCTTTGCCACCCAGATTTCTAGAATCTTATAAAAACAAAATCAAATTTAACTCGATCCTTGTAAATATTATTCACCTGTGGGTTAATAGGGCCGTTAAGATCAACGGAGAAGACGAAGTGAAAAAAGTCATCGACTGTGAGATTACTCCGAGTAAATTTAGCAATGTGATGGTGATGATGATGACGCTTCTTAATCACCTCCTCAATCGCCGTCTCCGATTCCGACTGCTCCTCCCTTAAAAACCGCCGGAGCTGATCCGGCGTCATGTGGGTCCCACCTCCGGCGTACTTTCTGAAAAGCTCTTTGATGTCGGCCGGAACCTCTGACTCCGATGACCTGAACTTTCTCATGAAGCAGAAGCACACTCTGTAACTGCTACCCATTTTGTTTCGCTTTGCTTTTCTTCGCCGGAAAAAGCTTCAAGCTGTGTTCTAAGAGTTTTGCTGGGTTTTTTTTGCCTTTTTATATCGTCGTTACCGACTACAGAGTAAGATTGGGGATTTAAGGAATACTTTAGTGTTAGATACAGGGGATTGATGGACTGTCATGGTGACATTTGCATTTGCATTGGTCTATAATATCTTCGGATTATTTAATGTGGACTTTTGGAAATTGGTCTTACTAGGATATTGATATCCGCAGTCTTATATAAAATTTATTTTCATAAGAAATAAAATACTCTTTAATATGTTATCATTCTTTAATATGTTATCATTGGACTAAATAAAACATTGTTTAATGTCACTTCCAACATTTTCTTTTATTATAAATTAACAAAATTAATTAATTGTTCATGGCTTTGGATTTAAGTATTACCTATTGATGAATTTTTTAAGTTTTAAATAAATTTAATTTTACTTTAATATAAGATTGAATGCAAATAAAAAATAAAGACTTGAAACTGATTTTATTTGAAGGATACGTGAATATTAATATTAATAATTCACTAATATTAATAGGCAAGGACTATATGCACGCGATTTTTTCCCTAAATGCACGCGAATATGTGCGCATAACTTGTGCGCACAAGGTTTTACACTGTAAAGATCTGTGCGCGTATGTTCTGCGCACAGATTCGCGTGCATTTAGGGGAAAAATCGCGTGCATATAGGCCGGACGTATTAATAAAGACTAATTATTAGTGAAAAATGACTATATACTAAAGTATTGGTACCTCTTATTAACACATGATTCAACTATATATTAGAAACTTTATAATTCAAATAACCTATTATGAATCCATATATAAAGTGTCAAAATTTAGCCATGTGAAAGATCTAGTTTTGTATTGTTGATTTGAGATTAATGGTATGACATTGAATGTTGGGGTTTATAATTTATTGCCTCAAACATTTAACTTTATAATATATTAGGATTAGGATGTCGCTTAATACTTCTGTCCACTGATATAACCCGTTTTTTAAAATCTATTTTCAGTAAAATATTTCTATCAGTTTAAGTACTTTGGGTCTGTTTGGGAGTAGATTATAAACCGTTTTTTTGTTTGAAAACATGTTTTTTGGAAAAACTGGTTTTATCAGTTTCGAAACTTGTGCAATATAATTAGTATTTTTCTTTTTTCGGTGGTAAAAATATTTCTTCCCTTCCTTTCATTTTGTTCTCCGTTTTTCCATCCTCAAAATCAATTCTCCCAACCAACCCAAATCACCAACCCAAATTGATTTCTTTCTCTGTTTAAAGGAAATATTTTACCCATCCTTTTATTTCTTTCTCTGTTTGAAATTTGTGCAGTCAATTGATTTATTTGTACTCCGACAACAGTCCATTCTTGGTACTCCGACAACAGTCCATTCTTTATACTCCGTCAACACTCTGATCTTTCCCCGTTGTCCGCGACTTCAGATGACTGCACCGACGAAAAGAAGCGGCCTTCTGAAATGCCGATGATCTGCTCCATCCCTCGTTGGGGATTTTAGATAAGTCTGAACTGTGGGTTCCCTCCATTTCTGAGTTAGGGTTTCGTTGCTTCCCTTCGAACTCGAACCCACACCCTTGTAGCCTTCAAGTGGCTCGAACCAAAATTCGTAGCAGCCCCCAACCCCCAAAAATTGCACTTATAAACCTAGATCTGAAAACTCCGTAGATGCAAAAAAGCAAGTTTCACCAAACGTGTTAAAATATTTTTGTTTTACCAAACATACTTTTTCATAAAAAACGGTTTATAAATAAAAAAGAGTTTATAAACTATTTTACCAAACAAACCCTTCACTCTCTAATCCCTATTATATATGTTAATCATCATTTCGAATTATATATGTTAATCATGATTTGTCAACGAGTATATTTTAGGGGAACACTTGTACCAATCAATTAATCTTGTCATACTATAAATACGTACACCGCGATTAAGTTGCTAACAATATTTCTTTTGGCAATGGCTATATGCTGCATTGTAACAATATTTCTTTTGGCAGTGTTAATATAGATATAGAAAATACATAGAGAATTTGGAGACCAAAATACATGATTCACACGGCAGTATGTCAGTACGCGGGTTACATGTTTCTAAACAAATCCAGCAACTAAACAAAGCAAGCTTGAAGACCCGCCCAACTATTCGGCTGAGTTCCCCACCCTAACTCCATATCTAATTTACAAGTATAGCTGTCCTTTGTTTCAACTCTCACGAACTCCACCTCTTTAGGCCAGGCTTTACATACATTCTTCCAGTAGAGGGTTAGTCTCCGGCGTCGCCACTTCCTGTACGAAGAGCTTCAGAAACCTTTGACGAGTAGAGCTTTGTCTACATTTTGGGGCCCTGGTACATTCTGCTAATTTCGTAATTAATGTGACACTTCGGTTTCGTGTTGGCTATTTCTCTGAATTTAGAGTTAATGGTTGTTGAACTGCATCTGATTTCTAGTAGTACCTGATATTAAATTGAGCATTAGAAGTGTTCACTCTTATTCTTATGGCGGTTGTACATGTCTGCTGATTCCCATTCTCTTGGATTTATACTTGAATTGGTTTCTTTGATCCAGATTATGTTTTTCCCATCTATTAGAGGTGGTTCTGGTTGTTAAGAAGCTGATCTATATTAGCTTTTTGAAAAATGGAAACATTATCTTCCCTCGCTGTGAGATGTTATGTTAGTGCTTGTTTGAGCAAGATTACTCACTTGTGAAAGTTACAAGGAATATGATGCTGTTATGTTAATCATTATCCAGATTTCTTCTGGCCTTGCCTTGTCCAATAATGTAATAGCCATTTCTTCCACGAGATGTCTTACAATGCAGCATCTGTATCAGTTGCAATGTGCTGCAGTGTCAAAGTAAATCTTGTGATCTTAAGCTGACTTAGTTTCTCTGAAAATAAATGTTGTGGTCTGCACAAGGATGTCTTGATTATCTTAGAGAATATAACACCTATTTCTCTTACTGTTTTAGATTTGTAAACTCTTATTGTATTGGGATGATTTGTCGGTTGTCTATTAACTGCTTATCATGATTTTTTTTTCTTTTCAAAAGTGTAGATAGTGAACTAAAAGAACTTCTATAGGTGTTGTTCTAATGAAACTGGTTCTCTACATGCTTCAGACCCAATCTAACTCATGTCTAAATGCAGGCCACTTTTTAAATTGAGCATTTATTTACTATGTTGTGTATCTGAGTTGTTACAGTAGTTACTTTAGATTAGGCTATTTCAGGTTTTAATGTGCTCTAGTAGAAGCTTTCGGTTACAATTCATGATACATTGTCAAACTGAGATTGGTTTTAACTGTTCTATCACTTCTATGTAGTACATTTCCTCATATACATGATTTAGTTTGACCATTGAAACCATTCACATTCCTTACAGTAGTCTTAGCTTTTTCATATTAACTCCGTTTCTATAATTTTCTTAGTTTATAGGGTAATGATATTTATACTCTGACATCAGTTGTTATTTACAGATTCAGTGGATAAAAGATGGGTGAAATAGGGCGTGCTCCAAGTATCATTGATGGCTGCATCCAACATCTACAGAAGAAACTGAAGGATGCTTCTATTGAGGATAAAAAGTTTCTTTTGAAATCGATTGATGCTCTAGAGTCACTCTGGAGTGATATGTCTTTAAACTATATCAGGACCAACGCTCCAACAACAGTTCTGGTAAGAAAATCAACTTTTATAAAGTTGTAGTTTGTGATATGTTTTTTATTATCTTACAAACAATTTTTTTTTCCAGGGGAGACCAACGGCCACGGGAAATTTTCCATATCACAGAGAATGGACTGCAGCAAACAAGGTTACAGAAAATGGCTGCGATCTATATGATATGACCTCCAATGATAAGTTTACAAAGTGGACTCTGGTTCTTGCCGAGGAGGAAAACAAAAATCGTTTTCTGTTCAAATCCATGGACGCATGTGAAACAGTTTCAAGAATAAGGCCGTTTGACAAGATCTCGTACCCTGTGCAGAAAAGGGGGAAGCAGGAGAGGAAACAAGTTGCTGGTTTCTTGTACCCACACTGTCAGACCTTAAAAAAGTACGTTGAAAATTTTTCTGTCGATCTGACATGCAGTCTGCCGAACACTATCAAGGGATATGTTGTGGCATTGGTCGCCCTTGAAAAAGAGTTTGAAAATGTTGGAGAAAAGATGGATAAATATCATTTTGATAGGACAGTTTGTGTGGTACAAAAAAAGATAGGGAGTATTATATATTTGACCTCCCCAGGACAAAACCAGGAAATAAGTTGGGAAGTCGAACATCAGTATCTGGCTCAATATATTGGACCACTCTTCCCAATTAAACCATATGGTTTGGAAATTTTGTTGGAGTGCATGTCTACAGCAAACAATTTGGTCAAACGACGTCGGCTTCTGAAGGCGCCGTATTTTCTCAGCGACCAAGAAAAAATCATGAAGTTTGTGCCAATGATGTACTATGTCACGTGTGTCTGTTCTGAATTTGAAAATCCATATCTAAATTGGGTAAAGGAAGCGGAGAAATACGGTGTTGCTGTTGATAATGTGCTGGAATATGGAGACGGCAATTATAAAATCGGTAGGAAACAGTTCATACGGTTTCTGAACAACTGTGTGAAACATCTGATTGTCGATCAGTCATCTGTTGGTGGATCATGCAAACTGATAAAAAAGATGATCGATGAGATTAATCCGAATTTGTTGGATGACTTCTTTTACAACAGCTACACAGTTAAAAGGAAGAGAATTCCAATGCTTGATGATTTTTAAAGGTATTACAGGGTTATCTATTATATATGCACATCATTTTATAGAATTGTAACTACTTAGTTACTGTTTCCATTATAACTGACATTGTTATTCTGCTATATGAATGCAGTTGATTGGCTTAGTTCACACAACTAATGAAGATCAGGTTTCAAACTGAAGGTTACAGGGTCATCTATTTTCTTTTGAGTGCTGAAGCAGCTGGATTTCAAACAGAAGGTTATTGGAGGTGATTTAAGAGCACTATTGATGCAAGTAAAAGATATTGTGTTGGAAAGTTGGAAGTTAAAACATGGTCAATACAAAGTGTTAGAGATGCCTTAGAAGATTATATATCAAGGCCAGTATGCACGATTTTGCTAACATCAAACATTACATTGTTGCTTTAAATGGTATAATATTTTATCACAAGATGGACAAGTGTTGATATAAATTAATGTCAAATGATTTGAAGTTTTAATTGCTCTGATTTTATCCAGCACTCTTCTCATTCTCTATATTTGCTAATTGCTAGGTTTATACATTAGACAGCAATTCTTAATGAAGAGTTCTTTATAACCTCTGACTATACATAAGTAACATAACACTAAATCTATATAATATATAGAGAGAGAGAGAAGTGTTAATATAAATATAGAAAATACATAGAGAATTTGGAGACCAAAATACATGATTCACACGGCAGTATGTCAGTACGCAGGTTACATGTTTCTAAACAAATCCAGCAACTAAACAAAGCAAGCTTGAAGACCCGCCCAACTATTCGGCTGAGTTCCCCACCCTAACTCCATATCTAATTTACAAGTATAGCTGTCCTTTGTTTCAACTCTCACGAACTCCACCTCTTTAGGCCAGGCTTCACTTCCTTTTGCCAGGACTTCTCTTACACATGAGCTCACCATAGGAGCAGCTTCACTAAGTATCTCCACTTGGAATTTATTGATAAACAGATAATCCGGATCGCCAACTTCATCCCATGTGCTTCCATTAACAATACTGCACAGAGTCTTTCCTTCATCATCTGCTTGTATAATTGTAGCATTACTCATTGTGCAAGGCCATAGGGGTCCCTTGAAGAAATCATACAGGTGCTGAATGCAAACAAGCATCCCTGTTGTTGAGTCCACAAGGCATGCTAATGCGTCTAAGCCTTTGAGATGGCAACCCTCACCGCACGAGTGCTGTAAAGAAATTACCACATACAGCGGGTCGCTTCCTCCGTATGGGAATGTTCCTACACACTTTCCAGGTCCATGATCAATTAGACACCAGATCTTTTTCATCCTTCGACCATAATAGCGTGCTTTGTATGCTTCCCATTCCCTCTTGTTAGAGTCAAACACCAGATTAGCATATCCACATGCGGATGCAAAGATGCGGTCCCCCAGGACCGAATAATACCCGATTTTGTACTGACCCCCCTCTTCTGATATTGTCGGGATTTCTTTGTCCAAGCTGCCAGAATCACTGTCGAAAACCGCATGAGAAAATGGCCAACCAAGGTAGCTTCGCTGAAAACCTTCTGGAGCAGACTCAATCACATGTATTTGTCCATTAATCTCCTCAACTATAGGCCATATTTTGGGCTTCTCCAGTTGGAAAATGTCTGATTTACTGTGAGAGACAGAACACTTTTCAGGAAGAAAAAAGCTTCCAGCACTATCAGCCAGAGACAAGGCATAGGTGACACAGGATGTGCCCTCTGGACGACATTTAGAATTTAATGGCTTGTTGGTCCCACCAATCAGGAATACATTTGACTTCCATTTGAATATACTCACTAAGTTTGGAAGATTCTGCTCCGCCAAGTCCACAGTGGCTATTCTAGGACAGAACGGTACATCTTCGGGGCAGTTGAAGCTATATGCTTTGTTCTTTTCGAGATCCAGGTATAGTATCTCATACCCAGTATTGAGACACAGATAACTTTTTGGTGACACCTCGTAGAACAATGTCTTCTTTGTTGTTTCGAGTTGCTGGAGTAACAAAGAAAAAATATCAATATGAGGAAACAATAGAGGAAACAAAATAGAAGAAAGCCCACGTCATGATAAAAAGATACATGAATACAATAAAGTGCAAGTTTCGTCAACTACCCTCGTATCAAAATTTCAAACTGAACATGTCAACAATTCATGCTTTTTTTAAAAAAAAAACTATTCCTATTTGAAACAAAGACTGAACTCAAATCCTTATCAAGAGATAATTACGAATCAAAGAGATCTCAAAATCATGTATTTCAGTACTCTTCGAAACCAGCATTGACCATCCAAAAACAATCACTAGTAGCCCAAAGCATAGCATTAATGTCGAGGAATATACCGCTTTAATTGTTACCAATGGAACCAAAGATTCACTATTTTTGGTTTCAGAATAAATGAAACAAAGCAAAATAGCTCATTTAACTGTCTACGCTTCTTATTGTGTGAAGTTGTAGTCAGTTAGGCAATATCCAACGCAATAGGCATTGGGGTAATGTTGTTGTTGTTGAATCAGAATCAAAACAATATTTACACATGCAACACAATCTCTTCCTTTCAGAAAAAAAAGACCAAAGTCAAATGTTTATCTATAGCAGATTACATACAAACAGGATCCCATAACCATATTTTAAAATTCTGAAGGACTATAAAAAAATTAAGAGCATTCAAGTTTGCAGGAAATTACCGGCATACTAACTTCCATGCCCTCAGGGAACAACCAACTTTTAGTACTAATAGCCTGTTTCTTGGATGCAATACATTCATGTTCCGAGATTTCCTTTAGGCTGTGGCTGCAAGTCTGAAGTAACAATAAGATAATCAAACAAATCAGATATCTTAAAGATTAAAAGGAAAAGAAATTTTTATTGCATATATAGCACAAAAATGGCAAGATCATGAATAAAGGGAGCGTCGTAAGAACCTACTATCACATGTCTCACTTTCTTTATAGATGTTCTAGAGATGCATTAGGAGTCAACGGCCTTTCCACACAAATCCCAACAAGGTAAAATAGAGGTTACTTATACATGCAAGCCGACTATGCCTTTTTTTCTTTTTATCAGGAACACTGACACTAAATTCATACCAATATATAAACAAGTAAACAGAACTGCAAATTAAACAATGATGGTGTCCAATGCATTAGTAAGATATACAATGAAATAGGCAGATATCCATCTATGCAATACCCAACGCAATAGGCATTAGGGTAATGTTATTGTTGTTGAATTATAATCAAAATAACATTTACACATGCAACACAATCTCTTCCTTTCAGAAAAGAAGACCAAAGTCAAATATTTATCTATAGCAGATTACATACAAACAGGACCCCATAACCATAAATTAAAATTCTGAAGGACCATCAAAAATTAAGAGCATTCAAGTTTGCAGGAAATTACCGGCATACTAACTTCCATGCCCTCAGGGAACAACCATCTTTTAGTACCAATAGCCTGTTTCTGGGATGCAATGAATTCATGTTCCGAGATTTCCTTTAGGCTGTGGCTGCAATTCTGAAGTAACAATAAGATAATCAAACAAAATCAGATATTTTAAAGGTTACGGAAAACAAAATTTTATTGCATAAAGTGAGCGTCACAAGAACCTACTATCACATGTCTCACTTTCTTTATAGATGTTCTAGAGATACATTAGACTATCACATGTCTCACTTTCTTTATAGATGTTCTAGAGATACATTAGGTGTCAACGGCCTTTCCACACAAATCCCAATAAGGTAAAATAGAGGTTACTTATACATGCAAGCCGACTATGCCTTTTTTTTCTTTTTTCTTTTTATCAGGAACACTAGCATTAAATTCATACCAAGATATAAACAAGTAAACAGAACTGTAAATTAAACAATGATGGTGTCCAATGCATTAGTAAGATATACAATGAAATAGGCAGATATCCGTCTATCATGTTTGAATATGATTAAACCAAATTACGAAATCAGGTTTGTTACCAGATTTCTAATAGTAGACCTGCACCCCCCCTCGGCAGATTCTCTCGCAAGATTCCCCGCAGAATATTCCTTGGATTTTACAGGGTATCCTTCTTCATATCCCTGCAAGAATAAAACTTCCTTGGATGTTACAGGGCACCTCAGAGGGCAATCTATTGACCATTTATCTGCCCAGTCTTCAAATGTTTCCTCTGGGTTTCGCTCATTCAATTTAATCATGTCGGATGTGTCAAAAACAGTTGCATGACAAAATTCAGAGAGCAAAGGCACCTCAGACTCAACAAGTCCTCTATTCTCGAAAATTTCGTTGAAAATCTTTTGGATCATATCCGACTGATGTATGACTCTGGACTTGATGCTAAGGTAGTTATTTTGACTCTCTGAAAGGGGTCTACCCAGGCCAAGATTTTTTTCGCCTTCTGAAATCAGAAGTAGCTTTTGATCCAGCTCTCTGAATAGTTGGGCTATGAAGCTGGGTTCGTGGTGGCGAACCGTCGAATCTGAACTGAACTTTTCGTAGAGCTTCTTCAGCACTTCGATCTGATTTCTAATACAAGGCCTGGAACGAAATAACTGAATATCCAAATATGTTAGGTGCCTACGCTTCATCAATTTCATACGGTAGTCAATGTCTTGAAGCCTGACGGACAGATATAATAAGTGTCTGGAGATAAGACTGAGAACAGTTTTTTCGGGTACATCGTAGGTTTTTGGAGGTAGATGGGTAATAGTTTCTGGAAGTGACTTAGTAATCAATGGGGGGCGATCTCGAATCATGGTTTTCAATTAGACCTGAAGAAAGTTAAATCACAGGTAAACAACAAATCAAATCCGATTGAACTGCTATTGCAATTGTATAACTACATAATGAATTGGATCTTTCATCGCAAACCTAATCCTATCCCTATTCCTATATATGAAGCCCACAGATAATAAATTAGGTTTATGAGTGAATAATGCCCGAATGCGAAGGAATAGACAATACCGTAAAGGGAAAGATCGGCGGTGCAGCGTAACGGCGATGACTCCTCTACGACGTCGCACGATAGGTGAAGACAGTTACAATGAAGAGGCGCTTAGGAGGTCGATTCAACTCCTCCTTCCTTTCGGTAGTAAAGTTGTCAACGTTTCTTTACTTATTAGGTATTGACTCGTGATGTGGGTGCTTCAATGTTGTGTATGAGGTCTTTTTGTTTGGGCTTCTGTTTGGTACTCCGGGTATTAGGGCTCTTCAAAATAATTTTGGACCTGGAAATGGACAGGACCGAATCGAAGTTGTCCGGACCGGTTTGGAGATTTTTAGTCCGGTCCACAGTCTACAGTCCACAGAAATATAATATTTCGGGTCTGGATCGGTCCGGTCCATCGGTCATACCGGATTTTTGATATTTTATTTTTTTCAATGGGACGTGGTCATTGGCCACTATTCAGTCGGCATTACAACTTTTAGTGGTCATTGGTTATCATTCAAATTTGTAACCGGAAGGCGAATTTCCACGATTTTACCTACTATATTTTCAGGGAGAACTGTTCTTAGTTTTTGGAAATCCCAGGTTTTTGACTGGGTAATGTAGTTGCTGACTTGTTCATTATCATTCTGGATTCTTGCAAATAAAGATAGATCTATTTCCTTGATCCACTTATCATTCCAAAATTTAATGGATGTCCATTGCCAACAATTCAACCAAGGCCTTGTTTAAATTTATCTAATAAGGAAATAAGTCTATTAAATTGCCAAGATTGTTTTCTTGAATTTTTCATTTCAAATAAAGAACCATTTTTAATATATTTTTCTTTTATCAGTTTTACCCAAATACTGTTTTCTTCTGTTTGTTATTTCCAAAGTAGTTTTAATTGAAGGGCTTCATTGTTTTTCCTTTATTCCCTAATCCCTAGTCCTCCTAGTTGTTGATGTTTGCGGATATCTTCCCACTTAAGCAGAGCTTTGGAATTCTCCGCTCGTTTATTCTAGAAAAACTTTTTGTGTATATTGTCAATTTCGTCTGTTATTCCTTTGGGTAATAAGAAGCATTGCATCATATAGTTTATTTTTGAAGATAAGTTTGATTTAATAAGTGTTGCTCTTTCCGCTTGGGATAGGCTGATTGCTTTCCAAAGTGTAAGTTGTTTTTCGTTAGCAAAGATAATTGTGTGATCTGCAAAACTAAGCATAGGAATCGGACCCCGACCAGTCGTCGCCGCTGTCTGTAAATTTTTTTTGGCAAGAAAAAATTGTGGCGGGAAATTTTTTTGGACCGATCAAAGTTTGACCGTTGACCAATGTTGACCGTTGACCGGAGTTGACTGTTGACTTTTTGAGAAGTTTAATCTACACCCTTAGTTTGATTTTGATCTCAGCCTAATATTAATTCTCAGTTTCTCACTTCCCACTTTAAATTTCATTCTCACTTGATCATTTTCCATAAATTTTCCATAAATTAATGTCAAATGATTTGAAGTTTTAATTGCTCTGATTTTATCCAGCACTCTTCTCATTCTCTATATTTGCTAATTGCTAGGTTTATACATTAGACAACAATTCTTAATGAAGAGTTCTTTATAACCTCTGACTATACATAAGTAACATAACACTAAATCTATATAATATATATATAGAGAGAGAGAAGTGTTAATATAAATATAGAAAATACATAGAGAATTTGGAGACCAAAATACATGATTCACACGGCAGTATGTCAGTACGCGGGTTACATGTTTCTAAACAAATCCAGCAACTAAACAAAGCAAGCTTGAAGACCCGCCCAACTATTCGGCTGAGTTCCCCACCCTAACTCCATATCTAATTTACAAGTATAGCTGTCCTTTGTTTCAACTCTCAGTATGTCAGTACGCAGGGTTAGTCTCTTTAGGCCAGGCTTCACTTCCTTTTGCCAGAACTCCACCTCTTTAAGCAAGTTTCGAATTATATATGTTTAGATCCATCCATTTGGACTACAACGGTCATAAATGTGCCTATATAAAGCCACAATCTCTTCGTTTCCAACAAATTCATTCAAAACCTCTTCGTTTTCCAACAAATTCATTCAAAATGTCTCGTCGTAATCAAAACTCTCGTATGTTAGAGTTGATTAATCAAAGTTGTGAAGATAGTGATGAAGAACACGATTGGGATAGCGGATCACAAGAAGAGGAAGACGACCCGAACGACGACGAATGGTTGGATGGTTTCTTAGAAGACGAAGAGTTCGGCGACTGGGATCCGAGTGGTGAATTTGTGGTTAGTATAATATGTTATAATTTGAAACATATGGTAGCGTAATTAGTTTCAAATTAGTTTCATATGCTAGCATAATTAGTTTCATATGCTAGCCTAATTAGTTTCATATGATAGCCTAATTAGTTTCATATGATATCCTAATTAGTTTAAAGTAATGATTCGTATTTTGCCTTGTTATTTTGGTAGTAGTGTAATTGTCGCTCTACAATTACGTATAGGGGAAAGATTATTCGGATTATTTTAGAAGCGCACAATATTGGGATACTCCGCAAGAATTGTATGAGTGGGCGAGAGATAGAGGAAAGGAGTTAGTGATAGCTTTGGTAACGCGTAATTCAAGTCCGTACCAAATAAGTATTGTGTGCGATAGATTTGGAAAACCAAGATCTGGGAGGCCAAAGGTGAACAAAGAGAATCCAGAGTTGGCTGTTCCTAGGCTTAGAAAGTCGAAGTCGAAGAAGTGTGAGTGTAGATTTCAGCTACTGGCAGTGCGAAAGAAAAACATTCCCGGGGTCGCAGGAGAAAAATGGATTTTAGGTGTGATAGAAGGTCGGCATAACCATGTGCTACTTGCTAGTTTTCATGGGAATGCATTCATGGGTCGAATGACGGAGGAGCAAGAGCTGTGTGCTAGGCGGTGGGGAGATGGAACTGGACGCAAGACGCCAAAAGAAATTATCTCTAAATTGAGGGAGAAGTACCCTGGTAATGTTACTTCA
The DNA here is from genome assembly GCA_029168935.1 of Oxyria digyna. Lineage (NCBI taxonomy): Eukaryota > Viridiplantae > Streptophyta > Magnoliopsida > Caryophyllales > Polygonaceae > Oxyria > Oxyria digyna. The sequence continues at coordinate 27,347,155 of JAPVLV010000011.1, read as the reverse complement.
AGGAGACAAGTTGCAAACTTTTTGCAGAAGGTGAATTACGAAGATCGCGGAGAGCTAAACGTGACACAGTGGTCGCTTAAGTTTTTGCGAGACCACGACTACGTAGTTCACCCACATAGAGACACGGCAAACGGAGAGGTTGCAATATTATTCTTTGCTAACCAAGAGTCGTTGCGTTTGTTGAAGAAGTACCCGTACGTGGTAATTATCGATGCGACGTACAAGACAAACAAGTAAGTCTCTACAATACCTTGGTCGATATTTAGTTCGGATAATGATATATGTTCTGTAGTGATATATGTTAATGTTTCAATAGATATGAAATGCCGCTCGTAGAGATCGTTGGATTCACCAGTACACACAAGACGTTCAACATCGCATATGCATTCACTAAAGCGGAAAGGATTTATCATTACACATGGATAATGATTCAATTGAAGTCATTATTCATAGATTTGGGAGTGATGCCAACGGCTATAATGACAGATTGCGAAGACGCGCTGATAAAAGGGATAAAGACTGTTTTCGGGAGCGAAGTTCAACATCTGTTGTGTTGGGTGCATATCAAACACAACATTGAGGCACATGCTTCGACCATCCTAAAGAGACAAATTAAAGTGGAAGCCTTTGCAGGACAATGTTGGGGACTATTTTGCTCAGCTACTGAAGAGACCTATGAACTGCGGCTCGAACAGTTGAAGAGATCTTGGAAGAGCGGCCTTGTGGGATACGTCGAGAGAACATGGCTTAATCCTCACAAGACAAGTATAGTGAGGGCTTGGACAGATCATAAGCTTCATTTCCTTACGAGGACTTCAAACAGGTAAATATTGATATTTTTTAGTTAAAGACGATTATATCATAACGGCGTACTTTTTTAACTTACCAACTTAACTGTTTTTTAGAGTTGAAGGGATGCACAAGGTTTTGAAAGATATTATTGGTTCCAGCAGAGGGGGCTTTAACAGAGTGATCGTACGGATCCATCATTCAGTACTCCTTCAGATTGATTCAATTAGGGCGAGCATGAACATGTCTCTCTCCAAACGACCAACTGATTTTGATGATCCAAACATGCATCCGCTTGGAAGGGATATTTTTTGCCGACTATTCTACAAAGTGTCAGACATGTGTTTTGATCATTTGTTGGCTACTTATGAGATCATGTTGACGGGGAAATTTCCTGAACAATGCACCGACCATTGGGTGAGGAACTGTCTTGGGTTGCCGTGCGTCCATCAAATTGCACACGCTATCATTTCAAACACACCCCTGATTGAGGATGACATTCACCCGTTCTGGAGGGATTTGCATTGGGATGACACTCCTGAAACAGAAGACGACCCAAATCTGAAGGTCCGAATGAACATTATAGAGTTGCGACTCCATGAAATGTTCACCAAGTTGGAACTTGGAACCTTGAAGAAAAGCACGGCATACCAGCTAGGTGAGTTGTATCAGGACTTGGAGCATCCTGAACTAACTACCTTGAAAGAACCGACAAATGTGAGAAGAAAAGGCATGCCAAAGGGTGCAAAGAACAAGGATAAGGAGGAGGTTGACAGTGAAAATGACAAGGAGGATGACATAAAACAAGAAGATATGGAGCAGTATGAGATGGAGGAGGCAAAGCAGAAATCAAAAGGAAAGAAGAGTACAGGAGCAAGACGGCCAGGTCGTCCTAAAAAGGAGGAGGATGACAGTGAAAATGACAAGGAGGAATCGAGAGAGAAGAGTTATTTTGAGCACAAACAAGAAGAGCTGGAGAAGTATGAGAAGGAGGAGGCAAAGCAGAAATCAAAAGGAAAGAAGAAGGCAAACAATACAGGAGCAAAACGACCAGGTCGTCCTAGAGAGCAAACAACGACATCACTTCCCGTGGTCATTGAGGCCGAGGAGTTGCATTCTCAACCCATGCCCGACCTATCACAGCCTGAAGGATCAAACTACACTGACTTCGATCAGTGCCCTGAAGAACTTGGTGTTCCTCTCATTCATAGGGGGGTTGACTTCGGCATTGACAATTTGGATGATTTTTGGCTTCCATACATCACAGATGTTAGACAGGTACGTTCTGACGGACATTGTGGTTATAGGTCGATGGCCTTACTTCTGGGAAGAAAAGAACAAGAGTACGGAAACATTCGGCGTGAGCTGGTAACGGAGCTGCTTCAGAACCGAGAATTGTACGAGCCTATTCGTCGTCGTCTTCGTCCGGGTACTTGGGAGGATCTTATTCTCCAAGTTAACCATTGCAGAAGCCCTTGTTCAGAACTGTACTGGTTGCACTTTCCACTGATGGGCTTAGTGTTTGCCACCCTATACCAAGTTGGCCTCGTGTTATTGTGTTGGGATGCTCCGACCTTTTGCTTACCGCTAAGGTGTAGAACAGAAAACGCTGATCCTCCACGACAGATTTTCGGCATGGCACACGTAGGCAACCGTGACCACTTCATACCGGTAAAGTAGACAATTGTACTTGATACTTGTGTAATCATAGTTTTTTGTTTAATATCTTAAGTCGATTGTGTTTATATAGGTGGCGTTGATGGTTGGTTCGCCACTACCGCATACTCCCGGTTCGTGGAAGAAACACGTAGATCCAAACATTCAATGGTGGGAAGAAACATTTGGGGACAATTTGAGGATGTATCGAGAGTACCGCATTTCAAATGGTCGGGCACCAGATCCATTCATGTATAAAGGAGGGACCGAACCCGTTCACATATCTGACTGAGTGAGATTGTCATGTAATAATTAGAAGACGCATTGGAATTTCTTAGTTTGTAATGCCTTGGTTTTTAATGTTTCGTATTTGTTATTTTGGTAGTAGTGTAATTGTGCTTTATATAACAATGAATGGATCAGATTGCATTGGAATTTCTTAACACGTTCGAGAGACAAAGAAGCGACAATGAAAATACATAATGAAAGTACATAATGAAAGTACGTAATGAAAGTACACAACGAAAGTACACAATGCTCATAACATTAGATGTCTACGATTTAGGCGTCGTCGGCAGAAGAGGAAGAGGAGTCGGAAGCATAGACGATACTACAAACCATCAACCGCAATTCTTTTTCTTTAATCTTAAACCTTTCCATCAGGACCTTCACTCTATTGTCACTCTTCTTTTTCTTGATGATTAATTTCGTGATAGCACGTAAAGCAGTAGGGGTATGCTCTGGATCAATAAACCTGATTCCGAAGAAACAATTGCATGCATAATGCCTTCGTCCATACTGGTTAGGCATGTCTTCGTCATTGTTAACGTAAACATTACACATTTGGCGACAACTTTTTGTACCAGTACACATTATCTGTGGAGGGTCAGGCTTCACACGTCTTGGTGATGATGATGATGATGCCATATTCGTAGTTATGTTCTTCCAAATAAGTAAATAATAAAACTTTAGTTATAAACATGAAAGCATATACAAAAAACAAAGCATGTACAAAAATGAACAAAAGAAAAATTTACCGGTTAGTAGGGAAACTTCGATTTTTGCTCTAGTTGAGATGGATGAACTAGTTGAGATGGATGAAGAAATCACCACCTTCAAACCGTTGGTTTTATAGGAATTTATGTATATGGTGCGCGTTGATTCTGCGCACAAGGAGTTACCGATTCAAAATAACGGTAACTAAAAGTGCGCTATGTAGCTGCGCACAAATTTTTAACGGTAATTTTCTGTGCGCGTTACACCTGCGCACCAAAAGTTACAGATTCAAAAAGTTACAGAATAGGTGCGCTTTACCTTAGCGCATGGCTGAAATTTCTGTGCGTTCTACCACTGCGCACTATACTCTTCATTCTTCGAAATAGTTGCGATATGAAGGGTCTAGCACATCGATGTGGATTATCTTTGAAAAGCTTATACAAACTAGTGTTATTAGGCATATAAAGTGTGTATACGGTCTCCCCGTCACAAAAAGTTGATCGAAAATACGCGAAAACGCAAAAAAACCCTTATCGGTCCTTGTGGCCTGTTAAGGTCGAGAATAGGCGGTTCGATGCCCAAACAACGTCGGAATGCAATGAAACTTGTTTTCAATGCATATTATAGCTATTTAACCTTGTCGGTAACTTCGAGTCAAAAACTCGAGCTCTTCGAGTAACACCTCCTTTGTAAACCTTCACTAGTCTTTCATTCTTCGAAATAGTTGCAATATGAAGGGTCTAGCACATCGATGTGGATTATGTTTGAAAAGCTTATACAAACTAGTGTTATTAGGCATATAAAGTGTGTATACGGTCTCCCCGTCACAAAAAGTTGATCGAAAATACGCGAAAACGCAAAAAAACCCTTATCGGTCCTTGTGGCCTGTTAAGGTCGAGAATAGGCGGTTCGATGCCCAAACGACGTCGGAATGCAATGAAACTTGTTTTCAATGCATATTATAGCTATTTAACCTTGTCGGTAACTTCGAGTCAAAAACTCGAGCTCTTCGAGTAACACCTCCTTTGTAAACCTTCACTAGTCTTTCATTCTTCGAAATAGTTGCGATATGAAGGGTCTAGCACATCGATGTGGATTATGTTTGAAAAGCTTATACAAACTAGTGTTATTAGGCATATAAAGTGTGTATACGGTCTCCCCGTCACAAAAAGTTGATCGAAAATACGCGAAAACGCAAAAAAACCCTTATCGGTCCTTGTGGCCTGTTAAGGTCGAGAATAGGCGGTTCGATGCCCAAACGACGTCGGAATGCAATGAAACTTGTTTTCAATGCATATTATAGCTATTTAACCTTGTCGGTAACTTCGAGTCAAAAACTCGAGCTCTTCGAGTAACACCTCCTTTGTAAACCTTCACTAGTCTTTCATTCTTCGAAATAGTTGCGATATGAAGGGTCTAGCACATCGATGTGGATTATGTTTGAAAAGCTTATACAAACTAGTGTTATTAGGCATATAAAGTGTGTATACGGTCTCCCCGTCACAAAAAGTTGATCGAAAATACGCGAAAACGCAAAAAAACCCTTAGCGGTCCTTGGAGGCCTTATATGCGCATTAGATCTGCGCACATGATTCTTTGCGCATTAGATCTGCGCACGGTTGAAGACCGTTAAAATATGACCGTTGCGTGCGCATAACATCTGCGCACGAAACGGTCATATTTCAACAGCAAAAACCGAAGCTATAAAAGGGGGGTTGCACTCACCTCAATTCACCAATCTCACCATCTCTCTCTTAACGTCACCAATCTCACCATTTGTCTCTTAACACTCGCTATGTCGCACAGTTCATCATCAAGCAACGCTGCCCTTTTTTATTGTAAATGTGATCGACCAGCGGTAATGAGGAGTTCAGAATCTCGAAGAAACCTCGCTCGAAGGTTCTGGACATGCGCTGGTACTGGTGGTTACATTTGTGAATTCCGCGAGTGGATCGATCCACCACACCCTTGTTACTCCTTAGCTGCAATAAGAGATCTATTCTCGAAGATACGTACGTTGGAGGAGGAAAACGCCGATCTTAAGGCGACCCTGGCTTCCAATCGTTAGTTAAGTGGTTGTTTTAATCGTTAGTTCGTTGTTGTAATTGTTAGTTAAGTGGTTGTTGTAATCATTAGTTAAGTCATTGTTGTAATCGTTAGTAAACAAGCATAGCACTAGACAAAGAGAAGTTGAGGAGGGACAACCTATAAAGATCCCCAACCGATATTGGTTTCGATGTTCGGATTTAGCAAAATGTACGAACTAATAAGAGTTTGGAAACTGGTTATTAGTTGGTACATATTGCCGACTCCGAACATCGAAACCAATCATCGGTTTGGGGATCTCGATAGGTTGGTCTTCCTCACCATCTCTTTGTGTAGTGTTGTTGTTGAAATTTGTATTTCGTTTTCAAATCAATATAGTTTTTCACGTCTTGTTGTTCAGATTTGTATTTGCATTATTGTTCGGAGTCGTTTTGAATATTCAAACACGCAAAACATAAAATTTAAAACCATCACACAAGAAAAAGGCATACATAAAACATCAATCGTACATAAAACATCCATCAAGCGTCTAATCCTGAGTCTCCTGAGTATAAGGCGGAGCATCTTCCCGAGGCACATCACCCTGAGTCATATCATCTTGGTGCGCATCCTCCTGAGTCGTATTATCCTGAGTGCCGCATCCCCTCCCCTGGCCCCTCTCATGAACAGAATCTCGGAAAACAGGAGGTGGTGGTGGTGGTGGCATCCGCGATGCACGTGGGGGAGATGGTGCCAAAGGTGCCTGAGGTGCCTCTAAGATTGCAAGCCAACCACGAATCACATCTTCAGTGGCCCAAGGTCGATCCGAGATAGGGGTGTCTAGAAAAGAGTGCATCATGGCTTGAAGGATCTGACAACGCTGCAAACAAAACGTAAATTTAATCGTTAGTTAAGGTCTAAAGCTAAGTTTTGTACAAACTTTATAAAATTTTACATACCGCTAATGCATCGATAGGCACCGGGGTATATCCATAGCGAGGCGGGCGATCATGTCTCTCAGAGGATGGATCGACGACGGGATGTGAGAACTCGTCCAGCCAATCCATATAGTCATCAGACATCTTCCATGCTGGCTCTGCAACCGGCCCATCCAGATCGATCAGAGGCCTCGGCTCTGCGTCCCATGCAAGAAGAAGCTCAGGTGCATAAACGACGTCATACCTCGTGCAACCCATGGGCCGATTAAATGACAACGGCTGAATGGGTGGGTCGGGAACGGGCTGAGCCCGCCCAAACTGCCGCAGGACTCTCCTAGGGTTGTAGGCCTCATGAAATTTCCAGATGCTCAATACGCCCTCAAATCTCGTAGGAGAAACCTCTGGTGAGTTGAAGTCCAAATCTCTCCATGGCTGCCAGTTAACCTGAAACAAATAACAAGCCAAATTAGACACGTATTGCGGTAATGAAATAAAAAATATAAGAAATTAAATCCAAACCTGCTCATATCTCATGTTGTCGAGCATGCGACGGATGGCAACCAAACGCCCAGTATCCGAGCTAAGTGGTGTATACAATCCTACAGCAACATCTCCATGGGCGAATGCAGGGTTCGTGACAAAGTGATCACGAAAATGAGGAAAGTATGCCCAAATCCAGCACTACATATAAACAATTACAGATTATTAGTAAAACTACGTGAATAGTTAAGAGTTATTCACCAAGACGTTAAAGACAAGATCTTACCCTCAGAAGAATCCCACATGAACCAATGGTTGCCGTCTCGACTCTAGATGCAGACCCTAAATTGCGATACACTAACGCAAGTATGCCGGCTCCCCATGCAATGTCCCCTGTACGATCATGGTTGAGAACAAGCGCCGCGTACTGGACCTTGACACCCTTTGTCGACCTGTCCACCAAGACAGTCGAGCCCATAAGCAAAAGGAGATACAGAGTGGCAATGTGACTCTCATTCCTGACTGGCGCATCAAACAAAACTTCCAACCGAGCATTGAGGGCACCGAAATGAATGCCACCTGAGCTATAACATGCCTTCATGTCATCAGCCTCATGACCCATAGCGTCCGCAAGCGCCGCATAGATCTGGTCATCTGTCATAGGTGAATTGCAGCTACGACCATGTATACGGACTCTGAGGATCTGCATCACGTCATGTAGGCAGATGGTCATCTCAGCAAATGACATGTGGAAAGTGTTGGTCTCTGGATGCCACCTCTCCACAAAAGCAGAAATCAATGCAGCATCGATCTGAGACGCTATGCCCACTCGGCGCAGCTCTGTCAGCCCAGAACGCTCAGCAAGCCTAAACCATGTACCCTCCTCAGCTGAAATATGATGCTCATAATCATGAACCTGTGCAGATCTGTACATCACCCTCAGGAGCTTCCTAGCCTAAATAAGTACAGAAAAAAATTTGCGTCCGGTTAGTAAATATGAAACATATAACTTATTATAAGCATTCAGATCAATGTTATTGAACATACCGGATCTAACGGAGCCGCCTCAGCCTCGGCCTCATCCCCGTCCCCATCCTCTGGCTCATCCTCTGGCTGAATATCTCCTACTCGCCGTCTCTGCCTGGGACGACGACCACCTCTAACTGGAGCCGCAACCTCCTCACCAACAACCTCCTCAACTGCAGCCCCCTCAGCGACTCCCTCAGCAGCAACACCCTCACCACCAACTCCCTCAGCACCCTCCTGACCTCTCCCTCTCCCTCTCCCTCTCCCTCTCCCTCTCCCACCACCTCGGCCTCTGCCTACAGCACCCTCACCACCACCTCGGCCTCTGCCTCGGCCTACAGCTTCCCCCGCACGGGCACGCTTCCTAACCTGCACCGGGGGCACCAATGGTACATCGGGAGCGGGCCCTGGAAGAGGACCACGCGACCATATCCATCTCGCTATATGCGTCTCATAAGAACACAATAGGTGAGGCGCACTTGGACGACAAATGTCCTGCATCGAGTCCCCGAGCCAAGGAAAATAGGTCGCTACGGCATGGTCATCGTCGTCTAAATCTCCCGACACTGGCTCTGAAGATGCGGCTGGCTCTGCAGATGCGACCGTAGGAGGAGAAGATGTCGACGTTTTTGCATCTGTCACTGCAGGTAAATCCTGCTCTGTATGCTCTGAACTGCGAGGTAAAGCATCCTGAAACAGAGGTGCGTCCTGGATATCATAGTCATCCGTGGTCACCTGCGCCTGTACTGGTGTGGGCTCGATAGGGTCGAACGCAGTAACATATTGACCAGGATAATCTACGTCGTCATGGAAATCTCCTGTCTGTCCATCCATCTCCATATGCGAACCATCTATCTCCTGCTGCTGCAGCTGTGCCTCCTCGTACTCATTCCCTGGCTCACGGTGCTCAGGTGATCCGGTGCCGAAAAATCGTTCGAGGGCCTCGAACGATAATCGCACATCGGCTGCCACATCATGTCGACGTGGAAGCCGTTCCGCTACTGGTGCGGGCATCGTGTTGCCCGTCTGATCCATGACGGCTTGTATAGTCTACATGTTTTTACATTTTTAGTATGACTAATTCATACTAAAATATTCGGAAATAATTTGCAACTTCGTAATCAAATTCGAGTCTTTATATCTACGAAAACTAAATTTTTTAATAGAAATTGTTAGAAATTTAACAATTAAGTCATAACTAGTTATAACTGTTAAGTTTCTAATATTTAATTCATAATTACTAAAAAATAAACATCTCAACTAATACGAAATAATAATCACTACTATTACTAAAAAATTACAATTAATACGAATTCATAATAATTCGATTAGGCATTCGATTAATGCATAATAATCTGAAACTTAATCGTAATTATAAAAAATTACGATTAATAAGAATTCTAATATTTAATTCATAAAAAACTGAAATTTAATCATAATTATGAAAAATTACGATTAAATTACAATTAATACGAATTCTAATATTTAATTCATAAAAAACTGAAATTTAAACGTAATTATGAAAAATTACGATTAAATTACAATTAAGATACGAATTCTAATATTTAATTCATAAAAAACTTAAATTTAATCGTAATTATTACAAAAAAAAATTACGAATAAATTTCCAAAATTAAATACGATAAATATTTGAAAAAAGCGGGTTTAGAAATTTTATACCGAATAAAGATCGTGCGGTGTCTCCGGATCCGTAGTCCTCGTCGCCGGAACCCGAGTCGCCGGAATAGTCGTCGGAGGAGCATTTGCCGCTGCCAACGCCCCTCGAGTCTCATACCGCCGGCCACCTCCATCCACCAACGCTTCATCGTCGGACAAGGTCGCCGGAGGTGGCTCCGTTGGGACGGAAGTCGCCGGAGGTGTTGGGATTGGGACGAAAGTGGTGTGGTCGGGACCGGAAGAATGAGGGGGTTCAGAATCCATTGACGAAATTGTGTTTAGACGAGGGAAACGCTCGGAAATGGAAAAAAAGGGGTCGGCGCCGTCGATTTACTGTGCGCAGAAAATAAGCGAATGGAGGAAGAAGAAGAAGCTGCGGCGCAGGGTTTAATAGACCCTGTGCGCAGTTCTTCTGCGCACTAATATGTGCGCACAAGTTCAGCGCACACATTCGGGAATCCGAAACGTCGTGCGCTGAACTTTTGCGCATTATATATTCTGTGCGCTTTGTTCCTGCGCACACATTTGACAGACATCGTCAGAATTTTCACATTTATCCCGAAAATACCCTTGTGCGCAAGAAAACTGCGCACCAACCTATGCGCATAACATCAGCGCACCAAATCGCGTGCATATAGAGAAAAAGTCGCGTGCATATAGGCGTTTCGTTTCTTTTTCGGTATATGCGGAACTATAATATTATTTCTTGATGTACTCCCTCCTTATTAAGGTCCGTTTTCTTTTTCAACACTATTTACAAATCGAGAATCTTCTCGTTTTCTTCCGATATATAGAAATAAATATAGGCATACGAGATATCGTTTGCTTCGTCTCAATGAGTACTTTGACAATATCAAAAAATTAAAATTTTTATCATCGTATATTTAAAAATATTAACGTTACAAAACGTGCCTCGACAAATGTGTTAAAAACAAATGGGAAGATCAATAAGGCACGTAGGGAGTAATTAGGATTACGACTTACCCAATAAATCAATAATCATAATGTAACTTTTCTTATCTTTTTCGTACGCTCTCTTCAATAAAATATAAAATATTTTAAAATGCTTTTGTAATAAGCTTTTTAACGTACGTTCTTAAGATATAGGGTACTCCCTCCGTCCCATATTATAGATCACGTTTTTCATTTTGGGCGTTTTAAAATATAGATCCTACTTTCATTTTTTATCTTTTGTCTTATTATTAATATCACATCAATCTACACTCTCTTTCTTCCTTTTTACATTAAAACTCACACCAATTTACTTTTTTATCTTCTCTTTCCTACATAAAAATCTACACCCACTCACAATCTCTCTCCTCTCCACTTTTCTTTCTCTCTTCCTTAATTTACCTCGATAACAACAAACAAGATCTATAATATGGGACGGAGGGAGTATAAGTTAGAAAAATTAATAAAATATTATAACCAAAAAAATACTCCAATATTACGAGGGTTGAGTTTGGGTTTAGGGATAATATTTCGGCCTTTTGTTAAAACATTTTTTAAAAGGTAAATATTCTTTGTATTTTAAAATTTGTAACAGAGTACGTTATTCTAATATTCCAGCCGAAAAAGAGAGTACCCCATAGTTTTAGCCAGTTTTTGGGTAAATACCCCAAATCTGTTATGTTTTTTTAGTTTTTGCATCACGTTTTTAAGTTATAAGTAAATACCCCTTTGTTGTCAACAAAATTTTTAACAGAGCTGTCAACAAATTTTTTAACAGAGTTGTCAACAAAAATTTCAACAGAGTTGTCAACAAAATTTTTAACGGAGCTGTCAACAAATTTTTTAACAGAGATGTCAAACAAAATTTTAACAGAGTTGTCAACAATTTTGTTAACAGAGCTGTCAACAAAAATTTTAACATAGATGTCAACAAATTTTTTAACAGAGTTGTCAACAATTTTTTTAACAGAGTTGTCAACAAGAATAATAAGTTGTCAACACCAATAATAACCCTTTGTTGACATGAAAATTATAACAGAGATGTCAACACATTTTTTAACAGAGCTGTCAACAAGAATAATAAATTGTCAAAACGACTAAATAAAAAGTTGTCAACCCAACTAAATAAATTGTTTACACGACTAATAAATGGTCAACAACATACAACACGAGTGATATTACAAAATTGTCAACACTTTACAAAACTTGTCAACATACTAAATAAAACACCATTAATAAATTGTCATTAATAATTTCACCCGGAGACTTTATCAACAAGAAATTCAGCAGCACTTCTCTCACATTTAGTGGAAGTAGGAGGTGGCCCTTTTCTCAGATTTACCAGGCCATCAAAACATAATCAGCAATATGAGGCTAGCTTCCCACCCTGTTCATGCAAATCACAATGCTAATGAGTTTTGAAAACACTAAAAAATTGAAACTCAGCTTGAGATTTGTCACAATACTACATTAAGAAAACAGATCAATGTTGCTTGGAGTAACACAGTTGAAAGTTGTTGCATCAATATATTCAAAAGGAGCTCCCCAAGGAACAGGTAAATTCTTAAAGGGGAAACCTGCAGCAGAATCTAATACATTTATGAATAGTGAATGATTAACCTCCTTTGCAGCAATGATAACCAAGTACGCCATTAAGTAAAAGCTCACTTGCTAACTTACTACAATCAAGGAAGTCTATAACTCGTTGTTCAGATTAGCTAGAAATAACTGCGATTTTAGAGACATTACTCATACATTGTTGTCCACCTCAAGATCTTTGATCCAGCTAACAACTGCATTACCAGCCCGGATGTCACAATGGGGGTGATACCAAGCTCCATGAAAGTTCCCCGGTTGAGGCAAGGATCACTCGCATCCAGTAGAATGGATCCGCTCCAGTTGTGGAATGAATTCCATAAAGAGGAAGCTGACTGCACAACAAGAAGATGAGCAGAGTGATGACAATGTATATAACCTTTTCTCTGAATGGAACCTTTCTGTCAGCACTCAACACTTCTGGAAGAAATGGAAGGAACTGTTTAACCAAATGAAGCACTATGAATCCTCCACCCATGATGGATTAGTAAGAATCAAGTATCACCTGTAACAGATAGAATGTTAGACCATTATTATTAGAATGCATAATTCTGTACGAATAAAGCTAGTAAACAACTAAAAGAGAAAAAAAGATATAGGGCCTTTTCGGTTCGGCGAAGAAATAAACTAGCTGAAGGTGCTGTATAATCTACAGTAGCTGAAGCTGGTGTGCTTTTTGTAAACTAGCTGAAGCTGAATTTTTGTAAACTAGCTGAAGTGGGTGTATAAACTAGCTGAAATTTGTAAAATTTGTGAAATGACGTGTTCGGCTCGACAAAAAATAATCTAGTTGATTGGTACTATTACAAATGTAAAATGACCAAAAAGGACATGCCCAAAACCATATATTACACAAATTCACTACCCCCAAATTGAGACATGTGCCGGTCACGTGTTTGATTAATGATATCTGGAGCTAGCTCAAGCTAGCTTTCCCGACTTTCATTTCCCCAATTTTTTCCCGACATCAATGGCGGCCAAATTGGAGCTCACCTTACTCTTCGACTGCTCAGGTATGTGAATCTACCTCAGTTTTCAAGCACCTGGTTTGCTCTAGCTTAGCTCAATCATGGCGACTGGCTAGCCAGTCGGGTTGGGGTTGTTTTGGTTTTAGGGTTTAGCTCAGCCACTGATCATGGTGACTGATTTTGAATTAGGCAATCGGGATGACATTGTTCTTGTTTATGTTGAATTTAAGTAGCTGCAATGTGTTGATGATTGCAATGTGTTGCTTGATTTTCAATTTAGGTTAGCCTTTAGTGCTATTTTTTGCTTGATTTTCATTCTAGGTCAGTCTTTAATTCAGTGTTCTGGTTGATTTTGAAATTGGGGTTGGGGGCAGACATTCTTGGATTAATCAGTGAACAGAGTTTTCATTCAAAACTCTTTAATGATCCTTTACTGCACTGTTTTGTTGTAAACAGATACTAATTGAAGTTAGAAGCATTGAGTTAGAAGATTGTTGAGTTGTTGTGCAATAGCTGTCCTCTGGAAGGCGAAGAACAAATACTGCACTCACCAAAATAGTAAGTTTCCAGCTATTTTTGTGTGTGGAAATATCTTCTTGGTTGTATACACTGTTGTTTGCTTGCTTGTGTGTATGTCTTTTCATTTGAGTTGTTTGGTTTGTTACTACGATGGTGTATAACTGAAAACATGTTTGGTTTGAGTGGTGTTCATTAGACTAATTTTTATGTCATACAATTGTTGTAAAGAAGGTTTGTCTGGAAAAATGGACATAGAAACCTCAAATGGGAAGCCAAGTAAAAAGGCAAGAGGAAAAGGAAAAGGAAAACAGGTGGAATTGGACATTGACATGGAAAAAACCATCTTCAAATTCAGTGATGATGATCAGTTAACTCTGATGCAGTGTTGTAAGGATTTTCATGCTGAGCATACATTTTCTCAACCGTTTCTTTAGGATAACATTGCTATCCGGTTTGAGATAGCGACTGGGAAGGTGGTTGCAAAGACGAGTATGAAGAACAAGTTTGAACACATGAAAAAATGTGGAGAGCGTGGTCGGCCTTAAAGCACAGTGTGACTGGAGTCGGCTGGGATCCCAACACCGGAATGGTTACTGCGTCTGATGAATGGTGGGAAAGACAGAAAACGGTATACCAAGGACTCTATTTTTTCCTTAATTTGAGACTTCTTTGATGTGAATAAAAGTTGACAGTTTTTTATCTTTCTTACAGACAAAGAATGACAAGTACTACCAATTCAAGAAAAAAGCGATTAGCTCGGAATTGAGTCAGTTGTGGGACAATGTGTTTGGTGTTTTGTCTGCAAATGGAAGGTTCGTGGTGTCACCTTCTATGGACATACCACCTCCGCCTGTAAAAGAAATAGAGGATCCCTCCCAAACTCAATCACTGCAGCTCTATTGTTCTCAAGGAAAATTTGGTGATCTTGAAGGTTTGTTAGCTGAATCGCAAGACAAGTTTTTTTGGCTCCGAGGTAGCTATTAGCGGTGGTTGCTTCGATTCTGAAGCTGTTGTTGGACAGAACCTTCCTCTTGGTTTGCTGCAGTCTCCGAGTAATGAGAGTCTAGATTGTGGAATTGATAGGGAGAATGAAGAAGTAACTACCTTGAAGAATGTGGTAGACAATTTGACCGATGACATGGAGCTTCGTCCCTTTCTTGACGGTATAACTAAAGCATTAAGTACACCTCCACACCCTTAGATCAATCTCTTGAAATAGTTCCTGCTAGGAGAGTGATGCGTTCCTGGCCACGAAAAGGTCAAGAATGACTTGCTGGAGCGATCTAGATCTCGTAGGGAGTCGGCCTTCTCAAGAACTGGCCGAGTTTGGGATCTCGGAGGGCGGCGGAAGACTTGGCAGTAACTGGGGAACTAAATGATAGTGATGTTGTTACTTGTGGAGACAAGCAACAACGATGGAGCGGATGAATTGTAGGGATGAAGTGGATGTAAAGTGTAGGTTTACGTAAGGTTTGGTAGATAAATCCACCGGGGAAGAGGATTAGAAGTAAGAAGAAAGGATAAAGAAGTTAGACTTTGTTTGGTGACGCCTAGGGGATTAACAAGGAGATGCACTCGACTTTATCAATTAATCCAAAAGCTAAACGTGATATTAATGAAGAAGGCAAGCCATATATATAGGCGAACCTTTACAAAAGAGTATCTTGCAAAATAAGTAAAGAAAGTAATAAGGAAGATAATAAAAGGGAAACTAGGGCCGCCCTCTCAAGCATGAGAGTAGACACGTCCTAAACCTAATAACATATTGTGAAAATAGGAAATAATAATAATAACTAAGAAGATAGTCGGCCTTCACAGCTCGGAGGAACTGGTACCAAGGGAACTGGCTTCAGGAACTGAAGTTGGAGCCTGGTATTGAGAATTGGAGCTGGAATACGAGACATCCATCCTAGTGAGCGAAGGCATTAAGGAACTGGAGGTTAGGAACCTCAAGGAGTGCTCTACTGGAGAGAAACTGAAGTTGGCCACGGTGCGAAGGACCAGAGATTGCGTGGCTTGACTGATTAGTTTGGCTCGGGATCGAGTCACGGGTCCAAGTGAGCGAAGACTCATGGCTTCCTCTTCCTCAACAGCTGGTGAGCCGCGGATGGACCTGATTTCCACGCCCGCGGATTACGCGTTGAACACCGGATTTGTTTCCGAGTTTTATCTTGTTTTGCTATTTATTTATTTATACTTTTTCCTTTTATTTCGTATTTCGGATTTATTATTTCTTAGGAGTATTTAAGCCTAAAAACACTTTAGTTTTAGGTTATTGACGAGGTGAATTGTCGTATGCCAAGTCAAGTAATCCTAACAAGCTCACTAACAATTATAGTAGGCAAGCAAGGGTCGAATCCCAAGGAAATCAGGTTATCGATTCTTAAAGTTATAATAATGATTAACGAGTGTAAGTAACCAAGGGGGGGGGGGGGGTTGTATGTTTTAAGAACAAAGTAACGAAGGTTGATTTGGATTGTAAATATATCAATGGAAGGTGTTTCACTTGACAATTATCCACTAACAGATTAACAATTTGATCATAAACTCCTTTTAATCCTATGTCGAATTACTCATATGATCATTCTAATCCCTGTTCTAATGTAGTTATTAGTCCAACTAGTCCTAATAACCCTTACTCAACTATAACCTTAAAACTATCAAGATTCAATAATAAAGCAGTTTTAAGTTCAGGAATGGATAGATACATGCAATACCATAGACAACTAGTCAGATACTCGACATGTACTCAATTCTCTTCACAATTGACATTCACAACTAGTTCATGCAAATTGTGTGTGCTACAAACAAGTATGGTATTTCAACTAGAAATAACCAAACAATAGCAATATGAATGAGGTGAAACTACTTAGATGGCCAATCTAAATGAGCAAATCTAATTCAATAACAATACACACAAGAGAATAGAGACAATCATAAGAGTAGAACAAAGGAAAGAAATCTTACAACTTAATCAATCCGAAAGCTTCAAATGTCAAGCAAAACAATGGAAACTTAGCAACTCATGAAGCTCTTGAGGAAAAACTCTCAAAACTTGGAAATGGAATGTGGAAGATGATGGAAGATCATCAACACCTAAAACCTATAAGTCTCTGCAGAATTAAACTGACAAATTGAAGGTAAAAACGTTACAAAACTTAACACAACATACTAAATCAGGCAAATGAAGAAAGTCTTCTCTAGCGGGTTTCCGCGATCGCGGTTTGGGACCCGCGATCGCGGATTTTCTTCTGTGATCTGGCTTCTTCAGGTGGCATTTCCGCGATCGCGGTTTGGGACCCGCGGTCGCGGAATTTCTTCTGTGATCTTGGCTGGTCCAGTAGGTTTTCCGCGATCGTAGTTTGGGACCCGTGATCGCGGATTTGGCCTCTGTGGCTTCCTTGGCTTCGTCTTCAGCTGCTTCCAATGCTACCTGTGATCTTCTTCAGCTTCGACTCCTCTTCTTATGCTTCAATGCTCCGCATCATCTTCTGTAATCTCATGTGTAACTCAACTCTCCAAAACTCCATGATTACAGAATACATCATAACATCTAGCATAATCCTATACAAAATGAGCTAATAACCTATAGTAGAGCTATGTAAAATACCGCTTATCAGTTATCTCAGATTACTTTGAAGAACCCTAGTTTTGCCTCCATGTCGATGTTGAACTAATTTCCCTTTGTTTCGCCTGACGGTTGAAGCCTTTGACTGTATGGTTGTGAGATTCTAAACTCTATTTCGCTTTCTATTGGTTGTATTGATTATCATGCTTTTATCTTATTGAATCTTATTGATTTGTCTAGTTTGGCCAGCTAGGTTTATTGATATTGTTCATAGTGCTAGGATTTGGTAATTCCGGGTCGAAGTTCTTTATCTAGTAGCAAACACATGTTTACATGAGCGGGTCGCAGTGTTTACGTGTGAATGAGAATTGATTGCATGCTTATCTGACGGGTTGTCTGAATTGCATGTATCCTGCTATATTCCTTTGCTTAATGCTTCTATTGAATTGAATCTTGATGGTCTTCAGATTTGTTTAATAGGAAGTTCTATCAGGGCGGGTTGCGCTGATATCTATGTCTGAACAGGAATAGGAACAACAATAGGATTGCATGAGTTACATATATCTATGATCAACCTTGCATGTCATTGTGTGGATATTTGTTAGGTGGAACGCTTTCCCAATCATATTACCATAACTCTTGCTACTTGTTACTTTTACTTGTCTTAGGTTAGAACAACAATTCCCCCCCTTTTGGTGTGTTAGTTGGTAATAATTATTTTCTTAAGAATAGACTAATTGATTCTCTTGGGATTCGACCCTTGCTTTCCTGCTATACTAGTTGGTTAGTCAGGTTTTCTTTGATAGGCACAACGATTTTAGCCTTGTCAAATTTGACGCCGTTGCCGGGGAATCAAACTTTCTGTTTTTGTGTGATTAATTGTTACCAACCTTTGTGTGGACCTGTTGTATGGTCCACACCCGTACTACTGATTCTCTTCTTGTTGCTCTTGATCCAGAGATTGAGAGAACCATTAGCCGCAACCGAAGAAGAACTCGTAAGATGGTTGTCGTACCACAGACTATGAGGCAGTTAACTGCCCCAAAGCTGACTCAACAGCCGCTAGCCATCACCTTTCCCGACTTGGGAGAAGGTGTGAACTTTGAACTGAAGTCTGGCCTGATCCATGAATTGCCACACTTCCATGGTTTGGCAGGAGAAGATCCGAATAAGCACTTGGCTCAATTTCATGTTGTCTGCTCTAGTATGAACCCAAAGGGTATAACTGATGATCAGATCATGCTGAGAGCATTTGGGTTCTCTTTGAAAGATGCAGCGAATGATTGACTGTACTATCTAGCTCCAGGAAGTATCACTACATGGGCTGGAATGAAAAAGGTATTTCTAGAAAAGTACTTCCCTGCTATTAAGCTCAACATTCTGAAGAAGGATATTGCTACCATTGAGCAACAAGCTACTGAGACTTTCTATGAGTATTATGAGAGGTTCAAGAGGTTATGTTCGAGTTGTCCATACCATGGGTATGCAGATGAAACGCTCATCCTCTATATTTTCAATGGTTTGCTTGATGATGAGCGTCGTATGGTGAATGTAGCCTGTGGGGATAACATCTTGAATAAAACCCCAGCCCAAGCTCAAGAGATTTTCCATGAGTTATCTGAGGGCTCTAGACAGTTCAGTAGGAGAGAAAGTGTCAAGGTAATAGAGTCTCAATCAACATCTAAGCTGGAAAATGAGATGAAAGAGTTGAAAGAGATGGTGAAGTGCTTAATGGAGAAGAGTGGTGCTCAGCAACAAGTAAACGCATGTGGATTGTGTACTGATACAGGACACCCTACTGATGCTTGCCCACAACTTCAAGACCCAAACGCTGAGGTAAATGCTATAGGAGGGTGGCAGCAGAGACCTAGATATGATCCCTACGCTAATACGTACAATCAAGGGACAAGAGATCATCCAAATCTCAGGTGGGGGAACAATCAAAATGTGCAAAACCCTCATCTCTTGCAACCACCACCTCAGCAACAACCACAACCACAAGCCCAAGGTTCATCCTCATTCCTTCAACAAATGGTTGAGAAACTCGCTGCAGGCCAAGTAGAGTTACAACAGAACTGCATGCAATTTCAAAAGGATACAAAGTCGAGTATTCAAAATTTTGAAGTGCAGGTTGGACAGATGGCTCATGCATTTAATGAGTTTAGAGCAAGAGATTCAGGAAATCTACCATCTCAAACGGTAGAAAACCCGAGAGCAAACGTCAATGCATTGTCTCTAAGGAGTGGTAGGCAATTGGAAATTAGACCCGTAGCTGAAACAAGGGCTGAAATCGAGAGAGGTGAGCAAGACGAACAGAATCTGCGACCGCGGATCGGCTACTGATGAAAGAGTCGAGCATTCTGCAGAGAGTAATCCGCGCCCGCGGATTTGACCCTGAAGATTCTACAGAGAGTAATCCGCGCCCGCGGATGGAAAGCCGCGCCCGCGGATCTGATCCTGAAGCTTCTGCAGAGAACAATCCGCGCCCGCGGATCTGATGCTGAACTCGCTGATTCTTACGTTCGACCCGTCTTACCTCCTCTCAGCTCTTTAAAACCACCAACACCTTTCCCTGAGGCGTTGAAGGACACTAGAAGGCTGGAGAACGACAAAGATCTCTTTGAGACCTTCAGCAAATGCGAGGTAAATATTCCTTTACTTAAACTTGTTAAGAGCATTCCTCGCTATGCTAAATTTCTGAAAGAACTATGCACAATCAAAAGAAATCAGAAATTAAAAGAAAAACAAAAGATTAAGGTAAGTGAGCATGTGTCTGCTGTGTTTCAAAGGCGTATGCCTAAGAAGTGTGGTGACCCTGGCATGTTTAGTATTCCATGTGTTATAGGTGAAACTAAGTTTGACAAAGCTATGCTAGACTTAGGTGCATCTATTAATGTCTTGCCTTATTCTTTGTATGAGTCGCTAGGACTAGGACCATTGCATGCAACAAGAACAATTGTTCAATTGGCTGACAGTTCTAATGTGTACCCGAAAGGGGTAGTTGAAGATGTTCTTGTGAAAGTTGATAATATGGTATTTCCGGGTTTTTTTTTATTGTTTTGGACATGGATCATGATAAGCATGCTGCCCCTATTCTGTTAGGTAGGCCATTTCTGAAAACAACTCAAACAAAGATTGATGTTAGTAGTGGAACCCTTAGTATGAAATTTTATGGGGACAAAGTGGAATGCAATATTTATGATATGAGTCCCATTCATGATACGTCTTTGTCTTGCATAAATGTGATTAATCCTACTTGTTTGGAAGAATCAAATTGTGTTATTGAGAATGTCATATTGGATCCCTACATAGAGGGTGTTCAAGCTATTAACTTGCAGGAGGTCAAGAAAGCCTTAAATGAGGATGATATGTCACCCCCTCCGCTTTTGGGCAATAGCCCCACTAGACTAATTCTGCAGGGTGAAAAGCCTATGTCTGCTATTGTGCAGGACACTAAGATAAAGCTTAAACAACCACCTGATCAAACTAAGTGTGGGGGAGAACAGAAAAAAATTGTGCCAAGAAGGAAGTATCTAGAGGGCGTGGTTCTAAGTTCAAACATTTTCACGAGTGGTTCAAGAACGAAGTGCTGAAAGAGAGAGTTCCTAGGGAACCTGGTGCGAGTACTTGATTGAGTTTCATGTCGAGCCACGACATAAAATAAGGCGCTACTCGGGAGGCAACCCGAGGTTTGAGATTGTTTTATTTTCTTTTGTTTGTTTGTTCCTTTTGATTTTCTTTTTAGTGTGTTTATGGACAGGAGAAAAGCACCGAAGCACAGGTTCAGCTACATTCTGTAGCCAAACCGTGATCGCCATCCATGGGACGCGATCGCGGTTTCCTCGCTGTAAGTCCTCTCCTTCTCGACCCAAAAAAAAATTAAAATAAAAATACGAAATTTATTCTGAGAAAAAAATAATAAATCGGATTTAAAAAAAAAAGAGTGCAGAAAAAAAAAAATGAGAGAAAAGAAAGTAAGGAAGTTGTTTATCAAGTGTTGTTTTCATCGTTTCATCATTCCTATCATCTATGGATCTACATTTGTTGGAGTCCGGCTTGTGGGTGACCATGTTCTTTGCAATGAGTTGATTTTTGGTCACCGTCTATATTGGAGGTATTCTTTCCTTCTTTTGTCTTGGATGAGCTGTGCATTGGTTGATTTCATTAGGTGCTCATCTAGTTTCTCGTTCTACCACACTTTGTGTTTCATAAGGAGGAAGGTCATCCGACCATGTATGTGAGTCTTCTGTCTCCTTTCCTGGGTTCGTTATTATGTCTTCCATTTCATTGAGGACAATGCAATGTTTAAGTATGAGGGAGGAGAATGTATTCACATGTCTTTATTTGGGTGTTGGTTGTATCTGCATGAATTTATTGAGTAAATTGTTTGAAAAAGCCACAAAATATGAAAAAAGGCAGAAAAATCCTGGGATAGCAAGATCTATGTAACAAGCAGGTAACCTGGACCAACACTAGGCTGGGGTAAAAAGAGGTTTCGAGTGATGTGAGTTTTGGTGAGCTTGGAACAATTAATGAGTGGTTAGGATGAAAACCCGAGAGGGCGCCTAAGCAAGATGAGTTGATAAAAAAAAATAGAGTGATTTTAGGACTTGTTCTTATTTGGCGTTGGAAGACATAAGAAGAGGTGATATAAGGAGGATTTCGGGTAGGACCACTTGGGAGTCATAAGGAGTAGAGAAGGCTATGTGTTTATTGTCATATCACTTGTATTGTTGATGTTGCTATAGTTGTTGTTTTGAGGATTTGGATGTTAGTTTTGGAGTTGTAATCATTAGACAAGTTTCTTTGTACTTCCTGAGACCTTTATGTATTACATTGAGGAGTATGTTTTCTTTAGCTTACTCAGAGACGAGCAAGGTCTAAGTATGGGGGAATTTGATAGAGAGTATTTCATACATATTATCTAGTGATTATTAGCTAAGGTTAGGATCATTTGGGAGCTATTTTATATGTAATTGCATGATCCAGAGTTGAAGAGAAGAAGTAGTGAACTATGAAGATTAGTGAAGATTGAAGACGTCTTTCAAGGAACTGAAGAAACCAATAAGAAGACGACAAAAGACTTGAAGAGAAGAGAAGACGAAGCTGATGCAGAAATCCGCGGGCAAGCCGCGGGTGAGCCGTGGTCGCGGATTTGCAACACATAGAATTGGCTAAGTATGGAATCCGTGGGTGAGCCGCGGGTGGAGCTGATTTCCGCGCCCGCGGATTACGCGTTGAACACCGGATTTGTTTCCGAGTTTTATCTTGTTTTGCTATTTATTTATTTATACTTTTTCCTTTTTTTCGTATTTCAGATTTATTATTTCTTAGGAGTGTTTAAGCCTAAAAATACTTTAGTTTTAGGTTATCTCAGATTACTTTGAAGAACCCTAGTTTTGCCTCCATGTCGATGTTGAACTAATTTCCCTTTGTTTCGCCTGACGGTTGAAGCCTTTGACTGTATGGTTGTGAGCTTCTAAACTCTATTTCGCTTTCTATTGATTGTATTGATTCTCATGCTTTTATCTTATTGAATCTTATTGATTTGTCTAGTTTGGCCAGCTAGGTTTATTGATATTGTTCATAGTGCTAGGATTTGGTAATTCTGTGTCGGAGTTCTTTATCTAGTAGCAAACACATGGTTACATGAGCGGGTCGCAGTGCTTACTTGTGAATGAGAATTGATTGCATGCTTATCTGACGGGTTGTCTGAATTGCATGTATCCTGCTATATTCCTTGCTTAATGCTTCTATTGAATTGAGTCTTGAAGGTCTTCAGATTTGTTTAATAGGAAGTTATATCAGGGCGGGTTGCGTTGATATCTATGTCTGAACAGGAATAGGAACAACAATAGGATTGCATGAGTTACATATATCTATGATCAACCTTGCATGTCATTGTGTGGATATTTGTTAGGTGGAACGCTTTCCCAATCATATTACCACAACTCTTGCTACTTGTTACTTTCACTTGTCTTAGGTTCGAACAACAACTCCCCCCCTTTTGGTGTGTTAGTTGGTAATAATTATTTGCTTAAGAATAGACTACTTGATTCTCTTGGGATTCGGCCCTTTCTTTCCTGCTATACTAGTTGGTTAATCAGGTTTTCTTTTATAGGCACAACGATTTTAGCCTTGTCACCTGGTACTGAGAATTGAAGCTGGAATAAGAGGCATTCATGCTAGTGAGCGAAGGCATTAAGGAACTGGAGGTTAGGAACCTCAAGGAGTGCTCTGCTGGAGAGGAACTGAAGTTGGCCACGGTGCGAAGGACCAAAGATTTCGTGGCTTGACTGATTAGCTTGGCTCGGGATCGAGTCACGGGTCCAAGTGCGCGAAGACTCATGGCTTCCTCTTCCTCAACAGCTGTCAGCGATGGCAGGGTCGCATCACCCTCCCCTTCTTGGCTGAGAAGCGTCCCCGCTTCCAAATCCTCAAACTCAGGGGGAATGTAAGGAGAGAGATCAACGACATTAAAAGTGGAGCTCACATTGTATTCGCCAGGAATGTCAACCTTGTAGGTGTTTTCTCCATATGCTTCAAGAACATTGAAAGGACCATCACCGCGTTGATGCAACTTGGTCTTGCGAAGTCTAGGGAACCGTTCCTTTCGCAAATGCACCCAAACAAGATCACCTGGGGAAAATATCATGCGGCGTCAGCCTTTGTTGTGTTGCTTGGCGTATTGCTTAGCACGGCGCAACAGCTGTTCCCTTGTTTTGCGGTGCAGTTCCTGTACAAATTCAGCGCGCTTAGCGGCGGGCACACTTTCTTGATCACGCAGCGGTCGAGGCGTCAAATCCAATGGAGTGACTGGGTTGCGACCATAGACAACTTCGAACGGCGTGAGCTTGGTAGCGTTGTGCCTGGACCTATTATAAGCAAACTCCACAAAAGATAGTAAGTCATCCCACCTTCGTGGGTTTGACCTAAGGACGGTTCTAAGGAGTTGACCTAATGTCCTATTGGTGACCTCAGTTTGGCCATCAGTTTGGGGGTGGTAGCTCGTGGAAAATATCAATTTGGTTCCTAGCTTACCCCATAGAGTCCCCCAAAAGTGACTAAGGAACTTGGCATCTCGGTCACTCACAATGGTCCTAGGAATCCCATGTAATCTCACCACATTATCAAAGAACAAGTTGGCTATATCAGTAGCATTATTGGTGGTCTTACAAGCTATAAAGTGGGCCATTTTGGAGAATCTATCGACAACCACAAAAATCGAGTCATTTCCCTTCTTTGAGTTAGGCAGAACTGTGATAAAATCCATAGACAGGTCATCCCAGGGAACAGGCAGGGGAGTGTATAAACCATGGGAACTCGATCTAGACTTGGCTCTATGACAAGTCACACAACTCCTACAAAAGCGAGTAACATGTCGAATCATTTTGGGCAAAAAAAAGTACTCTCTTAAGGCAGCTAAGGTCTTATTAATTCCAAAGTGTCCACGACCTTCGTGGGCCTCCTTAATGAGCAGGTTCCTAAGAGAGGAACTAGGGATACACAGTTTCCCTACTTTAAACAAATAACCCTCATCAAGAAAGTAGGTTGCACTCTCACCTTTGGCTAAGCATTCCTCGAAAATAAGCTTGAAAGAGTCATCAACTAAATACAAGTCTTTAATGATAGAAAAACCAAGAATCTTAGCATCAAGGGAAGTAAGAAGAACATACCTACGAGAAAGGGCGTCAGCTACCACATTCTCCTTTCCTTTCTTATGCACGACCACATATGGAAAAGTCTCCATAAATTCAACCCACCGTGCATGTCTTCGACCTAGAGTGGCTTGGCTCTTCAAGTAAGAGAGCGCTGCATGATCGGAATGGATCACAAATTCCTTTGGCCATATGTAGTGTTGCCAAGTCCTTAATACCCGTATCAAAGCATACAGTTCCTTATCATAAGTGGGGTAGTTAAGGGTGGCACCCGTGAGCTTCTCGCTGAAGTAGGCGATCGGCTTGCGGTCTTGTAGCAGCACGCCTCCAATGCCAAAATTGGAAGCATCACATTCGACTTCAAAAGTTTTAGAGAAGTCAGGGAGCTGGAGCAAAGGAGCATGGCAGAGAGCATCTTTCAGCGCTTGAAAAGCTGTTTCATGGGAGGGAACCCAGTCGATCACAGTTCCCTTCTTGGTCAGCTCATGAAGGGGCACTGCAAGGCTGCTGAAGTCCTTCACAAATCTGCGATAGAAACCAACCAAACCAAGGAAAGATCTTACCATTGTGGCCGTTGTAGGGGTGGGCCACTCTTTGATTGCTCGAATCTTCTCTTCATCTACACGAAGACCATCTTTGGAAATGACAAAGCCAAGGAAGATGGTGGAGTCGGTGCAGAATGTGCATTTCCCAAGATTAGCAAACAATTTCTCTTTGCGAAGGCACTCAAGAACAAGGCGTAAGTGCTTCCTGTGATCCTCTATGCTCCGAGAGTAAACAAGAATGTCATCAAAGTAGACAACAACAAACTTGCCCAAGAAGTGTCTCAAAACATGGTTCATGAGACGCATGAATGTGCTTGGGGCATTGGTGAGACCAAATGGCATGACTAGCCACTCGTAGAGGCCATACTTGGTCTTGAACGCTGTTTTCCACTCGTCGCCTTCTTTCATTCTGATTTGATGGTAGCCACTCTTCAAATCTATCTTCGAAAATATTGTGGCACCATGGAGCTCATCAAGCATGTCATCAAGGCAAGGAATGGGGTGCTTATACTTGACAGTGATTTGGTTGATGGCGCGACAATCTACACACATCCTCCAAGAGCCATCTTTCTTTGGCACAAGGATAACCGGAACTGCGCAAGGGCTTAAGGATTCCCTTACGTAGCCTTGGTCAAGAAGCTCCTGAACTTGGCGCTGGAGTTCCCTTGTTTCTTCCGGACTGGCTCTATAAGCGGCACGGTTAGGCAAGGATGCTCCTGGAACAAGGTCAATTTGATGCTCAATTCCATGGATTGGGGGAAGTCCTGGTGGTAACTCATCTGGCATGACGTCCTCAAATTCCTGCAAAAGAGAGGAAACACTAGGGGGTAGATTATCTAGTTCCTTAGAATTATGAACGCAAAGTTTGGGAACTAATAAAAAACAAGGAGAACGTCCCTGAAGTGTTGGAGTGATATCCCTGTGACGTGCCAGAAGTATCCGTGTTTCACATTTCCCCTGAATGGGAACCCTATCAGCAGTGGTGCTTCTAGTTCCCGTCGCGGATGATGGGAACTCAGAAGTACCTGAAGAGGACAACTCCCGACCGAAACCGGCTGGATCATTGCGTCTCTGCTGAACTGGGGTCCTGTCTTTCTGGGGATCCTTCTTTGGAATGGCCGTGTTGTTGGGAACTGGGTCAGTTCCTTTCTTGGCAGCGGCGTTCTCAATAGCCTTTTGGCGACTCCTTTTTGTGTGATCCTGCATTATCTCATGTGGAGTCATAGGTAAAAGGGTGACACGTTTCCCATGGTAATTAAACACATAAGTGTTCAAATACCCATCATGGATAACGCGTCGATCAAACTGCCATGGACGGCCTAATAGAAGATTTGTGGCATCCATGGGAGTTACATCACATAAAACAGAATCTTTATAATGACCAATGGAAAAGGATACAATGCACTGTTTTGTGATGGGATCGCCTTCGGATTCTGAAATCCATTGGAGACCGTATGGTTGTGGATGGGGTGTCGTTGGAAGGTTGAAGTGTTTGACCACATTTTCATTGATGATGTTGCAGCAGCTGCCACCATCGATTATGACACTCAAAGAGGCGGTTTGGACTTTGCATTTGGTGTGAAATAGATTTTCTCTTTGGTCCACCAAATCTACTACCTTGACAGTGAGCACATGCCTAGTAACAAGACTTAGTGGGGCATAGGCATTGCTCTCATGTGGGGCACAAGCATAAGCATTCACGTCTTCCTGACTAGGGAACTCGTCACTTGGTTCCTCTTCTGGTTCCTCATCTACGCAGGACTCATAGCCGGTGGCTTGGTTGAAGAACACTCTCTTGGTGTTTGGACAATCACGCTTCAAGTGACCATGTCCACCACACTTGTAGCATTCTATGTCACTGGTGTGGCCAGGTTGCTGAGTTGCGGGCTTAGGCGCTGAGGGACGCTGTGGTGGTGCTACAACCGGGCGGGAACTAGTTCCTGTCTTTCCCTGCGAAGAGGAATTTTTCACTTTAGTAGAAAGGGAACTAGAAGAGTTAGAATTGTACCTGGATTGACCCGAAGTTGGCCAAGTGTTCTTCTTGCGAAGAAGCTGGTAGTGAAGTTGCATAGCCGTGTGCACCAAAGTGTTAAGATCTTTGATTGGCAAAATTTCAAGTTGATCTCGAATGGGAGCATTGAGACCACTCAAAAACTTGGTGCGTAGGGCTGTGGGAGCGGCACTGACATTAGCTTTGAAGTAGAGATCCTCGATCTTGGCGAAGAAGTCAAGAGGTGTCATGGTGCCTTGGCGGAGCATAGCTATCTCCATTCGGACCTGGTTCCTATAACCAGTGGGAACATACTTTCTAGTCATGACAAAGACTAGCTGATCCCAAGTAGAAATGGGTTCAAGATTGCGACGAACGCGGTCTGAAGTAAAGCGGTGCCACCAAGTTTGAGCAGCGTCTTTGAAGTGGAGAGTGGATATCTCAACTTTTTCGGCTTCCTCATAGTGACAATGCTTCAAGACATGGTCTGTAGCCTGCATCCAATCAAGAAAAACAACGGGATCATATAAGCCATAGAAAAGTTCAATCTTTACCTTGATATCGCGTCGAGCGGTGTGACCAGGCACGGATGGACGACGTGCTTCATAGGGGCGAGGGCCAGGTAAGGCCTCATCATATCTAGGTGCATGACGATGAAAACCACGGTTGTCATGGTCATAATCGTCAACATCCTCATAGCCTTGGCGCCTTGGATGGCGCGGTGCAGGGAACTGCTAGCGTTCTCGGCGTTGTGCAGGGAACTGTTGTTGTTCCCTACGTCCATAGCGGGCTTCATACTGGCTTGTTTCACGACGTCCCTCATAACGGTCGACTGGAAGAGCAGCCGACGGAATATAATCTGGAGGGACCTCCATGTCTTCAATAGGAACTCCCAGAGGAGCGTGAAGGTTACCAGGATTAGGAACTCCAGCATGGGCAAAGTCCTCATCATCAAATTCTTCAAAACCATCTCGATTAGACTTAGGGGCTGAGCTACTACCATGAGGTGGTCGTGATCTGGGACTTTGGTGATGAAGGTGATAGTAAATGTTGAAGGGAACTGTCGAAGCAGTGTTGTAGCGACGCGAGTGATACCTACCTGTGGGATGGGAACTGTGATCTCGGTTCCTGCAGTCACTGGGTGTGGGCAAACTTGCGTCGTGCTTCTTGTGGCGGCCGTGACGCTTGTGATGGTGGCGAGTTCCCCTGCCTGACATGGGTGCGGCGATCCTTTAGCTTTGCTGCATCTTGATGACATTCAATTACAGAGGCAAGTCGTTGGGGTGGTTTAACTTGTGAAGTTGAGGCCACAACTTGCTTTCCTTTGTCACGGCTAGGGAACTTGGCACCAGTGTCTGACTTTGGGAACTGGACACCATCATCAACGTGCACTTCCGGGGTCGGCCCCGATGGACTATGTTGGCTTGCAGAGTCAACTTTAGCCCTTAGTGCCGTCAATTCTTGGAGAAAATGTTGTATTGTCTGCCCTTGTTGCTCCACGACTTGATTCAAGGGCGGATCTTCAAGCAATGGGGGTTGCTGGAATGGTGGAACTTGAGTCTTAGTTCCTGTTGATTGACTTTGGTCTCCCGCTTTGTCCTCTAGAGTCACGTTACCTACAACAAGATCATTCACCATTGCGAGTATCAAGTAGCACAAGCAATATCAAAGGCACAACAATCTAGTAAAGCACGCACAACTCAAGCAAGTGACAACACTCTCGGGTTACTATGAATAGCAAAGCCGTGAGGGCGGTCAGGGGGGAACTGAAGGCAATCAAGCAATATCAAGCAATCAAGTTGAACAATTCAATGAACAACAAGAGATAATTCGAATAAGCAAACACAAGGAGAAGAAGCAAAAAGATTCAAACTTCCTAGTATGCAAACCTAGACGATGGAGAGGCAAGAAGATGGAAACTTTGACTAGTGATATCTCAAACTTACCTTATTTTGGCTTTGGATGAGATTGTTTTCGAACTCGTTTTTTTTTTTTTTTTTGATTTCGGATTCCCCTTTTCTGTTAGTATCCGAAAATAACTAATATGCAACAAGTTATGCAAGGAAAGTCAAAGCTTTTACACAAGGAAATAAATTAGAGTAGGGTGCAAGCAAGATCTTTTGAGCACAAGAGAGAATATTTCGGCCAACAAACAAGGAAAGAGCAAATCTTTTAGATACTATCTTTTTCCTTAGATATGCAAATCAAATCATCTCTATACTTATCAATTAAATTGCAAGCAATCGAAATTAACAAGATATTGCGAGATAAGGGAAACGGCTAGCAAGATAAGGAAAAAAAAATTTCTCCTAGGGTTTCGAACAAGATATGATCTTCCTGGATTCTTAGGTGAATGAAGGTCGAATATGGAGTATTTCTAAGGCTCTCAAAGTGATGGAGGAATGAGATTACGTAGTGAAAGAGTGACAATCACAAACAAGAGAAGAACGTGACTTACAAGATCCCTGACGCTCTGATACCAGTTGATGCGTTCCTGGCCTCGAAAAGGTCAAGAATGACTTGCTGGAGCGATCTAGAGCTCGTAGGGAGTCGGCCTTCTCAAGAACTGGTCGAGTTTGGGAACTCGGAGGGCGGCGGAAGACTTGAGAGTAACTGGGGAACTGAATGATAGTGATGTTGTTACTTGTGGCGACAAGCAACAACGATGGAGCGGATGAATTGTAGGGATGAAGTGGATGTAAAGTGTAGGTTTACGTAGGGTTTGGTAGATAAATCCACCGGGGAAGAGGATTAGAAGTAAGAAGAAAGGATAAAGAAGTTAGACTTTGTTTGGTGACGCCTAAGGGATTAACAAGGAGATGCACTCGACTTTATCAATTAATCCAAAAGCTAAACGTGATATTAATGAAGAAGGCAAGCCATATATATAGGCGAGCCTTTACAAAAGAGTATCTTGCAAAATAAGTAAAGAAAGTAATAAGGAAGATAATAAAAGGGAAACTAGGGCCGGCCTCTCAAGCATGAGAGTAGACACGCCCTAAACCAAATAACATATTGTGAAAATAGGAAATAATAATAATAACTAAGAAGATATTCGGCCTTCACAGCTCGGAGGAACTGGTACCAAGGGAACTGGCTTCAGGAACTGAAGTTGGAGCCTGGTATTGAGAATTGGAGCTGGAATACGAGACATCCATCCTAGTGAGCGAAGGCATTAAGGAACTGGAGGTTAGGAACCTCAAGGAGTGCTCTACTGGAGAGAAACTGAAGTTGGCCACGGTGCGAAGGACCAGAGATTGCGTGGCTTGACTGATTAGTTTGGCTCGGGATCGAGTCACGGGTCCAAGTGAGCGAAGACTCATGGCTTCCTCTTCCTCAACAGCTGTCAGCGATGGCAGGGTCGCATCAGAGAGGTTTAGGACAAGGTGCTAGGGAGGCTGGTGGACCTTCATGTGCAATCCAAGCTCAGCAGCAAACTCTGAAGAGAGGAAGTCTCAGTGCCCCAAGCGAGCCAGTCAAAAGAGCAAGGAAAAGACCAGCTCCCAAACAAACTGCTTACACTAATTCCCTTGTCGGAGTGGACACTAATACCCATAAGTTGCTGACCTTGATAGAAGGCAAGATTGAAAGCACTGCAAGCAGAAAATCCAAGTATTCTTTCAAGAGCTGTGTTGATGCTCTAGACCGCATGTGTGCGGATAAGACATTGTCTTTTGCAGAGGACTCCCCACTGTTCTGTTTTGCTTGTAGCCAGTTAGCTTGTGAAAACAAAAGGGAGATGTTCATTACTCTATTAAAGGATTCTTCAAGGGTGGCGTGGTTGAAGTATGAGTTTGGTCTCCAGAAACAATGAAGAAGTGACTGTCATGTTTCCGTTGCAAGTTCTTGGCTTTAGTACTGTTTTTTTATTTCAGTTTTGTGTGTGTGTCCCCAATAATTGAGTCATATGTTATGTGTGAATGACGTGTGCTTATACTTTGATGGATGTTTGGATTTCTGAGTTTTTGTTTCTGTTGGAACAGCTTGTGATGAACTTATTTCATTTCATATCAGTTTATATGAAGTGCTTGGATTTCAGCATTTTTGAATCTGTTTTTAACAGATTCTGTTTTCCTTTTTAACAGTCCAGTTATTGCATTATGCACTAATGGCGCCACACTTAGGTATCCGTCAACCGAGGTCAAGACGTGATCGGTTGAGGAGATATGCTATTATGCTCAATATTTTGTTGGCCAACAGTGCACGCCTCGCTACAACCTACTATGCGAAGTACTTGTCTAAAGTTCCTTGTTATAACTCACACTTAACTGGCTACATATGGATGAAGCAAGTCATGGATTCCGGATCGGAGGTTTGATGTGTAAATGCGTTTAGAATGGAGAGGCATGTCTTCCAAAATCTTTGCGATGAACTACAAACTAACCACGGGCTCGCACCTTCACGGCATGTGTCAATTTGGGAAAAGGTTGGTATTTTCTTATACACTATTGCAGTTGGACTCTCAAACAGAGATGTGTGTGAGCGTTTCCAAAGGTCCGGAGACACGGTTAGTAGGATCTTTCATCAAGTCTTGGATTCTGTTGTTGGACGGAAGGATGGATTTGGAGGCTTGGTCAAAAGACTTCTTAAACCAAGGGATCCTACTTTTGCGAGCATTCCCGATAAAGTGTTAAGTGAGCCACGATATAGGGTAGTTAAGGTACACAAGTATTTATACATTTTTCTAGCGTCTTTACGATGTCCGGTTATATTTCTTATCTGATTTACAACGCCATTTCAATAGGGAGCTATTGGAGCAATTGATGGGGTTCATGTCGAATGTGTCGTACCGGAGACTGAACAACATCCTTTTCGATGTCGCAAGGGTTTTACGTCGTTCAACGTGATGGCCGTGTGCGACTTTGACATGTGCTTCACGTCATTTCTTGTGGATGGGAAGGTAGTGCCCATGACGCGCGGGTCTTCAACCATGCTTTGAGTGAATCACATATGAACTTCCCTCATCCTCCTAACGGTACACGTTAAATGGTTTCCTTTTGACAAATACGTAATTGTCATTTTGATATGGAATCTGTCATTTATTCACAATATTATTAAGCACACATGCCTCTTGTATAGGTCGATACTACTTGTGCGACAAGGGGTACCCGGATAGGAAAGGCTACATGGTCCCGTATTCGAAAACCAAATATCATCAATCACAGTTCGTACGACATGTTCCGAAGAACTACAAAGAGGCCTTTAACTTGGTTCACTCGTCTTTGAGGACAACTATTGAACGGTGCTTTGGTATTTTCAAGAAGCGGTGGAAGATATTGAAGGGTATGCCATCGTATGATCTTGAGACTCAAGTGGACATCATTTGCGCCTGTTTTGCCTTAAGCAATTTCATTCTAGAACACAAGCATTACGACTCGGTCCCGGATGAAGATGACGATGACACCGATAAGGAGAGTACCAAGTTTACCGAAGATGATGAAGAAGATGAAGATAATGATCCGAAGTCGGCAATGAGTGGGGTTAGAGATGTCATTGCTAGGCATATATGGGATTACAAAAACGTATATTTGGTTGGGCTTTAGGTGTAGGCTGCATGTAAGGATCACTTCGTTAGGGTAAGGATCGATGTAGAAGATCTAGTTTTTGCCTAAGTTGAACCGCACCTATATTTTTGAAGCGCTTCAGTTACAAACCGCATTGACGTTGGGGTTTGTAAGCTTTTGGGTTTGTAACGTTTTAATGTAAGAAAGTAATTGTGTAGAAGAGCATGGCCCGAACAACAAACTGCATTAAAGGAAGAACATCGAAACTACAACTTGAAATGGGAAAACAACAACAAAGAAAACTACAACAAACTGCATGAAACGAAGAACATCGAAACTACACCGACGCCTAGTCGACATGCACGACCAGAGCATTGGCCAAGACATAACCTTGGCCAGTCCAGACATGATGACTCCTAAGATCACGATGCTTGGCTATGCGAGTTTCATCCTTGAAGTCAAAGAAACTCAGCCAATACTCGGCCTCATCAAAGTTGCACTCCTCGACTTTCCCGAAGCGGAAAGTCTGGCCATCGAACCAGTCGACAAGGTCCCCGACCTTGAAGTAGTTGGGCCTATCGAAAGGAGGCCGATGACGTATTGAGGTGTCTATCACGACTTCTCTAACGACGTCTTGAACGGTATCTTTGTAGTAGTCGGGCTCGAGGTGCTCGTACTCGACTTTATAGTACTCAATCACCCCCTTCGGAGCCACTTCAAGGATGATGGCTTCGTGAAAACAGCCGCGGAAGTATGGTCCTCCTCCGGTGACCTCCACAGCCGAACCGATTATCCAGTCGCGCCTTTTGTCCATGTAGGCTGTATGGGACTCGTGATTATCTGCAAAAACAAAAGCTACAACTTTTGAACAAAGTTAATGGTTGTGAAATAAGAAGTTTGAGATGTGATGTGAGTTGTGATCAAAGGAAGAGTCCTATATATAGGAAACTATATTAGCTTTGCAGCATAATAACATCACAAAAACGTAAAATCATAATAAATTCAAGTTTTTTTTTATCCACA
This sequence comes from Oxyria digyna, assembly GCA_029168935.1. Classification (NCBI taxonomy): domain Eukaryota; kingdom Viridiplantae; phylum Streptophyta; class Magnoliopsida; order Caryophyllales; family Polygonaceae; genus Oxyria; species Oxyria digyna. The sequence continues at coordinate 27,313,246 of JAPVLV010000011.1, read as the reverse complement.
ATACACGTTTTGCATGAGAATGAAGATTCATTCTTCTTTGCCAAATTTGGGTTGTTTGAATCACCTTTTCCGTAACATGAGGTCGTTGGAAACTGCTAAATTAATGTTGTCTTGTATGTTTTGTGCTTTAACTTTGGGTGGAATGATATTCTATAAATTTTTGTATAGTAACGTTGAAGCATAGGATTTGTAATAACACATTACATATGCGAACTAAAACCACCAACTTTTTATTACATCAACTGATACGCAATACACGACATAACGACAACACGTACTCTTGCAACAACACGATAGAACAATAAAACGATAGAACGATAAAACGATAAAACGATAGAATGATAGAACGATCACCCGCTTACATGAGTGCACGAACTACTCCAGTTTGACTACGAGGATATTTTCTGGTACATGAGTTTCATCATTCCAAACAAAGTGACTCCTAAGACTGTTATGGGGAACACAACATGGTTCCAGATCGAACTCAAAAAACGTTAAGACACACATTCCACTAACGTAGTCGGTATCATCGACTTGTGCGTAGCGCCAACACTCGCCGTCAAACCAATCTACATGATCACCAACTCGATAAAAATTTGGCCTTTCGAACGGCGTACGAGGACGTATTGACGTCTCGGGGATAGTTTCTTGGAGGTATAGATGATATTGGTTGTAAACCGGAATTCCCTTATATTCGACCCTATAATAGCCCATGCAGCCTCCGGGGGAGGAGCCAATGATTTCGCCATCAAGGATGGCACCTGCGAACCGCTCTAGGTGGCTCAACACCTCGACTTTCTCCTCGCATGTGTAGAGACGTCTTCGGTCCATAATCTAGGAATGGAAGTAGGAAAAAAATAACTACGTTAGCCGATTTATATAGTTAAGGAAATAAGCTGCAAGTACGGTTCATGTAAGATCACTTTCAATTCCTTATATAGTAAAGAACTATGTAACAAATAGTAGTAGTTGTTATGATGCCTTTAATGGTGTAACATATACTACTTGGGAAGTTGCTTTCACTTGCTGATTTTGTTATAAATTGAACATTGACTACAATCCAAATGTTACCAAACATGTATGAATCTTCAAATGTGGCAGCTGATACGCTACACTTTGTATGGCGTAACTAGGGGTTATTACATTAGTTTAGGAGTGTTATCACAAGTATTTGGAGCTATTGTTATATTCTGAGTTGTTTATGAAGAAGTGAAGAAATGAAGACCAAAACCGAAGAAGAAGAGGATCAAAGATTGAAGACATGAAGACGAAGACATTCTGCGGAGCAGCGGCGATTGCCACCATCACTATGGCGATCGCCATTCTACAACAGGAGCATTTCAGGAGTTCGAGAGAGCATGGCGATCGCCATGACTCTATGGCGATCGCCATGACTCTATGGCGATCGCCATGGGGCGACAGAGATGAGGCAAAGTTTTACATGAAGACCGCGATCGCCAGGCATCCATGGCGATCGCCATAACAAGGCCGAAGATATTCCGGACTTTCCTTATTTTCTTTATTTTATTTTATTTCTTTTACCTTATTTTATTATTTCGTTTAGGATCTTTCTTTTACCATATATTTTGGGGTTAGTTCTCTATTTAAGGACCCTAGTTTCTTTCTTTCTATTATCATCTTTTCTATCATCTTTTCCATCAGACAATTTAGTTCTGCAACAATGAGCAGGAACTAATCTCCATTGTTTTACTTAGCGGTTGAAGCCTTCAGTTATTAAGTTGTGAGATTTCTAAACTCTTGTTCTTTTCCTATGGGTTTGTATTAATTCTCTTGTTCTTCATCTATTGATTTCTATTAGTTTTGCTAGCTTGATCACCTAGTTTGATTGATAGTTTTCTATTGCTAGACTAGGAATATACGGTGGAATTCCTTGTCATTGTAGCATTCATATCTGCATGATCTGGTAGTTGATTGCTTTTATGAAAGAGAATTGATTGCATGTTAATACTTGACGGTTGTAAGTTATTGCATGCATCCTTATGATTCTTGTGCCCTTTGCTGCTATTTCATCTAATCTTGAGAGGTTTCCCTGATTGTTGAATAGTAAGTATTATCAGGACCGGTTGACCTGCTGATATATTAAAGATTGGAATAGGAACATTCCATAGGATTGAATAGAACTTGAGATAAATCTATGATCAACTTGATTGACTGTTGTGTGGATACTTGCTAGGTGAAACCCCTTCTCATCATATTCTCACCCAAACTTCCTCTGCTTGTTACTGGTTACTTGTGTGTTCTTGCAATCAAACCCCCTCCCTTTGGTTACTTGTTACTAGTTGATATTTCACTTGACTGCATTGATTTGGTGCTTTGATTCCCTTGGGTTCAACCTCTACTTACTTGCTATACTCTAGTTAGTGTTTAGAGTTTATTTTTATTTGGCACTACGACTTTAGCCTCATCAAATTTGGCGCCGTTGCCGGGGAATTGAAATTTTTCCGATTCTAGTTAATTGTGAAATTATCAACTGTTTGGTGTGAACCTTTATGGTTCAGACCCGTGCTACTGATTCATCTCTTGTTTCCCTTGACCCAGAGATTGAAAGGACGTTCCTTCGGAACCAAAGAGCAGCTCTGAACCAAGATAACGAGATGGGTAATCGACATGGACCGCCATTGCCTACTATGAGGCAACTCACTGCCCCAGACTTAAACCAACAACCTTTGGCAGTGAGGTTTCCTGAGATTGAAGAAGGTGTGAATTTTGAATTAAAAGCCGGTTTAATTCATGAGCTACCACACTTCCATGGGTTAGCAGGAGAAGATCCCAACAAACACTTGGCTCAATTCCATGCCATATGTTCTAGTATGAAGCCAAGAGGTGTTACTGAGGAGCAGGTCATGCTGAGAGCTTTTGGATTTACTCTGAAAGACGCTGCTAATGATTGGCTCTATTATCAAGCTCCGGGGAGTATTGATACATGGGCTAAGATGAAAAAGGTCTTTTTAGAGAAATATTTTCCAGCTACAAAACTGAGCAGCTTGAAGAAGGAGATCACGAATCTTCAACAACACTCAACTGAGAGTCTCTATGAATATTATGAGAGATTCAAGAAGCTTTGCTCAAGCTGCCCATTCCATAGTTATACTGACCAAGATCTCCTTATGTACTTATTTAGTGGTCTGATTGATGAGGATCGTCGAATGGTGAATGCATCCTGTGGAGGTAACTTTTTAAGATTGATTATACCTCAGGCTACTGAAATGTTTGAGGAATTAGCTGAGAGCTCAAGGCAGTTTGGTAGCAGGCAAAGAACACAGTCAGTAAGTTCACTTGATCCCGCTAAAATTCAAAGTGATATGAATGAACTGAAAGATATGATGGAGTCTTTTATGCTGCAAAGTGGTGGTCAACAACTCCAAGAGCCGAATGCTGAGGTAAACGCTGTTGGTGGATGGCAATCAAGGCCAAGGTATGATTCTCATAATATTAATTATCAACAACCTAGACCTCAGAATTCTATGACTGTTGAAGATATGATCAAGTCCTTAGCTCAGACTGTGATGCAACAAAATGCTAAAACGGAATCAAGTATCCAAAATCTTGAAAATCAGTTAGGACAGATTGCTCAAGCTGTGAGTAAATTAGAGGCCAGGGAACCGGTAAGAAACCCGAGAGAGAACGTCAGTGCAGTGTTCTTGAGGAGCGGAAAAACTTTAAATGACTGTTCTGTGCCAAAACCGCGATCGCCAGATCTGAGTGGCGATCGCCATGAGATTACAGAGAGCAAAACAGGATCTCCATCCCGACCGCGATTGCCATATGGTGATGGCGATCGCCATGACATTCCAGAAGCTGAGGTGCAAAATCATCCGCGACCGCGATCGCCAGTTGTTGATGGCGATCGCCAGGAGACCCCTGAGTATATTGATGATTATGTTCGCCCGAATTTTCCACCTCTATTCTCTCAGAAGCCTGTTGCTCCCTTTCCTGAGGCATTGAAGGATACTCGAAGGCTGGAGAACGACAACGAAACCTTCGAAACCTTTAGTAGGTGGAGGTAAACATTCCTTTGCTCAAACTTGTTAAGAGTATTCCTAGATTTTCTAAGTTTTTGAAAGAAGTTTGCACTATTAAAAGAAATCAATAACTGAAAGGAAAGAAGAAAGTTGAAGTAAGTGAACAAGTTTCTGCTGTGTTTCAAAAACGCATGCCTAAGAAATGTGGTGATCCAGGCATATTTAGCATTCCATGTGTGATTGGTGAAACTAAATTTGACAAAGCCATGCTAGATTTAGGTGCATCAATCAATGTTTTACCTTACTCTTTGTATGAATCACTAGGCTTAGGACCTTTGCATAAAACAGGAACTGTTATTCAACTTGCTGATAGGTCTACTGTATACCCGAAAGGGGTTGTTGAAGATGTTCTTGTTATGGTTGGTGATCTGATTTTTCCTGCTGATTTCTTTGTGTTAGATATGGAGCATGCTAATAATGTCACACCTATACTGTTAGGTAGACCTTTCATGAAAACTGCACAAACGAAAATTGATGTTAATAGTGGGACTCTCTCTATGGAGTTTGATGGGGATAAGGTAGAATATAATATATATGATATGGATCCCATTGATAAGAATTCTCTATGTGCTATTGATGTGATTAAGCCTACTTGTAAGGATGAATTGCAACCTGTTTTAGAGAATCTCTTAGAGCCCCCAAAAGTAGATGCTGTTTTATCTACTAACATGCAGGAGTGCCAAGCTAAGCCAGAACCTAAAGGTAAGCTCTCTTCACATCCTTTGGGCAATCGCCCTTCATTACTGACCTCGCCAGGCGAGATACCATTGATGTCTAGTGTGCAGGCACTTGACATTGAGCTTAAACAACCGCCTGATACGGTCAAGGAGGATAAAGTGAATGAAACCACCTTCATTGCTAAAGACAAGGTGGTCAAGGTAAGTGGGACGAGATTTAAGGCATTCCATGAGTGGTTCAAGAGAGAATTCAGACAAGAGACGGTTTTCACAAAGCCAAATGGCGTTAGTTAAATCTCTTGAGTTTCATGTCGAGCCACGACATAAAATAAGGCGCTACTCGGGAGGCAACCCGAGGTTTGAGTTTGTTTTTATTTGTTTTTGTTCGGTTTAATTTTCTTTTTAGTTTTTCTATGGACAGGAGGAAATCACCGAAGCTTAGGATCAGCTACAGTCAGTAGCCAATCTCGCTGTAAGTCTTCTCTCCCTGCTAAAAAAAAAAAAAATCCGAAAATCATTCCGAGAAAAAAATAATATTTCGGATTAAAAAAAAATAGAGTGCAGAAAAAAAAATGAGAGAAAAGAAAGTAAGGAGTTATATTACATCAAGTTTGGTTTCATTAGTACTATCATTCTAGATCTACATTCGCTGGAGCTTAGCTTGTTGGTGACCATGTTCTTTGCAAGGAGTTGATTTGTTTGGGTCACCTTCTACATTTGAGGTATTCTTTCTTTTGCTTTAGATGAGCTATGCATTATTGAATTACATTTAGTGTTCATCTAGTTTCTCATTCTACCACACTTTGAGTTTTATTGGAGGAAGGTCATCCGACCTTGTATGTGAGTCTTCTGTCTCCTTCCCTGGGTTCGATTTTTCTGTCTTCCATTTCATTGAGGACAATGCAATGTTTAAGTATGGGGGAGGAGAATGTATTCACATGTAATTATTTGGGTGTTGGTTGTATCTGCATGAGCTTATTGAATATATATATATATATTGTATGAAAAAGCCACAAAAATTGAAAAAAGGCATACAAAATCCTTGGATAGCAAGATCTATGCAATAAGAAGGTGGCTTGACCGGCATTAGGCTGGGGCAAAAATAAGTTTTGAGTGATGTGAGTTTTGTGAGCCTGGAACAATTATTGAGTGGTTGGGATGAAAACCCGAAAGGGCGCCCAAGCAAGATGAGTGTTAAAACAAAAAATCAAAATTGAGTGTTTTAGGATCTTTATCATCTTGGCGTATGGAGACATAAGAAGGAGGCGTATAGGAGGATTCGGGTAGGCCACTTGGAGGAATAAGGTGTAGTTCTGGGTATGTGCTTATTTTATCACATTTGTTCTTGATTGTTGTTGTTGCGTTTTGTATGCTTTGGGCTTATTGAGTATGTAATCACTAGGAGATATTTTTGTACTTCCTGAGGCTTTGAGCATTTCATTGTAAGGGTAGCTTTTCTGTAAGTTACTCGGGACGAGTAAAAGTCTAAGTATGGGGGTATTTGATACGCTACACTTTGTTTGGCGTAACTAGGGGTTATTACATTAGTTTAGGAGTGTTATCACAAGTATTTGGAGCTATTGTTATATTCTGAGTAGTTTATGAAGAAGTGAAGAAATGAAGACCAGAACCGAAGAAGAAGAGGATCAAAGATTGAAGACATGAAGACGAAGACATTCTGTGGAGCAGCGGCGATCGCCACCATCACTATGGCGATCGCCATTCTATAACAGGAGCATTTCAGGAGTTCGAGAGAGCATGGAGATCGCCATGACTCTATGGCGATCGCCATGGGGCGACAGAGATGAGGCAAAGTTTTACATGAAGACCGCGATCGCCAGGCATCCATGGCGATCGCCACAACAAGGCCGAAGATATTCCGGACTTTCCTTATTTTCCTTATTTTATTTTATTTCTTTTACCTTATTTTATTATTTCGTTTAGGATCTTTCTTTTACCATATATTTTGGGGTTAGTTCTCTATTTAAGGACCCTAGTTTCTTTCTTTCTATTATCATCTTTTCTATCATCTTTTCCATCATACAATTTAGTTTTGCAACAATGAGCAGGAACTAATCTCCATTGTTTTACTTAGCGGTTGAAACCTTCAGTTATTAAGTTGTGAGATTTCTAAACTCTTGTTCTTTTCCTATGGGTTTGTATTAATTCTCTTGTTCTTCATCTATTGATTTCTATTAGTTTTGCTAGCTTGATCACCTAGTTTGATTGATAGTTTTCTATTGCTAGACTAGGAATATACGGTGGAATTCCTTGTCATTGTAGCATTCATATCTGCATGATCTGGTAGTTGATTGCTTTTATGAAAGAGAATTGATTGCATGTTAATACTTGACGGTTGTAAGTTATTGCATGCATCCTTATGATTCATGTGCCCTTTGCTGCTATTTCATCTAATCTTGAGAGGTTTCCCTGATTGTTGAATAGTAAGTATTATCAGGACCGGTTGGCCTGCTGATATATTAAAGATTGGAATAGGAACATTCCCTAGGATTGAATAGAACTTGAGATAAATCTATGATCAACTTGATTGACTGTTGTGTGGATACTTGCTAGGTGAAACCCCTTCTCATCATATTCTCACCCAAACTTCCTCTGCTTGTTACTGGTTACTTGTGTGTTCTTGCAATCAACCCCCCCCTTTGGTTACTTGTTACTAGTTGATATTTCACTTGACTGCATTGATTTGGTGCTTTGATTCCCTTGTGTTCGACCTCTACTTACTTGTTATACTCTAGTTAGTGTTTAGAGTTTATTTTGATTTGGCACTACGACTTTAGCCTCATCAGCAGCATTCAAATTTACATGTTAATGCCGACAATATGTTGGACATGAAAGTGATGTCACATAATTGAGTAGGCATTGACCTACACTATTTGCATAAATGGCCGGTTCATATCTTGCCAACACCAACCATTAGTTGGTCCAATGGCAATGCTTCAATTCGGAAGTGAAATTGACATGTCAATGAAAAGTTTACAAACGCATGAAGCCAAAGTTGGGAAAGTGACTAGGCTTTGTTTTGTGCAAGTGATTAGGCATACTTTTGTGTAAGTGACTAGGCATTCCTATGAGTTGTTGCATTGTGTGGTTGGGGATAGTAAATGACAACTGATGTTAAAGGAGGGCTGCAGCCGGTCAAAATGAATGGCCAAATCAAGACATGTCGAGGTGTGCATTGCAATGTGTAAGTGACTAGGCTTTGTTGCTATATGCTTCAGATTAAAATAAGCATCTTGGAGTTAAATGTATGACATTACTTTTTTTAATATAAATATACCCCATGCAGTTACATTTTTATATGCATTGTAGCGAAACCGAGAACCAAAGAATTATAATACCGAGGCAAAACATACGAGGAGAAGAAGAATGGAAGGTTATCTTTTAATGTTGATGTTGTTATTTTCCTATCTTAACTATATTTCTGAAGTTATTATTTACTATGTTGAAGTTTTATACATTTCATAATGAATTTTGTGTAGGCGGAGTTCGATTCACTTGGACAGATGATGATATTCAACGGTTTGTCGAGGTGTTGCTTGATCATCAAGATATGTACGGTGCACACGAGCGCTTCAGTTGGGGGATTGTCCGTGAAGACTTCGGACGAGCGACGGGAAGAAATGCAAGTACCCAGATGTTGAAGAATAAGAATGACTATCTGAAGAAACGATGGCACATATGGAAATCGTTCGAACAGAACTATATTTTTGAGTGCGATCCCATAACGGGCGAGGTTTTGAAAGACGATGACTGGTGGAGAACTATATTGGCGGTTAGTACATTTTTCCCCGTCATTTATGTTCGAAATTTGTATTGTTCTTGGTCTAAATAATGTTCTTGTTCTTTTACCTTTAGGAAAAGGAAAAATACGTATGCCTCCATGTTAAGGCGATTAATCCAACCATGAAGACTTTGTATTCTCGCCTTTTCTATCCGTAACGAGGGCCTGCAGCAGCGTATCGATCGGTGTCCCCGTACTCCGCTTTCGTGTTAAAATTTTTACCGTTCTTGTTATGTTTTATTGCTCTTAAGTTTAAAAAGTTGTTGTTTTGTAACCTTTAAAATTTCAAAATGAATGTTGTGAATTATTATGTACTACCAATCTTATGGAGCTTCTGATATTGTTATTTCTATGCTACTTGTGATATTGTTATGTCATTGATATCTTGTTGAGGCTACTCGTGCTTTTTTTGGGGAGACATACATTTATGTATGTCTGATTAATGGTTGGTTACAAATGAGGACCAACTTGTACATCTTTTTTTGGCATAAAATATGTTAGGTTTGTTGCTATAAATAGCTCCACCTAGGGCACTGATACGCTACACTTTGTATGGCGTAACTAGGGGTTATTACATTAGTTTAGGAGTGTTATCACAAGTATTTGGAGCTATTGTTATATTCTGAGTTGTTTATGAAGAAGTGAAGAAGTGAAGAAATGAAGACCAAAACCGAAGAAGAAGAGGATCGAAGATTGAAGACATGAAGACGAAGACTTTCTGCGGAGCAACGGCGATCGCCACCATCACTATGGCGATCGCCATTCTACAACAGAAGCTCTTCATAAGTTCGAGAGATCATGGAGATCGCCATGGGGCGACAGAGACCACGGCAGACGCTACATGAAGACCGCGATCGCCAGACATCTATGGCGATCGCCACAACAAGGCCGAAGACATTCCGAACTTTCCTTATTTTCCTTTGTTTATTTTATTTCCTTTTCCTTATTTTATTATTTCGTTTAGGATATTTCTTTTACCATATTTTTTAGGGTTAGTCTCTATTTAAGAACTCTAGTCATCATCATCTTTTCATCATCTTTTCCATCATACAATTTAGTTCTGCAACCATGAGCAGGAACTAATCTCCATTGTTTTACTTAGCGGTTGAAACCTTCAGTTATTAAGTTGTGAGATTTCTAAACTCTTGTTCTTTTCCTATGGGTTTGTATTAATTCTCTTGTTCTTCATCTATTGATTTCTATTAGTATTGCTAGCTTGATCACCTAGTTTGATTGATAGTTTTCTATTGCTAGACTAGGAATATACGGTGGAATTCCTTGTCATTGTAGCATTCATATCTGCATGATCTGGTAGTTGATTGCTTTTATGAAAGAGAATTGATTGCATGTTAATACTTGACGGTTGTAAGTTATTGCATGCATCCTTATGATTCTTGTGCCCTTTGCTGCTATTTCATCTAATCTTGAGAGGTTTCCCTGATTGTTGAATAGTAAGTATTATCAGGACGGGTTGGCCTGCTGATATATTAAAGATTGGAATAGGAACATTCCCTAGGATTGAATAGAACTTTAGATAAATCTATGATCAACTTGATTGAATGTTGTGTGGATACTTGCTAGGTGAAACCCCTTCTCATCATATTCTCACCCAAACTTTCTTTGCTTGATACTTGTTACTTTTGTGTTTCATACAATCAACCCCCCCCCTTGGTTACTTGTTATTTGTTCGTTAGTTGGTATTTCGCTTGACTGCATAGCGATTGGTGTTTTGATTCCCTTGGGTTCGACCTCTACTTGCTTGCTATACTTTAGTTAGTGTTTAGAGTTTTCTTTGATTTGGCACTACGACTTTAGCCTTATCAGGCACCACATTCCTCACATCATACAATAGCATTCTTCAACATTTGCATTGTACAAGACAAGACCCAACAATCACCACTAAACTCCTGGGTACTTTGTTACAAATATTATGTTTTTCACTAACTATGTCATGTAACATTGACTCGTACAAACTAAGCCATCTTATGTGTACGCTTGTAGGACTTTTCGACATGATGAACACGTACCATGCAGGGGACCGTGTCGAGATCGTTGCAACCGAGGAAGGGTTGATCGGGGCGCTTCACCCCGCTGTGGTCCGTGGCTGCATGGAGCTTACATGGTACTTTAGGGTCGAATACGAGACCGTAAATGACACGGACGAATGCCCGCTCGTCGAGGTCGTTCCTTATGGAATCATGCGCTCACTGCCCCCACGTCGATGTGGGGTCGGCTGTTCAACCCGGGGCAGCACGTCAATGCATGGCACAATGGGGCTTGGTGGTATGGAGTGGTCACTGAGAACTTCATGGGAGTAAACTCATATGAGGTCGCATTCCCGGGCCTCGGCTACCCCAACGAGACGTTCAGTGTGAATGCTTTGCGCCACCACTTCCACCGGAGTGGTGTTCATTGGGTTCGTCCCCGCGACATCCCAGGCCTCGGATAGGCCTTTTGTGGTCGTAGCCACCACTTCCACCGTTATTGTACTTGTTTCGTTTGCTTGTTTTGGTTTTTGTTTGTGTTTTTTCGTAATATGTGTTGTTGTCTTACTTCCTTAGGGGTTAATGTTGTTGTTATTTTAAATTTCTTGAATGCAAACCGGTTATGTTTCCTTTGACAAACTACCATAGTGTTATTCTTGCCCGATGAAAAACCACAAAACCAACAAACGTCAAACAAATAAACATGCATGGGAATTGAAATAAGGGAACGCAGCCGTAAGGAGTCACTCATTGAACCTAGATTTGTGAATCTTGATACGCTGTGGGGTGCGCTTGAGCCATGCGTTCCCGTACCAATGAAAGTGTCGTCTAAGTTCTTCACAAGAAACGTTAGTTGGGTTGTCGTACCCGAACTCTTCCAAATCGATCTCATACTGATTCGTGTCTATGCAATACGACTTCACCATCCCATACCACCATCCATCCCGATTATAGTATTCAACATCATCCCTGATCTGGCTCTCCGGTAATAGTGTTCTTAAGGGTTGTGTACTCAAACCAATAAAATCCGTCCACCTCACACTTACCGACTACAACTGCGGCATAGAATGAGCCTAGATAGCCCTCGGCCTTACCCACTACTTCAACATGAGCCCCAATTTGAAGATGCATGGGTCTCGTTGCGATGCTATGTACGTGAAAATATGAAATTCAAACATGATGCACATTTATTGAATATAACAACATGAATATAGATTCAAAGGTATAAACAATTACCTTCTTGACGGGAATTCAACGTCCATAGTAGTCGGATGTTGCTTGAACAAAGAACGAGTACGTTAGCTCGTAACATAGGAATGATGTTTGACGGAAAAAAACAGAAAACGAGTACATTAATGTCTTTCATTAAACAAGGGAAACAACCTTACACAACAAAGGCGAAACATGAACAAAAACGATCAACTACATTAAGGTCTTTCATTTAATTCACCTCGGGATCAGGTTGTTGTCAAATGTTTCCGTTGAAGTGAAGGTGGCGACGCAAGGTTTCTATATATTGAAGGGAGTTCTCGTACCCGAAAGGTTCATACGATATCTCGTACTTCTGAATGCTACTGTGGTAGGTGACTACCGTTCCCGCCCACCATCCGTCCAGGTTCCATATGTCGACTTACTCTCCCGGTTGGTACCTGTTGCGGGTCGTAAAAGGGCACACCGGCCTTAACGAAAGCTCCGGGATTATCGCTACGAGGGGTGTACCATCTTGGTCGTCTAGTAGTCTATGGTACCTAACTTTGTAGAAGCCCATCCTCGTACACCTCTCTACGATGGTGGTCGTGTGGTACGACCCAGTCAGTCCGGGCTCTTGGCCTATTACATCCACGACCTCGTCGTTGTAGTAAATCCTCGGCATCTTCAAAGTATAACGTACACAACTAGTACAATGCAATATGAAACTCTTTGTTTGTGGTCCACTTTATAACAACCTTGTATTGTATTTATAGAAAGGAAACATGGAAAATATTGGCATTTGAGGAGGTCAAAAGTGTAACTTATGAAAATTCATAAAGGTTATTCTATAGTAGGAAAATGAATAACAAATTCAATGTGCACCATGCATCGGCCAAAAACAAGTCTCATTTTGTTGTTGTCCCTTTCATCAGGTTGTGTTGTCACACGAAAAGTAGACAAAAGATGTCATAAAGCTTAGGGTAACATAACTTTATACCCTGATAGGGCATAGGTGTAAGATAGGGTTATGGGTTGCATTTCATGTTTTTGGCTTGTTCCAATCAATATGATGCCCTAACTGATCACATGCTTGCCAAACACATTGTTTGTGGTGAAAAGATTCCATTGGATTGATTGAAGGAAGGAAGAGTAATGAAAAGATATGTTGACTAGAGGATTTCCATAAGTATTCAAAAGGATGTTACAACTTGGTGTTAATGAAGGTAGAGGTGTAACACACAATATTACTAACACAAACTTAATAAAAAAAACGTTACTAAAACGGTACAACGATATCAAACACCGACTGAAACATTAAACGAAAAGTAAATACGGACAACTGCTCCGTCGAACGAGAAGTTACTTCATTCCCTCGTACCAAATATCGATGGCATGTCCTTCGAGATCAGGAGGAAATGGATTGTTACGGAGCCGTTCTGCACCGTGGGTAACGTACACACATGACCGATATTTAGAAACAGATAGTGTGTATACAAAAAACGAGTTTGGGGACATACTCATGTTCTTGGCTCCCACCATGCATCATCTGCAATGACGGCCCCCGTATGAGGGTCGATTTGGAAATACGGATCAGACTCCCTCAAATTCTTCTATATCTTGAAGTCACGCTCTAGCTCCATGTATTTGATGCGGAATGAGTCGTAAGACACGGTTATGACGTTCCAACGCGTGAATTCTTCGTAAGCCATACGTAAGTTCTTTCGTAAATATGAACGACGCAAATCCGGAGGTAGTTCTACACTTAGAACCCAACAAGCGCCAATAAGCCTCCCAACAGCTTCTTCCGTCCATACTACTATCCACCTTGATTCGTTTTCCATCCTCAAATCCTCGCTAGTTGTGATCTCCTTTTGTTAGTTAGGAATGGAGGTTGTAGGATGCTTGGCTAACACATTCTCGAAATGGCTTATATAGGAGGCCAAAACTTAAGCTTATAAACAATTCTTGAAAATGCTATTAGTGTTGGTCAAATATTTATGAGGTTGTCTTGTCAAGACATTAGAGTAGGTAAACATTGACCATATAACTCCTCTTTAATGGATTTATTTGAATAGCCAAATCGGTTGAAAACTTCATGATACGAAAGACGGACAAGCGTTTACACCGAAAAAAACGAACACAAGTGCATTTTCATGAATGCAGAAGATCACACATAACTGAAATGAACAACATAAACAACAACAAGAAACATGTAGACAATCACAACTTGATAGAACTTCAACGTGACATCGATCTTAATACTGAGAGGCAGCGTTAGGTGGAGATAGAACTTCAACGTGAAACAATAGCCTACAAGCCTCTTAGACACTCGGTTTAAGAGGATGTCTTCAGAACTCCATGAATCTGAACCCTTCCTGAAACTTATATTAACCTGATTACATTAAGGTAAACATTAGGTGAACAATTAATGTTATAAGGTTTTAGAGGACTCACATCATCCGCTAGGACTTCCGCCCACTATTGCTCATCCTCGAGGATTGCCCCAGTAGTTTCATCACACACAACATTGTAGTTTTGTGTAAAACGAAACCATATCTTAAATTTGTACTTCATCATCTCTATCTTGTTCTTCAAAAACAACATGTGGAATGATTTGCTGGTGGCTTGGTTAAAGTACCCCCGAATGACTTTCCAATCAAACAATCGACGATATCCACCGTCATGCATTCTCCAACGGATGCACGCATCTAGCAACACATCCATATCAGCTGCGTCCCAATCGGAGGGAGAAGTGAGGCCAACATCTAATAAGTATGGGTAGGTAAGTTTCGCTAAAGACACATACGTTTTCCAAACAAAATCAAAGTGAACCGAACAAAGTGAAAACCATACCTGCATGAAGATCTCTAGATGAAGACATAAGACAAAGGGATATTGATGCCTTTCTTTTGTTGTGTGCTTATACATTGGTAATGTGATCCATATATAGGACTATCATAAGGGAGGAACCTCAATAATTCTTGACATAGAATACTACTATACTCATGTATGTTTTGTGGTGTTGTCAAATCCAAATAATGAGCTTTACATGCCCCACAATTGGCTTGACCATTCATGCTTACTATCACAATCAAGCGTGCAATGCATTTGAATTTTAGTAGCTATGCTTACAATATATTACAAAAAGACCATTACAATATATATTACAATACGACCATTAAAGTTTCGGTTACAACATCCCTAAAACGAAAGTGTCGCATAAATCCAGAATACCGCAAAAGAAACACAAGTGTTAAGACTACAGTTAGCTTGGTTACGTCTAACAAATAACAACTCCAAACTTAGCCATAACAATAGGAAAGAGGATAAAAGCAAATGACACACAACCCACAACAAACCATCCAAACTTCTTCTTCTCGGCAACACATTTCATAAGCAATTTCTTCTCGGAGATCAGGGTGTCACACTCCAACCGTAACTGCACATTAGATGTCGCGAGGTCCGCCACATGCTCATACAGTTGCCAGTTCTCCTCAGCCATGATCTCCCCTTGCTCACGTTGTTGAACCGCCACATGCTCACACTGGCTGCGAAGATCTGCAGCAACATGTTTTAGAAAGGCCACCCTTCCATCACCTGCAACAACAGCCTCGGTGATAATACGATCGTAACGATCGACATGTTCATCCTACAAAGTAAACAATTGTATAACAAATAAGTAATAAACATCAGTCTTTAAAAAACCAGAACTTGAAATGAAACAGTAGCCATACACTTGTCAATGGTTCGATTTTATTGATGTGTGTCCATGGTTCCTATAAAGTTTTATGTTAACTCACATCAAAGAATCATACGATTCAAACCTAAACAGAAATTAGACTCATCGGATGGAACAATCAAGCTTACACACACTAGCAAGTTGGATAAATTAGATGAAGACACACCCATACAATCAACATTGTGGACATAACAAGTGATGCAACACAGAAACTCAGCAATGAAACAAGCAATGACATGATACAAGCAACTCAACAACAACAAAAACATTATTGAATTCAGCAACAACAAAAACAAGAAACTCAGTAACATCAAAAAACAAGCAACTGAGCAGCAATGAACAATCAAGCTTACACACAGTACCAAAAAACAAGCAACTTAGCAACAACAAAAACATTAGAATTCAGCAACAACAAACTAACAATGGCATAAATTGGATATACAAACAAGCAATGAAATTCAGCAATAGAGGATTCAAACACATTAGGGTTGTTGAAACATGGCAGCTTTAATTTATCAAACTTGTAAACTAAACACAGAACAATAATCAAAGGCCAATAATTTATCAAACACATTTCAGCAACAACAAGCCTCAACTGAGCCCCAATAATCAAAGGCCAATAATTTATCAAACACATTTCAGCAACAACAATCCTCAACTGAGTATCAAAGGTATATAAAATTTGTAAACTAAACACCAAAAACTGATCTATTCATGGGTTTTTAGGGATAACTTACCTTCACAACCCAATCCTCAACTGAGCCCCAATTTGAAGTCGTTAATGGTGCTGCAAACTCACACAAACATCTCGATTAGGATCGAATTGTGATAAAACATCAAAAATTCATTCGAATGGGGAAGAATCGTACCTGCCGACGAACCCTAGAAATCCCGATGCCCTTCAAAATTCGAATTAGGGATGCTCTGTAAACAAATGGAAGAGGAGGAATTGCAGGGGCATAATGAGAAATCTTGCAATCAACCCGTAGTTGAAGTTGACAGAATTCCATAATGTTGCCCCCCAACATTATGAAATTTGCTCAACTTCATCTACGGAGTGGTACAAACCGGCTTTAATCATCATCTGCCCAAGTTGATCGGACGTGACGAGCCGAACAGGCCATTGCCACGATCAACTGGTTGATTGCAGCAAAAAGGGCATGATCAACTGGTTGAAGGGCCTGTTTTGGCCATGCCGAACGGGCCCATAGGCCATATACTCTCCTATAAAAATGGATAAACCATCACAGCAAACAAGATATTACATTTTGCATGCAATTCATTTCTCTTTTAGTTACTTACTGTACACATTAGAAAAACCTTTTATAATTTGGGACCGAAAAGTAATCCAAGTCTTATGAGTTATGACTAAAAATTAGGGACGAAAATGGATGGGATGATGGGTGGATTTACCCATATCACCATCCAATCCGTATAAATTTTTAACATCCAACTCAACCGTCATCCGCGAAACCTCAACCCATATCCAATCCACCTCAAATTATTATTTTACAGGTGGACTGGGTGATATTTGCGGGTTGTCTTATTTTGTATTCTAAAATGTATATAGCATATAAAAAACAAAAATACGAGCATACGAAAGAGATACGTAAATTGAACGGAGAGTCGAGCACCAAAGAGGAAGAATGGAGCAATGGAGGAGAAGAGAGAACTCAGAACTAAAATAAGTTAGTTTTTACGACGTTAGAGAGAACTCATAGAATAGGAGATAAAACATTAAAGTTACAAACTTAGAAGAGTTTTTTTAATGTTTTACAAGTTACAATAAAATATATATATATAGGGTTCGATTCCGTCGAGGACATCCCTTAGTGTTAAGAATAAGGATCAATTCCATCCGTAGGATGGAATTGATCCAACAGCCCACATCACCCCTTCTACTCAAGCGGGCGCGTGAGAAGCGCGCTCCAAAATTTTAAAACTCAACACGCGCCTATATATACCATAATGAAGCTATTAACCTCCACATTTCACAGAATCTGAAGAAGCACGATCACCATCACTCCCAAATTCAAAAACTGTTTGACAGTTTCTACTGATTTCTCCCAAATTCAAACAACATCTTGCACATTCGAGCGTAATCGAGTGTAATCGAAGTGGTGATTCAACTCCTTGAAGATTTCGACCTAAATCCTTGAAGATTCTAGCGTTTTTGAGTTTGTTGAACGATCAAAGCCATAAACAAAACCTAGAAGCAACAATGACGAACAAGATGAACAAGAAGGCAAACATTGCAGGTACGCAGTCGATTTCGAGTTCAAATACAAAAATTACAAGCCCCTAACTGTTCAATTGTTGTTCAACTTTATCTCCGGTGTTCATTTGGTTCCAAATAAGACCTAATGCTTGAAAATTAGTAAACGAAGAAAGCTAATGCATACATGAAGGCATTTGAGAACTTCAAAAATGTTTAATTATTGTTTTATATCTTGCATGATGAACACATCTTAAATTTCAACTGATTTGGCGGTTATTGTGTCCATGTGTTCATCAATAAAGGAATATGTGTTCATCAACTGATGAGAATATGCAAATAACAACATGTGTATGTGTTCATGAGTAAATTGTGTATGTGTTCATGAGTGAATGTGTATGTGTTCATCTAGAAAGTCATACGTGTTCATGAGTAAATGTGTATGTGTTCATGAGAAATAACGTATGTGTTCATGAGTGATTAACACATGTGTTCATCCATAACTGAATATGTGTTCATGAGGAATAACTTTTGTGTTCATGAGTGAAATGCAAAACTGTGTTCATCTATATCTAATTTGTGTTCACGAGTTATATACAAATGTGTTCATCCATAACTGAATATGTGTTCATGAGGAATAACTTATGTGTTCATGAGAGAAATGAAAAAATGTGTTCATCCATAACTGAATTTTATTAATGAGTGAATTACACATGTGTTCAACCATTAGTGAATATGTGTTCATGAGTAAAAACTTCTGTGTTCATGAGTGAAATACAAATGTGTTCATCTGAAACTAATGTGTTCATCTATCTTTAAATATGTGTTCATGAGTTAAAACTTATGTGTTCATCTGAATATTAATGTGTGTTCATCTAATTCTTAATGCGTGTTCATCTGTATAATGATAATACTAGTTGACCCAAAAGTGATGGAACTACCTTATGGAACACTAATAGTTGGAGATAAAACAGAAAAATCATCCAAGAGGGAGGTCAGAAGCAAAGCAAGCCAAGACAAAGATGGAAGCAGTACGAAAACAGCTCCCTCTCCAACTTCCTCAAGCCAAACAACATCTAGGGATGTCACACCCACCCACACAAAATCCTCTTCAGGTGGAAGTGACACAAAATCCTCAAGCCAAACTGTTTCAGATCAAAGACAAAACAAAACTAAATCAAGACATGACCCACTAGGAACCCCTACCTATGCAATAGGTAATAATCTTACTCTGTGTTCATCTTGAAATGATTTTGTGTTCATATTCAATAGTGATTGTGTTCATTAAAAATATAGTTGTGTATTTTTGTTTAACCACATTTGAATTTCATGTCTATTGACAAATATAGGAGATCAACAAACCTTATCACCAAGGCAAATGAGATATATAGCCAGAGAACAAGAAATTCAGAAAAAATCTCAATCTCCAATTGAAATAGCTGGTAAGAAATATAATTTAAAAAAACGTGATCATTTGACTTATAGGTTGGTGTTCATTGATTCATTGATATGTGCTCATTGAATATTTGATATGTGTTCACATTATAAATCTTCATGTTTGTTCATTCTTTGATATGTGTTTACAACATCATTTGATTGTGGTTATATGGTCATTTACACAGGTAGTCCACTTGCTATGGTTGTGTCAGGCAGTTCATCTCAAATACCAACACGGTATGTCCTCACAAGAACAAAAGATGGACAACCTACACAAAGAGATGTAGTTGCAGAAACTAGGCAATCAAAAAGAAAGAGAGGAGATGGAGCTAGTCCTCTGAATGTTGAGAAGACAAAGAAGAACAAAAAGAAGGCAGTGGCAAAGGAGAAAGTTGTTGTAGTACTGACGAGGCTAAAATCATTGTGCCTATCAAAGAAAACCTAACTAACCAACTGTATAGCAAGAAAACAAGGGTCGAATCCCAAGAGAATCAAGTAGTCTATTCTTAAGCAAATAACTATTACCAACGAACACACCAAAGGGGGGGAAGTTGTTGTTCTATAACCTAAGACAAGTAAAAGTAACAAATAGCAAGAGTTGTGAAAATATGATTGGGAAAGCGTTCCACCTAACAAATATCCACACAATGACATGCAAGGTTGATCATAGATATCTCTAACTCATGCAATCCTATTGTTGTTCCTATTCCTGTTCAGACATAGATATCAGCGCAACCCGCCCTGATATAACTTCCTATTAAACAACTCTGAAGACCTTCAAGACTCAATTCAATAGAAGCATTAAGCAAAGGAATATAGCAGGATACATGCAATTCAGACAACCCGTCAGATAAGCATGCAATCAATTCTCATTCACAAGTAAACACTGCGACCCGCTCATGTAAACATGTGTTTGCTACTAGATAAAGAACTCCGACCCGGAATTACCAAATCCTAGCACTATGAACAATATCAATAAACCTAGCTGGCCAAACTAGACAAATCAATAAGATTCAATAAGATAAAAGCATGAGAATCAATACAATCAATAGAAAGCGAAATAGAGTTTAGAATCTCACAACCATACAGTCAAAGGCTTCAACCGTCAGGCGAAACAAAAGGAAATTAGTTCAACATCGACATGGAGGCGAAACTAGGGTTCTTCAATGAATATATGAGATAACCTAAAACTAAAGTGTTTTTAGGCTTAAATACTCCTAAGAAATAATAAATCCGAAATACGAAATAAAAGAAATAAATAAAATAACAAATCTTGTGTTCAGCGCAGAATCTGCGGGCGCGGAAATCGGGTCCACCCGCGGCTCACCCGCGGATTTCGTACTTAGGCAAATCTGTATGCTGAGAATCCGCGATCGCGGCTCACCCGCGGAAATCTGTATCAGCTTCGTCGAGTCTTCTAGCATCATCTTACTTGATATCTTCAGTACTTCGAAAGACGTCTTCAATCTTCACTAATCTTCATAAATTACTACGTCTTCTCTTCAACTCCAGATCATGCAATTACATATAAAATAGCTTCCAAATGATCCTAACCTAAGCTAATAATCACTAGATAATATGTATGAAATACTCTCTATCAAATTCCCCCATACTTAGACCTTGCTCGTCTCTGAGTAAGCTAAAGAAAACATACTCCTCAATGTAATACACAAAGGTCTCAGGAAGTACAAAGAAACTTGTCTAATGATTACAACTCCAAAAACAACATCCAAATCCTCCAAACAACAACTATAGCAACATCAAAAATACAAGTGATATGACAATAAACACATAGCCTTCTCTACTCCATATGACTCCCAAGTGGTCCTACCCGAAATCCTCCTTATATCACCTCTTCTTATGTCTTCCAACGCCAAATAAGAATAAGTCCTAAAATCACTCTATTTTTTTTTATCAACTCATCTTGCTTAGGCGCCCTCTTGGGTTTTCGTCCTAACCACTCAATAATTGTTCCAGGCTCACCAAATCTCACATCACTCGAAAACCTCTTTTTACCCCAGCCTAGTGCTGGTCCAGGTTACCTGCTTGTTACATAGATCTTGCTATCCCAGGATTTTTCTGCCTTTTTTCATATTTTTGTGGCTTTTTCAAACAATTTACTCAATAAATTCATGCAGATACAACCAACACCCAAATAAAGACATGTGAATACATTCTCCTCCCCCGTACTTAAACATTGCATTGTCCTCAATGAAATGGAAGACATAATAACGAACCCAGGAAAGGAGACAGAAGACTCACATACAAGGTCGGATGACCGTCCTCCAATGAAACACAAGGTGTAGTAGAATGAGAAACTAGATGAGCACCCAATGAAATCAACTAATGCACAGCTCATCCAAGACAAAAGAAAGAATACCTCCAATATAGATGGTGACCCAAAATCAACTCCTTGCAAAGAACATGGTCACCAACAAGCTAAACTCCAACAAATGTAGATCCATAAATGATAGGAATGATGAAACGATGAAACCAAACTTGATGAAATACAAATCCTTACTTTCTTTTCTCTCATATATTTTTTTTTCTGCACTCTATTTTTTTTTTAAATCCGATTTTTTTTTTCTCAGAATGATTTTCGGATTGATTTTTTTTTTTTTTTTTGAGACGGGAGAGAAGACTTATAGCGAGATTGGCTACTGACTGTAGCTGACCCTAAGCTTCGGTGATTTCCTCATGTCCATAGAAAAACTGAAAAGAAAATTAAACCGAACAAAACAAATAAAAACAATCTCAAACCTCGGGTTGCCTCCCGAGCAGCGCCTTATTTTATGTCGTGGCTCGACATGAAACTCAAGAGATTTTAACTAACTCCATTTGGCTTTGTGAAAACAGTCTCTTGTCTGAATTCTCTCTTGAACCACTCATGGAACGCCTTGAACCTCGTCCCTCTTACCTTGACCACTTTGTCTTTGGAAATGAAAGTGGTTTCATTCACTTTCTCCTCTTTGACCATATCAGGCAGCTGTTTCAGCTCAATGTCCAGTGCCTGCACACTAGACATCAATGGTATCTCGCCTGGCAAAATTAATCTGGTGGGGCTATTTCCCAAAAGTGGAGAAGGTGACTTATTACTCTCATCTAGGACCTTCTTGACCTCCTGCAAGTTAATAGCTTGAACACCCTCTATGTAGGGATCCAATACGACATTCTCAATAAAACAATTTGATTCTTCCAAGCAAGCAGGATTAATCACATTTATGCAAGACAAAGACGTATCATGAATGAGACTCATATCATAAATATTGTATTCCACTTTGTCCCCATCAAATTCCATACTAAGGGCTCCACTACTAACATCAATCTTTGTTTGAGCAGTTTTCAGAAATGGCCTACCTAACAGAATAGGGGCAGCATGCTTATCATGATCCATGTCCAAAACAAAGAAATCCGCAGGAAAAACCATATTATCAACTTTCACAAGAACATCTTCAACTACCCATTTCGGGTACACATTAGAACTATCAGCCAATTGAACAATTGTTCCTGTTGCATGCAATGGTCCTAGTCCTAGCGACTCATACAAAGAATAAGGTAAGACATTAATAGATGCACCTAAGTCTAGCATAGCTTTGTCAAACTTAGTTTCACCTATAACACATGGAATACTAAAAATGACAGGGTCACCACACTTCTTAGGCATACGCCTTTGAAACACAACAGACACATGCTCACTCACCTTAATCTTTTGTTTTTCTTTTAATTTCTGATTTCTTTTGATCGTGCATAATTCTTTCAGAAATTTAGCATAGCGAGGAATGCTCTTAACAAGTTTAAGTAAGGGAATATTTACCTCGCATTTGCTGAAGGTCTCGAAGAGATCTTTGTCGTTCTCCAGCCTTCTAGTGTCCTTCAATGCCTCAGGGAAAGGTGTTGGTGGTTTCAAAGAGCTGAGGGGAGGTAAGACAGGACAAACATAAGAGTCAGAAAGATCAGCTTCAGATCCGCAGGCGCGGAAATTTCTCTGCAGACATTTCAGGACCGGATCCGCGGGCATCCACTTCGGGCCGCGGGTGCGGAAATTTCTCTGCAGGATTTGTTTCCTCCTCGTTCTTACCCTTTTCAACAGTGGGCAGAACCTCTAATTGCTTACCACTTCTTAACATAACAGCACTGACGTTTGCTCTCGGGTTTTCTACCGTTTGAGATGGTAGCTTCCCTGAATCTCTTGCTCTAAACTCATTAAACGCATGAGCCATCTGTCCAACCTGCACTTCAAGATTTTGAATACTCGACTTTGTATCCTTTTGAAATTGCATGCAGTTCTGCTGTAACTCTACTTGGCTTGCAGCGAGTTTCTCAACCATTTGTTGAAGGAATAAGGATGAACCTTGGGCTTGTGGTTGTTGCTGAGGTGGTGGTTGCAAGAGATGGGGGTTTTCCACATTTTGATTGTTCCCCCACCTGAGATTTGGATGATCTCTTGTCCCATGATTGTACGTATTAGCTTGGGGATCATATCTAGGTCTCTGCTGCCACCCTCCTATAGCATTTACCTCAGCGTTTGGATCTTGAAGTTGTTGGCAAGCATCAGTAGGGTGTCCTGTATCAGTACACAATCCACATGCGTTTACTTGTTGATGAGCACCACTCTTCACCATTAAGCACTTCACCATATCTTTCAACTCTTTCATCTCATTTTCCAGCCTAGATGTTGATTGAGACTCTACTGCCTTGACACTCTCTCGCCTGCTAAACTGTCTAGAGCCCTCAGATAACTCATGGAAAATCTCTTTAGCTTGGGCTGGGGTTTTATTCAGGATGTTACCCCCACAGGCTGCATTCACCATACGACGCTCATCATCAAGCAAACCATTGAAAATATAGAGGATGAGCGTTTCATCTGCATACCCATGGTATGGACACCTCGAACATAGCCTCTTGAACCTCTCATAATACTCATAGAAAGTCTCAGTAGCATGTTTCTCGATGGTAGCAATATCTTTCTTCAAAGTGTTCAGCTTAATAGCAGGGAAGTACTTTTCTAGAAATACCTTTTTACTTCCAGCCCATGTAGTGATACTTCCTGGAGCTAGATAGTACAGCCAATCATTCGCTGCATCTTTCAAAGAGAACCCAAATGCTCTCAGCATGATCTGATCATCAGTTATACCCATTGGCTTCATACTGGAGAAAACAGCATGAAATTGAGCCAAATGCTTATTCGGATCTTCTCCTGCCAAACCATGGAAGTGTGGCAATTGATGAATCAGGCCAGACTTCAGTTCAAAGTTCATACCTTCTCCCAAGTCGGGAAAGGTTATTGCTAGTGGTTGTGCTGCCAGATTTGGGGCAGTTAACTGCCTCATAGTCTGTGGTATGACAGCCCTCTCACGAGTTCCTCTTCGGTTGCGGCTAATGGTTCTTTCAATCTTTGGATCAAGAGAAACAAGAAGTGAATCAGTAGTACGGGTGTGGACCATACAACAGGTCCACACAATGGTTGGTAAAAATTAATCACACAAAAACAGAAAATTTGATTCCCCGGCAACGGCGCCAAATTTGGAGAGGCTAAAATCGTTGTGCCTATCAAAGAAAACCTAACTAACCAACTAGTATAGCAAGAAAGCAAGGGTCGAATCCCAAGAGAATCAAGTAGTCTATTCTTAAGCAAATAACTATTACCAACGAACACACCAAAGGGGGGGAAGTTGTTGTTCTATAACCTAAGACAAGTAAAAGTAACAAATATCAAGAGTTGTGAAAATATGATTGGGAAAGCGTTCCACCTAACAAATATCCATACAATGACATGCAAGGTTGATCATAGATATCTCTAACTCATACAATCCTATTGTTGTTCCTATTCCTGTTCAGACATAGATATCAGCGCAACCCGCCCTGATATAACTTCCTATTAAACAACTCTGAAGACCTTCAAGACTCAATTCAATAGAAGCATTAAGCAAAGGAATATAGCATGCAATTCAGACAACCCGTCAGATAAGCATGCAATCAATTCTCATTCACAAGTAAACACTGCGACCCGCTCATGTAAACATGTGTTTGCTACTAGATAAAGAACTCCGACCCGGAATTACCAAATCCTAGCACTATGAACAATACCAATAAACCTAGCTGGCCAAACTAGACAAATCAATAAGATTCAATAAGATAAAAGCATGAGAATCAATACAATCAATAGAAAGCGAAATAGAGTTTAGAATCTCACAACCATACAGTCAAAGGCTTCAACCGTCAGGCAAAACAAAGGAAAAATTAGTTCAACATCGACATGGAGGCAAAACTAGGGTTCTTCAGAGAAAACCAAGGTTAACCTAAAACTAAAGTGTTTTTTGGCTTAAATACTCCTAGGAAATAATAAATCCGAAATGGAAATAAAAGAAATAAATAAAATAACAAAACAAGATAAAACTCGGAAACAAATCCGGTGTTCAGCGCAGAATCCGCGGGCGCGGAAATCGGGTCCACCCGCGGCTCACCCGCGGATTTCGTACTTAGGCAAATCTTTATGTTGAGAATCCGCGACCGCGGCTCACCCGCGAAAATCTGCATCAGCTTCGTCTTCGTCTTCGTCTTCTCGTCGAGTCTTCTAGCATCTTCTTACTTGATATCTTTAGTACTTCGAAAGACGTCTTCAATCTTCACTAATCTTCATAAATTACTACTTCTTCTCTTCAACTCTGGATCATGCAATTACATATAAAATAGCTTCCAAATGATCTTAACCTAAGCTAATAATCACTAGATAATATGTATGAAATACTCTCTATCAAGTACAGAAGAAGAGGCAAGAGAAGAAGAAAGAGAAAGCTGAAGTGTTAGAGAAGAAGAAACAAGTATCAAAGGCTGAAGAGAACAAGGAGAAAGGGAAAGATTTAGTGTCACGGAAGAATAAGACAACAAAAGCAAAAGGAAAAGTTTTAGATCTAACTGGAAAGAAGAAAATTTCAGAGTTGCGCAAGCTGAACACAAGGCTTCTTTGTAGGACATCGCCAAATATGCTTGTGACTTTCTTTAATGATGAAGAGTATGCTTTTTCTCATGCACAAAGGCAAGCAGTCATTGACATGGGGTTTGGACATATGCTAGAGTGGGAGGTCACTGATCTACCGAGACGACTTGGATATTATGTGCTAAGTAAGTTTGACCCGCTGAAATGTGTAATCAAACACAAGGATTCAAGGGACATTGTGATTACTGAAGCTGATCCACATGAGTATCTTGGAATACCAATGGGAACAAACAGAAGACAACTACAAAACAAAGGCAAAAGAAGTGAATATCTCAAAACCAAACTAGCCGAAGATTTCCCAGGAAGGACAATGAGGAATATATCTTGTACTGAGATTAGGAACAAGATGATGACACTTCAGGATGGCAGTGAATGGTTCAAGAGGTATTTCATCTTGCTTTATGTCAACACAGTGGTGGAAAGTTATCCCAATGGGAAATGCAAGTGGGAAATAATGGATTTGCTTGATAATGTGGAATCAATCAAGGACTACAATTGGAGTGCATTTTTATTTGATAAGTTGATCGAAACTTCAATTGCATGGGCTAAAACAGAAGATGGTACATACAAAGGTCCTGTTTTGCTTCTCTTGGTAAGTAAATCTCTAGTTTCAATATTAATTTACTTTGTGTTCACGTGCTTGTACACATGTGTTCAAATGCTTATGCTTTATGTGTTCACCTCAAAATATTGTTGTGTTCATCTATTATATATGGTTTATGTAAACCTGAGGGATCATTTTAAATATGCAATTTATTTTATGTGTTCACCTAAACTTACTATTGTGTTCATCCTTGAAAACTGTGTGTTCATCTGATTACACTTTTGTGCTCATCTGATTATATAGTTGTGTTCATGAGTGAATGTGTATGTGTTCATCTGGCAAGTCATACGTGTTCATGAGTAAATGTGTATGTGTTCATGTGAAATAACTTATGTGTTCATGAGTGATTAACACATGTGTTCATAAATAATTGATATGTGTTCATTAGTGATTAACACATGTGTTCATCCATAACTGAATATGTGTTCATGAGAAGAAGGGAATTTCAGAGTTGTGTGTTCATCTGATTACACTTCTGTGTTCATCTGATTATATTGTTGTGTTCATCTAATCTAACTATTGTGTTCATCTTTTTTAAATACAGCTTATATATGTTGATAGGGTGACGTTGAAAGGAAAAGGGGTTGAAAGAGCATTTCCTATAATCTCTAAGTGGAATACTGAGATGCTAAAAGGAAGGGAGGATGAAGAACTAAAGTATGGTGGGTTTGGCAAAGGATACACAAGAGAAAAGCATATATTTAGTGGTAAAGGGCAGACAAGCAAATTCCAAAATGACGGAAAGGATGACAACGTGCAAAATGATGAAGTTAAGACATTTATGGAAGGCTACCTGCAAGATGCTGAGGAGATGGTTGTGAAGATAAGAAAGTTCATAAAGAGGAATAAAGAAACCCCTACACAGCTAGTCGTACATGTTGTACTCAATAAGGTTAACCTTGAGTGTGAGAAGATTATAAAAGTAAAGCTTTGTTCAGAATCTCAAACAGAGGACGGGACTGAAAATGAAAGCCAAAACAGTAAAGATAAGTTCTGGGATATGGTTGTCAAATGCATGGATGAGATTGAAAAAACAATTCAAGAGAAGCAAGCACATGAAGAATATCTAGGGACTCAAGGATTGTCACAAGTTATTGGCAAATTATCAAAGATGACTGAGCAAGTAAGTAAAAACTTTCCAAACTTGTGTTGAAATATTAATGTGTTGTCTAACACAAATTATTTATTAAACAGAGCGAAACAACTGCGTCTGAGAAGGAAACAGAAACATCCAATCCTATCAGAACATACACATCAATGAGAATGCAGAGAAAGGGTATACAAGAAGCAATTCAAAAGGTAATACTATCACTGTGTTCATAGCAAATCACTATTGTGTTCATAGCAAATCACTATTGTGTTCATGTGCTCATATTTTTCAGTTATTTACTAACTCCCCATCTTTTTTTAAATTCAGAATCAAGGAGCTGAATTTTTTAACTCCACACCAAATTTTGATTTGGGAGTTTCACCAGTGATCACACAAGAAGAAGCACCACAAGAAAATCAACAAGAAGATGTAGATCTGGGTGTACCTGAAGTGGAAAAAGGTGATGGTGAGTTAAAAAATGATACTCAAATACATGAAGTTGAGAGTGTGCAAGATGTTTCTACAGAGATTCAAAACGCAGGAATGGAAGTTGATGAGAATTTGAATGGAGACTCTGAGTTAGAGAAAGGTGAAAGCATAGTGGAAGTTGTAGAGAAAGGTGAAGGCAATGAGAAGGATGATGACGAACAAAAAGAGGTACAAATATTATGTGTGTTCATATTGAAATGCTTATGTGTTCATTCATTATTTAATCTGTGTTCATTCATTATTTAATCTGTGTTCATCTGTTCTTATAATTAACTTTCATCTAACTTTCAAATTGTGTTCATAAATCTCTCATCGTGTGTTCATCTGATCATTAATTGGTGTTCATTTAATATATGCAGAAGGAAATATTCCAAGGCAGTGAAAGTGGTGAAATAATGAATGAGGGAGAAAAGGATAATACAACAACAAATACTACAGAAATTGTGATGTTGGAAGACAGTGAGCAAGATTATGTTATGAAGGATGCAAGAGAGGTACACATATTATTTGTGTTCATCTATTTTTGAAAATGTGTTCATCTATGTCTAAGCGTGTGTTCATCTGATACTATGTTTAATGTTCATTGAATATTGTAGAATGAGAGTGGTGGAATGATCGAAGAGGGAGAGAAAGATGATACCACAGCCAATGCTGCAGAGATTGTGTTATTGGATGACAATGAAAGAGAAGATGCTATGAAGGTACACATATCAAAAATCTTTTTTGTGCATTTATATTAATGTGCTCATATGATTTATTCTTTAGTATTCAAATAAAAATATATATAAATGCATAATGCAAGCGACAATGTCAAGGGGAATGAGAGTGGTGGTGGTGGTAATGATAGGGAAGATGATGAGGGAAACAAGGAGACTGAGAAGAAGGATGATGAAGGAAACAAGGAGACTTCCACTGAGAAGAAGGATGATGAGGGAAACAAGGAGACTGAGAAGAAGGATGGAAGTGAAAAAGAAAAAGAAAAAAAAGGTACAAATAATATGTGTGTTCATGTAGAAATGCTTATGTGTTCATATAAAAATCCTTATGTGTTCATTCATTTTTCAAGTTGTGTTAACTTTATGTGTTCATTTTGCCAGGTCACATTTGTATGCAGTGCTTCTGAAGTGGTTTCAAAAAGGATACCAAATTCTTCAGACCTTGTGAAATCCCCATTCAAAACAAGAGAAATCAATGTCACTGAAAAACCATCAGAGGCCGAGAGGAAGCTTTATAATTGGATAGTTGGGGACAAAAAAGACTTAGAGTAAGTAGTTTTGGATGCCCAATTGAATATAAAACCAGAATAAATTTATTAATATCTTTATAAATTTTGTTGCAGGCTGTTGGTTTTTAAAATGAATGAGTGAAAATTTTACAAAGAAGACTTAGAGTCATTGAAGATTAAGCAGTGTATCGATAGTGAAATAATTGATGCCTACACATCAATTCCAAATGAGAATGAAAGATACAAAGGTTCACTGTCACCTTGGAGATACTTCATACCAACTGTTCATCTGGTAAACATAATTACTTATTATTATTTTTGTATTTTGTCTTATGTGTTCATATCTGATTTCTTATGTGTTCATGTGAATGATCTTATGAGTTCATTTATTTTTTTAATGTACAGATACCTACAGTAACATCACCAATTGCACCGGAAAATGCCACATATCCCTTGTTCAAAGATGCACTGATTGCAAACTTCAATGATGTTCAAACTTTTAAGAACAAGAACATCAAGATGCACAATATTGATCTGGTAAGTTATTTCTTTATATTCTTATGTGTTCATGTGGATGTTCTTATGTGTTCATACCTGTAATCTTTTGTGTTCACGTGAAGGTTCTTATGTGTTCATACCTGTAATATTATGTGTTCATACCTGTAATCATATCTGAACTCTTACAAGTTTATTGCACAAATAATAAGAAATAACTCATGTGTTCATATACTGATTTTAAAATGTGTTCATGTGAATAATTTCATAATTCATGTGGTATGTTAACGAAGCGCGCTACGCGCGCCTCGTAAGAAATAAACTTACGTAGCGCGCACAGATGTGATTACTAACATAAATGTTTTTTTAATATGTCATGCAGTTTGTGTTCCCAATCATTAAAAGTGGGCACTTTTATGTCATTACAATAAATGTGAAAAATCCACATGTGCACATACTGGACAACTCAAACAGTGGCGATGCAGAGAAGTATGGATGTGTTCCAAAGATTCTGGTTAGTTATTACTATAGTTTAATTATACTATTTAATGTTATAATATTTAAGCTATATAATTTTATTCTTTTTCTTGAATTTTTTTCAGAGAAATCATTTTGTCAGACTCCTCAGGGACATCGGGATGAATGCAAAGGCTGAAATATTGGAAAATGAAGAGAAAGTAAAGACTGAAGTATTGGAGATGAGTTGGAAAGAGAGCAAGAGCAAGGAAGATTGTGGAGTTTTCACAATTAGGCATATGGAAACATACATGGGGAATGGCTTGTCAGATTGGAACCCTGGAATTATAAAGTCAGACAAGAGACAAGCAAATGACATGAGGATCAAGTACTGTTATGCTCTACTCACAAGTGAGTACAATGAAGAAAGGAAGACAGTACAAGCCTTAATGGACCAAATGCTAAAGAGCAAGGGAACGAAGAGAAAGAACAAAGAGTAATTGCAAGTTATGCTGAATTTGGATGTAAAAAATAGAATAGTGTGTGTTTGGAAGTGGTAGTAGGATTCTTAGAACAATGACTAATGTTTTTGTGTTTTGAAAAGTTTGTGGTGTGCAAAAACTTGAATATTTAGCACCTAATATCAACTGTGTTCATCTGCCAATACAAGTGTGTTCATATAATTGGTTGAGTGTGTTCATAACAAATCTCAAGCCATATGTTTTTAGATTGCATTTTTAAATAAAAAACTTGTGTTCATGTATTCAAACATAAGTGTTCAACTAAAATATTAACAAAAGATAAAACTACATAATACATGTGTTCAACTGTTTGCATTTGAAAATACAGATGTGTTCATTTGAAAAACACACATGTGTTCATATGTATAGCCATATGTGTTCATTTGAAAATACAGATGTGTTCATTTGAAAATACAGATGTGTTCATATGTATAGCCATATGTGTTCATGTGATTATATGTGTTCAGATTTGATTAATTTAAACCAAATAATTAGTAGCTAATATGTAAATGAGTGTTCATGTATCAAAACAAAAGTGTTCATCGCCAAATGTTAACAAAAGATAAATAACAAGATAATAAAAAAGACAAAATACAAGTTTCTCTATAAAATTCAACTGTGTTCATCTGTCTAACAACTTGTGTTCATATGGATAGCCATGTGTGTTCACCAATCCAGAAACATATGAAAATAAAAAACATAAAAACTAATAATGTGTTCATCTGATTGACACCATGTGTTCATACGTAAAGCCAAAGGTGTTCATCAAACTTATAGCATATAAAAATAAGGACATGAAACTTAAGGGACATATTGAGGACATGTTGTGCAGTTGTGTCCAGACTGATTGCATATGGAACATGTTCTGCGCTTCTTTCTTGACTTTTCAATTCCAACTTCTTGACCACCTCTAATGCGTCTCTTCTTGAACTTATTGTTTGCTTGTTCAGGGGGGTGAACACTAACTTGATCTGGTAAAGGGCCAACAAATTTCTGAAATGTATACTTACTTGTTGAAGTAGACACAGAAGGCTCAACAGTGCTTGCACTTGCAGATAATGCCTTTTGTTCCTTAATCAAACACAACAAGCTTTTCAGGCCACCAATATCATCACCCAAAACATCAACACAAGAATACATTTCTGTCATAATTTCAGCCAACAATCGCTTCTTCTCATCAATCTGAGCACTACTGTCATAAACTGCACCATTAATTTCAAAATTTGGTTGCAAAATTATTTCCTTCGTCCAACGATTGTTGATGAGGGTAGGAGGCAAACTGTTTATATGACAATTTTTTAGCACCATGAAGATGTGACTACAAGGGAGGCCAAGATTGTGAAACTTATTACAAGAACAATGATAATCTCCACTAGAAACCTCAAATTCAACTGTACATATCTTGCCAAATTCAGCTTCAACATCATAGTAGTGATTGTTTGTTTCCTTTTTCAACGATGCAAGTGTACAATTATACGTCGCATTGTATAACTCCTCTTGAATATCATAAAATGCATTGATTGTATATATGTATGCACAACCTTTTTCCAACTGCAAAGGAGTGTTCATGCGAGGAGTGGAAGTAGTTGAATCTAAATCCAGCTTCTTTTGACTGTGTCGTTGAGATTCCATTGCACTATTAAACTGCATCATAAACAGAACGAGACTTGATTGGGAACCTAGAAAATTCCCAAAGAAATTGTTTTGGCTTTCAGATATTGAAGTTGTCCTCAACAAGCCAGCCATAGTCACATCATGAAAGAAAGAAGGTATCCAATAACGGCGTAGCTCAAACATTACTCCTAACCACTCATGAGATTGCAAACCAAATTCTTGAAGAATTGCGAACCACGCATCTTCAAACTCTATGGGGCTAAGCTCATCACTCCAAACAATGGCATTGAACTTTTTATGAAAAGAATCTACAATTTTAATACATGTGTCAGGCGGGAATTGTACCTTGTTAGTAACCTTCATCATTATATGCCACATGCACAAACGGTGAGCGGACCCGGGTAAAACTCGTTCCACAACAGCTTTAACAGAAGCATCTTGATCAGTTATAATAACATGAGGTTCATGGCCCATTGCCTTCTTGAAATTCTCAAATAACCAAACATATGATTCTATATCTTCATGCAAAAGCAAACCAGCACCAAATGTAGTGGACCTCTTATGATTGTCAACACCAGTGAAGGGAATAAACACCAGATTGTACCTATAGTATGAATAAAAATTAGAAAATAAGAATTCATAGTGCTTGTGTCCATATGTAAATATGCGTGTGTTCATATGAAATAGTGTATGTGTTCATATGCAATTGCACGTGTGTTCATACGTTTGGTTGATTGTGTTCATATAAAAAACTATGAGATATAAAAAATACCATATTGTACATATAGTATGAATAGAAAATAGAAAATGAGAATTCATAGGAAGTGCTTGTGTCTATATGTAAACATACGTGTGTTCATATGAAATAGTGTATGTGTTCATATATAACTGCACGTGTGCTCATACGATTGGTTGCCTGTGTTCATATAAAAAACTATGAGATATAAGAAAAATAATCATACCTATTCAATTGGTAAGTAGCATCAGCTGAAACAACATCCCCAAAATATGAAAAACTCTTACGATGAATAGGATCACACCAAAACAATCGAGTTAGTTGATCTTCCTAGTTAACATCATAATCAAAATAGAATGCATCACAACGTTCCTTCTTCTTAAAGAAGTCATCAATCACCATCTGTGCATCACAACCAACCATGTAAGAATTCAGACCCCTCATGAAATTCTTGAAGTCAACAACAGTGGCCCCTACATTAGCATATGAACCAACTAAATTCTTGTACACTTTGTAGCTTTTGGTTACACCAACATTGGACTTGATGCAGTTCATAATAAAATCTTGATGAAATGGAGTCACTTTCCTATTTGCTTTAGAGAAAACCATCTCATACAAATCCATAAAAGGGTGTGTATGACGAGATTCAAAAAAATTCACCACATAGCCAATACCAGCTTCAAATTTAAGCCACAATTTTGCTTCACATCCACATCTATTAGACACCCTCCTTCTCCTCCTAACAACAACTTCAGCAGTGGGGTTAAACTCAGCATAAGGAGAAAAATGTTTAAATCCTTCTCTAGTGCAAACAAGATACTTCTAAATAATAATACCCGATCCAGTTCTGTCTTTCTTTGATGAATTCACGCGAATGTCAAATCCACATGCGCTTGAATATACCCCAAAAAACTTAGTAGCACACTCCAGATTTGGGAAGATTTGACCAACATATGGCTTCAATTGATCATCACAAACAGGAGTGTAATACTGAGCACTCATGCTTGGGGAAATGGAAGGAAACTTGGTATCCATTTTAAAATTGCCTAAAAACACAAAAAGGAAAAGATGTGACTGTGTGTTCATTGTAAAAGTAATATGTGTTCATACATATAGACATACGTGTTCATCCAAAGTTATAAACAGTAAATAACTAAACAAGAACTATTATGTTCATATGCAAAAGGCATATGTGTTCATACAAAACCACATATGTGTTAATTCAAAACCACATAGGTGTTCACATGGCGACAAATAGTAGAAGATAGTATAATTTCTTGTAATTTTCCATGGAAACAAAACGAATGTGAATCAAACAACAACATCAAATAACAAAATACAATAGACACGCAAAAGAACTAAGCAAATCAACCTAAACAATTCCAACAATAACAAAGGGAGAAGGAGGAAGATGATGAACGAAGGAGCAATTCAGAAAAACACAAACGCAGAAGTATGAAACCTCGAAATACACATACAACAAACAAAAAACACAAACAAAGGTATAAGCATTCCCAATTAGATCGAAGAACACAAAATCAGAGATATAAAATCAGAAATTACCTGTTTTCAAGAGGACATGAACGAAAAAGGAAGACGTGAGAGAAGAAGCGACGATGTGATCCAAAAATGAGCACAAGAACAGACGTGAGAAGTGAGGAAGGAGAAGAGAAGAAGAAGCGAGAAGGTTGTGAAGTTGTGCACGAGAAGAGAAAAGCGAGAAACAGATTTTTGTTACAGAGCGAGAAGAGAAAGAAGGCGCGTGTAAATCACGCAAATGTTCACGAACGGCTCAGATTAAATCATAGCATATCCAGATCAACGGCTCACAGTCGTCCTTATTCTTATCTTAATGGTTTGTCCTCATGTGATCTTTTTCCATATATATATGATCAATTCATCAATTCGTTGATTCATTGGGTAGAATCGGGTCATGGATCATGAATTAGATTGTGGGATTGATGAACCTCAATCCATTTCATCAATCCGTTGATTCATCGGCATCCATTTATCTTAAAATTTCAATTCGTATATTTAAATCGGATTCGTACGTTCGTGGATGGATAGATCATCCACCGACAATTTTCATCCTTACTGAAAAGACCTTTTTGTATTGTTACAGGGGGCGATTCTAAATACACTCGAATGGACTGAATGACAGGCTGAATGACCAGCCGGTTTTTCCGGAGGATCTGACAGCCGCGCGGAGCCTAGCTCCGCGCGACGCTTAACTCCACTTCAAACTCCACGAATTCTAAATTCGTGAGGTAAACTTCAAAAAGCTCACGAATTTACAATTCATGAGCTTTGAAAACTTCAAAAAGCTCACGAATTCACAATTCATGAGCTTTGAAACTTCAAAAAGCTCACGAATTCACAATTCATGAGCTTTGAAACTTCAAAAATTCAAAAAAAAAAAAATAAGTCCACAAATTCAGAATTCGTGGACTTTGAAATTTCTTAAAACTCCGCGCGTTGTCCAACTCTGCGCGGAGCTGAGCAACGCGCGGAATTAACCTCTGAGTCTGACACGAGTGCAATAAGCCTTCTCGTTACAGGGCGAACATCGACATGTCTGAAGAGATGCACTAGCTAGTTTCCCTGCCCGAAAATGGCAGAATGTAGCAAGTCAAATCGTGTTCTCGACTTTCGAGATCTAGTCAATACTGGGGAGAGTCTAAATACACTGGAATTGACTGATGGACGGGTGGAATGACCACTTTCATTTTCCGGCGGAGCTGACAGCCGCGCGGAGCTTAGCGTCGCGCGACACCTAACACCGCCCCATACCTCACGAATTCTGCATTCGTGAGGTTTTCTTGAACTTTTCTTACGACCGGTTTAAATAAATAAAATATATATGAGGCGACCGGTTCAGTAATAAATTGAACCGGTTCAGTAATTAATATTTCGGAAATCCGGTTTTGAAATGATAATCCGGTCTAGCATGTACAGACATCACGAATGCTGAATTCGTGAGGTGTTAGAGCATAAATACGCAGTTCTGTCAGGAATTTAGGGCTAGGATATCTTCGCATATCGCCGAAAATACAGACCTCACGAATTCATAATTCGTGAGCTTCTACGTAATGAATTCGCAGTTTTGTCAGGAATCTAGGGCATGGATATGATCGGTTTCCCGAGGAAAAAGGCTCGAAGACCTCGCAAATTTAGAATTCGGCTACTTTGCATGCCCTAATTGATTTAGTCGGGTATATATATAGTGTACGTGATGGTAAGGTTGGGAGAAGAGGAAGGAAGAGAGTAGGAGAAGAAGAGGAAGGAAAATCGACATTATTTCAAATAAGAGATTCGAAAAAAGAAAATAAGACAATTATGGTAAGTTACATAATGTACTTGTAATTTAATTGTTTCAGTCAATATTTTAGTTTTGTGAATGTATATATATATAAATACATTGTATGTTAGAATACGTATCGAAGATTACAATTTTTTAAGAGTGTAAAACGTCATGATGTGTACGTACATATTGTACTGTAATTTAGAGGTGGTGAAGCTAATATTTGTGTACTGTATTTTTAGAAATGGAGTTAGAAAGTAAACTGTTGTAGATGAATTTGAAGTAAAATATGCATCCCGAATTGAGGATTCGGGAGTATGAATTATGTCGTGCGAATTTAGGATTCGCGAGGTAGTTAAGAATACACATTGTTCTGTTTTAGCATTATTTATGTTATTTTAACTGAATTATTTAATAAAGCGGAGTACATAGTTCATGAGTTATATTGCGCATCGTTATTTGTAGGAAGACTACACATCGTTATTTGAAAACGGTTATGTGTGGAATAACAAAGAAGATGTGTTATGTTGGGCACGTGGAATCGGTACAGAGAACAACATGGTCTTAATAATTGACCGTTCAGGAGAGAAATATGTGAAGCTTACATGTGAGAAAAATGGGGCTTATCGTGGGGTAAAAAATTTGTTGATTCGCAACCCGAGGTCCAAAAAAAGTATGTGTCCGTTTCGCCTCCATTGTCACTGTGAGGATAACGAATGGACATTGAGAGTGGTGTGTGGGTGTCACAATCACCCCCTCCCAGAAAGACTGGTGGGCCATGCATATGCCAGAAGAATGAACGAGGAACAGAAAAGGGATATCATTTCTCTGATAAAAGCGCATGTGAAGCCGGCGAAGATTTTTTTATTTTTGGTAGCGAAGCATGGTGGATGGATGATTACGTCGAAGACTCAAATTAAAAATATGTGTTACACTCTACG
Organism: Oxyria digyna; assembly: GCA_029168935.1. Taxonomy (NCBI): domain Eukaryota; kingdom Viridiplantae; phylum Streptophyta; class Magnoliopsida; order Caryophyllales; family Polygonaceae; genus Oxyria; species Oxyria digyna. The sequence goes on along the minus strand of JAPVLV010000011.1, from coordinate 27,275,688 downwards.
TCTTAAGGAGATGGATGGAAAAGATGTAACAAAGTTTACACGAAGTTGGTTGTTGGAGAGGGGTTATATGGTACGATCCCGTGCTATGTCACACGACAACGACATAATTCAAGATTTTTTTTGGGCAAACCCGAAGTCGTTGTTTTTGTTGCGGTTATTCCCATATGTCATCATCATGGACGCTACGTACAAGACGAACAAGTATGATAAGTGTATATGTTTTTGTTTAATTTGAATAATTTGTTAGAAAGTGTGTAGTAATAAATATTATGTGAAAATGCAGGTACAATATGGCGTTGTTGGAGATTGTAGGGTTTACTTGCACTGGGCAGACGTTCAACGTTGCGTACTCGTTCATGGCACGAGAGAACTTTGACCACTACAGGTGGACTCTCTTGAAGGTGAAGGAAATGTACGATCACATTGGACAAAGTCCTGGAGCGATTGTGACGGATCGTGATCTGGCGGAGTTTAAGGCAATTGCTGAGGTATTTCCTAATGCAAAACACCTATTGTGTCGGTTTCATATACTGTGTAACTGCAAGGCACAAGTAAAAACAACAACGGGAAACCATAATTTTGCTGAAGCGTTTGGGAATAGTTGTAGAGGTGTATTCAACTCTAAATCAGTAGAGACGTATAATAGCCGTGTCGCTGAGATAAGGAAGAAGTATCCAGGCTTTTATCCTTATTTAAACGAGACGTGGTTGTCTCCTTACAAATAGCGCATTGTACGGGCATGGACGGACAATATATTACATTTGCTTACGAGGACAACGAATAGGTATTACTGTTGTTATTTATGTATGTGTTGAATTTGTATATATAATCATGTCTTACAATTATTGATATTAATTATTAATCTGTATTGTAGAGTTGAAGGTGCTCACTCGAGGTTGAAAATTTTCATAGACAACAGTGTTGGTTCGTTTAACACCATAGCACAAGAGATCCACTCAACTATCTTAATTCAGATTCTGGGTATTCAGCGGAAAATGGAAATGGATGTCAATACCAGACTCTCCAAAGTTATTCGCATGGAAGGAATTGGGCGGTATACATATTATGTGGAGCTCTTAAATAAGGTTTCAACTGACTGTATGAATATACTTATGGAGACCATGGATAGGATCGAGAATCCTTCCAAGGGTTTCCACCCTCATGCGTGCAGCGATAAATGGTGGAGAAATGTAAGAGGCCTTCCTTGTGCACATGATTTGTACAGCTACATGAGTATGGGTGTGCCAATTCCTTTAGGGGAAATTCACGACTTCTGGAAACAAATTGTTTGGCATAAACCACCAGAAGGATATACAGTCCCCCTAGATGAGGAAAATGAGGTGAACAATGGTTGCAGACGTCCTTTGCAAGAGCCGCCACCGGGATATAATAAAAAAAAAGGCAGGCCACGTATGACTCAACCTGAGAAGAGGGAGCAGACTTGGTATGAGCATGTATCAGGCAATGATAATATAGGTCGGAGGAGGTTCAGAAGGCCAAAAGGGGAGATATTTGTGGAATCCGACGAAGAATTTGAGGACGAGGACGAGGACGACTTGGAAGACGATGCTGATGATGAGCGGTCAGGTGTAAGTCAGGGTATTGATTATAAGAAAGTGTTTGGCCAAAACCAGATAGATCATTTCATGTTTGGTTACATTACGAACTACAAAACCGTAAGGGGAGATGGTCATTGTGGGTACCGATCTCTTGCATGGCTTCTTGGTTTAGAAGATGAGGATTCATGGAAACATGTGCGCACAACAATGGTGAACGAGGTTCAAGAGAACTACAACTTTTACAACAACATTGGTTACACATTCACAAGATTACATGTATTGGTCGAGCGTATAGGTTGGTTAGGGCAATGTACAAACCGAGAGTTTTGGATGGAGATGCATGCTTGTGGATTTATAGCTGCTACAGCATTCCAAAAAGTTATTGTGTTGTTATCATGGGGCGGTTCACATACTACGCTCCCATTCTACTCCAAGGGTAGCCCCGTAGAGCCGAAAGACGTAATTGTCATTGCTTTGGTGGGAAATCAAGATCATTACATACCGGTTAGTAAAATGTGATGTACTTTAATTATTTTTCGAAATCGTATGACTTGGAATATTTTTGACATTATATTTATGTTTTATGCAGGTCAAGTTATCAGATAACGCTCCTATTCCTCCGGTTGCTTATAATTGGACCACCACCATCATTCGAGCGTAAGCGGTTGGGAACATCAATTTCAGGATCGTATATACCATTTCCAATATATACGACAGCTACACAGCAGACCTTTAGCGTAGTCGATGCGTATCTTCATTATTCAATCCGTTTGTTGGTATGTTTATGTAGTATTTATTTTGACTGTTGTAGTGAATATGGTAAGAATTTTTGAAACGCTACCAACCAATATAATTTCGTAAAATAAGACATATTCCGTTAAAGAGATTCGTCATAACTTCTTACTGAAAATAACAACTTCCTTGCATAAACAAACAAAGTACGACCCCCCCCCCCCTCTAATGCCTCGAAAAGCCGTAGCTGCAGCGCCCGGTTCGCTCGGTCGGCCTAGAAAACTCACGGGATATCAAAATCATCATTACAACAAGAAGGATAACCATAAGAGTTTTAGCATATCTATTGCTTTGAACTGAATTTGCGTATGGCATGGCAGGAGCTTGAAGAACCTCTGTCGGGTATACCTCCCCCGAACTCAACATTTTCTTCTCGTCCTCGTACTTCTCCTTATACCAAGACAATTCGTACTTCTCCTTAAAATGAATTTAACTTTGCTACAATTCAACCCTCACGAATTCACAATTGGGGCCCTTTTCCATATATGATTCCATTACTTTTTCAGAACATTGGGCAGACGTAGGTTTTCATTCTCGCGGATACCATGAATCAACCCTCACGAATTCAGAATTCGGGCCCTATGCCAGATATGATTCCATTACTTTTTCAGAAGATGTGGTACAGGTTTCTACTGAGAAGGGCTGGATTAGATCCCAAATCCTCACGAATCCACAATTCGATTGCCTGACAACAAAATAATCGAAAACTACGAAAAGCTTTCATAACAGGACGGAATGCAGAATACGCTACAACTTCATAATTCAAAGCTTAATTTGCGGTAACACATAATTGAAAACAAACTTTCGGAATAGAGCATGCATGATGTCTGTCATGCGTCATTCAATACCCAGATGTATGGCCTGTATCATAACCGTCGAAATAGTTCGTAGTTGGCTCTCTGGACGGGGGAGAACCATAACTTCGGCTACTGCCTAAACCAGTTGCACTTGCTGTTCTGAAATCTGCAAAACCATAACCTTGACTTCCATGTTGTTCGGTGAAATTGAAGGGTTGAAAGGATGATTCAGGTTCGCTGTATGAATCGGGCATGTAGGAGCTAGGTCTGGGATTGCCGAGATTGTACGTTCCAAAGGTTTGCCCGCCGCTATATCTTCGGGGTGATTCGTCCTGTAACTGTTCGGCATCTGAGTCCAACCGCTCTGCCCTTGATCTTTGGGAAGAACCAACGCCTATATTACGGAATACCTCTGGAAGACCTGGAGTCATGACCGACCCTATTACTTGCATTATAATTTTTTTCAGTGGATCGTCATCTGCATAACCTCGAAGTACTTCCACATTCTCCAGAATAATTGATTCAATGTGGTTGAGGCGCTGTTCAAGTAACCAGATGGTTGGAGTTAGTATTTGTCACACTGCTACACGTAGTTTTTAAAAAATGACATGTTATATGAATTTTACTTACACGGACAGCTTGCAGTGCTAATGGCCTGGGCTGTTGGTCAAGTTCAGCGACTAGTTTCGCTGACTCTGCATCGTTGTAAGGATGAGAGTGTTGTCTATACCAGTCCATATAATCGCATGAAGTTTCCCAAACTTGATTGCTGCTGGGCAAATCATCTTTTTCCAGGCAGTGTTCGAACCAAGTTCCAAAATTATTGTCTGCCCAGTGATATTTCACCTTATAACCGCCTAAATTTCTTGATGGTCTGTTACTTTGCACTGGCTCGATAGGTGGATTTCTCGGTATTATTTGTTTTCTTCCAAATTGTCTTACAAACCTATCTGGGTTATAACCTTCTTCCAGACCCAGGTATTGCAGCGTCCCTTTGTAGTGAGACACTTTGAATGCGCGTTTATTAACCACTTCCTTCCACGGCATCCAACATACCTACAAACAATTTGTATTTATGAATACATGGTATACGAACAATATTAGGTACAAAAGGGGAACTAGCTCGAACCTCGTCCACTCGCATTAAATCTAGTTGTTTTCGTATTCCTTGAATCCTCTCTTGTGGTGACTTTCTAGCACGACATCGATCGTTACAGTAAGTGTACGGGCCGGGAGTTGTACAAGATGGATTTTCTGTTTCATGACCTTTGAACATTGGGAAGTACGCCCATATCCAACTCTCAAAAGAATTACAGTTAATTACTCCGTCATTTCAATAGTAAAAACAAATAAACTTTAGTAAGGAAATCAATACCTGTAGAAGTAAAGGGGATCCACTAAATTGTGCAACATATCGTCGACTAGCCATTCCCAATTCACGATAAAGGTATGCTAACGTTGCAGCTCCCCAAGCGTACCTTTGCGTGTTGGTGTGGTCTAGCAACGGATGAAAATTCCGAATATTCATTTTTGTTCCACTCTTGTCTTGGAACAACAGGGAAGACGTAATGGTTGCGAGGTACACAGAGGCAATGGTGTGTTGCTGATCTTCATGTACGACTCTTTCTGTCATCATTTCACGTAAGGTTGCAAGGGTAAAACCTTTGTTTTTTTGTACGCATACACTTCATCAACGTGCATGCCAAACATTTTAGCTACTTCGTTGAACAACTCTGTGTCCGTCATTGAAGGGGCTACCGGTAGTCCAACAACTTTAAGTCCAAGCAGTTGATACACATCATGCAATGAGGGCGCCATTTCTCCCCACGGCAAGTGAAACGTATTTGTTTCGGGGTGCCACCTCTCTATGAACGCCGAAATGAGGGCCGAAGCAAATGTAGTGTGAGGAATCAGCAGTAATTTAGTTAAACCGCTTGTTTCAGCTATTCCCCTCCAAGCCCCATTGGGCATTGAATCCCACTCCGACACTCCTTTACTACGAGCATGCACTTTCACGACCTTTTTCATCTGTATGACATGAATCATTTAGCATCAACGGTAAATCTCTGTAGCAGTAAGAGGAATGAAGTGACGTTATAAAAAAAATTTCATTGACATACCACTGCGTCGTTTGTATTGTTCCATAAGAAACGTGCAAAATGCGTGTTGAAATCGCGCAATAACGAACTGTCTGCAGGGCCTCCAGGGTACTCAGTTTTCCGCATTTCATCAGCGTCTAACTGAACGTGACTTGCACTAGTAGATCTTTGCATTGTAGGTCCACTCCTTTGGGGAGTGTCTGCAATAGCAGAACAAATCCTCCTTGCTCTTACAGTAACTGGAGTACTGCTTCCCATCATAACAGTGTCTTCGTGAGGTAACGGAGCTTCATTTACGGTGCTACGTGATGGAGGGTTGTTCATGTTCCGACGGGAATCTCTAGACGACCTCGCTCTGCTAAATAGGTTACGCGTTGAATCCTGAAACATCATATGAATACATACACGAAATTTACATCCACATAGATTTCTTATATTTAAATTAAGTGAACTACATAGGGACTCCATATTACTTACCCATAACCGAGTTCGAACACTAGATCGTTCATTTCTACGAGGAGGTGGACCAGGGCCATCATGCATTCTTGTCATCTTCTAATATGTTCTGAATCTTTTTCTACACTTCGGGACTACATTTATAACCATGCAGTTACAGAATTGTATATATACGATTTTTTTTACCTCAGAATGTTATCCCGAATCCTGAATTCGTGTACAAAAGGACAGTATGTGACACGATCTTTACGGAGATTTCAGATGTTGCCGTGCCTCGATAACGGAAAAAGCACAAAGTTGCCGAATCAAGCTGAAGCACAAAGTTGGCGAATCCTGGATTCGACAACATTGTGCTTTTTCCGTAATCGAAGCACCGCAATATCTGGAATTTAGCTCAATTCGTGAACAATGTGTTTTTTCCGAATCGTTACTACATCTTTCTCCGTAATCGACACGGTCTTTTCTACGATGTTAATGGAGTTGTTGTAGTGCAACATCTCCCGATGAAGGAGTAGTTAAATTTCCGGTCTTATTTGCTTATGATTGTAATGCACTTTAATTTATGTTCAACTTTTTTAATTATCCTGTGTTTGTTTCAGTACTGGTGTTGTAATATTAATTATCAATATGTAATTGCTTTCCATCTCCTATAAATACACAATCTATATCCCGAATTCAGAATTCGGCCATATGAAAACCAACTTCCATTTCCCGAGGTCTTCACAAACTCTGCAAGTCAGGAATATCTACATGCCCTCTCACGATTTCAGAATTCGTGAGCTCCAATGATATCTTGCAAAGTACCATACGAGTTGTGAATTCGGGAGGTTTCATCTCAATTACCCTTACCCTACGAGTTGTGAATTCGGGAGATGTCATATTCATTGCAGCCAATTAATATGCCTTAGATGGTAGTTAGTATACTCACATTCACCCCAACATTAGTTTTTCCAAAAGACTTTATGAAACGCATTTATAATGGCTTTGAGGTACGGAAGCAGAAACGGTCATGCAACGGTAATTACCTAAGTTCGTTTTACTTACCTAATTTATTTCTTAAGTTCGTTTTCCTTAGCTATTTTTTTTTAGAAAATACTTGACACATTCAATTCGCAGTACGGCGTTCCTTTTAGTTGCCCTTACACCGAATGCTCGTTTTTCGGCCCACATAATGACTTGTACAACCACTTACACTTCGTGCATGGAGACGCTAAGTATGATCTTACCCGACACTTCCAGTTTGTGATGAGAAGAACCGATGCTTTTGTGGTGTTCCTTGACGAGGACGAAGATTCCAATATCTTCGTACTTGACACCAAAACTATGGAAATTAGTTCAATTGTTGACATGAACAACGTAGTTGACCCTCCCACATGGCTTGGTACCTTGGTTATTAAACGAACCTTTGGTGCGTTTTGGTATTGTCCACTTACGAACTACATTCGGTCTAATTCTGAGCTTTTCTGGGAAGGTGGTTCAATCCATACAAGTGACAGTGTAGCTAGGTCACAGATCCTAGCCCTATTATATGATGAGTATGAATGTTTGTTTGTGGAACATGTCCCCGGGGAAAACTAAAGCACTTTGAGATCTTGCTTAAGAAGTTTGTAACGCACTTTCCTTGTATTTCAGTTACTAATCTTATGTAGCAGCTATTTTTTTATTTACTACCCACGTACAAAGCTTTTTTTAAATACTAAACTTACCCACGAATGCAGAATTCGCCAGGTATCACGAATGCACAATTCGGGATATCTGGGTTCATTCTGCATTTTCAGAAACACTTTCTTTTTTTACGTAGTGTATTTAATTAATTTAAGTTGAATAATAAGAACTCATCTTCGAACAACTACTGTTTCAAACACCGTTAATAGTAATGAAGAAAAAAAATTTAACTACTTCAATTTGTAACAAACAATGTTTGTAACGAACATAACGTTTTACCGAGAAACGCAAATACCGTGTTCAACACCAAAATGTGACGTACTAATACATCAAATGTAATACGTATCATCAAATAAACCATGTCTTATCGAACACAAAAGTTAAATGTATAAAACCGGAAACATACAAAAAACAAGTAGCCATAAACATCAGATGATAAAAACATGAAAAACGTCAAACATCATCATCAAGGCCTGCATCATCAAGATCTTCCTCGGGGTCTGCCCCACCTGCTGCCTCGGCTGCTGCGCGCTCCTCCGCCATACGAGACGACTCCCCTCGCTCAAATATAGATGGAATGCCGGGTCCGGGTGTCGAAGAAGTCCCGGGATCCATCTGTGTCGCCCTAACAAGAGGAACATCATCGGTGGCAAGTTGCAAAATATTTCTCAACTGTTCCTTGCAACAAGGAGAGACTATCTGCAGCTGTCTCTCAACGTAGGAAGTAATAAGAGCAAGACACTGTAATTAAAGAACAATTAGTACGTAAGTAGATGTAAACTGTATAATAAAATATTGTAACGCATGATACTAAAACAAACTTACCCGATGAGTGTCAATAAACGGCGAAGGAACAACATCGGGAGGGGCCTGCCTCTGTGAAAACCGACTGATATATGGATGTGATATCTGGAGGTACCAGTCTAAGTATGCAGGATCCACCGACCAAGGAGGAGAAGCTACGGGGCTCTCCAGAATGTACGGACAGAGATGGTCTTGCATCTTCTCCCAACGATCCCACTCCTCACCAAACTCCACAATATACTTGTTCTTCCCGCGTTTATTAATTGGTTGACAGACCCGTGATGGTGGAATAGGATCTAGTGGTCTGCTCTGCTGTCGTCCGAACTGACGTACCACCCTATCTGGCATATAGGGCTCCTGAATATCGAGGAACCTCAACGTTCCTCGATATGTAGAGGCCCTAAACCGGTCAACAAAATCTAGTTGGTCGTAAGGCATCCAACATATCTACAAGATTACAATGCAAATGTAAAAAGTTAACAATTTGCCAAGTTCAAATAATGTACGTATACAACTAGTCGTTAAACAATACTTACATCCTCTGGTCGATACTCATCCAGAATCAGCCTGTAAACATGGGGGCTCAACTCGTGGTGCGTAGCAGTCCTGTCGGTGTGGTAAAGGGATGCGTGTCTCTCATCATCACCTGCCATATCACGCTGGAAGTTCGGGTTCCCCGGGAAGTAAATGAAGTACATCCATATCCAAATCTGATACAATTAATGCAAATCGTTAACGCCAGACAACTTTACAAGTGTATATCACTTCTACTATTACTACGTACCTGTAAAAGATAAGGACAACCGCCGAAACCAACCACTCCACTCCTAGATGCCTCGCCTAATTCTCGATACAGATTTGCGAGGACAGCAGCGCCCCAAGCCGTATCGACTACTCTCGTCGGATCGTCAAATAATGGCAACAAGCGGGTCTGCAGAAGGGTGGTGCTCTTGTCCACAAACAAACTACTGGACATAAGATACCACAAATATCCAGCGGCTATGGAATCAGGATCATCCTCGTCCTCAATCATCCGCAACACGTGGGGCCAAAAACTACAAGCCCTTACCCGACCCTGCCTCAGAGGCCCTGTCATGTTCCACTTATCTAGTGGGGACACATAACTGGGATCAACTCCGAACATGTACCCAAACAGATCATTACAATACCTCCTCTCTTGCATGGAATTAGCAAATGGACCTGTAGTCGCAGGTAATCCCTCAATAGAAAGGCCCAAAATCATTGCTACATCATGCAGCGTAATCGTGATCTCTCCCCAAGGAAAATGGAAGTTGTTCGTCTCCGGGTGCCAGTGCTTAATGAACGCTCCAATGAGGTTGTGATTCACAAACCCATACTGCAAATCTCTGTTACGTGTTAACCTCGTCTGCTCAGCGATCCGGAACCAAGAACCAGGAGGAGGATCATGTGGTAAGTACGGCCTAAAACGTCCGAAATCAGTGGGACGGGTGTAGCATCGGGTTCTCCGTGTGAACTCCCGTGGGGGATCGCCTGCTAGTTCCTCCTTTGCAATCTTATGAGCAATGTGCGCCTCGAAACTATGCAAAATAGGATCGGGCAGAACGGGAGGAGGAGGTGGTGTATCAACTGGTGCAGAAGGTTGGGGGTCAGCTCTAGGAGGAGACTGAAGAACAGGACGTTCATCATCAAACCCAATCGGTGATCCATCCACAATACGCGGGGACTGTGACTGCAACTCAACAGGTGCAGTGGAAGTAGAGGGCTCAACTGAAGCAGGAGGCACGCTCATAAAGGGTACTACTGGAGGCTGTGAAAAAAACGGGTCGGCATTACAAATATCATCTAAGCCAAGGCCTACTGATGATTGCACCTGATCAGAAGCGACAGGCCTACCCCTACCGCGACCTCTACGCCCCCGGGATGAACCAACACCCCCTCTAGACCCACCTCTCTTGCGGCCCGAAGCCGTGACTATACGCTCGGAAACTCTTCTTCCACCAGGAAGCAATCTCCTAATTTTACCAGCTATGGCCTAAATTTTTTACATTTCTTATACTAATTAGTTATATAAACACACACATGTCTATTAATATAACATTCTGTACTAACGTCTTTAATATCTTTTTACATGCAATCAATTCAACTTAACGTTTTAATATCTTTTCAAATGCAACTTATGTTGTTACTAGTTTTCCTTTTTACAACACTATAAATTAAATGCTCAATAATTACATTTAACGATTTTGCTTCATACCTACATAATTACACTACTTATACAATTTTTTCAATTTTTACAATTTTTACCGTTTTTAAAACTTCATAATTAAATGCTAAATAATTTTTACAACTTTTCATTACACTATTTACACTATTTATACTGTTACTTACACTATTTATACTTTAATTACTATTTTATATCATGCCAAATATATACATTTACTATTTTATATCATGCTAAATAATTAAAACTTTTATATCATGCCAAATATTTACATTTACTATTTGTAATAACATTTCAATTACTACTTTAATTACTAGGATAAAACATTTAAAACTTATTAATTTTACATACCCCGTCGGAAATCCATCGGGCTCTTTTCGGAGGAGGGGGATCAGCAATTAATTCTTCCGCCATCTTCACCGCCTCTGCTCCGACCCTTGCTACAATGCTTATTGGGTCACCCTCAGATTCGGTTTCCTCAGAGCTCCCGATTTCTGGATTCGGGTGCCTCTGCCCATATTCATCTTCTTCCTCCCCTACCGCAGCCTTCCCCTTCCTCCTTTCTTCCTCAACCACTTCGTCTTCAACCTCCATATTCCCGGCTCCATCTTCTTCCTCCGCCACCGCCGCACCCAAAGATCCACCATCCAAGCCCGTCTCTTCTCGTCGCATCTCTCCTCCCGAATCCGCATGTGCTTCACGCCGCTCCTCTTGCCTCGGACATACTCCTCCGGCCAAACCCGCCTCCCATTCCATCTCAACCGCCGGATCTACTCCTCCCACCAAACCGGCCTCCAACGCCTCAGTAACTTCTCCCACCGACCCGGGCTCCATCGTCTCCTCCCGATTCTGGCCAACTGCCGGATCTACATCCGACCCTCCTCCTCTACTCGGATCTGCAACTTCTTCTCTAGCCACCGTATCACCGCCTCCGTTCATCTCTCTCGATTGCCTCATCACCTCTTCAATTGAAATTTCCGGAGGCGATTCGTCGAAAAAACTCCCGGTCAATATTCCAGACCACCAATGGTTGTCCATTATTTTTTTGGGATGATCGATGAAAAGACGCCGAGTTCACGATTCGGATGGTTACTTATAGGAATTTCATCGGGTTTTTTTACCTATTTTAATCTCGGAATTCGGGAGGTTCAAATTCAAATTTCAAATTCCACGGTCAAACTTGCATTTACGAGGCAGATCCAATTTCCGAGATTTTTTACTGTTGTTAGGATCTCCCGAATGCAAGATTCGTGAGGTTTGCTTTCACAAATCAGAAGGTTTTTTGTCACGATTTTATCTGTTTTTTTAACTTAGTTTCATTCCTCCCGAATCCACAATTCGTGAGGTTCTAATTCAAATTTTAGGATTTTACGGTCAAACTTGTTCTGACGTGGCAGTTATAATTTCCGAGATTTTTTTCGACTGTTACTAGCTCACGAATGCTCAATTCGTTTGGTTTGAAATTTTTATCTTCTCATCCCGGTTCAATACCCGATTTCTCAATTGCCCAAACAGGTTTACTAGACCGGGTTCACTATTTCCGGTTCACTATATCCGGTTCCCTAATTCTGAACCGGTTTGTTTATATTTCTATTTTTCACGCTCACGAATTGTGAATTCGGAAACTTGTATGAATACGTAATTTTCTTAGCTCACGAATTCTGAATTCGACAACTTGTGTCAGGCTTTGCGGAGTTGGACGACGCGCGGAATTTAAAGCACTCACTAGTGAGTGTGTAAGGAGTGCAATAAGCCTTCCCGCAATACTGGGGTAATAATATCCTGCAACTCCTGTAAGTAGTACGGAGCAGATGAAGATAAAAGGCTGAAAATACAAAGCGAGTAGCTAGCTACCCTAAAAATAAGTATTGAATGCCGTGAAATACGAGTAGAGGAACTTCCCTATCAACCACCTGTACATTTATGTCTAGTACGTCGACATGTTAATTCTGTTCGATCCATACTAATAATGCCAATATAAATTCTCCCTTCATCTCAACCTCGATCTCTTTCAACATGCAAAAGGAGAAGAATACTACTCATCGAGGCGGCGGGAATAAAGAATTTTGATAACCCTCATTTTGGATAATATCTCAAAATTCTTTAGTTGAGATATTATTAAAATTATTTATAACTAATTCAAAAATCCTCACATATGCCCGGGAGAGTTTCGCAAGGAAAAAGTTGGTGTTAAGCGCTCGCGTTCATAAATTACACGTTAATGTTCATATTTTAGATAGTAATAATCTAAGCGATAATAATTTTGAACTTTTTAAGCGGGTCACGCTGTGGTAATTTTGTGAACGTTTTTTTAAATGACCTAAAATTATAAATATTAGCTTATTATCTGTAAACGCGATCACTTATACTTCATATCGTAATATTTATTCTAAGGTAACTTTTATCTGTTTGCAATCCAGGAATATCTAATCTAATCTTAATATATATAAAGGTTGTCCTACAAAAAATAAGTGAGTTAATGAGGTGAAAATTTAATGTATTTGGTCATAATTCTACAATTTTGATAATCTAATTAATTCACCAATTAATGATGCAATATTTAATTTTATTCTTCCACAATTTGATTTTTCGTAATAGTATTTTCTTTGACTATTCAACATCGGGTACACTTTCAAAGAAAATACAAGAGATTAAAACGTCGGGGCCGACTACCTCTTTAATAACCCAAGATCTCATACTATTTTTTTTATAATAAATATATGATGAACATGACTTCCTAAAATTATATAATAAATGGGTTTCAATTATTTATTTATTTATTATTCTAATCCTAAATGAGAGAATATTAAGACAATCAACTCAAGTTATTATTGTGGTATTTCCGCTATTAACTACTATGTTCCGTTTGGTGTATCCTAATCCTAAAAATGAACAATCGTATCTTAATCCTCTTACCTAGGGCGAGAAAATATACGTAAATAAACTTTGTCCAATGTATAAAATACCTAGGATAAAAAATATCATGCACTAATTTTATCTAACACACAAACATGTATAATTCTTCGCATATAATCTAAATATATATATGTTCTCTTTAGAAAACCACATAAGTTAATGCAGTGGAAATTTATTATCACTTAATAGGGGTTTGCACTATTTTATTATATCTCAATTAGCGCGAAGGTTTGCGTGCTTTGCACGAGTCATTTTCTTTCGGTGTATCAATGCTTCTCTTAGCTTTTTTGTTTTATTTAGGCATCAATTTTTTTTGTTATATGTCGGGATACATTTGTAGAAATTTGTACACGCTACTGCTTGGGTTTCATTTTGATATTTATGATAGAACCTACATACAATGAGATCAAGTTGGTGACTGAAAAATGAAATTGAATCCCTTGATATATATTTATATCTTAAATTGTAGGTAGACAATCATATATGAGTCAAATGTCACTTATTTATGACCGAAAAATATAGGTGTTGCCCTTTTGATGTGCATCGCCCTATTTCTGTGCAATTCAGTTGTCATGCTTACATTGTTGATTTATGCATGTGAAAATGTAGGTGTTGCAAAAAACAATCGTTGTGAAGCATAATCAAGCTATCGGGACAAAGTTGTGCCTTTTATTGTTGAAGAAGCAATAAATTTGATGCAACTGAGCAGAGTAAACCACATTCTTTACTTTTAGCCTGTAACATTCTTCCTCCATTGATGATTTGAATTTTTGAAAATGTTTAGACTCAAATTTGTCGGAAATGTTTTACATTAGTTGGGTGGAACATGATCCGAAGGTTAACCTGGACCGAAGGCAATAGATAAGGCCACTACTTAGGGTTTCATCGTTGATGGTGGACTGAAGGTCATTGGGATAACCAATCAGAGAGATATTACTTAGGTGTGGAGTAAATCTATCAGGGTTTATCTACATAACATTGTTGTTTGGATGGATGTTCGTACCAACTCCGTTTACAGGTATTTACTTTCTTTTTTCTGTAATGTTCTCATATTTGATTGGTTTTTATGTAATATCTTTTATAACCTAAAAAATGCTATTAGTTATGCAAAACTGAAGTTTTAAGGGATAGGTTGAAAACAATTATATAAGCATCTGATGTTTAGTCACTTAGTAAAAGGTTGTCTATCTTATACTTTAAAGACATTTGACATATTTTGTTGCCTTGGTAGCATCGGTTCAGCATATTCAACTAAGTAAATAGTTAAATATTTTGTCATAATTTTTGCATGTATAGACGTCTTTCGATAATAATTATTGCCTACAAAAACTAGAAACTGGATGAGATTAACTATCTAATTTGTATCAAAAAATTATTGCCTACGAACGAGTTTCTCCCTCTAACATATTGGTGGTACAATGAGGAAATCTCTCATCTCTATATATCAAAACAACCTGAATTTTACAGCAACATGACTTTTACAAGATTGGATCTGCTCAAGTTAAATGAGGAAATCTCTCATTTCTATATATATTACAAGAACCTAACTTTTACAAGAATGGATTTGCCAGAAGCTTTAGAGGTTACAAAAAAGAGTTCAAAGAAGGCCCTGATGGTTTTCGAGATTTTACTGCTAAAGACGTCCAGTCCATGCGTCGTCGGTAGTGGGTAAGCCACAAACTTCTTCACTATGTTCGTTTAACCATTTCACATTTATTTCGGTGTTTTAATTCTCTTTTTTCATTAAATCCCTACGGGAAGTACCACAACACTAAGACACTGATGAATATGTTAGAATGTGTAATTAGTTTTATTTGAATCGACTAATAAACCCTAAAACAATCAAGTTATTTGATTTCTTCCCTCCACTATTAATTTTGAAAGAAGAAATATGTTTATCTTCACATATTCACTACTCTATGTAGTATTGTTTTTCTTATTGAAGTGTGACATGTAATATTTATTGTATTGTTGTTTCTTCTTTTCATGTTAGGTGCATTTGAGAGTAGGGTTGTACATTTCTGGACCGAAAAACCGAATCGGAATAGAACGCACCGAAGTTATTCTGGTCCGATCCACAATCCAAGATTCTTCTTTATTTTGGTTCTGGTCTGGTCCAAAACCGTATTGGACCGGATCGGACCGGTTTCGTTATTTTTTAATATTTTTAAATATAAATAATATATATAATAGTATTATTTATATTTTTAAGAAAAATAAACTAATATAATAATAAATTATACATTATATTTAAAACAATAGAATTAATATTATAACTTTAGATATTAATAAAATAAAATAAAAAGAAATAGAAATTCCAGTCCGATTTCTGGTCAAGCTTTCAAAAAAATTGGTCCGGACCGGAAAAATCGGTTTGGTCCAGATGAACAACCATATTCGAGAGTGTTATATTTGATATATTCACATTTTTATTTCTCAATATGTGCAAGTAATAGAGTAATTAATGTGTGTGTACTCCAACAAATGAACAAGGGTGTGCGAAACGAAATAGTCACGTTTCAAATTATGCTTTGCATTCTAATCTCATATGTTTTATTTAATTAAATGTGTACTTATTTGTTTTCTTTTCATTGAAGTTCACATAAATAGTATCTGCAGGAGAAGAGATTAGAAGAAGTGAAAACTTAGTGTTTTCTGATCCTGGTTCAGAACAACACGAGGAATTCAATTCAAAACATTTTAATTATGTGCGTCAATATGATCAAATTGCTCATTATTGTTATTATTTAACAAATTATAAAATGTGATAACAAAAACATATGTAAATAAAAATTTGGGCCCTGCGTAGAAGGGCGTATAGACAACTAGTAACATTTAAACTTGACCTCTTGGTTTAGCATTAATGAAGTTTATTAATGAATTTTATCATTATTTTTACTTTTAATCTAAAATTGACACTTTGGTTGAGCATTAATGATGCATTTTAGTGTATTTTCGAAAATATTTGTCTAAATGTAATCGACACGTGCTCAAGTGTCCGAAGAACAAATTTGTTGAAACAAATACGATTATTGCGATAGGATATTTCATTCATTATTCTTCTATGTTGTTTACAGAGTACTAGTTCTTTTGGGGTTATAGTAGAAGTGTTTTTTCAATCTATTCCTATTGTTGTATTGCATAACCGGACAACATAACCGGACATGAGAATATTTACTCATCCGACTCCTCGCGAATGAAATGATCCCAAAACAGTATATATATTATTTAAAATAGAAGTTACATTGAAAAAATATAGTTAGGATAATTATTTAGATTTTTATCGGCATAAAATATACCACAAATTGAAATAAAAAAAATTATTTATTTTTTAATAAGTTAATAAATATATTTATAACAAATCTTTGTTTTCTTATCGCTCTTTCACATCAGACCGCCTATAAATACCTGAGTCAAGACATAGATGTGCAAGGATGAAACCATATGAAACTAAACGATTAAAAAAGGGCTTGAAAAAGAAGTTTCAGTATCATGTAGCTATGCATTTTGAGGACGCATCAACAAGAACTATTATCAGATTATTGTATACATTCATCTCTATTGGTCGTGTGCTAAGTAATTGCATATGTTATCAGCTTTTTTCCTAAAATAATGGGAAAACTGATCATTTTGCTATCCGATATGAAGAATAAGCTTTTCCTTTATTATTAATTTAAGAGCCCGTTATGACATGGTAGTGCTGGATATGGTGAATTACTGGATTTCATTAGTTTTGTATCGGTGACTGTTGTTTCAATTTTCACTTTGGAGTATTTTATGTTGTCATTGGTTGATGGTTGTGAACATGGATCCTCTCAGAGATATGCTCTTCGATGTAATTTAAATTAGGATACCGAAACGGTGCTAGAAGTATAGTATTCAATCTAACTAAAAAACGTGGCACTAAGAAGTAATTGTTGTGTGCAGGTCGCAATGATTTTCTAACTAATCTGCAACACATCGTCAAGATGAATGGAGGTTCATAACATCATGTATATCTCGCAAGTAAATTCGAAAAAAATCAATGGTTTTATGGGATAAGTCTCACGAGTATATATTTCCTCAAGTTGATTTCTTTTTATTTATAAATATCAATTACTAAGAAGATATCTTTTTCACCTACCATTCGTTTTTATATTATCAACATATCAACATGTGTGTTTCTAAAGAGATAAAGTTCAATAGTTTTACTCTTAGTAATTATCATATAACTTTATGATCCAATATTCGATGAACATTTCTTTGTATAATTGGGTATCAAACCAGACGTTTATGTTCCAAGACTATGAAAGATGAGCACCATCTTTGCTTATATATAAGTTGATCATTCTGAATTGTTTCATAAAACATCGAGTTTTCATTACTATGAATTTGTATTTGGATCAGTTTGTAGAAGCTTACCTGAATAAACTTTCAGATGACCACCAACACATAAGACCAATAAAAGACATACTTAATAGTACATGACTGAAAAACACATCTCAATAGAAATACACACAAAGTCTAGAATTGTATACAAAATGTAAAAAACTTCATAAATGGCTCGAGCTTCTTACTAGCAGAGAATACATAATGATTAAAATCAAGGTACACTTAATTATACCCAAAAGTTGATAATACTATTATGATATCTTATATCTTAATGATTGAAATTGTCCATTTATTTTGAACTTACAATGATATATAAACATGAAAATACTATATTGATTTGGGGGTCAGTCAATGTGAAACCTTCTGTTTACCTTTATGGAGACAAAAAAAAACATTGCTTATTACGAAACTCAAACACAATGTCTAAACGCTATATATTATACACTACTCTATATACTATAATTATTGTTGTTGAAATGATATATGATATTCAATTAGAGACATTATGAATTGCACCATATTCTATCAATCTACTTTATCACAAACAATACAGATAATGATACCGTTGTAATTAATTTGCCTGACAATTACAGTCGGTATAAAACCTGAAAAACCAGATTAAAAAGCTACACTTCCGCTAAAGAACTACCAAACACGGCCGTAGGGGTAGTGTTTACATAAGCAGAGTAAAATTTGGTGTGAATGATTGAGCTAATTGAATTTCATATCCTGGTCAAACTACCACATGTATTTGTTGGTAGCTCTATGGAATTAGATCATTAAAGACACCATGCTACAACCCTTGATTAGCGGGGGTCTTTAGTTATTCAAATAGGAGTATTTGCTACGTGGATATGAAGATTATATTGTTTAGTCCTTTAGAGTAGGACACAAACAATAGCCTTGCTATATTCCTGCTGCATCTTTTCATAAAAATTATCAAAATTTAACAACTTTGGGGATTTATTTTCATGTTTGAAGAAGGTTAATTGGTTTATGCGTCTTAATCTCTTCACTCGAAGATTTAAATCTTAGTTATTTTAATCACTATATTATGATATTAGGTTTGAACACTAATATCATGTATACACATATTTGTGCTTGGTATAAATATTAAAGTATGAATATATCTCAGAGGTTTTTGCACGAAACCACCTTTTATTTGTGCCGATTTGCATGGAACCACCTCTTTTATGCGTATTGATTTAAAATCACTCATTATTTCACTTTTTTATTTTTGTTACAAAATCTCATCCTTATCTAACTTCCGGTAAGACATCCGTTAAAATTCTAAAATGACTATTATACCCTTGTTTTTTTTAACTAATTACATTCATCTACCAGGTTCACTACCTTGTATTACCGGTTGTAAAAAGTTATCAGGTTCAGGTCTGACTTCATTTTGAATTTTGCAATTAGAGGTTCTTCCTTAAATTGGGGGAAAATCTTAGATCGAATGATGGAGTGGGGGGAATTATGGTTTGAGTGATTAGAACAATCTCAAACTGGGGAAATTATAATTTGTTCGAAGATCTATTTACAATTGTGGACAATCTCAAATTGGGGAAATTAGGGTTTGGTTTAGTATAACCCTAGTTATATCAAAGATATCAAAGATATACTATATGGTTGTGTTCACCCGACATTAGGGAAATTAGGGAAATTAGGGATTTAGTATATCAAAGATATCCTTTCTATGTAAGGCGTACAACCCTAGTTATATCATCCTTCAATTTTTTGCGCCAAATCATTCCTTATTTGGGCTAATTTGCGTCAAACCACCCCTTATTTGACTTTTTGCAAGGAACCACCCATTTGTGTCATTCTGTTAACACTGAGTCACCCCTCGTTCATTTCCGTTACTTTCTCCGTTAGAGCTTGTGAAATGTCATTTTTACCCTCACTTTTTTCAAATATTTGAGGGCAAAACTGGAATTACACAATCTGATGATATTTTGCCAAAATATCGCGAGATAATGGATTTACCATGAGATTTTCAATTAATTTTTTACCAGCTTCATTTAACTCATTTTAACCTAAACATCTCACTCTCTCTCTAGGGCGGAAGAACAGGGACGAGGAAGGAGATTGGTGACGAGCTCGAAGGGCTACGAGCAAGGAAGGAAGAAGAGCAAGGACAGTCGGCGAGCATAGTCGGGTTGGCTTTCCGAGTTCGAAGGAGAAGAGGAGGTGCGAACCGATTTAGGGTTCCTCGTTTTGGGGCTTTTTCGAATTGACAAGGGAAGAGCAACTATTAGGTAAGGAGTTATCTCTTAAATTTCTTCTGTGTCTTAATCGAGTTAGGGTTCGTGTAATTGGGGTTGAATTTGGTGGTTTTGATTTTTAGGGTTCGAAATTGATTCGATTACATTTTGTAGGAAATGGCAACTGGATCTTCAATCTATTCTAATGAGGGCTTAGTTTGTCAATGTGGATTAACGCCAATCATAAACACTGCTCGCACAGCAACAAACTTTGGAAGGAGATTTATTGGTTGTTCATTATATACACCTAATGTCTATAAAGGATGTCATTTTTTCCGATGGATTGATCCTCCATTTCAATCAGATGCAGCAAGTATTATCAAGGAATTGGTTATTGAAAAGAAGGAGCTTTTAGCCAAAAACATGAACCTTGAAGCAGCATTGAAAGCAAAAGATTCGAAGTTAGTTAGTACACAATCTAGATCGAGGATAGAATTTGTTGTTGTTGTTGCTCTATTTTTGTTTGGTGTGGTTGTTGTCAAAGGATTGGCACATTAGGAAGTGTAGGTTGGTAGACATCTTTAGTTGTTATGGATGCTGTCATAAAACACCAGGAAGTGTAAACCATTGTTTTTCTACCAAAGTGTTTAGTATTGCAGTTTAGTATGGTTGATATATTTTGTCCTTTGTAAACAGTTTTTGTATGCAATGATGAAGCTGAGAATATGATGCATAAAACACCAAGTTAAATAACTTAAAAAGAGTACATAGCAACAGACGACAAAATGGAAAAACAAAACAGCAAGTTGAACACATTAATTAGAAAAAAACAGCAAGTTCAAATACCCTTTCAGTACCTAGTTCCTCATGATAAGGATGTCGTAGACTATACCATTACCATCGGAACCGTCTTCTTCAAGTTCAAAGATTAATTCATCTTTAACCTTCAGTCCATGATGATCAACAAACACCCTCCACCCCTTTCCGAAGCGGTATGAGTTTTGGCTATGTTTGAGAACAACATCAAATTCCATTTTGGCAGCATTCTTGAGCTTGATTGTGTGGTTCTTGAACTGAGACAAATACTTGTCTCCATGTGTTACGAGAAGAATCTACATCATAAAATCCAAAAAATTAAAATGTAAATATTGGTTTAAAGACGATAGTTACGAGTAGGGACATTACGAGTCTACAATCACCCTCCACGTAGGACTTCCTCATCTCGACAGCAAAGACCTTTGAGACAGGAAATCCTTCAAAGACCTCCAATGGACCG
Source organism: Oxyria digyna (assembly GCA_029168935.1). Taxonomy (NCBI): domain Eukaryota; kingdom Viridiplantae; phylum Streptophyta; class Magnoliopsida; order Caryophyllales; family Polygonaceae; genus Oxyria; species Oxyria digyna. The sequence goes on along the minus strand of JAPVLV010000011.1, from coordinate 27,254,546 downwards.
TTGTCGGAATCGGAGGATGTGTCATGAACAACAATGACATTGTTGTTGGCAGCCATGGTGAAATTCGGAATTAGATTAGTGTGAGAAATGAAGAAAGAAAGAGAGAGTTGAGATGGGTATGGAGGTCGAAAGTGTTGGCAGCCGTGTATTTATGCTTGCACTTATCTTTGTGTTCAACTAACCTAATTTTTAGCATTTAATTCTGACCAATGCATGTTGGAAACAAGAACCATAGAAATGCATCAGATAGACAACTTCGGACCAATGCATCAGTTTGACCAATGCATTTAATTCGGTGGTTGGTTTCATCAGTTTGACCAACTTAAATGTTGGTAGGTGGCTGGTTTCACCTGTTTCAAAAAAGGAGTAAAACAACAGCCAAATTGAACTCCTATTACAAACGACCCATATAACAGCCAAACAACATATTAAATGGGCTCACCAAATTTGTAATCACATGTTTAGACCCATATACCAGCCCAGTTGAGGGGCTTTTGTGACCAACTGTTTAAATACATACCAAATACTTACCCTTAACCAAAATGACCAAAAACTTTACCAAAATGACAGTTTAGGAGCACTGTCAGCCTACATCCGGAGCCCTCTAGCAGTGCTTGTTTTTTTTGGTAGTACCATACCTCTTAGAGGTTGTGGGCCTGAATTTGCGAGAAGTAGATGTCTGATTAACCTGCACAAAGTATAGAAATCAATAAAAAGATCGCAAATATTTTTGCTATGTATGGAAGTTGTGATAATTACCACATTGGAAGCTTGTGACGCTTGTGATACAATCACATTCTCATGGGCAATCATTGATTCATATACAAAAGATCACAAAATCATATTAAAGAAGCTATACTAATCAATGAATAACTATTAAATCTTAGAGCAACACATACAACATCATAATCTGGTTATGTTGCCATTTGTACAATCTCACTAGCTTCTTGGTCAGCTGTTGCAAATATCCTCACCTAAATCATAAATAAATGAGCTTCAAACCCAGATTTGTATATAATGAAAAAGATGAGTTTAGGAGCATTGAGACATACCTGTTTCCTAACATATTTTCTCTTCTTAGGTTGTTCTGGCATTGTTTTCTTACTTGGTGGTCTTCCACCTTTGTTGGGCTGACTTGGTGCCTCTTTTGACTTAGTTGGATTTTTGCAGGATTTCCTTATATGGCCTTCTTGCCCACAGTTTCCACATTTGTTTTTGCCCGTCCTATTTCTTGTCTTCTTGCTGGATTCAACTTCTCCTGGTTCCTTTCTTCTTGCATTTTTTTTTTGGTCTCCCAACTTGAATAAGCATTTTAGGTGGCAATAAGGGTGGCAGTCCTATTTTTTCCCATTGATCACAAATAAGAGGTTTTACCTTGCATTTGTCAGACATGAATGTCAATGGTTGTCCTCCTATATCTCGAAGCAATAAATCTATGAACCAACACCAGGTTTCCTTAGTTTCTGACTCTGCCACTACAAAAGCTATTGGATAGATGTTTTCATTCCCATCTTGTGCAACTGCAACCAATACCTGACCACTGTATGCCTCCTTCAAATGACATGCATCAAGACCCACAATTGGCATGCATCCTTCAATGAAACCTTGCTTACATGCCTTCAGACAGACATACATCCTTTGGAAAAGAGGCCTCTCTGGATCCTCTTTTTTGACATAAATTGCACTTCCTACATTATGCTTCATCACAGTAGCTGCATAATCCATCACCTTGGCATATTGTTCTGGAGCATACCCTTGTGTCATGTAGATTGCCCTCATCCTAGCCCTCCAAGCTTGGTGGTATGATATGTCAACCTTGTGCTCCCTTCTAACTGTTTTGATGTCATCTATGCCACTTTATAATATAAAACAGTCACACCTTTTATAATATAAAACAGTCTCAGTCACACTTTATAATATAAAAAAGTCACACTTTTGATACATCATCACATGCCACTAAATCATACAGAACAAGAGAATATAATGATGTCATCAAGAAATCATCAACAACAACCGAAGGAAAGGTTCATTCAATGCTATCCTCTTCAAATAAATAGAGTCATACCTTCACTTTTCCAGCCAAAACCTCTTAGTAAACTCTTCCCTCCAACCAATTATCTCTCAACTCTTCCCTAGCAATATCATCAAACATTAGTAAACAATAATATTTCAATCCCAGAATTTGGAAATCCCCAAACTGAAAAACCCTAATCCCGAAATACCCGATTTCAAACCCTAATACCCAAAATCCCCAATTTTGAAAACCCTAATACCAAACTGAAAAACCCTAATCCCAAAATAACCGATTTCAAACCCTAATACCCAAAATCCCCAATTTTAAAACCCTAATCCTCAAATAATCAATTTCAAACCCAGAAACCCAAAATCCCCAATTTTGAAAACCCTAATACCCAAAATCCCCAATTTTGAAAACCCTAATACCAAAAAACTCGATTTCAAACCCTAAACCCAAAATTCACGATTAGAATCCCAGATATCAAAAACCCTAGTCCCTAAAATCAAGAAATCTAAACCTGGAATCAAAATCCCCAAATTCATTAAACCCTAGAATCGCGACACTTACCCGGGAAATCTCTTGCGTCTGCTACGTCTGGTGCTTCGTCTTCGCCTACTTCACAGAAGAACTCGCCTTATCGCCTCCACCAAAGAATCGCCACCATCGCCTTCGTCTTCGAGCTCGACTTCTTCGACTTCGCAGAATCGCAAATCGCCTTCGAGAGAGAGAGTGTGAGATGTTTAGGTTAAAATGAGTTAAATGAAGCTGGTAAAAAATTAATTGAAAATCTCATGGTAAATCCATTATCTCGCGATATTTTGGCAAAATATCATCAGATTGTGTAATTCCAGTTTTGCCCTCAAATATTTGAAAAAAGTGAGGGTAAAAATGACATTTCACAAGCTCTAACGGAGAAAGTAACGGAAATGAACGAGGGGTGGCTCGGTGTTAACAGAATGACACAAATGGGTGGTTCCTTGTAAAAAGTCAAATAAGGGGTGGTTTGACGCAAATTGACCCAAATAAGAGGTGGTTTGGCGCAAAAATCTCTTTCTCTATAGGATATCCTTATATCGACCCAACAAGCAAAATACTATTATGTGGTGTTAAACACAAAAACAATGAGAAAAATAATTACATTGTTCTTTGACTATCCATATAGTATAAGAATGTACATCTTTCTACAAGTCTCTTTCTGTAGACCTTTCCACTCAAAAATATGTTCAAGCAACCTCATTTTGATGGAATCAAGTATGAAAGTATATTGTTGTGCAATGGGTCAGAAATATGTTCAACAAGATTTTCAATTGGGCCTTTCTTAGTAACTGTGGCTTGAACATAGAATCCTAGCCAAGCAACCATAGCCAGTCTTCCATTCTTGATCTCCTTAATTTTCAATTCTTCAAAAGTAGCAGGATCTTCAGACAGATTCAGGGGGTCAAAGAGCAATCCTCCTGGATAATTTATGTCACCAGGTAGATAAATTCCAAGCGGCTCCAACGCTTCGATTCCGCAATAACGTGCATATTCTGGTCCAACCTACCATGAATAATACCAACCATGTCACTCTGAATTTTGCCACCTCTATTCAGTCTCTATAATTTCTCAGTTTAGATAGACACTTACCATTAAAAGAACTTGACATATAGCTATGACAATCACTCCTTGGCTTCCCGCCAAATGGAAACCTGGTATGCCAAGATAGTCAAGCGTGTCCCCCTAATATACATTTGAAACAGAAATATAAGGATATCAATCTAGGTGAAGATGATCAAGTACAAGATAACATAAGCCAAGAGAAGTCAATAATTTCATCTATGAATATCTATAAACCGGTGAGGATGATAATAAAACCCTGTACTAAATAACAGTTAACATTGACTTGCATTTCCCAAGCTATAAGAGCCTTTTTCTTTGAAAATATCATGACAAAGAGCTACTTTGCAGACTGATATATACTCCAGTAGTTAGTCTAGGATGAGTGGTATTTTTGTAATAAAAAGATCAATTCAGCCTAGCAAATAAGAAAGAGTCGCCCTTTATTAGCTAAGCTTGTCAGTTGTAACCAATTGAGCTGAGACTCTACTCCGTACTCACTCTCATTAACTCTTGTTCTGATCATCAATGGAGTTTTTCTAGTTTCACAGCTAGCAAATGATCAACAATCATAACCCAGTTCTGTTCAAAAGTATTAATGTTCTTGAGAAGGAAAAATAGTTCCTTGCCTGAAGCTTAGCATAACCAACTCGCCACCAAACTGGTTCAGCAAACTGAAAAGCCCCAACAAGATTCAACACCTCTGGAATGACAACACCAAGAGCTGCAAGCATAGCCCAACGAGCATGGAGAATCTCAAAACTGCACATTATCATAAATAACTCATCAAATTTCCTAACATCCACAACTACACAAAAGATTAATCATATCATACTTGTAGTATTTCTGCAAATTGACAGGATCCTTGGCCAATCCAGCAATGTCGAATCCATAATCTCCCGGAAGTTGTCCGTTGAGATGTGAAGGATATTCAAACGAGATAGGACCAAACCAACGGGGGCGTTCTTCTCCATACCACCGGCTAACACCAAATGATCGAATTAGGGTTTTTTTTTCTTCATGGCATAGGAAATCGTTCAACTAAAAATTGAGAAGAAGATAAAACCTATCGCGTCTGGCTTGATCGCACAAGGCTAAGCGTTTCTTCGAACTTTGAACAGCTTCGTTTTTCTTGTCGAGCAATCGCTGCTGAAGTCCTCGGCCGAGAGGGCTATTCGCTATCAATTTAACGGTTGTGAATGGAATTGCTGAAAATACCAACACTCCGGCGAGCTTTCACATGGTTCAAACGTACGATTACAGAAATTAATTGATGATGATGAAACCCTAGGAGTCGAGATAATTTAGTGCGCAGTTGCGTACCTCTTGCCAAGAGGCTTTGATGATACTCGCTGAATGAAGCTTCTTCCGTCGCCGATTCTTACTCAAGTGAAGATTTGGGAGGAGTGATGAAGGCGGAGACACCACTGACATTCTGATTTGTTCTCAGTGCTTCGCAACAAAAACTCACACTTATCTGTTTTTTTTCCTAGAGAAAAGAAGATGAAAAGGGAAATATGTGGTAATGGTGATTGATGATGACAAGGACAGACTGGAATTTTAGGCATTACTGGGAATTATCTCTGAAGATTAAAGATGGTGATTCTCTACAACTTTGAGTGGAGAGAAACATAGACAAAATGTATGGCTGTCAACTTTCAGTGACACATACAATGGAGAACAGAACTAGAATTGGAATTACTCTAAAAAAATTACAAAAACTACAGTATGACCATATAGCTGAAAGAGAACAAATCTGTGTTCACAGTAAGCTTTGCTTTTACTGGCCATCTTCAAAAAGCCACCCCTCAATCACCAGACCTCAAGCTTTTGTGTATAGAACCACATTTTCTATGTGCAATACAGATGAAGCCAAAAAATGCCATCTTCATGGGAAATTATACAGCTGATCCTAGATCTTTCCTTTTTCTTCACACCGAGAAGATCTTCCTCACTTTCTTCATTAATCTTCTGCATATTGGACAAGTACCACCCTCCTCAGCAATCCTGCAGTGCCATAAAAAAACTCAAATCAAACAATCTCATAGCATTAACTGGATATTATTGAGTTCAGGTAAATTATAGTTTACCTTGATCCACATTCAAAGCAGGCAGCACAATGCCCACAAGGAAGGAAGAAGCAATCTCTTGGGGAATCAAAGCAAACGACACAAAGCTTCTGTGGATTGATGTTAATCTCTCCTTCCTTTGGCTGTTTTCCTTCCTGTGGTGTCCACTCTTCCAAATCCTCTTCACCATTTGAGACGGAGTCATAAGACGAGCCCAAACTCAAAACGTCATCATCTTTTGGTGTCAGCAATGGCTCGTTGTTATCACCTCCTGTTTGTGTCATGTTGCCATTTTCATGGCTAGGTTGGAATATGGTGCAGTATTTGAAAAGTAGCATTGCCACTGTAGTCATTATACCTAAAAAACGGGAAGGGTAGTTAGTGATTTTAGACTTTTCACTAAACGTTAAATCTTTAAATGAAATGAAGACTTTTTTTACCTGCTCCAAGAAAGTATGTGGCCCATCTGGGACCGTATGACAAACTGATGTACCAGCCATCATTGGCCTCAACCTGTGAATAAAAATCAGAGCTTGTTTTTTACATCACATATACATATATGTGGAGAAATTGTTTTTACCTGTTCTGGGCCTGGTGAAGTAAGAACGACAGCATTTGATTTGAGAAGCACGAGCGAGAAGCTGCAAGCTCGATTATACAAAGAGCATCTGAAATAGGCGTTGGTGGTGTCATAGAGAAGAGCCTTTACAGTGAAATTCAGTTCAACCTATCAAGAAATTGAGAACAATACATTGTTAAGGAATTTAAAAGGGACATACTTAGGCTCTTAACTATGAAATGATCAAGATTATGTTAAGTACCTCAGCTGTGTTCGAGTCTAAATTCCCCAACGCTATGTAATAAGTAGCCGAATGGGTGATTTCTTGCACAATGCTACCATTTCCTGTTCAGCATTAAGAATCATCGTTTCAGAACAAGGAATTTTGAGAAGAGAAAGGTTGAACATTTGATTCCATGGATGGCCTTACCTTGGATCATGTTCCAAGAGAGTGTTGTATTAGGGTATGATGGGTCCTCCATCCATTCAATCAGGCTTTCTTGGCCTGAAGATTACAATGAATTCGGTATCAATTCACAAGCCATAGCTAGGAAATATGCTTATATGCCTATTATCTTGAATCTTTACTATATGATAAGGATGCTAAAACATTTTTAAGAAAGTCCTTATCTTTGTATCTCTACTGGAACAGTTGTAACAAATATGGTTGTGTTCACCCGACATATCAGTGATAGCTATGACAAATGCAAATGCAAGTAAATTAGTGATTACCTTGTGCAATAACAAGTGACAGAGGTACTGACGTCGTGTGCTTCACATCATATGAAATGTCAACTTCGGATCCAGCATTAAAGTAGAAGATCCACTCCTGCAATCACACACAACATTGGACTAATAAGAACTGAGCTAAGAACTTGAAGACTAATATAATATTGTTATAGTCATAGCCTTAGTTTACCTTGTGATAATTGGACTGGATAGAAGCATTATGTGTCTCAAACCACTTGGTTTCGACATCAAGAGATGGCATCTTATGGAACCCATATAGCATTGGTCCTCCTATTTGCACATCCTCTTGTTGAGCCTAGTGTACCAAAAAAACCATTTGAACTCTTCAGCAATTCACCAAAATCTCAAACATAAAACTAAGGTTAAAACTCCTAAAGCAATCAATCAACCTTGATAGACTGCACAAACAATTGATTTGCTGTGATTAACCTCGAGCAATTCGGTCCGAGTTGCAAGTCCAGTGATCCATAGAACCCTAGTATCAGGGTCATGGATGCTGCAAATGACAACAAAAAACTTTAAACATCACTCAAACAGAAAATTCAGGTACTCAAATTTCAGTGTGAAATTCGGAGTCAACTCTATAACCTAGGTTTTCAATTTGGTTAAATTCAGTCAAATACAATTAGCAATTTCGCAGTGGATTGCAAGGTTGAAGAATGAACAAGTAATTACCGAAAAACCAGAATGTGACGAGAACGATGAGGCAAGACCAGGCATCATCACTCATGTCGCCATCGGAGAGGGAGAGATTGAAGCGGAAGGAGCCGTTTCGGGGAGGCGAGTGGTGCCGGAAGAGGCTGCGGCGGTGCCGGCGGAAGCGGTGGAGGTGGCTGGTGGCTTCAGAGGGTCGCACCTGTATTTCCGATGTAGAGGCGCCGGATTCGGCGGTTTCAGCCGGAGTAGAGGAAGAAGAAGGAGGAGTAAGGAAGGGCCGAATCTGAGATTCTGCTGCTGCTGCTTCCATTTTTAGCAGGAAATTTGCGCGGGGGAAATGCGGAAACAGATTTGGGAAGAGGAGTTAGTTTTGGGGAGGAAATAGGTCGGAGTTGAGATTTGGCGGAGGAGGAAGAAAGAAAGCGAGTCTTGTCAAAAGAATGGTAGTTGAAGACCGTTAGCTGGAATCTTTTCCACCGTTCTAGGCGCTACCGAGTTTGTAACATTTTTTATATTTTTTCAAGCAAATTTGAGAATAACAAACTTGCTTACATTATGAAGTGTGATTGACCATGGTCAATATAATGGAAATTTATACGATCTCATCAGAGTTTTCGACCCTCGCATAAATAGAAAATATAATAAAAAGGGTAAAGTTTTACGTTATTATTCTTGTAGAAAATAGTTTGGAAATTCTTTTCAAATTAAAATTACTTTGGCATACGTTAGGGAAAAAAAACCCAGTAAATTTAGTGGTGGTAGTTGACGAAGAAAAAACTAAGAGATATAGTGTTAAGCTATCAACAATGGGGTTGCATAACTTATTTTTTGGTATTTATTTTTATTTTTATGCTATATAAAATTAAAAAATACTATTAAATTAACTATCAAATAAAAAGAGTGTAATGCAATTCTCGTTGTATAATAAAAAGTATTTTTTGCTATACAACCAATTATTAAAATAAATTATGCAAGTATAATGATAAAGGTTTCTTGAGTACTAACTTCCTCTTTCCTGTTTGGACGGCTTCTTAGATTAGCGCGGGGTCTATACGCACTACATTTTGAAACTTTTTGAACTACATTTTCGTACGCCCAAAATTGGCGTACAGTGCAATTTCTCGAGTATATGTATGCATACGTATACGTATACGTATACGCTAAAAAAATTGAAAATTGGTTCGTACGCCCATTTCCAACGTACCGTAATGATAATTTTTTTTCCCAAATAAATGAAAAATTAAAAAAAAAAATTAAAGAATTTCGTACGCTGGAAATGGGCGTACGCCCATTTCCAACGTACAACATTTTTTTTCGAAATTTTTTTGTATTGCGATTTTTTTTTAAATTAATTAATTACGTTATTATATAATAACAATAATAGGTCATATATCATATCTGCCACTTTGCTCTAGTGGTAAAGAGCTTCATTGATTGCCTAGAGGTTTTGAGTTCGAATCTCAACACTAACATCTCACCTTTTTTATTTTTTGGTAAAAATTGATGAAAAGAGAGGTGGGGGAGAGTCGAACTTGAGACCTCATGGGATATAATGAAGTGAAACCACTAGACTAGGGAATCATATTGATATATTTGTAATATTAATAGTACAAGTTACAATCAAATTTGGGTTCACTTCACTATTTTATTAGAATAACAGATTTTTTGATCTATTTGTAATATTAATAGTACAAGTCTCATATATCAATAGAATTAATTATTTTAATAATTTCGAGAAAAAATATTTATTTAAATAATAATGTGTATCTTATTGGTATTATTTATAATATTAATACTACAAGTGATGATCGAACTTGAATCTACCTCATTTTTTGTTAGAAAAATATATTTTTTATTTTTTTCCCACATATTTATTGATTTAATTATTTTAATAATTTTGAGGAAAAAGAATTATTCAAATAAGCAGGTGTGTAAGCTTTTTTATATTTATAATATATTTTAAGATAAAAAACTATGATAATCCATATCATTCCCAAAATATTTTCTTTGTATTTCTAATATTGTTATTTAAATAATATATATTAATAAATAAATCCTTATTCAATATAAAACAAAATATATTTCAACAAAAACTACAAAATTTATACAATATATGACAAATGATAAATTATGTTTGAAAAATTTCAACACAAACTTGGATTAAAGATATCAACACCATCGATGGTTAATTATGTTTGAAAAATATAAAACTTAGTCTTATTAAGTAAAACACACTTAAAACGAGTAACGGCACAAAAAATCGAGTAAAACAGACTTAAAACGAGTTGGCGCGAAAATCGAGTAAAACAGACTTAAATTGAGTTGGCGGAAAAATCGAGTAAAACCGACTTAAAACGAGCAAATCCGACTTAGGGTATAGGGTATAGGATAGTGGATAGTGGATGTGGATAGTGGATAGTGGATATTGAATGTGGATAGTGGATGTGTTAAATGGATAGTTTGGGCCCAATTCGTTTAAACGCCCTAAAACGATAAAAATTAAAATTTCAAAATTGTAACATGATAGAAAATAAAGGTCATAGTCGTAATCAATTCTCAGAATCGAAAATAAATCATCGAAAACGTCAACGGGCCTAATAAGGCCGAATTGAGATTTAGTGAGGCCCATTATCAAAAAACGACATAAAACGGCTTAATAAGACCTTAAACCGCAAAAAAATTGAAATGTAAAAGTTGTATTTGAGCATTACCAATATGACGGTTTCGTTTTTATAAGAAAATAACAAAATGAACACTTCGAAATATCTAAACAAGCACTTTCACCTAGTAACGAGTTAATCTCAAGTATATAAGTCGTATAGTTTTACTCATATGTGTGTGATATCAGTTCGTTACTCAAATAAACTTTACATAAAACTTTCATTAAATATTATAAAACACTCAAATAATCTAAAATAACGACATTTCACATCTTCGTATTGTCGTTATTGCTTGTTTAATCATATATGTATGCGTATTTCATTAAAACTTTCATTAAATATAGAGTAATCAATCAATAACGACAGTACAAAGATGTGAAATGTCATTATTTTGGATTATTTGAGTGTTTCGTAACATTTAATGAAAGTTTTATATAAAGTTTATTTGAGTAACGAAGTGATATCACACACATATGAGTAAAACTATACGACTTATATACTTGAGATTAACTCGTTACTAGGTGAAAGTGCTTGTTTAGATATTTCGAAGTGTTCATTTTGTTATTTTCTTATAAAAACGAAACCGTCATATTGGTAATGCTCAAATACAACTTTTACATTTCAATTTTTTTGCGGTTTAAGGTCTTATTAAGCCGTTTTATGTCGTTTTTTGATAATGGGCCTCACTAAATCTCAATTCGGCCTTATTAGGCCCGTTGACGTTTTCGATTATTTTTTTCCGATTTTGTGAATTGATAACGACTATGGGCTTTATTTTATATCATGTTACAATTTTGAAATTTTGATTTTTATCGTTTTAAGGCGTTTAAACGAATTGGGCCCAAACTAACCACTTATCACATTCACTATCCACTATATATCCACATTCACTATCCACTATATATCCACATTCACTATCCACTATATCCTATACCCTACGTTATACCCTATAGTCCTATACCCTATACCTTATACCCTATACCCTATACTCTATCCACATTTTTTCGATTTTCGCGCCATTAGTCGTTCTAAGTCGGTTTTACTCGATTTTTGCGCCGTTAGTCGTTCTAAGTCGGTTTTACTCGATTTTCGCGTCATTTCTTGCATAACTATTTGTACGTTAAGTATTATGCAAGATTTTATTCATCTTGCATAACTATTTTGAATCGAAAATACGTAAAACTATTATGCAAGATTGGTTGTTAGATGTGTTATATGCAAGATTTTATCCTTATCTTGTCTACAATTCGTTAGAATCCTATCTTGCCACTATATCAATTTTTAGATGTGCTATTTGAAAATATTTTTTAAGTAATTAATTCAATAAATATTTGAGACAAATAAGATACACCTTATTATTTAAGTAATTAATTCAACAAATAATGAGGTAGATTCAAGTTCGATCATCACTTGTAGTATTAATATTACATATATGTCAATAAGATACACCTTATTATTTAAATAATTATTTTTTAGAAATTATTAAAATAATTAATAGTCTATAGATATAGATATTTGAGACCAAGATTAAAAAAACTGTTATTGTAATAAAATAATGAGGTGAGCCCAAATTCGATTGTAACTTGTAGTATTAATATTACCAATATATCAATATGATTCATTAGCCTAGTGGTTTCACTTCATTACATGTCCATGAGGTCTCAAGTTCGACTCCCCCTCCTCTCTTTCCATTATTTTTTACCCAAAAATAAAAAAAAGTGAGATGTTAGTGTTGAGATTCGAACTCAATACCTCTGAGCAATATATACAGCTCTTTACCACTAGATCAAAGAGGCAGATGTGAAATATGACCTATTATTGTTATTATATACTAACGTAATTTATTAATTTTTTTTTTAAAATCGTAATAAAAGAAATTTCGAAAAAAAAATGTTGTACGTTGGAAATGGGCGTACGCCCATTTCCAGCGTACGAAATTGTTTAATTTTTTTTTAATTTTTTTTCATTTATTTGGGGAAAAATTATCATTACGGTACGCCCATAATGGGCGTACGAGTTAAAAATTGTATTTCACAACGGCTATTTTCAAACGGCTATATTATTAAAATTTATACTGTACGCCGGTTTTGGGCGTACGCCCATTTTGGGCGTATACATACGACCGTATTCTGTATTTTGCCTCACAATCGATGTTGGAATTTTGCACTGTCCGCTTAAAACGAGCGTACGCCCACTATAGGCGTACGAGAATGTAGTGTGAAAAGTTGCAAAATGTAGTGCGTATAGATTTTGCCTAGATTAGTGATAAACCGATGATAATGGGTTTGCTTCAAACTACCATGGGCCTTCTTGGGCCGATTCACCTAATATGACGATCATTGGGTTGCTCTAGGCCCATGACAGTCTAGTGAATAGGCAGGCCACAACACGTGGCAAGCTACAATTGGTTGGTACAGCACGATGTTGTTTTTCCAGTGTATATAGAATTTTTGCGTACCCGTCATCTGAATCTTAGAAGAAGTGGGGGTAAAAACAGGAGACAATGGCCATGAAATCGCTTTCGATCACACTCTTCTTCGGCTTACTCCTACTCGGAACCCTAGCTCTAGCTCAGGTAATTTGAGATATTCTTTCGATTGATCCACCGATCTGAAGTAATCTATTCGAGACTTTTCTGTTTGCTCACTTATTCTGTTTAGATCGAACCTTTCCGCTTTATAGCTCACGCTTAATTTCGCACCGCTTGATTTGTTTCTTATGGTTTACACAAATTCGCTCGTTGTATTAGGCGAAGAAATCGAAGGATAAGGATTTGAAGGAGATAACACACAAGGTCTTTTTTGACGTTGAGATCGATGGAAAATCAGCTGGTAAGCTTTAGATCTTACGTGTGTATCATATGCTTCAATTTGATTTATCAGTAGAACAGAAACACATCGAAATTGACAATTTGATCTCTAATTTTACCTAATCCCTAAACCCTAGAGGGAAAATTGCTGCCTGGTGTTCCTAATTTCTGTAGAATCAGGGCCGTTCCTGACAATTTTGGGGCCCTGCTACAACTCGTACCTAATAAATAGAAGAAATATAAATTTTAAAAATAACAAGTATTTTATTACATATTATTAAAGCATGTTTAATTGCTTAAAATATGTGTCTTTGAATGTTGACAGAGGAACATATGGCTGAGAATACGTGTCTTTGAATGTTGACGGAGGAACATATGAAAACCCAAATTTTTATAACAATTTTTTTTTATATATAACAAAAATTGGAGAGGAGTATTCATTGTAAACTAATTGTGCTTGTAAGATATTAAATGTATATTTTTGAATTGAAAATCAACAATAATTGGAAGAATTAAGACTTATTTATAGAAAAAGGTTTGAATTTGGACAAAGAGAGGTAAAAATAAACACTTATTTACACTTACTTTAGGAATTTGGGCATATTAATTTTGGAATTATAAATAAAAAAAACATATAATGGACCTAAGATTAAAATATGGGGCCCCAAAATTTCGGGGGCCCTGTTCGGACACCCACATTTAACATGCCTAAGCCCGGCCCTGTGTAGAATCAATATATTATTCCTTCATTTATCCAAATGAAGTATCCGTCAGTAAAGATACTTTGGAAATGATTTCCAAAATTTCTCATCAGGAGAGAGTGAGAGACTGAACCATGGATCTGTCATCTGTTTAGTGTTTACGGTTTGTATCAATAGTAGTATCGTGACCAGTTCTCAAAAAGGATCAAATGAAGACCATCGTTTGATAGATTAGAAACTAGAGAGCGTCATCACTCATAAAATATCTTCTCAATATTGAACTTTTAGAGTGCCCTAGTTGTGGAGGACCTATAAGGTCTCTCTATTAGCTACAACTGTAAATAAGATGAGAGATATAGAGAGATGATGACCGAGGGAAAATTGCTGCCTGGTGTTCCTAATTTCTGTAGAATCAATATGTTATCCTTGATACTACTTGCTAGCACCCAACAATGGCACATTGATCACATCGTAGTATATTTCTTATTTATTGCAAGTTATTTGAACTCTAACCCAACTACCCCGCCACCTTTCTTCGCATGCCTTTCCTTTACAATTTCAAATGCTGCCAGCTGCCTTTATGGTAGTGTCATATATAGAAGATTGAAATGCAGTCCACTTATAACTAGCCAGTTTTATATGTCATTCATATATTCATATGATCTAACGTGTTTGTGGTGAATTTTACAGGACGAATTGTTATGGGTCTCTTTGGCAAGGCAGTTCCTAAGACAGCAGGTACTTCTGGTTACTGGGGCATCAATCATTGAATTTACTGAATTCATCTGAATTTTTCTAATGAATGTTTTAATCACCTACCTTTTTCTCTTCCTTTTGCAGAAAATTTTAGAGCACTATGCACAGGTATGCATATGCTAGAATTTGTTTAGCTACTTATATTACATTTCTGCTCTCTTCATGAGATAGCACAGACCAATTAGCTTCATTACCACAGATGATATGTTACATGTGTCATGTGTGAATTTTATTGTGGTCAGTCAATTGAATTTGTTACTCTTTTTTGTAAACCAGGGGAGAAAGGAACTGGAAAGAGTGGGAAGCCACTGCACTACAAGGGTAGCAAATTCCACAGGATTATTCCCAGCTTCATGCTCCAAGGAGGTGATTTCACTCTTGGTGACGGAAGAGGCGGAGAGTCAATTTATGGAGAGAAGTTTGCTGATGAAAATTTCAAGCTAAAGCACACCGGTCCAGGTAGCAATATACTGAAATACATCTGGGTCTTGTTGGATGCAGATTATTAATAAAGCTTATGCCTATGATTTTAAATTGCTAATCCAATTGGGTGTATTTGGCACAGGTTTCTTGTCAATGGCAAATGCTGGTACTGACACAAATGGCTCACAATTCTTCATCACAACAGTTACCACAAGCTGGTAAAGCTTTGCTCTGAATTTCACCATGGCCTAAATCATATATATCCACTCTTTATTCCGTCATTTATTATAACATTGATAATTTATTTGATGGAATATGATGACTTGTTTGTGTGAACAGGTTGGATGGAAGACATGTAGTATTTGGTAAAGTTTTATCTGGAATGGATGTAGTTTATAAGGTTGAAGCTGAAGGCAATCAGAGTGGAACTCCCAAGAGCAAGGTTGTCATAGCTGACAGTGGCGAGCTTCCCCTGTAATCGAAATAACACTTCATACACAACCAATGGTTTGCCCTAGAATCAGTCTTCTGTCTGTTTTCTGGTGACGAAAACTTTTTCACAAAATGTAGTGATCTTCTGAAGTTTTAGTACCGAGAAAGTTCCAGACAGTTGATGTTTTTCTTTCACTTCAGAAATTATATATACTGGTGTTCCAGAGATGGCTCTAACTTTTGCTCATTATTTTACTGCTTAGATATATTTTAGGAGTCCAGTCAATTTGATAGTTCTATATTTGTTGCATTTTGGTTATGTTACAAATATGTTGATCCTATTACTAATATGGAAGCGGAAAGATGTCATGCCATAAATTTAGCTTATTTATAACTCATCTCATACCCATCCTCTTATTAGTCCTATATGTAGCCATGTATTCTTGCAACCTATAGAAGCCATTGAAAACCAGCTAAACGAGAAAACAAAGAATTAAAATATGTTGATCTGATCCTACTACTAATATGCAAGCGTATACGTTTACTTGGCCTTCTTACCCCCTTAAATATAAACTTAGTATTAAACTCCTAAAACTAATCTAAAGTTTGTTGCAGTTCCTTCCACGCTCCATAAAGTTCACCCCCTTCACTTCCTGAGACACCAAATCCTTTTGCTTTCGAGTGCAAATGAGTGCAGAAGAAAACCAGAACACATTTACCTCACTAATCTGCAGGCAGAAGCAATCACCGCAGCAAAATCCTTGAAAAACAACAAACATAATCAAATAGATTCACTACATCAATAGATCAATCAGTACTACTTCAGGCAAAGACGAAGACAACACACCACATACATGGATATTAAGCATAATCTCAGTTCAACATATCACTAGGTCTGACCATCAATTGATAATAAAACTGACAGAAAATGGAAAGAGATTACTGCATAACTCAATTGCATCAAATCATTAATCCCTGTTGGACAATTTTCCAGGCACCTCGCAGTCCTTGTTATCGCCAACTGTGGTACTAATCTCGGATGTCCGTCGGCGCTGATGAATCATGCTGGAAAAATCAACAGAGATACCAGAATAGAGAGAGACGACCTTAGAGATATTGGAGTTGATCTCGCGAATTAGGTTCACGTTCTTGGTGAGATTGTCCGGAATCTTGGACTGTTGGTTCTCGTTCACTTGCCGAATCAATAAATTGTTCTGATCGAGAAAGAACTGCACCTCATTGAAGTTATTGCTCAGCGTATTCCACACATCAGCATCGCACTCCTCTTCATCCACCTTATCAGGTCCGATCTTCCTTTTGCCGTTTCCATTGATGTTCCGATGCTTCGCTAGGGTTTGCTGGTTCCGATCTCCGGCACTGTTTTCCTCCATGAACGTGTCCGAAGAAGAAGAAGACCAGGCGACGAGCCTCTCTCCCTCTCTCTGTGGTCGAAAATTGTTTGCTTAGATTGCAGGGAAATCCCTATTTTGGTTTTTTATATAGCTCTCGCGAGGAAGGGAGACGGCGGTTGTAATGTGGGTATCTGGTTCATGTATTCTAGTCGGTGATGGAAGAAAGGTGACGGACCAATCCAAAGCTTCCAAATTACGCTTTTTTCTTTATTTATTGTTACTTTTAATCAATTCGGAATAGGACCACTTGAAATATCTTAGCTGACTATACAGAGATAAATATCTTGTTGACCTGGACAATGGACATGGTGCTTTTGATTACCATTTTCTTTTCGAAGTCGACGATAATTTATCTATAAACATATAAAATTGACCTTTAAATTAAACATTTAGTGCTTTTATAATAGATTTTAATACTTCTTTCTTTGAAAGATTTAACCTCCTTTAAAACCCATCACAGTTGTCCGGTGTTGTAGTCCGTCCGTTTTCTCCTTCGTGACATCAATTAGGCATTTTAGGGTTTGATTGGTCTGGCTGAATTTAATGCAATTTCGTTATTGTCGGTATTTGAACATGCGGGATTGAGGTATATATGATGTTCTCTCGATGTCCTCTCTCACAGTTTTATCATTTGTAATGGTTTTATTTTATTGTGGTGTCTCGAGCGAAGGCCAACAAGTGGAGATGAAACCAAAGAATGGAGAGTTACGTACGCTCCTCCTCGGACCCTCAACATTCAGAAGTTCGCCTTCTCCGACTCCGACTGTAGCGTCTCTTATTCAGCGCGGCAGAGGGGCTAAACAACTTGATTATCTTAGTGAGCGACAATACACTTGTGTTCTCGGTTTGGTCAGTATGAGGTATGTAAATCATGGTCTAAGCGACCGCCTCAAATTCTCTCCTCTCATCCGTCGATGGCGTTCCTCGAATATCTATTATCGCACCCCCACCATCCAGATAAACCCCCTTTTTCGCCCACTTATACCATCTCATGAAAAAAAATGATTTATTCATCCTATTATCTTTCTGTTATGATTTGGGTTTACTACTTTCATTGTTTATTTTTATTTAATCAATGGAAAGTAGATGTCCATTTGTAGGTTTGGATTTGATTTTATATGGTTAAAGGATTTCAATGTTTTGTTCTATTTGGATTCCGAACCAAAGATGAATGGTGCTAATTATTTGGGTTTTCGTAACCTTCCTTTAGGAGATATTTGTAGATGAAAATGTATTTATCAAATTTAAAGTGATTAGCTGAATTCCGTGTTTCAAAGTTAATGAGATTGAGTTATAATTTCATATGTTGCAGTGATATTGCTGCTTAGAAGCTTCTGTGAGTTGCGAAAGTAGGAGTTAGAACATTATGTTTTTATATTGTGCATATGTGAGCCTTAACTACTATATAGAAACTTTAGAGATGTTGATATTATTTCATTCAATTATCTATAAGTTTCTATACGTTGATCAGTATTAATCAACTTCGGGTGACAGATCCGAGAAGAGTCATTGAAACCCCACCATTTATTGCTGATCAACAAAAGGATTATAGCTTTGAGATTAAACTCGGGCAACAAATGGTAAGTCCTCACTAATTATGTTACATTTATTGAGCTTTTTAGATAATTATCTCATTTAATTGTGTTTCATCGTTAAACAAAATGTTATTTTCAGGCCTCTGCAACACATGCAGAACAACTCCATATCATATACACTACAACTTATGGGGCTCAATCAACGATTTGTATGTATCTTGAAAAGTTATTTTCTTTCCTTTTGCCATAGCATTAATTATTTGAATACAATACTGTATATGGATTCTTACATCGAAGTAACTCAACTGTATTTGTTCGTTTATGATATATGACGATCGATAGGGAACATACATGTCCGTAATCAGCTTTGCGACAAGTGATGAGATAATATATGTAAATCTTGAGAAATGCAAACATTGAAGAAGACTTCAAGCCATTGCAACTCTCAAACCTAAGCCTGAATCTATAGAGATATAAGGTATATATGATAAGCCATATGATTTTAACAAATATTAGATGACTAAAACGGCTTCTATAAATCTATTTTAAAGCAAACGTGCAACCAATAAAACATATATTCAATTCGGTCTGGTGTTAAGAGGATACTTAATTTAGATCAGATGGAGTACTACACTACTACAAGTCTGTTTGACATCATATGATAGATAATATGGATCATGGATTATATTATAGGATTGATAAGCAAAAATATGTTACGGAGGGTTGAGTTCAGTGTCTCGGTTATTTTCTTTGTTTCTAATTACAATTTCAATGTTTTATGTTCCTGGCTTATTGAGTTTCGATTGAATTTATGTGTTCTATTGGTTTTTGGATCGATCTGTCAATCCAAACGCCTTTTATCGTCATAAACACTCTGAGAAATTTGATCTCAACTTCTGGCTTAGAATTTCTATTTTGTTTTTGTTTCTTAGGATAATAATTCTCATTCAAAAATGAGCACACTATGCCGCTTAATAATTCAACAATGAGTACAACAAATCTCTCTTGCAATACGCGAATTCAGTTCAGGATCACATGGATGTAATAATTTGTGCATGAACATCGTTACCTTCGACAATTTAGCGTCAAATTCAGTAATTATAAACAAGACTCGTGCATCGCATGAGTTACGTAAGGCTAGTCTGTTTTAAGATTAAGAGCATAAGATGGGTGCTCATTTAGTTGTGGTCATTCAATAATTTATTAATGTCTCTTTCTTAGATTTTCTAATACCCATTTATGTTTATTTTTATCACAATGGTTATCTTTTAATTTGTGGTCATCAATCTTCTCTTTCATACTTTTTTATTAATATTATGACATGTGGGGTCAAATAAAGTTGTGTTTTTGGGACACTTGTCAATGAATGTCCATTTGATACCCACAGTCATCACAATACACTGGGTATTGAGTCTCTCTCTTTCAAAATCCACTTTTTCATTAATTTAATAATATTTTTAGTTTCTCTCTCCCAATGCCCACTCAAAGTGGTGAACCATTGGATATGCTCTTAAATTAATCAATCATTTACTTTGCTAGGATAATTATAGGCCCTTGCTAAATACAGCCCGGGCGTTTCCTAAATAACGCTCGGACCCTCGCGTAACGCGAGGGAGCGTCACCTCGTAGAACGCGAGGGTGCGTCACCTCGCAGAACACGAGGATGTTTTTCCCCTATAAAAGGGGAAAAACCCTACTCGGCCCATTTTTTACATCACACACAATTTTCTACCGCCGCTCTCACCATCTCTCTCGGTTCAAACTACTTTTTCTTCCTCTTTTCACTACAAATCTCCATATAAGGTATGTTTCTTATACTCTTATGCTTTCTAATGTTGTTTCTAGATGAATATATGTTGTTAGTATAGGAAATTGCATATTATATGATGTTTTGATATTGAATGTTGTTTTAGAAATGGTTGTATAATGGATGAAAGATGATGATTTTGAATTATGGTTGATGAGTGGATGTTGATTTTGAATTATGGTTCATGAATGGTTGTATAATCTCCATATAGGGTTTTTGATTAGGGTTGTTGATTTTATTTAGGGTTTTGATGTTTATTTGGTAATTTACTTAAATTGTTGGTATTTTAGCTAAAATATTGAATTTTCGCCGGAAACTGTTGCCGGAAACTCATGATAGTGCAAATTCACGCAGAACGCTACACCCCTCGCAGAACGCGAGAGTCATGGTACTCGCAGAACGCGAGAGTCATGCCCTCGCAGAACGCGAGGAATTGGCATAACTGGCAATTCCTTCCTCTTCTGCAGAACGTGTTATATTTATATACTGATTTTACTTTATATTTTTTTAGGTAATGGATCGTCCTGGACGTTCAACCCGTCGAAGAAATTGGAACACTGTGAGAGAAAATCCACCGGTTGAAAATGCAAAAGGGAAAAGGAAAGCAAAGAATACAACACCAGTAGAGCTCTTCCCCGAGGGGCTCCCCGACGTTGATTATCGCCACATAGAGCAGTACAGTGGTGTCCATAGTTATGTCGGGGAAGACTGTTCTGTTCCTAGTGGGATAGAACGAGCAAATACATATCAAGGGTATCGAAATGATGATTGAGACCTTTATTCTCAAGAGTCAGTTTCATGTGCACAACCGTCAACTCAATGTGCACCACAATCAACTCCATATGAACAATCGGGTAGCACTATTGGTGGCTGGGACAATTTCATTCCTCGGTATGCTCTAGTGGAAGTTGGACAAGGGTGGGGTGGACAAAGTTGGGTCGGTGGACAATGTTGGGGAGGTGGATTTGGTGAGGGAAGTGTTCCTCAAGACATGGGTCAAGGAAGTAGACAAGCTTGTTCTTCTTCTTACAATCCTCAACCAGAACCGATAGAACAAGAGAACCAGGATGAAGTTGTTGGGAAAGAACACGAAGAAGAAGGTGACGATGATGATGAAGAAGAAGAAGAAGAAGAAGAAGAAGAAGAAGAAGAAGAAGTGGTCCAGAAACCAAAAAGAAAGAGGAAGTCCAAGATGGAAGAGTGAAAATATGATCCTGAGCTCACTCATGACACACCTGGAGGTCCAGAAGATCCCGAGTTGCTTAAGGGATTTGAAGCACATGTTGCGTTCCACATCCACAAAGGGGAGGTAATTTAATTATTTATTTATTTTCTGCATTTTCAATCCATTGCACATATTCTGCAGAATTATCAGAAAATGCATAATATGTGCATTTTCTCGCAGAACGCGAGGGTGTCACTCCTCGCAGAACGCGAGAAAATGCACATATTATGCATTTCCTGATAATTCTGCAGAAACTGTATTTTTTGAAAATTTGTTCTGGAGAGTCTAATTTTTGTATTTTTCTGCAGTTCAAAGGTCCGATGAAGCCACAACAACGGACAAAGCAGAGCAGTGATTGGCCATTGGACAACAATGACTGGTCAGAGATTCCCGGTGCAGTTGGACTGTCAGATCTACCTGACATGATGTACGAAGAAATCGACTTTCCTTTGATTGAAGCATTCATCGAACGATGGCAACCGGAGACAAATTCATTCCACCTCCCTTGTGGTGAGATCACTTATATATGATTTTAGGCCTACCTATAGAAGGGAAAGCAATGACGACATGTAAGAAACTGGGTGCCAAGTTTAGTCATGATGAGATTCTAAAATACTATGGTAGGAAGGGGGCGGAAATTTTTGGAATAGATCCTCACACTTTAGATTCTGGGAGGGTGAAAGCTGAATGGTTTAAAAGGCATTGTGAAAAACTAGGTCCAGAGTGAAAGGGTTTAGGATGAAGACTTGAAGATATTCTGCGGAGCAGCGGCGATCGCCACTACCATCCAGGCGATCGCCATTCTACAACAGAAGAGTTATGTGAGTTCGAGAGATTATGGCGATCGCCATGACTCTACGGCGATCGCCATGGGTGACAGAGGCTACGGCAAACGCTACATGAAGACCGCGATCGCCAGACATCTATGGCGATCGCCACAACAAGGCCGAAGACATTCCGGACATTCCTTATTTTCCTTTGTTTATTTTATTTCCTTTTCCTTATTTTATTATTTCGTTTAGGACATTTCTTTTACCATATTTTTTAGGGTTAATCTCTATTTAAGAACCCTAGCCATCATCATCTTATGATCATCTTTTCCATCAGACAATTTAGTTCTGCAACCATGAGCAGGAACTAATCTCCATTGTTTTACTTAGCGGTTGAAACCTTCAGTTATTAAGTTGTGAGATTTCTAAACTCTTGTTCTTTTCCTATGGGTTTGTATTAATTCTCTTGTTCTTCATCTATTGATTTCTATTAGTTTTGCTAGCTTGATCACCTAGTTTGATTGATAGTTTTCTATTGCTAGACTAGGAATATACGGTGGAATTCCTTGTCATTGTAGCGCTCATATTTGCATGATCTGGTAGTTGATTGCTTTTATGAAAGAGAATTGATTGCATGTTAATACTTGACGGTTGTAAGTTATTGCATGTATCCTTATGATTCTTGTGCCCTTTGCTGCTATTTCATCTAATCTTGAGAGGTTTCCCTGATTGTTGAAAAGTAAGTATTATCAGGACCGGTTGGCCTGCTGATATATTAAAGATTGGAATAGGAACATTCCCTAGGATTGAATAGAACTTGAGATAAATCTATGATCAACTTGATTGACTGTTGTGTGGATACTTGCTAGGTGAAACCCCTTCTCATCATATTCTCACCCAAACTTCCTCTGCTTGTTACTGGTTACTTGTGTGTTCTTGCAATCAAACCCCCCCCCCCCCTTTGGTTACTTGTTACTAGTTGATATTTCACTTGACTGGATTGATTTGGTGTTTTGATTCCCTTGGGTTCGACCTCTACTTACTTGCTATACTCTAGTTAGTGTTTAGGGTTTTCTTTGATTTGGCACTACGACTTTAGCCACATCAATGGCTTTTACCGATCGCAAAATGAAAATTTCCAGCTACTTTGTTCACTTCCATGAATCCATAAATGTTGCAACCTTCACCTTCTTCATCTTTAATTCTTTGCAAGAAACCTTTTCTTTTGCACTGACACAGAAATAAGAAAATATACTCTTAATTAAAAAGCAGTTGCTTGCTTATTCATGAGTGCCATACATCAACAGTAAATCTAAAACATTAAGCTTTTCTTGTTCATTTGGTTGGCATCTGGCACTTTTTTAAAGTTTCTAAATCTTTTTAAACAATATAATACTGTAATCCTGACAAATGACAATGTAATAGATCCAGTTGTCTCATACTTAATTTCCCAAAACATATATTCTCTTAAATCAGAATTACAGATTATCTTATGTGAACTTGCTTATCAATACCTTGAGAATTCTAGAGAAGCCAAAAAGCATTTTCTTCCCCATGTTCTTCCCCCTGGCTCTACCTTCCTGCTACACTAATACAGTTCATGACATTCCTTTTAAAGAACATTAAAATGTAGGTTCAGCGAAAAAACATAGTTGTGCATACCTACCAACAATCACAGACAGTAAATAAGAACGCTAGGACATACAAATGAGCTCTGAAGACATATTTGAGCCCAATGTGTACAGGAAAAATTATAAGATATATCTGGAACCAGCGTACCTGGTCAATCAAATCTGGATTTGTAAGTCCCCAACCCTTCTTTTTATCTGTCTTCATTATCAGAGAAAACAATCAGCTCTATTTCACTATCAAGATGCGAAAGCTTCTGAAGTCAAGCTGGAAATCTTTGTTCTTATTCTCATGATAAAAGGAAAAGGATCACATGTAACAAAATATAGAAAAGTTTCATGTCATGCAGCTTTTTAATTTCTATATGGTAAAAATCTAGAGGCGGGAACACTCAACAACTTGTGAACATGTCAAAAACTGAATATAACTAACAAAAACTGAAAAAGGGTCAGCTTATGAAAATGTCAAAAAAAAAAATCTTGAGCATGCAGTTAGGCCAGTCATATATGTGACAGTAGCATGATGATCAGTTTGAGACTCTTACTTTCTCCTTGAAATAACATCTCACTTATATGCACTATATTCACAAAAGATTGCACAGCGTGTATAATATGCGTAATTCCTTGAAAACTGTGATCTTTATGGCCTAGGCCACAAAGAAGGTGGTGGTGGTTTTGTGAGGTAGTACCTTGGAACTTCAATCAAGACCATGAGAAGACACCTATGAAATTTCAATGATTAAAAAACAACATTAAAACAACCATTTATGTTTATTTCTGCAACCACAAACTTCTCTTTGCAATTTAGAACTCACCATATACTCCCTCTGTCCCACTATATAAGCCCCATTTCATCCCCGCACGTATGCCGATGCGCATTTTATTTTGTCAATATCTCTAGTTACGTATTAGTAAAAAATATAAAAATTTGAAATTGTTATAGTACTTGTTAAGACGAATCAAACAAGATCCCACATGACTATGTTTTCGCTTGTAAATTGGAAGAAATCAAGAAGATTCTCTCGGATTGTGAATAGTGTCGGAAAATGAAATGAGGCTTATATAATGGGACGGAGGGAGTAGTTCAAAGCAGAATACCGTTCTTCATTCAGGTACAGAGGCTTTCCCCTACGCATGTCAGGGTCCTGAAAAATAGGTATAATTTACATAAATGCGCAGTTCTAAGCAGAATATCGTTCTTCTTTCAGATAGAAAAGTTATGTGTTATATATAATACTACATAAACTGAAGAAATAGTATAGGCCAGAATAAATATATTTATATGAGCATACAATTTACATTTTCGTAAGGATTTTTATTTATTTAAAAAAACGGATTTTTGGATCGGAACGAACAAAGTGACAGAACATCCCAAGACCTACAGACCTAAGTCACCTTAATTAATAATTGTAGCAGTACATGTAATTAACAATAGAAGTTTTTTTGTCTCACTTGAGAAAGCATGCTTGCAACAACAGACTGGCTTGAATTTTCCACCAAATCAGAGAAACAAACAGCAGAAGAACTGAGGACACCGGATTGCTTACTCGATGACGCACTGCAACGACCTCTTCTGGACTTAAGAGTCCTAATAGCCTTTTCAGCAGAAGATAACTGAAGGGAAGAATTAGAAGCCATATCAAAGCAAGGTGTCAAATGGAGGGGAAAAATAAAACAACAGACAAACCGAGAGAGGTGGAATGAAAGATGAAAGAATTAGACTGAATTTATAGTTCCAAACTTGTAGAGAAAAGACAAAATAGGAAATACATAATTCAATATCAGCATAAATGAGGAATTAAATGGCTCATCAATGTAATTGTCTGAATTGGAAATTCTATAGCAGGAAACATTTAATCTATATTGACCAAATTAAAGTGAGTATAAGGAACAAAACTTGGGCACTACGTTCACAGCAATTGTTTGGTCACAACATTCTCATTAGACTTCAGATCCGAGGCTCCTTCTCTATCTTGCTTCGAGTGTCTATCACTCTTAGAGTTTTGTTACTTGCTTTCACTGATTTGATTTTCTCTTTCAAATTTCCAATTTCTGTTCAAGATTTCAACCTCATCTCTCAAGCTACACCACAACTGATTGCACAAATGGAGTTCTTTAATCAGTTTTCCAGGTATGTAGATCTGTGTAAAAATACTCTCTAATTTTCAACACTTGGGACTACGTTGACAGACGGATATAATCTGATTTCGCATCTTTTGAAATTCAACTCTAAGAGATAAGACATAGGAAATCAGATCCGAGACTCCTTCTCAATCTTGCTTCCAGTGTCTTCATCCCGGTGAATCTATTCCTATCACTGTTATAGTTTTGTTACTTGCTTTTACTTATTTGATTTTCTCTTTCAAATTTTCAGTTTCTTGTCCAAGATTTCAACCTCATCTCTCAAGCTACACCACAACTGATTGCACAAATGGAGTTTTACATATTCATGCCTCGCAGGCTTACATAAAAATAACACAGCAGAGTAAAGCGCCTATGAAATCAAGAGCGATAGAGTAAAACGCCAAAAAAATAACACAAAAGAGTTGAAAAGAGGGAGCAAATTGACCTCAACCAAAAGTTGAGCTTGTCGAGAGCATCAACAGAGAGCGGTGAAGAGGTGGAGGCGTCATTGGCATCAATATCATCCCGCGAGTCAGACTTTGGAGACTGAGATTTGGGACTCGGAGGGGAAACCACAACAGGTAAAGGCGGTGGCGGAGAGGCTGCTGTATAACCAGCGATTCGTCGGCGAGGGAGATCGACGGCGAAGGGATCGGCGGGAGAAGACCAGAGAGAGCTATTGAGCCAATCGGGAACATACTTATTTGCCCTGATTGATCGGAAGCGAAGATTGCAGTGAAGAATCGAGTAAATCTAGCGCGATTACTTCCCCGACATCCCCAATCTCTGTGACCGCCTCGAATGGCTCGAAGTTGTCCGCACCGGCGATCCCATCCAAATCCGCGACGCTCAGTTGAAGATCATGAAGCGAAGGCAAGGCAAGGCTTTAAACACCGATTCTCAAGGTAAATTTCCAACGCCTGGATCTACTTGCTTCCCTGATTCCACCACGCATTTCCAATTCGATAAAACTCCCTCCGGACCTACTGATGATTTTCCCATGGCGTACTTGGCAAAGGCTGACTCTTTCAATCTCTCTGGATTTTTGGAGTATTCCACGGAGGCCCTGCCTGAAGTTTAATTGAAAGTAAGGTCCAGTCCAATAAAAGACATGAAAACAAAGAAAAGGAAATTGTGTAATGAAGTTCAGCCTAATGAAAAGAGGTCCAAAATAAGAAAAATGGAAGTAAATGAATCGGGTCCTGGTACCGATTTCATTTACTTTCGGCCAAGAGCGATCAACTTTTATATATGTATAGACTAGGCACGGGTTGTCCTGCTACGCAGAGCTCAATTATTTATTTAAATATATTTTTAGTATAATATACTAATTATATATGAAATGCAATAATTTATATAGATTTATGGATTTATCAAGCTTCATGTTCGCGCGTGAAAATTATAGATTTTCGTATGTGATTTAATGTAATTACGCATTATTTTTTATATTTTTGTTATTATTATCAAATTTGTCAATATTTGTAGTTATAAGTATTTTTGATTTCCTCATATTCGTATGTGATTTCCTCATATTTGTCAATAAATCTTATCTTCTCTATATTTTTGATTTCCTCATATTTATGGAAATGGGTCAAAAGTCTAAACCTTCAACGATTTGCGTGCAATCAATGAAATTTGACTATATAAATTTTATAATACGAATATGATAAGAGTTAAAAATTACACTGGTGAAGCTGTATTTCTAATGTAATAGTCATTTTTTTATTCATTAAAAACCCAACATGCAAAAGGAAAATTTTATGAGAACCATTAATGTTTAAGAATGGAAGATTAGGAGTATTGATTGTGGTGGAGATAAGTATCAATTACATTAATGTTTAACAAAAGACAGTCAACCTTTTAATATATAAGAAGATAAAATTTTAGATATAAATTAAATAAGATAAAAATCTATAAATATATAAAAGTTCATGGGTTTGAAGAAGTAAAAGCAACATGTACCTAATAAATGATACTCAAATATTTTAAATCTTTATCCTAATTACCTATTTTCATAAATGTTAATTTCATCATCAACTAAAAACACATCATCTTCGTCTCCTTCCTCTACCACAATCTCCAAACTCATTCTCATCTCTATCAGGTTCATCAATTCCTTCGTTTCATTCCGACGCCCCCTCCTTCCCCGATTAAAAATTAATCTGGATTAATTAGATATTTTTAATCTATATATTGACAACAAATAAGATTGATTCATATGCACGGCCTCAGTAAAACATGTAACACGACAAACAACATTGACCTTACTAAAACATGAACATCATATAAATACTTTATGTTGCAGATTTCGGTTGCAACCACTGTTGCAATAGTTGTATTTGCATTTTACGAGTTTGTAGAATTGTATTATATCATCGTTCACTCATTTCAAATTTATGACCTATCTAATGACTAACCGCAAACGGAAAACCGTGATTTTCTCGCGCGAAGCGCGGGTTTCCGGATCTAGTTAGAATAAGATAATTAATTAATAATGAAAACAAAAAGACCTAATTGGATTTAGAATTAATCAATAAGACTTAAATGGATTACAATTAATGACAATTAATTAATAAAAATGAAAAAGACTAATATAAATATAGTATTAATTAAGTACCGATTTCATTCAATTCGTTCATTGGACAACCAACTTTTATATAGAGAAGATAAGATTTATCATATGTCAATGGGTTTCGTGTAAATTTGAGGAAACGTTTTGATAGAAAGTTGTGAGAGGTGTCAACGGGTCGGCCAAAACGGGTCAATTTGAGAACGAGTTGGGTTGCCATAGCTGTGAGCAGCCGTAAACACTAAACATAGGAGCATACTTCCAAGTGAAAACATATCTGGAGATATCAACATCCACTCTCCCCCAGTTGTGATATATCAGGAATTTTACACCTCTTTGGAGTCCCCATAAAAGAGTATATTGGTATGAATATGGACTCCCCCACTGTGTTAAAAGATTAGTGGCTATCTAATACTCAGTTAGCCTACAACCTTTTTACAGCAACAACAATTAAAGATCGAGTCCTCCTAAATAAAGGTTTTTTTTACCTCATAGGTGAATGTCTGAATACTAAAGCGTCTCACTTACTCGGAGTCGCTCTCAGAATCGAGGAAGCTAAATTCTCTTGGCCCCTCGAGTTTGATTAGAATCATCCCTTGGTTCTCCTCCCTCCACTGAATGCCTTCATTTTTCAGAAGGTCGGTGATCTAAAATGTGGGAAAAAAGTTTTGGTGTTTAATAAATTAAAGTTTATTATTATTTCTTTCTACAGATGTCATAAATCATATACGGAGGAAATGTTTTGTACGAGTGAGATAAAGATCATACCGACTGCTTCAGCTTAGACTTCCCTAAACCATGTGAACCACAGCCTGTGATAACCTTGAGAAATTGAACAGCTAAAACCGAGAACCCATTTAGAAATATCACAAAAAATATCGCCATGGATATGTATGTCAAGGCAAAGACAACAAAAAGATGATGATGCTTACAGGAAACAAATGTCCCAAACAAAAGGTGAAGCTTCACCAATCTCATTGCAGGTTTAACGTGTTGACCATGCAAATCAATGGTTAAAACATTTCCCATGTCCTTGTTTCTGCATGATCCGATAACAAAAGTTAATAACATGAAAAAAGTCCAAATATAAGTGAGTAGGGTTTCCGTATTATATAGAGGATAAACCGAACCTGGCTTTGAAAATCTCCATGCTCGCCATTTCATCTGCCTCTTGTGCCAATTTACCACACTGCTTAGCCTACCGAAAAAGAAACAAAGACAGCCTCACTCATAATGAGTATCTGAACTTAAAGGAAGATGCAAGAGGTGCAAACCTTATCAGAGAGGTAAACAGCATGCTCCTTGGATCCATTTGAATAGGCCACTGCAGCCTGTAGATGGTGTTCATCCAATCAGACATCAGAAAAAAATGGGAGCTAATTACCATCTTTATACAGTAGAAATAGAAACAGATTGAGAAACACACAGGTACCCACCTTACTGTAATTTGCTTTCATTGTGTTCCAGCGGTTTACTGCTGTTTCTCTAAATTCCAGGTAATCATCCCTTTTAACTGTAATAAGAATGAAATCAAAGCATATGACTCCCTTTTCTAATTGTAACAGATTATACTTTTAACCTCAAGAAACATATCAGATTTGTTAGTCGAGGGAAAGAAATAACAAAAAAACAGTTCTGTTTCAAACTATAACAGTCTAGCAAATCTATACCATATGCAGTCTGCTGTGGTATGGAAGTCATGGGTGGGCAAAGATCAAGACGCTTTTGTGCAAATGACTCCATTTTCTTTACTACGTTTCTCCAATTCATAGTGTTTGGTTCATGAACAGAAGCACGCCTATTAGTACTAAACAAAGATTCCAGTACCTCGTTGGGTAATTCTAATTTGTTGCTTCTCATATCAGAGTATGATGGTGCTCTGGAAGAATTAGAACCAACAAGTACCTCTGAATAACTCCTGAAATAAAAACAAAACATCACAAATTTCATTTTGCTTCAAATTAAAATGCAAGTTTTTCGGCTTGATAGACCTTCATAACAAAGCAGAGCACATGGCATACATATATAAATACTATTTTTCTAACATGTGCCGTAAGGGCATAGGTTAAGAATCCAAACATAGAAAGAATTTGAGTAATACTCCCTCCGTCCCAAAATGTTAGTCCCATATGATTTCACGACACTATTTACAAACAGAGAGAATCTTGTAGTTTTCTTCTAATATTAAGAAAAAACATGTCATATGGGGTCTTGTTTGATTCATCTCAATGAGCACTTCGACTATATTAAAAAATTGTAATTTTTATTAACATATAAATAGAGGTATTAACGATACAAAACGTGTCTCGGCATAGTATTATTTTAAGAGCTTATGAATCTTTGCAGTGATGGGTTTATTCTTCCAAATTTAGGATTTTACTTTCCACAAATGGATGCTTAATATGTGCCCTTAGGGCATAGGATAGAAAAACAGATATAAATATATATACAATATATTTTTAAGAGACGAAAATCATGTCTTCGTTTGAACTAAAAGTTAAACAAGTTAAACCTACCTGAACATAGATATCAAATATATAAATAAAGAAAACTTTCTTGACTACTCTTAAAAATGGTTTTCAACAAAAATAAAAAGCTACTGATCCAAAAAAAAGAAGAAGAAGAAAAAGCTATGTCCTCCTTCAGGCTGCAATATGGGTTTGTCCACTTGAATAGCCTACCGAAATGGAAGTCAAGTTATTCCTGACAATATATACATTTTGATAAGGCAGAAATCATATTAGAGATATACAGTAAACTACATTTCTCACATGAAAACAAAGGGTGGTTTGCATTTCACATAACCCGGTGAGTTGCTAAAAAGAAGGTATTATTCAAGCATGTAAACAAAAGTAACAGAAGAGAAGATCCTTATAGAGCACACACCTGTCTCCACAGCTCACTGGCCATACATTATCTTCAGATGAAAGGGAAGTCGAATCAGATCTATCAGTCGGCTCCCAGAAGATCTGTCATCCAAATGAAAGATTTGAATTAGCTAATACGCATACAGAGTTGTACAAAACATTCCTAAAAAACACAGGACCATTTTATAATAACAATTGTACTATAAATAGCAATGGAACAATTGGTTTCACCAGCGCATAGCATGAAATTTTACTGTAAAATTTGTATTCCTATAAGCATATAAATGACATGTCCAATGGAAGCAGAAGAACAGACCAGACAGTGATCCATTTTCATTGACTAAGGCAAGATTTTGTGCCACCCTTGAACCTATATCACACTTCCATTCTCATTACACGAATATGTACTTACTTCGTAGCTGAGATCATAGTATTTTAAATCTTCTCCACTACTTCTGCTATTAGTAGAAGACCTATCACTTCCAGATGGCTCAAAGGAGGATCCAGATAAGTCAAGCAATATGTCCAAGGCCTAGAAGAACAAAATAAGTCATATATTACATATACATACAGGTTAGGAAAAAAGAGAGCAGATTATACAGAACACCGCCTAACTATAGCAACTTCCCTATTATCAACAGAAAGCACAGAAATGTGTCTGTATACGACGGACCAATGAATAAAAGGGCGCTGGGCGACCCTGGGCGGTGAGCCCTCCCGGGCGCGCCTAGGGTCGCCTAGGACATAAGAACCTGCAGGATTAAGTTTAAAATTCCCTGGACAGTATAAAAATCAAATGCAGACATGGAAAAAGTCATAAAAGTTATAAAAAACTGTCTAAAAGCATCCAAACAATTCAAAAGCATCCAAAACAATTCAAAAGCATGAGAAATTCAAAGTTCAAGTGATAGAAAAACAGTAAAAACAGTCAAAAGCAAGCTCAATCATCTTCCTCCAAGTCCAAACTTCCATCCTCTTACTCTGCTTACTACTTTGCTGAGTAGAACTCTCATTCCCATCAGCCATGGTTTCCTAGAAATAATGTAAACAAAAAGAAAGGATAAGCAATATGGTAGAGACAGTTCAGATCAGTAATAAAACAGCAAGTATAAATGTATAAGCAACAGGAAACAACAAGTATAAATTTTAAGCAACAGCAACAAGTATAAATTTCAGCAAGTATAAATGAGATTGAAGGCAGTGAAGCAACTTATGGAATGCTGCCTTCAATCTCGTTTCTTATAAGCAACATCAAGCAGCATCAAGCAACTTATATCAAGTAATGGATATAATGATATATAACTTTCAGCAAGTATAAATGAGATTGAAGGCAGTGAAGCAACTTATGGAATGCTGCCTTCAATCTCGTTTCTTATAAGCAACATCAAGCAACATCAAGCAACTTATATCAAGTAATGGATATAATGATATATAACTTTCAGCAAGTATAAATGAGATTGAAGGCAGTGAAGTAAGTTATGGAATGTTGCCTTCAATCTCGTTTCTTATATCAAGAAAGTAGAAACAGTGAAGCATGAAGCAATGTAGAAATATGGTAGAGAGTTAGAGACAGTAGTAATGGAAATATATTCATAGAGTTAGAAGAAGAACATACCTGGTTGGCTGGTTGGTTCTGCAGTACACTCGATCGAACACTTGAAGCAATGGAGAGGAGGACGATGTTGAGCAGAGGAGGAAGCGGAGGCGAAGATTGCAGGAGGAAGGAAGTGAACGTGAAATAAAAGGAAGTGTATGGCTATGTTTATAGCAGAAAATCAAGCAAATTCATTGAAAAATACATAAAATCTTTAATGAAATCATCATTAATCTAATCTTGGAAGTTGTTAAGATACCACTTAGCCGTTTTTACAGCAGATCCATTTATTCTAAGCAATTAAATCTGACCCAAATCCCAAATTCAGCCATTTTGAAATTTTTTTACAAAAAGGCGACGCCTAAACCCTACTGTCGCCCAGCTCGCCCAAGTCCGCCCAGCCCGCCTATCCCCCGCCTAATCTTCAAGGGTCCGCCTCAGCCCAAATAGGCGCTGGCATGCCTGAGACGCGCCTAGGCGCCGCCATTTCATTCACTGCGACGGACAAACCATGGATCCAGTAGATAGACTAATGCTTTTAACATTGGTACAAATCACAATAAATTAAATTATACAATGAAAATAATGAAATTGTATACAAGCTTCAGAAAAAAATTCTGTTTGGAGAACTGCAGCAACATTAGTTACTAGCATACAAGGATAAGGAATGTACAGATTATTAGACTGCCTATAGAAGGGAAAATTATTAACAGTTTTTTCAAACAAATAAGAGAAGAAATTGCAAAGAGCAATGGATGATGTCTTGCAAATTGTAAAGGTTAATAAAAAAAATCCCTGAATGACTCTACTTTTGACAGCTAATACTTTAGTTCCATAGTTTTTTAGTTCAACTAACAACTCAAAAATCCCCTCAGTTCCAGATTTCAACAGTTGGACATTAACAAAGAACGAGTTATGTTCCTGTAGAAGCACTTCTCCTACGCTTGACCCTAAAACTCATTTGAACCCCTTATTCCAGTCTCATCAGCATATTATATGAGGAAACAAGCGCATCAGTATATAATTACGAGTCTAAGACAGTAAGACTAGACAAATAGACCCATTAGAAACTGCAGTACCTTTTCTACATCATACCCGCACTGAGCTGCAAATAATATCAACATAGACCCATTAGCAAATAGCAAGTCACATATTCAACCTTTTCACGTAAATATTTGAGAAACTTACCTAATACATCTTTAACAACAGCCATATTGAGCTCACAATCATCGGCAAGCATTGAGCATACAAACTGCTCCATCTCTTCTACGTTAACCTTCCCACCACTAAATCGTTTCGGACTCTTCATCTCCTTCTTAGACGCAGTGGGTACATAATCCTTTCCCAAAAAAGTTGAAACAGTTCCTGTAGCTGCAACTACTTTCTTCCCCTTGTTCCCCCTTAAACCCCTAAACTCAACCCCTTCGACTCCATGACTGGATTCACTAAAATCGTCAGAAGAACTCAAAGACGACCCTGAGAAACAACTCTCTGTCTGATCCCCGAACTTCTCAGATAAACCACTCAATATTTCAGCAGCTTTGTTCGAATCTCCACCTGCCTGATTGTAAACCGCCTTAACTTCTTCAACGGAAGCTAAAGAGAACGCTTCGACTAGACCCTGGATTATCCTTTGCTCATCATCTTTGGACCTACCACTTTCGTGAGTCGATTTAGAAGGACCTCCTCTCTTCTTCTTCCTCTTGGTCATATCCACACCAGATTTTCCGATCGAGAGAAAAGAAACAAATTACCGTTAAAATCCAAAGGACAGCAAGCGATTGAGTTCGAATTTGAAGTTAGATATTGAGGATTCAAGCAACGTGGAAAGTCCCCAAAACTTGGGACAGAAAAAGGGCAAGGATTGATAGAATAAAAAGTTAGGGTTTGGTGACAGAATGTAGAAGGTAGAGAAGAATCAAATCGGAATAAGGAGAAGGATGAACACCTAATTGAGGGATTGGGAAGGAGGGATTTGGGGGAAGTTGGATATGATCAGATGGAAATCGTTGATTGTGGAGGTGATAGTAGGTTTCCATAATTTATTCAGAAAAGTACAGCGTTATCGTGTTGAACAAAAAGTGGCCACGCTTTATATTTACACGGTTCTTATATACAGCCCGCTGCTTTATTCAAACAACGCCGGGTCACTCGCGTTCTGCGAGGACACGTACACTCGCGTTCTGCGAGGACACGTACACTCGCGTTACGCGAGATTAGCAAAAAATTAGGTTAATTCCATGCATGTTAATCTCGCGTTCCGCGAGTGTACGTGTCCTCGCAGAACGCGAGTGACCCGACCCTCGCAGAACGCAAGATTAGCATGTCAGATGGACGTTGTTGTGCGCCATTACTACATGTCTTGTCCCCACCTAACTATAATAACTACCCCCTTATTTTAAGTAATCCGTAACACCTATTAACCCTATCCTAACACCTCTTTTTATCATCTTTCACCTCTTTCACCCTCCATTAAAACTCATTTTCAAAACCTTAAAACTTCAAAACACTCTAAAAACACATAAAATAATGGAAGAATGAGAGGAATTCAACAAAGGAGGGAATGGAGATGATGGTTCATCAAGTTACCATTCAAATGAGGTAATGTTCTTACTTAATTTTTGAATTTTAATTTGTTTTGCACCATTAAGAGCTAAAATGAACTTATTATGTTGTATTTCATGTTAAATCTAGTAGTAGTAAGTGTTGAAGAGATGACTTTTGCATATAATGTCAAAAACTTAGATGTGTTCATATTTTTAGGGTTTTTAATGTAGAAACTCATGTTATGTTAAATTATCTCGTTGAATGACTAGTTTCAGGAAATAACAACTTCTCGCGTTCTGCGAGAGGAAGCCCCTCGCGTCACGCGAGATGTGCCTCCCTCGCAGAACGCGAGAAGTTGCACATTACAGAGTATTAACAGAAGCATTGTGTATAGGTGAATTTTTCTTTGTTCACTGGATTGAATGCAATCCAGTTGAATGACTACAACTACCCCTCCCGGAATACAAGGCCATGTTCGCCACCGTCATTTGATTTAGGGATTGACCACTTTGGATATTATCATCAACCATCTTTATATGAACAACATGTGCCATCTACATATGAATTGCCTGTGCCATCTACTTATGAGTTGCCCGTGCCATCTACTTATGAGTTGCCCGTGCCATCTACTTATGAATTGCCATGTACATATGAGGTGTCATCAAGCTATGATGCGTTTGATTCACAATTTGCTAACCCACCAACAAACGTAGGAGAGGAGATGTGTTTTCTTCCCTCTTTACGCACTGCACCAAAGTTTGATAGTCCCGTATGTGAGGAAGAGGTTGTTTCTAGGGATTATTCGGAATATTTCACTACGGAACAAGTGTTTGCCTCTAAGGAGATTGGTCATTTGTGGGCTTTGAATGTTGCAAAGCAACACAAGTTTATGATCTCTATTGGAAGGAGTGTACCATCTAAACCGGGGCAAAGTGGTAAGATTCAAATCATTTGTGAGAAAGGGGGAAGCCATAGGCCTAAAGGTGTCGGTGTTAGATCAAACACAAAGAGCAAGAAAACGGGGTGTAAATTTCAGTTGAAGCTCATGGAGAACCGGGTTGAAGAGAATTGGAGATTAGTGGTTGTTTGTGGTTTGCACAACCATCCTATTGGAGATAGTTTGGTCGGGAATGCATTTGCCGGGAGGCCAACCCCGGATCAAAAGAAAAAGGTTCGTGAGATGGTACTTTCACATTGTTCTCCAAATCAGATTTACACTGAGATAAACAAGGATCCCGGAAGTTGCACAAAGAAGAACCAAGTGTACAATTTGGTAAGACATATAAGGGAAGAGGAAATGGAAGGTAGAACCGTGGTTCAAGAATTCTTTCACCAATGCAAAGAGAGCAACTACTTCATGGAGTATAGGCCAAGTGCAACGAATCCTTCGATAATAGGCGACTTGTTCTTTGCTAGCCCCGAATCAATGAAACTCTTAAAGGCGTTTCCATATGTCCTTTTGATGGACTCGACTTATAGCACGAACAGGTAAGTATTTATCATTCTGTTTTTATGTTGTATTTATCTTACTGTATTTTGGTTTAAGGTACAATGTTCCCTTCCTGGATATAGTCGGTTTGACTTCTACATGGAAGAATTTTGTTGTGTGCGGGGTATGGTTAGAGGCTGAGAGCGAGGATAGTTATTTATGGGCGTTGCAGCAGCTGCAGACGATGTATTTGAGAATAGGAGCATCGCCTACTTGCTTCGTCACTGACCGTGAGATGGCTCTTATGAATGCAACAGACAAGTTATGGCCAAATGCAAAGTTTCTCTTATGTAGGCGACATGTAAGGAAGAACATAGAGGCGAGAGCGAAGATAGCTATGGGCACACAAGCATTGGGGGTTCATATTTCAAATGATTATTATAACGTGTTCGAACAAACCACTGAAGAAGATTACAAGAGTACTTTGAAGAAACTTGAGGACGAATGGCGAGCTTATCCAATGCTTCAATCAAAGGAAAGTCGATTTCTTCGTACATCATGTCAGGTAGATCTGACAGTCCAACTGCACCGGGAATCTCTGACCAGTCATTGTTGTCCAATGGCCAATCACTGCTCTGCTTTGTCCGTTGTTGTGGCTTCATCGGACCTTTGAACTGCAGAAAAATACAAAAATTAGACTCTGCATACCAAATTTTCAAGAAATTTGGTTTCTGCAGAATTATCAGTTTCTGCAGAATTGTGCATTTTCTCGCGTTCTGCGAGAAAATGCACATATTATGCATTTTCTGATAATTCTGCAGAATTTGTGCAATGGATTGAAAATGCAGAAAATAAATAAATAATTAAATTACCTCCCCTTTCTGGATGTGGAACGCAACATGGGCTTCAAATCCCTTAAGCAACTCGGGATCTTCTGGACCTCCAGGTGTGTCATGAGTGAGCTCAGGATCATACTTTCGCTCTTCCTTCTTGGACTTCCTCTTTCTTTTTTGTTTATGGACCACTTCTTCTTCTTCTTCTTCTTCTTCTTCTTCTTCTTCTTCTTTATCATCATCATCGTCACCTTCTTCTTCGTGTTCTTCCCCAACAACTTCATCCTGGTTCTCTTGTTCCATCGGTTCTGGTTGAGGATTGTAAGAAGAAGAACAAGCTTGTCTACTTCCTTGACCCATGTCTTCAGGAACACTTCCCTCACCAAATCCACCTCCCCAACATTGTCCACCGACCCAACTTTGTCCACCCCACCCTTGTCCAAATTCCACTACAGCATACTGAGGAATGAAATTGTCCCAGCCACCAATAGTGCTACCCGATTGTTCATATGGAGTTGATTGTGCTGCACATTGAGTTGACGGTTGTGCACATGAAACTGACTCTTGAGAATAAAGGTCCCAATCATCATTTCGATACCCTTGATATGTATCTGCTCGTTCTATCCCACTAGGCACAGAACAGTCTTCCCCGGCATAACTATGGACACCACTGTACCGCTCTATGGGGCGATAATCAACGTCGGGGAGCCCCTCGGGGAAGAGCTCTACCGGTGTTGTATTCTTTGCTTTCCTTTTCCCTTTTGCATTTTCAACCGGTGGATTTTCTCTCACAGCGTTCCAATTTCTTCGACGGGTTGAACGTCCAGGACGATCCATTACCTAAAAAAATATAAAGTAAAATCAGTATATAAATATAACAGTATAAAAAGTAAAAAAAATATAAAGTAAAATCAGTATATAAATATGTATCTGCAGATGAGGAAAGAATTGCCAGTTATGGCAACTCCTCGCGTTCTGCGAGAGCATGACACTCGCGTTCTGCGAGAGCATGACACTCGCGTTCTGCGAGTAGCATGACACTCGCGTTCTGCGAGTAGCATGACTCTCGCGTTCTGCGAGTAGCATGACTCTCGCGTTCTGCGAGGGGTGTAGCGTTCTGCGTGAATTTGCACTATCATGAGTTTCCGGCAACAGTTTCCGGCGAAAATTTCCGGCTAAAATTCAATATTTTAGCTAAAATATCTATCAATTTAAGTAAATTACCGAATAAACATCAACAACCCTAATCAAAAACCCTATATGGAGATTATACAACCATTCATGAACCATAATTCAAAATCAACATCCACTCATCAACCATAATTCAAAATCATCATCTTTCATCCATTATACAACCATTTTTAAAACAACATTCAGTATCAAAACATCATATAATATGCAATTTCCTATACTAACAACATATATTCATCTAGAAACAACATTAGAAAGCATAAGAGTATAAGAAACATACCTTATATGGAGATTTGTAGTGAAAAGAGGAAGAAGAAGTAGTTTGAACCGAGAGAAATGGTGAGAGCGGCGGTAGAAAATTGTGTGTGATGTAAAAAATGGGCCGAGTAGGGTTTTTCCCCTTTTATAGGGGAAAAACACCCTCGCGTTCTGCGAGGTGACGCACCCTCGCGTTCTGCGAGGTGACGCTCCCTCGTGTAACGCGAGGGCCCGAGCGTTATTTAGGAAACGCTCGGGATGTATTTAGCAAGGGCCTATATTTACTAGGTGGAGAGGCGCGCACGCGGTAATGGACACGTAATTTTTGTAAAGTGAGGAAAGTATTTAAGTAGAAAAGTTCACGTGAAAAACGAATTTAAGCATATCTAAGTGACTTTGAAGATGAAATGAACCACAAATATATATTTCGAATGGAAAAGATTCAGGTGAGAATGAATTGTTATTGTACGAATGAATAATTCACGTGCACAATCTTCTGTATTGACATGCACACCTACATATGTGTGCATGTCTTTGACAATATATAAAAAATATGTGAATGTGAAATGTTGTGCATGCGAATATAGAAGGTTGTGCGTGTGAATATTGAAGGTTGTGCATGCGAATGAAAAATTTGTATATTCGTATCATATTAATTATTCTCACCACATCCGAATTCATTCTCAATTTGATTTGTGTAGCTACCATTTAACTATTGAAAATATCATAAAAGTTTAACAAGAAAAGAAATACAGGTAATGAGCATTATTACTTTTTTTCTCACTTGCTAGTGCTGATGCAAAAAGCATAATATGTTGTACAAACTCATTTGCATAGCCATATTTTTCTTCCACAAACTCATTTGCGATCCATTTTCATTTAGTTTTATTATGTTTCTTTTGCTTTAGAGAATAACCATGTTCTAGGCCATTCTCTTAAGAACTCTTCCATTCAAATGCTTCTTATTCTTTATTGATTTGTTGCATGAGAGCTTCTAATCTCTCATAAACCTCCATGAGTTCCC
Source organism: Oxyria digyna (assembly GCA_029168935.1). Taxonomy (NCBI): domain Eukaryota; kingdom Viridiplantae; phylum Streptophyta; class Magnoliopsida; order Caryophyllales; family Polygonaceae; genus Oxyria; species Oxyria digyna. Next base: position 27,214,304 of record JAPVLV010000011.1, on the reverse strand, counting down.
TTCATATTATTGGTCATTGCCTCTTACCCTCTTGCATCTTCTTAAGAAGAGTGATTTGGATTGTGGTTGTGAGACTCTAGCCTCTTGATATTCAATTATAGGGATACAATTTTAAACAAATCTTGCAACTTATTGATCTACCACTAGTAGAAAAAACACCTGTTGCAGCCCCCCTGTTGAGGCGGTCACCTTAAAAACCGACGCAAAAAGTCTTATTCTACTATCTGTTGAGGCGGTCAGTCGTTTAGTTCGCTGCAACAGGTACTTTAGAGGCGGGCAAATATCCGTTCGCCTCAAATAATATTTGTGTTTTTGACTTGTTGAGGCGGTCAGTAAGGCGCCCGCCTCAACAGAGCCCAAAAATTAGAGGCGGGCAGTAAGGCGCCCGCCTCAAATGATGCGACAAAGAGATTAGAGGCGGGCAGTAAGTCGCCCGCCTCAAAATAACACAAAAATTAGAGGCGGGCAGTCATGCGCCCGCCTCAACAAATGCTTAAAAAAAATTAGAGGCGGGCAGTAAGGCGCCCGCCTCAACTGCTTCGTCAAAAAAGTGTGTAGACTTTTGTGTTTATTTGTTGATTCTAGACTTTTGTTGCATCTTCTCCCCCGGATCACTATTTTCCACCCTTGGATGAGTAAATAGTATAATTTGATCTAATGGCTTAGATTGAGTGTGTTTCTTTCACTCAATCCATTCTCTCGTCCATTCACTCGTCCGTCTCCTCCATTCACTCGTCCATTCTCTCTCTCCTCCTCCTCCTCCTCCTCCATTCACTCTCTTCTTTCCAGAAAATCCGCCACAACCACCATCCTCCTCCTCCTCCATTCACTCTCTCCTCCTCCTCCTCCATTCACTCGTCCGTCTCCGCCACAACCACCATCCTCCTCCATTCACTCTCTTCTTTCCATGGCTCCACTTTTCCAGCCCCAAGCGCCGCCATCCTCCCCTCTGCAACCGGATTTATCCAAGGGTGATCCACCCCTCTTCCATCAGAGCACAATAGCCCCCAAAAGCGGATCCCGAATTCCCACTCCTCGTCTCACTTTTCCAGATCTAGAAGGGCGAGGTTATGGGCGATGGTGCCGCCGGCGCTGTCTCCTGCGAGGAAGACGCGGGAGAGGTCGGCGGAGTCAGAGAGCCAGTCGTCGGAGAGGGAGACGGCCCAGAGAACAGCCTCCAGGGAGTCGTCGAAGGCTGCAGGGAGAGGGTGTTCTGGTGCGAGGCGGTAGTCGACTGAAACGATGACAATGGAGGCTTCGGAAGCGAGGCGGGTGAGGTAGGTGTGGTAAGTGGGGGATTTGGCCGATTCGATGACGAAGGCACCGCCATGGAAGTAAATCAGGAGGGGAAGCTTGCTCTTTCGATTGGAGTTTTGGTTGGGAAGGCTAGGGTTCGTCAGAGGTTACATTTAGGGTTAGGTTCTGATAAATCTTCTTCAAATTTCTTCATAATCTTCTGATAAATTTGTTCTCAATCTCAGTATGTAAAACTTTTGTTCATAATCTCATAATAAAATTATATTCAAATTTGTTGGTTCAATTGTTGGTGTGGATATTGAGACTGCAAATCCATATTCTGATAAATTTTAAGAGTCGATATGAATTTGAGGGAGAGTTTTGTTTTTTCTTTTTTTTTGCTTTTGAGATATGCATTTGAGGCGGGCAGTCTTCTGTTCGCCTCAATTGCCTACGGAAAATCACATTTAGAGGCGGGTTAGAGGCGGGCAGAATGATTGTTTGCTATTTGTTGAGGCGGGCACTTTTGTGACCGCCTCAACAAGTGAGTTTTAGAGGCGGACATAATGTTTACCTGTTGCAGCGACCCCTGTTGCAGCGACCCCTGTCCGCCTCAACAGGGGGTTTTTTGCCCGCCTCAACAGGTGTTTTTTCCACTAGTGTACTTATAATACTAACAAGTGTTCAAGTAAAAGAATACATATATAACAACTCACGGGTATAATATTAATCTTTTCTTGCAAGAGTAACCACAAATATACCAAAATGCTACACTTATATTGTCATACATGTAGTGCAAGAAATTGCATTGTAACAAGTTGTAAAGAAACAATGTTGTGAATCACACCAATCAACCTAGTCTAAACTATATGGCAGATCAAGAGTGAGACTCTGATTGATGCTTTTTCACGAGCACAAAATAAGTCTCCTTATTAGAAACCACCCCTTTTCTAATAATCCATTCCTCCTAACCAAAGCAAGTATGTCACAATGGAAGATGTTGACATCACATTCGTCCCAGCTACTTCAATAGCATCACATATTTTATCTAGTACACACCAAAACCCCTCATCAGTGATTTTTTAAACAAAAATATACAAAGTACTTATCATGCACATAACCAGATGGTTAAACATACAATTCAACAATGTTTCTCCAGACAAGATAATACTTATTACTAAAGATGTTTATGCGGAAGAAATCATCTCTGCAAAGAGAGAGTTTTTGGTTTCTGATTTTGTATTGATGAAATTGGTAATGGGTGAATGGAAACAAAGGGCAGTACATAGGTATATATCGTTCATGAAGGAGGGACCACTACCTATGACATACACCCACTACCTAGCCGATCATTACTAGTGTCCAAACCAAATAACAGAACTACAAATATCATATAGCATATAAGCATATAACAACACCCCCCTCAAGCGTGGGGATGATCGATCATGCCAAGCTTGCCAAAGAGTGATTGTAGATGAACTCCGGGGATATTTTTGGTTAGGAAGTCGGCTATCTGATGTCGAGTAGGAACGTAGTCCAGCGAGATCAAGCCTTCAAGAAGTTTTTCACGAGCATAGTGACAATCTAACTCGATGTGTTTGGTGCGTTCATGGAAAACCGGGTTTCGAGCAATGTAAATGGCCGATTGATTGTCACATTTGACTGGGATTGGAGTGATGTCGGGGACGGTGAGCTCGGACAGCAATCGACTTAGCCATGCTAATTCGGAACAAACACGCCTCGGGGATCTGTATTCTGCCTCCGCAGAGGACAAGGAAACGCTTTGTTGTTTCTTGGACTTCCAAGAAATCAGGGAACCACCGAAGAATATAACATAGCCACTGACAGATTTGCGTGAGATGGGACAAGAGGCCCAATCGGCATCACAGTATGCTAGAAGGTGAGTGTCTGGTGAAGAATTGAAATGCAGAGCCTTGGTTTGTGTACCTCGTACATAAGTCAGAACATGTAGAGCTGCTGTCCAGTGAGGAAGACGGGGAGAGTGGTTAAATTGGCTAAGGAACTGCACGGCGAAGGCCAGGTCAGGCCTCGTGTTAACGAGAAAATTCAGTTTGCCAATTAGACGCCGATACAACAGTGGATCAGTAAGTAACTCTCCTTCATCAGGCAACAATTTCAAACGCAAATCAAGAGGACTAGCAACATCTTTGAGGTCGGCGATGTCAAATTCATGCAGCATATCAGCAACAAACCGTCTCTGGCTGAGCAAGAAACCATCTGCAGCAGGGATAAATTCAATGCCAAGGAATAGATGCAAAGTGCCAAGATCCTTAATGCGAAATTCTTGATCAAGTGACTTCTTTAGAGCATTCATGTCAGCAACAGATTGGCCAGTAATAAGAATATCGTCCACGTACACAGCTATGAAGAGTGTGCAGGAAGTGGTTTTCTTGTGGAACAAAGAATAGTCATTCAGACTTTGGATGAAACCTTGCTTGCGCAAAAAATGGGATAGTTTGGCATACCATTGTCTAGATGCTTGTTTCAATCCATATAGAGATTTGCGAAGCAAGCAAACACTGTTTGTACTAGAACTTGACAAGCCTGGTGGAATTTTCATGTACACTTCCTCATCCAGTTGCCCATGTAGGAAGGCGTTATTGACGTCTAATTGAAATATTTCCCACTTGTTCTTCAATGCCACAGAAATAAGTGTTCGAACTGTGGTCATTTTCACAACTGGGGAGAATGTTTCTGTATAGTCTATGCCTTCTTGTTGAGTAAAACCTCGGACAACCAGCCGTGCCTTATATCTTTCTATTGTTCCATCTGCTTTCCTCTTTATCTTACAGACCCATCTGCAGCCTATTGCTTTCTTCCCTTTTGGTAAAGAGACAATGTCCCAAGTGTGGTTCAGTTCCAAGGCTGCAAACTTTGCTGCCATAGCATCCTTCCAAACTGCAAATCTGTTTGCTTGATCAAAAGAGAAGGGCTCGATTTCTGGTTGGAATGTGAGAAGCTGAGAGTCCTGTGACAGAGGGACTGTGGAAGTTAAAGTGTGACAGCAGACACAAGGATCACTTACAGCAAGGCCACAATAATAATCTTGGAGATATGCGGGTGGTCTTGTGTTCCTGGTGGGGCGAACAGCTTCTGGAGAAGGAGCAGAAACAAGGGGTATAGGTTCTGTAGCTGGGGGAATAGCAGGTGGCATCTCAATGGATTCTGTATCTTCCTCCAATGGGGAAGGACTATATGTAGGTGGTGTACTTTCTGGTGTAGAATCCAGCATGTCAAACGGGAAAACATTTTCATGAAACTTGACATCCCTAGAGACCACTATCTGATGTGACTCTAGATTGTACATCTTGTAGGCTTTTTTTCCCAAGGGATAGCCTAGAAAAACACAAGGGACAGCCCTTGGAGAAAACTTGTCTCTCCCTGCTTGTAGGGTAGAAACAAAACCAAGACAGCCAAAGGTCTTCATGATACCATAGTTAGGCTGTTTGTGGTACAGAACTTCATAGGGTGATCTGTTTTTCAACAGCTTTGTAGGCAATCTGTTAATGACATAGGCTGCTGAAAGAACACTTTCTCCCCAAAACTTCTTGGGAAGCTTAGAATGAAACATGAAGGATCTGGCAGTCTCAAGAAGATGTCTGTGCTTTCTTTCCACAACTCCATTCTGCTGAGGTGTAGCAACACATGAAGTCTGATGTTCTATGCCTTTCTGAGCTAAGAATGAGGCACTCTCCCTACTTGAACCAAGTTCTAAAGCATTATCACTACAAACTGCCTTGACAGTTCTGCCAAATTGAGTAGATACCATAGAAATGAAACTCTTAAGCAATTCAAAGGCATTACTCTTAGTGGATAAAAGATGAACCCAAGTAGTACGAGAGAAATCATCCACTATAGTGAGAAAATATCTAAAACCATTAAAGGTAGGGGTTCTGTAAGGTCCCCAAACATCCACATGTATCAAATCAAAAGGCAAAGTAGTAGTAATTGTGCTCAAAGGAAAAGGATTTCTAGTTTGTCTAGATTGTGCACAAACAGCACAATTCTGTAAATCTGTTGTAGAAGTTTCTGTGAACTTAACAAAATTCAAAGTCTTCAACTTATATAGAGGCAAATGCCCAAGTCTTGAATGCCAAAGTTTTGCATCATCTCTCTGCTGCACAGCTGCTGCTACATGAAGGGTGGAGGATTCTCTAAACTGATCCCTTGAATTCAGCAGGTAGAGATTTTTGTGTGCTTTACCAATCCTCAGATTCTGCTTCATAAAAGGCGCCTGTAGCAAGCAATAATCAGGTGTGAATAAAACTTTGCAAAGCATATCTCTGACCAGCTTTCCCACAGACAACAGATTACATCTAAACATAGGCACCAACAACACATCTGACAACACAAGATCAGGCAACACTCTAACACTACCAGACTGCTGTACACTCAACTTAGATCCATTGGGCAAACTGATCACAAAAGGTGTAGACAAATCTACAACTGTGCTGAAAAGGCCAACATCACAAGCCATATGACAGCTAGCTCCACTGTCCAGAATCCATGTAAATTTATCAAATACATGAGTCATGAGGGAGGAGGTACCTGCGAAACCAGCGAAGTCGTCTGAACCCTGAGCAGTGTCCTTAGCAGTAGTAGAAACGAGACTCAACAGCTGTGAAATCTGATCTGTTGTCAAGTCAGAAAGGCTAGCAGCCCCAGCAAATTTTCCACCTGATTTCCTATTCTTGTCCCTGTAGTTATCCGGGAAACCAATCAAGAAAAAACACTTATCAACAGTGCGGTTAGTCTTTTTGCAATTAGTGCAAAATAGGGATTTCTTCTCTGATTTAGCCTTCTGAAAATTTGGTTTGTTGGCCACCACATTCATAGCTGCACTTTCATTCAATGAAACAGTAACATTCTGATTTTCTCTTTGTTTTTCTTCCTGCAGAAGCATGGCATAAGCTTGAGAAACAGTAGGCAGAGGTTTCATCATGAGAATAGCTCCTCTCATGGTAGTGTACATATCATTTAATCCCATCAGAAAATGCACAAGGCGTTCTTCATCCTCAAACTTTGCAAATTCTTTCACTGAGCCACAAGTACAAGCAGGGAATTTTCGCAAGGCATGTAACTCATCCCACAAAATCTTCATTTTAGTATAGTAGGATGAAATCGAACCTGTTCCTTGGGTTAAGGAGTTAAGTTCCTTCTTGATAGAGTATAGCTGGGCTCCGTTCAGCTGGCCAAAGCGGGTTTGTAGTTCATCCCAAATTTCTTTGGCGTTTCAGAGTACAGCACACTGCGTCGGATCTCCTTCCCAAGAGCGTTTAAGAGCCAAGCCCGAATCATATCATTGCAGCGCTGCCATCTAGCGAACGTTGGATCTTCTGGTTTTGGACGAGGTAGGTCTCCAGTGATAAAACAGAGTTTGTTCTTGGCTGACAACCCAATCTTCATGCTCATCCTCCAGTCTCCGAAATTGGTTCCATCGAAGATATCTGTGACCAACGAGAGTCCCGGGTGGTCGCTGGAATGGAGATTGAGTGGGTCGTTGCTTTGTATGAATGAAGATGAAACTTCGGTTTGTTTGGTTGTTGGTTCTTTTTCCGTCATTGTAGAAGAACGGTGAAGAAATTACTCCAGATCTGAAAGAAGAGCCTGGAGCTCTGATACCATAAAGATGTTTATGCGGAAGAAATCATCTCTGCAAAGAGAGAGTTTTTGGTTTCTGATTTTGTATTGATGAAATTGGTAATGGGTGAATGGAAACAAAGGGCAGTACATAGGTATATATCGTTCATGAAGGAGGGACCACTACCTATGACATACACCCACTACCTAGCCGATCATTACTAGTGTCCAAACCAAATAACAGAACTACAAATATCATATAGCATATAAGCATATAACAACAATTACTCCAGTTAATGAAAGTCAGAAAGAAAGATTAGATACATACTGAATCCATCAAAGGAAGCCAGGATAATCTCCCCAGGTATCTTGCTGAAAAATTTCTGTCCCACTTTGGAATTGACAACTGAACTCGTAAAATATTCAGAGACCTTTAACAACCCCAGTAAGAACACCATTTGCTACTTTGTCATTTTTGTCGTCCCATTTGCCCTGATCAAATGAATACACAGCTGTCATTATACAAAATGGAAGACAAGACAATATGAGCCAAATGACAAAATGAGTGACATCCTCCTGGTAAATCCAACTCAATAAATTCTATGTTGACATAAGATTTGAAGATGAAACTACTATCAAACTATAAGAATTATGGGAATTAAAAGCACCAGTCACATCCATAAATAAAGTGCCCCATAAAAGATCAGCAAAGAAACAATACAAACAACAGGTCAAGGTTTAGGGTTTAAATCCATTGAGATTTTGAGATAATTACTCTGGAATTTAGTCAAAGAAAGCAAGCAAATAATAATATACATAAGGAAGCAAGCAAATAGTAATCAAAAGCTTTAGGGCCATAAACCATCTGATAGCACCAAAATCAACAGTCAACTAAACAGTAATCTACATAAGGAAGCAAGCAAATAAGCAGAAGAGAAGAGAATCAAACCTTTTGATCTTCTTCATAGTGTTGCGACTAACCTCACACTTGTCAGAAGGACTCATCCCCTTCTTTATAAACTCATTTCCCCACCTCAACCTATCTGAAGTCACATCTCCGCACCACAAAATCCCTCTGATAAGCTGCCCTAATCCAGTCGCAATCAGGTTGGCCGCAGACCCGTTGTAATCCTCAACATTAGGGGCCAATGTCGTCCAATACGTCGCACACCTCTCCTCCATGAGCTCCTTCTTGTCAACCGACCTAAGATTCTCCGGCGAAGCTTCGTCCGCCATCATACCATCCAACCACCTTGATTGCTCTTTTGCACCGAGAAAGCAATGTACATCTCCAAAACCCTATCCACATCCTTCAGCCTCATTTCCCGCCCCTTGGATGCGAAGCTCAGCCCGTAGTTCAAGATATCAAAGTTCGGATCTTGACTCTGTTTCTCCTTCTTCTTCTTTCCCTTTCGCTTCGTGTCTTTCTCATCATCGGAATCGGATCCAGACGCGATGTCTGCAGGAGGCCGGAGCGAGAAGAAGTAGTGTGAATCGCGTACTTTCATGTGAAATTGAGCTCCTCGAATTCCTGTGAGGTAGGGTGATAAGGAAGGGGGCTGGCATCAGGCCCAGTTGAAGAAGCGAAATGAAGGAATCCATGGCGATAACGAGGGGAAAAGATGATGTGTTTTTAAGAGGGCAAAAGAGTAATAACACATGAAAGTACTGTTCATTAGAGGCCTCTTGCCTTTTTAAGTAAGAGAGATGTTTGGGCGGATCCTGACATGTTGAACCGGTTCTCCTAAAACCCGGTTGGATCAAAAGGTAATTTGTAGACTTCAATTATGGGAATTAAAAGCACCAGTCACATCCATAAATAAAGTGCCCCATAAAAGATCAGCAAAGAAACAATACAAACAACAGGTCAAGGTTTAGGGTTTAAATCCATTGAGATTTTGAGATAATTACTCTGGAATTTAGTCAAAGAAAGCAAGCAAATAATAATATACATAAGGAAGCAAGCAAATAGTAATCAAAAGCTTTAGGGCCAGAAACCATCTGATAGCACCAAAATCAACAGTCAACTAAACAGTAATCTACATAAGGAAGCAAGCAAATAAGCAGAAGAGAAGAGAATCAAACCTTTTGATCTTCTTCATAGTGCTGCGACTAACCTCACACTTGTCAGAAGGACTCATCCCCTTCTTTATAAACTCATTTCCCCACCTCAACCTATCTGAAGTCACATCCCCGCACCACAAAATCCCTCTGATAAGCTGCCCTAATCCAGTCGCAATCAGGTTGGCCGCAGACCCGTTGTAATCCTCAACATTAGGGGCCAATGTCGTCCAATACGTCGCACACCTCTCCTCCATGAGCTCCTTCTTGTCAACCGACCTAAGATTCTCCGGCGAAGCTTCGTCCGCCATCATACCATCCAACCACCTTGATTGCTCTTTTGCACCGAGAAAGCAATGTACATCTCCAAAACCCTATCCACATCCTTCAGCCTCATTTCCTGCCCCTTGGATGCGAAGCTCAGCCCGTAGTTCAAGATATCAAAGTTCGGATCCTGACTCTGTTTCTCCTTCTTCTTCTTTCCCTTTCGCTTCGTGTCTTTCTCATCATCGGAATCGGATCCAGACGCGATGTCTGCAGGAGGCCGGAGCGAGAAGAAGTAGTGTGAATCGTGTACTTTCATGTGAAATTGAGCTCCTCGAATACCTGTGAGGTAGGGTGATAAGGAAGGGGGCTGACATCAGGCCCAGTTGAAGAAGCGAAATGAAGGAATCCATGGCGATAACGAGGGGAAAAGATGATGTGTTTTTAAGAGGGCAAAAGAGTAATAACACATGAAATTACTGTTCATTAGAGGTCTCTTGCCTTTTTAAGTAAGAGAGATGTTTGGGCGGATCCTGACATGTTGAACCGGTTCTTCTAAAACCCGGTCGGATAAAAGGTAATTTTTAGACTTCCAGCACAACTTTACAATTTACAGATAGGATTTTGCTAGTTTTTTTTTGTCAGGATAATTCAAAAGAAAGGAATCCCCTATCTATAAATTGGAATAAATTGCTCGAATATATAGCTCGGAGAACACTACCCAAAAAACAACTTGGTTTTCTTTCTAATAAAAAGCTGCGTTGTAAATTCAGAAGAAAAAAAAAAGCTGAGTTGTTTGATAGGAAATGCAGTATTTACGATAATAGTAATTGAACTTGTTTTAACGATTTCTTTAGGATTTGAGATAAGAAATTTGTAATAGAAAATTATAAGATATTTTAAATTTTAGTTATATTTTTTGTTTCGATGGGTTTGTATTTTTTCCGTTGTAGAAATAATTTTCTTTATTACAAGTAAATTCAAGCACAATATTAAGTAAAGTTAAGACATATTCCGTAGGTTAGAAAAACCTTGTGTAAAAGGAATGCAAATGGAAAGCAAGGTAAAAGATGTTAAGTTTAGCTAAGATAGAATTAACACTAGCCGGTGGATATAAATGATCTGTTTATAATATCAAATGTGGCATAAGGCAATGATGATTAATTTTACTACAGTTTACACTAAATGTTTTTCAGGTATATTTAATCTGCATTTAAAAAACAGCTACAATTACAAGAACACTCGGTAGAGACAGAGAAGGCTAATCAGCATCAAGTGGGATATTTCATAAGCATCTGTACATGATTTGGAAAGCAAACAGATCAATTTCAGCATGTGGTTAGATTATGAGCCTGAATTTGGAAATCTGCAGAGCCTACCTACATTCTTATTTAGAGACCTAATGCTGAAAAATGAGGGCAGGTGTGTTGTGAATGACCATCACGGGTTCCCTAAAGGCTCGTCGTACAGCACAACGTTCTGTATTGACTTCAGCTGTATATTATTATTATCACAGAGGCAATTGTTGTTACCTTGAGCCAGATCTTTACTAGACTCTTGCACTGTTGTTACAGGAAGTTCTAGTTTGGTTGCTGTCAGAGATTTGTGAAACCGATCATGTCCTGAAGGTTTTCGAAGCTCAAACTCCTCTCTTTCTGGTTTGTTGCCCGTGTATTGTGACTTTCTTTTTCGTACCTCATCTTTGACCTTCTGCAAATAAGAATATATAATCACGCACTTCAGATAAAAACCAAGATTTCCAACTGTTAACCAACAACTTGTAGAAATCTAGAAGACTACACTTGATTATATCCATTGATGGCATCAAGAAAAACCCGAATCTTTATACACTGAGAAGATGCAACACAAAAGAATATACCATTATACTATTCTAGTGCATAATACACTTATGCAGCCCAAGAATCCCACAGATGAGGTTGGGTGCCTCAATGAAGTAACTCTTAGTACCAGTGGTAATACTTACAAGTTACAATTACCTTAATACTATTAAGGGTTTAATTCTATGCCAGTAACAGGCTCCAGTGGATCAATTTATTTGCATTAATAGTTTGAACTTGTTCTCCATCACCATGAATTTCAAGAAGGTATTACACCACTCACACCCGAAAAGGGCGAAAACACACACACAACTACACACTTCTGTAACACCCCCCCCTACTTAGCTTTTTTCAAAATGTCAACCAATTACGACAGACTTTTCACTTGACACAAGCAAACCATGAGTAACCATGCTAACATAAGTTGCATAGCTAACACCACAAAATCCAAAAACCACACTGATCCACAAACTATCATCATCATAGATAGAACAACTTTCATTAGACTCAACACAAGCCAACTGCAAGTAACTACACAAACATAAGTTACATAAATAACCCCAACAAAATCCAAACCAAACTCAACCACAAGCAATAATCGTTACATAAATCCATTAAGATAGATTTCCTAAAAGCACAGTCTTTGGGTTTCGAGGGGCTAAGACGCGAGCAAACTAAAATGTACACAATCACAGTTGAAGCTGCTTAGTTTGGCCCTCAAATGGCTTCCAGACAAATGTGTAACATGAATCACAGTAATTATAAACATTTACATAGTATTACATACTTCAAATCAACATTATCTAGCATAATTGTGCCTTGATATCAAAGTTGAGTATTTTTCTTGCATTTCACCAAGCAGCTATCAACTCAATTCCAAGAAGTTCATGTATTTTTCAGTACAGTATCCCCGTTCAATCAACAAGATTTCAAACATTTCAAAGATTTCAAAAACAGTAAATACCTGCAACAAACTCATGTCCATCTTGGGCAGCCCAATCTGACCAACAGTGAGTGAACCAAAGAAGTTCCCCAACAAGGCAGCATCAGCCAATTCCAATCCCTGTGCAAGTCCAGCCACCAACCCTGCCAAGAAACTATCCCCAGCTCCGGTAGGATCCACCTGCACCGCCCTAAACGGCGAGATCTCTACCTCCCCATCCTTCCAATACAACTTACAACCATTCTCACCCAGCGTAACAACCACGCAGCACCACTGCCTCACCTCTTCAAGATCAATATACTCAGCCTCCTCAGCTGACGCCTTCAGAACCCTAATTCTGGGCAACAGATGGTAGAATCCGCTGTCCTTAACCCTAATCAGCCTCACGCGTCCGTCGTTTTCATCGAACTCTCTAATCAAACCCTGCACATCGACGAAAACTGCGTCGCAGATCTCCACCAAATTCTCAAGCGTTTCGGGCGAAATCTCGCCGCCGACTCCCACGGCTAATCCGAACTGGAATCTTGCGGATGTGGGGAGGTCGTTTGGGCGGATCGCGTCGCATGCATGGATCCGGTTGAGGATCCGATCGGAATGGTCGGCGGAAGAGGGATTGGAGGAGAAGTGGGCGTGGAAGAGAGTGGTTTTGGAGGAAGGCGAAGAGATGATGGGATTGGAGGAGGCAGAAGGGGGAGAGTACTTGAAATCATTGCCGACCTTGGAGATGTAGAGGGAGTCGAGGGAAAGGTCGGAGAAAACGAGGGAGATGAAGGAGGAGGCTCCGCCGAGAGATTCGGCGACTACGACGTTATCGCGGAGGAGGACGTCGTGGCAGTAGTTTCCGACCACCAGGCTTCTCCGGGAGAGCACCATTGTTATGCGATTGCGTCGTTTTGGATGCTTCACAGATGTATAGCCATGGCGAGAGAGAAAGAGAGAGGATGAAGACGAAGGAAGAGAGATGACGCGGAGTATGGAGTCTGAGAAGGTGGCAGAGCTTGAGAAATGTGGCGGGGAATCAGTGGTTTGCAGTTTCGCTTTGGATTTATATTTCCCGGATTTCAAGCACACCGTTTTTTTTCCACTTTCAAAGAAGATATTTGTCACATTTAAAAATATATAATTGAAGTCAATAGTCAATACTGATGGATTTTGAATTTGCATTATTATCGAATTTTTCTTGTTCATTTGTTTACAACGTTTGAGTTCGCATACTTTCAGAAATTTTTTGTTTGGATTTTGCGATTCATGTTGCAGTTTTTGGATGATAAAACCTGAGAGCTTCAATGAGTTAAGATAAGACTTCTTCCCTACTTATGTCTCAGACATGGACTCTTCTTAACCAATTATTTGATGTTCAAACATTGCCCATTGAACTCGTATCAGATTAGATCCTTGGGAAGCTGGTATTCGAACTAGGGATGTTTCTCTCCCTGTTCAAGTATGGTCTGATGATAAAGTTTCCTACTGCTGTTTCCCTATGGTTTCCATGACAAAAGGTGAAATTCTAATCAGATTAGTGATCTAAGTAATTGCAGTAAAAGAAGAAGGATGAACTGCAGAACAAGTAATATAGCAAACAAAGTAGTTCCTTCTCAGGATAAATAAGTTGAACATGGTTGTCAGTGGTGTACAATCAACTGTCAATTAAATTGTCTATAAGTTACATAGACCAAAGCACACGTCTAAAAGAGGCACATATCATTTAACACTGACCTAGCGGATTCCGCCCATAAAAGTCCTTGGATCAGGACAGTTGCCGCTGAACTGGGCTTGTGAGAAGTCGAACCCTGGGTTCTGCATAAGAGTTGTGTGCGACGTCAGCAGATAGTTCTCAGGTGAGAGTTGTGTGCAATATTTACCAGATGCTGAACATTTCGACAACCGCAAGTAACATGAAGACTCTGATGATAAATAGAACAGATAGAAAAACTAATGACAGATATATGCATGTGTCAAATATGATTAGTATGATAAACTTGTGCACTCAGATACTATATCTAGTTCAAGGTAATTGGAAGCTCATGGAGGAGGTACTGTCAACGCAAAGCTGTTTGCATTACGAGCAAATGCACATAGGATGATAGGAGGGCAGTTTAGGATCAAAGGTAAGAACTTGCTGTCAATTTGATCAAACAGAACTAGGCCAACTAACAGCATCATTTAAAGTACAGGTTGAAACTGAAAGATCAAGGATTGAAGTAGTAACCTCTTCCTGAAATCTCTGAAGCATCAGACGCTTCTGCTCAAGATCAGCAGCAAGCGGATCCAGCTGACCTTGACCTACAATAGGAGATGACCATGCCTGACCTTTCTCCCTCTTTTGCAGTGTTATGTGCATTACATCATCCTCTACCAAATAAAAATTGCAAATCACCTGAGAGTACAATATTGCTATTTCTAAACCATTCAGAAAAGATTTCTCATGCTGCTAACTCCACCAAATGCAAATAATGTTAAAACTTTTCCACGGATTATATGAGTCCAATACTCCAATGTACATGGATAATTCACAAAAATCCCCTTCACTTAGGCCAACACAAAAGTCATAAAATTTATAAACAAAACTTTAACCTGTTAATTTTATAGCATCTCTAGGAACTAAAAACAATCCGAAAAATTCTCAGTGCATTCAAATCAAAATGCAAATGCACAGTCAGTACAAGAAGAAAAGGATTCAAATTTACACACAGAAAGCTACCTATGGTCCAAAAAGATGAATCAGTCTTCACAGGATGCAGGAGCTCGTGCTGAAATTTAGACAACCAAATAGTGAATAAACCAATCAAGGATTTAAGATAAATAAATTCTTCCAACTTTTTCCCAAATAACTGACATTTAGATATGGAGGATTCCCTTTGATTCCAACTTCGACATGCTTGGACTGAATTTTGCTGTAGAATTGCTTCGACGGCACATTCGGAGGGAGATTGATGTACATATTCACCTCTTCCAGAGTTTGATCCCATTCGAACACTTTTTGACCTAATCGAATCGCGAATTTACCCAAAAACTCAAATCAACAAAATCCCGAGACAAAATCAATAGAGTATTCAGGGAAGGATCATACCGTTGTGGAGGAAGCTGTGGCGTTTATCAGGATCCAACTTCTCAGCCATTTTTCTAGGGCTTTTCCAGTCTGAGCTTCAATCAGAGGAATCGGAATTCAGACGAGAACTACTGGTTTGTCTGTGAAATCCCAAGACTTCTCTTTCCAGACGATTCCAACGCTAATATGGATATAATTTCTCGCTTTCAGATGCTTCTCAAATTCAACTGAAGTTTTATTTTCCCTTTTTCTTTTTTTTAGTGGAACGAAATTATAACTCATACTCCATATCACACGACATGTTATAACTTTATAATGTAAAAAACTTCCTATTAACTATTAAATTGTCTCTTAAGAGAATTATAATTTTCAAAGCAAGATAAAAGGAGTATATGAGAAGTCTTACTGTATGGTTTACTTGTTCTATGACTTTATAAAGACATGCGATAATGCATTGTTTAAAACGGGTTTCACAATATTTTGGCTGCAAGCTCAGATTTTGTTGATCAAAACAAGAAGTGCATGCTTATGAGAGAAGTTGTGAAAATGAAACTTCTAGGAAGCTTACACAGCAACAGTCTTTTCCTCAGGTAAATAAAACAAAAACAATTGCACTCAACCAGAACTCAATGAACACGCAAAATATGTGTGCATTTCCATCTGCATGTTTATCTGCGATCAATCCGTTTCATGCCAAGTGTGAAATCACCATCTTTTTTTTATGCAAAGAGGAGCTGAAACTCGTCGTTTTACACCCTCCAGGCCAAATCCGCATCGTCATGAGAAGTGGGTAGACATCATCAAGTAACTATGAAACAACCGTCACCCATTCATGAATTTGTCTCTTAATTGTCCTCGTGCCATTCAGTTGCTCAGGATTCAGAGGCTACATATAATTTCAGATTGGTGTCAAATTGATTGAGTTAGCAAGATTCAAAAACGCTGTTGCATTAAGAGCCAAATTGTAATGGCAAACAAGGGCATCGAAAATTCAAGGAAGCTGCATTTTTGCTGTCCTTATTCTTCTTAAAAACTAAGGAGTCTACACTCCCTCAAATGCAACAAAATTCATCTGATCATTAGAATTGGAATTTCTTGAGCTCCATCAGTCCCTCTCATAGTCTTTTTTGTACTTCACTATGGATTCGAACGTCGTTATCGAACCATGTACCTTGGAAGCGGGTCTTATAGACGAAACAAACAAGGGGAAGCAAAAAGAATCGAATCCACCTCTTTTGTCGAATATCAGGTTTTCGTCGCTAAGGAAGTTCAAGTTTAATCTTCAAGAGGTTGTTTTCGGAACCAAGCTTTGCATTCTCTTCCCTGCAGTTGTTCTTGCTGTTCTTGCTAAGCAATTTCACTTTGGCCAAGTAAGTTTTTTCCTCTTTTTATTTTTAAATAATCCTTTCTGACTATGTTTATGTTTACTTTTTCAATACTATGAATGTGAAGATATCTTGTTGTTTGTAATCTTTGTACAGTCCTGGATTTTCGCTCTGAGCCTACTAGGACTCGCGCCGCTTGCTGAAAGAGTCAGTTTCTTGACTGAGTAAGACACATAGCATAATCATTTCCCTACAAAAAAATGTGTATAACATACTAATTAAATTCATCTTTGGTGTTGTTTCTGATTTGTGTGTGAAATAAATCAAGGCAAATTGCATGCTACACAGGCCCAACAGGTAGAAATTGTGACTGCTTCAGCATTTTCTTATGTCAGTTAATTCAAGAACTCAAATTTAATATTTTTATTTTTTTGTCAGTTGGAGGATTACTAAATGCAACATATGGAAATGTAACTGAGCTTATCATAGCAATACTAGCTCTATACAAAGGCAAGATTGGAGTACTAAAATACTCTCTTCTGGGCTCCATTCTTTCAAATCTTTTACTTGTTTTGGGATCTTCTCTCGTATGTGGAGGATTCGCAAACCTCACCAAAGAACAAACATTCGACAGGGTATGAAAAAACACACATAACCAAAAATAAAATAAAATAATAGTTCTTGCACTAAATTTGTTGTTTTGTTCCTTTCTGTGATCAGAATCAGAGTAATGTGAGTGTCCTCCTTTTGATCTTGGGAGTCATTTGTCATTTCTTCCCATTTTTGTTTAAACATGCAATTAAGCAACAAACGTTCACCGCGGCATCTACACTTATGCTGTCAAGAGTAAATAGCATCACCATGCTCATTGCTTATGCTGCATACATCTTCTTCCAGCTGAAATCCCATCAAAAAACATTTGTAAGAGGAGAGGTAATATTTTTTTTACTGTTTTCATACACTGAAATTTAAACTGGTATATGGATTCTAACTTGTTCATGTGGAAAAAAATATTTCAGGAGGCTGAACCCAAGAATGAGGAAGAAACCGCAGCTATAAGCTTTTGGAGTGCAGTAACCTGGCTTGTGGGCATGACATTGGCCATTGCTTTGTTATCTGAATATATTGTTGGTACAATTGAGGTCTGTTATAAAAAAATTCGGAAGAAATGGTGCATTTTTCTTATACTAGAGTGAAAAATCTTAATGAGAATTATTTACAGGATGCTTCTAATTCTTGGGGCGTGTCGATTGGGTTCTTAAGTGTAATTCTTTTACCGATTGTCGGAAATGCAGCTGAACATGCTTCCGCACTTATATTTGCTTTCAGAAACAAGCTGGTAAAATCAAATTTAAATAATTAAGATCAATTTGCATTAGCTGATTCTTAATTCTACTTTGAGCTGATTATGAAAAAACTGGATGTTTAAACAGGATATCTGTCTGGGTGTTGCTTTAGGATCTGCAACACAAATTTCAATGTTTGTGGTAAATGTCACAAGATCAATGTCTAATAAACCACTCTAATTTGCTTGTCTTCATTTCTTCAAGAACACTGAATTTTGACACAATTTTGTATTTATTGCAGATTCCTTTATGTGTGATTGTGGCATGGATTATTGGTGTAGAGATGGATCTTGGCCTTGGTGTTCTTGAAACTGGCTCCCTTGCTCTCTCAGTCGCTGTTGTCGCCTTTGCATTGCAGGTCAGTAAACATAAAAAAAATTATTTGACAAAAAAAATTCTAAAAAAATAGTTCTGACAAATTTTAATGCTAATTGCTGTTTTTGTTACAGGATGGAACTTCACATTATCTAAAGGGCATAGTTCTTGTGATCAGCTACATTGCAATATCGGCATGTTTTTTCATAGATAGATCTCTTGAAGGTAAATCGAGGCGTTAAGTTCTCACACGAAGCACAGACATTAGCTTTCGACTGCTCACTAACATTATCTTTTTCTGAAAAAACATTGGTTCTAGCAGAAACAAATGTTGGTGCACCATGACTTTTGGTAAAGAAACTTCTTCCTATGAATAAGATGGTGTCAAGTGCTATGCATGTTGTAGTGAGAAATGGAGAGAAGTTGAAGATGGGTTTTTACAGCATGTGAGGAACATGCACAGCTTATCTGAGAGGGTTAAATATTAAGTGCAATCAATGTATATACCTGTTTGTTTTACTATTAGCCTTATCCTGCAGGTTTAAAATTGAGGCACTCAGATTAGTTTTGCTGTATAACAAATCAGATCTAATGCAAGTTTGTTTAATAAACATGGAATAAAACTTATAAAAGTCCTGAAGACACAACCACGGATGGCAATGGGGCGGGTATGGGACGGGGAGTACCATCCTCATCCTCATCCCCATCCCCGTTTAATATTATGATCCTCATCTCCATCCCCGTTTTTTTCTAAAATTTTGCCCCGCCCCATCCCCGTACCCATTCGGGAATCTCAATCCCCGTTAATTTTCCCCATTTAAATTCTCTAACGGGTAACTACTTACTTGTATCTAAAATCAGAGGGAGGAAACCCAAATTCCAAAAAATTATTAAAATATCTGGCCCCAAGTTACAAAGATGCAAATGGAGTAATCAGTAATTCCCATGTCCACCTATTAATTTACTCCGTATATTATCAGTATTATAACTTCGACCCTAATTATAATATGTTCCATACATTATCTCAAAGCTGTATTCAGAATAATATCGGTAGGAAAACTTTTTTTTTTTGGTCATCAAATAGGGGCTAGCCCTTGCGCATAGATTAAATTAAGCAGAAGTAGTGTTTGTTCCAGCAGGAACTACAATTTCATGAATAAGTAAAGAAGAGAAACACGGAATCGGCTGCAAATAAATTTGAAAAGGAGAATGAAGCTGCAGTGCATTGGAAGCAATTATGCAATTTTGTTGGATGATCTACGAATGTGGGTGAGTTTCGCCTCCCAATCCTGACGTTGAAGAAGCTGATGGCAGTGTCGGATCAGATAGTAATCAGTGTCGGATCAGATAGTAAGCACGGTGCTCATCGCGGAGGAGGTTGCCACTGCGTTTCTCGTTGTCTTGTCTGAGACTATTGGAATACCAGCCAACTCACCCCCATTTATTATATTGTTTCTTCCTTCCTTCCTACGCTCATAGTTATTAGTTATTGTCATCTCTATTTTCCACACATATAGCCGTTGCTGTTTACATGTATAAAAGCCCTTGTTGCTCTCTTTGTAAAATACACAATAATATACATCTTTTCAATAAATCTTAGCATCTTCTCCATCCTCTTCATACAATTTACATGTTCTATATGGTATCTGCTTTTTAGGTTTATCAATCAATCATCTCACTCATTCCTCATGTCGATCAGCCCATCTACACAAAACGATGGTACACGATCCAAGCCATGGGAGAAACTCAATCAATCAACACATGAAATCCAACACATGGATTCACCAAATGGCTCCACGGTGGGCAATCGTCAAGAACTTCTACATAAGCCTGGTTCGAATCAATCCGGCATCTCAACAACTGATCAATCGCCACATTTCAACCATAAAAAATTGATGGCTCTTCTCGGGCGAATAACTCAACAATTCGTGGCCTCACAGCAGCCCCCGACTTCGACTTCTTCGGTCCAATTCACTTCCGAAAATCATGTCGGTAAACTCTCTCAAAATCGACACTTCTCAGGTAATATTCAACCTCATTCTTCTTACCCTCTGGATTCATGGATTTTGGACAGTGGAGCGAGTGATCACATTACCTATCATACTCGTTTTTTAGACTCTTATGAACCAACTAAAAATCGTTTTGTTCGTTTACCGGATGGAAAATCTTATACTGTTTCACATATAGGAACCGTAACTTTTACATCTCAATTAACAATTTCGCATGTCCTTTCAAATGTGTTGCCAACTTCCCTCTTTGAAACTGCAACGTTGGCAACACATTTGAAACTGCAACGTTGCACAATCATTTTAGTTGCTATTTTAAAAGCAACGTTAAGGAGGGAGATAGGCCTGAAATGTGATGGGCGGGAAGGCGGGCTGATCTTGGGAATAAGGACCATGAGAGCGTCGTTAAATCCCTCCTGCAGAACTCCATCATTAACGAGCCGGAGAGCAGAAGCTGTCACCTGAGACCCCACTGTAGCCCAACCCTTCTGATAGAAAATTGTCGGGAAACCATCCGGACTAGGAGCTTTATACGTCCCATCACCTTAAGAGCATTCCATACATCAGCAGCTGAAAAAGCTCAAGCAAGATCAGCAACGACAGACTTCTCTAAAACCGGGAAGGAAACAGGCAGGAAAGGATAGAGTACCGGCTTTATACGGTCCCATCACCTTCTTTAGAGATTTTGTATCAATCTATATACAAGTGTAGCTCTTATAAAATTAATAATTGGTTAGATGAGATAACTGTAGATTATTGTAATAGGATTGACCTTAAGCTTTCTCGCTACATAAAGCAAGCAAATTGTACGTAAATACACGTCTTAACAAAGCCCGGAAGCACGGAATAAAGCCAATCAGTTTGTACTGATTAACTTTGAGTTGGATTAGCACCTAGTTTTAATTTTTTTAAAAGGAAAAATGAATCGTTTGTTCATTTTTCCTTTTTTTAAAATAAAATTTAGATTCGGATAGGAGGTGTTGTTTTAAACATCGACTCTCCATCGTCTCACTTTTCCAGACCAAAATATAATGCCTATTGTGATTTTTTTTTAAATGAGCTTAATTGGGGAATGTTTTAAAAAAAATTATACGTAGAAAAAGGTTCCGTAAAATAAGTTCATATTGAGAGGGTTGACGCAATAAGTAAATCAAAGATAAAACTGCCATTAGTCTTTAACTTTAAATTTTCAATGAATGTAAAGCCATTAGTCTAAGCATAAGATAAGAAAGAAGAAAAGTTAATCAAAGAGATCGATGAAAACATGAGAAAAATAGATATAACCGAGAAAAAAACATTAGACTAATGGAGGATAAGAAACAATAATCACGTCCTCAAATCTATATATACTAACCCGGCGTGACGACAACTTCACGAATAAGTTTATATAGGAGGGCCGACACAATAAGTTATAGGACGTCATCAATTCTTCTTTGATTGAGAGATTTGAAGTGATCCACGTAAAATAAGTTTAGTTTATATAAGAGGGTCATGTAAATCCGATACATAAATAAGTTAATAAAAGAATAAAAATGCTTTTATTGTGTCGATGATTAGAGATCGTTTATTTTTTCAACTCAGTTGCTCTTTTGATTTTGAAGCTAATTAAGATATTAGATATTGTTAAATATAAATATCAAAAGAATAGAAATATATATTTTATCATAAAATTAATTATCAATCACATTCACATATAGGGATGGAAATTGTCCACGGATGTCCGGTCCATCCACGAATCCGATCTGAATATACGGATTAAAATCCTAAGATAGACGGATGTTGATGGATCAACGGATTGATGGATGGGTCATGGAGCGGATATGGATTGAGGTTCATCCAACCCACGATCCGATTCTACCCGCATAACCCATATAATTTTTAACATATATAAAATATTGTATATTTCTTAAAATTTTATAATATATAATTTATATGATAAAAAAATAAAAACTCTTCTAAGTTGTAACTTAATTGTAACATTAGTGTTTTATCTCATGTTCTCTTAGTTCTCTCCAACGTCATAAACACTAGGTGATTTTAGTTCTGAGTTCTCTCCTCTCATCTCTTTGTCAATGTTTCTCCTCTGGTCCTCGACTCTATGTTCAATTCATCATGCCTCTTTCGTATGATTATATTTTTGTGTTTTTATATGCTATATACATTTTAGAATACAAAATAAGACAACCCGCATATCTCACCTGATCCATCCATGAAGTCGATGGATTAAGACGGATTGGATGTGGATTGAGGGTTTCGCGGATGACGGATGGGTTGGATGGTAAAAATTTATACGGGTTGGATGGTGGTATGGGTAAATCCACCTACCACCCGATCCATTTTCATCCCTATTCACATAGGATAATAATTTAAATAAACAAATATATATAGTAAAAAATATCAAGTGTATTAAGTTATATTTGAATAGTGTGTAATAAGTAGATAAATTTTTTAGGTAACAACTAAAAAAAAGTATAGATGAAAAGAAGATAAAAAAAACCAGATAAAAGATAATCAACTAATGAAATTAAGATATTTTTTTTTATAAATTTCATAAATACGTGATATTTTTTTGAGTTTTTTTTAAGATTATGATGATGTATGACGTGAAAAATGAGGTGACATAGCTTAGAGGTCGTCACATAGACAAATTAAACCTAAGGGCGACATATTTTTTTATTATTATTATATTTGTATTGCTATGTAGTACTTTACCAGTAGTTTATAATTTATATTTTGTGGTTTATATTTTAAGTTCTAATCAGGTTGATAGTAAATATATAGTTTAAGTTTTATGTAAATTGATAGTAAAATAAATAAATAAGATATATATATATATATAAGATAAAACATATAACATGGTAAAAAAAAAGATAATAAAATCTTTTCGATATCTTTTTAATTTTATAATTGGATAAAAGATTAAAAAAAAAATGTAGTATATTAGATATCTTTTTGTTTTCCTTATTTAATATATTTTTCAAAGATATATATAACAAAAGATGAAAACTAATGACGTGATGGTGATGCGGAAGATGAGGTGGCATAGCCTAGAGGCCGACACATAGGTCAATTGAACGTAAGAACGACATGTGACAAACCAGCGCTTTGTTTTAGTATATGTATATATATAGATAGATAGATAGATGGATGAATATGAATAGAAGATAGATGAATATGAATATGAATAGAAGATAGATGAATATGAATATGAATATGAATAGAAGATATATTATTTTACGGGTGAAAATACATTAAAATGCAAACGGGGATTGGTGAACATATCTTTATTATTTATCCATTATTTAAATTGTAACTATTACTTTTCTTTTTTGAGTTATTTATCTCTACTATCCTTTTATGTATTAAATAATCCTTTGTTTTGTTGGGTGCGAAAACGTGTATAATCCTTAATAGTCTATCTATAGCTACCTGATGGAGAGTAACGTCTATATAAGCAAAGCATTGGTACGTCCAACAAACCTCAATCCTAAACTAAAACAAGATCGAATAGTTAATCAAGAATGGGAAAATTACGTTGCGGATTGATCTGCGGAGCCATAGTCATAGTTCTTCTCGGAGGCATTGGAACCCTACTCGCGTGGTACTCGAGTTCGGCGAGCGAGCCACAGTTGTTCGTCGAAGCCTCGATAACGGTCGATCGACACGTCAGCATCAACGTCAGCTCGTACAACCCAAACCTCGGCTACTCCATCTCCTACGACACCTTAAAAGTCTATGTCTACGACTTCTACTCCGGCCAACTCCTGGCCAACGGGGAGTTCACTGACATCGCTACTAACAAGCCCAAGAGCTATGAGTCCGTGCAATTGGGCCTTGTGTTGAAGGCCCATGTGCCTAGCCCGGCCCAAGTGAAGGTGCGGCTCGAGGGGGTTATGAGCGCATTGCAAAAGGGATGGAAGCAGCTTACATCTTACACAGCCAAGGCTACTTGCTCGCCTGTTGCACTCATGCCCTACTTCAATATTGTTGACGGGATTCATTACACTCATATGACTAAGTGTTATGTCGATGTTGATTGTGTTACTGATGAGTGCGATACGAAAAACTAGGATGAGTATTACCTCTTCTATTTTTTTTAGTCTAGACACGTCAATAATCTATCTTTTGTTTTTTCCTAGATAAAACCTACCTAGCTACTTTTTATTATTATTATTATGTTATTAAATTTCATTATTTGTTCGTAAATAATTAGCCACTTCTCAAAGTTCGCTCAAGATTTATTAATCAGTTTATTAGGGCTCGTTTGGTACGATTCCTTCTCAAATCAATAATAGGAATGAGAATGATTGATTTCAGAATCGTGTTTGGTATGACTCAGATTGGAAAAAGAAATCATTCAAAGGAATGGATGAGTTCAAATTTTAATAATCTATTATTTTTATTATTTACTTATTATTATTTTTATAATCAATAAGTATTATTATATTTTAGTAGTTATTACTATGTTAAATTATAAGTATTATGAATTATTAAAGCTAAAATAAATAATATAATAATAATTGTCAAATTAAATAATAAAATATTATAATTATTTATTATTAATAATTGCATGAATCGTTCATTCCGACGGCATACCAAACAATGAGTTTCAAGAATGATTTAATCTGATTCATGATTTCATTCTCATTCTCCATTTCGTATACCCAAATTATGTTCCTTGGAGATATAACAATTTTGTTACAAATCTTGAAGTAGAAGAAGAGAGTAAAGAGTAGGAGAATAGGAGAGTAGAGAGAAAGGTACGTGTTGTTCTCCTTTGCATAAGTAGATCTCAAGCCTATTTATAGGCCATTATCTCGTTAAAAACATTATCTTGGAAAAACCCATTGGGATAAAAACCAAGACTAAGGGAAAAAGAGTGCAGTCGTACTCCTCCTGAATTATCATACATCCTTTAAACGACACATCCCGATGCCACGAACGAGTTTCTTGAAATTTTTTGTCAGTAATGCCTTTGTAAACAAGTCTACTAAGTTTTTGCTAGATTGAATTTGACGAACATCAACCTTTCCTTAGACTTGAAGCTCGTGAGTAGCGAAAAACTTTGGAGCTATGTGTTTCGTCTTATCTCCTTTGATGTAGCCTTCTTTGATTTGAGCGATAAAGCTGCATTGTCTTCGTATATCACTGTTGGAATTTGTTTGCTTGATTCCAGCCCACAAGATGTCTCAACGTGGTGTATAAATTATCTCAACCACACGCATTCTCTTTCGGCTTTGTATAGTGCAATCAACTCTGCATGATTTGCCGATGTAGATACCAAGACCTGTTTTGTTGATTGACATGAAATTGCTGCTCCTCTATGCATAAATAACCCGCTTGCAAAATGGCTTTGTGTGGGTCATACAAATAACCCGCATCAACATAAAACCGACCAATATTCTATTATGCACTCCATTTGGTCGGATATTGTTTCTAAACATAATTTGAATTCTCGAACTACAGGTCGAGTCGGTAGATTAAACCGTGCATCACATACACATTATCAAGTTGATTGTATATTGGATCTCTTCTGGAGGTGTGAATCAGAGGTTACACAAACTGCCTCATTAAAAACTTTGCTCGGAAAAACCCAATGGGATGAAAAAACCGAAGCTAAGGGAAAAAGAGTGCAGTGAGAGCAACAAACTCCCCCTCAAATGAACATTTACTCTTCATATGGTTAAAACATAAGATTTTTGTTCCTACATAGGATATGGTACTTCTGGACCATTCATAACATTGTCTCATATCAAAAAACATTTTACCTTAATCTTCCCGATTGTCAAATCCTTTTAATGAACTAACAAGTCGATTTATTAGTTTTCTAATTGTCTATGTTGGAGCACCAATTTTTACCACTTGACTTGTTTCTCTTTTCATAAATTTGTGACAATCACAATATTCACAGCTTTATGAGTAATAACTTTCACTACAAGTGAATATGTCGTCTTTAGCTAAAGATATATTAACAAAATTCACTACACGTGAATATAGTTTTATATCTAGTCTAGACTTTTGCACTCATAAACAATAATGCATGTGTTCTTGTGTTGAAACTATTGACCCAAAACATATCCTGCCATTTACAAAAATTGGCTTCCTCATATTTCCTCATTGCAACTTATGCAATATCATAATAACAACATAGACGTTTTTGTTTGAGGATCAACATTATCAACTAGACACTTTTAGTGTCTTCTTGATAACAAGGAGTCTACAAAGAACATCCTTA
Source organism: Oxyria digyna (assembly GCA_029168935.1). Classification (NCBI taxonomy): domain Eukaryota; kingdom Viridiplantae; phylum Streptophyta; class Magnoliopsida; order Caryophyllales; family Polygonaceae; genus Oxyria; species Oxyria digyna. Next base: position 27,188,085 of record JAPVLV010000011.1, on the reverse strand, counting down.
TTGATATTATTCATAATTGGTTGTCGACACAATATGTGACTTGTCAGACTATAACAATATGTGACTTGTCACACAATATGTGATTTCACCTTTTTACTCTCTTTTTTGGATTACAGAAACTATCTGACAAGAAAGTGAAAAAGAAAATTGAACCAGAGTATTAGCAACTTAAAATGAGAGATTTTAATCCACAAATTAAAGTCACTATGTATGACAATTTGAGGGTCCACGAGCTAGAATGCAGCGTGGATCGATTATATAGACTGGGGGACGTGCACACACGAGCGCATATGCGCATTATGTCCATCAGATATGTCCATGGAGTTCCACCCTAAAATCAATTGGCAATATGATGCGCCCCTGCCTTGCCTACAAATAAACCATGGCCCGCCTCAACGAGCACTTCATACCTCAACAACACGATCATTTTGAGGTTAAGCAATTGATACTTCAATTCTAGCCTCGCCTGACGTCTCTTCCATTCATGTATCAAGCTTGGCGCCAACACCGGCTCCACGGACGTCACCACATTTCCTCCGGCGCTCAACTCAGATTTACAAGCGCCTCTCCCAAAGACACCCAGACACTTCCTTTGCGCCGGAAGCACACTTTTCGACGCCGGCAACGCCTGCTTCAAAGCCACCTCCAACATCTCGGCGATCCAGCGTCTCGTGTCCATGCCTCATCCTTGGCGACCTCCTTGGCTCGACACTATAACGCCTCACCAATAGACTTGGTCAACTTGGCGTGATCAAGCCATGAGTTTTTCATGCCTATCATTTATCTTTCATCTTTGAGACTATTTTTAGGCACTCTCGGGAAACTTACTATTTTTAACAGCTACTATTTTTAGCATGTTGCTATTATTAGTAAGTACTATTTTTAGTCATCGTTTCCCGAGATAGACTTGCATTTCCGAACTTTCCATTTTTTGTAAATTTCCATATTTAAGAGGTTTCCATTTTAGGAAAGTTTAGGTTCGGTTTTTGCTAGAGTTTTAGAACTTTTTATTTTTAGAAGGTTTCTAAATTGAGAGTGCTCCAGCCTTGCATGGTTTGGGCCGTCTCAAGTGGACTATTGGCTATCAAGCCCAAGAAGGTCCACCCTAGCCCAAACCCTAAACCTAGCCGTCACTATTCTAGGGTTTTCTAGCCGTCATCTTCTCTTGCTTCCTAGGGTTTAGACTCGCCTCCTCCTACTTAAGGTCGAGTGCCTCCATTGTAACATTCACGCTTAGTTTATTGAATCTAGAATCATTGTTGAGACGAATGAATTCCTCCATCTTCTAGATCCCCTTTCTTCTACGTCTCATACTCCATATCGACCAACCTCCATATCATTTGACACCCACAGACTGTCCGAGGGTAAAGCTAAGTTAAGTGGGACCCGAAACATGGATAAGCGCAACGTGCACATTTGGGTCCATAGATAAGCCCAATGGGGTTCCACCCTAAAACCAATTGGCAATAGGGGAGTAATTCATAGGCTTATATACTAGGTTTTTTTAGTTCCAACTTCCGATGTGGGATACACTTTAACACCCTCTCGCAAGTGTAACGGGGCGATAACTTGTGACATGCTCTGATAGCATGATAAACTTCGTGGGGCCATGGTCAACCCACATTGTGTGGGTCATGGGACAACCATAGACTGTCCGGGATAAAGCCCAGTTAAATGAGACCCGAAACATGGATAAGCCCAACATGTCCATTTGAGCACAACAGAACCCATAAAAACAGAGGACATACTTTCCACCCAAAAAAAGAGGGCACGTTATATGGCGTTTTAAGTTGAAGCGGAACGGAAAATTAAACCGGATTTATAATGCTACAATATCGGCTTTTAAAATTATTTTTTATTGTAAGAAAAATTCCAAATCGGTGTAAAGAAAAACAAATAGATGGTCAAATAGCAACAAAAACTCCATCATAAACCTCATCATCATCTATTACCAGTATATCATATGTGCGTCTCTCTTTTACCCAAAAATGTTATTTTCATTATTTCATGATTTTTTTAAAAGATTATTCAATGATTTTGTGTGACAATATTTAAACATAGAATTTAGTTGTTTTTATATTAATAATTACTCCATTAAGAAATAGTAATGCATATTATTGAGTCCTAAATTGTAATATAAAAGGGAGATGATTTTTACACCAATTTTTTTTTTTTTGAGTCGATGAAGTAAAAACGCCATCATATAGCATTTTAAATTTTGTGAACGAAATTTGTAAACGCTACGGGATAGCGTTCAGAGTACCGAGTTGAAAACAAAACATGTTGGTTCCGAAAAATTGCTCGTAAAATTATTACTCCTTCTGTCTCACAAATAATTTCCTGTTTATGATGGGCACATTTGTCGATACGTGTTTTGTATCGTCGATATCTTCTATTTTGTATTAGTAAAATAAATAAAATTTTGATATTCTTATAGTATTCATTGAGACGAATTAAACAAGATCCCGCATAATTATATTTTGATATACATTCGTCAAAATCTAAGAGATAATCTTAAATTGTGAATAGTGTAGAAAACGAAAACAAGAATTATATAATGGGACGGATTATGAAAGGAAAAACAGACCGGTTCAAAGCTCTATCTATATTATTTTTTAGACCAAGCTAACTGGTTTACTAGTCAGACCGGTCTAAAGGCCGCCAAAGCCAAATCCTCTCTTCTTCGACCACTGAGATCTTCTCGAGTCTCGACCGCCTTCCTGTCTCTACTAATCAACGGCGACTTGCGAAGTTCGTCGCACTCGAAGCTAAACGTAGAGATTGGCTCTGTGGTATCTAAAACTGGTGATTCAGGTTTGAGCTAGGGTTTTTCGAGGGGCGTCGTTTTGGCTATCGGTAGCGAAAGGGGCTTAGAACCTCGCGATGAATCCACTGACGTTGGTGAAGCGAATTCAGAAATTGAACACCAGAGAAGCCGAATTAGGCATTTCTGAGGATGCTTCTTGGCACGCCAAATACAAGGACTCGGCGTATGTCTACGTCGGCGGGATACCTTTTGACCTAACGGAAGGCGATCTTCTCGCCATCTTCGCTCAGTAAGTCTCTCTATCGCTCTTGACCTTTTTTTTGTATTCTTTTGGTATCTACATCCTGTTTGAATCAGTTTCTCGTTTATGGTGAATCGAGTTTATACCTAGAAATTTAGCTTTTCATTGTGCTGATACGAAGTAGAAAAGGGCATCTGATTGATTGCTTGTTGAATTTGCAATGCTAGATATGGAGAGTTAGTCGATGTTAATCTTGTCCGAGATAAGGCAACTGGGAAATCTAGAGGTTATGCCTTCATTGCGTATGAGGATCAAAGGAGTACAAATCTTGCTGTAGATAACCTAAATGCTGCTCAGATTCTGGGCAGAACAATAAGAGTGGATCATGTAACTAAATACAAGAAGAAAGAAGAAGAAGATGAGGAAGAAGAGTTGAAAAAGAGGGAAGAAAGAGGTGTTTGTCGAGCTTTCCAGAAAGGCGAATGTACTCGCGGAGCTGGGTGCAAATTTTCCCATAACGAACAAGTAAGTTGTCTAATCTTTCCAGTAATTTCATTCAATTCTCTTCTTCATACAGTATTTCTTAGTTTCATTAGCCTCCACAGATAAATTTACTTTATGTCACAATCCTGAATTTGTGTAAAATGTAGAGAGCTGCAAATACTGGTTGGGGAGACGAGGAGGATAGGCGAGCAAGATCAGGACATGATAAGTTCGTAAATGAGAATCAAAAGAATGAAAAAGTGGGTGTTTGTCGTTCTTTCCAGAGAGGTGAATGTACTTATGGAGATAGATGCAAATTTTCCCATGACGAACAAGTAACCTCTTTAATCTTTTGAGTAATTGCATTCATTTTTCATCGTTTTCCAAGCCTGTATAAACTGATTTACTAAATGTCATAACCCTGGATTCATCTAAATGTAGAGAGCGGGACATGATAAGTTCGTAAATGAAAATCAAAAGAACGAAAAAGTGGGTGTCTGTCGTTCTTTTCAGAGAGGTGAATGTACTTATGGAGATAGATGCAAATTTTCCCATGAGGAACAAGTAACCTCTTCAACTTTTGAGTAATTGCATTCATTTTTCATCGTTTTCCAAGCCTGTACAGACTGATTTACTAAATGTCATAACCCTGGATTCATCTAAATGTAGAGGGCCGCAAATACTGGCTGGGGAAATGAGGAGAATAGGCGATCAAGATTGGGACGTGAGCCTGAAAGGAGGCCAGCTGGTATTCCATCAGTCCGTGATCGAGAATCTGGTGCTTCAGCTAGGCATAAAGAAAATGAGATTGATGCAGGGAGATCAAGGAGAAGAGAAGGTGAGAATTACACTAAGCCGAGTGAAATTGATTATAAGGATAGAGATGGAAGAGACAGAAGTAGGAAATCAGAAATGCAGGAAAAGATAATCCGGAAAGAGGACAGAGATACAAGAGGAGCTGATAGAAGTTCTTTAAGGGGAGGAGGAGAGAAGAGATCTAGACATGATGATATCGAAGAGTATCATCCAAGGGAGAACAGTGATGAGAAGAGATCTAGACGTCCTGGTATGGAAGAATATAATCCAAGGGAGAACCGAAATGATAGAGAAAAGGATAGGGAAATACAGCGTGAGAGTGAAGAGGATAAAGAGAGAAGATCTTCCCATGCTAGGGATTCTTCTTCACTGTGCAGCCGAGACAGAGATGACGGTGATGACCATTACAGATCAAGGAGGTAGGGCTGTATTTCTTGTTGATTGTCAAGATTTTCGTTTTAGACATTGCAATTGGTTGTAATTTCTTGTTGGTTGCCAAGATTTTCATTATTAACACCCTTACTAATTGCAAGCATCAGGAGTTCAGGATTGAGCTCAACATCCCCAGCCCCAAATACTAATCGTCGATCCTATGCATGTGTTCATTGTGTTGCTCTAGTAACTCAGTAAAAGCTTATTATCATGTTCAACTTGCACTTCTTGGAACTACTTGGTAAATGCTTTAATAAGATCTGTTCTTATCGAAAACCTGGATCTTCTGTATTGAAAGCTAACTACTGGTTTGCTTAATTTATAATTTACCACTTTTAATTAAGAAGTGGTGAACAACGAAGACCAGAAGTCAAACGATATGATCAGCAAAACCGTAAGAGATTGATAATTCTGTTGCTTCAAAACTCATCAATCATTAGTGCTTTCACTGGAGGAGTAAACAGATCAACAGAACAGCCAATTACACGATCAAATTGCAAGGTTCAAACAATCGAAACTCAATTCGCAAAAACGCAATCAAACAAAACCACGGCATATACTAGAAAACAGAAAAATCCGATCGATTTTATTCGATTTCGACAAAGCATCCCATCTTAACAATGAATACATACAAACAGAGAGGGGAGAGAGAAGAGAAGCGAATTAGAGACAAATCCACTTGCCAAATTCTCACTGCCTGCTATCATAATCGACGATCTCGGAGTCGGTGACAGAGCGGGAGTGCTGAACAATCGATCGGCCGATAGAATTAACCCACTCCTCCTTCTCCTTCTCTGAATCAGCGATTAAGTACATCGGAGAAGCCTGACGACGGAAAGAGAGCTGGAAAGCGTTAGCCTGATTGATATCATCCTCAGCGCCCTTAACAGTGATGCAGGTATCGACAGGGATGACTCCACGCGGCACAGAGTAGCCAGATACGTCGGAGTTGAGGAACCAGAAGAGCCTTCCTTGCTTGAGCACGAACCATCTTCGGCGCCAGTAAGAGGTGTACTCGCCTTGTTTGCGGATCCAGCCAGTGCGCTCAGGCCGATTCCAGAACTCGATCCCTGCGTATTCGTCGGGATTCGGAGTCGATCCTACCAGACGCCGGATTGTGTCCATGGCGATTTGGTCAAAGATGGAGGAAAGAGAGAGAGAAGAAGAAGAGGGTTTTTGGTTTTGATTGATTTTGGGGGATTTTCTATTTGCAGGGACAAGTAAGCCCTTGAAACGGTTTCTGTCAGAAGAAGGAAAATTGGGTGGACGTTTGCACCACGTTGGCGTTTGGTAATGCTGTTGAGCGGATGCGAATACGACGCCGTTTCATATGTAGAGGGAAATCCCGTGTCCATAATAAAAAATGAAAAAAATGTATAGAATAACAAATTTGGGTTTGTTAGGTAAATTAGGTTATAAAGTGTTTGTTGTTTATAAATGGTTTATTGTTAATAAGTATGTTTGGTAAAAAAGTAGGTTTTTATTGGGATATGTGTAATTTATTTGAAATATGTGAGTGAGTGAAAAAAGTTAAATAAATTATTTTGCACGTTAATCGAAATTATAAAAATGGGTTTTTGAAAAAAAATGGTTTATAAACTAAAAACTAGTTTATAACCTCTTTGCCAAACATAGCCTTTATAGTGGATTGCAGGTCCCAGTTTATCTAAACCAAAAAAGTAAGTTAGTTTTTTGGGGTTTTTGCAGAAAATCACCCGCTATTTGTCGGAATTTGCAGGTAACCACCCGCTATTAACGTATTTATTTTTAACCACCCAAATTCTATACTTTTCTTACAATTCACCACCCGTAAACAGTTTCCGTTAGATATTCTGTTAAAACTTGTGAAATTACACTTTTACCCCTCCATTTTTACAGAAAATAACAAGTTTGAAAGTTATGGGACAATTTTTGTAATTTCCTTAAAATGGATTGAAAACCTATCTTCTTCCCCAAATCTCATCACAAGTTTATATCGGTTTGTCTAATTATAAAATACATGGACCGTCTTAAATCTAGGTTATAAAGTTGGATTTAATCTGTAGTTTTCAGAACCGTGATATAAAGTTCTGATTTAAATAATCAGAAGGTAAACGTGGTATAAAGTTCTGATTTAAATAATCAAAAGTTAAACGCCGCGTTTTCAGTTCAGTGTATAAAAAATAGAAAATTTGGTTCAAACAAGACCCGCTTATAAATTTAGATGACAAACATAATATTTAAGCTCTAATGAATATTTTCTATATATAAAAAGTTAAAAATTAGAAAACATATAAATGTGTGTTTATTCTCTTTAAATTGAGATTTTATATAATTCCCGGAAAAAGATGCAAATTATCTGAGGTAATATGTATGAAATCTCAAACTAGCACGATGATGTATCAGCGTATCGGGCATCTGGAATCGCCTTGGATACATATGTACGAAATTGCTATGAAGCTAATTTATTAATTTTGCCACCTCCTGAATTACACCAAATCAGTATCTGCCTATCTGATCAACTACAGAAACCACCTTTATCCAAGTCACCTATATAATCTATAGAGATTCATGAAACCCTAATCCTTGTTGACGAAGGCGGACTCGGCAAGATCAATGGCGCGTGCGAGAGCAGCGGCTTTGTTGAGACACTCGTTGTGCTCGTCAGCAGGAACGCTATCTGCAACGATGCCCGCCCCTGCCTGAATGTGGGCTACCCACTCGCGTCTGCCTGTGTTCGGTTGGGGGTCGTCGTAAGAGAACATGGTGTCGAATCGGGGGCTACTAGGGATCACCATCGTCCTCAACGCCAACGCCATTTCCATGTCCCCGTTGAACGAGACCGACCCAAATCCACCACTGTAGGGCCCACGCCTCGTTACTTCTAGCTCGTCAATTAACTCCATTGCCTTCACCTATATCATACAATATCACATGCTCTTAGAATAGAGTCTCAACTTTCTAAGAAAAGATTCATATAAGAATGATTATTAAAGTAGGAATACGTCATTTACATGCACTTTCGCAGATATGTGGATGTGCATGTATTCGTACGTTCATACATTAAACATATTCGTATCAGATCTTTATTCTATTTCTAGTTCGCATAAGATAGATCGACAATCGTAATTAGAGGGTAAGAAGTATATATGAACCTGTGGAGCTCCGCTAACCGTTCCAACAGGCAATGCAGCACGCAGAGCATCCCATGCATTTAAATCATCCAACAACTCTCCCGTTACCTGCAAAACCGATTTTCAATTTACACTCAACTAAAATCTCACCAAGATCATCCTCTTTTAATGAATAAGAATGATATGAGGACTTCCTTAAGAGGAAGAGATTAGTATGTATCGAGTAATAATCAGATATTTGGTAAGAAATTTGATTGTTAAGTATGCTTGTAATAAAGCTGTTAGAGCAAATTGTTGTTAGTTAGTTAGTCTGTTAAGTGTATGACATCAGCTTATGTCATCCTCTAACAGCCTTTATATTCTGCTATCTCCCCCTTCTGTAAACGCTATCTTTCAATGTTGATTTTTCCAGTTTGTGAGCCTTTGCTTTCTCTTCTCTTCTCTGAGTGAAATTTCTTGTGTGTTGATCATTTCTAATCAATCAACATGGTATCAGAGCTACGGATTGATTGGATTGATCTTGTTCTTCTGCGATTATAATCGTTTCTCTTAGGTTGGAATTCTCTCAGCAGATTCTCTACTATCTGTGTGTTGGAATTCTTGATCGGAATTGTTCTTGGAATTGTGCTTCAATTCCATCGCCAGGCATCTCTGTTGATCTGTCTTCTGGTTTGCGCTGAGAGAGTAGCTTTCTGTTTGAAGCTTCATCCATGGTGACACCAGAAGATCGCACAGAGAGAAGAAGGGATTTTATCACCTCTGGTGATCTCCAAAATCCTCTTTTCATTCATCCTTCAGACAACTCTGGTATGATTTTTACCTCTATCCAACTTGATGGTGAGAATTATAGGAGATGGCGAAAATCTTTCATCAAAGCTTTATCTGTCAAAAATAAGGTTGGATTAGTGGATGGCTCTATACCTAAAACTGATGAGAATGCTTCCCAATGGCTTAGATGTGATAATATGGTCGGTGGTTGGATTCTTAATATTGTGTCCAAGAACATTTATGCAACTCTGAATGAATTTGATACAACCAGGGAAATGTGGTGTGATTTGGAAGAAAGTTATGGTCAAAGAAATGGGTCATTAATCTTCCAGATCAAGAAAGAAATTCAAGACTGTCGTCAAGGAGACATGACAGTCACTGAATATTTCACCAAACTAAAAGGTTTTTGGCAACACTTATCAGGATTAACTAATCCATCTAGGTGCAATTGTGGCAAGTGTGCGTGCAATCTAAATGAACAACTTGAAGCTACATATAATGAGGATAAGTTGATGAAGTTCTTGATGGGACTTGGTGATCAGTTTAGTGCTCCCAGAAGACAATTTCTACTCTCAACTCCTATGCCCTCAGCAAGTCATGTACATTCTTTACTCTTGCAAGATGAGCTGAGCAAGAAACTTACTGATGTTAGTCTAAAACCAGATGCCACTGCTCTAGCTGCTAAGAGGCCCTATGACAAAAATGATAGGCCTAAGAAAGAATGTGAACATTGTAAAGGAAATCACTCTGCTGAGAGGTGTTGGGAGATAATAGGCTATCCTAGTTGGCATTCCAAGAGTAAGTATAGGCCATAGAGTTCAGGCAGGTCTAGGAGCAAAGATCACCAAGGTTACAAGGCAAATGCTAGCCAACAACTCTCTGAGGACAATCAACAATTAATGGGTGCCTTCTTGGAGTTCATGAAGCAACAAAAAGGTACTTTATCTGAGGCACTTCTGGCAGGTAAGTTGTTATGTTGTAATGCTTCTCATTCTTCCTTATGGATTTTAGACAGTGGTGCTACAGATCACATGTCCTGTGACATAAATTTCTTTGATAAACATAAGCCAATCACTAAGCCTACATCCACTCATCTACCAAATGGTAATATCTGTCCTATCTCTCATACTGGATCTATCAAAATATCTCATAATCTTACCTTACAGGATGTATTGTATGTCCCAAATTTCAAGTTCAACCTTATCTCTTTAAGCCGTCTCATAAAAGACATAAATTGCTTCATTTTTCTTACCTCAAACTATCTTGTGATTCAGGATCAAACCAGGAAGAAGGTGATTGCAGCTGGTAAGGAACTTGGGGGACTATACTACCTCATACCTGAATCTGAGCTGGACTCCTTAATAACTACAAGAATGTATGACAATTTCTGTGCTACATCTCCATCTCTACCTATGTTTCTTCCTAGTCAGGACTTGTGTAAAGACAAGAATGTTCTCTGGCATCTTAGGTTAGGTCATGCACCTATTGAAAAACTTTCTCATGTTAGTTCCATCTCTTGTGACATAAATAAAACTATGGATTTTCATTGTTCTGTCTGTCCTCTTGCTAAACAATCTAGAAAATCTTTTCCTTCCAGTACATCACATGCTAACAAAAATTTTGAGCTTTTACATTGTGATCTTTGGGGACCTTATGATACTCCCACCTATACTGGTCACAAATTCTTTCTCACTATTGTTGATGATCATAGTAGAAGTGTAAGAGCTTATCTAATGAAGTCCAAAACTGAAACTAGTGCTTTCCTGCAACACTTTATCTCTCAAGTTGAAACTCAATTCTCTACAAAAGTAAAGACTGTGAGAACTGATCAAGGAACAAAATTTTTCAACTCTGAAACCATCTCTTATTTTCATACAAAAGGCATTGTGCATGAAAGCTCTTGTACTGCCACTCCCCAACAAAATGAGAGGGTATAAAGAAAACACAGATACATATTAGATATGGCCAGAGCCCTTAGATTTCACTCATCCCTACCTATCAAATTTTGGGGGGACTGTGTGTTAACAGCCACTTATCTCATTAACAAATTACCTTCACCTCTTCTTCATCAAAAATCACCCTATGAACTTATGTTCAATAAGAAACCAGATTACTCCTCTCTCAGAGTATTTGGCTGCCTATGCTACATTTCTACTTCCACTGTAGCTAGGAAGAAATTTGATCCCAAAGTTGATCCTTGCATATTTCTTGGTTACCCCTCGGGATTCAAAGGCTACAAAGTTTACAATATTAAAACTCAAAAGACTCAAGTTACTCGTGATGTACATTTTATTGAATCATGTTTTCCTTATGCTAATCCTATGTCTCAGAAAGTTGATGCCACCAAACCTCAGTCTGTCACTGAATTCATAGAGGATGATATCTTGTCTACTACTCTTCCTCTTTTTCAACCTATTGAACCTTTATACAATCCAGATGACACTTCACTTAATCCTCCTACTCATACTGAATCCTTGGCAGACTACTCTCCTAGCCCTGTACCTGCCATATTTGACCATGTTCCTCAAGAACTACCAACAACAAACCCTCCTCCTCTTAGACAATCCTCAAGAGTGTCCAGACCACCTCTTAGACTACAGGATTATGTGTGTATGACAACCAAGTTACCTACTGATGCAACATCTTCTTCTAAAGGTAAGAACTGTCTCTACCCTATGCATTGTTTCATGGCTTATGACAATATTTCCGCTGCCTACAAAAGCCTTTAGTAACAATGTAGTAGCACTGTCTGAACCTAAAACTGTTAAAGAAGCTTTGCAACTAGCACCTTGGTGTCAAGCTATGTTAACTGAGTTGCAGGCCCTTGAAAACAATCACACATGAAGGTTGGTGCCACGACCGCTTGATCAAGCTGTTGTTTCATGCAAATGGCTATTCAAGACTAAGCTTAAGGCTGATGGAAGCTTGGATAGGCACAAGGCACGACTTGTTGCTCGAGGTTTTTCACAAATAGAGGGAATAGACTATGCTGAAACATTTGCTCCAGTGGCTAAAATGATTTCTGTGGGAACTTTGCTAGCTGTTGCTGCTATTAGAGGATGGAAGATCAGTCAGATGGATGTTACAAATGCTTTTCTTCATGGAGACTTAGAGGAAGAAATGTTTATGGAATTACCTCCAGCCTATGACTTTCTCAAAGCCTATGATGCTAGGACTCAGAGGGAAACATTAACAGAAGACTCCAAGCATCATCAAGCAGAAGTCAAGTCAGAGAAATCCAAGCTGGTATGCAAACTTGACAAGTCTCTATATGGCCTAAAGCAAGCTCCAAGACAGTGGTTTGCAAAGTTTGCTCAAGTAATCAAAGAAGCTGGATTCACTCAATCCAAACCAGATTATTCTCTATTCTACAAAAGCTCAGGGAAGTCTTATACTGCTCTTCTGGTCTATGTAGATGATATGTTGATAACAGGAGATAGTGAAGAAGAGATACAGAATCTCAAAGCACATCTATGCAAGAATTTCCCAATGAAGGATCTGGGGAACCTCAGATATTTCCTTGGCATAGAAGTAGAGAGAACTGAAGAAGGCTTCCATCTGAATCAAAGTAAGTATGCCTTAGAGCTCCTGGATGAAGCAAGGATGACAGAAGCTAAGCCTGTAGCTACTCCATTTGATACTAGAGAGAAGTTAACTCTAAATGGAACCAGAAATGAAGTTGATCCAGTGGCATACATGAAACTGGTTGGGAAATTGATCTACTTAACAATCACTAGGCCAGACATATGCTATTCTGTGCAAGTGCTAAGTCAATTTATGCACAATCCTAGTGATGATCATTGGAGAGCTGCAAAGAGAGTGCTGAGATATATCAAGAATGCTCCAGGGCAAGGCTTGCTCCTTTCAAGCAAAGCTGAGCTAAAACTCAAAGCTTTCTGTGATGCAGACTATCAGAGTTGTGCCATGACCAGGAAGTCTCTCACAGGCTTCTGCATTTTATTGGGCACTTCTCTGATTTCATGGAGAACTAAGAAACAAGGGTATGTTGCATCCTCTACTGCAGAATCAGAATACAGAGCTATGGCTATGACCTCTTGTGAAGTAACTTGGCTTGTTAAGTTGCTTACTGATCTGGGAGTCTCATTAGGACCAATAGAGATGTATAGTGACAATCAAGCCTCCATACATATTGCAAGGAACCCTGTCTTCCACGAGAGAACCAAGCAGATTGTCATCTGGTGAGGGACAAGGTGCTCAACAAAGAAATTGCCCTTAGCTACATCTCCACCTATGCTCAACCAGCTGACATTTTCACCAAGGTTGTCACCAAGGACCAATATACAAGGAACTTGATCAAGCTTGGAGTTGTAAACATGTTTACAACTACAGCTTGAGAGGGAATGTTAAGTATGCTTGTAATAAAGTTGTTAGAGCAAATTGTTGTTAGTTAGTTAGTCTGTTAAGTGTATGACATCAGCTTATGTCATCCTCTAACAGCCTTTATATTCTGCTATCTCCCCCTTCTGTAAACGCTATCTTTCAATGTTGATTTTTCCAGTTTGTGAGCCTTTGCTTTCTCTTCTCTTCCCTGAGTGAAATTTCTTGTGTGTTGATCATTTCTAATCAATCATTGATCATAGGTTGTTGTAAATGGAGAATCTTAAGGGCACGTAAGGCTAGCAGGGATCAATGAAGGAGAAGAGTTTCTATTTAAGAGCGAAAAAACGACAAGAATCGAGTTCTTGTTTGTACGTTTATCAAGAATCGTAATGACATGGGTTATCATTTTTGTTAATGATCCCAGTTTAAAGAACAATTCAAAGATCAAAGAATGGATCAACAGTTTCTAACAGTAATCAATCTATGATGAGTAATACTTACGGTGGAGCTTATGTGCATGACATGAGAGTAGCGCTCAATGTCCATTAGTTTTTCAACCTTTACAGTACCTGGTTTCGACACCTGATCATATAACAAGATTGATACTATTAGTTCCCTGAATTTTAAGTTTACAACAAGATTGATATTGTTATTTGAATGCAATAGAGGAACAATTAAACCTTCCCAACGTCGTTCCTTCCTAAGTCAACAAGCATAATATGTTCTGCTCGTTGCTTTTCATCGCTCAAAAGCTCGTCTTCCAACAAAAGATCTTCTTCTCGATTAGGTCCTCGTTTGATGGTTCCAGCCAAAGGCCGGTTAGTGATTTTACCCTGCAGTATAATTTACATCACATAACTTTATATTACAAATAATGTAAAACCAAAACACATCTCATCTCATGCTAACTAAACAAATGGTAAAATCATAAAATTTCATAAGATTATTAGCTTCATTATCTACACAAATGCTAAAAACAAAATTTTTCTTGAAACTATTACCTTTTTTACACGCGTTAGGATTTCAGGACTCGACGCGACAAGAATACATCCTCTAGCCTGAGATTTATGAGCACAATTAATCCATTAATCAAATATAAGAACACAACACTAAAAAAGCTTAGGAAACAAAAGTAGCATATCAACCTGCAAATAAGTCATGTAAGGACTAGGATTAACAATTCTTAAAGCTCGGTATATTTCAAATGGGTCAGCAAATGTCCGCCTTTCAAAACGTTGGCTTAACACGATCTGAAATATGTCACCAGCTAGGATATGCTCCTTTGCCTGCAAAACTACATCTTCATATGCTTCACGAGACATGTTCGAGGTCTCCAAAGACGGACCAAAATGGTGAGTTTTCAATTTGACCGAGCCAACATCAAGTCTTGGCCTAAAATATCAAGAGGAACACAAGGTTCAATACGTTGATAATTGAAGAGGGTTCAAGAATAAGTAGCAAAGCGGAATAACATATGATGATTGAAACAAATGCTTACGTTTCTATATTTTGAACTTTAGCCACAAATTTCTCCAATTGATTCTTTCCATCCTTGAATGCTACCTCAACGGAAGGAAATTGGTCTACTTGCACCCAATGAATCAGAAACACTTTCTGCGCGACAAAATCTAACCTTAACGAACTCAGAGAATCCGACAAACGAACAATTTATGCAAGAAACGACAACATGGGGTGATACACATAATGTCTTATGTCGTAAGAAACGACAAAAAAAAGTGATGAACATAACTTCTGAATATTTGAAGTCGTTATAACAGATATTTTAACTAGGTCGAGTTTAAATAAGCGTTTTCTTAAAACAAAAGTAGTATGTTCAACATTTGACATTACTATATCCACAATGTGGATACCCTATTCATCAAAACCTGAAACATCAAGAGTACAAAGTTACACACAATGTTTAACATTTTTTTTCCACTTGGGCTTGCACAGTTGCACAAGCACATAATGTTTAACATGTTTACCACAACAATAATGACAATTTGGCAATGATAAACGAGTTTTAAGCAAAAGAATACCTTCTCCACATGATCAAAGACAAGGACATCGTCGTACAACCCTAGATGTAGGTCCGGAAGGTTCCTATCGTCCACAGGCGCGTTCGAGAAAGGAAGCTTTCTCTTCTCCCCATAACGAACCGTATCATAAGAGAAGTATCCAACCCATCCACCTGATACATTACCATAAACACAAGATTGATCAAACAAACAACATAGAAGTAGCCAAAACACAACAACAACAATCAACCCAGTATGCTCCCGACTCAAGGCCTTAACATAATCAAATCAGAATTAGTCAAGTAGCAAAATTATTCACCACAGAAGGCGTCAGGTAATTCATTAAGTCTTTGTGGCTTCCATTTGTGCATAATCTTCCTCGGAACCTCCATTGGATCTTCCACAACCTCAACTGTCCGTGAACACACACGATGATCCATGACCGTGACTTCGTTCTCCTTGGCCACAATTTCCATCGCCGGATGCGATCCAACGACGCTATACCTTCCCTGAAAACACATTGAATCTGAATCAGTCATAAACATAAAAAATACAGAGAATTAGGGTTTGGGGCGGTTAAATTACGACAGTGGATCCATTAGAGCCAGGCTCGACCGACTCAAAGAGGAAGCTGGGTGCATCCCTATCGTCTTCCTTCACAAGGCATCGGTAAGCGAGCACCGGATTGAGGTGATCGGAGAAGATGCTTCGAAACAGAGGGACCAAATTTCCATTTTTCGCTGCTTCGAAAAACTCCGCCGATTGATCGACTGCACAGAAACCCAAGAGATAAAACCCACGTCAGAAATGGTAAAACGTAACGGACATGTCAGAAGGAGAGAGATAACCTGTGGAGGGTGAGGATAGAACAGAGCATTGCAGAGAGGGGAAAACAAGAGAAGGGGAATTTGCAGGGGAGAGGAAGAGAGGAGCGGTGGGTTTGGCGATGGAGGAGAGAGATCGGCGGTTATGGTAAGAGGAGGAGAGGAGTTGGGGACGAGGAGGAGGAGAGATGAGGCTAACGGCTAGTGATAGAGCTGCCATTGTTGGACCTTCGATTTTTCAGAGAGATGCAGGGAATTAGTAGGCAATGAGGAAGACCAGAGTATCTAATATATAGATGGTTAAAGTTGAAGTAATGTCTTTACAAAAAATTGCGCCACTTCGCAATATTTGAGTGAAGACATGTTTATTTCTCTTTTATTTATTTTTTCTTTAACCCACTATCCTACTCTAACATGTGAAAAACTCACCCACTAACTCAAGGAGTCAAACTTCCACTAACTCAATTAATAATTATGTATAATTGAAATTATATATACTTAGTTATTGTGTAATTATATATATAAATATATGCATATAAAAACAAAGTAACATTTAAAATTTATTCTGAGATATAAATAGTTAGTCATTATATAATATATTTTTAATTTATTATATAATAATCATTTCATTACTCGTACGTCGTACGGGATTGATCACTAGTTTAAATGCAAAGATGAAACAGCTCCGTCTGACACGTAATGAAAATGTTACTTTCTTTTTTTCTGTTGGAAATGGGAAGAGATTGTTCTTGTTGAGTTGGAAAGATATTATCAAATTTCTATAAGAGGAAATAAATCATGGAAAGTCTTATTTTAAAAATAATTGATCCAATTTTAATACAGATAAATCATTTTTTTTACCCACTTTTGTTGCATCTTCTTATCTCTGAAAAACAACTAAATATGATTGGAAAAAATTGTGGAAACCAATATCTAAGCAAAGCTTTTTATTCCTTTTTTGGCGATTTTGTAATTTAGAAGTGAAATAACTATTTCCTTACATTTTCAGTATGTAGCATATGAGAATATGAATCCGTTCAATGGACAGAAACCATAGTATGAATTTAGTCACTTGTGTAATTGAATTCAGTTTGGTTGATATTTGTAAGAATGCAGTATATATAGGATAATATCAACAGATTGAATCCTGTAGATTTTACACAATATTTCATAAATGTTTCTTAATTACTTTGGGATTTTTAAATTGATATAAGAAGTTAGAATTAAGATAACTCAGAGTACATAATCCGCCACTCATTGTCATAAGTTTACATGATTTTGTACTCTGTATCCATTATGCATCCATAAGTGTCTGTGCAAGATAATCAATGTACCTATGATAGCATTAATCAACAAATTATCTCGCTTAGCTCTCTTTATGGAGACTAAGGATCTACTTGAACCTTTAAACAGTAACTTAAGAATATGTATAAAAATTAATTTTTATAATTTTGACAATATTTTGAATATTTTTATGTTCAAATTATTCTCGCAAATTTTTAGGAGTATAAGCTGCATAATACTGTAGGAAAGATACCAAGATTGATGCAAACTGTTGTTGTTATTTCGGGCCGAAGCCCAAACTATCCACCGGCTCGCTTGTTAATAAGAGGCTGATTGTCGCCCGGGTCATCGGATGAGTTTAGGTTATCATGGCCCAATCTTTACGTGTCGGCCCAATTATTTATAAGCCCAATACCTTCATGGAAGCCACTTCACCCAAAGGAAAAGAAAGGGGGAGAAGGGTTGCGAATTTTTAATTTGTTGTTTGGACGGAAGAGATAACCTATTTCTATTGTTGTCTTTGACAAAGAAAACGAACAAAATGAAGGAATATAAGTTATTTAATTTCAGTTTCGATCCAAATTTCACCGAATTCATTTCCTCTTCAATTTTCATCATTTGCCCTTCAAATTTTCCTCTCTTGTCTATTAAAAACTCTTATTTCCTTCCTTTAAATTATCCAAATATGAGAATTTTCCCCATTCCATGTCCCTCCCTTTAAAAAAATTCCAACCCTCCCATCCAAACACATTGTTAGAGTCGCACCTCGCAACTTCTTATGTGTTATTCCATGAGAAGATACAGAAATTCCGGTGATCCGATAACTACGGTGGTGATCGTGCATATATGAGCATATTTCTCAGATCAACTAGTAAAAGAAAAATAACCCACTGGATTATATGTATTAGATATTTATTTATTCAACTTTCAGTGTTTTATTCTCACATATTTCATGTTTACAAATTGAGTCGGAAAGTATTGACGTAGACCGAAATAATTAAGTTGATTGTGAAAGGAAATAGAAGATGAGATTCATGAGAACATAAGCTGACCTCAGAATATACTTCAATCTTCATTCCACTAATTATAATCACTGAATCCGTTGCAAATGGATTCATTGATCCGATCACGAGAGTCCTCCTCTGATTTGAAGTTTATCAACCATTTAAAATACTCCCTCCGTCCCTTAATATAAGGTTCATCTGCTTTTTCGACACTATTGACAAACCGAGAGAATCTTCTCGTTTTCTTCCAATATATAGAAATAAATATAGGCATGCGAAATATCGTTTGATTCGTCTCAATGAGTACTTTGACAATATAAAAAAATTATAATTTTTATCATCGTATATTTAGAGATATTAACGTTACAAAACGTGTCTCGACAAATGTGTCAAAAGAAATTGAGAAGATCAATATGGGACAGAGGGCATAGATCACAAATGATGATAATGGAATAAGAGCTAGAGGAGGGAGACCAAAAACGACGTCGTACTGCAGGACAATAGAGGAAAAGGACAACTGCATACTTACATAAGTTGCTTAAATAATAGAATAATCGTATCGTATGCGCCTAGACTAGAACCTGACAATCGGGTCGGGTCGGTCGGGTTCGGGTTAAGGGTGTTTCGGGTCTGGTATTTTTCGGGTCGGGTCATTTCGGGTCTAAAATTACCGGGTCAAAACAGGTCGGGTTGTTACGGGTTTATAGGCGGGTCGGGTTCGGGTTCGGGTCTAAACTTACCGGGTCAAACAGGTCGGGTTGTTACGGGTTTATAGGCGGGTCGGGTCGGGTTCGGGTCTAAAATTACCGGGTCAAACAGGTCGGGTTGTTACGGGTTTATAGGCGGGTCGGGTTTGGGTCGAAATTTTTTGAGTCAAACAAGTCGGTTTGTTACGGATTTATTGTCAGATCGAGTCGCTTTGAGTAAAAACTTACCGAGACATAACAAGTTGAGTCGATACGAAATATTCATGTTAAATTTGGGTCAATCTTGATTGCAAATTTTAATGTATGCTTCGATAGCAACACCACTATATTACCTTCTTTTCATTTATTTGAATAAGTTTGGCATAGTAACTTTTAGTAGATTAGCTAATATTTGAAAAAAAACGAATGAAAACATTTATAAATTACAATTTACAACCTATGGACAAGTCAATAACCATCGATTAAATAAAACACGGTAGGTTCAATGCGACGGCAAATAAAGACCTGATATGTTGCTCAAAATCAAAACACATCTTCACAACCATAATTAATCCATCGTTTAATGCAATTCAAGATAGATAGAGTATTAAAATGAAAACAATCTGTCAACTTAGTCACATAATTCAAACTGCAACAAAATAACAATCTCATAACTTAGAAAGTAAAACATGTTCTTCATATTCTTGTCAATCTTCCATGTCCATTGGCATTGGACTATCTTCACTATCATTGTTGATGTCCATTCATGTAAATTGGATTTCTAATCCTTCTTCTAAATCATCTTCGGGAGCTGTACAATTAAAACTGTGAATTAAACTCATATATATAAGATCTAAAATATCATAATAATGTGAAACAAACTAACTGCTTACCTTCTTCAAGGTCTAGTCCATAAAGCCAAGAACGAGTCGTCAAAAGAGCTTCGACGGAATCCTTATTAAGAGAAGATCTCCACCTTGTAATAACTCTACTTCCCATGCTAAATGCAGATTCGGATGACACGGTTGTTATAGGAATGGCTAGAATATCTCTTGCCATCCTAGAGACACTAGGATATCTATGAGCATTTTTCCCCCACCAGTCAAGCACATCTAGTTCTTTAACTAATTTTTCCAGAGTCTCATCCAAATATAGCTCAATTTCTAATTTTTCTATAGAAACATCATAAGAGGAAGCAAATCCCTAGACACAAAATAAACATAGGTAAAACATGCTGAAATATGATAAAAGTAACTTATATTATTTATTTAATTTACCTCAAACTCTCCAGGGTCCATCGGATTAAGAGTAGTAGTCGTGTCATTACTGTTTGAAGCATACTCTTGATAGAACTTCAGAAATTCATCTTTCACATGTTTGGATTTCAATGGATCACTTTCAATATCCAACTTCTCGAAACAATGATGGATGAGCTGAAACTTGTAACGAGGATCCAACATGATGGCAAATGAAAGAATCAAACTATAAGAGCTCCAATACTTATCAAACTTTTTCTTCATCCTCTTTGTCATATCCATCAGAAATGTATCCCCACAATCAACATATTTCAATAACAGAAGCTCAACTTTCCATACACATTTGAAGTACAAGTTGGATGTTGGATACTTCCTTCCCGACATAAGAGTAGTAAGCTCATCAAAAGGCTTCAAAAGTTCACAAATCTTCTCAATTCTATTCCATTCCTCATCTGTTGGAATTTCTGGAAAGCAAGGATCAACTCTACTCATTCTTCCACTTGAAAAAGCCACGCGATAAATCAATGCCCTATCAAGCATTGTAAAGGTGGAATTCCATCTTGTAGGACAATTAATGCGCAGTTTTTTTTAGCAATTCAGGCCAAGAGACGAAGCAATTTCCTTAAACTTCAAAGTTCTACGCTCTGAAGAACCAATAAAAGACACCATCTTCTTAACCTTTTTAAGCCCGATATCAACTAGTTTTAGGCCTTCATCAACAACCAAATTCAAAACATGAGCACTACAACGCACATGAAAATATTTACCACCACCGGGCAAAGAAGAATGCATAGCAAGGCTATTACTTAGCATGGACTGCATATTGTCATTGCATCTTGCATTATCTAGAGTGATAGTAAACACTTTCTGATGAATTCCCCAACCTTTCAGAAGATCAAACACAATGTCATGTAAAACTGATGCAGTGTGAGGTGGTTTTACATGACAAAAGGAGGTGTTACTTGAACATGAAGAAGTTTTGATTGAGAGTTACCCACATGGTCAAATATCTCTAATAAGCATTGAAACCAAGTTTCATTCCATTCCGACATCGTTTGGGCATCGTTTTTCCAAATTGGCCTTAAGCCCATTTAAGGCCTTTTAAGGTCTTTGAGCGTTTACGCATAGTTTCAAGCCTCGTTTAGTGTAATCAAGACCTTAATGGGACTTTATATGCCTAATAAGACTAAGTTGTATAATTTTTTCAATCATAATAATACATCGATGTTGTTGACCATACATATTGCCACAAGTTAGAGAGTGATGATTAGTTTGATGTTTAGAAAAGGAGGTGTTACTTGAACATGAAGAAGTTTTGATTGAGAGTTACCCACATGGTCAAATATCTCTAATAGGCATTGAAATCAAGTTTCATTCCATTCAGACATCGTTTGGACGTCGTTTTGCCAAATTGGACCTTAATCTCATTTAAGGCCTTTCAGTGTTTACACATAGTTTCGAGCCTCGTTTTGTATAATAAGACTAAGTTGTAAATTATTGGTACTTTATATGCCTAATAAGCGAGACCTTATTGGTACTTTATATGCCTAATAAGACTAAGTTGTACATTAATGGTACTGGCACTTCATTTTAGTAGTGTTATTGATAGATTATTAATGTTGTTGACAAAGTATTAATGATGTTGACAATTTAGTTCGCCGTGTTGACAACTTAACTAGCCATGTTGGCAGTCTATTGGTCTCGTTGACAGTTTAATTAGTCGTGTTGACAATTTAACTAGTCCTGTTGACAGTTTATTTAGTCTTGTTGACAATTTAATTAGCCATGTTGACAGTTTACTTTACTAGTTCTCTAAAAGTTTAATTATCCATATTGACAGTTTATTAGTCTTAGTGACAGTTTATTTAATTGTGTTGACTAATTAATTAGTCATGTTTGCAATTTATTATCTAGTGTGTTGACAATTTGTCCAATGTGTTGACAGTTTATTAATGTTGTTGACAATAGTTATCTAGTGTGTTGACAATATTTTGGGTAAAATTTACAATTTCCGCTTCTTTATTACTTTTTTCTTTTTCGCCAAATTTTCGGGTAAAAAACGGGTTGGGGCGGGTCAACCCATTTTTTACCCAAAAAAAATCGGGTCAATCGGGTTTGACAGAAAACGGGTCACGGGTTCAATTTGACGGGTTATGACCCAGAAAAATCGGGTTGGGTCGGATCGGGTTTGCGGGTCGGATTAATTTCTGCCGGGTCTACTAGACTGATATAGGAGTAGATATTTTCATAAATCCCACTCTTGCCCCCTACAAACATCCTTTGATCGTTCCTTTTCAATACATAAGGGCACACCTTATACACACATGATATAATCATTCATCATTATGATTCACTATATTGAATCTGAATCACACAATGTGATATTCCTTGTACATGCATTATAAAAACAGCGAATAAAGTCAACAAAACATTGGTAAACCATTTGTGTCGTCGTTCCACATCCTTCCAGCGAGTTGTTGTGGTAAGGATTGTCCACATTTAACCCCCGTTCGGCGAGAACAAACTAGGTCGAATGTTGTTGTATGCACATTATTAGAAACTTCCACTATTAATGGAAATCGATCACGTCAAGGGTAATTTGGTCATTTCACATCATGAGCATCTAAGAGTATACTTAATGGTTGCCCATTTTTTTGTGGGTATTAAATATTTTAATAATATCTCTCTCTTCTTTTTGTTAATACCCATTTTTCATACCCATCTATCCCCACTACATTCTCAATCGTTACCCATTTATTTATGACCATTGATATCTCTATAAGACACATGTCAAATTTATGTATGTATTTTAGCTCAAGAGTGATGTCACATTGGAACACATGTCAAATTTAGATGAATGCCCATTGCCTTCACCATGGTAAATAGAATGCCCATTTTTTTTATGGGTATTGTTTCTCTTTTCTCCGAAATTCTATTTTTTAAGAAAGTTTGGAGTTGGAGGATGGCCATATATATGCATGGCCAGGAGATAAGATCAATTGGCATGGCATAGGCGTCCACACTTGCTTTGTCATCAGATAGTTTTTGTAATCTTATATATATGTATATTTGATGCGTGAGTAATTCATTACATTCTTCCAACAACTACAATTCAATCCACCCACCATAACCAGTTAATTGATTTGATCATTTGTTATATCCATTCCATGCATTGAGAATTTAGCTATGGTTTTATAATACATTTATATGTGTGTATCATGATTCATCATATCACATTCTTGTGAGAGCTAGCTATCAGTGTACAAAACTAAGCAAGGACAAAACATCAGAATAAAAAAATCTGGGATACTATTGGATTTCAAACCACATGAAAAATACAAGTATCTCAAGAACCTCAAAATAAAACTAAGAAAAACACTTGGATTTATTCACGATAGATCAACATTTAACCTCTGTCTAGAGAATACTTCATATCACTATATATATAAGACTTGTTTTTTTTTTAATATGAGACAACATGAACATATATATATAACGTACCCCGTACTTTTTGCGAAAGGGGTTTTAGTGATTTGGAAAAATTTCGCTTAGTACCTATCAAATTATGGCTATCTAGGTTTGCTTAGATGTCACTCAAACTTGCTAGATTAATAAATTACTTCACCTCATAGCAAAATAAACTCTTTCGGTTTCTTTTCTTAATTTTCTGCATTGAACGTGGACTCTTTTGGTTAGTTTGACGTTTACACATTGCTAGTTTAATCTTTATACGTGTGAGTTTGTGACACATCACACTAGTGTCACATGGATTGTATGCTTGATATTTGCTTTTTCTGTCTAGTTGAAACTTCAACCTTTCCCTTTTCTTTGGTAAATATTTTGCTTGTGTACGTGTATTGGATTTATAATAGGTTTTTTAAATGTGTATAGAGGTCATAACAAAAGAATCATAAAATAAAGTATCTATACGATTATTTCTAAAAATATGGTGTGGAGTGTAGTTTTTTTTTTTTTTTTATATGGTAAGAACCAGGAACTCACGTACGGATAGGTGACAACCCTTGACCATCCAATTGAATGACCCTAAAAACGTCGGTATGAGAGGACATCATACTCAACTGTAAGAACAATGGTCTCATAATTCTGATATAATCATCAGATATGATATTATCCTTATTGCATATAAGGATAGTTTTAAGGAAGTGCATATTAGCATGCGGCTTAGCTATTAAGTCTGCAAGTCTATTTGCTTCTCTAAAGCAATGAAAAATCTTGACATTACCAATAGTGGTAAGTAGATTTTGGATATCAATTATAATATTGTGAATCTCCCATGGTATCTTCCAAATATTCTTTATACTATTAATAACAATTAGGTTATCTCCTTCTAATATTAGTTTATCACAGTTCAACTTTTTTGCTAACTTGACTGCAAAAAGTGCACTTAAAGCCTCTGTTTGAAGAGGTGAGTTAGACCTGACCTTTTTGTTTAATAAATCTATTACATTCCCTTCCTTAGTACGTGCAATACATCCAGCCCAAGAATCATGTATAGATGTAAATGAACCATCGAAATTAATCTTAATCCAATCTTCTGTTGGTTTTTTCCAGCTTCTATTAACTGTCTTATTTCTGTTTCATCTAGTCTTCTGTTTGGGTCCTTTTATATTTGCATTATTATTTTCCCAGAATTTGAATTGTTCAAAAGCAATTCTATACGGCTCTTTTTTGCTGGTATGAACTTTTCCAAAAATCATAGAATTTCTGTGTATCCATATCGAATACCATAGATGGATTAGGGCTTCCAACATATTTTTGTTACCTTTGAGACTGTTGATGATATGTTGTATATTCTGTAAGAGGGGAATATCCGGTTGGATATTAAATTTAAAATGAAGTAATGCCTCAAATTTATTCAATTGTGATAGTGTATGAGGACATTGAAAAAGCAAGTGTTCCGTAGCTTTGGACAATCTTAATTCAACAGATCAATCTTAAGCACATTAATAACAATAAACCTTATCAATCAATTAAAAGATTTATATGTGATAATAATAGTGATAGATTTCGATTTTGCTTACTTCCCTATGGTTTCAGATATAATAAAAAGTACTACAATGATTCTACAAGTTTTATTCACTCCTATCCTCATAAGTTTATAAATTCCTATAATTTAATTAGTCACTTGGCTAAAAATATTGCTGGTTTAATAAACACTTGTATATTAGCCTTTCTAAATAGGAAGATAAAGGATTTTCTCCCTCTGACTTTGAATGATTATCACTATAGTAATAGTACCTCAATTAAGAAAGCCTTGATTATAAGGATAATTTGCAATGGCATACTTCATAGTTCTAAAGGAAGATTTTCCCATGTCACTACTTATGATATAAATGAATTCATCGTATCTCATTTTTGTAATCTGATGGAACTCTGTGATAGGAGCTTACACAAATGTGAAAATAATAGTATTAGTGGGAGTTGGGTATCTTCAGCTTCCACTATGTACAGTAGCTTTTGCGTGAGCAACGATTCATACAAATCAAGCGTGATGCGAGATAAATGTAAATATAGGATTATACATCATTAAAAACCCGGCAAAAACCCTAATACTCTAATAGAGTGGTTTATAATGAATATTTGTCAAAATATAATGTGTCGTAAATTCGGAACAGAATTCTATCCTAAAATCTACTATATACAATGTTAAAGTAGAAGTCACGTCTTCACAAAAATTTGCGCCACTTGACAAATTTTGAGTGGAGACATTTGTCCTTCTAATTTCCATAAATAAAATGGAATTTATTTTGATTCAAACCATTTTCTCCACAATCACCGGTGCTTTCTCCACTTTCACATTTGGCATAACCTTGCTCCACTCTCCACATTAGTTAGTTGTTCCTATTATTTACACGGTTCTTATATACAGCCCGGTGCTTTATTCAAACAACGCCGGGTCATTCGCGTTCTGTGAGGACACGTACAACGCCGGGTCATTCAAACAACGCCGATACATTATATTTGATTGAATTAAGATTGTTCTTCTAGCTTGGGAAATGGTATTAGCTTTCCATTTGGACAATTGTTTTTGCATGCTCTGAACTGCATATTGAAAACAGTCATTTTTAACTCTACCTCGTACTATGGGAATTCCAAGATATTTTTCCATAGATGTTGTAATATGAAGATTAAGTACAACTGCTAGAGCTTGCCTTTGTGGTATAGAAATATTTGGTGTTGTTTGGAAAGAACTTTTATGGTAGTTTATCGCAAGGCCTGATAGATTCGTGAACTTTTTCAGCAGAGTTTTAATGCAATTCATATTACTTAAGTTTGCATTAGCGAAGATTATTGTATCGTCCGCAAAACATAAGAAAGGAATACACATACCATTCCGGGTGAGTTGGATATCAACCTTATGATTTGTTTTTTCTGCTTCTTTTTGTAAATTTCTAGCTAGATATTCCATTACAATTATAAAGATAAAGGGTGCAATTGGATCCCCTTGTCTTAGACCACATTTGAGTTGGAATGTGGGTCCTGACTCATTATTAACTAAGATAGAAAACGACGCTGAGGTGATACAGGTTATTACTCTATCTATCCAAGTTTTGTGAAATCCAAATGATGTCAGTACTTTGATAATAAAAGGTCATTGAACTTTATCATAAGTTTTTTCCATATCTAACTTAAGAGTCATTCATCCCCTTTTTCCTTTTTTTCTTCTGGTGGAAGGAATGAAATATTTCTTGGGATAACAATATATTATCAAATATCGATCTATCTTGGACAAAAGCACCTTGACACGGGTGAATTAATTTGGGAAGTAAAGGTTGTAATCGATTTGCCATAATTTTTGTTATAGTCTTATATATCGTGGAACATAAGCTTATTGGACGATAATGATTAATAGTTATTGGGTTATCAATCTTTGGTATTAGAGCAATAAAGGATTGGGCACAATCTTTTAGCATCTTTCCGGAATGGAAAAATCCTTGGATTGCTTGTACAACTGATGGTCCTACAGTAGACCAATACTTCTGATAAAACTCAGCGTTATATCCATCTGGTCCCGGTGTTTTATTATGGGGTAATTGAAAGATCACATCTTTAATTTATTTGGGAGTGGGTTGTAATAGCAACTCGTTATTATCGGCTATAGTAATTAAGCTAGGAATAATCTCAAAATGATTATCTGAAAATTGTGTATTGTGGGCTGACTGAAATCGTAGTTGAAGATCCTTAGTGATTTCCTTTTTAATGTCTTCTTCTGAGTCATAATATATTGTTTTATCTAAGGCTTCATAGTAGTTTATTTGTTGTTTATAACATCTGATTTTGACTGTAGTTTGAAAATATTTCGTATTTCTATCTGCTTCATTAAAAAAAATTATTTTTGCTCTTTGTTTCCAATACGAATGTTGAAATTCTAGAAGATTATTATATTTGGTTAAAAGCCTATTATAAAGGGCAATTTTATGGTTTTTATTATTGATGAAACACTCATTTTGTATAAATTGCAAGCGGTCCTCGGTTAGTTTGATTTGTTCCATTACG
Source organism: Oxyria digyna (assembly GCA_029168935.1). Taxonomy (NCBI): domain Eukaryota; kingdom Viridiplantae; phylum Streptophyta; class Magnoliopsida; order Caryophyllales; family Polygonaceae; genus Oxyria; species Oxyria digyna. Next base: position 27,160,534 of record JAPVLV010000011.1, on the reverse strand, counting down.
TTATTATTATTTTTCTTTACCCACATTTTTGTTTCTTGTTTCAATTGTTTTTGTTTCATAAATAGTTTAAACATGGATGAACCAAAAAAATTGTAATTCCAGATCGTTTTTACCAGATGTTCATAATTTTTATTTTGTATCCAAGTGTTCTCAAAACGAAATGGATACTTTTTAATAGTCGTTTCTTGCCCCAATTGTAACGTAATGCAACAGTGGTCAGAAGTGGTAAAAGGTAAGTGACTCAGCGTGATCTTGTTGTAATAATTGATAATATCTGGATGAATCATAGCCCTATCAAGTCTTTATAATATAGTCGTATTAGTATACTTGTTACTTCTTTTCCAAGTGTACGGCGTTCCTTGATAATTTTGATTAAGCAACCCGTGGTTAGTCATAAAAGTAGTTAATCTAGTAAATCTATTTGTATTCGGTAGAATTCCTCCACATTTGTCATCTGGCTCTAAGATGTCATTGAAATCACCTATTATTATCGTAGGTTCTTTATGTGTATGGATAATATTAGAGATGAAATTCCAGAACTCGGTTTTTAGGTATTCCACACTAGGTGCATAAATAAAGATAATTATGTAATGAGTATTACGTTCTTCATATTTTGCTACAATAGTGTTATAACCCACATGTATAATGGTAAAAAACTCTGCCTTTTGGAAATTGGTACATTAGCAGCCATAAACCACCCTTCGTTCCATCTGCAGGAGAAATAAAAATACTTTTGAAACCTATTTTGTTGATAAATTGATTACTGGGAGAATCATTAATTGGTTTTAGTTTCTGCTAGGCAGAATAGATCTATTTTGTGGTTTCTACGTATATGAGAAATCTCAGTCCAAAAATTTCTTCTGCGAACACCCCTACAATTCCAGTATGCGATTCTAATCATTAAAGATTTTAATTACATCCAGGACTAGCATGGGTTGTATACCACTAACATATCTGTATTTAACATACAAAAGTTGTAATATTTTATTTAATTTCCAAAGCAAGAGATTTTTATTATAAGTATTGATGAAATGTTTATAATCAATACTAGTTACGATGGAGACCTTACTGAAGAGCTTATTAGGTTTATATATCCGCAAATGGTTATTAGAGTGGGATGAGTTAAGTTGAAAAGAGTCTTGTAGAATAATGTGCTAAACATAGTGGAAGCTGAAGATACCCAACTCCCACTAATACTATTATTTTCACATTTGTGTAAGCTCCTATCACAGAGTTCCATCAGATTACAAAAATGAGATACGATGAATTCATTTATATCATTCATAAGTAGTGACATGGGAAAATCTTCCTTTAGAACTATGAAGTATGCCATTGCAAATTATCCTTATAATCAAGGCTTTCTTAATTGAGGTACTATTACTATAGTGATAATCATTCAAAGTCAGAGGGAGAAAATCCTTTATCTTCCTATTTAGAAAGGCTAATATACAAGTGTTTATTAAACCAGCAATATTTTTAGCCAAGTGACTAATTAAATTATAGGAATTTATAAACTTATGAGGATAGGAGTGAATAAAACTTGTAGAATCATTGTAGTACTTTTTATTATATCTGAAACCATAGGGAAGTAAGCAAAATCGAAATCTATCACTATTATTATCACATATAAATCTTTTAATTGATTGATAAGGTTTATTGTTATTAATGTGCTTAAGATTGATCTGTTGATAAGTAACACTACAAGGCCAACAAAGGATCCGATCTTCTATAATGGCATAGGTCTGCATCATATTCCTATAGCTAATCCAGCATCTAGTGTTCTCCTCGATATAATTGTGACAAATAGGTTTGGGTATCTTATGGTCGGAGTTCCTAATCCTTATGTGGTTAGAGGTAGAGGAGATATAATCCCAACCCATGTATTCACTTGCTTTAGTGAGACTAAAGAGGATCAACCACATAGTTAAATTAGACTGTTGATTCCCACCTATCCATCCATTTTCCTTGCTATGACCAAGGAAACTAGCAATATATATGTTTTTCATAGAAGAGCAGAATGTCTTTTCTAAATGTAAACAAAGAGTAGCATTAAGGTGGATTTGAACATTACAAAATACTACCAACACATTCATCATAGTATTCAGCTGGACACACAACATCCACTTGTTTCTTACAGCGAGAGCAGTACTGAGATAACTACCATATTCATACCATAACCACATAAAACAAAACATCAGATCACCTAGCTTACCAAAATGGTGAACATGAGCAAACTTCTCAAAAGGGGTACGTGCTGAAACACCAGGTTGTAAACATTTTGCATCACAAAAAATAGGAGCTGAACAATATAGGATAATGGAAAATGAGAGATCTTTTATTTATTATCAATAAGAACCAAGCATTTTTCTTTACGCAATATATATTGCATCAAATTAAAAATGAAGTTGGCCATGATTAAGGAAAAAGAATGAGAAAGAGACTTGGTTCACTTGGAAAGATGATGCACATTGCCCGCTATAGTGACGGGATGATATAGTGATATATTATGACTCTACGAGTATTTGGCTCACTCTATCAAGAGGTTACTGATTTTCTATTTGGATGCGAATCTGATTAAATTAAACGAGAAAATATAAAATAACTATTAAACAAAAAGGTAAATATAATATACTTACTAATTTTCACTACTATCTCAATGGTTGGTTGCCTATCAGTATTTGATTATTTATTTTTATCTTTCCTACTTTTTTACATAGTCCACCTTTTTTTTTTTGTCTAAAATGTAGTGGTTTGGACGGATATCACACCTATGTTAAATGTTCATTCTTTCACTATGATGATGAGATTGATCACTTTGTAATAATTTTTTTTTCTCTTACTGTACACATCCAAATGGACAACCATGAAAGACCGACACTTTGTCGTATAACCTAAGGAACTCTGGTTCCTCAATAAGTTCTTTTTCACTATTACTTTATGTTTTGACGATGACAACCTTAGCATATACTATGGTATAGTTTATCCTAATATTTCAGATGAAAAGATTGAAGATTTGAAGCTGATGAAGTATTAAGGGAAGTCAGAAGGAACTGCGTTACATCCGTGTTACTTTCAACCCTAGCGTGGGCGGCGAGCCGAGAAGATCTTGTAGAAGATCTTTTCCTTGTTAGGATATTGCTAAAGTTGGTTGTAATATTGTCTATGTAATATTTGGAAGATCTCGAGTTAATTAGGTTAACTTGAAAGCCATAGAGATTGTCATAATTTAGAAAAGCAGTTTGACGTATAATATATTCCTGGAATATCTTTATACGGCAGACTTCCCTCCTATATACTCCCTCCGTTAAGAAATACTTGTCCTTCGAGCAATTTTAGGGAAAATTTATTGATCAAAATTTTAGACAAATATATTCTTCATAGTTTAAGTAATGATATAGAGAATAAAGTTTCCTTGATACTAACATACAGATCCTATACCAATCATATATTTCACGAAAGGGTAAGTATAGTTCATATGAGTGTGTCCCCACTCCTTCGGTTTGACGGCTCTTATAAGGACATCTTCAATCGATCACCAAAGTTGTAATTAACAAGCGAGAATTGTACAGTAGCTTTTGCGTGATCAACGATTCATACAAATCAAGCGTGACGTGAGATAAATGTAAATATAGGATTATACATCATTAAAAACCCGGCAAAAACCCTAATACATCTTCAATCGATCACCAAAGTTGTAATTAACAAGCGAGAATTGTACAGTAGCTTTTGCGTGATCAACGATTCATACAAATCAAGCGTGACGTGAGATAAATGTAAATATAGGATTATACATCATTAAAAACCCGGCAAAAACCCTAATACTCTAATAGAGTGGTTTATAATGAATATTTGTCAAAATATAATGTGTCGTAAATTCGGAACAAAATTCTATCCTAAAATCTACTACATACAATGATAAAGTAGAAGTCACGTCTTCACAAAAATTTGCGTCGTCACTTGGCAAATTTTGAGTGGAGACATTTGTCCTTCTAATTTTCATAAATAAAATGGAATTTATTTTGATTCAAACCATTTTCTCCACAATCACCCCTGCTTTCTCCACTTTCACATTTGACATAACCTTGCTCCACTCTCCACATTAGTTAGTTGTTCCTATTATTTAGCTACTTCTTGTAACACTACCTACCCATTACAAATAACTATCTCTTTCAGTTGCAAAACATTCCTGTATAAATTCCTAATACTAACTATAACAACATTTCACAATGCTATTTTTCTGTAGAATCATTGACAAATTTCTTGCACATAACAACAGAGGAAGACATTGACAGGTAAATTAACGCTCTCCCTCAACTTCACTTAGAGTTGTGGATGCAAGTCAAAATTTTCAAATTGCAACTAACTCAGTATTAAAATTCTTGAATGATGGTGTTCATTTTGTATACAATCCCATTCCTCAGTATCGTTTGGGTGAAATCTTTCAGATTGATTTTCCCATGGCTTTAATTTTTTGATGGGTGGAATATATTTCTTCTCGATTTTATCTTCGTTGCAGGGATTACTAAAAAAAATTCTTATGTCACTTCTGCTATAATGCAATACTGCCAAGTTGTCGACCTCGGTACCTTCTTGATCTAAAGTATTATACTCTTAGTCCTCCTAAATGTTTTGAGTATGCTAATATTAAATGTCTTATCATATGTCGTCTAATAATTTTATACAAGATTTATGTTTGTGTAATGGAATTCACATGTATAAGAATATCTAACAAATTCATTAGATGCCACACAAACTATTGGGTTTAATATGTGAATTCTAGCACTTCTCAGTTCCGTAGATTGAGCAAATATAATAAATTAATAATGAACATATTGCTATGGCTAATGAGAGAATAGAGGGGATGAAAAGTGATGACAAAGGTAAAGTTCAGTTGTTTATTGCATTTTATTTCTTACGATCTCTAATTAAGTTTTTGTCGAGATACACTAGCCTTATGGTCGGTTCACCTTTCACTGCATGTCAATAGTTATTTTATAATCCAACCTAGAGGTGCTTATTGGTTCGGTTTGAACCGGAAACCGTCGGTTTCGGAACCGTCAGAAACCAAAATCGAAACCGCCTGGAACCGTAAGTGATCGGTTTTGGTTACGGTTTATGATTTCGTAGAACCGTGAACCGGTGGTTCCGAACTATAGAGCCGGAGGTTCCGAACGGTCAAACCGGAACCGACGGGTTGGAACCGAAGGAGAGTGTTAGATTAATGGAAATCCTTAATAAATGTAAAAGAACTACATGAGTTTTGATTCCTCTAGTCCTAATAGGATACGTAGACAACTTATGTTAAGTTCAACCTCTTTTATGTTTTTGTTTTTTATTAAGACAAATCATTTATTTAATATGTATGTGTATGGATTTATTATATTAATTAAAGATGCCAATATTACAATACAAATATTTTCAATTTTTAAAATTATATAGAACCGGAACCGAAATCAAAACCGTATTAGAACCGGGTTGGAACTGTCCATAACCGTAACCGGAACCGGAACCGGATGAACCTTCATTAGATGGTTTCGGTTACGGGTCATGATTTTAAAGAACCGGAACCGGTGGTTCGGGAACCGTGAGCATCTATATATGAAACATTTTTGTGATTCCAGTTCTACATATAGGGTCTTGTGGCCGAATGTTAATGTGTCAACCTGGTATGCGGCTTGGAATCATGATCTTCTTGGCTATAATTCTGCACCTTGGAGAATCCAGTTAAGGCGCAAATCATATCTACCTGGATACATGCATGACCCCATTTGCTTGACTAACATGTTTTTTCTTTGAAACAAAACTCCCATTTGCTAGATGATGTATTCTTATTTAAATCTTCCATATCAATGTTACTTATAAGTTGTAGTCAAAATTCTGTAATTTGTAAAAGAATGTGTCATGTGTCATTTTCATCTATTTATTATATTTAGAAAAAATCTAAAAATTATTCCACTATTTATTATATTTTTTCGTTTGAGAATATCTTAGAAGAAATGGATATGATATATTTGTTATACTAAACATGATAAATTTCTTTGCTTTATAAATATTATCATTACCCATATGTCGTACGGGACAAACACTAGTTATTGTTAGCAATAGAGAGAAAAAGAGTTAATTTATTAAAGTATAGTATTATTTTTACATAATATCTAATTTTTAATGTAGTATAACTTTCTCCACAACTATACTTATTAAAGTACAGTAGCTTTTGTGTACAAACATTTGAATAAATACATCTAACAAATGAGGCTGCTACATGATATGATATTGTAAAAAGATGGAAAACGAGTCATAGCACCGAAAAAATCCCATATGTTATCATTAATCATAGCCGTTTAAAAAGATTGGCAAGAGAAATCATGATCGATAATCAACACTTTGTATTTGTCAGTGTCACCTGATATCAACATACATAGACATAGACATGCAAGTTGGCGACAACCTTATCCCTCATCTCTTTCTCCACCGTTGCTTCCTTACCCAAGATATTATTTTTTACCTCATGATTATAATATCATTTTCCTGTAAAAATTGTATTAATCATTTTTAAAAATTATGTCAATAATTTGTCACATGTACTTAGAAAATGGTCGACTCCTTGAAAAGGAATGTAACTATGGCGCTTAATTTAGAATTTTTTTGATCAAGTAAGCCTTTTTTGTAAATTAATTTCAAATATAGGCGATGTTCAAAACTTATTACCAACATTAGACGCTACTGTTTGGTTCAGATAAGAATCGACGTGGAAGAGACGTTGATTTTCATACAAGAGACGTTGGAAAAACTAACGTCTCTTGTACACGATTTTTTTTAAAAAAATTAAGCATAAGACATTGGTTTTACCAGCGCCTTATACACACTACATTTTTTTTTTCCTTCAAATCATTCATCTATATATATATTATTGCATTAGGACTTACGCGGATTCCGATGGCTCGTATGGACTCGTCCGGAATCGGAATCGGGGACCAACTTCGTTGGGTCCGTATTAATCCCAACTTTTACCAAATATGTCTCTCGTCGTCTAATATGGAGGAACAAATTTGTAAATCTTCATTCATAGTAGAAGGTACGCACGAGACTTACGCGTGTTTGTGTGGCTCGTATGAGCTCGTTCGGAATCAGAATCGAGTGAGACCAATTTATTTGGGTCCGTATCGATCCAAGTTTTCACCAGATATGCATCTCGTCGTCTGATATGGAGGAAAAAATCTGTAAATATCCATTTACAATAGCAAGTACGCACAAGAATTACGCGGGTTTGGGTGGCTCGTATGAGCTCGTTCGGAATCGGAATCGAGCGAGAGATAAAGCTGGGATCAATACGGACCAAAGAAACTGGTCTCGCTCGATTCCGATTCCATACGAGCTCATACAACCACCTAATTATAATACGATTCAGATTTGATGAGAATAATTAATATGGTGCGAATATACGTTTTTTTCATTCACATGCACAATCTTCAATATTCACACGCACAACCTTTTATATTCATACGCACAGACTTTCACATTCACATGCACACGCAGACATATATAATACATACACGTGCGGTATGCACGTAAATACAAAAAATATTTCACATGATTTTTCCATTCGTGAAATAATAATTCGTTCTCACATTTCCATGATAATTGAATGGCCTATCTTTTAAACCGGGTTAAATATCCCAAAGCAAGAGATAACCTAATAGAAATAGAACAGGGTAAAGATCAGGAACACAAAGATAATAGTTTCCATTTCTCATGAAATATGTCATTAACGTATATTATGTTGAAAAATGTGAGATGTAGGTACAATAATATTACACGGATGCTATATACAGCCCGATGTCTTTACCAAACACCGCCCGGCCACTCGCGTTCTGCGAGGTCACGTACCCTCGCGGAACGCGAGATTAGCAAAAAATTAGGGTAATTTTTTAGACGCTAATCTCGCGTTTCGCGAGTGTACGTGATCTCGCAGAACGCGAGTGTCTCGACCTCGCGTAACGCGAGTAGTGCATGTCAGAAAGACGTTGTTGTGCATCATTAATAGATTTCTTGTCCCCACCTAACTATAATAACTACCCCTTTATTTTAAGTAAACCGTAACACCTATTAACCCTACCATAACACTTCTTTTTATCATCTTTCACCTCTTTCACCCTCCATTAAAACCCATTTTCAAAACCTTCAAACTTCAAAACACTCTAAAAACACCTAAAACAATGGAAGATGAAGAGAAATTCAACAAAGGAAGGAATGAAGATGGTGGTTCATCAAGTTACCATGCAAATGAGGTAATGTTCTTACTTAATTTTTGAATTTTAATTTGTTTTGCACCATTAAGAGCTAAAATGAAGTTCTTATGTTGTATTTCATGTTAAATGTAGTAGTAGTAAGTGTTGAAGAGATGACTTTTGCATATAATGTCCAAAAGTTTTGTTCTTCAACCTTATTTTGTTTAGGGTTTATGTTTTTAGGGTTTTTACTGTAGAAAATTTACATTTGTTCATGTTTATGTTAAATGACCCCGTTTCACAGTGTTTGAACCTTAGCACTTTCCCGCGTTCTGCGAGGTGCTCCACCTCGCGTAACGTGAGTGGTGCCTCCCTCGCAGAACGCGAGAAAGTGCAAATTACAGAGTATTAACTCTTTATTGTGTATAGGTGAATATTTCTTACACCTACCCCTTGCGGAATACAAGGCCATGTTCGCCACCGTCATTTGATTTAGGGATTGACTTTGGTGATTATTATCAACCATCTACATATGAATTGTCCGTGCCATCTACTTATCAATTGCCTATGCCATCTACATATGAATTGCCCGTGCCATCTACATATGAATTGCCCGTGCCATCTACTTATGAATTTCCATGTACATATGAAGTGCCATCAAGCTATGATGCGTTTGATTCACAGTTTGCTAACCCCGTAGGAGAGGAGATATGGTCTCTTCCTTCTTTACGCACTGCACCAAAGTTTGATAGTCCCGTATGTGAGGAAGATGTTGTTTCTAGGGATTATTCGGAATATTTCACTACGGAGCAAGTGTTTGCCTCTAAGGAGATTGGTCATTTGTGGGCGTTGAATGTTGCAAAGCAACATAAGTTTATGATCTCTATTGGAAGGAGTGTACCATCTAAACCGGGGCAAAGTGGTAAGGTTCAAATCATTTGTGAGAAAGGGGGAAGTTATAAGCCTAAAGGTGTCGGAGTTAGAACAAACACAAAGAGCAAGAAAACGGGGTGTCAATTTCAATTGAAGCTCATGGAGAACCGTTTTGAAGAGAATTGGAGATTAACAGTTGTTTGTGGTTTGCACAACCATTCTATTGGAGATAGTTTGGTCGGGAATGCATTTGCTGGGAAGCCAACCCCTGATCAAAATAAAATGGTTCGTGAGATGATACTTTCTCATTGTTCTCCAAATCAGATTTACACTGAGATAAACAAGGATCCCAGAAGCTGCACAAAGAAGAGACAAGTGTACAATTTGGTAAAAGATATAAGGGAATAGGAAATGGAAGGTAGAACCGTGGTTCAAGAATTCTTTCACCAATGCAAAGAGAACAACTACTTCATGGAGTATAGGCCAAGTGCAAATAATCCTTCTATAATAGGCGACTTGTTCTTTGCTAGCCCTGAATCAATGAAACTCTTAAAGGCGTTTCCATATGTCCTTTTGTTGGATTCGGCTTATAGCACGAACAAGTAAGTATTTATCATTCTGTTTTTCTGTTTTTTTGGAGAGCGTCCTATACCAGCTTACATGGGAAGGAATAAGAAGGGCTCCAGAAGATCATTGGCTAGCAACCCTGGAAATGGGATGTCTTGTGGCATCCACATACAACGCAGTGTTCGTAACTGTGGGAAAAAACGCTAACTACACATTCCTTCCTCTACAACTTCCTACTTGGTGGGGACCAGGGTGCACACTTTCCACGATCTACTTATTTTATATTGAGAGGGAGAAATATTTTGTTCCGGTAAGTTTCTAATCTTCTTTTGAATTACTTACTAATATGCACATGTTCTGTGAGATGTGACGTCACGCGTGACGCGTGATTTCACACTTTCTTCTCCGGTCATCTCATACATTCCGGCCAGTTTTCGGCGACATTTCAACACAAATTCAATATTTTAACTAAAAAACCTATCAATTTAAGTAAATTACCAAATAAACATCAAAACCCTAATAAAAAACCCTAACCCTAATGAATTTCAACCTATTCAACATAAAAAAAAAAATCCACTCATCAACCATAATACAAAATCATCATCTTTCATCCATTCCAAACAACCTAATACTATATACAACCATTTCTAAATCAACATTCAATATCAAAACATCATATAATATGCAATTTCATATACTAACAACATATATTCATCTAGAATCAACATTAGAAAGCATAAGGGAAGAAGAAACATACCTTAATTGAAGATTTGTGTTGAAAAGAAGAAGATGAAGTACGTTTTTGAGAGAGAGTAAAAAAAGCGAAAATAGAATGTAAAACTCCTTTTTTGCGAGGGACACGCCCTCGCGTGATGTATTTAGTAAGTGCGTAATATTATGGATATCCAGCTGGAGAGTACTCGGTAGCACAGTGACCGCCTCACGAGCAAGCGGTCAACACGACGTCGTTTTAAAAGGAGCTATCTCACCGTCCTCCATCCGTGCTAAAGATTTTTTCCCTCCTTCTCATTTGTCAATTTTAATCAATCACGGCACCTCAAAGGCGGACCAAACTCGTGTGATCTGCCTCTGAGCTTCAGCTATATATGTAACTCATCCACACTGTCCTCTCTCTTCTCACCTCTCTTCTCTGAGAGTCCGAGACTGCGTTTTTCAACTTCCAAGCTTTCTGCTGAAGCCATTGCAGTCTGAATTCCAGTAAGTCTCGTCTTTGTATCTCGCTATTTTGTTTATTTTCAGTTGTTTGATATTTCGGGATAAATAAATAAATTTTGTGCCGGTCTTGAAAGTCGTGACTCGATCCGTATATTTTGGAAATGAGTGATGATTGTTTGTAGGCTATTAAAATCAAACTTGTCTTCGATCTCTTTACTCCTGTAATTGCTCGTTCTCCTTCCTCGCATGGAGTATATGCAATTGCCTTCCTTGGCTCTCTGAATTCGGTGCTCAGTTTTGTTTCACGTATTGACCCTTTCACTCCTTTAAAATTTCCAGGTTTTGTGAATTGTTAATTTGAAGGGCGAGAAACGGAAGGAGAGTGGACAATTTCTCCATCGATAACGATTTCCGTTACGCCTTTTTTGGTAGTTATCGCCTTCAATTTCTCCATTTCAAACAAGCTCGAATCATTTGCACAGCCATGGCGATGACTCCCCTGAAATGGACGCAACCAACGATGCCGCATTCCAGGAAGCGCAGCGGAAACAACGTCGTCATCTGCCGCGTCGCAAACCGCCTCGATCGCTCCTTGTTCTTCGGCTCCGCCTCGTCCAAGATTTCCAGAAAGCTCGTCTCTCAAACCGCCATTAAAGCCTCCGGAGCCAGCTCGTACGCGTTCTCCGATGAGGAATTCTCCAAGAAGATCCAGGAATTGGCGCAGAAATTCCAGATCTCAAACGAATCAACGGATTCTGAGGCGGAGAGTCCGAGGGAGATCGAGGATGGGAATGAAATCCGAAGGACGAATTCCAAATTGAGCTCATCGTCTTCTTCGTCATCTTCGCATTTCGAATCTGTTGAGCCTGAGTGGCTGGTAATCCAACCTGAACGACCTGATTGGCATTTGGCAAGAGAAGAAATCGTGATCGAGCACAAGGCGAAGAGCGTAGATCTGCCGTTCTCGCTCCGAATGATAAAGAGGAAGAAACAAAGGCAATGTCAAGTAGGCTTCTGCGAGACCGCGTATTGTTCAGTGAAGAAGGCGTTTGCATCCATGGTGTTCATCATCCGAGAGCTGCACAGCTACACGCTCCAGATGCGAGAGCATCTCTTCTTCGAGGATATGCAAGGGATCCTCACCAGAGTTCAACAAGAGATGCACGCCTCTTTCGTCTGGCTTTTCCAACAAGTCTTCTCCCACACTCCCACTTTCATGGTTTATGTCATGATCCTCCTTGCCAATTTCACAGTCCACTCCATGGCAACCAACATCGCCATTGCTGCACCGCTCACCACCACCACATCAGAGATTATCTCATCGCTCGAATCCTCTGACGAATCCAACCAGAAATTTGACTCATCCGCTCTCAAAATCTTCTCAGTTTCCGGTCCAAGTAGCAGGACCACGTCGATCGGCGGTAACCACGGCGGCGGAGGGAAGGTGAGGCCGGCGGCAAGTGGAACCGACGGAGATGGCTCGGTGGAGAATTCCGGCGGCCTAAACCACAAAATCATCCCCGACGGAGCTGCAAATCAGGTGTCACCGGTCACCACCAGAGACGAAGAATCAGTTTCAGATGTGCGGGAGAGAGCGGAGGAGATGAAACTGTGGAACTCCATTACAGAAGAAGCTTCAAGAATGCAGGCGGAAGCGCGAGGGACTTTTCTTGATTCCGAGACTGTTCAGAATTTCATCTCGCCGGTGAGGGTGGAGTTGGAATCCGACGAGGATTATCCGGAATTGTTCAGAACGGAGCTTGTTTACCGAATGAGTCTTGCCTTGGAACCTAATAACCCTCTACTATTGGCCAATTTCGCTCAGTTCCTCTACTCCGTTGCTCATGATTTAGACAGGTAATTAAAATGAGTTCCATGGATTTATTTTAGCAAATCTTGATTTGAATAGAACATGAGAATTAGCAATTATGTGTACAGAGCTGAGGAGTACTTCAAGAAAGCAACGGAGATGGAGCCAAAGGATGCAGAAGCATACAGTAAATACGCAAACTTCCTGTGGGTTGCAAAGAAGGATTTGTGGGCAGCAGAAGAGACTTACTTGGAAGCCATTTCTGCTGATCCAGCCAACACTTACTACGCAGCAAACTACGCGCATTTTCTGTGGAACACTGGTGCTGAGGACACGTGTTTCCCTCTCGATGGCTCTGAGGAACAACAACGCGTTTGTGATGCCTGAACAAAACTCACAAAAACAAAACCAAAAAATAAAAAAAGAATAAGAGGGATCGAGTAACTTAATAGTAACAGTAATTAATGTAACTACTGTAAGGAGGAAGGGCACTGATTTGTAAAGATCCAGCTTGTTTTATGGAGCCTTTCTCAGTGTTGTTTGCTTCACTTCTCTTCACCGGTATTAATTAATTACTTTTATAACATGAGACTTTTTGAGGATTTTGTATCTATTTTTTGCTTCGATTCTGAGTCATCAATGATGAATCCAGTGCTAATTCAAATGCAATTGTTGACATGATAAATAAAAGGATGTAGAGATAAGGGTTATGCGCGCCATGCTTCTCTATAATAGTATAGGATTGATAGTAGTGTATGAGCATTATGTTTAGATTCATGCATATTTGTAGGCGATTAAACCGGGCAGCCCCATTTTTACACTGGGCAGTGGGCACCCCCCTCGTTCGGAACCCCGTTTCGAACGAGTTATGTAATTTTTTTTTATTTAAATATTCTCGTTCGGAACACCGTTCCGAACGAGGTTATTTGTGAACCCGGTCCATGGACCGGGTTTCATTTAATAGAAAAAAAAACCCGGTTTAAAAAATTATTCTCGTTCGGAACCCCATTCCGAACGAGAATAATTTGTTAATGACGTCATTTTTTTTTAAAATCTGTATGATGACGTCATGATGACGTCATCATTCTCGTTCGGAATGGTATTCTGAACGAGAATAATTTTTTTAAATAAATGCTGACGTCAGCTAGCCGTTGGACCGTAACGGCTAGCTGACGTCAGCATTGCCTATATATATTTCGTTCGGGATGCCATTCCGAACCACACTCGAATTCGCTCTCTTCTCAATCTTACAAAAAAACGCTCCCTTCTAAATCTTTCAAAAAACGCTTTCTCTCATCTCGATAATGGCCGGAACTCCTCCTAATCCTTTTTTTTCTGATCCGACGGCTGCAGATGAAGAAATTTACGTAGGAAACGAATGGTGGTCGGGTTATGGTGTTCCGAATGCAAGTTACGGTGGTTCTGTTGGTAGTGATTTTTTCAACATAGACGGAGCAAGTAGTAGTACTTACAACCTCCCCACCCCCACTTTGAGTGATCTTCAAAGGCATCAACAACACATGTTCTGGGATGCAACTGTTACAGGCGGAGCAACACCTCAAGAAGAGCCGGAGCAAGCGGAGGAGGATGTCCGAGCACCACGTCGGAGACGGAACACGGAGTCGGTTAGTATTTCTAAAAACCTGAAATACGCTTAATTTTGTAGAAATAGTGGAAAATGCTCAATTGTATTTCAAATGCATGCTAAAATTAGTTTATAGTGGAAAACGCTTCATTTCAATATTAACTGCAATGCATGGTAAAAAGAATTAGTTTAATGCATGTGGAAAGCGTATCAACACTTTTTAGAAAATACCAAAAAGGTTGAAAACTACTTAAAATCGCATATATGGACTTTAGTTATAATAATCGATGGTAAATTTGTATGTATTTCGTTAAAACTAGGAGGTAGTTAGAAACATCCGATCCAGAGTAGGAGAAGACAGAAATTTGGGTGATAGGCGAATCACTGCTTCTGAGAGGAGGGGGGATAGAAGATCGCGTGGTGATAGACCGCAATAGTCAGGTTCCCGGGGGTCAAGTGCTGCGGGGGTTAGGAACCCAGATGTTCCGAGTGGGTCAGGTTCTTCGCGGGGTAGATCCCGACAGACTCGGCAGTCAGGTCCTGCTCCGATGCAGTCAGAAGCTGCTGCGGCTCCTCCTCTTCCAGGACTCAACGAGGGTACTATATTGACTCGTTATGGGCAACACATTGCTCATGAGATTTGGATACATCCGAATCCCGATGAAAGTGCCCCCCGTCAGCTAAAGGCGCAGACAAGGCAGAAGTGTTTCGAGCTATGGTTTCCTAGAATTCCCACCGACCCGGAGCCAGAGTCATGGTTTGCTATTGCCCAGGAGTCGGGGCTGCTTCACATCCTTAAGGGTCAATTTTGGAATGTGGACCACAACCTTCTTTCTGCATTCGTGGAAAGGTGGCACCCTGAGACGAACACATTTCATCTGAACTTTGGGGAGCTTGGAATCGGTCTCCATGACGTTTTGGAGATTCTGGAGCTGCCTATTGACGGGGGTGCTGTCACCACGCCATGGACACATTTGGGTCTAGATGCAGATTCAGCGCAGTGTGCCCAATTGTTCTCCTATTTGTTTGGCGTTGACCTGGACAACCCGTTTGACGATGAGGAGAAAAAGATGGTCAAGTTCATAGGTAGGGGGAAAGTCGGCAAGCGGGAATTCTTTTGCCACGTTGTCTCGATGATCAACTCTCGAAGATCCGATCCGGGCTCTATTGCAACAGGCTTTTTGTGGCACCTAATTCAGCAGTCTTTGTTCGTGAACAAGACCTCCAACCTGTTAGACACATGCTTCTTGCCCCTACTAGAGGATCCGAACAGGATACATGAGTACGCATGGGGTACAGGTTGTTTGACATTGTTGTACAGGCAGTTGGGTATAGCATCCAGGGCGAAATGCGTCCAATTTTCTGGTTGCGTAAGGCTTCTTGAGATTTGGATTTGGTTACATTTCCCGTATTTTCCTGGGAACCCAAACCTGGATGTGAGCTCCCAAGAAGTTACTGCTCGTGTGTCCCGCTATTCCACTGGACGGGCCCCGCTTAGGCAAAAAAGGACTCTACAACAGTACAGGCGCATCTTGGATGAGTATGCACCGGAAGATGTAAGTGATTCGTCTAAATGTCATTCCAATTTTTTTGTTTTCAATATTGTTATTAATTGTTATAACCTAATTCTGTAGGTGTATTGGATGCCGTATCCGGATTTGGACGTGGGACCGCAAGGGCGTCATAGAGTGGCCACTTATCGTGGTGGGATCCGGTGCTTTGACATTATGGAGATGTACAACCCTGATCGGTTTTGCAGACAGTTCGGTCGCCGTCAGTCCCGACCTTTGGATGTCCCCGAGCCAGTGGAGTATTATTGTCCGCCAAAATCAATGCGAGGTGGCCGGGAATACACTGTACGGTATGGCCCGGAATGGGATAGATGGGACCAGCGTTATCACAACCTGTGTTCGTACATCCTGTCCAGTCCCCCAGCTCTTATCCCTTGGGATGCTGAGGATGCTTACCTCGATTGGTTTGCTCAAGTCTCACATCCATATGTGAGCCCAAACGCCCCGGCAAGACCTCGACCGCCACGTAACCCGAACCCGATCCTTACCCTCGATTTCAACCGGGTAATTCTTATATTATTTTATTTGTTGGTATTGTGTTTTCTATATGACCCATCTCCTAATTATTTGTTGGTATTGCAGCGTGTATCGACGACACTCGGTATTATGCGGACACATCGACAACAGGGGATATTATCCATGGAGAATTTGGATTCCTACATTCGGATGCTCAGTATCGACGATCCGCCTACAGCTGAGGAGGTCACTCAAACTCAACGGATGTCACAAGCAGAGTCGTCCAGGAGTGCAGAAGAGAGAGCCACACATTCTATATGGGAGCGGGCAAGGATGGGTGCGGGACAAGCCCCTCCGGAACAACAAGGAGGGCGTTATGACTGGGAAGATAACTTGGGTCACGAGTCGGAACCTTATTGGAGGATTTGAAACGTTGTATTTGTTGTTTAAGTTATAATGAATATTATTTGGTTTCCTTACGTTTTGATTTAATGTTATAAAGGCGTATGAAGGTGAAATTCAACACTTTAATTATACGTAAAGAAAGTATTACAAAGTATATAAACGTGAGCATTACTAATCATCATCATCATCTTCTTCCCCACCATCTTCTTCAACGTCATCATAATCATCATCATGTTCTTCTTCCGATTCGTCTTCACCGACGTCTTCATCTTCGTCTTCACCTCTTATCTTTTCGTCTTCATCTTCGTCTTCACCTTCGTCTTCACCTTCGACTTCACCTTCGTCTTCACCTTCGACTTCACCTTCGTCTTGACCGTCGTCTTCACCTTCGCTTTCTTCATCGTCTTCACCACCATCTTCAACTACATGATCGTCATCATCGTCATCTTGGGGTATCGGGTTAATATTTAGAGGCGGCATTGGTTTGCACGGTTATGACGTTAAACAAACCGGGGACATATATATAGATGAAAATCCGGGATTCACCTTCACCCGCATGGCTGTCATTTATAGACGAAAAGATAAGAGGTGTGTTCGGGAAATACCCGACCCGGTCCCACAAAGTCTCGTTCGGAACCCCATTCCGAACGAGATGCTGACGTCATCGTCTCGTTCGGAAAATACCTCCAAAACAAACCATTTTAAACACACATTCACTATCATTCCATATTATTTATACATATGCCCGTTTATTTTCTCTGTAATTTCCTTTCTTAAATTTCGATATGTATCCAAATCGTCCAACACTATTTCCAGCCTCTTCCTCGACAATGGATCCTGGTCCGAAATTGTGTTGGTGTCAGAAAAAGCCCACGGTGCATATGTGTACCGAACAAATAGAGTGGGACAGGGTCAACTATGGGAGAAGATTTTGGGGATACCCGGATGTATGTTGGGATGCTCTTACTGAAGAAGAGGAAGAGAAAGGGTGCAAATACAAACATTGGATCGATCCACCGTACACAGGTCGTGCACGGGTCGTTATCGAAGAACTAAATGCAGACAACTTATGCAACTGGTCAAAGGCTGAAGGAATTGAGGAAGGAATGGAGCTGCTAAGGATTGGAACAAAAGAATGGGCCAACGAAATAGATGAACTGAAAGCCAAAAACGCCGAGCTCATGGAGAAAAACGCTGCACTTGCTGCAGAATTGGCAGCAACACTTGACAAATAGAGAATTAAGTATTTTTATTGTCTTGTATCGTTAGTTGTTCACCGTCTGCGTTGTACTCGTGCTGTTGTTTTTCAATTATGTTGTTGTTTCAATATTAATGCTTCTATGATTATGTTGACATCATTCTGAAAAAACATTACTCAAACATTTATAAATTATCCCCCAAAACATTAAACAAACATATATAATTCAACAAACATTAATCAAGTCAGCCACAACATACGGAATACGAACATTAATCAAACTAATACAAGATTTAGGTCATTATGGGACTGCCACCATGAAACTCTCTCTCAGATACGTAGTTGTCGAATCTACTCTGAAAGCACTGTTCCCATCCGTCCACTGATGGTTGTTTGTAGATACTCCACTGCCTTGGAGGGGGTGGAATTGGACAATTGTCATCAACCAACCAAATCTGTCAACACAAAATTGTTATTGTATACTAAAAAACATATGTGAAATAAGGTACAAGAGCGGAAAATATTGATGCGTACCGGTACGTAATGGTTGCGTCTGCCTACATGTGCAATGCCGAACACCGTGGTAGGAGGCTCTGAACCGGGAGGAGCAAACATCGGAAGACATGTACAAGGACCAAACCATGATAACACCACTAGTGCAACTTGATACCTCGTGGCAAATACCAATCCCATTGTAGGTGTGCACATCCAGAATTCAGGAGAGCATGGCGATCCAACGTGATTCACTTCTCGAATGAGTTGCGGGATAGTCTTGAAACCCTCTAGCATCTCATGATACATATGCCCGTTTTGTTGGAGGTGCTTCGAAAGATCTAATCGGATTTCAACGTACTGTTGCTCTGGTTTACCTAGTAAGCGAGCAAGGGATCGATAACCACAATGACCGTCATCACCTACTTTCTCCACAGCAGCTATGTATGCGAGCATGAAAAGGTCTATATTATCTATCCCCCAGTCGAAGTCGAGATAAATGATTGAATTGCCACCGCTACATTTCGATCTAGCATTTCCTCTTGCCCTCGGTGGTTTAGTTGCACTCCCTTTTACGGTCGTGGCCCCGCTTGAAGCTCTGTTGGATGCAACCGACGATTTCTTTTGTGAATCGGCTTTCGGTGGCACAGTTGCACCCTCTTCCTCTTTCATCCCCTTTTTCCTTGCTTCTGCCTTCTCCTTATCCTTCTTAGCTTGAGCCCTCTCATCCCAACCCGGATCTCGCTTTGTACCCGTCTTCTTCGCATGAATCTTAGGCCTTCCTCTCTTCGTCTCTCCCCGAGGGGGGTCCTGGACATCAACTGAAGAAGGATCCTTGCACTCACGCCACTTATCAGCCATCCTCTTCATATCGAAATCATCAACGTTACCGGTAAACACCCCTTCAAAGAAATCATCCATAAGAACCTTATCTGCAGTCAATTGCACGTCGTCGTCAGAGTCGAAGTCTTTCAATTCCACTCCTTCCCACTTGATTTGCTTCCAGAAGATATCAATGTCGCTCGGCAACAATGGCGTTCATTCTTCTACAAACACCTTAATCCTGTGTGGGCAAGGCAATCCGAGTGTTGATTCCCACCAAGGATCCTCACATGGGCCACATATCTTTCCCTCCTTTGCCTTAAGGACTTCTTTCAGTAGCATTCTCAAACACTTGTCGGAGCACTTCCTCAATATGCGCATGAAAATAGTCTTGATCCACCGAGGCCCGTCTTGTATCTCCTTCGGGCTAGTATGGTTGGACATTTCCATCTCGGCCCGTATTCGACGGTGCTGATCGACAAACATATTGTCAATGTGTTGCACTAAAGTGTCGAACCCTCCAACAGCTGAATCAAACATATGCTTCAACATCGAGTGTTGACCTTCAACCCTGACAACAACATTGTACATGTTAAACATCGAGTGTCATGATCATTCTCGTTAAAAACAAATTCAAATATCTTACCTGTTAGACGTTCTTGTGCTAAAATGGCGTATATCATCGCAATACGCAGCTATAAGTTTTTTTTTATGGGGAGTAAACCACGTGCTTTCAGCATATTGTACAAGATGACCATTCCTCCATGTTTTCCGGAAGTGATCAAGTCTCTCCTCATACTGCTTCTCTGTGTGAGACCGCATCACCCGTCGAACGCTAGCAGATGCACTTTTTTCGTCCAGGTTGTTCAATTTAGCAAATGCCTTAACATTCCGATCAACGTGGACATGGCAAAGCATATGACGCACACTAGGAAATACATGGTCAACCGCCTTAATTGTTGCCAGCTCTCGATCAGACATGATGCAATCCGGTCCTTCGAGTGCACGAAACAAATACTTCACCCGTTTCAATGCCCATGCATAGTATGGGACTGTCTCACAACAGATGAACGCTAGCGCAATACAATATGTATAGTTGGTGCAATTGAATCCAACAAACTGAAGTAACGGCCAACCATACCTATCAACGAGGGTATATTAATAATTATAATTCTATAACGGTATTTGAAGTCATAATAATGAATTTTAGTGTACCTATTAGTCTTGTACGTCGCGTCCATGATCACCACCCGAGGGAACATTCTCAACAAATGTTGACAATCCGGATGAGATATGAAAAACGCTGCCAACTTTTTCTCCCCCGTCTCCGGATTCGTCTCGTAGTGAATGTCTTTACGATAAGCTCTATGATGGAGGAAATCTAATGACCACTGGGTCACGGTTAGATTTGCCAATGCTTTCTTCCTCTCCTTTTCCCTCACAGTGTACACTTGCCTTCTTGATATTGTGGAAGTCGGATTTTCCTGAAGCAACTGTGTATAAATAACCTTCGGCATTGCCCTGGCCGCTGATGCAATTATTATTTTTCGTCTCTGCTCTCCCGTCATCCTCGAAGCAAATGCATGGCCAATCAAGCTGCTGGAAAGACAGTGGTTGTGACATGCCTTCTCAACTTTTAGTATCCACCCAGGCGGCTCAACAAGAGTTGCTCGTCGATAATATCCTCTTAACATAAAAGGACAATTGTACTTCTTTAACCTACTAAGGTTGCTACGCTGCGACGATGGTTCTGCTACATCTCCTTCAAGATTAATATTCTTTCGATGTTTTCTATAACTACCGGATTGCTCACAGTGCAGAAATATCCTCTTGTTGGCCATTGATGATTTCGTGGTGATAACCATACACAAGGCATAACCGACCTTCCTAACCTACTCTCTCAGAAGATCCATAGTAGGAAATCTCTCACTAGTCGTAAAATGGGCACTATAGTCGATTTTTAAATATTCTTCATCACTACAGTATCCCTATTTAAAATTACTCAAATTTCAATACTACTATACCAATAAAATAAATTCTAATGAAACGCTATAAAAAAAAGGTTTACAGGTACTTACATGGAAATATGTATCATCTACCGGCGCGGACAAATCAACCTCTTCCTCCACCGACGTCTCACTAGAAGAACACTCCCGTCCTTCTTTCCAACTACCTGCCCTTGAAGAATTAGTTGAATCGCTTTCAGACGTCATTTTTTGTGCTTCTTCCGATTGGGTTTGATAATTTGGTCATACAACTCCGATTTTATAGACTCCGTCAAAATATAGTCGTTCGCATTTTCAAAAAATATAGCCGAATCTCGTTCGGAACCCCATTCCGAACGAGATATGACGTCATATTAAAAAAAAAAAATTATTCCTCGTTCGGAATGGGGTTCCGAACGAGGAATATGACGTCATATTAAAAAAAAAAATTATTCCTCGTTCGGAATGAGGTTCCGAACGAGTGTCGAACCGGTTCGCAATATGCGAACCGGTTTGGCATTTATTTAATGGAAATTATTTAAATGGACCGTTCTCGTTCGGAACGGGGTTCCGAACGAGAAACCAAATTAAAAAAAAAAAAAAAAAATTCCCCTCGTTCGGAACCCCGTTCCGAACGAGAGGGTGCTGCCGGGCGCAAAAACGGTGCTGCCCGGTTGCAACCCGTATTTGTATGTAGAGTTTTTATTTTTTAAGTTTCATCTTAACAAGTTGTTGCAAGAGTAGTTTATGATACGAATCGGGATGAGATCATATTTGAAGAAAATGTTTGATATTCTGAGGCAACAATGTGCATGTTGTGATTTTTGGCTTTCAGAGAGTAGTTTATGAGGTCGCATTGTAGCAATGTTAGCAAAATAAGTTATTCAGTTTTGACATCTTTCGAATTCTAAGTGCTTGTTCTTTTTCAAATATGTTATCATCTTGATTCGTATCAGTTTATGGTGCAGGATAAGATACTTCCTCCTTTGGATAATTTTGTGGATACTAGTAGCTCAAATACATCCAAATACTCTTTGAAAATCTAGTATTGGATGGTCAATAGATACCAAATATGTGCCTAACTACTCTGTTATTGTTAGAGTTTATATTTGATATTATTATATTTATATATACTCCTTTGTAATGAGCAAATAAAAAATTAAGAAATACAACTGCTTTCTTCCTCTGCATCTCTTCTCTCTCGCTCATGCTTCCTCATCCATGGCTATCATGGAATTCCTCTCTTGTTTTATGATTTCAGTTATTGGGGGTAATTTTATTTGATTATTTCAAACTAATAGAAATCATGGATAAGGCATTCTATTTTTGAGGTGGTGATACGTTGGTAAGTCATAATTATAACTTGTACATTGTAGGAAAATATTTGTTTATTCTGATTTTTAGTCTCGAGTCTTGACTATGTCTATAACGTTATCCTCTTACAAACTAAGCGAAGGAAAAAAGAGAGAGTATATAGCAACCTACGGTAGTGAATTCCATTTGGAATTGTCTTGTCTACATAGGTAGATATAACAATATCCGATTCTACTTGGAAAAAACTCTATTTAATATGATCCGGAAATCCACCGAACCTAAATAATCTAAAGGATTCGAGATCTGTTGGGTCAAATCCGATCCGAGCAGATAATCTGAATCCGATTATAACCCAAGTCGAATGACCTAAATCCGACTTGATTGAGAGGTCTAATGGTACATTGATAATTTTTTATGCATTCACAAGTCAATGAAAAGCTAGTAAAATAGTAAATCTTACCCGATATATGCCGGAGAATGTACATATTAATGGAAATGTGAGGTTACAGTTGAGATGTAGCTAGCCTCTCCACATACGGTGAATCTTGCCCGATAAATGCCATAAGTAACCAAAATAAGAAATTAAGTCGGCCATACTATTTACAAGCTTAGACCCATCATTTCTACTCGATCTCTTCATTTCACATCCAATGTCTTTCTAATTCGGTGCATGATTACTTTTCTGTTATTTTCAAAAGAACGGTTTAACTATTTAAAATGAAACCGTTCTAAAACATATCGTAGAAAAAAAAACTAAAAATATCATAAAAAAATAGTTATACGAATGATGAGTCTTAGTAATAAGGCGTGTCACGCTGTCACAACCTACAAAAGTCAATTAAGAAACTAAGAAACGCTTGATTAGCAGGGCTAGCCGTAGTGACCGCCATTGATGATCAGTAAGTTATCTTCCAAAGGTTTCGCGACCTGATCATAAAGTGTCGAGCTCTTATGGCAAAGCCTGATTCTGACAAAAGGTTTTGGACGTTGGATGTAAATAGCTAATAGAGATGCTAATTTTTGATAATATTTAATTAAAAGGACAGTTTCGAGTAGAGGATAACTTAATATAAAATGGATATCAAATTATCAACCCCTTTTTGAAAACAAATACTCTCTCCGTCCCTTAACTATGTTCTCATTTCCCTTCTTTGCATGAGAACTAAAGTGTATTTTGGATTGTTGTGATTTTGAGGAAAATTAATGGGTTTTGATGAGGGTATATTGGTAAGGATTTGTGGTTAAAAATGAAAATGAGAACATCAAATTAGTACACCAAAAATGAAAAATGAAAACATACAAAAGCTAAATGACAAAGGCCAATCTGATTAGTGAACACCGACGTGTGACACTACGAACATTTGATGGGCTTAACTAGTACTTTGCAGTCAAGCCCATTCTTAGCCCAAAATATAGTTGCGTAACATAATAAGCCCAATGGGCTCAGAGGTCACATCTTGTGCTTGCATCTTTGCTATTGGGATTTGGAGTATTTGAAAATGGCGGAATGCTTGGGTCTTCGAGAGGAAGCCCTTTGTTGGGAATAAAGTTGCGCACATCCTTTCTCTCGCGAAGGAGTACGGGTTAGCTAGAGAGTCGACGGTCTTAGCTATTCAGAAGCCGAAGGAGTTGAGGTTGATCAGATGGGTTCCTCCGATGGAGTCGTTCATCAAAGTCAACTCGAATGGTTCGGTGGTTAATGGGAGGGCCGCGGCTGCTGGAGTCTTGAGGGATGTTGAAGGTGGTTGGTTGGCTGGTTTCTTCCATAATCTGGGTACCTATTCTGTGCCTATGGCTGAGTTATGGGGAATCGTGTCGGGTCTCAAGCTGGCTTGGGACAGGGGATACAGGAGGGTTTGCTTGGAAACAGATTCGCAGATTGCGATTCTGTTGCTCAACAAACCTATGGATCGTTGTCACCCCCTTTTTAACCTCGTTTCAATGGCGCAGGGCTTCATTCGTAGAGACTGGGTGGTCCAGGTTCGTCACGTTTTCCGGGAGGCGAATGGGGTTGCCGATTGTCTCGCTTCTTTTGCTTTTTCTTTTCCTTTAGGTTTCTATGTTCTTGTTGTTCCGCCTGTTCAGGTGTCTTTATTTCTATTGAACGATATGAGGGGGTTTTCTACGCCTCGCCTGGTGGCAAAGTAGTGTTTTTTATTTATAAAATTCTCGATAGTGCGGCCTCTCTTTAACCAAAAAAAAGGGCAATGAGCCTCTTAATGTCCGTATATATTATATGGAGTACCTCGACCCATTAGATTATTGGCCCATGTTTTTTTTTTTTTTGTATTGTCACTCTTTTTTAATTTGTGAGAGTATGCTCGAACAATTAGGATCCAAATCTTACTTGGCTTGATCATTGCTATAACTAAAAGTATTGAACTCAGAGTATGACTTGATCTGTCCTTGCCTGTCCGTGAGAGGAAGAAAAAATGGCGCCACTTCATCACCAAAAGCTGTATAGAAATCTAGCTAATTAACGTAGTAACATGTAAATGACTCATAAGACGAGATTATGAGCAAATTAAAACAATTCTCCGCTCAATATGCATTAACGTTAATCCCATCAATATGAAAGGTCAGAAGTTAACAGCCCAATCTAATTTATTACACGTTTGACTATCGTATTAATGGGTATGATTATTTAATTATAATATTGTTGACTGTTGACCAGAACCCTAAACTTAAGTTTTTTTTAGTCCATTGATTGGTCTTCATCTAGTCTAGAACCCTAAAATCCCATGCATGCATACTATAACACCATATTTGCAGAAAGTTTGAGACTCACTGTACCAATTTACCAAACTACCCCTTTCAGCTATTGAGAATTTGAGATCCTTGGTAGCAATATGGCAGTAGCCCCTACGGCCGAGCAATCGGATTATCCGATCTGATCCGGTAATCCGGATATCCGCTATTTTTTTTTTTCACAAAACCCTGATCCGTATCCAGTTCGTTTTGGAGCGGATATCCGGTAAATATTATCCGGATCGGATCGGATAAAAGTTATGTTATCTGATCAACAATTTAAATTAAAATAAATGTTAAAATTATATAGAGGAAATTATTGTTAAATATATAATTATATATCCGATCAACAATGTCCGTATCCAGTCCGTTTTTTATTTCTATTAAAATTAAAATTCAAAAAATATAAAATAAATGTTAAATATATAATTATATATATTATATAGAGGAATTAAGATGTGAAAATTAATATATTTAATTCATTTAGCGAATCAAAAATTTAAATAAGCAATTAAAATTTAATTTTTTTAGAACAACAATAAAAGTTATGTTATATACAAGAGAATTTTTGTGTTGAGAGAATATATCTTATTGTTTATGTATAAAAATAACTATTGAATCATCTACACTTATAAAAGTATATTTTAGTTCTATAAAAATATATTTATATATTATAATAATAGTACCGGATATTTTCGGATATCCGTAAGCTAGATATCCCGATCCGTATCCGGTCCAAATATCCGGAAAATTCGTCCGGATCGGACCGGATTCAGATAAAACTTAATCGGATATTTTCGGATGCAGATTTTTAAGGATGAGATCGGCGGATAATCGGATCAGATCGGCCGGATCGGATATTTTTGCTCACCCCTACTAGCCAGGGTTTGGTGAGTTTTCATCGTTTGGCGGTGGTGATGAAATTATTTGTTTCATCTTCTTCGTTTCTTCCTTGTTTACAAGAGTATGAAGAAAGTGTGAATCTTCCTCTCAACCATGATAATAGGAACATTTAGTTTTGATACATTTGTCAAAACACCTCTAATTATGCGATTACAAGTATTATAATTAAACTAGCTCTACAGACCTGCGCGATACATATCCTTTTTTTAATCATTGAACTATACTAATCTCTATATTGTTTACATCTTTATATATTAGAGATCAATAGAGATCAATTTATTTCAATTTTAAAGTGGGATTATTCCAACAAAAAAATGGTATATATATCATTAAACTGTTTTCTACTTATCCGTCATCACCATCATCATTTATGACCTCAAACTCATAATCTTATGGTGCATCTCCACAGGGCCGGCCCAAAGGGTAATCCGGGTAGGGCGACCGCCGGGGGCCCAAGTTTGAAAGGGGCCCAATATATATTCTTCGTAGTAGTAATATATATTTATAGCGTAAATATAATCAGATGTTAAAGCTGCTCCGCTTGATGAAATGTGGAGGGAAGTGGGGTAAATGGCCGATACTACTGAAAGGATTCCGCTTTGGATAATAGGTACTGTAGCCGGCATTCTTGTGATCGGTTTACTAGGCATTTTCTTTTATGGTTCATATTCCGGATTGGGTTCATCCCTGTAGTAATCGGATGGACTGCGATCTCGATATGAAAACGTAAGAACTAAACGGGACCCTCCTTCCCCCTCGAATTAGAGAAACAATGAAGAGGGAGGTACCCGTTAAATTCGTAATAATTAGACTATTTTATCGCATAAAATAAATAAAGTACAAAAATAGGTAGATCAAATAGCACGAAAACCCTTTGATACTACTAGAAAAAATCCGCGCAGTACAGTGGTAAACGATGCTGTATGATCTCTATATTTTTAGAGAGGTCGCGTGTTCAATTCCTCTTGCCAACCAATTTTGCTTCTTTATTTTAATTTGCTCCTATGTGTGCAACACAACACATTTTACTTCTTCTTTTTTTAACTAGTTTTGTTGGTTAAGTTTCAATTTTATTTGTTTTAATATATATATATATATAAACAAATTAGAATAACTTACAATTATTCATATTTTAATTATTATTTTAAGCTAAAAATTATTAGCATATTATAAATTAAAAAAATTTAAAAAAAATCTCGCCCTAGGGCCCGGTAAACCTTTGGATTCCACTAAACCAAGATACAAGTTGTCGTGAAGATATAATGACACCAAACTCAAAGTAAATTTCACAAAGTATATATCTAATTTATATAAGAGACACAAAGTTTTACCTGTATGAAAAAAGATTAGTATCCTCAAGTTGCAGTGAAGCAACAAAGTCATGTAAACCAACTATATTGGATTATAAAGACTATAAAAGACGTATTATTTCATCGTCAATTCTCTAAAATATTAGGGGTATTAAAATGATATTTTTTCAAAGATAACTTGTATTTATGTCAAATATTAGAGTGTTTAAAAGAATTTTTTTCCTAAAATGTAGGATTACGTTTTTCTTTCCTTTAAAAAGGAAGCACCAATAAAATTGCAAACAATTAAGAGAATTATATGGTATCTTAGAATATTTTATTTGATCCATGGTATCAGGGCCGTCCAATGACTTTCGGAGGTTCTGTTCAAAATTTAATTACGACATTCGATAAATATTATTTTAATATTTTAAGGGGTATACATTAAATAAAATAGTTATTTTATCGTTTAATTAAGACTTTCGATAAATATTGTTTTAATATTTTAAGGTGTATACAACTAATAAAATAGTTATTTTATTATGTAATATCGGATATAATTTTAAATAATTAATAAAATAAAATATATTTAGAAACATGTATTGATTTTGCATTAATGAATTTAAAAATTATATTCTCAGCCATCAATTCATTCTAATTTATTGAGTATTCCATAAATTAGTATAAGAATTTTTAATTTTTAAATAATGAAAGTAACATCGTTTAAACTTAATAATTTTTACTAAGTAGATTTAAAAATATAAATGTTCATATTTATAAAAGTGAATAAAAATGGAGAAAAATAAAAATTTATAGTTCCATAAAATTCTTAGCATTTAGAATCAATAATGTTTTAAACAATTCATTAATGAAATGAGGGAAATATGGGATGGGCATGAGTTGCACTGGCACAAAATCACAAATAAGCAAAAAATAAAAAAAAAATAGAAGGTGAACGCCACATGAAGGAATCGAACACGGATCTCAAAATTACCATTTGATACCCTTATCACTAGGCAATTTTAACTTCTTTGGCTCGTAAGCACAACTATTATACTTATCTTATATCGGACCTCCAGATTTTGGGCCCTTAAGATTTTTGGGGCCCTGTGCGGTGACTCCTCTTGCACACCCTCAGGGTCGGCCTTGCATGGTATCTTAGAATTTTAGGAGGAGTTGAACCATCTTTGTTAGACCAAACAAAAGTTAATATAATCTATATCCTACAAAAGTTAAACTCAATCAACATCAAATAATTTGAGGAAATAAAAAAAACAAAGAATTCACATTAATGCATAATACAATTACTAAGTAATAAATGGATGTCTTAAATTCATAAGCTCTAAATTTACCTTAAAATCACTAAATAAATGTTTATTCTTTTTTTTGAAACGGAAATCATCATATTAATTAAAGATCCAGCGCCGCCAAGGCGAGAATACATGCGGAAAAGTCATTACAAAAAACTCGCTCACCAACACTCGAAGGAAGTAGACGAGCAGCAAGATAAGCTACAGTATTACCCACTCTCGAAACATGTGAGAAGGAAGAAAAACATAAAGGAACTAACGATTGCCTAATATATGAGAACAACCTACCCAAATAAGAGAAATTTACTTCATTCGAATGAACACCAGTGATCACATTGAGTGCGTCGCTTTCCAGTTGAAGCTTATTAATCCCTTTTGATGCAGCGAGTTCCAGGCCATATAACGCAGCTTGAGCTTCAGCCATCTCTACGGTCCAGCGAACTCGAATAGTCCGTGCAGCAACCAGTAAAACAGCACCGTTCGAGTCTCTGAAAATCACACCAAGGCCAATTGTATCATGTGAGAGCATCGCAACATCTGTGTTGATTTTCACAACACCCACTGGAGGCGGAGTCCACGAGCTGAGTGAGGGAGGAAGAGCACTAGGAGTAAATCGACAAGAAGTATGTAGTTTGTATTCCTCTGTCATTTTCCCAAAGCCAGTCAACAAAGCCATCTCATGCCCCCTAATACCATTGAAAATGGCATGGTTTCTCACCGTCCAAGACACCCAAGTTGTAAGGAGAAAAGCTTCGAAATCAGAAGTACCTGAAGCATCCATAACCCCTCGAGCCGCATCCGAAAAAGACATAAAATTTCCACCATCAAGCAAGGCATATAAGGAGAACGATTGCCAAATAATCCTCGCAGCTGCAGAAGAGAAGAGAGCGTGCCAAATCTTCTCAGGCTCTAGTCCACACCGATCACAGATAGGGGAGGTAACCACATTTCGGAGATGAAGACCACTCTTGACACTCAAAGAACCGGTTAATGCACGCCATGAGAAAACCTGCATTTTGGGTGGGACTTTCAGCTTCCAAACAAAGCTCCACAATGAATTTGACGATGGGGAGTAAGAACCTGCACTTTGCAATCCCAAACAACCATACCAATATCCCGACTTAACCGAGTATACACCGTTTCGTGTGTGAGACCAACATAGGTGGTCATCCTGGGGTATACAACTCAATGGGATACTCAGAATAAGGGGAACATCTCTAGGATCAAAAATTTGTTGAATTAAGTCCACTCGCCATTCCCGAACCGTCGAATCAATCAAGTGCGATACATAGAGCATAGGATCCAAAACAGGCCCACTGCGGGGAATCCGAAAGCCATTACCATCGGGGATCCAAACTGAGTTCCAAATGGGAATGTTCCTACCCGAGCCTACACTCCAGTGTAGTCCTTCAAGGAGGAGGGCCTTAGCACCCCAAATGCTTCGCCAAGTGTAGCTCGGGGAGTACCCCCTATAAGAATCAACAACGTCGCAATTCCGAAAATACCTTGCCTTAAGAACTCTACTAATCAGAGAGTCCGGATATTGTAGGAGACGCCAACTTTGTTTTGCAAGCAAAGCTTCATTAAAAACATAAAGATTTCGAAAGCCCATACCACCCTCTTTCTTCGGCCGACACAGAAACTCCCAAGACTTCCAGTGTATCTTTCTCTCATGATCTTTGGCACCCCACCAAAATCGGGCTAGCATAGAGTGCATCTCGTCCACCAAATATGTAGGCAGTTGGAAAATACTCATCACATACAGGGGGATTGATTGCAAAACAAACTTAATAAGAGTCGCTCTCGCAGCCTGAGAAAGGAGCTTTTCCTTCCAACCGTGAACCTTTTTCCACATACGCTCCTTCACTGCAGCAAAAACAACCTTCTTAGAGCGTCCTACAATAGTGGGCAGACCCAAATACTTCGAGTACCGATCAACTTCATTGACACAAAGGAACTGTTTTATCTCAGCTCGTCTTTGAGGACTGCCATTCTTGCTAAAGCAAATTTCTGATTTCGCCATATTGACTTTCTGACCAGACGCTCTCTCATACACACTGAGAATATCGGTAATTTTAGAGCATTCCTGCAAATTGGCCTTAGCAAACAAAAGACTGTCATCCGCAAAAAAGAGGTGAGAAATGGGCGGAGCCGAGCGACAAACTTGAATTCCATGAAGTTCTCCAGCATCAGTGGCTCTCCGAAGGAGAGAAGACAACCCCTCTGCACATATGATGAATAAATACGGTGATAACGGGCAGCCTTGTCTCAGTCCCCTCGTCGGCAACACTCTACCATGTATTCCACCATTGAACTTGAAAGAAAAGGAGACAAACTCTAAACAACTCATAACTCTCCTAGTCCACCCTTCAGAGAAACCAAGACGTTGCATTAAGGATTGTAAAAACGGCCATTCAACTCTGTCATAGGCTTTCATCATGTATAGTTTCAGCCCAAAACATCCATTGTTACCTGCCCGTCTATTCTTCATACAATGGAAAGCCTCAAAAGCAAGCAAAGCATTGTCAATAATCATCCTATTAGAGATGAAGGCGCTCTGTTCCTCACCAATAATCTGTCCCATAATAGGCTTAACCCTGTTAGCAAATGTCTTAGAAGCAATCTTGTACAAGACTGTACACAAGCTAATCGGTCTGAACTCGACAATCAACTTAGGATCCTTCACCTTAGGAATGAGCGTAATAACTGTATGATTAACTTCAGCAAGATCCCCATGTCCCGTCCACCACTGCCTTATAAACTGAACAACATCAGGCCCGACAACATGCCAGAATTTCTGAAAAAACAGTGTGTGCATACCGTCCACCCCTGGAGCCTTAGTCGGGTGCATCTGGAAAAGCGCATAACAAATCTCATCAGCGGTCGGAATCCGATCGAGAACAAGATTCATCTCAGTTGTGACCCTACTCTGCATCCCTTGGAGAGACTCGTTAATGCTAGAACAACATTCTGAGTGGAATAGATTAGCATAGAAGTTCACCACTTCCGTCGCAATTTCCTTTTCATTGTCTTTCCATTGTGTTGTCGAATCAAACACCCCTCGAATACGGTTGTACTCCTCCTTTGAGATACTTTGTGATGGAAATAACTAGTGTTTTTATCCCCATCCCGCAGCTCATTAGTTCGAGCCCTCATATACCAAAAAGATTCCTCCTCTGACTTAAGGCGCTCCAACTCAGTAGACACCTCAGCACAGCGGAATAAAGAAACACCATCGGGCGGCAGTTGTTGCAAACCAGCAAGCTCATGCTCAAGCAAAGAGATTCGTTTCTGTCGCCCCTTGAACTCTCTATCTGCTCAGGTGGACAAGTTTTCAGCGCAATGCTGAATTTTTTGGACAGGACTGAACAGTGATTCCGACCACGACGACTTGACAATATCCGCACATTTCTAGTGCGACAACCAGAGAGACTCAAATCGGAAGAGCCTACTCTTCCCCGTGGAGTTGTGTCTAGTACCTTTTGTATTCAGGCAAAGAAGTGAATGATCAGAGTTTAACCGAGGAAAGCACGAGATCGAACCGAGAGGGTAGAGCGAGAACCAATCCCTAGTACAGAGCCCCCTGTCAAGCCGTTGTCTTAAGATCGAATCCTCTCTTGAGCCACGTTTCCATGTAAACTTTCCTCCCTGACATCCCATATCACACAAGGCGAGCGAATCAATAGCATCTCAGAACAGTTGCAGATCCTGATCACGAACAGCAGCTCCGCCATGTTTTTCGGAAGGATGGACAATCTGATTGAAGTCGCCAATGAATACCACAGGTTTGTTACAATTGGACCCCAACTGTCTCATCAAATCGAAAGTTTTCCACTTGTTTACACGTTCCGGATAACCATAGATTCCAATGAAAATCCAGTCTCCCTTTCCCGGGTCATGTACCACACCCATTATGTGCCTAGCTGAAAACGATGTTATGGTGATGTCCACATCGCGCCACCAAGACCACCTGACAACCCAATATTGTCAGTGCACAAACCATTAATAAAACCACACCTTTTCATAACTCCTTCTTGATCCCGTTTAGAGATCATCGTTTCCATCAAGAAAATGACGGAAGGGCGGTCCCTCCAAGCCCAAGCCCGGAGAGTATTAACTGTCCGACGGTTGCCCAATCCGCGACAGTTCCAACTGAAAAGTTTTATTTTTGTTCACGAGCAAGGGGACTTCCCATGCTCGTTAAAGCATCCACTTATTAGTACGAATCAAGCAAGATCTCACATTATTATATTTTTTCTATATATTAGAAGAAAAAAAGAAGAAGATTCTCTCGACTTAGACCAGGTAAAAAAATGAAATACCCGTATGTTATATTAAATTTCCAGAGAGGCTCATGGGGTAAAGAAGAGGATAAGATTCTGATAGAAGCGCATGAGAAGCTAGGTAATAGGTGGTCAGAGATTGCGAGGAAAATCCCAGGAAGAACAGAAAACGCCGTCAAGAACCATTACCACTAGAGAAAAAAAACGGAGAAAAATTACAAGAAAAACGAATCAAATACAAATGTGAAGCCGCCTTCTTTGCTACAAAACTACATCAAGTGTAACAATCTTTACAACAATTGTGATGATGATACTACCTCCTCCTTCACCAAACCTCGCATCAAGACAATAACATTACTCCAAACAAAACTTCTTTGATCATCGAATTTGAGGCTTTAGATCACGGTTACTACAAGAACTCATCGTCGCCATTAATGGGTGAAGACTTTGATGAAGAGCTATTTCCCCTTCTAACTCACCACCTTCAACCGCCTCCACTTCCGTTACAAAACCTAGGGATTATGGCCGAGTTACCGGATGAGAATAAGGTGACGTTTGTTTAGATTGTCGAAAACGGAAACGGAAAGGAAACGAACTTAGTCCATTTTAGTGGAATTGTTATTGATAAAAATTGTAATTTTATTTTTCTTCCCCCCTTCTCCTACTAGTAATGTAGGGGTATTTGTTAACATCACTTTGGGGTGGGTTTCAAAATCCCCTCGCCAACTCACCTCCCTCTCCTTGCCAACTCATCTCCGCCTCCTCTCACCTCTCTTTTCTCCTCTCTTGGCATATAAACTTTAGAATCCAAAATCAAGTTGTCAATGTATCATCACTTTATAATTGTCTAGATTCATTTACTTTTCCTTTTCGTTTCCGAATACTACAAACAAACGGGCCCTAAGATCAATCCGAGCAATGGAAGCAATAATCTCTAAGATTGCAAATTTGATGGAAGTAAAGATCTTGGGAGTGCAATGGAGATGAAGTTCATGGGGATGGATGATGGTGGTTAAACCTGGCCATACCCGGGCTCGGGCCGGGCAGGACTCAAATTTTCAGTCCATATTTCCGGGCCGGGTTAGCCCGAGGCCCGGTCTGAGGGCATGTGACAGTGCCCATACCCGACCCTCTATCCGGGCCGGGTAGCCCGGTTTTGTTAAACGTGTTTTTAATGATTTTTAAAGAAAAAAGATGAATAAAATACTGCATAAAACAACAACTTCTTCACACATTAGGCATCCACATCAGCAAATAACTGTGAAGTCTAAGTGAACAAAAGTCTAAGTATACATATAGCCATACACATCAGGAAATAATTAAATGAAAGATGCATCTTTCATGAGTAAAGAAGAACATATATACACAGTCATTTGTGACCTAGGTTAGAGAAAAAGTGAGAGCGAAAGAAAATGAGGCGGAGGCAAGTATGAGGAAACAAAACCTGGGTTAGATTATTTTTAGATAGTATATATATATATATATATTTTAATTAATATATGATACGGGTCGGGCCTATCGGCCCTTAAGGGCCTGAGGTCTATACCGTACCCGGCCCTCGTATCCTTACGGGCCGGGCTTAACGGCCCGACAGGGCTTTACCTAGTGTCCAAACCCGTCCGAATAGAGGGCCGGACGGGTGGCCCGAGTTTGGCCAGGACTAGTGGTGGTAAGGAGATGAATTTGATTGATGATCTCTTTTTTCGCATGCGACCGTTAAACGGAACAAAATTACACGTACAATTTTATATATCATGATTTGTATAGTTTTTTGGTCGAGATTATATTGTAGATATTATGTGTACATTAACTCGACAAATGGAATATATATGTCACGTACTACATGTTGAAATCTTCAATCATCTCGGTCATTATATACCCATGAAACTTCAGACCAAAGAAATATACACATGAAACTACATTATTTATCACTGTTATCCAATGACACAAGCAATATGAATTTTAGTGTATAATTAAATAATCAACAAGAGTACGTATTTTTGCACTCTGGTTTGAAAGGAATCGTCACGTTTTCTATAACTGTTTTATATAAAAAAAATCAGAAAAACTTAATATAAAATATTGTATTAACGCTCCCAATGGTTTTCCAGACGTCTCTTCAAGCGCCGGAGTCGAAGGAGTCCAATGAAGCAATGACAGACGGAGACGCTAGGGACACGGTTATGGGAGATCCTCCGGACCCGAAGGAGACTAAAACAACATGGGCAGAGAGAGTTTCACGAGGAGGAAGAGGGGGAATGCCATGTCCAGAGCAAGAAATTGAGGATGATTTTGTGGCATCAAGAATGCGGGTGGAAAAACCGAATGGAGTGGATGGAGAGGCGGTAATTTTTATTGACCAGGAGTTGCTGAGTGCCATGAAGGGGCTATGGAAGCACTGCGTCATAGTCAAGGTTCTCGGTAAGGTAGTTGATCTGACCACTCTTGACCGGAAGCTTCGTGAATTATGGAAACCGCAAGGGACGATGCATATGGTTGATCTCCCAAGACGTTTTTTCGTGATTCACTTTGGGGCGGAAGTCGATCATGTTAAGGTGCTTACGGGGGGTCCATGGAAAGTCTTTGGGAACTATGTTCTGGTTCAGAATTGGTCATCGGATTTTGATGCGGCCACAGATGATATTGTCACTACACCTGTTTGGATTAGAATTGCTAATATACCTATGATTTTTTACCACCGGCAAATTCTGATGGGTATTGCTGAAGGGGTAGGAAGGCCAGTTAAGGTTGATATGACTACACTGAACTTGGAACGCGGGAGATTTTCGAGGGTATGTGTCGAAGTAAATTTGAAAAATCCGCTTAAGGGAACAATCATGGTGAATGGTACCAGGTACTATGTTACGTATGAAGGATTGACTGCCATTTGTTACACGTGTGGGAGATATGGTCATATCACTACTCAATGTCCACATCGGGTGCAAGGGGAGGTCAAGTCATCTGAGAAGAATAATGAGACGAATAAGCAGTCGAAGTCAGTTACTGAGGAATCTTCTGCGATGTCTGAAGGCAGAACTGGAAATGTGACAGATACTTTGTTAGGAGAACAGGGGAAATTGGAGGCGGAAACATGTTCTGCTCCGATAGTTAAGAACTTGCAGATGGCCACCGAGGGTGAGACTATTGGTAGATGGATGGGTCATCAATGGCAGACAAAGAAAGGGAAAGGGAAAGCCAGGATCATGAAAGATCCGAAGAAGATAGCCCCGAAGATCACGCAAAAAATCGTTCCCAAAAATAATGCCAATATTTCGGTTAGAAACTGATTTACTGAATTGGAGAAGACTATGGAGGGAAAGGAGAAAGATACGGAGAAGGAAAGTGTCCAGGTGCAGGGAAAGTCGGTTGTTGTGGCTAAGGAGAAAATTGAATCTGTTACCAAATCAGGGGAGCCGAAGATTTTGAGAGTTGATTCTTGTGGGCTGATGGGGAAAGAAAATGCGGACTTGAAACTTACAGGTAAAAGGCCGAGAATGGATGGGGCCAGTATCACGCGAGAGAGTGAAGAGCGTTTATGCGATATTGAAAACAGTATAGGGCTTTCTAAGCCCGTGCTGGAACATCTCAAAAATATGGAGGAATCAATGCAAGATAGATTGATGGAAGCCTATGAACAGGGCAAACTGGATGCTAGTCGGGATCCGAGGGAGGACCTAGCGGGAAGCCGAAGAAGTTTGGGTTGTTAACAGTTGTTCCCGGTTATTCAATACTCCTATAGTTTCCTCATGAATTGCACTCTTTGGAATTGTCGGGGGAAAAATAAACCTAATTTTCGTAGATCGATTCGTTACTTAGCAAGGAAGTTTGAGTCAGATGTGTTAGGGTTGTTTGAAACACATGCTGCAGGGAGTAATGCGGAAAGTATTTGTAGGAATTTAGGCTTCCCGAACAGTTTTAGAGTTGATGCGGTTGGTCAGAGCGGGGGAGTTTGGCTGCTTTGGAAAGATGGGGCTTTTACAGTCACTATTGTTAAGTCTGATGCTCAGTTCATCCATGCTCTGTTTGAATATGACGAAGACCGATTTCACTTGATTATTGTTTACGATGTGCCTACTCCTAATCGTAGGAGTAATCTTTGGGATAACTTGAAAGATACCATGAGGTTCATCTCAGAGGCTGTTTTTATAGGAGGTGATTTCAATACGATTGTTCGGTTGGATGAAAGAGAAGGAGGGAATGGGCGTCTTTCGGCTGATTCTGTAACGTTTGGTAACTGGATTAGTGAATTGGGATTGGTGGATCTGGGTTTTAAGGGAAACAGGTTCACTTGGATTCGTGGGAACTCCGCACCGAACAAAATACAGAAGAGACTGGATCGTATTTTCTATAACGCTCAGGGACAGATTGAATGGCAGGAAGCGAGCGTCACACATCTCCCGTTTATGTGCTCCGATCATGCGCCCCTATATTTACAGTTGAAACCGGGTAGAGTCTGTGATCCTTCTAGGAGGCCGTTTCGGTTTATGGCCAGTTGGCTTATGCATCCGGAGTTTGAAGAGCTTGTCAGGGCCTCGTGGGATCAGCCGCTTTCTACTCCCGAAGCTCTGAAAATTCTGAGTTCTGAGTTGAAGAAATGGAACAGAAAGACTTTCGGGAATATTCAGGCTCTCAAAGATGATACTGTGAATCGTCTCCAAGTGATTTGGAATCAGATTAATCATGCCAGTAGCAGGGAACTGTTTGAGGAGGAAGAAAAACTCCAAAAGGAGTTAGAAGTTACTTTGGAACAAGAGGAGATGTTGTGGTACCAAAAGTCAAGAGAAAAGTGGGTCGGGATGGGGGACCGAAATACTACGTTCTTTCATACTTCGACTATTATTAGAAGAAGGAGAAATCGTATAGATTAGAGGAGTTGGTTGTCCAATATTATAAATCCTTGTTCTCGTTGGAAGCTGATACAGGCAGTCGTTTCTTGTTACCCTGGGAGGGTTTTCAAGTCTTGTCTGACTCAGAGAGGAGGGAGTTAGAGAAACCGTTCACTAACGAGGAATTTCGAGGGGCTGTTATGGATATGGGTGCGTATAAAGCGTCGGGACCGGATGGGTTTCAGCCAGTGTTCTATCAGAAGTGTTGGGATATGGTAGGGGAATCTGCTTTGAAGTTCGTTAGAGATTTCTTTGAAAATGGGACGCTCCCGCCTACTGCGAATGACGCTTTGCTTGTTCTGATTCCGAAAATCAATAAGCCGGAGAGAATTGAGCATTTCCGCCCTATAAGTCTTTGTAATGTTCTGTTTAAGACTATTATGAAAACTCTGGTGAATCGTATGAAGAAAGTTATAGCTAAGTTGATCGGCCCTGCCCAGAGTAGCTTCATCCCGGGTAGACTTAGCATTGATAATATTGTGGTTGTTCAGGAAGCGGTCCATTCTATGCGAAAGAAAAAGGGGAAGCGCGGGTGGATGCTTCTCAAGCTTGATCTCGAGAAAGCTTACGATAGAATCAGATGGGACTTCTTGGAAGATACCCTACTTGCTGCGGGTTTCTCACGAGCTTGGACATCCTGGATTATGAATTGTGTGAGGTCCCCGGGTATGCGTTTAATATGGAATGGAGAATGTACAGAGGAGTTCGTTCCTCAGAAAGGCTTGAGACAAGGGGATCCTCTCTCACTCTATTTGTTTGTCTTGTGTATGGAAAGACTTTGTCATTTGATCGAGTGCTCGGTGGAAAAGAAGGATTGGAAACCTATTAAATTGTCACGGTCGGGGCCCTTACTGTCTCATATTTGCTTTGCTGATGATTTGATTCTGTTTGCTGAAGCTTCTGTCTCCCAAATTCGTATTGTACGTGGTGTTCTTGCTGATTTCTGCAAAGCTTCCGGACAAAAAGTGAGTTTGGAAAAATCAAAAAATTTCTTTTCTGAGAATGTAGATCGAGCTGTGTGTACTAGAATCAGCGAGGAGGCAGGTATCCCGTTTACCAGGGACTTGGGAAGATATCTTGGGATGCCTATTTTACAGAAGAGGATGAATAAGAATACTTTCCTCGAAGTAGTTGAGCGAGTCTCGGCGCGTCTTGCAGGATGGAAGAGTAGGTGCCTTAGCTTAGCGGGTAGAATTACCTTTACTAAATCAGTACTCACGGCCATCCCTATTCACTCGATGGGATATGTCCTTCTACCGGCGAGTACTGTGAAAGCACTTGATAAGATCAGCTGAAACTTTGTCTGGGGGAGCTCTCCGGATAAAAGAAAAACCCATCTTGTGTCATGGAAGATTATGTGTAAACCGAAACGGGAAGGAGGTATGGGCATCAGGCAACCTAAATTTATGAATTTAGCAATGCTTGGTAAACTTAGTTGGAGATTGTTGTTTGATGAAAGAAGTTTATGGGCTCGAGTTTTGCGCAGTAAGTATGGCTTAATTGATGCACATGAGCTTGATAAGATTAAAAATAAACAGGGTTGTTCTGCTGTATGGAGAGCAGTGGCAGCGGGTTTTAGAGACGTTATTTCTAAGGGTATCAAGTGGATCCTCGGAAATGGTCAAGATATTCGGTTTTGGAAGGATAAGTGGCTTGTTGATTATCCTATGTGTACTATCGGGTTAGACAATCTGCTGAACTGCAACATAGAGGCCCGAGTTGCTGATTACTGGAGAGTTGGAATTGGCTGGAATTTAGAGGAACTGCAGAGGTGGATCGACGAGGATCACTGCCTGCGCCTCGCTGCTGTGGTGCCAGATGGGATTATTGGTTCTATGGATAGAACGGCTTGGGGTATGACTACCAATGGCATTTACACGGTCAAGTCTGCCTACAAACTACTCAGTACTGAGCCGAATATGGGACAACAGTGGAGTCACCTTTTTGACAGAATATGGAGTAACTTGGTGCCTGAACGCATAAAAGTTTTTGTATGGTTGATTGTGCACGAGAGAGTCCTTACGAACAAGGAGCGCTTCAGACGTCACTTGAGCGAATCGGATATGTGTGAAGTTTGCAGCCAAGCGGGTGAGAGTCTCCTTCACCTGCTGTGGGACTGTCGTGAGATTAAATGGGTGTGGTTGGAACTTGTCATTCCGTCTAAGGTAACAGATTTTTTCTCACTCTCCTTACATGATTGGCTTTTCGCCAATTTGAATGAAGCTGAAGATTTTGGTTCAGAAGGTAGATGGCCAACTGTTTTTACTACGGTTATCTGGTGGGCATGGAAATGGAGAAATGAGACTGTTTTCAGGGATACGAATTATACGCGGAATAAGGTCGACTTTGTGAGACAAACGGCAAAGGAATATTGGGAGGGAAATATGATTGTGAAGCAAGGTAACCGCACCAGGGAGAGGGTGGAACAGAATGTTAGCTGGACCAAACCGGGAACTGGTTGGGTTACGCTGAATACGGATGGGGCGTCGAAGGAAAATCCAGGCCGTGCGGGGGCTGGAGAAGCTATTAGAGGTGAGAATGGCGAGTGGAAAGGAGGCTTTGCGCTTAATATTGGTATATGTACTGCACCTATGGCTGAATTATGGGGAGTTTAGTATGACCTTCATATTGCTTGGGAGCTGGGATTTCGTCGGGTTCGAATTGAGGTGGATTATGAAATTGTGGTTGGTTTACTTAAGCAAGCTAGGGACAGTGGATTCTCACCCCCTTTCTTTCCTGGTACGTATGTGCCATGACTTTCTTACAAGGGACTGGATAGTTCGGGTTACTCATGTGTATAGGGAGGCCAATCGTCTTGCGGACGGATTGACAAACTGTTGAAGCTACTGCTGAAGTAAAGTTCCTTCTGGTTTTGATGGTAACAAACATTCCTACTAATGTATACTTGAGTGTTTCAGGATGTCTACTCTGAGCAGGAACGTTACTCAACAGAGGCGAACTAAATAAGGAAAGAAATGGCTGAGAAGAAAACAACGAAGAGATCTTGTTTCCTTTATGGAAAATATGATTGAGCTGCAAAGATTTCATGAAGATCTTAAGGAATAAGATATATTTAAAAGATGGAAATAATATCTTCTTATGCGAAAGATATATTTTCCATAATCTTGTTTATTCCCTAGTTTAAACCTAGTTTTATCTTTGCTATATAAACTAGTCTTAGGCTTAGGAATGGTGTGACGATTGTGAGAGATTTACTTGTGCGAATCAAGTGTGATCGTCCAAAAGAAGAACAAGAAGAAAAGAGAGAAAGAGTGAGCAATACTTTGTCTTAGGCGTTGAGTTTGGGCTCGAGTGAAAGAAGAGATTCGTGATCGTAATCCTTGCTTTCTTTTGTAACAAACAAGAAATCAATAAGATAAGTATACTCATTCAAATCCTTCAAGTGAGAAGCTTGAAGGTAGTGGTTTTACTCAACTCTTAGTGGTTGAGGTTTCCACTCTAAATACTTGTGTTCTTCTATACTTCCTGCGTTAATATTCCGCTGCTACACCTCTGAAGGAACAATACACTTTGTTCCCTCAGAAGTAATTGAACTAACGATCCAACAATTGGTATCAGAGCCTGGTCTCTAGATTGTTACCCTTGCAGGAAGAATGTCAGGAACAGCCATCAACGACTCCTTTTGGAAGCCACCAATGCTCAAATCAGGAGAGTTCTCATACTGGGTGGAACAGATCGAATCACATATCTGTTCCCTGCATGGACAGATGTGGAAGATT
This sequence comes from Oxyria digyna, assembly GCA_029168935.1. Lineage (NCBI taxonomy): Eukaryota > Viridiplantae > Streptophyta > Magnoliopsida > Caryophyllales > Polygonaceae > Oxyria > Oxyria digyna. The sequence goes on along the minus strand of JAPVLV010000011.1, from coordinate 27,118,893 downwards.
GTGGAATTTGGAGATGTGAAGATTCTCGATCCCTCAGATGAGACTGGAGGAACACTCAAGAAAAGAGAAGATTATCAAGATGCTGACTACAAAGTCTTGGAGCTCAACATGAGAGCAAAGAAGGTCATACTCGCTGCCCTTGGTCCATCCGATCAAAGGAAGGTTCTAAAGTACAAGACTGCTCACGACATATTCAAATCCCTCAAAAGGATGTATGAGGGGAATGAAGACATCAAGAAAAATAGGATCTTGACTCTCATCAAGGAGTATGATAGTGCTGTTCAAGGAAAGAATGAGTCTTTGGATGACTACCATTCACGTTTCCAGGGATACGTAGGCCAACTCGAGTTCTTAGGGGAAACGATCCCCGAGTGGAAACTAACACATCAATTTCTTCAAGGATTGTCCTCTAAATGGGACGCGTTCTCTCTTGCACTCCAAGCTCAGAATGATATCAAAAACATCACCTTGGAGGAACTGGTTGCTCGTCTCCAGAGCAATGCGGGGATTCAACAGAGCAAGATGCTACGAAGGGAAGGAGAGAAGGCAGAGAAGTCCCAGAACATTGCTCTAAAAATCGAAAAAGCCTTCGATCTTGCTCAGGAAGAGGAAGAAATTATTGATAAGGATGAAGAAGTTGCTCTCTTCACAAGAGCCTTTCGAAGAGTTTGGAAAGATAGCAGAGAAAAACAACGTCTCCCTGATGGGAACAAAGACATGAGTACTATCATCTGCTATCACTGCCAGAAGAAGGGACACTTCGCAAGAAATTGCTTCAAAAAGAAGGGAGGAGATGCTAATGTCCCTCAAAGGGAAAAGAAGGAAGCAATGATTGCAACATGGGGGACATCTGACTCTGAAGATGAATTTCTCTACACTCCCAAGGAAACGTGTCTAATGGCTACAGGAGGGACTTCAGACTCCAAAGAAGAATCTCCCTACACATGTCTAATGGCTACAGGAGAAAAATCCGAAGATGAGGTAAACACTTCTGAATTTGACTCTTTCTTAGAAAACAAATCAAAAGCTCAGATTATTAGGTTCATTCATTCTCTAGGAAAGGAACAAAGTAATCTGAATTCTTTGATCGATGAGAAGGACGAAACCATTTCATGTCTGATTGAGGAAAACCAGCTTTGGGCTTCTAAGGTCGCTAGACTTGAAAAGGCTTCGTTCCCTTCGTCGGACTCGTGCAAATCCTGTCCTAAGTATATGTCTGATATAGCTTCCTTGGAAAGGAAAATTGTCATTCTTGAATCTGAAATTAAAACTTTGACTGAGGAAAATTCAAAATTTGCTAAGAAAGTTGATGAATTTCTAATAGAGGAAGAAAGCAAAAGGAAATTTTGGTTAGATGAATATATCACCTCTAAAATTGATAAGGAGAAGGCTGATTTCTCTAAACGCTTTGTACCACGTGCTGGATTAGGCTATGATAGCGCCTCTTGTTCACAAACTGCCATCTCGTCTCCTGGTATACAAAATTCCCTCTGTCATAAAGGACCCTGTGGAGGATCAATCACACATTGTTCCCACAATGGTTCTGAAGATAAAGGGAAGAAAATTGCTCAGGAAGAGAAGGTGTGGTTTAATGGACAGAAGGCCTATAAGATATGGCAAAAACATGCCAATAGCACCAAGCCAGTAGAGGTGGATTTTAGGTCTAGAATTGAAAACAAAACCATCTGGCCTGGACAAAGTAGGTATGTCAATCTGAAACACCACAGGGTTTGCTGGTACTGTGGTGAGTCAGGACATCATCTACAAGAGTGTTGGAAAAAATCAAGAGATGCGGAGATAGCCTACAATTATTGCAATAATTCTTCTGTTAGGAACACTCCCAGGATCAAAGTTGTTTTAAAAGATAATGAGGATAGAAGATTGTTCTTCATCCCAGGTAAGCCTAGGCTTGCCTGGGTGCGCAAAAACTAATCCCTTACTTGCAGGATGGAAAGAAGAAGAGTTCCTGGTATATAGATAGCGCTTGCTCAATACACATGACTGGGAACAAAGCATGGTTTATATCTCTCCATCCTGAAAACAAAGGTTCTATAACCTTTGGGAACAACAGTAAAGGTGAAGTAATTGGCATGGGAAAGGTAAGGATCTCTGACAATCTTGTTGTGAATAACGTTACTTTAGTGGATAACCTAACCTTTGATCTATTGAGCGTACGTCAAATGTGCCAGGATGGTCAAAATAGGGTTATCTTTACTACTAATGAATGTTTGGTTGAGAATGTTGAGACAGGGAAGGTTCTCCTCAGGGGAATCATAGAGAACAACCTATACAAAGTAGATCCATCTTTTATCCCTGAAGAGGAACTGTGCCTTTCTGCACAATCAGAGGAATCCAATCTATGGCATCAAAGGTTCTCTCATGCAAGCCTTAGACTTCTACACAAACTTCACAACAAAGACCTAGTTATTGGTTTACCAAAGATAGAGAGTCAATCTGAAGAGGTGTGCATTGCTTGCACAAGAGGAAAACAAGTAAGATCATCCTTTAAGTCCAAAAACCAGGTAAGTACCTCTGAACCCTTAGAGCTTATTCACATGGACTTGTGTGGGCCTATGCGCACACTTAGCCGTGGGGGAAACAAGTACGTGTTCGTGATAGTAGATGATTTCTCTAGGTTTACTTGGACTATTTTCATTGCTTCAAAGGAGGATGTGTTTGATGAGTTTGAATTTTGGTTATATGCTATTGAAAATCAATCTGGATTTCATCTAAGGGCTATACGCACTGACCATGGTACAGAGTTCGAGAACTCCCGGTTTCTTTCCTTGTGCAGGAACAAAGGCATAAATCATAATTTTTCTGCACCAAGAACACCTCAACAGAATGGAGTTGTTGAAAGAAAGAATAGGACTCTGGAGGATATGACAAGGACAATGCTAATTGCGAGTGGTTTGCCAAGAAACTTCTGGGCTGAAGCACTCAACTCTGCTTGCTATGTACTGAACCGTGCCATGTTAAGACCTATGATTGAGAAGACACCATATGAGCTGTTCAGAGGAAGGAAGCCAAACATTTCCCATCTAAGGGTCTTCGGGTGCAAGTGCTTCGTCCACAACAATGGAAAGGACAATCTGGGCAAGTTCGATCCAAGAAGTGATGAAGGAACATTTGTTGGTTACTCCACTCATAGCAGGGCCTACAAAGTTTACAACAAGAGGACAAGGAAGGTGGAGGAAAGCATCCATGTGGTCTTTGATGAAAAGATCATGGCAGGTAACGTTATCCATGATCCAAATGCTCCTCCATTGACTGAAGCAGACAGGGAACAGTTCATTCTCGCTGATGCTGAGGAATTCATCCCCACTACGGACATGAACACAGAAGAAGAAGCATCCCCAGATCAAGATGCAAGTGTACCAAATGGAGGTTCTGAAACTCAGGGGGAACAATTATCCCCATCTCAGGACCAATCCCCATCTCAGGAACAATCTGAAGAAGTTACACACCATGAAGAGGAAGAAACGCGACGCAGCACTCGTATCCATGGGCCCCCATCAAGACTCATGGACTACGTATGCAACTGTGCTTCGCTCCCCTCCTCTGATGTATCTCAAGAACCCAGCGAGAAGGTTTGTTCCGTACTTACATTAGATCCTACATATCATGCTTTCTGTGCTTTTGTCTCCACAGCTGAACCAAGAACAATGAAAGATGCCCTAGAAGACCCAGAATGGGTCAATGCTATGCAAGAGGAACTTCACCAGTTTGAGAGGAATAAAGTATGGAGACTAGTTCCCAGACCCAAGGATCGCTCCGTCATAGGTACCAAATGGGTGTTCAGGAACAAGATGGATGAGAGAGGTCAAGTAATAAGGAACAAAGCAAGACTGGTTGTAAAAGGTTACAATCAACAAGAGGGTATTGACTATGATGAAACATTTGCGCCAGTTGCAAGATTAGAAGCAATACGCCTCTTGATCGCCTACTCTGCCCACTATGGATTCAAGTTGCAACAAATGGACGTCAAGACAGCGTTCCTAAACGGGGTACTAAAGGAAGAAGTCTATGTGGAACAAACGCCTGGATTCGAAGATTCTTCCTATCCTGACCACGTTTACATACTTGATAAGGCACTCTATGGTCTGAAGCAAGCTCCTCGCGCCTGGTATGAAAGACTTTCTCAATTCCTCTTATCTCATGGTTACGTAAGAGGGGAAGTCGACAGAACTTTATTTCTATTAAGAGAGGGAAAGCATACCTTGGTAGTACAGGTATATGTGGATGACATAATCTTTGGTTCCACCAACGAGCACTTAGTTACCAAGTTCACAAAGCTGATGGAGAGTGAATTTGAGATGAGTATGGTGGGCGAACTTAAGTTCTTTCTAGGCCTACATGTTGTTCAAACAGAGGAAGGAACAAAGGTGCATCAACAAAAGTACCTACGAGAGTGCATCAAGAAGTTTGGTATGATGGATGCAAAGAATTATTCAACTCCTATGTCCCCAAATGACTCAATAGGAATGGATGTTGACAAGAAAGAAGCTGATCAAAAGGTCTATCGTGGAATGATAGGCTCATTGCTTTATCTAACCGCAAGTAGGCCTGATATCATGCAAAGTGTATGTTTTTGTGCTAGATTTCAAGCAAGTCCTAGAGAAACTCATGTCATTGCTGTGAAAAGGATCCTGCGTTACCTTAAGGGGACTGATGATCTATGTCTGTGGTACCCAAGAGGGGGAAGTCTTGAATTACTAGGGTACACAGATGCTGACTTTGACGGACACAAGCCAGATAGGAAATCAACATCTGGGATGGCTCAATTCCTTGGCCCTTGTCTTGTGTCTTGGGGATCAAAGAAACAAACCACTGTCGCCCTTTCCACTGCCGAAGCTGAGTATGTCGCCGCCGCAGCTTGTTGTTCTCAACTCATATGGCTTAAGCAACAGCTAAGTGACTTTGGCATCAATTCAGGTAACGTTCCTATACTTTGTGATAACACTAGTGCCATTGATATTTCTAAGAATCCTGTGCAGCACTCTAGGACCAAGCATATTGACATAAGACATCACTTCCTTCGTGATTGCGTGGAGAAAGGGATTGTCTCTATGGAACATGTCCGCTCTGAGGATCAAATCGCGGATATCTTCACAAAGCCACTAAACAAGGCTCCCTTTGAGAAATTACGTATGGGTCTAGGTATGATTTCTCTCAACTAATCTTGATCTTCCTTGAAACCCCCAATGATTGGTGAAATTAGTAAGTTTATTCATCTTGAGTATTAGTCCTTCAAGCATATTAATACCTGCTCTTCCATGAAATAAACTTGAGTCCTTTGAACTGCTTGCATGATCTATACGTGATTAGGAAAGATGCCTTGCTAGAGATTGAAATTGATAAATGCATGATTCCTTAGGCAAAGGTCTTATTTTCTAACCCAAAAGATCCCTCTTGATGTACTGATCCCTCAATACAAGCCCAAAGGATAGAGGGAATCTACGGCCACCCTTTGAACCTTCATGATCGATAGTCCTATGAGCCATGTTTTTCCATCCACAACTGGACTCCCTCATCATGATGTAAAATATTTTAAATTCATATTATGTGAAATTTTTTCTATGTGATGTTCTTTTGTACCATCTCTGGTAAACATACCCCAAGCATCACAATACCTTCGATATCAGATTGAGAAAGGAAAGGATAAGGGTTGAGATTTGAAAATTGCTGAGGGGATTAATAGCTCTGAGGTGACAGATACATGCATTCGGCAGGAGTCTAAAGGACTAGAGTAGGTTCTGGAACCGAGAAAGTAATGATGGCTCTTGAGTTTATTTGATTGGAGGAAAAAGCGGCACAATTATGGAAAACCGTTCAGATTTGGAAAAAGGTTTTTTGAATTTGAAACGTATGATCTGGTGTTCAGATATGGAAAATTCGGCACTACTTAAAGTTATTCTCCCAGATCTTCATCGTCCACAACCTTTTCTCTACTCTCTCCTAAACACAAGCTCTCTCAAAAATCCTCCCTGCAACAATGGTGAACACCACATCTGTTTCTCTCACAGGGAATGAAAGCCCAGAGACTCTACGACGCATCCTGGCTTCCCTGGGCATCCCCACAGAATCCCCAAAGCCACAATCCCCAGCCAAAGAACCCTCATCCGCCACCAAGGTTGGGAAAACCTATTCTGCACTGCTCCAAAGGTAAACGAGGGAATGATAAAGCAGTTCTACAGCTCCTTCACCATTACTGAGAGGCCTCACGCCATACAAGCCTCCTTCGTCCTTGGGAAGGACACCCACGTGGTCTCAAGCACCGAACTGGGAGTCATACTCGGGGTACCTCACGAAGGTTTTGAAGAATACGTCAAAGGGCAGTGGCCAAAAGACATAGGGCTGGCTGCTATCCAAAGGGTCTCTCAGGATTACTCTACTGAAGTTGTTGGGGAGATGACCACTTCGTCCATGGGGGTAGCAAACCGGATCTTGCACAGCTACCTTATCAGTAACATTACCCCCAGAGAGCAGAAGCGCACAACCATTCTCATTCAGGACTGCCTTCTCATGGACAAGCTCCTCCTCAGGCAAGCCATCAATCTACCAAAAATCATTATGCTACACATGGCCCATGCCAGGAGGAACGATAGGCATGGTCTTCCCTTCCCAGGAGTAGTAAAGAAGATCCTAGAGTACCTGAGGGTGTATGAAGCTGGTCCCTCTGAGGTTGTGTTTGCTAGGGAGTTGGCTGAAGCGAATTTAAGGAAGATGAAGTTTGAGAAGAATGAAGATGGTGATTGGGTCCGCTCTGCTGAATTTTGTGAAACAGAGCATGTCACTGAGGACCCTCCACAGGAACAGAGTGAAGAACCAACTATGGTCTATCAACATCAGAGGATGGAAGAGTTGTGCTCACTGGTTGGAAATCTGGTGAATGAAGTTGCTGCCTTGAAGGCTGAGATACGTCGTTGGACGTCATCCAACTAGAGGTTCCCTTGGCAGTTTAACAGTCTCTTCTCCACACCTTTCCTCCTCTATCTGACCCCCACTCTCTGTTCCTAGCACATCTATCCTTCTTCTTTTGCGCTTATTGTACCCTTTGCTTAGGGTTTTATGTGTCTTCTTTTAAGATTCTCTATGCTTGTGTTTTCTTTTCCTTGTCCAGTATCTGTATCAGCGTCCGTTCTTATGACGCTTGTTTAAATCTATGATTAGTTTGTTTTGATGAGTTCTGGAGTTCTTTTATTTCAAGTACATGTTTAGACTTACTTTTTGATGATGCCAAAAGGGGGAAGAAAGGAACGGTCAAGGTTTGAGGGGGAACATCTGTACTTAAACCTTATAAGTAACGTTCCCTTAGGAGAACTGTTTAGATGTGTTTTAGAAGTATTCAATGAGTATGTTTGTCACCATCAAAAAGGGGGAATTTGTTGAAGCTACTGCTGAAGTAAAGTTCCTTCTGGTTTTGATGGTAACAAACATTCCTACTAATGTATACTTGAGTGTTTCAGGATGTCTACTCTGAGCAGGAACGTTACTCAACAGAGGCGAACTAAATAAGGAAAGAAATGGCTGAGAAGAAAACAACGAAGAGATCTTGTTTCCTTTATGGAAAATATGATTGAGCTGCAAAGATTTCATGAAGATCTTAAGGAATAAGATATATTTAAAAGATGGAAATAATATCTTCTTATGCGAAAGATATATTTTCCATAATCTTGTTTATTCCCTAGTTTAAACCTAGTTTTATCTTTGCTATATAAACTAGTCTTAGGCTTAGGAATGGTGTGACGATTGTGAGAGATTTACTTGTGCGAATCAAGTGTGATCGTCCAAAAGAAGAACAAGAAGAAAAGAGAGAAAGAGTGAGCAATACTTTGTCTTAGGCGTTGAGTTTGGGCTCGAGTGAAAGAAGAGATTCGTGATCGTAATCCTTGCTTTCTTTTGTAACAAACAAGAAATCAATAAGATAAGTATACTCATTCAAATCCTTCAAGTGAGAAGCTTGAAGGTAGTGGTTTTACTCAACTCTTAGTGGTTGAGGTTTCCACTCTAAATACTTGTGTTCTTCTATACTTCCTGCGTTAATATTCCGCTGCTACACCTCTGAAGGAACAATACACTTTGTTCCCTCAGAAGTAATTGAACTAACGATCCAACACAAACTATGCTTATTCGCTTAGTCTAGGATTTCATTTCTTTAGTAATATTCCGAGTTTTGTTAGACCTATTTTGATTGAGGATGTAAGGGGATTTGCTACTCCCCGCATGATTCTTAAGTAGCTTATCTATTCAATAAAACATTAGAGAGTGTCGCCTCTCTTTTACCAAAAAAAAAAAAAGAAAAGAAATGGAACTATGAAAATCCATCCTAATTGTTTGGGGGTTATAGTCTCATACACAAAACTATGAAAATCCATCCTAATTGTTCGTACCCCAACTCAAGAAATGACCATCATATATATATATATATTTTGATACAATCCCTACTCTATATGAAACTGGTGAGGGGTAGGGAAAAAACTTCAAAAACACCGGCACTATCCCATATTTGTTTTACCCTTAATCATTATGTGTATTTAATATGATGACTTAATTGATCTACAAATTCATTTATGAAATAAAAACACGATCAAAATGAAGATTGTCACTCGATCACCAGTAACCAAACAAGATAAATCACCAGACATAAACATTTTTGGTTCAATTAAAGTAACAAAAGACAAAATGCGTAATATATTATGGAAAAGTGTCCGGTGATAATAGTTGCTACAGTAATAAATGAGAATGATTATGGGCCGTTTGATTTCGCCAGATCGGACGGATGTGGATAATTCACTTTTGGGCGCGTGTACAAGCGCGTTCAACAAATCTCGTAAATTTCCTTCTTCTTCTTCTCGCCTTCGTTTTCTTTTCCCCCAAGTTTTTTCAACAAAACTTCTTCGGATCTTGCCTTCTCATCTTATCATGTCCATTTGGTTAACAACTCTGCTGCGTAATTCCTTCTTCTTCTTCTCGCATTCGTATTTAATTTTGTTTTCCTCATCTTGTTTACGTTTCTATATCCTTTGTTTTTGCGTGAGCTGATTTTGTTGATTTTTTGTATTCAGGTGTTCTTGTTCTCTTGATTGCTCTATTCGCTAATCCAACACATCGATTATCATTCGTTAGCTTGTTTCTCCTTCATTCTACCTATGGATCTAGGTTTTGCTTCTATTTTCTTTGTTTCACCAGTTCATCCCCCTGTTTCTCTCCAATTTGAGCTTATTTGTTGAAGTATTACGATGATTCGTGTATAATGAAGCAGTTTTTATCTCAAATTTGATCAACATCATCGATGAACTATTGTTGATTATGTTTAAGCTTTGAAAAAGCTTAATATCATACTTCTGAGGTAATTAATGAACATGTACAAGACATATGATGAACGTTAATAAGACTGTTAATGAACATATATTGGACATTTAAAAAACTGACGATGAATCTTTAGTGATGTGATGAACATTTAGAAGAATGGTGATGAACATTTATAACGGATTTGATGAACATTTATAATGGATTTGATGAACAACAGTAATAGAAGTGATGAACATTCTATTGGACATATAATGAACATAGATAGTATTTGTGATGAACTTTTATAAAACATGTGATGAACGTTGAATGCAGTCTTAATGAACTTTTAATACTGATTTGATGAACTTTGTTCTAGATGTGATGATCATTCACAGGATTTTAATGTGTAATGAACATTTACAGGATTTGTGATGAACATTGATAAGTAGTTTGATGAACATTGATAAGTAGTTTGATGAACATATGTTTAATATCTGATGAACATTTTTCTAGGTGTTGATCAATCCAATGCCAATGGTGTAGTTTCTATTTCTCCTGGAAATTCGAAATACTTTTTACCATTATGTGAAGATTCTTACAAGCCATATGTTGGTCAAGTGTTTGCTTCAATTGAAGATGGTATTGAATTCTATAAAAAATATGCCATCAGGGCAGGCTTTAGTGTACGTATCATGTCAGGGACTAGCACTAAAGATGTGAACAAAGTTCCAATATGGAAGTATCTTTGTTGCAGTAGGCAGGGATATATGAAAGTAGATGGAAATACTGCAGATGATTCCACTTCATCAAAAAGGAAGAGGAATTCAGATAGATGTGGTTGTGTTGCTAAATTAGCACTTCGCTATCTTAGTCATGATGGCTATTCTGTTAAGATTTTTGAGGAGCGTCATACACATTATATGGTTGATGAATCACAACGACATCTTGCCAGGAGTAACCGGAAATTGACTGCATTCCATGAAGACTTTATTATTAATTGTATCAAGTCCAATATTGGGACTAGCAAAGCATTTAATATGTTCAAGAATTATGTTGGATCTTACGCAAATGTTGGTGCCTCGCTGGTTGACTTCAAGAATTTTAACCGAGATCTCAATGCGTATATGGTTGGTTGTGATGCTCAAATGGTAATTGATAGCCTTTTTCGCAAGAAAGAGAGATGTGAGGCTCTCTATTTTGAATACTATGGCAATGAGCATAATCAACTAACTCGTTTATTCTGGGCTGATCCGATTGCACACAAGAATTTTTCATTCTTTGGTGATGTAGTGACTGCTGATGCAACATACAAATCAAATAGGTATGTTGATGAACATTCTTACCTGTTTAGGAGAATTTTTCTAAGTAGTTATGTTGAACAATGTTAAATTTATTAATGAACATTCCTATTTGTTTTGGTGAACAATCATTGTAGTTGTGATGAACTATGTTTTATTTATAGATGAACATATAAAAATTTATTGATGAACATTGCTAGTTTATTGATGAACATTCATACAAGTTTTGATGAACACTGTTAGATTTATTGATGAACATTCATACCAGTTGAGGAACATTCTTATCCCAGTTTTGATGAACATTGTTATCAGTAATGATGAACATTGTTCAATCATTTGATGAACAAATAATACAGTTTTGATGAACATTATGAGTTTTTGCTTTTTGTTTTCACGTATGATATGGTGTTTGTTCTTTTCACCGGAGTTGACAACTACAAGTGCTCAATCACCTTTGCATTTGGCTTATTGTTGAACGAAGATATTCCATCTTATGTGTGGTTATTGATTGTTCTAAAGGAGAAGCGTGAGTTGTACAGTTCATCCATTCAGGCTGAGTCGTCTTCTATGAGTAACAACAAGACTCCTACAAAAAGCAGAGAGGTAAGATTTGAGAAGTTTGTTGGTCCTTTACCAAATACAATATATGTCCTTCCACCTCCACAATCAAAGAACAAAGGAAGGCCAAAAACATCACGTTTGAAATGTACAATTGAGAAAGTTAGATTGAATTCTAACAAGGTGAAGAAGTGTTGTTCAATATGTTTGAAATCCGGACACAATCGCTCTACATGTCCTGAGAATACTTCAACAAGTGTTTGAAGTTAGATAATTCTAAAACTATCATTTAAGTCTTTATGTGTAAATCAAGTTCTGGTGAACATTTGTAATCTACTTGGTGAACAATTATATATAATCTGGTGAACAACATGGGAAAAATTGATGAACATCGATATCAAATTAGATGAACTCTCTCTGTTAATGTGGTGAACTTGTTGTGTTAATTTGATGAACTTTGTATCTAAGCTCGATGAACATTCATTATTAATATGATGAATATTTGTGAAAAAGACAAGTAAAATTACTTATCATAGTGATGAACTTTTGAGATTAACGTCAATGAACATTCAGTGTTAATATGATGAACTTTGGCTAAATATTCAATGAACATTCACAGTTAAGCTGATGAACATTGTTCAATGATTTGATAAACATTCTGTAATATATAGATGAGCAAAAGAATTCTTGTATTCATTGTCAAACATCTCTGGGCTGTACAACTGAATCTCTTTTCCCTTGGTCTGAGAACAATGTATCCTTTGGCTACTTCTTTTTCTCTTGCTTGTTGTAGCAACTACTTTCCTGGATTTTGCCATCTTATGTTTAGGGGATGCTATAACATTAAAAGTAACTTATTAGTATAAAGACATGTAAAAAGTTGATGAACAAAATTAAGGATCATGGTGAACAATATCAAACAAGATGGTGAACATATTGAAATACAATGATGAACATTATTAAACATACATATGAACTATATATGAGAGGAATGATGAACATTATTAAACATTCTGATGAACATTATGAAGAATTGTGATGAACAAAGAAAAAAGAGTTGATGAACATTAGTTACCATGAACTGTTTCTTCCTCCTGTTGTTGTTGTTCTTGGGATGACAAATTTCTTTGTGATCTGTCATTTGTTTTTTTGCTTCTTATCTCTGTAATATTGAACATACAAGTTATATATTGTGCAAAAATACAAAGTTTATAAAGAGGATAATATTCATACCTCTTGGACATTCAATAACAAAATTTATGATGAACAGATAAGAGAAATCTGATGAACAATCTTAAGACATATGTTGAACTTTTATAGGCAATGAGATGAACAATCACAAAAATTTTGGTGAACATTGAAAAGAAATCTGGTAACGTATATACAAGATACGATGAACAAATACAAGATATTTGATGAACATTTAGATGTACTGTGATGAACATGTATTTTGATGAACTTTGTTAGGAACTTTGATGAACATATATACAAGATCTGGTGAACATAGAGTAAAAACACAGTCATGATCAAATAATGACCACTCAGTACATACAAATGAACATTTCACACCGAATATACAAATGAACGACGGAGTGAAATGAAGAGAAATCAGTGAGAAATCAGTGAGAAATCAGAGGAAAAAGCATCGTATACGCTAAAATTAGGGATTAAACACCATACCTCTTCCTTCGTTGTTCTTCTGTGAGCCAGACATCGCGAAATTTGTAGGAGTATGTTGTTTTTGATGATCGGCGAGAGAAACCGAAGTGATTTCGTTGAGAAATCGAAGAAAAAGCAAGCGAGTAGGAGGTTAGGGTTTGATCGCCTTTGCGAGAGAGGTTTTCTGTGGAAGTTTTGAGAAGAATGGGAAGAGACGGTTTTCGCTCCAATTTTAAATCACATTGGAACGATGTAGCGCGTGTGTTTCACACAAAAAGCTAGCGAGTAGGAAGTTGCCAGTGTGAGAAGTGAGAGAGATCTGGGCCGTTAGATCAATTCGAATGCTGTTTATGACCAGATTTTGACCCATATATTATTAATAAAACCGTCTAATTTTTTTGTGACAGAAATAAAATTATTGAAAGACAAAGTTTTGATGTGATCTTAGAAATTAAGTTTTTCTTTGATTTTACGGAAGAGTGTTTTTTTAACAGAATATTATAAAGTATTTGAACAAGAGATCTGCTTTGCAAAATACAGTAACTCACAAGACATAAACAAGAAGATAAACAAGAGGAATGACTTTTGTTAACTACATCACATTCAAAGTGCATAATATATTTATAAAAAGATTGTCTAGTTTGTTGTAATTGGTTAATTTTAATCAATGCGATATATTATACAGTAAGTTTTCCCATGTGAATTTATCATTTGATTTTTCACTAAATAAAAAAGAATAGATTTTTAAGGGCCTTCGTTTTTTAGCCGGTCAAATCCAGTATTGAGCCCAAACTTTTTAAACGCCATACCACAACCTTTAAATTAATAAACTAAAAATGAAAACGCTATTCTAGAGCGTTCAATTATTTCGGCTCAACATTAATTTTTTCGGAGTGAAGAAGTCCCCCGTTTTTTAATTAGTATATAAGTCAGTCAAAATACTAACTCACAACCCTCACTTTTAAATAAAAAAAATATATGTTACGTAGTCCATACAATTTGATGAGAAATCTTCCATGCAAAAACCCTGATAATAGTGTCATACATAGCACTAAGAAAATTCACTCTGATTGTTCGTATCAACTCGACCATAATATTTTAACATAATCCTACTCTACGTGAAAGTGGTGAGGGGCAAGGAAAAAACCCTTCAAAAACACCACTAATCCACATTTGTTTTTACCCTTAAATCATTATTAGAATTTAAAACGATGACTTAATGATGTAGAGCACCTCTGACCAACCGAACTAGATAAATCACGAGACATGTACTTCATCCGTCCCCTAATGTTCTTCACATCTCCAATTTTTACATTATTCACGATTTAATACAATTTGTTAGATTATTCTCAATCTATAAAAACAAACACGGTCATGTGTGATCTTGTTTTGTTCGTCTCATTGAGTACTTTAACAATATCAAACTTTTATAATTTTTAGAAATATATAATAAGAAATATTAACGACGCAAAAACGTGTTTCGGCAAATGTGTCAAAATGAAATGGGAAGAACTTTAAGGGACGGAGGGAGTATAACAAAAATGGTTTGTAACAGAAGACAAAATGCAGTCTATATATTTATAACAAAACCGCTTAATCTATTATGAGAAAAATAAATTTTGACATATTATTTTAATGATCTTTGACATAATTTGTTTTCTTTAATTTTTTTTTTTTTTGGTCTCCCACTCTAGTTCAGAGGTTAGGGGACTCCCCTACTACCCTTACATCTAGAGTTCGAGCTGCGTGAGTGACTCTCCCAACAAACAATTTTTAACCTCCATCAAGTCTCGAACTCGAGACCTCATGTTGGGTGGTTGTGGTCCCTTACTACCGACCACATGTTTGTTGGTATTTGTTTTCTTTAATTTGATGATGAGTCTTCCATACAAAATAACTCATAGCCTTTTACATACTCCGTAGAAAATACATCATAATAGTTCGTACCCCAGTTCAAGAAATGGCCAAAATATTTTGAAAACAATCCTACTATATATTTAAGTGACTGTTGGAGCCGGTTCTCGATGAGCTCGCGAGGTCCATAAAGAGTTGAGTCAGGCCCATGAATCGCGTGCCGGGTCGGTCCAAGAAGTTAGCCCAGAAGAATAAAGCGGCCCATAAACAGGTGAAGCCCAATAAGAGAATACAACGGGACTAAGTATCGAGGGGCAAAACGGTAATAGACTCGCGTGGGTCCCAGGTGATAGTATAAAAACGCAACCCTATGGATAAGGAAATCCATCCGGATCATAAGAGAAAAAGGCTAGACTTCTCTCTAAAGAAAAAGAAGAACACAAGAGCAAACCCTAACCACAAACTTCCGAAATACTCATCTCCTAGAAGAATTTAGGCGTAAAACACTTGTTGTATCACTTATAGTTTGGTGGTAAATCCTTAGTCTTTGTGAGCGGTATCTGAGTTTCTCGTTTGTTGTAAAGCTTGAGACGTGAAAAGTCTTTAATAATATACTCTCCTTTCACGTTGCTTTTCTTTACTTTTGTGTAAACTTGCGTTGTTTCTTTGAGTTCGGTTTTACGTATCTTTCTTATCGGAGCTTAAAAGAGCCGGAGTCGGTTTCCTTCTCGATTAAGTTACGCAAGTGTCAGGTGTCGAGAGTGAGGTTAATCTCGAGGAAGAAGACGAATAGTATTACGCAAGTTGATTGTCCAGACGCCCTGTGTCACGCGAAGTGTTGTGTCGCGTGATCGCAATTTCTGGGTTCCAACACTGGCGCCGTCCGTGGGGACCTCCTCGCACAAGTAAGGCTTACAATCTATACTCGCGAAGTGTTTCCTAATACAACTGCCTGAGAAGATGAATAATAGCGGCGAAAGAAGCGACAATACCCCTCGCCAGATGAGAACTCAAGACGTAAGTAGCACGCGACCACGTTTTCCACATGTACATGAGGAGGAAATTGTTCTGGCAGGACCCGCACTGGTACAATATCGTGCTTACCTGCAGACGATGGGACAAAGTGCGGGTGGAAGCCGAAACCAGCGAAGGCCAAGTACTCGATCACGCGAGCACGAACAGAGTCAGAGCGGACAGGAGCAATCGGTCGCGGAAGAAAGTGCTGAACACGTACCTGACGACGGAATTTCAGTGTCGCATGGAACAAGGGTCGAAGGACGCGAAAGGCCTTACCCTGGTAGATTCGATTTGAATCAACCCCCTGCAAGCCACGCGGGAGATCAATCTTACAGGGGGAGAACCGAAGGAAGAGGACAGGGGATTCACGCCGAGCAAAGACCTTCTCGCCGCGAGTACGAGGGAGAGCCTTGTTACAACCAGGCCACCCACCCGCGGCAAGCCTTTGAGACCTATCCGTCCGTCATCCCGGCACTCTTGTTCGGCCCGACTGCTTTCGCGGGGCATATAGTCAGGTCAGTCCCTCTGCCTAATTTCAGATTTCCTATTATAAAAGAGTACAATGGTAAAGAGGATCCCAGCGAACACCTAGCACGCTACAAGTATGCTATGCTCGCGAGGTGCCCTGATGAGGCCACAATGTGCAAAGGTTTCCCAGGCACGCTCGCGGGACCCGCCATGACCTGGATGCTCAACCAACCGTCAGAAAGCATCCATTGTTTCGCCGATCTAGAGAAAAGTTTCTTGTTGCATTTCGGCTCCTCGAGGAAGAGAAAAGTGACAATGCAAGAGGTAGTAGGGGTCGCGAGAGGAAATCAAGAGGAGAGCCGTATCTGCTACGTCTCGTCCGAAAAGGGCAGCACCAAGACCTTACTTGCCAACCAGTTATTTATTCCTGGATTGCCACGCGTTCTGGGAGAAGCTGAGTTAGAAGTTCGCGCCTCACCTAGACCGCGAGATACTAAGGGAGACGGGGAAGGGCATAAGCCGCATTTTGATGGGTTTGAAAAGCAGGTAATCACTCCTTTCCCCAACAAAGAGGAGAAACTTTACGTAGGGGGGAGTCTGAATCAAAAAGTCGTACAAGAGATCGAGACCTTACTCACCCGCTCCCGGGATGTGTTCGCGTGGACGCCAAAGGATTTAAGAGGGATCCCGGCAAGTGTCATGACCCACTCCCTCAACATTAGTCCAGAGGTTAAGCCGCGTAGGCAGAAAAAAAGAAAACAAGCGGGACCAAAGAACGCGGCAGCTGCGGTAGAACTCGCGAAGCTGATTAAAGCAGGGTTCGTAAAACCAGTGCAATACCCAACGTGGCTGTCAAACGTTGTAATGGTAGAGAAAAATCCCAAAGGGACGGGGAAGTGGCGTATGTGCGTAGATTTCACTGGTCTCAATAAAGCATGTCCCAAAGACAGTTATCCATTACCCTCGATCGACCAGTTGGTAGACTCCACCGCGGGTCACGAAGCTCTAAGCTTTCTGGACGCGTATTCTGGATACAATCAGGTAATGATGAACCCGGCCGACTCAGGGCACACTGCTTTTATCACAGACAAAGGAACCTTCTGCTATAAAGTAATGCCGTTCGGTTTAAAAAACGCGGGGGCTACATTCCAGAGACTGGTGGACATGATCTTTAGCGACCAAAGAGGTGACACTGTAGAGGCCTATGTTGACGATATAGTGGTTAAAAGCAAAAAGCAAACGGATCATGCTCGCGACCTGGCGGAGGTCTTTGAAACCCTGAGAAAGTACGGTATGAGCCTCAATCCAGAGAAATGCGTCTTCGGAGTCACAGAAGGCAAGTTCCTAGGCTTTCAGATCAGTGCACGCGGTATCGAAGTCAATCCAGACAAAGTCCAGGCCGTAATAGATCTACAACCACCAAGGTCCATTCACGACGTCCAAAGATTCGTGGGAAAGGTCAACTATTTAGGAAGGTTTTGCGCAAAACTCGCGGAGCGAAACCTTCCCTTCTTCGACATACTAAGGAAGCCTAAAAACTTCGAATGGTCTGAGGAATGTGAAAGAGCATTTAAGAGTCTTAAAGAACATCTGGCTAAACTCCCAATACTCGCGTCCCCAATACCTGGTGAAGGCTTGCAGCTGTACCTCGCGGCTGGTACGCGTGCAGTTAGCGCTGTTTTAGTAAAAGAGCAACGAGTCCCCGTCTATTTCGTCAGTAAAGCACTTTTGTCGGCCGAGACCAGATATTCACCCGTTGAGAAAGCAGTGCTCGCGTTAATAACAGCCGCTCGTAAACTCCGACCTTATTTCCATGCTCATCCCATCGAAGTACTGACGGATTTACCCCTACCGTCTTTTATGAATAAACCAACAACCTCTGGAAGGCTCGCTAAATGGGTCATTGAAATGACAGAGTTTGACGTAGTCTATAGACCGCGACCCGCCATCAAGGCACAAGCTTTGGCAGATTTCATAGTTGAAACAAGTTTCAGAGAACTAGAAAAAGATATTATAGCTCCTGAACACCCCGCGTGGGTGATGCACATTGATGGATCGGCAAATGTAGATGGTTGCGGGGCTGGAGTCGTCCTGACTTCCCCGGCTGGGGATAAGATAGATCACGCGATTGCACTAAGGTTCAAAGCCACGAACAATGAAGCAGAATATGAAGCACTCATCGCAGGGCTGGAAATAGCCGTTCACGCGGGGGTACATGTGGTAAAGTGCGTAAGCGATTCCCAGATCGTCGTAAATCAGATCAATGGGACCTACGAAGCCAGGACAGGCAATCTCCCAAAATATCACGCGAGGGCCTTGGCCCTGATTTCATTGCTCGGGCATTTTGAAATTGAAGCGGTATCCAGAGAGGAAAACACGCGAGCTGATGAACTCGCGAAGCGAGGTTCCCAAACTCAGTATGCAGATATAGAATGCACTAGCGAAGGTCCCACTGCCATTATCAAAGAAGGAAAGGCCCCATACTTTTGGTTCGTGAAGTCTGAAAGCGCCATAAGCAATCAGGTGGAACTGATGGAGATAAGCGAGCCAGTCGGCGACTGGCGCACCCCTATAATTCAGTATCTTGCTAACGGAACAGGTCCTTCAGATCCGAAAGAAATGAGAAAGCTTGTCTCCATGGCTGCACGCTTTTACATGTGTCGCGGAGAACTTTACAAAAGGGGATACGGACCACGCGAGCTTAAGTGCTTGACTAAGATAGAAAGTGACGTGCTGATAAAGGAACTTCACGCGGGATTATGCGGAACACACGCGGGTTGGAGACCAATGGTCTATAAAGCCTTAAGACAGGGAAGTTTCTGGCCCACCATGAAACAAGACGCACAACGCGAGTCTCAGAATTGCAAGCCATGCCAGTATTTTGCCCCAGCATCTCATCAACCAGGTGTTGAGTTGCAGATAATGTCAAGCCCTTGCCCCTTCGCGATGTGGGGACTAGATCTATTGGGACCTTTCAAACCAAAAGCACCTGGTCAACTAGAGTACATCATTGTAGCAGTTGATTATTTCACCAAATGGATCGAAGCCGAAGCCCTCGCGAGCACCACCGTCCCGGCGGTTAAAAAGTTCCTTTGGAGAAACATCATCTGCAGGTATGGCCTCCCTCACGAGATCGTAACCGACAGGGGACCACAATTCAATTCGCCGCAATTGTTTACATGGTGCAGAGACATAGGGATCACTTTAAGGATTGCTTCAGTCGCTCACCCGCATTGCAATGGCCAGGTAGAAGCAGTGAACAAAAGTATTGTCATGGACTTGAAAAGACGGCTAGAAGGCTCCAAAGGCATGTGGGCCGAAGTGTTACCCCTAGTACTCTGGGCAAACAGGACCACAGTAAAGAAAGCAACTGGAGAAACGCCATTTGCTCTCGCTTATGGAATAGAGGCCACAGTACCGGTCGAGTTCATTGTGCCTACGGACCGCGTGATTCAGTATAGTCCGGACGACAATGACGAAAAAATGCAGCTAGAGTTGCAAATGCGAGAAGAGACTCGCGACCTGGCCACCATCAGGGCAGCCAATCATAAAGCGGGCGTTGCGAAATATTATAACAAAAACGTAAAACTGAGGGGATTTGCCAGAGGAGACCTTGTGCTACGTAGAACAGAGGGGGGAAAGCTCGACCCCAACTGGGAAGGACCTTACATCATAGATCGCGAAGTCGCGCCCGGGGCTTATCGCCTCAAGGACCACTCTGGAAATCACATTGCCAACTCCTGGAACGTGATGCGACTTCGTCGTTTCTACGCCTAATCCTCCCGTAAAACTCAGGTACGATCACAATACTTATGGTTATTATAACATGAAAAGCACAGGGAATGTAGTCGGATCGCGTGTCCTCCTTCCAGCTTCCAGGGCTGAGCTAAAAAACTCCCCCTGGTCGCGAAAGTGGGGACTGCTCGTGCTTCCAGCTTCCAGGGCTGAGCTAAAAAAAAACTCCCCCTGGTCGCGAAAGCGTAGACGGCTGGGCCGGGTTTGGCTAATAACCCCCCCAGTCGCGTGTCCTCCTTCCAGCTTCCAGGGCTGAGCTAAAAAACTCCCCCTGGTCGCGAAAGTGGGGACTGCTCGTGCTTCCAGCTTCCAGGGCTGAGCTAAAAAACTCCCCCTGGTCGCGAAAGCGTAGACGGCTGGGCCGGGTTTGGCTAAAAACCCCCCCAGTCGCGTGGCTCGTGCTTCCAGCTTCCAAGGCTGAGCTAAAAAACTCCCCTTGGTCGCGAAAGTATGGGCGGGTTAGCGTCATGTGCAGTACTACTACCCAAGGATAAAAACCAAAAGCTAAATGCTCCTCTACATGTGCAGTGCTAGGTATCCCACGCGAGAGCAGCACCATGACTAAATGCTTGACAAAGACCAAGAACACTCCATGACAACCACACCAAGGAAATGCTATCCTACTGCGCCGCGGCTAAAGACTAAAGATGAACCTCGCGTGTAACGATCATGCAATAGTTAGCAGGAGAATAGTTTGCAATGCTTATTCTCGCGACGTTATGTAACAAGACAGTTTTGCCTAAATGTACAGGATGGATCGTAGTTACGACACTTATCTCTTTGCATTTTCCTTTTTCGCAAACTTACTCATGTTTCCGAAACGCAAAACGGGGGGGAATGAGACGAGATAAATATGATAAATATGCACGAAACAAGAAGACAGAAGCAAAACCAAAATATAGAAACAATGTAAAGCTCGCGGCCATCATACCCACGTTAAACAGAAGTTGATTACAAAGGACCCCAATTCCGGATGCAAAAAACATTGTTCAAAAAGGTGATTACAAAAGTTGATTACTTAGAAACAGTCTTGGCAGCAGTCTCCGCGTCCTCGACACTATCCGCCTCCAGATCCACCACATCTCGAACACCAGACGCTCGCGAACCTGAACCACCCGCATAATCTACACTAGAACGCGTTAGAGGCTGAATGGTGTCGAGGAGGGCATCAGACGCGAACACCTTCCTCTTGCGAGACGAGAGGGAAGGAGAAGGAGGGCTCGGTGCTGGCTTCTCAACCGGAGGGGGAGCGACCACCTTCGGGAGAGGGGGCCTGAGAACCTGACTCTCTTTACCCTTGACTATACCCCTCTCAGGCGCAAGACGCGTAATTCCCCATGCCTCGAGTGGAGTCTCCCCGTCATCAATGAAGGTTCCGGGCAGTGGGGGCTGGTACTCAGGAAGATCAGTAGAAAGCCCGCACAGGTCCTGAGCATTAAAAGGGAAGTCCTTGACGTTGAACTTCAGCATCTGCATCTTTACCATGCAGAGGAGAAGCGTGCTGGCAGCATTCTTGTAAAAATCAACGCGAGCACGCTGGCGATAACCCCCACAATACTCCTCCACCGCCATGTTCCTCTCATAAGCGATTCTCTCAGCCATCCTCGCGTGCAGCTTCTCGTTTTCCTGCCTAAGGTCGCTCACCTGCGCACTGTACTCGGTAACGATGTTGACATGGGTGGACCTCTCATACTCAAGCTGGGCTTCCAGCTCCTTTATCCTCGCATCTTTAATAGGAATGCACGCGAGTTCGCCCTTAGCTCTCGAAAGCTCCTCCTCCAAGGCTTTCTTTTCTCCCATAAGCTTAGACTTGGCCGCTCTATGAGCATCGCGGGTCGACTGATCCTCCGCCCTCAGCTCCTTAAGTTCATCCTCAGCGGCAAGCACCTTTTGAGTCGCGCTCGCGATGAGATTCATCCCCTGCAAAAATGAAGTTAAAAACATCCCAAGAAAGTAAGAAATAGGCAGAAACAGGGGACTTACGGCGAAAAGAAGTTTGGACAAGCCGCCAGGCCTTTCCGAAATTTCCTCGTAGAGGCTAGGTGCGGGAGGGAAAACGGTCGGTATCGTCTCAATGAACGCACGCGTCGCGGATAAGCTATGGATGAAAGTCGGGTTCGTGACAGGGGTATCAGTAGGCTCCGGGGAGGAGACAATCTCCACTTCCGTCGTCCTCTTGCGTTTTCTCTCGACGATTTTCTGCTTCCCCTTATCGCGAACCGAAAATACGCGAGACGTCTGGACCGGAGGAGCGTCCTCAGAAACTGTCGTCGCAAGCTCCGTTGGTGTTTCCGAAGCAACGGCTGGAGGAGTAGGAGTCGGATCAGGAACAGATGAGACCATGCGGGCAGGCGCCTCGATGGTTGTTAGCGCGCCCGAATCATCAAGGGCCAACCCCCCCAGATCCGGAAGATCGGCGAAAAAGTCAGCATCTGCAAAAACCACCACAAGTGAGTATAATGTAAATAATCATGATAAACGCGAGCGTCGAAGCAAAAACAAACAAAAACCTAAGGCATGAGGCTTGAGACTAAGTCCCCTTGCGACCAGTAAAGAGTCCGAAATGGCCAGCTCAAAACGTTTTTGACTGCTTTGTCGGGGTAATCCTTGTAATCGCGAACGAATCTGTCGCGAGTCTCTTTGGGAAAAAAGCATGGAGCCTTTCTCGCAGTAGGCTCGCGTACCTGGACAGAAATTTCAGAGCCAGGAGGGGGACAGACCAAAAACCAACAAGTTTTCCACCCCTCGATCTTCGAAGGCAATCGGAAGGCGCAGGGAGTCTTGGCTAGGGCGGTATAAAACCCATCCTCGCGAGAGTTCTTCTTGTACGAATTAATGAGTGCGTAGTGAGGAGTATTAGGAACTATCCCCATGTCCTGACAACGCATGATGTAGACAATCAGAGAGCTCCAAAAATTTGGATGCATCTGAGAAGGGCTGAAGCCTAGATCTGCCATCACTTCAGTTTGGAAGGACGTCCAAGGGAGGCGGAAGCCGGCTTCTAAAGACTGCCTACTTAAAGCAAAAAAAGACCCATACTGGTCGAGAGAAGTGCCTTCGAAATCGGGGAGGGCAAAGACGGTCCCCTCAGGGAAGGGATATCGCGTGGCAAGGCGACGAAGATCATCAAAGGTAAGACTGCTACGTTGGGCGGTGTTGGGAACTAAGGTGCGAGAATGAGAAATTCTCTTTGTAAGAATACTCACGCGTCCGGGACCCGCGAGAAAGGGTTTCTCTATAACTACGTAGGGCAAAGACCCCTTGTAAGAGAAAAAACTGGCGAATTGACCGTAATCGGTCTCGGCTCGCTCTTGAATGACGCGAGACGGGAGTCTGGTTTTGGGTCTTTTGGGCGTCTTCGCTTTGCTCTTCTTAGATTTTCTAGAAATGCGAGATCGTCTACGAGAGTTTGGCTCGCGATCATCAGAACCCCCTTCAGATCCAGATGTGGTACGCCCCGAATACTCAGCCCGAGCTGAGCGTTCATAAAAATCATCGCTACCTGAAAGCATAGGCAAAGTAAGTTTCAGTTTTCCAGGGATGGAAAGAAGGAAAAAAGAACATCAAAATAAGGAGCAACGCGTGTCTAAAAGTAACTAACGCGAGGCTTTAACAAACAAGAAATCCCTGGAAAAGCTGAAACTCAAGAATCAAAAGGGAAGCCAAAACGACGTCAGAATGGACCAAGCCCAAGAACACGAAGAACACCACGAAGGTCGAAGATGGCAGAAATTGACCAAAACACATTTTTTTCCCAAACAAACGCACCAAAGAACGTCAAAGTGGGAAACAACGCAAAAACACCCAATGAACGAAGAATGACCTTCAAAAGCCTCGCAATTCTGAAGAACCGAATGAAATTTCTGCGGGCCAGAAGAAATGGAGCGACGATGGGGGCCCTAAAAAAAAAAAAATCGAAGAAACAAAGTAGAAAAGAGAAAGGAGAGCGAAAGACTAACCTGCCATGGAAAATCGACTGCGAACGACGGCGAAGATGACGAGGGAGAAGGAAGGAAAGCACCGGCGAAGAATGTTGCAGAGAAAATGGAAGTCACGGCGGGTTTGAGAAGTTGCAGAGAAAGAGGAAATTGTGGCGGAAGAGAGAAAGAGGAAGACGAGAATGGGTATATATAAGAAAAAATCGAGGGAAAGAGGGGTGCAATAATAAGTCAACACGTGGAAGACATGCACTTAGCGCGGGAATTCGTAAAGTTTTCGAATTCAAAACGTCGCCCAGAGAAAACGAAACAGAAATACACGCGACCCAATCACGCGATGGGAACGTGCAAAGTTTAAAAGCCAAGCTTACATCGAGAACGCGACTTCAAGAGGACAGGCCCAAGCCATCAGCTATTCAGCATGAAAGCTTGGGGGGCTGGATGTTGGAGCCGGTTCTCGATGAGCTCGCGAGGTCCATAAAGAGTTGAGTCAGGCCCATGAATCGCGTGCCGGGTCGGTCCAAGAAGTTAGCCCAGAAGAATAAAGCGGCCCATAAACAGGTGAAGCCCAATAAGAGAATACAACGGGACTAAGTATCGAGGGGCAAAACGGTAATAGACTCGCGTGGGTCCCAGGTGATAGTATAAAAACGCAACCCTATGGATAAGGAAATCCATCCGGATCATAAGAGAAAAAGGCTAGACTTCTCTCTAAAGAAAAAGAAGAACACAAGAGCAAACCCTAACCACAAACTTCCGAAATACTCATCTCCTAGAAGAATTTAGGCGTAAAACACTTGTTGTATCACTTATAGTTTGGTGGTAAATCCTTAGTCTTTGTGAGCGGTATCTGAGTTTCTCGTTTGTTGTAAAGCTTGAGACGTGAAAAGTCTTTAATAATATACTCTCCTTTCACGTTGCTTTTCTTTACTTTTGTGTAAACTTGCGTTGTTTCTTTGAGTTCGGTTTTACGTATCTTTCTTATCGGAGCTTAAAAGAGCCGGAGTCGGTTTCCTTCTCGATTAAGTTACGCAAGTGTCAGGTGTCGAGAGTGAGGTTAATCTCGAGGAAGAAGACGAATAGTATTACGCAAGTTGATTGTCCAGACGCCCTGTGTCACGCGAAGTGTTGTGTCGCGTGATCGCAATTTCTGGGTTCCAACAGTGACGAGGGCAGAAAAAAAAACTTCAAAACACACAACTAAGTACTAACGCACACATATTTGTTTTTACCTTGAATCATTATCGGTATTCAATATGATGACTTAATTGATCAACAAATTCATAAGGTGCATGATCAAGATTGAAGAGCGTCACTAACCAACCAAACCACATAAATCACATATACAAGATAAATGGTTCTGCTAAAGTAACAAAAGTTCAAATGCGCAATGTATTTATAACAAAACCGTCTAATTTCATATCAGAAATGAATTTAATGAAATTGACAGAGTTTTAATGTGATCTTAGATATTAAGATTCTTCTTTAATTGTATGAAAGAATTTTCTTCGAACACGAGAAGAGCGCCACTAACCAAATGAACAAAATAGATCACAAGACATAAACAAGAAGAATGGTTTTAGTTAACTGCATCTGCATTGTATACAAATTTCACAATATATCTAAAACAAATCGCCCAGTTATTTAAGAATAAAACCAGCTCGCTGTAATTGAATTTTTTTTAATTAATGTGATATTATATATTAATTTTTTTCGTTTGAATTTATCATTGGATTTTTACTAAATAAAAATGGATCTATGTTGTAATCAATATATTTAACTTAGTCTAAATACTACCTCACAACACTCACTCTTAAGTAAAAAAAATAAAAATATATTGAGTGGTCAATTTGATGAGAAGCCTTCAGCGCAAAACAACTCATAGCTAGTCTCATACTGTCATACATATGAAAAACTCTAATTGTACGCTCCCTAATTCGATGGAAGAAATTTCTCCAAACACACTACTTTAAAATACTTGAACAAGATGAAGAGCGACATTGACCAATCAAAAGAAATAAACCACAAGACATAAACAAGAAAATGACTTTAATTAAATACATTTCATACAAAATGCATAGAGAGAATTTCATAAAACCACCCCTAAGACATAAACAAGAAAATGACTTTAATTAAATACATTTCATACAAAATGCATAGAGGGAATTTCATAAAACCATCTCTATTTGTATTTTACCCACAATCACCCCTTAAACTAATAATTACATACAACCACCATTTAAATGAATTATGTTAACAATCAAGCACCCTTCTTTACTTTGATCGGGTTTTGAGAGGTTTATGCTAATTAAATTGAGTTTTGAGTTTATTTAATTCTAAATCGGTTTTGACCGGATACTCCACACCTGCCAAATCGACCCAAAACACATGCGTCATGGGGTGGTTACGATCCGATCTTTTAGGCAAAAACGCCTTCCAGATGAAATTTAAAGTCCTCAAGCTCAACGGAAACTTCAGATTCTTCCTCATTCGGATCTCCGACTCCGTCCTCTCCTCCCCCCCAATGAACAACTGGATCGAGACAAGTCCCAAAATCTAAATCCTCTTGAAATAGAAAATGGGTGGTTGATTGCTAACAAATTTATTTAAAAGGTGGTTGTATGTAATTACTTATTTAAGGGGTGGTTGTGGATAAAGTGTCCTATTTAAGGGGTGGTTTTCTGAAATTAACAGACTAACAGGATTGTACAGTTTGTTAAGCATAAATGAATTCAGTATAATTGACGATTTTTAATTAATGCGATGTTAAAATAATAAATGTTTCGTTAGACTTGGTAATTGATTTTCTTTTAAAATAAAATGGGTTTCGAAAATAAAATGATTTTCTCTTGATTTCATGAGTTTTAAATTTACACTCTTTAACCAAACGGGCACTTAGATATCAAAAAGTTGTCAATGCAGTTTGATGAAAAGTATTCCATGCAAATCACTCAAAATCTCATACATAGAGGCGACCTGGGAAAATATGACCCGACCCGCCCGATTTTTTGTGCTCTTAACCCGTTAAATTAAATCTGAAACCCGATTTTGACCCGACCTGATGACCCGACATTTTACTGGGTCAAAAACGGGTTGGGTCGGGTCAACCCGTTGGGTCTTACACTCTTACCAAAAAACAATTAGAAAATAACAATAGGAAAGAAATATGAAAAAACTGAAAAAATGATAGAAAAAAAATGATATTTTGCTGCTATGTTATAAATTTTGTTTATAAAAACAAGCTTAAAAATAAAAATTAGGTTGATTAGGCTTAAATAATATATTGTTTTACTTATTATGGGCTTTAATTTTAAAAGTCCAATCAGAAAAACATACCAAATTGAATTGTAAGGAGTCAACAACTTGTACCAACCTTATATACAAATTTAGAGCTTCATGTTTTTCCATTTGGTCGATGTGGGAGGGATTCGATTTATGTAGCAAAAAATGCAAGATTATATAGAAGATTGTGACAATGATCCATTTGCAAGTCCTTGATGTGTGGGAAATGAGGGTAGACAAGTTTTATACATACAAATTTAAATAGAGTCACCAACCACTTAATTTTTAATGAGATTTATTACAATGAGATTTATTACTTCTTCTAGTTATTTTTTAAATGTTTAAATTTTGTATAATCATCGTCACTATTCACTAGTTTACAATATTCTAGCCCAATATTAAATGATATTGTGAGCTATAATTCTAGCTTGTATGGATTGTTTAATAATTGCTTAGTGTTTACATAAATTTTATTATACGGAATAGTCTTTAATAATTAAGAACATATATAAACTAGAGTTTATGTTGGAGACTATAATTTATGGATGATTATTTAATAAAATATAATATACTTTTATATACTTACATAAGAAATTATATGGTTATTGATTGAACATTATACTTTGTTATATGTCTATTAGTTTGAACAACATGAAACAAAGTTCAAATATAAGAAAATAAGTCATTTTATTTTATACTGAAATTATGCGTAAACGCTAAAAGGCCATGTGGGTAACTTCTAATCACAACTTCTAACTTTTCAAATTGCACCTCCTTTGTAAAAACCAAACTAGTGATAACTTTTTAACTTGTCACAATATGTATGGTCTAAAACATCGATGTTGATTATTGTTGAAAACATTATACAACTTAGTCTTATTAGGCATATAAAGTCACAATAAGGTCTCGCTCACACAAAACGAGACTCGAAACTATGCGTAAACGCTAAAAGACCTTAAATAGGCTTAAAAGCCCAATTTGGCAAAATATTCCTTGAAAAAGTATAAAGAAGAGATAAATGTTCAACGATTTATTTATCCATTGCAAACTTATTTATAAATAAGTATAAAAAGGAATAAAAAATTGCGCAATCAGACCCGATGGGTTGATCCGAACCGGAGATAAACCCGTCGTAACCCGACCTGTTTTGACCCGATAAATTTTAAACCTGAAATGACCCGACCCGAAATATACTAAACCCGATGTACTCTGACCCGAACCCGATTCGCCCGACCCGTTTCCCAGGTCTATGAAATATCAACATTTTGACAAAGCCTTCTCTATATGAAAGTAGTGAAGGCTAGGATAAAGAACGCCTTAACCATTATCAATATTGAGTGATTACGTACTTATTTGATCAACAAATTTATGAAGTACATGATCAGGATAAAGAACACCTTACCAACCAAACCACATAAATCATGAGACATATACAAGAAAAAGGTTTAGTAACTAGAAAATAAAATGTGCAACGTATTTATTACAAAACCGCCTAATCTATTATGACAAAAATCAATTTAATGAAACTGACACAGTTTTAATGCGATTCGTACTATAAGTTTTTTCTTTAACTAGTTCATTATCCGCGCTTCGCGCGGGCCTAACACGTTTACTTTTATCGTATTTATATATTTCGTATTATTTTCAAATATGTATTTATGCTATAACTTTTAATTAAAAAATAGATGTTTTTAATTAATTAAATTTTAACATATTGATTAGTAACAAAATCTGAAAAGTATAATTACTAATTAGTGATATTTTAAAATCATTATCTACATAATAACAATCTGATGAAAGAGAATCTCAAAAAGACTACCAACATGTCCTAGAAGAATCTCAAAAGACATACGCATGGAAAAAATCGATGAGGGAAATACGATACAGAAACGAACATACAAACATACACTCAAAACATAACTAAACGACCCAAATTAGGAGATTAAATGAAAGAAAGAGCAACTGACAGAAATGAACAAACATGAGACAATTACTGTAGGAGCCTAATTAAATGTGATATTTTTTTAATGTATTAACTCAATGCATTAACCTTTTAAAAAGAATTCAATACATTAAGTAGGTACCAATTGTCATTACTTCATCAAACCTAACAACTTTTATATAGATACTAGATCCGGAAACCTAACAACTTTTCGTTTGCGGTTAGTCATTAAACATGTCATAAATTTAAAATGAGTGAACGGTGATATAATTCAATTCTACAAACTCGTAAAATGCAAATATAACTATTGCAACAGTGGTTGCAACCGAAATCTGCAACATAAAGTATTTATATGATGTTCATGTTTTACTGAGGCCAATGTTGTTTGGCGTGTTTGATACGCTGCACTTTGTATAGCGTAACTAGGGATTATTACATTAGTTTAGGAGTGTTATCACAAGTATTTGGAGCTATTGTTATGTTCTGAGTTGTTTACGAAGAAGTGAAGAAATGAAGACCAGAACCGAAGAAGAAGAGGATCAAAGACTTGAAGACATTCTGCGGAGCAGCGGCGATCGCCACCATCACTATGGCGATCGCCATTCTACAACAGAAGCGTTACATGAGTTCGAGAGATCATGGCGATCGCCATGACTCTACGGCGATCGCCATGGGGCGTCAGAGACCACGGCGGAGCTTTACATGAAGACCGCGATCGCCACAACAAGGCCGAAGACATTCCAGACTTTCCTTATTTTCCTTTGTTTGTTTTATTTCTTTTTCCTTATTTTATTATTTCGTTTAGGATATATCTTTTACCATATTTTTTTAGGGTTAGTCTCTATTTATGAACCCTAGTTCTTTCTATCTTATCATCATCTTTTCCATCAGACAATTTAGTTCTGCAACCATGAGAAGGAACTAATCTCCATTGTTTTGCTTAGCGGTTGAAACCTTCAGTTATTAAGTTGTGAGATTTCTAAACTCTTGTTCTTTTCCTATGGGTTTGTATTAATTCTCTTATTCTTCATCTATTGATTTCTATTAGTTTTGCTAGCTTGATCACCTAGTTTGATTGATAGTTTTCTATTGCTAGACTATGAATATACGGTGGAATTCCTTGTCATTGTAGCACTCATATCTGCATGATCTGGTAGTTGATTGCTTTTATGAAAGAGAATTGATTGCATGTTAATACTTGACGGTTGTAAGTTATTGCATGCATCCTTATGATTCTTGTGCCCTTTGCTGCTATTTCATCTAATCTTGAGAGGTTTCCCTGACTGCTGAATAGTAAGTATTATCAGGACCGGTTGGCCTGCTGATATATTAAAGATTGGAATAAGAACATTCTCTAGGATTGATAAGAACTTGAGATAAATCTATGATCAACTTGATTGACTGTTGTGTGGATACTTGCTAGGTGAAACCCCTTCTCATCATATTCTCACCCAAACTTCCTCTGCTTGTTACTGGTTACTTGTGTGTTCTTGCAATCACCCCCCCCCCTTTGGTTACTTGTTACTAGTTGATATTTCACTTGACTGCATTGATTTGGTGTTTTGATTCCCTTGGGTTCGACCTCTACTTACTTGCTATACTCTAGTTAGTGTTGAGGGTTTTCTTTGATTTGACACTACGACTTTAGCCTCATCAAATTTGGCGCCGTTGCCGGGGAATTGAAATTTTTCTGATTCTGTGTTAATTGTGAAATTATCAACTGTTTGGTGTGAACCTTTATGGTTCAGACCCGTGCTACTGATTCATCTCTTGTTGCCTTTGACCCAGAGATTGAAAGGACGTTCCTTCAAAACCAAAGAGCAGCTCTAAACCAAGATAACGAGATGGGTGATCGACATGGACCGCCATTGCCTACTATGAGGCAACTCACTGCCCCAGACTTAAACCAACAACCTTTGGCAGTGAGGTTTCCTGAGATTGAAGAAGGTGTGAACTTTGAATTAAAAGCTGGTTTAATTCATGAGCTACCACACTTCCATGGCTTAGCAGGAGAAGATCCCAACAAACACTTGGCTCAATTCCATGCCATATGTTCTAGTATGAAGCCAAGAGGTGTTACTGAGGAGCAGGTCATGCTGAGAGCTTTCAGATTTACTCTGAAAGACGCTGCAAATGATTGGCTCTATTATCAAGCTCCAGGGAGTATTGATACATGGGCTAAGATGAAAAAGGTCTTTTTAGAGAACTATTTTCCAGCTACAAAACTGAGCTGCTTGAAGAAGGAGATCACGAATCTTCAACAACACTCAACTGAGAGTCTCTATGAATATTATGAGAGATTCAAGAAGCTATGCTCAAGCTGCCCATTCCATAGTTATACTGACCAAGATCTACTTATGTACTTATTTAGTGGCCTGATTGATGAGGATCGTCGAATGGTGAATGCATCCTGTGGAGGTAACTTTTTAAGATTGACTATACCTCAGGCTACTGAAATGTTTGAGGAATTAGCTGAGAGCTCAAGGCAGTTTGGTAGAAGGCAAAGAACACAGTCAGTAAATTCACTTGATCTCGCTAAAATTCAAAGTGATATGAATGAACTGAAAGATATGATGAAGTCTTTTATGCTGAAAAGTGATTCTCTTCATGATCCCAATGCTGAGGTAAACGCTGTTGGTGGATGGCAACCAAGGCCAAGGTATGATTCCCATAATATTAATTATCATCTACCTAAACCTCAGAATTCTATGACTATTGAAGATATGATCAAGTCCTTAGCTCAGACTGTGATGCAACAAAACGCTAAGACGGAATCAAGCATCTAAAATCTTGAAAATCATTTGGGACAGATTGCTCAAGTTGTGAGTAAATTAGAGGCCAGGGAACCGGTAAGAAACCCGAGAGAGAACGTCAATGCAGTGTTCTTGAGGAGCGGAAAAACTTATGACGAATGTTCTGTGCCAAAACCGCGATCGCCAGTTGTTGATGGCGATCGCCGGGTGCCCCCTGAGTACATTGACGATTATGTTCGCCCGAATTTCCCCCCTCTGTTCTCTCAGAAGCCCGTAGCCCCCTTTCCTGAGGCATTGAAGGATACTCGAAGGCTGGAGAACGACAACGAAATCTTCAAAACCTTTAGTAGGTGTGAGGTAAACACTCCCTTGCTCAAACTTGTTAAGAGTATTCCTAGATTTGCTAAGTTTTTTAAAGAAGTTTGCACTATTAAAAGAAATCAAAAACTGAAAGGAAAGAAGAAAGTTGAAATAAGTGAACAAGTTTCTGCTGTATTTCAAAAACGCATGCCTAAGAAATGTGGTGATCCAGGCATATTTAGCATTCCTTGTGTGATTGGTGAAACTAAATTTGACAAAGCCATGCTAGATTTAGGTGCATCAATCAATGTTTTGCCTTACTCTTTGTATGAATCACTAGGCTTAGGACCTTTGCATAAAACAGGAACTGTTATTCAACTTGCTGATAGGTCTACTGTATACCCAAAAGGGGTTGTTGAGGATGTTCTTGTTATGGTTGGTGATCTGATTTTTCCTGCTGATTTCTTTGTGTTGGATATGGAGCATGCTAATAATGTCAACCTATATTGTTAGGTAGACCTTTTATAAAAACAGCACAAACGAAAATTGATGTTAATAGTGGGACTCTCTCTATGGAGTTTGATGGGGATAAGGTAGAATATAATATATATGATATGGATCCCATTGATAAGAATTCTCTATATGTTATTGATGTGATTAAGCCTACTTGTAAGGATGAATTGCAACCTGTTTTAGAGAATCTCTTAGAGCCCCCAAAAGTAGATACTGTTTTGTCCACTAATATGCAGGAGTGTCAGGCTAAGCCAGAGCCTAAAGGTAAGCTCTCTTCACATCCTTTGGGCAATCGCCCTTCAGTACTGACCTCGCCAGTCGAGATACCATTGATGTCTAGTGTGCAGGCACTTGACATTGAGCTTAAACAGCCGCCTGATACGGTCAAGGGGGATAAAGTGAATGAAACCACCTTCATTGCTAAAGACAAGGTGGTTAAGGTAAGAGGGATGAGATTCAAGGCATTCCATGAGTGGTTCAAGAGAGAATTCAGACAAGAGACGGTTTTCACAAATCCAAATGGCGTTAGTTAAATCTCTTGAGTTTCATGTCGAGCCACGACATAAAATAAAGCGCTACTCGGGAGGCAACCCGAGGTTTGAGTTTGTCTATTTGTTTTTGTTCGGTTTAATTTTCTTTTTAGTTTTTCTTTGGACAGGAGGAATCACCGAAGCTTAGGGTCAGCTACAATCAGTAGCCAATCTCGTTGTAAGTCTTCTCTCCCATTAAAAAAAAAAATCCGAAAATCTGAAAATCATTCCAAGAAAAAAATAATATATCGGATTAAAAAAAAATAGAGTGCAGAAAAAAAAAATATATGAGAGAAAAGAAAGTAAGGAGTTGTATTACATCAAGTTTGGTTTCATTAGTACTATCATTATAGATCTACATTCGCTGGAGCTTAGCTTGTTGGTGACCATGTTCTTTGCAAAGAGTTGATTTGTTTGGGTCACTTTCTACATTGGAGGTATTCTTTATTTTGCTTTAGATGAGCTATGCATTATTGGATTACATTTAGTGCTCATCTAGTTTCTCATTCTACCACACTTTGAGTTTTATTGGAGGAAGGTCATCCGACCTTGTATGTGAGTCTTCTGTCTCCTTCCCTGGGTTCGTTTTTATGTCTTCCATTTCATTGAGGACAATGCAATGTTTAAGTATGGGGGAGGAGAATGTATTCACATGTAATTATTTGGGTGTTGGTTGTATCTGCATAAGCTTATTGAATATATATTGTATGAAAAAGCCACAAAAATTGAAAAAAAAGGCATACAAAATCCTTGGATAGCAAGTTCTATGCAATAGGAAGGTGGCTTGACCGGCATTAGGCTGGGGCAAAAATAAGTCTTGAGTGATGTGAGTTTTGTGAGCCTCGAACAATTATTGAGTGGTTGGGATGAAAACCCGAAAGGGCGCCCAAGCAAGATGAGTGTTATAAAAATAAAATTGAGTGTTTTAGGATCTTTATCATCTTGGCGTATGGAGACATAAGAAGGAGACGTATAGGAGGATTCGGGTAGGCCACTTGGAGGAATAAGATGTAGTTCTGGGTATGTGCTTATTTTATCACATTGTTCTTGATTATTGTTGTTGTGTTTTGTGTGTTTTGGAGGAGCTTATTGGTTATGTAATCACTAGGAGATATTCTTGTACTTCCTGAGGCTTTGAGTATTTTATTGTATGGGTAGCTTTTCTGTAAGTTACTCGGGACGAGTAAAAGTCTAAGTATGAGGGCATTTGATACGCTGCACTTTATATAGCGTAACTAGGGATTATTACATTAGTTTAGGAGTGTTATCACAAGTATTTGGAGCTATTGTTATGTTCTGAGTTGTTTACGAAGAAGGGAAGAAATGAAGACCAGAACCGAAGAAGAAGAAGAGGACCAAAGACTTGAAGACATTCTGCGGAGCAGCGGCGATCGCCACCATCACTATGGCGATCGCCATTCTACAACAGAAGCGTTACATGAGTTCGAGAGATCATGGCGATCGCCATGACTCTACAGCGATCACCATGGGGCGTCAGAGACCACGGCGGAGCTTTACATGAAGACCGCGATCGCCACAACAAGGCCGAAGACATTCTGGACTTTCCTTATTTTCCTTTGTTTGTTTTATTTCTTTTTCCTTATTTTATTATTTCGTTTAATTCTCTAGGATTGATAAGAACTTGAGATAAATCTATGATCAACTTGATTGACTGTTGTGTGGATACTTGCTAGGTGAAACCCCTTCTCATCATATTCTCACCCAAACTTCCTCTGCTTGTTACTGGTTACTTGTGTGTTCTTGCAATCAAACCCCCCCCTTTGGTTACTTGTTACTAGTTGATATTTCACTTGACTGCATTGATTTGGTGTTTTGATTCCCTTGGGTTCAACCTCTACTTACTTGCTATACTCTAGTTAGTGTTTAGGGTTTTCTTTGATTTGGCACTACGACTTTAGCCTCATCAGTGTTACATGTGGCGTGTTACATGTTTTACTGAGGCCATGCATATGAATCAATCTTAGGTGTTGTCAATATATAGATTAAAAATATCTAATTAATCCAGATTAATTTTTAATCGGGGAAGGATGAGGCGTCAGAATGAAACGAAGGAATTGATGAACCTGATAGAGATTAGAATGAATTTGGAGATTGTGATAGAGGAAGGAGACGAAGATGGTATGTTCTTATTTGATGATGGAATTAACATTTAAGAAAATAGGTAATTAGGATAAAGATTTAAAATATATTTTTTTTGGTAAAAAAAAGGTTTTAAAATATTATAGTAGAATTTATTAGGTACATGTTGTTTTTACTTCTTCAAACCCATCAACTTTTATAGATGGATAGATAGATTCGATGGAAGAAGTTTCTCCAAACACACTACTTTAAAAAACCTGAACAAGATGAAGAGCGACATTGACCAATCAAAAGAAATAAATCACAAGACTTTAATTTCTTCATGTTCGTTCCAAGTTCGAAAACAAGAAAATGATTTTGATTAAATACATTTCATACAAAATGCATATGTAGTATATTTGTAACAACATTGTTCAATTTGTTAAGTATAAATATAATCAACAAGTTTTAATTAATGCGATGTTAGAATAATAAATATTCTGTCGGATTTTTATTTGATTTTCTTTTAAAATAAATTGGTTTTTTAAAATAAAATGATTTTCTTTTTGAGTTCATGAGATTTAAATTTACTAACCAAACGAACACTTAGATATCAAAAACGTAGTCAATACAGTTTGAGGAAAAGTCTTCCATGCGAATCACTTATAATCTCATACATAGAGCTATGAAATACCTTTGACAAAGAATTCTCTTAGTTCTCTTTATGAAAGTAGTGAGGGCTAAGATAAATAACGGCGAGTTGGGTAAATAACCATTTTGTACGTTTTTATTAGAAAAGTGACCCTTTTAAAAACTAACCCCTACCCCCAAGGGGAAATGAGAACCCAATGGGTTAGTTTTCTTTAACAAAAACTAATAAAAACTACATTGGGACACAATCTCTCGATAAAGAACGCCTTAACCATTATCAATATTGAGTGTGGTGACTTAATTGATCAACAAATTTATCAAGTACATAATCGGGATAAAGAACGCCTCACCAACCAAACCACATAAATCACGAGACATATACAAGAAAGAGGTTTAGTAACTAAAAGCCAAAATGTGCAACATATTTATAACAAAAACGCCTAATCTATTATGACAAAAATCAATTTAATGAAATTGACATAGTTTTAATGCGATTTGTGGTATTACGTTTTTTCTTTAATTTTATGGAAGAAGTTTCTTCGAACACACTAGTTTAAAAAACCTAAACAAGATGAAGATCAACATTGACCAATCAAAAAAAAAAATCACAAGATATAAACAAGAAAATACTTTGATTAAATACATAGAGCTATGAAATACCAACATATTGACAAATCCTTCTCTATATGAAAGTAGTGAGGGCTAGGCCCCCCAATTGAAAACTTTAAAGGGGTCATTGAGACACACTCTCTCGATAAAGAACGCCTTAACCAATATCAATATTGAGTGTGGTGACTTAATTGATCAACAAATTTATCAAGTACATAATCGGGATAAAGAACGTCTCACCAACCAAACCACATAAATCACGAGACATATACAAGAAGGAGGTTTAGTAACTAATGACCAAAATGTGCAATGTATTTATAATAAAACCGCCTAATCTATTATGACAAAAATCAATTTAATGAAATTGAGATAGTTTTAATGTGATTTGTGGTATTACGTTTTTTCTTTAATTTTATGGAAGAAGTTTCTCCAAACACACTAGTATAAAAAAACCTAAACAAGATGACAAAAGAAATAAATCACAAGATATAAACAAGAAAATACTTTGATTAAATACATAGAGCTAGGAAATATCAACATATTGGCAAATCCTTCTCTATACCCCCCAATAACACTGATAAGCAAACCACATTGTTTGGCTCCAATTTTGGTGAGAATCGAACTTTGATATAGACCGAGGATGATTTACATAAAATAGACGTTGTAAAAGATGTTTCGCTCACAATGTTTGTGTGCATTGTGATCTTTTTCGCATTATTTTTACCGTTGCTAATTATGACATTATATTTAATGTGATGACATAATTAATCAACAAATTCATAAACAAATATTTTTAAAAAAGGGCAAAATTTTAGAGAAACCCACAAAACATTGTACACGCCATAAATCTGACATATTCACGCAATATTATGTTAACACTGCTTATTTAAGCACTCTCTCTTCATTCCATTCCATTGCATTTTCTTTGAACCCTCTCTTCTCTCTCAAAAAAAAAACTGAGATTTGTTCAGCCATGGATGCAGGTGGAGATGTCTTCAACAACTCCTTTGGCTATGACTCCTCCTCCTATGGCTACCCAAAATTACCATCATACCCTCCATTTTCAGCCCTTAACAAGTTTCTCCTAAGCCAAACCAATCACTCTTCCCCATCCACAAAATATGCTCCAACCCTAGCAGATCAGGAGAAGGAGATGAAGATTGCCTTTGGCGAATTCTCGCCTTTCTCTTCCGGTTCGATCTCGAGCCATGCAAGTGGGTCCCACCAGACTCAGACTCCTCCTGCATCGTGGCTCCTTCCTGTTTTGCAAGACCAGCAAAGTTACAACAACAACAACTTGCTATCCAAATTTGAGGAGGAAGATGATGATATGTTCAACTTCAATGGAGAAGAAGAAGAAGAAGAAGAAGGGCTTTTTAATGGAGGCATCATCGATTTCGATCCGAAGAGCAACCTCAATTATAATGTCATGGGTTATTTTAAGCCTGCAAAACTCCATGGATGCCCTTCTGCCTTCCTCATCAAAGGCCAATGGACTGAAGAAGAAGATAGGTGACAATCATTAAATTCAAAAGTTCATTAATTTTTAGTTGTTTTTTAGTTAATTAGTCCCTCCGTCACCTTCTATAATTCTTTTTTCATATTTTACACTATTCACATTTTAACAAATTTTGGCATAACTATTAACATATAAGAACAAATATAATCATATGAAGTCTTATTTGATTCGTCTCGATGAATAGTTTTAACGTATCAAAATTTTACAATTTTTTATTAACATATAGTTAGAGATATTAACGATACAAAACGTATCTCGACAAATATGAAAAAAAAAAGGGAAATTATATTATGGGACAGAGAGAATTATTTTCTGTCTATTCTTTGTTAAATCATTTTTTATTAAATCTTTTACAATAAAATCATCTCATGAATTACTGTAATATAATTATGACTAACTAATCTTGCCTTTTTTGGATCAACAATTTTAGTGCACTGATTGAACTGGTGCGTAAAGTTGGGCTTCGGAAGTGGGCTTTGATAGCTGAGAAGTTGCTGGGAAGAACTGGAAAACAATGTCGTGAACGATGGCAGAATCATCTTCGCCCTGATATTAGGGTATAATCTCGTGTCCTTCTTGATTACAAAATATTGTTTTATAGAATTTTGGATTAGTAGATAATTTCTATGAGAGATGAATGTCATGTTGAAAATAATTAAAGATGATAATCTGATAACATATATCTTAATTTTGGCAATTTTGACCTAATCTGTGGTGATCTTGCATAGATTATAGAGTTTAAGATTAGTAGATGCATGTCACGTTGAACGAGGTGTGAGTTATATATAGCTCGTCACTTGCTGACGATGACTATTCGATCTAATAATTTTATTCCATGGATCTTTAGTTTTCTTGTCCCATGAAATTTCCAATTTGTGGATCAAAATATTGAAAAAAGTTGCAGAAAAAACTCAAGGGAGTCGGTTTGCTGTCGGTTTGGTCTTTTACATTGAGTCACTAGCATCAATTTTTGTTAGCCTATGCATTCAATTTCATGTGAACTGGCCTCTTTTCCCCTTAAAAATTGCTGAAATGGTTGGGCTAGGGAATCCAATTTCACTCTTTTTTAAGTTATTTCCCACAAAAGAACTCAAATTATGGTTATCAACAATGATTAATCGGGCAACAACTTAACTATATACTCAACTTTCCGTTATTGACGCGACAATTAATGTATCGTTATCGACTTTCTTACCTGACACAACCTATACAACGTGACTTTCTTATCTGTCTGTTCTGTATGACGCAGTGAATTCAGTGTCGTTTACTTAATTTGTTACATGACATAAATGTTTCATTGTTTAATATTATTTTGTGGGTTTGAGCAGAAGGATTCGTGGACCGAAGAGGAGGAGAAGCGGTTGGTCAACGCTCATAAATTGTTCGGCAACAAGTGGGCTGAGATCGCGAAGAAGATCCCTGGAAGGACTGAGAACTCGATCAAGAACCACTGGAACGCCACAAAAAGGAGGCAGAGTTCCAAGAGGAAGATCAAGAAAGCTGATGCAAAAACTGGGAAGCCAAAGACTTATGTGTTGCAAGACTACATCAAGACACTCATGGGAGCCACCCCTATTGAAGATCTCTCTGATACCGAGTCCTCCTCATTGCTCGAGTTCAGTTGTGAAGACGAGATCTTATTCATGAAAAATACCTTCAAGGATATTGTCATGAACAACCATGTCACTCCTCAAGTTCTCCACTATGACGATCAATTCAGGTTTAAGCCTGATTACAACATGACTCAAGCAACCGAGCAAGGAGATATGGACTTTAGTTATGAGAACCTGATTGATTTCACTGAAGATAATGTGACCATGGATGCTGATCCAAATGTCAGCCCTAAAGTGTCTGGACCACTCTCCTCAGACCTCTATATTGCTCACTTGCTTGAAGGGACCGATTGCTTTGACATGAGCCCATTTTCTTACTTCACTAATGAGGATTACAACGATTGCTATGATGATATCATTGAGGTTGACATGGGAATGGAGAACAACAACATTTATCAAGAAAGCAAGGATATGGACTTGATGGAGATGATGTATGCGACGAGTCTTCCAAACCAGGAGTTTGGCTCGCCCCCTCGTGGCTGAATTTAGGATCCAATATGCGCGATGAAAGTTGGTTAGTTTAAGTTATTTTGTTGTTTTTTTAAGTACTTTCGTTTAAATTAATCCGTATTTTAATTAGACTTAGTCAGTTTAATTAAAATGCATGTTGTTGTTGTTGTTGTCATAAGCTTGGAGATTGTGTTATGTAAGAAAATAGATCAAGGTGTGATGCAAGTGCCCTATTCTTTGGTCTTTGATCATGTTTGTTGGTTATTCAGTTGAATATTTGTGGGGCCACAAGACTAGTGCTCAAAGTTTACCTTGGAAATTGAATTTGAAGATGGTACTCCCTCCGTCCCATATTGTTTTTTCCATTTCGAATAGTGCACACTATTTACGGTTGAAGAGAATCTTCTCGTTTTATCTTGATATATAAGAAAATATATAGTCATGTGAGATCTTGTTTGATTCGTATTAATGCGTACTTTAATAATATCAAATTTTAATTATTTATATTAACATACAACGAGAGATATTAAGGATACAAAACATGTCTCGGAAAATGTGTCGTTGAAGAAATGGGAAGAACATTATGGGACGGAGGGAGTAAGTAGATAGAAGTTGGACGATTTTTTTTTTTGTGAAGTAGGTTTTTTTTTAAATAAATTTTCGATATGAGCTCGTTTTGAAACTTATTCCCAACATAGACACTTTTGTGAGGTTCGAAAAATATTTACATTGGAGAGATATTTTTTTGAAAACTTATGTATAAGAGAGTCTCTTATACATGTAAGATTTTAAATATTATTTTACAAAATTCTTTCAGTTTTTTTTTAAACTCACGTATAAGAGACGCTAATTTTTTTAAAAATCAACGTCTCTTATACATGAAATATTGTTAAAAAAAAGTTGCAGTCATAAGACGCTGCATAAACCAGCGTCTTTTGCATTAGACCACTTGAGCACACAAAGGTATTATGTTCATGTATATACATCAATCGTAGCATGCATGATTGAAAATAGCAAATTGTATTATATTCATGTATATACATCAATCGTAACATGCATGATTGAAAATAGCAAATTTTTTTGGCATTGCATATAAGACGCTGGATTATGCAGCGTCTTTTGCATTAGACCACATGGGTTTCTCATCTTTATCATGTTACCAGCGTCTCTTATACTTGGGTTTAAAAAAAATTTGAAATTGAAAGAACTTTAAAAAAAATATTTAAAATCTTACATGATACATAAGTTTTAAACAAAAATATTTTTTGATTCGGCTCTCCAACGTAAAAATTTTCTGAACCTCACAAGTGTCTATGTTGGGAATAAGTTTCAAAACGAGCCCATATCGGGAATTTATTTTTAAAAAAAGCCTACTTCAGAAAAAAAATTCGAAGTTGGACGGTGTGAAATCTCATGTGTTCTTTTGTATTAATTTAAAATGATTTTGTGCACCAAATGGAGCATAATTTATGGGATGATTCAATCCTTCTTATTTCCTTGTTTCTACATTAATTACATGTGTCATTTATTTTGACCAAAAATAAAAGTTTGTAATTTTTACTAAAAATATTTACATAATACTCCCTCTGTACAAGTATATAGATCCCATCTTGTTTTTCGATTTTATTCAAAATTTGAGAAATTTTATAGATTTTTTATATATAAAGAAAAATATAGTCATGTCATGTGAGATCTTTAATAATATTAAAATTTATATTTTTTATTAACACGTAATTAGAGATATCGACGAAGGAACGAATAGAAGTACGAACACGATCGCGTCCTGATCGCTATCGAAGAATTGTTGCTCGCGTTCTTTTAATTCCAAAAGCCGTAGCTGAAAACCTTAAATCGTGATCACGTCTCTCAGATGGCGATCACGTCTCTCAGATGGCGATCACGTCAACGAGGCAGAAGACTTTTCCGAGATTTCCTATTTTAGTTGTTTAGTAATTTCACTTTTTTATAGAAAAAAAAAGTTAGCAAAATTTAACATCAAGTCGTCATCGGACTCGTTTCCCCTTCCATCATAAATGAAGCTCTTACAAATACATTTTCGGTTCCTGCTCTTTAACATTAAACAAGCCAAAAACAATGGAATGTTAAACACCAAGTACTACT
Source organism: Oxyria digyna (assembly GCA_029168935.1). Taxonomy (NCBI): domain Eukaryota; kingdom Viridiplantae; phylum Streptophyta; class Magnoliopsida; order Caryophyllales; family Polygonaceae; genus Oxyria; species Oxyria digyna. Next base: position 27,076,650 of record JAPVLV010000011.1, on the reverse strand, counting down.
TTGTTGTTGCATATATATGTTGTATAATCAATCAAATTATATTTAGAAAGTTTTCTTAGTATAAGCGGATCCATATTTCCGGGCTCTGTGCAGGACTTCCTTTCAGGACATCTTGGCCCTTGCAAACAGTACTCCAGCAAATAGACCTGAATCCACACAATCATTCAGGGAATATATTTATAGCAGCAGCAAAGTTTAAATAAAATAGTTGTTTTAAGTGATTTTCCTTACCAAATAGTATGCTAAACGAGTTTGTTACACTAAGTGGAACACTGAATAAGAGTATGCCAGCAATGGATATTGGTATCTTGTTCAAGGAACCTACAAGGCTGCAAAAGAGACAATTAAGGGATTACTAATTACAAATATTTATTAAACACCAAAGCTAAGATGGAGTTAGTTACCTGTAAGTAGTTGGGCTAGTTTGATTTAAAAACCACATAGATGTGAAGCTGATGGCGAGTCCAAGCAATCCACTGAATGTCGCAACAACCCAGAACATCGGTAGCAAAATCACGTCTCTGCATATTTACATAATTATAAGAATATGAACATCTATTCCAAAGGTGAAAGGAAATGAGTAGAAGAAAATATCTTTACGTGTTCTTGATATAGTCCCATTCACCGAATGCTAGAATCAACATTAATGCAAATGGTAATGATAAAGCATTGTTTAGTAACACCATTGATACTTCATTAAGAGATCCGGACTTGGTAGACAGTTTTGCTTTGTCCATAACCCTTCTCAGTGTTAGCTGCAAGCAAAAATACCGACATGGTTTTTTTTAAACCTTAAGAAGAAAAAATTAAGTTAATTAAAGCCAACGTCGATTATCAGTCCTACCGAATAGCTTGCTGTCAGGATGCAATTGAAAACCTGCCAGCCATAACCTGTGGCATCAAAGGAAAGGTCTGTGATGCCACTGCTTATAGCAGATATTATCTGTCATTTATAGAACGTTATATAGTCTGTCAGAACATCTGATTAGAATGATAACCAAGAAGAATACAACATTTTTTTTTTACTGTCAACAAGTTTTATGCCTTTGCCTTGAGAAATTTAGAGAAAGGTGAAAAACTTGCACAAGTAATGGTTGTCTACTTTCATCAATGGGGATTTATGCACACAAGAGTGAGCATTATTCTCATCAAGAACAATAAGTTCTAATCTCAAGGGTCTCTAGTTCAATCTATTTTTGTCAAAAATATACTAGTGGTAAATAACAGAGAATTTAGTACCATCATAAACATGGCAGTCCACACTTTCTGACTCTGCTGTTTCTGGAAGAGGTACAGTTCTCCAGTTGCTGTCAAAATATTTGTCATGTTCTTCAAAATCGTCACCATTGCAATATTGATATACTTCAAGCTGAAAAGAGTGTACCACCCAAGCAATGAATTAACGATTACAAACCATAAAGATCATCAATTAAGCATCTTATGCAAAGAATTTTCATGTTTTAATCTTGAACTGATTCTGTCTCAAACGGCGTCAATATTTCTCACACTTAAAATTGGTGTTTACATATTGACGGGTGTGTTAATGGCTTACTGCATACTTACCTAAACATTCCTGACACAAGCATGCCAACAAAAATCAAGTTGACAGGAATCCATATCCTGATGAGCTTCCAGTTGAGTTTTTCCAACGAAACAACTCCAAAGAGACCCAACAGAACAACAATTACAGTGCTGATGAGGTTCTGCAATGAGCCAAAGAAAGAAAAACGATAACTAAATTGTTGTTTTTGAGGAAATTTCCGGAGTTTAAGTAATGACAAAGCTAAACTAAGAATAAATTAAACCTGATAAAACATTAAAGAGATTCCAGCATTGAAGTTGTAGGTTGACAGAGCCACTTTATTAAGTAGTATCATGCTGCAAGATGAAAGACAGTAAGCAATCCCGGATATCATAGGACCACTTTTCCTTTCTCCTCGATGATCCAGCTTTTCATCTCCATGAATAACATCGGAACTGCTATATGATGCTTGATTTAACGGAATAAGACTGCACAAAAGCATCCATGGAGTTTCTTAAAAAGCACTTTCACGGAATACTAATTGTTTCTACTAACACAACCATAAACTATTGGGACGATAGAGCTATTATCATGGGTGTAGCTAAACAGTGCTCAGACAAACACAGAATAGATCCAACACCAAAAATATGAGAACATTATTGTGTCAGCTGTTGTTTGTATACAGAAAAAAAATTGGTTACATCAAAGAGTATACAAAAGGCATTGCAGAAGATCCTCTGGTTCAGAAGTCTTATGTCCAATAGTCAATAAAGAAAGGTTTAAGCATGCAACCTTAGTTCCAAAGAGTATCAACACCAATAGTTTGGCCATAAAATTAGTGTCACCTGTCATTTGATGATTTCCTCCGACTTGATAAAATAACATCACCCAGTGACTTGTTCCCTTCACGGAGTCCATGAAGAACATTGAACACAGCAGCGGGCCACCAATTTAGCACAACTTTTCCATTTGAATAGCTTATTGCTGACTCACAATTATTATAGTTATTAGCTACGTCTATCTTGGAATCTGCTTCCATAGCAATAATCTGAAAAATGAATGCAACAGTTACCATTAGAACAACAAAGATAATCAGACATGCTATTCTAGTAGCCTCATTTTCTTGTTAAGATGCAATGGCAACTAAATTGTTGATGTTACTCCTAAGACTAACCACAATGGAGGTTGCATAGATTATTTTAATAATTGGTTGCATAACAAAAAGTTCTTTTTGCTATGCAACTCATGTTTGGGTTGCATACCATGAAACTCAAATGAGAGTTGCATCCCAATTTTTTTGTTTGGTAACTAGTTTTATATTGCTTTTTAATTTTATATAGCATAAAAATATAAATAAAAGCAAAAAAATAAGTTGTGCAACTCAAATCATGCAACCCCCATTGCTAATAGCCTAAGCATATAGTATGAATTATAATTAAAGGACAGTCTTATCTCATTCATGACTACTACCAGATAATGTCATTGAAACAGATGATATCAATCATTCTGAATTTCTAGAATCTCGCAATTTGCTGTTTGTCAATTTTTCAGAGTGACGGAGAGCGAAATTAATTTGGCAAGAGAAGACTATAGAAATTTAAACAAAAGTCCTATTTGTTATATCAACAGCTATATAGAAGCTCACCTTTTATGCACAAGATGATCGGTACCACCCCCCTCGGCAGGATCACAATTAGCAGCTGATGAAATCAAACAAGACACATTAAACAAAGTCTAAGTGCTAAACTTAAAAGGAAATCAGGAAAGGAAGATACCGATGAATGGTGGAAGTTTGCAAGAAGGGCAGACAAAGCAAGAGCACATAGAAAACATGCAGAAGATGAGAGGATACCATGGAAGACATATAGCGTCATCATGATTTTCCGTACCGACTTTTTGCAGAGCACGCAAAGGAGAATGTGGACTAGAAGGTGTATACGCGGACACGCAGAACACGAGTAGCCCCCTGTAACTCATCACAGAATAGAATAATTAAGTAAATCTCAATATTGAATTGAATGAAGACAAAATCCGAATTCGACGAACCCTAGATCGGAAGCGCAGAGGTAGAGAGAAGGAAGCTATATATTAGAGGAGACGTTAAGAGAATCAAATTGAGAATTTTGAGACGTTCTCTTTCCTCCAAAGTCAAAATTGTTGCTGCTTCAATTGTGGATTCCTTCGAATGCGAACGACAGAGAGGAAGAGAGAAAGTTGCGGTGGAATAAAAAATTGTAGATTCGTTGAGAGTTGGAGGATGAGAGAGAACGAGACGAAGAAAGGAGGGAGAAGGCTGTATCAGTAAGCAAGGGTTCCGAATTGAAGAGGGGAGAAAAGAAGAAAGTCTGTGAAGCGTCGCCATTTTCGCGCGCAAGAGAACGGGACCCACCGCCTTTTAGACTGGATCCAGTTGCCGTTTCATTAAAATGATAATGGGCCAAACTGGCCCAATCTTTTAAAGACCTTGCCCCGGCCCATTGATCATGTAGAAAAAGCCTAAACGATTATATATTCCAAAAAGCCCAAACGGTCGCCATTTTTCTTCTCTGTTGAACTTCGGAATTCTTTGCCGTTACCTCCAACCCTACCCTAAATCTACTCCGATGGCGTCCGAGAAGACGGTTTTGCAATTCGGTACCCCAACGACGGCCGCTCCATCGGTGAAGGTTCAGCCGCTCGTGATATTCAACATCTGCGATTGTTACGTTCGCCGACCGGCCGAGGCCGAGAGAGTTATCGGGACTCTCCTCGGTAGCGTTCTATCGGATGGAACTGTCGAAGTTCGTAACTCCTACGCCGTGCCGCACAACGAGTCGTCTGATCAGGTTCTCCATCAATTTTAAGTAGACTGGTTTGGTTTCAGTTTCTTTAGATCTCAATTAAGATGGTTAGCAATCGCCGTAGGATGAGTTCTCTGTCCTTGAAGCTTCGAACTTTACCTATATTAAGATTTTGATAGATGAGATTCTCATTACCAATTTGTAGTTTTTTAAGATGCTAAGGCATGTTAGGGATACAGTATAAATATTCGGCCTTTTCCTGATCTTGGTAGTGATACACTAGATAGATTGTTTCGTGTACACTACATCTTGGTTTTATTCAGCTGAGAAAAAACTAGGGTCTTCTATACCTCTTATATGTCACATGACTCACTAGTTTTAGCAAAGTTGTGTCTTTAGCAAGCACTTTGTTTTGCACATCCAAACACAAATACTACGCACATACGATATTTCATGCGCGTTCTTAGGTCATTTAGTATCAACAACCCTCAATCACCACCATTATACTGTATATAGCTTAAACAATACTATTATTTATATATACGTATCAAAGATGGACAAACATTCTAATTTTGAGTAAAGTATTGTTTTGCGTTGCTTTAAAGATTCCATTAGTTGAGCTTAAAAATGTCATATCCATAGGTTGGTTTTTGTTATTTGTTCTAATAAACCCTGACGTATGTACTGGTAACTTAAGAGTACTAGTTGTTTGGATTTGTAGCCCCGAAAGAAATGGCAACAAGAGCATAAGAGGGAAGAGGAGGATTAGTCATAATTTATAGCGGAATCTCACATACATAATAATTTTGTTCCAACTAGTGATACTTTACCTTCTGATGGAAATTGGTGCACAATTCCTTTGAAATAATATAGTTGTGAACTTGTCTGTATCAGGTGGCATTGGATATTGAATACCACCACAATATGCTACTATCCCACCAAAAAGTGAATCCTAAGGAGGTCATAGTTGGATGGTAAGAGCATAGCCCCTCATGGCTTTCTGTAATCAACTGGTTTCAGATAATCTTGCTATATGGTGATTGAGGTCGGGCATTTTTATGTGTAGGTATTCAACTGGATTTGGTGTTTCAGGAGGTTCTGCACTTATCCACGACTTCTTTTCCAGAGAAGTACAAAACCCTGTACATTTGACTGTTGATACAACATTCAAAAATGGAGAAGCTACAATCAAGGCGTTTGTTTCTTTTAACCTGACACTTGGAGAAACACCACTTGCTGCTCAGTTTCAGGAAATCCCTGTGAATGTCCAGATGGCTGAAGCAGAACGTGTTGGATGTATGAATAATGCTAACTTTATAGTATCCTTATCACTTGCTGAATAATTTTCCTGTTATTTAATTAACATGATGTTTTCTTGTAGATGAGCTGTTGAAGGCGACAATTGCAGACAAGATTCCAGGCGATGTAGAAGGGATGGAAGCTTCAATGGAGCGTTTGTTGGCCCTAATTGATGATGCTTATAAATATGTTGATGATGTCGTGGTAAGTGGTGGCTCTAATAGAAATAAAATTCAGTTTATCATTAAGATTTATGCTTATTCAGACCTTGTTTTCCACCTCCAGGAAAACCGTATAGCTCCAGACAACAGTGTTGGTAGATTCATAGCTGATGCAGTATCATCACTTCCGAAAATGTCGCCTGCTGCTTTTGATAAACTTGTTAATGATAGTCTACAGGTAAGAAACCCTTGATCAACAGTTATTAAGTGAAACTTATTTTGTAAGATATCACATGGAAGATTTGGTGCTAACATCTGTCTTTGCCTATGTAGGATCAACTTCTGTTGGTGTATCTGTCTAGCATCACAAGGACACAACTCAGTCTTGCAGAGAAGTTGAACACAGCAGCTCAGATCCTGTAAACCAACTTTTACTTCATTGAATTGTGGAGAATCTGCTCAGAAGACTGGTTGCAACTGTGGACTTGAAGAAGATAGCAACTTAGTGTTGATTTTATTTTATTTTTTGTATCGACACTAACTACTTTGTGGGTGACTTTGGGTGCAGTGAAATTTTGATCATTGTATTTTATGTTGAGGATGCTTGTTTTTGCACAAGTTCAATTTAAAGTTAATTTATGAATTATTATCGCCCATTCCACTCACAGCTTATCGCAACCTTCAATTTCCATTTCGAGCATTATAGCATAAATATCGACAATAATACCATGGTTTGAATGGGAAAATTGGCGATTGAACTCAGAATAGGCAGCAGTTCTGGGAATTTTTGTACACTTGGTTGATGATGACAACACACCAATAAGGCAATAATATAGATCAAATGAAATGTACGTTTTCCCAATTCTACCTCGCTGGTTTGGCATTGATACAACACCAAACTGACCAAAATAGTGCTGTTCACAAGTAGGCAACCCTGTTATGAAACTTTGGTATGACTCGGGAAAAGACAGCAAGCGCCACATTTCAACCAATTCTTCTTCATTACCGATTTACCGGTTCAGTTCCGTACCTCTAAAGCTAATCATTTGAGACCATATAAGGTTTGTGAAGGCAACAATTTAATTTACAGAACATGCAAACTATTTGTTGAAATGGGTGACTCGGAATTTTGAAGAGACCTCATCACTAATAACCTCAAGTCCTAATCAATAGTTCTCATGCTAAAATATTAAAAATCATACTACCACAAAATCCTGAGTTCTATGTCCTTATTCCTTTCTCTATCATTTTTCTCTTCAAAATTTATGATTTCAGATTTCAGATTAGTAAAAATAGGTAAGGAAGGCCCTTTGTTCAGCCAGTTAAATTTGGATGACTGTTCCTCACAAGTCAAAAAGCAGTGTCTGGCATTAGAAACCATTAGAGGAGCTACTAAACCAAATGGCATGCTGCATGCATATCCAAACCCCGAAGCCAGAACTCATGGAAGATTTGTATATACAACTGCAGATCAATAATCTCATTTTTCACCTACAGAGCAAACTTCCCATGGAAAGTTGAAAATAGCTAAAGCCTAAAGCTTATATGATAATAACCAGAATGAAAAAGCAATGAAGTTGTGTGATATAAAGACAACAACAGTAAGAAACTTACATTCACAAATCACAAGCAACAAATGGCAACATTCAATAAAGATTGTCTATGCAATCTAGGTGGGGAAATAAGAGGGGCTTCACCTCATGGCTATGTTTTAGAAGTAGGGATCATTAGAAACCAACACAGTCAAATTACAGCAATTTTTACTAAATAAGCTCAAACAGAAAGCTACTATCTTTCCTTGGCATAACAATTAATGCATTAAGCATAAGGTTTACTACATTTAGCATGATTCCAGGATTGCACCAACTGAGTCTAATCCCCAACCTCACAACGCAAAGGTAATGAACAACAGAGCCATCACATTACTCATAATTGATAAATCCACAGAGTTGGACAAATTAAGCCATAGCCACTCAATTACAAGCCTTTGAAATATATACATACATATGCATAATGCAATACAGGAATCTTCATCATAAACTTCAATTTATTCCAAAGCATACCTTCAAATTTCACAACTCTTGGCCAAAGAGGGAAGCAGAAACCCTAGGGAACACGAGATTTCAATACTTGCCACGATAATCACTGAAATTATCCCTCACCACACCAGCACCTCCAGAAACAGATTCTTCAGCTCTATCGCCTCTCTTGTCTTCCTCATACCTTCCCCTCTCATCCAGAGATAGCCCTCCCATGAAACCACTAACAGCTCCAACGCCGCCTCCATGCCTCTGTTCATACGGAGAAGCTTCAACCGGAGCAGAAGGTCCACTAGGCACGCCGTATCCGGAAAACGTCCGGTGCTGCGGCGGAGGCGGTGGACGCGAGTAATATCCCTGGTGGTAACCAGGATAAGCTTCGGAGTACGAGGGATAACCGTACGGAGATGGAGGCGCAGGCGAAGAAGGGGAGGAGTACATAGGCGGAGGAGGAGGAGGAGGATAATCCCTGTAATCGCGATGCTGAGGCGCAGGAGGTGCGGAGGAGTAATAAAACCCGGTCTGAGGCGGGAAGTTGTAATCCGAATATCCAGGCGGTGGATGAGACGGCTGAGGAGGAGGGGGTTGTTCTCGGATCCTGATCTTGATCCGGATCTTTCCCTGGGAGCGGCCTGAGGGGCGGAGGAGGTCGAGCGAGTGGATTCGGTCGGAATCGGGCGAGTCGACAAGGAGATCAGCGAGTCGGACTCGAGCGGTGCCTACGAGAGGCTTTAGGGTTTCGGAGGGGTTGGAGTGGAAGATCTCGAGGGTGAGGAGAAGGGAAGGGTCGAAGGAGGAGATGGGGAGGGAGAAGGTCTGGTTCCAGACGGGTTTGGTGGATCCGGATGCGTCGGGTTTGGTGGAGATCCGACGGTCAGGATCAACCCAGAAAGTGGTGTAAGGCTGGAGATCTCCGTTTCTCCAGTTCACGTTCTTCAGATGCTTCGCGGAGACCACGGTCACTTCTAGCTCCATCGGAGCTCCGGGGACTGCCATTCGAGTTTCTGGCTTTTGAGTTGAGGAGAAGAAGAAGATGATAAGTGGAAAGAGGAATTCAGTCCTCTCTTTTTTCTGCTTCCTTTGGGCTTTCCCGGAGGCCTAACGATGTATTTGGGCTGTGTTTGGATAGATATAAGCATCAATCAGGTGACAAATCATTCATTAAGGATAATCTCATTGATCAGATCACTATGTTACTGAGATCACACGTTCGAAACTTTAAATCTCTTCTCATAATGTTGTACATTGATTTAAAAAGTTGATATTGTACAAATATTCTTATTATGTCGCTTATAGTCCCTCTTCAAAAAAAAAGCTTGATTGGAGTTGGACCGTAGAAGGTCGTATATCTGTCCAGACGTCTAGACGTTGGAATGCGATTTATTGGAGTTTAACTCTCTAGTCAATATATTTGATCATAGTATCTAGATGTCGTCTAGACGACCTTCTATCTGTCTAGATAGTTGTCGATGAAATGTTTTTTCGATGGATGTTTTATAGAAATCATAGTATGTGAAAAACGAGACAGTTGTGTGTTGGTGAGTCTGGTGACGGGTGACCTACTAGTCGCCTTCTCGACCATTTATTTTTGATAGCATAACTCCGTAAATTATAAATATTATTATCAAGAAAACGAACGTGAGCTAAGATCATACTCTAATTTTAAACATCATATATATCATATAAGGAAAATTTAAACATTATTACCAATTTGGGTAGGAGTAGTATGGATGTATTAAGTATTAAAAACAACAAATAACTTGAGTATACTAGTAAGCATTAAGGCAAACACGATCAAAATAAGATATGTAAAGCTTCACGTTATACTACTACATAAAAAAAATTCGTACTGTAATATAAGACGTGTTAACATAAATATGACATGGGCAAATGTCTTCTTATAAACTTACGTACATCAGGTACATGTACATCACTAACATTATGTTTGTCTACTTTCTGTCTGCACCGTCTATTTTTCTGCTCGACGGCGTCGGCAATATTTTTGGCATGAAATCAGGGGAACTGGAAAAAAATGGAAGGCAAGTCCTATCCTGACATTCCAAGCCGGCCACCGTCCAAACTAACATTTCTAAAAATGAAATACTCATTTGACCGAATCTGGAAAAATAAAAAGAAAAAAAAATCTGAGATGAGTGGTTGGTTGGCAGTTTTTCTGGAACGTCAATGGCCAATACTCACTGATCACCCTCCACGATTCCTTTCCTTTCGCTTCCTCGATCTCAGACTATTGAAAAGCAACGCAATGCGGAGATTTCATCTTGATTCCCATCGAAAAAAGAAGAAGACAAGAGTTATTTTTTTGTTGGTGGGCTGAGTGCCCATTACCTGTTTGAATAAAGTCGTCAGTGAGTTTTGACGTTTTTTAGGAGGCAGTTTGTTGTCGTCTGTTTGATTCATCTTTCCCTAAAAAACACTGGAGATTGGTGTAGTAATAAGATGGATATAGATACCAATGATATTAAGATCATTGTACAATCAAGCCTTGAGTTTCTGATGAAGTTCTGTTGGCAATGTTTGAAAAATCATCCTATTGTATCTGTACTTTTGTTGATCTTCTTCTCCTTCTATATATTCGTTCCTTTGTTGTTTAATCTCTTGTTTTACACCACCCCACTAGTAATTTGCACAGCTATTCTTCTTCAAGGAAGATTCCAGTTTAGGCCCCATTCCATCAGAACAGATAAATCTGTTGATGAGGCAACAATGAAGCACCAGAGTTCAACCCCAAGCAGGAAACTTCGTCCAACCATTGAAGCTGCCATGAGCCGACGAACATTCAAGAAGCGAACCTGTGAGGAGTTAGGAACAATTCTCATGGAAGATCTGAAAGTTGATTTCATCATCAGAAGCTTCTCTGATGACATTCCCATGAAACTGCGAGAGGAATTAGTTTCTATTGGCTCAGATGTTTGCAAAAAGAATGGAGAAGCTGAAAAACCCTCAGATTCCATAAAGGTTGATGCAGAATCTCCAAAAGAAGAGATTCAGCCTGTTTTGGAGGAGGATCAGAGGAATGAAATGGATTTGGGTTCGTCTGAAATGGAAAGGAACAAAAGGCTTGAGAATTTAATTGCGAAAAGAAGAGCAAGGAAGATGTTCAGTATGCAACATTACAGGAATCCATTAAATTCAGTAACCAATGATTCTCAAGGCCATGTGTCTCCAATCATTACTGAAAGAAACAATAGTGATGTCGTCCAAGGTGGTCAACCAGGATCCGCACCTTCAGTGTTGGGCCCCACAAACCCGTTTGATCTTCCGTACGATCCGTCAGAAGAAAAGCCGATTCTTTCTGGGGATGGTTTTGCTGAAGAAATTTTGATCACTCAACCCAAGGATATGATGCAGTATTGTAGGCATGAGAGCTTTACTTATGGGCCTTCTTTTTTCACTAAGCACTTTGGTGATCCTTGTTCCAAGTCGATTGCTCCAGGACTACCTAAATCCAGAAGGCATTCAGATTCAGGTACATTGAATTGCGAAGTTTACGTCCTGTTTTTCATGTTTGTATTTTACACACTAATTGTTAAATTTGAAATGCTGAGATTTTTCCTCGCCGACAGATGCAGGAGGAAGCACAAAACATGTATCTGAACAATCATCCCAAGAAAGTGAAAATGTAAACAAAATCCATGGAGAATTATCAAATGAAGGTGAATTGGTGAACTTCTTCTTTTTATTGTACTAGTTTCATTATCTCGACCACAACTAACCTATTTCTAGTCTTGTTCTTGCAGCAAAACTCAAAAACATGCAGAGCAATCAATATGAAGAAGTCAATAAATCAGCTCAAAATTTATCTGCCTCACATGAAGAGTATGCAGATGCCACTTTATTGGAGTTAAGAGACAATACAAACGAACAACGACCAGATACCGAAAAACAAGAGACACAAAGTAATACTTCAGCAACTGAAATGAGCCAAGATTTGATTGAAGATGATAATGATGAGACAAGTTCCTTATCTTCCTATGAAGCAACAGCTGATGTCGCGAGCGCCTCTGCTGATGTCACCGTTGCAGTAAAAAATGAAGCATTCAGAAACTCTGTGAAGAAAGTCCTAGCTGTGATTCAAGAAAACAGGGCCATTTCTAGTCCCAGATCTGCTCGCCCTACTAAGATGGAAGAACGGTCATTTTATACGAGGCCGTCTCATCATCTGTCTTATTCCATAGCTTCAGATATGCAAGTAGAGGTGTCCGAGGGACCAAATTCTCCAACTGATGTGGAATCCTTAGTCTTTAATAGGGATGAAGATGACACTGATGATGAGGATTCACTTGAGTTAGAAGAAGAATCAGGAAATGCAGAGAGTAACAATTCCGAGGATTTTAATGTTGAATCGTCCCATACAGAGGTTAGTCAAAATAACTAAAGGTTTTGTAGTAATTGGTTTCCTATTTAAATAATAGATCATAGGTATTTAATTAATATTCAGTGAATATGTTAGATGAAGAAGTTACTTTGAATTATATGTTATTTGTCACATGTTGTAAAATCACAATGGAGATAAAAAAAATCAGCATTGTTAACTTTCATCCTGTTTTATTATGTGGGCCAGGATCATATGGTACAAACAACTAACATGCTATCCCTTAATGATCATCAAGAATGTGACACTCAAGAAATTGACTTACAAAGATTACAACAAGACAGTCTTAATGATGTACAAATGGTAGGCTCTGCCTCAACAAGCACTGAGCAAAATATAGACTCCTACATCCACTTACCATCAAATGATCCCATAATTCAAGATCCAATCTCACCATCACACACAGAAGTTGTTGATCTAGCCTCATCTCCAAGATCTTGTTCCACGAGCTCTTTTTCTCCGTCTATAGCTAATACCAGAGGCTCGATTGGTGGATCAAGTCCGTCTCCCAAATCCGTCTTGCCAGAGACAATCCCGGTGAATGAGTTGGCATCAAGCTGGGAATGTGAAAGCTCATTGAGTGATGCTCCACAAGAAGATCAACAAACCGAGACGCCTGATGAAGGCTCGGGACACCAAATGATGCACATTGGTAGTCAACATGTGGAAGATGAAGTTTGTCTGGTGAGTTTACATCAAGTTTTGTTGTTTTTATTCATCCTTAATATTTGACCTTTTCTTCTTCATTTTCATTTAGTGTATTTTTTTTCGCACGGCGATACACGTTTTTATAATGTCAATATCTCGATTTATAACTATTCTTCTCGATGTCATTTTTTTAAAATAAAATTCCAACGAGTATAAATAGGGTATGTCTTGTTCATACATGCACGACTTCCGGTCTACATATCTATATATCGTCTCACAAACTTTATCATATTGTGTTGTTAATCACCTCTTTATGTTTGTTGTATTTTGTACATTTGAACTAATGACACATTCAATGAAAGGAGGCATCAACTTCTTTGAGGAAGGCTTCTGGTGAAGAAAAGTCCAAAGGGATTGTGTTGTCCAGTGAACAAACACAAAAATCTACAGAAGCTGAAGATCAAACAACATTTTGAAATAGATTGTGTTTGATTGAATCCACAAGTACGTACAACACGTTAGATAACATACAAGAACCAAAGAATCAAGAAGAACTTGGCTACAAGAAGTCGCAAGATGTGCATTGCTTGTTTCATCGTCGACAATAGATGCAAATGAAACAGAAAACAGAAAAAATATGATCTGAAAGCTTCATAGAAAGTGCATGTCAAAAGTGATAGACTGTTATTTTAGGCATAAATGAAATTTAGATGTTTGTAGGTTTTGTTGTACCATACACACACATTTTTCAGTGCTATATTATATACTCCCTCCACTATTGATCTTCTCATTTACTTTTGACACATTTATCGAGACACGTTTTGTAATGTTAATATCTCTAAATATACGATGATAAAAAATATAATTTTTTTATATTGTCAAAGTGCTCAATGAGACGAATCAAACGAGATCTCGCATGCCTATATTTATTTCTATATATTGGAAGAAAACGAGAAGATTCTCTCGGTTTGTGAATAGTGTCAGAAAAGCAAATGAGCCTTATATTAAGGGACGGAGGGAGTAATAGACTTTGAATTTTAAAATTTCATATTAATTTGAAGAAATGTAACAAATCTATCCATATAACTAATTAATTTAGTAATAATAATAACGAGAAATTTGATGATTTAAATTGAGTCTAACAGTGTTTTCAATTCTAGTAATGTGCTAAAGTTGAATAATTAGTTAAAAAAAACAAGTTTAAGTTTAAAAAATTGTTACACTATGTTTGGACACTAAAAACTAATTTTAACTAGTTACTAGTTATAAATTTTATTTTTTTCTTTTTAAAATAAAGCTAGTGTATGCCCCGTGAATATCGCAAGATTAATATTTATAGAACGCTTATAATTTTTATAAATATATGTTTTACGAACTAAATTATATATGATTCTAAATAATATTTTAAAATGTTATTTATAACCCTCGTGCAAGACACAGATCCTACACTAATAACACTTAACGATGGATTAGAAACACAATATATTATATTTTGAAGCAAGAACGTTTTTTACACATATGAATTTAGATATAGAAATGAAAAGGTATTTGAAGGTGTGTTTTGAAATAAATATACATATGTATTTATTTTGTTTTGAAATAAATATTATATCCCGAAACATTTATCAATAATTTGATTTTTATGAACTGAACCTTCTGATTCGATTTTTATTGATTATAGGAAAAATAAAATAAAATAAAATGGATAAGTGATTTTAACAGATCATCTAAAGTGACGAGTTATACTCGGTTTTCTCTCTAAACTCTGAACTGTATCCCTCTCTTTTTTACACTTGGGTTCATGACTCCGCGCGCCAGCTGAGTATTCTAAGGGATGAGGACATAGATGGGTTTAAAACAGACATAAGCGGCAGTGGGAGTGTCAAAATTATAGGGTGTTTCTCCTTTGATGGCGGAAGTGACTCTTAAGCGAGCCTTCGTCTTTGGATAAAAGATTTTTATTGACTTGTTATAGGAAAAATAAAATAAAATGGATAAGTGATTTTAACAAATCATCTAAAGTAACGAGTTGTAATCGGTTTTCTCTCTAAACTCTAAACTGTATCCCTACTTTTTTTCTAGATCACGTAGTACTAGTTAGTCTCTTTTTTACACTTGAGTTCATGACTCGGCGCGCCAGCTGAGTATTCTAAGGAATGAGGACATAGATGGGTTTAAAACAGACATAAGCGGTTTTGAAGCAGTGGGAGTGTCAAAATTATAGGGTGTGTTGAGGTGGTTAGGCGGTGCTGTGTAGCAACAAACGAACAATGGTAAATCTTGAAAAGCTCATCAAGTGAGACAAATCTCGATTTTGAGTCATTGGACTCAGTAGGCTCGCACGATGACCTTGCCAAGGGAGTTTAGAGGATGAAAGATTTGAATGAGTAGGAAGAGAGTTCCTATATAGAGTATTAAGAACAACCCAAAACAAGGGAGTTTTGTAGCAGCAAATGAACAATGGTCAATCTTGAAAAGTTATGGCTTTTATAGAGAGTATCAAGAGAAATAGGCAAAAACAACCCAAAACAACCCTAATGGGCCTGATCCAACATGTAATGAAGATCCCAGTTTTTGGGTAAATACCCCGTAATATTTTTTTAGTTTTTGCATCACTTTTTTAAGTTATAAGGAAATACCCCTTTGCTGACGTGACAATTATAACAGAGTTGTCAACAAAAATTTTAACAGAGTTGTCAACAAAAAATTTAACAGAGTTGTCAACAATTTTTTTAACAAAGCTGTCAACAAGAATAATAAGTTGTCAACACCAATAATAACTCTTTGCTGACGTGGAAATTATAACAGACTTGTCAATAAAATTTGTCAACAAAATTTTTAACAGAACTGTCAACAAATTTTTTAACAGAGTTGTCAACTAATTTTTTAACAGAGCTGTCAACACGACTAAATAAGTTGTCAACCCAACTAAATAAATTGTTTACACGACTAATAAACGGTCGACAACATACAACACGAGTAATATTACAAAATTGTCAACACTTTACAAAACTTGTCAACACTATACAAAACTTGTCAACACCACTAAATCGGTAAATGTTACAAAAATGTTCAATATTGCAGAGGACTGAACCTTGACGTTATCTGGTAAAGAGTTTCAGGTAGGAGCTTCTGCTCATAAAATTGTTGCATCGTTCCATATCCAATCAGAAGTAGTTCAAGAAGACCAACAAGAGAGCTCATAATCTCAATCCCTTTCTTCTGTCTAGGATTTATTTCCGTTGGATTTGCAAACAATAAACGTTCATTTAATGCACCAATAAGAATTGCATCATAAAAAAATAGCACATACTTTGACACTGTATCTCATTTACATAGTAAAAATGTGAAAGTAAAGATATTAAAACAGCTGATAACCTGCATTAGGCATGATTGTAGACAGAATGGTCCTAACTTTTGCATCCCAACCAAGCACATTAACAGATGCTGCACCCATCATAACACAATCCAAAATCAACATCTATAACAAGTGTTTAAGCAGTCAAACATTTTAAATTCATCAGAACCTTCTAATGCAAGATTTACAGTGTGACAGCAAGAACACTGAACGCTTGTTGAAACGATACCGGACATGACATTGACAGAGGCTGAAGAAGAAGAACTCATGAGCATACGCTCACTAGGCCCAGTGACCCGAGCAAGAGCAAGAGCGATAGCAAAGGTTACTCAATCAATGGTCGCCAAAGGCTTAGCCAGAAACAGCGGCATCGGTACAACCGAGAGAACTTGGAGCTTGACAACACTCGAGGAGGTGGAAGGCAACCGGACTCTTGGCGAAGCAACTCTGGCCTTCAAGCCAGCCTTAATAGTCAAGGGTAAAAACACGGGTCAATCTGCCATCTCGGACGAGTCGAGCCAACCGAAAGAAGCCAACAGAAGCTTTTCCGCGATCACGGATGATGTCGAAGCCTGAGGGGTTGCCTCGATTTCCGCGAGTGATCCGCGATCGGCCCAGAATACCGCGATCGCGGACACTCCGCTGAAGAATTTCCGAGTTTCCTTTTTTAGCGTTTTAATTATTTGATTAAGACTTTTTAATTCCGAATTAGGGCTGCACTTTTAGGTCATTGTTAGTAGCAACCTCTTTATATGTTGAACCTTCACCATTGTTGTTTTTCACGTTGAATTTGAGTTTAAGCATTGAAGTGGAGTTATCTCCTCCCTTAAATCTTCTTCGTCAAACCCCACTGATTGGATCCGGAGTTGTTCTCGATAGCGAACTGTCATCAAGCTTACCTACTGAATTCGATCATCCCTTGAGTGGACTCTCAAGACAGTTCTTATTGAATCGAAAGATTCAATACTTATCCAACCCTAGAAGAGTTCTAGAAGCGCCATCGACTCTTACTTTCCATTCCTTTTCATATCATATCCACCAAATTCCGCACACAGACCATAAACCCTAAAAATCCCGTCGAATTCTACCCAGATTTCGGCCCCAAAATTTTTTCTTGATTGCTTTACCTTGTCTCTTCTTTACCTTTAGCATCATACGAAATTGCATGCTATTCTTGCTATAAAAAAAAAACAGCAACACTTGAGATCTAAAGTCGATCATAAATTCGAGCAAAAAGAAATCCTCAGGAGATCTAGACTAGTAGTCTATTCACTATCTCAAGTGTCCATTGTGCCTATCTCTCCATCGTCTATTTATAAGTTTGGCGTCGTGATTGCATGCTAGTTAAGTTTTGATCAATTACTTGCTTGCATCTATCATTGATTTCTGAATTTGTTGTTGACTTGGATATATTGATCTTTGCCCTGAGCTCGTCGAACCTTCCCTCACGGATTGCTGAAATTAGTCACCTTATAACGTGATTGATAGTGTTTTGATTGCTACTCTTTGAACTTACAATTCTGATTACTGTTGATCTCTAATTGTGACAATGTCTGAAAAGGGTGAAGGAAGTGGTCCAACAGACATCTTGGCTGAGAATGCTCGATTACAGGAGGAGTTGGCGCTCACAAAACAGGCCCTTGTTGAGTCTCATTCTTACAACCAGAGAATCCTAGCCAAAGGCAAATACCCAGTAGCTCCGCGACTATCTAGTGTCATTGAAAGAGACACCATCAATGACCGCTACAAAACAAACCGGTCCGAACAGGAGTCAGACGAGAATGGTTCTGAGGAAGATGAGACTCCCACCCATGGGGGGTCACGATCTATTAGGCGATCAAAACCGCCTAGAAGAACAGACAGGTCTAATAGAAGGCGACAGGAGTACTCTGATAGGGATTCCAAGCGCCCAGAGCGGGTACAGACGCCAATTGCTTTTGGCAAATATGATGAAAAGGACCTGGAACTCTTTGGACAAGCCAACCCAAACAACTTCCATCCACCACTTGAGGAACCAATTGAGAACCAACAGCATCCCGAAGGTCACCTCCCTCCCCCTATATATGACGATCCTCCTGCTTATCGTAATTTCAGGAACAATGCTCGGGGTTTCAACAATAATGAGTACAATGATGTGAGACAACCCCGGGTACAACAAAGAGGGCGAGGTTGTGCCAATGATTACAGGGGCTATGACAGACATCCTCAACAACAAGATCACTATGAAGACAGACGTCCAGCCCGCTGATACGCTGCACTTTGTATAGCGTAACTAGGGATTATTGCATTAGTTTAGGAGTATTATTATATGTGTTTCGAGTCATTGTTATGTTCTGAGATATTTATTAAGAAGTGAAGAAATGAAGATCAGAACCGAAGAATATTGAAGACTTGAAGAAATCACCGACGGCGATCGCGGTAGATCAGTGGCGGTCGCGGTGGAGCAACAGAGAGGAGCCGAGAATATTTAATATATCCGCGACCGCGGATTAATATCCGCGATCGCGGGTAATATGCTGAATTCCCCTTCGTGCGCGAGACGGGCCGGGGACTAATTAATTCAAGCAAGCAGCTGCAATGAAGAGGGGCCCACCCACTTACTTACGTGAATCAATTCACGTAGCTGCCTCATAACGGAGCCGACCTCGGCTACGTTGTTTTATTTGCTTTATTTGTTTCCTTTTTCCTATTTTCCTTAATTAGTTTTAGGATATATTTCTTTTAGCATATTTCTTTAGGGTTAGACTCTATATATACCCTAGTTATATCATCGTTTCTATCATCTTTTCCATCAGACAATTTAGTTCTGCAACCATGAGCAGGAACTAATCTCCATTGTTTTACCTAGCGGTTGAAGCCTTCAGTTATTAAGTTGTGAGATTTCTAAACTCTTGTTCTTTTCCTATGGGTTTGTATTAATTCTCTTGTTCTTCATCTATTGATTTCTATTAGTTTTGCTAGCTTGATCACCTAGTTTGATTGATAGTTTTCTATTGCTAGACTAGGAATATACGGTGGAATTCCTTGTCATTGTAGCGCTCATATCTGCATGATCTGGTAGTTGATTGCTTTTATGAAAGAGAATTGATTGCATGTTAATACTTGACGGTTGTAAGTTATTGCATGCATCCTTATAATTTCTGTGCCCCTTGCTGCTATTTCATCTAATCTTGAGAGGTTTCCCTGATTGTTGAATAGTAAGTATTATCAGGACCGGTTGGCCTGCTGATATATTAAAGATTGGAATAGGAACATTCTCTAGGATTGATAAGAACTTGAGATAAATCTATGATCAATTTGATTGACTGTTGTGTGGATACTTGCTAGGTAAAACTCATTCTCATCATATTCACAACCAAACCTTCTTTGCTTGATACTTGTTACTTTTGTGTTCCATACAATCAAAAAAACCCCTGGTTACTTGTTACTTGTTCGTTAGTTGATATTTCACTTGATTGCATAGCGATTGGTGTTTTGATTCCTTTGGGTTCGACCTCTACTTACTTGCTATACTCTAGTTAGTGTTTAGAGTTTATTTCTTTGATTTGGCACTACGACTTTAACCTCATCAAATTTGGCGCCGTTGCCGGGGAATTGAATTATTCCAATTTTGTGCTAATTGTGAAATTATCAACTGTTTGGTGTGAACCTTTATGGTTCAGACCCGTGCTACTGATTCATCTCTTGTTTCCTTTGACCCAGAGATTGAAAGGACCTTCTTTCGGAACCAAAGAGCAGCTCTGAACCAAGAGAACGAGATGGGTGATTGACATGGACCGCCATTGCCTACTATGAGGCAACTCACTGCCCCAGACTTAAACCAACAACCTTTAGCAGTGAGGTTTCCTGAGATTGAAGAAGGTGTGAATTTTGAATTAAAAGCTGGTTTAATTCATGAGCTTCCACACTTCCATGGCTTAGCAGGAGAAGATCCCAACAAACACTTGGCTCAATTCCATGCCATATGTTCTAGTATGAAGCCAAGAGGTGTTACTGAGGAGCAGGTCATGCTGAGAGCTTTCGGATTTTCTCTAAAAGACGCTGCGAATGATTGGCTCTATTATCAAGCTCCAGGGAGTATTGATACATGGGCTAAGATGAAAAAGGTCTTTTTAGAGAAATATTTTCCAGCCACAAAACTGAGCAGCTTGAAGAAGGAGATCACGAATCTTCAACAACACTCAACTGAGAGTCTCTACGAATATTATGAGAGATTCAAGAAGCTTTGCTCAAGCTGCCCATTCCATAGTTATACTGACCATGATCTTCTTATGTACTTATTCAGCGGGCTGATTGATGAGGATCGTCGAATGGTGAATGCATCATGTGGAGGTAACTTTTTAAGATTGACTATACCTCAGGCTACTGAAATGTTTGAGGAATTAGCTGAGAGCTCAAGACAGTTTGGTAGCAGGCAAAGAACACAGTCAGTAAGTTCACTTGATCCCGCTAAAATTCAAAGTGATATGAATGAACTGAAAGATATGATGAAGGCTTTTATGCTGCAAAGTGGTGGTCAACAACTCCAAGAGCCGAATGCTGAGGTAAACGTTGTTGGTGGATGGCAACCAAGGCCAAGG
This sequence comes from Oxyria digyna, assembly GCA_029168935.1. Lineage (NCBI taxonomy): Eukaryota > Viridiplantae > Streptophyta > Magnoliopsida > Caryophyllales > Polygonaceae > Oxyria > Oxyria digyna. The sequence continues at coordinate 27,055,870 of JAPVLV010000011.1, read as the reverse complement.
TATGATTCTCATAATTTTAATTATCAGCAACCTAGACCTCAGAATTCTATGACTGTTGAAGATATGATCAAGTCCTTAGCTCAGACTGTGATGCAACAAAATGCTAAAACGGAATCGAGTATCCAAAATCTTGAAAATCAGTTAGGACAGATTGCTCAAGCTGTGAGTAAATTAGAGGCCAGGGAACCGGTAAGAAACCCGAGAGAGAACGTCAATGCAGTGTTCTTGAGGAGCGGAAAAACTTTAAATGACTGTTCTGTGCCAAAACCGCGATCGCCAGATCTGAGTGGCGATCGCCATGAGATTACAGAGAGCAAAACAGGTTCTGTATACCGACCGCGATCGCCATATGGCGATGGCGATCGCCATTCCATTCCAGAAGCTGAGGTGCAAAATCATCCGCGACCGCGAGCGCCAGTTGCTGATGGCGATCGCCAGGAGACCCCCGAGTATATTGATAATTATATTCGCCCGAATTTTCCACCTCTATTTTCTCAGAAGCCTGTTGCTCCCTTTCCTGAAGCGTTGAAGGATACTCGAAGGCTGGATGACGACAAAGAAATCTTCGAAACCTTTAGTAGGTGTGAGGTAAACATTCCTTTGCTTAAACTTGTCAAGAGTATTCCTAGATTTGCTAAGTTTTTGAAAGAAGTTTGCACTATCAAAAGAAATCAAAAACTAAAAGGAAAGAAGAAAGTTGAAATAAGTGAACAAGTTTCTGCAGTGTTTCAAAAACGCATGCCTAAAAAATGTGGTGATCCGGGCATATTTAGCATTCCATGTGTGATTGGTGAAACTAAATTTGACAAAGCCATGCTAGATTTAGGTGCATCAATCAATGTTTTACCTTACTCTTTGTATGAATCACTAGGCTTAGGACCTTTGCATAAAACAGGAACTGTTATTCAACTTGCTGATAGGTCTACTGTGTACCCGAAAGGGGTTGTTGAGGATGTTCTTGTTATGGTTGGTGATCTGATTTTTCTTGCTGATTTCTTTGTGTTAGATATGGAGCATGCTAATAATGTCACACCTATACTGTTAGGTAGACCTTTCATGAAAACTGCACAAACGAAAATTGATGTTAATAGTGGGACTCTCTCTATGGAGTTTGATGGGGATAAGGTAGCATATAATATTTATGACATGGATCCCATTGATAAGAATTCTCTATGTGTTGTTGATGTGATTAAGCCTACTTGTAAGGATGAATTGCAACCTGTTTTAGAGAATCTCTTAGAGCCCCCAAAAGTAGATATTGTTTTGTCTACTAACATGCAGGAGTGTCATGCTAAACCAGAGCCTAAAGGTAACCTCCCTCCATTACTGACCTCGCCAGGCGAGATACCATTGATGTCTAGTGTACAGACACTTGACATTGAGCTTAAACAGCCGCCTGATACGGTCAAGAAGGAGAAAGTGAATGAAACCACCTTCATTGCTAAAGACAAGGTGGTCAAGGTAAGAGGGACGAGATTTAAGGCGTTCCATGAGTGGTTCAAGAGAGAATTCAGACAAGAGACTGTTTTTACAAAGCCAAATGGCGTTAGTTAAATCTCTTGAGTTTCATGTCGAGCCACGACATAAAATAAGGCGCTACTCGGGAGGCAACCCGAGGTTTGAGTTTGTTTTTATTTGTTTTCGTTCGGGTTAATTTTCTTTTTAGTTTTTCTATGGACAGGAGGAAATCACCGAAGCTTAGGGTCCGCTACAGTCAGTAGCCAATCTCGCTGTAAGTCTTCTCTCCCGTTCGTAAAAAAAAAAAAAAAAAAAAAAAAAAATCCGAAAATCATTCCGAGAAAAAAAAAATATATCGGATCAAAAAAAAAAAAAATAGAGTGCAGAAAAAAAAATGAGAGAAAAGAAAGTAAGGAATTGTATTACATCAAGTTTGGTTTCATTAGTAGTATCATTCTAGATCTACATTCGCTGGAACTTAGCTTGTTGGTGACAATGTTCTTTACAAGGAGTTGATTTGTTTGGGTCATCTTCTACATTGGAGGTATTCTTTCTTTTGCTTTAGATGAGCTATGCATTATTGGATTACATTTAGTGCTCATCTCGTAGTGCCAAATCACCCGCCGTGACATCAAGGTACGTATTGAAAATTTTGCAGGCGAATATGATGTTGCTGTATTTTTAGAATGGAAGCAGACAACAGAGCATGTCTTGAACCACTGTCACTATGAGGCTCACGAAAAAGTGGAGGTTGCAACCCTACACTTCACCGGGGCTGCAAAGACATGGTGGAATCGAGATGTGACCATGCGAGAGAGACGGGGATTTCCACCTGTCGAAACGTGGAATCAGCTGATGCACATCATGACACAGAAATATGTCCCAACTGATTACAAAAATGAGGTGTGTTTGAAGATTGCACTTGCTAAACAAGGTACACAAACTCCCAATGAATTTTATGCTTCTTTAGAAGATATGTACTATAAAGTAGCTATGAGTGTGACCCCAGCTACTATTCGAACCAAGTTCTTGAGTGGTTTGAATGTCTATATTAGAGACCAATTGGAGATTTTGCCCATAAAGGATCTCAACTCACTTGTGCACACAACTATGCAAATTCACAACCAATTAGTGCGCAAGAAATCTTCTCCATGGGCTTCCAATCAAAGGTATAATTCTCGTGAAAGTTTGTCCAAACCTATTAAATCTACTCTAGATGTGCAGCAAAAGGTACAAGGACAAACTAGGCCACCATACAAGAAGGAAGCCACCAATACTCCCCAAGAGCCATCAAGAGGTTCCAACCGAAGTAGCACAGCAGACAAGGAGTGCTACAAGTGTGGAGGGCGTGGGATCAATCAACAAGGTGTTGCTCAATCAACAAGGTGGCTATGAGAGTATTGAGGAGGAAGATGAATATGAGGAGGCTGCACAAGATGAAGAAGATAATGATCCTTACGTTTGTGCACCTTCGGATAATGGAGGTACAACGCTTAGCCTTGCCACGAGGAAAGCATTAACAATCAAAGAAGTCGCGCTAATGGACCAAAGGGAAAATCTATTTCAAACTAAATGCTTGGTTCAAACGGCATCTTTGAGTGTTATAATTGATGGTGGAAGTTGTTGCAATATCCTCAATGCTAAGGTGGTTCACCACCTTAATCTCCAAACAACTCCCCACCCTCAACCATATGGTCTAGAATGGATAACCGAAGGTAAGGGAGATGTGGTAAACAGGCAATGCCACATCTCATTCTCTATTGGTCCATACAAAGATTCGGTTTTGTGTGATGTTATTGCAATGGATGCTACCCACCTTCTTCTTGGTCGTCCTTGGCAATTTGATAGGAAGACGGTGCATGATGGCCTACTCAACACTTACTCGTTCGTCCATGGAGGAAGACGAGTCACCTTGCTCCCCATGACACCGCATGAAATCCTCATGGATCATTAAGAGAGGAGCAGAAACAAGGCTATAGAAGCTGCAAAACAAGAAATTAAGGGCCCAACAACTCGGGAAACCGAGATCAACAGTAGACAATCCGCGACCGCGACCAATGGAGCCGCGACCGCGGATCCCAAAGCCCGAAAAACAGAAACTCGCAGAGACAAATCCGCGACCGCGGGTGTCCGACCCGCGACCGCGGGCACCAACAGAGAGTTTTCCGCGATCGTGGAGACTCAAACCGCGACCGCGGATCCCAAAATCCCCGACAGTTCCTCTGTTTCGCCCTCGGTTCGAATGAAAGACCCATATAAGCATCAGTCGGGTATACAGGGACGTTGTGAGAACAGAATACTTCTGACGCGCTCTCGGGATATCACTCCAATCATTCAGGGACGTTCACCTTGCTTTCTTTTAATACCTAAAGCGTGTCTTTCGAGTAACAAACAGGAAGATTTACCCCTTGTGATTCAATCCCTTTTGCAGGACTTTACAGATGTTTATCCCGACGACTTACCAGGTGGATTGTCTCCAGTCAGAGGCATCGAACACCAGATTGACTTGGTTCCGAGCGCTTCCCTCCCCAACAGAGCTGCATACAGGGCAAGCCTGGAAGAGACAGTTGAGCTACAAAGACAAGTTCAAGACTTGATGGATAAAGGCTATGTTCGGGAAAGCCTTTCCCCTTGTGCAGTCCCAGTAATCTTAGTGCCAAAGAAGGATGGCACATGGCGTATGTGTGTCGACTGCAGAGCCATCAACCAAATTACAGTGAAGTACATGCATCCTATTCCTCGCCTAGACGACATGCTTGACGAATTACATGGTGCTACTCTATTCTCCAAGATCGATCTCAAGAGTGGATACCATCAAATTCGTATGAAGGAAGGTGATGAATGGAAAACAACCTTCAAAACAAAGTATGGTCTCTATGAATGGTTAGTAATGCCTTTTGGACTTACAAATGCACCAAGTACTTTTATGAGATTAATGAACCATGTCCTTAGACACTTCTTAGGAAAATTTGTTGTGGTTTATTTTGATGATATATTGGTGTATAGCCGTTCATTGCATGATCATGTTGACCATCTATGACAAGTCCTAGAATGTCTTAGGAATGAGCAATTGTATGCTAATTTGTCAAAATGTGTCTTTTGCTCTACTTCTACTATCTTTCTTGGGTATGTTGTTTCTAAGGATGGATTACAGGTCGACCAAGAAAAGCTCTGAGCCATTAAGGAATGGCCAACTCCTACTACTCCCACTATGGTCAGATCATTTTTAGGATTGGCAGGCTTTTACAGGAGATTTGTGCGAGACTTTAGCACAATTGCAACCCCATTACATGAGCTCACAAAGAAAGGTGTCGTTGTAGACTGGAAAGACAAACATGAGGCTGCATTCCTTAAGCTTAAGGAAAGTCTTTGCAATGCTCCATTATTGCAACTTTCAGACTTTCAAAAGATGTTTGAGGTTGAGTGTGATGCCTCCAATTTCGGCATTGGTGGTGTCTTGCTTCAAGAGAAAAGGCCTATTGCTTATTTCAGCGAAAAACTCACAGGTGCGACACTTAACTACCCTACTTATGATAAAGAACTATATGCTTTGATTAGGGTATTCAAGATTTGGCAACACTACCTTTGGCCCAAACAATTCGTTGTTCACACGGACCATGAGGCATTGGCGTATTTGAAACAACAATCCACTTTAGGGAGACGCCATGCAAGATGGGTAGAATTTATGGAGACTTTCCCATATGTTGTCATGCATAAGAAAGGTAAGGAGAATGTGGTAGCCGACGCCCTTTCTCGCAGGTATGTTCTCTTGACTCACCTACAAGCTAAGTTACTCGGTTTTTCATTGATAATAGACTTGTATATGCAAGATGATTTCTTCAAGCCTATTTATGAGAGTTGTGTAGATAAGGGTGAGGTGGATGGCTACTTTGTGGATCAAAAGTTTCTTTATAGACAGGGCAAGCTTTGTATCCCTTCTAGTTGTATAAGAACACTTTTGATTCATGAAGCTCATGAAGGGAGAGGACACTTTAGAATAGCCAAGACCTTAGCCGCTCTTCAAGAGCATTTCTATTGGCCACATATGATCAAACATGTCACACGATTTGTCAATGGTTGTGTGACTTGTCACAAGGCGAAAAGTCGCTCATCTTCTTCGTTGTATACACCCCTACCAATTCCCAATCAACCTTGGGAAGATTTATCCATGGATTTTGTGATGGGGGTGCCTACAACTAAGAAGGGGAGTGACTGCATCTTTGTTGTAGTTGATAGGTTCTCCAAAATGGCTCATTTCATGGCATGCAAAATGACTAATAATGCTACCGACATTAGTAATATCTTTTTTCAGCATGTGGTTAGGTTGCATGGAATTCCTAAGACTATTGTTAGTGATAGGGATGTGAAATTTGTGAGTCATTTTTGGAGAACATTGTGGGGAAAGCTAGGTACTAAACTTTTATTCTCTACTAGCTACCACCCACAGACTGATGGCCAAACTGAGGTTACAAATAGGACTCTAGGCTCACTTCTTAGGACCATGCTTCGTGCTAATCCTAAGAGGTGGGAGGACTTACTACCATATGTTGAGTTTTCCTATAACAGGGTCGTCCATTCGGCAACAGGGCTGAGTCCATTCTAGGTGGTGTACGGTCGAAATCCTTTGACCCCGATGGACATGATTCCACTTCCCTTGAAGGATGGTGAACAAGCTGCAGGAGATAACCGGGCAGAACTGATCAAGGCATTGCATGAAAGAACAAAGGAGCAACTGCAACGTCGTTCATTACAATATGAATCAAAGGCAAACAAAGGGAAGAAGAGAGTCACCTATTCCCCCGGAGATATGGTGTGGCTACACCTCAGAAAAGAACGCTTTCCGGCCAGACGAAAGCACAAACTGGATGACAGAGGTGATGGACCCTATAAAATTCTAAGATTTTTTGGTCCTAATGCATATGAGCTTGAATTGCCTCCAGGTAATTGGTGTTCATGGGACATTTAATATTGTTGATCTGTCCCCATACATCCCCCCGGACTTAGACATTGACAACACGAGGACGTGTCGAGGCCAAGAAGGGGAGAGTGAAACGATACCGGACATGACATTGACAGAGGCTGAAGAAGAAGAACTCATGAGCATACGCTCACTAGGCCCAATGACCCGAGCAAGATCAAGAGCGATAGCAAAGGCTACTGAATCAATGGTCACCAAAGGCTTAGCCAGAAACAGCGGCATCGGTACAACCGAGAGAACTTGGAGCTTGACAACACTCGAGGAGGTGGAAGGCAACCAGACTCTTGGCGAAGCAACGTTGACCTTCAAGCCAACCTTAATAGTCAAGGGTCGAAACACGGGTCAATCCGCCATCTCGGACGAGTCGAGCCAACCGAAAGAATCCAACAGAAGCTTTTCCGCGATCGCGGACGATGTCGAAGCCTGAGGGGCTGCCTCGATTTCCGCGAGTGATCCGCGATCGGCCCAGAATTCCGCGATCGCAGACACTGCGCTGAAGAATTTCCGAGTTTCCTTTTTTAGCGTTTTAATTATTTGATTAAGACTTTTTAATTCCGAATTAGGGCTGCACTTTTAGGTCATTGTTAGTAGCAGCCTCTTTATATGTTGAACCTTCACCATTGTTGTTTTTCACGTTGAATTTGAGTTTAAGCATTGAAGTTGAGTTATCTCCTCCCTTAAACCTTCTTCGTCAAACCCCACTGATTGGATCCGGAGTTGTTCTCGATAGCGAACTATCATCAAGCTTACCTACTGAATTCGATCATCCCTTGAGTGGACTCTCAAGACATCGAGTTCTTATTGAATCGAAAGATCCAATACTTATCCAACCCTAGAAGAGTTCTAGAAGCGCCATCGACTTCCCTTTCTTCCACGATCCTTCCCGAGGGCATACGGGACATACCACATTCGTATCACTTGTGGCTCCTCTGATGTACATAAGAGTTGTGTGGCATCCTGCACAAACTAGTTGTGCCATTTCTGTGCCTATATTGATCATATAATGCTTAAGGCACAAATCAAAGTACAGTAACTAGCAATAATCTTAAGTTGTTGTATTCAAGATATAACCAGGAGGAGGAATAGGTGTGACAGCATTAGAACTCTTCCGTCGGAGACGAGGACGGCGGAGGAGTGGTACATACGCGGGATTGTAGTTGGATTCATGACCGTAAACCTCCGCGATTTCGGATTGTACAGAAGTGGATGGAGAATTGGATTGTCTGCGTTGTCCCAGCCTGCAGTAGGGCAGAGCATTCGGATATATCTGATCTGATCCGGTTAGTCGGATATCCGGAAAAATTATTTATAGAAATAGTGATCCGTATCCGATCCGATAACCCTCGGATATCCGGCTAATCGGACCCGGATCGGATCCGATATCTACTACGGATATCCAAAATATCCAATTGAACAAAATCTGTATAAATGTAAGGATTTTGAATCCAGTTTTTTTTTGCCAAAAAATTCCTACATATACAAAACAGAAATCACTGAACCTGCACCAAATAAAATTCAGCATACACAAACCTGTACAAACTACAAACCTTCATACACAATACAATTAAAAACCTGCATATATAAAAGCTAAGTTCAAAAACAAATCTGCATACACAACAAAATCTGCATATAAACCCTGCAATCTGCATACACCCTAAAATACTAAGTCCACAACTTGAGGATGCCTTGGTGGTTTTGCAAAGCTTCTTTCTTCTGTAATTTGCACATCATTTAGATCGGGATTACTTGAGTCATAGGATGCCCCACTTGAGGATGTATAACCACATTCCTGTAATTACATTGTGTATTAATTATTCAAACTAATACAAAAGAAAACAGAATTAAACAAAAAACTAGATAAACTTACCATGGATATTCAGTTGTGAAGCCCTAGCAATGTGAGAGAAATGCAACCAGATATTACCTGCATAAGAAATTACATTAGAAATACAACCATATATTGAATGATGTGTACTGTGTACTGCAATATCTCCTTGAAACAGCAACACCATTCAATTTGTAAAGAAGGCAAATAGGATTTGAACTTCACATTCAACAAGTTAGGAGCATAAAACAACAACCATGGATTCCACTCAACATTAAGTAATTAATAAAGTCAGATTCTAGTAACATTTTTGACAATGGAGCATAGTCTAACTTAGAGCTAATTCCTACCTATCTATATGATGGCATATTTATTTAGCTGAGAGTTCAATATTTTATTGTATACTGTATGAATGTGGTTCGGGCATGTTGATTGCTAGGCAACAAACATTTTATCACTGAGACATTGCTAAACATTGCTATATTGTATGTAAGTTATTGTATTTTAAAATTTGTTTACAGAGGAATGAAAACGTTACTTTCCTAGTCAATACTACAGAAGTAAGAACGTGAAAGTACCTTGTAAGGCCTTCCAGTTCCAGGAATGAGAGGTTCTCTTGCAAGTATGTTGTCACGAAAGAAGTAAGGCAAATAGGACGTGGTCAACTTCTTGTGCTTCTCAGATCGTAGACATTCCAGTATTCCATTCCTGAAGAATTCAGAAACATTTATTTAGAAAATATAAGGATGTTGTCACGAGAGGATAGCTCAAATCGAAGACAAAAAACGAGCATAAAGAAGCATAAATCGAACACTTACAAGAACAAGGTTGCTAACTTGCTATGTTGATTCTGAGCGAGAACTTGAGCTAGAAATTGAGCAAGGATTGTTTGAGTGAGAAATCGAATGAGTCAAGAGAGTGAGAGTCTGAGAGAGGAAAAGAGGCGAGATACTGAGAGTATGAGATAGGAAGAGGCGGAAGAATCTATATATATATTAAAACAGAGCTCTAAATAGCTCTGTGGTTAACTCTGACCCCACAAAGCTGGGGTGTCATTTTCTCATCAAACATCATCTTTATTTTCTTTTAACTATGATTAAAATTTTCTCTTCAAACAAATTGGCCTAAAATGTTGGTTGCTACATCTTCTCCAACCTGCAAATAAAAAATCACCCCAATCTCTCATCTTCTCCAACTGAAAAAATCACCCCGATCTACCTAATTTTTTTATTCTTAAGTTCATGGTGATTTTTGTGCTCGATTTCAGCTTCATGCCTGACTTAACCCACATAAATCTATAGCAAATCCTTCAGTCTTCTGCTCCTAATCCAATCTCCTAAATCTATAGAAAATCCTTCACAAACCCTCCTTTTTCCTCCTTTAATGATCTGATCTCAGGCGGTTGCAATGGCGGATGATCTGGTGTTGGACACAACGATCAGAGATTGGGTGCTCATACCTCTATCCGTTGTGATGGTTCTCATCGGAATTCTGCGATACTTTGTTTCTAAGCTTATGCAGTCTTACCAATCACCTGATCCCAAGATCGTTAAAGAAGGGTTTGTACTTGGCTTTTCGCAGTACTATCAGCTAACATTACATTTTTGTGGTTTCGCTTAAATGGTTTTTTTTATGATTGTAGGCAGCTGATAATTAGGGCTCGAAACTTGAAGGTGGCAGCCAATTTTATCCCTCCTAATTCCTAAATCCTTTCTTGCTCCTTCACAAGTCATTACAAAGCTTGGGTTTTGTGTTGTAAATTTCTTTTTGTGCAGGTTGTTAACGATAAGATTTAGTCCCTGATTCTCAACATGATGTTTGATTTAGCATTGTGACGACACCGAAGCTTCCACCAAAGTTGAGCGGGCGTAATACATTGTGTACTGCAAGTGAAGAGTGAAGACAAGTATGATTGGATCTAATTTTTTCATACAGACTCGCCTCTACTTTTGCAATGAGGTAACTATTTCCTTCATTTTTTTTATTGTGTGACTTCCCATCATATTGAAGTTAACTATAGTGACTTAGTTTTTCTATGTTGTTCGAGGTAATTAGTGGTCTATTCTACTCTCCACCATTCCTATAATGTAGTTTGAATTAGTTTTTGGTCTTAGATGAATCCTTTTTATACAAGTTATTCATGAATCTAATCATGCTCAAGAGGTATTCGATGAAATGACCCATATATTTTTTCCTTGATTTCTCATTGTTTATTTTCATATAATCATTCACCGGATGTGTAGACTGACCAATGTCTCTCTTCCTCAATCAAAATCAGAGTTTGGATGCATTGATGATATAATCATTCACCGAAATTGAGATCAAGAAAGAAAAAACTGATTCTGCCATGGATGCAACCTTGCAAGCTCATTGCCTTAGTGGTTTAAAGCCTGTTCTTGGCATGTTTTCTGACCGGCCTATTGCTCTTTACTCACAGGTGAGCAATTGGACATCTTTTTTCAATAATTTTCGTTTAATGGCAGTAAGGTCAACTATACTCTCCACCATTCCTATAATGTAGTTTGAATGCTGCTCAGTTTGTGGAGGAAGAGCTAAGCTCTTATCTTGCTGATGTTGTTACTCAAATTGCACAAGATGTGAGAGTGTTGGATTTTTGTGACTAATGTGCCTCTCGAATTTCGCGTTTTTTTACTGAAGTTTGCTTGTTATCGTGTATATATTATTATGTCATCTTCAAGATTACAGAGTATACTCCGTATCAATCAGATCTTTTACATAAGGAAAGATTCTGATATCTTTTCCTAAATGTTTATCTTGTAATCACTATATATGCACATTAATGAGAATGAGTACAACAACCTTTTCCAAATCAATTTACTTTGTTTACATGGTATCAGCCTAACCTCGATCTCTTCGATATCATGCCTCACACCGACAACAACCAAATCGCTGGCCTCACGCCCCAAATTCTTGCCATGGCTACTGGGAATTCCAGCACCTCTTTCCACTTCCCAAACTTTGCCCTACGCCTTGATCGAACAAATTACTCCCTCTGGAGGGGTACGATCAATTCAGCCCTAATTGCTTATGGTCTCAGTTATTGCCTGGACCCTGCTGCTGTCCCACCACAAATAATCCCAGTTGCTCCAACAACAACCTCTTTGGCCACCACTGCGCCAAATCCTGATTTTGCAACATGGACTCAATGTGATCAGTTTGTCCTTCTTTGGATCCGATCCACACTGACGAATCCGATTCTTGGTCTTGTGGCTCGTGCCACCACCTCTTTGGAAGCCTGGCAAATCCTTGAGTGCATGTTTCATGCTCAAACTCGATCCCGCCAGATGCATCTCCGCAATCAACTTCAAACTCTCACAAAAGGTTCTCTCTCAATTCTAGAATATTATGAGAAGAAGCGTGCTCTGTCCGATAGCCTTCTCGAGTGCAGTATAATAATTCCCGACGCCGATCTTGTTTCATACATCATCTATGGCCTTGGTTCTGCATATGGTTCCTTCCGCGCTGCCTTGTCGATGCAAGACAAGGACATATCCTCTGATGAACTACTCAATCTTCTCCTCCAAGAAGAGCAACGACTTGAAGAAGAAGCCAAGGAGACACTGGTGCCACCCCCTACAGCCAACATAGCAACTCGTGGTCAACGTCGTGATTCTCCTTACTCCGGCTCCCGATCTGATAATCTGCCTTCTGAGCGTCCTCGCCATCAATGTCAGATTTGTCATCGTCTTGGTCATGAAGCTGCCAATTGCTATCAACGAGCCAATTTTCAGGAGTACCCTGCTGCTCCACCTCGTCGAGGACGAGACCGTGGTCGTGGACGAAACCATTCTCAGTCACGACAACCAGCTGCTTATGCAGCAAGTTCCTCACATCAGCACCCTCCATCAGCCTTGGTTGACCCTTGGTACATTGATTCTGGAGCAACTCACCATGTCACAGGAGATCTTAACAAGCTGTCTCTGAATGCTCCTTATGATGGTAATGATGGCCTTATGGTCGGGAATGGTGAGTATCTTCCTATTACGCATCTTGGGCATTCAACTCTATCTTCTTTGCATAATCCAATTCATCTAAAAAATATCTTGTTTGTGCCTGACATTAAAAAGAGCCTTGTAAGTGTATCCAAACTATCTCAGGACAATAATATTTACCTTGAGTTTCATCCTACTTGCTGTTTTGTGAAGAATTTGCAGGGGGGGGACGCTACTAAGAGGAACCCTTGAGCACGGTCTGTATCGCCTTCCATCTCCTTCATCCTTACCTACTCCCTCGCAACGTCCTCGTGCCTTTCTTGCTGAACGCACAAGTCTCCAGTGTTGGCATCACCGCCTCGGTCACCCAAATGAGTCTACTCTTCGTCGTCTTGTGTCCATTTTCTCTTTACCTATTTCAAATAATAAGTTGTCGTCTGTGTGCAATTCTTGTCAGCTAGGAAAGAGTCATCGATTACACTTGCCTAGTCGAACTGAGACATTCATGTCTCCTTTTGAGTTAGTCCATTCAGATGTTTGGGGACCTGCCTCGGTTTTATCTATTCATCAGAATCGCTACTTCGTTTCTTTCATTGATGATTGCACTAAGTTCATTTGGATTTACTTTCTCACTAATAAATCTCAAGTTGCTTCTGTCTTTGCATCATTCAAACAGATGATTGAAACACAATTCTCAACAAAAATCAAAGCGGTTCAAACTGATTGGGGAGGGGAATATCGTCCGGTTTCGACTTTTCTTGCCCAACATGGCATTCACCATCGTGTCTCTTGCCCACACACACCGGAACAAAATGGTTCAGCTGAACGCTTAAACCGCACAGTCATTGAAAAGGGATTAGCTCTCCTTTCACATTCATCTCTCCCATTACAATTCTGGGAACAAGCGTTTCATACAGCGGTTTATGTTAGCAATCAAACCATTACCTCCAACTTGCAGTACAAGTCTCCATTTGAATGTCTCTATCACAAACAACCTGACTATGGCTTTCTTAAGTCATTTGAATGTCTTTGCTATCCATTTCTTCGATCGTACAATCAATCCAAACTCGAATATCGGTCTCTTCCTTGCATTTTTCTGAGGTACAGTCCAAAACACAAAGGGTATGTTTGCTTCCATGTGCATACAAATCGATTATACATTGCCCGCCATGTTGTTTTTGACGAGTCAGTCTTCCCTTATCCTACTCATGTTGCTAGCACTAACAATTCATCCACTTGTGCTTCACAAAATGCTAGTACGTTACCTCTTAATATATTGCAGGTTGCAAGTCAAATTGGCCCCACCACCACACCATCCACACAAAACCCAACCACTTCACTGCTACCCTCTTCCTCAGATATCACACTAACTCCCTCTACAAATGAAGAGCCTCCAACACCCCTATCTCCACTAAATGCACCAGTCACTGAACCTTCTTCTCCTTCCACAAATGAAGAGCCTCCAACACCCCCATCTCCACTAAATGCACCAGCCACTGAACCCTCGTCTGCAGACTCGTACCCAGGGGCGCCTACTTATTACCGTCCTGCCTCAAACTCGGATCATACAATGGTAACTCGTGCTTCTACTCACTCTCTTAAACCAAAAAATTTTAATGTCACAAAATATCCATCTCCAATTGATTCATCTACTATTACTGAGCCAAAATTCTTCCATCAAGCTACAAAAAATCCAAATTGGCAAAATGCAATGCAGATTGAATATGATGCACTTATGCGTAATGGGACTTGGGACTTAGTGCCCCGGCCCCAAGGTTCTAACATTGTTGGTTGTAAGTGGGTTTACAGGATAAAGAAAAAGGCGGATGGATCAATAGAACGATATAAGGCGAGACTAGTTGCGAAAGGTTTTTTGCAAGAAGAAGGTGTCGATTACTTCGATACATTCAGTCCGGTGATAAAACCAACCACAATCCGGATCGTTCTTAGCCTCGCCATCACCCTCAATTGGTCACTTCGACAAGTCGACATCAACAATGCCTTTTTAAATGGCGACCTAACCGAAACAGTATACATGGATCAACCAAAGGGACTCATTGCTTCTGATCGGCCCAGTCATGTTTGTCGTCTCCGAAAAGCTCTCTACGGCCTCAAGCAAGCTCCACGCGCTTGGTTCCACAAGCTTCAGTCGTCCTTGATCTCTCACGGATTTAAGCCATGTCTCAGTGATTCATCTCTATTTATTAAAAGACATGGCAAAGATGTTGTCTACGTACTAATTTACGTAGATGATCTCATCATCACAGGCTCAAATCATGTGTTCATTGAGGAGTTTATCTGCCATCTGAATCAATCATTCTCCCTCAAAGATCTTGGTCCGCTGCATTTCTTCCTCGGTATCGAAGTAACTCGCAGCACACGGGGTATTCATCTTTCTCAGAGAAAATTCATTTGTGAATTACTTGCTCGCGGCAAAATGGACGGTGCAAAACCTATTTCGTCTCCAGCTGAACCAGGTTCACGACTCTCTACTGGTGGTGATCCTTTTACTGACCCTCATCTATATCGCAGTATAGTTGGATCACTTCAGTATGCAACAATAACTCGCCCGGAGATCTCTTACGCAGTCAATAGTGTGTGTCGATACATGCACAGTCCCTCCACGGCTCACTGGTCTGCAATCAAACGCATATTGCGTTATCTTAAGGGTTCTCCAAATGACGGACTTCTATTCCGCCCCGCCTCGGATTCACGCCTGGTCACTTTTACTGATGCTGGTTGGATGTCAGACTCTAATGACTCCAGATCTCAACATGGCTTTGCTATATACTACGGAGGGAATCTTGTCAGTTGGTCTTCACGAAAACAAAAGGTCGTTGCTCGCTCTAGCACCGATTCCGAATATCGAGCCATTGCCTTTGCCACAACCGAGCTCATCTGGATACAAGAACTGCTCAAAGAAATGGGTGCATCCTTCACTGGTCCACCTATCCTTCTATGTGACAACTTAAGTGCAACTTTCCTATCAGCCAATCCAGTCTTTCATCAACGATCAAAGCACATAAAGATGGACTATCACTTTGTTAGGGAACAAGTTCAAGCCGGCCAACTCGTCGTACGCCATGTCCGATCGCTCGATCAAGTAGCCGATATCTTCACAAAGGCAGTTGGGACATCTCGTTTTCAATCTCTGCGTCATCGACTCCTCGTTCGAACCCGATCTTGAGATTGCAGGGGGTGTTATCGTGTATATATTATTATGTCATCTTGAAGATTACAGAGTATCCTCCGTATCAATCAGATCTTTTACATAAGGAAAGATTCTGATATCTTTTCCTAAATGTTTATCTTGTAATCACTATATATGCACATTAATGAGGATGAGTACAGCAACCTTTTCCAAATCAATTTACTTTGTTTACATTGCTTGTGTTTTGTTTGTTGCAGATGAATATGACTGAGGAGAATCGCATACGGGTTATACGATTGGTTAGTTTGCATGTATTTTGTTATGGAATTTAGACTGTTGCAAAGTTGCAATCATACATTGTGGCGATCCTTGCTGTTACTTTATTTTTCTTGGCAGGCAAAGTGGTTTGTGGATTCAGCAACAGATGAGCAGTTGAGGCTTTTCCAGGAACGTTGTGAGGTAAATGAATTTCCTGCTAATGTTTTAGTTTCTGTATTTTCTTGTAGGATTTTTATGATATATGATCTCTCCTATAATGGCTAATAATTTAACCAACTCAATTTTTCTGTCTACCTTAGGAAGATTTTTTGAAGCAGGCTGATAGGATGAAAATGAACACAGATCAGGATTTGAAGTCTAAGGAGGTATTCATTAATATTATTATTTTTAGCTACACCTGTAGGCTTGAATTTCATCTGATTGAAATGTGGTGATACTGGACATCTTTTTTCAATAATATTCGTTGAGCCCTATATTTGCATGTGTTAAAGTTCCAACCTTGACCGCCTTCTATTCACAACTGACCAGTGGATTTCCTAAGATTTGAATTTTATCCTTTTGTTAGCTTTTAATATAGATTTAGATATTGTCTTTATTTTTTGATTTTATATGTGAAAATAGTTGAGTTTGTTAAAATAATAAAAAATAAGTTGCAAGAGGATAATATTGAAGAGTTCTGGTAACTCAATCCAAATCTAAACTGAAACAATATTAAAATCAGAAAATAAGATTTTATTTGTAGATTTTAACAACCTAGCAAATCTTCTCAACAACTAGAATCTATATTTGTGAGTTATGTGAGTGTTGAATGGAAGCAGTGGACCATGTGAAACCTTTGGGAATGAATGCCTAGTCAAGGATTCAAACTTTGATTTGAAAAAGTTCTAGGTAATTTGCTAGGATCCTACAATTAGTTAATTGTTTATTCAATATAAAGTTTGGTTAAAATCTTGCTAATGTTAACACTTTTCTGAAGTTTCTTTTCTTTTTTCACAAATGAAAGTTGATTTTGTCAAAGTCACTCATCATCCCACCTATCAACAAAGATGAATTTCATGTATAGGATCTGATTGGAGAATTTATTATTCTAAACTTAGCCAAATAATTTATACAACATTCAATTTATCTTGTGTTATGGCAGTTTATTGTGGAAGAGCTGACAAGAAGACAACCAAGGGCAAACACTTCGCCCAGGAATATGAAATTAAATAATAATGCAGAAACTGAAGGGGTCATGAAGACATTGGAGAATTTGTATAGGATCTGATTTTGCTTTATTATAGGGTATTCTCTACATGTGTTGTGGGGTAGAGATGGCTGAACCGGGACCGGACCGGCGGTTCGAACCGGAACCGGACCGGGTCAAAACCGGTCAAAACCGGGACCGGACCGGAACCGGACCGGAACCGGTAGGAACCGGTTTTGACCCGGTCCGGTTCCGGTTCGGGAAATTAGAATTTCCGAACCGGCGGTTCGAACCGGAACCGCCGGTTATTTATTTATTTTTTTAATTTTTTTTAACCGCCGGTTAACCGGTTTAAACCGGTTAACCGGCGGTTTTTAAAAAAAAATAAATAAATAAATAAATAACCGGCGGTTAACCGGTTAAACCGGTTAACCGCCGGTTAAAAAAATTTAAAAAAAAAAATAAAAAACCGGCGGTTAACCGGGAAAACCGGTTAACCGCCGGTTATAACGGCTAGTAAACTAGCCGTTGCCGGTTAACCGGCCGAACCGCCGGTTAACCGGCGGTCCTAACGGCTAGGAGCCGTTAGGAAATTAAAAAAAAAATAAAAAAATAAATTTTTAAATATTAAAAAATCCATATCCAACCCCTATAAATACCATACCATACAATCTTCAAATCACACATCCAACAACAACAATCTCTCTTCTCTTTCTCAAATCTCAATCTCATAATCTCTCAAATTCCATCAACAATCTCTCTTAATCTCTTCCTTTCTTAATCTTCCTTTTAATTAGCATTTGTCTTTCAATATTTTATTGCTTTTACATTTTTAATCACATTATTATATTGTTCTAAGTTTTATTGTTTTAATTGTTTTTAATTGCTTTTAATCATATTATTTAATTGTTCTTAATCATATTATGGCGGATCATTTTGACACCCAAGAGAGTGATAATGTCACTTCTCCCACTCCCACTCCCACCTCCCAAGTTAGGTCCTCCGCTAGGGGTAGGACCGCTAGGCCTCAAGGGCAAGCTAGCGGTTCGAGGCCGGCTAGGGGTAGGGGGGGGAGGACCGGGACCGCCGGGTCCTCCGGGAACCAATCCCGGAAACTAACATCTCCTGTTTTTACAAAGTGGTTTACTAAATTAGAACCCGGTATCGAGGAACTCGAGGCCGAGGATTATGATCCCGGACTAATTATTGTTTCTTGTAACTTTTGCGAGGCGACATTCCAATGGAAGAAAAGTGGAGGATATGGAACCCTTCAACGACACATGGAGCACAGACACATCACCGAGATGGGAATGCTAGGGGGACAAACGCAAATTTCCGGCGGATTTGCATCTTCTACTACCGGTAACCCTTTATTTCATTTTGATCATGAAGCTAATAGTGTAGCATTAGCCGAAGCTATTTGTGTTGATCATTTAGCATTTCGATTTAGTGAAAATGTAGGATTTAATGAGTATATTAAAGAGCATACACAACCCGCTTTTAAATCCGTATCTAGGAAAGTGATTAAGAAAAACGTAATTAAGGCTTATAAAAGACACAAGCACGAATTAGTTTCTTATTTTTCGCAAAATGATATGAATGTTTCAATTTGTAGTGATATATGGAGTGATAATACTCAAACCCATTCTTACATGGGTGTTACATGTCATTTTGTAGATCATTATTTTACAATGCAAAAACGTTTATTGGCATTTAGAGTCTTTGATGATTCACATACCGCACAAAATATTGCTATGATGATTCGTACAATTTTAGAAGAATATAGACTACTTAATAGAGTTTTTTCAATTGGATTCGACAATGCATCTGCTAACACCGCATCTATTAGAGATTTACAAGAAATGTGTCAACCTTTATTTGGTGGGAGATTTTTTCATATTCGATGTGCTTGTCATATTTTAAACTTATGTGTTCAAGATGGTTTACGTGCTATGAGTTATCATTTTGAGCCAATTAAGAACGTTATTAAGTATATTTGGGGGCATCCTAAAGTTACAAGAGATTGGATGACCTTTTGTAAAACTAACGGGGTGCACCCAAAACGTTTTTCAAAAGATGTGGGTACCCGATGGAACTCTACTTACATATTACTATGTGAATGTATACAATATAGACAAGTTTTAACGTCTTTTGTTTCTCAAAACCTTTCTGGCTCTACTTTCTATTTTAGCGAATCAGGTTGGGAAATATGTCAAAGTATTGCAACGTTTTTAAAATGTTTTAGTGATGCAACAAAGAGATTTAGTCATGTTTATATACCAAGTAGTAATGTTTTTGTCTTGGAAGCTTGTAATGTTATGGCTGGTTTAAGTGAGGGAGCTAAAATTCCCGGCATTGAGGAATCCGTTGCAAGCATGAGGAGTAAGTGGTTGCAATACTATAAATATATTCCCGATTGTTTTCTTGTTGCTTGTGTTTTAGATCCTAGACTTAAATTATCCGTTTTACACGATCTTTTAAATGACTATTATGGATATATTTTAGCCGACGGTGAACTAGAGGATATTTTAGGTATGGTTTCTAGAACTAGAACATACATTGAAACTTTATTTACTCATTTTTCGGATTCTCCGACTCCTTCACAATTACCTCCGGCTTCTTCGAGCTCTAGTAGCTTGGGGGCCTTTGGAGCTAAGTATTTTAGTAAAAGACCAAGAGTTACAAACACGAATGCGGAAATTGATAACTATCTTAACACCAACTTTGAGTTTGTTAGTTGTGAAGCTTTAGATGTTTTGAAGTGGTGGGAGGATCATAGGAGCATGTTTCCAACGCTTGCGAAGATTGCGGCTCAAGTTCTTGCCGTCCCCGCTTCAACCGTGGCGGTGGAACAAACTTTTAGTGCAGGAGGCAACACTTTAACGAGGAAGAGATCAAATTTGGCACCGGAGTCATTGGAGGCGCAATGTTGTGTTTGCGATTGGAAGAGAGCCGCAATGAGGCAACAACGTAACATTAACGAGTCATCGGAAGACGAGTGGATTGGAGATTCTACTACGATACGCACCGATTCATCCGCCGAAGATTCGACTTAGGTAACGGGTTTTGAAAAAAGGTAAAGAACTACGTGGGCTTTGATTCCTCTAACCCGAGAGGATACGTAGGCAACTTAACAAGTAAGTCACTGTTAAGTGCAAGCCCAATTTTTTTTAATTTTTTTGTTCCTTCATATTTAATTTAAAAAACTTAAAAAAAATGACAAAACATTCTTTTTTAATAGCGTTTTTTTAAGTTTTTTAAACATAATTTTTAAACTTAAAAACAATGACAAAACATTCTTTTTTAATAGCGTTTTTTTATAATTATTTTTTTTAAGTTTAAAAATTATTTTTATATTTTTTTATTTATTTTTTAAAAAAAATTATTTTTTTTTAAAAACCGGTCCGAACCGGTCCGAACCGGTCCGAACCGGACCGAACCGGACCGAACCGGATGAACCGGTATGAACCGGAACCGGACCGGAACCGGTCCGGAACCGGTCCGGAACCGGATTGAACCGGACCGGACCGGAACCGGAACCGGAACCGGTGGAACCGGTTTAAACCGGTTCCGGTTCCGGTTCCGGATTCCGGAGGACCGGTTCCGGTTCCGGTTCCGGATTCCGGAGGACCGGAACCGCCGGTTCCGAACCGGAACCGCCGGTTCCGAACCGGAACCGGACCGGACCGGACCGGGAGCCTACCCTAGGGGTAACTACTTGTGCAAAGTTCTGAGCTTTTGGTTCACCTAATATCAGTATTTGATTTGGTCCCTAAACAACATAAAACCTTACCACCTGACTGATTTTGGCTCGACAAACAGGACAATTGCCTTTCTTGACCTTGAACC
The DNA here is from genome assembly GCA_029168935.1 of Oxyria digyna. Classification (NCBI taxonomy): domain Eukaryota; kingdom Viridiplantae; phylum Streptophyta; class Magnoliopsida; order Caryophyllales; family Polygonaceae; genus Oxyria; species Oxyria digyna. The sequence goes on along the minus strand of JAPVLV010000011.1, from coordinate 27,035,191 downwards.
AAATCAATATCGTGGGATTCAACAAATTAAAAGTAACTACCCCAAAAAACCTCAACAAATTAAAAGTAATATCGTGAGATTCAATATTATATTTGTGTGCAGGAGATGAAATTACTGAATTCAACTCATAGAAAAAGTGTTGCAAAAAAAATTGATGCATAATGGTTCTCCAATACTCAATAAATCTGTATTCTATCAATTACATTAAGTAATCCAATTAAAATTATGGTTTTCCCTAAATTCCCGTAACTGCCTCAAAAAACTCAACAATTTTCAAAATTTAAATTTTTAAACAAGATCATGGAGTTCAAAATTACTGATTTTTTATTCTGTATCACGGATGTACACCCGGTCTAAGGATCATGTTCATTTCCAGCATTATGCTAGACACATTGCATCTTTAAAAAACAAACTCAATATTATGTCACCTTAAACAGATACTCTAGAAATTGCATATAGAGAACACTAATAATACTTATTATTATACTTTATGTTTATATAATCAGATTATAACCCCGTACATGGTACGGGTCTAACACTAGTTCTAGGTTAGATTTTGTTAGAAAGCACCAAATACTCCTTGGGTTGGGCCTTGGGTTAAATCAATAAAAGCCCAATACTCCTTAACTAAATATATTAGAATATATAGTTCTAATTTTAAAAACATATATTTTATTTCACATATCCCCGGATATCCGATAAGTAAAATCCCTGATTCGTATCCGGTCCGTATATCCGGAAAAATCGTCCGGATCGGATCGGATTCGGATAAATATGAAACGGATTTTTTCGGATACGGATTTTTCGGACTTGGATCAGCGGATTATCGGATCGGATTGGCCGGATCAGATATGTTTGCTCACCCCTAGCATGCGGTGCCGTTTCCGGCTCCGTTGATGATGAGGATGTCTTCGGTAGGCAAGATTATCATGTCTCTCATCCGCGTCCCTTGACGAGATCTAGGTTAGGATCAACCTCGCCTGCTCCGTCGATTGCGAGATCGAGGCGCGGATAATCGTCGAGGATGGAGAGAGGGATTCCAAGGGATGCGGCTTGTTCGGCTGTGCGTGTGGAGGTCGGGATCGCGAAGACATATCTGGGAAGACAGAGGCGGAAGAAAGAGGGAGGCGGAAGAAAGAGGGAGTGAAGAAAGGAGGAGATTCAGATCTGGGAAGAAAGAGGCGTGTGTGTATCAACTAGGGTATTTTATTAATGTTTAGTTGGGGAGTGTAGAAGCTTAGCCTTTAATTGAGGAAGGTGTATTGGACACAAATAGTCAATACCTATAACAAGCTAATAACAACTACATAATTAAGATTTCAGTAAATACTAGCCTCATTCCCTCCATGCGCGCGGGTTTATATTACTCGTTATAGTTAATAAATAGTATGAAGTATTATGTAATATATAATTTATATGAAAATAAGTTAATATCTTAAAATGAACTATTTTGAACTAATAAAGGATGTCACAAACAAAGAAATTGTTAATGCCTTAAAAGATATCCGGGAAGACAAGACACCAGAACCAGACGGAATGCCCTCTGAATTTTACAAAAAATACTGGCACATTGTAGGACCAGATTTGATTAAAGCAGTAAAAAGTTTTTTCCATTCTGGGAAACTACTTAAACAAGTTAATCATACATTTATTACTCTGATTCCAAAAAATGACAACCCCCTAACCAGTAATCATTATCGACCTATTAGTCTTTGTAACACAATATATAAAATTATATCTAAAGTTCTAACTGAAAGACTTAAAAACGTGGTCCAAAAAATCATCCACCCTCTACAAGGCGCCTTTGTCAAAAATAGATGCATCCAAGACAATATCCTAATTGCCCACGAAATCTTCCATTCTTTCAAAACCAAAAGTGGGAATGATGGTTGGCTAGGTCTTAAGCTAGATATGGAAAAAGCTTATGATAGAGTTGATTGGTCATTTCTGCTACAAACCCTTCACAAATTTGGATTTTGTGATAAATTCATTAACTGGATTAGAGAATGCACACAAACTGTCTCATTCTCGGTTCTGGTAAACCAAGGACCCATAGACCAGTTTATCCCATCTAGAGGTCTCCGTCAAGGGGATCCTCTATCTCCTTTCCTTTTCATAATAGGTGCAGAAGTTCTCACGAGGAACCTACAAAAAGTAGCTCTCCACCAACAAAATCCCATAGGAATTAAAGTCACGAGAGGCGGAAAAAGGATCCCCTTTTTAGCATTTGCAGATGATATTATCATATTTTCCGAAACTAAACAAACTACGTGCCAAAAAATCAAAAATATAATTGATGAGTATTGTGATGTGTCAGGGAAACTAGTGAACTTCCACAAATCATCATTCCAAGTAACAAAGAATACATGTAACTCAGCAAAACAACATATACAACAAATATTCCGAGTCAATCAATCAACAACACTGGAAAAATATTTAGGGTGCCCTATCATCAATGAGAAAGTTAACTATGACACTTTCTTTCCTATCATCGAAAAAACAAATCAACAACTTTCTAAATGGAAAGCCAACACACTCTCTCAAGAGGGACGAAAAATACTTATTAAATCCAACTTATCTACTCAGCCAAATTATATTATGCAAAGTTTCATGCTCCCAGACAAGACTCACAAAGAACTTGATAAAATTAATAGGATATTCTTTTGGACAAGGGAGAAAATCATACTCCAATACTAAGGTGGGATGAGATATGCAAACCTGTAAACAAAGGAGGTTTGAATATTATCAAGAGTAAAGACATGAACAGTGCACTACAAATGAAATTGCTATGGAAAATTCTAGCAGAACCAAATAATATATGGGTCTCCATAATTAGAGAAAAATACCTCAAAGATACTCCCTTGATGAACTATAAAAAACCAAGGCACAAGAAAGCCTCATGGCAATGGTCCCAAATGATCAAACTTATCCCAGACTTTAATAAAGGACTTGAGTGGAGAGTAGGAGACGGAAAGAGTATCAAATTCTGGGAGGACAATTGGTATCCTGAACAATTGTTAGATCTAACAAGTACCAATGAACCAATAAATGACCAGGATACTATATCATCGTTCCTTAATACGGATAAAACCTGGAATGTCGATAAGCTAAGGAAGTATTTCGACACTAACTGCATACAAAAAATAACCTCCTACCCGATACCAAGTAATGAAATAAGAGATAGGCTCTATTGGAAACATAGTAAAAATGGTTGGTTCTCCACCCATAGTGCAATGAACATGATACACTCTAAGAGGGGATGTGCACCATCACACAATGAATGGATTTGGAAACTAGATATTTCTCCAAAGATCAAAAGCTTCCTTTGGAAAGTATCCAAGAACATCCTACCAACAAGAGTCAAACCGGTAGAAAGACACACACCCATCACCACGGAATGCCCAACCTGCTCCAATTGCTACGAAGATATCTATCATTTTGCTTTCAAGTGCCCACAAACTAGACAGGTAATTAAACATTTTGATAAAGAAACTTGTACGATTCTAGATAATATTTATGACGAAAATAAGTCTACAATTTCGTTACTTAACCAAATTAAAGAAACAATAACAAAACAAGACCTTGAACGGCTTGCTACTATATGGTGGGCATTATGGTTTTACAGAAACAAAAAAATCTTCAATGAAGAAGATTTCAAAAGCCTACCAGATAACTACGAAAGACTCGGACGAGAGCACACAAGACCCACAAATAAAAGCAACAAAAACGAGAAGAAAACGAAAAGAGATAAAATGGATAAAACCAAAAGATAACTATGTAAAGCTTAATGTTGATGCATTTGTCCCGATGTCTGGGCCTGCAACATATGGACTGATAATCAGAGATAAAACAGGTAACCCCATTCATATAGAAAATGGAAACCTCGGTTTCGTCTCACCCTTAATGGCGGAGGCCCTTTCAATGTGTAATGGCATTAGAGCGGCCATCCGGCTCGGTATCTCACATGTTGAGATAGAAGGTGATAATCTTTGCCTTATTAACGCCATAAAAGGCACTTGGGCTTGCCCATGGGAAATAGAACTTATTATGACTGATATTCTTATGGACCTGAGACATTTCATCTCAAGTCACATTTCCCATATATTTCGGGAGATTAATGGTGTGGCAGACCTCATTGCAAAACTACACCGATTTTCACATCCACCCGATCTTGCAGCTTATCCAGATCTTTGTGATCTCATCCTTCGGGATGCTCTAGGGCGTTCTGTTTCTAGGCAAATGGAATCCCCTAAATGCTTTCCTTATCAAAAAAATAATAATAATAATCTTACCACATGGTATTTGAATACTTGATTAGAAATTATAGAAAAATTTGTTAAATCAAACAGATTTGAATTTATAATAAATTATTCTTATACAAAGTAAATATTTTAAATTTGTACATATTTTACACACTATTTTCTTAAAACTAAATTTTAACTATTAGTGCTTTAAGTTATATTATTTTAAACTAATGAGGAAATAATTTAAATCAATATGTCATACATAATTTCCTACGTCACACAAGTGTGTGTTAAAACTCAAAACATTATTTTTCAACTTTCTTACATAATATTGTAGAGATCATAACAAGTCTATATATACAAAATTTGTATTCAATATTATGCAAGAAAGAAAAAATGGTGGGTCAAGTTTTAACGCACACTTGTTGACGTAGAAAATTATGTATGACATGTTTTTTGACCTTGTAAGGAGTAAACGATGTCTGTTTGTGACGAATTTTACATGCACACACTTGTATTGAAATTCTCTACAAGATTATGGAATATATATATATTTATATTTATATATACACGTGACACATGAAGGAAGGATGTCCGTGTGTAACGTATGGAGGGTGAACAATATTCAACAATTTGGATGGGCGATAAATAGTAAGGACCTAGTTATACCATACCACATCTTACTTTACACGTGGATATCTACTTATAAACGAAATTTTTAGAATTCAACGTGGATATCTTTTGGGGAAATTCCGGTGAGAATGAGTCCTTATATGATTTATGATATATGTTTATTTGTTCATCGGTTCATAAGTAACGATTTATGTTTTCATGTTTAACACTATATATATGTCAACAATGTGTTTGTACAACATAGTTATCAAAATCTCCATTTAAATTTACAATTTTACGATTCATATTGGGATATCCCCATATTCTATCTAGCATCTTATCAATATTACAATCTTAGGGCCCGTTTGGTTGTAGTTTTCGGAAACGGAAAGGAAACGTCAATGAATCTAATTATTAATTGATGATACATTGAGAACTTGATTTTGGATTCTAAAATCTACCTAACTACAATATAAAGGAGAAGCCATGTCTATGTAAAAATGTACGTCACATTATCACCACCTCTGCGCCACATATTTTTATTTGCAAAAAAAAAAACTAATTTTGCTACTTCCATTGTGAAAAGCTGATAACAAAAACTAAAAACCCTATATTTTCTCTCTTACTCTCTTCCCTAAATTCTCCAATTCAGCATTCGAGTGAATGGACGGGTCTCCTTCAACAAAGGTCTCTCATCTCTACCCCCAACTTCTCCTCTTCTCTATTTTTCCCCTAAAATAATCTTGTACGACTACTTCACGATGGAAGAAGAAAAATTAGTCTTCTTCTGAATGTTAGTACATGTTTTGACTTGTGTCCATTGATATACAACAGGTTATGGGAACGAGTGGACATTGAGCATTCAAAATTTCTAATTGCCAAGCTCAAAATTGGTAAAAGAGATCTTTGGAGGGTTCTTCTACTACTTTGAGTTTAATTGAACTTTATTACCTGATTAGGAGAAGTTTGTCTTGCTCAGTTTCAACACAGATCAGAGTTCATAGAATCAAGCTCATAGAAATGAGAGGTGCTTCCCCTATTCAGTATCATATGTACATAATTTTTTACGTTTCAACATCTGCGAAATTCAACTGAAGATTGAGTTCTCCTAACAAAGGAGAAATCCCTAGATCCATTTTGTTCTGATACAAGACTCTCTACAGTCAGTTCTACCATTCTAATCTCACCATTGCTGCCATTTGATGAGGATGGCATAAGCTCTTATACATGATAAACCGCCTCCATATTCTCACCTTCTTCATCCTCCTCCATGAACTACTTTTGTGCACTTTGTAGTGTTCTCTCCCTGCATTAATTTGATCTAGATGTTGGTCTGTCTGACACAAAAATTGCAAATAGGCTTCAGGTGTCATATGGGAAAAGAACCAGCCTACAACTATCGTTTACCAGAGAAAACAGTTTGCACTGGGTTTTATTTCTTATTTTTCCTTGACCATTATTTATGAAGGTAGTTATCTGGATGTTTTTGTAGTTGCATCAATTTGATTTAGTCTGGATGTGAGTTAAGAAACCATATTGGATATTCTAATGCAAATGATTTTAGCAGGCGCTGTTCAAGCTTCAAGCCACAAGAATCTTTCCATATAATGATATATTTCAAATTTGTATGAAGCTGAAATTTTTTTCTATGCCAAAGTTTCATTCTCTCTATAAACAAATGCAGCACAAAATATTGTTTTTTGCTCTTGAAATGATCATCTCCAAAAAAGTGATGCATCATTTTATATTTTTCATTTTAATAAATATTGTTCACGTATTTTAAATATTTTTTATAATAATAATATTTAATATTATACTTTACGTTTATATAATGAAATTATAACTCCGTACAAGGAAATTTTAAAACTCATCGTAAAATTGAGTTAACAAATACCCCAACATTACTACTATGGGGAGGGGAAACGGAAATAAAATCACTATTTTGTTCATAGTAATGCTCTCTCATCTCTCGTGTCAATCTTCGAAATTGAATGTTGTATAAACCCTAGACTTGAACTAATTCAAATGTTCTCTCTTTTGCCTTTGTGCACCGTAAAACCTTTTTCAAGTCAATAGTTTAGTGACAGTACCGTATACGGAATATATATATATAACAATTATTTATTATATAATATATACTTTATTATAATATATATATATATATATGATTTGAATACCTTTTATGCAATTATGAATCAATGGGCACGGAATTTTTTTATATTCTTTTATTTTATTGAAAAACTTGTGAAATAATAAAAGACATATTATATTGCTAAAAAGAGAGATAACACTGACTATCTTAAAACAAAACAGGTTAAATCAATCTTCTTACATCTAAAATAGAAGTAGGTACTAAAACATTCAAAGTACTACGAGTAAAACATTCAAAAGACAGTTATTATTCACAATAAAGAAAATGGTTAACCTGAATACGTTTGCTCACTAAATAGTACATCCTACAATAATAATAGAGCAGTGCTAAATGTCACTCAAACAAATCATCACCATTAATTAACTTCCCAAAATGCTCTTAATATAAAATATTGAAATTTCTCTCATCTTCGTTAATGGCCCACTAAAAAAATAATAGAATTGCTTATCCTCTTTAAGAATCCATTAAAATATTTTATTTACCATAACTTATGAAACTTTGTATTGATATAAACGAACACTGTTCAATTTCTTTTGTTCTATGGCAATCAAAGAAATGTTAGAATGAACTCTCTATTTGATTGCTGCTAATAAATTGATAGTATTAATCCAAGTCAATTATAGTTTATTACGAAAGGAAATTTGCGATAGAAGAAAATAGTAGACGTTGAGAACAAATGTTCAAGAAAAACAAATTATTATTTGTACAAAGAATTTAATTTTGACTAGCTTGTCTTTATCACATCATGAAATTCTTAATATATCAAGTGCAATATGTTAATTTATGAACTATCTCTTTTTATTTTTACAGAAGATTCGAACACAATTTTTACACGCTGACTTGTTTTAGTAATTCTTCTAACATGGGTATTATTGGAATTTCAGTAATGGTGATGATTCATTCGGTGAACATTAAATGTTTTGATGATTATATCAATTACGTTTGCATATGATTATTTTAATGAGATTAACTACCCGTTTTGATGATTCATTTCGGTAATGGAAGAGGAGAAGGAAATGAAAGGTTATTGATGAGATGAAGTTCTTAAAAAATACCCAAGTAAGTTTACTTATTCTATTAATTTTAGGTTTGCAAAATGTTTCTCCAGATAAAATCAATTACATTTCTACATTAAATGTTTCTGCAAAAACAATTAATTTTTTAAAGCCAATTGTTTCTGCAGAAAATCAAAACTAACCTCTACAGCTTACTGATGTCTAGAGTTTATATAATGTGGAATGGGCTTATAAAAAATATTCAAAACTTGCATGATAAGATAAATAATATTTAAAAAATGAATAGTGCAATACAAAAACAGCAAAAAATCAACTAAAATATGTAAACAAAGTCATCCGCCCATCTATTCTTTCATGTCCTTGGTCATACAGAACTTTTTTTGCATATTATATCAATTACGTTTCTGCATTAAATGTTTCTGCAGAATCACTTTATGGTCTAAATTGTATGCTCCTAACTTTTTATGCAGAAAATGAAAACTAATTTTTTGCAAAAAATAAAAAATAATTTCTTTTCATTACCCACCTTGTATTCATTAATTTCACGATTAGCTTTTCTCTATCGGTTTTTTGAGCGATCCACTTTTGTAGCAACTTTGAAGATCCTAATGCATCGAACCTTCAAGGTCTTAGACCTGAGAAAAAGAGAGTGTGTTGTAGAGGAAGACTGAATAATCGGTTTGTGATTTGTGAATGAATGAACATGTGCTTTTTATAATGAAAACCACTGTTATAATTTAGGTTAAGAATAATTAATAGAATCGTAATCTTATGTATTGATGGAACTAAATATTTATAAAAAAGTTTTAGTTAACTGAATTAGGAAAAAATTAATTTTATATGATTCGATTCATGTATGATATATATCTCCTTGTTTAAACAGCTTGCAGATTGTGTACAAAATATCATTAATTTCCTTTTCTTGCTTTACAGATTTGATGGCCTGTTGGAATGCAGTAATTAGGGTTTTAAAGGTGTTCAAATCGAATGTTGGCAAGTTCTAATGCTGGCAAGTTCTAATTCGATTCATGTATGATATATATCTTCTTGTTTAAACAGCTTTCAGATTGTGTACAAAATATCATTAATTTCCTTTTCTTGCTTTACAGATTTTCTGGCCTGTTGGAATGCAATAATTAGGGTTTTGAAGGTGTTCAAATCCAATGCTGGCAAGTTCTAATGATGACAAGTTCTAATGCTGGCAAGTTTTAAAGACTACAATTTTCCTTTTCTTTTATTTAGGGTTCAGTTTTTTTATGCAGAAAAGTGTAATAATGTTTTTTGCTTTGGGGTTTCATATTGTGTAATTTATGTAGGTTAATAGCATTACAGGTTTATACCTTTGAGTGTTATGCGTTAGTTTTATACTCATTTTAGGGCAATTGGTTTCAAATCTTTTAGGTAAATTAGTTAATATCATTAGGGTTTCAAGTTTTATTGGTTTCGAAATAAATTAGAGAAAAACAATTCACGCGTCTATTTTAAAATTTTACCAAAAATAACGTAATCAGTGTGTTGTACACTTGCCGAATATATGGAAAAATACAGCTGTGAAGCACTAAAATTTTCAGGAAAAAAGGAGCAAAAGACAACGAATCGTGGGAGGACACGTGGATGACAGGTGGAGTGACTAAAAAGTCTTTTTGACACGTGACATAGCTGGGGTGGGAGTAAGGAGATTTGTGTTATTGTTTCTTTTCTTTCAAATTTAACACATATTGTTAAAAAATTACAAAATTATAATAAAAATGATAACCAATAGTATGGTGACACGTGCTTCAATTTGTACATGACATAGCTAAAATGATAAAAAAAAAATGGTCGCTTTAGTTATTATATAAAGATTGTTTCAATTTGTACTTAGATCTGAAGCATATATGTTTTGAATGTGTACTTAGATCGAATTGGCGATTTATGATGTTAATGAGAGAATTGTTCAATGGATGTTGGTGAATCCTATGAAATGTTCATTGCATAAGAACGAGATATTAAGTTGCATAATTTATTCTAAAATTTAGTGGTTCAGATCCACAATTGTTCAAAGCATGCAAATGAACAAGTACATAGGTTGAAGTGGTAAAATTTAGTTACATAGATGAACAAATTTTCAAATGCAGTTCATTATAACAATTAGAAAATTTTCATAACAAAGAGATATTGAAGCGTAAATTAAGGGTTAAGAAGACTCCTCACACTATTTATTGTAAGAGCACCATGCACTTGATCCTGATTTTAATCCTAATTCTAATTATATATACCAAAACTAAAAAGGTCATCATTTATTAATACAACTAGTTGATGAGCTCGCGCCTTGCACGAGATTGAGTTTATTTTATATTTTTAACAAAATATTAAATATCGTAATATTTAAAATATTTTGTTATTTTATATTAGTGTTCGTTAGATATGTAATACTATAAGAAATATCAAATTATCACATATCTTTATATTTGATCGAATTATTTCACTTTATTAATTTTGAAAATTTCTTGAAAAATATTATATGATCGATCAAATGAAAGCAAATTTGATTTTTAATATGTTCTGTATGTATAGAATCTTATGACTGGTCGTGAGCTGAGAAACACATTAAATTGATTATCTTATTTGTGATTGTATTTTGACAAACTTGAAAATCACCAATTAAGACCTTTAATCCATTTTTTCTCGTTACTCTAGAAAATACAATATATGGATATCAATGTTTCGGAAGAAACAAACTACTCGAGAAAGTGAAAATTAATGATTTTTGTTGATAGCAATGGCAAAACAAAAACCACCATAAATTACCCCCTTTAAAATCCGATAAGAATTGCGTATCCGATGATGTAAGTATCATATGTAAAATTCATTTTTGATATCTAATATTGTTTTCATAAATTATTTCAGTGAATTCTACTTGAAGATTATGAAAATGATTTCTTGACTCAAAAGATTAATACAAATTATATAAATATAAATCAGACTCATAATATGAGTTGCTAATAGATCAAAATTTAAGAACTTTGGTCTTAGTTAGGCTTTATTTTATAAATAATTTTATAAGGAGATGAGGTGGAAATCATAATATATAAAAAGTAGATAAAAAATATATATAAATACTTTTTCCCTCTTAAGATAGAATGAGTTAAAGATCATTTTATTCTCTAATTAAAAGAAATTTTTGTAAAGGAGAGTAAATTAATTATTAAATAGAATAAGTTATCCACATACATCTTATCATAATATGTATAAATACTTTTTTCCTATTACAGATTGAATGAGTTAAAGATCAATTTGTTCTCTAATTAAAAGATAAATTTTTTAAAGGAAAGTAAATTAATTATTAGATGGAATAAGTTATCAAAATACATATTATACGATGTATCATATAGTATATGAAGTACGTATTGTTTAATATAAATATAGTGAAATTGAACCATAATGAAATTGAGATTATTTATCATTAATTTATAGTACGTATGACTGAGAAATTGAACAATATAGTATACGAAATATATATTATATAATACATATGTAACAATATAGATTGAAGATTAAATATTGCATGGAATAAGTTGACTAAATTAATTATATTTGGCTAGTATATGAAAAGTAAATAAATTTTCTTGTAAAGATAATTAATCAACCTAAGATTTTTTTGGAATTTTTAAAGCAATGATGATGTGGCAATTTTTTTTAAAGTCACAACGATGTGTCAGATGACGTGACTAATGAGGTGGCATAGCCGAGAGACCGACACATAGGCGAATTGAACGTGAGGACGATATATGTCAAAACACCACTTTGTTTTAGTATATGTATAGATGATAATTTATATATGAAAAAAGTTCGGGTGAGAACAATGTTTGACGTCGCGCTCACATATATCAAGCTAACGTTCATAATTTGGACGGTAATGTTCATAATCTGAGCGATAAAATGTTTTTAGGTCATTTAGAAAAAAAATAAAAAAATTCGTCGTAATTATAAGTTTGCCCCCGCATCACTTACTCAAAACGTTACTATTCAAAATATGAATATTAGCGTATAATCTGTGAATGTGAATTGTTCGTTTTTCCTACGTTAATAGTTGTTCACACCGGATTTTCCTCTTTATATATATTTATAGTTAATTGTCATCTTAATTTATCTTGATAACATTAATATGATTTAAAAAACGACCGACTCTACAATTTTTATCTTCTATTATAATATTTTTATAACATAATTTATAGTGAAAAAGTAATAAGTTGTGACTATAAACACCTGATGTAAAATATTAAGATTCTACAATTTGATTTTAAAATCAAGATTTTAATAACTTTACAACAAAATGCGTGTTTAGTTTATTTGGCATAATGTTCATGAACAGAGTATGTACTTTGATACAAATAATAAACATATTTTTTCGTATGCAAATATATACACTACTCGTACATATCCACACCTTATCTTGTTTGACATCCTAAAAGTTGGATGTTTGGGTCATAAAGTCAGCTCAACACACGTTAATCATACCCCCAAAACATCCTGATTTCGGTCATTAGGCAACTTCTTGGGCTGGAATAGGCATTTTATTGCGCCCTGATTTTTTATGTTGGGTTGTTTCTTCTCTGCTTCTTACGCCATTGATCGATTAGGTTAGGCCGAGTTGCACGCCACGATTTATCCGGCGACTGTTGACAATGATGATGTGATTCGAGGATCCGTCACTGGAAAGAGAAACAAGCGACTGGCTGAGGAGGAAGAAGCAGGGACTAAACCCAGATCGGAGAGGGAAAGGCGAAGCTGAATTGAATTTATCATAAAACCTCTTCACAACTCTCGATCTCCCTCTTCACCTCCGATAGGGTTTTTCTGCGTCCATTCTGAAACCTCCAAATTCCGCCATAGACAACGACGAGGAAACCTCGAACCAGATGGTGGACGACATCTACTCCAACGGAGGCGAGAAGCGCCAGCGTCTGAACAGCGAAGGCGAGAAGTTGGACGTTGAGGCATACGCTTCTCTGTACTCTGGACGCACCAAGATCGCTCGCCTTCTCTTCGTCTCCGATCGTTGCGATAATCGCCTGATGAAGTTGGAAGGTCTGAGGATGGCGTTCGACGAGATCAAGCAGGGCGAAGATACGCGGCTTTCTGGAGAGGTTGGGGTTAAAATAGATGGCATGTTGGGGCCTGCTTATGGATTGGATTCGCGGTGGATTGAGGAGGTTGAGCGGAGAGCGGAGCAGAGGAAGGAGAAACTCGAGAGTGAACTTAATGCTTGCTGAATCAAAGGACCAATCTGCTACAACCAGTGGAGCTTCACAGTTGGAAGATGATGATGAAGAAGTTCGATCTCAAAGAGGGTACCTTACAATATCTAGATCATTGTTGGTTTATATTTGTAGGATTGCATAATGACTTGCTTATATCTTTCACCTCTAATGCATCAATCATGTAGCATTTTTTAATGCTTTATATCTGATATCTTATGTAAATTTGAATTTTGTGATGATTAGGGTTTAGCTCCACAATATGCAGGACTCCTTCATGGTATGATCATAACTTATAACTTTTAGCTTTAACTATTTATAATACAAATAAATCAAAATCTTTGTTTTGAGCAGGTATTGCAAATTCAGCTTATGGGACATTAACTCCCATAATCAAATCCAGCTTGGACATCTTCGTGCAATGGCTTGGGATCAAGTGTCACTCTTTTAGGTGAGAGCATGAAATTAATAGTGTCGGTTAGTGTTGTGCTTTATATGAAGTGAAGGCCAAAGAACTTTCATAGTTGAAATGGTTATTTATTTATTAATTTTATTTTTTCCATGTGTTGAGGCAAATCCTACCTGAAAATGAAAGAATGTTGTTAATTTAGTTAGTTTTTTTGCTTTTGAGTATGATGTTTTTGTTGTTTGTTAATTTAATGTTTTCATATGACTATAGGACGGTTACAGTTGGCGTCGTTGGAGCGTCTGACTTTGCAAAGATATCGTCACAGCATGGATAGACTGGTTTGCAGGTTTTTTTATATATCTATGTCATTTTGTAAGTTTTCCAACACCTATAGAGTGAGTCGTTTAAAACCTTTCATTAACAAATCAATGATAGATTGAAAATCATTTATCAAAAATATATGTTGAAAAATGGTATAGTCTGCATTTCTTATCTAGGCAATGTTAAAATATCTCCTTCAAGATACAACTATATGATGTTGTACTGGCCGAGATTAGTAATAAAAACTTTTACTCAAGAAGTTAACAGAATGAACAACTACTACAGAACATTGTTATAGATTAACCTATTAAAGTTAGAGAACTTGATAAACATAACAGTTGAATGACTATCTCGGTCACTATTATATCTCAGGTTTGATCTAAATAACCATCTAATGCTTTCTGATTGTTTACCTGACCCTGCACTTAATATTCAGATTTGAGCAAGTAAAAAAAAAAAATGGAAGTTGGGATATTTGTTTTTATTTGTTGTTAAGAGACAGTGACAAGTATAGAAAATCCTGATAGAATTTTTTATATCTTCATGATTCCATCAATGTTTTGATCTCACTCTTTGTGAATATTCCAAATTCAGGTTTGCACTTAATTTTTTATTTTGACCCATCTGGCTAGGTTGGGCAATAAATCTCTATGTTTCATAGGGATTATCTATACTTTGTTTAGTTGGTTTCCTTTAGGAGCTAATCAGTTGCCATGAATTTTAATTTGGTTTTGCATTTCTTACAGGCTAGGTTGCAGTTCTGTGATGAGTTTATATCGTATTTTCTTATTTTCAACAATAATTTATATGTGGAAAGCTCTTCATCTGTGCAATTGAGTGTCAGTATATGCATGTAGATCAAGGAGGGTGTTTGAGAACCGAAAAAGGTCCTTGGAAGGATCAAAACATTTTGCAGGTTTGTCTTGATTTTTTTTTTGTATGATATCTAGCAATGATTTTTCTAATATGGATGTGATTTTGAAATTGGGGCTTGTGTAGCCAACTGATATTCAAACTCAAGGATGGCCAATTGCTTCAAACGTAGAGACTTTATTTGTAAATTCTTGCACTTCTGTTGATATCTAATTGATGATGATAATTGACGATATTTAGTATGAAGTATATGGCTGATAACTTTAGGGAAAATGTAATGCTTCCAGATTGATCTGCAAGTTCATACAGATGCACCTTTTATCTGCAAGTTTATAACATGCAGCTAGCATGCTTGGAGGGAGTTCTTCAGATCGCTGCTGTTTGTAGGCAAATTAGGGCTCTAATCTCGACGACGCTCTGAATTGGGAGAATCTCGGCGGGGATGTTGTTCTTGCCGACAACGAAGTGATACTTTCGGAAGATTCGAATAGGTTTCTGATATTTAGAATTGGTTGAGTTATAGATTCAAGCATCCTTCAGAGGTTGTAGGTATAATGCTGATATATTCGAATAATTTTGTTAATTTTTCTTCATGATAGCTTGCACATCTAATCGTATCTGTTTTGTTTATCGATTTGCATTTACAGATTTGAGAGAAATCTACCAGTTCGAGCGAGTTGTGGACAAATGATAGATACTGGAAATTGGAGGCCTGAGAAATCTACAACTCTACAAGAAATTAGAAAGGTTTAATGTATTTTAGACTACTATTTATTACCCTTTGTTGATTGAGAGGATTGTTCAATTTTTCTTTGTTCTATTAGGTTAGCTTCATGATTGTTGTTTTCAGTTTCTGATATTTAGAACTGGTTGATTTTACTAGATTCAAGCATCTTTGCCTCATTGTTCAATTTCAGCAGAAAATACTTCCATCCTAAAGCTATGGTGACCAATATAATAATACGGAAGAATGATAAGATTGATAACATTGAAGGTGTAGAAAACTCAAGATGGATTCACTACTTTTCTCAATTTATTTGCTTAGATAGGTGTTTGATTTTTATGTGCATGAATAGTTACACTACAACAACAACATCAAACCCCATTTATCCCGAAAAACGGGGTATGGGGTGGTCGGGATTGGTATTTCCTTACCCCAACAGGTTGGGAGGAAGTAACCGATATGACCTAACAATACATGAGAATACCACAAGAGCTAAAAACCGAAAACAGAAAGGTCAAAACAGAGAAAAAGATTATACGGCTCCAAGCCCGAATAAAAGGATACACCACTCCATGAATCTCAGATCAAGCTTTTGTAACTCGAATCTTTTCCCTCCACAAAGCTCTGTCTTGAGCCACGTCAACTAAAAGCTCTAGAGCGGCGAGGTCCTTGCGGATGACCTCCATCCAACTCTTCTTTGGTCGCCCTCTATCCCGGCGGTAGTCTCCCAACGCTAGAACTTCACAACTGCGAACTGGTGCACCAAGTGGCCTCCTCTGAACGTGGCCAAACCATCGAAGTCTAGATTCTTGCAACTTATCTTTAATACTAGACACTCCGACTTTTCCTCGAATAACTTTATTCCGAACTCTATCCAATCTAGTATGACCACACATCCAGCGTAGCATCCGCATCTCAGCTATCATAATCTGTTGCTCATGAGCCACAGTAACTGGCCAACATTCGCCCCCATAGATCATCGCTGGTCTAACTACCACCCTATAGAATGTACCTTTCAGCCTAAGGGGGACTTTCTTGTCATACAAAACTCCAGAAGCCTGTCTCCAATGATGCCAACCTATCTGAATCCTGGACTTGATATCCTCATCCACTCCTCTATCTCTCTGCAAGATAGAGCCTAAGTATTTAAAGGAGTCTCTCACGCACACAGAAGACTCTCCAAGCAACAACCCCACATCCCTGTCTGACGAAACTCCAAAATCAAATTCCACATACTCGGTCTTGGCTCGACTCAGTCTGAGGCCCTTTGGTTCTAAAGCTGCTCTCCACTCTTCCAATCTGTTACTGACACCCTCCTTGGACTCGTCAACCAACACAATATCATCTGCGAACAACATGCACCATGGGACCTCCCCTTGCAAGTCAACTGTAAGCACGTCCATCAGAACAGTGAAAAGGAAAGGACTTAGAGTTGATCCTTGGTGCTGCCCAATCTGCACCCCAAAGTAATCTGTGTCTCCGCTCGGTGTGCAGACGTTTGACTTCGCATCCTCGTACATATCCCTCAGAATTCTAATGTACGTCTCTGACACACCCTTTGCTTCCAAACACTCCTAAAGCAGCTCCCTAGGTACATTTGCATAAGACTTTTCTAGATCAATGAAAATCATGTGTAGACTCTTCTTCCTCTCTCTGTAACTCTCAATGAGGTGCCTCATCACATGAATAGCTTCCACGGAAGACCTTCCCGGCATGAACCCAAATTAGTTACTAGAAACTTGGACCAAGCTTCTTAACCTCAAATCAATAAGTTTCTCTCAGTCATAGAATGACTAAGGAGTTTGATTCCCCTGTAATTACCACAGTCTGCACATCTCCCTTATTCTTATAAACTGGGACCAACTTAGTACATCTCCACTCATCAGGCATTAAGATACATAAATGTAAGATATATATTTATGAACTCAGGTGCAATGTGGGTTACAATTTATGAACTGATGATGTCTGAAGCCATTGATGAATTCAATAAAAAGCTGGAATTACCGGCTGATATTAATTTGATGCCAAACTGACTCTCTTTCTGAGGCTTCATACAAAGATTAAAAGCGCTTTAATGAATAATCTTTAAGGATGGACACTAACTGAGTTACATAAAGAGACACCTTTACATTGACCCAAGCTTAATACTACACTAGGACAACCTGTATTTCATTCCCAATGTGAGATTTTTTGATGTGAATTGTAGGTTCTGAGCTTTGGGAGAAATAAGTCTGTTATAGTCAGAGTTGCTAACCACGATAACTTATGTGTTCTTGTGAATGTTCTCGCTGCTCAACTACTATCTTCGTCCGTCCTAATGAAACTCAACTACATCTCAGTGTTGCTAAATCTTCTTAGGTAATTCCTCAATTTTTTTTCTTTTTGTTGAAATTTGGTTTACGAACAAGTCTCATCTTAGTGACTTAGTCGCTAAATTTTAGAAGAGTTAAGCGAGGAGTTGGGATTTGATTGTAAGATCAGGCTGCAGATTATGAAAGAGCAGCTTTTGACGTTGTTTCTTACTTTATGTTTGATGATAAAGACACTGATGTCGCTGTCGATCTACATGCCAAGGTCATTTTCTCTCGATGTTATTTTCTGTTTTCCTGATATGCAATTGTTTGAATTGGCCTGATTTGTATTTAATTACAGGGAAAGAATCTTAGCCTTGATCATGCAATTGAATTCTAAAATGTTCAATCCTCCTTTACTTTAGGCTGCTCTAGAGGAGCAACTGGTTTGTACAAGATAACAACTGAAAGATACTTCCCATGTTCAGATTAAAGCACTTATCTATTTGATTTCAATAACAATATTACTTTCTGCTGCTACGGAGTGCTAGACCAAAAAAATCCCAATGCAACTTCCAAAGGAGAATTTTCCGAACCGCAAGTAGACTACCCTTGAGGATGTTTGGAAAGGGTTATTGAAGTTGCTTTGTGCATGCACAGGTTTGTACTTTGTACCATTTTTTATTTCTGTATTTTATTAGATTTCTTTTCTGAAAACATGGTGCAACATTTCTGTTTAAATTAATGCTTGATTATGTAGGGTTTGATTAAGTGTTTAGTTTTTCTGTGATATTGTTCTTGATTGAAGAAATTGAATGTAATTCTTTCTCTCCAGCCTAGACTGAGTTGAAAACATCATTATATGAGTTTCTTACACTGGAATCTTGGAGTTTAAATAATCACACACTTGCTTATATAAATGCTTAAAAATGGAGAATCATAATGATGAATGACTTTTCACGTTAATGGTCCTTAAATTATACAACACTGCACAAATGAGTTACTAAATTAATGTACCATTGAAGAAATTCTGTTGCTGCCATTTTTTTTACTATTTTTTGAGGAGGCTATCAGGATCCTGGCTGAAAATTTGGGAATGAAGTTCCACTCGAAGCTTCTTGGAGAAAATGTTGTTGGTTGCTATTTTAGGTAATAATAACTTGAAGCTCCTTGATGAATGATGGCCATTTCTCAAGGCTTCAACGATTAATATTTCATGAGTTGGGTAATCTTACCTTCTCTACCTATCCAACAATGTTTTGTTGGGATTATGTGTGGATCTATTATCTTGAATTTGTACAATTCTAATGCAAATCCATTTTTTAAAAATTGCAGCAAGGTAGACTGTTCGACCATTCAGTAACCGGTGTAATGAAATGATCCTCTCCTATGGAACTGAGAGAGATGAAAAGGCAACACAACTTCTCATGAGTGGTTCGAAGATAAAGGAATACGAGTAAGTTGATGCACAACTTTAGTGACACCGACTGTATCAGATTTAGTATATCCAAGAACAACTCAACTTTGGTATTAAGTATGCTTTTTTATTCAGTCTGTTCATAAATCTTAATGACTATTGTTATTAACATACTAACTTAAGATAATACCATAACTTGATCAATTAATTTCAATTCCATCGATGAATTGTAGTATTTGATGCAGTTGAGCACGTCATAGAAAAAATATTTAATCGAAGGAGAGCTACAACCACTACTATTAGAGATGTCGTTGTGATGGGTAAGCGATTAAGCGCCTCTAAAATATGTTTTTAATTTGATATTATTTCTGGTTCAATTGTGTTCAAATTGTCATGTTAAAATTTTGTAACGTTAAAAATGAACTACGACGAAAATAATGTCTCTGAAACTGTAATTGAATCTGGTTTAAATTTAGTTACTGGTCTTGATTAAAAATTGGCCATACCAATCCGGTTTCTTAAATTTCACTTCATTTGTTATTTATCATTATTCACGAACTTAGATCAAATAGTAAACCATTTTGATTAGTTGGAACATATATTCAACTAGCATATTCTTGCTTTTAACCAAGTTCTGTTTAATTTCACTTCAATCCTTCTTTCATCAAATTCATTCTGAGACCTCAACTTCATGTCCATAAACACCCTTAGCATAATTGATACTCATATGGTCTTTTTCTTCTGTATCTTTGTTGTAGTATAAATTCTATGTGAAAACGTCTTCCTAATTATGACATAATTATCTATGAATCCCATTTTTAATTATAATAATATATTAGATGTCTTCTGAATCCAGGCAGATGAGGGGTGATGAGTTGAAAGTCTAGAACGATTGTGTATGTTGCAAAAACAGAAGAGTAGCCTTGAATCTAGACTAAACTGTGTAGTACAAAAAAAGGTTTGATACCTTTTAATTAGGCCCTTACTATTTAACGCCCACCCCTTTTGCTATTTACCGCCCAGGTCATCCGTGCGTCACGCATGGATTAAATCCGTGCGTGACGCATGGTTTTAATCCACACGCCACGCACGGAACAAAACCATGCGTGACGCATGGACACAAACCATGCGTCACGCATGGATTTTTCCCCTATAAAAGCCCAAAAACATCAAACCCTACCATTTTGTCATATTCTTCAACAACAACAACGGCGGCTGCAATCCATAACGCACCATTTTACCCCAAAATCCATCTTTCTCATCATCTTTTTTGCATATAAGGTATGTAAACATTAAGATTTCATTGTTATGGTATGGTATTGATGTATATATGAGGTTTTCATGTTGTTTTGATGATATTTACTTCAAAATCCAATGTGTATGTTAATTAGTTGATTAGAAATGATTAAACTTGTAATATATGAATGGATTGTGTACTTTGTTGATAATTTATTGACAAATTTGATATTTTCATGTGTATATAGTTTATTAGGGTTTTGATATTGAATTAGGGTTTTGTGAATTAGGGTTATGAATTAGGTTGTTGAAATTGGGTATGGTTTTAATGAAATTATTGAAAAACTGTTATAATTTTGAAAAAAGTGTTGAGATTAGGGTTTGAAAGCCATGGAAAAACTGCAGAACACAACCCTGGAATGTGCAATTTCATGCGTCACGCATGGATTGCAACCATGCGTGACGCATGGATGGAAGCCATGCGTGACGCATGGAATTGCACATTCCAGAAACTGTGTTCTGCAGTTTCAGATTGTATTTGATGATATGCTGATTGAGTTTTTGATGATATGCTGATTAAATTCAGTAAACTGATTAATTTTGTGGAATTGCACATTTTATGATGTAGATATGGATGGTGGTCGTCGACCTGGACGGGATACTCGTCAAAGAAACAGAGATCTGAAGAAAAAAGATCCCGTAGTTCCAAAACAAAGGAAGAAGAAGAATAGACAAGAATCGCCTCCTCGTCGTTTAGAGTTTTCTGATGAGATACAACAGCAACAACAACAACAACAACAACAACAACAACAACAACAACAACACCAACAACAACAACAACAGCAACAGCTAGCTTTGTCTGCTGCAGGTTTCGATCCCCAGGGTTCCCCTCATTACTTTCCTGGCACCCCCATTCTGATCCCACATCAAACTATGTTTCCACAACAAACACAGTTTTCAGGCTATCCGGGCTATCCACAACATGACCAATCATTTGTGGAGATGATGAGGCAAGCTACTGGTTCTCATCACTTTCAGAACCCTCAGACGGGTGATGACCAGTACGCACTGGTTGCTTGTAGCAGTGCAGGGCCATCAGCTGGGGGTGCCAATGGTGATTCTGATTCTGATTATGAGCAGGAGCATGAGGAACAGGGTCAGGAAGAGGATCGGACCTATGGGAATGTTCATGAAGAACATGAAGAAGCGGAAGAGCAAGAGGAGCAGGAGGAACAACCCAGAAGACGACGACGACGACAACCTCCGGTCAAAAACATATACGTCCCTCAGTTAGAGGGGGGTACTCCTGGAGGTCCACAAATTCCGGAGCTGCTCATAAGCTTTGAAGCTCATACAGCCTTTTTTGTGCAAAGAGGAAAGGTATGTAATTAGAATTTGGTTTATAGATTCAATACTTATCATAACTAATTTGGTTTATAGAATTTGTGATAATAAATTTGTTAATGTATGAATTGATTTGATTAACCAAATGGATTATTTGTTGAAATATTTGTAGTTTTGTTGAAAATTTGGTTAAGGTGTGCTGTACAGAATGCATAAACTGCTTTCTGCATTCTGTGTAATGCACATCCATGCGTGACGCATGGATTTGCATTACACAGAATGCAGAAACTGCATTCTGTACATTGCACCTTAACCAAATTTATGCAGTTTCTGTATTCTGCAGTTTCTGGAAAAAATTTATGCGTTATTAAAATTATTTGTGTTACGTAATCAATTTACAGGATAGAGGCGTACTCCCTTACCAGACAAGACAATCCCAGCTGAAAGATTGGGAACTTAATTCTGACTTGTCATGGGGTAATCACGCAATTGCAACGGAGCTGACTCATCTCAGGGTATTGATGTACGATGTGATTGATTATCCGCTCATCTGCGCCTTTATAGAAAGGTGGCATCCTGAAACAAATAGCTTCCACATGCCATTTGGTGAGATGACAGTGACGTTGCTCGACATCAAGAAGCTGCTGTTGCTTCCTATTCACGGGAAAGCTATGGTGACCGACCCCACCGCTTCAGTCGGGAGAACTACGAACAAGAACTTTTTTGGTGAAAAGGGACGGCAAAATTTTCATCTTCAAATTGAACAGCTCGATAGTTATTGGATGAGCGCGAAAAAGTTTAAGGCGCACATTGAGGGCCTAAATGATCCCGTAGTTCATGGAATGGGATATATATTCCACTTGCTGGCTTCCACAATCTTCACTGACAAGTCACAACATAAGCTCCCGATGAGATTTGGTGCATTTCTAGGGAGTGTTGAAGAGGCAAGAAGTATTTCTTGGGGATCTGCGGCGCTAGCATATTTCTATCGCCAAATGGGCATCGCTACACGCGAAAATTGTGGTTTGATCTCATTTTGTTTCACTCTCCTTCAAGTAAGTTTTTAATTATTTAGGAACTACATTTTTTAGCAATCATAACTTATTTCTATGGTTTTAATGCTAACTATATTTTTTAAATGGTAGGGTTGGATATACACATACTTCCCATCCTTAGCAGCTGGTGTTCGGCGTAATCCTGGTTGGTCAGTTGATCATCCTTATGCGTTTCGGTTTCTACCAGAGGAAGCGTTGCCGAACTACGACCCTGAAGCACGAAACTACAGAGCTGAACTAGATGCAATGAGGGCGGATCAGGTATTTGTGTTGCATTTTGTTTACATTTTTAAGCCTCAGTTTTTTTGCAATTCCATGCGTCACGCATGGATCTGTGTCATGCGTCACGCATGGAATTGCAAAAAAAACTGAGGACTTTTTTTCATCATCTTTGCTTGGACCTTTAATGAAATTACTGTTTGAGTAATGGAAGACGTTGATAATGTTTTTAGGTTAATTGGAACCCGTATGGTGAAATCGACTTCAGTGATCCTGCCTATGCTCCTGCTCTTTTTTTCGGGGTGCTGAGCTGCATGGACATAACCGAGCCCCACCATCCCGATAGGTCGCCTAGGCAGTTTGGTAGGGTGCAGATGATTCCCAGGCCTCCAATTTCACCCCTTAGAGCCCATAGGCTCATCAGCCCTAGGTCATATGTGACGCATGGACACGAACCATGCGTGACGCATGGATTGACTCGATGCGTGACGCATGGAATTGCATTTTTCCTACAGAATGCAGAAATTCCATTTCAGATGCAAAGCACCTGTTTCACGTGAAATGTAACCCAGAAATACCACATAAAGACTGAAATGTGCATCAAAAGATACAACCTTACAACATTAGAAGGTCATTCGAAACTCGAAATAAAATACACATTACAACATTGTCATGACTGACAATAACTCTTGAACTAGTAATCGTTTTCATCATCGTCTGGAATTGTGATGCTTTGTTTGGACGATTGATGTCCTCCTCTTTTCGGGGGGGTGTAAGCCCCACATCTTTGCCACACTTCGTCATACAAGGCCGCAGCAGATTCTTCACAATTACGCTCCCAAAGATTATAAACAGGTGGTAGTGGACATCCATCCTTCAGGCGAATCTGAGATAGATTTTACGGAATTGCATAATTAAATTTACATGTAATGCACTAGGTAAATAGCAATTGAAAAAAACATACCGGGATGAAATGTTCTTCCTGTGTGAGTAGTAATAGGCAAACAACTTGCATCTTGGCTCCAGGTTGACCATACCAAGTCGGAAGTCTAAGAGGTAGGAATGTCTGTTTAATTTGCTCGCCTAGACACACAAAGACACAATTACATGCCGAAGCCACCAAACATGCCATTTCTGGTACGGTAAGCCACTTATCCCTTGGAGCTGGGTAGTAATCGCTTTCCCATGTAAGTTGATGTATAGCGGACTCCAATGTTGGATTTACTTCTCCACCAATCCACGTGCCTTTAAGTAAATGCCAAATCTCTTTAGCCTTTCTTATCATCTCTTCTCGTATGAACTTCCAATGCTCTTGGGTCCCACCTGTTACATGACTCTCAAAAACAGATTGAGTGACGGAATATTTTGGATAAAGTGTACATTAGAGTGAAGATAATATCGGTCACCTGTTTCCATAGAAATAGATCTAAACCCGCAGTTTCCATCGGCTCTGATGTCAAACCACCCCTCCACATATGGTCTCATGCACATTGGTATCTTTCTAATGTACTTAGAAGGCGCATACATTTTTTGTGGAGCGGGAGGTGCACCAAAGGGTTTAGGAACCCTTTGCTTCTTGGGAGGTGTTTCTTCCAAAGCTCTAGACCTCATCTCTTGGTCGGTGTATTCCCATGCTGACTTCTTTCTTTGTGTAGATCTAGGCACTTTGTTAGGAGCTCCTTGGGGACGACCACCGGTGTGTTTCGAAATTGGCGGCTCTTTGAGAGGTGTATCCACTTTAGCTATCTTTCTGACAGATTCAATACACTTCTCTTGATCATGTGGTGACAAGGTGTTCCATGTTTCTTCATAAAATTCATCAAATAAACGTCTTGCCACGTTTTTCTTAGTTTCAAGATGACACTGTGTATCCACTTCTTCCAAAGACAACGTACTCCAAAAAGGATGCAAAGACACGGGCTGAATTGGCATTTGTTTCTTCACACAAGTCGCAAGGTCATGGACACACAGCATCCCGTCTCTGACCTTGGTTGCACAATCGCAATATTGTGCATTGTACATGCCTTGTACACCTTTGTCGTATTCTTTAATCAAGAGCTCCATTGCCTTGTACGAAACTTTGCACTTCAAATGTACAAACAAAGATGTTTGGTGAACAAGTCTAAACGTCTTTGTTAGACTCTCGTTAAATGAACCCAATATCTCTTTCAGCTGGTTTCGTGCCATGTCACTGTATTCCTCAAACACTGTGTCGAGCCTACCTTGTCCACCACTCAAATATGACTTCAAACAGGAATGCGCTCCTTCCACTCTGCATTTTTATTAAGGTGTTCAAACAGGAATGTGCTTGTGCAGTTTCTGTAAACTGCACATCCATACGTGACGCATGGAACAAATCCGTGCGTGACGCATGGAACTAATCCGTGCGTGACGTATAAATGTGCAGTTTACAGAAACTGTTTAAATTCACAGAAAACTGAATATAGTTGTGTAAGTGCAATTATAGATAAATTACCTGTTTGTCGTGTTGCTTCCAAGAGTAAACACGTCATCCGTCCATGCCGACACACATCTTTCTTTGAAAGGACCAAGCCAACTGTCTCTAACATATTGCAGTACGGGAATATGCGCGTTCCAATCTCTCTCTATAGTATCCAACTTTTTTTCATATCCTTCTACGGTGGTTTCCTCGAACAAGTTGTAGTAGTCGTTGGATAAGTTTTTTCCCTTTAGTTTCGATCTCATTTCGAGGGAAGCTTTGGCCTCTATGTTTTTCCTTATATGTCGTCTACATAGAAGAAACTTTGCAGTTGGAAAAAGAAGATCCGTTGCACTCATTAAAGCTTGTTCACGGTCGGTGACAATGCAAGTGGGCGTTGCTCCAATTCTTCTATACATCTCTTGAAGTTGTTGCATTGCCCACAAATAATGCTCTTTAGTCTCGCCCTCAAGAAATGCCCCACAAACTACAAAGTTCCTCCATGTAGACGTGATTCCAACAATCTCGAAAAATGGCATTTTGTACCTGTAAATAAATAATTTGAAATAATATTATTGCAATGTTATGGAAAATCATATGTAATGGTCAATAATCACACAAAACTTACTTGATTGTGGCATATGTGGAGTCCATTATAAGTACATAGGGAAATGATTTCAAGAGCTTCATTGATTCAGGGGACGCAAAGAACATATCACCAATCATAGATGCATCATCTTTGCTTGTCCTATACTCCATGAAATAGTCGCTCTGTTTGCATTTGTAGAAAAACTCTTGGATAACAGTTCTTCCTTCCCTGTTTTCGATCCTCGTCTTGGCCATCAAATTGTATACTTGTTTTTTTTTTGTAAGGTTCTTTGGAGACTTGTTGAGCATAGTGTAAATCTCATTTGGTTTACAATGAGCCCTGGTCATTTCAACTACTGTACACACTTCATCAGGCGTCAATCTGCCTGCAAACGCATTCCCAAACAAGCTACTACCAATAGGATGGTTGTGGGTACCTAACATTACAGTAAGTTTCCAAGCCCCTCTATGCTCCTCTAGAAGTTTTAATTCGAACCAACATCTACATTTTTTCGTCTTGATGTTTTTCCTCACTCCCTTAGCTTTTGAGTAATTCACTCGTCCTCTATCACAGATAAGCTGAAGTTTTCCAGATTTTGTTTCGGTAGGTGCTCTACTCCTTCCATTGACTATGCAAAAGTTGTTGGCTTGTGCAATGTTAACGGCCCAATCCACTCCCTGTTGTCTAGAGGGGAATACCAAGTCATTTGCAAACAACTCTGAGTAATCAACAGAGACATATTGTTCTTCTTGAACTTCAATATCAAATTCTGGTGCAGTACGCAAAGGACGAAATACATTTAAGCTACTTGTGTCTGAAAGTGGCCTCATCAAATGCGAAGGCCATTGCGACAAACCGTAACCGGTTCCAAAAGATCCAGTGTTGATATCACCAAACTGTGATTGCGGTTGCTCCCATGTTGTCAAATCAATGCCCAAATCAAACGAAGGTATGTAGTCGAGGTATGACGGAGGTGGGCAGTCATTAAGAGTAATCTTGTCTAATCCGGTAAACACAGAAAAGTTCATCTATGCACAAACACACAGATAACAAACCAGTTAAGTTTCTGTATGGCAAATCCATACGTTAATTGATTATGTAACTATAATTTGGTTATGTTTCTGATTATACAGATGTCCTATTCCGATCAAGAATCTGATATTTCCGATATTAGTACGGCGTCTAGCGTGGCAGACAACTTTGATATGCTTGAACGGGAGAGACGTGAACGGGAGAGACGTGAACGTGAGCGACGTGAACGGGAGAGACAAGAACGTCAAAGGGAGAGAGGGGAACCATCCACTAGACCAAGGATGACCGCACGAGAATACAGGAACCTCTTCAAGCCGTTCAACCCTCGTCGTTAGATCTACTTATTATGTTGAACCTTATTATGTTGAACCTTATTGTGTTGCACCTTTGAAGATTGAACCTTATTATGTTGAACCTTATTGTGTTGCACCTTTGAAGTGTTGAACCTTATTGTGTTGCAAGAACTACTTGTTTTTTCTTAAGAGTGTCTATTTCGTAGGTATTTTAAAACATGTCGACTCGTTTCACTTTCAAACTAGGTTTCACTTTCAAACTAGGTTTCACATTTCAAATATCATAAATCAACATAAATTCGCATGGTTTTATGTTGCAAAATCTTATTTTTATATTTAGAATGCTTATATTGTTGTTATGTTGACGAATGTTCAACCTTATTATATTTCAAATTGTATATGGTACGCCATACATATTGCGACTTTGTTCGGTTTTCAAACTATGTTTCACTTACAAAGGTCTAAATTTGATTTTCAAGTTACACACATGATCAAATAGACATTATAAGGATTGAAACAAAGTTTCATTCCATTTTGATAAAGTTTCGATGACGTTTTTGTCGAATTGGGCTTTATCGCCTTAAAAAAGACACTAAAAATGTGTTTCTTTGCACACTTAACTAGAAATACATTGAATACATTGAAAGTTAGAAGTTTCATATATGCAAATACGTGCGTCACGTATGGATTGTATCCGTGCGTCACGCATGGAATTAATCCGTGCGTCACGCATGGATACAATCCATGCGTTTTCTGGAATGTGCAATCCGTGCGTCACGCACGGATTAATTCCATGCGTGACGCACGGATGACCTGGGCGGTAAATAGCAAAAGGGGTGGGCGTCAAATAGAAACTATGTTTAATTATTGTACTTTTCTTGCTTTATCAAGTGACAATTTTGTTAAAATGTTAGAACGATATGGGTGTCTAGGGGCATTACCTAGAAAAGCACCCCATTCCTCTGCAGGAATTCAATTGACAAATTTAAGGATAGTGGTCTTAATGTAACTATATAGTATTTCAGTCTTAATGATCATGAATAAACTAATATGTTTTAGAAGATAAATTGGTTGTACCATTTTTACTTCCCCACTTTTGTATCTACCTTACTTTCAATACTATAGCTTTTATTACTTTTGGATGTTGGTACTACTCTCAGGGTGAAAAGCTTTTAGGAAGTCATGGAGGAATGTTTTTCAAGACGTGTAAACTAACAAAGACACGCCATATTAATGGGCATGTTACAACAAGAGGTAAATCTCTTCTTTGAGGTTGATTTAGTCATTGCTATTTAGAGCTTTCTAGACTGATTGTTCCTGTCTTAGATAGATGCTCCAGTGAGAAGAAAGGTTAAGGCAGAAATTTTGAGGTTCTTCCTATACAAATGAAGGATTCAGCCCCTAACTCAAACAGATTGACAAACTTTGCGTCAAAAATACTTCGCACTTATAGGAATCAACATCATTTTTTAGTTGTCAAATGCTCAACTGCTCTGCAGTCAGGTGTGTGTTCATGATTTCTGGAATTATATAATGACAAGATCTTTTATGTCTTGCTTGCATTTGTAGATGAAAATATCGACCACTCGGCAACGAACGTGTAGGTGGGTTTTAATAATCAATTATGCGTCTTTTCAGGTTAAAAATGGCTCACATGAGAATCGAAAAAAATTCGACTGAATAACCATGAAGATATAGGAGAAATTGACACCACATCTCCCTTTCAATCTGTACGAGTTGTTGCAAGCTTATTCGGTTACACCATTTGCTCTCCAGGCTCAAAACTTGAATCTAAATCTCATGTTGGGGTTAATCGTTAAAATTTTATTCACATATTTCACTTGCTTCGTAAATTCTATATCTTTACTGTTTGTTGTTTTCATAGTAAGTACTCGATAAGCAAGCATAGTCTCACTTAAACCAGAAAGAACTCAGAAAATTCAAAACTCAGGTGAAGGTTGCTGAAACTGCTACCAATAAAGCTCTTCCTGATCTGGAGAAGGCAATGAACACTCTAATGGAAAACAAAGACAAGATCAAAGGAGTCAATTCTTCAATTCGTCAATTACCGAAGAAAAAGAAACTTCACAAAACAGCCCAAAGAAGATATTAGACCTCATAAACGTGTCGCGATTGACAAGAAGGAATGTTGCTGGCCATTTATTAAAAAGGTAAGATTTATAATTGTTGAGCATTTGCATACAATTCAAAGTAATACAAGTTATTTAAACATTTTCCCTTCTCCAGTGAGTAGTGCAGTCTTATATGTATATCCTAAATTGTATTTCCTAATAATTGTAACTCCCTCTCGAAGCATAAGTACTTGAAAATTGTTGTTATGTTATGTTTAAACATGATTACGTGGTTTTTATCCAGATCTCTTGACCAGAACCATAAAACATTATGCAGAAGGTAGAACAAAATTACAACTAAGACTTGACACAACACACCCAAACAACTATTTACAACTAAATACCACCACAAATACAAACAACAAAGTGTCGTAGCCCATTTGAGTTGGCCCACATGGCCACCGCCGGCCCAATTAAATAAAAAAAATGAGACCGATTGAGTGTAAGTGGAATATGTAACCCTATTAAAAAATCCGGTTTTTGGGTAAATACCATAAAACAGTTTTTTTTTAAGTTTTTGCATCACTTTTTTAAGTTATAAGAAAATACCCCATTTGCTGTCAACAAAAATTTTAGAGCTGTCAACAAATTTTTTACAGAGCTGTCAATAATTTTTTTTACAGAGTTGTCAACAAATTTTTTAACAAAGTTGTCAACAATTTTTTTAATAGAGTTGTCAACAAGAATAATAAGTTGTCAACAAGAATAATAATAAGTTGTCAACACGACTAAATAAGTTGTCAACACGACTAAATAAGTTGTCAACGCGACTTAATAAGTTGTCAACCCAACTAAATACGACTAAATAAGTTGTCAACACGACTTAATAAGTTGTCAACCCAACTAAATAATTTTTTTACACGACTAATAAACGGTCAACAACACACAACACGAGTAATATTACAAAATTGTCAACATTGTCAACAAAAGTGTCACCACGAGTAAATAAAATGTCAACACAATGTAACTAAACTGTGAACACGAGTAATGATCAGTCAAAACGAAAAGTAATCTGTACAAAGAAATAGTAATGCACACAATCCTTGTTCTGGTCTTCAGATGCTAGTTACAGTGATACCTGCATGAGGAGACAAGGAATACAATAAAAGAGAGTTAATGTCTAGCTCAGAACAACAAAACAGAAACAAAAATCACCACTAATGTATCACAAGGAATCCTGCATTTCTAGCTCAGAGCTTAGCTTTACTCATGAACTTAGTAACATAGCCTAACAAGGAATTCACAACAGTACATACATATATCACCACACTACATAGCAATAACAAGGAATTCAGATAAGACCTGAGTAAGGCTATGAACAGTGAACATACATATATTCACCACAGTACATACATATATTCACAACAGTACATACATATATCACCACACTACATATCAACCACACTAGAAAAGTTGTCAACAATGAAAATAAAACAGTAATCACACCAAAAACATTTGTGAACAGTGAACACACGACGAAATCCCATTCTTTTATGAATGCTTCTCAAAAATCTAAGAGATTCAAGTGGAGTTTTTAGCAAAATTAATAATAATAATTAAAGTGAATTTTTGACAAAATTAATAAACATGTCAACAGACTTGTGCAAACGTGAGGTAGTGCCTATGCCTAAGCCAGTAAGCCTAGCCTACCTTTTTGCTCTCAATTGCTCTGGTCTGCCCAATCACTTCCAACATCAGCTGAATGTTCAGACCGACTTTGCTCGTCTCGATCAATTGATCTCATCGGAGTAGTAATGCAGCATACCAGTGGTTATAGCTCCGGTGAGGTGATTCAGGCGTTCTAATCCTTGAGATCGAGGAGGCGATTACGACTGGAAAGAGCTTCCCGTTCTTTTTCAGGACGAGGGAGTAACTCCGATTAATCATATTCGAGGGAGAACGGTGAGCTCGGTGGCGGAGTTTGATGGTTGAGTCAGATCCGAGGGTGGAGTGGACGACGGAGAGCTCAGATTTAAAAAATCTCTTCAAATCAAAACCCCGTTGCTCGTTCGAATTCCGCGTTTCCGCACAGAAATGCAACAAAAGCAAATTAACAAAACAGATTAGGGGAATACCGAAATTGATGGAGGCGACAAAACTGAAGCTGACAGATATGAGATCGGAGGTGAGTGCGGTGTTCGCTGACAGATCTGAAGTTTTCGTTCCTGCTTGACGTCGGAGGCGAGATCGGAGGTGACTACGGTGGATTATAAGCGGTTGAAGGCGAGCGACTGGGAGGAAGAAACGGATCTGGGAGTGAGAGAGAGAAGAAGCAGATCTGGAGGAAGAAAGTGAGAATTGATTTGGGGGAGGGGATCTCTAGAGAAGCGTTGTTTATATATTAGGGTAGAATATTAGAACTTAAATGGAAGGTGCAAAAGTATAAAATTTAGTTAAGAAAGGTGTATTGGACACAAATCCTTCATGAAAAAATATGTACATACACATGCATGAAAAGAAACGAAACATAAGATGGTATATGTATTGTTGTAGTTATGGATTATATCATCAATTGATATTTGTATTTTATTAACTGTAGTTATGGATTCTAATCACTACAAAATATTTCAAAGTATATGGTATTTTAATAAGACTATATTATATTTTTCGCATGCGTGAGAATTGCATAGGACATCATTACTAATGGTTTGATAATAAAAACAAATTATTTATAAAAAAACTAATTTTCGTATAAGTGTATTACTAACGAAGACAATAAGGTCCAAGTTATACATTGAAAAATATACCAATAATATTAGATTTATTAATTTAATTTTAAAAATGTGATATATTTTGACTAAAGCCCGTGCGTAGCACGGGCGAGAAAGAACTAGTTGTCACAAAACATAAACTTGCATCTTTTTGAATTTTTTTCTGAAGTAGGCTTTTTTTAAAAACAAATATCGATTTGGGCTCGTTTTGAAACTTATTCCCAACATAGACGCTCTCATGTGGTTCGGAAAATTTTCACGTTAGAGAGACGCAGGTTTTGCCAACGTCTCCCAACCGAAGCAGGTTTTTTTTTCAATTCTCACGTGTGGTCTCTTACACATAATTTTTTTTTTGAAAAAATTGGGTTTGTATAAGGCGGTGGCAAAGGGCCTTATACAAAGGGCTTTTTTCAAAAACAAAATTCATATGTTTCTTATATATATATTATTACATTAGACGTACGCGTGTTCAGATGGATCGTATGGGCTCGTTGAAATCGGAATCGATCACGACCGATTTTGTTGGGTCCGTATTGATCCCAACTTTCACCAGATATATCTCTCGCTCGATTTTGATTTTGAACGACCCCATACGAGCCACCCGAACACGTGTAAGTCTCGTACGTACCTTCTACTATAAATGGAGATTTACAAATTCGTTTCTCCATATCGAACGATGAGAGACATATCAGGTGAAAGTTGGGATCAATACGGACCCAATGAAATTGGTCGTGATCGATTCTGATTCCGAACTGGTGAAAGAAGGTATGCACGAGATTTACGCGTGTTCGGATGGCTCGTATGGGCTTATTCGGGATCGGAATCGATCACGACCAGTTTTGTTGGGTCCGTATTGATCTCAACTTTCACCAGACATGTCTCTCATCGTCTGATATGGAGGAACGAATTTGTAAATATCTATTTATAGTAGAAGGTACGCACGGGCTTACGTGTGTTCAGGTGGCTCGTATGGGGTCGTTCGAAATCATAATCGAGCGAGAGACATATCTTTTGAAAGATGGGATCAATACGGACCCAAAAAAATCGGTCGTGATCGATTTCGATTTCAAACGAGCCCATACGAGCCATAACTAATTATGACTGTTAAGTTTCTAATATTTAATTCATAATTACTAAAAATTCATAATCACTACTAATACGAATTCTTAAAATTCATACCGAATGGTCATCGTCGTCTTATTAATTACAATTAATTATGAATCCTAAAGGCCCCGAATATCTATTACATTATTTATGAAATTATAAAATAAACACAACAATTACTAACTAACATTAACGAATCATAATTACTACTAAAAATAAACGATGCCTAACTATTCATTTTTCAAAATTAAATACGATTAAAATTTTAAAAAAGCGGGTTTAGAAATTACATACCGAATGAAGCTCGTGCCGTGTCTCGAAAGCCGGATCCGTAGTCGTCCACGCCGGAACCTGAGTCGCCGGAACCCGACCCGTCGCCCGTGCCCGCGTCGCCAGAACAGTCGCCGTCACCGGAGCCAAATTTGCCGCTGCCCGCGTGTTAACTCAGCCTCCTCGTGGATGCTAAGATGCTCTCGGATCTAGATTCAAGGTGTGAAGTTCTCTTGTTTGGCTATGGACGAGACCTTGGACAAGGTTGAGTGTTGGCGGAATTTGGTGGATAGTTGGTGTAAGCGGAAGACTTTGGATAAACAAGACTTTGAAGATGATTCACAGGCTTGAGAAGGGTTGGAGGTTTGTCTTTAAAGAGGGACTCGAACCACTCAAGAAACAAAGAGAAAGATAGTGTTTTTGACGCCGAAATTACAAAGGAAGGAGAGACTCTCAACTTAAGCTTTGTATTCAAATTCAACGTGCTTACAATGGACCTTGAGAGGCCTTTTTATACTAGTGAAGACGTCCTTAGGCTGCAACCAAAGGATCACTCTTCCAATCAACATAAAAGAGGCTAAAATTAAGGAAGTAAATGCATAATCAAAAGGAGAAAATGGTGGGATTGTGTTGGCACTTAAGATGAACGATCTAATGGCTGAAAATGGTGATCCATGTGCCTATACCACGGATTGATGACTTGGCAATCTGATTTGAATCAGATTGAAGTGATTTGCTTGATCCCCATTAATGTTGATGGCAAAATTAGGGGGATCTTGGTTCTCCTGGGTCAAAGTGTTGTTTGGCGCGCGTTCTTTCCTTGTCTGGACTCTTTTGGGCTTTTAGGACTAATGGAATGAAGAACGCCTGGTAGAAATGGCTCTAAGGGCTCGGACGCACGGAAGGACCTCATTTGGGCTTGTCGGCGCTTGGCGTCGAGGCTTGACTTGGTCACTTTGAAGTTGTGGAGGTTTGGGCCAAGCGTTTTTGGTCTTGATGGACTCCTTGGGACATTTTGAGGCCATTGGGATAGATAGTGTGAGG
Source organism: Oxyria digyna (assembly GCA_029168935.1). Classification (NCBI taxonomy): domain Eukaryota; kingdom Viridiplantae; phylum Streptophyta; class Magnoliopsida; order Caryophyllales; family Polygonaceae; genus Oxyria; species Oxyria digyna. Next base: position 27,000,423 of record JAPVLV010000011.1, on the reverse strand, counting down.
GCCAAGTGTGAGGGTTTGACCAGTGGCGCGCCATGTTGTGTTTTGGTAGGCGCCAGTTGAGGTTTGGCTTCGGGATGAATAGTGAATGGCTCCGGGGTCCTGAATTTGGCATTGAACCTCCACTTGTCTTGAGATAGTTGGGAGTACTTGTGACTTGATGGGATTGAGCACTCAAGTGAGAGCTCATCATTACCCCCCCACTTGTTGTGAGACGTCCCCGTCTCACCTTTGTTTGAGACCCTTGATAGCATGCCGGGGTGGAGAGAAGAGTGAGTGTCAAAAGGATAATGAGTAGAAATAACTCGGACACTAAGCTCCCTGGGGTCTTGAATTGCTTCCTTTGTGGCATATAAATGATCGACGCCGAAGGAAAATGATTGGAGACATGGTGCGTCGATGAAGTGGTTGAAAGCCGAGGAAGAAGTTGGCGCTCCCGGTCTTGACCGCGCGCCTTGGGCATTGAAGTAGGCTCTTTGTTGATGCACTTCAGGGACGCCAATTTGATGAACATTGGTGTAGTTGGCGCCGTGCAAATGAGCCAAATTGGTGAAGTGACTCAGATGGCTTTCTTGCGCTCGGAATGGGCCTATGTTGTTGTAGATTGGCCGAGCATTGTTGCCATGGGGAATGTCTTGATGATGAGCACTTCTTTGGATGCCTAAGTAAGGCATTTCTGGCTTGGGTGCGCCGAGGAGAAGGACCTTGTTGTCGGAGATCCGAGTTGTGGACCAAGGCTCTTCTTGTTGGGCGCGCTTGAAGACTTCATGGCGTGTGCTTGTGTACCTCTTGAGGGCTTGATCCTGGGCTCTTGAGGCGCAAAATGGTAGCTTGTATAGCCAGCCAGCCACGCATTTTCCCGCCCCTATGGATGGTAGTCCTTGTAGCCATTCTTCGAAGCTTGGTCTTGGCTTGGGGACACAAGGGAGCTCCACTTTGGTTGCCAAAGAATGAGGCATTGACCAAGGCGGCCCAGTTGTAGTTGTTAAGGCAGAATGGTGAGGACCATTTTGGTGGCCATTAAGCTTTGCTTGGGCATGAGTGTGTCCTCGCCTAGCTTTTGTGCCGTCTTGGCCTCTTGCATTGCCTTTCTTTCCGCCATGTCCCTATCATCCTGCGCAATTTCACTTGGAGACATGGGTAAGAGCTTGACTCGTTGTCCATGGTGGGCGAATAAATAGGTATTTAGATACCCATCATGGAGAACTCGTCGGTCAAAAATCCATGGCCGCCCAAGTAGAATATGGGTGGCGTCCATTGCAACAACATCACACAATACATCATCTTTGTAATCACCAATAAAAAATGAAATAATGCATTGATGAGTGACGTGGTTACCATCATCGGAGTTGATACCGAGAAGACCATATGGAGATGGATGAGGAGTGGTAGGAAGATTGAAATGAGTGACTACCTTTTTGTTGACTATGTTGGAGCAACTTCCTCCATCAATAATCAACCTAAGTGTAGCCGTTCTTACCTTACACTTGCTTTGGAACAAGTTGTGTCTTTGTGCCATGTTGGGTTCCTCCTTTTGCACAAGCACATGGCGTTGCATCAAAGCCAAAGTGCCTCCTCCGTCGGCAGGAGCATTGGTGGGAATGATCTCGTCACTTGGAGGGTCATGCTCTTCCTCTTCTTCCTCCGAGATAAAACCTTCATTTTGTGAGAAAAGTGCACGCTTGGGGTTGACGCAGTCTCTTTGCATGTGGCCATGGCCGCCACATTTGTAGCATTCCAAGTCGCTTATCCTTTGCCTTGAATTCTCATGAGTTGTGTCTTTTGGATTGTTTGGGGCCCTTGAACTAGACGCATTGCCTGTTTTTCCTTGAACACTTGGAGTAGAAGTATTAGTAGACAAAGGTTTAGAAGGGTTAGGATTGTACCTTGAGTTGGATGATGATGACCAAGGTTTAGTGCGCTTCCTCAACACTTGATTGTGCAATTGCATTGCCGTATGTACAAGACTGTTGATGTCGGTGATAGGAAGGATTTCTAATTGATCTCGAATAGAACTATTGAGACCACTTAAAAACCTTATCCTTAATGAAGCGGGACATACACCTACTCCTGTTTTGTAGTACATATCTTCAAGCTTTGCAAAGAACTCTTGAGGGTTGGATGTACCTTGTTTTGCCGTGGCTATTTCATAGCGCATCTTGTCCTTGTAGTTCTTTGGAATGTACTTGTTTGTCATGACATGCAGAAGTTGGTTCCAACGTACAATAGGTGGTTCATTACGCCTTCTTCTATCGGCAACAAGTCTATGCCACTAACTCTTTGCCGCTCCCACAAAGTGTATGGTTACGATCTCCACTTTTTCATGCTCTTCTTAGTGGCAATGGTTGAGGACATGCTCGGTACCTTGCACCCATTCAAGAAACAAAGCAGCGTCATATAAACCTTCAAAGGGTTCGATACGTACCTTGATATCTCGACGCGAGTTGTAGCATTGTGGATGCTCTTGAGGCATATCCGGGGCATTTCTTTGACGCCTTTCAACATGGTTGTTGGCATTTTGTTGTTGTCTTGGCGCCCGGACATTGTCATTTTCATTCAATGGTGGCCATGGCGCCGGGATCCAATCACTTGGTCTGTTTTGAAGCTCAATTGGATCTTGGAGTGGCATCATGTTGTGAGGATTAGGCAGCCCCATGTTCTCCATTCCTTCTAGATCAAACTCATCGAACTCCACTTGGTCGTCGTCGAGAGGATTACGTGACGACCCACCAAAGGAGTCATCTTGTAGAGGGCTTAGTGGACTTTGTTGATGCAAATGATCCTCTACATTAAAATGAATAGGACTTACCTCTCTATGGTGAGAATGGTGGCGTAATGGACGCCTAGTATGCTCCTTTGAGCGATGGCTTCGGCGAAGGTGTCGGAGCGCATCTCGCTGCTGTTTTTGGGCTTGTTCGAGCACAATTTCCCAGCGCTCCCTGTCTTCTTCTTCTTTTGTTGTCCTATGATGGTGCTTGGATCGATGTGTGCCGGTGGACGGTGAAGAGCGCCCGGTGGAGTAGCCTTCCTCCCTTTCGTCGGTGCTTGACGGTGAATGGTGTCGGCGCACACGGGTCTGCTTCTCTTCTAGGGCTCTCCTATTGTCAAGGTAGCTCTCCTTGATCGAGGGTAGCTTCTGAAACTTGGGGTTTTGAGATGTTGAAGGCATTACCCCTTTGCCCTTGTCTTGCGCCCTTATGCCGAGCCCGGTGGATGGCTCCTTGGGATTGCTTGGCGCTTGGCGGACTGAGTGTGTTGGTCGTCCCGTTGCCACCCTTTCAGCCTGCGTCCTTGCATTATCGGTGGCCTTTAGTTGCTCTATCTCCGCCATGAGCTTTTCCACTAGAGACATGGGTGCAAATTGTGGAGGTGCAACTTGTCTTGGCTCCTCTCTTTCTTCCTCCGAATTGGACATGGTACCTATTGTGATATGGGTCATGCACGAGGATCAAAGCGCACAAGAAATATGCAAGAGTATGGCAAGAAAACAAGATAAGACACACTTGAGAATCAAACAAGCACTTAGGGTATAAGGTTGATTTTAGTGATTTTGGTCAAGTGTTTATCAAATCCAAGTTCAATTGCCGTCAAAGATTTCTTTTGCAAAATTAACTCAAAGTTGCATGCAATATTGAACTTCTAAGATTGAAAAGCTTCAATTATCATGCAATCAAATGAATTGCAAGTGAGAACTAGATGATGAGAGATAGGAAAATGGAAGAATGCTCAAGTGAATGTCAAGTACGTTACTTTATTTTGGCTATGGTCTTGACTAGAAAGAAGGCTTGCCTTATTTTGACTTTTCCCCTCTCAAATTTTAAGTTTTTTTTTTTTTGATTTTGTGCTCAAAGTCGAGAGCTTTACTAAACTTGAACGTGAGCAAAGATAAGCATGCAATACTATTGATGCGAGAAGAAATAGTTAGACAAAGGGATCTCGTCTTACTAGTTAATCCTAATCAATTTCATGCAATAATTCAATCCACTATAATCTCACAAAGAAATTCAAGATTAAAAATGCACTTTAAATCGATCTTACAAAGAAAAAAATTCAGCAATTTAATCAAGGATAAGATGGCAAAATTTGTGGGATTGATGGAGTGATTGGTGGATCGGTCAAGATGTGTTTAATGGGCGGGAAGGGTGGGATTAAATGGGGCGAAATTTGTGGATCTTGACTTATTTTGATGATGATGATGGTGATGGTGATCGAATGCTTAAGGCTTCAACAATGGAGTTTTAGCCAAAAACGAGATGAAAAGGTGATAAGTGCTTGAATGAAAAACAAGATGACTTACTTGAATCCCTGATGCTCTTGATACCAAATGTTAACTCAGCCTCCTCGTGGATGCTAAGATGCTCTCGGATCTAGATTCAAGGTGTGAAGTTCTCTTGTTTGGCTATGGACGAGACCTTGGACAAGGTTGAGTGTTGGCGGAATTTGGTGGATAGTTGGTGTAAGCGGAAGACTTTGGATAAACAAGACTTTGAAGATGATTCAAAGGCTTGAGAAGGGTTGGAGGTTTGTGTTTAAAGAGGGACTCGAACCACTCAAGAAACAAATAGAAAGATAGTGTTTTTGACGCCGAAATTACAAAGGAAGGAGAGACTCTCAACTTAAGCTTTGTATTCAAATTCAACGTGCTTTCAATGGACCTTGAGAGGCCTAGCCTTTTTATACTAGTGAAGACGTCTTTAGGCTGCAACCAAAGGATCACTCTTCCAATCAACATAAAAGAGGCTAAAATTAAGGAAGTAAATGCATAATCAAAAGGAGAAAATGGTGGGATTGTGTTGGCACTTAAGATGAACGATCTAATGGCTGAAAATGGTGATCCATGTGCCTATCCCACAAATTGATGACTTGGCAATCTGATTTGAATCAGATTGGAGTGATTTGCTTGATCCCCATTAATGTTGATGGCGAAATTAGGGGGATCTTGGTTCTCCCGGGTCAAAGTGTTGTTTGGCGCGCGTTCTTTCCTTGTCTGGACTCTTTTGGGCTTTTAGGACTAATGGAATGAAGAACGCCTGGTAGAAATGGCTCTAAGGGCTCGGACGCACGGAAGGACCTCATTTGGGCTTGTCGGCGCTTGGCGTCGAGGCTTGACTTGGTCACTTTGAAGTTGTGGAGGTTTGGGCCAAGCGTTTTTGGTCTTGATGGACTCCTTGGGACATTTTGAGGCCATTGGGATAGATAGTGTGAGGGCCAAGTGTGAGGGTTTGACCAGTGGCGCGCCATGTTGTGTTTTGGTAGGCGCGAGTTGAGGTTTGGCTCCGGGATGAATAATGAATGGCTCCAGGGTCCTGAATTTGGCATTGAACCTCCACTTGTCTTGAGATAGTTGGGAGTGCTTGTGACTTGATGGGCTTGAGCACTCAAGTGAGAGCTCATCACCGCGCCAATCGAGTCGGATACCGCCTCCCGTCGCCATCCACCAAGGTTTCTGCATCGGGCAAGGTAGCCGGAGGTGGCTCCGTCGTGACGCAGGTCACCGGAGGTGTAGGGATCGAGATGGAAATGATATCGTCGGGAGCGGAAGAATGAGGTGGTTGAGAATCCATTGACGGAATTGTGTTTAGGGGAGGGAAACGATCGAAAAACTGAAAAAACCTTGCGGTTGCGGCGCCGTCGGGATTGAAACGGAGAAGAAGAAGAAGGAAGCGCGGGTTAGGGTTTAAAAGACCCTATGCGCAGATAAGTTGCGCACATATATGTGCGCTGGACATTTGCGCACCGGGTTTTAGAATTCGAAGCGTTGTGCGCTGAACGTTTGCGCACAGGTTTTGTTGTACGCGTGTCATCAGCGCATAAATTTGTCAGACCACGCCAGCAATTTCATTTTTATCCCCAAAATACCCTTGTGCGCATAACATCTGCGCACATACTGGCATGCATATAGTGAAAAAGTCCCGTGTATATAGGCGTTTCGTAAGTATATTTTGATGCACATTAGCCATTCGCACGTTCTCATTTTAAAAATTGTTCTCACCGAAACCGCACCCTTATATTATATTACTAGGATTTTTTAGCGTTACAAAATTTCACAATCGGGAGTTGAGAAATCGAAAAATATGAGATGACAATACCTTCCACTGTGTACATGTATGTAATTGTGATAGGTTTGTAGGATTTTCAGGTAGAAATACATTTTCTCAAAGCTTAACATACTTAATTATGCCCTAAAAAACTGTTTTAAATTAAACTGATCCAATAAATAACTATTTATGATTATTACAAAAATAATTAAATTATCAATTAACAATGCTAAAGTCGGAGAAATGATGTCACATGTTCATCAAGGATTAGTCCACCTCACTATTATTTTAATAAATTAAAAAGTTATTACTTGATCTCACATACAATATTCAATAAAAAATTAACAATCTTTTTATTTCACGAAGAAATATGTGTTAGTTAGATTTGATATATTTATTATCAAATAATAAATCAAGCTGATATCAAGTTGTTAGTTAAATTTTATTTAATCGTATGATGTACGTTTAGTTGGAACTTGATTTATTTTTATAATTAGCTTCAATCTCCTTTACGATGGATTAGAAAATCTATATCTTATAAATATATGTTTTACTAACTAATTATATATGATTCTGTATCGTTTCAATTTTGTCAGATGTCTTTGAAAATACAAATTATATATAATTTTAAATAATATTTTAAAAAGTGATTTATAACTCTAGGCACAAATCCTAAACTAATAATACTTAACTATGAATTAGAAAAACAATATAATATATTTTGAAGCAAGAACGTTTTTACCCACACGAATTTAGAAATATAAATGAAAAGGTATTTGAAGGTGTGTTTTAAAATAAATATACAGGTGTATTTATTTTGTTTTGAAACATTTATCAATAATTTGATTTTTATTTGGTTCATTTCTGATTCGATTTTTATTTTGTTCATGTTTATCCCTATTTTCTTTTTCTTTTTTAAGTTTACCCATCCCTATCTTGTTTCCAACCGAGTTGATTGACTTGGTTATAGGAAAAAAATAAAAAATGGATAAGGGTCGAGTATATCACTGTTTTCTCTCTAAACTAAACTGTATCCTATTTTCTTTCTAACAACTCTTTACTAAACCCTATATAAAATAGCTAATTCATCTGACAAACCTATCTCAAAATTGAAAAGAGAAGCTTTCCTATCTCAAAAAAAGCTAAACACAATGGCGGGAGGAATGATGGTTCAGGAAGACGGCACTAAGAACAGAGATTTTCCTGCCAAGCTCACGTTTCAAGTCTTCATCTGTTGCATCATTGCTGCATTCGGCGGTCTTATGTTCGGATACGACATCGGCATTTCAGGTAATTAAAACTTCAATTCACGATCACAAATCTTAAACTCATTGCCCTAATCTCATCAACCTTCAATCTTAAACAGGAGGCGTGACATCAATGGATGATTTCCTTGAAAAATTCTTTCCGGAAGTGTACGTGAGAAAACACGAGGCGAAGGAGAACAACTACTGCAAATACGATAATCAATACCTGCAGTTGTTCACTTCTTCGCTCTACCTTGCCGCCATTGTGTGCTGCTACTTTGCATCGATTGTGTGCAAATCGAAAGGTCGAAAAATAACGATGCGGGCTGCCTCGATTTTCTTCATCATAGGGGTGGTGCTTAGCGCAGGCGCCCAAAATAGGTTGATGCTCATCTTTGGCCGAGTCCTCCTTGGTGCCGGCGTTGGATTTGGAAATCAGGTATACATATTCACTTCTTATCACTTATTAATTAATTAAATCATCACATTTCAGTATTTCACGGGTAGGTTGTTTTGTATATGAAAATCTACTTAATTAATCGATCGATAGTTCATTTCCTTTGCATTTTTTGTTTTCCATGCAAAAGTGACGTCACAACAACATTGTTGTATGATCTACATTTTCGATGTTTTAGTGCATTTTTAAGTCCAAATCCTGGACTGAATTGTGCAATTAATTACAGGCAGTGCCCCTGTTCATATCGGAGATAGCCCCACCGAAATTCAGAGGAGCACTAAACATAATGTTCCAACTCCTAATCACTATCGGGATCCTAATAGCCAACATAGTAAACTACTACACCTCCCGCATCCCGAAACACGGGTGGCGCGTTTCCCTAGGCGGGGCCGCGATCCCGGCCCTGGCCCTCTTAATCGGGTCCTTCACAATCTCAGAAACCCCGACCAGCCTCGTCGAGCGTGGCAAAATGGACGAGGGACTCATAAGCCTTAGGCGCGTGAGAGGCACGTCCGACGTCGAAAAGGAGTTTGCCCTAATCGTGGAGGCGGTCGAGATCTCGAAGAGAGTCAAGCATCCGTTTAGGAAGATCATGAGACGCTCCAGCAGGCCTCAGCTTGTGTGCGGGACTCTTCTTCAGGTCTTTCAGCAGTTTACTGGGATTAATGTTATTATGTTCTATGCGCCCGTGTTGTTTCAGACGATGGGAATGGGCGGGAAAGACCCCTTGCTTCACTCTGTCGCCACCAGCGTGTTTAACTCAGTCGCTACTCTTGTCGCCGTTTTTGGTGTTGATTATGTTGGCCGTAAGGTTTTGCTTCTCGAGGCTGTTGTCCAAATGTTCGCTGCACAGGTAGTATATATTTTGATCATGCATATTCTTCTATATTTTACTATAGTTTTATCTGACATGTGACGTGACATTATATGATAGACATATGTGGGAGTACAGTTCTACAAATACTTGCACGTGACAGGGAGCATGCCAGAGGGTACGGCAAAGCCGGTGGTGTGGATGCTAATAGTGTTCGTGATGGGGTTCGCTTGGTCGTGGGGCCCGCTAGGGTGGCTAATCCCGAGCGAGATTTATCCGATCGAGACGCGTCCAGCTGGCTTCTTTTTCGCGGTGAGCACCAACATGATTTGCACGTTCATAATCGCGCAGGCCTTCTTGACGATGTTGTGTAGAATGAGGTGGGGGATATTCTTCTTCTTCAGTGCCTGGATTGTAGTCATGGGGTTGTTCGCATGGTTTTTCTTGCCTGAGACGAAAGGTGTTCCTATTGATGAGATGGTGGAGAGGAAGTGGAAGAAGCATTGGTATTGGAAGAGGTATTTTGATGAGGAGGATGAGGATAAGGTTGAGTTTGAGGCGGAGAAGAAAGTGGTGCTGGTTGAGGAGAAAGTTGGAGAGAATGAGGTGGAGGAGATTAATTAAGTAATTTGTTAGAGTTTGGTAGGGAGGAATTTCAGTTCAATTCTAGTTTATGTAATAAGTTGCATTGAGAAGTGTAATAAGGTTGTGATTAGTTTTTAAGTTGGTGTAAATTAGGATTGTTTTGCAGATTATGATCTTAAGGGCTTCCTTGTTCTTAATATGATCGACGTAAATTGATCACTGATGATCAGTTAATTCTTGTATTTGCAGTGTCATGCCGAGTTCTCTACTTAGTCGATGGCATGGGCCAACAGGCCCAAACCAACTATCTTGACATCTCAACTTCTATTCATCATGTGCAACGTTACCAACCTCCATAACTCATCCATGCTTCTATCCTTGTCATCATGAATTAATTATTGCGAAAATTACTCCAATTGATCTTTGATCTGGATCTCTTTTTACCCATCTCTTCACCTCGTCAATATCTAACGACCTTCATTCTTCACTGTCACTTAAGAATTGTACAGAGTAAATTAATAAGATTTTTATTTGGAGATCAAAAGAACTAATCAAACCAGTAACTTTCAATCGAAAGAGTATCGAAAAGAACAAAAATGTTGAAAGATTCGAGATGGAGAGGCAACGGTTCAGAATGAGAGATCCATCACTCTCTTTCATCGTGGGATCACAGAAATATTGACGTCGCAAAGCGCGCCTTTTCAATTGGAAATTGGGACTTCACCCAGTCTAATAATTAAAAAATTGTAATTTAAGTAAAAAAAAGGAGAAGAAAATATCAAAGCGAAGAAATTTGCGGTTTCTACTTGCGATGTCTATGGCGGATATCAATTTAGCCTCAAAAACAGTCCGCTGAATCCCGTGCGCTTCTCCTCTCCATCCCTTGTCCGCTTCGTCTTCTTCCTCTCTCCTACAACTTCTATTTCTTTCCCTTCGCTCTTCTGCTGCAAATATCTCCGATCCCTTTCACTTTTTGTTTGTTTGTTTTTTGTTTGCATATATCTTTTTCTTTAAAAAATTGAGGAAAAAAACTAGATTATCACTTAGTATATTAGTGGCCTTGTTCTGCATCGGTTCGGAGCTCAAGCTATCAACAAGTAAGTACTGCTCGCATTTTCGTAAATGTGTGTTCCTAAATTATGTCCAATTTCAGTGAGCTTTTCGTTTGGAAGTGAGATGATTCCTCGACGTGTTTGCGTTAATTTGTAGTCCTCTACAGAAAGTATTTGCAAAATTTGCTGTAATGACTTGTTTACTGTGGAGTATAATTTAGAGAAACTGGATATCAGGTTGAGTAATTTCTGTTCTAGGTACAATGAGATTATGAGCACTTTTTATCAATTGAGTAGTACAATGACGAGTGTATTCCTGATGTTGTGGCATGATTTCAGACTCTTACACGCCAATTTCTCTGATTTCTGAGTTTTGCTTTGTTGTTAGTTGCTGGTGATGGCGCCAGATAATACCAACCTTTCTAAGGTCCCAGCTGTTGCACAACCTCTGGCTAAAGATGAGGGGGAAATTGCATCCAACATCAGTTACCACGCTCAGTACAGCCCTCATTTTTCCCCTTTGAAGTTCGATCCCGAGCAAGCTTTCTATGCCACTGCAGAGAGTGTCCGTGATCGTCTCATTCAGGTAAAATCTTCAAGGGCATGGAGATATCTCTCAGCTAGAATGTTGTTTATCCTTCTTGTTCAGCTGTTAGCTCTTTTCTTAAATGATGAATTACAATGTGTTTATATTTTGAGTTAATGACTGTTTAACTAATGCAGCAATGGAATGAGACATACCTTCACTTCCATAAGGTTAACCCAAAGCAGACATACTACTTGTCCATGGAGTATCTTCAAGGACGAGCCCTGACCAACGCTTTAGGAAACTTGGACGTCGACAAGGCGTATGCTGCTGCACTCAATAAACTTGGCCATGAACTTGAAGATGTCACTGAACAGGTAGCTATAGATATCTCTAGAGGTTTCTTTTTGTTGTTAAGACCTTTGTCAATTTTTAATTTTATATTCTGCTTGCACATTCTTTTTATTTTGTCAGGAAAGAGATGCTGCACTAGGAAATGGTGGACTTGGAAGGCTTGCTTCATGCTTTTTGGATTCCATGGCCACTTTGAATCTTCCTGCATGGGGATATGGTTTGAGATATAGATATGGTCTTTTCAAGCAGAAGATTGGCAAGGATGGTCAAGAAGAAATAGCTGAAGATTGGCTTGAGGTTTGAATTTTATACACATAGTAATTGTTTATTGGTGTATTATTATCTCATACTAAAACACATCTGATTGATATTACTTGGCAGAAATTCAGCCCTTGGGAAATTGTCAGGCATGATATCGTATTCCCAGTTCAATTTTTTGGTCATGTTCAGGTCAATCCTGATGGATCGTAAGTGTTCTGTAATTATTCACATTTCTATGAGTCATTGTTCGTCTAGTATTTATTGTACTGAAGGTCGTATTAATGTCTTCTGATTGTGAATCAGACGACAATGGGTTGGTGGAGAGACCTTACAAGCACTAGCATACGACGTTCCAATTCCAGGGTACAAAACCAAGAACACAAACAGCCTTCGTCTATGGGAGGCCAAAGCTTGTGCTGCAGACTTCAACCTATTCCAGTTTAATGATGGGCAGCATGTATCTGCTGCTGAATTGCATAACAAAGCTCAACAGGTAATGCACTTTGAACACTGCATGGAAGCCTTTATTGTTTGGATTGCTACCACTTAATGGATTTCACTAAATTTTCTGTTATGTTTTTGCAGATTTGTGCTGTTCTTTACCCTGGAGATGCTACAGAAGACGGAAAACTTTTACGTCTGAAGCAACAATTTTTCTTATGTAGTGCTTCTCTTCAGGTTGATTGGTTTTCTTTTGTAGTATGACAGACTCATTTCTTGATTAAGCTTTTATCTGCCTTTTTGTGTTTTTTAAGCTATTATGTACCTATGAATTACAGGATATCATTGCCAGATTTAAGGAAAGGAGAGACAGCAAGAGTCCAGTGAAGTGGACCGAATTCCCCACCAAAGTTGCGGTGCAGCTTAACGATACACATCCCACTCTGGCCATACCGGAGCTCATGCGATTGCTACTGGATGAAGAAAAGCTTGGCTGGGATGAGGCTTGGGATGTGACATCAAAGTAGTTCCTCATTTATCAATTTGTTATACCTAATTAATTAACTTTCCTTCCAAATGACATTATCCCTTAGCGTCTGTTGAATTGATTTTAACAGGACTGTTGCTTATACCAACCACACAGTCCTTCCAGAGGCACTAGAGAAATGGTCTCAGCCCGTGATGTGGAAGCTTCTTCCTCGTCATATGGAGATTATAGAGGAAATCGACAGAAGGGTGGGTTTTCTAGTGATGCATTTTTTGACATTCAGTGCATAAATGGGTCTCTCCTTAAGTATAACATCTAACTTCATTCCAACTAGTAACACCTGTATATCTCTTTTTCAGTTTGTTGCTATGGTACAAACCGAAAAACCTGAGCTTGAGGGTAAAATCCAAAGTATGCGCGTATTGGACAGCAATCCCGCCAAGCCTGTGGTGAGGATGGCCAACATGTGTGTTGTTTCCGCACATACGGTAAGGATTTAGTTTCATGTATGAGCAAGGAAAAATAAGTTCTACTCTAGGCAATATGATGGCATCATATGCCCATCTTCTGCAGGTGAATGGTGTTGCACAGCTTCACAGTGACATTTTGAAGGCAGAGTTATTTGCAGATTATGTCAAAATATGGCCCACCAAGTTCCAGAACAAAACCAATGGCATCACTCCACGAAGATGGCTCAAATTTTGCAATCCAGAACTGAGCAATATCATCACAAAATGGTTGAAAACTGATGAATGGGTTTCAAATCTTGATCTTCTCATTGAGCTGCGAAAGGTACGTCATTATAAACTATTCTCCATGTTATACAACAAAACCATATGCTTTCCGGTAGAAAGCTAATCCGTTACTGACATTATGTTTTGTCAAATGTAGTTGGCTGATAATGAGGAATTGCAAAATGAATGGGCGGCTGCCAAAATGGCAAGCAAGAAGCGATTGGCGCAATATATACTGAAAGTGACAGGAATAACCATTGACCCAAACAGTCTCTTTGACATTCAGATCAAGCGCATTCATGAGTATAAGAGGCAACTCATGAACATTTTGGGCGCAATCTATAGGTACAAGAAGTTGAAGGTATGAGACAGTTTGCACTAATTTTGTCATTTGTCATTCTAGTTCTGTGAAATAGTACATGTAGAGTTACAGTGTGACTTTTATCATTAATAGGAGATGAGTCCTGATGAAAGGAGCAAAACAACATCAAGGACTATCATGATAGGTGGAAAAGCATTTGCTACCTATACTAATGCTAAAAGAATTGTCAAACTAGTCAATGATGTTGGTGCTGTTGTCAACAACGACCCTGATGTCAACAAGTATTTGAAGGTACAAAAAAAAAGCCTTCGTTGTGTATTGTATTAAAAAGAATAACCCATCAAACTTTGTTTTTTACATTAGAATTCAGATACACTGATATACATTTCAAATCTCCAGGTTGTTTTTGTTCCAAACTACAATGTCTCTGTAGCAGAGTTGCTCATTCCAGGGAGTGAGCTCTCTCAACACATTAGCACAGCTGGAATGGAGGCAAGTGGTACCAGCAACATGAAATTCTCTCTCAATGGTTGCCTCATAATCGGAACTCTGGATGGTGCTAACGTCGAAATCCGGGAGGAAATTGGACAAGAGAATTTCTTCCTCTTTGGTGCAGAAGCAGATGAAGTCCCCAGACTCCGCAAGGAGCGTGAGGAGGGCAAGGTATAAGGCCTTTTTTTGCAACATGTATTTTCATTTTTATAAACACCTTATCACAAAAAACTACTTCTATAAGTTTAGATATCAACTACTCACACATCTTTAAAAAAAAAATTGCATAATCATACTTTTCAACTATTTATAAACAAAAAACTCTTTATAAATCCCTCTTAACATTTTTATGTTCACTATGTTGATGAACGCAGTTCAAGCCTGATCCTCGCTTTGACGAGGCTAAGCAGTTCATAAGGTCTGGAGTCTTTGGAAGCTATGACTACAACCCTCTCCTTGATTCCCTTGAAGGTGATTCAGGATTTGGTCGTGGTGATTACTTCCTCGTTGGGTACGACTTCCCGAGCTACATGGATGCTCAGGCCAAGGTTGATGAGGCATACAAGTAAGACTAAAAAAACTATATAACCCAACTCATAATCTACAATTAATGACTCAGACTTGAAATGACTCGGTTTTCCCAATCCGAACAAGATAAGCTGAAATGCTATTGTCTTTTATACAGGGATAGGAAGAGGTGGCTAAAGATGTCTATTATGAGCACAGCTGGGAGTGGTAAGTTCAGCAGTGATCGAACAATCGCGCAGTATGCTAAGGAGATCTGGAACATCGAGAAATGTCCGGTTGCATAATTTGACAAAGTGTTGTGTGCATGGAAGGTTCAGAGCAGAGCAAAGTATTCTCCTGTTCTTTGCTTACAAACTATGTTTCACTAAAATAACGAGGTTGGGGGAATTTGATATAGTATAGTGTTATATTTATGCTTTGGAATCTTTGGAATAATGGCATTCAGCTGTATGCCTTGCTGAGCCCTGCTGCTGCTTCTTGTTGTTAGCAGTAGGGCTGTTTGCTTCTTGTTGTACCCATTGCTGTTTTTGCAATAAGTTGCTGTTTTTTGATCTTTTGCAACTCTCTTGTCTGGTAAGTGGTAACCATAGTCAGTGAAGATTCTTATTTTTATCATGATCAAGGTTTGAAGCACTGAAACTTGTATGTACCTCATATTTCTATAGTGATGTAAGTATGTTATCTTCTTAGGAGGAATAAATTGTGAAAAAGACCGGTAGAAGTTAATTTATATATTTCTGTGCTTTTTATTAGGTTATGAATTTACGGTCACATTAAATTTAATACGGAATAGCAATTAATCAGGTGCGCCCACGCTCACCCCCACAAAACCCCGTTCTCTCATCCACTACGCTTACTCTACTAAGCTCAAACACAGAAGTCCCAAGTCTCAACCATTTCCTCATCTCTCATCAGAAATCAACCAATAATCGAAGATCTCAAGCGTTCGAAATGTCAAATCGAGTCTGCAATTTCTCGGATCTGGTACAACGAGTCACAGCTAACTGCTTGCTTCATCCGCTAGGCAGCAATCGATTCGACCGCGGCCAGGTCTTATCTCCAGATCGCTCCTGCGAAAGCGGAGACGACGTTCTAGAGGAGGAGGAGGAACCAGAGATTCTATCAGAGTACGAATCCGGCGAAGCAGAAGAGATTGGAAGTGGAGAAGAAACCTTGGAGCGAACTAATGGCAAAATCCGGAGGAAGGAAGAGAAGGATAGGGAAATGGAAGCTGCGGTAGCACTAATGGCGCAGGTTTTCGATGCGGCTTCATCGATGAAGAGAGCATACGCGGATTTGCAGGTGGCGCATTCTCCATGGGATCCGGAGAAGATGAGGACGGCGGACGAGGCGGTAGTTGCGGAGCTTAGACGGATCGGTCTTCTCAGGGAAAGGTTCAAGAGAGGCTTCGCTAGCGCTGACGGTAATAGGAGAAGTGCAGCGATTGGCGGCGCGGCGATGAGGGAGGTAGTGGCTCCGTACGAGGCGGCGGTGAACGAGCTCAAGAGAGAGGTCAAGGCTAAGGAAATGGAGATTGACAGCCTGAGAGAGCGACTCAAGAGTGTCACCATCGCCGGCTCCGGTGGTCGGAAAGGAAGGTCTAATTCTAAGAGGAAAGTCAATTACAGTCAAAGCCAAGGTGAAGCCTACTCACTCACTAATCATTCTCTAATTACAACACTTTATTTTTGTGTCCAAGAAAATGATGAAAAATTATTGAGAAAGTAATGAAGAATTGACCAAGAAAATGATGAGAAAGTGTAATCTGAAAAGAGAGGTACACCTTACTGTCGGTTCCTTTTAAGTAGGTTTTTAAGTAGGTTTTCTAATTGTAATTTTGTTCAGGCTAATAACTTTTGCATTAGCTCGAAGCTTTTTAAAAAAGATAGAAAAATACCAAAAATCACCTTTAAAAAAAAGTCAAATACAGTATTTTGTGTGAAGGGTACTTTAGTCATTTGTTATTCTTCTTTCTGTGCAGTGCCATTGTCTCCTTCCCCAGACCTGTTCGAAGCAACAATGAGTCTGGTTCAGGAAACCTCAAAATCATTCGCCGGACTCCTCCTCTCTCTGATGCGCTCCGCCCACTGGGACATTTCCGCGGCCGTCCGCTCAATCGAATCCGCAACCATCACAGCTTCCCCCACATCCTCAACCCTAACACCAACCCCTTCCTCCGCCTCATCATCACCAACAGGTCCTCACCACGCTCGTTACGCGCTCGAATCGTACCTAACCAGAAAGCTCTTCCAAGGATTCGACCACGAGACCTTCTACATGGACGGAACGCTCCTCTCCCTCCTCAACCCTAACCAATTCCGCCGCGACTGCTTCTCAAAATACAGGGACATGAAATCAATTGATCCCTCCGAGCTTCTCGGCGTCACCCCCAGTTGTCACTTCGGCAACTTCTGCGCCAAAAAGTACCTCTCGATTATGCATCCCAAAATGGAGGAGTCGCTGGTTGGAGACCTCGATCACCGTCGCCGCGTCTCGGCCGGCGAGCATCCGAGAACGGCGTTCTACGGTGAGTTTCTTGCTGTTGCTAAGGCCGTTTGGTTGTTGCATTTGCTGGCGTTTTCGCTGGATCCGGCGCCGAGTCACTTTGAGGCGACTCGGGGAGCCGAGTTTCACTCGGTTTATATGGAGAGTGTGGTGAAGTTTCCGTCAGGGAAGGTAAGGCCGGGTTTGGTCGTCGGGTTACCGGTTAGCCCTGGGTTTAAGCTTGGATCCGGTTCAGTTATCAAGTCCCGGGTTTACCTTGTCAGCCGAAACTGAGTTTTCCCGTTTTTTGGATTGCCATCTTTTTTAATGTGAACTGGGCTAAGGTAATTTTTTGGTGCTTCGTGTATGTTATTGATATAGATCCCGTCAAAAAAAAGTTATTACTCCCTCCGTCCCTTTAAGTTTTTTCTGTTTCCGTTTTGGGCGTCCCTTTAAGTTCTTCCTATTTCCATTTATATCCATTAATTTCTCCCCATTATACCCTTACTTTATTTATTTTATTCATATCTTAACAACACTTTATCAATCAAATCAACTTTTTTCCATCTAATAAACTTCCTATTGGGTGAATTTTATGATTTACCGCGCCATTACTTACACTCTTGTTTTGATTAGACTTGCCTTAATTCGTGTGCAAAGTACACAATAGGAAGAACTTAAAGGGACGGTTGGAGTATTAAGTATCTATAGTAGGTTTGGATATTGAAAAATGAGCGGAAAAGAAAAGGATAGAAAATAAGAAAGGGAAAAGAAAGGGGAGGAGATCTTTCACTTTCGTGAGTCATATCAGCATCCTTGAGGTCAACAAGAGTTTTTTATATTTTTTTGTTGTTGTTGTTGTTTGGAGAATAAGGGTTTTGAAAATTTAATTAAAAAGTATGGAAAATAGTAAATTTTATAAAGTCGTGTCTAATTTTCCATCTAGATTCCACAAAATTGATGGAATTTAATTTCTCTACATTTCTTCTTTTATTTTCTTTTAAAAAAATTCTTAAATCTCTCCATTCATACAAACCAAACAATAGATTTTTATTTTCCCTCTGTTTTCCTCCTTAAAATTCCCCTCGAATCCCTCCAAACAAACACATCCTAGTAAAAAAACCGGAAATGATTATTAAGGTGGTACTTTCATGGTAAGAAACTCTTTTACAGTATGTTTGACTATTGGAAAATGAGGGGAAAAAAAGGAGAGAAAATAAGAGACGGGAAAGAAAGGGAGAGGAGAGGAGGTAAAACGAGGGATTTTTATATTTTTGTTGTTTGTATTAAGAGAAAAAATTTACTCAAAAATATGGAGAATAGTGGATTTCATGAAGTTGTGTCAGTTTTCCATACAAATTCCACCAATTTGGTGAGATTCAATTCCCCTCCGTTTCTTCTCTTATTTTCTATTAAAAAACTTCAAATTCTCTATATTCAAACCAACCAAACAAGATATTTTATTTCCTTTCATTTTCCTCTTTAAAAATCCCCTCAAATTCCTCCAAACAAACACACCCTTAGTGATGCGCGTCTGTCTCCGGGGAGTCAATTGCGCTCGAAGGATCTTTAATCAACTTATCTCGGGAGTGTCTTGGGGATGTCTTTTGATGAAAGTAGGTCGAATATGGAGGTTTGGTGATGCGGGGATAAGCCGCAGTTGCCGACCTAGACACCAAACTCGAATAGGAACTCGAACAGAGAAGAAAAGCGGAATTAGATATGAGATGAAAGAAAGGGAAGTTGAAGGATAGGCCAATTGGAACCAAATCAATCAACGATAAAACCTTTGAACTTTAGAACAAGAACCTTACCGAATGTTGAAGAAACCCCAATGGATTACAACCAAACACAATGACTATGGTATGTCAAAGCACCTGGAGGATTGACGAGGCGAATTTGTCGTGTGTCAAGTCAAGTAATCCTAACATGCAAACTAAGTAATATAGTGCGCAAGTAAGGGTCGAATCCCAAGAGAATCAGTTTATCAAATTCTTAAGTTATCACAATGACTAACCAATAAACGCAACCAAAGGGGGGGGTTTTGTGGTTTTGATACGAAGTATCGAATGTCAACTTGGTTATAACAAGATTAAGTGAAGTGTTCCACTTAGCGATTATCCACAATTAGATTAACAAGTTGATCTTAGAATCTTTTTTATCCCTATGTCAAGTTCTCAGGTGATCGTTCTAATTCCTGTTCTTGAATAGTTATTAGTCCAACTAGTCCTAATAACCCTTACTCGATTATAACCTTGAAACTATCAAAGTTCAATAACAAAGTAGCAATACATTCAGGAATAGATAGATACATGCAATATCATGGACAACTAGTCGGATACTTGACATGTACTCAACTCTCTTCTCTAATAACAATCACAACTAGTTCATGCAAATAGATTGTGCGACACAACAAGTATGATAATTCAACTAGAAGTATCAAACTCTAGCAATATGAACAAGACACAACTAACTTAGGTGATCAATCTAAAGTAGTAAATCTAGTTCATCGACAATACAAACAAGAGAGTTGAGACAATCAAAGAGTTAGACAAAGGGAAAGGATAAACTCACAACTTGTTGAATCCAAAAGCTTCAAACGCCAAGAGAAACAAAGAACCTTAGCAACTCATAAGTTTGTGAAATACTCTCCAAAAACTTAAGCAAAACAAAGACTAGATGATCAAGGATGATCATCCACTACTTATATAGTATCCACTAATGTAACAGCCGAATTAAGGTACTAAAAACGTATAGAAAGTTACAGAATTAAACACAAATTACTTCAAATGGCAAAGACATCAATTTGATTCTTCTGTCGAGGAACCGCACCCGCGGGTTGAGAGCCGCGGGCGCGGTTTTGGGTTTCTTCAGATTCTCAGGATGGCAGAGGGCCGCGGGCGCGGTTTGAGACCCGCGGGCGCGGCTTGAGCTTTCTCGAAAGCCTTGGCTGAAGGTGAAACCCGCGGGTGCGGCTTGAGCTTTCTCGAATCCTTGTCTGAGGAGGAAACCCGCGGGTGCGGCTTTGTTGTCTGAGGCAGAACCTGCTGATTTCTTCAAGTCTTCGTCTTCGTCTTCAGCAGCTTCTTCCTTATGCTTCAATGCTTCCAATGCTTGTATCATCTCTTGGAATCTCGTATGTAAATCTTCTCTCGAACAGCTCCATGATACATATTACATAGAAACAAATAACATAATCCTATACAAAACTAGCTAATAATCCATAGTTGCGGTATGTAAAACACCGCTTATCAAACTCCCCCATACTTAGACCTTGCTCGTCCCCGAGTAAGCTAAAAGAAACTTACTCTTTTACAATAATCACTCAAAGATCTCAGGAAGTATGAAAAAGAAAGAAACTACAAATTACTAACACATTTAGTCTACAAACAATATGATGAGAAAGAAATCTATCAATTTTGGTCTTCCATAGTGGTTAACATGCAAAAACTTTTGTCCTAAGACACTCATTTCACTCATTTTGCCTAGGCGCCTCGAAAGGTTTACACCTAGCCACTCATTTCATTTTCAATCTCACCATTCCTTACCGCCCTCAAGTCCTTTTTTGCCAAGCCTAATGCAAGCCGAACTACCCGCTTATTGCATGGATTTTTCCATCCCAGGATTTTCATTTGCCTTTTTTCGTATTTTTGTGGCTTTTTCTGTTTTTAATTCCATGCAAAGTACAACAAAATAAAAACTGAAGGGAAATAACAAGGAAATGAAACTACTCTAGGATGGCACAATCCGGCTCAAATGATCAGCTACGGAGTTTTCGACTCCCTTCTTGTCCCGAATTTCCACATTGAACTCGCTTAAGAGCAAAACCCATTGAATGAGTCTTGGCTTTGATTCCTTCTTCGTCATGAGATAACGAAGAGCAGCGTGGTCCGTGTGGATAATCACCTTCGTGCCCAAAAGATATTGCCGAAATTTTTCAAGGGCAAACACCACGGCTAGCAACTCCTTTTCCGTGGTGGAGTAATTCCTCTGAGCTCCGTTCAAAGTCGTGGAAGCATAGTAGATGACGTGCATTGCTCTTCCGACTTTTTGACCAAGAACGGCTCCCACCGCATGATCACTAGCATCACACATGATCTCAAAGGGTAGAGACCAATCGGGTACTTGGATGATTGGTGCTTCGGTGAGGTGGGCTTTCAGAGTGTCGAATGCCTTCTTGCACACATTCGACATGTCAAAAGTAGCTTCCTTTTTCAAAAGCTCACATAGGGGCGTGGAGATCTTAGAGAAGTCCTTGATAAACCTGCGATAAAAACCTGCATGGCCTAGGAAAGAACGCACTTCACGCACATTAGTAGGATAAGGCAACGATTGAATGACGTCAATCTTTGCCTTATCGACCTCAATACCCCTAGCTGAAATTATGTGCCCCAATACTATCCCTTGTTCAACCATAAAATGACACTTTTCAGAATTCAATACTAGATTAGTATCTACACATCTTTTAAGCACGAGTGACAAATGATTTAAACATGCATCAAAGCTATCCCCATGTACCGTAAAATCATCCATAAAAACTTCTATGAAATGTTCAATGTATTCCGAGAAGATACTTACCATACATCGTTGAAAGGTCCCGGGCGCGTTACATAATCCAAAAGGCATCCTACGATATGCAAAAGTGCCAAAGGGACATGTAAACGTCGTCTTCTCTTGATCTTCGGGTGCAATAGCCACCTGAAAATACCCTGAATGCCCATCTAGGAAGCAATAATACGGACGACCGGCAAGTCGTTCAAGCATTTGATCAATAAAAGGGAGGGGGAAATGATCTTTTCGGGTTACCGCGTTCAGCTTGCGGTAATCAATGCATACTCTCCAACCCGTTTGAGTTCGGGTAGGAACCATCTCACCTTGTTGGTTCTCTACCAATGTTATGCCCCCCCTTCTTAGGGACACATTGAGTTGGACTTACCCATTGACTATTCGAAATGGGGTAGATCATGTCAGCTTGAAGAAGTTTCAGTACCTCCTTCTTGACCACCTCCATCATAGGTGGGTTTAACCTTCTTTGGGGTTGCCTAGAGGGTTTAGCACCTTCCTCAAGAAGGATCCTGTGCATACAGGTGGAAGGGCTAATTCCCTTGATGTCAGCAATGGTCCACCCAAGAGCGGTAATGTGTTCTTTCAGCACCATCACCAACCTTCTCTCTTGTTCACCTGTCAACTTGCTTGAAATGATTACCGGGAGGGTATCATTTTCCCCAAGAAAAGCATACTTCAAGTGCTCGGGTAATTGCTTGAGCTCTACAACCGGTGCCTGCACAATAGAAGGAAGAAGCTTTTCGCTCTCCAAAGTTAGTAGCATGGGCCGACCGGCCAAAATTCTACCTGAAGCGTCTAGACGAGCTAGAACATTTTGAATCTCAGGTGGAAGAGACAAATCAAGTGTTGGTGAGTGAACGATGCTGTGTTCCAATACACTTTGTAATTCATCTAAGCCAAAGATATTGAAAACATCTTGGACTATAGGATCAATTACATCAATTGAACAAATAGACGCAGCATCTTCGACTGGGTGTTTCATAGCATCAAAAATGTTAAATTGAACTATTTCCCCATCGAACTCTAAAGTGAGAGATCCACTAGCCAAATCAATCTTTGTGTTAGCGGTGCGCATGAAGGGTCTCCCAAGCAAAATAGGAACAGCTTGCCCATCATGTTCCATGTCTAACACAAAGAAATCAGCGGGAAAGAACAAATTATCCACCATAACCAGAACGTTTTCAACTACACCTTTAGGATACACGGTGGACCTATCGGCTAGTTGAATAACAATTCCGGTTTCATGAAGTGGACCTAACCCGAGAATCTTATAGAGAGAGTAAGGCAACACATTTATCGATGCACTCAAATCGAGCATGGCTCGTTCAAAATGTGTGTCGCCTATACGGCAAGGTATGCTGACCATGCCCGGATCGCTGCACTTCTTAGGCATTCGCCTTTGAAATACAGCGGAGACACGCTCGCTTACCGTCACCTTTTGTTGCCCTTTCAACTTTTGATTCCTCTTGATTGTGCAAAGTTCTTTTAAAAACTTTGCATATCGAGGAATGCTTTTAATTAACTTGAGCAAGGGGATGTTTACCTCACATTTGCTAAACGTCTCAAACAGCTCCTTGTCGTTTTCCGGCCTTTTGGTGTTCCTAAGGGCATCGGGAAACGGGGCGGGAGGCTTGGTGGAGTCGAGAGGTGGAAAGTTGGGGCGAACGTAGTTGTCCTGTCTCAACTGGAAATCCCCCCGATCCTCCATTTCGAGTTCAGCATTTTGTGAAGGAAAGTCTGGAATATTTACCTCGGTGGATGAGCCGCGGGTGCGGCTTTCAACCCGCGGGCGCGGCTCGTCAGTGCAATTGCTTTCTGGCGCAGTGGAGGAGCCGCGGGCGCGGCTCTCGGCTGTCCTCAGAATCCAATTTTTCTGCAGAAGCCTCGACAAGGTTTTTGGTTTCCCCCAAAATCTTACCACTTCTTGTTGTCATTGCACTTACATTTCTGGTTGGATTCACCACCGTTTGGGACGGTAGAGAATTGGAATTTTGTTGTGCAATGGTGGTAACAGCTTCAGCCAACTGCCCAATTTGCTTCTCCATGTTCTTGATGCTCGACTCAGTCGTTTGAACATGAGTTGTGAAGTGTTGAGTCAAGGATCTCAGCAGCTCCGCAGTAGATGGTCCAGCATTGGGTCGAGGGCCTTGAGCTTGTTGTTGGGGCTCATTTGGATCACGCCATCGAAAATTGGAATGATCTCTATACCTCGGGTTGTAGTTATTTTGTTGATCACCACGAGGTCGTGGGGGTCCATACCCACCAGCAGCAGCATTGACTTCAGCAACGTCTTCACCTTCAAGCTCAGGGCATTTATCTGTAAAATGAGAAGGGTCAGAACAAATACCACATACCTTTACTTGTTGTTGTCCTTTTTGCAACTGAGAGACCATCTTCTTCAACTCTACAAGCTCAACTACAAGAGCAGGATCCCCTGAACTTGCTGCGTGCACTCCCTTTTTGGTGTATATCCTACCAAAACTCCTTGTGCTCTCAGCCATATCTTGCAATTTCTCCATGGCATCCTCCGGCGTCATGTTGAGAATATTCCCACCACACGCAGCATCAACCATCCTCCTTTCTTGGTTAAGGAGACCATTGCAAATGTAAAGCACAAGATCCTCGGTATCATACCCATGAAAAGGACACGAAGCACACAACCCCTTGAAGCGTTCAAGGTAGTCATAGAGCGTTTCGTCTTCACTTTGCTCGACATGGGCTATCTCCTTCTTGAGAGCATTTGCCTTCTTCACCGGAAAATACTTGCTCAAGAACACCTTGTGCAACTTTTCCCAATTATCAACCGAACCGGTTGGCAAATGGTAATACCAAGAACGAGCACCATCCTTCAAAGTGAACCCGAAGGCTCTCATCTTAATCTGCTCTTCCGTGACGTTTAGCGGTTTGGTTGTCATGCAAATGTCATGAAATTGGTTCAAATGCATGATTGGATCCTCACCAGCCAAACCATGGAAACTTGGGAGCAAATTGATCACCCCCGACTTGAGCTCGAAAGTCACCCCATGAGCAAGGGGTGGAATAACCACAGCTTGAGGTTGCTGTGTCAGGTTCGGTGTTTGCCGCTCTCTCAAAGTGCGAGTAACACCACCTCCTGGTAACCTTGTCTCAATTAGCTCTCGTTGAGCATTAACGACCAACTGCATGTCAGCCAATTGACGTTGCACTTCAGCAAGAGCTTCTCGATCGGCCATTTCTACTATCTCAGTCCCGACTTTGTTCTCTCTTCGATTCCGATGAAAAGTTCTCTCGATCTCTGAATCAAGAATAGAAAGAGGCTGATTAGTAGAACGGGTGTTGACCATTCACTAGTCAACACTAAAGTTAGTCAAAATAAGAACTTAAAAATAAGAAAATTTGACTCCCCGACAACGGCGCCAAATTTGACGAGGCGAATTTGTCGTGTGCCAAGTCAAGTAATCCTAACATGCAAACTAAGTAATATAGTGCGCAAGTAAGGGTCGAATCCCAAGAGAATCAGTTTATCAAATTCTTAAGTTATCACAATGACTAACCAATAAACGCAACCAAAGGGGGGGTTTTTGTGGTTTTGATACGAAGTATCGAATGTCAACTTGGTTATAACAAGATTAAGTGAAGTGTTCCACTTAGCGATTATCCACAATTAGATTAACAAGTTGATCTTAGAATCCTTTTTATCCCTATGTCAAGTTCTCAAGTGATCGTTCTAATTCCTGTTCTTGAATAGTTATTAGTCCAACTAGTCCTAATAACCCTTACTCGATTATAACCTTGAAACTATCAAAGTTCAATAACAAAGTAGCAATACATTCAGGAATAGATAGATATATGCAATATCATGGACAACTAGTCGGATACTCGACATGTACTCAACTCTCTTCTCTAATAACAATCACAACTAGTTCATGCAAATAGATTGTGCTACACAACAAGTATGATAATTCAACTAGAAGTATCAAACTCTAGCAATATGAACAAGACACAACTAACTTAGGTGATCAATCTAAAGTAGTAAATCTAGTTCATCGACAATACAAACAAGAGAGTTGAGACAATCAAAGAGTTAGACAAAGGGAAATGATAAACTCACAACTTGTTGAATCCAAAAGCTTCAAACGCCAAGTGAAACAAAGAACCTTAGCAACTCATAAGTTTGTGAAATACTCTCCAAAAACTTAAGCAAAACAAAGACTAGATGATCAAGGATGATCATCCACTACTTATATAGTATCCACTAATGTAACAGCCGAATTAAGGTACTAAAAACGTATAGAAAGTTACAGAATTAAACACAAATTACTTCAAATGGCAAAGACATCAATTTGATTCTTCTGTCGAGGAACCGCACCCGCGGGTTGAGAGCCGCGGGCGCGGTTTTGGGTTTCTTCAGATTCTCAGGATGGCAGAGGGTCGCGGGCGCGGTTTGAGACCCGCGGGCGCGGCTTGAGCTTTCTCGAAAGCCTTGGCTGAAGGTGAAACCCGCGGGTGCGGCTTGATACCCGCGGGTGCGGCTTGAGCTTTCTCGAATCCTTGTCTGAGGAGGAAACCCGCGGGTGCGGCTTGAGACCCGCGGGTGCGGCTTTGTTGTCTGAGGCAGAACCTGCTGATTTCTTCAAGTCTTCGTCTTCGTCTTCGTCTTCAGCAGCTTCTTCCTTATGCTTCAATGCTTCCAATGCTTGTATCATCTCTTGGAATCTCGTATGTAAATCTTCTCTCGAACAGCTCCATGATACAGATTACATAGAAACAAATAACATAATCCTATACAAAACTAGCTAATAATCCATAGTTGCGGTATGTAAAACACCGCTTATCAAGGATGCGCTATGAAGCCTCGATAGCACCAACCTTATGGAAGAGATTGACACACAAGCACAACTAGGGCCAGCTCAACGACAATGCACACGGGGCACTCTTCTCACAAAAGCTCTCTTTTGGGAGGAAAAAACGATAAACGCTGTATTCAATATCAAAGTCTGGGGGGGGGGGGGGCGGGGCTAAACAATAACTAAGGCAGCCTTATATAAGGTTCATAAGGGGGGCAACTAAAGAAATAAACAATAAGTATCTCCTAAAGTAATAATCCCGAAAACAATTAAGCATCCGAAAATAATGTTTCAAAAAGGAAGCCTCGGCGAAGTTAATGAACTCGCCGAGTTTCCCGGCCGCGGGCGTGGTTATGGAGCCGCGGGCGCGGTTTCCAGCCGCGGTCGCGGACAATTCTTTTTCAAACGGCTCGTTCTCTCTCGTCCGAGGTCGGAATTGAGTGATTCCAAATCCCAGAGTTTCGTCTTGAAGTCTAGTTTGTTTCTTCTTCAGAACTTGACTCGAACCGGATCTCTACGAGCTTGAATGGCTACAATACGAGCCCGGGCTACTATTAATGACTCCAATGATGGCTCAAAGCGATCTTTAGCCCTTGCTCCAGTGGTTAACATCTCTATATTTAGGACGAGGCGTCCTTGATGATAGCTCAGATGCTCTTGATGGTAGCTCAGATGCCCCCGCATCATTCTCCCCTTCTTGAAAAGGATTCGACCTCGAATCAGATTTGATATGAATGATAGAACAATCTTCATAGGCGTCATCCTCTTTGATGCACGACTTCCTCTTGAATGCCTTGAGTGCATAGCTCCACCTTGAGGAAAAAATTTGATGTTGTGGGGAATCCTTGCCTTCCTTCATTCTTTTAGCTCTTTTATCCTTGTCCTTCCTCTTGTCATACTCATCAGCGACCTGTGAAGGAATAATAGGTGTAAGAACAACAATTCTAGCATAGAAGGGTAAGGAATGACGATTAACAAAACCATCATGGACAACTCTCTTATCATACTGCCATGTATAATCTAATAAAACTTGACAAACTTGCATAGGCACAACATCACATGAAATAGTATCATCATAATGTTCTAATGTCATGGCTTCCTTATCATGCTTGTTCAAATTCCAATCAACACAATCATTAATCCAATGCAGTTTTAAAGGACTAGGGTAGCATAATGAAGCAATTTGCAATTTAGTATTCAATCCCATGCTAGCAATATTACCACAACTACCTTCATCAATAATCATGTTGCAATCTTCAACTTTATCTAGACAATGAGTTTCTCCTAGAATTTCAACGCAATGAGCAGTTTGTACATGCAAATCCTTCCTATCAACCAATGAATCAACATGCTCATAATCAATTTCAACGTCATTATCTAAATCAGTTTTAAGATCATCAACACAAACAACATCATCAATCCTATCACCTTTTTCATATTCAATCTCAATTTGTTCTAGGTGATTAAGCATATCAGGACAATCATTAATCATATGGCCTTTTCCTCTACATTTGAAACACTCAATATCTGTAGCTCTAGTAGAAGGGTTAGAAGTACTTCCCTTGGGTCCAAGTTTGGCTCGTGGTGCAGCCGGAGGGGTATCACTTCTTGGTCTATCCCTATCTCCTTGTAGCTCCTTGGAAGAGGCATCTCGTCCATAATAAGAATCCTTACGTCCTTGCTGATTTTTCCAAGTGTTGGAAGAACCATGTGCATTCTTATTCCCTTGATTCCTATACTTAGTCTTCCTTTCCACTTTGATGGCTAAGTGCAGCAACTCAGCCATAAAACTATATAGAAACATTTCAATTTCATTAGCCAAAAATGAATTGAGAATACGAAGATACCTTGCCATTGTCGCTTCTTCATCCTCAATCACATTGGCCCTGACCATGGCTATTCGCATAGCATTAAAGGTCTCTTCTACTCCCATTGATCCCTGTTTCAAATTCTCAAGTCGCTGTAGAAGCTCTCTAGTGTAGTGTGGGGGAATAAATCGAGCTCTCATCTTCCTCTTCATTAAGTCCCAAGTAGCAATGGGATAATCTCCATTTCCAACTCGAGCTTTCACTAATTTGTCCCACCAAACTAGAGCATAGCCATAAAACTCCAAAGATGCAAGTCGCACCTTCTTATGCTCGAGAAAGTTGTGACAATTCCATATTTGCTCAATCTTCGTCTCCCACTCCATGTAGACAACTAGATCACACTTGCCCTCAAAACTTGGGATCTTCACCTTGATCTTCCCAACTCCATTTTGCTCAGGCTCTCTTCTCCTTCCTTGGTACCCTCCTTGTTGGCAATAGGATCGCCATCCTTCATTCTCATCATACTCCTTTTCAAAATATGCATCATCATCTAAAGCCTGAAATCTATCAAAACGGTTAGCAGCATTGTATCTATTAAAGTGAGGTATAGGAGAGTTACGAAAGCGTCCTCTCCGAGCTTGTGGGAGATCGTCTCGGGGTGTAGGCCTACGTCTGGGTTCCCGACCCGTGCGGGCAGCCTCATAGGCTTCTTGCTGAGGAGGCAGGGGCCTCCGATTGTCGACTGGGGCATCATAGGAGGTCCCGATGTGCTCTAGAACCCTTGGGGAAGGGGTGGATCGCTGCTGCCGCTCTATGGCGTTGGTAATGGCCTATGTCATCTCCCGAAACATGTTGGTCATAAATTCCGGGGTAATGGCGCGGGTCTCCGGGGCTTCATGCCTCCCGTGGGGAGAAACTGACCTGCTCATCACTAAAGAACAGACTAACACAGAACAATATTAAGGTAAGTGTAAATGAAAACAACTCACTAGTGTTTACTCTCGTATGTTTTCCTCTGCACTCTCTCTCAATTGTCGTTGCAACCAACTTTTCTTTGATGAATTGACTTGTATGGATCAATAACCCACTAAGTTGAAACTACCTAACTCCTAGCAATATATGAATGATGGTAGAGATGGAGATGGCTAGCATAGTGCGGGGTTTCGACTGTAAGGTTCTGACTCAAACAAGAGACTGACTTAATGAAAGAGAGAAAATAAGACTCGAAGGCGTTTTGCAAGAATGAGAATGCAAAACAGAGATATGAGTTAAGCTTCGAATTTCAAGAAGAGCCAAAAGGAAGCGTACCTTAACTTGTTCCGACTGATGTCGATTGAAGGATCGAAGACGGAGTCGGGAGGGTTGGGTAATAATTGAGGCTCGTATCTGAAAGGAATGGAAAGGCAAACAGTGACGGTTCCGCGGGCGCGGTCTGAAGTCCGCGGGCGCGGATTTCGAACAGTGGCTTCTGAGGCGGAGCCGCGGGTGCGGCTACTGGGCCGCGGGCGCTGTTTCTGTCGCGGCCTGGTGGTTTCTCGCTTCCGTTCGGGCTCGTTCAACCCGATTTCCTTTGAGTTCTTGAGATCCGACTTAAACAATATCAAACTAGACTTTGACTCAACAAAACGTAAAATAAACTACTGACTTTGAGACTTTTCGATTCTTTTTTTTTTGATTTTTTTTTTTTTTGATTTTTTTTTTGTCTCAACTAAACAAAACGAAATTACAGACTTGATCTGAGATACTATCTCAGAAAATTCGAATTTTAAAATAAAAGAAACTACTAACCACCTTGATTTCTTTCTAGAGAAGATGAGATTTCCTTCCTTGAAGATCTTGGCTTGGGGTGCAAGGACTGAAATTTTCAGCAACTCTTCTAGGGTTTTGACGGCTGC
The DNA here is from genome assembly GCA_029168935.1 of Oxyria digyna. Lineage (NCBI taxonomy): Eukaryota > Viridiplantae > Streptophyta > Magnoliopsida > Caryophyllales > Polygonaceae > Oxyria > Oxyria digyna. The sequence continues at coordinate 26,970,509 of JAPVLV010000011.1, read as the reverse complement.
GTTTTGGTAGGGATGGATAGATTTTGTGATGGATGAAGGGCTGAATGGATTTGGGAACAAGGGTGCTCCAAACTCCAATCTTTCGATCTCCACCAACACTAATCGATCCAAGCTTCTTGCACACAACCTGTAATGACCCAACAAGAAATATCAAAGCAATGGAAGACTCAAAATCAATTTCTGAAAGAAACTGACAAACAATAAAATAAAAGCTGACTCTTTTTGTGATTTTCTGGATAGGGGGTCTCTTGATGTTCTTGTGAAGACGAATGGTGTCAACACAGCTCTGATACCAATTTGATGCGGGGATAAGCCGCAGTTTCCGACCTAGACACCAAACTCGAATAGGAACTCAAACAGAGAAGAAAAGCGGAATTAGATATGAGATGAAAGAAAGGGAAGTTGAAGGATAGGCCAATTGGAACCAAATCAATCAACGATAAAACCCTTGAACTTTAGAACAAGAATCTTACCGAATGTTGAAGAAACCTCAATGGATTACAACCAAACACAATGACTATGGTATGTCAAAGCACCTGGAGGATGCGCTATGAAGCCTCGATAGCACCAACCTTATGGAAGAGATTGACACACACAAGCACAACTAGGGCCAGCTCAACGACAATGCACACGGGGCACTCTTCTCACAAAAGCTCTCTTTTGGGAGGAAAAAACAATAAACGCTGTATTTAATATCAAAGTCTGGGGGGGGGGGCTAAACAATAACTAAGGCAGCCTTATATAGGGTTCATAAGGGTGTCAACTAAAGAAATAAACAAACCGCGCCCGCGGACAGTTCTTTTTCAAACGGCTCGTTCTCTCTCGTCCGAGGTCGGAATTGAGTGATTCCAAATCCCAGAGTTTCGTCTTGAAGTCTAGTTTGTTTCTTCTTCAGAACTTGACTTCTCATCTTGACTCGAACCAGATCTCTACAAGATTGAATGGCTACAATACGAGCTTGGGCTACTATTAATGACTCCAATGATGGCTCAAAGCGATCTTTAACCCTTGCTCCAGTGGTTAACACATCTCTAGATTTAGGACGAGGCGTCCTTGATGATAGCTCGGATGCTCTTGATGGTAGCTCAGATGCTCCCGCATCATTTGGCAGCGGAATTGTTTGGATATAGACGTCAAGAATGACTTGACGAATTGGATATGAATGTCGAGAGGGCAACTCGGCAAGCTAGGGTTTTGAGGGGGTTCGTGAGTGGTGATCGAGGGTTGCTCGAACAAGGGAAATTCTGGGGTCCGGGATGTAGAAGAGAGGGATTAGAAGCTATGAGAACTTTGGGTTCGGGATGTAGACGAAGGGATTAGAAGCCTATGGTGAAGGAGACTAGAAGGTAGAGCCCGAAGGGATTTGACGCCTAGTTCAAGAAGATGGAGGAAATATCGTCTCAACAAAGGTTCTTGAATTCAAAGCTAAACGTACCAGTTACAAAGGAGGCGGAAAGCCTTATAAAGGAAAACATAAGGAAGAAAATGACGGCTAGACCTAGAAAGGGAGGGGGGGCCGGCGGCTAGGGTTGGGCGAGCTTGGGCTTGAGCGCCAAGAGCCCAATAGGACGGCCCAAACCATGCAAGGCTGAACCACTCCATATTTAGAAACTTTCTAAAAATAGAAAGTTCTAAAACGCTAGCAAAACCCGAGACGAACAACTTTCTAAAAACGGAAAGTCTCCAAACACGGGATCGAGACAACAAATCCCAAATAGAGACAACAAATGCAAATAGGGACAACAAGTCCAAATAAAGACAACCTAGTTTGAGACAACAAGATAAGATAGAGACAATAAAACCAAATAGATTGGTCTTGTCTCAAAAGGGAAGTTCCGCGCCTATTCTGGGGGGTCTGCGGCGTCCGAGCCTTTGGTGGAGGTTTGTGTCGGCGCGGGTGGGACGTTCTCCGGCAAACCAAGGGTGGCACTCAATCTGGGGCCAAGAGCGCCGGTGGAAAGTGCGCCGGTGAGGTTGGGCGCCGATAGGTGGTCTCTGGCGCTTGCGCTTGGAAGGAGGCGCCTTGATCTTGAAAGCTTGGGGGGAGAACCTTTGCTTGCGCTTGTATGTGACAGGGTAGCGTAGGCATAGAAGGTTGGAAGCGCCGATGGCCATGGTCCCGAGATGATCTTCGAGAGTTGAAAGTAGGAGGGACCTAGGCGCCTCTTGGCTTGTATAGTTGCTTGCCATAGCTTTGGTCACAAAGGATTGCACCGCCTCGGCGATAGCTTTGGCGCGTTGCCTAGTCATGGGAGCGCTAGGAGGTAGAGTGAGAGCCTCCTCTTCTTCTGTGGCTGTAAGAGAGGGCAGGGGCGCATCATTTAGTGTCAACAGTCTACAACACCCCAATGAGTACAAGCAATCAGGTTGCTTGTGTGGTCTCATACTCGATGGTTAATTTATTTTATTATGAAAAACGTAGTGCTTCAAAATTACAATTAATGGCTTTATTTATAGAATCTCATTTTGGATAAAATAAAGCTGATATATGATAACAAATTTTCCCGCCAAACTCATTTCACACCTATTGCGTTTATAGAACGACTAGCGTGAGATTAAATCAACCACGAAGAGCATAAAAAGTATATAGGTAGAATATTAGTAAGAACATTGAAGAGGAATTTGGATAATTCAATCTAGAGCTCTATAGGTTTTGTGGTGTGGTTAATTTATCTTAATGTGTACGACCTGATTCTCTGGAATTACAGCCAATGACTGTAGTTATAGAATTTCATCATGGATAAAAGAAAGCTGAAATAAGATAATAAATTTTTCCTCCAAAATCACATCGCGCCTTAAATAAGAAATAATTGTTATATGATAGTTATTGATATATAACCATTTTCATTAACAATATTCATATGTATAGTTATTGATCTACCCATTTTCATAGTTCATTTTTTTTATGGATAAGTGAAACTTGAACAGATACATGAGTCTACTATGGAATATGCTAGTAGTTAAATAGTTATTGAGTACTTTTTTCCATATTTAAAACAGATTATGGATTATAGAAACTTTTTTGTATGTTATTGTCATGCCATCATTCATTTTCCGAGTTAAAATGAAATTCAAGTGGTTTTGACGGGGTGCTTTGTGTAAGTTACTGGTCTAGATCCCCTTAAATGAATAAGCTATTAATCTAGATTGTGCTGAAATCCATGGTCGTTGGACGAGAAGTAATGTATATTTTTATATTGTATGTTATTAGAAAAAATTATTCTAAATCATGTTAAGTATGTGAGATAGAAACTGTACACATAGCTTTTTACTTTTTATACATACTCAATTTTAAATTACCCTACATTAGCTAATGTACATTGTGAATTTGGCCTATAAAACAGGGTCTACTAATAGAACCTAAAATCGAATCAATCAAGGAAAGCTCATAAGAGTTTTCGGTAAGAACTGGGAATTGTTTTTTGGTAATTCAATCAAAAGCTCTCCTTCACTCTCTATGGTTAATTTGTTTTTATTATGAAAAATATAGCGCTCTAAAATTAAAGTTAATGACTCTATTTATAGAATCTCATTTTGGATAAAATAAAGCTGAAATATGATAACCGATTTTTCCGCCAAACTCATTTCACACCTATTATATTTACCGGCTTGATAAGCGTGAGATTCAATCAATCACAAAGAACATAAAATATATCTTATAAGAAAATCAGTAAGAACGTGAAAGAGAGATTTGAGTAATTCAATCTCTAATAGGTTTTGTGGTGTGGCTAATTTATCTTACTGTGAAGGACCTAGCTCTCTGAAACTACAACTAATGACTCTATGTATCGAATTTCATCCTGGATAAAAGAAAGATGAAATAAGATAACAAACTTTCCCGCCAAACTCAGATCGCGCCTTAAATCAGAAATAACTGTTTTATGATAGCTATTGATATATAACCATTTTCATCAACAATATTCATATATAGTTATTGATCTACCCATTTTCACAGTTCAATCAGGTAAACACATTATAGAAACTTCTTTGTATGTCATGCCACCATATGATCTATCTGATTATTACTCAAAAAACCTCAATTAGCAAAACGGTTCTAACCCGAATTTTCGGATATGGGCTGGACTTTATTTTCCGGGTTCAAATGAATTTTCGGGTGGTCTAGTCGGGGTCTTATAATATGACAGTAGGTGAAGCGTTAAAGGCTCAAATCAGCAGCGAATTTCTTTTCAAGAATCCCAATTTTCTCTTTTACGGATTATGTCCACCGCTCTTGTGTAGGTATTACCGTCTCGCACTTCCTCCTCTGCCTACTTGATTGCCTTCTGCTCTTCGTCTTCCGTGGGTTAGGGTTGTTCAACTCTGTCGCTCTCAAGTTTTGGTGTACTAGAACTCTTGATTCGAGAATCGTAAGTAATTTCTCTCTTATTTCGACTCCTACAGATATGATATATTCGATTCGTTCTTTTGATTCGCTTAATTCGGCGTAGGCTGTGAACGGGACTGTTGTTAGGGTTGGGGATTGTGGTTTAGACCTAAGCAGATTTTGATCGAATATATCTTTGGTCAATTTAGTAGCTGTTGCTCAAATTTTGCAGGAAAATAAATTCAATGTGCATTGTCTGCTGAAGTAAATCCAGAATGGGATTTGATAATGAGTGTATTATCAATATACAATCTCTCAAAGGAGAGTACTTCTGTCCAGTCTGTAGGCTACTTGTATACCCAAATGAGGCTTTACAGGCACAGTGTAGCCACCTTTATTGCAAACCTTGCTTGCCGTACGTAGCGAGAACTACACAGGCATGCCCCTATGATGGATATCTAGTTACAGAAGCAGATGCCAAGGTTTTCTTTTCTATGCTTAAGACCCTTTGAATTTGTAATTTATGTTTATTAGTTTTTCTTTCTTATTTTATCTGGTCTTGTTGTGATATTTTTGATAATGCCTCATTTGCAGCCCCTTCTTGAATCAAATAAAGTGTTAGCAGATACAATAGGGAAAATCGCTGTTAATTGTCTGTTTCACAGAAGTGGGTGCACATGGCAAGGGCAGTTAACGGACTGTAAATCACATTGCGCTGGATGTCAATTTGGTGATTCTTCGGTTATGTGTAATAGATGTGGGGTACAGATAGTGCATCGCCAAGTAGAAGAGCATGCACAAAACTGCCCTGTAAGCCTTTCTTTATTTTAGCGTTTGGGTATCATACTGCTCTTTGCCTCGCGTTTGATTGGGTCCTTATTTTCTATCATTTCCTCTAAAGCAGGGAGTGCAGGCCCAGGCACCACAGTCTGACAGTGGCCAGGTCACTTCTGGTACAGCGTCAAGTGCTCCAGCAAATCAGAACCAGGCTATTGTTCCTGCCAGTACGCCGGCCTCTCAGGCCCAGATAGCTTCAATGGCTGTGCAAAAACCAGCACAGCAAGTTAATCCAGCCACTCAACCCCAAGCTGCTCAACTCGCTATGCCAAATACAGAACAATGGTATCAGCAACAACAGCAATATCAACAGTATTATCAGCAGCAGTATCCTGGGTATGATCCTTATCAGCAACAGCAGCAGCAGCAGTTTCAACAATACTTTCCGTATCAGCAACAAGCTGTTCAGCAGCCAGCACAGATGTATCAGCAACAAGCTCAAGGTCAGCAACAGGTCCCACTGTCTCAGCCACCTCAGCAACTAGCTCAAGCACCATCTACTGCACAGCCTCAGTCACATCCACCCCAAACTACTCCCAACATTCAACAACAGGTTCAACCTGCTGTACAACCACAAACTTTACAGAACCAAGTAGCTTATAGTGTGGCACAGTCTCAGCCTCAGGCATATTCTCAGGTTCAGCCCTATGCCCATACTCAGGCTGGACCCACCCAGGCTCTACCTCAACAAGGCATGCAAATGCCTCCCTATCAGCAAACCCGCCCTCAGATGCAACAGCCTCCTCCTTCTCAAGTGCAGGCCCAACCTTATACCCAGCCACAAGCCCAAGCCCAACAATACTCACATCCACAATCCCATATGCCAGCTCAGACACAGACTCATCCACATACTATGACTCATCCTATCCAGCCTATGAATCATGCAGGATCTCTGCAGGCTCAGAATGTACAGGCCCATGCCGTAACTGGCTATCAGTCGTATCAGCAAGCACAAGCACCACCACTTCAACAGACCCAGGTAGGAGCGCCTCAGTCTTTGCAAATGAATGGTTTACATCAGCAGCCATCAAATCATAGCCAATTTCAAGGACAATATCCTCAGCAACCTACTCAAGTGCGTCCTATAATGCCCAATCAACAACCCACCATGGTGCACCCTCAAGTTCAAAATGCAGGTGCTTCTGTTGCTCAAGTACCCGTCTATCCTCATTCCAAGCATCCTGGATACCCTCAAGGTCAGCAGCACTCTGGCATGCCACCTGTCCAACATTCATCTGTACAGCCTCAAGGATTCCCAGGACACGGTCCCTATGTGCAGCAGCATCCAGCTATGCAAGCTCCAGCTCATTTGCAGCCTTTGAGCCAATCTTATCAGCAGAACAGTACACAAGCATCAATCCAATCCAATGTTAGGCCAATGACATCTCATGGTGGAGGACAACAGCCCTACTCACAAGCGCCTGGACATACAAATGCAGCCCATTTGCTTCCAAATCAGCCTAGATCAAGCCAGCCATTGGTAAATCAGAGTTATCCATCTCTACCTGTTCATGGGCAAGTTGCTGATGCTCAGATCATGGGAAGGGGAAAGCAGGAGACGAATAATGTTGAACATAGCTCTGGAAATGTAGCTGGTGTAAGAAATGCTGAATTATCTAACACATCAATTCTTGAGCCAAAACCAATAGTTGGATCAGATGCAAAACCTCGTGCTTTTGAAAATGGTACTCCTCAAAATGGAAATATGAAGATCAAGGAAGGAATTATGGACAATGCCACAGAGCAGCCTTCTGCTAGCAAGTCCGCTGATGTTGGTAAAGAGGATACTAAAGAAAATGAGCAGCGGCCTGATAAAGGCTTTAGTACAAGTGCTCTTCCTCCAGCGCCCATTTCTAAACAAGTTCCTGTCTCTCACGCCGTCCAATCTTCTGATCTTGGAAGGAATCAATTGGGTGGACCTCCAGGCCAGTTGGGAGCCACGTTGGGCTTGGCTGCAGTGGCACCTTATGGAAGAGGGCCTGGTAGTGTGGGATTGCTCCAAGGCCATTTTAATCAGGGTAAATTTCATGGTGGGCCTCCTTTTGTTTCTCCCCCTCCACCAGGCACACGTGGTGGGATGATTGGGGGAGTTCGTCCTGATTTTCCTGAAGGGAGTTTCAATAATACTCATCCTCCAAATTCTAGGGAGGGTCCAGGAGGATTCTTTGATGGAAGGCACCCTGAGTTACGTCCTCATGGGTCCATGGAACAAAGACCGTATGGGCAGACTCCAAGCTTACACAGATTGCAGGATGAGAGAAGGAGCATGCTGCCGGAGGAGCACGTGAAACACTTCCCAACGGATCATAGTTTTGGCCGCAATGATTATGATAGAGATCTGCAGAAATTTCCCAGGCCATCTCATTTGGAGGGTGGAACTCCTGTCAAATTTGGGTCTCGTTTTCCTCCACCACATGATCAAGGTCATATGTTTGCCTTTGAAAATTAAATCTAGGTTTTTTGAGAAACTACCTTTCTGCATTTGCTAAGATTTTTACCTCGTTTCCTTTTTATTGATTTATTGCTTTATGTAGGTGATAGGCACAAGCCTGGTGGATATCGTGATGTAAGCTTAGGGAGACTTGGATATCCTGACTTTCCTAGACCAGTCCATGGATTTGGCCATCATGGAAGTCCTGGTAGAGACTTTAGGGCTGGTCCTACTCCTGGGTTTGGAAGTTTCCCTCATGATATTGATCGAAATGAGTCTCATTCATATCCACTCGGGAAAGCATTTCAGGAAGGTAGGTTTCCAGGGCCACCTGGCCACCTTCACAGAGGTGAGTTTGACGGTCCTATAAACATGCACGGGAGCAAACATTCACGGGCTGGAGATGCAATTGGTCAAGATATGCGACCTATGCATTCGAGGAGAGGTGATTTTGGACCTGGTTCCTTCGGAGGCCATCTGGAGATGGGAGAGCCACCTTTTCCTGGGAGCTTCCGGCCTCCTCGACCATTTGCTGAACCATTTGGAAGGGATATTCCTGGTTACCCACATCATGGTGAGCCAGGATTCAAGGGCATGCGCTATGCACATGATGAGGGATTTTATCGAGTAAGTGCGAAACTGTTTCTTAGTTGTCATTTCTCATGTCAGCCACTGATAAATTCCAGACTTCATTTAGTTTAAATTGCTCCGGGTTCCTATGTATAAGACTATCCGGAAATTCAAAATTATCTACATATTTCCTGAATTCATTCAGTGAAATACATATATAATTGCTGATGTTTGTCCCCTTCGGGTCTGGACAATATTAGGGTGTGGAGCCTTTTGATAACCCAAGAAAGAGGAACCCAGGGAGTATCATGTGTCGAATTTGTAATGTCGACTGTGAGACTGTAGAAGGTTTGGACTTGCATTCTCAGACAAGGGAGCACCAGAAGCAGGCTATGGATATGGTCATTAGCATCAAGCAGCAATACTCTAAGAAGCAAAAGTAAGCTTTATACGTTTTTCTTTCTATTTGCAGGAATCTAAATGGCCTTACTCCGTCATTTCATTCGTGTGTGAGTATTAATTAAGTTGATATATTATATAAATTATTTTGAAAGAGCAGTACCTTGATTTTCGTTGACTTAATTTTCAAGCATCTCATTTCGGTATTCGTACGTTCATGGTCTAGGGTGTCAAATCAACGATCTATGCTTGAGGATGGACGGAAAAACCGAACTGCCAATTTTGAAGGTCATGGCAAGAAGCATTAATGCAAAGAGGAGGCATCATCTAATGCTGCTCTGTAGCTGATGGGATGAAAACTCTTCGGTATTTTGCATTAGTGATGTAGGTTATCTAGTCTTGCACAAACTCCTTTGTTTTGCTGGTTGGTTTATGCCAGTTTTGTTAGTTAAGTCAAAGCCTCTAGTCAGTATGGGTTGTTTGAACTTCTGTTTTGCCTTTCTTTATGTTGTGTTGTTTTTATGACTTTTTTTTCAAAGCTTGATGGGATTGATCTGATTATGCTTGATTATCACTGAACTTTCAAGTAGCAAGTCTATCATATGCTGGAATTTTCATTTCGAGCCTTTTGATCATTAGTCTGTGGCAATACCTCATACTTCCAGTATTGCTAGATGTTTTGAGGTTTTACTTCTTACATGTTGGTAATGGTATGATAAATGGCCCTCATGCTTAATATTTTGTTGTGAGTAGTTTGCTCCACTTTATTGGAACGATATTGGAGACTGTAGAGTTCCCAGGTAGAAAGTTTGAACATGCTTAGGATGATGGAAATGGAACTCCAGTAAGTTCTAGACAAAGCAACTTTGTTGAAGTTGCTCCATCACTTGAAGTTAATGAAAATAGCAGGATATATGTAATCGTTGGAAGGAGGAATGGATTAAGTGAACAATAGAGTACATGAAATCAGGAAGCAGTAGTCTAGCATAGTCTAGATATGTATGTTGATAAATATTCTCCATGTCTCATGTCATTTGTGTTTATGGAGATATTGAATTCATTAATTGTTTCTGGAGAATAATATTAATTCTACAGAAATTAAGGTTTTCTTTTAGGTTAGGAACCCCTTGGTGGGAATTTGTGTATACATCTTTTAGCTGATATATGTCCACAAATATACTGTTTTATATTTTAGTGTTGGATAATAAAATACTGTCGAGAATTGTGGTTATTTTGCTGTTTCCGTTGATGGAGACCAAATAGATGCAATCTTTCTCTCTCAAAATTAGATTGTTTAGGAAATTAGTTTATCCTCAACTATGGAGAACATTTGTAACATTTATCTGATGAAATGTGAGATAATCTTATGACTAATACGTTGATTATGGTGAGTCAGTCCAGTATTCAACTTGTCCAATGCCTACTAACAACAACAAAATATCCAAGGACTCTATGCTTAATACAAGTGTTATGCTTTTGCTTAAGATATAGATCTATCCTCACTGGTAACTTTGCTTTTTCTTGGAAGTTTATCCTCGAAGTACCTTAGGTATAGAGACCTTATAGAAAAATAACTTGGCCTGTTGACTGTTTGATCATTTGTCTAGTTGACATAATTCAGCTTTGCAGAAGCGTCCTTTACCCGACCTTTGATTATTTTCCCCTTGGTATACGTCTTACTGACATAATTGTTTACTGACATATATGTTTTAGGATGATTAATATTCATATTCTTTCCACGATAGAGCCTTCTTGAGTAGGAGTTTGCCCACTCATTCAATTCTTTTGATGATCAGCAGGGTTTAACTGACCGTTTTATGATTCCTCCTTTACATGACCTTTGGTCTTTTCCTTGGTATAAGCTACTGTTTCCATTGCTTTCATAACTATTTTGCCACCATCCAAGTTAATTTTCTGTTGTCTGCTTGTTTTCCCCCAACGTTAGATCTTTTGGGATTCAACCTCACTTTTCGGGAAGCATGGAACCAAAAAGGCTGAAATCAGAAAGATTTCCCTGTGGTCTTCTTTATAAAGGTGGTAAGGTTGTGTTTTACACATTTACGTCCAAAATTTGTCTTGATTTAATATGATGATTTTAGTAGTTGCTGTATTTGGAATTTTTTCCATGTTTTGTGGGTGATGTAAGTTGGGACAAATTAGGTATAGCAGATCCTCTATATCCCGAGTTGGGTTTCTTAGAACTTTCAGTGAAGTATTTTAAGAGATAGCTTTTTGAAATCTTCATGAAGCTATATTTTTCTTTCACCCCTTGGAGACTCCAACTTGTGGAAATCTTTGCATGAGTAAAGTGTTCTTATATGTCTGTCATAATTAATTTGGCATGAGGTGTCAGAGTTGCCTTTTACAGCAAAATTTAACTACTAGAATCATTCCATATCAATCTATTCTCTGTATTGAGCTGTTCTTTGAACAATTATATTATTTGAACCATAAAAGATGTATTTATGTTTGGCCTTGATGAGTTTTTTCTTTCTCTGGATATAGATATGGCAAGTTGTGTAATTGAATAATGGCGGTGTTGTACATTAAAGGAAGAACTCTATTAATTATGCTTCCATATTAGATTTCAGTAGTTTGAGCTTGCAATTTATATACGAAAAATTCCTAGGTGAACTGCTTGAGGCAAGCATATAGCACAACACTGCGAAAGTTCTTGCATTTGAGGTTTTTTTCTTTGTTTTCAGTTCTAGGAGGTGATGTATTATGAAACTGATTCTGCTGGCCTTGTTTTAAAAGTGTATTGTCTTTTAAAAGCCATATTAGTTAGTGTTTGCTGGCCAAATCCTAATAATTCACACCTATGGTGGCTTAAACAACTCTTTGTTGGGATTAGTATGAACAAGTATGTCTTAACATGTGAGTTTTAAGGGTAGGTGGTTTAGGGTTATGGCTGCTTGACCTTATCTTGTTGTTTTATAGGAAGTACTAATTATTGCATGGATTTGCATTTAATGTCTTATTGTGGCTTACTAATCTTTCAGAGCATTTTTTACCAGATTAATTTTAACTGCAACCTCGTTACCCTAACTTCTTCCCTGTTCTTTGTTTTCTAATGACTTGTACTAGAATGTTGTACTCCATTACCGTCAATCATTAATTCCTTTTAGGGTCTTAATTTTTAACTGCAACCTCTGAACAAATTAGTTCCTCAAAGTTAAAATTTATGGTCTTCATTTGCCCCAAGGAGAAAATCTTCCCGGACTTGTAAACTAAAATGAATTTGTAGGTTAAAAGTCCAGCTATTCTATTATTGATCTAAAATAATCTAAATGAATATGTTTGGCCTTGATGAGTTTTTTCTTTCTCTGGATATAGATATAGCAAGTTGTGTAATTGAATAATGACGGTGTTGTACATTAAAGGAAGAACTCTATTAATTATGCTTCCATATTAGATCTCAGTAGTTTGAGCTTGCAATTTATATACGAAAAATTCCTAGGTGACTAACTGCTTGAGGCAAGCATATAGCACAACACTGCGAAAGTTCTTGCATTTGAGGTTTTTTCTTTGTTTTCAGTTCTAGGAGGTGATGTATTATGAAACTGATTCTGTTGGCCTTGTTTTAAAAGTGTATTGTCTTTTAAAAGCGTATTGTCTTTTAAAAGCGTATTGTCTTTTAAAAGCCATATTAGTTAGTGTTTGCTGGCCAAATCCTAAAAATTCACACCTTTGGTGGCTTAAACAGCTCTTTGATGGGATTAGTATGAACCAAGTATGTCTTAACATGTGAGTTTTAAGGGTAGGTGGTTTAGGGTTATGGCTGCTTGACCTTATCTTGTTTTATAGGAAGTACTAATTATTGCATGGATTTGCATTTAATGTCTTATTGTGGCTTACTGATCTTTCAGAGCATTTTTTACCAGATTAATTTTAACTGCAACCTCGTTACCCTAACTTCTTCCCTGTTCTTTGTTTTCTAATGACTTGTACTAGAATGTTGTACTCCATTACTGTCAATCATTAATTCCTTTTAGGGTCTTAATTTTTAACTGCAACCTCTGAACAAATTAGTTCCTCAAAGTTAAAACTTACGGTCTTCATTTGCCCCAAGGGGAAAATCTTCCCGGACTTACAAACTAAAATGAATTTGTAGGTTAAAAGTCCAGCTATTCTATAATGATCTAAAATAATCTAAATGAATATGAAAGCAACAGAATTTCAAGTGAGGATTTGAGTTTTGCAGTTCTCATCCTACAGCTATTCCCTTGTATGTTGCCTCCCACACATATACAAGGGTATGTAATTTTGTTGATAGAATCCCTAAAGTAGATGATGTAGTCCGCTAGATTTAATGGTAGTTTATTTATAATAACCTACAGTTTCAAAATAAAAATTACATGCTAATCTCTTTATTTGGAATTCCACCTTACAAGTGGTATCTAAACATCTGACATAATCCTTTGTGAGTGTTCGTGTTTGTGGTTGTAGACACACAGATTGCAGCAGAACTTGATCGGCCTCTTGCTCTTATCATCTATCTTAGAACACTTGGTTTAACTTCTTGTTTTTCTTTTTTCTTTTTTAACTTCAAATGAACTGACTAATTGTTGAGGTCTTAGTATGTAACAAATGTTTTTGTCAATTAAATGTTGGGCTCCATTGTCATCGATATATATACAGATGTTTAAATTTTGAAATTAGGACGACTTCGCTCATTCATAATCTTCAAAAAAAAATTGGTTGAAAGAGAGACAGACACTCTCAATTATGTATATTACCAAATGACTAATTTGGAATAAAGAGAGGACACCCCTATCTGGACGCCATTTTTTGACTATTTGGACGCGTTTTTGCACGGCTAACTTAGCCGCCTAATGTTTGCACGCCTAACATAAACGACGAGGGGTAATAGCGTCAAGTTTGGAAAATATACTACAGAATTGCACGTCTATATGAGCCGTCCTACAAGAAAATGGTTTTTGTAACAAAAAGATAAATATTATGGCGAATATATTAAAAAATTCAAAAGATCTGTACGCCTCAATTAGCCGTCCAATTTGCTCGGCTAAGTTAACCGGGCAAACTTAAGTGATTTAGTTCGCCTGTAACAGGCGTGCTGTAGCACGCATAATTTAGGTCGACTCTCTTCTTCTTCTCAGACTCTCTGCATTTCCGTCGCACTCCCTTTCTTCCGTCTGCTCAATTTCGTAAAATTTCTTTCGAATTAAAGTTCGTCATTCTAAATCCGAACTCTTGTCAAAGAATGGAATCCGACGGCATCCAAAAAAATCTGGAGATTGTGATGTCGGGTGTAGCTGAGGGCGGCGGGGATGAGTCGGGTGTAGCTGAGGGCGGCGGGGATGAGTCGGGTGTAGCTGAGGATGGCGGGGATGAGTCGGGTGGAGTTCAAGGCGACAGGGATGAGTCGGGTGGAGCTCAAGGAGGCGGCGAGGACTCGGGTGGAGCTCAAGGCGGCGGGGATGAGTCGGGTGGAGCTCAACGAGGCGGCGAGGACTTGGGTGGAGCTCAGGGCGATGGCGAGGACTCTGTGGGTGTTAGGGCAGGTTCTGTTGGCGTCGGGATTGTTGCTGATTTAGGGGAGTCTGTGGGTGGGATTTCAGAGTCGATCGGGACGCCGATGCAAGAAGTGGCCGGGATGGTGGCTGATTCAGGTTCGGTTGGCTTTAATGGCTGTTGTTGGTTTTTTACTGATGCAATATAATGGGGATGGATTGGATGAAATATAATGGCTGATCGTGTTTGTTGTTGGTTTTTCTCATATAGTGGATTGGCTTCAATATAATTTGTTGGCTTTACTGATGCAATTTTTGTTGGCTTGGACTGATGCTACATATACTGATTTTGTCATGGACGTTGGTTCCTAGTGCTAAAACGAATTAGTTCATAGTGCTAAAACGAATAATTGTGAATTTTTTTTGTTTTTGTTTTTGGCTTAACAAGACGAATTTAAACAAGCTTGATCAACATCTATGATCTATGGAGAGTTGTGTTGTGTACTTGTGTTTGATGAAACTCGTCCATTTAGTAGAACTACTCGTCTATACTTTTGATAAAGTTTATGCATAATTTTTTAAGTTGTGTATCAACGTAAGTTGCCTATATGTGTGCAATTGCAACGAAGTGCAACGAAGCAATTGCAAATAGAATTTCATCTAAAGATTCGTAATTTATGGTGTAGGGCTATCTTTGACAACAATATTAACAGAGGCTACAGAGCAATTGCAATTTGTTGGAGGTGCTAGAAAACGGGCGACTCGTTCGACTATCACTCAGGCCGTGGATGCTGCTCAGCAACTGTCGACCCGATCCACTATCACTCAGGACGTGGATGCCGGCGTGACTCCGTCACCCGTAGGCATCTTCCAGGTATGTAATCTGAATTCGCTTTAAAGATTATAATAAGTTCTAATCGAATAGATAAGATTATTGATATAAAAATTAATAATTTAGGCGGTACGAAACGTTGTGGGAGACTCTGCTGGGTTTACTTTTCCAGCTCCTGTAGCAGAAAGGCGTCCTCCAACTGTAACGGTCATTAGCGATAACGATCGCACGAGATCCACTTCAGTATGAGCACAAATAGAGGCAGCTGCACAGACACCAGTTATTGAGCCGACCACTGTACAAACGTCAAATTCTGAGCCAGCGGCTACTAGGCATACGTCGGATAGAGCTCCTCCTCGGAGAGGCGTTTCAACTGTTGTACGTAGTAGGGTTGCAGCTAATGCACGTAGTACACCTGCAGCTAATGCAGGTAGTACACCTGCAGCTACTTTACAAGCAGATTTGTTTGGGGAAGATTAGGGCCAGGGTGACAACATGCCGGACGTCTCGTCTGGTGATGAGATGGACGTTGACGTTGACGTGGAGGCGGAGTTGCAACGTGAAGATGCAACTCCTATACAGGGACGATTCGTTGTACAGTATACTCCGATCGTACGTGTTGATCAGATCGCACAGACACAAGATGATCCGGTTTTAGAGACACGTGATTTGGCGATGGATGACAGTATGCCATCACCGTCCACTTATATTTGTGATGAGCGCCCCTCACCTGTTTCGACACCTCCCCATTCACCTCATCGAGTAGCGACACCTCCCCATTCACCTCTTCGACATCCGACCGATGGTGTCCCCCCTCCTCCACCTCCAGCAGATGATGCAGTTTTTTCGGGACCTAGTACATGGTACCCAGACGGAGGTCCTCGCTATGGTCTCATCCTTACCTCATATCATACACACATTGCCAGAGCTATATGGGACGACACCCCTCGAGATGTCCCTCCTCTTGATATTCAGCCTCTACTCCCTCTTCTTCCTGTTCGCAGATATAGGAGAACTCGAGCTCAGATGGAAGCTGATGAGGCTGTTGCTCAGGCTGCTGCTGCTGAAGCTACTGCTGAAGTTGTTGCTCAGCTTGCTGCTGAGGTTGTTGGTGCTCCTGTTGAGGCTCCTCCTGCTGCACCTCCAGATTTGGTAAATGAGCCCCATGATTTTACTAAAGATAAAGTTTTATTTTTATTTTTCATAACTAAATAAATTTTGTGATTTTGCAGACGCGTAAGGTTCTTAAGATCTACACACATGCTGGCTACACCAGTCCGTACGAGCGGTATATTAGACACGAGCCTGGTTCATGGTTCGAGATAGCACAGCGTAGTGCTCTTACGCATCTTCGAATTCTAGGCACGGGAGCAGTTGATTGTGTATTGATTTCAGCCTTTGCAGAGAGATGGTACCCCGAAACTAACTCATTCCATTTCCCATGGGGCGAGATGACCATTACCCTTCACGATGTTCTCGAGATTCTAAGTCTACCTATAGACGGGAAGAGTTGTACTTTACCACCGAGTGTGACTGAAAATAGGGTGAGAGATACGATAGCTACAGTGCTTGAGGTGGATAGGAAAAGAGTGAACAACTGGATTACGGGAGGCGGTATTCCTATGAAGTTAGTTGCAAATGCGATGGAGGCGATGATGAAAGCAGAGCAGAGGGACGAGGAGTTGGTCGCGTCATTGTATTTGTGGTATCTTCTCGCCACGACAGTGTTGGTGGACAAGTCGACCAACAAGCTCAAGCACTGGATACTAGGTCTTGTTTTGGATCACTCGTGTACAGACAATATCGCTTGGGGAGCTGGCGTCTTGACGCACCTGTATCGGAACTTAGGACAGTCGTCTCGACGAAATGCGATGACCATGGCTAGCTAAGGAATATTGTTGAGGGTAAGTCAATGTAGTTTGATTATTTAATTTAAAAGAAACGCTATTAGTTTCTTTTTTAATTTGTGTTGTTTGTTCGTATTCTACAGTCATGGATATGGGCTTATTTTCCCCATTTCCGTGGACACTACATCATGGACCCTGCTGCCCAGCTTTCTGATGCTAGAGCTATTAGGGATGGACAAGAGGTCCCACAAGGCAAGAATGCCGAGCGTTTGATCTGCATACGCCGCTTGCTTGACAAGATTAGATACGAGGAGGTAAAATGTTTTGTTCACTATTTCATTTTCATTTGTAATTACATTATCCATCTCATAACTTCTTTCTTTTTTTATTACAGATTCAGTGGTTCCCTTTTGCTAGGGTCGACTTCCGTAGACCGGAGTATGCATCATCTCTTTTCAGAGGCATCTTACGTCTCATGCCTATTCAGGAGCCGTACCACCCGGACCATTGTCTTCGACAATTCGGCCATGTACAAATGATCCCAGAGGATCTACCACTACATCCTAGCAGGGTGACTCGGTTGAACAACCTCAGCCACTACAACGTGGAATTTGCAGAGTCGATGTTAGGGGCGTGGGATGAAGTGCCTAGGCCGTTGTTTCAGATTCAGCAGCCGAGAGCCTCCTACTTCTGGGCAGTTACCGAGGACTATTTAGATTGGTTGGATGACTACTCCCATGTGTTAGTGGATCCAACATCTATTAGGCAGGATTGACCAACTGGCCCTATCCGTCCCACTCCATCTGTTGACACACTTGCGGTATGTTTAAATAGTTTATTTCTTGATTATCATTATTTTTGTTGATATATATCATCTCTAATATAATAACATTATGAATGCAGTGGAACCAGATGGTAGCGGCTGAGATTCGAGGTTATTTAGAGAGGCCGATGGATGTGGTTGTTACCCAGGAGCAGATTGATGATATGATGAGGCGTCTGCTTAATATGTTAGTAGACGAGCATATTCCGATGGCTCCTCCTCCTCCTCCTCCTCCACGTGCATCTCAGAGGTTGTTTCGAGATTCTGTATTTGAGCGAGGTCAGGGTAGCGGTAGTCGGGGTGGTGGGGACAATGACGCTTCCGGTAGTCAGGGTGGTGGGGACGGTGAGGGTAGCGATGCACGACTAAGTTAGGAGTACTATCACGTGGTATTTTGGATTATCGTTTGCATTTTGTATTATCGTTTGCATTTTGGATTAGCGTTTGCATTTTGGATTAGTTGTAATGAACTTCAATGACAAACAACAACACATAAGTATCTTGTATGCGTGTTTGAACTTTTGTTTTCACACAAACAACACCTACTCATCTAAACACGTATATAGGAATTAGGAACTGATCTATCTTGATAAGAAAAAAAAGAATCTATAGAAGTTCTTAATAGTGCAGCAGGTGGAACTCTCCTGTCTTTCACATAGCCTAAATTATGCCAACCATAACCACTGAAACATAACACGGAGTAAACAAATAAATCAAACTCTTCGGCTGAATTTAAAAAGTCATTGCATCATCTGCGTGACGTTCTTGCAATATCCTTCACTTAAAACTAGGCAATATCCTTCACAAATGGATAAAACTAGGCAAACATGAAACAATTGACATTACACATTCAAAGAAAAATACATTACACATTACACATTACACATAGCGACAATTGCTCCAATCTGAGGCATCTTTAACAAGCTTCGTACCGCACAACTGCAAATAAGGAAATAACATAAGTGAGGCAATACAATCTGAGGCAAAAACAAAACAATACATGAAATTAGATGAGGCTTTCACTGTGTACAATACATGAAATGTAATTTCATGTATTGTGGCATATGGGCTTGCAACATTCAACAGGAACTGAATCCAAAAGGATGAAGGAGACATAACCTATCCTAATTGAATATGACAGCAACAATTCAAAAATTAAATATGACAGCAATAATCATATTTAAATCAGTTTTAAGATAACCTATTTGAAGATTAAATATGACAGCAACAATCTTGTTCTAACCTAATTGTGCTAACCTAGTTAATTAAATATGACAGCAACAAGTCATAAGTCCCCACATCCCAACACCCACAATCTTGTGCTAACCTAATTAAACAATGTCTTATTAATAAAGCCGACAGTTAGCAAAATCAACCATTGCCAATGAAGGGATTTCATTAAACTGCTAATCTCATCAATTTTCCAAACAGAAAGAGCATACATAATAATATAATCATAGTTAATGAAATCTGGGATCCTTAGGCATATATTAGTAGCATATTTTGAATTAAAAAAAAACTGGACATGAGCAAAGTAGATATTACTGTCAATCTTAACAACAATAAAGTAATCAAGCAGTTTGACATAATCACCATTGAAGCAATTAGAAGAATTCAAAACCACAGAGGGATAACCTAATTGAAGAACTGAGCAAAATCTCATTCAAAACCACAATTCCAAAATCTCCATACTGAACTACAAGTTAAAACAACACACCCTAAACCCTATAGTCATAGAAGACATAAGCTATTAATTATCACATACAATAAAAAGATCCACGCAAAAAAAGAAAGAAGAAACTGAACCACCAAGAGCTTACTTCTGGGAGTTCGTTTCTTGTAGAGAATGCGGTAGCCACAGTGACAGCACTTAAATACATCACCAGGCTTAATTTCTTTCTCTTTACCACAATCTGTTCACCAAAAAAATGCAGCCCAAACTTGAATCAAAACGGGAATAAAAAAAATCTGAACAAATCCCCCTCACCACCTCCCCTCTAGGTCAAATTTCACTCCCCAATCCCTCCCCGAAAGCTCAGTTTCACTCGTAAAAGAAGGAGATTTTGACGAACTTACCTTGACAGATGTAAAGAACAGGCTTAGGCTGTGGATCCATGGCGACGAATTGAAGAGTCCTTGAAGGCGACTTGCAGAGAGATAGGAAGAGCTGAGAGCCGAATTTTTTAGGGTTGAATGTTGTTGTCACCCGTCTTTTAGGGTTGAGAATGAATGGAAGGAGATAGGAGGAAGAGTGCACGCCAAAAATGAGAAGCTGAATACACGGATCTCCATTCTTAGTCGTAGATAAAAAAGAGGATGGATGGTTGAGATTAATGGCTGAGATTAATATACATTTTTGGTTAAATTAAAGTTTTAGATTTCAAATAACAAAAATGTAACGTTTTTTGGTTAAATTTAAGTTTTAGTTTTCAATTGTAAAACATAAGTTTCAATTGAAACGTTTCAATTGTAAATAAACGCAACTTTGAATGTTAGTAATAAACGCAACTTTGATTAATATAACATTGGTTTTGATTTCATAAGTTTTGATTTCAAAGTTAGTAATATTCAAACTAATGTTCAAGATAACATTGGTTTTGATTTCAAAGTTAGTAATATTCAAAGTTAGTAATATTTCAAAGTTAGTAATATAACATTGGTTTTGATTTCATAAGTTTTGATTTCAAAGGTAGTAATATTCAAACTAATGTTCAAGATAACATTGGTTTTGATTTCAAAGTTAGTAATATTCAAAGTTAGTAATATTTCAAAGTTAGTAATATAACATTGGTTTTGATTTCATTGGTTTTGATTTCATAAGTTAGTAATATTCAAACTAATGTTCAAGATAACATTGGTTTTGATTTCAAAGTTAGTAATATTTCAAAGTTAGTAATATAACATTGGTTTTGATTTCATTGGTTTTGATTGAAACTAATCAATGTTACGAGATAGTAACTTTCATTTCAACTCTTTTTATCCTACATCGACTAACCTATAATGTTTTGTTCAAGATAACAATCAAAGTTAGTAACATGCCCATTCATCCCGATTTCTTTCCATTTCGTTCATTTCAACATTAAAACATTAAAACATTATTTCTTTCCATTTCTTTCATTTCAACATTAAAACATTATTTCTTTCCATTTCTTTCATTTCAACATTAAAACATTATTTCTTTCCATTTATTTCATTTCAACATTTCAACATTAAAACTTTCCATTTGCGCGTCTATAGTAGGCGCTCTATACCCTAAACCCTTCAACTCGATTTCCTCCTCCTCCTCTTTCAACTTTCTTTCGTCAGAGGCTCTCATTTGCATCCCGATGTGGCACGCCTAAAATAGGCGCTCCATACCCTAAACCCTACGGCTAAATTAGCCGTGCATCACATAGTGTTTTCCAGACTTCAAAACTAGGGTTTGCGCCGCTTTCGATTTCATTTCCTTCTCTTCCCATTTCTGCACCTCCAGCCTCTCTCGCAATTTCATTCCGCCTCCTCTCCTCCTCATCTCGTCATCTCCTCCTCTCCTCCTCATCTCGTCATCTCGTCATCTCCTCCTTTCCTCCTCATCTCCTCATATCCTCCTCTCCTCCTCATCTCGTCATCTCCTCCCACGTTTGCTCATGAAGACTTCTGGTTTCACTTCCAGACGTCTGTTCAGCCGAAACACTTCATTCAAAACGGACGGAGGAGCAGTCCTCTGCAGCTCAACTTCCCACGACGACGCACCACTCCGAGCGCTACTACATCGACTCCGAGCGCTACTGCAGCTCAACTTCCCACGACGACGCACCACTCCGAGTAATGTTGTCTCCTTCACTCTACCTTTACCTGTTTGAGAATTGAGTTTTTAAAGGAATTTTTAGATGTGAGCTGAACTTGAGTCTCCTTCACTCTACCTTCACTCTACGATTTTAAAGGAATTTTTAAAGGAATTGAGTCTCCTTCACTCTACCTTCACTCTACGTTTTTCCATCTTCTACATATGAGCTGAACTTTTGCCTGTCTTGAATTTCTCTGCTATTGTTTATTAATCAACCTATTATGGTTATAATTGCTTCTAGAGGCTGTATCACTACAAAAAAAAAGAACTTGAGACTCTTATTTTAGGAATTGAGTTTTTAAAGGAATTTTTTTTAAAGGAATTGCTTCTATATGTACATGCCTTGTCCAAATTCTGATGTTAGTTTTCTGTCATTGTAGGTTTGCTTCTATTGTATAAGTTTTTTTTAAAGGAATTACTTAAATATAATATCAAGAACATTGGTTTCAGATATAAACTAAATTTTAGTTGCATTTGTGCATCAACTAAATTTTAGTTGTCTAATTTCTGCAGATTATGATGTTTTAGCTGCATTTGTGCATCAACTAAATTTTAGTTTCTGCAGATTATGATGCTTCTTTTGTTGTTTGATAGCTCGTCGCCTGACTCCCTCTCATCATTCGACAACGATGAGGACATCCCCATGATCGAGCATCAATGCCATTGTCATGAACAAGTACAGACGTTTACAATGGACGGTAGGGACCCTGCCAACTATGGGAGGCGCTTCTATGGTTGCCGCCGCTTTAGGCTCGACCCCGGAGCATGTACTTTCATCCAGTGGTATGACCCCCAGTATTGTATGAAAACTGGTAAGCTTATTAAAAAGCTAGTCGTGCAGCATGAGAAGCTGAAGGAAGACTACAGGCAATTGGAAAAACATGAGAAGTGGCTCCATAAAAATTATCAAAACATGTCGAGGAAATTGAAGGCCTTAACTTTGGAAGTTATTGGTATTCTCTGAATTTGTAGTTTCACCTGTTTTTCTGAATTATGGTTTGTGGTTTAATGTACTGGTTTGAAAACTTTAAGTTTGTGTTGTAATCGACTATCTTAATGTTTGTTCTGAATTATGGTTTGCAGAATTTCTATCTACAACAATGAAACCAAGTAACATAGAGGTAGACAAACATTGGATATACAATTACAAATGTATAGTGAGGCCATGCATAAAGATCACTGAAAGCGCATCAGTGAGCGACACCTATAAAATTACAAACGCATATATATGTAATTAGAATAAAAAAAATAAACGGGTACATTTAAGCTATAACGTAAAAGACGCCTCATTACCGGGATCCAGTGGTTCTTAGCCCCTACGAGTGCTACAGTAACAATTTGTGACGGAGGAGCTAGGTCTATTTGTCCATGCGGCCTTATAGGTAAGCACATCAAAGGATACGAAGATAAGACCACGACCGCAGCGTTGTACAAAGTGGCAAACACTAAACCCATAAATGGCATGTCAAGCCAATAACGTCGCTCGCAAGGGGACCTGACATAGCTAATTTGAAGCATTAGATCATCCCATGTCCCTTCTCGGGTTTGTGCTCGTATCGGCTCCCAATACGATCGGTTGACACGCAACTCCGCTGCCATCTCGCTACGAATCAACGGGTAGCTACCCTCACTCAATCCCTTGAGTATAGCTAATGACCGATATCCACAATGTCCGTCTGAACGCACATCTTGAGCTTGTCTAATATAACCATACCAGAAGTAGTCAATATTTTGCACCCCAAAGTCCACTCCACAATGAACCATGGATTCTTCAGGCAACTTCGAGGAAGCGTCTACTTCCACAACGTCGGTCTTCACGTACATCTGTTCAAATTGTGATTCAACTGGTTGGGAAGGCATATCTTCATCGCCAATCTCGTCAAAAGATACTTGCTTTCTAGAACGTCTAGGCTTCTTCGCCTTCTCTTTTTCCTTCTCCTTTGCCTTCGCCTCGGTTTGCAATAATTCTGCTCTTACGTGTTCATGATGACTCTTTTCTCTAGTCGGAGACTCATTTCCCTTGTTCTTCGAACCCGGTGGTCTTCCCTTACCACGAATGTCTGGATCCTCGGTCGGCTCCATAAACGTACTATGTTCCGGATGCTCTAAGGCGACGTAAAGTTCACTCACTTGCCATAACGTGGCAATGCTCAAACTCCGATCTTCCACTTTAGCCCACATCTCGCGCAGTCTCAACTCTGGAAATGATATCTCAACATCGTCGTCAAGACACCCAAATTTTAGTGGCTCAAGTTCCCAATGCAATTCCTTCCAGAAGTCATGAACGGAATCTGGTGTGAGAGCGGTCTTCGTAAGGATGGCCTTAACAATATCGTGGACACAAGGCAGCCCAAGACATTCTCTCACCCAATAATCCTCGCAATGCTCCAAATATTGCTCCTTCATTATCCGATCGTACATGGCCAACAATAACACAAAACACCTATCTGAAACTCTACAAATGAGCCTTGAAAACACCATTTTTCCCACCTCTAGAAACCTCGGATCATTGAAGCACAATGGTGATTGGTTCAGTGAGTTGTTCATTGTGGCCCTTATCTGATCCACTTGAAAGACGATCGAACGGTGAATCCTAACAATCACTCTGTTAAAGCCGCCTCTAGTGGATGCAAGAATATCTTTCAACACACGATGCATCCCCTCAACTCTATCACAACGAGAAATTGTATTAGTTTTTTACTAATACATAAAAAAATCAACTATACAATGTTCAAAAAATACCTGTTTGTAGTCCTCGTGCAGAAGTGAAGAGTGTGATCAGTCCAAGCTCTTACTATGTTTTCTTTGTAAGGAGTCAGCCATTGCCTCTCGACGTATCTAACAAGACCCTTCATCCGACATCTCCTTAATGCATTGAGCCTCTCCTCGTAAGTTTCAACGGTGGTTGAGCAAAATAATGTCCAACACTGGTTCACAAACCTATCCGCTTTCGCACTGTCTTTTATAACCTTGTCAGTATGTGCCTTGATATTGTTTTTAATATGCACCCAACACAATAGATGTTTTACAGAGACGTCTTGAAAAACATCTTTAATACCCTTGATTAGAGCAGTGTCACAATCGGTCATTATAGCAGTTGGCATCACTCCTAGCTCCTCAAACAAATTCCTAAGGCACCTCATAATGAATTGGTAATTGAAAAACTTCTCGTGTCGGGTGAATGCATATGCTATGTTGAACGTCTTATGAGTGCAGGTGAAACCCACGATCTCCACCAAAGGCATACCATACCTATTCACACATGTATAAATAATAGTGGATTTATCTAACTAAAATGTGGAACATATAACTATAACGAGTTGTTATTAAAATGAATTACGTACCTATTTGTCTTGTATGTGGCGTCAATGATCACAACGTACGGAAACTTCTTCAATAGCCGTAGAGATTCATGGTGAGCAAAAAACAGTACTTCGACTTCATTCTTTTTGTCCACGTCCCGAAGAGGATAATAGATGTACCCGTTCTCTTTCAGAAAAACAAGTGACCATTGGGTAACGGTCAACTCTCCGCGATCCTCGTAATTAATGTTTTGCAAAAAATTCTCTACTTGTTTCATTGAAGTCATATTTCCTTCAAACTTCTTCTTCAGCCCAGAAACGATGGTTTTCGGTGTCTTGCCTTCGTCACCCTCACTCCTAACCCATTTCTCCTCCTCCTCCGTCATTCGCCCAATGAATGCATTCCCATGAAGGCTAGTAAGCCTATGGTTGTGGGAGCCATACATAACATCCAAGACCCATTTGTGCGTAAGCTTATTGAACTCGTTTCTCATACGACACCCATGCAACTCGAATTTACAACCACACTTCTTTGTGTTACGCTCGCGTTTCCTTGGAGTTAGTAACTTAGATTTTGATTTACCAAATCTATCACATGTCAAAGTGACTGCGTACGGACTTGTGTGAGCTTTCACCAAAACAATCATCAATCCTTTTGCTATGTTCCTCGCCCATTCAACCATTTCGGCCAAACTATCCCACACTTGACATGTACGAAAACTATCTCCATAGTCTTCCCCCTCCTATTATAATGTAATATTTCATTAAGTATTTATACTACTACAAGGAAACGCGACTACTATTATAACAATTCTACCGAGAACTAGTAATAAATGCAAATCATGTAAAGTTCCATATATTTTTAGCAAGGTAAAATAATCCATACCTACATGGCTACATGTAATAGGATTTATGTCCATATCTCTAATATCATTTTTTGAACAATTTTTTTTAGTAAGGTAAAATACTAACTTCTTTCTAACATTTTTTTGAACAAAATCATAATCCTTACTTCCTAATAATCCTTACTTAAAATCCTATGATCAATGAAGAATCTAGTACAAATTAATGAATACTCAAACGATATTAAACCCAATACTAACCGTGAAGATTTCGTCGTTCGGATTACAAATGCTTGACATCCTTGGGTCGTCGGTTACTCCATCGCATTCTAACAAAGAAACCCCTAACAAACTCATTTCCTCACTTTCATCATTAGGATAAGACATTATGAATGTGTATAGTGAATACAACTTCTTTTCTTGCTTATATAGACCACAATATAGCCGTTTATAGCCGTTTTAAAAAAAAACGGTCATATTTTCAAAATTGCACATTAGCACGCCTATGATAGACGTGCAGTAAAATTAATCTGATTTTGCGGAATTCTGCACATTAGCACGCCTACACTAGCCGTATACTGTGCTCGGCTAAGTTAGCCGCACAAGGATCTTCATTTTTTTAATATATTCGCCATAATATTTATCTTTTTGTTACAAAATCCATTTTCTTGTAGAACGGCTAATATAGGCGTGCAATTCTATAGTATCTTTTCCAAACTTGACGGTTTTACCCTTGGTCGCTTAAATTAGACATGCAATAGTTGGACGGCTAACGTAGCCGTGCAAAACCGCGTCCAAATAGCAGAAAGATGGCGTCCAGATAGGGAAGTCCTAAAGAGAGGGGTAGCCTCCCCTCTTACATCAGTGCACTGCCTAAAGGGTAACAAAAAGCTAGAGCCATCAGTCGGTCAACAACTCTAGTAGCCTTTTTTTTACATAGTTTCTATTCACCGTCCACTCAAATTGCTATTTACCGTCCAGTTTTTGTGCGTCACGCATGGATTAAAACCATACGTCACGTACGAATTTTTTTTTCAAAAAAATCCATGCGTCACGCATGGATTATAACCATACGTCACATATGGATTTTTTTTATTTTTTGCTTGTTTTTTCCATAATCTTGTAGATAATTTCAATACGATCGCGTGCATATAAAATTCGTCCAAAACGGACATCGTTTGCCCCTTCAAAGAGTCAAAAAACAAAGAACAGTGGAGTAATTATGATTAAGTGTAACAAATCTACTACTTCGTACTTATAAATTGTAGTTGTGGATTTTCTCCAAACCAAAGAAGGAGTTCAGGCACTTCCGTCAGATACGAGATTGAAAGATATGGCTTTGTCCCGGCCGTTAGAGCGTTAAGTCACTCATTCTCTTAGGTCGTCTCAAAGCGCTTAGTCGAATTTTGGTCTCCGAGCTTAGCCGCTAGGCGAAGGGTAGACGGAAGAAGGTCTCCGGAAGCCCTATTTTCGCGAGACCCTTTCGGTCCACACTGGAGAACTCGTCTCTCTGGCGTTGCTCTATTGGGCGGAGGTTCCTCGATCAACTAACTTACTTAAAGAAGAAAACACTTTTTTTCGATCTTTAAACACTGAACACCACATCTCGACAAAGAAATTAAGTATTACCATCACTAAATAAAATATTTGCTAAGTTATCTACCATATTATAAAAAAATTGAAAAATGGTGTATTGAGTTTTAACGGACTTGTTGATACAAGAAATTATGTGTGATAAATTTGTATTTTGGCCTTTTGAAGGGGCAAACGATGTCCGTTTTGGACGAATTTTATATGCACGCGATCGTATTGAAATTATCTACAAGATTATGGAAAAAAACAAGCAAAAAAAAAAATCCATATGTGACGTACGGTTTTAATCCATGCGTGACGCATGGATTTTTTTGAAAAAAAAAATCGTGCGCGACGTATGTTTTAATCCATGCGTGACGAATAAAAACTGGGCGATAAATAACAATTTGAGTGGGCGGAGAATAGTAAGGCCTTTTTTTAAGAGCGACGAAATTGAAAGTTCCAATCTCTACGAAGGAAGCAGTGCACTGCTCAATTAGGCTAGCAAGATGATGAGAGCACCAAGCCAGTTTCATACCATTGAGAATTGCCCACATCTTAGCCCAGATAACCGAGCATAAGCCAATGTTGAAAACAAAACTTGCTCTCCAGAGCCCATTCTCATCCCTTATCACTCCTCCAGATGTAGCATTGCCAACGTTGATTTTGTGCCAATTCATGGGAGGCTTGATCCATCAAATCATGGTTTCATGACTCAGATTTTCATCGAGACTCACCAACTTCCTCGAAGCAATTCTTTGGTAAAGTTCCTCTTGTTGCTTGTTGAAGTTAGGAGAGAGACTCTGAGCGCGGGAGTCATCGAAGACTTTGGCGTTTCGAGCCTTCCAAATCCACCAAATCCCACAAAAAAATAAAATCCCATCCTCCACTTCTTGTCCCATCTTATATCGACTAGTTTCATAATCTTTCATTGTAAACGAACATATGCGCCATATTCTGAGACGGTAAAAGTAATAAAGTCAATGATTTTTCCCTGGTAACCCTTTGCAATATGCCCCTCCGTCACTTAAATTGTAATCTCCGTTAGTTTTGTTTAGAAAAGTGGAAAATAAAAGAAAAATAGTCACAAGACGTAACTTTGAACCCGATACTTTTCTCCTTCTCAACTCTTCGTCCCGCCTCACACCTCCGGCGAACTCATCTTGCTCATCTATGTTTGCCAATTAATATACTATTGTTTTTTTTTTGTTAAACTCAATAATCTAAAGTTAAATGGAGTACATTTTGCTAATTAATGTTAGATTGTTTGATTTGTTAAAACTCGCTGATGAATAGTTGTATGACATTGAGATTACAATTTGTTTGCTAGAGTTTGCTAATTAATATTTATTTTTGCGAAGAAGCTGTAATTTTGTAAAAATTGAGATATGGCAATAAGTTGAAAAAATTGAGATGGCAATACATATATGCTGTTGGCTTTGCTAGTTCATGACCTTAGAAAGTGAAACACATTTCTATAACAAACATCAGTACAAGTGTACAGTACACCAGCAACATCCGGCTCTTGCTGAATAAGTTGTGTATATATTCAGAAATAAAGAAAAATCATACAAATTGACAAGAGGTTCGTACCCATATCTGGTGTTTGGTATATCAGTATATGGATATCTGATATAATGATATATGAGTTTTGAATATGTTTGATATCCCCATTTTGAAAGGTTATCAATTTGATATCTCTTTCATTCTAAAAAAACACTCCATCTTCTCCTCTCCTACAATTGACTTATCAATTTGATATCTCCTCCGGGTTTTGATATCTCATATCTGAAAAAACTATACCAAACACAGATATCAGATATCATTCTCATACACATATCTGATATCCGATACTCATACCCACCCCATACTGATATCTGATATACTACGATACAAATATTCTGAAATGACAACTTTGCTGGTGCAGAAAACCCCTCAACCAAAAACCAAAATTCAAAACCCACAACAATCTCCACCAATAATAACTTTCAACAACAAATCAACCTCCATCAATGGCAAATCAATGTCGAACTTTCAAAAGGAATCAACTAAAGGGGCAACCCTAACACCTCCAACATCAAATCAATTTCCTAAATCTTGAGGCTTTAGTATCTCAATACTCTTTGCTTTTTTACTCTGTAAATTTGCTTTAATTTGATAAGCCACAAAAAAACAAAACAAAGAATCCTCATCTTGTATCTTTATGATACTAAACCAGTGTTTTGCTAGCATTAAACAATTGTTAATTTGATTATTTCATCTTACACACCCTTTTATCATTTTGTGTTTTGACGAATAATCAAATTTTCAATCTTATATTTGATGTATTATCACCACCGCTTTACCGTTCGGTCAAAGCTTCGGATTTTATTTATCCAAGGTGTTCTTTACGCCATTTTCATTGTTTGTCACATGCTCGTTATTCAAGTATGGATTTGTGTACTACGTTGCAATTGTGGAGCTGACTCTTGGTGGAGATTGAGTTGTTTTGGTTTTGGTCATGATTGTATTGAGGCCCATGAAAGATGTCATGGTAGTCGCGACTCCTGAAGATCCCTCATTTTAGATGGGGGCAACGTCATGGTGGTCCATTCAACACTTCCCCGGGTTTGGTCCTGATTGACCCGTTTGCCGATGGGGTCTCCTTTGTTTGCGCTCGCTCAACCCTCTTCTTCAGTTCTTTATGCTTCATATTGCTTTGTTGTATTCTCCTTAATTATTTGCTTTTAGTTTATGTCTGTCTAACGGTTTATCCGTCGTTGAGTTTTTTCTCGACTTCTCAACCTCTCAACCTACCAGGCCTGTCTGGTCTGATACGTTAAAATGCTTCCCTTATAAAAAAAATAAAAAAAAACTTTGCTCGTGCTGCAGCAATTGATGCAGTGAACCAGCGAACCCGGTTCAACAAACCGGTACCGGTTTCAATAACATTTTCCCGGACCCGTACTGGGTCAATCAATATAAAGTAGAAACTGGAGGAGGGCTTACGCAATACAACAGAACTACAAAAGAGAGCAAAAAATACCTCCATTCGCCCACCACTACCAAAGAGCAAAGAGCAAACAGAAAGAGAGAGATGAGTGTGGCATTAGCAGATCGATCTAAGCTATGGAAGCTTCCTTTGAACATTCTAAGGAGCTTCAGTACTAGCTCCGCCGCTCCTTCCTCTCCTCCATCCATTGCCGAATCGGTGACGGCGAAGAAGAAGCCGAAGCGCGGGACGAAGAAGAACTTTTTCGAAGTTAGTCAATTTCTACCCAATTGGGGCATCGGATATCACATGGCCAAGGCTCATTGGACCAACGTCTCCTATGAGATCACCAAGATCAATCTCTACAAGGATGGAAGGCACGGCAAAGCTTGGGGACTTGCTTACAAGGACGGTCAGTTTTTCAATCTTCGCATTGTTCTTTTCTAGGGTTTGAGGTTTTTCTTCCTTGCTGTATCTTGATTGGTTATTTCTGTTCGTCCATGTTTAGGATTATTAGGGTTTTAGGAGGGTTCTTACTGGATCAATTTGGTGTGTCGATTTGCTTATATAAACATTTACAGATTAGCTGTTTCATGTCTGAGTCTCTCTCTCTGAGCCTTTAGTTGGTCTGAATTCTTGCAATAATCAATTTTTAGAACATAAACTATGTTGAATACTTCAGAAAATTACTTGGGATTATGAAAGCTCAAGAATTTCCACGTTCTCAAACTTGTGCAATATTTAAATTTTGAAAATTTATCTGTGGAAGGCAACCTTCTGGTTTCACGTGGCTGTTTCAATCTGGAATGCAACTATTGTCAACTTCAAATTTATGATTTTTTTGCTCAATTCGTGAGAATGTTCTCGAAAGACTGTGACTCTACTCTGTCTGAGTGGAAGATAATGAAATTAGTATGTATTGTGAATGATCACATGCAGAAAAAGATGGTTTAAATTGGTGGATTCTAAGAATTGGCTCTTTTTTCTGTCACTATTTCAAGCTCTTGCTTTCTCTTGTCACTGGCAACCACACAAGGTGGTCTGTTTGAATCCTATAGCTGCTATGTTCATTTTGGCAATTTAATTAAGTTTATAATTATCAAACTATTCAAATCCTCAATCAATGACCTTTCTTTCTTGTGCTTATGGTGTCATACAAGTTTTTTTTTTGTTCTGAATGGTGTGATACAAGTTAAAGTATTGATTTTTTGTGAATGCTTGTTGGAATGACCACTCATATTCTCTTACAAAAACCTATAACTTCGTCGACTGTAAGAATAGGAAAGATCAAACTTAAGCAACATCAGGTAGCTATTCCTGTGGCTATCTGTATATCATCTTTGAACACTTGATTTGTACTGTATGAGATTACCTAATTAGGTCTTAGATGATCAGGCCCCTTGAAACATTACCCAATCTTTATTCCAAAATGATTCATTCCACAGATTTCTAAATTATCAAATAGGATATTAGGATCAAGTTTGGTTTCTGTGTATTTACTCCTTTTCTGTGTTTCTAGACAATGTTATAAGGTGTGTCAGGAGTATGCATTCTGCCCTGAATCAATGCATCTTGAGATCTAATCTTATAATCATTTACTACTTCACTGATAAAATGTCTGCTTAGTAGCTCCACACATGATTTCTTTATACGATTGTAAGAATCCTGAATTTGATAGGATCACCTGCTCTAAATTTTATCTGTTATGTTTACTGCTTGCAGGCAAACCTGCTGATGCTCCAAAGAAAATTAGTGGGGTTCACAAACGCTGTTGGAAGTACATTCAGAATCCAAAGATAGAAGAAGCAGAAAAAACTCCAGAGGCTCAAGCAGCTTAGTGTTAGCACCCGTATTTGACGAGTTACTCAATGCAAGCGTCTATGGTCCCTGCTTGTTTTTCATATTTACTATTGGAGAGCAAGTTGATGCTCGGTCCAAACTTTTCATTTTTTCATTTTCATATTTTGGGTACCATATTTACTCATGTAGAACAAAGTGTCAGTTTATGATCACTCAGTATTTTAGAGGTTAAAGCTGCCCTGTTTGGCTGTTTCCAGAAGAAATTGTTGACATTCTAGTGCTGAAGCTGATGAATGTTGATCAACAAATTACCTATACATGATTTTATGGTTGTAACAGGTGGATCTTTATGATGTTCTTTTTAGTAATTGTAAAAGCCCTATTTAGCTAGCATCTTTTCATAGTTTTTGAAGGAAATTACATCCTTAAAATGTAAATTGCGTTTCAAATTACATCTTTTCATAATTTTTAGTAACAGATGACATAGATTTCAGCAGATAATTTTTAGTCAAGCAACAAAAAGCTACAATAAACATAATAATATCGTTTCAAATTGTATTCCTTGTGCAACACTAAAACATAGTAATCAATGTCGAAAATCATTCACTATCATCATCCATGGACTCAGGCTCAGAGGACCCTGACTTGACAGATTCATTGCGCTTGAATGTGGTAACTGCATCATCAAAGACCTTCGTCACGTGGTCGCATACACTCATCAAATTCTGGCAGGCATCTTTCAAAACCTCAGCTGCCAGATCACCTTTACATTAAAAAGGACACAAAAAAGATAAGGCGACGTAGACGAGAAAATTCAGGAATAAAACCAAAGAATGATACTTTTTTTTCTAGCTCGCAAAATCATATCTATACATATACTAAAACAGAACGTTAAACAGAACGTTGTTTTGCCACATGTCGCCCTTATATTCAATTCGCCTATGTGTCGACCTCTAAGCTATGCTACATCATTCACCATGTCATCCTCCACATCATCCGACTTTATATTTTGATATATATCTTTGAATTAAATAAGTAAAAAAATCAAAAAAGATATCTAATAGGCTATATAACAAAAAGAAATATCAATTTTTATCTTTTGTCATATCATATCTTTATCTTATATATATATATATATATATATATCTTTATCTATTATTATGTTATCAATCTAACTAAGTTGAGTTATTAATGAACTTAAACTATAAAACATAAATCGTAAACTATAAACTATAATCTATAAATTATAAACTACAATTATAAACTAATCAAGAAATAAACTACAATCTATAAACTTTTTTGAGGACTTCATCAAAATTTTATTCAGAAATCCCAAGAAATTATAAATGTATGATTACATTATCAATAAACTGCCTTTTTCAAGTGAACTTGCTATAAGCCAAGCAACTAAGCTATGGACTCATAATAGGATCCACAACAACTGTCCACAACCATTATGTCTATCTAAGTTAGATCAGAATACAACAACAATAGACTACATGCAGTAGAGGTTTTTGAAGTCGCATAACATATATATCGGTAAAGTATCATACCTGTCGTTTGAACTCTGACATTAACATTGGTTTCTGAAGGATGAGGAATGCTATAAGAACAAAATGACACCCTTGGACTGCATCACATCATAAGCCAATCTTCATATTAAAATAAGAATACTACATCAAGAAAAAACTGTTTTACTACTAATAGTTGTAGATGACTGAGACAGATTATGACGATAGAACAACAATATCAATATGTTGATGAAAACTACACAAAGAAGCATTCTCCTCCATCACAGAACAAAACTGATTTCAAGAGTCAGGAGCAACAAACCTAATGAATTGTGCAAGAACAGAACGAAGAATACTGAAAGGGAAAGCAAACGTACTCCTGATTGAGGACGAAACGCAATGAATTAGCTAAGGTGTGATCCTCATCCGTCAATGAAAATGTTGATGAACTTGGATTCCCAAGCGTTCCGTGTTCCATTTTCTGCAGATTCAAGCTGTTAAAATATCAAGCAAAACACCAAAAACTCACTGCAATAGTAGAACACCAGCTTAGGTAGTAGTTCCAGAATAGCTGAAGCAAAGATTTCACAAAGCCATACTCTATTAACAGTAGCAAAATTCCAATTGATAAATGATAGCAAATAACCTAAATTCAAAACCTAAAGCAAATACCGAAACACAATCACACCAGCTTCGAAACCTACTACTGAATAACCATTACACTCTAAATTCACAACAGAAGAGATACTTGTCACCAATTTCTAATAAAGCGCCAACCTGAAGAGGAGATGATGACGGTGAGAGCACGCGACGGAGGGAGAGCGGCGGGGTTTTAGCAGAGAGCAGCGATTTTTGGGAGGAAAAGAAGAAGAAAAATTCTATAAAACGATTATTTCTGTGACCCGACGAACCGGGTTGTATTTTTCTTCCATTCCGGACCGGACCTGCCTGAACCGAACCTTTTTTCGCTGCTAAAAACCCTAAAATCCTAGGAGCAAATAACTGCGGAAAGAAGTTGATTGATTGCTCCATCACAAGCCGAAACGAACATGGCGAACAACTTCGAGAAAGATATGGTACATCTTTCTCTTCTTTGGTTTTGTTTTTCAATCGAAGCCAGCTAAAATTTGACTAGTGCATTCCTCTGTTGTATCTAATCCGCGTGGTTTTTAGTAATTGTGTTCATGCTAATTCGAATCTGCTATTTGGTCCCTTGTGCTTGATGATATTCACGCTCTGATTGAGTCTTACTTTGGAATTAAATTGGATTGAATCAAAATGCATACATTAGATGTATACTGGATCAAGATCACTGAAAAGAATTCAGTTGACCTTGCTATTGTTTTGTTTTGCTTCTAGTAGTCTTATTGTTGATTAAGTAATGATACCTCTATGTATTAGTCCTAAAGCTGGGAAACATCCATCTCTGGTGCAGATTGTAGTGTTAAAACTTAAAACATGATTTTGCATTGATTCACTGTCGTACTGTTTTGCATTCATCAGTAATAAATTCTGATTAGTCATTGGGCAATAATTTCAGATCTTCAGCATGGCTGAGAAGGAGATGGAGTACAGAGTGGAGCTGTTTAACAAGTAGGCAACTTAATATATGGTTCAAAGCTCGCATCTTATTTCTTGATTTTTCTTATCCTACACGAAGCACAACTTTCTCTTCAAATTCTTTGGATACTGAACTGCTTACAAAAATTTATTGCTATATAGATCAAGATCATTTTGATGGAATATATGGAAATTTCTTCCTGTTCGATGAAGAATATTGTGTTCATTTTGTTTCCCTTGATTGAATTCTACTTGTCTAATTACTCAGGCTTACTAGTGCATGTTTCAACAAGTGCATTGAGAACAAGTGAGAAATCATTCCTTTCGCTTCTATATTTTTATCACTTGTACTTGTATCAGATATTCAAAATATACTTATCCTTAAATTTCACAGGTACAAGGAATCTGAGCTTAATATGGGTGAAAATAGCTGTATTGACCGATGTGTCTCAAAGTATTGGCAGGTAATTCTTTGAATCTTTGTTGAAATTCATAATTATTTGTTTGTCATTGCTTTTTTTTACCTATTGCCTTATCTCTTGATGTTTCATCTAGGTCACCAATCTGGTTGGACAGCTCCTTGGATCTGGTCGTCCGCCTATGTAAACTAGTTCCTAATAGCCACTGTAAACGTCTTTTGGGATGCGTTGCAGAACATCAGGGATAGATTTTGTCGCAGTGAAAACTTTATTAATGAACTACTATATTTTCCTCCATTGACTCAAATGTTATTGATATTTCACACAGCCAGTCTTAGAGAACGAAGTGATAATTTAGATTGCATTTTACAGAGTCAAATTGTAATGTCTTATTGAGTTATTTCTCATCATTTGCTGCTTAATAATGATAGTAAAGCAATGCCTTTTTAATTTTTTATCTATTCACAAGGGAAAAATCCTGGTTTTGGCGTGAGTTATGCAGTTCATATAAAAACACTTGTTGTAACTGTTAGGGTTTGTTTGGATCGACATTAGAATGACGTTATCCGTATAATTCAATCCATATAATCCAAACAAACCTTATTAGCCTCAAGAGTAAAATACGGGTTTGGCCTGAATTGATATTAAGAAGGGTGTGAAATATTTATAAGAAAAAACGGGGTGCATGTATTCTGAGCTGGCAATATCATTCTATTAACATCAACAAGGGAGAACTAAAAACAATAATCAACATGCTAATCACAGTTCAGAATGTTTCTTTACACAAACCATCTCAACAAGGTGAGCATGGAGAATCTATACTCTTCCAACCGGTGAATGAGGCGGTGGATACGAGAGTTGACCTGAGCTCTCATCAGCTCTTCCATCAATCACATTGCTCTCGCTGAATGACCTTCTACAATCTAGAACAGCAACAGATGTAGCAAATGCTTGTAAAAGGGACAAGGATGAGTCAAACTCAACTGAGTATATCCGGTCCTTGTATGGCTTCAAGCTTAAGGCGGGCCCGGTTTCTCGACCTACCTGCAAAACCGTCGTGTTAGAGTTGAATGTCCTCAAATTCATCCAAATTCCAATAAGTGCTAGTGTGTTACCTGACTGAAGAGCCTGAACTCATCAGAGGGAACAACATTTTTCGCCGAATTCAAAGATTTCTTGCACGCGTCTTGGTTAAATATCCTCAATTGACATCCAATGTCCCATCCTCCACAATCACATGATCCACCAGATCTCCATCTTTGGGTTAGGGTTGATATTGGTCCTTTACTTGGTATAGTATGAACATCACCTGGCAATATCAATATCACTGATGGCTCATTGGATTTGTGGCTTTCTGGTTTTAGGAACTTGACAACAATTGCTGCAAGCTCGTTTGTTGGTTGAAACTCGGTAGTAGCATGCTGATCAACCTGACCCGTATCGACTGAAAACAAAGCGAATTCTCTTAAATTTAAGCCGTCTGTCGCTTTCTGAGGACTGAAGACCTTCATCTGTGCTAAGACATTAGGAACATAATTTTGGCCATTGCCTTTATTTCCAGGACTCAGCCATAAGCCGTTCTTTTTCTTCGTTTCATGGACAGTGAAGAAAGTGTAGATCCAGCTGGGAGAATTTTTTTCAGGTGGACTCGACTTTCTTAGAGTGGCAGCTAGGATGTCAGAATCATTATCAACAGCGAAAGTAAGGAGAGGGAGGCCATTCTTGACTGACACCTGTAAGAGCGCCTGGAGTACACTCGGTCCTTGTTTAGATTTTGCTATGATAGGTTGTTTTTTTGATAGGTGTAGCTGCTCCTCAGATAATTTACAGTGCCCAGGAATTATAGATTCTTTCTTGGAGATATGAGCTACCTCATTTGCATTTGGTGCCTTGGATTTGAGTATTGGATCAAGCATTCGCCTCAAAGGACTTGATTTCGCCCTACTATTTGCTTGTGATTTCTCTGTGCATGATTCAGGTTTTGCAACATGATCTTTTGAGTTTGATCGACGTAGAGGTGAGTTTTCTCGAGAGCCAGCACTCCTGATGAAACTTCCAACTGCAGAGCTCAACCTGCGGATTGGTGAAGGCTGCCTCACTTTAGAACTGGATTCAGGACCAGATCTCCTATCTAGCACCCTGGGAGGTTTAACTAACTTTATATCTGCTGCATTTATACTTCTTGATGGACTCTTGAATCTCTGAGCTGAAATGTGGACATCCTGTGTTGTTGCAGTGGAGCAAGATTCTCTCATTTCTGTTTTTTGGTTACCAATGTCATCGTCTGTAGAAGGCAAGGGGCAGGGGTATGGAACACGGAAATGGGAATCTGAGCAATGAAACTGCATAACATTATCTTTCTGAAACATCATTTTCAACCCTTTTTCCTCCATGCAAGCTGGATCAAAATTACCTAGAGTAGGCTCATGTAACTTCATTAATTCTTTCTTCAGCTCACTTTCTTGAATCCTCATTTTTCCTCTACTAGAAGATGCCATATCCAGATTACAACCTTTTTGTTGCTTCCCCATTTCTGAGGTTGTATTCGAGTCAGAAATTTTTCTCTCAAATGTAGCTGGCTGAATACCTGATCGGTTAATAGAACAATTCTGATCCAATACACAAATCTTTTTTTGTTTAGCCACATGGCTAGGAGTGGAAGCAGCAGTTCGTCGAAAATGATTCACTTCATCAGAATGGCCTTGCAGTGGAGACTGCTTTGGGTGATTAGACTGGGGAACAAGATGGTAAGTAATTTGACGTGCAGGAGATTTACCTCTCGCTGAAAAACATTCATCACGAATATAGTTTTTCACCAAAGAAGTTTCCAAACGAGGCTGAGGTGGAGAGCGGTGCCTTCTCTGATAGCCAGGAGAAGAGCTGTTACATCTGCTGGAGGTGGAAGATGATCCATCTGTTGAAAAATAAGAGCTGCTGCTAGTAGAAGGAGAAATACCGCTGTTTTTAATTGGCATTGGGTTATGTTTGTACAACTTATCCAACTGTCTCCATTCGTTAGAACTAACCGTTAAGGGTTTCTCCTGGAAAAAATATCGTTTCCCCTCCGGCAATCTCGAAATATGCTTCACCATATCATCATCTCTACGCCTGCACTGAGTTCCATGATTTTGTTGCCTCCCGGAAGATTTGGATATTTTGAGGCTTGCAATCGCTGTAATTTCATGATGAAAATCAGCATATGACAAGGCAGGCTTGTCAGATATCAGATAGTCCCGCAGCTTTGTCCTGGGACGAGAACAAGATGCATTGGAGTTTTCTGTTATCTCATTTTGATGCATGGATTTGTGTCTGATTTCACTGTGATACTCCATCTGTTGTAACTTTGAGAACACAACCTACATTACACATGAATGGAAACTATGTAAGTCGGATTACTCTTACAATCAATCACATTCTCACTTGTAAGGACTACAGAGAACCACTACATAGAGCTCACATTTTGCTCTCAGCTGAAAATTGCCACACTATCAGCCATGCTAAAGAAAACAAAATTAGTTCACAAGATTGAACTAGGCACAGCCAGAGAATATAAAACATTATAGGCAGAAGACAAAAGGTAATTGCAGTGGAAATTGATTTTAATGTTTAAACAATACAAATAACATTAATTGCAAGAATATAAATACAAACAAGCAGCATTCAGGATTGTCAACTCTAGCAGGATACCCTCATCCCTGGAAACTTAAGGTGAGTATCAACTGGAGTCCATGAATGAAAAATTAGCCAATCATCATCAGAAATTCCTCAATTTTTTGTATCAATGCCCTATACTTGGACCCCGTCTATTCTCAATGGTTAAAATATATGTAATCAAGAGCTGAAAAGGGTTAGACATAGCAATTCCTTGATCAACACAAGCCTCCAAGAACAACGACAAAAACAGATGCAGAGAAGGCATATTTATTAATGAGGTGAAAATAGCTTATACCAGAATAGAGTTGCAATTAATGAGAAAAAAAATCTAGTATTTAAGAATGGCATAAGGCGACAGATATAGGCACACACGAACCAATAGAGTCACAGTGGCTTGTGGTCCATGAAAATACCAAATGGAGCTAGCAAGTATAACAAAAGCTAAGCCTGACACTTGCCTGCAAGCATCATAATCACCATGATAAATTATTCCCGTTTAGTTCCACTTTCTTATCTCAGCAGTGCTAGCATTTTTTTTCCATTGTGTCCATACTTCTAATCTGATAAAGCTCAATTCAAATGGATAACTGTTCACATTTTAGCATAGTAATCGATTCTGAATCTAGAGAAAATGGCTATAAATTTCAAATTAGTTCTGTAGAGAAACAATCAAAATCTCCACAATCGACAACAATTGAAGCAAAAAACTGTTAAGTTAACTCTATAAATAATACATACTGAATGTGTAGCATAGATGTAGAATTATTGGAAAACATTACTAACTTCCAGCTGCAATAAGAAATCTCTCTCTCAAATTGGAGCAGAATGCATAAAGTAAAGCGCTTAAAAACTAAATTCAGATCAATAAACACAGGTCAGAACATTATTTAAAGAAAACCTTTAAGTAAAATATTCGAACAGATAAGTGTTAATCGTAGATCTGTAATCACCACAGCCCCAACTTGGAAAATCCGAAGTAAGAACATCAAGAAACCGAAAGAGCGAACACAAATCACATCCCGACCAAATCTATAAGCATCAAGAACTCACCGGAAACTAAATGCGAGGGACGCCGGACGTCATTTCCGGTACTGGAGAATAAATAGCGAGTGTCGGCACGGAGTTCAAACAGAACCTGTAGCAGTGAAATCAGACCAAGAAGTTGCGATCCACATTGATGCTAGTCTCGACAAAATCATTCAATTCAAGAGCTCGGTGAACTAAAAGGAAGAGATTAGAGCATGCATATAGCAGAAGAAGGAGGTAGTTGCAGAGGAGAAACAAGAAGGGCGAGGAGACGGAGAGAGTGGTGGAAGAGAGGCAAAGGGCTACTATTTTTGGCTGCAGCTGTTGTGTTTTCTTGTGTAGGGATGAAAATCAGAGACAGATATGATCCGACGGCTGAGACGCAATTGAGAAAAAATCGAGTGGGTCGCACCGGCCGGCGTTAGTTCAGTGTGTGGGTCCCCGAATATATTTAGTTATGATTTGGGAAGCCTCGGGTTCTCGCCTTTTTTCTCTGTCGGTCTTCTCCATTAAAATTTTCAAATATGTGAGTTTATGTACTTGGTACAGTATATAACATACGGCTGTATACTATAGTATAGTGTATATAAATCCCTTAAGTGCATATTATATAAGTCTCGTATGTATAAAAATTAATAAAATGGTTAGATGAAATAGCAAAGTTCGGGTACAAACAGTTTGCGTTCACAAATTATACGTGAATTACTCAATATCATATTCTAGATGATAATGTTCATAATCTGGCGATTAATATTTTTGAACTTTTCATGAGTGACGCGATAACATTCTTCTACTTACTGCGAACTTTGATTATTATTATTATTATTTTAAAATGACCTGAACGACATGATCGCCAGATTATGAACATTATCGCACAAATTATAAATATCAGCTTATTATGTATGAACGCAAAAAACTTTAGACTTCGTTTTTTTAAGGATTATTCTCACCCGAACTTTTTCCTTAATGGTGAAAAATGAAGATAATTTTATGTACATGCCCCAGATATATGTACATGTATCTTAAAATACATCATGTGATTGTTCTCACTTAGCCTTTTATTCTCACCCTAGTCAAAAAATTGTCATTTTCAAATTTCCAAATTAAATTATATGAAACAATTGAGTTATCGATTATACCCGTGCATGTCGCAAAAAATTACAGACGTTTATCCTTATCTTTTAATTTTAGTATTTGTTTGTTTTGACATCACATGATAAGTTACTAACAATATTATATACAACAATTAATAGTCATTACCTACTGATACATTGAAATTAGAAAAATGTAATCTTGTAAAATCATTGACCTCGTAAATAATGGGAATATATGGGATTCATATCTTCAGGAAATAGTTTACAAATGTAGCAAATGGTCGAGACTTTTGGAACTTGTTTAATTGTGTTTGGTGACAAATGCGTATTTTATGCAATTATTGCTTAGGGACACCCGCCAAATCATTTGTACTATTATTTATTATTTATGTCATTCTCTACTAAACTGTAGATAATCTACAATAACGATTTAGAATAATATAGTGCTATTATACTAGTAATATGGAATGTTTAACAGAATATTGAAAAAGTTGTTCAAATCATTTCACGTGAACATCAAATCATTTGTAATTTTTGAAGAATAAACTTGTAGGAGTTGTAGGGTTTTTACATATTTTTTTCTTGAATTAACTGTAAACATAAACAACGCGTAGATTCCTTTTTGGGCCTAGCCTGTAAAGAAAAGCCAATTTTTGGGTAAATATCTTACTGTAATGTTTTAAGTTTTTGCATCACTTTTTTAAGTTATATGGAAATACTCTTTTGCTGACGTGAAAATATAAAAGAGTTGTCAACAAAATTTGTCAACAAAATTTTTAACAGAGTTGTCAACAATTTTTTTTTTAGAATTGTCAACAAATTTTTTAACAGAGCTGTCAACAAGAATAATAAGTTGTCAACACCAATAATAACCCTTTACTGACGTGAAAATTATAACAAAGCTGTCAACAAATTTTTTAACAGAGCTGTCAACAAAAAATTTAATAGAGTTGTCAACAAATTTTTTAACAGAGCTGTCAACAAAAATAATAATTTGTCAACACGACTAAATAAGTTGTCAACCCAACTAAATAAATTGTTTACACGACTTATAAACGGTCAACAACATACAACACAAGTACTATTACAAAATTCTCAACACTTTACAAAATTTGTCAACACTGCCAACACCACTAAATTACATTGTCAAAAAAAAAATTGTCAACACATTAATTTTTCTGTTCACACTAAAACAAACTGCATTGTCCCTGCATAATCCTTGTCAACACTCTCAAATTTTACACACATTAACTTGTCAACACTGCCAATTTTCTTTGTCAACAGTCCTTGCATAATAATCAAATCCTTATTTTTAACCAAAGACACGAAAATCAAAACTCTACTAGAGCCTAGTACTTCGGTGTGCTCAAAGAACACTTGATTTCTGCTCAATGAACAGAAATTTGGTTCACAACTGAATTGAGTAGTAATAAACAGGAAGCTACAAAATTAGTAGGGAGTAACATATAGAGTAGTAGTTCATCATATACACAGAGAGTACTTATGATTGGTACAACTAAGTGAAGTAAGTATATAGAATTAAAGAATGCCATTCAAATCAAACCAGATTTGCTTGAAAACTTGGATGATAATATGATGATACTCGATTCAAGTGTCAAATAGCATGCGAGCAACTCCTCCAAAGCCTTGGCACCCCTGATTTCATTCTCCACCATCGACTCTCTGAAATCCCTCTCTGGATCCGCCGACGACTTCACCACCGCCATGCTCTTCGACGACCTCTCCATCTGATGACCATGTCCCACACTTCCTCCTCCCAACATTACTCTCCACCTGTACATCCAATCCAATTCAAACTCAATACTCAAATTCAATTCATAAACAGGTAATTGATGACATTATGTGCGTACCCGTTTAGATAATCTAGGGGGTTCATATACTCAAATTCAATTCACTGAACTTCTTGTGGTGAGCATTGATAGGAGGAATATTGAAGACCAAAAATGACAGTATCATCATCAGCTCCTACAAGAGAATTGGAGCTGCAGTTGCAAGAAGTGATGGACCAGGCTAACAAAAAATATTGCCAATGCAAGTATGCAACAATGAATACACTTATATAAAAAAAATCATTGGGACATTATATCAAACAGTTTGGAGGCAAGATGTTAAAAGCGTTATCTGTCTGTCTTCTAGATTGCTATTGTCTTACTCTTCAACAATTTGCACTAGAAAATCAACAACTCATCAAGGCCTAGACCGAAACATGTTAGCCTCAAGGAACCAAACCTGATGTTGAGAACTTATATTAACTACGATTGGGCATTGACGGGAGACGGGAGACGGAGACGTCGACTCCAGAGGAAGACATAGGAGGAGATACAAGAGCCCGGAGATGACCGCTTCCCAGTTTCCGACCCCGTCGACTCTGTATCTCTGTTTTCGACCCCGTCAATGGCAAATCTCAACTTCTCTGTGCATCCACTATGTGTCGGTGACGCTGCACCGCTTCCCTCTCCAAGCAACCTGAAGGTCATGAGCATGCCGGAGGAGACGTCGGTTATCGGTTGGCGACGGCGACAAGGTGTAGGTGGTAGAGATCGACAAAGATGGGCGGGGCTTGTTCTCGGAGCGGCTAAATTGAAGCTAAAAAGTAAATGGGGAGCTGGAGACTGAGGAGCGTGTTTATCATATAGGGTATTTTGTTAATGTTTAGTTATGGAGTGTAGTTGTTACAAATATAGTGCCCAATAGGGCATTGGACCCAAATCCTTCCAAAAAAAGGACTCCAAATTTGGGGTAAGTAACCCTTTTTCCACTTTAAATTGTATTTTCTAACCCTAACTAACCTTTTGGGTTGATGACAGTTTGTGTTGATGACAGTTTGGGATGATGACAGTTTGAGTTGATGACAGTTTTGTTTGACGACAGTTTGGGTTGATGACAGTTTGGGTTGATAACAATATTTTTCGTTGATGACAGTAATTTTTTTTATCACAATAATTTTCGTTGATGACAGTAATTCGCATTGACGACAATTTTAGTTGATGACAAATTTGATTGATGAAATTTGTGAGGCCGAAAGTATAGGTTAATAACATTTTTTTATCATATTAAGTGTGAGATGGCGTTTCCGGCTATAAACCATTCAAATAATAAACCATTCATATATATGAATGCTAACGATACATGTGGATTTCAAATTAAGGATAATTGTGTTTACTGAGCTTAACTTCAAGATATGATCATCAATAGAATGTATAAAATATACAAATGGAGAAACGTAGCTAGATAACTTGGACAACTAAAATGAAAAGCAAGACAAAATTAAATTTGAACATTGGCTCCAGCAACAATCTTCGAGATCTCACCGGCGTTTTCAGCAAAAAACTTGTTATTGTCATCAACTTGTTATTGTTATCTCATCAAAAAACTTTCTTCGCTCCTTGCACCAAAAAACTTGCTTTGCTCCGGCCATGGATCTCAAAAACTGTCATAACTCGAAAATAGCTTCGATAAGATAGATGACAACATCACTGAACCTAGAAGCAAAAATTGTAGCACATGTATAATATGAAGAGGAAAATGAAATTGTCATGGATGACAGAAAAACTAACCTTTTTGAATTGCCCTTACTTTGTTATTTGCTATCCCATTTTCCCTAGCTCGCTTTCCACAAAGTCCTGGTGCTCCACTATGCTTCCAACATAACCACGACTAATAGCTATACCTGACCAAACAAATGAAATAGCTTTGAGTAGAAGAACATATCAAACAAGCATATTACAAAAGAAAAGATACATCTAAACAAAATTCTTCCTTAAAATAAAATATATCTAGAGTGTTAAAATAGACATCAAA
Organism: Oxyria digyna; assembly: GCA_029168935.1. Classification (NCBI taxonomy): domain Eukaryota; kingdom Viridiplantae; phylum Streptophyta; class Magnoliopsida; order Caryophyllales; family Polygonaceae; genus Oxyria; species Oxyria digyna. Next base: position 26,925,573 of record JAPVLV010000011.1, on the reverse strand, counting down.
TGTGGAATTAGATGTAGTGAACTCATGTTTAAAAGTGTCTGAGTTGACAGTCTTTACTGTCTTCAAATATTTGTCATCCGATGACAAAAATTGGCATCTGAATATATGTGACTTTCCAGCAAATATGATGAACAAGTACAGACTATACATATCAGAATGAGTTGAGAGTATTTAATACTAACTGATTGAGTCAGAGAACGAATCAAAATTCCAACTTACTAACTCGGTTCACCTAATAGGATTCAAAGGTAAGCTTACCACAATTTCTCAAAAGTCTGGAATTCAAGAAATCAACAAAAAATACAGAAAAGGATCATAATAGCATTAACAAGAAGCTACAAGAAATACAACAACAACAACAACAAATTTCGGATAATTAAGAAATACTAACCACCTCCTTCAACGTCTGTAGCTTCGAGCTCGCCCTGAAGCTTCTCCTGCGCCTTATCAGCATATCATCCTTCTTCGTCAACATCTCCTTCATCTTCTCTTCTCGATCTTCATCTTCTCGAGCATCTCTTGCAAATCCGACATAGTCGTGCTAGGGTTATTGGACAACATCGACTTCTTCGATTTCGGCTTCATCTGCGCAGATCGGGACTAGGACAAGCTCTCGTGGTTCTCCTTATGAGCCTCGTCGGTGAATCCATGGCCGAAAACTGAGTCAAACAAACTTGTAGCGATAGATCTGTAGCAAATAGGTTTCCGGTAAAGAAGGGAAGATGTCCGATCAACGGTGGATTCGGAAAACAGAGAGGGAGAGAGGAGAGTGGTGGTTGAGGAAGGAGGGAGATGGCGTTGGTTGATGGAGAAGAAGAAAAAAACAACGAGAAGAACATCTGCGAAAGAAGAAAACAATGGAGGCGAGAAAGAAGAACTAGGTTAAATGCTGAAAAGGGTTAGTTTTCCCAATCCAAATTAAACCAGTTTAGAAACTAGTCTTACAGCTTATATCAGGTTAAGGGGCCCTTTGCGCCTTATTGCACAATGAAAATAATTTGTAACCTAGTTTATTTAGGAGAACATAAACTAACCTTCATTAAACCCTAACTTCCTTCCGCCTCCGCTTCTTTGTCGGATCTCATCTGCTTCTTCCGCCTCCGCCTTCTTCTTCGTTTTCTCTTCCCTCAACCTAGCTACCTCCTCCACTCCCTCTCGAAATTCCTAATTCTCTGCGAATCGCAACGAACAACTTCTCCACCATCATCAACGAAGGCGGTTTTGGGCGAGTTTTCTACCCGACGTCGGAAGATTAGTCGCAGTCAAGGTACTCCATCAAACCTCGACACAGACTATGCGAGTCATGGTCGAATCCCGACCTAACACCGTCGACTTACCACCCAGATCTGTGTCGTTGAGATCTATCGCGAGTCACGAGCGAGCGCTGACCTACCACCGCCATTATTCATCACGAGTTGCACCACACCCAGTGAGTATGAGTCCGCTATTGTCGACTCCAAACGTTCATCGATCTCACGGGCGAGTCATCGGCTTCGTTCCCGTCGTTGTCTTTCATCGTAGCAGTTGAAAGAGCTATTTCGATATCCGATCTGATCCTTGCAGCGGCGACGACAACAAGGTTCTACACCTCGCCGACAACAAGGTTCTACTCCTCGCCGACAACAGTTCCGGCGATTGCACTGTCGGACAACCTCTTCTACTCGTCGCTGGATCTGGAGGCGATGGGAATTCGAAGCTAAGGAGCTTGTGTGATACGTACGGTTTCCATCAACTTAGTTAGCACTTTACTTAATTAATGTCATCTATTTTTTTTGTTAATTAGTGTCGTCTAAGTTTGTTTCATCATATATCCTCATCAATTCACCTCGTTGATAAAGTTGGTTATTGATACATGTGAAAACTTTAATTGAATTGTTTTCGGTTTAGGTTTTGAATGGTTGTTGACATTGTATGTCATCAGAATCTAGTTCATGTTGTCGGATGACAGTTTGTGATGTTAGGATGACAATATCAGATGACAGTTCATGATGATATCGGATGATAGTTCATGATGATATAGGATGACAGTTCTTGATGTATGGATGACAGTTCATGTTATATGACAATATTAATAAAAACGATGACAAAAATTACAATCAAATATGATATATCAAGAAGCAAACTGTCATCAACGAAAATTAATGTCATCAACAAAAAATTTATTGTCGTCGGATGACAGTTCATGTCGTCCGGATGACAGTTCATGTCGTCCGGATGACAGTTCATGTCGTCCCGATGACAGTTCATGTCGTCCCGATGACAGTTCATGTCGTCCTGATGATAGTTCATATCCTTTGAATGACAGTTCACGTCGTCGGTGTTTATTCATTAATTTAATGATGACAACATTAATAATAATGACAACAAAAATTGTAATCAAATATGATAAATAAAAATGGCATGCAACAAAAGGTTAGTTAACACACTAAAAAAATTTAGGGTTAGAAAATACAATGCAAAGTCTAAAAGGGTTACTTACCCTAAATTTGGCAAAAAAAAACACTGCTCTATTGTAGTGGGCTAGCTGGGAAGGCCCATGGAGCATACATATCGTGAGCTGAGCCCATTGGTTGATTATCAAAAGTCAAATTCATTACAGTTAGCGGTTGACGGTTCGTTATTTTTTGTTAACTCATTGACTGATCTATATAATCTATTAAAGTTGAGCCTTTTCAAGGCTTCTTCTTGATTCTGTCCCTATCACATCCATGTGACAGTTTTTTATTGATTTTTTTTAATTGTTTTTATATTTCTATTTGTTTTAAAATAAAACATTTTCTATTTATCTATTAAAGCTAATGTTTTTCAAACCTTAAGAGCAATTGTAGAAGCAATTTGTTAAGCTAACTATCAAAATTTAATTTCAAAAAATATTGTTGTGGTCCACAAAACTAATAAAACTAATATGTATATATTTTAATCTGCATAATTTTTTTTATTTGTTAAAAAAAATTGAGGCCCTAAAATACTACTTTTTTGCAAAAGAAGAAATAAAATGTAATTTCATTCCTATCCAAGCAAATTGACATCATTAATATATCTTTATTGTATATTTTTATTTTGTATTTTAGTAATATATTTCGCATTAATTTTTAAGATAGATCATAATTTTTATAAAATCACATGTTATTATTATAAAAAAATTAATTATAAATACATCCCCGTGCATGACACGGGTATTACACTAGTTGGAAATTAGGAGTCTAAAGAACAAAGACGAAATCAGGTGATCACAATGACTGATGAAAGATAAAGATGAATCTTCCACGGCATATAGATGTAGAGTACTCCAAAATTGCAGGTCAAATTGGATTACAAAATAGCTCACTAACTGTGAACCCTCAAAGAAAGCCCAACTTGGGGATACTTGACAAAAGAAGCAGCTAGAAAAGTAATCATAAAATGAGAAAGATTGTAATGAATTATCTGTAGTTCATATTATTGCAATCTGATCAAACCCGCCCCTAAAAAATATTGAGAAAGACCATGTACGAATAAATAAAACTCTCAATTCGCTAGCACACAAAATCGTTATACAGTTTGTACCGGTCTAAGAAAATCTGGTATACTTTTTGCAATTCAACCAAATAAAAACTCATTGAATCTCATGACACCCTGAACCACATTCTCACGGGAACACCGAGCTGATGCTTGATAGTCTCTTGACCAAAAACCTAGTGCTCTGAATTTTATCTTATTATTTAGCATCATACATTATTAACGCCAAATACACTCCAATCCGCTTCAGCATCCACAAGTGGATGTATAATATTAATCTGACATCATATCAATTAGAATAAAGATAAGAACAAAAATCCATTGTAACAGTTCATTTATTTTAAAAGGAAGATCATTAGTTGAGACTTGATCAATCCTCCCATTCACATCATTCCTTAATCCCTTTCAAATCCAGCTATATTCACAGTTGACCGCTCTCAATTCCTATCTTCATCCTTTTTCAAAACCTTCATCACAATCTCACCACAGACAGAGTAACAAACACAAGTCCAACAAGAAAAAGGAGAAAACAAGAAGATGGAAGAGGGCAGACAAGTAGGAGTAGCCATGGATTTCTCAAAGGGAAGCAAACTTGCCTTAAAATGGGCATCTGAATGCCTTCTCAAGAATGGTGATACTCTTTACATCCTCCATGTTCGCCACGCTGAAGGCTCTGAATCTCGCAATCTCATCTGGGCCTCAACCGGATCTCGTAAGCTAATCCTTACAACAATTCTGCTTTCATTAGGGCTTGTTCTAATCTTATCATGGATGGTTGAAAATTTGTGTTGATGTGCAGCTTCAATACCGTTGAGTGAGTTCCGTGATGCAAACGCTATGCATGGATATGGAGTTGAGCTTGATCACGAGGTTCTTGACATGCTTGACATCATAGCCAAAGATTTACAGGTAAAGTTCATTTCTTTATTTGAATTTTAAAGAAAGTCAACGTGTTAGTGAATTTGAATGAATGATGAATTCAGGTGACAGTAATTGGGAAAGTGTATTGGGGAGATGCAAGAGAGAAGATTTGTGAAGCTGCTGGGAGTCTGAAACTGGATGCTCTAGTCATGGGAAGTAGAGGCCTTGGTAGATTCCAAAGGTTAGTTATGTTTAACTAGACTAGTTAGATGTTTTATTGCTAATCTTTCTGTTATTTATTGTTGAAGAGAAGTTGATGGTTTTGATTTGTGAAATATTGCAGGGTACTGTTGGGGAGTGTGACAAGCTATGTCATAGAAAACGCGGCTTGCCCGGTTTCTGTGGTGAAGGATCCTGAAGCTACTCATGGTTATTGATCAGATTGTTGTCTTATTTTCCAAAGCGTATTTGTTGGGCTTTTTCTCTGTGTTTTACCATGTCAATGTTTTTCAATTCAAATGGCCAGCTGTGTGAGGTTGTCTTGTGATCATGGCTTTACTGTTGTTTACAACATCAAAATATAAAGGAGTTTGTGAAGATCAAGATGTGTTGAATTTTTTCAGCTAGTTGGTTTCAGCAGGATTTAAAATATGCACTATTGGCTTTGCATGATACAGCAATATAAAAATAGTTAAAATACTGCTTCTTGTAACTAAAAAAAATAAACAAATTTAACCATGCAATTCCTTGAAAGTTCATAGTTGAATACCTTTTGCAGAACCAAATCCCATTCAGATAACTTCAGATTGAATAAACTCTATAGCGCCTATACATCAGCTCGTTCCCAATGGGGAAGTTGAGTTCCCCATGGCGCCTATAGACCATAAACAAGAATCAATAATAGTATTATCTATGCGACTGTAAAAAAAAACAGGTAAAAAAACTTACAGTTAATTCACTTCAATGATGTGAGGAAACCTGATGCCACAAAACTGGATTGAGCATTGAATTCTTTAAGCCCTAAGCCATTTCCTGAAGGCTTGAACATGTTCCAGCCTCTTTCGTTGAGCTTCATTTTTGGCGTCTTCTGTGGTTAAGCTCCGGAAAAGATTCTTGTGCCTCTGCAAGTACTCATTTTTGCATTTCCACTTGTCAGCACAAAAGCCTTGCTCCTCCATATGACCGATAACCTCATTTACTCTCTCAAAGTATCCTCCTCGAATGAAATTAAGAAGCAATAGTTCATACAAATCTACATCTACCACAAATGATTTTTGCTTCATGCTTCTTTTGAGGTCACCCCACAAGATAGTGATTTCACGATACATTCCTAGAGAAGAATACCCGTCTATCAAATAAAAGTATGTGTGCACTGTGGGTATGATGTTCGTCTTTTGCACTTTTTGGTATGCGTTTGCAGCATCCTCCATCATTTTAGCCTTGGAGAAGAAGTAGATAGAGCAATTGAGCTCATATACTAAAGAAGGCCCCGTATGCTCGTGCTTCATTTCTGAGATCAAAGACTCTGCCAATTCTGATTTCCTACTAATAATATGTTCACCTGACACATTTAAGACAATACCAAGTCTCTTCATCTGTTCAGCCAACACTTCTGCTTCCCGGGACATCTTTTCTTTGCAGTAAGCAGTAAATAGTAACATATAAGCCAAGGATGACACACTAACACCAGCCAAATTTAAATCATCAAGAATGTCATGAGCAGTATCCAGCCAACCGACATGAACACAAGCCTCAATGACATCAAAACAGAAACTACCTTCTCCAGAGAACTGCAAAGCATTTTGGATATGAATTATAAGTTTCGACAGCTCACTGGTTCTTGAGCTTTCTTTATATCTTACAATGAATTGTGCTAACCCCTTATTGCTAAGAACAAGCCTTCCATTCTTGACAGTTACAAACTCTTTTTGGCCTTCAATAAGAAGAATAGGATCCTTCTGTACCAACTCAGGCATAAGCCGAAGTTGCAACACGTCTTTGGAATATTGGGATCCAATCGGTACAAAACATGGACTTGCCAAGTCCATACCACTCTGAGATGAACGAGCAACCCGGCATTTATACATATCTCCTATTAGACCACTAGCAGAGTCAAGATCTGAAAATTTAAAATGCAAACTGAGCAGATTATCATAGAATGGCTTGTAATGACAAGACACAGGATTCGATACTTTGTCCACATGATCCTTGAATTTATTCAATTGATCCCTTTGACCATTCATCTCATAAATACAAGAAAATAAGACAATTGACTCAATATCAGCAACTACCCCCATTTTTGCCATCAACTCTATAATCTTTTGACCCTTGAGAGCTGATTGAAACCTCACACAAGCATCTAGAACAAGATTGAAAACTCTTGCACTAGGTTTGTGCAATTGCCCAGAGTCTGATTTCTTTACACTACAACTGGAAATTGGATCACAGAGTTCATTCAGTATGTTGGAGACTAGAAATGTACCAATCTGAGTCTTCACCATATGCATGACCACAACAGAAAACGTTTCCATTGGTAAAGGGGTCTGTTTCCACATCATCAGCCTGAGAATTTTAGATGCAGGAACAACCATCTGAGCTCTTGCCAAGGAAAGGCATAGTCTTGTCAATGGATCATGCTTCATCAAGTCCGGTTTCTCCTTCGAAACTTTGATAACCAAGCTGTAGGCTTTTTGAAGCCATATTGAATTAGACGAGTAGGACAATCCAGTAATGAGTAAACTCAATGTAGACGCTACAGGAAAACCATACAAGCATCTAAAATCAGTAAAAGCTTTCCAAGCTTCTTCGATTCTGTGCTCCTTGAGAGAAATCCCGATATTTTTGAGCAAAATTTCACGAGAAGAACCTTCTCCGGTAAGACGCGATTGAGTAGCGATTGAGAGATGTCTCTGATGAGGATTTCTGAATTCTGAACCCCAATTGCACAAATCTGAGCTCAAACAGATTCGGCATACAAAGTTTACGTTTGCAATCAATCTCAAAGCCTGCTTCTGCAACGCTGACCTCATCTGTAAACCCGGCTAAAATGTTCACAGATTAAATGCAAACCCTAAATTTTTTGTTGATGAACAGCCCCCCTGTAACTCAGAAACATTTAATTAGAGACAACACAGCTGAATTTTGTACAGCAACTACTCAGTAAATGTAAGCAAGGATCTGGGTGGCGAAAGGGTATCAAAAAGCTTGCTTAGACTGTTGACATTCAAAACTTCTAATGAGTTTTGTTGGTGACGAGCTTTGGCAATGGTTCGTGGATGAAGGCCGTTTTCAGTTGATGGGTGAATCTAAAATTTAGGTTTAACAAATGTAGTAACGGTCCTATTATAATATATAGATGACAATATTGTAATAAAATCGCTAGAGGCTTTTCTGTTTTCTGGTTAAGTGCATACTGAAAAAGGATGTTTGGTCTACCTGAATCTGATATTGAACTCAGAAATTGTTTCAGGACATTTTTGAGGGGTTGCTGGTGTTACACACGCAGCAGAAAAACGTATTGAAACAATTGGGCTGCTGACGTAGCCCGAATTGTGTCTGGGATTGTTCAGGCAAACGGATAAATTCATTAAGAATAAGCCACACATTTATAATGGATATCAAAATACAATAAAACTATATATAAGACAATTGAATAATCTCCAACAAAACTAAGAAATTTATAAATGAGATCTAATGCTTTTACATACCCTCATTTCAATCTTCACTAGTGTAGTGATCCGTGTCATGCACGGGTATTCCAGATTATTCGTCGTAAAAATTCATACGGTTTAAGTCAAGTTTATCTAAAATTTAAGTTTAACTCTCACCAAATAAGCGAAACAAATTTAACTTTTTGTTTGTGAATACTAATTAATACATATTCATTTCATGAATGATTTAATTATATATATAGATATATATATAAATATCTCATTATAAATATATATCATAATTAAATTTTAAAAAAATTCTTAATAGATAGGATAATTTGTATTGTTTTTATGTTGAATGAAGTGATTGTTTTATAAGATTTATTTGTTGAGTTAATTATTCAATATATTTTTAATTAAAGTTAAAAATAAAAAAATAAAATTAGTTTAACAACCTAGCCTAGAATCACTCTGGAGGCTCTAAAAGTCTCAACTTTAATATTATATATTGATTATATTCCCTTGCTTTCCAAGATTGAGGTATTCGAAATGTATATTATTACTTATTACTGACCTTTTTGGACTGGATATGCAAATAATACCAGTAGAGGCCTTCCTGTTTTCTGGTTAAGTGCATACTGAAAAAGGAGGTTTGGTCTACCTGAATCTGATATTGAACTCATAAATTGTTCCATGACATTTTTGAGGAGTTGCTGGTGTTACACACGCAACAGAAAAACGTATTGAAACATTTGGGCTGCTGACGTAGCCCGAATTGTGTCTGGGATAATATGGGACCATAATGCTATTCTAGAATCCTCTTCTAGGTTTTATTACAATATTGCTATCTATATATAATATGACCGTTACTAAGATGACTTGTTTTCCTTCGTGACGGAAAAAAGTATGCGCTTATTTGATTTTATCAATAGTGATATATCACACCAAAGCTTAGGTGATATATCACACCTACCTACATTCATATCCGATAGTTTATTAAGTAGGAGATCTTATACATGATCTATTAAGTGACATATCTTATACATGATCTATTAAGTGGCAGATCTTATACATGATCTATTAAGTGGCAGATCTTATACATGATCTATTAAGTGGTTCACAAAAGAAAAGCTTAAAGTCAAGCCAACATTTCTGATCTTCCCTTGCTAACCAGTTGCCAAAGGGACGGTGAGTTTATGCTCAACTCGCCTATGGAGTCAGAATCTCTTATCAACCATTCCGCTTATTTCACAAAAAGATGCATGCTTTTGTTGACAGTTAACTGTTGATGCAATCAGAATAAAAGCTCAAATAAGATCTCTGCTTAGTGACAGGAAACCAGGAGTAAAAAGAGCATACGAGTGAGATTATTTTAGAACATGTAAACTGTTGAAACTTCTCTTACTACCAACACCTTGTTTCTAAAGGGGATGACACTTGGCCACCTTAAGCTTGCAAATCAATGTACATCCCTTTCAATTAACTGGCAAATCTTAAACATGAAGGTCTATAAACATAAGGCAGTTTACGAAACAAAAGCTTTAACAAAGCCAAGCCAAGCCAAGATTTCTGATCTTCCCTGTATTTTTCAACTACAAATCATCATCCTTCATACCTGGAGTTGACAAATAGGAGATGAATTATTTCAAATGGATAATACAATGACTGAGTGGAAATGAACATATAACCATTGGATTTGGAATTCACCATCTTCAATACGACTAACCTCAAGCAGCAAAAGCCATCTCATGAATCAAGGTAATTTGCAGCCATCATCAGCTCCAATATCAATTCCGGTTCAATATGAAACTCTATTTCGCTTCCACTGATCATACATGTGTTTGACCCCAAAGAATAGCAGGCAGGTGACATAAAATCCACAACACAAACATGAACCAACATCAGAATAAACGGATTTTACATTGACCCATATTTTTAAGAGTATGCTCAACAAGCTATTCGTGTTCTACCCAAAAAAAAGCTATTCGTGTTCTACCCAAAAAAAAGCTATTCGTGTCTCCATGTGATCACATGCATTATAATGTTTGAGAGTAAAGATGATCAATTATTAGGGAGGCTACCATGAAAATAACGAGAAAAATCCATTTATGCACTCGTTATTTTATGGATTCCATTTGCAAATCGCCACCGAGACCTTATCTGTTTTACTTCTTGATGTTAAGGGGCAAAACAGCCAAACTAACTTTTTATTCACCATAACAAACGTCAAAATGTAATTTATGTTTCAAGAGGTTCTGATCAAACATCCCTGATCAACAATTGGTAGCTTATAGCTGCATATGAACTCTTTTTATAACAGCAAGCAATATCGCCAGAATGATAACAAGTAGTCAGATTCAGACTAGATAGTGTAACATAAACTAGAGTCCTATATAATGTAGTAAACACTGTAAACCTCTAATAAGGAAAAAAATATAAGAGTTCTAATTCTAAATTTCTGTGCTTTAATGATATACCAATGTATTGTCAGCATTTTTCATAAACATCAATATCCATTCTAATGCAGGCAACTTATTCTAAGTCCCAATGTTATCAACATGGTCAAGAATTTATTAGAAAGCTAACAGCAGACTTCAAATGCCCACCATATATTGATATCACATGAATGATAGTATATTGAAAATCATATCCTGAATACTTTCTAATGGAAATCTATGAGACTGTAAAGTGCTGCAAGCCAATTAGAGTTGATGAATTATCCTAGTTTGATGCAGCATTTGACAGCTACAATAGTCTGTTATTGTTTTCAACTTATTATTGCCATTACTAGCTCTGCAGACATAAAGATAATGGGAAGCATGAATCCGGAAAGACAAAAACTGATGAATGATTGTGAGGTCTGTTCAGATTACAAACCTGGCACGTTGAAGATGCCAATAGAAATACTGGCAAATCTTTTCAAGAATGGTAGTGCTAATTTCTGGAAATGTTACTTCCCCATGCTCAGTCTCCGCAAAACTCCCTGAATTTCGTAAGAGTTAGATCCAGCTTGAGCAATGAAATTGGGAAAGGAAAAAGGTCAATTACAAAAGTTCATGCTCTCGTCTTTTCTATTGATGATTCCTCTATGCTATTACCATTAACTATGCCTCCAATATGATATAATTAACGATTCAAATCGAGAATTAACCTAATTGCGCAACGCGCATGAAACCCTAATTTAACCCCAAATCACCAAAGAAAGAAAGAGACCTGGGGAGGTAAGCATGTTGCGAATGGTTTGAGAAACCATGGCGGCTTTCTTGTCAATCACGAACTCAAATCCCTCCGCGCTAATCAGCTTAACTGTATCCTCCTTCATCCTGTTGCCCTGCCGAGAATCTCCTCTTCCTCCTTCCCCAACAATTACGGAGTATACGGCCAGAAATAAAAAGCTTCGAGTTAGAATAAAACTTTGTTTTTCAATGGACTTCGTCTTCGTAAAAAAAAAAGAAAAAAAAAAGAAAAGAAAAAAAGAAAAAAAGAGACCACACTTCACGTAGAGTCGTTGGTGGTTCGAAAACCGCCGGTTCAAGGTTTAAGATATGCTTGAATTTGAACTTAAACTGACAAGGAGCGGTTCAGTTGGGCCGGTTCCGGTTTCGGGCCGGTTCCGATTTTGACCTTGTTTGACCGGAAAACCGCCGTTTTTTTAGCCGGTTCCGGTTCGACCTGAACCGGAAAGATTTTTAAATAGATAAAAAAAAATATATGAAATTTATATTTTAAAATTTTATTATATTTCTTTAATGAGCTCAAATATTTAAGTCTAATCAAGAAATTAAATCAAACTTGGAAGTAATTTGTTGTTTTTATATACACAATCATGAAGGTGTTTTTTTTTCTTTTAATTTTCAATGTCGGAAACTGTTTTATTACCAACATAAAACATTTATAAACTTCTCACATTGAAATCTATATATTAAAATATGAAATTCTTCATCCACCACTCAATTTTGTATGTATGTATTTTTATATTTTCTAGTGTGAACCGACGGTTAACCGGACGGTTTAGATTCTGGGTCGGTTTGTCCGGTTAACCTTCATTAAAACCGCTGGTTCAAGGTTCCGTAATCTCATGAACCTGAACCTAAATCGTTAGTAAGGCGGTTTAGCCGGTCCGGTCTCGGTTTCGGACAGGTTCCGGTTTTGACCGGTACAATTAACCTTTTAACACCTCTATTTTCACGGGCTTATGAAATGCGCTAAAGTTTAACGGGACTGTTTTTCTCCTGACATCGTCTAATAAAGCAATACAAATTACGTAAAAAGTCCCTCTCGGTGGGTTTCGTACGGTGCAGATCTTCTGTTTCAGCCCACAATATCAACTACTGTATCACTTTTTTTAAATTGAAAAATATACACTTTTAACTGAAAATAAATTTTACCTACATATGTTAAAGAAAAGGCAAAACAAGATACAAATCTGATATGATTTGCTCGACCACGAAGATGATGAGGAAGTTCTTGCCCAAATAAATCTGAGTTGATGAAGCGAAGAAACTTCTGCAATTTATTCGGAGTGGAGGTCAATTTGTTGAATTTTAGAGAGGAGGCTGAGTTTGTTGAGTGTCAATGTGGGTTCTCAGAGAAGACATATTCAATTTGATTGAAAATTATGTTTTAGGTTTAATAATGGATGTGAATCGGTGAGTACGGATAGTAAAATTGCAGTTATCCCTAGATCTGATTTTAATAGAGCATTTGCTAGACAGTGGTGACATTTTTTATTGGGGGATGAGCGGTGACAGGTATCGGCGGGATGGAATCGAACACGGCGGCGACGGAGCCGATGAAATTCGTCCCGGAATCGTTGGTGTAGGAGACGGCGGGGACAACCATGACTATGGACTCTGAAAACTGAAATCAAATATGCAAGTATATAGAGGATAAATTCATGGTTCTGTAAATGTTTAATGGTGAAAGAAATTGAAAAAAAGACGATGAAAAATGCAGGAAACGAGGGGTTGCAGCCTTGCAGGATAGAGGAAGGAAGAAGGAGAAGCATGTGTAATAAAATGTATATACGTGGACCAATCAAATTAATGATACAGTAGTTGATATATTGGGCTGAAACAGAGGATCCGGATTTCGTAGTCCCTTTTTATCGTCGCGGCCATTTCCACTATATTTTGTAACTAATGACACTACATTTTTTTACGTTGAAAGTCAACGCACGTTGGAAACCAACGTACATACAAAAACGAGTACTCGTTTTTGAAAGTCAACGCATGAAGAACGGGGCGTTATGCACAACGGTGTCACAAACGAGTACTCGTTCTTTATGGAAGGGAAGCGTTATACACTACTTCCTATGACACTAACCGAAATCATGACGGCGCATATGGAGGATGAGCAGTGAAGAGCAGCTAAAGAGAAGGAAAGGAACTTGACTAAGGCAAAGAAGATGACCTTAGGTAAGAACTCGGGAGCTGGAAATCACATTCTCTTAGCTACTGCTAAGGAGATTGACGTTGCAATCCAGGGAAGTCTTCCTTGTTTCTTAGTTGTTCCTACTTATTCTCTACATACTACTCCTGATACACTTGATCTGCCTTTCCCTATTTCGTCGTTGTTGCAGGAATACAAGGATATGTTCTAGGAAGAATCCCGAGGACTACCACCTGTTCGAGGAATTGAGCATCAGATTGACTTCATTCCGGGAGCGACTCTTCCCAATCGGGCCGCCTACCGTACGAACCCAGAAGAAACCAAGGAGCTACAGAGACAAGTGCAAGAGCTCATAGATAAGAGACATGTACGGGAGAGTCTGAGTCCATTCGCGGTTCCAGTGATTTTAGTTCCCAAGAAGGATGGGAGTTGGCGTATTTGTATGGACTGTAGAGCCATAAACGACATTACTATCAAGTATCGTCATCCCATTCCCAGACTGGACGATATGTTAGATGAGTTGCACGGAGCCCAAGTCTTTTCAAAGATCGATCTGAAAAGTGGTTATCACCAGATTAGGATGAAGGAGGGTGATGAATGGAAGACTGCCTTCAAAACGAAATACGGACTCTACGAATGGATGGTAATGCCCTTCGGTCTAACCAACGCTCCTAGTACTTTCATGCGTCTAATGAATCATGCTTTACCTACATTTCTAGGAAAGTTTGTAGTAGTCTACTTTGATGACATTCTTATCTATAGTCCATCTGTTAGTGAGCATGCAAAACATCTTCGACAGGTACTAGAGGTCCTCCGAAAAGAGAAACTTTATGCTAACCTAAAGAAATGTGAGTTTTGTTCAGACCATGTTGTGTTTCTTGGATTTGTGGTTTGCAGTACAGGTCTAAAGGTGGATGAGGAGAAAGTTAAGGCTATCCAAGACTGGCCAACGCCGACAACTCAGACTCAAGTCCGGAGCTTTCTGGGTTTGGCCAGTTTCTACCGAAGGTTTGTGAAGGATTTCAGCTCCATTGCCATGCCACTGACGGAGCTGACCAAAACAAAGACCATTTTTCACTAGGGAGAGCCACAGGAGTCTGCTTTCCGGACGCTCAAGGACAAGCTGACTCACTCGCCATTGTTGATACTCCCAGACTTCAACAAACACTTTGAGATCGAGTGTGACACTTCAGGAATAGGGTTGGGGGGAGTATTGATGCAAGAAGGCAAGCCCATAGCCTACTTTAGCGAAAAGTTGAGTGGTGCTGAACTCAACTACCCGACCTATGACAAGGAACTGTATGCTCTGGTCAGGTGCCTTCATACTTGGCAACATTACCTCCTTCCAAAAGAGTTTGTCATACACTCTGATCACGAAGCATTGAAGTATCTCAAAGGTCAGAGCAAACTGAACAAGCGACATGCCAAGTGGGTAGAGTTTATCGAGACATTCCCTTATGTCATCCGACACAAGAAGGGGAAGGATAACGTCGTAGCTGATGCACTATCTCGCAGGTATTCTTTATTATCTTCCCTTGATGCTAGAATGCTAGGATTCTCTTTCATGCGTAACTTGTATGTTTTGGATGATGATTTTAAGGACAAGTTTGATGCATGCCAAGTTCGGGGTGGGGTAGACAAATACTATTTGCATGATGGGTATTTATTCAAGGGTTCCAAGCTGTGTATTCCAAAAGGATCATCACGTAGACTCTTTATACAGGAAGCCCACGGAGGGGGGCTTATGGGACATTTTGGTATTGACAAGACTCTAGGAACCCTTAAGGAACATTTTTACTGGCCGAACATGCAAAGAGATGTTACTCGTTTTTGTGCTTCTTGTGTTGTCTGCCTAAGGGCTAAGTCTAAGCTGAACCCTAACGGCCTTTACACACCTCTACCTATACCGAGTAATCCCTGGGAAGATGTCTCCATGGATTTTGTCTTGGGATTACCTCGGTCTAAGAGAGGGGGGATGATGTAAGTACACCTATACTTATTCAAGGATCTAGCTCAGACATACCAGGACCACCAATGACACGAGCTAGATGTCGGGCTGAGGAAGATGAAGATTCAGACAGACCGGGAGCTATTACTCGGAGTCGAGCCAAGCAGTTGTTGATCGCCTTACGAAAGGGAATGCATATCATGGAGAACACGAGACAAGGGAGAGAAGAGTATGTCATGTTGATTCAAGCAGAAGAGGAGCATCCGAGCTGCATGGAGAAGGAAAGGGTCGGCCGGCCTTGAAGAAAAGAGAAGGAATTGGGCCTGAGGCCCAATTTGAGTTGGACTTTTCCCTTTGGAGTATTTGCTATTTTCAAGAGTATAAATAGCTAAGTTTTTAGGGTTTTTAGGCAGATTAGACAAATTGAGAATTGAGAATACGTTTTAGTTTTGACGTCTTTTAGCTGTAGAATTGGTTTGGTATTGAATTGCAAGACGAAAGCTCTTGGTTTGATATTGACCTCTGAGATCGATCTGTTGTTGACACATATTTCGATCTCCAAACCTTGAAAGAACCCTAGGTAGACTCCTTGGGTTAGTTCGAGTCAAGTGAGTCTTTCTAGATCGACGGCTGAGTCAAGAAAGACGTCACTTGCTTATCGTGTCCGAGTCAAGCTAGTCTTCCTAGATCGACGACTGGGTCAAGGAGGATAACACTTGTCGAAGACCAAGATTCGTTCGATCGTCTGCCCCAACGATCTCTTGAAGCCGCCTCGACTTCAACTTCACCCTACCATCCGTCCGCCGTCGACTTCCATCTCCGCCACCGTCGACTTCATTCCCGTCGTTCATCAAATCCTAGAACATCCAATCTTCATCGTTTTTCAATTCCAATCTTAATTCCCTTATCAATTTCAAGAATCCCGCATCAAAATGGCTCCAAAAAGCAAAAACCCTAAATCGAAAAAAACGAAATCGACGGCGGCGGAGGCGTTCTGGCGGCTTGCTAGTGGCGTTCGAGTCTGAGGCGGTGCAAGCGGAGGTGCTGGCGTTTCAAAGGAGGTGGCCGGTGGTGTTGTCTCTTCAAATCGAGCCGAGGAGCTCGCCGGAGGAGCTGGCGTCGAGGTGGCCGGAGGAGCTGGCGTCGAGGTGGCCGGAGGACCTGAGGAGGTGGCCGGAGGTGCTGCTGGAGGCGACGTCGGGGCTGGGCAAGTGGGTCGGGGTCGGGCCGGAGGTCGGGCCGGAGGCCGGGCTCCGATGGGTCGAGTTGATGCGAGCGGGTCCCGGAAGCGGGCTCCGTCGGAATCGCCGGAACGACCGAAAACAATTTACCAAGTACGTATTTTAGCGTTTTAATAAATAATATATTAAAATAGAATTAATCGTTATTTTTCGTAATTATTCGAGAAATAACGATTAAAATAATATTGAATTGTTTTTTATTTATTCGTTATTTTTCGATTAACGTTTCACGCTAATCGAGAAAATAACGAATAAAAGAAAATGATTTAATAAATAATATATTTAAATAGAATTAATCGTTATTTTTCGTAATTATTCGAGAAATAACGATTAAAATAATATTGAATTGTTTTTTGATTATTCATTATTTTTCGATTAACGTTTCACGCTAATCGAGAAAATAACGAATAAAAGAAATTGATTTAATAAATAATATATTAAATAGAATTAATCGTTATTTCTCGTAATTATTCGAGAAATAACGATTAAAATAATTTTGAATTCTTTTTTATTAAATAAATAATAGTAAATATTGATTATAATTAGTTAAACGACTTATAAATAATAATATTAATTATGAAAATAGAGGTTAGACAAGGCTCTTTCCCCTGGTTCTATTAGAAAGAAGCACAGGCCCCCCCGCAATGTTGATGTGCGGGGGAGCACCGCTTCACATCGGAGTAAGGCTTCTGGAGTCGTTGTTCCTGCGGACATTCCAGGAGTTCACATTGGAGATGGGTCCCAGCAGCAACAGATTGATATCGCTGAGGAGGAGACAAAGACTGTAGCTGCGACAGAGACAGCAGTTGATAGAGAGACTGGAGCTGATATACAGACAGAGACTGTAGCTGCAACAGAGACTGCAGCTGAGAGAGAGACCGGAGCTGATGTAGAGACAAATTTGGATGTTGGACTTATGGAGGCCCAGATGGCTGATGAGTATTATGAGGGGTCTCCACAGCTTCAGCCATCTCCAGATGAATCGCCGCCTCCACATGATACTGACAGGCATATGGACGAGTCTTATCAGGAGGCTGCTCAGGAGGTCGTTCAGGATATACCTCACAAGGCCGATCAGGATCACGATCAGGATATACCTCAGGAGCCTGCTCATGGTCTACGTGTTCCGGCTCCAGGAGATCCTGATTATTTGGGGGCGCCTGGAGGTTCAGTTAGTTCGCTACTTCTGGTGGACTACAACACGCACTTTGCTTCTGTCATATGGACCGAGATGGAGCGTCTTGTTGAGGGACTACAGAGAGACCCTGCATACGTGATACCTGCTAGATCGCCGGTATTACTATTCCCCTTAATAAATTATTAACCCAAATATTTTATGAAAGCCGTTTTAAATATTTCGATTTGTTTTTCTGTTTCGCATCTCAGTTGAGGAGGGTGCTTAGGTTATATACGCGCAAGACATATTTTGACGAGTTTGATACGCACAAGACAGATGCTCCTGGTTCATGGTGGCAGCTCGTTCGGCAGAGCCATTTGCACACCCTTGCAGATCCTCGACTGGAGTACAGGTCTATAGACCCGATTCTGATTTCAGCGTTTGTGGAGCGTTGGCATCCTGAGACGAACAGCTTCCACTTTGCTTTTGGTGAGATGGCTCCCTCACTGATCGATGTCCTGAAGATCTTTGAGCTACCGATCCATGGCAAAGCTGACAACTATACTGTAAGGGATGTAGATACATTTGTCTATGACCAGGTTCAGCGTATCTTCGGGTTGGAGACACGCGGGATGCCAGGCTGCTATGGGTACGTACGTATAATTTATTACTTATACAATTAATGTTCATTTAGTTAATTTGATTAAATGTTAATAACGTAGAATTTATTACTTATTTAAATTTGTAGAGGGTGGTCTGACTATCCACGCTAGTCCCGGCATTACGACGATCCACAGGCGCATCGAAGAGTTATTTGCTATACATGACAGGTAAAAAAGTTGTTTCTTCCCAACCTTTAGGAATCACATTGTAATTATGTATTGACGTTAACAAATCATCGTTTCTCTGTCAATTCAGGACTCCTCAGCAGGAGAGCGATATTGCTTCGCTGTACTTGCTCTCTTTGTTGGGCAGTACCGTTTTTATAGACAAGTCAGGGATGAGGGTGAAGCACATATATCTCAGCATCCTACTCGACCACAACAACACAGGCACATACGCTTGGGGTGCAGCTGTCTTGGCTGAACTGTATCGACAGTTGGGTCAGGCATCTCGTTCAGGGTCCATGGGGTTTGTTGGGTGTCCACTCCTTCTTCAGGTAATAATTGTATTATTACTTGACTTGAAAATAATATTTAAAATTTTATAACATTTCGACCTTTATGTTTTAGGCTTGGATATAGGCGTACTTCCATGGGTTTCGAGGCCATGCGACACAGGACTTGGATTCCATGACTACACAGGCAGTTGCTATAAAGGATAACACCGTGGTCAGGTATGCCAAGGACACAGCTCGTCTTGTGTCTCTACGTCGCGTTTTGGATGAGATGACGTATGCAGAGGTAAGTAATATTTAGCAAATCAATTTATGTCTTGTTATGCAATTTAATTTAATTTTAATTATGTCTTGCCTTTGAACAAATCAAAATAGGTTCAGTGGAACCCCTGGGGGAAGTTGGATCTCAACGACCCCCATTATATGTTGGCTCGTTTTCGGGGGCCTTTAGAGGCATTTGAGATTCAGGAGGGGTATAACCCCGACCGATTTCTCAGGCAGTTCGGGTATGTACAGAGCGTATCCGAACCCCCGATTACCCCCTTCCTTGCTATTAGGAAGGATAAAGCCGACTAACGGCGCGAAAATCAAGGAAAACCGACTTAGAACGACTAACGGCGCGAAAATCGAGGAAAACCGACTTAGAACGACTGACGGCGCGAAAATCAAGGAAAACTGACTGAGAACGACTAACGGCGCGAAAACCGACTTAAAACGAGTTAGGGTATAGGGTTTAGGGTATATGGTTTGGATAGTGGATAATGAACGTGGATAGTGGATAGTGGATAGTGAATGTGGATAGTAGATGTGGATAGTGGATAGTGGATAGTGAATGTGGATAGTGGATAGTTTGGGCCTAATTCGTTTAAACGCCTTAAAACGATAAAAATCAAAATTTCAAAATTGTAACATGGTAGAAAATAAAGCCCATAGTCGTTATCAATTCTCGGAGTCGAATTTTTTGTATCGAAAACGTCAACGGGCCTAATAAGGCCGAATTGAAATTTAGTGAGGCCCATTATCAAAAAACGACATAAAACGGCTTAATAAGACCTTAAACCGCAAAAAAAACTTGAAATGTAAAAGTTGTATTTGAGCATTACCAATATGACGCTTTCGTTTTTATAAGAAAATAACAAAATAAACACTTCGAAATATCTAAACAGCCACTTTCACCTAATAACTAGTTAATCTCAAGTATATAAGTCGTATAGTTTTACTCATATGTCTGTGATATCACTTTGTTACTCAAATAAACTTTATATAAAACTTTCATTAAATGTTATGAAACACTCAAATAATCAAAAATAACGACATTTCACATCTTCGTATTGTCGTTATTGTTTGATTACTCGATATTTAATGAAAGTTTTAATGAAATACGCATACATATATGATTAAACAAGCAATGACGACAATACGAAGATGTGAAATGTCGTTATTTTGGATTATTTGAGTGTTTCATAACATTTAATGAAAGTTTTATATAAAGTTTATTTGAGTAACGAATTGATATCACACACATATGAGTAAAACTATACGACTTATATACTTGAGATTAACTAGTTACTAGGTGAAAGTGCGTGTTTAGATATTCGAAGTGTTCATTTTGTTATTTTCTTATAAAAACGAAATCGTCATATTGGTAATGCTCAAATACAACTTTTACATTTCAAGTTTTTTGCGGTTTAAGGTCTTATTAAGCCGTTTTATGTCGTTTTTTGATAATGGGCCTCACTAAATTTCAAGTCGGCCTTATTAGGCCCGTTGACGTTTTCGATGTTTTTTTTTCGATTCCGAGAATTGATAACGACTATGGGCTTTATTTTCTACCATGTTACAATTTTAAAATTTTGATTTTTATCGTTTTAGGGCGTTTAAACGAATTGGGTCAAACAATCCATTTATCACATCATTTTTCAAGTTTTTTTTTTTTTTTTTTTTTTTTTTTGCTAAATACCCTTTTCTTGTCATTTTTCGTTTTAAGTCCCTTCATAAAACGGACATTCGCGCCATTTTTCGTTTTAATCTCGTTTTATTCGATTTTCGCGCCGTTTTTCGTTTTATTCGATTTTCGCGCCGTTTTTCGTTTTACTCGATTTTTGCGCCGTTTTTCGTTTTCATCCCGTTTTACTCGATTTCCGCGCCGCTTTTCGTTTTATTCCCATTTTACTCGATTTTCGCGCCGTTTTTCGTTTTCATCCCGTTTTACACGATTTTATGCGCCGTTTTTCGTTTTAATCCCGTTTTACTCGCTTTTCGCGCCGTTTTTTGTTTTAATCCCGTTTTACTCGCTTCTCGTGCCGTTTTTCGTTTTCATCCCGTTTTACTCGATTTTCGCTCCGTTTTTTTATGTTTTATTCCCGTTTTACTCGATTTTCGCGTTGTTTTTTCGTTTTCATCCCTTTTTACTCTATTTTCGCACCGTTTTTCGTTTGAATCCTGTTTTACTCGATTTTCGCGCCGTTTTACTCGATTTTCACGCCGTTTTTTGTTTTATTCCCGTTTTACTCGATTTTCACACCGTTTTTCGTTTTCATCCCGTTTTACTCAATTTTTGCGTCGGGCGTAGTCTGGTCATGACTTGTTTGTAGATATCACTGTTCTGTAACAGCTCCGAAGTCACTTCGATGCGAATGCAAGGATACTCTTGTTGGTCAAACCCCTACAACACAGCTAGTGACCGATATCCACAATGTCCATCTGCCCTTACGTCTTTCGCATCTACAATGTATGGAAACATGAAGAGATCAACATTGTCAACCCCGAAGTATACCCCACATTTCGTCATTGTTGGTTGAGGGAACTCATCTGTAAGAGTGCAACCTGATAATCCGAACCCCTCTCCAGCAGTGCCACTTGAATAACCGAACGACTCTCCCGCAGTGCACCCAACAACTTCAAACTCCCCAATTATAGAAGGCTCAGTGGAAGTAGGTTGTGTCGCCTTTGCTTTTCCCTTTCCCCTAACCTCCTTATTCTTCGCCTTCGCCTTTGCCGCATCGTTTTTATCTAATTCTTCCCTTGCGTACTCAAACCCGCTCTTCTCTCTCTCGGTTCCCCATTTCTTTTCTACAGCTCCTTTTGGTCTGCCAGGATCCTGGATGCCCGTCGGCTCCACCGCAGTAGTTTGATGCGGATACTCCAACATTGTATACAAGTCCGCTATTTGAGACCACTGACTTTCCGGAAGTTCCCCCCTTTGCCATCTCTCGTTGAGCTCAATGAATCTCAACTCCCGAGTGGTCTTCGGTACACCAATCTCTATGTCTCCGCTATCAAGTTCAATCCTATCCCATTGTAGCTGCCTCCAGAATCTGTGGATCTCGTTCAACTTGATTGGCTTTTCCTCAATAATATGTTGGACTATCTCGTGGATGCACGGTAGGCCCTGGTATTCACGCATCGAGTAATCATCGCAATGTTCCTCAAAATTCTTGACCTTTATATCCTCCCATATCGCAAACAACTTCTTCAACCCTCTATTGACACATTATGGAATAGATGTCGAAAGATCAATTTGGCGTGTGGATTCATAGTTCTGAAAATCCCGGGTGTCTTGATCCGATCCTCTTCCATGCTGGCCCTGACCTTCACAATCTGGCCCTCGATGGCTGCATTGATCCTGACAACCATTCGGTTAAAACCGCCTATGCTTGAACCCACTATCTTCTTCAACACCTTATGCATTCCCTCAACCCTATGGTTTATTCATTCAAAGGCGTGTTTATTTAAGACAACAATTAACTAATCAACTAATAAACAAATGTGAAATGTTTATGTATAACATACCTGTTTGAGGTCCTCGTGAAGAAGTGAAGATTGTGTTCCGTCCACGCGCAAACAATGTTTGTCTTGTAAGGGATAAGTCAGACCTTATCAAGGTATCCAACGATTCCGCTTCCCCAAGATGTTCTCAACCATACCAGCCTCTCCTCGTATTGTTCCTCCGTTCTTGATAGAAAAAGTCTCCATACTTGCCCGCACAACATTTTCACCGATTCCTTGTTTTTCAAAATTCTGGTAGCATTTACCTCGATGTTGTGCTTGATATGAATCCAACACAAGAGGTGTTGAACCGGAAGATCTTTGAACACTATCTTGATTGCAGTGATGAGAGCTAGTTCTCGATCGGTCATTATTGCAGTCGGCATTACTCCGGCATCCTCAAACAACTTTTTTAGCCTGTGAATTATCCAAAAGTAGTGCATTGTTTCCTCCTTACGCGTGAATGCATACGCAATGTTGAATGTCTTACGCGTGCAGGTGAACCCGACAATCTCCACAAGAGGCATCTTATACCTGAATAATATAGTTATAAAAGGACGCAATGGGACATTAAACAATAAGACATACATACGCTATTATATACTTATTCGTCTTGTAGGTGGCGTCGATAACTACGACGTACGGAAACATCTTCAACAAGTGCAACGAGTCTTGATGGGCAAAGAACAAGATGTCCACCTCGTGTGATTTCTTCCTGCAAAGGGGATGCACTACATAGCTGCGCTCCTTCAGAAACTTCAAGGTCCACTGTGTAACACTCAAATCCCCACGATCCTCAAAATGCAACTTCTGAATAAAGTTTGCGATTTGTTTTGTGGATGTTACATTCCCGGGAAAATTCTTTTTCAACTCTTGACTAATACCAGACGGCGGAGTGAATACATTCGCCAACGACGTCACGAAGGTCACCTCATCCGGCGTCATTCGACCCATGTACGGATGACCAATGAAGCTAGTGCAAATCTTATGATTGTGTTGTCCGTGCTTTACCTTCAAATACCATCCATCTCTGGCATCCCTAGCCTTGAACTTATAACCTCTGACCTCAAACTTACAGTTCGTCCTCATATCCCTAGTCTCCCGCTGTGTCTGAACAACCACTGTTCCATCTTCTAATTCCACTTTCTTTTTCCGTAATCTATACACTCCAGAATGCTCGCACATAATGTTCATTTGACGTATATTACTATGACTAGTCACTAATACCATCATAAGCTCTCTACCAGTACTCTGAACCCAATGCCTCAAATGTTCCTTAGTAGGAAACGTTTCTTCGGATTCAAACGCCTCCGAGTAATCCAAACCCTATAATTAATTTTAGCTAACCCCAATTAATCGTAACTACAATAATAATCGCATCTATATCTTATTAATCCACATGAATCACAACTACCAATTCTACTAATTTATATGCACCTAAATAGAGAGAAAACAATTAATACAAAATAAATCACTAACCGAAAAATCACCGGCGTCGAAGTCTCCTTCTTCTTCGTCGCTATCGTTCCACATCCCATCTTCGGGTTCACCGGAATACTCTTTCTCGTCCGCGATCGCATTGACATTGCCGTCGTCGCCTTCACCATCGTCGCCACCCACATACTCGTTCTCTTCGCCGCTCGCGTATTCAATCTCTGTCACATATTCAATCTCCTCACTATCATCCAAGTTTGTAACTCTATTATTTGACATTTTCGGATGAATCGAATGAAAAACACATGAAAGTTGGGGTTAAATAGGCTTTTTCCAACGGTCATGTTCTCCCAAAGAGCCGCTGGGGGAAATTTTTTGCCTGAACGTACAATGTAAAATTTCCCAACGGCTACTTTTTCAAATTATACGTGTACGTTGAGATCCAACGTACGTTGAAACCTAACGTGTACAATTTACGTATTTTTTATTCCGCTTCACGTATTCCGTATTTTGCTTCACGTATACATTTTTTGATTTTGCCTGTACGTTGGTTTCCCGTTGGATTCCAACGTACAGTGTAAAATTTCCCAACGGCTACTTTTTCAAATTATACTTGTACGTTGAGATCCAACGTACGTTGAAACCTAACGTGTACAATTTACGTATTTTTTATTCCGCTTCACGTATTCCGTATTTTACTTCACGTATACATTTTTTGATTTTGCCTGTACATTGGTTTCCAACTTACCGAATGTAGTGGAAATAATGAGAGGCCTTTTTATAGGGAATGTTTTGTACTGTTTCTAAAGGTTTTCTTATGGTTACTGATAGTTTGCTCAGGCCAAATCTGCTGCACCCTTCCAATTCTCAACAACATCTGAGCTTTCTTGCTTCTTCTCGCTTCCCAAACTGAAAGCCCTTTTTCGTATGCCATCTCGAATGCCTTTCTCGTGTGCCTTCTGTGAGATTACAAATCTAGGTCTCTCAGAGTATTGCTTTAGATTGACTGTAAAATGGCTTATAAAGCTGGTCATATAGGGTTATGGAGGATGTTGGAGCCCAGAAGTTAAAGTCTCGCGACACAACACTTCGCGAGACACAGGACGGCGGCTCTTCGAAAGAATCCTGAAGACCTCTTCCGCGAGTCTGGACAAACAACTTATACGTAATACCCCACGTCTTCTTCTTCCTAAAGACCAATCTTATTCCTGACACCTTCAATACCTGCGCAACCAAACCAAGAGGGGGTCTCCAGATTTGGCTCTCTGACGTTCAAATCAGATAGGAAGCAAACAAGCTATCAAAGACGATAAAGTGATGCAAGAGTAAGAGAGGGTAGAAAGAAGTAAGGTAATGGAAAGGAGAACTCAAAATGTCAGTTAAAACGTTTCAAGTTCTATGCTACCAACAAACCGAACGGCCTTAGAAATCACCCATCACAACATTAAAAGCTCAATAGCAACACCGGGAGTTACAAACCAAGTGTTGTTCGTCCTAACGCCTCAAGGAGAAGGTCGTTTTGGAAGATTGAGGCTTTGGCTCATTCCTGTGTTTCTCTTACTCGGGAGAGGAAGACGAAGCGTTTTTCTTTCAGTAATGATCCTCCCCTCTCTATCCATTGAGTTGCGTTCTTATACTCTTGTCAGGGGCCCACGCGAGTCAATTACCAATTTGCCCCTTGATACTTAATCTCGTCGAATCCTCTTTCTGGGCTTCGTCTGTGATGCGGGGATAAGCCGCAGTTGCCGACCTAGACACCAAACTCGAATAGGAACTCGAACAGAGAAGATAGGCGGAATTAGAATAAGATGAAAGAAGGATAAGTCGAATGATAGGCCAATTGGAACCAAATCAAACAACGATAAAACCCTTGAACTTAAGAACAAGAACCTTACCGAATGATGAAGAAACCCCAACGGATGATTACAACCAAACACAATGACTTTGGTGGGTCAAGGCACCTGGAGGTTGCTCTATGGAGTCCCGATAGCACCAACCTTATGGAAGAGATTGACACACACAAGCACAACTAGGGCCGACTCAACGACAATGCACACGGGGCACTCTTCTCACAGAAGCTCTCTCTTTTGGGAGGACAAAACGATAAACGCTGTATTCAATATCAAAGTCGGGGGGGGGGGGGCAAAACAACAACTAAGGCAGCCTCTCATAAGGATGTCAACTAAAGAAATAAACAATAAAAGTATATCCTAAAATAATAATCCGAAAAACAAATAAATATCCAAAAATAATGTTTCATAAGGAGGCCTCGGCGAATGAGCCGCGGGTGCGGTTTCCATCCGCGGGTGCGGTTTCCATCCGCGGGCGCGGTTCTTCTCTGCCGTCCTCTGCTCGTTCTCGAACCTCGATCATTAGAACAGTCTTCAATGGTGGTTCTTCGTCTGTATTCAACTCCTTGGACCTGAAGAACGCTACTAACTTGTCCAGCTCTTGTTGGACTTCCCTAGCTCTCGAGCGCGTCAATGCACCTTCAAACTCGGGGACCGGAGGTGTCGGTTGCTGTCCAGATGATCCTTCATCAGTCTGCTTATGGGCCGCTTTCGTTCTTCTGGGCTGACTTCATGGACCGATCCGGCTCGCGTTCAATGGGCCTAACCTGATTCCCTTTGGGCTTCGCGAGCCCATCGAGAACCGGCTCCAACAGAGGAAGGTTGGATTTTAGCAAGGTTTTCTCTGTTTTGGTAACTCAAGTGTCTGATGCTCTGAAAGTTGTTCAAGAGGGCTTTCTCATTTCAATTTCAACTTTTGAGCATGAACGATTAATTTGAGCATCGTTCATGGCTGTCTGAGAAGGGTTTTGATTGTTTTTTAATTTTGTTAATTAATTTACAACCTTCCCTAATTGAAAGAAAACAATCTTTAAACAAAAAGATTGGACTCCAACATGTTGTACACGTAAGCAGGGGAATGCATAGGGAATATGGGAAAGGGTACAGCAAATTCGGCCTGTTGTTTGCTGGTGTTCTGTGGTGATTGCTTTGTTGAGTTCAAGACGTTAGTGGCGGCCTATGGCCAAGGTCCAACTGCGATTGTCCTCGGAGGAAAATAATAGCGTTATGGGTTCGGAAAACGACTTTTCACAAATGTTACGTTGGTCTCTATGTCTTGCGGGAAAGATCCTAACTGATCGGCATGTTAGTATTGCAACGTTCAAAGCGAGGTTGCGTCTGGTATGGAAGGTGGAAGTTGGAGAAAAGTTGTTCATCTTCCAATTCTTTTCTAAGGAAGACAGAGACCGTGTCTGGAACGGAAGGTCATGGACCTTTGATGACTCGCTGGTACTACTCCAAGAAGTGAGTGGCATAGAGTGCCCATCATAACTTTTCTTTACGGAAGCACCGCTTTGGATTCATGTGTTGAACGTGCCGCTGGGGATGTGTACCGAATATATGGCAAAACAGATTGGAGATTAGCGTCTTCATGGAATTTGATAATTCATATCCTCTTGGAATTCAAAAAATACTGAGATTGAAGGTTGCTCTGTCGGTTGATAAGCCACTAATGCGTGGAATCAGAATCATGGTGGAACTGGAAGGTACATGTCGTTGGGTTTGTTGGAGCCCAGATATTCGCGATCTCGCAATCAACACCTCGCGAGATCTGGCCTGCTAGAAATCTTTAAGTGCTGGGGACCTTCCTTACGCCAACTGGAGCAACAACTTGTAATGCACTGTCATCTGGATCAAAATATGCTATTCCCTTCTGTTCTTCATGTTCTTCGACTCCTGTTGCACCTGCACAACCAAACCAGAAGGTTGAACCCCCAGATTTGGCTCTCCGACGCTCAAGTCAGTAATAGCAACAGATAAACGAACACAATGCCTTAATAACAACAGCAGAATGAAGCAACACAAAGAGAAGATAGCGTTCAAAACAACAACTAAAACAATGAAACCTCGTGAGCCAACTCAATGAAACAGTAAACGATGAAACTCAACCAATCGTGACGAATCAACCCTCAAAAGCACGATGACGATACCGAGAGTCAGGATCCAGGTACCGATCATCCGACTTCCTACGAAAAGAGGTAAATCGGGAGCGAGGAGACGAGCTCGTAAACGAGTAATCGCCCTCTGTGTTTTCTCTTTCTCTCAAGTGGGAAGAAGATGCTCTCAGTCCACCGTCCCTTTCTCTCTCTTTGCCGTTAGGATTTATAATCACGCCATGGGTCCCACTCAATCCGTTATTGCTCTCTTAACCTATTACTCTCTTAACCTATTGGGCTCCTTAATGGGCTTCCCGTTCTCGACCCATTTTCTGACCTTATGGGCTCGCGGCCTGTTGTTCACTCGCGGACCGGGTTTGCGTTATTAGAGTCGCGAGAACCGGGTCCATATTAATAATCGCGAGAACCGGGTCCAACAGCCAGCCCCCCAAGTCTTTGTATTCGCGAAGGCAAAGCTTGGGTAAGAATTGAAGCCGGGTTCTCGGAGAGCCTTATGGAGATTATTCGCTCGCGACTCCTCCTCGTTTCATCGCGCTTGTTTTTGAATTTTGAATTCGAAACGTTTTGCGTTCCCTCGTTCTGACACCTTTCAACACGTGGCTTCCTTTTGGGACTTTTATTTTCTTATAAAAGGCTGCCAGATCTTTCAACACATTCTTCTCTTCCTCTTCTTTTCTCCAACTGCTCATATTCCTCTGTAAAACCCATCCTTAATAAGACTTCGAGAAATCTTCGCCTGTTCAGACGATCGCCGATTTATCAATGGCTCGTAAGTTCTATCTTGAATTCGTTTTTCGTTTGTTTACTTCTATTGTTTCTATATATGATTTCGATATTTCTGTATCTCCGCTATTTACTGTGTTCCTTCGAAGCTTCTTTACTGGTTTTCATGGCGGTCGGGTGATTTCTTATCATACCCCTATCGGTCATTTACTGGGCAGTGTCTCCTCTTCTTTCTTCTATTCGATGGGCATTTCCTTTTTCTTCAAAGGTCGTTTTAGACTATTGAAAACCCTCACTGTTCGTCAAAACCCATTCTTTTTTACCGCTCCTGGCTTCTGAGCTATTCATTTCACCATTTCTTAGGGTTTCCGCCAGTAGTCTGTTTAACTTCCCCTTAGATCTTATATTTTTTTGTTTTCCAGGGTTTTCTTTGTTTGTTATTCCCATGGCTCGCGAAGCTTCCTTCTAGCCTTCGCGTTTCGTGTTCTTTCCCTGGAAAACTAATCCTTGATCTTTTTCTTCTTGATCGTCCACAGGAGACTCTATTAGTCATAATGACGACGAAGTTCCGTCTACCTCGCGAGCAAATGCAGATTGTGGCAATAAAAGTCCTCCTCGGGATTCTGAGGAAGTATTATTCGGTCGCGAGGACTACGAGAATTTTTACTCCTGGCGAGATGATCTTCCTCGCGTGGAAATTGAAAACATATTCAATAACCCGGCGGGTCGTGTACAGATCTTGACTCGCCGCGTCCATCATAAAAAGGTCAAGAATATCGGGAACCCATTTACGGCCCTCCCTTCTGATCTTACCCTTCGCGACCTTGAAACCATCGCGGATGCCTATCCTTTTCCAGAGGGTACAATTTTTGCCCTTCCCTCTCTGGATGGGACTTCTCTTGACGAATATGGTAGTTTCTTTCCATTGAGTATGTCGTCTCTTAAATTAGGATTTAGGCTCCCCTTCTCCAACTTTACTAAAAATCTCTTGAAAGAGCTGACCTACAGCCCAGCTCAGATGCATCCTAACTTTTGGAGGGTCTTAGTTATTTACGTGATGAGGTGTCAGGATATCGGGGTGAAACCCAATCCTTGTCATTTTTTTCTTATGTTCTCTACGCGAAGGGCTCCTGAAGAAATGGGGATGTTCACCGCCGTAAAAAATGGCAGATCGGAGTGGGATGGTCCTCCCCGTATACCGAAGTGGAAAGTTGATTGGTTTTTGGTTCGACCACCACCGGGTTCTGGGATCTCGACCAAAATATCGATGCTCGCGACTCAGCCCAAATCTGGTAACTGGACCCAGGCTAAGAAAGATGCTCTTCACCGTAATTTCCATAATTTCCCTGATCTTGTTTCGACGCGCATATTCCTGAAGTGTATTACCCATGAGGTGCTAGCCCAGCGTGGACTTAGTCTTAAGCACCATTATGGTATTTCTTGTTTATTGTTACTTATCCTTCTTTCATTGTTACGTACTCGCGATGTCATATGCTTATGGACTTTTATTATATCCTTATTTATTTTACTATTCTTTTTATCTGCAGAGACAAATTACTTTTCGCGTCTCGCGATTATGGAAGGTTCTGATGACTCTTTTGACGAGGAACCTATTGACGAGCAAATCCTCGCCTCACAGAAAAGCAAGCGCCGAAAGCAGCCGGTGAACAAGAGCAAAACTTCTTCAAAAAAAAGAAAAATCTCTGCTGGCGGTATTAATATCCGTGAATCCGTGCCTCAATCTGGGGAGACCGAAACACGCACACCCGAGCCCCTGGACGATCAATCCCCAATTGGCTCGACAATCCCCTTAGGGGCCGGCGGGTCTCCTTCTTCGCGACGAGCAACCCCTGCCGGGAGGGCCTCGGAAATTGCCAAGGGTAAACAGCCCATGACCTCTGAAGGTGGTCAAAATACCTCTTCTCAGGATCTGGCTGAGCTCTTTCCCGAGGAGGAGGTAGTGAGGACGTTCTTTGATCGCGATCGACCTGGTTTCCCAGACATGCCTGGATTTTTAGAGGGCATTGTCCGGGGTAAAGCAGGGCTCGCGAGACTCAGTCTGGCGGTCAGTTTCCTTTATTTTCTTCCTGAATGGTTTTCTTCCTTCTTGTTGGTAGGTGTTTTTAACTAACATATTTTGCTTATTGTAGTCGCTTCTTATTACCGAGGCATTTGGGCAATATTCCATCGCCCTTGAAGATGGCTATAAAAAGATGGAGGGGGAATATGATGAGATGGTTGATTATGCTGGTAAAGCACGGGATGTTAAGGAGGCCGCGAAGAAAAAACTAAAGGAGGAGCAAGAGAGGAATGCTGAGCTGCAAGGGAGGAATGCTGAGCTGATGGCGAAGATAAGCGACTTGGAGCTTTCGGCCAGGACTATGAAGCGCAATCATGATACAGAGTTAGGTTTGCTTCGCCAAGAGAAAGACCAGGCTTTTGACAAGGGTCGTCGCGAAGGTGCCAAACAGTATGCTTCTAGCTATCGCGAGAAATTTCGCATTGATTTTATCAGTCTGGCTCGCGACACCCTGGTGATTACTGCGCTCAAGCGTCAGCTTAGGAAGAACAAAGTGACTAACTTCTCTTTCGATCCTACGGATCTTTGTGGTCTTCCTGCCGAGATCCCTGCGTACACCTCTCCTCCTCTTGGAACCTTTGTTGACGATGATGCGAGCCTTCTTGAAGGTTGGGACGTCGAACCCTTCTTGCCTGAAGATGAGGGAGTCGTCAGAGGGATGGAGTGTCATATTCCTTTAGTCCCAGTCCCCAAGGTACCCAAGAAGGTAATTTACTCGGAGGACAGGATGAAAAAGGCGGCGGACTCCTCGACTCGCTCTTGTGCTAAATTGTCTGATGCAGGTGATGGGAACGATGTTGTGAATGTTGACAGCGAAAAAGCTGCTGCTGAAGAAAACATCGCGACAACAAAGGACGTTGGTAGCGCGGGAGGGGTTCGTGATCCAGTGCTGGCTGAAACTGACGAGTATCTGAATCTGGATCCTCTTTGACGAGGTTTAACTTCTTTTTATTTGTCGCTTGCAAACTCTTGGGTTGGTGTTGCATACGATTGTTACTTGGTTCTGTGGCTCGTGGATCGGAATGTGATCGCGAGCCTAAATATTGTTCCTTTTGGGGTCTCGTGAGGAGATCGTACGATTATTCCCTTGCGTGTCTTTACATTTATTGCTTTTGTTCTCCCAACTACTTTTCTGCTTTTAGTCTTTTTAATGCATTAAATGTGGGTTAGGTGACTTCTCTTTTATAAATGGCGTTCCCTGCCTTCTTCTTCCATTCCTTCTTTTTTCCACGAATTCTGATATGGCCAGGACACGACGAACTCGAGAGGGGTCTCTGCATGAGTCTTTTACCATTGTTATGGATTCTTCTGCTATTACTGGCAGAAGTTTGGTAATCATCTTTTACTTTGTCTTTCTCTGCTTAATTGTTTCTTAGACTCCTTTTTTCTACGTATAGCGTTTTCCAAAGGAACATTGCGATCAATACCTTAGTCATTTCGGTGGTAAGGGTCTCATCCTTTGCGCTAATTCCGAGTCTTGGGATGTGATTCTGGACAAGGTTGGGAGCTCCTACTTTCTGGGCGAAGGCTGGAGTGAGTTTGCGTATGAGAAAGATCTTTGTGAGGGAGATGAGGTGACTTTTACAAGGTGGTGTGCTTCTCCACCTGAAGTTCCCGTTCGGACCGTGGTGTATCAAGTGAAGGTCGTCGTTCCTCTCCGGGCTTAGTGTTATGCCTTTTTATTCTGCGTTTGTATAGTGATTTCTCCTCCTCTTCCCCTCCCCCCATAGTGTTCGTGAGGATGTTTACATTCTCGCGAGCCCTATGTGTTAAGAAAGGAGGGAGAATGAACGAGTTTTTATGAATAAATTAGACTGGGATTTATCAGAAAAAACTTTGGAACTCAAAATGTAACGTGCATCTATGTGCCATCGCGATTACAAGTATGTGTCTCATTAATGGAAAAAATGTTTTTCAAAATGAGAATACTTAATATTATAAATAGGTCACTCCCCAACATCATTCGTCCGGAAAAATTCTTCTTTTGGTCCTATGAAAAACCCTGCGAGGAAATTGATCGCGTAAGTATAGATTATTCATATGTCATGACCTGTGATGCCATGAAGAGTGTGTTCTCACCTGACTACTGCATGCGTACGAGCCAGTAGTAGGGCTTTTCGTGCACCTTTGAGCGTCTTTGTGTTTGAGAATGCGATTTCCTAAAATGAATTTGGAATCAGATTCTTTGTTCTTGTGGTAAAACAAAGTAGCTCGCGTGTTTTTCTCATCATACCTTAGCTAAGGTATTCTTGATGCCTTGGGAAATCCATGCTCAAGAGTAATTGAGGCTTTAGCGCTTGTTTCCTCATAAACTGCCATTTTCTGTTTCGTTCGCGATCATGCCTTACGATTGTTTGCTTCTCTAGTGCTGTAGTGTCTGTGAAAACAGATAGGGATTCATTAGTGTTTTGTATTGCATACTTCCATGCTAAGTATATAGTTTCATGATTGACTTTTTTCAGGAGTGTCACTCGCTGAGTTCCATGCCCTAGTGGGTTGTTATCCCATCAAGGTCAGGATTTCGTGGTCGAGGTGAGGAGAACGGATGTCGTTACTCACTCTCGGACGATCACGGCTTCGTGACCTGGGTGGATGCTCATGGCCCCAGCCCAGTGTCGCGGCTTCGTGACCTGGGTGGATGCTTATAGCCCCAGCCCAGTGTCACGGCTTCGCGACCTGGGTGGATGCTTATAGCCCCAACCCAGTGTCACGGCTTCGCGACCTGGGTGGATGCTTATAGCCCCAGCCCAGTGTCACGGCTTCGCGACCTGGGTGGATGCTTATAGCCCCAGCCCAGTGTCACGGCTTCGCGACCTGGGTGGATGCTTATAGCCCCAGCCCAGTGTCACGGCTTCGCGACCTGGGTGGATGCTTATAGCCCCAGCCCAGTGTCACGGCTTCGCGACCTGGGTGGATGCTTATAGCCCCAGCCCAGTGTCACGGCTTCGCGACCTGGGTGGATGCTTATAGCCCCAGCCCAGTGTCACGGCTTCGCGACCTGGGTGGATGCTTATAGCCCCAGCCCAGTGTCACGGCTTCGCGACCTGGGTGGATGCTTATAGCCCCAGCCCAGTGTCACGGCTTCGCGACCTGGGTGGATGCTTATAGCCCCAGCCCAGTGTCACGGCTTCGCGACCTGGGTGGATGCTTATAGCCCCAGCCCAGTGTCACGGCTTCGCGACCTGGGTGGATGCTTATAGCCCCAGCCCAGTGTCACGGCTTCGCGACCTGGGTGGATGCTTATAGCCCCAGCCCAGTGTCACGGCTTCGCGACCTGGGTGGATGCTTATAGCCCCAGCCCAGTGTCACGGCTTCGCGACCTGGGTGGATGCTTATAGCCCCAGCCCAGTGTCACGGGATTTATGCAACATTCTGAATTTCCCGAAATGTGCGCGTACCTTTTAGTTTGAGATTACGTCTCCCTTTGCGGCGAAAGTATTTATTTCTCTGGTAACCCGACGATAGATTCTTGCTAATGTTTAGTATCAATCGGTTCTTTCGCCTGCATACAGCTTGTTAGAACGTCTTACACCGCGATTGAATCGCTTTTATGAGATATTTATCTTAAGGTACGTAAACATGTTACAAAAACGTGGGAATTTATACCTGTGTGGGGGAGTAGGCTAGGCGTAATAGCGGCGCAGTCGCATCACGTTCCAGGAATTTGCAACGTGATTGCCAGAGCTATCCTTCAGTCGATAGGCCCCTGGGGCGACCTCGCGATCCACTATGTACGGCCCCTCCCAGTTCGGGTCGAGTTTTCCCCCCTCTGTCTTTCTTAGGACCAGATCTCCCTTCACGAAACCTCTCTCCTTGACATGCTTGTTATAATACTTCGCGACGCCCGCTTTGTAAGCGGCCGCCCGAATAACCGCCATTTCTTGGGTTTCCTCGCGAAGTTGGAGTTCCATCCTCATCTTCTCATCGTTGGTTTCCGAGTCATAGTGAAGGAGTCTTTCGTTTGGGAACAAAATTTCTACCGGAACTACGGCCTCTACTCCATACGCAAGGGCGAAAGGACTCTCTCCTGTTGCTTTTTTCACTGTGGTTCGATTGGCCCAGAGAGTAAGTGGCAGGACCTCCGCCCATCTGCCCTTGGCGTTATCTAGCCTTTTCTTCAGATCTGTGACAATGCTTTTATTGACGGCTTCTACCTGCCCATTGCAGTGTGGATGTGCAACTGAAGCAATTTTCAGCCTAACTCCCAGATCGCTGCACCATGCCATTAGCTGGGGCGAGTTGAATTGAGGGCCTCGGTCGGTTACGATCTCGCGTGGCAATCCATAGCGGCAGATAATATTTTTCCAGAGGAATTTTTTCACTACAGGTACCGTTGTCGACGCGAGTGCCTCCGCTTCAATCCATTTTGTGAAGTAGTCGACCGCGACAATGATATACTCGAGTTGACCTGGGGCTTTTGGTTTAAAAGGGCCAAGAAGGTCCAATCCCCACATCGCGAAAGGGATGGGGCTTCCCATGATCTGAAGCTGGACTCCTGGTTGGTGGGAGGCAGGGGCGAAATATTGGCACGCCTGACAAGCTCGCGTCATCGCTTGAGCATCTTGTTTCATTGTGGGCCAAAAATGCCCTTGGCGCAAAGCCTTGTACACCAGGGGTCTCCACCCTGCGTGTGTCCCACACAGCCCAGCATGTAGTTCTTCGAGATAGGCTTTTGTTTCGTAGTGACCCATGCACTTCAGCTCGCAAGGGTCACCTCCTCTCTTGTAGAGCTCGCCTCTGCTGATATAGAAACGTCCAGCCTTTCTTTTTAATTGTATGAGCTCCTTTGGGTCAGATGGACCGCGACCATATCTGAGATAATCAATGAATGGGCGGCGCCAATCTTCAGACGAAGTGTTGATCGCCATCATTTCAATCTCGCGACTGATGGCGCTTTCTTCTTTCACAAAAAACAGATATTTCGGGGGGCCCCCTTTTGATACCATGAACCCTGACCTTCGCTCGCGTTCTTCTTTGGGACCTTCCCATCCGGCTCCCAGCTTCGCGAGTTCATCTGCTTTCTTATTCAGTTCTCTTGGGATTGCCTTTATTTCGAAATGCATGAAAAGCGAGGTCAACGTCGCGACTCGTGCATGGTACTGTGGGAGGTTCCCTGTTCGTGCTTCATAAAGCCCTTGTACCTGCTTTACCACAACTTCTGAATCACAACAGCATGAAAGCACAGAGATTGAAAGGCCGATGGCTAACTCTAATCCTGCGATTAAGGCCTCATACTCAGCTTCGTTGTTCGTGGGTTTGAACTTTAGTGCAATGGCGTGGCTTATCTCGTCTCCCGTAGGCGACGTGAGAATCACACCTGCGCCGCACCCCTCATCGTTCACAGCCCCGTCAGTGTGCATTATCCACATCATCTGTTCACCATACGGATTCACCACTTCCCCTTCCCTGAAACTTGTTTCGACGATGAAGTCGGCGAGTGCTTGTGCTTTGATAGCTGGCCTGGGTCGATACACCACATCGAATTCAGACATTTCGATGACCCATTTCGTGAGCCTCCCTGCAACGGTTGGTTTTGTCATGAAGCTATTCAGTGGCAAGTCTGTTAGGGTTTCAATCGGGTGTGCATGGAAATAGGGTCTTAGTTTGCGAGCAGCTGTTATCAGTGCAAGTACAGATTTCTCAACTGGGGAATACCGTGTCTCCGCGGGTAATAAAGCTCGGCTAACAAAATAGACTGGCTTTTCTGACTCGCGAACAAGGACTGCACTCACCGCTCTTGAGCTGGCCGCGAGATACAACTGTAGAGTTTCTCCCGGAACCGGGGAAGATAGGATCGGGAGTTTTGTCAGATGTTCTTTGAGGCTTGCGAATGCTTGACCACATTCTTCAGTCCACTCAAAGTTCTTTGGCTTTCTCAAAATTTCGAAGAAGGGGAGGTTTCGTTCGGCCAGCTTGGCACAGAATCTCCCCAAATAATTTACTCGGCCTACGAAACGCTGGACTTCATGGGTAGACCGAGGCGGTTCAAGATCGAGAACGGCTTTGACTTTATCGGGATTTACTTCGACACCGCGAGCACTAATCATGAAGCCTAAAAACTTTCCTTCTGTGACCCCGAACACGCATTTGTCTGGGTTTAGACTCATCCCGTACTTTCTGAGAGTCGCGAATACTTCCGCCAGGTCGCGAGCGTGATTACTCTGTTCCTTGCTTTTCACCACAATGTCGTCAACGTAGGCCTCGACTGTATCTCCTATCTGATCACTGAAAATACGGTCTACCAGTCTCTGGAAAGTGGCCCCCGCGTTCTTAAGGCCGAAAGGCATCACCTTATAGCAGAAGGTTCCCTTGTCTGTTATGAAAGAGGTATGTTCTGAGTCCAGGGGGTTCATCATGACTTGGTTGTATCCTGAGTAAGCATCTAAAAAACTGAGTGCTTCATGTCCTGCGGTGGAGTCTACAAGCTGATCGATAGAAGGTAGCGGGTAGCTGTCTTTCGGGCAGGCTTTGTTTAAATCTGTGAAATCTACACACATCCTCCATTTACCAGTTCCCTTCTTTGCGACCATGACGACATTAGCCAACCATGCTGGGTATTGCACCGGTCTAACAAACCCAGCCTTTAGGAGTTTCGCGAGCTCTGCGGCCGCGGCCTCATTCTTCGGACCTGCTTGTTTTCTCTTTCGCTGCCTTTTGGGAAGGATATCACTGCTAATATTCAGAGAGTGAGTGATCACTGATGGGGGAATTCCTTTCAAATCTTTGGGGGACCAAGCGAAGACGTCTCGCGATTCTGATAGCAGGTTTTCAATCTCTGCCATCACCATAGGGTCAAGGCTGCCCCCTACTGATAACTTCTCTTCTTTATTCACAAAAGGAGTGACTTCCTGTGTTTTAAATCCGGAAAACTTTGCTCTGTCCGCATTCCCCTCAGAATCCTAATACCTAGGGGGTTCGCGAACATCTAACTCAGCTTCCTCCTCAACGTTAGGCATGCCAGGGACAAAAAGTTGGTTCGCGAGCAGAGGCGTTTCTTCTCCCTTTTCAGACTTGATGTAACAAGAGATGCTCTCTTTCTCAACGCCTGTCGCGACTCCTGTTCCGGATGGTGTGGGAAACTTTACGCAGAAATGGCTCATGGATACTACGGCATCAAACTTGCACAACGTGCCTCTCCCGATGATCGCGTTATAGCTCGAGCTTGTCGGGATGATTACAAAATCAATCTTTTCTGATCTTCGTGGCCCTGTCTCATCTCCCATCACTACATCTAAACTCACCACTCCTAGAGCAGTGACTCTTTCCCCCGCGAAGCCTACTAAGGTTGTTCTTGTTGGTCTTTTCATTCGTGGGTCGACCCCTAGCTTTTCGAAGGCATCCAGATATATTATGTCGGCAGAGCTGCCCGTGTCAACCAAAATACGACTGACTAGCTTCGTGCCAATTTGTAGATGTATAACCAATGGATCACCGGAAGAGACTGCCCACTCATTGATCTCTTCGTTAGAAAAGACTAGTTGATATGGCTCTCTGGGAAGGGGTTTCGCGATGCTCATAACTGGGAGCCCGCGAGGGAGCGGTGCGTTGATCATCTTGCGTTGCTCACGTCTGTTCGGGGGTATAGGGACATGTTTCCCGGCTATGGTCCCTACATGACCGTCTGGTCGCGGGAAATCTTGGTTGTGTTGAGGTGGATGAGGATCGTTCGCGTGCTGCTGATTGCGTCCTCTCCCTCGCCCACCGTTGTTATTTCCCCCTCTGAATGGTCCTCGGCCAGGGTTTCTACCACCCCTGCCTTGATAGTTTCCCCCGCCTCTTTGATTCATGAGGACGGCTCTCTGCTCAGGCTCGTTGTTCGTCCTTGGACCACTCCGGCACTCATCTGTGTTATGAGTAGTGGAATTGTGATTGGAGCACCACATTCCATCGTGACCGCGACCTCGGCCTCCATTGCCTCGGCCGCGACCTCTATAGCCGTAGTGGTCATCTCTTTGGTTCATTAAATTCTGCTCCTGAAATTGGTTCTGGTCTGTATTTTGTCTGTAGTCTTGGTACTGATTCTGATTCTGACGCTGCGTCACCAAACCTGGAGCACGCGAATCATTCTGCCCCTGCTCAAATTGCTGCCTTTTGTTCCCCCAATTCTGATTATTCTTTCTGGAGTTCTGGCTCTGGTTCTGTTTGTTCTGACTTCCGCCCCCTGTGGGTGCGCTCGAGTGAGTCTCAACTTGTATTTCAACGTAAGCTCTCTCTAGCATGGCTTGATATGAAACTTCCTGCTTTCTGTACAGGTGTTTTTTGAATTCGCTCCCGTCGGCCAGTCCGTTTAAGAACGCGACCCGGGCAGTTTTATCATCAAAGTCATCAGCTTCTAGGACCATTAACGAGAATCTTTTCACATACTCTTCCAGGCTTTCGCCCACTTTTTGTTTGACCCCGACCACCTCTTGCATGGTGATCTTCCTCTTCTTCGAGGAGCCAAAATGCAGCAAGAATCCCCTCTCGATATCCGCAAAGCAAGAGATACTCCCGGGCGGTTGATTTAGCATCCATGTCATGGCGGTGTCCGCGAGTGTTCCTGGGAATCCCTTGCAAAGGGTAGCCTCATCCGGACCCCTCGCGATCATAGCATACTTGTACCGGGTAAGATGCTCTTTGGGATCTCCCTTGCCAGTGTACTCTTTGACAGTCGGGAATCTAAAGTCTGGTAGCGGTGGGGCTCTGATTATATGTTCTGCAAAAGCTGTGGGGCCAAATATCGTTGAAAAGTCGAGAGGAGGGTTCTGGGACGCCTCGCGATTGTAGTAGGGGGTTCTCTGATACTCGCGTTGTTCCTGCGCAGGGTAGTATGCGCGGCCCCTTTCGTCGTAACGAACATCATGCTGAGAGTTGTGGTGTTCCTGATGACTTATTGGAGCCTGGTTCAAGTCGAACCGTCCCCGATCCACCTCGCGAGTGTCATTTCTTTCCCTCGGCCTTCTAGACACCGAGTCTCTGTCATCTGGGACAATTTCAGCTACCTCTTCTCGATTAATTTCTCTCCCGTCGCGATTGGTCTGGTCGTGGAGAGGTTCGACCCTTTGGTTAGCTGTACTTGGGACAATCGGGGCGCCTTGCGCTATCCAGGCGGCAAAAAGTTCGTTCTGCTCCCGAGGGATAGTGATAAGCTCGGGAGTTTCCTCTTCGACGCGAGGGAGTGGTGGGGGATTGAGAGTGTTTTGATTGAGGTGTGATGTGGTGGCGTTTACTGTTCTGCTTCTGCCAGTTTCAACCATGATTCTACCCTTCGCGAGCTGACTCTTGAGATTCCAAAGGGAGCTAGCTGCGCGAGAAGGTCCCCACGGTCGGCGCCAGTGTTGGAGCCCAGATATTCGCGATCTCGCAATCAACACCTCGCGAGATCTGGCCTGCTAGAAATCTTTAAGTGCTGGGGACCTTCCTTACGCCAACTGGAGCAACAACTTGTAATGCACTGTCATCTGGATCAAAATATGCTATTCCCTTCTGTTCTTCATGTTCTTCGACTCCTGTTGCACCTGCACAACCAAACCAGAAGGTTGAACCCCCAGATTTGGCTCTCCGACGCTCAAGTCAGTAATAGCAACAGATAAACGAACACAATGCCTTAATAACAACAGCAGAATGAAGCAACACAAAGAGAAGATAGCGTTCAAAACAACAACTAAAACAATGAAACCTCGTGAGCCAACTCAATGAAACAGTAAACGATGAAACTCAACCAATCGTGACGAATCAACCCTCAAAAGCACGATGACGATACCGAGAGTCAGGATCCAGGTACCGATCATCCGACTTCCTACGAAAAGAGGTAAATCGGGAGCGAGGAGACGAGCTCGTAAACGAGTAATCGCCCTCTGTGTTTTCTCTTTCTCTCAAGTGGGAAGAAGATGCTCTCAGTCCACCGTCCCTTTCTCTCTCTTTGCCGTTAGGATTTATAATCACGACATGGGTCCCACTCAATCCGTTATTGCTCTCTTAACCTATTACTCTCTTAACCTATTGGGCTCCTTAATGGGCTTCCCGTTCTCGACCCATTTTCTGACCTTATGGGCTCGCGGCCTGTTGTTCACTCGCGGACCGGGTTTGCGTTATTAGAGTCGCGAGAACCGGGTCCATATTAATAATCGCGAGAACCGGGTCCAACAGGGTTGACTTCAACTCTTCAAGTATCAAGGACAGCCCATAATTTGCTATCGTTGTGGGCGCCTGGGACATATGCACATTTGTTACGGCTAAACATGAAGAATCGATGCCTAATCAATTTGGACCATGGCTAAGGGCATTCGAGCGATCACGTCTTCGTTTGAATAAAGAAGACAGAGATTTGGAGAACGCCCGCCTTCAGGATCTTCTTGCGTCTATAATACATGATACAGTTTGTTCTACCCCTTTGTTGATGGATATTCCGCTAAGTGATATTATTGCGAAGAAGCCAACCAAGAATTTATCAATTCAGAAACAATCTTCGTTATCTAAACGGATTGAAAGAATGATTGAATCAAACAAAGAAATTGAGTTGGGCAAGAGAAAGCAAAGCACTTCCAAGGACGGTGCGAGTGACTTAGAGGATTTTTTAACTGAGTCCAAGAAGAGCAAGAAGGACGTCGGAGGATCCACACAAGATGGGATCCAAGTAGCGGTAACCGGAGGGACCCCGACCCATGAAGGCAAATAATCACTTTAATATGATTTCGAGTAAAAAAAACAATTGATTTTCATCATAATGTATCTAAATATTAATCATGTCATGCTTAAATGTTCATCAACTCATCCTTAAA
This sequence comes from Oxyria digyna, assembly GCA_029168935.1. NCBI lineage: Eukaryota > Viridiplantae > Streptophyta > Magnoliopsida > Caryophyllales > Polygonaceae > Oxyria > Oxyria digyna. The sequence continues at coordinate 26,884,018 of JAPVLV010000011.1, read as the reverse complement.
TGTTCACAGGGATGTAATAAAATGTTCATTACTCAAAAGTTCATTAAGTTGTTCATAAATGTTTATCAATATGTTCATCAAAATGTTCATTTGACATACTCAACTGAATTCATCAAATTATAATTAAATGTTCATCAAGTTTTATTACACTTAAATGTTTATGTAATTTGGACAAACAACGGACCACCATCGGACCTCCACTGAACCACCACTGGCCCACCATCAAGCCACCAACGGACCACTACTTATGTGGAACACCACTTTAATATGATTTCGAGTAAAAAAACACTTGATTTTCATTAAAATATACTTAAATGTTCAATATGTCATACTTAAATGTTCATCAAGCCTTCTTTAAATGTTCACAAATATTACAAAAATATTCATTATTGAAAAATTCATTACAATTGACTTAAATATTTATCAATTTGTTCATCAAGTTGTTCATCAAAATGTTCATAATTGTTCATTTGGACATACTCAACTGAATGTTCAACAAATTATACTTAAATGTTCACCAATTTGAATTAGACTTAAATTTTCATTTATTTTTAGACTTTAACTTTCATTTATTTTGGACCACCGCCGAACCTCTGTCAGACCACCGCCGGGAGACCGCCATACCACCACACCTACCCCACTACAAGTGAGGTAGCTAGTTTAATCTTAGTGTCATTTTTATTTATCTCTTTAGAAGAGTTTATTATGAGATTCAAACTCAAAAATAATTACTTTTATAACATATAACCGGGCATGCATGACATAAATATACGTTATAAAATTAATTATTTTTTAGATAATCTATTAGAAAATATTTCTCCTTTTGCTTTTTTTTTTTTAGCTTGCTAATAGTATTGTTTTTTTTCTGTAGTATGCTTTCACTTAGAGGTCCAAAATGCAGTAGTTTTCAAACCCATAACCACCATATTCCTTCCTAATCTTTCGCCAAATATCAACCATATCATTCCACTACCTATCTATATACTTGAATGTACTACTTATTTTTCGGTCTTAAAATATAATGATATTCGATACACATCAAATGGCAGTTGTTACAAATATGAATACCTCATATGTCATTATCATGTTAGTTCAAAGCTGGCACTCATGGTGATGGTGTGGTGGTGGTGGTGGTGGGTGGTATTTTTATTTTTTTTTCTTCATTAGAGTCCACCCTTATTGAACACTTCAAACATAATAATAAACCTAATCATCATCTTATTACAAAATAAATGTCCTAGTTGATCATTGCATGTCAGACAAGCAAGTAACAAATTGGTTGACGAATTTACACCCACATTACATATACTTGATCAGCGAATATTATATTCATTTTTATAGACATTTCTTTAGGCTCATATTATACGTTCAATGTATGGATCAAATTGTGTATCATTGCCCAAGGTTCATTCCATTCTGTTAGTTCAGGGTAAAACCCAGAATTAAAAAACTACTGCAACGGCGTCGTTTCATTCATCAATATACGCTACTGACAACTGTGCCCAGTCTTCACCGCCCAGGCCTGTGGGCCCCTTCCATTTGAGAATCTCAAAATTTGTAATTCCTTTTCAAAATGCAATATATTAAATATTTTAACCGAAATTTCGCGAAAATAAATGAAAATATTCCCCTTTCCAGTCTCCACCATCAAATCTGGCCGTTTCAAATAAGCATTCATTCTTCCTCATTCTCTCCGATTCTCATTAGCTTACATTTTCGCCATTTTCGTCCGCTCCTCCTCCTCTAAAGCACACTCTCGAGGAATCTCATTCCGTTTTCCAAAGCAGGTGAGCTCAACGTTTCAATTTCTATATGTCCGTTTTTTTGTTCAGGAAAAGAAAAATCAATTGTTGCTGCAAATTTTGTTGTGAAATTGATCGTCCGTTTTGGATCTGAAATATTGTTATGGCGCCAGATCTGGTGGGAGTTTATAGAGGGGATGGCGAGCAGAGTAGATCACGAATACGACTACCTGTTCAAGATCGTCTTGATTGGGGACTCTGGTGTTGGTAAATCCAATATACTGTCCAGGTTCACGAGGAATGAGTTTTGTTTGGAATCCAAATCAACTATCGGTGTTGAGTTTGCAACTCGGACTGTACAGGTATGATCTATTGCATGCCGTTTGCGTCCTTATTAGATTCATGATTTGGTGTTGAGTTTGCAACTCGGAATGAGTTTCTTCCCCCTCTTGATTGATTGATTGTTTCTGTTACGAGTGAGGGGTCGTTTGGTTTGTGCCATTGATTTGACTGTCGAAAATTTTGATTTCCAAGTGTACAGGCTTATAAATTTGAATATTATACACGAAAAGCGACGCATAGAGCGTTGACTGGAAATAGATAGGGTTGAAGTTGTAGCTATCAGGATCTTATCGTTTCAAATGTAATTTCTTCTTGGAAGGCTGTTGTATGACATACTAGTTTATAGTGGTTTCTATTGTTTACTTACTGGTCTATTTCTCCACTATTTTGTTGACCCTCTCATGCACTTAATCAAGCTTCTTGCATGTAATTGCTTGAAATTATATCAACATGTTTTTCTATCATTAATCCTTGCTTGGAAGGTTGTGGTATGACAGAGTACATTTAATTATCAGAAGATGGCATTTGAATAATTTGTATGGTTGAATACCTGAACTGATCTATTTTCTCACTAATTTGTTGACCTAAGCTTCCTACCTGTAAATGTATGATTCAGCATGTTTTTTGCCATTCATTACTGCATAGTGCATAGTTCTCAAATGTGTCCTGAATAATAAAAATTTATTATTATTTGACCTGACATATGCAGTGCTTAATCTCCTAGACATTTGAATAATTTGTATGGTTGAATACTTGAACTGAACCATTTTCCCACTAATTTATTGACCTAAACTTCCTGCCAGTGATTCCATGATTCAGCATGTTTTTTTCCATTCATTACTGCATAGTTCTCAAATGTGTCCTGAATTTGTGTTATTTTTTTTATTTGACCTGACATATTCAGTGCATAATCTCCTAGACATTTAACTCATTCTCTTGGTAAATCCTTAACCACATATCTGGATAAATAAAAACAAGAGGATTAAAATGGAAGGCATAGACAATTCGTGATTTCCTTATGTCATTATGTGAAATGAAGAGATTAGGGAGGATTTGAATTGGTGCATTTGAAAAATCTTCAGATTTCATACTAACTTTCTCTATTTTCAATACTGTTTCTGTATGTGAAACATCTTGAGACTAACTTTCTCTGTTTCCAATTTTTTTGTTTTGTGCGTTTGAAACTTCTTGAGAGTTGAGAGTTGGAGATTAACTATTTTCAGTTAAGGAACCAGTTAGTATTTAAGAAAGATAGTGGAGTACAGATGAACATTAATCAAATTCATGCCCCTTTTTCTTTATTTCAGTTGGCCTATTCTATCATGTTTGAACATTTCATATAATGCTTGGTTGCTTTCTTTTATGAATGAAGTCTTTGACATTCTCCTGGAGGAACAATCTGTATGACATTGTGTATGGAACAAGTTTGCAGCACTGTAATCTTTTTTGCTGGTGGCTTGCTGAAGTGCAATATGCTGTCTTGTTTCTTTGACAAATGACAACAGGTTGATGGAAAGACTGTAAAGGCACAAATATGGGACACTGCAGGTCAAGAGAGATACCGAGCCATCACAAGCGCATACTACAGGGGTGCTGTTGGTGCGCTCCTTGTTTATGACATAACAAAGCGACCCACATTTGAAAACGTCCAGAGATGGTTGCGTGAGCTGAGGGACCATGCAGACTCAAACATTGTCATCATGATGGTTGGAAACAAGTCTGATCTAAAGCATCTTAGGGCTGTCGGAGAAGATGACGGTCAATCATTGGCTGAGAAAGAAGGCCTCTCGTTTCTTGAAACTTCGGCATTAGAAGCATACAACATTGAGAAAGCTTTTCAAACAATATTGACAGATATTTACCATATAGTTAGCAAGAAAGCATTGGCAGCCCAAGAAGCTGCAAGCAATGTTCCGGGTCAAGGGACCACCATTAACGTTGGAGATAGCTCGGGGAGTCAGAGTAGAGGATGTTGTTCAAACTGAGGCGGGTAATTGTTAAAGAAAGAAAAAAAGTTAAGGATAGCTAGCAATCAATCAGGTTTCTTTATGTGTTTTTCATTTGCCATTCCCATTTTCAATTTCCATCCATATCTTTTTCTTTAATTTTTAACTTGGAGTAAGAGAACTTAATTTGTAGATTATTACTTCATTTGGCTGTGATAAGAAGTTTGTGAAAGTGAAGAAGCTACAGCATTATTGTTAGAACAGAAATTTCCTCCTTCTGGTCTCTTCTCTCTTTTTCAGATCGCTAACTTGGTAGCAGATTAGTTGATGCTAGCTAGACATTTTGATTTTGTGTACCAGTCTTCAAGATCTTAACATCGGTTTTTCAGATGCATTTTCATGGCGTTTCTTCTCCTTTGTCCTAAATTTCCCATGGTTAGAGCTTAGAACCGGAGATAGAATTAGAACATCACTAAAAAAATCATGACAACCAAGAACCGCAAGTCCCCAAAAGTCCAAAAGTCCAAAAGTTTAACGTAACGTAAAATCTGAGGTTTCAATATTAAATACAATCCATTTTGGACACCCTCATCTTGGAGTATTTCACATGTGCTTGATGTTTTTTTACATGCTCCGCATTACATAGTGAACACATTTTCTTGATAAGAAAATACATTTATCGGATTCATAAATTGCATTGCTCAATCTTATCCACTTACTTTAAAACTCAACTTCCCTAGGTTCACTACAATAGTACAATTTTAATCATAATGCCTACAATATGGAGTAAATAAAATTATCTTGTAAAGTTTCAAAAAGAAGAAGTATCTTTTGGAAAAATATCACGTGAGAATAATTTTTAAAATACGAACGTGAGAATGATGCTCATTAGTAGTAAATTGGTGAACATTAGAATTAATTTGGTGTACATTCGTTGACAAATTTAAAAAAATTCAAAATTTGAAGAACATTTATTTTATAAAGAATAATTTATTGAGAAACTTGAGAACATTCAAGTAAAAATTATATGTGTATCACTTTTTCAAAAAAATGTGCTTCAAAAAAATCATTATACATTTAAGTATATATTTCGGGTGACTTAAATACACCGGCCTAACTCACAAAGGAGCCAAAATTATTAACGCCAACTAATGGCGTTCTTAATTTGAAGTTCATTTTTAAAAAGTGCAATTATGTTGCGCTTTGTTTTTTCGGTTCAACACTTAAATTCATCGGCTCTTAAACAAAGCCGCATATATTTTGATGCACATTTAAAAAAAAATTCTGGAACCGAATATCTTTTTAGTAATTTATTTGGACCATATGTCGACTGGGCTGGCTTTCGGCCCACAATGAGTCCAGCAAAAAAGCTGAAATAGCTATAAATAGGTTATGCTCCTACGGTTTCGTGTCTACTTTTGCCCCCGCAATATGTTCTTGTCTGTGTTACAGCTCTGAGTGATCTTCTATCCATTGATCTTTCACTAAAACTGCGATCTGCTAATCTGAATAATACTTAACTGAAAAAGAATAGAAGAGGAATTAGCGAAACATGTTTTTCCATATGGTATTGGAGAGGAATATGCAGCTCCACCCTCGCCACTTCGGGGCTCGTCTTCGCGAGAAGCTCATAGCCAAGCTCATGAAAGATGTCGAAGGCACCTGCAGGTTCATATACTTAAATCAATTTTGAACCTAATATGGTTGAATTGTCAGATATCAATTAACCTAACCCTAATCTTTGCTCAAAACTCTTTCTGCATTATTGTGATTTAATTCAATTAGCCTTCGTCAATTAGCCTTCGTCAATTAGTCGTGTTCCGAGTTAGAATCTAATTCAATTTTGTTTTTCGAGTGAAGTGGTCGGCATGGATTTGTTGTGGCGGTGACTGGGATTGATGATGTAGGGAAAGGGTTGATTAGGGAAGGGACTGGATTTGTCACCTTCAATGTGAAATACCAATGCGTTGTGTTTAGACCCTTCAAACATGAAATTCTTGAAGCTGTTGTTACTATGGTTAACAAGGTACTGATTTTGGCTATGTCGGATCTTGATTGAGTATCTGTGTTTAGTTGTTAAGGGGTGTTTATGTTTACAATTTGTGTTTGATTGCAGATGGGATTCTTTGCTGAAGCAGGTCCTGTTCAGATCTTCGTCTCTAATCATGTAAGTAATAATAGTTTGATTTTTGGCAATAATTTTCTGAGAATATTATCTCACTTCTTGATTTGGTGGATCAGCGCCCATTAGTGGTCAATTCATATGTGGTATTGTTCAGTACCTTGTCCACAATCCCATATTGCAATTTCATGCATATTTTTGTCATCAAATTTTCTCGGCGAGCTGCTCTTACTATCTTCTGAAATTAGCAGTTAGTTTAGTTGGACGGAAATTTTTTCATGCACATAGAACCCTCTTAACAATTCCTGTCATTTTGTCGTATGAAGTATTAACCCCAGCTACAGAATTTCATGTATATACTTCCATTGAAAGATTTCTTGCTCATGTTATAGCTGATACCGGATGACATGGAATTCCAATCTGGAGATAATCCAAACTACACGACTTCAGATGGATCGGTACGTTTCTTATATCTGAAAGGCATTTTAGTAGAATCAAAAGACCCACAGAAAATTGTAGCCTAACTTAATTTTCACGGCCTATTTTAGGTCAAAATACAAAAGGATAGTGAAGTGAGGTTGAAGATCATTGGTACCAGAGTAGATGCCACAGAAATTGTATGTCCTTGTGAATTCTCAGCTTCTCTAACATTCTGAATTCCAACAGCTGATTTTATTGGCATCAACTGATCTACATTTCTTTCTGTTTTCTCATTTAAGTTCTGCATTGGGACCATCAAGGACGATTTCTTGGGCGTAATCAACGATCCTGGAGCAGCTGCATAAATACCCTGATTTTCCTCTTTGGTGTGATCAACCGTCCAAAATCTTCTGCTTTCAACATAAAACTGTTGCCCCACCAATGACTCGTGACTAGTTGGTAGTGAATCATACACGGTTCAAGTTTGCACTGCTAAAATTGGCTACTTTAACTTCTATTTTCGTAGTCTCTTTGGAATTTGCTGAGCCACATGTGATCATTTAGTATGTGTACATTTTTCTGTCTTTTAACTCTTTGTGGCACATAAGTGACAATTTTTTATTTTGTTGAAGAAACAGTAACTGGAAATTACTCAAACTAGTTAAGAACCCAATACTCGGTACGATTGTACAAAATGTACATAAATCTCCAAAACATTTAGTCAAAACTCTTTAAATTCATGGTTGAAAGAATGTCATCGACACTCTAAGATGTAGTTCTTTGTATTAATGGTACAATGAACCTATAAACTAAAAACAAAATGAGCATCTCTTTCTCCAATGAAGCAGAGCACAATGTATCACTTCACAGCCAAAGAATTGATGAGAGAACCATCCTGCTTCATTTTTATCAGACTGCTCTCAATGTTTCTCAGTACTGGCTTGTAGCTGAAATTTACACCAAATATTCATTCATTCAATGTCGCCTTGAAAGTTTCAAAACAGCAAAATTCATAGAAATGTAGATGTGCATAGTAAGACTTACAGTCGAGCAAGGCCGTTGTATGCTTGTGTTGCTAGCTTAAGTTGCACAGAAAGCTGCATAACCTCTGCAGACAATGCCTCCGCTCTACTCTGTTCTTTTGCAAGTTCGCCCTAAATCGAAATGCACAGATATAAACACTAAACATTGTTTATTGTATAAAAGACACCATTATGATTTTCCAAATTACCCACCTTCAGAGCAAAAGTTTCATGATCAGCTGTTGTCGAATCATGGGGCGTTTTCATGGAAGCTGACTGTTCAATGATTTGTTCTTGCCGCAACTTATCGAGCATACTACGGAGTTGGTCGTTTTGTTTGAGACAATCTTTCACCTGGAATATGTCAAATAAATTAGTTTCAAGCATCGACAGCTGGCTGTTGGAAATTTGGTAGAGCTGAAGATACCTGATTCTCCCATTGAGTTACCACACCCATAGCTTCTTGATGAGCATTGGAAAGATTACTATTTTCTTCAAAAAGCTGCTCAATCTCAGTAGATTGTGAATCAATCTGCAAAAGTTTATTTTATAGAGACAATCATATAGAACACAAAGCTGTAAAATGCAGAATTTCTCTCCTACAGACAAATATGAAAAATCTAGGCAGAATTTATTTCCTACCTCTGCCAGGAGTTTTTGTCTACTGTTTTCCAGCCTTTCAACCATTACTGCCATATCATGCAACTGCTCTTCCAGCTTCTCCTTTTCTTCCTGAAATATTTCATGGCTAACATTGACAGGCAGAATATAGGCTAACAAAAAGAAAAGCGACAAGGGCAGAATTTAATTGTAATCCATTGTGATTGAAAAAAGGTTGTTATATGGAGGCAACAGTAAAATTTACACCACAGTTATATCAGGGTCCTTGATTAAAGGGAAGAATGTGGACAATATAGATTACTTATCCTCACAAAAAAGAGTGGTTAATCTTGACTTCTTTACAAAATATTATGCTTCGACCAAAAACTTCAAACTCAACAGCTTAATAAAAATGATTTCATGTGTCTTCCGAAATATTTATATAAGCACACATACATTGCTACAGCTAAACATAATTGCTTTGAACAGAAAATGAAGTCCATATTGATTATGAAGTATCTAATGTTTTAAGCAGGGTGATCACCTCAAAGTGCATCGACAGAAAACTTCTCCAAAGATATTCAAAAACCAAGTTCATTTCAAATAATTACGAAGAATTTTGGAGGACATAAGTGTGCATACAGAAGTTCTTACGTTGGGGAATTTCTCCTGCTGTGATTTCACTCGAGCACCTTCTGCCACAAAAAAATTAGAGAAAGACAACTAAGAAAAGTTTTTGTATCCCTCTATCATAGCAGTGTAAAAAACATAAGTTACTTTTACTGGACATCATAGAAGGAATTTTATCATTCAAAGATTTCAAACCCATGAATACTAGATATAGTAGAGTTGTAACACATCTGTTTTCCACCTCAACGCCATAGTCTATGCATGCACTAAACATGCCATCAGAATTATACAGGTATTGTAAGTACCTGTTGCTGCTTTAGTTAGACTATCAAGCTTTTCCTCTAAATCCTTCTTTTCAGATTGGAGAGCAGAAACTCTAGCTTGCTCTTCTAGCAACTTTTCTGCCTCTTGCAGCCTCAATTGTGACTCTAGCTATTAATAAACAAAGAATTATATGATAATATTTTTAGCAAATTAAACACGTATCGTAATATTCTCTCATGAAACACCAACCTCTAATTTGGATCTCAAATTGGCTAACTCCTCTTCAAAATCCTGGACATGGCTCATTGGGTTCCCCATAGAAGCTATCCCTCCAAGTGGACTACTATAAATTGCCTGTTGCTGCATTGAGTTTAACTCGGCTCTTAAAGCAGCTGCATCTTCTTCAGCCTGCATAAGGAACCATCTAATAAGCACATAGAGATGGGTATCATGAAGTAAAGTCACACAAGATGAATGTTCATACTCTATACTGTTCCTCTTCAGCTTCCTTTACACGCTTCTTCATCGTTCGCATCTGTGCAGAAAGATCCTCCTAAACACGTCAAAATTGTTTATAAGTGCAGGAGAAAACTCAGATAATACAACACTGTTAAATTTTCAGACCAAATACCCGTGCAACAACTGCTGCATCCTTTTCCATAGCAACATCCCTTAAAGCTTTTCTCAGTGAGGGTACAAGATTTTGTTCCTGAAAGGTGAACAAGATGCATGAAACACAAACTAAATTTCACCAAAGCACACTATATCTCAAAAATTGATAAAGACACCCACACACCTCAGATTGATGACAAGCTATTAATTTAAACAGCCACTTACCAGATCATTCAGTCGTCCCTGCAGCATGTCGAATTCAGCTTCTCTAGCCTGGAGCTGAAAGATTGAAAGAAGTTAAAACCATTTCGAACACTGAGTTCAATTTACATGCTTAAGTCGTTATTCTTTCACCTTTGAGCTTAGTTTCTTATTTTCTTCTTCCAGTTCAGTATTCCTCCTCTGAAGGTCTCTCAGCTGTGCAACCAAATTACCCACGTCATCCTGCAATCGCAACGGAATGCAGTTATAAGAATCTAACATACTGAAAACAAAATTCATAAATTTCTAGGGCTAGAAACGACATAGAAAGGAATAATTCGAATGAATATGGGACCAATTAATCGAATTAAGAAAAGATTGCCTGACGAATTAGACGAATCGTACCTCTGGACTGTGACCACCATCTGATCTCCTTGCTCCGACATTCTCTGCACGCAATTCAAATTCTTGTATACAGCCCAAAACTGAGCATAACGGAAGAATGGAAATCAGAAGAAGACATACCGTTTGGGCTAGAGCCAGTGCTGAGATCGGAACCAGACGAGACCTTGCTTATTCTTTCCGCGGCCCTCTTCAGCCGAATCTCTTCCAACTGCGCACCAAAACAAATCAGATCTCTTCGTCTACAAATCTCGACGGGCTGGAGAAAATCGATTTACAACATCATAGAAGCGGGAAAAGAAGAAAGGCTCGGAAGAGAAATAGAAGACGACCGTTCGACGACCGAGAGAGGCATGATGCTTTGCGCTCATGGTGGCGAGCGATCAGAGATCCGGCGTCGAACTTCCTGAAACTCGAAGACGAAAATCAAGCGAAACGGCGCGTAATGGAATTTATCTACTCTCTAATTATTATAATTAACAACTAATTTAATAATCTAATGTAAACAACTTCGTCTGGGTGGTGTAGTCGGTTATCACGCTAGTCTCACACACTAGAGGTCCCCGGTTCGAACCCGGGCTCAGACATTTTAATTTTTTCTATTTTTCTTTCATCAATCAATAATTACTAAAAATTAATTCTTCAATTATTTAATTTCTTATTTCATATTTATTTATTTATAAAAACTCATAGGTTCATCTTTCGTTCTATACATGTATAGTTCTAAATCCTCAAATTATATTCCTAGTCATACATAATAGGGATGATAATGGGGTGAAAAATTTCCGTTACAGGGACGATGATAATAATTTTATACTAGGACGGAGATGAGATGGTGAAAATTAATCCCCATTGTGGGAATGGGGACGGGATGACATACGCTCATCCCGGAATCTCATATCCGTCCCTATCGGAAATCCTCACAACCTTCCGCATGGGAAGATCCTGAAAGAAAAATTATCACATATATTTGTCTTAAAATCCTTTTCTCTTTGGTAAAAGATATTTTCTAGCAATAATTTGTATAATACACAAAAAATATATTCTAAATGACATATTTCTAGACTTCAGTTCTATTTTTAAGTTATGAAATTTTTTCTATAGTAATTAAATAATATAATTATTCAATTATTTGATATAAATGAAAAAGTATATCAAATGTTTAACTGTTAACTTACATTAAATTTATATATGACGCTAACTCAATGTCTCATTTTGAATTTGCGTGTGAATAATTTCCTCCACCATTGAATGTGTTTCAGTATAAATTATGTATAAAGGAAATTTAACAAGGATGAAGAATGTTCGCTAAATATTTTAAATGGGTAAATCAAAAGGATCATGAGGATATCTCATCAGGGACGAGGATGAGGACGGGAAAAAAAAAATTATACCATAAACGAGGATAGGGATAGAGGCGAAGACTAAAATTATAAACGAAAATGGAGACGGTAAGGATATTCTCCTCCCCCATCCGTCTCATTGTCATCCCTAATGCATAATAAGCATGAGGAAAAGATTCGTGACCATGAAAAATTAAATGAAGCTAAGACATTTTTACTTTTTCTATTTTTTATCAATCAAGTAGTTACTAAAAATGAATTCTTCAATAATTTTAATTATTTACTAGGGAGAAGGCGCCCGCGCAATGCGCAGGCTTAATTGTGTCGACGAAACATATATAATTAATAAAAATGAAGAATCAATTATAATTGTTTCTTTCAACGGGTGATATAATCGCAGACGTTAAAGAGTTGAACCGTCGTAGACGACCTTCAAGTCTTCTACTATGTGGAAATAAGTTATAGATTACGATGACAATGACAATGACAATTTGATTTATGATGTGATTGCATGTATTTGTTACATATTAGACTTATATATTAATAGGGTATAAATTGATCCATAGATTAGGTCTCACATCCTCACAAACACAAAAAAGAGACAATAAATAAGATGAATATTGACCAATCAAAACAAAGGTAATAAATGCATTGAGTGGATTTTGAAAGAACCTATAATTTTATATTAGTTTATGTAAAACTCATAGCTTAGTCTATCATATTTTATATATATATATATATATATATATATTTCTAAATCCTCAAATCATATTACTAGCCTTACAATTACATAATGGTTTTGGTTCAGGTGAGAATGAATCCTTAGATTAGGACTAAGAATAATGCACACAAACGTTACAATTTATGCACACACGAGTTATAACTCATGCACACACAGTGTGCATGTCACATATGGTGTGCATCACCAAATATTGTGTGTATTAATTGTAATGTGTATGTGCATTAATTATAATTTTTGTGTGTATCATCATCAGTCCTTATTTAAGGATTCATCCTCACGAGATCTTTTCCCATAGATAATAAGAACTAGTGTAATCCCAGTGCATTGCACGGGTTAATATAACTATAAGTTACTCCCTCCGTCCCCTTTTGATCTTCCCATTTCAAATGGGCACATTTACCGATGCACGTTTTGTTTCGCTAATATCTCTAAATATACGATGTATTAGAAAAATTGTTATCTACTACCCCCTCCGTCCCTTAATATAAGGTTCATTTACTTTTTCGACATTATTTTTTTATATTGTCAAAATACTCATTGAGGCGAATCAAATGAGATCTCGCATGTCTATATTTATTTCTATATGTTAGAAGAAAACGAGAAGATTCTCTCGATTTGTGAATAATGTCGAAAAAGTAAATGAACCTTATATTAAGGGACGGAGGGAGTAGTAGATAACAACTTTTCTAATACATCGATCTTTTTCAAATTTTACTTTATTTCTTAATAGTCTTTCTCGTTTTTTGAGAAACATGTAATTGCATCCATCAAAGGTGTACGTAAAATGCATTTCAAGTATGATGAATTGATGATGCTTGTTGCGAGTAATTCAGTCACAAGCAACTCTTCATCAATGCTGGTAGTTGCAATTAATAGGTTGAACATCTATATCTAGATCAATCTTCTTAAATTTAGCTAGATCAATCTTCTTAAATTTAGCTAGATCAATCTTACATGTCAATTTATTATTAATTCTCTAAAATTAATTGATTTATAATTTATATTTTTAAAAAATCTCAATAAATAGTAGTTTCTTAACTATTTTATAGCCTCTAGATTAATCATAATTATGTCTAATACTTATAATTTTCTTTCTTTAGTGAAAAATATTTATAATTTTCTATTTCAAGGTTTGTTATACTAAGTCATGGATTGTCAAGTCTAATATTTATAATCTTATATTTTATGATTTCTTACCGTTATTGATTAATAAGACATATTTACTTATGTATAATAAGTTAACATATTATCCAATTGAATGGCAATTGAGACAAGTGAGATTAAGAAAATCATATGGGTGTGGTTCCGATGAGAATAGTTTTTAAAATGAGAACGTGAGAATGACTAATGTGTACCAAAATATACTTAAATGTGCATCAAAATATACTTAAATGTGCATCAAAAATCTTTTGAAAAAGTGATGCACATATACAATTTTTGTCTAAATATTATTCAATGTCTTAATTGTTCTTTAAAAAATGAATGTTTTTTAAATTTTGGATGTTTTTAAGTTTGTCAACGAATGTGCACCAAATTAGTACTAAATGTGCACCAATTTACTACTAATGTGCATCATTCTCACGTTCGTTATTTTAAAAGTTATTCTCACCGGACACTTTCCCTAATTATATTACATATAAACGATAAACAAGGTTAGATATCAAACCATACAGTATATGTCAAGTGAAATATGTTGAAATTGACAATCAATTAGGTCTGAATGTCCATCCTCTTCTTCTATAATGATTTAGATAGATTGGAACAATGATTTCATACATAAGCTTGATTGGGATCGTATAAAGAAGTATGCAGATCAAGCTTGATTGGCACTCCAAAATTCTATACCTACTCCAGACATGATCTCATCATCACAACTGTATCTTGAGTGCAGGTTTCATGTTGAACAAACAGAAGTTAACAACAAAGAAAAAAGCAATACCAATCGAGCTTGATCTCTCAAAATACAACTAAAGCAACATAAATTACCAGAATAAGGGGTTAATAGATTGGCAACTCGTACAGTAATGCAACTGCAATATTATCAAGCAAGACTATTAATTTGGATCAACAGTGAACAACACCAAATATAAACAGAGCTGTCAAGAACCATTCTGAAACTACAAATATGCCTACATCATATATGCACTGCACATTTATCATATCCACAACATCTATGCAAATTTCATAACTAAAATCTTTAGCATATTCACAACTCACCTATACAAAGTTCCGAATAAAAATAACAAAACATGGAGCACATATTTTAAGAATTAAGCTCTTTATTATATAATATAGCATATGAGATGTGTTTAAATTTATAAAAGAAGACTTAGTAAACCCAATCTCATCTCACCACTAAACAGTAATTCTGGTCTCCAATTTCAACATAATAGAAATTGATGCAATATGAAAAGAAATCAGCTCCACTCAAAATAGCATGTCAATAAGCATGAAAGCACACAATTTACACTAAAAATAACAAAATTTAAGGAGTTAAGATGGAGAGGTCAAAGAAAATAGAGAAGCAATACAAGATAACACCAGCTCAAACAAAATAGGAGTTAACATGCAGTGGAATATTTTCTGAAGAATAAGTAAAGCAAAACTTTGAAAAACAATGAGGTTGAAAAATAACTAAAGAATTGATACAGCTGTACTGAAGCAATAATTCGTATTTAGCCCTGGAAAAAACGGGTATTTTCTTTACCGTGGAGCAAATCGAAATTTACAAGAACGTGAAGGGCCTGTTTTTCAAAATCAAAATTTTCTGTGGTTAATAAGTTCCTCATTGGTGTGGTTAATAATTTCCTGAACAGTATGTATCCAGCATGAACAATCACGGTTCAACAAATCATAGATCTTAAACCTCATTGAAATTTTATTTTGATCAAACCATTGGTTGAAGCAAACAGTAGCCAACTGAATTGAACAGAACCTCGATGCGAACTACTCAAGTTTATTTATCCTTCTTAGGAAAGGTTTAGATGTGAGCACATGATTCAACCTCTTCAAAACCTCTTTGTTTTTACTTAACAATTAACCCCTTAATTGGCCCAAATTAAGATGCAGAAGCAAAAGAAGATAAAGCTAATATTCAGTATTACTTGATTAGTTGCCTACATATGGGACGTCGTTCCCACACTTATGCTGTTGATCGCAAGCATTTCTTGCAAAAACTGCATAGAAGCAAGAACAATTAATTAAGATAAAATGTATAAATGTTCAGAAGCTTAAAACCCACAATAAGCCCTTGAATTTCTAATCTCTTTTACCTTTGTCAACAAATTGTTGTGCTTGGTTCAAAACAAAGCTCCGAGCAAATCTGAACATACAAAAACACAAACGTCATGTTCAATTTCTCATTTTCTTGGTTAACTTATAAACCCAAAACACATTCATTTGGTTGCCACATCAGAAATTTGCTTACAACACTAAATAGTTCATTTCTGAGCGAAGGAAATTCAGGATATGCAGAGGAGCACTCTACAAGCATTACCAAATCATCTTTTTCCTCTTTCTTCAAATCAATTCATGCTTCTACTCTCTTCTTATCATCAAAACACCATCTGCTTTTTGGCGTGCAAGTTCATCTATTCGCATCTGTTTACTGAAAGAGCCCTGGAAAAAAACTTGTAAGAACCCTTCCCTAATTCCATCAACACTTGTCCGTCTTGATGGTACGACAACCAGTCAACCACCCATCCTCTAAATTGGGACACTTGACACCAAATGTGTGCACTCTTTTGTTTCCCAATCTATGATACTCCTCCACAAATCGTTTGAGAGCCTGCGCATTCAACCTCGATTCATTCCCCCTAAAGACTCACAAGTCACAATAAAGAGAAATTTCAGAATCAATTTGTTTCACCACAAAACCTTGTAATTAGAGAAGTTAAGTGTGTGAATTGAGATACATGAATATGCAGCAGGGGTTGATGAGGATCTCGACGGTCTTCTGAACGGTCTCTTCGTCGACAAGGGATGAGCGGAAGGGCGGAAGAGAGGGGATTGTGATGGGGGAAGAGAAGAGGTGTGGTGGAAGCGTTTATTAGAAAATCGTTAGTCGGAGAAGGAATGGGGCTTGAAGATGGAAGAAGAGAGAGAACTGCTTGACGATGTAAGATTTGGGGGAAGTTGAGCAGTTACAAAGGAGGTGGGCGGAGAAAGCGGAAGAACGTGCTGTAAATTTTTGCAGGGGCTTACTATTTAGCCCCCCTTAAATTTTATTTAGTACACCCACAAATTCGTCACGGAACTATTTCATACATCCGTCACGAAGGTTTTATAAAGTTCCGTCACGAAGGTATGTAAAACATCTGTGACGAATGTACCTCAGATATCCGTGACGAAGGTCCGATTTTGCAGTTATAAAAGAGATTTTTTACCCAACCCTAATGTAACTTCTTCCTCTACAATATCGGCGCAGCAACAACACACCACAACACCATTCTCTACCATTCTCTACATTTCTCCATCTTTTGCACTACAATAATCAACAAATCAAGTGATAAGGTAATTTCTAACTCTCTTTTGCATTAATTTTCCATGTTTGATGAAGATATGTCAAAACCATTGAAATGGTGTGATTAAATTAGATTGATATGTGTATTAAGCATGTTTTTTAGTTCAAATGTTGTTTGTTTATGTTCAATTGAGAATAGTTTCAAATTTTAGATATAATCCCCAAATTGATGAACTTATAAATTATAGACTTTCACATTTTGATTAAGAAAGATATGGTTGTGCTTGAAATTGTGGAAATTATGAATTTTAGGGGCTAATTCAATTGGAGAGATTAAATACTGTTTTTTGTGCTTGAAATTGTGGAAATTTTAAGCAAATTCATTCGTCACCGGATGTTTTGACATTGCTGAATTTCTGGTTGTGCAAATTCCTTCGTCACGAAGGTAATAAGTATATCCGCGACGAAGGTTAGAAAAACCTTCGTGACAGAAGTTTAGTGGTCCTTCGTGACGGAGGTTATGCTGAGATCCGTGACGAAGGTTGAGCAGAGTTCCGTGACGGAACTATGCTGGACCTTCGTAACGGATGTTTATGCATATTTTTGGTGTTTTTTTGTTTTGTTGGTTTGGTATGCGTAAATTCACAAAATATTATGTTTGTTTAGATGCATCCGTCTTCTAGAAGTGCCCGGAAGAATGCCCGTAATCAAATTCGAGAAGAAATCGAGGCTGGAGAGAGGCCCGCTTATCAGCCGAAGCCGAGGAAGAGGCGCGGAAGAGCTGACGAGGGTACAAGTGCAAGTCAAGAGGTCCCGCAACCTTCTTGGCATGAACAACAACAGCTAGCTGACCCTAGTGCATATTCGAACCTTTACGAGAACATGGTTAGTTAATTTGAAATTCACATTATATTACTGTTTTTTGTTATTATTAAATTAATAATTTATGAAATTTATTTTATTACAACAGCAAATCCCGATGACTCCAACCTATGAGGCACATTATCCAACTTGGAGTCCGCATAGTGTTGTAAGTATTAGTTTAAAATTTAATTTATAGACGATTAGGAGTGAAAGTTGTACATTTTACTAATAACCAATTTTTTTTGTAATAGATCCCTACATGGGTTCCCCCTCTTCTCCACAAGTAGCATGGGATGAAGCAGTAGGCCGTCAACAGGCCTTTCAGCCAGAAGCACCAGAATGGCAATCTGGTCCAACTGCTTCCTGGGCTGAAGGACAGTTTGAGGGCCATTACGGGGGGATCGATTTTAATGAACATGGCGATGAAAAAGACGAAATTTACCCGAAGTTACAGTGGCCTGTGCCTGGAGGTCCTAAGGAGATAGACTTGCTGCATAGCTTCAGCGGGCACACTGCTTATATGGTTTGGCAATGACATGTAAGTAAAGCTATCACCTTTGGTTGAATTGTTAATTGCGTAATTTCCATGCTCTGTTAATTTAGACATGATTTGTTAATTGATTTAAATGTACTTAAAAAACTTGAAATATGATAAATAGGAGAAACCACAATTGAGAAATACGGTCAGAAAAGAAGGTTTGAAAAAATGGAAGTTAGAGGGCGACTATCCTTGGGTTTCATTGGCTAGGGCTTCTGGTTTGTCACATTTGCAAAACCTCATGTATCCCAACCACGACCAAGCGTTGATCAATGCATTTGTTGAGCGCTGGCAGCCAGAAACAAATTCATTTCACTTGCCATTTGCTGAAATGACAATCACCCTATTAGATGTGCACAAGATTTTGGGTATCCCTATAAACGGAAAGGGCATGGGATTTCGCACATCTGCTGATGGAGTTGGCAAAGCTGACACGAAGGTTGTAATGGTCAACAGAGCAAAGAAGGCTTTTGGTATAGATTTACTTGACGCAAGAGTCAAAGCTGGTAATGAAGTTTCACCGGAGCTTTTGAGGGAACAATGCATGACAGTGGATAATGAGGGGAACTTTGAAATGGATCAAGTCTCAATCGCTAAGGGTTGGTTGACATACTTGTTGGGAATGACATTGTTTCCTGACAAGTCGTCGTACATGATCAAGTTGATTCACCATGAATGACTTAATGATATGGCAAATATCCATGGTGTGTCTTGGGGTTCGGGTGCGTTGTGTGCTTTGTATGGACAACTGGGTAAATACTCCCGCAGAGATTGTGCAACGATGTCTTTCTGTTACACCTTGTTGATGGTATGTTGGTCTTCAATTAAATGTTTCGATTTTAATAATTTTCCTTTTGTTTTCCTTAGTTTTGTTTGATGATGTAGGGTTGGATCTATTTGTACTTTCATGCTTTTGCCCCTCCACAAAACTATGAGTGGGATGAGACAATGCCATATGCAGCCAAATTTGATTTGTTTGAAAGACCGGACAATCGTCGCAACTACAGAGAGGAGCTAGACAATATGAGCGTAGAAGGGGTATGATTATATTTTCATTATCTGTTAATTTTTTATTGTAATTTTGAACTTGTTTTAATGATTTATGTACAACAGGTTGAGTGGCAACCATATGGACGCCTAGATTTTCGTAGGGAAGAAATTCGGCCGGCTTTCTTTCATGGGATCCTGCATGTTTTGGACAAGACCGAGCCTCACATGCCACTTCGAGTTTGCAGACAATTTGGTCGAGTTCAAGGTGTGCCAATCCCTCCCATTCAACCAATTAAAGCTAGAAGGTGTGGAAACAATCGTAAGTACGTAGTGGAGTATGATCCCACCAACTGGAGTTGGGAGCAAAGGGAGAACAACTCTGTAAGCTTATGGGACATGGGTGTAGAAGCAGATCCTCCATCTCTCTGCACTGATGATTACTTGGAGTGGTACTTGGCTCATACTCATCCAATAATCTCTCCTTATACTAAGGAGCAACTCCTGCAGGTATGTAATTAATCTTCAAATTCTATAAATCTATAACATAATCAATGTTTGCCTTAATTTATTTTGTACTTCACTGTAGGCAATTCGGACTTCTGTGTACAATTTGAAGCCGTATCGGGATGCAGATAATGAGGAGAAGTATTCCCGTATGAAAGACGCTGTTTGTCACACTTTGGATGGGTTCTATCCTTTCCTTGAGTAGTTTGGATTGATGTTGGTTTTGGATTTAGTTTGTGCTTGAGTTTTAAGAACATGTTTTGTAGTGTTTGAACGAATTACTTGTTATTTGGTTTGTTTGCAATTGTCTGATCCAAATCAATGTCTGACCCAAAACGCCATTATCTAATCCAAATCAATATCCGGCCCATCAAGTGAGTTACAGCTGTTACACACTCAGGACAAGTAAGTGTGTTACAGCTGTTACTCGCTGTTGCACACTGAAGGCAATAAGTGAGTTACAGTTGTTGCTAGCTGTAACTCACTTCAATGGAGTAAGTGAGTTACAACTGTTGCAAGCTGTAACCCATTTACCTTCAACTCTATATAAAGGACGTTTCAGCATGAAATAAGCAACACATTTCAACTTCATACAGGAAAAAAAAATTATGGATCCAGGAGGGAAGCTCTGTTGGTGCAACAAAGTGCCAACTGAACAGACTTGTACTGAGCAATTCAATCATGATAAGGTGAACTACGGGAGAAGATATTGGGGATGCCCTGATAGGACGTGGAACTCGGTTGATGAAGATGGTGGGTGCAAATACAGGCATTGGATCGACCGTCCATACTCAGGTCGAGCAAGGGTGGTTATAGAACAACTGAATGAGGATAATTTGTTTCACTCTACAGAGGCTGGTGGACTGCAGGAGCTAACTGAAATGCTGAGGGCAATGTCAAAAAGCCTAAACGACGAGGTAACTGAACTTCAGGAGCAAAATGCTGAGCTCATGGATGAAAATGCTGCACTTGCCGCGGAGAAGCAGGCCTTAGTTGATGAGAAGTTTGGAGCAAGTTCCAGTGGGACTAAGTAGTTTAATGTTTGTTTAAGTTTCTGTTTGTTTAAGTTCTTGTTCGCTTAAGTTGTTGTCTGTTTAAGTTGTTGTTTGTTTAAGTTCGATGACTTTCCAGTTTCTTGTATCCAACTACTTCTGTAATGTTTGTTTCATTTGGAAATGGAAAAGTTTATGTTTTATTTTATGAATCAATTTAATCAAGTTTATAAGTTTACAGACAAGACATTCGTCACGAAGGGTCCAGAAACCTTCGCGACGAAGGTATTACTTCAAGACATCCGTCACGGATATCTTGAACATCTACGTGACGAATGTTTTTTGTTTGCAAACTGAGGTGCACAAAGTTTGACATGAGTACCTAAAACTTAAAAGTGAGTCCAAATACATGCAAACATTAAAAATCTTAGTCATTACAAATCCTAAACAATCCATTTCGACTGAATCTTAAACGGTAAGATTAATTACGTTGTTGTCTTTCTTGTTTCTTGCTGGAGCTCTAGGCCTTTTGTACGCCGCTAGTTGCTCAGTAAAAGGGTCTATCAAGGAGTGAGCTGCCGGTGAACAGTAACGATGCCACATATGATAAACTTCAGGTAATGGAGAGTCATCGGCAATTGGCATCTACAACAAGGCAAATGATTTACAAGACAAATGTAAGAGGTATTGATTTAAAAATATAAAAACCAAATTGATAGAGTGAGTTAGAAATTACCGAAATGAAGTGTCTTTCATCTTCAACAAGGGCAATGCAACATATGGGCAATTTCTCTCCCGAAGCGATGTTGTGGTCCAATACTATAGGCAAATATGTTTGCCAAATTGATTTCGCAAGCACAACTAATGCACAATTGAAAGTCGTAGCAACTACACACCCCATCGCCGAGACTTGTAACCATGTCTCTTCGGGTGCCATCTGTCCTGGTCCAGTCCAAGCTAGGTTTGTAACTGCTATCTGAACAGTAGGCGTTTGAACTGGCAATACCCAACAAGCTTGCAACCCATTATTCTAATGTGCAAATGTCGTTTGAGCCATTTCAGATCTAACTCTCCTCCAATTATCTTGGTCCCACCCTAATTGTTGTGCTATAGCTCTGTATCCACAATTTCCATCAGCGACAATGGGATACCAACCTTGCACGTAGGGACGCATGCATGGAGGTACGAGAGCATTATACTTTGTAAGCTTCTGCAAAGCCCACTGACCACTCTTACCCTTCCCGTATGAAGCTGGTTTTTGCTTCTTTGGAGGCGTTTCTTCAAGTGTTGCATCAGTGTGCTCCCAATGTGAAGGTTGTCTTTTCATTGGATTGTACTCTTTGTTTGGAGCTCCTGGAGGTCGTCCCTTCCCCCTTTTCACATGAGCTGGCTCCTGGAGGTTGGTCATTTGAGGGTTACCTATTGTCAAACACTTCATTGCACACTCGTGTTGGTCATAAGGTGACATTCCCTCCCATTGCTCAACCATAAACTCATCCATCAAGTTTCTGGCTACTACCCTCCGCACTTCTAATTCGTCTTTAGTCTCTACTTCTTTCAAAGTCAATGTCCTCCAAAAGGCATGAACCGCTTCAAATGGAATTGGTTCTTGACGCCTCACATATTCATAAATGTCATGCACACATAGCAATTCATCTCTCTTCCTTATTACGCATTCACAATGATCAAGATGCATGCCATATTCCCCTTTCTTGTATTCAGTTAGCAAGCGACTCAAACAAGTATAATACACTCTGTATTTAAGAAGCTTGAAGAGATCAACGTCTGTAATGTTACTTAAAGTCTTTTGCTGACTTTCATTGAAAGTACCCAAGATCTCCTTGAACTGATTGCGCATCTTCGCGTTGTATCTTTGAAACACAGTGTCTATCTTCTGGCTTGGCAGTGACAAATAATTTTTGAAGCTAGAATGTTCACTTTCAACCCTGCATAATCAAAACAATTTTTTATAACAACAAATATAAAGCTAACATAATTTGTAAAACAATTTCAAACGTAATCACATTACTAACCTGTTTGTGGTGTTGGAACCTAATGTAAAGATTTTATCCACATAGATCGAAAGAAATCTATTGCCGTAGGGGTTTAGCCAATTCTTCTTCAGGTACCTAATCTCAGATGGATATTCAGCCCAATCCTTTTCAATACGCCCTAGCTCAATGTTATATGCCAATTCTGTCTACTGTTTGAATAACTTAAGACATTCACTTGCAAAATGGGTCCCCCTTGCTTGTGACCGCATTGCTAGCTTAGCATGGTCCTCAATGTTCTTTTGGATGTGCCGCCTACAGAGGAGGAAAGTAGAATCTGGAAAGATCTTATCCAAAGCGTTCATCAAAGCTTTCTCTCGATCAGTGACTAAGCAAGTTGGCGTCATCTTAACAACCCTAAACAACTCAGCCAATTGATACATGCACCACGCATAGTTTTCTTCTTTCTCTTCTGACACAAAAGCCCCAGCAACAACATAGTTCTTCCACGTTGATGTTATTCCAACAATCTCTATGAAGGGCATGTTGTACCTTTGCAAGATAATACATTACTATAAGAATTTATAGAGTAAAAACAAACATCAGACTTTTTAACTTAATTATACTTACTGAATTGTGCTGTATGTTGCGTCAATCAACATTACGTATGGAAACGCCTTAAGCAGTTTCATCGACTCTGGGCTTGCGAAGAACACATCTGTGATCTTATTTGTCACTTCGTCGCTCTTGTGTCTTACGAAGTAGTTCAACTCCTTCGAACGATAGAAGAATTCTTGGACCACAGTTCTTCCCTCCATCCTCTCTGTTCTGAACTTGTTACAAAAGTTGTACACTTGTGACTTCTTAGTCATGTTGTCAGGAGATTCATTGAGCCTTGTGTACATCTGTATTGGTCTAGCATTTCCCTTCCTCATGTCTAGTAACACCTTCTCCTCCTCAGGTGTAAGTCTTCCAGCAAATGCATTACCGTGTAAGGATTGACCAATAATATGGTTGTGAGTTCCATGATCAGCCCTTATGATCCATTCCCCTTTTTCAGTCTCTCTACATGCAATCTGAAATTTGCAACCACATTTCTTTGTGTGGGTGAATTTCCTAGTTCTCCCAACTGAATCAGGAATATAATGTCCACTGCGCTCGCATTTAAGCCAAGACCTTCCTAACTTCCCTTTGAAGTCAGTTCTACCAACCTTTAACATGAAGTTATGAGTTTTTCCAATATCTCTTGCCCATTGTTCTGCTTCTGCTCTTGAGCTGAAGATCTTATCAGTGACGAAAACTTCTGAATAATCTGATGATATATGTGGGTCCTCATAAGTCACAACACTGTCAAACTGTGGTATTGTCTTCAATTTCGGGAAATACTCAATGTCTTGATATGGTTGCGATAAAGATTGGTATTGAGGAACATTAGACCAATCAGTTTGATGGGAATGATATGGAGGAGGATCAAGCTGAGAGACTATTGGCGGAATATCAAAATCCAAACCAAGATCAAACGAAGGCACTCCATCAGGTCCCAAAGGAATATCGGCATTGATCGATAAGTTTCTTAAACGATTGAACATTAGACTATTATTCTGTAAAAACAACAAAATACACAAAACAACACTCAGAAACCTGTTTTTCCTACCTTCGTCACGAATAAAGTATTAACCTTCGTTACGGATAGAAGCAGTAGTTGCGTGACGAAAAATTTGCACATTTCTTCTGCAAATACATTCGTCACGAAGGTATGCCTAACTTCCGTCACGAAAGTCTCCTTTTGTTCCGTGACGAATGTCATTTTTACCCCATTTCAAATTGTTTTGTACACTTTTTTACCCCTAAATTCGAATCAAACCCTAAATTCCAACACAAACACAAATTTCCACACAAACCCTAACTTCAACATTATATTACAATTTCCACACAAACACAAATCATGCTCCTTGTATGTAACACCTAAAATACACATATTTTCTATCCAACTCTATATTACAACATGATTTTCACACAATCAACACAAACAACTAACTTCAAACTATTCAATTTCATAAAAAAACATATATTTTACCTACAAACCCTAACATTAACATTATTAAAAAGAACTATAACATACCTTATTGTAGTTCCCCCGTGATGGACCATCTTCATGAACATTTTGGTGTATGTAATCATCCCAATTTGACATTTTCAATTGAATATTGTGTTTGAATGAGAGTGTTTAGGGTGAAATGGGGGTAAAATGAAGGTGAAAATGTAGAAGATGAAGTTGGTTGCGGATATGTGATGGTAATTAAATGTAGTTGGTGTGGATTAGACATAATAGCTTCACTTTTGCAGATATAGCTACATTCGTCACGGAACTCTTACGTTTCTTCGTCACGAAAGTCACCAAGACCTTCGTCACGAAGGTCCCAAATATATGCGTGACGAAGGTATGACCAAATACATTTGTGACGAAGGTTTGATGTTATACATTCGTGACGAAGATTCTATGTAATACATCCGTGACGAATGTATGAGTGTGCTAAATAAAATTTGAGGGTGTGCTAAATAAAGACTTTGTTTTTTTATCAGTAAAAAGGGAAAACAGAGGTTGTAAATTTTGTGCACGTGTCAGTTCCAAACATAGCCCCTTCTTGAATAAATAGAGTGTCAAGTGGTGCAATTTTTAACAGTAACATGGTCTCTGCTTTAAAACAATTGCTAAAAATTTAGAACGATAATAAAGAATTAAATGAGGATTGATATTTAATAGTGATGCGCTTAAAATTTATGATTCGTATTTATAAAGTTGTGATTCGTACACACAATTTTAATACCCATCATCGTTACTAATTTTGAAATACATATTTCATCCTTTCGAAATACGATCTCATCTTTTATACATAGTAAAAATGTAATATTTTATCAAAAAACTTTAATTGGGTTTTTTTGTAAAAAAAAATTATATAAAAATAACTTATTTCTTTATTTTTTATGAGTATTTTATTTGCCTCACTACCTTTAAATTTTCACTACTTTATTTATGTGAAACAAACATACTGTATTAAAGATCAAAGCGTACAATTTACTTCATTAACTTAGTGAAGCTACTTTTCACCCAAAAAAAAAACTTAGTGAAGCTACGACAACTATTCTTAAGGTATTTTTGGGTGATTCAACCGGTCAACACCTTTTTTACACCGGTGTTTTGACATTATGGAGATGTACCACCCTAATCGGTTTTGCAGACAGTTCGGACGCCGTCAGTCCCGGTCTTTGGATGTCCCCGAGTCAGTCGAGTATTATTGTCCGCCAAAATCAATGCGAGGTGGCCGGGAATACACTGTACGGTATGGCTCGGAATGGGATAGATGAGACCAGCGTTATGACAACCTGTGTCCGTACATTATGTTTCGTTTTCGTTGATTAAGTTTTAATGGATATTATGTTTTATGTATTTGGTTTCCTTACGTTTTGATTTAATGTTATAAAGACGTATGAAGGTGAAATTCAACACTTTAATTATGTATAACGAAAGTATTACAAAGTATACTAGTACTGCAGTGCATCCGTGCGATGCACGACCTTTTTGAAGTCATTTTTTTTTATCTTATATGCGAGTTTATAACGTTATGTATTGCTTAATTTTTCTTAAATTCTTGCTTGGTTTTTGCCTTTTCCCTTGCAAATTCTTTCTTTTAGGGATTTGTGTATGTTTATATGTAATTTTGTTGACAAAGTGTAATTTTTCACAATTGATATTAATATACGAACAACAAATTATAGTTGATTTTTCTTAAATATTTTGTTTATATTCTATCTACTCCGTGAAACTGGAATTCAAGGGTAAATAAAATTGCTCTTCATAAATGATTCAAACTCAAATAGATCATACTTCTAACTAATGAAATCACGCATATGATCCACTTTCTTTAACGCTTTATTAGTTCTTGATTTGAATTTAATACTCGTCACACAAATATATAATTCTAAACGATTTTTGTATCGCTTAATTTTTCTTAAATTCTTGCTTGGTTTTTGTCTTTTCTCTTGCAAATTCATTCTTTTAGAGATTTGTGTATGTTTGTATGTAATCTTGTTGACAAACTGTAATTTTCACAATTGATATTAATATACAAACAACAAATTATAGTTGATTTTTCTTAAATATTTTGTTTATATTCTATCTATTTAGTGAAACTGGAATTCAAAGGTAAATAAAATTGCTCTTCATAAATGCAAGGAGTGAAAGATGAAATCATCTCTTGTGTGAATATAATAATACACAATTGCCAAAGAGATCTTCAATTCCAAACCCACTATTTCTTTTCTTTGCATGGATAACAACTGTGCTCTTCCCCGATCTCTACCGGTGATACCAACCTTCCCTTCCACCTTGTTAGGAGGGGATAGTCTCGAAAACAAAATACCACAATGTTTCCTCAATCGTTGTCAGTGTCCTTGTTTCAGCTGGAGAATTTATGCTTTGTGATTATTTATTTCCCCTGACTTTCTTCTTTTGTCCTTATTTCTATTTACTGATGTTTCTCTAAGTTTTGAAGTTGGATTTCATTAATACTTTGCATTCAGCACCCTGCTGCAGATTTATTGATGTTTATTTCTCAAAGTTTTGAAGTTGGTTTTCAATAATTCTTTGCATTCTACTTACTGATGTTTTGTTTTCTACAAAACTGCGTGGATCAAACCAAGAAAACATGAGCATGCCAATTTCAACAAACTATGAAAGAAATCGTCGGGGTTTAAGGCATAAAATGCATATGTATGTGCGAATTGTTATTGCTAAAGAGCGAGGAGAGTATTATTCCTTTCAAGACTCGATTTCAAAGAAGACAGTGTAGTAGTTGTTGTTTTACAATCTTCCACCTATTTGTGATTTCAAAGCAAAATACCAAATATAAGAAACAATGCAACAACTGCTACTGCATGCTTCCTCTTCTTCTACATGATCTTTATTCCTTACCTTCACCTCGAATACAGAACAACACTAAAACATAAGGGTTCAGTTCAGCTAATCAGAGAGTGGTGGAGCTTAAACGGCTTCCTTCCTTGTTGTGGTCTCCGAAAATACGCTGACTGAAATCAGAAACCATCTTTGGAAGCCCCTTTTGCAGCGGGATTTTGGGCTCCCAACCGAGTAGCTCCTTTGCCTTTGAAATGTCGGGATTCCTCTTGTGCGGGTCGTCCTCTTTGTTGGGTCTAAATGCTATCTTTGCATCTGGGTCAATCGTTTGTTGCAATTTAACCATACAACAGTCCCGTTTTAGAATATGCCTAATCATGGATCTCTACATCTTGATCAAGATGAAGAGTTGTGAAAAATGTACCTTTGCAAGTTCAAGCATGGTGAATTCACCCGGGTTCCCAAGGTTGAAAGGACCTACGTGCTCACCTTCCATTAGACGCATCAGGCCATCAACCTGTTAGTATTCATCAGAATAATGCTAAGTTGCTATTTAAGCATACAGATGGAAGAACAAGAATGATGGAATAACAACACGTACCAAATCAGACACAAATTGGAAGCCCCTATTTTTCATGAGAAAGTGCCTCTCCTGAGATGAAAAAAAAAATGTTAATCAAAATGGAAAGAATAAAACAAAAATCCAACATCATAAATTTCGAATTACTCAGATTTCAACTTCCAAATATAATAGTGTCCATTCTTCAAATTCTTTCAAATTTATTGTCTTTAAGCAAGGGAACATTCTTAAACAAAATATCTAGCTGTTCAAGGGTCACATTATGTGTTACCTAATTATCTGAGGGATAGTGACTGAAATTCTCTCTTTTTTTTTTGGTCGAAAGTGACTGAAATTCTTTATCAACATGTGGAGTAACAACTTAAAGGCGATCATTAAATGAAAAATTGGGCATCAAACATTATGTCGAAATTGGTTGGAAAGAACATAGCTTACACTTTCAGAAAATTGTGGGCTTGGAATTGCTGCTGCCAAACAACTGAATAATGGAGTTGTTTGAAGAGGGGAGCTAAAATATGTAACATCTTGATCAATATTTGCCTCAGCAAATGGTAATATGATCTTATTGTCTGTGATAAAATCAAATCAACACAATGTGGACATTCTCACATAGAGATTCATAGAAGAATCTCAATGAAAATAAAACTTAATTACCTTGATTTACGGATTCTACAGAAAGAGCCTCATTATCTGAAGTAACAACACCATTTTCAAGTCTTCTATCAATCTTTTGTGAGATGGAATTTTCATGTAGTGTGCACATCTCAGATAGATTCTGTTCGATTTGCTCACTGACATTCGTGGACAGAATAGTCGACCTTGTGTTGTACTCAGAGCTGCTAGGGGAATCATAAAAATCAGGTAGCCTACAAAAGATTGTAATTAGTTAGATAATGCATGCAGTACAGATAAAAAAATACCTATTCTTCATGCAATCCAAACAATTATTTAAAGATTATGGCTACAGTAATTTTTTAAATGGACAATTGATTTGCGAACGTGCAAAAACTTGTTAGCCCTCACCCACCACACGGAGTCTTCATCGCCTTCTCCTTAGTAACAGCGGCAGGCTTGCGTTTCGATGGGACCTTTGCTTCTTGTTCATATTCAGTTTCTTTGCTTTTGATTTTTTATGAAGGTCATCAGAATCAGTTCTGAAAATCAAAAGAAATATATGATTACAATATGGCCATATTCAAGGTAAACAGACGTTTATACTGCAATCAAAGACCTTACCTTGAATCCAACTTAATGGGGACACGATGCAGCACATAAGCAATTCCCTTGGTACAAATTCACAAAAGAAGATATCTAATAGTAATTTCTGATAAAAAAAATACATGTATTGTAATTTATAGAATTAGAGGCAAGTGATAAATCCATTGCTAATATATAAAATTAATTGTTGATACAAAGGAATGAAAGAAATTTCAACACCATTGTATGTGATGAGAACGATAGTAAAAATTTGGGTAAATGATAAACATATTGGATTAAATTTGAAACGATTTCAATTATGAAGGGTTAACAAACCTTTCAATTGCAGGAGGATAAATTTCAAAAGAACATGTATTGTAATTTCAATTATGAACAGTCAGTATAGAGAAGATGATATTCATTCATCAAATTATGATGCGCAGAAGGTTAAATTTATTAAATGAAAGGAAAATGTCATGTGACAGTAGCTCACCTGATATCAGAAATGGAGAAGTAAGTGCGAAATGCTATAGAAAAGCTAAAGGGTTTGCCATTAGGATTCCGGCAGAACGGTAGCAGCTTGAGATTTCCCTCCTCTGTTAGAGAAACCCTAAGATGGAATTCAAATCTGAAAAAACAGAAGAAAAAAGACTTAATAAAGAGTAACAATACAATTCAAATACTTGTCAGAAATCTAAGTGGTCAAAACCAGTACTTATGGGGCCAGATCTTCGAATGCTCATCAGAGGGTCTGAGTAATAGGTCTACGAATGCTTGTTCATTAGATTTTGTAGGAGATGCTGGAGGTTCATCCTCAATTTCCCATTTACTATTCCTTGCAAAGCCGTGTTGCTCAAGTAGCCCTCGACTTCCAAACTATCACCAAATATATAGTTCAAAGGATCATCACCCTAATTTATTGTGATAATGGCCATATCAATTCCGTTAAAACCATTTAAGTTACAATACCTGAGGAAAACATATGGGAATACCCGCTCGCACAGGCAATGGTGACTTGAAATTTGCCTGAATCAGGCATAATTTCAAAGAATCAGCCAGAGATTATCTTTACTAAACAGAAGTATGTAATGCAGCTACTGTTATGCACATTTGCAGAACCATCCCAAATCAAGATAACTTTTAACATCAATACCATCTTAGAAAAAGTTTCTGAAAATCAGGACCCTCAACTATTTTATCCTTGATATCAGCAAACACCAAAATTTCAAAACTTTATTTATCACCAAATTTTCCAGAGATTGAGCCCGACTCATAATCCAAGTAGCAAGCTTTTTTCTGAAGATTATTACTGTATAAATTTGCAATGCTAAGAAAAAATTTGATCTATTGTAATGTTACCATTCTCAGTATAACGCCACGATGTCAAGAGGATTGAGTATGTCGACGAATCTCTGCTGCCTTGTCTAATTTTTTCAATTGTTTTTTGTTCTTTGTCAAATTTGTACGCTCGGATTTGCCTTCCCCTTTTCATCACCTGAAGAAATATATATATATATGTATACGAAAAAATTAAGTTATCATATTATTCGTGATCAAATATTTTGCAAGAGTGCTTCTGAAAACATGATTTCAAAATTAGTTTCTGATTTTTGTAAACGAATTCGAAATTAGAAAGAGAAAGAGCAGCTTCTGAAAATTTCAATGGATGACAGAAGGCGAGTTTCGCAAGCAATACCTAATTTCTTTACTCTCTCTTTCTCAGAGATTCGTTGATCGGCACAGAGAGAGAAAAAGCTTTCGTCAAATCGGCAGAAAAGCAGGTGTGGAAGAACAGTTCACAAAAACTGTGAAATTTGACATGGAAAAGAAGAGTAAGAACATGAAAATCTTGCATGTGAGAGAGCTCGCCATTTTTGTCGGAGC
The DNA here is from genome assembly GCA_029168935.1 of Oxyria digyna. NCBI lineage: Eukaryota > Viridiplantae > Streptophyta > Magnoliopsida > Caryophyllales > Polygonaceae > Oxyria > Oxyria digyna. Next base: position 26,852,716 of record JAPVLV010000011.1, on the reverse strand, counting down.
TCTATGGCCTCGTCATAGATCCTCACCAGCCTCTTCTCCGCGTCCTTCAACAGCTTCGCGTACTCCAACTTGGACATCTGAGCCATCACCTTCAGATCCTTCAGATATGGCATCTGTTCCATCAGCGGGTCGACGAAGGGAGCTTCATCGGGATTCGACGGTGATGTAGGTTGTGGCTGCTCGATCTCGAAAACGGATTGCGCTGAGTGGGTATAGTTAGGGTTTGAAGAGTCTTCTAAAACGGCTGAAAGGAAAGAAACGGATGAGAGGAAAGAAGATGATGCAATTTTTTTTTATTATATCTAGCTAATTTTAAATCAAATTACAATAATAAACTCCTTAAATGCTAGGACAAAAGGTCAGCTTTATAGGTTATTAAGATAAACGTGAATTTTACTAATCATCATCATCTTCTTCCCCACCATCTTCTTCAACGTCATCATAATCATCATCATGTTCTTCTTCCGATTCGTCTTCACCGACGTCTTCATCTTCGTCTTCACCTTCGTCTTCACCTTCGACTTGACCTTCGTCTTCACCGTCGTCTTCACCTTCGCTTTCTTCATCGTCTTCACCACCATCTTCAACTACATGATCGTCATCATCGTCATCTTGGGGTATCGGGTTAATATTTAGAGGCAGCATTGGTTTGCACGGTTATGACGTTAAACAAACCCGGGACATATATATAGATGAAAATCCGGGACTCACCTTCACCCGCATGGCTGCCATTTGTCCGACGAAAAGAGAAGAGGCGTTTGGGAAATATCCGACCCGATCCCACAAAGTCTCGTTCAGAATGGGGTTCCGAACGACATTGTACATGTTAAACATTTAGCCAACCAAATGTCATGATCATTCTCGTTGAAAACAAATTCAAATATCTTACCTGTTAGACGTTCTTGTGCTAAAATGGCGTATATCATCGCAATACGCAACTATAAGTTTTTCCTTATGGGGAGTAAACCATGTGCTCTCAGCATATCGTACAAGATGACCATTCCTCCATGTTTTCCGGAAGTGATCAAGTCTCTCCTCATACTGCTTCTCTGTGTGAGACCACATCACCCGTCGAACGCTAGCAGATGCACTTTTTTCGTCCAGGTTGTTCAATTTAGCAAATGCCTTAACATTCCGATCAACGTGGACATGGCAAAGCATATGACGCACACTAGGAAATACATGGTCAACCGCCTTAATTGTTGCCAGCTCTCGATCAGACATGATGCAATCTGGTTCTCCGAGTGCACCAAACAAATACTTGAGCCGTTTCAATGCCCATGCATAGTATGGGGCTGTCTCACAACAGATGAACGCTAGCGCAATACAATATGTATAGTTGGTGCAATTGAATCCAACAAACTGAAGTAACGGCCAACCATACCTATCAATTTCAAATTTAATAATTATAATTCAAAAACGGTATTTGAAGTCATAATAATGAAATTTAGTGTACCTATTAGTCTTGTACGTCGCGTCCATGATCACCACCCGAGGGAACATTCTCAACAAATGTTCACAATCCGGATGAGATATGAAAAACGCTGACAACTTTTTCTCCCCGGTCTCCGGATTCGTCTCGTAGTGAATGTCTCATTGATATTGTGGAAGTCGCTTTCTTCCTCTCCTTTTCCCTCACAGTGTACACTTGCCTCATTGATATTGTGGAAGTCGGATTTTCCTGAAGCAACTGTGTATAAATAACCTTCGGCATTGCCCCGGCTGCTGATGCAATCATTATTTTTCGTCTCTGCTCTCCCGTCATCCTCGAAGCAAATGCATGGCCAATCAACAGCTGGAAAGACAGTGGTTGTGACATGTCTTCTCAACTTTTAGTATCCACCCAGCCGGCTCAACAAGAGTTGCTCGTCGATAATATCCTCTTAACATAAAAGGACAATTGTACTTCCTTAACCTACTAAGGTTGCTACGCTGCGACGATGGTTCTACTACATCTCCTTCAAGATTAATCTTCTTTCGATGTTTTCTATAACTACCGGATTGCTCACAGTGCAAAAATATCCTCTTGTTGGCCATTGATGATTTCGTGGTGATAACCATACACAAGGCATAACCGACCTTCCTAACCCACTCTCTCAGAAGATCCATAGTAGGAAATCTCTCACTAGTCGTAAAATGGGCACTATAGTCGATTTTTAAATATTCCTCATCACTACAGTATCCCTATTTAAAATTACTCAAATTTCAATACTACTATATCAATAAAATAAATTCTAATGAAACGCTATAAAAAAAGGTTTATAGGTACTTACTTGGAAATATGTATCATTTACCGGCACAGACAAATCAACCTCCTCCTCCACCGACGTCTCACTAGAAGAACACTCCCGTCTTTCTTTCCAACTACCCGCCCTTGAAGAATTAGTTGAATCGCTTTCAGACGTCATTTTTTGTGCTTCTTCCGATTGGGTTTGATAATTTGGCCATACAACTCCGGTTTTATAGACTCCATGAAAATATAGCCGTTGGCTTTTTCCAAAAATATAGTCGTTTTCCCGTTCGGAATGGGGTTCCGAACGGGCCACGACCCGTAAAAAAAAACCCGGGTAATCTCATTCGGAATCCCATTCAGAACGAGATTACCCGAATATTTATGACGTCATAAATATAAAAAAATAAAAATAAATAAAAACCTCGTTCGAAATGGGGTTCCGAACGAGTGTCGAACCTTCAACATTTATTAAATGAAAATTGATTTTTCCGGACCGGTCTCGTTCGAAATGAGATTCCGAACGAGAGGGTGCTGCCGGGCGCAAAAAGGTGCTGCCCAGTTGCAACCCGTATTTTTTGTTGGTTAAACACGAAAAAGTATTGACTTAGTACTAGTAGACGAGCTAATGAAAAAAAATACGCCTGAAAAAAAATGGGACCGAAAACAAAAATCCAGATCTTCAGATTCCCTCCGTCCATACCGCTTGACAGTCTGTCATCGCTCTCGTGCGTGCAAAGTGTGAAAAAACCGAAGGAAGCATTTGTACCTCTCAATCTCTCTCATACGCACAATCACACACATTAGAGTACGTTGCGCTATCAAGGCCACACTTCTCCTCCGCCGCCACCGCCTGCAATGGCTTCGCTATTGGAATCTGGTTGGCAGGTGAATCGTTTCTGCTCTCTCACTCCGATGGCGTGATGTTCTTTTTGCTAGAATTTGAATGTAGATGTTTGATTGGACTTGCATTGTGTTGTTTTATACCTAGATTTGTCCGCGAATGCAACTTTTTGCTGTTTCTATTTGATTTTAGAACCGTTTCGATTGGATTCAATCGCAGTGTTCGCCTGTTCGCTTCGGTTATTTGATTCTAGTCTCTTTGTTTCCATTGAAAAAAATTGATTTGTGTGGCATGGATTTGATGATTCTCATCCTGATTGGTTCGGTTTCTGATGGATGAAGGTTTTGGGGTTGTCGGTGTGCGTTTGTCTGTAGTCTCAAGTTGCTGATATTTTGGATTCAAAAGTTCTTGATCTTCTTTACAACAGTTGGTTTCTGTTGGTGTTTCGAACTTAGTGTGTCTAATTATTATAAAATTTGATGATTTGTGTAGTCGGCAAGGTGAACATTGTGTGTGTGTGCTGTATGTAATAAATAGCTCATGCCAGCAGGCAGAGAAAAATATGTATATTTATTCTAGTCTCTCTTGACAGTTGATGTTATTATGGATCTAGGAAAGAAAATAATGAAATCACCAAAAGTGGTACATGACTTGCATGCATGTCTATGGTCTTTTAGCTATTTGAATTTTTCTTCTGTGTGAAATCCAAATTGACAGCCTTTTTGTGCCTCGTGATCAAGATATTCATGAATTTGCTTCAGTAATATCAGTACTTTTCATGAAAATACCGGTTAATATCAAAACTATTGACACAAATATTCCAAAAATATCAATTTGGGCTATATATAGTATTGACACAAAGCATGATCCTGATTCGGACATTTTTATCTGTTCTGCGTTTCACATTCCCCACAATCTTATATGATTTGAGTTGCTAGAAACCTCATCCTTACCCCAATCGGCATAATGTTGTTAATTTGTTATTAATGGATTTTTGTTGGATGTTGCAGTACTTGATCACAAACTTCAGTGACTTTCAGTTGGCATGCATTGGGAGCTTCATTCTTCATGAAAGTGTCTTTTTCTTATCAGGACTGCCTTTTATATATCTTGAAAGACGAGGATACTTCAGCAAGTATAAGATCCAGGTTTCACATTTTAACTGTTCTTGACTACATTGAGAGCATATAACAGTATCTTGACGAATCAATGTATTTAGTATTATGTGTAGGTGAAACTCTATTGACCTTAATTTGCTTCCTTGTTTGTACTTGCAAAGATTGCTACTGATGGCAGTTTGTGGAATCACCTTTGTGTCCATTTCTTTTGAAATGATAATCCATAAAAAAAAAGTGAATTGTGAATTTTCACATTTGTTCATCATAAAGAAACCTAGCCTCTAACGCAATGTACCTCTCTCTCATTCCTTGCTAAGAAGGCAGTTAAAAGTGTTGTTCGTTCCAGAATTACATTTCTAAAAAAGAGCATGAACTCCTGTTTATGTTTGTATTACAGTTTAAACTATTTTCTTCATACACTGTGCAGGAGAAAACAAATGCCCCAGCAGCACAGGATAAATGTATCAAGAGTTTGGTGCTGTACCACTTATGCGTCAATTTGCCTGTTATGATATTTTCCTATCCCGTATTCACATTTATGGGAATGAGGAGTAGTCTTCCACTGCCATCCTGGTATTTCCCACACAAGAACAAGTTTCCCATGTTGCTTCATCCTGCTCTTGGATTCTATCATGAGCTTAAATTCTCAAACAAATCTCATTAATAATTGTTGTGTTTCCCATGGTTTTGCAGGAAAGTAGTCTTGTCCCAGATAATATTTTACTTCATTCTCGAAGATTTCGTGTTCTACTGGGGACATAGGGTTCTGCACACCAAGTGGTTGTACCAACATGTTCACAGCATTCATCATGAGTATGTGGAAGATTGAAGTTTTTTGGGCCAGTTCTTTTATTTTATTTTCTATCAGGTCTATTGTATATAATCCTATTTACATCTTTAGGTATGCTACTCCGTTTGGACTGACTTCTGAATACGCTCACCCAGCTGAGATACTATTCCTTGGCTTTGCAACTATTGTGGGACCAGCAATTACAGGTCCCCATCTTATTACTCTGTGGCTCTGGATGGTTCTACGTGTTCTTGAGACTGTTGAAGCTCATTGTGGCTACCATTTTCCGTGGTCTCCTTCAAACTTCATACCATTTTATGGAGGGTAAGAGTATATGTAATTTATCTGATACTGAAAAATGTATATGTAATTTATCTCACTTGACTTTTGCTGTTCTACTACCAGATCTGATTTTCACGACTATCATCACCGCGTGCTATACACAAAATCAGGAAACTATTCATCAACCTTTGTGTACATGGACAAGTAAGTATTTCTATTGCTCCAAACTACATAAAGGCATGTGAAACAAGTAGCCTAAATATTATTCTTGTTTTACTCAGTTTTTGTTTCACTTATTTTTCTTTTTTTCAGGATCTTCGGTACTGACAAGGGTTATCAGAAGGTGAAAGCACTAGAGACCCCTGTTTACAATAATGGGACCAAGCAGAAGTAACATATGATGAACTCTTTTATATTAGCTCACACATCGTGTCAGGAAGCGGTATTTTCGATCCCAATCCCTGTTCGTTTAATGCTTGTGTTTCTTTGTGATTCTTTTGAAGTCTGTAGTATCATGAATCTGTTGGAAAGCTTCGTCTTTAGACCCATTGCGTCAAGACAGCCTTTCTTTCTTATTGGTCAATCAAATGCCCTCCCTCCTCAGTATGCACACTTTTATCAGAAACTAAATGGTGTCAGCTATAGTTTTGAACCAGTACCTCTAAATATATTATATGAAATCTGTGGACATCTGTCTGTAAGGCTTAGCAACACCTTATAAGTCGCTGCTATAGTGGGTGTGGTATTTTTTTTGTTTTGTTATGAATAATATTTAAGTTGACACAGAAAAAGACTTGCAGCAATCGAACTACAGACGAGATGTAGAACAGAAATGCCTTAATGCACTTTCTATATTATGAACAAAAATGTTGCTTTCCATGTAAATTTCCCTAAAAGAAGGGAGAATAAATAACAGTCATTATCCATAGAATTCCCATCCAATGTTTTTATCAATTTGCCTGAAGTATCCTTTCCTGGTTTTCTTCATCACCTGCAATTCCAAACAGCATTGCATATATATTTAGTACACAGAAAAATCTACGAACAAAACCCATAGTAAACAAACCAATGCACCTTCATAAGCATTGGTTGAAATTGGAATCAGTGGTGATTTACTCGTTTGTTGTTGTTTTCGTTCTTCCTCGTCTTCTTTTTCTTGCTCCGCTTCAATCAAACTAGTCACAACTTCTCTAACCTTCTCCAAAACACCCTTATCACAAACATTCATTTCTGACCTAACAGCTTTTGAAATAACCTCCAAAAGCGCCCTCTCATCCTCTCCTGGCTCAATCTTGTTCTTGAAATAATCAATGACCGAAACACCCTTATCCAATCCGCCCTCTTCGTATACGCCAAACGCAACATCCTCCTCCACAACATTAGTGTCATCCTCACTTGTGTTGGGTGTGACTGTTAACGGTTTTGATACCGACATTTCCTGCACACTCGACAAATTTCTGTTCTTGGTTGATAGTTCATAAATGGCGCCATCATTTGTCGGTCCTAGCCTCTCTGTCACAGCTTCAGCTAACGTCTTTGTATTATGATCAGGAAATTGCTCTCTTCTGTGAACATTTGTGCTAGTCCTCATAGACCTCGGATTCTTGATATCACCCTCTCCAAGCGCAGGAATTCTAGAAGGTGAAGGAACCTCTTCTTGATTATAAACTGTCAAACAACATAGAAAATGCAATTTTGTGACACTTAGGAGATTAAACATGGATAACGTGTGAAGAAGTTTACAAGGAATTTCGTGGTACTAACTTTGAGCTTCAAGGCAATCAGGATCGTCGTCTTCATGGCTTGTATGTTTTTTCTTGGCTAGGGTTTGTCTCCATTTAATTGCTTTCTCCTTCACTTTTGTAATCACAGATTGCTTCCTGTTGGGATTTAAATTATAATCGTCTTCTTCTTGATGATGATCCGTTGGTGACGGGTTATCGTTCTGTTTCGAAGTCGATTGTTGCTCTGAATTGTTGGAGTTATTGTCTCCATGATGGCGATGAAATGAACCAAGATTTAGCCGACTTTGCTTCATTGATTATATACTTGGGATGAGAAACACCAATCAATTGTTTTCTTCCGCTATCTTTCAAATTTATTTGATTTGATTCCGGATCTTGATAGGGCATTGGGTGATTGCCACGCGTCAGACATACTATTGTTAGCTAGAGGTTTAAACATACTTTGTTTAAATTTAGCATTTGCCTTATTTCAGATTATAAACAATGGAATGAAATTAAGAGAAAAATCGTGTACATGTATCTACTACTACTTAAAAGTAGAGGCATCCTTAATTTAACTGACGTTTGTTACTTTGCCAGCATTACACGAGTTGAGTTTAGGCTTTCTTATACACGTGTCAAGTTCATCAATAATCCACCCCTCTCTCCCGGCCACTACGATCGCCGAATAATCTCCAACCACTACTTCACCCTTCTCGCACACTTTGGCCTGCGCTGATCGCCTTCCCTATGGACGAGATTTCGACACGCATTAGCCTACTGGTCGATTCTGCAATGGCAGATTAGCCGTCGACTATCTTGGTAACCAATTTTGGAGTTCTTTGATCTCTATTTTCTACAGGCCCGAAGATTCTCCTCAAATTTGGCTTTTGCATGAAAAACGTGTTAAGTAATTTTTAAATTTTGTTCAATAATCTGCGAGTAATCGTCTTTTGAAGTGGGAGGGCGGAGGTTAAGACATCTTTTGGCTTCCGCTTGCAGGGAAACTGATTGGGATAGGGCTTTCAACTTCACTGGCAATTTGGAATTCCTGGAAGAATGCGTTAGTGTAACAAATGGTATTTCTATGGTTCTTTTTTATGCTACTTCAATTTGCGCCTTCATCATGGTCGCTTGTACAAAAAATTTGCAGTACAAAGTTCTATAGTATGTTTTGTGAGCAGCGAACACTGAACAGAGGAACATGTATATGGAAAGAAGAAGATATTCCTGAACAGAGGAACAATTTAAATGAGAAGTGATTTGATGTATATGTTACTAACTAAAGCACACTGATAGTTAATTAACTATTCCTATGTCCCATAATAGTCTTCCTATTTCGCTTTTTGCACCGTTCATGATTCAAGAGAATTTTCAAGATTTCTTCTAATATACTCCGCATAAGGAAAAACTGTCATGTGTGTATTTTCTACATTTCTTGATAATTGCCCCTTGCTTTGAGTGATTTGCGAGATTCATCTGTTGTAAATACTGATTGAAAGTGCGTGAGAGTGAACGCGCTATGTTAATCTGTCACTGTAAGGTGCTTGATGAAATGTCAAGCTGAACTTGCTTGCTAAGGTTTTAGGCCCTTAGCTTGAAGTTTCTACTCAGCATTGCATCTTGGTCTCCCTTTTGATCATCTGCCACTGTTAGGCGCTTGATAAAATGCCAAGCTGAATTTGATTGCTAGGGTTTTAGCTTTTGAAGTTTCTACTCTTATAGAAAAGGTTGTTTGTTGGTGTTTCTTGTGGATTATTCGTAGCATTTCACCTTGTTCTGCCGTTTGTGCCAAGCTATCTAGGGCGAAATTGGAGTATTGAAGAACTGATGCATACTTGATACATATTTGATTCCTTGATTATTTCTCCCTTGTTTTGATCATCTTTCACTGTTAGGTGCTTGATAAAATGCTAAGCTGAATTTGTTTGTTAGGGTTTTAGCTTTAGAAGTTTCTACTCTTATAAAAAAGGCTGTTTGTTGGTGTTTCTTGTGGATTATAGCATTGCACCTTGGTCTGCCGCTTGTGCCAAGCTATCTGGGGAGAAATAGGAGTGTTGAAGAAGTGATGCATGGTGTGAATTATGCCTCTGCTGCAGCTGGAATAATCTTTTCCAGTGGGTCTAAATTGGTAATGTTTCTGCCATTTTTCTTTGGCTAGGACATTATGCATTCATGTTTTATAGAAGGAGTCTAATGTGTGTGTGCAATGACTTTGTAGGGTCAACACAATGATTAGTAATCACAGTGGTTTTAATTTTAATCATTTACATGGAACATCTCCTCTTGAATTGTCCATTGTTGCATATAGCCTAGCAAAATGCAGGGGCTCCTTTCTTTATATGAAACCCAAGTTAAGCAAATGAAAGTCTGAATTACATCGCTTGGTGTATGATTGAGCCTATCTAGATTCTACTGTAATAGATAAAATAGCAAGAAAGATCTATCATAAAATATTCCCAAATAACAATTAGTGGAAAATAATGGAGTTGAGCCCCTTTTTAAAATACAATTAAAAACAATTCTTTTGGTGTCGCTAATTAGGAACTTTGTATTTGTTTTTGTTCTAATATATTTTCTTTTGGCAGATAATGTGGCTCTAGAAACTGCCTGCAGGGAGTAAGTAATTATTTCAAAGTGTGTTGCCTCAACATTAAGTCTTCACATGAGCTGATTCATATATTGTAAGTCAATATATGTGGCTCTACACTATGTCCTTTGGGTTCTTTCAAAACTAAGTCACCTTCATAAGTTTATGTGTACTAAAATTGTTATCTGATGCACCATAGTAACATCAGATGACTATTGTCTAATGATGTATATATGGGAAGTGATTGACGTGGGAGCTAAGTATATTTAGTTCCAGGAAACTACCTAATTTGTTGCATACCGATCTATTTAGCAGCTTTCCCATCGAATGATACTTTCAAGTTCCAACTATGATAATCTCAATTCTCAAGTGCCTCAAGAACCTCAACCAAGTTGCACAATTTCAAAATAAACAAATTCAAAAAGCAGTCAAGGAACTTCAAAGCAAGAATCTGCGTGTGAATATTGCATATGACGACTTGTATAATGCTTACAAATCACTCACTGTGAATGCGGCTTCTTTGGCTAAATAAACTGTATAGATTATACTGTATATACGTATACAAATATGATGGATTTCAGAAGATGTGAATGCGGCTTCTTTGGCTAAATAAACTGTATAGATTATACTGTATATACGTATACAAATATGATGGATTTCAGAAGATGAATGAATGTATTTATAGGCAAAGTAATATATGATGTTGATTTTTGATCTTGGTGCTAATTAATGTTAACATAAAACATGTTTGTATCGAACATTAATATACGCGCCTCCCTCCTAGTACCAAAAAAACTCCTTGGTGCACAAGAAACCCCCATACCGTTATAGGCAAATAAAAAAATATAGCACAAATATATTAGGCTAGTTTCAAGACAGTCTTATATTACAATCACCTTCATTTCTATTTTTATTTATCAACCTATGTTAAGTATTTTTAATTCCCCCCCCCCCCCTAATTCATCATTTTTTTTAAAAATCACTATAAAATAAATATATTTTTTTTGGTAAAAGGAGAGGGGTTTACCCTTTATTAGATAGAAACTAGTGTGTGTTCCCGTACCATGTACGGGGTCGCATGTAATAAATATTTTAATAATATATTTATATTTTATATGTAGTTTATATTTTATGGTTTTAGATTATAGTTTATAGTTTACGATTTATGTATTATAGTTTAAGTTCATTAATAACTCAATTTAATAAGATTGATAACATAATAATATATAAAGATATATATATATATATATATATATAAGATAAAGATATAATATGATAAAAGATAAAAATCGATATTTCTTTTTGTAATATAACCTATAAGATATCTTTTTGATTTTTTTACTTATTTAATTCAAAGATATATATCAAAATATAAAGTCAGGTGATGTGGAGGATGACATGGTGGATGATGTAGCATAGCTTAGAGGTCGACACATAAGCGAATTAAATATAAGGGCGACATGTGGCAAAACAACGTTCTGTTTTAGTATATGTATAGATAAAAATAACTTACACATTATCACTAGCTAACCAATCAGAATCAAGCATATGGATAAGGTCGAGGGGAGGCTGTAGAAGAATAGAAGAGCTTCCAGGACAGCTGTTGTTGAGCTTTGAGATCCAATCTACTGCGCGATTTCCCAACCTAGGCACAAAGGCGACCTTCACTGTCCAAGCTGCTGAAGAAATTAGGTTTCGGATGTAGAGAATGTAATCCCGGAGGAGCGTCGGCGGGGTTTCCACCGAAGAGATCAGCTCCAAGGCTTCCGCTGAATCCATTTCAATCAGCAGTTTGTCGATTTGCATTTGTTGCGCAATCTCAAGTCCCCGGCGCAGACCCAACAGCTCAACCTTCAGTGCGGATTCTCCCCAATCTGAGGTTGTGAAGCACTGCACAAACATCTCTTCGTGATTCCTGAAAAGGCCGCCAGCATATACGATGTCGTCTCCCGGGTTAAAGGCGTCATCGCAATTCAGCTTGAGCCACCCCACTTCAGGGCGCTTCCAGGTTGTTGTAGCGAGGGTTCCATTCACAGATTTTTGGCTGCGAGCAAAGTCTAGGTCAATGTATTCTTTCGCCCTTTCCTTGATAAATCTAGACCTAGGTTATGAAATCACCAGATTGGTTCCAAAAACCCTCGCGTTTCTCCATTTCCTTAACAACCAAATTCCAAAGGAGAAGATCGTAGGCCATGGAGATGCCCCGCAGAGATTCTTGTGTATCAATGTCTTGAGGTCTAGATTAAAGAATTCTCCTCTTCTGGCCAGTGGAACTAGCTCGAGCCAGACTTCTGAAGCTATTTTGCAGTCCCAGAGAATGTGTAATTCGGATTCGGGGGTGTCAGTGCAGTGCCCGCAATTGGGATCTGATGCAATGTGCCTACGAACTTTGTTGGTATTGCACATTATATCTTGGTGTGTCGTGAGCCATAGAAAGTTACGAACCCGTTCAGGCACCTTTGTTTTCCATATTTTCTTCCATATATCTTCCCTTGTCTCACTTTCTGAGTTCCTTATGATGTTCAGAACTGATTCTATGGTGAACTTTCCTGAGCTTGATCCACTCCAGCTGAAGTTGTCTGCAGTTCGTTCATTCGATAATGAGATCGAGCTCATTTTGTGCAGGATTGTTGCCGGTCGGAGATGTGAGAATAGGTGCCAACTCCAAGTTTCCTCATTCCAGTATTCCGCAACTGTTTTTCCCAACTCCTCTTCCTCAATCTGCCCCAGAGCAACATCTTCTAGAATCAGGCCGTCTACCCAAGGGTGTGACCAAAATAGTGTTGTCGCTCCATCACCTATTGCAGTCCGTAGCCCTTTCAATAGTGAAGACTTAGACTTCGCAAGTCCTCCTGCAATCCCAGTGTAAGAGGTGCATCTTCCGCTTCTCTTGCGATGAGCCCCAAACAAAGTTCCGCATCCGTTGTAAAAAATACAAAATTACTAAAATAATAGAGAATAATACTCTCTTCATTAAGAAATAATTGACTCTTTTTTTGAGACAATTATTTTTTTCACTCTACATTATCATTACTTATTTATCTTAATTATTAATATCTAAATGACAATTATTTATAATTTTTAGTAATAATCATAGAGATAAATATGACAAAATCTTGCCAGAATATTTTTTAACAAAGATTTGAGTGTAGAAAATCAATAATTTCTAAAATGAACCATTAGATAATTGTTTTGATTTTATAAAATTCAGATATAGCTTGAGGCCTAAGAAACTCCATTTAGGTGTGTCTAAAGTATTGATGGGCCGGTCCGTCGATATTACAGCCCAATATGCTTTAGCACTAATCCTTCTTAAACCCCCTTCTTCATCGTCTCTCCCCTCTCCTTTTTCTATTCCTCCTCCTCGCCGTTCTCTCTCCTCCCCCAAACCCATGGCGTCGTTCAACGCGCCGGCCCACCTTTTCGCCCCTCTCAGGCATCGGGTGAGGTCTTCCTCTTCCGATTCCGGCGGAGGTACTCATGCTATCCCTCCTTCTTTCACCCCTATCTGCCGCAGCGACATGCGTCTCTCTTCCAATTCCCATTCCCAAAATTCCGACCCCTTGCCCAAGCTCCCTTCCACTTCCACTCCCACTTCGTCTTCCCACAATCTCAAAGCTCTCTCTATTTACTCCGCATCCGCCTCAGCTCTCCTCTCCGGCGGCCTCGGTGGCGGCGAGAATGGTAATGGAGGGGGAGGAGGAGGTGGTGGTAGCGGTGGAAATGGTGGCTTCTGGTCTAGGTTATTCTCCCCTGTGGCGATTGCGAAGGAAGACGAGGCGCCGGAGTGGGACTCACATGGTTTACCGGGGAGTATCGTCGTCCAATTGAGTAAGCTGAGTGGTTTCAAGAGATACAAGCTCTCCGATATCGTCTTCTTTGACCTTCGTCGTCGGGAGAATGTTGGACAGGACGACTCCTTCTTCGAGATGGTCTCGCTCAAGCCCGGCGGGATCTACACCAAGGCTCAGCTACAGAAGGAGTTGGAATCCCTGGCCACTTGCGGGATGTTCGAGAAGGTAGATCTCGAAGGGAAGACCAATCCCGACGGGACCTTGAAGCTTACTGTTGGATTTGCTGAGAGCACTTGGCAGTCCGCTGACAGGTTTCGATGTATCAATGTTGGCCTTATGCAACAGTCTAAGCCTGTCGAGATGGACACCGATATGACCGATAAGGAGAGAATGGAGTATTATCTTAGCCAGGATAGGGATTACAAGAGGAGGATTTCTAGGGCTAGAGGCTGTTTACTTCCCCCTCAGATTCACACTGAGATTCTTTCCATGTTGAGGAATCAAGGTGCCGTCAGTGCTAGGCTGTTGCAGAGGATAAGGGATAGGGTTCAGAAGTGGTACCATGATGAGGGATATGCTTGTGCTCAGGTCGTCAATTTTGGAAATTTGAATACAAAGGAGGTCATATGTGAGGTCACTGAGGGTGATGTTACTGAGTTGGTCATCCAATTTCAAGACAAGCTTGGGAATGTCGTTGAAGGCAACACGAATCTCGCCATTGTTAGGAGAGAGCTCCCCAAACAGGTATGCTTACTTGTGCTTTTATCTATTAAACACAATTTGTCTATAGTTATGTGAATCTGATGCTGCTATCCTGAATTTATCACAATGCAGCTTCGTGTTAGTCGTGTTTTTAACATAGAAGCTGGAAAGCAAGCACTGAGGAATATAAACTCCTTGGGTTTATTTTCCAACATCGAAGTGAACCCTCGACAAGATGAGAAGAATGAAGGGGGATTCATCGTTGAGATTAAGCTTAAAGAACTTGATCAGAAATCAGCTGATGTTAGTACAGAGTGGAGTATAGTCCCTGGTCGTCAAGGCCGCCCCACATTGGTACAGATTCTTGCTGCTATCTCTTTTATGGTATTACCTATTGAGTACTATGATTGGAATGTGAATGTGATGCTGTATGAAACATTCCATTGGTTTTCAGGCTTCAATTCAACCTGGTGGAACTGTGTCCTTTGAACACCGAAATCTCAAAGGGCTTAATAGATCCGTTCTCGGAACAGTAACTACAAGCAACTTTTTCAATCCTCAGGTAAGTCATATTGGGGCATGCATATGTTATAGTTAGCTTGTGAATTAAACCTTATATCTTGTGCTCACAAACCTGTCGGATTGATTGCTGCTCTTGTAGTCATTGCTTAACTTCTGTTATCTTAAATTACATTTTTTTAAGACTAAACCCAGTTTTGGTTTTATGCTCGGTTTCCAACCTGCGTCATTTCCCCCCCTTAATCTGATTTCTTTAACTTTAAAGGCATATAATGGCTCCTGTAATGTGTATATTGTTTTTTATCATGATATAATAGGGTTAAGCTTCACAATATCTAATTTAGCCATCTTAATTGCAGGATGATCTTTCTTATAAATTTGAATATGTGCATCCCTACTTGGATGGTGTATACAATCCACGTAATCGTACTCTAAAAACTAGTATCTTTAATAGCCGGAAGCTGAGTCCAGTTTTCACCGGTGGACCAGGAGTTGACGAAGTTCCCCCTATCTGGGTAAACCGGTCTGGTGTCAAAGCTAATATTACTGAGGTAAATTGTCGTGATATAGTACTTCTATCCTTGTTACCCAGATCAATATAGTTTATTATTATCAACATTCCTACAGAATCTCACCCGCCAGAGCAAATTTACTTATGGACTTGTTATGGAAGAGATCACGACACTCGATGAAAGTAGTCATATCTGTGCTCAAGGTCAAAGGGTCTTGCCTAGTGGAGGCATTAGCACTGATGGACCTGAAACTACTTTAAGTGGTACGGGCGTCGACAGGATGACATTTGCACAGGCAAATATCACCCGTGATAACACAAGGTTTGTCAATGGAGCAATAGTTGGTGAGAGAAATGTATTCCAGGTATATTTTGCATTTTACTGTGTTCTATTTACTGCCCTGTTACAATATATGCTGCCTGCTTTAGTGTCAAGGTTGGATAATTTCTGCAATAAAATTAAAACAAAAATGGCATACAGGATATTTGGATATTCGAACCCATGTCCATGTAAACATAGACCTAGATTCTAAAGTTTGAGAATATTTTGGAATTTAGATGCAGAATTATATTTCATTTTGTTACATTGTGGTTTTGATTATGATGCTTGATCTACTGTCACAGCTGGATCAAGGCCTTGGAATTGGCAGCAAATTCCCATTTTTCAACCGTCACCAGCTCACCCTGACCAAATTTATTCAGCTAAAGCAAGTGGAAGAAGGAGCTGGTAAACCTCCACCTCCTATTCTCGTTTTGCATGGACATTACGGTGGCTGTGTGGGAGATCTTCCAAGCTATGATGCTTTTATTCTTGGCGGGCCTTACTCAGTCAGGGGCTACAATATGGGAGAGTTGGGTGCAGCCAGAAACATCCTTGAGGTAGGAAACTGTCGATATTTATGCTGCACAATCTTTTCACACCCAGAAACTAATGATAGTTGTCTATTCAGGTTGCTGCTGAGGTTAGGGTACCTGTCAAGAACACCCATGTCTATGCTTTTGCAGAACACGGTACTGATCTAGGCAGCTCAAAAGACGTCAAGGGAAACCCAACAGAAGTCTACAGGAGAGTCGGGTCTGGATCGTCATATGGAGTTGGTGTCAAACTGGGACTCGTTCGAGCAGAGTATGCTGTAGATCATAATTCTGGGACTGGTTCTGTATTTTTCAGGTTTGGAGAGAGGTTTTAGTTTTAAACAGATTGCATAGAGCTGGATGTTTTGTGATAGCATTTCGGATTAGGTTTCAAATATGCTTAGTGATAGTTCGCTTCTTGTATTTAGTTTCCTATTTTACCCTCTTGGTTTAAGATAATAATTGTTTGAAACTTTCCTTATGAAATAATAATGTCTTGGTGTGTTCTCTGGGAGGCTTGAGTCGGACTGTTTGGCAATCATTTCAAAACTCGGGAAGAAGTGTTCAGTAAAGGATCGTGTGGGTGTGCTCATCACTCAAATCTTGGCGATTTCTAATTTCTTTGATTTGTGCTGGTGGAGACACACTAGAAGAACCGGTCAACTTGGCAGCACACTATCTTGCACAAGTTGAAGCATGGTCCATAAACAAATCCACCATGGATAAATCAAAGGAAGAAAGGAAGAAGAAATGGAATGAAGAGACATGGTTCCTTCAAAAGTGATTTTTTTACTTTATTTCCATTTATATCTATCTATCTATTACTACTTAAATGTCAAGACCATCTTAATGAATAGTATTTTTTTATTCATAATTACTTCTTTGCCCTTTTATAACCCAAAACATATTACTTTCTCCGTTCCATAATATAAGGCTCGTTTGCTTTTTTTCGGCAATATTTACAATTCGAGATAATCTTCTCGTTTTCTTCCAATATATAGAAATAAATATAGGCACGTGAGATCTCGTTTGATTCGTCTCAATGTGTACTTTGACATTACAAAAAATAATAATTTTTGTCATCGTATATTTAGAGATATTAATGTTACAAAACGTGTCTCGACAAACTCACCTCTGCATCCTCCCTTCTCAAACGCTCGATCTGTCGACATGCCCAACTTTGCTTGAGGGTGCAACCCTCCCTCTGAAGAGCCACCATATTTACCTAGAGAGGACGAAGAAGCAAACTGATCACCTGACTTCAAGCTCGTCAACAATGGTGAATGCTTGAGAAGAAATTGGACGGAGAAGACGAGGCAACTCACTTACTCCTAGCTAAGTGGTTGTATGAGAACGACCTTCCTTTTCATGTGGTGCACAATGATAGCTTTGACAGATTGCTTGAGGCGGTCATACAATTTGGTCCAGGTTACCAATTGCCAAGCACAAACCAACTCAAAGACCTCATTGATTTAGAACGGAGAATTCAAAAGAAAGAACAAGAAGAAAAACATTAATGAATGAGAAAGAGGTAGCAGTAAAGTTTTAATATATGACTTTTTGTTTCTTTGACTATGAAATTTTAGTATTTGTGAATGTAAATGTTGAAGCATAATTTGCTAATTGTTTTCATTTAGAGGGGTATATCATATATGCGTTAATTTTAGTTGCACTTTTGTCTGCATACATTTGGAGCCTCAGAAGTTCTAATGAAGAAATGGTAATATATAGGATCACGAATTGGGTTCTAGACACATTAAAAATATGATAGCTCGATCATCGGATATTTCAGCTAACAAGAATTTAATCAAGAATTCAAGATCAACCAAGTGTTAACAAAAACAGAAGAGATTGCAAGGAATTGTAGGGCTATTTAAACTAAAAACTATTGTGACTATGATCCACAATGACTGAAGGTAATATATAATCAATGGCAATGAAAGCCGAAACAAAAAAGATGGGGGAAGCTTCTTTCGGCTAGCCCCTAACGAATGTCGATGGAAAGGTTGAAAAGTTTACAGCTGAAGTTAGATTGTTGAGTTCTGGAATAATGTCGTCTTGGCATTTTTTTTCCACATTGTAATGTGCTACATTCATTATCATGCAATGCATATAATAGAATGCACGAGTTAATAACAAAATACAATTCATGTTTCTCCGTAATTTTGTTAGTGCATATGCCAACAATATAAACAATTCATATATAGAATGCACAAGTTTATGAGTGAAGGCCAAAGTATAACATTTACTGCTGAACTTCCCCTCAGACCTCAAACTTAAAATTATGTGATCAAGGGTGGAGCTACACTATGACTAGGGTGGGCTATAGCTCCTTGTGGAATTGAAGCCTAATGCTTGTTGAATCGTTGAAGAAAAGATTTTTTTATTTATTTTCTTAAGTTTCGACCGTTTTCTCCATATTTGTAATATGTACACATTCAAACTTCTTGTGTGTATGCAAGGGCATACCATGAGAGCTGCACTTTTTGGCCATAATGTTCACTACTTTGATGACATTATCAATGAGGAGCAGTGTTATGATATATGCAATGTTGTGGTGTTGCCTGGTTCTCCAATATATCAATGTTATCCTGAAAAGAAACAAATGCATATAAACAGTTCAACATCGATAAAAAGCGTAAATTCTAATGACTCGCCACTTAAGTCCGATCTTAAATTTACTCGTATTTCACAGTTTTCACGCGAGCCTCTTCCTCCTAATCCCACATTTGGTAATTTTTTCATTGTCATATCGTTTTTCTAGCGTTCGCCCAACCCAACTAGTAAACGTAAAAGTGTTAAACATACTCTCTAAGAAGTTGGCCAATTTCTAAGAACAAACTAAGACCCTCATGCGGGAGCATAAAATAAGTAAACTTCCCAATACAGGACTAAATTTCGCTGAGCAGTCAGTGGCCTGATTCCCAAGACGAGGCACATGCTTGATTCCGAAGACCAGTCACGTGCTCCAATGCGTCAATTTCCACCCCCAGAAGAGTAATTCTCAGATTGTTTGCAAGGACCAAACCATGGACAAGAGCAAGAATTTTAGGTTTGAAGGGAGAATCACCTGCTTCTTTGGCAACGTACCCATGAATGAACTTCCCAAAGTGATCCCGTATGAGTCCTCCTGCATAGACCTTTCCCCCTCCTGGGCAAAACGATCCATCACAATTTAATTTAAGCCATGTCAAGGGCGGACGCCCCCAGCCCGCGGGAACCGTGTTGTGGTTATCCTTTCCTCGACTTGACACAGATTCAGCAACCCGATCGTGAATAAAACGAGCACGATAAAACCAGACTAGTGTTGAACACTCGGGCATTTCTCTAGCGCCAAACTGCCAAGGAGAAAGTAGTTGCCCATGATTCAGATTTGCTGATGTTTTTGTCGACCCAATCCCTCAGGTCCAAATAAAAAAACACCCGAAATTTCTGAGTTCTCAGTCAGCTCCTCCCAAACCATCTCTTGCTTGAGGACAATCACCAAGTATGTGCAAGGTCGACTCTGGAATGTCTGCGCAGTAACCACATAACACATCAGCAGCACAATGTCGTCTGACCCGATTGACATTGCTCATGACAAAAAATTTCGACTCCATTGCGTGGTGTTAACCCGCCAAATTCTCTTCCAAATCGGGTCAACAACAACATCGCTCTTTTTTTTAATGGTCAGAAGTGCAAATTTTAGCGAAAATTGGCTTGGCCAGTAGCAACCCACGCAAGATTATCCCCACTCTATTTAACAACAATAGAGAGAGTACCAATTTTGAGGAGAGTTTCCGGCGGAAGGATATGGGAGAATTCCTGCCAAGCCCAAGTCTCTCTGTTCCAGTATTCTGTTACAGTCTTTCTTTGCTATTCCTCGTCGATCGGGTTGAGAGTAATGGACTCGAGAGTGACATTTTCAACCCATGAACGAGCCCAAAAAATGTACTTGTTCCATCACCTATTACAATCTGTATTCTCTTGAGCTAGCTTTGACCATTCCGTTCCATAAATCTGAGGATCCATTCACCTTACTAAACATATATCAGTCACACATTCCATGCCAATATTTCTCGCGAACAACCCGAGACCAAAGAGAATCAGGTTTCGAAATTATGCGCCATCCCATCTTGGTCATAAACGCAACATTCACCTGGCACGTACTCCTCATTTGCAGTCCACCAGCCTCCTTAGGAAGTTTTAGCGTTTCCCAATTCAGTAAGTGCATCTTTTGTTTCTCACGTGTACTTCCCTAAACAAATCCCCTCGTTCTTTTGTCCACTTCATCGCATATCTAGAGGTGTTGCGAGTTCAAAAATCGCCGGTTCCGGTTCATGAACCGGCGGTTCAAGGTTCAACATATGCAATGTAATCTGAACATAAACCGGCAAGGAGTCGGTTCAGCCGGGCCGGTTCCAGTTTTGACCGGGTTTGACCGGAAAACCGTCGGTTTTTAACTCTGGAATAATTTTTTTTTTAAATAAAAAATATATATGGAATTTATATTTTAAAATTTCATTTTTTTAGTTTGTTCAAATATTTAAGTCTAATCAAGAAATTGAGTCATTAGAGGCTTGAAACTTGTAAGTAATTTGTTATTTTTATATACACAAACATGAGGGTGTTTTTTCCTTCTTCTAATTCTAATGCCGAAACCGTTTTATTACCAACATAAAACATTTAAAAACTTTTCACATCGAAAACTACTTTTCACATCGAAAACTACCTAAGAGGTTAAAATATATATATTAAAAAATGAAATTCTTCCTCCTCCACTCAATTTTATATGTATACTAGAAACGGCCCCCCGCGCTACGCGCGATAAAATTTACGGTTTTTTTTAATATGGTTTAATAAGCGCCACAAAAATAGATTGGGCTAATCATATTCACAACCCCTTCTGATATAGAAATGTGACCTATTTTATTGATTAGTCTTAATTTTTGTTCTACCAAAAAGCAAAAAAAAAAGTTTAATTAATGATTCTATTTTTCCTAAAAGTTTAATTTATCAATTTTAGCAATTAACACACCATTACTTATTTAATCGCCTCTCCCTCTAAAATCATCACATTACCTAATTAGCTCGTGTTCTGGTGTTCCTATTTTATTAGGGATTAAATCAAGAGACCGAATATATATATATATAAGCTATTTTCTGTCTAAACTCATTACAGTTAAATAATCTCGAGGACCAATTACTAAGTTTCTTTTTACCATTATATACAGTTTTGATGTATTTACTACTCCGTAAATTGCTACCATTGTGTAAATTTGACGTACGTCCTTAATTGAAAAGGAGAAAATATCATGAATTACAGTTGTATCGAGTTAGATTTTGCATTATTCGTTCGATTTGTACATCTTCTCTCCATTCCTCCAAAATTTGTGTATCATCAATAAAGTTAACCTTGGGATCAAAAAAAAAAGAATAAATCAAGTTAACCTAACTGACCCAAAAATTTAATCATAAAAAATGCATCATATCTTAATCACCTATACAAATTGAAAATAAAGACAGATTAATGCTCCCAACTATGGATTAATTCTTTTTTACTCTGGTTTGTCTAGAAAGCAGAACTACAAATCTTCCTCATATATCACCCTTTTTCCTTTTTGGCAGCATCCTGAATTACCATGGCACCAGTTGAATCCTTCATAACATTTTCACGAATGAGGAGGATAAATGGGCACTAATCTGACCACGGTGACTCACAAAATCACTCACGTAACACAGTTGTTAGATTCACAACAAAGAATATGGCAACAGAACAAATGTTTAAAACACTGCATGCTAGCAATACATAATATTATTTAACAATTACTAAAATTAGATGCAAACGGCCTCCAGCTAACTGCTCAAAGTTGGTACTAATTACGAAAGTGTAGTTTAGTAATACAAAACTGCATGATCATTGTCTATTGACAGTTTGACACAATGTATGTTGTATTGACACAGAGAACTTTATGTTTCCATTTTATTACAAATGTGCATATATTTAAGATATAGTATATAAAAGGTAAGAAATCATGAAATCACTTGACTCATAATTTAGTCCTTGACGAGTTCATAAGAAATATCATAATATTGGCCAAGGGGATGGATATTTGTAAACCAAATATGCACCAAGATGGAGAGTGTAATAAGATCTCACCTGAAATTTGGAATATATACAAGAAGGGGGTATACAGGACAATCAGGGGAAGATCTTGTATGACATTTAATGTCTCAGTAAATTAATTTTCCTGCAAATGACTGGATAAGAGCAACTTTGAGTAGATCACAATTAAGGGGGAACTCACTGATCAAAGGCTAACATTGTGAAAGTTGTGGACACAACCAACCTTGACATAAAAAGTAGGCCATAAGCCAAATTCGAATAGCATGAACAGGAAAGGCAACAAAGATGAAGATGTATGGCAACATGGAATAAAGGAAAGAGGGAAATAAATACACAAAGACGTCAAAGTTGTAGCAAGGGAAATACAGGGGCCTACCATCGCATCGGAAAGCAGGAATTCGATGCTAAGATACTTGCCGTTGATATTGGAAGCATCCCATTTCCGGCAAACCATAGCGTTGACACTGCGAACAACATTGGGAGACAAATCATGGAAAGAAGTAGAATCTTTTCCACCAACTGAATCGTGAGTTCCAGAAGCAGAAACACCTTTCCGAGCATGCTTTTGTTTGAGATTATTTACAGCGAAGCCATCATTGCACACTTGGAGCTTAAAGTTGGAAGCCATGATATTGTAGATAGGAGAAAATTGGAGAGGAAGAGACAACAATATGGAACAAATGACAGAAAAAGTGTGTATATATATTAAAATTAAAATATTAAAATATAATGAAAACAATGGCCGACCTAGAAGAGAAAGGATTTGAAACGGCCATGAATGATAAATGGGGTAAATTAAAGCCTTAAATGACATTAAAAGTCAGATGAAATCGCTGTAATTAAGAGAATGAAACACATTAAATTTGAGATACAATATCAAACGACTGTAGAAAGATTAAAAAATATGGGAAAGCACATAAATGCAAAGGATAAGGAAATAAAGATGTCAATTAACCAAACACAACCAGTAGAAGGCTGGAAATAAACAGAACGAACTTTCTGTAATCACCTCCTTCTCTGTGCAAAAACAAAACCACAATTCTAGAACATTTTGTAGGAACATAATCTACATTTCCGTGATCACAAAACAAACCAACAGGAAATAATACTGAACATTTACCAGAGAAACAAAGAAAGACCAACAACATAATAAAAAGATAGGAGAAACCACATAAATGCAGAAAATAACAACATATGAGGATAAGGATTTGAAGAAGCCAATTAAGGAAAACACAACCAGTAGAAGGCTAGACATAAAAACAAGTTTACCAGAGAAACAAAGCAAGACCAACAACATAATCAAGCAAACCAAAACCAATATAACAAACTATGTTCAATGAGCTTCTTTTTATCACTCAACCTGCTGAGTGACCAGTTTACAATCATTGGCAAAAAATTCAATTGAAAAATAAGCCAAATTCAATACAGCAAGTCAACAACACACTCCATTTTAATCGCTCAACCCTTCTTTCATGTGCTACAAAGAAAAATAGTGTGCGAAAAAAAAAGTTCCCTCACATTGAATATTGTAGGACATCAGAATCTAAGCACAAGTTTACAACTGAAAAAGAAAGAGGTGTATTGCAAGTGATAGCATCACCCAATGCTTCAAGTGGAAGAGTAGTTAGATTGCGTGGAGAACGTTCAATGAGTTTCAAAGATTGCTTAGTTTGAGTTTTGAAGGAGATTAGTGATTTCTTTCATGAAGCAAAGTAATTCAGAATCTATGTAGATGAATGTGGGAATGACAAGAATTCAAATCTCAAAATCAAATTGAGGATTAATAGTTTTTGTTGGAAGTACACTTGTTTGTTCAACCCTCAATATAGAAAATGGAAACCAAAAAAAGTGAAACAGAAATCATTGGCAAAAATTCAACGTCACCATGAATGTGCAATTGTGCATTGATATATTCATCTTGAATTTGTTTTCTATTGCAGGGAATCAACTGAAATGATGAAAACAATCCAGCAACCTAATCACCAAAGAGGATCCACATATTCACTCCTTACTGAATCGTATCAGTACAATTTTACTATTAAAGACAAATAATGTAGAAATCTCAAGCAAGTTGATTTGAGCTCAAAATCGAGTGATGAAATGTAGTTCATGTCACTGAATTCCACACCTAAGCAATACCTAATCACCGTAAACTGATCTCTAAACATAAGCCCTAAATCGTTACAATATCAAAACTGAAGAAACCGAAAGAAAATTATCAGTAGATCGAGCGACGAAACCCTAACTGAAACAGCAAAAAATTCAGAATTAAAGGAAATTGAGCAGGTAGATTTACCTTGTCCTACAAACGGAGGAGATATCTTCTTCGGCGATTTCCTGGATTCTGCTGAAGAAGTACACCGACGACAAAGCGGAAGGCAGATCGTGCGAGTAATGTATCGAATGAGAGAGAGCTTTAGAGATAATCCACTCCATGTCGAGACCGAAGATGACGGTTCGCTTTGATGGGAAGAAATTGGTGACGCTGCTGATCCAGTCGGTTATGGTGTCGGGATTTGCAGTGACGGTTGTGTAGATGCTTCTGTCGGTTATATATTGTATTATTTATATTTTCTATTATATCTTACATATACTAAAACAGAACGTTGTTTTGCCACATGTCGCCCTTATATTCAATTCGCCTATGTGTCGACCTCTAAGCTATGCTACATCATCCACCATGTTATCCTCCACATCATCTAACTTTATATTTTGATATATATCTATGAATTAAATAAGTAAAAAAAATCAAAAAGATATCTAATAGGTTATATTACAAAAAGAAATATGGATTTTTATCTTTTATCATATTATATCTTTATCTTATATATATATATATATATCTTTATCTATTATTATGTTATCAATCTAATTAAATTGACTCATTAATGAACTTAAACTATAAAACATAAATCGTAAACTATAAACTATAATCTATAAATTATAAACCATAAAGTATAAACTAAAATCTATAAACAAATTAATAGTAGAAAATATAAATATATTATTAAAATATTTCTATACATGCGACCCCGTACATGGTACGGGAACACACGCTAGTATGATTCTGGATTAAATCTTCTTAGTATAATTTACAAAATGATTTCTTTTCTTTATTTATAAATAACTACATCTTTTTTGAAAATTGAAATTTCGTATATATATAAGTATTGAAGTTATATGATCCATACATTTAAGTTTTTATGGAGCTTGATCCATCTATTTATCTATAATACTAGATACGGGTCTCGCGCTCTGCGCGAGAAAATTACGGATTTTCGTATGTGATTTAATATAGTTATACATTATTTGTTAATATGTTGTTGTTGTTATCAAATTTATTAATATTTGTAAATATAAGTATTTTTTATTTCCTTATATTTATGTTTGAAGTAGTTTTAAAACATAATATTAGAATAAGTTTGCATTGTCATAAGAGAAGGTCACACATTAATTTACTTTGTGACTTAATCAAGTAGACTATAAATAAATATAACATAGGGATATAAGAAAGATATTTAAATACATGCCCAAAAGTCCAATAGGAGGTGATTAAGAAATGAGTAATGCATTAAATTGGTACCAATTTCATTCAATTTTGGCAATAGACAGCCAACTTTTATATAGATAAGATTGCCTTCAAAATGCTCAAAAATTCGATCTAGTTTTGGGCGCATTCTAGTTGCACCCAAAACTGAACCAGGTTTTAAGAAAAAGGTTTGGGGTGCTAGTTAAAATTTTCCGAGTGCGGGATTTTCCCCCACAATCATACGGTCAAGTATGTGCGCGAGAGGGAGAAAAGACAAATAGACATCATTTAGATTCATCTATGTAAGAAGAAAATTACCACAGTCAAAATTGAGGTTGATTGGTGAATTTGAAAGAGAGAGTGGGGATCGAGGAATTGGGGGTTATCGGCAGTGGCAGATCTAGAAAATTTCTACCGTGGGGGCTCGTATTAGAATTAAGATTATAAATTATGTTCTCTTTTTCTTGAGTATTATCAATTTGATTTAAACATATTCAATATAATATTAACCCCCATTTAAAATTTAAATTAATTAAAATTTTTGTGGTAAAATCAATAATAAATATTCTTCTACTTTTTATTCTTGTATCAAATAAATATCTTGTACATAGAAATATCATATAAAAGTTATTCTTTTTCTCTAATATTACCGATATTTAGTGGGTTTGATAGATATTAAAAATATAAAAACTCTGTAAGTAAAAATTACATTTAGTTTCCTTACATTTTTAATAATCATGTTTCTCTTTTTAACACACCTCTTACTTTTCTTACCAAAATTCAAGAATAAAATAGAAAAAATCTTTATATAACTACTAAAGCAAATTACATTTCTTCAATTCTAGCTATGTCACGTGGCATACTCTTCATTCAGGCCATCCACCTGTCGTCATTTCATTGGTCACAATTTTTTATAATTTATTGTAATTTTCTCAAAAAAAATTAATTAAATTTGGAAAATCGTGTGCAAAAATATTACAAAAAGATTGCTTAAGATCTTTCTGGTTACGAAAAGATTTTTATGTGTTAATTTTCTAGATTTTGACCTCCCAATATCCTATTATTTTATTTTACAAATATATATTTTATTTTTATGATATGATGTATCACAAAAAGATTGATTTCTCAATAAATAAGAGAAATAATTATATTTTTGTGTTATTGTAGTGTTTTCAATTATATATTTTTATATATGTTGAAATCAATTTATTTAAATTTGTTAAAAATTGACCCATGATAATTTGATCAAATAAGATTTTTGGTATTAAAAATTCATGTATATTCGTTGTTTATTTTATTTAAAATGTAAAAACTTAATTATATATCAATATCATTTTAAGATATAAACTTATTTTCATATAAAATTTTATATTACATAATACTCCTTACTACTAATTCACTATATCGAGTTATATAAACTCGCGCATGGCGCGAGACCTAGTCTAGTTTGTGTATAAAATTAAAAGGCTAAAATGACTTACGTTATATTACATGAAAAATAAAATCAAACCAACTTCATGTAATTCTATTAATTACTTAGTAATTAATTACCGTTGTGTAAATTGAATTTTAAAAAAATATATTAAAAAGCTAACTACTTATATGATACTAAACCAGAGGAGTATAATCAGTATATCACATTTTTACTTAAAATTTAAAACAATTGAATCTCTAGTTTGGAAAATTTTAACCGTTGTACAGTTTTACCACGGATCTAATGAAAGAAAAAAAAGGAGGGTGTTTAATTTTTTAGCAAAACGCTTCGTTTTGATCTTTTGGACATCTTTTTAAATTAGAAAAAATGATTGATGTAAATTTATTTAGTGAAATCCTAAATTTATCAATGGAGGGAGCAAAATTTATGAGGTACCAATTTCATTCAATTTTGGCATTGGATAACCAATCTTTATATAGATAAGATATAAAATCAACAAATTAGAAGATAAAAACATTGAATGGAAGAATGTGAATTAACCAATCAGAATACGGAGCATTAAATGCTAAGTCTTTCATTTTCTCTCTCCGCGATTTTTATATTATATTAGATAGATTAGATTAGATAAGATATTTTTATACTCCGTATTTTTTTGTTATGAACCGACGGTTAACCAGAAGGTTTAGATTTCGGGTCGGTTTGTCCGGTTAACCTTCATTAAAATCGCCGGTTCAAGGTTTCGTAATCTCATATTCTCATGAACCTGAACCGATGGGAAGACGGTTTGGCCGGTCCGGTTTTGACCAGCCCGGTTCCGATCCGGTTAACCTTTAAACATTTGCATATGTACAGCGGGGAGCCTATGAGTCTGGCATTGCATAGTAGGGGATAATAGCAAGAGCAGAATTCGTAAGAGTAATCCTGCTGTTCTCTCTCCTCCCCCAAAACCCTTACTCCCATGGCGTCCTTCACCACGCCGGCCCACCTTTTCGCCCCTCTCAGACATCGGGTGAGGTCTTCCTCCTCCGGTTCCGGCGGAGGTACTCATGCTATCCCTCCTTCTTTCACCCCTATCTGCCGCAGCGACATGCGTCTCTCTTCCAATTCCCATTCCCAAAACTCCGACCCCTTGCCCAAGCTCCCTTCCACTTCGTCTTCCCACAATCTCAAAGCTCTCTCTATTTACTCCGCATCCGCCTCAGCTCTCCTCTTCCTCCTCTCCGGCGGCTTCGGTGGCGGCGAGAATGGTAATGGAGGGGGAGGAGGAGGTGGCGGTGGCGGTGGAAATGGTGGCTTCTGGTCTAGGTTATTCCCCCCTGTGGCGATTGCGAAGGAAGATGAGGCGCCGGAGTGGGACTCACATGGTTTACCGGGGAGTATCGTCGTCCAATTGAGTAAGCTGAGTGGTTTCAAGAGATACAAGCTCTCCGATATCGTCTTCTTTGACCTTCGTCGTCGGGAGAATGTTGGACAGGACGACTCCTTCTTCGAGATGGTCTCGCTCAAGCCCGGCGGGATCTACACCAAGGCTCAGCTACAGAAGGAGTTGGAATCCCTGGCCACTTGCGGGATGTTCGAGAAGGTAGATCTCGAAGGGAAGACCAATCCCGACGGGACCTTGAAGCTTACTGTTGGATTTGCTGAGAGCACTTGGCAGTCCGCTGATAGGTTTCGATGTATCAATGTTGGCCTTATGCAACAGTCTAAGCCTGTCGAGATGGACACCGATATGACCGATAAGGAGAGAATGGAGTATTATCTTAGCCAGGAGAGGGATTACAAGAGGAGGATTTCTAGGGCTAGAGGCTGTTTACTTCCCCCTCAGATTCACACTGAGATTCTTTCCATGTTGAGGAATCAAGGTGCCGTCAGTGCTAGGCTGTTGCAGAGGATAAGGGATAGGGTTCAGAAGTGGTACCATGATGAGGGATATGCTTGTGCTCAGGTCGTCAATTTTGGAAATTTAAATACAAAGGAGGTCATATGTGAGGTCACTGAGGGTGATGTTACTGAGTTGGTCATCCAATTTCAAGACAAGCTTGGGAATGTCGTTGAAGGCAACACGAATCTCGCCATTGTTAGGAGAGAGCTCCCCAAACAGGTATGCTTACTTGTGCTTTTATCTATAAACACAATTTGTCTATTAGTTATGTGAATCTGATGCTGCTATCCTGAATTTATCACAATGCAGCTTCGTGTTAGTCATGTTTTTAACATAGAAGCTGGAAAGCAAGCACTGAGGAATATAAACTCCTTGGGTTTATTTTCCAACATCGAAGTGAACCCTCGACCAGATGAGAAGAATGAAGGGGGAATCATTGTTGAGATTAAGCTTAAAGAACTTGATCAGAAATCAGCTGATGTTAGTACAGAGTGGAGTATAGTCCCTGGTCGTCAAGGCCGCCCCACATTGGTACAGATTCTTGCTGCTATCTCCTTTATGGTATTACCTATTGAGTACTATGGTTGGAATGTGAAAGTGATGCTGTATGAAACATTCCATTGGTTTTCAGGCTTCAATTCAACCTGGTGGAACTGTTTCCTTTGAACACCGAAATCTCAAAGGGCTTAATAGATCTGTTCTCGGATCGGTAACTACAAGCAACTTTTTCAATCCTCAGGTAAGTCATATTGAGGCATGCATATGTTATTGTTAGCTTGTGAATTAAACCTTAAATCTTGTGCTAACAAACCTGTCGGAGTGATTGCTGCTCTTGTAGTCACTGCTGAACTTCTGTTATCTTAAATTACAAGTTTTTTTAGACTAAACCCTTGGTTTTATGCTCGGTTTCCAACCTACGTCATTTTCCCCCGGCTCCCCTTAATCTGATTTCTTTAACTTTAAAGGCATATAATGGCTCCTGTAATATGTATATTGTTTTTATCATGATATAACATGGTTAAGCTTCACAATATCTAATTTGGCCATCTTAATTGCAGGATGATCTTGCTTTTAAATTTGAATATGTGCATCCCTACTTGGATGGTGTATACAATCCACGTAATCGTACTCTAAAAACTAGTATCTTTAATAGCCGGAAGCTGAGTCCAGTTTTCACCGGTGGACCAGGAGTTGACGAAGTCCCCCCTATCTGGGTAGACCGGTCTGGTGTCAAAGCTAATATTACTGAGGTAAATTGTAGTGATATAGAAGTACTTCTATCCTTGTTACCCAGATCAATATAGTTTATAATTATCAACATTCCTACAGAATCTCACCCGCCAGAGCAAATTTACTTATGGACTTGTTATGGAAGAGATCACGACACGTGATGAAAGTAGTCATATCTGTTCTCAAGGTCAAAGGGTCTTGCCTAGTGGAGGCATTAGCACTGATGGACCTGAAACTACTTTAAGTGGTACGGGCGTTGACAGGATGGCATTTGCACAAGCAAATATTACCCGTGATAACACAAGGTTTGTCAATGGAGCAATAGTTGGTGAGAGAAATGTATTCCAGGTATATTTTGCATTTTACTGTGTTCTATTTACTGCCCTGTTACAATATATGCTGCCTGCTTTAGTGTCAAGGTTGGATAATTTCTGCAATAAAATTAAAACAAAAATGGCATACAGGATATTTGGATATTCGAACCCATGTCCATGTAAACATAGACCTAGATTCTAAAGTTTGAGAATATTTTGGAATTTAGATGCAGAATTATATTTCATTTTGTTACATTGTGGTTTTGATTATGATGCTTGATCTACTGTCACAGCTGGATCAAGGCCTTGGAATTGGCAGCAAATTCCCATTTTTCAACCGTCACCAGCTCACCCTGACCAAATTTATTCAGCTAAAGCAAGTGGAAGAAGGAGCTGGTAAATCTCCACCTCCTATTCTCGTTTTGCATGGACATTACGGTGGCTGTGTGGGAGATCTTCCAAGCTATGATGCTTTTATTCTTGGCGGGCCTTACTCAGTCAGGGGCTACAATATGGGAGAGTTGGGTGCAGCCAGAAACATCCTTGAGGTAGGAAACTGTCGATATTTATGCTGCACAATCTTTTCACACCCAGAAACTAATGATAGTTGTCTATTCAGGTTGCTGCTGAGGTTAGGGTACCTGTCAAGAACACCCATGTCTATGCTTTTGCAGAACACGGTACTGATCTAGGCAGCTCAAAGGATGTCAAGGGAAACCCAACAGAAGTCTACAGGAGAGTCGGTTCTGGATCGTCATATGGAGTTGGTGTTAAACTGGGACTCGTACGAGCAGAGTATGCTGTTGATCATAATTCTGGGACTGGTTCTGTATTTTTCAGGTTTGGAGAGAGGTTTTAGTTTTAAACTGAGCAAAGTTGGCTCTGAAGATTCTGAGATTGCATAGAGCTGGATGTTTTGTGACTAGCATTTCGGATTAGGTTTCAAACATCATGCTTAGTGATAGTTGGCTTCTTGTATTTAGTTTTCCTATTTGTCCTCTTGGTTTTAAGATAATAATTGTTTGAAACTTTTCTACTGTATTATTTTTCCTTATGAAATAATAATATCCTGCTCTGGGAGGCTCGCAAGATGTTTCTCACTTGCTGCTTGAGTCGGATTGTTCGGAAGAAGTGTTCAGTAAAGGTTCGTGTGGGTGTGCTCATCTCTCAAATCTTGGCGATTTCTTATTTCTGTGATTTGTGCTGGTAGAGACACACTAGAAGAACCGGCCAACTTGGCAGCACAAACCCGACCTGCAGTTGTTTTCTTCAGTCTTTCTGAAGAAAACAAGCGGAAGCATGATCTAGAAACAAATCCACCATGGATGAATCAAAGAGTGCAAGAAGAAAGTGGTTGCTGCAAAAGTGAAGAGGCATGGTTGCTGCAAAAGTGTATTTTTGACTTTATATCTGTTTATTAAGAACTGAATAAGAATATGTGGCGGGAGCATAAAATTAGTAAACTCCCCAACTCGAGTGATTCCCAAGGCGAGGCACATGCTTGATTACCACTGTCCAACTCGAGTCAGCAAAAAGCAATTTGATCTATAACCTAAGTCATAGACGTAAATCCACAAAAGCATAACAAAAAGCAAGATTGCTCACGATATTCAATTAGAACAAAAGTTATTCTTTCTTCGTTATTGTTCCTCGTGCTAAAGGTTCTATCTTTGAGTTCCTCGGTCTAGTAGAAGAGACTTATGATCCAGTTTATTGCTTGTATGAACTAATTAGAGAAGTCACTCTTGGGGTTGTAATCTCTCCATTACAACGAGATTCAAACACGCATCAAGAGTTATTTATTTTTCCATATCTTAAGAAAACATTTATTGAAATTCCACTTAAAGCATCTAAAATTCCTACATAATGTACATCAACTTATTTTTTTTTAATGATCAAGCTAGGGAGATTTTTTTTTTGGGTGCAAAGAGGAGGGGTTTACCCATATATTCTTTCAAACAAACGAATTACATATGCTCACTTATAATCATATCTTTCTCAACAAGTTGAGCTAAACCAACAGATGATGAATTGAAATAAATAAAGTAGCTTGCATACTCGTAACTGTTCTTGGCCTGCCAGTCAACGACTTGGTTGACGAGGCGGTGCACAAAGCTGATTCTCACCTCCCAGTTATGTTCTATAAGCATGGTTTTGATGTTGTTGAAATGGTGTGTTGAGGAGACACAAATTTTTCCAAAATAGATGGTTTTTCCCTTATATTATATTCCCTCTGTCTTAAAAAGATAGTCTTATTTCAACTTAACACATATGTCCAGATACGTTTTCTATCGTTAATATCTCTCGTTATATGTTAAAAATATTATAATTTTTTAATATTGTCAAAGTGTTTATTGAGACGAATAAAATAAGACCCCACATGACTATGTTTTTTCTTATATATTAAAAGAAATATACAAGATTCTCTTGGTTTATAAATAGTGTCAAAAATTCAAATGAGACTATCTTTTTGGTACGGAGGGAGTAGTTAGATAGATATTTAAATTTCATTTAATGTATACTATTTTTTTTATTAGAAAACAGGGTCATATCGACTTTGCTTTCTGGAGCAAAGAAAAAACGCTGAGCAAAATACTTTTCCCCTTTCTTATTCTTCCGCCGTTTCTCCGCCTACCCTAGTCTTTTTCTGATCGAAGAACTGGGAGGTGAGGATCTTTCGGATTTTGTATGGATTTTGTTTTATTGATCTCAATTTTCACGAATTCAATCTCCAGATCTCTTTCGTTAATGTTCTTGCTCAAACTTGTTCTCTTTTTCTAGGGTTTATTCGTTTTGTTTTCCATAATCGATCGCAATGTGGAACGCTAGTAAATGCCATCGATTATTTCATTGTTTCAATTCAGATCTTTCCGCGTTTCTTAGATTTAGGCTAATTTCGTTGTTTTCAGTAATTGATCGCATGAGGGAACGCCAGTAGTTGTGATCGACATTCCTTGAGAAAAATAGTTCTTAAAAAACGTTCACTCTTTCGGATTTTTGTATGGCTTTTGTTTTATTGATCTCACTTTTCACGAATTCAATCTCCATATCTGTTTTCGTTAATGTTCTTGCTCAAACTTGTTCTCTTTTTCTAGGGTTTATTCGTTTTGTTTTCCATAATCGATCGCAATGTGGAACGCTAGTAAATGCCATCGATTATTTCATTGTTTCAATTCAGATCTTTCCGTATTTCTTAGTTTTAGGGCTAATTTCGTTGTTTTCAGTAATTGATAGCATGAGGGAACGACAGCAGTTGTGATCGACTTCCTTTGAGAAAAATAGTTCTTAAAAAACGTTCGCTCTTTCGGATTTTCGTATGGCTTTTGTTTTCTGGATCTCACTTTTCACGAATTCAATCTCCAGATCTGTTTTCGTTAATGTTCTTGCTCAAACTTCTTCTCTTTTTATACGGTTTATTTGTTTTGTTTTCCATAATCGATCTGTGGAATCCTAGTAAATGCCATCGATTATTTCATTGTTTCAATTCAGATCTTTCCGTGTTTCTTAGTTGTAGGACTAATTTCGTTGTTTTCAGTAATTGATCGCATGAGGAAACGCTAGTAGTTGTGATTGATTATTTCGTAATTTCAATATTTTGAACAAACAATCGCAAGTTGGGAAGCTAGTAATTGCGATTGATTATGTTCTTTACTTATATTATGTCAGGAAATCTTAAGTTTTCAACCATCAATCGCAACATGGGAAGCTAGTAATGGCGATTGATTATGTTCTTTCCTAATATTAGTAAATTCCATTGTTTTCAGCAATTGATCGCAAGATGGGAAGCTAGTAATGGCGGTCGATTTTGTTCTTTCCTTATATTAAAGTATTTCAAAGTTTTGAGCAATCAATCGCAAGATGGGAAGCTAGCACTTACAATTGATAATGTTCTTTTCTTAAAGTATTTCAAAGTTTTGAGCAATCAATCCCTTAATTTTACTGTGAATTAATTCCTTGAGACAGTAGCCTTTCTAATTGTGATGATGGTAGCCTTTCTAATTGTGGGTTTGAAGGAAATTAACTTCAGATCTGATTTGGGATCCTTCCTAGTAATCGAGATTGCAAGATGGGAACGCTAGTAATTTCTTTGCTTGAAAAAGATATATGGCAAGATGGGAAATCTAGTAATTTGGATATTTCAATCTTCTGTTTATGCACAAGAAACTTTGCTTTCTGTTGGGTTTTGATTCTTATAAGGACACTGTTCGAGGTGATAATTTTTTTATGGTGACGAAAAGGCTAACACTGAAATTAGCCTTTGTAGTAGTATTTGTCCGATTTGAGCTTAATTGCCTTCTCAAGCAATGGTAAATTAAATTCTACTAGTAATTTCTTTGCTTAAAAAAGATATATGGCAAGATGGGAACACTAGTAATTTTGATATTTCAATCTTCTGTTTATGTGCACAAGAAACTTTGCTTTATGTTGGGATTTGATTCTTATAAGGACAGTTGTGGAGGTAATAGAAAATTTGATGGTGGTGAAAGGCTAACACTGAAATTAGCCTATGTAATAGTATTTGTCAGATTTGAGCTTTCAGCTGCATTCTCAAGCAATAGTAAATTAAGTTCTATTAGTAATTTCCTTGCTTGAAAAAGATATATGACAAGATGGGAACGTTAGTAATCTCAAATTCTATTAGTAATTTCCTTGCTTGAAAAAGATATATGACAAGATGGGAACGTTAGTAATCTCGATATTTCAATCTTTCCTTTATGCACAAGGAACTTTGCTTAATGTTGGGATTTGATCCTTATAAGGATAGTGTTAGAGGTGATAAAGAATTTGATGATGATGAAAAGGCTATCACTGAAATTAGCCTCTGTAGTAGTTTTTGTTCGATTTGAGCTTTCAGTTGCCTTCTTAAGAAATATTAAATTAAATTCTGCTGGGTTCTTTTGATTTGAACTTTGTGTTGTTGACCACTTTTGGAACCTTGAGTTGCCAATAGTAGATTAAATTCTATTAGTAATTTCTTTGCTTTGAAAAAGATATATGGCAAGATGGGAACGCTAGTAATTTCCATACTTCAATCTTCTATTTATGCACAAGAAACTTTGCTTTATGTTGGGATTTGATTCTTATAAGGATAGTGTTAGAAGTGATAAAGAATTTGATGGCGATGAAAAGGCTAACACTGATATTAGCATGTGTAGTAGTTTCTGTCCAATTTGAGCTTTCAGTTGCCTACTTAAGAAATATTAAATTAAATTCTGCTTGGTTCTTTTTGTTTGAACTTTGTGTTGTTGACCACTTTTGGAACCTTAAGCTGCCTTCTCAAGCAATAGTAAAATAAATTATATTAATAATTTCTTTGCTTGAAAAAGATATATGGCAAGATGGGAACGCTAGTAATTTCAATACTTCAATCTTCTGTTTATGTACAAGAAACTTTGCTTAATGTTGGGAATTGATTCTTACGAGGATAGTGTTAGAGGTGATAAAGAATTTGATGGTGATGAAAAGGCTAACACTGAAACTAGCCTTTGTAGTGGTTTGTTTCTGACCGATTTGAGATTTCTGCTGGGTTCTTTTGATTTGAAATTTGTGTTGTTTTGACCCCTTTTGGAACCTTTAGTTGCCTTCTCAAGCAACTGTAGTGGTTCTAGACTGTCTTGTATTTGTAGTTCTAGCTTTGGAGAATGTCTGACAAAGATTAAGCATCTACAGTGGTTCTTGACTCTTCTGTATCTGAAGTGCCCGTTTTGGAGGATGACTGACATAATAAAACATTGTGGGTACTTTACTTATTTTATTAATTTGTGCCATTATTCATGATAGGAGATTTGGTCTTGTTGCTACTGGCAGTCATTCTTGTTTGACTGATTTGGATAGTCATATGTGTCTCCTCTGTTGTTTCACTCATTTTGATAGTCATATGGTTCTTGACTCTATCTGAACTGCCCAGTTAGATAGAAACTGTTCTGGGAATGCATATCAAATCTTTTGCTCTAAAAGTTTGAGTGCATTATATTGATTGTATCTTATCTTGCAGAAACTGTTGCGTGTTGCTGGGTTCTTTCTTGGCTCCATTGTTCTTATGCACAATTTTGGAGATCTTGAGTTACAATTTCATGCGCTTCTCTTATTTGGATTAAGAGGTTACATTTATGTCTTGGAAGCTGTAATAGTGAGAGTCAGTGTGCTGAATTAGATCATCCCTAAAGGACATCATCAAGTTTTTGTTGGTGATGCAAATGCATGGTGTAATTGGTGATTTAGAATATGTACTTGTATTTATATTGATGACCAGATCAAGAAAGATTGTTGTTGAGTTGAAAGGAAGGTCGAAAAAATGTGGAGTCATTAATTAGCCGCTGATTAAATGTAGGTGTTAAAGAAATCGGATTCTTGATTGCTAAGTTGCTTCCATATAGAGAACTGAGAATATGATACGTAATAAGTGTTTGCATCATCAATCTAAATAAATACATTTTCTTGAAGTTGCTAAAATCTTCAGTTTGGATACATGGTGTTGACAACGTCTGCTGGGATATAGGACCGTGAAGAATGTTGAAAGCATTTTTGTTTAGAGAACCATTAGAGCTCACTTTTGAGGTCCAGGCTAACCTTTTCTCCCCTTTAGTTTCACTCGCACATAGCCATTCTCTTCCTTAATCACTTATTTCTTTTATTTTTCATAGTTATCTGTTCTTGTGTGTGTGGGTGCGCGTGTATTGCAACTGTAATAGCTGACATGTGGGTTCGTCTTGTTTTGCAGTGTAAATATAGTTTGCTTTGTGCTTTCCTGTGTGTGAATTGCAACTGTAATAGCAGTTGAATTGCTTACAGTACATGTTATAAAGAGTTCTGTAATTGGCAGATAAAATTCAATCCACTTGTTAGATTGCAGATAACTCAGTGGTTGAATGACATCCTTGGATTTGATTGTCATGGATTCATTATCTATGTAACGTTTTGTTCAATTTTTCTTGACATGGATTTAACCCTTTGTAGCTTGTTGTTTGTAAGTACCCAGAAATTAAAGATATATGGCAAGATGGGAAATCTAGTAATTTGGATATTTCAATCTTCTTTTTATGCACAAGAAACTTTGCTTTCTGTTGGGTTTGATTCTTATAAGGACACTGTTCGAGGTCATAATTTTTTTTATGGTGACGAAAAAGCTAACACTGAAATTAGCCTTTGTAGTAGTATTTGTCCGATTTGAGCTTTCAATTGCCTTCTCATTTCTCAAGCAATGGTAAATTAAATTCTACTAGTAATTTCTTTGCTTAAAAAAGATATATGGCAAGATGGGAACACTAGTAATTTTGATATTTCAATCTTCTGTTTATGTGCACAAGAAACTTTGCTTTATGTTGGGATTTGATTCTTATAAGGACAGTTGTGGAGGTAATAGAAAATTTGATGGTGGTGAAAGGCTAACACTGAAATTAGCCTATGTAGTAGTGTTAGTCAGATTTGAGCTTTCAGCTGCATTCTCAAGCAATAGTAAATTAAATTCTATTAGTAATTTCTTTGCTTGAAAAAGATATATGACAAGATGGGAATGTTAGTAATCTCGATATTTCAATCTTTCCTTTATGCACAAGGAACTTTGCTTAATGTTGGGATTTGATCCTTATAAGGATAGTGTTAGAGGTGATAAAGAATTTGATGATGATGAAAAGGCTATCACTGAAATTAGCCAGTGTAGTAGTTTCTGTTCGATTTGAGCTTTCAGTTGCCTTCTTAAGAAATATTAAATTAAATTCTGCTGGGTTCTTTTGATTTGAACTTTGTGTTGTTGACCACTTTTGGAACCTTGAGTTTCCAATAGTAAATTAAATTCTATTAGTAATTTCTTTGCTTTAAAAAGATACAGTATATGGCAAGATGGGAACGCTAGTAATTTCCATACTTCAATCTTCTATTTATGCACAAGAAACTTTGCTTTATGTTGGGATTTGATTCTTATAAGGATAGTGTTAGAGGTGATAAAGAATTTGATGGCGATGGAAAGGCTAACACTGAAATTAGCATGTGTAGTAGTTTCTGTCCAATTTGAGCTTTCAGTTTCCTACTTAAGAAATATTTAATTAAATTCTGCTTGCTTCTTTTGGTTTGAACTTTGTGTTGTTGACCACTTTTGGAACCTTAAGTTGCCTTCTCAAGCAATAGTAAAATAAATTATATTAGTAATTTCTTTGCTTGAAAAAGATATATGGCAAGATGGGAACGCTAGTAATTTCAATACTTCAATCTTCTGTTTATGTACAAGAAACTTTGCTTAATGTTGGGAATTGATTATTATAAGGATAGTGTTAGAGGTGATAAAAAAATTGATGGTGATGAAAAGGCTAACACTGAAACTAGCCTTTGTAGTAGTTTGTTTCTGACCGATTTGAGCTTTCTGCTGGGTTCTTTTGATTTGAAATTTGTGTTGTTTTGACCCCTTTTGGAACCTTGAGTTGCCTTCTCAAGCAACTGTAGTGGTTCTAGACTGTCTTGTATTTATAGTTCTAGCTTTGGAGAATGTCTGACAAAGATTAAGCATCTACAGTGGTTCTTGACTCTTCTGTATCTGAAGTGCCCGTTTTGGAGGATGACTGACATAATAAAACATTGTGGGTAATTTACTTATTATATTAATTTGTGCCATTATTCATGATAGCAGATTTAGTCTTGTTGCTACTGGCAGTGATTCTTGTTTGACTGATTTGGATAGTCATATGTGTCTCCTCTGTTGTTTCACTCATTTTGATAGTCGTATGGTTCTTGACTCTATCTGAACTGCCCATTTAGATATAAACTGTTCTGGGAATGTATATCAAATCTTTATCTCTAAAAGTTTGAGTGCATAATTTGGTATATTGATTGTATCTTATCTTGCAGAAACTGTTGCGTGTTGCTGGGTTCTTTCTTGGCTCCATTGTTCTTATGCACAATTTTGGAGATCTTGAGTTACAATTTCATGCGCTTCTCTTATTTGAATTAAGAGATGACATTTATGTCTTGGAAGCTGTAATAGTGTGAGAGTCAGTGTGCTGAATTAGATCATCGCTAAAGGACATCATCAAGTTTTTGTTGGTGATGCAAATGCATGGTGTAATTGGTGATTTAGAATATGTACTTGTATTTATATTGATGACCAGATCAAGAAAGATTGTTGTTGAGTTGAAAGGAAGGTCGAAAAAAATGTGGAGTCATTCATTAGCCGCAGGTGTTAAAGAAATCGAATTCTTGATTGCTAAGTTGCTTCCATATAGAGAGATGAGAATAAATATGATACGTAATAAATGTTTGCATCATCAATCTAAATAAATACATTTGCTTGAGGTTGCTAAAATCTTCAGTTTGGATACATGGTGTTGACAACGTCTGCTCTGGGATAATGGACCGTGAAGAATGTTGGTGGTGGTATGAACTGAAATCTGCCATGGAATTGTGTTGAAAGCATTTTTGTTTAGAGAACCATTAGAGCTCACTTTTGAGGTCCAGGCTAACCTTTTCTCCCCTTTAGTTTCACTCGCACATAGCCATTCTCTTCCTTAATCACTTATTTCTTTTATTTTTCATAGTTATCTGTTCTTGTGTGTGTGCGCGCGTGTGTATTGCAACTGCAATAGCTGACATGTGGGTTCGTCTTGTTTTGCAGTGTAAATATAGTTTGCTTTGTGCTTTCCTGTGTGTGAATTGCAACTGTAATAGCAGTTGAATTGCTTACATGTTATAAATAAAGAGTTCTGTAATTGGCAGATAAAATTCAATCCACTTCTTAGATTACAGATAACTCAGTGTTCTATCAGTCTTGGTGAATCCATCTGTCAGTCCAATTTTAATATGTTGCTTAGCAGTCCAATTGTTAATAACCGTGTGTGTGGCAATGAATAAGCGTTTAGCAGAGATGTGATTGTTGTCATGGTTTATGAGGTGCTTTCGTGTGGCAAATACATGTGTTGACTGTCATATGCTTTCTTTTTTAGTTTACATGTATTCTTTTTAGAGTAATCTGAATATCGCAGAGAATTCATCATCACCTATAAACTGCCATGGTTTATGCATCTTGATATAATCATATCAAGAATTTAGTGTATATAATTTTTCGCTTCCAAGTGAATACATTATTGATTCACATTTTCATCCAGTCTTCTACTTCAACGGTTTCCTAAAAAAATTGCCACTACATTGCGTGCATGATATGTTGTTTGCAACTTGGCTAGATGTGTATTGTTGAATGCCTTGGAATGGATAATATCTAATCAGGATCCTTTACCATAGACATGGATAATACTAAGGTGATGCATCAATATAGGTAAGTTAAACCAAGTTTGCTGTCGAACCTATCCTACTATAGCCAGGATCCTTTACCATTCTCCTTTCCTGCATAATCCTGCGCACTTCCTCTACTTCATCCCAACACGCCTCTGTTGCAAATGAGCTAGACATCAGCACATAAGCCCCAGCATCTTTAGGGCACAACTCCATAAGCTTCTTTGAAACACGCTCAGCAATTTTCACATCCCCATAAATTCTACACCCACTTAGCAGCGATTTGTACATAGATTTTCCGGGCTTTATAGGCATACTGTTGATGAACGCCTCTGCTTCACGAAGATGTCCAGCTCGAGCAAATAGATCAACAATGGAGGCATAGTGTTCCATCCTCAGATTCTCAAAGGGGTAATGTTTTTTCACCAGATTAAAAATCTCTAAACCCTTTTCTACTAACCCAACATGGCCACAAGCTGAAAAGACAGACAGAAACGTGTTGTCATCAGGCTCAACTCCTGATCTCATCATTTTTTCAAAGAGCTCAATCACTTCTGAGCCATACCCGTGATTTGCGCATCCCGATAGAAGAGAATTCCATGAGACGACATCGTGTTGAGGCATGAATGAGAACACTAGCTTTGCATCATTCAAGGATCCACACCTTGAGTACATTGAAACAAGCCCGTTCTGAACAAGAACATTTGGAGAATGACCATCTTTAAAAGCGAGAGCATGAATTTGCTTCCCTAATTCCAATGCAGAGAGAATCCCTATAGATTTTAAGGCACTTGTTAGGGTAAATGAATCAATTCTGATTCCATAACTTCTCATGTTAGAGAAATATTCAAGGGCCTCTTGATCGGAACCCAGGTGAGAAAGACCAGCAATGGCTGAATTCCATGAGATTTGATCCCAGTTACTAACATTTAAGCAAAGCTGATGAAACTCTTCGAGGCTAGATCCGCATTCTGAATAAACCGTCAAAAGTGATACCTGTAAGTACGAATTCGACTCTAGCCCTGCTCGAATTATCTGGCAATGGATCTGCTTACAGTGATATAGATGATTTCCACCTGAGAATGAGCTCAATAGACTATTGTATGTAAGATAATTTGATTCAATATCTAGACGACGCATTTGTATGAACAGAACCAAGGCTTCATTGGGAAAATTGTTCTGTGAATATCCAGTGACCATTGTCGTCCAAGTAATATGATTTCTTTCAGGCATTTGATCAAAAGCTTTCCTGGATTCTTGTATTTCTGAGCACTTGGAATACATATCAATCAAGCTGGTTCCCACAAAAAGATCCAAATCAAACCCATGTTTCAGACCGAGCCCATGAACTTGAGCCCCGATTTTGTGCTCTCTTAGCTGAGAACATCCGACAAGAACAGCGGATACTCCGAAGGGAGTTGGCATTGTACCTTCTCTAATCATCTTCTTAAACAGATCGAGTGCCTTTTCTGGGCATACCACTTGCAAGAACCCAGAAATCAAAGAGTTCCAAGTAACAGTGTTTCTGTGAGGCATTTCATCGAATAGCTTATGTGCACTCACGATTTCCAAACACTTGCCATATAAATCAACCAACGCGCTGCAAATGTACACATTTGAAGTGAAACCCTTCTTGATGACTTTGGAGTGAAGCTTGATGCCTGTATCGAAATCAGCTGATTTGGCACATGATGAGATGAACGTGTTGAGCATGTAACAGCTGCTCTTGCCGGAACCATTTTTCGTCGTCGGAGGCGAGAAGTAGAAATCAGCGATCTCTAAATCATCATAGGCAGAAGAGATATGTGAATGGTAGTCCAAACAGGGTGATGCTAGAGTATGAAGAAACACATTCAAAGCTCCTATCTTTTTAAATCGTGATATATGAAAGAGAGCTGGATATGAAATCTTCATTTGTGCCAGAAACCCGATTGACATAAAAAGAGTATTTAAAGCCAAGTTCTTTCACCTAAAACAGACACCTCAAGATTCAAGGTAAGTAAACAAAATCAGGTTTACTATCGTCCTTATTTGTATGTAATCTGATGGGATTGGGATCTCACCCAGAAACCCAAATCATATACGGTTCGTTGCGAACCTCACACGACTCGTATCTTAAGAAAATTGAGAAATGCACTATCAAGCGAGATCTCTTAATCGGCAGGACACTGCACGCACACCTGATCATCAATGGCTTAGCCTGTCTAACCAATTTCGCTTCCAAGCTTATC
Source organism: Oxyria digyna (assembly GCA_029168935.1). Lineage (NCBI taxonomy): Eukaryota > Viridiplantae > Streptophyta > Magnoliopsida > Caryophyllales > Polygonaceae > Oxyria > Oxyria digyna. The sequence continues at coordinate 26,809,815 of JAPVLV010000011.1, read as the reverse complement.
TCCATGTACATAGAGTGCAGGCACTTACCAGCTGCCCGCAAACTGTTCGACAAAATTCCCCAATCAAAATACCAACGGTGGATCGTTTTGATTGGTGCTTATGCAAAGAGTGGGTATCACAGAGAAGCTATTGACCTTCTATTCGAGATGCAGAATCATGGTGTTAGACCCAACAACTATGTAATTCCCAGCATTCTCAAAGCTTGTGGTCACCTTTCTGAGCTCGAGACTGGAAAGACAATACATGGTTTGATCATGAGAAATTGGTATGAGTATGATCCGTTTGTGAGCAGTTCACTTATAGATATGTATTCTAGATGTCGGATCATTGATAAAGCCTTGTTGGTTTTCAATGGTTTGATTGAGAAGGACGTTGTCGCACTCAATGCTATGATTTCAGGGTGTGTTCAGGGCGGTTTGGTGAAGGAAGCATTGAGTTTGGTGGAAGATATGCAGAGTGCAGGAGTTAAACCTAATGTAGTAACCTGGAATACTTTGATTTCTGGGTTTTCTCAAGCTGGAGATGATTTCATGGTGGATGAGCTTTTCAGGCTGATGAAGAACAGTGGAGTCGAGCCAGACGTGGTGTCGTGGACTTCGATTATATCTGGGTTTGTGCAGAATTTTCGTAATGACGAGGCTTTTGTTTCGTTCAAGAAGATGATTGATTCTGGGTACATTCCTCGTCCAAACACAATCAGTAGCTTACTTCCAGCTTGTGCTAATTTGGCTAATGTGAGACGCGGGAAGGAGATTCATGGTTACGCTTTTGTGATCGGGATAGAGGATGATATATACGTCAGAAGCGCATTAATTGACATGTACGCAAAATGCGGGTTCGTTTTCGAGGCATCAAAGCTATTCCAAAAAATGCAGAGAAAGAACATAGTCACTTGGAACTCAATGATCTTTGCCTACGCTAATAACGGCTTCTGTAACGAAGCCATCACCCTCTTCAAAAAAATTGAAGAACACGAGGGAGAAAAACCGAACCATTTAACATTTACTGCAGCCTTAACTGCTTGTAGTCATGCCTGTATGACTGAGCTGGGAGAGGCTTTGTTCAGAAAAATGCAAGAGAAGTACGGGATCGATCCAAGGTTGGAGCATTACGCGTGCATGGTGGATCTTCTTGGACGAGCAGGAAGAGTGATTGAAGCATATGATCTGATAAAGAAGATGCCGATTGAGCCTGATTTGTTCGTGTGGGGAGCGTTATTAGGGGCTTGTAGGCAATACGGGGAGATCGAATTAGCTCAAGTAGCAGCTAAGTATTTGGCTGAGTTGGAGCCTCAGAGTGCAGGAAGTAGTGTGTTGATGTCGAGCTTGTATCATGATGCTGGAAGTATGGGAAATGCTGCAAGGCTGAAGAAGATGATGAAGAAGAATAAACTTAAAAAAATTCCTGGGTGTAGTTGGGTAGAGGCTGCCTGATTCATGCTTACAACATATTTTTATGAGTCTTGTAGTTTATTTTATCAAAATTGATGCAACAGGAATTAGTTATGGCCTGGATACAAACAACTGATCGGAAGAGGAAGGGCCTTCATTTGATTGCCTTTGCAGTCTTCTCTGATTCATTCTGTACTTGTGCAGCTGACTTGCAACATTCTCCCGTCTCAATCCTTCCACATTCATCATCTGCATAATTGTTGACGGATTTGCATATATATCCACATTATTTTAGAGTTGCAAAATTACACTTTTCAAAATGAACAAGTGTAGAAGAAAAAATGTCGGGCTTATTAATATAAATGTCGGTCTTAGTAAATAAAATGTCGGGGTATATTTGCAAAAGCATAAATACCGAAGAAAAAATGTCACCCTTATAAAATTTAATGTCACTGAGGTATATTTGCAAACATTAAAACAAGTAGGTATTTTTGCAAATGAGATATTGAAATGGGTGCAATTTCTCGTAATTGTTTTAGCCCGGAACTGCGTTTTTTATCCCTAAATGCAAATGACTTGTGAAGCTGCGGCGTCCACATTAATTTGGGCTTTCGTTTGATTATGAAAGGATTAGTTAGAGAGAATTGATTTGTTAAAGAAAATAGAGAAAATGACGTGAAATAGTTTATCAGAGAATTGAATTAGCAGGCGGCACTTGTGAATTACCAGGCGGCACTTGTGAATTACCGACGAATCTAATCAACGGAGAAAGAAGTTACCACCGATGATCAGATATCGTTTATCAGAGTTATATGAAAACGGATCCGGTGAGAACGAATTATAGCGTGCGAATTACGAATGAACATGGGCCGTTCAACAAAACAAATTCACTGGACTACACGGTCCATCAAAGTAGAAGCCCAACAAAAGACGTTTGGAAACACGCGTCTGATATTACTAAATTACTGCGTTGCATACACGCGCCCAATAATGAAGCTTCAAAAGTATTCCGTTGCAGAAACCGTAATCTCAGTCTTCCCAAATCTTCTTTCAAAAATTCAGAGAAACCTCCGGTAGAATTCCAACTTACACGAACACAAACCCTAGATCACAGCCAAAGTCAAACCAGTTAATTAAGGATTCAGAAGAAGCAAACGGTTACCAGAGAAAAAATGGAGAATCCAGCAGGAAATCCACTGGAATCACAAGGTAACTCTCCAAAATTCCGAGAATATTGCTCATAAATATGCTCGTCGTGCTCGGTTTAATGTTTATGTTAAGGTGATGAGGCTAATTTTGTGATCAATTTGATTGATTAGAGTGTGTGTCTTTTGGTTTTCACAATGAATTTGATAAAAAAATTGACACACTGCGTCTACACATATAATGTGTTCTTGTTGATTTTAACTCTTGTGCATGCATATCTACTAGATCTATAAAAAATTAGGTCCTTTAGAGACTTGTTTTGTATTATATTTGCTAGTTAATTTGGTTGAATGTGCATGTAGTTAAAGAAATATGTGCTTGATTATGAGAGAGGATGACCATCTAGGATGTGTGCTTGAATCTGAGTGATTATGTGCATGTGAATATGTTAAATGTGCATGTTAATATGACTGAAAGTGCATGTCGTTGAAGGTGTATATGCTTGATTATGAATGAAGAGGTGCATCTGTGTGTGCCTGAATCTGAGTGATTATGTGCATGTGGATATGTTAAATGTGCATGTTAATATGCCTGAAAAGTGCATGTAATTGAAGGTGTATATGTTAAGCATATTTACTAAAAAAAACTTTCCTATATTGATAGCTAAATGTAAAGCAAAACATAAAAAAGTAGCAGCTGCAAAAAAACAGAAAAAGGATCATGAAAAGAGTAGCACACCTAGAGTAATACATTTCTGGGACGCTACCATGACTATTGGGGAAACAACTTTGCAAAGAGGTCGAACTTTGATAATTTAAAACTTAATCTATGTCTTACTAAGCCATATTGTACTACGTTCATTACTAATCTTATATTGTTTTTGAAAATAGATGCAAATCGAGAAGGCAGGACAAAGAAGGTACAAGACACCAATGTCACTGATACTATCATGGGTGTTGTATCAGATGTGGAAAAAGGAAGAAGTGAGGTTCCAAAAACAAGTAAACAACCAAATGATCCAAATCCAATCACAACAAATGAAGCGCAAGGTAAAGTAGAACTTCATATGCATGTACTATATAGTGTTGTGCATGTAATTTATGTTGGGTGTGCATCAAATTTTGCTTGTGTGTGCATATAATTGATAAAGGAAAAAGTTAATTACTAGTGCATGTAATCTCACTGGTTATGATAATGAGTGTGCATGTAAATATGCATATTGTTCATGTGAATTCACATAATGTGCACGTGAATTCCCATATAAGGGCACATGCACAGAAACTTGCAATTAAACAGGATGTGCATGTGAATTTCCAAAATTTGCATGTGAATTTCATATATGTGCATGTAATTCTCTTCTTTGTGCATGTATTTCTATGTGTTTGGGCAGTTGTAACAACTTACTGATTGTTGATGTATCTCTGATTTTTACAGGTATAAAGGTAAAGAGAGTAAAGAAAACAGCAATGAAGAATCAAAATCCAAGATCAAGACCATTGGTTATAAGAGAAAGAACTAGGACGAGTCCTAGATTAGAAGAAGCTTCAAAAACATCAACAGGAAAAGGAAAGGAACCGATGGTTCATAAGGACGAGGAGCCTTTGGCAAAAATTATGAAAAAGTTTCAAAGGCAAGAAGGTGCATCAGGACAGGATGTGGGTAATCCCAAAAAAACCAAAGTTGAAATTAGAGAGCTGAAATCTGGATACATAACCATCAAGACAAGAAGTTCACCTTTACTGTTGGTTGAAACAATTAAAAATCTTGAACCAGTACAAAAGCAAGCCCTTAAGGATATGGGTTTCGGGTGCATGTTGGAATGAAATATTGGAAAAATTCCTTGGAGAATGTCATATTGGATATTCAGCCAATTCAACCATGTTGCTTCTTCAATCAAGATTGGAGATGAAGGAACTATTATCCGGATAGAAGAGGATGATGTTCAGACGTACTTAGGCTTTCCTCACGGTGATACTAGAATTAACATTCCTTCTTCTGTAACAGATACAGAGTTGCTTAATGGTTTCATAGAACAGTTTGACCCTATTGAAGATCCCAAAAGTGGTGAGAAGAAATTAAGGGAAGTGAAGAGTCTTACACCAACCGATCTGAGCCATGTTTTGCTTAAAAACAAAACGGTGGATGATTGGTTTAGAAGGAACATCATCACCCTTATGTACACACTTTTTGTAGAGTGTAACCTAGCGGGAAAACTGAACACAAGAATCTTAGACGCCCTGAAGGACACTAGCAAGATAGGTGAGTACAATTGGTGTGAGCTTGTGATGAGAAAGTTAATTAATCACACAGAGGCATGGGATAAAACTATGGATGGAGGTTTCCGAGGTCCAGTTCTATTACCACTGGTAAGTGACTAAAATTATAATATTTTGCATGTGTTTGCCTCTGTTTTGCATGTTATTGTACATGAATTGCGTGTCTTTGATCACAGTGTGCATGTGTTTGTACTTGTTGTTTTCCTTAAAAATATGCATCTAACTTTCTTCTTCTTCTTTTATACAGATGATGTATGTTGACATAATGTTGATCAAAGACCAGAAACCAAAGAGAGAGTTGCCTATAATTAAAAACCGGGACATAAAATCTTTGAGAAAAAGAGAAACTGATGAGATTATGATTGGAGGATTTGGCTTGGGATATGTTCGAGAAAGCCCGCAAAAAGAACATAAAAAACAAGAAGATCTTGAAGAACAAAAAGCTAAGGATAAGCCTACAGAACAACAGAGAACTGAATCAGAAGAAGATTTACTGGTAAGCTATTCACATGCATATTCTTACTAATCACATGCACATTCTCACTATTCACATGCACACATTCATATATTATCAAAGCATGCACAATCTGTCAAATGTGCATGTATTTACATCAAATGTGCTTGTCAATTACATTAATGTGCATGTTAATTACATTAATGTGCATGTCAATTTTAATGTGAGCAAGGATTTCTACGTAGCATAATAGAAGAAGGTGAGGAGCTTGCAAAGTTCATAAGCAGGTACCTAGAAAGAATTAAGACAACTCCTGCACAGTTAGCCAACAACACATTGTTCGTTAAGGTTTATGAAGCTCTTGAGAAGATGTTAAACTTGACATTGAGTCCACTTGGTACTCAAAAGCAACCAGAGGAGGTTGTAGAGACATCAACGGAGCAAAAATTCTGGGAGGAGGCTGAAAAGTGCATTGAGAAAATTGAAAGGACTATAAAGCTTAAAGAATCTTATGCTGGAACATTGTTTACCTTGGGTATTCCTGGTATATGTCCAAGTGGTTTCCCGGATCCAACACCATACACTGCAACATATTGGGATGCACAATCAACTAGAGAAGGTGTGCCGGATATACAACAGACATATACCAGAGCTAAAAACAACAAAAGAAAACATCTATTTGATGAACTTAGATATACAACTGAAGAAAACAGTGAGAAGAGAACTAGAATGGAGGAAAACATCAATATAGCTCAGGTATAGGTTGAATCATTGAGCACTGTTCATATATTTTCAGTTGTCATGATGAATTTTAATATGTTCTTTATTTTGTTTAAATAAATTTGAAGGATGAAGCATTGCAACACCATAAAGGAGTTCAAATTGTTGATAAGGGATCAAGTGTGGAAGAAGAAACCATGATTCAGGATAAGGTTTATGTCTGTGCATGTCTTTATAATTGGTTGTGCATGTCAATATAGATGATTGTGCATGTATTTCTAACATTTTATATTGAAATATTTTTGAAGGATGGAGCATTGGATCAATCTACTACTGCAGAAGACATTAATCAGGGACAGATAATTGATAAAGGAAGCATTAATCAAGCTCAGGTATAATGCTTGTGTGTGTAAATGTCTATGTGTGTGCATGTAATTTATTCAGTTTGTTCATGTTAATTTACTTGTATTGTATGCAGGTCATAGGATTGGAAAACAAAACAATATCAATTGAAAAACAAATTCGAATTGAGCATCCGCAATATGAAAAAAGAGAGAAGAGGCAATGGAAACCATCTGAGCACCACAAGTCACCTTGCAAGCCAAGAGCGATAAATTTGAATGACAAAACAACGGTTGCAGAGAACAAATTGGTTAATTGGTTAATTGAAGACTCATCCAATGCCAAGTAAGCTATTCACATGCATATTCTTACTAATCACATGCACATTCTCACTATTCACATGCACACATTCATATATTATCAAAGCATGCACAATCTATCAAGTGTGCATGTATTTACATCAAATGTGCATGTCAATTACATTAATGTGCATGTCAATTTTTTCAGGGAATGGTGGTTAAGCTTGGGAATGTAACTGCAACAAAAGAAGACTTTAAATCAATGAAGCATGGGCAATATGTAGATTCAAACATAATTGACTTGTGGACATATGAGTTGAATATGAATGAACAATTCAAGAGTGATAAAAAAACCTAGAAGATTCTTCGTCAGAATAGAAGTATCGGTATGCATTAACTATATTGTATAGTTTAAGAGATCATAAACTGATTGTTCACATGTTAATGTTATGTTAAATGATTTGCAGAATTGGTCAATTATAGTAAGAGAACCATTTGAGGATAGGTCAAGTATGTTCAACGAAGAAATAGAAAAGGTTATGAAAGAGTATTCATATTAAACAAAGGAAGCAATTGATTTGGTGAGTATAGTATTTATTTAGTGTGCATGATGTTACTTTTGTATGTGCATGTTATTATATATAATTGTGCATGTTATTCCTTATTTTGTGCATGTCATTACTTGTTTTGTGCATGTCATCATGGTTTTGTGCATGTTTTTATTTCTACATGTGAATTTGATCTATTTCTAACTTTCTGATTCTTGTATTATCTACAGTATGTATTTCCAATATGCCACTCTGAACACTACTATGTGATCGCCATAAATGTCAAGAACCTGAGATTTGATATCCTAGACAATTCAGATGCTGATGTTAGTGTACAAGAGAAGTATGGAAAAATACCATCCAACTTGGTGAGTTTTTTAATAAATAATCACATGTACTTACTATTCAACTAAGTATGGATCATAAACCATTTCGTTTTTCTTTGGACTGCAGAGAGAGTTGTTTGTGAACTACTTAATGGCACACAAAATGGATAACGTGGCTGTAGTTTTAAAAGATGAAACCCAAGTGCCTATTGTAAGACTGAAAATGCCATGGAGAGACAATGGGAACAAGATTGACTGCGGGATATTTGCAACGAGACATATGGAAACTTACTTTGGAAATGGTATGGATGATTGAGACTGTCAACTAAAGAAAGAAGATGCAAAGCAAATAGAGACTATGAGGGTTAAGTATTGCACTTCAATCATTGATAATCATTGGAATTCAGAGAAGAATAAGGTTGTAGCAATGGTCTCGAAGGCAAAAAAGAAGACAACATCTGTTTGAATACATGTTTAGGAGTGTCAAGACTAATATGTTCATGTAGTGTGTTATTTTGGATGAAATATTACTTTGAAGGTTTAAAACTAGTTGGATGTTATTTTGGATGATATGTTTTTACAGTGTGGTATTTGCAAATGAAGTGTTTTTAGAGTTACGAAAATTATGATGTGCGTGCATGTTATTTCAACAGGATGTGCATGTGAATTTGGAAAAAGTGCATGTAAATTTACAAAATATGCACGTGAATTCACATATATGTGCACATGCACAAAAACTTGTAAAATTTGAAGTGATGTGCATGTAAATATACACAAATGTGCATGTGAATTTACATAATGTTCATGTGAATTCCCATATATGGGCACATAGACAGAAACTTGCAATTTTACAGGATGTGCATGTGAATTTCCAAAATTTGCATGTGAATTTCATAAATGTGCATGTAAATGAAAGTGTATATCATTAACAGAAAATCAAAACAACTGTCACACGTATACCAAATTCAACAAAAACATCATGAAAATAATTGTTGTTTTGAATAACATAAATAAATTTCAAACAACTGGAGTATCTTTCTTGCATGTTCTATTGTTGTGCCCAATCTCATGACATATTGTGCAACGCCTAATCTCCTTGGATGCATTGTCTCGAATTGCCTCTGCGACACCAACTAAGCGAGTAGATTTTGGTCTGCCATTTTTCTTGGTATGTGAAGGAGGAAGAATATTAATAACCTCGGGAACCGGACCAACAAACTTCTCAAATCTACTTTGTGTTGATCTAGATGCAAGTGTAGAATTAGGATGCATTGACTTTTGGAACAATTCCTTCTCACGTCTTAACACACTCAATAGATGATTCATGACATCAAATTTATCCTCAATAAGATTGACACAACCATGCATCTCAGAAAGTACTTGAGAGACAGGGACCTTTTTTCATCCATATCTAAACCTTGATTGTAGATGGCACCATCTATCTCAAATGTTGGATGAATCATTGATTTCTTTGTCCACCTAGACTTGATCAAATTGCTAGGGAAGTCTTCAATATTCATACTTCTTAAAGCTGAAAACATATGAGAACAAGGCATGCCAGTGGTTATTAGTTTGTTGCAACCACAAAACACTTCTTTGCTGGATAAAACATACTGCACATCATAAACTTGCCCACCACATAGAATGTTGCAAGTTCTAACATCTTCATCCAATGATTGACAGACAGGAATGAAATTATATATAGCAGCCCATAGTACATTCTGGATATCATAAAAGACATTGATAGTATAGATCTTTGCAAGTTTTTTCTCCAAAAGAAATGGAGTCTTAAATGTTGGAACACTTGTAGATGATTCCAGGTCAAGTCTTCGCTGAGTATGTCTCTGAGAATCAACCGCATTCTCATACTGTAACATGAAGACGACCAGTGATGAAATTCTTCCAATGAAACCAGAAAAGAATGCATTCTGACTTTCAGACCTAGAAGTTGTCCTAAGCATACTTCCCATGCAAACATCTTGAAAGAAGGCAGGGATCCAAAACTGACGTAAATCAAACAAATTTGCCAACCATTTGTTTGACTCAAGGCTATAGTCATTGATAATGTGCATCCAAGCCTCATCGAACTCATCTTTCTTCAACTCATCACTCCACAAAATCTCATTAAACTTTTTCCTGAACTTCTCAGTTTCTGGTGGTGAATTAAGATGAACCTTCACAGGAACCTTGAACATTATGTGCCACATACAAAATCGATGAACGACATGCTTGAAAACTTGTTCCACAACACTTTTAACAACAACGTCTTGATCAGTTAAAATGACATTTGGCTCATGGCTCATTGCTTTCTTGAAGTTCTCGAATAACCACACATATGATGGAATATCTTCATTCAAGAGTAAACCAAAACCAAAAGTGACTGATTTCTTGTTATTATCAACTCCGGTGAATGGGATAAAAACCATATCATACCTAAAAATATGTTAATAAACAAAACAGAAGGTGAGTATAGGTATGCATCACATACAAACTTAAGGTGCATGTAATTTGAACATATGTGCATGTGAATTACTCAAGTATGCATGTGAATAAACAAACCAGAATAGCTGGGTATAGGTATGCATCAAATACAAACTTGAGGTGCATGTAATTTAAACATATGTGCATGTGAATTACTCAAGTATGCATGTGAATAAACAAACCAGAAAAGCTGAGTATAGGTATGCATCACATACAAACTCTTGTGCATGTAATTTGAAATATGTGCATGTACATTACTAAAGTATGCATGTGAATGTAATTTTATTGTGCATAGCAACTAAATTTATATGAGTGACAAATAAAAAGCAAGCATGTAATTGTGCATGTAATTGTTCATACAGGTGCATGTAATTGTGCATAAAGGTGCATGTGGACATAAGTTAGTGTACATACCTATTAAACTGGTATGTTGCATCAGCTGAGACAACATCACCAAAGAAAGAATAACTTTTGCGGCTGATGGGATCAGAGAAAAACAAATGGCTCAACTCATTTTTTTCATTGACATCATAATCGAAATAGAAGGCCTCTCACATTTCCTTCTTACGAACCAAATTGTCAATTATCATTTGACCATCACAACCAATCATATACGAGTTCAAATCCCTCTTGAAGTTTTTGAAGTCAATCACTGTAGCCCCTATATCAGAGTATGTACCAACATAATTCTTGAGCAGCTTGTATGCTTGACTTGTACCAAGAATTGACTTTAAACAGTTAATAATGAAGTCCTGGTGGAATGGAGTCAGTTTTCGATTGTTCTTCAAGAAATGTTGATGAGATTTAGGAACCATATCATGAGTGTGACATTCCACAAATCTCTTAACACAATAGCCACCACGTCCACCATATCGAAGAGCTATCTTTGCTTTACAACCGCATCTGTCTGAAGTCCTTTTTCTTTTCTTTGACTTCTGGGAACTGGGGGTTAAAACACGTTCTTTTGTGAATCCTTCCTTGCTACAAACCAAATAGTTCCAGAGAACTACTTTGCAAGAATCATTCGCTTTTGTACATGTACCCATACGAACATTAAATCCACATTCATTTGCATAGTTTATATAAAACTGAACCCCTTGATCAAGTGAAGAAAATATTTGACCAATAAAAGGCTTAGCAACATCATTGCAAACGGGAATGCAATTTTCTGAATATCAACAAAGCAACAACACAAAAGATCAAATACAGAACAATGGAAAAATACTGATTAACAGCTAAAAGACCTAAAACCTGGAATCAATTGCAAGCAATTACAAAAAGACGAAATTGAAGCAACAATCATACATAGGAATACTAATAAGACGAAATCAACACTGAAATCATTGAAATCAATCAAAGGGATATCTCGTACCCTATAATTCAGCAAAATTCAACAACAGATAAACAAAATAAAAAGCATTGAAGTACAAACAATCTGAAAAACAAGAATGAAGCCTATCTAAACAGATTAACCTGGTTCCATGACGCGAATTGAAGTGTAAGGAGCTAAGAACACCTACAACACATGAACAAAAACCAAAAATCAATTTCAAAGCAATAACAGATGAAATCGAGAGAAATAAAGAACGATAAGGAGAATGGAGTTATAATTCAGCAAAATTCAACAACAGATAAACAAAATAAAAAGCATTGAAGTACAAACAATCTGAAAAACAAGAATGAAGCCTATCTAAACAGATTAACCTGGTTCCATGACGCGAATTGAAGTGTAAGGAGCTAAGAACACCTACAACACATGAACAAAAACCAAAAATCAATTTCAAAGCAATAACAGATGAAATCGAGAGAAATAAAGAACGATAAGGAGAATGGAGTTATAATTCAGCAAAATTCAACAACAGATAAACAAAATAAAAAGCATTGAAGTACAAACAATCTGAAAAACAAGAATGAAGCCTATCTAAACAGATTAACCTGGTTCCATGACGCGAATTGAAGTGTAAGGAGCTAAGAACACCTACAACACATGAACAAAAACCAAAAATCAATTTCAAAGCAATAACAGATGAAATCGAGAGAAATAAAGAACGATAAGGAGAATGGAGAGTGAAGATTAAAACGAACGAGGAAGGAGAAGAGGAGGAGAAGAAGAGGAAGAGGAGAGGAGATCGACAGCAGAAAAGCGCGAGGAGGAGAAGAGGAGGAGAACGGACTTAACAGAACGAAATTAATACGAGAAAGAGTATCACGCGCTAGCACACACGCGAATTGTGAGCCATCCGATTGCCTTAGAATGAACGGTGAAGATTCATTCTCAATTCTCACAATATAATTCATTTTCATAGGAGTCTTTCCATATATATATATATATAAGTCCAAAGATTACCCTTTTACTTGTCAATTCATATCGGATTCAATTCTAGTTCCACGTTGTTATGTTCACGATTTAAACCGTTACTACGATTCCTTAGTGTATTTTATTGCAAATACAGCTGCGATTTATGTACATATACTTGGTTCATTCTCCAGACCCCAAAAAGTAATAATGCATATTGATGCACGTATGATCGTTGTGATGTCTTCGTACTTCTATAACAACCAAAACACAAAATAATTGATATTGTCGGGGAGATCGACAATCAAGAATGATGTACCTTAATTTGTAGTTGGAAATTATTCATCTCTTCTTTTCTCTGATTTCTGTTTAGTTTTTCTTGTTAGATTCAAAATTTCAAATGTATTTACAGTTTTCTCAGCCTGAAAATATAGAGCGAGAATTATCACTAATTCAAAAATAGTTACTGTAGCAATTGACTATCGTAGTCAATCGATCGATTAAAATACGACGGCATATATAACATAATGTGGTTGTACTTATAATACAATATAGTAAGTCAAGTCCAAGCTAATTACATTCTTTAGTCAACTCTCTAGCCGTCCTCTTATCATGATTAATATCCATTAATGTCAGACTAAGAGCTAACCTAAATTGATTAATGCTAACATTCTCTCACATTTCTACTACCTATAGTATGTGACAATCAGGGGTCCACGGGCTAAAAAGCAGCGTGGACGGTTAGATAGACTGGGGGGCGTGCTCACACGAGCGTCTATGCGCATTAGGCCCAACAGATAAGCCCATGGGGTTCCACCCTAAAACCAATTGGCAATAAGGGGAGTAATCCATAGGCTTATATACTAGGCTCCTAACTTTCGATGTGGGATACTATTCTCAACACACCCCCGCAAGTGCAACGGGCGGAAGCCCAGTTGACACTTGAACACACGGTTGTGGGTGGGCCTTCTCAATCTCTTTATAACCAAACCTCACAACCTAAGGGTCCAGGATAGAGTCTGACTCTGATACCATGTGGAAATAGGAAGAAAGAACCAGAGAAAGAGAGGGAAGAACTTTGTTCTTTGATTGATTGAAAATGGAAGATTACAGATGAAGCTTTATAGTGTAACAACATAACAGAAATTGAGCTGACTAGTCCTATTACGCCGCGTGGCACTAGGCAGTTACAAATTCAGTTATGATGCTCTATTCCTACATCCCGCCTCAAGCTGAAGGTGGTGTGACCAGCTGAAGCTTGTCGAGAAGAACTTGATGGCGTGGTCCTGGGAGTGATTTGGTCAATATATCTGCAAGTTGAAGGTTAGTGGAGATATGAGAAAGGGAGATCAAACCCTCTTGAAGCTTGTGTCGGATGAAGTGACAATCCAAGTCTATGTGTTTGGTTCGCTCATGATAGACAGGATTGCGTGCAATATGTATTGCAGCTTGACTGTCGCATTTCACTGGAATAGGAAGGATGCATGGAACCTTGAACTCATGAAATAGCCTAGATAACCATGCCAATTCTGTTGTCAGGCGACGAAGGGATCTGTACTCAGACTCGGCGGAGGAAAGTGAAACAATGCTCTGCTTCTTTGCCTTCCAAGAGATGGGACAACCACCAAAAGTGATAAAATAACCACTAACAGAGCGTCTGGTATTGGAGCAAGCTGCCCAGTCAGCATCACAGTATCCTAGAAGGCCAAAATCTGGTGAATTGTTGAGAAGAATCCCCAATGTATCATGTTGTGACAGGTAACAAAGAGTGTGTGTGGCAGCTTTATAATGCTCAATGGATGGAGAGTGGAGAAACTGACTGAGGAACTGAACTGTGTAAGCAATATCTAGACGAGTATTGGTTAAAAAGTTCATCTTACCAACCAACTTTCTGTACAAAGATGGATCATGGAAGGCAGGGGCAGAATCTGAGAAATGCAAATTAGCTGGTAAGGGAGCTGAGACAGTGGTAGGTGGTGGTGGAAATTCCTCCAGAAGCTCATGAAGAAACTTTTGTTGACTCATAACATAGCCAGATGATATCTGAATAAACTCGATGCCCAAGAAAAAGTGTAAGTGCCCCAAGTCCTTTATCCGGAACTGAGCATCAAGAAACAACTTCAAATTGGTGATGGCAGTTTGATCATTCCCAGTGATCAAAATGTCATCAACATAAATGGCAATGAAGACCAATGAATCACCTGCTTTCCTGGAGAAGAGAGAATAATCGTTGGGAGAATGAACATACCCCTGAGATGAGAGGGCCTCATTTAGCTTGGCATACCATTGGCGTGATGCTTGTTTCAAACCATAGAGAGACTTGTTAAGGCGACAAACCAAAGAAGAATCATGGACTGGTAATCCAGGAGGAGGCTTCATGAACACTTCTTCATGCAACTCACCATGGAGGAATGCATTATTGACGTCCAACTGTGCAATAATCCATCCCTTTTTAGCTGCTAAGGCAACAAGAGTTCGTATGGTTGTCATTTTGACAACTGGAGAAAATGTCTCAGTATAATCAATGCCCTCTTTTTGTGTAAAACCCCGGACAACAAGGCGAGCTTTATGGCGTTCAATGGTCCCATCTGAGCGCAGTTTTAGTTTGTAAACCCATTTGCAACTAATCGGGCGTTTTCCAGATGGTAAAGGTACAAGATCCCAAGTGTTGTTCAATTGTAGAGCTGCAAACTCTTTGTCCATAGCCTCTTGCCAGGCAGGGTACCTAACTGCATCTTCATAGGAAGCAGGCTCTCGTGAAACAAGTAATGAAGACAACAAATTCTGATTATCCTTGGTCAAAGCAGAGGCACATAAAGAAGTGATCATAGAGGAAGAAGAAGAAATAGAAGAAGGAGAACATAGAGAAGTTAAAGTATGATGACAGACAGAATGACATGAAACACTAGAACCACAAACATAATCTCTGAGATGACTAGGAGGAGGATGCACACGAGTTGACTTTCGGATAGGAACTAAAGGAGTTGTAGGGGAAACAGTAGTGTGTAAAGGAGAGGAGTGGTTTGGTGTGGGAGAGGGAATAGATGGTGAAGAGTTTTCCAAGGGAACAGAGAAGGTTGGAATGTCAGGAATGCTCACAGGAATACTAGTGTTAGTAGGATAATCAGGATGAAAAGGGAAAAGAGACTCATGAAATACAACATTCCTGGAAGCAAAAATGTGTTTTGTGTCAAGATTCATGACCTTGTAAGCTTTCTTGCCAGAAATGAATCCTAAGAAAACACATCTTTGAGATCTTGGTTGAAATTTATCACGACCATGTGTTTGTGTTGTAGCATAACACAAGCAACCAAAGGCACAAATGTGGGAGTATGAAGGTTTAGTGGTAAACAGAATTTCATATGGAGTAGAATTTTTCAACACTCTAGATGGAAATCGATTAATGAGATATGTGGCCATGAGAACACATTCACCCCAGTAAGGGAGAGGAAGGTGAGATTGAAATAAAAGGGCTCGGGAGGTCTCCAGAAGGTGTTTATGTTTACGTTCTACCACCCCATTTTGTTGGGGAGTATAAGGGATAGAGGTTTGATGGAGAATGCCTTTAGAGGTCAAGAAAGTGGAAGCCTCAAGGCTGGATCCAAGCTCAAAGGCATTGTCAGTGCGTATGACTTTAGGAAAGCAACCAAATTGTGTATGAATCATGTGAATAAAAACCTTGAGAATAGGAAAAGCATTACTCTTGACTGATAAAAGGTGTGTCCATGTGTTTCTGGAAAAATCATCAACAATGGTGATGAAATATCGAAATTTGTTGTGTGTAAGAGTGTGATAAGGTCCCCAAAGATCAACGTGTACAAGATCAAAAGGTTTAGTAGTTGTTATTTGACTGTTAGGAAATGGTTTCTTGTGTTGTCTAGCTTTGTAGCAAGTGTCACAAGGTATGTCAATATGAGAAGGTATAAGAGACATAGAATGCAGTTTATTGTAAGGAACATGTCCCAAGCGTTTGTGCCACAACAAAGCATCAGCTGAAAGGCTGGAATCCTTAGAAACATTACATGAAAGCTCTAATGGTTTGGAATTACAAGAATCTGTAGGAAGACAACTAGTGTGCATAGAAGATAAACTGTCATCAACAGAACTAGATTGAAGTAGGTAGAGACCATTCTTCTATTCACCAAGAACCATTGGGCTCCTCACTTAAGGGCCCTGCAAAAAACATAGAGACTCAGTAAAAAAGACATGGAGGTGTGTTTGAAGAATGAGTCTCCCAATGGATAAAAGATTGAATCTGAAAGATGGTACAAATAGGACATTGTGAATGGTC
Source organism: Oxyria digyna (assembly GCA_029168935.1). Lineage (NCBI taxonomy): Eukaryota > Viridiplantae > Streptophyta > Magnoliopsida > Caryophyllales > Polygonaceae > Oxyria > Oxyria digyna. The sequence goes on along the minus strand of JAPVLV010000011.1, from coordinate 26,793,244 downwards.
AAGGAAGGCAAAACTGGAACAGATCCATGCATACTTACATGAATTTTTGTACCATCAGGTAATGAGATGAGATGAGGTTTAGGGAGAAGCTTTAGGAAAGAAAAAGATGTTTTGTCAAAACACATATGATCACTTGCGCCACTATCTATGATCCAAGTCTTTTCAGAGAAAGAAACTTCACACTGTCCACTAAAACCAGATCCAAAAGAAGAATTACAGAAAGCAAGAGGCATACCTGCAAAGGTTGATCCGGCAAAATCACTTGAACCAGCTTTGCTAAGAATTAATTTCAACTGAGCAAGTTCCTCAACAGAAAATCCACCAAAAGAATGAGAATCTTGTGTTAAAGAAGATCCTTCTGAAACAGAAGTATGTGCTCCAATGGACCTATCTCTGCTATCCACTGCATTTCTTGATGGAAAACCAACAATTCTATAGCAATTTTCCATTGTGTGCCCTGTCTTCTTGCAATGAGTACACACCAGAGGAGGACGTCTAGTAGGTGTAGTCCCTTGCTTCTGCCAACAAAAATCAATGGAGTGTCCTTTCTTGTTGCAATGAGTGCAAACCATTAGTGGCTTCCTATGACCAGATTCTTGTGGAAATCTTCTGCCAGCTGCCATGGCTGAAGAGTCCTCTGAGAGATGAGGAGTGCTCTTGACTTCCCGCTGTTTTTCTTCCTGGACTAACATGGAGAAGACTTGAGCAATACTTGGTATGGGACACATCATCAAAATATTTCCCCTCACAGATGAGAAGCTGTCATTCAATCCCATTAGCAGCTGCACTAATCTTTGTTCTTGCTCACATTTTGACCAGGCATTGTTTATGCCACAGGAACACACAGGTAAATTTCTCAAAGAAGTCAATTCATCCCAAAGACGCTTAATTCTGGTGAAATAGCTTGTCACACTGTCATTCCCCTGTGACAAATTGCACAATTCTTTTTGTATTGAAATTTTTTGTGCAAGATTAGGTTGACCAAACCTAATGCACAATTCATTCCACATCTCACAAGCAGATTCAGTGTATATTATGCTCTCGGCAATTTCTTTACTAACCGAATTCAATATCCAAGATAAAACCATATCATTTGTCTTTTCCCAATCTCTGAAATTGACAGCTGAAATATTAGGTTTTCAAGAACGCCATTAACCAAGGCAATTTTGCTCTTTGCAGACAATGCGATCATCATCGATCGTTTCCAGGTGCCAAATCCGGATCCGTCAAAGGATCTGGACACAAGAATCATACCTGAATTGTCAGATGGATGAAGGTAGAGAGGATCTTTATGATCTGCGATCGTTGAGCTCCTTTGATCGCGTCGTCCATGAGTGCTGCAATCGACGCCGTCTTCCATGGCAGTCGAGCTCGAAACAGCGAAGAAATGGAGATAGATCAAAGAGAAACAGAAGGCCGCTTGATCGGCTCTGATACCATGTGACAATCTGGGGTCCACGGGCTAAAGAGCAGCGTGGACGGGTAGATAGACTGGGGGCGTGCTTACACGAGCGCCTATGCGCATTAGGCCCAACAGATAAGCCCATGGGGTTCCACCCTAAAACCAACTGGCAATAGAGGGAGTAATCCATAGGCTTATATACTAGGCTTCTTTTACCCTCAACCCCCGATGGGGATACTATTCTCAACATACTATTACTCCATATACTAGCTGCTTGCATGCCTTTCCCCATCGTATGCGCTACATATATGTATAATACAATTATACAATCCGCGTCGAATTATACATTTATAATCATTATAAACCATGATTAGCGAGACTCGGCCAATGTCACGCCCTATACGTAGTCTTAACTGATTACTATCACTATGCTCACCACAATATAATTAATACTATATCATTTAAGTGTACATTTAATTAACTAAGTTTGAATTCTTGTTTTAAGACATTTTAGCTAGTATGGATTATATATCTTAGACATGGATTTGAATTATTTGCAGGCCAAATCTCTAGTACGTATTCAATAAAACCATAATTTTCAAAATAGGGATCCATCATAGTATATATAGCCACTACCAACCAACTAACTTTGCATTGTATCTACCAACCTCCATACAAAGAATCCTCTTATATTTACAACAAATACAAAAATGGAGTCAGACATGGGAGGAGCTTCTTCCATTGATGGAGATTGGGAGTCGATTTGCAGAATGTTGTCGTTAGATCAAGATCCCGACTTCACTACTTTTCTTGGCCACGGTTCTATATTTGATCCGTTGGAAGCCGATGCTAGTCCTTTACCACCTCTTCTTGAGCTCTGCACTCCTAATTATTTCAACATTGATCAACATAATCTTTTAACCCCAAATTGGAGTTATGATGAACCCATCTCTTCTTTCTCTTCATCTATTGATATTCATACCGATCAGAACGACTTCTTAATAAAAGAAGTCGTTCAAATGCAAGTTGAGGCTCCTGTCCCCAGGAAGAGAGTTCGTGTCAATTCTAAGGATGTAAGTGCCCGCATCAATTTGATAAGTATTTATTTTTGTTTCTTATCTTAGAGTCTTGGATTTTTATTTTCTAATTTTTGGTGATCATTGAATTGACTTGGTTTTATTGATTATGTAGGCATTGAAGGGAAAGAAGAAAGCAAAGACAAAGAAGAGTATAGATGAAGAGGAGGAGAAATCATCAAAGTGTTATGCATCTGATAACGAATCGAATGATTCGCAAGAAGGGCTCGAAACCGATATTGGGAAAAAGAGAGCGGATATAGGAGCAGCTACAGATCCTCAAAGCCTCTATGCAAGGGTAATTCTGTCATTTATACTCCCTTGATTAATTGTAAATCAAGTTATAATAACTCAAGATCTAAACATAAATTTAATTACTGTGATATATATACAGAAAAGAAGGGAGCGAATCAATGAGAGGTTGAGAATCCTACAAACTCTTGTGCCTAATGGAACAAAGGTTGACATTAGTACCATGCTTGAAGAGGCCGTTCATTACGTGAAATTCATGCAGATGCAAATCAAGGTATATATTAAGTAATTATGCTTGTATTTATATTCTTAGGGCTTGTTTGGTGATTAATTGTTGTGGTTGGTTTTTTTTGTACTGTGCAGCTTCTGAGCTCAGATGAAATGTGGATGTATGCACCATTGGCTTACAATGGTTTGGACGTGGGTCTTTTCAACAATTTCTCTCCATATCTGCTACCTTAATGCTAGCTTGTCCCAATCAAATAAATTTCTTAAGATTATTTAATTCGTAATTAGCGTAATTATGAAATGTTAATTGCGACTGACTTATTGGATGAGATGATGGAATATGCGCGCCTGCTCGATACGTAGACCGGCCGGGTGTGAAGTGCGCGGCAAAAAAGTCAAGCTAATCATTAAATGAGTTTATGTATTGTATAAAATTCTTTTCAGTTCATTATAATAATAATTAATTATAGAAAGATGTAATACATTACGAAGTAAGGAAATATTCATGTATGATTTTTTTTATTGTTTGATCACCTATGTAACTTTTTCAGCTAAAAATAAAACTATGTAACTTTCTTCTTTTCATTGCTCTTTATATGTATATTTGCGTAACTTTCTTTTCTTACCAAAACTATGTAACTTACTTTCAATCAAGAATCAAAATGATGTTGAGTTTTGCCTCGTGTTGAGATTTGACGTTCGCAAAATGTCAACCGTTATAATACTGGTTTGCCGGAGTCCATGGCAGTCTGCCACAGACTAATGGACCAAACGGCCCAACATAAATAAATTTGGCTCAGATAGCCCAAAAAAAATATTGGGCTTATAGTGGTGGTGTGTCATTTTTGTTTTGATTTATTAAGTTCACTTTTACTCTTGGAAGAAAAAGAACGAGGATTAAGTTACATGATGCAACATTCATATGAGATGCAAATATTCCTCGACCTTGCTACGTTTAAACAACGCGTAAAAGATAATTTCTAAAGTTACAAATTAAATAAATACATGTGGCATTTTGTTTTAACAATTTCTTTTATATTAAATTACATTGTATTAGTGGAAATGTAATATTTGGTCTTTTGATTCTTTAGTGTTTTCCTTTTTCACCTACCCATCTTCTTCCTCATCATATTTTTCATTTTCTTCCAACTTCCTCCATACCCATACGACCCCACCGGCCCACCCCACCATTGCATATGAAGGAGGCTATGTTTCACTGTTGCATCGGCGGAGGGGCGGCGTTGGTGGTCGGAATTAGCGGAGCGGTGGCGTTGGTGGTCGGAGATGGCGGCGTTGATGGTCGGTTCTAACAAAGCAAAGCACTGTTAAACAATTTTGGTACAACAGTGGAGAATATATTGAAATTGTGAGAAAGAAGAAGAAAGGTTTATTTTTTGAATAAAAAAAATAGAAAAGGCTAGTAAAGGTTACGTACACAGAAGATAAGTCACGTGTGCTTTTTTGGCTTTGTTTCACTAGCTTATAAGCTAGTTTAATTTATCAATAAGCTAGGATTTTAAGTGTTTTGTAAAATTTAAGCTAGCTTATGATCCACAATGTCGAACAGACTGGTAGTCTTTTCCTCCTTCATGCCTTTATCGGATTGTCGGAAGTTATTTCTTCGGCTATTTTTATCAATTCTACTACTCCCTTCGTCCCTTAATATAAGGTTCATTTGCTTTTTCGACACTATTTACAAACCGAGAGAATCTTCTCGTTTTCTTCCAATATATAAAAATAAATATAGGCATACAAAATATCGTTTGATTCGTCTCAATGAGTACTTTGACAATATAAAAAAATTATAATTTTTATCATCGTATATTTAGAGATATTAACGTTACAAAACGTGTCTCGACAAATGTGTCAAAATCAAATGGGAAGATCAATAGGGGACGGAGGGATTAATATTTTTTGAAATAAATAACAAGTTCACTGAAATCAAGAAATACTTCATGTGTTTTTTGTCATCTTCAAGCACCCGATAGGATTAAAAATCTTGAAATATGTATTTGTCGTTATGTTTTGGAGGTGATAAAGTTTTACTCCCTTCGTCCCATAATATAGTGTCTATTTTTCTTATTTGGTGTCCCAAAATGTTATGTCTGTTTCCATTTATATATTTAGTCTTATTAACCACATCAAATCACTTTTCTAAAAATCTACAATCAACTATCTTCTCTCTCCTTCTTTTTTACATCAATTTCCACACTTAATCACATTTTATCTTCTCTCCTACATAAAAACCACAGTCTCTCACAATCTCTTTTACTTTTACTTTTTCTTTCTTACTTCCTTAATTTTTCTCGGAAACCGCAAACAGACACTTAATATTAGGACGGAGAGAGTATAATATACTTGCTTAAATCTCACAAAAAAAAAAAACGAAAAGTCGCACAATTTATAATATGCCAAATTGATGTTGTCTAATCGGAAAGTGGCACTTCAAAGAAGATAACTCAATCCAAATACAAAAGTCTCCTGCAGGCGATGGAGTACAAAAGCTAGATTAAAAGTGTGGCCAACATTAAAAATATATATATATATATATAGGCCCACTTTGACATTGTGAACATAAGAAGCTGAATTTGTATTTTATTTTCCAAAACCTCAACTTTTACACAATTTGGAAATTTTGGACTTCCGCAAAATTCTGAATTACTGAAATTAAAATGGGAGAATTTGTAAGTTATCAAACGAAAGATAGACTAATAAGTGTACTTAGTAGGTGATAATATATCAACGAGTATGATATGTAACGTAACTAAGTACACATGCATACAGGTCGAAGAATATCAAGTTTTGTTTATAGGTGAGAATAAAGTCCAACCACTAACAATGCAAGTATGGCCTATATATGTTTTATCCGGTGTCAATAGCTTGTTCGATCCGTCGCATTCTAGTCTGAACATGATCCATCACCATAAGATTGAAGCTAATCCATGGACGAATCAAGAATAGCGTGGGCCCTGGACGATGTAAACCAAAAGAAGGACAACAATCAAATCATCAGGATAAGATAATCAAAAATATACGATGTAATTATGAATTTATGAGGAATCCACTAAATTCATATAGTGATTTATTTAGTAACTGATAATGTACGCGGGGTCTATACGCACTACATTTTGAAACTTTTTGAACTACATTTTCGTACGCCCAAAATTGGCGTACAGTGCAATTTCTCGAGATACGCATACGTATACGTATACGCTAAAAAAATTGAAAATTGGTCCGTACGCCCAAAATGGGCGTACGCAGCGGATATAAAAATCCGCCTCGCTTTCTTCTTCCTCCTCTCGTCGTATCAGTGAAATACTGTTCATCTGTAACCCTATTTGTCGCCGTCGTCCAATCTTCTCTCATTTCACTCGTTTTCTTCCCCAAATCTATCCTATTCGACTCGTTTTTCTCATACAATCCAAATCCCTCAATCAATTTCATCAATTTCACTCGGAATCATGCAATCCGAAGAAATGGGGAAAAGCTCGAAATCCACTCCGGCGACGGTGGAGGCTGCGGCGGTTTCGTCTGTTCTCCCTCCCGTCCGTATATGTGCTGGTGGCGCAAGAGTCCGAGGTGGAGGAGTTGCGCCTGGGCGGAAGACGAATCCGGCGAAAAAGAAAAGGGCCCGTGGTGGTGGAGCTGCGGTGGCTCCTGAGGTGGTCGGTGGCGCTGGCGTGGGGTCTGGCGGTGGAGGGGAGGAGGTTGGTGGCGCCGGCAAGGTGGCTGGAGGTGAAGCAGGTGGAGCTCGTGGTGGTCGGGGTCGGGGCGGTGCGGAAAAACGGGCCCGTTTGAAATCGCCGGAAAAGACGCTCTCGATCCACGAGGTACGTTAATATTTTTTTTAATTAGTCGTTATTTATCGTTTAGCGTGAAACGTTATTCGATAAATAACGATTAAAAAAAGATTTATCAATGAAATATGAATTATTTGTTATTTATTAATTAGTCGTTATTTATCGTTTAGCGTGAAACGTTATTTGATAAATAACGACTAAAAATAAAATAATATTTATTAATATAATATTAGTTAGTCGTTATTTATCGTTTCACGTTCCACGTTATTTGATAAATAACGATTAAAACGAAATTTTTTATTATTAAATAACATTTATTAATATAATATTAGTTAGTCGTTATTTATCGTTTAGGTAAAAGAAAATAATATTATATTAATAAATAATATTTATTAATATAATATTAATTGGTCGTTATTTATCGTTTAACGTTTCACGTTAATCGATAAATAACGATTTAAAGAAAAAGATTAATTATTAAATAATATTTATTAATATAATATTATTTAGTCGTTATTTATCATGTAGCTAAAAGAAAATAATATTATATTAATATAATATTAATTAGTCGTTATTTATCGTTTAACGTTTCACGTTATTCGATAAATAACGAATAAAAGAAAAAGATTTATTAATAAATAATATTTATTAATATAATATTAGTTAGTTGTTATTTATCGTATAGCTATTAATAAATAATATTATATTAAGAAATAATATAATATTAATATAATATTAATTAGTCGTTATTTATCGTTTTACGTTATTCGATAAATAACGATTTAAAGAAAATGATTTATTATTAAATAATATTTATTAATATAATAATAATTAGTCGTTATTTATCGTTTCACGTTATTCGATAAATAACTTGTAAAAGAAAAATATTTAATATTAAATAATATTTATTAATATAATATTAATAGTAATTAATACATTATTAAATATTTAAAAGAAAAACGTCAAATAATATAAAATAATAATTCGTAAATATGAAAATAGGCTTTAGAGAGGGCTATTACTCCGGCGGGTTGTTCTGTTAGAAAGAAGAAGAAGGACCCTCGTCACCCTAGCGCACGCGGGATCACAGATTCCCGACGTCGTGGATCTCCTCCAGACATTCCAGGAGTGCATATAGGAGATACAGGGAAAGCTCTGATGGATGATTTGGATGTTAGTGAGACGGAGGAGTTTTCAGAGGAGTTGACGGAGGCAACCGAGGTTGCAGATCAACCAGAGGTTGCAGATCAGCCAGATGTAGATCTAGGAGATTTGGAGGCGCAGATGCATGCTGATTACTATGAGGGATCACCTGTGCGTGAGCCATCTCCAGTTGGATCATTGTCTCCTTCTGCAGAGGATCATCAGCAGGAGATTGAGGAGCTTGTTCATGATTTCGATCAGGATCAGCCAGACCTCCAGGAGCCCATTCAGGAGCCTGTTCAGGAGCCTGTTCAGCACATTGATCCGGGCTTAGCTGTACCGGTTCCAGGGGATGCAAATTATGTGGGGCATCCTGGAGGTCCTCTTAGTTCACGGCTTTTGGTGGATTACAGCACCCACATTGCTCTGGTGATATGGACTGAGACGTCGTCTCTTGCAGAGCGTATTGAGCATGACCCGACTTATGTGATACCGTCCTCATCGAAGGTATGCGTTGTTTCCTAAATGAATTTGTGAGGTAAAACGATCCACACGCTATTCTAATTCATGAATTTCTCTTTCGTACATCAGCTGAAGAGGGTGTTGGATATATACACCCGCAAGGACTTCTTCAGGGAGTATGATAGGCATAAATCTAATGTGCCTGGGTCATGGTGGCAGCTCGTTGAGCGGAGCCACTTACATGTCCTTGCAGATCCTCGGCTCGAGTACAACAGCATCGATCCGATTCTGATTTCTGCATTTGTGGAGCGTTGGTATCCAGAAACCAACACGTTTCACTTTGCATTTGGTGAGATTGCTCCTACCTTGTTAGACGTGCTGAAGATTCTGGAGCTTCCGATCCATGGACGAGCTGTCAGATCTGCTGAGGCAGACATAGATGGGTTTGTGCATCCTCATGTGCAACGGATGTTCGGGTTTGCTACGATCGAGGAGGCTGCTGCGCTATGCTTACGTACGTAGAGTTTATTTTATTATTTATATTTGATTCCATTTTTTAGTTGATTCAATTAAATATTTATAATCCGTGATAAATTATCAGATGGGGGTTTGAACATCCACGGCAAGAGAGGCATCACCACGATCCACACCCGACTATTACAGATGTTTGATATACGGGACAGGTAAATTATCGTATATTATAAGAATTTCTCATAATTTCTCGATTAACGTTACTAATTCATTTTTTGTTATTAATTGCAGGACTCCTCAGCAAGAGAGTGATATTGCTTCGCTCTACTTGTTGTCCCTGTTAGGCAGTACGACATTTGTAGACAAGTCTCGGATGAAGGTGAAGCACAAATACCTTAGCATCCTCGTAGATCACAATGAGACAGGGTCCTATGCTTGGGGGACAACCGTCTTGGCTGAACTGTACAGACAGTTGGGTCAGGCCTCCCGTGCTCAATCCAAGGGGTTTGCTGGCTGTCCGCTCCTGCTGAAGGTAGTATTCGTTTAATGTTTGTTTGTTTTTTCGTGTATATTTTGCTTATGGTGACAGTATAAGAAATTCTGGTATTTGTAGGCTTGGATATGGGCGTATTTCCATGGTCTTCGGGGTCATGCTACGCAGGACTTGGCATCCATGAATGCCTCGGCGACGGCTATCCGGGAAAACAGCAAAGTCAAGTACCATAAGGATCCTGCTTGACTAGTTTCCCTCAGACTGGTCCTTGACCAGATCACATATGCAGAGGTAAGTACTATTTAATGAGTAATTTCATCATATGTTATGCAATTATTATTTTTAAAAATACGTTTGTCATTTTTAAAAAGCATAGGTTCAGTGGAACCCCTGGAGCAAGTTGGATCTCAACGACCCCCAGTATAGGTTAGGTCTATTTCGGGGGCCTGTAGAGTCCTTTGAGGTCAGGGAGTCGCACCATCCTGACCGATGTATGCGACAGTTCGGGTATGTGCAAGGCATACCCGAACCCCCGATTACACCACCTACTGCGATTAGAAATGATTCTGCATCGGGGTACACTGTCACATTCGGGGATGAGGACTGCACTTGGGCCCCAAAGACCCTGCCAGATCGATTGATCACCTTAGACGAGCAGGATCGAAGAGGACTTCGAGAGTATGCATGGGATTGCAAGGATGGATATCTGACATGGTTTAATGCCATGTCACATCCTTATGTTGATTCCAGATCACCCAGGCAGGACCCACGTGCACCGTTTGACCACCGTGCGGAGCACATACAGATACCTGCGACAGCCTCTGTAGTTGTGGTACGTATTTTAGTCAATATCGCTGAAGTTATAATTATAATCTATTTTATTCTACTTATATTTACATTTTGAAAATGTAGCGGGGCAACATACTCGCCTCTGAGATATCTAGTTTCCTACGTGCATATGGTGACACTCTGCCTGCAGGACAAGCGAGGATGATGAGGGGGTGGATCAGCATATGGACTGGTGATGTAGTACCAGAGGAGGATGGGCCTGTGCAATGATATGTTTGTGTTCAGTATTATATTTTGGATGTTTGTGTGATGTATATTTTGTTGTCGGTATTATATTTTGGATGTCGTAGTTTTCATGGATTTATATATTATTAGGATTTTCCAACTTAAAACGGGCTAAGACGAGAATTCGTGCGAAAACCGACTTAAAACGGGCCAAGACGAGAAATGACACGGAAATCGAGGAAAAATGACTTAAAACGGGCTAAGACGAGAATTCGTGCGAAAACCGATGAAAACCGACTTAAAACGGGCCAAGACGAGAAATGACACGGAAACCGAGGAAAACCTAGCTAGGGTATAGGGTTTAGGGTATAGGGTTTGGAGAGTGGATAGTGGATAGTGAATGTGGATAGTGGATAGTGAATGTGGATAGTTGTGTTTGAAATGGATAGTTTGGGCCCAGTTCGTTTAAACGCCTTATAACGCTGAAACTCAAAATTTCGAAATTGTAACATGATAGAAAATGAAGTCTTTATTCGTTATCAATTCTCGGAATCGAAAAAAAATCAACGAAAACGTCAACGGGCCTAATAAGGCCAAATTGAGATTTGGTGAGGCCCATTACCTAAAAACGACATAAAACGGGTTAATAAGACCTTAAACATTGAAAAACTTGAAATGTAAAAGTTTTATTTGAGCATTACCAATATGACGGTTTCGTTTTTATAATAAAATAACAAAATGAACACTTCGAAATATCTAAACAGTCACTTTCACATAGTTACGAGTTAATCTCAAACGGTCATTATGGGCGTTGGCATAAAAACAACTGTCATATTCTGAAACGGTCATATTACATCCCAAACGGTCATATTCTGAAAAAATAGTCGTTGGGATAAAAACAACTGTACGCCCATAATGGGCGTACGGGAAAAAAATACCCCAACGGTCACTTCTGAATTTGGACAAATAGCCGTTACACCAAATTTTTAACTCGTACGCCCATAATGGGCGTACGAGTTAAAAATTGTATTTCACAACGACTATTTTCAAACGGCTATATTATTAAAATTTATACTGTACGCCGGTTTTGGGCGGCCTCACTATCGATGTTGGAATTTTGCATTGTCCGCTTAAAACGAGCGTACGCCCATAGTGCGTATAGATTTTGCCATAATGTAAAAGAAATGAAAGAACGACATTGAAAAAGTTGAGAGCAAACTTGCAGCAGCCAATTAATGAGATGAATGCGACAACTAGAAAATTAAGGATTGTTGGACCCGAGTTAAAACAGACCTAAAGCCCATTACGAAGGGGCCCAAAATCACTCCTTAGGTCACAAATGAATGGTATATATAAGAAAATAGTGATGGTTGAATAAAGAGGGAGGGAGGGAGGGGGGGGGGGGGAATCCTCGGAAGAAAAAAGGTGGGAAGCAAGAGGCAGAGAGGGAGATCGGAAGAGGAGATCATCTTCGATCTAGACCTCCTCATCCTCAGTAATGGCAGAAATGGAGCCCACCCAATAGTGGCAATCTCGTCTAGGACGCGCGAGGGGTGTTCGGGATTGTACGATCAACCTCGATCCCCGACTGGATAATCACGTCGACCACCGACCGAGCCACATCTCAACTCAGGAGTTCGTCTCGGTCTTCATGGTCGCTTGTCTGAGCCGCGCGACTGATCTCCCGCTTCGAATGGATCACGGAGTAGCCACCATGGACCGATTCTCAAACTCGATCGCGAGTCATGCTCGGCAACCCGCTTGGACGAGCTCCGTTCTCTCCTTGGAGATCTGGTGCATCCTTTAAACCATGAGCTCGGATGAGTCATAGTTAGGCTCGCGTTCATCCACACCTCACGATCATTATCGACTCGTGACTCGAGCCGCATTGCTAGCTTCGGGTCGCCTACGCATTCCCACTCTTAAACCCATCGCGTGATCTTCCTTGTAGACTCAGGACCATCACCCGCACCAAGCGGTCATTGCCGACTCGCGACCCAAGCCGTAGTCCTGCCTCAAGCTCCTGACCACTTACATCTCAACTCCTCACAATACGAAGTGGTCATGCAACTCGCGTGCTTGAATGACTAATATTAATTATGCCATCAGTTGGTTCATGTTAATTATGCCATGCAAATCGCGTGTTTGTTGGTATTGATCATATATACTCGATTAAGTGTAGCGTATAATTTGATATTGGGGGTATTAAAACCCTTATAAGGTAAGTCGTCTAGACACGAATATTTAGACTCTCGCGACTCTATACATTTGTTTATTCACCTAATATATCGTTTACATGATTACTGACTTGAGCGTCGGAGTGACCTTCCCGGGGAGCCTCATCTCCGGGTTTTGGGTTTTACAGGAACATGGATACATTTCCTTTGGAAATAAGAGAGCCTTGACGGCTCGCGAGACTAACAGCAAGAGAGTCCTGAGAGCTTGTGGAAAGAAGAAAAGATAAAGACTCGGGAATCCGGAGTGTTGCCGGTTTCCCTTCCGTTGGAATGAGGTTCCAACAAATCCGAGTTCCAACACTGGCGCCGACCGTGGGGATCTACTCACGCGACTAGCTTGACATCCGTCATGATGAGAAGTTCACTATTCTCACTATGGAAGACCAATCACAAGAATAATAAAAATGAAAGGCAAAGAGCCAGGTAAGTCCCGCTTGCACCTAGCATGACTTTTACCTTGCTCATACTTTCTTATATTTATTTAGTTTGCTTACAATTAGCGGCATCGAGCGAGTCACCGAGCACGCGATATGTACCGTGACCTAGATGAGATGTACACTCACCTAGGCCATGATGCCGCCTCACCAGGCAGGGCTGTAAGACCTCCTGGGTGGTGATGCAGCTTCCGAGGTTGAACTATAAAACTCTCCTTGGTCGCGAAAGCATGGACGGGTTTATGCCAACGAGCTCACCCGCCGTGATCCCGCTTCACTAGCTTGGGCTAAAAAACCCTCCTAGGTTGCGAAGCATCTTCTAAGGTTGAGCTAAAAAACTCTCCTTGGTCGCGAAAGCATGGACGGGTTTATGCCAACGAGCTCACCCGCCGTGATCCCGCTTCGCTAGCTTGGGCTAAAAAACCCTCCTAGGTTGCGAAGCAGCTTCTAAGGTTGAGCTAAAAAACTCTCCTTGGTCGCGAAAGCATGGACGGGTTTATGCCAACGAGCTCACCCGCCGTGATCCCGCTTCGCTAGCTTGGGCTAAAAAACCCTCCTAGGTTGCGAAGCAGCTTCTAAGGTTGAGCTAATAAACTCTCCTTGGTCGCGAAAGCATGGACGGGTTTATGCCAACGAGCTCACCCGCCGTGATCCCGCTTCGCTAGCTTGGGCTAAATAACCCTCCTAGGTCGCGAAGCAGCTTCTAAGGTTGAGCTAAAAAACTCTCCTTGGTCGCGAAAGCATGGACGGGTTTACGCCAACGGGCTCACTCGCCATGATTCCACCTCACCAGGTTATGAAGCCGCGACACTGGAGCTCGAGAGGTAAGTATTCACGCTCGGGTCGCGAGGTCCTTAAGATTTGCACATCATACTCCACCTTGCGTGCCTTACACTTTGAGTGAGTTCACCTTGCGTGCCTCCACCTTGCGTGCCTTACACTTTGAGTGAGTTCACCTTGCGTGCCTCCACCTTGCGTGCCTTACACTTTGAGTGAGTTCACCTTGCGTGCTTCCACCTTGTGTGCCTTACACTTTGACTGAGTTAACCTTGCGTGCCTCCACCTTGCGTGTTGATACGCTGCACTTTGTATAGCGTAACTAGGGGTTATTACATTAGTTTAGGAGTGTTATCACAAGTATTTGGAGCTATTGTTATGTTCTGAGTTGTTTACGAAGAAGTGAAGAAATGAAGACCAGAACCGAAGAAGAAGAGATCAAAGATTGAAGACATGAAGATTTGAAGATATTCTGCGGAGCAGCGGCGATCGCCACTACCATCCAGGCGATCGCCATTCTACAACAGAAGAGTTATCTGAGTTCGAGAGATCATGGCGATCGCCATGAATCTACGGCGATCGCCATGGGGTGACAGAGGTTACGGCAAAGTTTTATATGAAGATGGCGATCGCCAGGCATCTATGGCGATCGCCACAATAAGGCCGAAGATATTCCGGACTTTCCTTATTTTCCTTTGTTTTTATTTCTTTTATTATTTTCTTATTTTCCTTATTTTCGTTTAGGATATTTATTTTACCATATATTTTTAGGGTTAGTCTCTATTTAAGAACCCTAGTTGTTATCATCTTATTATCATCTTTTCCATCAGACAATTTAGTTCTGCAACCATGAGCAGGAACTAATCTCCATTGTTTTACCTAGCGGTTGAAACCTTCAGTTATTAAGTTGTGAGATTTCTAAACTCTTGTTCTTTTCCTATGGGTTTGTATTAATTCTCTTGTTCTTCATCTATTGATTTCTATTAGTTTTGCTAACTTGATCACCTAGTTTGATTGATAGTTTTCTATTGCTAGACTAGGAATATACGGTGGAATTCCTTGTCATTGTAGCGCTCATATCTGCATGATCTGGTAGTTGATTGCTTTTATGAAAGAGAATTGATTGCATGTTAATACTTGACGGTTGTAAGTTATTGCATGCATCCTTATAATTCCTGTGCCCTTTGCTGCTATTTCATCTAATCTTGAGAGGTTTCCCTGATTGTTGAATAGTAAGTATTATCAGGACCGGCTGGCCTGCTGATATATATTAAAGATTGGAATAGGAACATTCCCTAGGATTGAATAGAACTTGAGATAAATCTATGATCAACTTGATTGACTGTTGTGTGGATACTTGCTAGGTGAAACCCCTTCTCATCATATTCTCACCCAAACTCCCTTTGTTTGATACTTGTCACTTTTGTGTTTCATACAATCAAAACCCCCCCTGGTTACTTGTTACTTGTTCGTTAGTTGGTATTTCGCTTGACTGCATATCGATTGGTGTTTTGATTCCCTTGGGTTCGACCTCTACTTACTTGCTATACTCTAGTTAGTGTTTAGAGTTTATTTCTTTGATTTGGCACTACTACTTTAGCCTCATCACGTGCCTTGCACTTTGGGTGAATTCACCTTGCGTGCCTCCACCTTGCGTGCCTTGCACTTTGAGTGAGTTCACCTTGCGTGCTTCCACCTTGCGTGCCTTGCACTTTGGGTGAATTCACCTTGCGTGAATTCACCTTGCGTGCCTCACGCCTTGCGTGCCTCCACCTCACGTGACTTACACTCTGAGTGACTTAACCTCGCG
This sequence comes from Oxyria digyna, assembly GCA_029168935.1. NCBI lineage: Eukaryota > Viridiplantae > Streptophyta > Magnoliopsida > Caryophyllales > Polygonaceae > Oxyria > Oxyria digyna. The sequence continues at coordinate 26,777,645 of JAPVLV010000011.1, read as the reverse complement.
TGCCTTGCACCTTGCGAGCCTTGCACCTTGAATGAATGATAGAATGAGGCTAGTAAAGAGTTTGACACCCATACGAAATAAAGACGTTTTAAGTAAGTTAAAACAACGTTCATAAACGACATTCATAAACACCTTAGCGAGCCTAAGGTGCCTTTTCCCTTACGCTCGGGAGCTTCCCTTAGCCTTTGTTCACTCACATTAGGCCGGGAGCTTCCCTTAGCTTTTTATTCGTTCGCGAGATTACTCACGAGGCTAACACCTTAGCGAGCCTGAGGTGCCTTTTCCCTTACGCTCGGGAGCTTCCCTTAGCCTTTGTTCACTCACATTAGGCCGGGAGCTTCCCTTAGCTTTATTCGTTCACGAGATCGCTCACGAGACTAACACCCTAGCGAGCCTAGGGTGTGGAGTCACTTATTATATGCAAAATAATATTCTCACAATTCATTAAAACTGTACCTAATGCCCTGTCGTATGACCCCGCGAGTAACAATATACCCATAGTCCCAACATATTTATGTACTCATCACAATTATATAACCAAAAATACACCTAGATCTCACGAGCAAGCTCTAACTCCATAATATATATGGCCCACGCGAGCCCTAAACGTTTCATAGTACACATATTCGGGTGTTCATAGCAACAAGCACGCTCTTCATAATATGCATGTTGCACGCGAAGTAATAACATGCTCCATAATGACCGCATGCTCTACGTGAGCATGATTATGCTCCACATAATGCATATACTACGTGAAAAATGACATGTTCGTTCACACGCTCGTTCGCGTGACTAACACCCTAGCAAGCCTAGGATGCCACTTCCCTTGAAGCTCGGGAGCTTCCCTTAGCCTTTGTTCGCTCACATTAGGTCAGGAGCTTCCCTAAGCTTTGCTCATAAATAAGAGAGCTCGCAAGGTAGACGACTTCGTCTTAGACTAAAAAGGCTATTAGGTGTAAAAGAGGAGAATCGAGGGGAGGTTGGACACGATTCACTCTCAAAATCACCGTATCATACCATCCTATTAGAGTTTGTTTGTTGTCTTTCATTGAACTCTAGAGGATTAATTCAGACTTATGCAAACATTTATTAAGTTCACCCCAAACTCTAGGTGAGTATACGAAAATTTCACACGAAGGACGAATAAAACGCACTCGCAAAATCCCTAAACGAGCGTAAGATTTACTAAAGGTCCAATAAACCAAAAGCCCATTACGAAGGGGCCCAAAATCACTCCTTAGGTCACAAATGAATGGTATATATAAGAAAATAGTGATGGTTGAATAAAGAGGGGGGGGGGGGGGGGGGAATCCTCGGAAGAAAAAAGGTGGGAAGCAAGAGGCAGAGAGGGAGATCGGAAGAGGAGATCATCTTCGATCTAGACCTCCTCATCCTCAGTAATGGCAGAAATGGAGCCCACCCAATAGTGGCAATCTCGTCTAGGACGCGCGAGGGGTGTTCGGGATTGTACGATCAACCTCGATCCCCGACTGGATAATCACGTCGACCACCGACCGAGCCACATCTCAACTCAGGAGTTCGTCTCGGTCTTCATGGTCGCTTGTCTGAGCCGCGCGACTGATCTCCCGCTTCGAATGGATCACGGAGTAGCCACCATGGACGGATTCTCAAACTCGATCGCGAGTCATGCTCGGCAACCCGCTTGGACGAGCTCCGTTCTCTCCTTGGAGATCTGGTGCATCCTTTAAACCATGAGCTCGGATGAGTCATAGTTAGGCTCGCGTTCATCCACACCTCACGATCATTATCGACTCGTGACTCGAGCCGCATTGCTAGCTTCGGGTCGCCTACGCATTCCCACTCTTAAACCCATCGCGTGATCTTCCTTGCAGACTCACGACCATCGCCCGCACCAAGCGGTCATTGCCGACTCGCGACCCAAGCCGTAGTCCTGCCTCAAGCTCCTGACCACTTACATCTCAACTCCTCACAATACGAAGTGGTCATGCAACTCGCGTGCTTGAATGACTAATATTAATTATGCCATCAGTTGGTTCATGTTAATTATGCCATGCAAATCGCTTGTTTGTTGGTATTGATCATATATACTCGATTAAGTGTAGCGTATAATTTGATATTGGGGTATTAAAACCCTTATAAGGTAAGTCGTCTAGACACGAATATTTAGACTCTCGCGACTCTATACATTTGTTTATTCACCTAATATATCGTTTACATGATTACTGACTTGAGCGTCGGAGTGACTTTCCCGGGGAGCCTCATCTCCGGGTTTTGGGTTTTACAGGAACATGGATACATTTCCTTTGGAAATAAGAGAGCCTTGACGGCTCGCGAGACTAACAGCAAGAGAGTCCTGAGAGCTTGTGGAAAGAAGAAAAGATAAAGACTCGGGAATCCGGAGTGTTGCCGGTTTCCCTTCCGTTGGAATGAGGTTCCAACAAATCCGAGTTCCAACAAGGACCATGTAAAATGTGAGAGTACTCCGTACGACATACTCCGATACTCAACGTGGTCTTATTCGGCTCGGCTTGACTCCGAGTTGTTCATTTCTACGATCTTATTTGAATTGAAATTGTTCTATAGGCTTGTAAGCCATACCTTTGTATCCTTGAGCAGTTGAGCTCTAAGGAGATAGGAAACCACATCTGGTATCACACGTGACCCTATTAACGACCCTCAAGCATGTAACTTAATTGGGAGGGATTGTGATGACTTAATTATAGGTCTTGAGTTCGAGTCATGAGAATGCATCTGTGTTAAATCTTTAGAGAAAGAGTTTTAACGTCCAATGTAGTTCTACCCGGCTCGAGTGGTTGCTCACTTTGTCACCATTTTACCCACATTTAATTTATCTAGTGGTCTGACACTAGTTTTCCTTAAGTATTTTATATAGAAGTCTCGAGTTTGATTCCTGTTGTAGATAAGTATAGAGAAATTGATGTTGAGAGAGTTTCACCTTTTCGCAAAACAATACATCAACCGATTAAACCGGATTCATAACAAAACAAAAACAATAGACGCTCATAAATAAATAAATATATACATAGAATATAGAATTTTTTTCTGAAATAAGCATTTTACCCGAAAAAATTCCCGACGTAGGCTCTTTTCAAAACAATTTCCCAAAATAGGCACTTATTTCAGCTTCGGAATTTTTTTACGTGTGAGAGACGCTGGTTGAACCAGCGTCTCTCCTCCGAAGCTGAAGCTATTTTTTTTTGATTTTTTTATGTATAAGAGACGCTGGCCGAACCAGCGTCTCTTATACATATTTTTTTTTTAATTCCCCGTGTAAGAGACGCTGGTCGAACCAGCGTCTCTTACACGTAAAAAGTTTAAAAAAAAAAATTTATTTGTATATACAAACCTTTTGTTAATTTTTTTTTTCAAAGTTTATATATATATATTATTATACATGACTTACTCGTGTTTGGATGGCTCGTATGGGCTCGTTTGAAATCGGAATCGATCACGACCGATTTTGTTGGGTCCGTATTGATCCCAGCTTTCACCGGATATGTCTCTCGCTCGATTCTGATTTCGAACGACCCCATACGAGCCACCCGAACAAGCGTAAGTCTCGTGCGTACCTTCTACTGTAAATGGATATTTACAAATTCGTTCCTCCATATCACGCGATGAGAGACATATCTGGTGAAAGCTTGGATCAATACGGACCCAACGAAACTGGTCGTGGTCAATTCCGATTCCGAACAAGCTCATACGAGCCATCCGAACAAGCGTAAATCTCGTGCATACCTTCTTTCACCAGTTCGGAATCGGAATTGATCACGACCAGTTTCGTTGGGTCCGTATTGATCCCAGCTTTCACCAGATATGTCTCTCATCGCGTGATATGGAGGAACGGATTTGTAAATATCCATTTACAGTAGAAGGTACGCACGAGACTTACGCTTGTTCGGGTGGCTCGTATGGGGTCGTTCGAAATCAGAATCGAGCGAGAGACATATCTGGTGAAAGCTGGGATCAATATGGACCCAACGAAATCGGTCGTGATCGATTCCGATTTCAAACGAGCCCATACGAGCCATCCGAACAAGCGTAAGTCTCGTGCGTACCTTCTACTGTAAATGAATATTTACAAATCCGTTCCTCCATATCACGCGATGAGAGACATATCTGGTGAAAGCTTGGATCAATACGGACCCAACGAAACTGGTCGTGGTCAATTCCGATTCCGAACAAGCCCATACGAGCCATCCGAACAAGCGTAAATCTCGTGCATACCTTCTTTCACCAGTTCGGAATCGGAATTGATCACGACCAGTTTCGTTGGGTCCGTATTGATCCAAGCTTTCACCAGATAAGTGCCTATTTTGGGAAATTGTATAACCAAAAAAAATTCCGAAGTTGAAATAAGTGCCTATTTTGGGAAATTGTTTTGAAAAGAGCCTACGTCGGGAATTTTTTCGGGTAAAATGCTTATTTCAAAAAAAAATTCTAGAATATAGGTAAATGTATAATATATGCATGCAGCTTGTGATAATTGCTCGAAAGAATAAGCATATGAGTAGTGTTTTTGATTAATACTTAATTAAACATACATATGGAATGAGATTCGTGTGAACATTCTAGCAACCTACATATATTATATTATATTTATATATAATTATCTATATGGAATTTCTCAAGTCGGTTTCTTTTTATGAGCATATTTTGCACCTTTTTGATAATCAATCAATTAATTAGCTTATACTTCGTATAACATATGTTTTTAGTATGTAATATCAAAGGGTTGGTTGGTGTAAGTAAAGCATAACAAGAATTGAAATCGATTGAAAGACACGTACGTAACAAATGATTGAAATCATAGTTATTAATATGAATTCGAAACAATTGTGCAGATATTGCAAAAATAAAGTTAATGATTACAAAGATAATAGTAGAAGTGGGACGTATAAATCAAATTAAGTCAGAGCTATAGTAAGTTATCCAATAATGAAGTGGATGAAATAAGAATTTGATGGACCTGAAACGTGGAGATAGTGTGTAAGCTTCTAGAATTATGCGTACGTCCTCATTTGACCAACTTCAGTGACGAGTGACGATATGGACGCTACGGTGTTGAAAGCTAGTAGCTAGGTCCGTTAATTAAATCGTCAACCTGCTCTAATTAATAGTCTAATGTTTCTACTTAAGGCTAGCCAATCAATTGCCCAAACAATGGAACGACTCTGCTCCATCACTCACTACAACTAGTACGTCTTGGTTCCACCACGTTAAATACACATAATAATATAACAGTCCGTTTGGATCTTATTGCAAATCTTACCATTATAATTTCTCTAGCTCTTTTTAAATCTCACTTAATTTGATTGGTCGAGGTCGTTTTATATCGAATTCGAAATTCCGTTGCATAGAGTTTGAATCTGATGCGCGAGCATCTAGAGATGTGTTAACCAGTGGAACAAGGGCTAAAGATCGATATGAACCAACCATCATTGAAGTCATTGATAATAGCCCGAGCTTGTATTTGTATTCATTCAAGTTTGTAGAGATCCGGTTTGAGTCAAGACGAGAAGACAAGTATTGAAGAGGAAATAAACTAGACTTCAAGATAAAACTATGGGATTTGAAATCACTCAATTCCGATCTCGTACTAGAGAACGAGCCGTTTCAAAAAGAGTTGTCGACGAGGTTGTTCCAAACGCGATCGCGTTTCAAGAAACTGCTCGAGGTTTGGTGTCTAGATCAGTCAACATCGGCTTATATATCCCCACACCAGAATTAAAGAACATTGAATTGAATGCATAATAATATATTGTAGAAAAGTTAATGGAGTAGATGAAAGCAATAGAGACAACACGATTCCTGGCATGAAATACAATGAGAGTGGAAAAAATATACTACAAGTAGAGAGAGCGTGGAAGCAAGCGGGCAAAATCCTTTTTGGAAATCCCCAAGTAACTGAAATTCCGTTATGGGCGAAAACTTGCTGGAGGCGCTGAACGTCCGAGTAGTGGGCTCGGGCGAGCGGTACCTGGTGTTGGGCCACGGGTTCGGGACGGACCAGTCGGCTTGGCAACGCATCCTCCCTTACTTCACTCCGTCGTACAAGGTGGTCGTTTACGACCTGGTGTGCGCCGGAAGCGTGAACCCCGACTACTTCGACTTCCGACGCTACACCACCCTCGACGCCTATGTCGATGACCTCCTCTTCATCCTCGACTCCCTCGATATCTCCCGCTGCTTCTACGTCGGCCACTCCGTCTCCACCATGATCGGCCTCCTCGCCTCCATCCGTCGCCCCCAACTCTTCTCCAGTCTCATCCTCATCGGCGCCTCCCCTAGGTACGTTCTCTTTCCTTCTCCACATCTATATATATATAACTCTATTATGCTCAGCTTTTTTAACTTACCTCATGTGCGAACGAAATTAGGTTTCTGAACGACGAGGACTACTTCGGAGGGTTCGAAGAAGGGGAGATAGAGACGCTGTTCTCAGCAATGGAGTCCAACTACGCGGCGTGGGTAAACGGATTCGCGCCATTAGCAGTGGGAGCGGATGTGCCAGAGGCGGTGCGAGACTTCAGCCGGACGTTGTTCAACATGAGGCCTGACATATCTCTGTTCGTGTGCAGAACTGTATTCAACACTGATTTCAGGGGAGTGTTGGGTTTGGTGAAGGTGCCATGTTGCATTATTCAGACGGCCAAGGATATGTCGGTACCCGCTTCGGTTGCTGATTACATGAAGGATCATCTAGGTGGAACGACGCACGTTATTCCGCTTGATACGGATGGTCATTTGCCGCATCTTAGTGCGCCTGTCATGCTTGCTCAGGCTGTACGAACGGCGCTTTCATCTTCTTCTTCGCGCTGATCGATGGGGAGGTCAGAGGTGAGGGTAGTTTCGAATAAGGGGTTAGGTGTCGACACGTGTCCTGCCTTATCTTTTACAGTACAATTTGTGCGGTTCCCCACTTTTATTTTAACGCATCCTATTGTATGGATGCTGTTGCTTTCATCATCTACGGAGTACTTCATACTGTTACACTTTTTCAACAAACCACAAAAGGAAGAGTAACAAACATCAATTATTTCGCCACAAGTCTTCGGCCCGCTTTCATGTTAGCCCATATTTGAAGGTTTGGGCTTCGGACGTTGGGCTTTTTTTCTAGGCTTCTTGAAGATATACATTTGATGATAATTTATTAGTTGAAAGATCAAGGATGGCGGTTTCAATTAGAAGCCTTAAGCAACGTGAAATTAGATATAACACGCATTTTCCACGTCAAGTTAAACCAATCATGCAAGTAAATTTTTAATCCAATAACCATCATTTAAAGATCTACTGAACGTAAAACAGATCAGACGGTTAGGATAAATAAAATTTTAACTCCAAGTATAATGTCTCAATATGATGTCTACTTTGACACAAAGACGGTAACATGTCATATTCCTATATCGAAAACTATCATATTTTAAAATCTAATTTGGATATATAGTCTATAATACTCGTGGTACGTAGATATGTTCCGTCTCTTTACAGTCAATCATTAATGTTTGATGAGACAAGTATGTATTAAATTGGGGCCAAATCCATTCAAATCTCTGGTTGAATTGTCCCTATCAAATATCAATGTGTAGGACGTGGAAAGAGAACTTCCTCATAAATTATACTCGTGGACACATTCATGCATTTTACTCCCTCTCTGTCCCTAAATGATAGTCCCATTTCACTCTGACACATCGGCCGATGTACGTTTTGTATCGTTAATATCTCTAACTACAAGTTGGTAAAAATTATAAAATTAAGATATTATTGTAGTGCTCATTGAAACGAATCAAACAAGATCTCACATGACTATATTTTTTCTTATATATTGAAAGATATTTACAAGATTCTCTTGAATTGTGAATAGTGTCAAAAACAACAATGAGACTATCATTTAGGGACGGAGGGAGTATGTGGTCTTAGATCGTTCATAATTTATTATTCCGTATTACACAACAAAACCATACATCAAAATCGATCGTTAAGGCGAGAAACCCTAATCAAACTAAAATCCTAGTGATGGACGTAACAATTCCCCCCTCTCTTAATATTGCCGTGGTGGAACATTCTCTTATAAATATAGTTGTATATGATCATTTTGCTGAAGGACATATGGCCAGTGTTGGAGCCCAGAAATTGCAGTCTCGCGACACAACACATCGCGAGACATAGGGCGTCAGTTCTTCGAAGGAATCCTGAAGACCTCTTCCGCGATTCTGGACAAACAACTTGTATGTAGTACTTCACCCGATCAAACTTAACCTTACGTCATCTTCTTCCTAAGAACCAACCTTGTTCTTGACACCTGTGGTACCTGCGCAACCAAACCAGGAGGGGGTGGCTCCGGATTTGGCTCTCCGACGCTCAAATCAGCAAACGTGCAAACAAGCAACCAACGACAGTACAATTTGACACAAGAGCAAGAGAGGATAGGAAGAAGTAAAGTAATGAAAAAGAGAACTCAAAACACCAAATAAAACGTTTCAAGTTCTACGCTACCAGTACCCAAGTGGCCTTAGAAATCACTCATTTTAACATCAAAAGCTCGATAGCAACACCGGGAGTCTTAATCCAAATGTTGATCGTCCAAACGCCTCAAGGAGAAGGTCGTTTAGGAAGATTGAAGCTCAAGTTCGCTTCTGTGTTTTTCTTGCTCTCGAGAGGAAGAAGAAAAGAGAGTTTATCCAGTAAAATGAGGTCCTCTCTCTCTCTCCATTTGGTTATGCTCTTATACTCTCGCTAGGGACCACGCGAGTCAATTACCACTCTGCCCCTCCGATACCTAATCTCGTCGGATCCTCTTTTTGGGCTCCGTATGCTTATGGGCCGCTTTCGTTCTCCTGGGCTGACTTCATGGGCCGTCCTTGGTCGCGTCTTCTGGGCTGACTTCATGGGCCGTCTTCGGGTCGCGTCTTCTGGGCCTAACTCGACTCTCTTTGAGTTCCGCGAACCCATCGAGAACCGGCTCCAACATCCAGCCCCCCAAGCTTTTATGCTGAATAGCCTAAGGCTTGGGTTTGTCTCCTTGAAGTCGCATTCTCGATATGATAACGGTCACCTGACTTGGTATGATCACATCGCGTATAAAGGTCGCGTGTGTTTCGACTGAATTTCTTGGGGGGGCGTTTCGAATTCAAAAATCTTTACGAATTCCCGCGCTGGGCGCATGTTGTCCACGTGTCGTCTTCTCATTGCATTTTCTTTTCCCGATTTTTCTTTATAAATACCCATCTTCGTCTTCCTCCTCCCAATCCGTCATAACCCCTCTTTGCTCTCCGTAAAACTGCGAATAAACACTCCGCCGGTGTTCTCTTTTCTTCTCTACGGTCGTCTTCGCCGCCGCTCTCACCCGGTTTCCGATGGCAGGTTAGTCTATCGTTCTTCCTTTTCTTTTATACTTCGTAAATGTTCGTTTTGGTTTGATTTTAGGGTTTTCCATAGATTCGTCGTTCGTTTTCTTCGTACTTGATAACTGTTGTCAGAATTTTTGCTCGGGCTCCTCATTTCGACAGATCTCCCTTAGAGATTGTTTGTCCATTGGATGTTTCTCGTGCCGGATTCTCTTTCCGACTCTTGTTTCTCGAGATGTTGTCTAGTAAAATACACCTTTTCGGTCAATTTCGCCATTTCAAACCTTCACAAGATTCTCCGTGTTCTTGGGCCTGGTTCATCTTGATGTCGTTTTAACTTCTCCTTTGATCTTCCGAGTTTCAGTTTTTCTAGGGATTTCTTGTTTGCTCACTTCCCATCGCCTCGCGTTAATTCCCCTCAACTCGCGTTGTTTCCACTTGCGATGTTCTCTTCTTGTTTTCTCTTTCCATCCCTGGAAAACTGAAATTTACTTTGCCCATGCTTTCAGGTAGCGATGATTTCTACGAACGTTCAGCTGAGGCTGAGTATTCGGGGCGCACAACGTCTGGCTCCGAGGGGGGCTCTGGTGGTTGCGAGCCTAGTTCCCGTAGACGATCTCGCGTTACCAGAAAATCCAAATGGAGTAAGGCGAAGAAGTCCAAGAAATCTAAAACCAGGCTCCCGTCTCGCGTTATTCAAGAGCGAGCTGAGACCAATTATGGTCAATTTGCTAGTTTCTTCTCCCATAAGGGGTCCTTGCCCCATATAATAATAGAGAAACCCTTCCTCGCGGATCCGGGTAGAATAAGTATTCTTACGAAGAGAATAAAACACACTCGCACCTTAATTCCTAACACAGCCCATCGCAGCAGTCTTGGCTTTGACGATCTTCGCCGTTTTGCTATGCGATACCCTTTTCCTGAAGGAACTATTTTCGCCCTTCCCGACCACGAGGGCACTTCTCTCGACCAATACGGGCCCTTCTTCGCTTTAAGCAGGCAATCCTTAGAAGCTGGCTTCCGTCTCCCGTGGACGTCCTTTCAGACTGAAGTGATGGCGGATTTAGGCTTCAGTCCTTCACAGATGCATCCAAACTTCTGGAGTCCGCTGATCGTATACACCATGCGATGTCAGGATATTGGTATAGTTCCCAATACGCCTCACTATGCTCTTATTAATTCATATAAGAAGAAATCACGCGAGGACGGGTTTTATACTGCTCAAGCCAAGACTCCTAGTGCCTTTCGATTGCCTTCGAAGATTGATGGGTGGAAAACGTGTTGGTTTTTAGTTCGTCCCCCGCTTGGTTCCGACATTTCTGTTCAAGTACGCGAGCCTAATGCGAGAAAGGCTCCATGCTTCTTTCAAAAGGAGACTCGCGATAAATTCATTCGTGATTATAAGGATTATCGTGACAAAGTTGTTCAAAAACGGTTTGAGTTGACAATCTCGGATGCCTTACTGGTTGCCAGGGGACTTAGCCTCAAAGCCCATGCCCGAGGTTTTTGTTCGTGTTTTGTTCTCAGCGTTTGCATTTTTTTATTTTTTTTATTTTTTAGTATGCTCACTTGTGTGGTTGTTTTTGCAGACGCTGACATGTTCTCCAATCTCCCGAATTTGGATGGGTTGGTTTTCGACGAGGCCGGCTCCCTCACTCTCGCGACTCCTACTCACAACATCCCATCTGTTCCTGGCATGACTATTGCTTCTCCTCCTCCTGCTGTATTGGAATCACCAGTTGAGGTCGCGACCACTGTTTCTGAGGAGGTTCCTCAGTCCAAGAGGCCTCGCACTGTTTCAGGCAAGGTGAGAGAAAGGACCACTGGGCCGGAGTCGTCACGTGACCTCTCGTCCCGCGATAAGGGGAAACAAAGAGTGTCTGAGAGAAATCGCAAGAGAACGACGGAAGTGGAGTTTGTCTCGTCTCCAGAGCCTACTAATTCTCCTGTCGTGAATCCTACTTTCATTCATGGTTTATCTACCACGCGTGCCTTCTTTGCCTCGATTCCAACTACTTTTCCCCCTGAACCTAGCCTTTATGAGGAAGTCTCGGATAGACCTGGTGGCTTGTCTAAGTTACTCTTTGCGGTAAGTTTCGCGTTCTTATTTACTCATTGTTTCTTTGGGGTCTTTTTAATCCTGGAGTTGGTCATTTTGCAGGGGATGAGCATTATTGCGAGCGCAAGTCGGAGGGTGCTCGCGACAGAGGATAAACTTAAAGAGTTGATGGAGGAGGACCAGTCGATCCGCGATGCTAATAGAGCGGCTAAGTCTTGTCTTATGGGAGAGAAGAAAGTTTTGGAGGTGGAGCTTTCGAAGGCTAATGCGCTACTGGAATCTAAGGACGCGAAGATAAAAGAGCTTGAAGCACAACTTGCGTATGAGAGGTCCACCCACGTCAACATCGTTACTGAATATAATACGCAAGTGAATGACCTCAAACAAGAGAATGAGAAACTTCACGCGACGATGTCCGAGAGAATTGCTTATGAGAGAAACATGGCAGTGGAAGAGTATTGCGGTGGTTACCGTCAACGCGCTCGCGTGGATTTTTACAAGAATGCTGTCAACACGCTTCTCCTTTGCATGGTGAAGGTTCAGATGCGGAAGTACAAAGTCAAAGATTTCCCCTTCAGCGCCCAAGACCTATGTGGTTTTTCCACCGACCTTCCCAAGTATGAGCCCCCGGTGCCGGGAACATTTATTGATGATGCAGATGCTCCACTCGAGGCTTGGGGTGTAACTCATCTTGCGCCTAAGAAAGGCATCGTTAAAGGTAAGGAGAATCAAGTTCCCAAGCCTCCTCTTCCGAAGATGGTCACTCCGCCTCCGCCCGAAAGGTTGGAATCTGCTCCTCACGCGTTTCCGAGCCCTCCTTCTCCGGCCCTCTCTCCTCGTAAGAGAAAGGTACTCGCGACGGATGCTCTTCTCGACACCATTCAACCCTTCCTGAAGCGTTCTCGCTTAGATCAAGCGGGGGGGTCAGGATCGCGGGTGGTTGACGCTCAGGACGTCATTGTGGATTTGGAGGCGGATAGCGTGGGGGATACCGGGACTGATCCTGAGACTGTTGCTAAGTAATGTTTATTATTTATGCTCGTCTTATGTTTCGAACCTTCTGACACGCCCTGGTGGTCTTTCGAACAATACATGTTTTTGGTACCGTTGTTGCGAGATTGGGCTCTTATGTATTTATACTTTTTAATGCGGCCATGGTTGTCGCGACCTATATGTTGTTTTGTTCTATATTTTGGGTTTTACTTATCCGTCTGCTTGTTTTGTATACACTTATCTCGCCTCATTCCCCTCTTTTTGTGTTTCGGAAAAAGTGCAGTAATTTTGCGAAAAATAAAACGTAAGAGATGAGTGTTTCATAACTACGATCCCTCTTGTATAGTAAAAGGTGAAACTGACGGTGTTACACAGGTTTTTGTGAAACAATCATTAAAGCATTGCAAACCATCCTCCCGTTAGCCATCGCATGAACCTTCCACGTGAGTCCGGGTCACTGTGTTTGCTCTAGCCGGTGACAGGGTTTGGTGCTTTAGCTCTTCGTTGCTTTTGATACTCGCGAAAATTGTCCTGAGCCCTTTTAGTCGCGAAGCCTTAAGACATTCCTGAGTTTTTCTTCCGCATGGTTGCTGCAGAAAATTTCTTGACTTTATAGGGATGATCTCGACATGTCGTGGTCATTGCGGAGGACATTAAGCACTGCACATGTAGAGAGGCGTTTAGTACTTTCTCTTTATTCATTAGATGGTTAGGAACTTTTAAAGGACGCGTGATGCGGACTCATGGCGGGTGAGCTCATTGGCGTAAACCCGTCCATGCTTTCGCGACCAAGGAGAGTTTTTTTTAGCTCAACCATGGAAGCTGGACACGCGACCTGGGGGTTTTTTTTAGCCCAGCCCAGTGAAGCGGACTCATGGCGGGTAAGCTTACTGGCGTAAACCCGTCCATGCTTTCGCGACCAAGGAGAGTTTTTTAGCTCAACCATGGAAGCTGGTCACGCGACCTGGGGGGTTTTTTTAGCCCAGCCCAGTGAAGCGGGCTCATGGCGGGTGAGCTCATTGGCATTAACCTGTCCATGCTTTCGCGACCAAGGAGAGTTTTTTAGCTCAACCATGGAAGCTGGACACGCGACCTGGGGGGGTTTTTTAGCCCAGCCCAGTGAAGCGGGCTCATGGCGGGTAAGCTTACTGGCGTAAACCCGTCCATGCTTTCGCGACCAAGGAGAGTTTTTTAGCTCAACCATGGAAGCTGGTCACGCGACCTGGGGTTTTTTTTAGCCCAACCCAGTGAAGCGGGCTCATGGCGGGTGAGCTCATTGGCATTAACCCGTCCATGCTTTCGCGACCAAGGAGAGTTTTTTAGCTCAACCATGGAAGCTGGACACGCGACCTGGGGTTTTTTTTTAGCCCAGTCCAGTGAAGCGGACTCATGGCGGGTAAGCTTACTGGCGTAAACCCGTCCATGCTTTCGCGACCAAGGAGAGTTTTTTAGCTCAACCATGGAAGCTAGTCACGCGACCTGGGGGGGTTTTTAGCCCAGCCTAGTGAAGCGGGCTCATGGCGGGTGAGCTTATTGGCATTAACCCGTCCATGCTTTCGCGACCAAGGAGAGTTTTTTAGCTCAACCATGGAAGCTGGACACGCGAACTGGGGGGGGGGGGGGGGTTAGCCCAGCCCAGTGAAGCGGGCTCATGGCGGGTGAGCTCATTGGCATTAACCCGTTCATGCTTTCGCGACCAAGGAGAGTTTTTTAGCTCAACCATGGAAGCTGGACACGCGACCTGGGGGGTTTTTTTAGCCCAACCCAGTGAAGCGGGCTCATGGCGGGTGAGCTCATTGGCATTAACCCGTCCATGCTTTCGCGACCAAGGAGAGTTTTTTAGCTCAACCATGAAAGCTGGACACGCGACCTGGGGTTTTTTTTTAGCCCAGCCCAGTGAAGCGGTCTTGACGACTTTTTGTCTTTTGAGTTGAAGCGCTACCTTTTTAGGTGGACGAACATTGGTCGACCAGGCTGTGTTACTTATTCTTTGGTAACCCAGACTCGCATTCTAACGAATTGCTGGTTCCACAACCTGTACTTATCATGCCATAGTAATCGACTGTTTTAGTGCTTTAAGGAGATAAGAATTGTGACCATGGATGAGAAAAAATTGTGTTGTGCTAAACTTTGCTAAGCGTACTTGGGCTTTGTGGGAGGATTAGGCATAGAAGCGACGAAGTCGCATCACGTTCCAAGAGTTGGCAACGTGATTCCCAGAGTGATCCTTGAGACGATATGCCCCGGGTGCGACTTTGCGATCTATAATGTAAGGTCCTTCCCAGTTGGGGTCGAGCTTTCCTCCTTCTGTCTTGCGGAGCACGAGGTCTCCTCTGGCGAACCCCCTTATCTTAACGTGCTTGTCATAATATTTCGCGACGCTGGCTTTATGATTGGTTGCTCTGATAGTTGCCAGGTCGCGAGTTTCTTCCCGCATCTGCAACTCTAACTGCATTTTTTCGTCATTGTCGATCGGGTTATACTGAATGACGCGATCCGTGGGAACAATGAACTCGACTGGCACTGTGGCTTCTACTCCATAAGCGAGAGCAAAAGGTGTTTCCCCGATTGCTTTCTTTATCGTGGTTCTGTTTGCCCAGAGTAGTAGAGGTAATACTTCGGCCCACTTGCCTTTGGAGCCTTCTAACCGGCTTTTCACGTCCATGACAATACTTTTGTTCACAACTTCTACTTGGCCATTGCAATGCGGGTGAGCGACTGATGCGATTCTTAAGGCGATCCCCATGTCACTACACCACGTGAGTAACTGTGGCGAATTGAATTGTGGTCCTCTGTCGGTTACGATCTCGTGAGGGAGGCCGTATCTGCAGATGATATTCCTCCATAGGAACATTTTAACTGTCGGGACGGTAGTGCTCGCGAGAGCCTTGGCTTCGATCCATTTGGTGAAATAATTAACTGCTACAATGATGTACTCCAGTTGACCAGGCGCTTTTGGCTTGAAAGGTCCTAACAGATCTAGCCCCCACATCGCGAAGGGACAGGGGCTCGACATTATTTGTAACTCTACATGGCTTACAGTTCTGCGACTCGCGTTGTGCGTCTTGTTTCATGGTGGGCCAGAAGCTCCCCTGTCTTAATGCTTTATAGACCATAGGTCTCCAACCCGTGTGGGTTCCGCACAACCCCGCGTGCAGCTCTCTTATAAGCACGTCACTGTCTATCTTAGACAAACACCTGAGCTCGCGCGGCCCGTATCCCCTTTTGTAGAGTTTCCCACGACACATGTAGAAACGCGCAGCCATAGAGACAAGTTTTCTCATTTATTTTGGATCCGAGGGTCCGGTTCCGCTTGCAAGATATTGAATTATAGGGGTGCGCCAGTCACTGACTGGCTCGTCTATCTCCATCAGCTCCACCTGATTACTTATGGCGCTCTCAGACTTTACCAACCAGAAGTATTGGCTCTTTCCATCCTTGAAAATGACGGTAGAATTCCCATCGAGATGTTCCATATTTGCGTACTGAGCTTGGGAACCTCGCTTCGCGAGTTCATCCGCTCGCGTGTTTTCCTCCCTCGACACTGCTTCAATCTCAAAATGCCTGAATAACGAAATCAAGGTAGTAGCCCTTGCATGATATCTGGGGAGATTGTTTGTTCGAGCTTCGTAGGTCCCCTTGATCTGATTCACAACAATCTGAGAGTCGCTCAGGCACTTCACCACGTGAATACTCGTGTGAATTGCAATTTCCAATCCTGCGATAAGCGCTTCATATTCTGCTTCGTTATTAGTGGCTTTGAATTTTAATGCAATCGCGTGGTCGACCTTATCCCCGGCTGGGGATGTCAAGACGACTCCCGCCCCGCAACCCTTTACGTTTACTGCCCCGTCAATGTGCATAACCCACGCGGGGTCTTCTGGAGCTATATCATCTTTTTCTAACTCTCTAAAACTTGTTTCAACAATGAAATCAGCTAAAGCTTGCGCTTTGATGGTGGGTCGCGGTCTATAGACTACGTCAAATTCAGTCATCTCAATCACCCATTTTGCGAGCCTCCCGGAGGTTGTTGGTTTACTCATGAAATATGGGAGTGGTAAATCTGTCAATACCTCGATGGGGTGAGCGTGGAAATAAGGTCGGAGCTTACGAGCGGCTGTTATCAACGCGAGTACTGCTTTCTCAATGGGTGAATATCTGGTCTCGGCCGACAGAAGTGCTTTACTGACGAAATAGACGGGGACCTGCTGTTCCCTTACTAATACTGCGCTAACTGCACGCGTACCAGCCGCGAGGTACAACTGTAAACCTTCACCAGGCACGGGTGACACAAGTATTGGGAGTTTAGCCAGGTGCTCTTTGAGGCTCATAAACGCCTTTTCACACTCCTCAGTCCATTCGAAGCTTTTCGGTTTCCTCAATATGTCAAAGAAAGAGAGGTTTCGCTCCGCGAGCTTGGCACAAAACCTCCCGAGGTAGTTAACCTTTCCTACAAACCTTTGGACATCATGAGTGGATCTCGACGGTTGTAGATCTATTACAGCTTGGACTTTGTCTGGAT
Source organism: Oxyria digyna (assembly GCA_029168935.1). NCBI lineage: Eukaryota > Viridiplantae > Streptophyta > Magnoliopsida > Caryophyllales > Polygonaceae > Oxyria > Oxyria digyna. The sequence goes on along the minus strand of JAPVLV010000011.1, from coordinate 26,760,721 downwards.
TGACCTCGACGCCGCGTGCACTAATCTGAAATCCCAGGAACTTGCCCTCGGTGACCCCGAAGACACATTTCTCGGGGTTAAGGCTCATACCGTACTTCCCCAGAGTCTCAAAAACTTCTGTCAGGTCGCGAGCGTGATCTGCCTGCTTCTTGCTCTTAACTACTATGTCATCAACATAGGCCTCCACGGTGTCACCCCTTTGCTCGCTAAAGATCATGTCCACCAGCCTCTGGAATGTGGCTCCCGCGTTTTTCAAGCCGAATGGCAATACTTTATAGCAGAAGGTTCCCTTGTCTGTAATAAAAGTCGTGTGCCCCGAGTCGCCTGGATTCATCATGACCTGATTATACCCCGAGTACGCATCCAAAAAACTCAGAGCTTCATGACCTGCGATGGAGTCCACTAACTGGTCGATAGAAGGTAATGGGTAGCTGTCTTTGGGGCATGCCTTATTGAGACCAGTGAAATCTACGCACATGCGCCATTTCCCTGTCCCCTTGGGATTTTTTTCTACCATTACTACGTTTGACAGCCACGTCGGGTATTGCATTGGCTTAACAAACCCTGCTTTTAACAATTTCGCGAGTTCCACAGCAGCGGCCGCGTTCTTTGGTCCTGCCTGCTTTCGCTTCTTCTGTCTACGCGGCTTGACCTCTGAACTGATGTTCAGGGAGTGGGTCATGACGCTCGTTGGAATCCCCTTCAAATCCTTTGGTGTCCATGCGAACACATCCCGGGAGCGGGCGAGTAAGGCCTCAATCTCTTGCACAACTTTCTGATCCAGTCTTCCCCCTACATAGAGCTTATCCTCTTTGTTGGTGAATGGAGTGATTGTCTGTTTTTCAAACCCATCAAAATGTGGTTTGTGTCCCTCTTTTTCTTCACCAGTATCTCGCGGCCTCGGAGAGGCACGCACCTCCAACTCGGCCTCCTCAATCACGTGAGGCAACCCTGGAATAAATAACTGGTTGACGAACAAGGCCTTGGTGCTGCCCTTTTCGGATGATACGTAGCAGATGCGGCTCTCCTCTTTGTTCCCTCTCGCGACTCCTACTCCGGACGACGTTGGGAACTTAAGGCAAAAATGACAGATTGACACGACTGCTTTGAACTTGCACAGAGTCTCGCGTCCCAGTATCGCATTGTAGGAGGATGTTATCGGGATTACCACAAAATCAATTTTTTCTGATCTTCTTGACCCGGTCTCTTCACCCAGGATGAGGTCTAGGGTGACGACGCCCAGGGCCCTCACTCTGTCGCCCGCGAAACCCACCAACGTGGTTTTAGTAGGCCTGAGTATAGACTGATCAATTCCCATTTTCTCGAACGCGTCCCAGTACAGTATATCGGCCGAGCTCCCCGTGTCTACAAGAATCCTCTTCACAAGTTTGGTTCCAATCTGAGCATGAATGACTAGTGGGTCAGCGGCCTCGACGGCCCAGGTATCTATCTCCTTGTCGCTGAAGACAAGCGTGTAAGGCTCAGACTGCGGTCTCGCGATACTATAGACTGACTTTCCCTGAGGCTTGGGCGCGTTGTTTATGAGCCTTTGCTCTCGTTTGCCTAGGGGAATGGGTTCATGGCGGCCTGCGATTGTACCTATATGGCCATCCAGGTGAGGGAAGTTCTGGTTTGGGTGACGATTGGGACCCTGATTCTGGTTAATCCTCGCGGGGGTTTGCTGCCTTATCTCATTCTCTGTTCTACTTCCGCCTCTACCTCTTACCCCCCTTCTCGGGTTGCCGCGACATCTGTCACCATTTCCTCTCTGAGCAGTTAAGACTTCTTGTTCTCTCGGGTGGTGAGGTCGCGACCTACATTCCTCCGTAGAGTGAGTATCCACTCTTTGGTACTCACACCACGTTGCTGGCTCGTGGCGACCACAACCGCTATCCCCCCTCCTTTGAGCCTCGCGACGGTTATCCTGCTCGGCCACAAAATTCTGCGAGTGAAACTGATTCTGATCATGATTCTGGCCCCTGAACTGTTTCTGACCCTGACCCTGATCTTGAATCTGCAAACCGGGAACTCGCGGGTCACTCTGTTCCTTTCCCTGACTACCTTGATGGCGCTTGTTACCCCAGTTCTGGTTGTCTCTCTTTTGACCCTAAGCAGACTTATTCTGATTGTTTCCTTTCGACGCGGAACCTGAGTGTGCTTCCACGTTAATCTCTGTATACGCTCTTTCGAGCATGCCCTGGTAGTCCAAATCTTTCTTGCGGTATAGGTATTGCTTGAAGGAGCTTCCATCTGTGAGACCGTCCAGGAACGCGACCCAGGCAGTTTTATCATGAAAATCTTCGGCTTCTAAGATCTTTTCCGAGAATCTCCTGACATAACCCTCTAGTGATTCGTTTGGTCCTTGCTTGACACCCACTACTTCTTGCATAGTCACTTTTCTTTTCCTTGAGGATCCAAAGTGCAACAAGAAACTCTTCTCTAGATCAGCGAAAGAATGGATACTCCCTGACGGTTGGTTAAGCATCCAGGTCATGGCGGGACCCGCGAGGGTGCCTGGGAAACCTTTGCACATCGTGGCTTCATCAGGGCACCTTGCGAGCATAGCATACTTGTAGCGTGTCAGGTGTTCGCTGGGATCTTCTTTGCCGTTGTATTCTTTGATATTAGGGAATCTGAAATCAGGTAGAGGGACTGACCTGACTATGTGGTCTGCGAAAGCAGTCGGGCCGAACAAGGCTGACGGGTTAACCGACGGATAGGCCTCGTAATCTTGTCGCGGACAGGTTGCCTGGTTGTAATAAGGTTCCCCCTCATACTGGTAGCGAGAAGGTCCTCGCTCGGCACGAATCCCATATCCCCTCGTTTCGGTTCTTCCCCTGTAAGATTGGTCCTCTATGTAGCTCGCGGGGGCCTGATTTAAATCAAACCTACTAGGGTGACTAGCCCTCTCGCGTCCCTCGACCCTGGTTCTATGCGATATTGAGATTCTGTCGTCGGGTACGTGCTCAGCACTCTCCTCAGCGACAGGTTGCTCTCGTTCAGCCTGATTCTGTTCTTGCTCGCGGGCATCAGCCCTTGGTTGCTCTTGGTTTTGACCCCTGTCCGTGCCTTGTCTCAACGTCTGAAGGAATGCGCGATACTGAACCAGTGCGGGTCCTACCAGAACAATCTCTTCCTCATTTACGCGTGGAAGGGGTGCCCGCAAGTTATTTATTTCTTGCTGTGTTCTCGTCTGGAGAGGGGTGTTGTTAACGGCCCCACTTCCCTCACCACCAGTATTCATCCTCCGTTTGTCGGCTAATATCAAAAATACGCGGAACTTTGTAATAAGCCTTACTTGTGCGAGGAGGTCCCCACGGTCGGCGCCAGTGTTGGAGCCCAGAAATTGCAGTCTCGCGACACAACACCTCGCGAGACACAGGGCGTCAGTTCTTCGAAGGAATCCTGAAGATCTCTTCCGCCATTCTGGACAAACAACTTGTATGTAGTACTTCACCCGATCAAACTTAACCCTACGTTATCTTCTTCCTAAGGACCAACCTTGTTCTTGACACCTGTGGTACCTGCGCAACCAAACCAGGAGGGGGTGGCTCCGGATTTGGCTCTCTGACGCTCAAATCAGCAAATGTGCAAACAAGCAACCAACGACAGTACAATTTGACACAAGAGCAAGAGAGGATAGGAAGAAGTAAAGTAATGAAAAAGAGAACTCAAAACACCAAATAAAACGTTTCAAGTTCTACGCTACCAGTACCCAAGTGGCCTTAGAAATCACTCATTTCAACATCAAAAGCTCGATAGCAACACCGGGAGTCTTAATCCAAATGTTGATCGTCCAAACGCCTCAAGGAGAAGGTCGTTTAGGAAGATTGAAGCTCAAGTTCGCTTCTGTGTTTTTCTTGCTCTCGAGAGGAAGAAGAAAAGAGAGTTTATCCAGTAAAATGAGGTCCTCTCTCTCTCTCCATTTGGTTATGCTCTTATACTCTCGCTAGGGACCACGCGAGTCAATTACCACTTTGCCCCTCCGATACCTAATCTCGTCGGATCCTCTTTTTGGGCTCCGTATGCTTACGGGCCGCTTTCGTTCTCCTGGGCTGACTTCATGGGCCGTCTTCGGGTCGCGTCTTCTAGGCCTAACTCGACTCTCTTTGAGTTCCGCGAACCCATCGAGAACCGACTCCAACAGCCCGTGTCGATAAAAGTGATCAATGGATTTCATGAAAATAATAGCCTATATTCTATGGTATTGTAATTAATAAATTAAATTCGGATTTTTATGTAAGTAAGAGCATGTGGACTAGTCATCAGTCATCACAATGTGAAACACCAATTTTTACATAAAAAAAATAGGAATCTTGGAGTTTTTTTTCATAAATGTGTGATGGGTACATGTAACAGTACGTAATTTGAATCGCTAAGATTCAATCATGCAACAATGGATTTCTCAAAAAGCTGCAGGAAAATGTGGTCCTTATTATTGTAAATAACTATACTATTAGATTCAAATCACTTATTTTGACAATAACACTATGATTAGTTTAATTAGATGAATATTTAAATGTAATGAGTTTATATACGGTCGGACATCAGAAGTACAAATTGTTGTCATGTACCTAGATTAAATAAATTAACATTCCTAACTTAGCATGTCCACTAGAAAAGGTCGGTGTTAAGTTACATATGAATATGATCATAAAATACTTTCCAGCAATCATTTAGTTGGCTTAAACGTACCACGTCTAAATATTCGAAGATGTAAACAATTTGTTAAGTTATATACGTGTATTGATCAAGTCATCAATGTAAGGTCGATATGATTTTCCAAATCAGATTTGATGTAAGGTCGATCATAAAAAATAGTCACAAATCTTGGACATTCATTGTTTTAGACATATCCAACATGAAAACAAACTGCATAATCAAGAACATGGGGGGAAATGAAAGGCTCTACTACAAGTTACACCCGCCCAAGACATCTACACTTCGAATCTACAACAAGTTTCCCTATATACAATTGCAAAAAACAACCCCAACTCCTTTACACCTCTAATTTAATGTTTTGATGCCACTAATAAACAAAACAAAACAGACAAACAGAAAAGAAAACAAAGGTGAGTATTTTGAGATGGCGTACGGCACGTAGAGACAAAGGGAAAACACATGAGATGTTATGCAGCGCCGTTGCCGGATCTTGGCTGCCGTAGAAGCTCTATCAATGTCTCCGCCTGTCCATTTCACACCAATCCAATTTTAGTTTTATTCAATCAATACCTACACATTTTCATTATTATCATCCATTCTCAATTGCAATAATCAACAATTGCATTATTAACATAACATAATACCTAACCTAACAAATCCATTGTGTTTATCCTCTTTCTTAACTATTTCTCCTTAATCCCAAGTTGTGACACCTTACCCGCTAAACATCATACATAAGCCTTTCTCAATTCCAACTTAGTTTGAATTTACATGACATACAACTTGATGTTTATTGAGCTAACAAGTCTCCTATGTAACTCGGACTCAAGTAGCAAATAACCTTACAACATTATAGTTTAGTGCATAAAATTCTAAGACTATGTTTTCGATATTAGGATATCAGGTATGAGTACTGTTTAGTATATTCATGATATCGATATCTCTATAGTTTGGCACTAGACATAGATATCAAGATATGTGATATTAAAGTGTTGACTCTAGACGATGCAGGGTCTTATATAAGAGTCTAGACGGACTAAAAAAGACGTTTTTTGCCGTCCACAAAGTGTTTTTAGCCGGATACACTCAAGAGCCCTAATATGCATAAAAACGGGGCGGTGGTTGCGGTGGTTACGGTGGTGTATCGTTAACCAACTAATTGCCTTCTAGACGGTCAAGACGACCTATTTTTAGAGCACTAATTGGTACCAGTGTACGATATCTCATATTCATATCTTGATATCCATACCAATTTTAAATCTTACATATCAATACCAAACGAATTCTAAAATGAAGAAATGGTTACCTTCTTCTTTGCTCGGGTGGTGCCGGACTGAGAAAGCGCAACCAAGGGCGGAATGGCGCCTTCACGCGCCACCAACGTCCGATACAAAACGCTATCTTGACATAGCTGCAAAAGTACAGCTGCACTTATCTCCTTATGCCTCTGTGATCCAACCTCCACCAACTCCACCAGAACCGGAATCCCTCCTTCCTCCACCACCGCCGCTCTCCCCTCTCGAACCAGCAGCAACGAGCTCACGACATAAGCCGACTTATCCACCATATTCGACCCGAAATCCGACATCAACTCGATCAAAGGCCTCATGATCCCCGCCTCTAAGGCTCTCAGTTTATTCTCAGCCAAAGTGCAGAGCGAGAATAGAGCCGTTGAGGCGTCTTTCTTCCCTCTGATTCCTCCTTCCTCAAGAAGGTTTACTAACAAAGGAATCGCTCCTGAGTTTCCGATTTCGACCTTGCAATCCTCGATCTGCGAGATCCGGAGTAAGGCGCAGGCGGCGTTTTCTTTCGCAGTCGATGTGCCTGTTTTTAGAGCGGAGATCAGAGGCTTGATAGCTCCGAAATCGACGATGAGGTCTTTATTCTCGTCGCAGAGTGAGAGGTTGAGTATGGCGGTGACGCCGTATTCTTGAAGCTGGAGATCGGGAGAGGAGATCAGGGCGATTAGAGGCTTGATTGCGCCTGCGTTGGCGATTTTGATGCGGTTTTCGGGTCGGTTTTTCGCGAGCAGTCGGATTTCCATTGCTGCTTGCTTTTGATCGTCGATCGAGGGGGAATCGAGGTTGGATACGAGGTGGCGGATGAGGTCGTCGCCGGAGGTGGAATCTCCGGCGGCGCAGGAGAGCCAGAGGTGCCGGGATTGGGATGAGACGGTGGGGAACTCGCCGGAGCGGTCGCTGTTGCAGTCGCTGAAGGCGGAGGAAGAGTCGAAGCTGAGGTTTATGTAGCTGAAGTTCGCCGGTGTAATCTCAGTCTCCATTGCCATGAAAAACAGTTGATGAACGAGAGGTGAGATGGTTGTATAATTTCGTGTAGAATTGGGAATTGGGAGGGATTTAGTTAAACATAAAAGGGAGGGAGATGAGACGACACGTGGAACAAGAAGAGAGAATCAGACAAAAAGAGGCCACGTGCGGTGGGGTCGGGGTCAAGGTCTTTTGTTATCGGTAAATTGAATAATTAATGCTACTAATTAATAGAGTTACTTTACTTAAGAAAATTTAGTACGTGCTTCGTACTGCATTACTGTGTAATTAAAGTAAATCAAGTTGGAATTGAGAAGGACCGATTTAGTTCGAACATGGGACCTTAATCCTTTGATTAAAGTATTCTAGAACGGTGTTTATAGGAACACCACAAAAATTACTTGGACACCACTTCTGCTTTGTTGAGTACAAGTTTTTTTACAAAGGATTATGTCCACTTTTTTGTACTCTTTTTGTTGAGTACAAGTTTGTTGAGTACAAGTTTTTTAATAAAGGATTATGTTGAGGACAAAAATGTGGTGTCCCAATAAAATTTACTAGGGTTCTAGAATGAAAGGACAATGTGGTACCTTTTCCAGTTGGAGAAGCTTACCTTTTTGGTGTGCAAATGCATGTATCATGCATATGCAGATGGCTCATCGTCTGTTTCAGGAACTGCATTATTGGTAGTTTAATGTTACTGTCTGAATCTGATCCATTGATTCAGAAACATCTGCACTTGCCGGCATAACTGCGAAATGGTTAATACAGTATGACAGATGTACAATCATTAGAAAGGGACAAATGATTAATGATCATTTGCAGAAGTTAAACATAGAAAGCCGAACTAATATGAAAAGGAAGCATAGCTTTTCGTCCTGAACTTACGGAAAATGATTTTCCTGGATTTGCCAGGTTTATCTGGACTATTTAGTCACATGATTCAGTTTCAAATAAATATTGAACAAATCCTGCATTTATTCACATGAATGTCTGAGACTGTAAAATTCCAGTGAACAACACATGTAGAGACACAAGAAACTGAGTTGATTATAGATGAACAGAGACTACAGCAGCACAGCTTCATGATCTTTAACTTTGTTAAGCACTTACCACATTTACCTACAACCCAAAGTGCTAAATGGACATGTTTAATGCATATAGGATATACAAGGAACAAGTATTACAAGCTGTAACCATGTATGTAGAACAGACAGAATTACCAATTTGCCACTGAAGGTAAAACCTAACCACCATGACTTCTGGGGTCAACAACTTGGTGAACCTTTCTAGCTTCAGCGCTAGAATACTGGCCCACAACACGAGCATGAGGAATTGAAGCTTTGCCACGGGCTAAGGCATCCACATTATCAGCAAAATACTGTTTTGGGAGCCTGCCAACCACATTACCTTCTTCATTGCCATCTTTGTCTAAGAAAGCAAAATGAGGGATTCCTTCAACACCAAACTCGTCGAGCTCTTGTTCCCATTTTGTGTTATCAACATTTAGCATTACAAAATTGACACGGTCTCTGAACAAAACAATAGGTAGCAACTACGGAGTAAGAGAATTGCTCAAACAAGCAACAAATAGTTTCTCAACACACTACTCTGGAAAAAAAAAAATCAGTATGTTTGAACCTGTATTGCTGCTCCACTCCATAAATGTCTGGTGCTAACTCTCGACATACTTCGCACCAATCTGCATAAAATTCTACAACTGTAGGTTTTCCATTGACAAGAGCCTGTGGAGACATGAACAAAATTACAGTAATTAGAAACAGGTCCTCTAATAACCTAACTTAAGAGCTGAAAATTTGCTATCTATCAATATTATATCCCCTGTCCAGTGTCTATTCATGAAATATAGGAGAATAACTTGCTATCTATCAATGTTCCACAATTAAGAGCTTTAATAGTAAGATTACTAGTTCAGAAGCGAGCCAAACCTCTTCTAATGGTAGAGCAGAAGCAGAGAGGTCTTTCAAAGAAACACCAAAATCTAAACGTGTAGACGCAAACAGACCAACTGCACCAAGGGATGCAAACAAAGCTATCCTCCTATTCAAATCTTTGTTGGGGAGTTCAGGTAAGCTTCCATTATCAGATGATGCTGAAACTTGCTCAGCATCTTCATTGGTGACAGCGGGTTCTATAGGAGGCTTTTCCTGAAAAGATTATATAAATATTGCAGTACAAGCCTTACAATTCATCCACAAACAGAAGATTACATGACATAGCAGAAAACATTATATGCACACGCAAATATCTTGAATGAAGTCCTTAGAGACAAATCGGAATCTATTCATTAGCCTTCCTCGAACTACTGAGGTAAACTTACTGCCTAAATTCTCCGACCTTGGAAATTTCAAAGTTGAAAACAAACACATGAATTGCAATACAAACTCGATAACAAATTTATAAAATAATTGAGCTAGCAATTTCAATTTAGAGAACAAAAAGTTCACACGAACCCTAAATGGAAGGTTAGGCGCTTTACCGTAGCGGAGGAATCGGAGTTGGTCTGACAAGCAATGCTCTGAATCCTTCGTCTTCTGAACTGAAGTCGGAGAAGTGAATTTGTGAGGTTAGAATGAGCGGGAAACACAAACTGTCGCGAACCGTGAAAGGAAATCGAGTTGGGCGATACACAAGCCATTTTCAGTGTAGAATCTCAATAAGCGCGGGAATCAATGATGTTGGAAGAACAATTCTTCGTCGCATAACAGCAAACAAAGCAATTTCTGCGCGAATTTGACTTGTCAATGTAGCAGAAGATGGAGAAAACAAAGATGAGTACTAGTTACAAGTTAGAGCCAAGCATTTTCGCGTCGCCAAGAAATCTGTGAGATCTTTTGGGAAACGGGTGGTCAAGGCAATTGTGAAGGGGACGACGTGTTGGGCCTTTCAAGTCAAATGGGCCCCCAATTAGGACTATTAGCAATAAGCCCATATAATCATATTTGGGCCTAAAACTGTATGCACTTCAACTGCTCAATCAAATGAATTTCTTTTGTGTCGATAATAATGTACGTCTAATTCACAATTAATCGTGTAAGATTAAACAAATACATTCATGAACAGATTTTATAATTAGATGTCACCACGTACTTATGTCCGATGTACACCGAACCAACTTTCCATGATTAGATGGAATTAGTTTAGACAAATGCATGCAAGAACACATTTTATATAATACTAATGCAGGATTTCTCACTTTAATTTATTTGGATAATATATCGTGGATGTTGTAGTTAGTTGGTTGTTAAGATTTAGTCATAAAGCAATATTTTTTATTTTCTTGGCTTCTTTTAATTAGTGTCACTAAGAAATGTTATGGGACGGCAACTAATTAAATCCATTATCAATGAAGTTGCAACGAACTTGCGCTTAACAAAAAGCTAGTGCAACATAAACCACCTTTACCTTGTACATGCACTCGAATGAAATGCATAGATTCTAGAATTAGGTATCATATCGAGCATATTAACACAATCTGACTCGGCTATTTTCCAAATACACGGATAGATAACTATAAGTTATGATTCATTTATAGCTAATAAACTTATCCACTATTAGCCTAATCGCTTTAAAAAATAAACTAGGTGGGTGATATTTTTACGGGTTTGATTCCGGTGAGGATGAATCATTAGATAAGGACTGAGAATGATGCACACAAACGTTATAACTCATGCACACTATGTGCATGTGTCACAGATGATGTGCATCACCAAATACTGTGTGCATAAGTTATAACGTTTGTGTGCATTAATTATAACATTTATGTGTATCATCCTCAGTCTTTATCTAAAGATTCATCCTCACAAGATTACAAAAATACGCGCATCTAACCAACCAGTTGGTAGGTTAAGCATGCAATGGTTGACACGTTGCACTTTCCTGTCACTGCATCCATGGGGAACGCCCACGTGTCAACGTTGCCACCAATTATACGTGTCATTAATTAGTGGTAATGATTTAGTAAATTAAAAGTACTTAGCCTCTTTGTGGAACTTGTGAGGCCCCATATCCAAAACTCGTGTAGCTTGCAGGAATATGCTCTTTGCCTTAAACCGTCGATGGAGTGTATACTCTCTCCGTCCCTTAATGTCATTTTCATCTCTTTTCGACACATTCGTCGAGACACGTTTTATAACGCTAATATCTTTAAATACACATTAATTAAAATTATAAAATTTTGATATTGTTAAAGCTCTTGATGAGACGAATAAAACAAGATCCCATGTTAATATATATTTTTATATATTAGAAGATATGTCGAAGATTCTCTTAAAACGTAAATAGTGTCAAAATTGATGATGGAAAAACATTTGGGGACGGAGGGATTACTATTTGTACATAGGAATGTATATATGTGTGTGCTCCACTAGTTTCTCTGAACACACTAGATATTTTTGCATTTGGTTCAAAAAGTAGTCTTCATTATCATTATAAGTATAAAAAAGATGAGTCGAGATAAACAAAAAGAACTTTTTTCATCTTATATATGGCTTATAAATAAGGATGTTAACGATGTATCTAATGATATGATTAAGGTGTTCAATGAATATTAATTCAATATTTATTTAAATATTCTCGTTCGGAACGGTGTTCCGAACGAGGTTATTTGTGAACCCGGTCCATGAACCGGGTTTCATTTAATACAAAAAAAAACCTGGTTTAAAAAATTATTCTCGTTCGGAACCCCATTCCGAACGAGAATAATTTTTTAATGACGTCATTTTTTTATTTTATTTTTAAATCTGTATCTGACGTCATCATTCTCGTTCGGAATGGTATTCCGAACGAGAAACTGTTTTTTAAAAAAATGCTGACGTCAGCTAGCCGTTGGTGTGTAGCTGACGTCGCCTATATATATTGGTTCGGAATGCCATTCCGAACCACACTCGAATTCGCTCTCTTCTCAATCTTACAAAAAAACGCTCTCTTCTAAATCTTTCAAAAAACGCTTTCTCTCATCTCGATAATGGTTGGAACTCCTCCTAATCCTTTTTTTTCTGATCCGACGGCTGCAGATGAAGAAGTTTACGTAGGAAACGAATGGTGGTCGGGTTATGGTGTTCCAAATGCAAGTTACGGTGGTTCTGTTGGTAGTGATTTTTTCAACATAGACGGAGCAAGTAGTAGTACTTACAACCTCCTCACCCCCACTTTGAGTGATCTCCAAAGGCATCAACAACACATGTTCTGGGATGCAACTGTTACAGGCGGAGCAACACCTCAAGAAGAGCCGGAGCAAGCGGAGGAGGATGGTCGAGCACCACGTCGGAGACGGAACACTGAGTCGGTTAGTATTTCTAAAAACCTGAAATACGCTTAATTTTGTAGAAATAGTGGAAAATGCTCAATTGTATTTCAAATGCATACTAAAATTAGTTCATAGTGGAAAACGCTTCATTTCAATATTAACTGCAATGCATGGTAAAAAGAATTAGTTTAATGCATGTGGAAAGCGTATCAACACTTTTTAGAAAATACCAAAAAGGTTGAAAACTACTTAAAATCGCATATATGGACTTTAGTTATAATAATCGATGGTAAATTTGTATGTATTTCGTTAAAACTAGGAGGTAGTTAGAAACGTCCGATCCAGAGTAGGAGAAGACAGAAATCTGGGTGATAGGCGAATCACTGCTTCTGAGAGGAGGGGGGATAGAAGATCGCGTGGTGATAGACCGCATCAGTCAGGTTCTCGGGGGTCAAGTGCTGCGGGGGTTAGGAACCCAGATGTTCCGAGTGGGTCAGGTTCTTCGCGGGGTAGATCCCGACAGACTCGGAAGTCAGGTCCTGCTCCGATGCAGTCAGAAGCTGCTGCGGCTCCTCCTCTTCCAGGACTCAACGAGGGTACTATATTGACTCGTTATGGGCAACACATTGCTCATGAGATTTGGATACATCCGAATCCCGATGAAAGTGCCCCCCTTCAACTAAAGGCGCAAACAAGGCAGAAGTGTTTCGAGCTATGGTTGCCTAGAATTCCTACCGACCCGGAGCCAGATTCATGGTTTGCTATTGCCCAGGAGTCGGGGCTGCTTCACATCCTTAAGGGTCAATTTTGGAATGTGGACCACAACCTCCTTTCTGCATTCGTGGAAAGGTGGCACCCTGAGACGAACACATTTTATCTGAACTTTGGGGAGCTTGGAATCGGTCTCCATGACGTTTTGGAGATTCTGGAGCTGCCTATTGACGGGGGTGTTGTCACCACGCCATGGACACATTTGGGTCTAGATGCAGATTCAACGCAGTGTGCCCAATTGTTCTCCTATTTGTTTGGCGTTGACCTGGACAACCCGTTTGACGATGAGGAGGAAGCGATGGTCAAGTTCATAGGTAGGGGGAAAGACGGCGAGCGGGAATTCTTTTGCCACGTTGTCTCGATGATCAACTCTCGAAGATCCGATCCGGGCTCTATTGCAACAGGTTTTTTGTGGCACCTAATTCAGCAGTCTCTGTTCGTGAACAAGACCTTCAACCTGTTAGACACATGCTTCTTGCCGCTACTAGAGGATCCGAACAGGATACATGAGTACGCATGGGGTACAGGTTGTTTGGCATTGTTGTACAGGCAGCTGGGTATAGCATCCAGGGCGAAATGCGTCCAATTTTCTGGTTGCGTAAGGCTTCTTGAGATTTGGATTTGGTTACATTTCCCGTATTTTCCTGGGAACCCAAACCTGGATGTGAGCTCCCAAGAAGTTATTGCTCGTGTGTCCCGCTATTCCACTGGACGGGCCCCGCTGAGGCAAAAAAGGACTCTACAACAGTACAGGCGCATCTTGGATGAGTATGCACCGGAAGATGTAAGTGATTCGTCTAAATGTCATTCCAATTTTTTTGTTTTCAATATTGTTATTAATTGTGTGAAGCTAATTCTGTAGGTGTGTTGGATGCCGTATCCGGATTTGGACGTGGGACCGCAAGGGCGTCATAGAGTGGCCACTTATCGTGGTGGGATCCGGTGCTTTGACATTATGGAGATGTACAACCCTGATCGGTTTTGCAGACAGTTCGGTCGCCGTCAGTCCCGGCCTTTGGATGTCCCCGAGCCAGTCGAGTATTATTGTCCGCCAAAATCAATGCGAGGTGGCCGGGAATACACTGTACGGTATGGCCCGGAATGGGATAGATGGGACCAGCGTTATCACAACCTGTGTCCGTACATCCTGTCCAGCCCCCCAGCTCTTATCCCTTGGGATGCTGAGGATGCTTACCTCGATTGGTTTGCTCAAGTCTCACATCCATATGTGAGCCCAAACGCCCCGGCAAGACCTCGACCGCCACGTAACCCGAACCCGATCCTTACCCTCGATTTCAACCGGGTAATTCATATATTATTTTATTTGTTGGTATTGTGTTTTCTATATGACCCATCTCCTAATTATTTGTTGGTATTGCAGCGTGTATCGACGACACTCTGTATTATGCGGACACATCGACAACAGGGGATTGCAACTCTGGAGAATTTGGATTCCTACATTTGGATGCTCAGTATCGACGATCCGCCTACAGCTGAGGAGGTCACTCAAACTCAACGGATGTCACAAGCAGAGTCGTCCAGGAGTGCAGAAGAGAGAGCCACACATTCTATATGGGAGCGGGCAAGGATGGGTGCGGGACAAGCCCATCCGGAACAACAAGCAGGGCGTTATGACTGGGAAGATAACTTGGGTCACGAGTCGGAACCTTATTGGAGGGTTTGAAACGTTGTATTTGTTGTTTAAGTTATAATGAATATTATTTGGTTTCCTTACGTTTTGATTTAATGTTATAAAGACGTATGAAGGTGAAATTCAACACTTTAATTATGCGTAACGAAAGTATTACAAAGTATATAAACGTGAGCATTACTAATCATCATCATCATCTTCTTCCCCACCATCTTCTTCAACGTCATCATAATCATCATCATGTTCTTCTTCCGATTCGTCTTCACCTTCGACTTCACCTTCGTCTTGACCTTCGTCTTCACCTTCGTCTTCACCGTCGTCTTCACCTTCGCTTTCTTCATCGTCTTCACCACCATCTTCAAATACATGATCGTCATCATCGTCATCTTGGGGTATCGGGTTAATATTTAGAGGCGGCATTGGTTTGCACGATTATGACGTTAAACAAACCGGGGACATATATATAGATGAAAATCCGGGATTCACCTTCACCCGCATGGCTGCCATTTATAGACGAAAAGATAAGAGGTGTGTTTGGGAAATACCCGACCCGGTCCCACAAAGTCTCGTTCGGAACCCCATTCCGAACGAGATGCTGACGTCATCATCTCGTTCGGAATGGGGTTCCGAACGAGACTTTGTGGGACCGGGTCGGGTATTTCCTAAACACACCTCTTATCTTTTCGTCTATAAATACCTCCAAAACAAACCATTTTAAACACACATTCACTATCATTCCATATTATTTATACATATGCCCGTTTATTTTCTCTGTAATTTCCTTTCTTAAATTTCGATATGTATCCAAATCGTCCAACACTATTTCCAGCCTCTTCCTCGACAATGGATCCTGGTCCGAAATTGTGTTGGTGTCAGAAAAAGCCCACGGTGCATATGTGTACCGAACAAATAGAGTGGGACAGGGTCAACTATGGGAGAAGATTTTGGGGATGCCCGGATGCATGTTGGGATGCTCTTACTGAAGAAGAGGAAGAGAAAGGGTGCAAATACAAACATTGGATCGATCCACCGTACACAGGTCGTGCACGGGTCGTTATCGAAGAACTAAATGCAGACAACTTATGCAACTGGTCAAAGGCTGAAGGAATTGAGGAAGGGATGGAGCTGCTAAGGATTGGAACAAAAGAATGGGCCAACGAAATAGATGAACTGAAAGCCAAAAACGCCGAGCTCATGGAGGAAAACGCTGCACTTGCTGCAGAATTGGCAGCAACACTTAACAAATAGAGAATTAAGTATTTTTAATACAAATCGTTAGTTGTTCACCGTCTGCGTTGTACTCGTGCTGTTGTTTTTCAATTATGTTGTTGTTTCAATATTAACGCTTCTATGATTATGTTGACATCATTCTGAAAAAACATTACTCAAACATTTATAATACAAGATTTAGGTCATTATGGGACTGCCACCATGAAACTCTCTCTCAGATACGTAGTTGTCGAATCTACTCTGAAAGCGTTGTTCCCATCCGTCCACCGATGGCTGTTTGTAGATACTCCACTGCCTTGGAGGGGGTGGAATTGGACAATTGTCATCAACCAACCAAATCTGTCAACACAAAATTGTTATTGTATACTAAAAAACATAGGTGAAATAAGATACAAGAGCGGAAAATATCAATGCGTACCGGTACGTAATGGTTGCGTCTGCCTACATGTGCAATGGCGAACACCGTGGTAGGAGCCTCTGAACCGGGAGGAGCAAACATCGGAAGACATGTACAAGGACCAAACCATGATAACACCACTAGTGCAACTTGATACCTCGTGGCAAATACCAATCCCATTGTAGGTGTGCACATCCAGAATTCAGGAGAGCATGGCGATCCAATGTGATTCACTTCTCGAATGAGTTGCGGGATAGTCTTGAAACCCTCTAGCATCTCATGATACATATGCCCGTTTTGTTGGAGGTGCTTCGAAAGATCTAATCGGATTTCAACGTACTGTTGCTCTGGTTTACCTAGTAAGCGAGCAAGGGATCGATAACCACAATGACCGTCATCACCTACTTTCTCCACAGCAGCTATGTATGCGAGCATGAAAAGGTCTATATTATCTATCCCCCAGTCGAAGTCGAGATAAATGATTGAATTGCCACCACTACATTTCGATCTAGCATTTCCTCTTGCCCTCGGTGGTTTAGTTGCACTCCCTTTTACGGTCGTGGCCCCGCTTGAAGCTCTGTTGGATGCAACCGACGATTTCTTTTGTGAATCGGCTTTCGGTGGCACAGTTGCACCCTCTTCCTCTTTCATCCCCTTTTTCCTTGCTTCTGCCTTCTCCTTATCCTTCTTAGCTTGAGCCCTCTCATCCCAACCCGGATCTCGCTTTGTACCCGTCTTCCTCGCATGAATCTTAGGCCTTCCTCTCTTCGTCTCTCCCCGAGGGGGGTCCTGGACATCAACTGAAGAAGGATCCTTGCACTCACGCCACTTATCAGTCATCCTCTTCATATCGAAATCATCAACGTTACCGGTAAACACCTCTTCAAAGAAATCATCCATAAGAACCTTATCTGCAGTCAATTGCACGTCGTCGTCAGAGTCGAAGTCTTTCAATTCCACTCCTTCCCACTTGATCTGCTTCCAGAAGATATCAATGTCGCTCGGCAACAATGGCGTTCCATCTTCTACAAACACCTTAATCCTGTGTGGGCAAGGCAATCCGAGTGTTGATTCCCACCAAGGATCCTCACATGGGCCACATATCTTTCCCTCTTTTGCCTTAAGGACTTCTTTCAGTAGCATTCTCAAACACTTGTCGGAGCACTTCCTCAATATGCGCATGAAAATAGTCTTCATCCACCGAGGCCCGTCTTGTATCTCCTTCGGGCTAGTATGGTTGGACATTTCCATCTCGGCCCGTATTCGACGGTGCTGATCGACAAACATATTGTCAATGTGTTGCACTAAAGTGTCGAACCCTCCAACAGTTGAATCAAACATATGCTTCAACATCGAGTGTTGACCTTCAACCCTGACAACAACATTGTACATGTTAAACATCGAGTGTCATGATCATTCTCGTTAAAAACAAATTCAAATATCTTACCTGTTAGACGTTCTTGTGCTAAAATGGCGTATATCATCGCAATACGCAGCTATAAGTTTTTCTTTATGGGGAGTAAACCATGTGCTCTCAGCATATTGTACAAGATGACCATTCCTCCATGTTTTCCGGAAGTGATCAAGTCTCTCCTCATACTGCTTCTCTGTGTGAGACCGCATCACCCGTCGAACGCTAGCAGATGCACTTTTTTCGTCCAGGTTGTTCAATTTAGCAAATGCCTTAACATTCCGATCAACGTGGACATGGCAAAGCATATGACGCACACTAGGAAATACATGGTCAACCGCCTTAATTGTTGCCAGCTCTCGATCAGACATGATGCAATCCGGTCCTCCGAGTGCACCAAACAAATACTTGACCCGTTTCAATGCCCATGCATAGTATGGGGCTGTCTCACAACAGATGAACGCTAGCGCAATACAATATGTATAGTTGGTGCAATTGAATCCAACAAACTGAAGTAACGGCCAACCATACCTATCAACGAGGGTATATTAATAATTATAATTCTATAACGGTATTTGAAGTCATAATAATGAATTTTAGTGTACCTATTAGTCTTGTACGTCGCGTCCATGATCACCACCCGAGGGAACATTCTCAACAAATGTTGACAATCCGGATGAGATATGAAAAACGCTGCCAACTTTTTCTCCCCCGTCTCCGGATTCGTCTCGTAGTGAATGTCTTTACGATAAGCTCTATGATGGAGGAAATCTAATGACCACTGGGTCACGGTTAGATTTGCCAATGCTTTCTTCCTCTCCTTTTCCCTCACAGTGTACACTTGCCTTCTTGATATTGTGGAAGTCGGATTTTCCTGAAGCAACTGTGTATAAATAACTTTCGGCATTGCCCCGGCCGCTGATGCAATCATTATTTTTCGTCTCTGCTCTCCCGTCATCCTCGAAGCAAATGCATGGCCAATCAAGCTGCTGGAAAGACAGTGGTTGTGACATGCCTTCTCAACTTTTAGTATCCACCCAGGCGGCTCAACAAGAGTTGCTCGTCGATAATATCCTCTTAACATAAAAAGGACAATTGTACTTCCTTAACCTACTAAGGTTGCTACGCTGCGACGATGGTTCTGCTACATCTCCTTCAAGATTAATATTCTTTCGATGTTTTCTATAACTACCGGATTGCTCACAGTGCAGAAATATCCTCTTGTTGGCCATTGATGATTTCGTGGTGATAACCATACACAAGGCATAACCGACCTTCCTAACTCACTCTCTCAGAAGATCCATAGTAGGAAATCTCTCACTAGTCGTAAAATGGGCACTATAGTCAATTTTTAAATATTCCTCATCACTACAGTATCCCTATTTAAAATTACTCAAATTTCAATACTACTATACCAATAAAATAAATTCTAATGAAACGCTATAAAAAAAGGTTTACAAGTACTTACATGGAAATATGTATCATCTACCGGCGCAGACAAATCAACCTCCTCCTTCACCGACGTCTCACTAGAAGAACACTCCCGTCTTTCTTTCCAACTACCTGCCCTTGAAGAATTAGTTGAATCGCTTTCAGACGTCATTTTTTGTGCTTCTTCCGATTGGGTTTGATAATTTGGTCATACAACTCCGATTTTATAGACTCCGTCAAAATATAGTCGTTCGGAATCCGAACGAGTGTCGAACCGGTTCGCAATATGCAATTTATTTAATGGAAATTAATTTAAATGGACCGTTCTCGTTCGGAACCCCGTTCCGAACGAGAAACAAATTAAAAAAAACTAATAATCCGCCAATCTCGTTCGGAATGGGGTTCCGAACGAGAGGGTGCTGCCGGGCGCACAAAAGGTGTTGCCCGGTTGCAACCCGTTAATTAATCAAGCATTTTTTTTGTACAACTTCTCTTTTTGGCGTATGTCCTTCTTGATTAAGCATAAATGCAGGGGATTTAACGATAAGAGAAGATCAAGAGGATAAAAAGTGACACTTAATCAATTGCAAGTAATAATACTCATGTAAATTGTAGGTACGTATAGTACGGATTAAATAACACAAATTACGTATTGAATGAAGAAAAAAAACACGTACAAATACGTATGCATGCATGTAACGGGCCCGACGACTTGACTTTTGGAACCGAATTTTCCGTGCATAATTTCGATGGGCTCCGGCCACCGTCGGTGCCGGATTATGGGAGTGCTGACTTCATCTCTACGAACACTATCTTGTAATATGCTCATACGTCAAATTCAGGTTCCGTTTGAATGAGAAATGAAGACTCAAAGGTAATGTAACTAAGTTGAGTTTTGAAGATAAAAGTGTATAAAACATTGAAAAATGATTGATAAAACTATTAGTAAATAAACTAGGATTTGACTGCAATTGATGTGATTAGGCCTGGATGAGGCTATCTTGGTGGATTTTGGCAATCGAAGTTATGTGCGCGTTTCGGTTCGGTTTGGATCGGGTCGGGCTTGTGGTCTTGTGGAATGGGACGTTGGCCCGAGGAGGAGCCTTCCAAACACATTTAATGTTTCAGGATTCTTTTTTATCGGGCTTATTGCTCCAAATCTTCCTCCTTCTCTGCATTAAAGACACCCGGTTTGACCAGACATTCATGTCCAGGACCTCTTCTTCAAGACGCCATTGATGAGCAAATCCGAGCATTTTGGGATCCATATTTTTCTCCTTCTAAAGGCTCCTCTTGCAGCCTATAACAGGACCTGCAGGACTCTCATTTCAGACACACAACAACGATCTTTCCCCCATTGTCTAAGTCGTCTATTAATTCACTTCTTTCTCTTCTTCTTCTTTATAGAGTCTTTGAGTACACATAGAAACAACGTTCGTAGGCTTGTTCTTGGGTTGTGCAAAGCAGAAGACATAGTAGTTGTATCTTGGATTTCGGAACGCCGGTCAATGTCACACTACGAAGTCTTTTCAGAATTAAGGAAAGAAATAAAAATCTCGACTCCGCTCCTGTTTTGATCCGAATTCAGTATTGACTTCAGTCAAATTTAATTTTCTTTCCTTAATCCTATTTTATATACTTTTTATACAAATTTGTTAACGTAAGTTCCTACTTAAGGTTTCTACATGTCAATGATAATATGCTTTAATTTCATAAAGTTACTGTTGTTTCTCATCTGAATTTTACATCATTGCTTGAATGATCAAATCCATTTAGTCATATTGGCTACACATACAGTAAACCTTGTACTCTTATAATTTATTGGTCAAAAGTCACTCCATATAAAATAATAATTTAGAAAAGCAATTTTACCATTATATTTTGGTGGTTTATGAGATCGCAACGTAATGTCGCATCTGACATTACTTGCGTATCGATCAGCATATGCATGAAAACTAATTAATAATATATGTAGGTAAGTACGTATGTCCATGCATATATTCTCTTAGAACACCTGCATTCATGTATTTGGGAGTAACACACAATTTTTTTTAAAAGCAAAAGAAAATAAAATGTCAGCCATTTTGTTTGAACCAAGACATGAGTAACATTACTCATTCTGACACAAATCACCCAACTCTTTCAATTGAATGTTTGCACGTGGCCCAATAATAAAATGCATTATTTTTTTATTTGTTAAATATTACATAACTCTCACAATACATAAAATTTTAATAAAAAAAAATTTCAAATATTTTTAATTTATTTTTATCTACATATTGACTATATTACTCATGTTGAGTAATATGTGTTGAGTAATAGGGATAAAGATGAGCTTAATATAACTATGTAAGTAATGATGTCGGTATACCCCGATCGAGTGAGCAACTCAGCAACCAGTAACATTCATTTCCACCCTTTCATTTCATTAACTTTTCAGAAAAGATTACCATTTTTTTACCATCTTTTTCTTTTCACTTTTTATCTCTTTTTACTAATCATACCTTTATAATCTATCGTTCATTTAACTTTTGAAATTTTTTCTACATATATAGAAATATACTCCCTCCGTCCCTTAATATAAAACTCATTTGCTTTTTTGACACTATTCACAAACCGAGAGAATCTTCTCGTTTTCTGTCAATATATAGAAATAAATATATGCATGTGAAATATCGTTTGATTCGTCTCAATGAGTACTTTGACAATATAAAAAAATTATAATTTTTATCATCGTATATTTAGAGATATTAACGTTACAAAACGTGTCTCGACAAATGTGTGAAAAGCAAATGGGAAGATCAATAGGGGACGGAGGGAGTAGAATATTAGATCAAGTTTTATTAGTAAGTTTCAAGGAATATATATATGTATATATATATATATATATATATGTGTAACGATTGTGTAGTATTGATACTTTTTATACAAATATATTTATTCAATGGTAAAAAACACATAAATTGATTATTAAATTCGAGAAAACAATTATATTTTTTAATAATTATTTAAAAATTCAAAATATAAGTATATATATTATTGAAAGACTATCATATCTATGGTATTATATGTCTATTTCCGTACCAGCGAAAATCATGAATTTGTGCATGGAGATCGATCGAGGACATCACAAATGCATTCGAGGGATAACTTTAGGTTTATTCCGAATATTCATCCAAAATACATCTCATTTTTCGCATTAATAACTAATAATATACACAAGAAAAACAGAAAGAAGAAAAATGACCAAAATACAAAATGAAACATATATACTGTACTACATAATTTGAGACTTAAAATTAAGCTGGAGTTTGTAAATCCATATATTAAAAGGAGTATCTTTGCAGATGGAACGTTCCATTTTCTTGCATTCCGAGCTGAAGTGATATCTGGTTGTCAATAAATCTATTTTTACGTTGAAAATGCGAAATCCGGTTCAAATGACTATATCTCTGGAGGAGGCACACAGATTCAATCCGAAACTCGTCGTTTTGTCTCTTCACACCGTGAAGTTGGTACAATATCATAGCCAACCGGTTCCTATGAACCCGGTTTTGGGCCTTGAGCCGGCTTACCTGGGCCGTCAAATTTTCATAGTGCTTCTTCTTACGCCATCTGGACCGTCGGGCTGATTCCCGGTTCGATATCTTTTTCTTCTGCTTCCTTTGGTCAATTTCTTCAACTTTTCCACTCATTGGAGCATCTGAACCGGAGTTAGAGTGAACCGGTTCATCACCGTTGTTTTGTGAAGGTTGGATTAAGGCGAGGAGCTCTTCTAGGTCGTTGGAAGTGAACCGGTTCTCAAAACCCGGAAGTTGGAAGTAGGATGGTTCTTGAGAGCACATCATTTTCTCGAACCGGAGTTAATTGCAAAAAGAAAATAGCGGAGGAGAATATAGAGGGAAAGAGAGGGAGGGGTAAAGGGAAGAATGGAGTAGAACGAGATGGGTATTTATGGGCCGAATCGGGAAAAACAAGTGGGCCGTGTGGACCAAGATCTGAGGGGCGTATTCGTCTTTTTTACACGACGAAGGTTACTTTTTGTTTGATTTCTTTTACTTAAAAAAAGAAAAAATATCTTATGGTATACCTTTTTTTAATCTACATTCTGTACATTGTTAAAATTTGTTACCAATACATATCTATGTACCTGTTATGATTATAATAACATATATTTATAATTTTTACAAGCCTTGGATTGGATCACGTGTGAAAGAGAGGCAAATTATTTTCACTTACATATAGATATAAATTGTGCATAACATATATTTTAGATGGATTTTTACTTATACACAAATCATATATATTAATTTGTCTATATATGTACATGATTTTCACTAACTAAAAGTAATGTATTATATAGTATTTTACATATTTCTTTTTTTTGGTTGAAAGAGAGTCGGCACTCTCGATTTTTACATATTTCTTTTTTAAAAAGACAAACAATTATAATTTTATTTATAACTAGAGGGTAGGAAATTACAATAAATATCTAAATACAATAGTTTCAAATCTAAGGACATCAAATAACAATCTTCTTCATGAATTTTGTAAACTAGATTAAAAGCTTATGCGTATCCTCTTTTGATCTTTATTTGTCTCAATATATATTCATGTACGAAATGACTTATCAATTCACCATAGTCTTGAGAAAGATGACATGATTCGCCGAATTGAATAATAGAAATTGACAACCCTTTTAATTCATTGTTTGCACATCTTTCAATATATGACTCTAAACCATCACCTTAAAAAGGGGCATTAACCTAAACTAGAAATGAAAGTGACAAACATACTATTGTTTACATCCCTCTTCTAACCGTAGTTTAAACCACCAACAATTAAAAGATGAGACTGAAAACCATCCACCGTAAATAATTCAGAGACTAACAACAAGAAGGAAACGAGTAATATATACACAAAATTCCAAAATTCGGGCTTATCATCGATGCATGAATCGATGATAACCTTGAAGTACCACGATTGCAATGGAGGAGAAAGCTATTACTGTAGAGCCTTTTAAATATTTGCATATATAAGGATAGATGTGTGCACAAAAGCCTTAGTTATATAAAATGAAATACTAATTGATTACATAGTAAAATATATAAAAGTTTTTTTTGCTATATAACTCATATTTGAGTTACATAGAAATAAAATATAATTTTGTAGTCATTGATTAAAAATGATTCAACTGTTCTCATAAATTTATATTTAAGTAATATAATATAGTCTTTCAATCAAATATTAAGCTTATATAGATTATAAAAAAAAAAAAAATATTTATAGTTTATTTTTAACTACACACAGAAACTCATATTCCATATATATATATGTATGTTACTTTTTCTATTAAAATAAATTGAGTTAATGCAATCTACATAGTATGATTACCCTTATATTAATCTAAATTAATAAAATTATGATGCAATATTTATTAAAAATTTAAATTTAAGATATATGTATTATTATATTGTGTAAATATATGATTGTTAAATATGTATATATGTAACCCTCCTCATATAACCTCTATTGTAGAGAAAAAGTGAGATTGATTACAAAGGTGACGTGGAAGAGAAAAGAAAAGTGAAAAATCTTCTATGTCACCTATGTGACCCCATTACTGATAGCCTAAGACTATTTTGTTGAGGATGAAAATAAATCTTACGATATAAAGTGTAAAGCGTTCGCGTTCACGGATAACAAACTAATGTTTATAATTTACGCGGTCATATTCATAATCTGACGATAATTTACATTTATGTCATTTCCCAAAAAAATGACATAAATTACAAAATTATCACTACAAAACTCACTTAAAAAGTTCAAAATTACACCGCCCAAATTTTAACATAACCATACAGAATATGAACATTAACGTATAATTTATGAACGTAAGTGTATTGTAACTAATTTTGTACCTTAAGCGTCATCCTGTTTTTTATATTTTATTTTTACAAGTTACGGAGTATATATTCCTACACTTTTTAATAAGAGAAATGATTAGATGTAAATTTGTTATAAAAATATAACTACAATAAAAGTTAATGAATTTTAGTTTAAAGGGGGATTTAGGTATAAAATTTTGAATAGAAAGGGAAGGTAGCATTATTTTACATGGACTTCTTTTGGGTGGGTACCACGAGAGATTTAGCTTAGTGTAGAAGAATATTGCAAAGAGTACTTGAACCAAATGATAATGCTTTAATTTTGTAGGGTTTGTTATCATGTTATTGATTTACGATTTGTAACCCATGTGGATTTTACACAGCCTATGTCTTCTCACGTGGGTTGCGATCTTTGATTGCAAATAACTTGTATCGCAATTTCTTTCATGGACCTGATGTACAATTGTTTGTTCTATTGTGATTCCAACCTTAAATATTCATCTTGTTGTTGACCCTTCCACATATACCAAAAAAGTCAAGCGAGTTTTAAAAAACAAGTATTTAAGCTTGTGAAACGGGATTACTGAATTTTTTTCATAGATGGGTCAATCATAAACAAATTTTCCCAGCTAGGTTGCGTCTCCATTGAGAAAGTAGTACGACAAGATGTAGATATGCAGCTATAAAATGTGTCTCCATCTTTTTTGGAGATGTGATATGAGATTAATACACGATTCTTATATACAGCCCGGTACTTTATTCAAACGCCGCCTGGTTTCTCGCGTTCTGCGAGAAGCACGTCCCTCGCGTTCTGCGAGAAACACGTCCCTTGCGTAACGCGAGATCCGGATAACTTTATCCGGTACCGGATAACCCTCGCGTTCTGCGAGAGACACGTCCCTCGCAGAACGCGAGAATACAATTTTAAATTTTTAATATTTTTGTTATTCTCGCGTAACGCGAGGGACGTGCTTCTCGCAGAACGCGAGAAACCAGGCGGCGTTTGAATAAAGCACCGGGCTGTATTTAGTAATGGCCAGATTAATAGTCATGTTTTCACATAAACTGAAATTACATCTTACAGGTTTGATCCTGTAATGTCTTTCAGTTTTCTATCTGTTGATTCTAGTGACCTCACCATCTTTTTAACTGATAAAAACATTATGATTTTATTTAAATTTAATGTTTATTTCATATGTTTTTCTTATCAAGATCATCTCTTTATATGTGGGATACTAGAATGAAAATAAGCAATGGCATCTTAGCTGGGACTGGACTGGACATGGTGCTTCAGTTCAGACCAACTTTTTTCCTTTCTCCACCATTTTATTTATCTTCATGTTTCCCAGCTTTTTCTGGAGTGTTATTTTGCTTGCTTTCAATCACTTGCATATACATCTCGCACAATCTAGAAGATTAAAAACTTTGTGATCGACCTAGAAGATTAAAAGCAAACGATAATAAAGCCTCCTTGTCTCCTGATAGTTGGAGCTGACAGCTGACAACTGACAACATAGATTATAAGCTGGTGAAATACTGTAATTCACAACAACTGTGAAATATGAGATTCACTTTGCAGTAAAACCAGTAAATCTCAGCATAAAACATGTTCTACAAATAAAACAGGCAGCTACAATCTCAATCCTCTGACCCTCCAGAAATCCTAACTCTAAACTGTCCTATAAACATGCAAACACATTACATGCTCTCCAGCATATCATAAGAGAGCTAATAGCAAACAAACACAAATACTCCAGGTTTACAGGGGGAAAAAGAACAAATTCATACTTCTCCGAAAAACTTTCCCGAAATCTCACAACTTACAAAGGATTTTACAGAATGAAAAAGACTCACTGAAGATCATTGCAGAGGCTGCCACCTGTCTCAGTGGTCTTGCTATTATCTGCTCTTGGACTACTACCTGCACTGCTGTTAGACAAAGAAACCAGGGCACTCTTCTGTAGGACTCCTGTTGGTGAAGATGAACTCAGCTGATATCCACCCATCCCTTCCCACCCTTTTGGCAACAAGTTAAGGGCAGATGATGTTTTCTTGCTATCTCCATTTCCACTTTGCAAGGCCTCACCAAGAGGTCCACCCATGGACGGCTCCCATGAGCTTGGAATCCAGCTAGCTTCCCTATTGTTGTTATGAATCTGTGATCCAACACCCAACCCCATCTCAAGATTTTGATGAGATGGTCTGTAATCAGCAGGGATGGACATGGATAGCTGGGTTGTGTCTAATGGTGATTGTAAACCAGGCCAAAGCATGCTGGATCCATCCGTCGCGTTAAGGCCATGGGTAGAACCAATGTTTCCTGAGGTATATGCAGAGTTCTTTTGGCTGCTGGTAATGGTGAATAAATTACTTGGGTCAGATTCATTTTGAGAGTTTCTGCAGTTCAGGTTAGCATTTGAGCCAGAGAGTGATAGGAATGAGAGCTGTGATGTATCAAGCATCCTGCAAGAAAATCCAAAGCAATTTTTAGCTAAAGAGTTCATCTTTAATAATTAAACTTGTAAAGAAGACTCTGAATCACCTGTTGATGAGGGGGTTCATAGATGGGTTAGAAGCTGAATAGGTGTTGGATAATGCAGGTGAAGGTGGTGGTGTGTGCTTTGTGGTGGTGGTGATGGATTTTGTGGAACCATTGGCTTGGCCTTCCACATGCTTTCTTGAACGATGTCGGCCTCGATTCATATGCCTTTCACAGTATTTCTGATCAGGCATGGCATCTCTAGAGCACCTCCATTTCTTTCCATCTGTTCTCCTGCATCGACCCGGTTCCGGATCGTTGCTGTTTGAATATCCAAGATGGAAAGGACCCCAACCCCCTAAACCAAACCAAAACAAATAAACAACAAAGTTAGTTCAGTTTAGTAATTAAATCTAATCAAGCATTTGAATCTGTCTCATTAAGGGCTTACATGGAGTGGGTCTCATAGTTCCTGCATTGAACCCAAATAAAGCAGCAGATTCAAGGGCTCTTTTGATGGGTATGAGGAGCTGAGCAGGTATAGGCTCATTAGCTGTCATGTACTTGTAGATCAGGGCTTGATGCTCCAACTCAAGCCACTGTGAGGGTGTGAATGGACCTCTAACTCCACTCGAATTATACATACTATTTGAATTACTCAAAGCTCCAGAGTAATATCCTAGAAGACAGTAAAACAAGATGAAGAAAACAATGTATTTAGTTCATGTTATCTCCATATGTTCGCTGATATGACATCATATTGAAACAAAGTAAACCTAAGGGTATGAGAATGGAAAGATTCCCTTTTTACCGACAGACCTTGCAAAACAAAGAGCAACCCAACCACCCAACAGCGGTGATAAAGACTCGAAATGACTCTCCATAGGTAAGACAAAATAGATGCATACAAACCCACTTGCTAAAACTACTCCTAAACAAACATTTACCATCATAGAATCAATTAATCAAACACTAGGTGTGCATTACAGTAAACTACCTGTATTCTTGGGTGCCATTTGCTGAAAATAAGGCAATGTTGAAGCATCTGACTTAGAACAAGAAGAGAAACTGAGCATATTAGCATCAGAGACATTAGCATCAGTTTTAGCGGCTTTTGAGAACCTCCAATCATCGACACAAAACCCAGATCCCAGTTTGTTAGCACCCTCAGATCTATCACTACCCCATTTGTTCTTCGATGTTTCGGCCGCATTTTCTGAGCTCTGGAACGAATCCAAACCCAGAACCCCAAACTCCATTTCTTTTTTTCTTAATCTTGAACAGGAATGGGAGAAAAGGTAGAGAAAAGTTAATGTGTAGCTGCTATCTGGCTAGAGAGGGATGCATTATCGGAGAAGAGAGACTGGAGGAAGAGAGGGATGGAGATTGAACATTGGTGTGTGTTTTTGTTTAGCTTTGGTAGCTTAGCTGGTTACTGTTTGGTTGAGCAAAAGCAGAGCTTCATCCTCGGCTATAAAACAAGACTGGTTTTTGGTTTCCCATTTTATTTCTTTTTTCTTTTTTAAGTTAAAGACTGAAAGGGGTTGAAGTTGTTGTACTTTTGGGAGAGGATAACCATGAGAAAAATGGAGAGTCAGCTCAGCAAAAATCTACGGAGTAATTTCCAGTACTCAGTATATATCTTCATCCGGACACTCAAGATCAAACAAGTGTCCTTGTCCAATAATTAGACGAGTTAATAAATTAATTATGGATATTTGAGAAAAAAAAGTAAAATCTTGTGAGAACAAGTATTAAGGTAATAAAAATAAAGTTTTCGCGTTCACATATAACAAGCTAATGTAAGTCTTAATGTAGAAAAAATAAAGTTTTCGCTTTTACATATAACAATTTAATGTTCATAGTTTGAGTTACAATGTTCATAATCTGGACGATAAAAAAATTTTGAGACATTTTAAGAAAAAAAACAAAGTTCACAGTAAGTACTAGTATGTCATAGCGTCCCTCACTCAAAAAGTTCAAAATATTTTATTTGCAACAGAACTTTTTTCTTAGACAAATTCTCTTACTATTTCTTATAGTTTTGCAATGGTATAGAATAACAATGTTTAAGAGAAGAAATAACATTTTTAACATATATTATGGTTTATTTAACATCTTTTCATTTTAGTAAAATCTAGAGATAAATTAGTACCATTGAATGCAGCTAGTTTTATGTACAGTATTTTATTTATTTATTTATTTGTACTGTATGAAATAGCCGTAGGGATACCCGTGCTAGTGCCCATATAATGCAATATACATTGGCTTACGTACAACTACAATCTAGCTGCATGTTGTTATTTTCCTTGACCTTAACAACAAGAACAACCTACAATTTGTGGCCTCTTTTCTTTTCCAAAGTGACTTGCTACTCCATCGGTCGTTAATTTTAATTTGTTGTATATTATCCACGTACATTTCCCGCGAATTTTCCTTTGGGACATGTTCGTAATCTTTGACAACTTTAAATTGAAGTGACGTAAAATATTATCAAAAACATGTTACGAAGATAGATATATAGGGTCCTACATGCATCCTAATTCATGTGTCACAATTGCTGGCCGGTCAAGACAAACATGATTGGTTCTTGGAAGAAATTAATAGTCAAATATAAAAGATTCTTGCTTTACCCTCCTAATCTAAACAACGTGACAACTTGGTTTTCCCCTTCACCTAGCTAGCTACATCTATTATTATTTTTCAATCCATATCGGAATAAATAAAGTGACTGTATTCTTATATACTTCGTGCGTATATCTTAACCTAGGCAGTTAATTATAGTTTTATTTATACTCCCTAGCTCCCACAACAAAATGAATACGTAGAGTATTTAAATCATATTATTGTGAATCTAAATAATGAAGGAGACCTTTTATAAAGTTTGTAGTAGTTTGTGTGGTGTATTGGGTGGAGGCATACCTAAAGATATGTGTGCAGTGCTGCCCTAAAAATCAAATAAAATCAAATAGTGTAAGAAAAAAAAGCATCCGAATCAATTGTGGATTGCGTTAGGTCCGCGCGTGACTTGTATGCTACTCCTATGATCTTAGCTAGCTGTCTCAATCTATTGCATTTATCCCCCTTATAACTAACCCAACAACGTACTTACTTTTTATATACCCACCCGGTATACGTAGTAGAAAAATATTCAATACATTAGTGTACGTTTATCTTATCAAGAAGATGTACAAGCTTGATACTGTTTTATGCAATCTATGATGCGATATTTTAATTGTAAAGCAGGTGTTTGGTCGTGGTTTTGTGATTGGTCAACAGAGTTTAGCCTGGCGTTAGAACTTGGTTCTATAGTCTAAGTATTGATGTTCTACGTACGCGGGAGATGTGGCTACAAAGCGCAAACGAGTTGTTTTCTATCTCTCGATATCAACGTCTTGAATACAGATATCATCGCAAAGAGCGTTACTCTTACTACTCCCTCTGTCCCTTAATGTTCTTCCCATTCCTTTTTGACACATTTGCCGAGACACATTTTGTAACGTAAATATCTCCAAATATACGTTAATAAAAATTATAAATTTTTGATATTGTTAAAGTTCTCGCTGAAATGAATCAAACAAGATTTCATATTACTATATTTTTTCTTATATATTAGACGATATATCGAAGATTCTCTTACAATGTGAATAGTGTCAAAAATATCAATGAGAAGAACATTTGAGGACGGAGGGAGTATAATTACTATCATAGGAGGGTAAAAGATAAAAGAGGGTAAAATAGGAGGCTAGGTAGCTAGTTAACAGTGGTAGCAGCCAGTTGGAGGCTATGAGCCTATTAGCTACGAATCACGTCGACCCACGCCCATTCTTGTTCTTTCATTTTAGGTATTCAATTCGTCTTGTAAAAATTCAAATTACATTTATGAAAAACGTAAGCCTTTTTGTCTTGTGGAGGAATTATTTGATTTATTATTGGACTCATCTCATCTCATCTCAATGCAATTGGCGTGGGTCGACGTTGACGTGTCACTGCTGTGGCCCCAACATCTGCCACGTGTCCCCCAACTCCATACGTATCTGCGTTTTCAACTTTAAGATGTTTTTGTTGTTCTTCAGACCCCGAAAAAAACTCTAATTTGTTTCAATGCCTAAATCAATAAATTAAAATGTGTTAAGTACTACAGTACGTACAACATGCATTAATGTGAAACAGTACTAGTATTTTATTTCAATTTCATTTGTATAAAGTTTGGATGCTTGGAATGATATACTATGTATGGAATTAGGTTGATTTAGCGTTTTAGGAGGCTAGCTTCCTGTTAGCCGACAGGGATGGAGTGGGGACCATAAAGTTAAGGGCGCGTTTGGTGTTCATTTGCCAACTAGCTTGTAAATATCCCATCTCTATTCATTCCATCTCTATCATGCATTCATTTTTGGATGGATTTGCAGTGTATTCATGGAGTCGTACATTCTACATTTACGTTTTCTCCCACCCCATTCCCTTTTGTTTTTTTGCTCCCATGCCGACTCCATATACACTATCATATTTAATCATGTACGTATCAAACTTTGCCTACACTTACATATATATATGGCTATTATTCCAACATCTACAGGACAGCTTTAATTTAGATATATATATGTTCATGTTTTATATATGTATGTAGTCGTATAAGATACGAGAAGCATATAATATATATATATGTGTACGTGGATATTGTCACGTACACAAAACAAATTGCAGAAGACGTACTTTAAACGAGATTAACTGCATGGTTTGTAATCCCAAAGGCATGTCTCATCTTACCTTATGGTCGGTACGTACTCCCAATGGACCGCTTCTTGGTCAACGCAACGATACTCCTATATTTACTCCATCTAGCTAGTTCCTTGTACCAAAATAAATAAAATCGTTATGATTAAAGAATAATGCATGTTGAAAAGAATGCTTTGACAAAGCTAGCTTACCTACTCTTATACGAGTATCTCTCTCCACTCTCCATGCCTCCATGCCTTGCTTGCTTTTTTTGTGTTTGCTTCAACATTTTGCAAGTTCCAACGTAACATTATCATTCTTATCAATGGACACCATTTGAATACCCGGGGTTAACTGTAATAAGTTGTTGTTTTTAACCATATACTATATAAAGTCGTGACATAATTAGGACAATATCTAAATGGAACAAACATATATCAATATTATTCAGACAATAACATATGGTATTTAATTTATTGCAGTACTACTACGTATTTCTTGTAAGTAATATCACTAAGATTCAAGATTTCAAATCATCCATGCGAGTCCTTGGTTATTTAAACCATATTCATAGAGAACATAAGTAGGAGTAGTTTATAAGTTAATGTGATTTTGTCTTGAAATGCCAAGTGCTTCGGGACCCTACGCTACTCATAGCCAGCACACACTATACAATGCCTTGCCTCAAGGTTTTCATTTAATTAAATTACGTACACAAGAAACAAGTAAACACATTCATATGTTTTTCTCCTTTTCGCTTTAGGGCACAATAACCTATACTACCACAACCTTATAAATCAAAGCACCAATGTATATTATATAGTTTTTGTTATAGGTCGTATCAAGCTTTTGGTGGTTATTCGGGTGTTTTATAATCTATGTATGTTTGGAGTTAGCAAGCAAGAAGATGACAAAATTAAAGTGCAAAATCGAGATTGGGAAACCCCAAAACAAGATTATCCTATAAAACGCCTAGAGATGCAGATGCCTTGTTTCTTCATTAATATTACATTGTTCAATGTCCACAAAGGAACTTTAATACCAAGTCATGGATTATTGGGTCACCACCACATTTTATACAATAAAAATTTCCAAAATCACCCCTTTCTTTGCTCATTACATGCACTAGCTAATCTAGGTATAATCTTTTTACAGGGGTAGATTTGTAAATTTCGACGGGGAGCATTATTTAAATTTATATAGGGTTATAGTTGGAGATGGAGCTTGGAACTATCAAATCATTCTATGATTTGGTTCAAAGCTCGTGGTCGTGGGTCACATGCAAAGGGAGTCTTTTTCAAGGAAGGTATATTATAATTAAGAAATGTTAGGGTTTGATTAGTAAAATGATTAATAGTAAGTCGTTGTTCACATTCCCATATGTAACAAAAGATAACATCTTCCTTTTGACACGGTTATCGAATATTCGCACGCAAAGCTAGTTTTCAATGTTGTTAATAGCCACATTATACGACGCTCTAAATTTGAATTGTACGCTAACCTAGCGTGTACAATTTAAAATTATACTCCATACGAGTATATGGCTTCATATATTTCATGATAAACTCTTGTAATACAAGTTTCTTTATCCATAAAATAAGGGTGATTTGAATTTGAATATTGTTAGATCAAAGGGAGTCTGTTGGCAATTCATTGAAGTATATAGATGAACTTGTTGTGCGGGGTCGATGAAAGAAACAGAAGGGAAGAAAAGCACCACAAAATACGTGAACGTAATAATAATAGATGGGCCTTTTTGGGCCTCGTCCAACTTTTGTGGGCCTCATGAAGGTGATATACACCTACATGGTGGGCCCAGCAAAACCTCAACGGCAGGTACCAGATTTGGAGTTGCACTAAAAGAAGGGATGTGGGCCCACATCACAAACAAGATTGGGCCATCTCTATGGGCCTCAGAATTATGGGCTAGTTTTTGCGCCTAGTAGTTTCATATCAATTTTTGAGTTAAACTAGTCAGACTAACTCTATGATAGTATGACATAATTTTCATCAATTTTTGTTAGTATACTCCCTCCGTTTTATAGTTCTCATTATGAAATTTGCATGGGAATTAAAAAATTGAGGGAAGTAAAGTGAAAGGGAGAGAAAATGTGAGTGAGTGTGGGTTTTTATGTAGGAAAGAGAAGATAAAAAGTGATTTTATGTGAGCTTTGAGGTAAAAAAATGTGTAAGAGAAGATAAATGAGTGTAGTTTTTGAGAAAAAAGTAGAATAAAAATTAAAAATGGAAAGTGAGAACAATATTTTGGAACGCCTAAAATATAAATGAGAACTTATATAATGCGACATAGGGGAGTAAAATATATGCACTAGAAGACAAATTAAGAAACGAAAAAAAGCTATAAATTGTATTTAATTCAAATAAATACTCCGTAGTCCTCATTTGACATGTAGAAGGGGAATTGTTGTATGTGCCGGCCAACAATAACATGGTAATCATAAACACTCCATTTCCTTGTGAGTGGAAGACCTCAACCCCATATATATACTACGTTTATTGTTGATTATTTTAAGATCAAGACCTTTTTGTGATTTTCAATATATATTTCAAAGACTGGAATTAGCTATGTTGAATCACAAACCTTATTATACGTAAATGATAGTATTGCCGACATAATCCCAGAGATACAGATTCGATTCAACATTTAAAGAAGAGGTTTTTGTGCCAAATCATTCTTTATTTGACCGAATTTGTGTCACACCACCTCTTATTACACTTTTTGCAAGTAACCACCCTTTTGTACTATTCCGTTAACATGAAACCACCCCCTCCCTCTAATCTATTAGGTCTTCCGTTACTTTATGTGAAATGTCTAAAATACCCCACTTATTTTAAAATTTTAAGGGTAAAAACGTGATTTACCAAACTGATGAGATTTTAGGAGATACAGATGAGACTGAATTATTTACCGTTGCTCCATTTTCCAAGCTCCTCCTGCTTCTAAAGAATTTGAGCACGTAGCTCCAATGGCTCCCGTTCATCACTTGTCTCAATGTCCGTCCGCACAATTCATCACCACCACCATTTCCTCACCTCTCTCTCTCTCCAACTTCCTCCAATTACCCATTAAAGTGAAAACCCTAATTTTCCAATTGAGTCAAATTGAACTTATTTTATCAAACCGGTGGATGATTTAGTTAATTATAGGAATAAAGAGGTTCTTGTGGTTGGTTTTTGTCATTAGATTACAGATTTTGCGAAATTGGTTCATGTAGAATAGTATGTGTTGTTGAGTTGATTGCTTGAACCGATGTTGAAGATAGGTAGGTGGTGGTGAGGGAAAGTTGGTAAGTGAATAGGGAGAGGAGAAGACGGTATTGAAGAATAAGAACGTGGTGCTTCGTGGGTCAACCTTGGCAATGGCAGGGAGAAGATGTACAGTCACTAACACTATTGAGTAGACCTGGGAAAATATGACCCAACCCGCAAACCCGACCCGAACCCGTCCGATTTTTTGTGCTCTTAACCTGTTAAATTACACCCGAAATCCGATTTTGACCCGACCTGATGACCCGACATTTTGCTGGGTCAAAAACGGGTTGGGTCGGGTCAACCCGTTGGGTC
The DNA here is from genome assembly GCA_029168935.1 of Oxyria digyna. Lineage (NCBI taxonomy): Eukaryota > Viridiplantae > Streptophyta > Magnoliopsida > Caryophyllales > Polygonaceae > Oxyria > Oxyria digyna. The sequence goes on along the minus strand of JAPVLV010000011.1, from coordinate 26,724,961 downwards.
TTACACTCTTACCAAACAACAACTAGAAAATAAAAATAGGAAAGAAATATGAAAAAATCGAAAAAATGATATGAAGAAAAATGATATTTTGTTGCTATGTTATAAATTCTGTTTATAAAAACAAGCTTATAAATAAAAATTAGGTTGATTAGGCTTAACCGCTTAAATAATATATTGTTTTACTTATTATGGGCTTTAAATTGTAAGGAGTACACATTTAGAGCTTCATGTTTTTCCATTTGGTCGATGTGGGACGGATTGGATTTATGTAGCAAAAAATGCAAGGTTATATAGAAGATTGTGACAATGATCCATTTGCAAGTTCTCGGTATGGGAAATGAGGGTAGACAAGTTTTATACATACAAATTTAAATAGAGCCACCAACCACTTAATTTTTAATGAAATTTATTACTTCTTCTAGTTATTTTTTAAATGTTTAAGTTTTGTATAATCATCATCACTATTCACATTATAGCCCAATATTAAATGATATTGTGAGCTATAATTCTAGCTTGTATGGATTGTTTAATAATTGTTTAGTATTTACATAAATTTTATTATACGAAATACTCTTTAATAATTAAGAATTTATATAAACTAGAGTTTATGTTGGAGACTATAATTTATGGATGATTATTTAATAATGTATAATATACTTTTATATACTTACATCAGAAATTATATGGTTATTGATTGAACATTATACTTTGTTATATGTCTGTTAGTTTGAACAACATGACACAATGTTAAAATATAAGAAAATAAGTCATTTTATTTTATATTGAAATTATGCGAAAACGCTAAAAGGTCATGTGGGTAACTTCTAATCACAACTTCTAACTTTTCAAATTGCACCTTCTTTGTAAAAACCAAACTAGTGATAACTCTCTAACTTGTCACAATATGTATGGTCTACAACATCGATGTTGATTATTGTTGAAAACATTATACAACTTAGTCTTATTAGGCATATAAAGTCACAATAAAGTCTCGCTCACACAAAATGAGACTCGAAACTATGCGTAAACGCTAAAAGACCTTAAATAGACTTAAAAGCCCAATTTGGCAAAATATTCCTTGAAAAGTATAAAGAAGAGATAAATGTTCAACGGTTTGTTTATCCATTGCAAACTTATTTATAAATAAGTATAAAAAGGAATAAAAAAAATTGCGCAATCAGACCAGATGGGTTGATCCGTACCGGAGATAACCTGTCGTAACCCGACCTGTTTTGACTCGGTAAACTTTAAACCTGAAATGACCCGACCCGAAATATACTAAACCCGATGTACTCTGACCCGAACCCGACTCGCCCGACCCGTTTCCCAGGTCTACTATTGACTAATGAAAGGAAAGAAAAAGTATTTCATATAATCTCCTCAATATCTCGTAAAATCTCATCAGTTTGATAAATCACTTTTTTGACCTTAAAATTTTAAAATAAGTGAGGGTATTTTTGACATTTCACATAAATAAACGGAAAACTTAACGGATTAGAGGAAAGGGTGGTTCCATGTTAACGGAATAGCACAAAAGGATGGTTCCTTGCAAAAAAAATGTAATAAGGAGTGATTTGACGCAAATTCAGCCAAATAATGGTTTGGCGCGCAAAAATAGGTAGCCATATCAAAGTCTGTTTGGGTATTTGTTCCTGACTTTCAGCAATGTTCAAACTGAGTGTCCTCTTTGATTCATCTGTTACTGTATGTTTAATTCTGGATCCCAACAACTCAATATCTGACATCCAAATCCTAAGCTTCAATCAGTGTACACCTTAACATTTAAATTAATTCAGCTAACCATTTAAAATGCTTTCAGTGAATGGAAGAACAGGAAGAACCTGCGAAGTGGCTATCAATTGAATTTTCATGTCCAAAACTTACAGAAAGAATAAACCACCAGAAACAAAAAATTAAAAAACCAGCAAATTACAGAGGATGTAAATAAAGTTTGACAAAAAGGGTAATAAAATTCTCTTACACTTGTGAATTGAGGGAGTTCATTTTCTTCTCATGACCTCCCTCTTCTCTGCTTCAACACAACATCTTCATCCCTTCCATTTTTTTGCTATCTTGATGGAAGAACACTTTGCATTCGAACCCCAGACGATAAGCAAGCAATGTCATTTCTTGGACGGCATTTCGGATCAAGTGTCAATTATATTTCCGTTCTGCTATACTAGAACTGTCCAATTATACCCTAAAAATTTACTCCATTTTTCATCAGTCAGCTAATCTGCTCACCGATCAAATCTAAACCAACCAGAAGAAACGCTATCCCCTGGAATAGCAGAAAGTAGAAGTGAACACCTTGAGCTGAAAGAAGACTTCTAGTTGCAGCTGCAAGAAGAAGAAAAGCAAGAGATAATTCTTTCATGTATATCCTATTTTGCTTCTTCTTCTTCTTCGTCTTATTCAAAGGCTTGTTTTCCTCATCAATGATAATTTGTGTTTGCTCATTCTCAGAAACAAGGGAAACAAGATCACCCTCAGAAGACCGACCAGATTTCTTAGTCACAACCCACTCGTGTGCACTCCCCAGTTGGAAAAGACCAGAAACCATGGCAGTAAACTTGGTGACTGACATTGTGTTCTCAAACAGAAGGTAAGGGACAATGAAAGGGAATGACTTGGGCGCAGGCATGATATTGAGGAATGACATGGTTGCAGGGACGTAACAGACAACCCAAGCTGGAAGCTCTGCCTCGGGGATGAACATGGTCATTGGTAAGATAATGCAGAAGAGAGTGAAGGAATAGAATGGCAGGATCAATTTTCTTAAGAGGAAGAACAAAAAGATCAGATTTGCTTTCTTTGAAAGACCAATCTGTAATAATTAAGAGCAGGAATATACATTAGATTCAAGAATATATACAGTACTACTCCAAGGAATTATTATGTAAAATTATGGAGAAAGTTTTAATACCTTTGATTTGAAAATTTCAGGTAGGCAAAGGCGGAATAACTGCATAGGACCCGAATGCCATCTGTGTTGTTGTTTACTATATGCTTCGTATGATTCGGGTAATTCACATTGACACTAAAATTCAAACAAGAACACAAACACAATCCATTAGTTATAGAGATTAACCGATAAACAATAAAGGAGATAATGACAACAAAATCCAGGATTTAAGTAATACCTCGACGTCATTAAGGAAGACAAATTTCCAGCCTTGAAGGTGAGCACGAACTGCAATGTCCATATCCTCAACCGTGGTTCTCTCCATCCAACCACCAGAGCTCTCCAAAGCTTTAATTCTCCAGACACCAGCAGTTCCATTGAATCCAAAGAAATTGAGAAAAATGCCGTTAACTTGTTGCTCCACCTCAAAGTGAAATGACAAGTTTATGTTTTGTAGCCTTGTCAGTAAATTTTCATCCGTGTTTACAAATGACCATCTGGCTTGAACAAGACCCACTTCATCATTTTCCTGCATCATCATTCATAATATCCTAACTTCAGATCATTTCCCATGGTATAAAAATTCTGATGCTACAACTATTAGTACTTTAGTCATATATGATGCTCCAAATTTACCTTGAAATGGATCACAGTTTTCATCAGGAAATCAGGAGTAGGCTGAAAATCAGCATCAAACATAGCAACAAATTCGTAGTCCTTGACATAGCTACAATTCATAGCAGATTTAAGGTTACCAGCTTTATACCCATCTCTAATCACCCGGTGCCGGTAAATAATATTGGCACCTTGGGCTTTCCACTTCATAACCTCCTCCTTGATCAGCATTTGTGTCGTTGGGTCACTGGAATCATCCAGAATTTGAATGAGTAGCTTTGATTTCGGCCATTCTAAATTACAAACTGCAGCTATAGACTGCTGATAAACCTGATCATCCCAAACACAACCAAAATTCAAACCCACAATTCACCAAAATAACAACAATCAATATTTTAAGAGCTTCTTACCTCTCGTTCATTGCACATTGGGATCTGAACAAGCACCATGGGGAAGTAACCCTTTCCATCGCCGGATTCAAGATCCACACAACCCTTAGGCACTGGCTTGATCTTCCGTAGTCGGATCCAAACACAACCAAGGCATTGGATAAGCCTATCGAGGCTTTGGATTAAGAAGAGAACAACACAAAAATTGGCTAAAAACTGAAGCGGCGGAGCGAGATACTCCACCCGAATCAAAATCCATTTGGTGTAAACCAAATCGAACACATTCCGGACTGGGAAGATGTTCTGGAGCTGCAAATTAGGGGCGCTGATATCCCATCCTTTGAAATAGGCGAGGAATTCGAAGCACAGCAAAAGTAGGGCGAGCGCTAAAATGGCTTTGATGAAGGAGTAGAAATACGAACTGGCAGTTTTGTCAGAGCGACGGGAGGCTTTGAGGCGGCGATTGAAGGCGGAAGCGAGGGAGGAGAAGCAGCCGGCGGCGCGATGAGCTTTGAGGAGGAGCACCCATGTGAACTGCTTGGCGTTTTTGCCTCGCATTCTCTTGTTGATTGGAGAGGAGGAGGGTTCGATGAGAAAGTCGTGAGGCGATGGAGCTTCCATCTCGGAGATGGACCAGTTAGGGTTTTCCATCTTGATCACTACTGGTGTTCCTCTGTGTTTCCTTTCTTTTCTCCCACCCAACCACTCGAACGGCGCCATTGTTGGTAATCTGTGAGTGATTGAGTTGATATCAAATGTGGAATTGTGGATGAAGCATTAGAGAGGAGCTGAAATTCAAATTATGTAGGTTGGGGAAAAGTGGAAGGAGGTCTGTGGCAAATATAATGAGAGGAGATTACAACAGCGAAAGAGGGAGAGAGTGACAGCTCACCACGTCTTTGATTTTGATCTTAAAAATTGATGTTAATAATTTGTGGATGATTACTTCAGCATATACGGTTGCCGTCAAATTGGGGTTTAGGATTTCGTCCATCGGAGATTATTCGTTTCGTGAAACCACATCTCAGGTTTGGAAACAACCCAGCATGGAGATTAATTTGCAGTCCATAATATAGATTTACAATTTCAGTTACGGCGCGTTTAATGAATCACCTCATGAGCGTGTGCAAGTCACATTTCAAGTCAAAGCGTTATATGTATTGTCTGTGAGTCATTATTTCTATTGGAATTGTGACCTATACTTTTATCAATGAATTTGGTTATAACGTCATTTTATCAATTGTCACACTGTTTTTTGGCAGTTATTGCAAGGTTAGAAAAACCTTAGAATAATAGAGAGTATAAAAGAGACAAAAGTGGATAAAATGGAGCAGTAGGTAGGGAGGGTAAAATAGTAATAATACAAGGAAGGAGGTGCAGAAGATGAGGCATGGGGACTAAGAACGCCCGCGGGAACAACACGTTGTAGTAGCCAGAATTTTACGTATTATTCATTTGGTTCATGTCAATTATTATGTTTTGTGTGTTGAAAACTACTAATATGATAACGTCATACTATACGTTAGTACATTCTTTAATTATTATATCCACGAAGAAATAATATTTTTATATTTAACTATCATTTTGGGGTCCGCGCTGCGAGTGAGTCTATATCATTTTATATAAACGTTAGTTAGGAAAAGTCCATGTAGTGTAATATAAAATGTTATATGCCCTTGATTGATCGTCTTCTTGATTGCTCTTTGTTGAGTTTCTCGTCATCTTAGTGTTTCTCTAGAAAGATAATTTGGACTTGTGATTTATGTTGATATTATATAGACATAATTTGTAATTTTTACCAACTTCTTGAGTAATCTCAAAAGCAATAATTTTTGTAGATTGAGATGATAATCCATTTTGATTATAAAAATCTTTCAATTTATCATTTTTGTGGACTTTAAGGCTCCATAATTCTATGAGAAGTTAGATCATAGTATAAGCTCACATTTTCGGTATAGTTCAATATCAAACATCCATTATATAATTAAAACTATAACAAAAAATATCAAACATCCACCTTATAATAACACTACAACGAAACAACATTCACCAACTCATTGAAGATATAATGCTTAATTCATTAATATATTTATACCCAATAAAACTATTAACATAAATCACTCACTCTGTCACTCACATAACTCAAGAGCAAGATAGGAAAAGACGAATTTGAGATTTATCATCAAATTAATCAATTTTGAAATTCAAAACTAAAATAGAGTACGGAATTTGATAAGAATACGGTTTTGTGAATGAGTCGTATTTTTGTTAGACAACTCCAAAAAATATAAGACTCGTAAAAATGGGTCGCATCAGGCCGCATCAAACATACGTGTTTAGCAAACCATTCAAATAATAAGAGAGAATAAAAGATCATTTATAAAGTTTGTTCCATTTGTCAAAATTGTAATTTATATATTAGAAGATTAGATAGATTAGATTGAAAATGAAAATAATCATCTTTTAAAAAATGTAAGTTATAATTGTATAAACTTTCACACATTCAATTTTTTTTATACAGTTTGATCCATTTATAATTTATAAAACACATCAATTAGAAAATAATAGTACTAATTTAAAAATTGTCATTAACCAATAAGAAGACAAAAACATTTAATGCGGCATTTAATTTTCTCTCTCCGCGATTTTTATATTATATTAGATAGATAGATACGATTTTAATTAAGGACTCTCCATTACGCTTACGTCTAAAGTTCGAACTTCGTGGGTTATTCTTCCAACAAATATTTTTAAACCTCTATCAAGTCTCAAATCCAAGACCTCGTGTTCAATGTGGGGCTTTTACCACCCGACAGACGCTCGTTGGTAATCTAAAAGAGTTAGTATAGTGAAACGTCCAGAATTATCCCTTAAGTCTAGTGAAAATAATATTTCCATCCCTTACCCTAAATTTTTTCTACCAAATGAAAACATGATCCTAATTGAATTTGATTTTTTCGGATCATTTGATCTGATGATATGAAAATATCATCCACTTAGAATGGATTATCCGATCTTATCTAATATCAACAACAACAAAAACAATTGTATCTCATATTAGTATATTACGCATTCTGAGTAACATTACAAAAAAAAAAATCATCAAAAAGTCAAAATAAATTCTTTACTGTAAAACACGATGATAAATCAAATCAAATTTAAGAATGATTATATGTAAATAGTAGGGAGTATGTGCGTAACGTAATTTGATGCAATACCGTATTAGCTACGCATTTCCGGGTTTTAATATCTTTTGTATTAAATAAGTACATGTTTGCACGTATTTTAACATCGTTCTAACCAAACAAAAATAATATACTGCATCAAATATTAGAGTCCTTTAGAGTCATATAATTTAGGTGAGGTTTTAATTAATAATAAATATAGTATGAAGACCTCATGAATATAGCTTAACTTTTGAATAACAAGATAATAATACGCAAATGATACGATTATAAAAATGCAGGGGATAATGACGCGGTTCAATTAGATTCATATACAGGTTACATGCATGACTCGTATTAAGACGTAGATATGGGTCGAGGCAATACAAGTCTATGTTACAACGTCGATACTTAGAGAATTCAAATACACGCGCATAATTAAGATCTGTTATTTGGTAGGTAGTATTAAAAATCATTTGAAGTTATCACAACTAGCATTTATTTAATTCTTGTGTTGCAGGCCCGTAGAACTCGCACCCCTGCCTTGTAGCTTATACGTTCAATTCAATTGACGAACCATTAAACTCACCTGAAACCATACAAATATGCACGTCACCACTTTTTATAAATAAACGGCACCGACGATCATATTTCATATTTATTCATATATAGTATCATATATGTGGTTGGTACGAAACCGGAAATGCAGCTTAGTTCGACGTAACATTTAGGAGAAAACCAATAAACTATAGTCTGTATATTATATTGGCTGTCGACGGAGCCGATTCAGAAACCCGCTCCTTTGAATTCATCCATCATTGCAGTTTGTAATGCTTCAGCTGTTAATTGTAATTAATTAAACACGTTGCCAATTCTACTTTGTCAAAGATCGGTCCATGACCCAAAAATATACAGTATCTAATAAACTAATGATTAGGGAATTACATTATTACCTTTTGGTGGTGGTGGTAGAGTACTCTAATCGATTTTTATAAGCGTGCAAGTACTAATTGATAGCACAAATGTTGATTTTCATTGCACAAATATGGACTACAGGTCTGCACATTATTACTATCTGCACCACTAATCACACAAAATCTTGCTAAAATGAGTATAACAAATTCATATAGCCAATTCTATGTCTGAAATGAACACTTTGTGCTGAGTGTTTTGGTTTATTGATTTTTAACCCCATGGAAAAGACAGCTGAACTAACTTCACATGTTCATATGGGACCAAAAAGAAAGAAGTTTGTCCAGCTGCTGGGGTAAGCAAAAACACAATTCATACGGAATTACCAGCAGGCAGCAGAGTTAAATCAGTGTTTGCCTGAACCATATTCATTCATAGTACTCTAGTTGTATGTAAATGGATTGAAATTCGTACTGCTCCTCACCCTGCCATCTGTGATCCTTCTTTTAATTAAGCTTTAACTCAAAACTTACCCATCTGCTCAGTTTCACCGTAGCAGTAAATGCTTGGTTTACCAAACTTACTGATCTGTGATCAATAATCATTTTCACAGCATTCAACAGGAGTTGCACAACATAAAAATGCTTCAGAGAAGTAATAACAGCTAGCTAGGGGAGAAGTTGACTAAAAAACAAGTGTGACATGAACTTACCCACCTCTTATTTCTTAATTTATGTTTCCACCACCACATAACCCAAGGACAGAGATGAAAAATGTTCATCTCAAAATTAATAGTCAAAATTTTTGTTGGATACAACTACATGTCTACATCATATTAATTTACAACACTTATTTTTGAATAAAAATGTTATTTATGTTACAAATTTACCATACTGATAGTAGAGACTTCCACTTCTCTCAAGGATTACCGTATCTGTCAGTGACGGTATCACTATTTTGTATCATCATGTAGATCATCAGAATCTTGACTGTACCAACTACTCAAGGATTTGTGTTCTTCGTCCCGGACTTGATAGCCTCATATGATGTTACCACCTCCTTGAATTTTGCCTCAGCAGTTTCTGCACCATGATAGCATGTTAATCATAAGAATATGCTAGAATGACAAAGAAACGACTAAAAATGCCAGAATTCCCCTCACCTTTGTTATCTTGGTTCTGATCAGGGTGGAACTCCATTGCTTTTGCCCTAAAAGCTGTCTGCAAAAAAATTATCCAAACGGCAGATGAAAGAACACTGATTATATAATCTGAATGGCATAGTATCATACTTAAGTTCATGTGATAAAACATTTACCTTAATCTCGGCTTCAGTGTAGGGTTTTGATGGTGACCTGCATCACGTGGATAATAAAATTGTCAACTCTGACATACAACAACAATAAAATTGTCAACTCTAGCATATGATTGATTGAAATATCATCAGACTGGATCGATCATGAGAACCAGAATCACAAAAGAAGAGTTTGAGTATTCAATACCTGTTGAGACCTAAAACTGCATAATGATGTGATAAAGAATAGGAGGGATTTGTATTTGGTGCCTCTCTATAGTTGTTCCTTTGATCTCTGAAAGATGTATCGGTCTTCCAGTACCAATCTTCACGTTGGTACTGCTGATGATATTCATCTGGACCACTTTGTCTCCATCTCTCGTAGCTCTGCTTGTGTTTGTTCCTCTCCCTGTTAAACACACTTTGCATACGTCTTATACGCTCCTAGTAACACAAAAACCACTTCAGTTGTAAGGACAAACAGTTAGCAGCATAAAGAAAAACACAACAGAAAATCACCAGAGAGTTAAGGTCTTAAGGGTTTAGGAATGTGGAAAAATTATCAGAAGCCAACTAGTAGGCATGTGAACCAATCTCAAAAATCACATGAAGGGAAACAAATCGAATTGAAAGCATTGACGTAGAATTTAATAAACTACAGAGCGAAGAAAACAAGGAATTTATAAACATTAAGGAGCATAAGCAGTTCATAGGATACACATAGATAGAAGCGTTAGTTGACGTAAAAATTTCCTACAGATGATCTGGTGAAATAAAACCAAGGATAAGATAGTACGATGACGAAGAAAATAAGGTGAAAATAGGGAAGTGGTGCATAGTTCAATTCAACTCCATGATAAGATGATCCAAAACCTTTCTTTCCAACCAAATTAATATTCAAAATTTGATTCACTTCCTCAATGTTTAAATGACCCCTAATGAAGACAAGAGTATCACAAGATTCTTACCACTCTTGCCATTTCTTCTTCAGATTCCTCCTGCATCCTGCGTTGGTATCTCCTCCATGCTTCCTCCTGGAAAGGGGTTCGAAATGAACCCTTAGTTCCTCCATTCGATGATGATTGCGCCCGGTATGCCTTTAGCAGCCAAATCACAGGGATGTCAGTGAGATGTAAGCAGTCATGCAGTCACAATATGCACAATCTTAGAAAACCTAAAAAAGTTAATCTCCAACTCTTGGCTACCAGGAATCTAATTTACAATTTATGTTATGCATTTAGTTAAATGCTTTTGGACTTTTCATACATTACCATGCCTGGTTTCATTATCCAGAAAATTGTAGTAATGAATTATGAATAATGACCTCAAGCTGATCACATGATACGAAAGAACAAGGAGTAAATTTTTTACCTGTTGAGAAAACCAATCAACTGTTCGTCTCAGCTGCCCAACCTGCCATTCAGCCATTGTAGAGTGAGCATTAGCTTGAGTTCCAATACATTATACAAGCTGAAGTTAACTTAATCAGTTTGCAGCTTAGGAAATGATAACAAGGGTAACAACACTAACAACATCTAAGCAGAAGAGTAACAGCAAAAAGTTAAGTATCAAAGCAGCAACATAATGCCAGTACTAAACTAACTACACGTTAGCCAATTGGAGTCCTAACAGTATATAAAACAATCAATTCAGAATTTAAAAGAGCTTACAGCAAAAGTGGTAACAGTTGCTCCAATCAACCCGAAAAGAAGGATACCCCACAGCTTCATCCCTTCCTCTTTTTCGTAATCATCCTTCCCCGAAATTGATTTCTCCTCTCTCTTCCGATTCGAATCATCACCATCCTCCGTCCTCATTTAAGTTCTACACCCAATCCTTCAGCTTATGATGATCTGATCAAAAGCGCAAACCCTAATACGCATGATAGTTGGATTTTCGCCCTCACACTTCGTGACAAAAATTACGAGCTAAAGAAAAATCCGTGGCTTCAATTGAAGTTTTGACGGCCGAATTCGATGATCCAACAAACTCTCCCCCCGGAATTCCCCCCTTTCGTTTTCAAGTTTTCGTGGCGTTGAGTCGGCGACGAGATTGTGCTGTAAGAAAACGCCAACGGAACAAAGCTACTGGACTTAATTTTTCAACACTCGGGATTTAATATGTTGACTAGTCAAATAAAGCTACTGGACTTAATTTGGGCCAGGATTATGGGCCAATAGTGTAAATAAGTGACAGAAATGGGCCTGTTTTGGGCCCGATACCAGCTCCTAGAAAAAAACATATCCCGTCTTGGATAGCAATTTTTTGGGGTATGTACATGTACATGTGTTAATGTGGTGAGTTTGAATGCACAAGGAGGCCACCATGAAGTTAGTGATGTGTAAGAAGGAGCAAAAGTTGATGTAACAAGTCGGTAACAGTAAAAAAACACAATTTTCAAAAATCATGTTAGTGTGAAAACAATAATTAGGTTTGACAATATGAGGTGCGGTGTGGGGGATAGTCGAAGTGGAGAGTCGGTGGAAGTTTGCTTGCGGTTTACTCAGCAGTTGGAAATCTGAATCGGATTTTGCTTGTCGCTTTACTTTTTTTGCAACTTGCAACTAACTTTGATTTATTTCATCCCCTTCGCATGTAATCAATCAATATCTTACCGTAATATAGGAGGTTTATTTCCTTTTTTGACACTATTTACAAATCGAGATAATCTTCTCGTTTTCTTCTAATATATAGAAATAAATATAAGCATGCGAGATCTCGTTTGATTAGTCTCAATGAATACTCACAATATAAAAAATATATAATTTTTATCATCGTATATTTAGAAATATTAGCGTTACAAAACGTGTCTCGCTAAATGTATTAAAAACAAACAAAAAGATCAATATAGAACGGATTGTAAAATATCAAATGAGTTGGGAGTATAACATTTCCCATTTTCCCGTATAGTTCTCGTGCAAAGATCAAAATCTTAATCCCTATGAGAGGATCAAATTCCCATCATTCCAAATCATTGGTAGGCCCCACATGTTCCTCCATCCCCATCCTTTTCCACTCTTCCACGTGTTTATTTCTGCTTCCGCCAGGTCAGATCAACCCACGTGATTAAGATAAACATTTGTCTCCTCTTAGTGTAAAATTGTAAATGAGTTCAGTTTCTCGTGCCTCATACATACACGGGTTTTATAAAATAATAAATTTAATATATAAATAACTTAGATTAAATTATTTTATCAAATACATTTAGTGTATTTACTACATACAAATTTAATTTAATTTTAAAAATAATTGTTTAATTTGATTTATGACCTAAATAGCTAAAGTGAAAATATGATCGCTAAAAATATTATGGAGTAGGTTAGAAAATTGTAAATAAAATCTGTTAATTTCACCTTCAAAGTACCAAAGTCAAACTTATACTCAAATCAAAATATTTTCTTGGAGACTTGTCCAGAGAATTCTCCAGATAATCCGATTCTTACCTAAGCGCAAACGCATGCATGTCTCAGTGTCTTGTTTCATGGAGTATCTAAAATATGGTTAGTCGACATGCTAATGCGCTTTTGCTTTTCTGCCTTTGTCCAAAATTGTCCATTCATATGTATGCATGCCACTAAACTAGAACATTAATATATATATCAATGCATGTTTGTATCTAGTAGTTAATCTTATATTATCTTTTTACCTATGGAGACTATTAGATAGATTACATAGAAAAATTAGGAGGTGGGGTTGGGGTTGGATTAAGACTATGAATACTCAAGGGTCCAGATTGATTCGTCGGTGAAGCAAATCAAATGTACATCATCTCCTACATATCCTGCGCAATTATTTTCGTAAGGGGAAAAGGTTAAATTATCATGTTAAATTCCACTAGCTCCATCGATCAACTGGTTTATCTTTATACTCCCTCCGTCCCACAATGTTCTTCCCATTTTTTCATGACACATTTGTCGAGATACGTTTTGTATCTTTAATATCTCTAGTTTTATGTTAATACAAATAATAAAAATTTGATATTATTAAAGTATGCATTAATACGAATCAAACAAGACCCCACATGACTATATATTTTCTTATATATCAAGACAAAACGAGAAGATTCTCTTCAACTGTGAATAGTGTACACTATTCGAAACGAGAAGAATAATATGAGACGGAGGGAGTACTAGCTTCCACAGTACGTACTTTTATACTCCCTCCGTCCCATAATGATCTTCCTGTTTCTTTTGGGCACATATGCCGATACACGTTTTATATCGTTAATATCTCTAAGTATAAATAAGTAAAAATTATAAAATTTTGATATTATTAAAGTACTCGATAAGACGGATCAAACAAAACCACACATGACTATGTTTTCATTTATATATTGGCCGAAATTACGAAGATTTCCTTGAATATTGAATAGTGTCAGAAGAGAGAAACGAGAAGATAATTATGAGACGGAGGGAGTAAAATAGATATAAGGATTTTCTGGTCATTTGTAAGTGGATTTTGACTAATTACAGGATAATGCATGATAAATGCTAAAAGCTGAGCCGCTGAGGTCATGGTTTGTTAGGTCAAAACTCACCATCAATTCTCATAGGTAAGCAAAGTTATCTTGTGTAAGTTAATGATGATAAAAAAAAAATACGGTATATACTAGTGTGTGGTTTTAAATAGTTTGATTTAAGTATAGCTAGCCAGCACAATTTGAAAAATCTAAAACGACTTCCAATCATTAATTAGTTTATATGGAATATTATATACGGATTATTATATGGGAAAGAGTCATGAGCAAATGGCATGATTCAGATCGACATCAGGATCTTGATTATTCGGAATATACGAGACAAAAAAGCAGTAATCTATGGCCAAATTCCGTAGCACGCATGATTAGAGGAGGCGAGGCGGCTTAAAATCTGCCGCTCATCTAGCTAACTTAATTATGGAGTATATAATATATCAAGAAATGTGGCTTAAAGTTAAAATTACTCAAGAAATCATTCACACAACAGGGTTAAAAAAATGTAACCTAATATATCTCAGATTTTTTTAAACATACATACAGTGTAAGAGTTTTATTTTTCTTTTTTCTGAATAAGCGAGGAATGAAGTCTCCTTCATTAAGAAAATAATATCATTAATAGGCTTTATCACTTGACTATAAGAGGGTTACACAAAAAAATCAAATTTTTTTAATTAAACTAAAGAATTAATTATATAATATTTTTTCATAATTAAATTATGATGGAATGGTTACTACGGGGTATTAAAATTCAGTGGTTGCATAACTCGATCGATTACTCCAAAATTTTGTCACGGATTAGGAATAAATAAAGTGAAAATGAAATAAAAAATAATATAGCCGGAGAAATGGGGAATAATTCGCAATTAAAGAAATGAAATTGCAAAGCATACTTCACGAATGAAATCCCTCCTGTAACAGTACTTCATTTGTACGTGAGACAAGACCACCACAGATACGGTCCACTTGTCCACAGATAAGGTCCAATTTACAAACCTCAAAATAGTGTCTATGTTGGTAATTATTTTAAAAACGAGCTCATATCTGAAATTTTTTTAAAAAAAAAGCCTACTTTAGAACTGTCATATTTAAATAAATAATTTGATTAAAATTGGAATTAAACAACTATAGATTCGTTATATATTGATGACTTTTGGTCCCGTGTTTGTTTTGTACAGTACGTTGGAGTGGAGATTGATATAAATCATCGTGATTGATAAACCTGAAACCCTTTTTATAGCCATTATCATAAGCACCTGAAACCAAAGACGTTGGTTATTATACCCTTCTCCTTTACTCTGTTATCCATTTACATATATTGATTCCTTAATCTTGAGATTACATATGGGGGGTTGGGATGAAGGTGGTTGCAGCACCGGGCTCTCACTTGACCTACTCGGATTCAGCACGACAAAGAAGAATCAAGCTATCTCAAACTTGCCTTTGAAGTTTGATAGTAATGTTTATCCAGCTCTCTCCTTGGGCCTCACCGATTCAATGAGCCCTGGATCATCATCCAACAACAACTACTCGAACCCGATGAAGAGATCCATGGATCAGGAGAAGGAAGATGACGTGGTGGATAAGGTGTCGTCTAGAGCCAGTGACGACGACGATGATGACGCCAGTCCCAGGAAGAAGCTTAGGCTCACTAAGGACCAGTCTGCTGTTTTGGAAGACAGCTTCAAACAACACACTACTCTTAATCCTGTAATTTACTTTTTTTATTTCCTAATTAATTATTTTGTTCTTTTCTTTTCTTTTGGATTTAATTCATTTCGACATATATGATTGTTAGAACCAAAAACAAGCGCTGGCTAAGCTACTCAACCTAAGGCCAAGACAAGTCGAAGTGTGGTTCCAAAATAGAAGAGCCAGGTATTTCTAAATGTCGCGAACATCCGCCCCATCTGTTTCAACTCTATATCATATATAATTATAATTTCAGGACAAAGTTGAAGCAAACAGAAATGGATTGTGAAGTACTGAAAAAATGCTGCGATAGGCTGACGGAAGAGAACAAGAGGCTTCAAAAGGAAGTTCAAGAGCTAAAATCATTGAAATTAGGGTCCCCTGTATTCATGCACGTGGCATCTCCTACTCTCTCCATGTGTCCTTCGTGTGAGCGCTTCGTCGGTGCTACCGCCACATCACCAACCTCGCGCCACCAAGGCGCCGCCACCTCGGCATTTCCCAACATTAACGGGACCAAGTCTCCGCAGTTCATAACACACCCTTCTGCCGCTTGCTAATTAAACGTATATTTTGATTAGTAATTAATTAGTGGATGTGTAGTTATATTAGTGCAGCATATATTATCAAGAGGCCAGGATGATCGATGGTCGATCTCTTTTTTTCAGGGATTTGATTAATCGGCCCGGAATTTGTGCATATGTGTTATCATGATTATATGTCTTTTTTGCTTGCTTTAATATTGTTCTACTCCGTATTATACATATAACGTGTATAGAAGAAGATCGATGGTCCATTACGGATTTTATAATAGGTTTCCAATTGAGAGTTTGTGTGGGAGGGAGGAATTCATGTACTCTCTCTATTTTCTTAATTTTTGTAAATTTAAAGGCTTTGGTACATGATTGATTATATTAATTACGTTTTTGTGGGTGAAAATGCTTATATTAGTTACGTACATTAGTACGTATATCGTCTATGACATAAAAATCAAACTTCTAGTATATTGTTAGAAATAAAATTGGGTCGTAGTCCATCAAATGTAAATACACACCATGGCGACGGGCCTACAAAATTTAGGTATATCATTACAATAAAAAAGATCTTATAATAAAAACAGTTTTTTTTTTACAAATTCAATCAACTTAAACGTCGTGTTTAATTGGTTTAATAATAAAGGCGTATATTTCAGAAGCCAAGGGTGCATGGCCTCTGAAGTCTGAAGAGGGGGCAATTAAGGAGCGAGGATTACCGACATCAATTGAACACATATGTATGGTGCCACAAACTTAATTGATTAATGCTTATTTGGATCCTACGTACCTTACTACCCAGTACTTAATTGGTGGACGCGTTTTCCTTTTCTCAATTTATATATTTTGTTTTAGTAATATATATACTTATTGATCGAGCGATCGACATAGGGAGAGTACAAGTTAAGATAATATATTATATCTTCTTATGTTACATCGAATTTGTAAGACTAAGTAGTTTATATACTTACAAAGAGTACGTTGACAGTATCTACCAATTAATTTTGCATGGTCATGTATACACGTACGTACATCTTCTCAACCAGCCTATGGAATATACATTTCCGATTCCAAGTTAGCCTTTAAATATGATATTACATGTTAAGCTAGATTCAACAATATATTAGTATGTGAATTAGCAAACAAGTAAGGTAGCATGTCAAATTGTTAACCATTGAGATCATTTGGAGTCATATGCCTCTTTTGAACAAACAAAATACTGCAACGTTTCATTCAACCTAGGGCTAGATTAGTAAAAAAAAATCTAACGTTTATGATTAACAAGTAAGATTTTTCTTGATTGCTTAATCATTTGGAGTCCATGATGTATTTTTGGCGATTTCCTTGAGAAAAATCACAGTGAAGATTTAGGTTGATATTTCTCAGGCCGGAGTTCTAATTTACTTACAAGATAAAAGGATAAATCAAATTTTCACAACAAAATATGTCACCTCAACGTCACCTTATTATTTTAACAAAAGAAAAGTTAATCAAATTTAATTATAAAAAATAATAATTTTTCTTCAACTTAATAGAAAAGACCCCACTACTACGGAGTATTTCAACTTCCCTATTTATTGGGTCAATTTAAAAAAAACTAAATATTCAATATGTTTTAGGAGAAATTCTTCATCATAGGGTTATCTTAAGCTATACACTAGTTTAGTTTCGTTATTTTTTTAAATTGAATGAAAAATCCGTTAAAAGTTTTTCACCTATTATACGTATTATTAAAGATTATTTCTACTTATTGATGACTTTGTATAACCTTATCATGAAATTCATCATTGTTGGATAACTATAGGTGGATCTTATGTGTTAGTCATGATTTATTATATTCAAGGTTTTTTTTTTTCCTTATCCTTATATTTTACTATTGAATGGTGATCATGTACATACTAATATTATATTTTTCTTCCTTATATCTTTTTTGTTTTTGTTTTTTACAAATATAACTACAACTTAGTTATCATTTAACGATATATAAATTCTAAGCATTTTAAATATATTAATGTAAACTTATAATCCCGTGATATTCACGGATTCTGGACTAGTTCTTGTTTTATATGGAATATTACTAATTAATTGTTGTACGTCCTTCTATTCAAGTGCAGATTTGTTTCAACATACTCCATATATATGTTGATTTGTAATAATTTAACCTAATCTAATTATGTGTATCTTGCATGCGATTATTTTCTTCTTTCAGTGGAATTATATTTTTGAAATGTTTAAATTAGTGATTTTGGACTTATATGAAGCGAAATAAACGGGTGAATATATCTAGTTTTGGCCATGATTAATAAGATTGACTAATCCTTCATTTTTCCGTTGTTTACGTGAGCGATAAAGAGGAGTTGGGTGTTATCTGACGCGAATAATTTGTCGGAATGTGCCGCCTCTTTCACCAAATTTGACAACCCTAATTATTAATAACCGTAAACAACCATGTCATCAACAGGAGTCTCTGTTTTGTTCTTGGTTTCTGCTTTTCAAATGTATTTAATTTGCCACCACATTACAATTAATTACCCTTTCAGACACGTGTCCTCCGGTTTCTCAAATCTTCCTTTGTCCTTAGTCCTCAGTCTTGGCCAAACTCGGCCAGCCCGGACCGCCCGCCCCTCTATCAGGGCGGGCTTGGACACTAGGTAAAGGCCCGTCGGACCACTAAGCCCGGCCCGTAAGGGTACGAGGGCCGGGTACGGTGTAGAACTCAGGCCCTTAAGGGCCGATAGGCCCGACCCGTATTACTCCCTCTGTCCCACTATATAAGTCTCATTTCATCCCCGCACGTATGCCGATGCGCGTTTTGTTTTGTCAATATCTCTAGTTACGTATTAGTAAAAAATATAAAAATTTGAAATTGTTATAGTACTTGTTAAGACGAATCAAACAAAACCCCACATGACTATGTTTTCGCTTGTACATTGGAAGAAATTAAGAAGATTCTCTCGGATTGTGAATAGTGTCGAAAAATGAAACGGGGCTTATAAAATGGGACGGAGGGAGTATATATTTATTAAAATATATATATATATACTATCTAAAAATAATCTAACCTAGGTTTTGTTTCTTCATACTTGCGCCTCCACCTCCTTTTCTTTCACTCGGTCTCACTCTTTCTTTTACTTTGATTTCAGACACGTTGATTTCAAACATATTTGAAGAAGTTGTTGTTTTATGCAGTATTTTATTAATCTTTTTTCTTTAAAAATAATTAAAAAAAATAGATTTAACATAACCGGGCTACCTGGAGGGCTACCCGGCCCGGATAGAGGGCCGGGTATGGACACTGTCATAGGGCCTCGGGCTAGCCCGACCCAGAAATATGGGCCGGAAATTTGAGTCATGCCCGGCCCGGGCCCGAGTATGGCCAGGTCTATTTGTCCCGCAACCTATGCTTCTCAAGTTGTGGCCCAAATAACCATATAACAATACCCGAGTATAAATTCAAAACTGTTATAATTAAACCAAAAGAGAAGTAGAAAGCTAGAACTTAGAACTTCTTGTATGAAATTTAGCAAGTGCTTAAGTGTTTCTTGCTTGTGTAAATTAGTCATGAAATGCCCTCTATTTATAGGAGAGGGTGTGCTTACAAGTCAAGGATAATATCCCACTTAATAGTGAGGTTATGCTTACAAGTCAAGGGTAATGTCCCACTAATAGTAAAATTTAGATGGTAACAATAATGAAGGTTAATCATTCATCTTGTGCAGTATATGTATAACACTCCCCCTTGAGATCACCTTTCATTATACACAACTTCCATTTGGGGTATATGTTGCCTCATTAAAACCTCGTCAGGGAAAACCCTTTGGGATAAAACCCGAACGTAGGAAAAAGAGTACAACCAACTCATTGTTATATGCTTTGATGATGCCGCCTCATTAAAAACCTTGTCAGGAAAAACCCTTTGGGATAAAAACCTGATCGAAGGGAAAAAGAGTGCAGCGCATATAATGCTCCCCCTGAGCTTTATTCATTTAGTGGATTTCTCGAAGTCGGCACATTCCAATCTTCCGCACAAGTTGTTCAAACTTCTTGGGGCTCAGTGATTTTGTGAAGAGATCTACAAGATTTTCTTCTGATCGAATTTGTCGAACTTCAATTTTCCCTTTCTTCTCGAGTTCATGAGTGGAGAAGAACTTTGGTGATATGTGCTTCGTCCGATCTCCTTTGATATAACCCTCTTTCACTTGAGTGACACATGCAGAGTTGTCTTCATATATCACTGTTGGATTGCCTTTGATTGATGTGAGTCCACATTCTTTCTGTATGTATTTTATCACCTTTCTTAACCATACACATTCTCTTCCTGCTTCATAAAGAGCAATTAATTCTGCATGATTGGATGATGTCGTAGTCAAAGTTTGCTTCGTGGATCTCCATGATATGGTTGTCTCTCCATAAGTGAAGAGATAGCCATTTTGAGATTTGGCTTTGTGTGGATCAGATAGATATCCTGCATCTGCATAACCAACAAGAGTAGTATTTGGGGAATTACGATAAAATAATCCAAGGTCATTAGTACCTCGTAGATAATGGAATAAATGTTTGATTTCGTTCCAATGTCTCCTTGTTGGTGCTGAACTGTATCTTGATAATAGGTTTACAAAGAAAGCAATATCTGGCCTTGTATTATTGGCCAGGTACATCAGAGCACCAATAGCACTCAAGTATGGTACCTCAGGCCCAAGGATTTCCTCGTCATCCTCTCGAGGACGAAATGGGTCATCCTGTATATAGAGAGAACGACCTACCATTGGTGAATTTAGAGGATGGGCTTTGTCCATATGAAATCTTTTCAAGATTTTCTCTGTATAGATGGACTGATGGACAAAAACTCCATCTTTGAAATGTTCAATTTGCAAGCCAAGACAAAACTTTGTCTTGCCTAGATCCTTCATCTCGAACTCTTTCATCAAGTATTTTGCGGTATTTGCAATCTCATTTGGTGTTCCTACGATATTCAAATCGTCAACATAGACTGCAATGATAGCAAAACCTGATTCAGTTCTCTTGATAAAAATGCATGGACATCTTGCATCATTTTTATATCCTTCTTTTGAAAGATACTCACTAAGACGATTGTACCACATTCGCTCAGATTGTTTTAGTCCATACAAGGATCTTCTCAATTTTATAGAGAACATTTCTCGGGGTTTTGATGTGCAAGATTCATGCATTTTTAGTCCTTCAGGGACTTTCATGTAGATGTCAGTGTCTAGTGACCCATAGAGATATGCAATCACGACATCCATTAGGCGCATTTGTAGCTTTTCCGCAACAGAGAGACTAATTAAGAATCTTAAGGTAGTTGCATCAACTACCGGTGAATATGTCTCTTCATAGTCTATCCCTGGCATTTGGGAAAAACCTTGAGCTACAAGACTTGCCTTATATCTTGTTACCTCACCCTTTTCATTTCGTTTTCTCACAAACACTCATTTATAGCCCACTGGTTTCACACCACTTGGTGTATGAGCTATAGGACCAAATACTTCTCGTTTTTCAAGCGATTTCAACTCAGCTTGAATTGCCTCTCTCCATTTTGGCCAATCCTTTCTTTGACGACATTCATTAACCGTTTTAGGTTCAATATCATCGTCATCAGCCATCATTTCTGATGCTACTGAGTAGACAGATGTGTCATTGATCACGACGCTTATTCTATTCCATTGCATCCCTGTGGATACATAATTTATGGAAATTTCATGATTCTCAACTTCTTTGTCTTCCTCATGAAGATTCTCATTTTTATCTTCTTCGGGAAGCTTCTCTTCCTCTAAGATATTTTCATTATTCACTTCATTGTCTTTGTTTTCAAAGGTTGCATCACTTGGATGAACTATGACATCACTAGTCATCTCCTTTTGCCTTTTTGATTGCCTCGGTTTTAAATTCTTTGAACCAAGTGGCGTGCCCCTTTTTCTACGTGCTGGTATGTTGACTTTGTCACACATACCAGGCAATTGGTTAGCAACACTTTGTAAGTGAATTATCTTTTGCACTTCTTGTTCACAAACTTTGGTTCGTGGATCAAAACAAGAAAGTGAGATTGCATCCCATGTGATCTCTCTTGTGCCTTGGTCCACTTTGCTCTTTTCTTTCCCCAAAGTTGGGAATGTACTTTCATCAAAGTGACAATCAGCAAACCTTGCTGTAAATAAGTCACCCGTAGTTGGTTCAAGATATATAATAATAGAAGGGGAATCAAAAGCAACATATATTCCCAATCTCCTTTGAGGACCCATTTTTGTGCGTTGCGGTGGAGCAATTGGAACATATACTGCACACCCAAACACCTTTAGGTGTGAGATATTTGGTTCCTTTCCAGACACTAACTGCAATGGAGAATATTTGTGATATGCAATTGGCCTTAAACGAATCAAATTCGATG
The DNA here is from genome assembly GCA_029168935.1 of Oxyria digyna. Taxonomy (NCBI): domain Eukaryota; kingdom Viridiplantae; phylum Streptophyta; class Magnoliopsida; order Caryophyllales; family Polygonaceae; genus Oxyria; species Oxyria digyna. Next base: position 26,702,581 of record JAPVLV010000011.1, on the reverse strand, counting down.
CATGCAATATTGCATGTCCCCATACCGAAGTCGGTAACTTTGATTTCATTAATAGCGGTCTAGCTATTAGTTGTAATCGTTTAATTAACGATTCTGCAAGACCATTTTGTGTATGCACATGGGCGACTGGGTGCTCAACCTCTATCCCAATTGACATACAATAGTCATTAAATATTTGGGATGTAAATTCTCCTGCATTATCAAGCCGGATTTTCTTTATTGTATAATCCGGGAATTGAGCTCTCAATCGAATGATTTGAGCAAGAAGCTTAGCAAATGCAACATTTCTTGTTGACAATAGGCTTACATGTGACCAACGTGTAGATGCATCAATGAGCACCATTAAATATCGAAATGGTCCACATAGTGGAGCAATTGGTCCACATATGTCTCCTTGAATTCTTTCAAGGAATGCAGGAGCTTCACTTGCTATCTTATTTTTAGAAGGCCTGATGATAAGCTTGCCTAATGAGCAAGCGGCACAACTAAGATCACTTGTTGAAAGCACATTCTTGTTCTTTAATGAATGGCCCAATGAATTTTCAACAATTCTTTGCATCATTGTTTTTTTCGGGTGACCCAATCGGTCATGCCATAAGGTTAATAACCTTCGGTTGTCTGAATTGTATCTAGACACCATGTTGGCTTCAAATGGACTAATGTAAGTATAATATAGTCTAGAGGAAAAACTTGGCATTTTCTCAAGCATTTGTCTTTTGCCAGACACGTGTGCAATCAGGCACATGTATTCCTTTTCATTTTCATTCATGGTTTCCATATGAAATCCATTTTGGCGCACATCTTTAAAACTCAATAGATTTCTTTTGGATTTGCTTGAGTATAATGCGTCTTTTATTCTCAACTTTGTTCCTCTTGGAAGCACAATATATGCTTCTCCAGACCCTTCTATGAGTCTTGCCACACCCGATATTGTATTGACATTTCCTTCGAAAATAGTCAATTGAGTAAAATACTCTTTTCCTTTCAAAATGGTATGGGTAGTGGCATTGTCCACTAAACATTGCCTTTCGCAGTTTGAGTGAACTTCATATCGATGCATAGTTTCAAGATTAAGAGAATCAATGTTAATACAACCATAACTTTATATTACATAGGAGCTTTATATTACAATAGAGTCATGCATCACACACATATCATACATAATTAAACATCAGTGAAACAAACATAAAAATATTAACTTCATGATTAGAAATTTAGAAACTGAGATTTCCACTCAAGCCAAATTCATCACCATTTTCTACATTATCCATGTAGAAGGCCGAGACATCCAGACTTTGATCTTGTTGATTATTTTCAACAACAAAGTTCGCCTCAACGGCTTTGCCTTTATCTTTAAGGGACGTTTGATTGGCTTCAACTACGTGTTTAGGTGAACGACATATTTTAGCCCAATGGCCAAACCTTCCACACCTAAAACACTGCGTCTTTCTCTTATAATTAGGTCTCGTCGGACCCCTTGGAACATGTGGGTTCTCTCCCTTGGAGTATGCTCCTCCATTATTGTCATTTTTCTGACCGGAGTTTTGATCTCTCCCATGTCCTTGTTTTCGGCCTTTGCCACGCCATTTACCCTTCTTGTTCCAACGCGGGTTTTTATATCCGTTACCCGCTGGAGGAACAACTGCAGCATTTGCTTCTGGGAATGGCGTTGCACCAACAGGTCTCATGTTATGGTTTCTCATTAAAAGCTCATTGTTCTTTTCCGCAACGAGCATCACATTTATAAGTTCAGAATACTTATCAAAACCACACTGCCTGTATTGTTGTTGTAACACCAAGTTTGAGGCATGCATCGTGGAGAATGTTTTCTCCAACATTTGCTCCTCTGTTATTACGTGGTCAAATAACCTCAATCTAGCAGTTATGCGAAATACGGCCGAAGTATACTCCCTTATAGTTTTAAAATCTTGAACTCTTAAAGAGCTTCATTCATGTTGGAGTTGAGGGAGTAATATGTTCTTTAAATTTCCAAATCTTTCATTAAGATTTCTCCATAGATCCTTTGGATCCTCCACCAATAAATATTCAGATTTGAGGCTCTCATGAATATGGTGGCGGAAAAACGCAATGGCCTTAGCCTTTTCCATCGGAGTGGTGGTATTTTTTTCATCAATGGTTTCTGCAAGACCATTAGCCCTTAGATGGGTCAAGGCATCCACCCTCCACTCTAGGAACATATCTCCTGACAGGTCCAGGATGTCAAATTCTCTTTTGGTGATATTGGTCATGAAATCTCTACAAGTAAGATTGATGATTAGTATTATTAAGATAATGTATCACGATTATGTTTCCTTTTATAAACATGACAAAATAAAGTGTAAAAATATTAACCGATGTATGAAAATCATTAAATGTCATATTATCAAATTTAACAAGGTTGAATTAAGTATTTAATCAACAAATGTGTTAAGTATAGGAAAATAAATGGGTGATAATCATGTTAATAAACAAAATATTTAATGTCAAGTTGTATACTACATGTCATAAATTTGAATGCATGCTAGGTAGTATGAATTTGCAAAAAAAAATGCATGCCATCATTTGATATGATTTGATCTAGTTACTATTTTAGTAACTATTAACATAGTAAAGACATGTTACATCTAGTCTACAAATAAGTAGTCTAGTAAGTCAAAATTAGCATGCAAAATTTCAACAAGTCATTAAATTGTAACTAGTATGCTATAGTAATATCACTAAGATGATATCTATATAAGGCATGCAAAAGTATGAACGTAAGTAAGAAAGCAATAAGAAGTATGGATACGCCTCCGGGGTTTCTCGTATACCCGGTTATATTTTTCCCTTTTTATACCCCTTATCCACTTACATTTACCATTCATCCACATTTTCCTCATCCTTATCCACATCTCCCTCATCCTCTCGTCCCAACACCCAATTTTCTGGTCACTCCTCCGGCTCCTCCTCCAACACCGGTTCACCATCCGTTTCCAGATTATCAGAGTCATGTCAGAAACCGATTTGGTTTTGCTAAAGATGGCCTTTAGCATGTCCATGATCATGACTATTATCATAGCTTATATCATGTGGGCTTCAAAGCATTGTCATTGTGATTAAGGGATGAAGCAAGATGGTCCGAGTACAAGTCCGAAGTAGTAAGACGTTATGTCGTTTTCTTTCTTAAATCAGTTTGTAAAATAAGTAGATTTCTTAATCTACATAGTGTGTGGTGTGTATGAACATTATCATAATGAAAGTTTCATGTTTTAGTTCATATATCTTGTTTGTATGCAAAATTATCAAATCTCTAAAATTTATGTTGATAGAGATATATATGATCTTAAGTCGAAACAAGAACGAAATAATTTTAGAGTTTCTGATGTAGAAGATCCCATAGATTTTGGGCAACTACAGAGCATACTTATCAAAAATAAAAACTGATTAACTTGTTAATGATATGATATTATAATTACAAGATAATGAGAAGATCATACCTTAAGTATGTTTAAGAACTCAGCTGGATTTAGGGCTCGTGCTGATAACGTGTTATAATTAAACCAAAAGAGAAGTAGAAAGCTAGAACTTAGAACTTCTTGTATGAAATTTAGCAAGTGCTCAAGTGTTTCTTGCTTGTGTAAATTAGCCATGAAATGCCCTCTATTTATAGGAGAGAGTGTGCTTACAAGTAGACCTGGCCAAACTAGGGCTTGGGTCGGGCCAGGGCAGGGCCTAATTCCAAATTCTACCCATTTACCAGGGCCGGACCAAGCCCTCCCATTTAAAATGGGACAATTCTGCTACCTATATCCTCCCATTAGGGCCCTCAGGGCGGCCCTCAACTACTTACACAGAGAAATTAAATATCAAAAACCGTGTTACTAAAACATTCAAAACCAATTTAGTGCTTACAAGCAATTCACCAACAAAAAACGCATGCTAAAAACTAAAAAGGTCCAAAATGCATGCTTACATAACAATCCTCATAACCGAATTCAACAAAAAAATCCAAAAACACATAATAAAAAAAATTATGTCGTGGTAATAGTACTCGCATCTGATCTATCTTCATCATATATATATATATATGGGCCGGGTAGGGCCGGCCCTCAGGGCCCTAATCCGATACCATATCCTCTCACTTTAAAAAAGGGTCGGGCAGTGACTGCCTTTATGGGTAAAATCTCTTACTCGTATCCTTCCAAATTTTAGGACGGACTGGGAGGGCCGGACGGGCCGGCCCTAGTTTGGCCAGGTCTACTTACAAGTCAAGGATAATGTCCCACTTAATAGTGAGGTTATGCTTACAAGTCAACCTAATAGTAAAATTTAGATGGTAACAATAATGAAGGTTAATCATTCATCTTGTGCAATATATGTATAACAAAAACAACCAATTTTTTATATTTATTAAAATTCTATTTTTCTAAAAACATTTTTCATATTTTATGAAGTGTTGAAAGTAAAATCATTTTTACAAATTCCAAGTATTGGTTAGAATGGGATAGGCTAAAAATTCATTGGAGGTCTTGATTATACAAGTGTCGGGATAGTAAAGTGCTGGAGTATCATGTAACGTTAAATATTTTTATAGATTTTTTAAAATGCTATAATATTGTATTTAAAATTCTGACTCAAAAATCAAATCCCGAAATCATCTCATACGTATACACTTGGAGATAATTTTTTTAAATCCGGTTACTTAAAAACTAATAATCCGGGCACAAATGGATTTTGGCAGAGGTAGAAACAAAACATATTAAGCTTGAGACGTGGTAATCTCGTTCTAGTATCAATATTATCGTAGTAAAAATCGGACTTGAGACCTTGGTTGGCTGGTTTCGTTTATAATCTCGGCTATGGCTGAGTTGTGGGGAATCGTGTCGGGTCTCAAGCTGGCTTGGGACAGGAGATACAGGAGGGTTTGTCTGGAAACTGATTCGCAGATTGCGATGAGACTTCTTAACAAACCTATGGATCGTTGTCACCCCTTTTTAGCCTCGTCAATATGGCGTTGGGCTTCATTCGTAGAGACTGGGTTATCCAGATTCGTCATATCTTTCGGGAGGCGAATTCGGTTGTTGATGGGCTAGCTTCTTTTGCTTTCTCTTTTCCTTTAGGTTTTCATATTCTTGTTGTTCCGCCCGATCAGGTGTCTATGTTACTTTTGAATGATGTGAGGGGTTTGACTACGCCTCGCCTGATGGCAAAGTAGCGTTTTATTTATATATTTCTCGAGAGTGCCGCCTCTCTTTTCACCAAAAAAAAAAAAAAAAAAAAAGAATGAACAAAGCTAGTGGGTACGTGCAGCGTGGAAATTAAATGGGCTAGTCCATGGTGGCTCAAGTAAATGGATCTTAGTCCAATCATCCAATGGGCTTTTTTCTTTCTCTCAACATTTAGTTGCTTGTTTTTATTTGTCAGGTTATAATCGCTACTAAACAACCGAGGTCTCAAGTCCGATTTTTACTACGATAATATTGATACTAGAACGAGATTACCACTTCACTCATGTGTGAACAAGTTCTAGATCTGAACCTAAAAGGGTTCTGCAAACCAAACCAAAAAAGCATGCAAGAAACAATCCTTACCCCAAACACCAGCTGCTCATGCATTATAAACTGCTTTTTTATAATTGTCATTTTAGAATTTTTTTAAGACAAATTTAAAATTTTCTCTAAATTACTCTTAAATTCTTTAATTAGTAATGTCTAAAATGATAATTATTTAAGATTTCAAATCTAGTAATAAACACATGGACAAATCTGACAAAATCTTACCAAAATAGCTAAAACAATAATAAAATAGAAACAAGAAAAATAGTTTAGAATGATAATTAAAAACGGAGGGAGTATATCCAAATATATATTGTGGTATATTCCATGGAGATACCAGGCTACCAACAAGTCAAAACATATACATGCATCAAAAAACCATGCATGTACGTTGAAGCTAGAAGTGTTTTTTATAGAAGAAAAGCCCTCGATGTAGGGATGGCAATTTCACCCGCATCTGCGGATATCCGCATCACCCGACCCGAAAAAATGGATGAAAACCCGAAAAACGTGGATGCAAATTGGATGACGGATGATTGGATGGGTGAATGGATCGGATGTGGATGACCACTCTCACCCACCCGAACCACCACCCGATCCTCATTCACCCGCTATGTTTAAAACCCTACTTGATTGTTCTTGAACTAAATTTCCTTGTATTTAAATTTCATTCATGCACTATATAAACTAGATCTTTGATGTATTTGAACAATGTTTATTGTTTTGTTATGCTTGAAATTTGGATTATATTTCTTTTAAGATAATTATATCCATTTTTGCTTCAATATTTTTTAAAATAATTTCCACTCGAAATCACCGGATCATCCGCGGATGATTGGATGGATTGGAGCGGATGATGCCCCATTACAGATGTGGATGGATTGGATGAGTTATCCAACCCATGGATCGGATGATGGATGTGGTTCATCCATCTTTCACCCGATCCATTGCCATCCCTACCTGGGTGAGATTTTTTTGTGCTCTTGGCATTCAATGAGTTGCTTGTACCATTTCCCTATGATACCCGGAAACTCCTATGACAGAGCGTATCCCGCGTCGGACACTTCGGGACACTCAGAAACGTCCGGAAACACGTCGGAAACGTCTCCTGAGGGCTCGGAAACAGTCAACGTTTCCGTTGACTTTTTAATCGGACACGACACTCGGAAAATGGACAGAAACACGTTTTTGGTGGAGTTAAAGATATAGAAAAAGAGGATTTAATATAATGTGTTGAACTTGGTTTTGTTGTTGAACTTGGTTATGTTGTTTGATACTCTATTTTCCTTAATTTGTGAGTTTTTCAGATTTTGAACTTGATTATGTTACTCAGAATTATGTATGTTGTTAAGTTACTGCATTTGGCTTTATAAGGGATTTAATATCATGTGTTGAACTTGATTATGTTCTCCGCCGTTAAATTTGATGTTGCCATTTTAAAGTGTCCGAAACATTTCCGTGTCGAAAACTTCTAGGAGTTTCCCGATAACATAACCATTTCCCCCTTTATAGCTTGCTTTGTGTTTTTGTTTGTACCCAACCTTTTCACTAAACTTATGTATTTACCAAATAATATAAAAAGAACATGCATGTATCATGCATGTATAGATTGCTGGGTGGGTACGTAAATAACTAAATATATAGCTAGTGCAGAGTCTGTACGAGTAATAAGTTACTCCTATTTCCCTTGAATTACACAAATCATCCAACTACAACATATATAATACAACGCTCTTGCTTGCTTGATATAGAATTCCTGCTACAATCTCAACTAGTTATAGATAAAATGTAGATTGATCATTCTCCTCCTATATTCTGCCCACTGCCCATTTGGTAACCATGGATATTAATTCCTAGCTTATAAAGCTTGCATCACAAGCCTGCAAATGCTTTAATACGTTGATCGATCAAGTGCCGAAACGACTATACGAAGGATGATCCTGCATGTAATGACCTTCCATGAAAAAAGCAGCAGCAGCAGCTGCAGGATTATGGGAATGAGGATGATGAAGCCCATCCATCACCATGAATTGCATATCTTCAGACGGCTTCCAATGGCGTTTCCTCTGGTTTATGAACCAGTTGTTTATCTGCTTTTGGTCGAGCCCCGTCGTTTCTGCCAATGCCAACTTCTCTGATTCCTGCAATTCATTCAATAATTAATGTTCATATCATATCTTATACATATAATCTATGAGCTAGGTAGGGTTTAGTATAAGCACCGAAGGATAAGGCCATTTGTAGTGCAGTTCCCACCAGCTGAGCAATTTGTGTCTTGCTTCTTTAGGAAGTTTGCCTTTCTTCTTCTTCTTGGAAAGCTCTTGCTTCAGGCTGCCTAAGTAGCCGCTGTATTTTTTTAGTAAATGGTTCTTCAGTTCTCGATCCTCTGCACGTGGATCTATTTCAGGAAGCTCCGTCTCTCCTCCGCTATTCTCTTGATCTTCCTCAGATGAAACCTTTCCCGGAGATCTTTCATCTAATCGTGTTTTCGTGCACACATTCATATCAAAACTATATATGTTAGTTACTTAGTTAAGAGATCTAAATGATTATAAACATTATTAAGTGCTAAGGTGTAAGTTTAACCTAGATGTGTTAATTCATGCCCATCTGAAGAATTCAGATTGACAGCATTGGTATGATCAATATCTAAGAGGAATCAGGAAGGAGGAATTATGTTAGAAGATTCAAAGGGAATGTATAGTTTGTCTTTCTTTTACAACAAAAGTTCAGCTACTATTGCATTTTTAAACCTTGATATTTTTTTCATTAGTGCAATATTCTCATACTGTTGGGGTAATGTCTGGTCTTGTCAATTGAGTTTGGAGTGAAATTTTCCAACACAAAAAACCTCGTCACATCATCCAAGAATAGGGAAAGAAACACATGCACAATGGCGCAAACAAATCATAACCAAAGAGGTATACCGGCAGGTATATTTACTAGTCAAGCATGAATGTTTTTGCATCAAAATAGACATTATAGTGTATAGTAATAAACTCGGAAAAGAAAATCTGACACTCTAAGTTGTACAGGAAACCTAAACTTATCATATCCATAGCTGCCCTAGTATTATGTCGTTACGTTATCATTATATCTCATTTTTCAAGGATTCAATTTCAAGGATTCAATGCCTATATTTTAAGTAGAAGATGATGATGTGATGATATATGAGTACTCGAAGCACAACATGACAAAAAATGCTTACACACTCCATCCTAGGCCGTGTGATAAATCATCAAGCTAAAAATAGAGCTAATTAGGGTTTCTAATCTATTCACAAACTCCGAATATTATAGTGCAAAACCAGAATACTTAATTAAACAGTAAGCATACCAGAGTTAATGAGGCGGGCACGGCCATTAGTGATTTGATTAAGCTGAGATTCAATCGTGCGAATGAACTCCATTGCTTCCTGAACTGGTCTCGTTAACTCCTCCTTGTACTTGACCAGCATATCATAATACGCTTCCTAATTATACAAACTTGCCTTATTAACTTCATAATCATACATAAACATGTTAAATTAATCATTAAAAAAAAAACAGACCATGAATTGATCGAGTTCAGGGTCATTGGAAGCAGAGACTGAAGACTTATGTCTACTCTCATACTCGTGCCTTATAGCCGACAGTTTTGTTACTACTTCTGGAGGTGCACCCACCTGAAATTAATCACTTACTTTTAATATACAATCTCCCTTAAACTTAATAATTAATCAAACATACCTTTACATTTTATGCAATTAAAGTGCGAATCCAAGATACTTCTGGACGATCGATTATATATGTTCCCCATTAATATATTCTACTAATTTAATAATCAAATTGGGATTATAAAGTACCATTTTTCTAAGCTATAGATTAGAAAAACTGTAATAATAATTAAGAGAATAAAATAAGTTTACCTTTTGACAATCCATGAATGCCTCCAAGAGGTTGGAGTATTGAGGATGAGCTATAATCTTAGCTTTCATGGCTTCCATTTCACCGCCACCACCATTAATATTATAATTACGATGATTGTTTCTAGAAGATTCTCCTGCTCTTAACCCCAAATGGACGGTCGGCAAAGGGTAGTTGTGGAATATTCTAGAAGAGCTTCCTTCACTCTTGACGGCGGCGATGTAATGCTCCGGCGACTGGAAGTAGAAGTCCGGCGGCGTCGGAGTTAAGTAGGCCGGAAAAGTGGGCCTCTCGGAGGAGTTGTGTTGACCCATTTGGTTGAAGCTATGATCCATGATCTTAATTTGAGGATAATTAGAGAGCAAGTGAAAATTAGTAAGATAAATAGACAAGGAAAGAGGAAACCCTAGGTAGAGGGTAGCCAAGTAATTAGGGTTAGGACGACAAATTACATGGAAGGAGGACCACGAATTCTTTCTTGGTGTCCTACAATTGTATTTATACTATGCTACTACTATACTAATGATTGAAGGTCTCTGCTGAATTATTTTATTGATGCTGGAGTATTAATTAACTAATAATGATAAATCAAGTGGCTGGAAATTAAAATTAATTAAGGGATGAGAATTTAAGTAAGAGGGTATGTGAAGAAGGAAGAGATTGCAGAGGAGGTGCCATGAGAGGATAAGAAGAAAGGAAGAAGAAAGGAAGAAGAAAGAAGTGAACAGAAAAGGGGTGCTATCAAATGAGTGAGTGGTTGAGGATGACAAGATTCTTTTATCTTTCCTCTTTGTCAATTTGCTAATGGGAAAAATCAAGACCTAGCATAGCTAGTACTAACAATTTATAATTATATTGTTTCCTTATCAAAAATAATTAATTTTTTTGAACTGAGTATATTCGTTAAATAGCAAAATAAGCTACAGTAGTTTATTTTGAGACAAAATCAAAACAAAATGATTTTTTGCCGAACAAGACTTATATATAATTTGCTGTTCATAATATTTTCCATTTTCATGTCGATAAAGATCTTAAGCCATCGGTTTAACGTGGAAGTTTTCGGAAACTTCTCTATTTTTCAGAAATTGCAAATTACCATAATATAAGAAATTGTGTTTATTTAGATTGATGTAATTTGTACTAATATAGAATTAAGAATTTTATTAGTTAAAAACATAAGAAGATGAACTTATCTATTTGAATAAGGTAAGAACAATTCTCATGTTTGAAAGAATTATAACTTCTTAGAAAGTAAGTTCATGTGTTTTTTTTATCACGGATTTGCATATATACCTCATCTTCATAATTGATTTGTACTTAATACACAAATTATTTTAGAGTTGCAAAAATACACCAAATATATAAGGTATATTTGCAAATGAATAAGTATAGAAGAAAACATATCGGGCTTATTACTACAAATGTCGGTCTTATTAGATAAAATATCGGACTGTATTTATAAATGAATAAATACGGAAGAAAAAATGTCACTCTTCTAACCATTAATGTTAGTATGGTATATTTGCAAACATTCAAATAAATAGATATTTTTGCAAATAAAATATTGAAGTGGGGTATGAGATACAACTCCTCTAATTTTTATTAATGACTAAGAGTCAACAATGCTCTTAAGGTTAATTTGATGATGTAGGAGGCGTGATTTAAGTGTCAAAATCGATCGACATGATAGTAGGAGACATAAAATATACACTGCTCCGGTACTCCGTAATATGATATGATCGAATATATTGAATGGTGTTACGTTAGATGGATCCTCCATGAACGTCGATTCATTGTCAAACCCGTCCCTTCTTTTGCAGACACCCGGACAACAAGCTACCCACAATCCATTAATCGATCTTATAATCCTCTTCCATTTTTCAATTCCGGTCATTGATCGAGTTACGGAGTACTCTGTATGACTTATGTCTTAGTAAATAGCAATAGAATGGAAGAAGTTTTAAGCTAGATACTGATTAATCGTCCATGCATGCATTTTATGTTTAACCAAACCAAATTTTAACCTAGATACTAAACATGGTCAACACGGAGAGTTAGTTTGGTCGTGCATTTTAAGGGCATGTTTGGTAGAAATTTGGTATCACGTTGGGCTACAAATCAGATTGGAAAGGTTTGGGTTGAGAATGATAGCTAGATTTTAGAAATGTGTTTGGCATAAATTGAGTTTTTGGTTTAGCAAATTCAAAATATATTTTTGTAAAAGTGTTTTATATTAAATTATTGTCAATCTCTATATAACTGCTAAAGCAAAACAACTTTCTTCAATTCTAGCTATGCCACGTGGCATATTCTTCATTCAGACCATCAACTTGCCGTCATTTAATTGATCACGATTTTTTACTATTTATTGTAATTTTCTTAAAAAAATTGATTAAATTTGGAAAATCATGTGCACAAATATCACAACAAGATTGCTTAAGATCTTTCAGATTACAAAAAGATTTTTATGTGTTTATTTTTTAAAATAATTTTGACCTTCCAATATCCTATTATGTTATTTTACAAATTTATAATTTTATTTTTATGATATGACATATCACAAAAAAGATTAAATTCTTAATAAATAAGAAAAAATATTATATTTTTCTGTTATAGTAGTCTTTTAACTTATATAGTTTTATATATGTTGAAATCAATTTATTTAAATTTGTTAAAAATTTACATATGATAATTTGATCAAATAAGACTTTTCGTATAAAAATTTATGTATATTCGTTGTTTATTATATTTAAAATTTTAAAACTTAATTATATATCATTTTAAGAGATCGACTTATTTTCATATATAAATATATATTACATAATACTCCGTATTAACTATATCGAACTATATAAAACCGCGCATGGCGCTGGAAGTAGGCTAATACTTTCTAAATACCTAAGCAAACATAAAAATCATTTTGAACCTAGCTACATGCATATACATACAAAGTCTTTATTTAACACTCCCTAAAAGTTTATTTAACACACTCATACATTCGTCACGAAGGTATTTGGTCAGACATTCGTCACGAAGGTATATGGCCAGACATTCGTCACGAAGGTTCGAAGGACATCCTTCACGAAGGTATTGGGGAGATACGTCACGAATCTTTTTTATTTATTTTTTAAAATATTCAGAATCTTGTAGAGAATTTCAATATGAGTCTGTGCATATAAAATACGTCCAAAACGGACATCGTTTGTCCTTCTAAAAGCCTCCAAAACAAAATAGTCGCATGCGTTAAGTTCGTAAAAGCAAAAACTTATATAAATTTAGTATTTGTATAATATAATTATTAATTATAGTTAAAAATCAGGCAATTAAATTATATTATCATTTAATATCACTAGTTTATTACTTATAAAGTATAATTATGCATTATGTTTAAATATTACGAACTTAAAAAAAACGACTGTTTTGTTTTTAGGGCTTTTGGAAGGGCAAACGATGTCCGTTTTGGACGTATTTTATATGCACGGACTCGTATTGAAATTCTCTACAAGATTCTGAATTATTTTTTTTTAAAAAGAAAGATTCGTGACGGATCTCCCCAATACCTTCGTAACGAATGTTTGACCAAATACCTTCGTGACGAATGTATGGATGTGTTAAATAAACTTTTAGGGTGTGCCAAATAGCAATCCCTTGTACATATTTATAGTTCTCCCAAAATCTTATGGAATCCCAACCCAAAACCCGGAGTTATAAATTGGATATATGAAACCCACAAAAGAGATATCAAACAATTTTTAATGGGTTAAGGGTTTCAAACCCAATTCCTCATCTCTCAACCCTTTTAGACAAACAAGCCTTAAGTGTACGGCCTATTCGGCACATGTCTTTTTTAAGTGTAACAATCTGAAATTTAAGCTAGTTTATTGGTTAAATAAGTTATCAATTTGAGTTTATTTACAAAATAAGCTAGTTTTAAAAACAATTGGCCGAACTAATATAAGGAAATATTCCGTAGGAAGCAACCACAAAGACGCACAAGTGCATAAACCTCTATAGGATGTGTCCTGTAGAGGTAATAATTATTACTATATTTCTTAAATCATTATATAATTATATTATGCAATTTAAATTATAAAATATATTATATGATAGTTAATTAATATTGTAAAAGTATTTACTTTATTTTATAAACTTATACCAATTAATAGACAGTTTCGTAAAACATAATCACAAATAAAAAAATTCAACAATATAATAAATTTACTACATTACTTTTAAATTTACAAAAAATAGAATGAAATACAAAAAAAAACATTAATCACAATCTATAACATTGTTACATTGATTGATGTTTTTAATATTAGTTGTTTTATATAAATAAATTATCTTAAATTAATTGATAGCAGTCAACAAAATAATTAATCATATGGTTAGTTAAAGTTATGATTTTGTAATTTAAGAAAATAATAAATTTAAATACTAATATGTACGCAATCAAATTAAGTACTAGTTAAGGACCCGTGCCTTGCACGGGGGCTCTAATCAAACTTTAATATTACAACTTCATTAACATATCACAATCAATATTACATGTGAGAATAATTAAATAGCTTTGACTGCACATGAACATGGATGATCAACACAATATTGAATGTGCTCCTTGAGTTTAGGTTTACAAAAAAACCAAAAGTCTTCAATGAGATGATTCATAACAATAAATAATGAAAAAACCGTTTTAGAAAGGTTAAAATTTACACAAACCAATAAGAGATTATACATACTCTTTGTTCAAGCTTTTCATCAGTGATGCTGAAGCTTTTCCACCACCATACCTCTTATTAAAATCCTCCTTTAATCTCTCTATAAAATGCCATCTGAAGCTGTATGCCAACAGATTCAACAACGAACACATAATACGCTGCAACTTCCAAGATGAACTTTAAATCTACACATATTTTACATCAAAAGATGTTAAGAATCCTAAGATGACATATTTATGCTATCAACACTGATAAAAAAAAACTAACCAACAATTGGAATTCACTTAAATTATAGACCTCTTCGTCTATAAATATCATTTCTTTGGCAGTTATCTCTTCAGTTTATGGACTTATAACATTCCACATTCTTAAAAGGCGAGTAAAAACGGTGACCTTAACGTAACAATCTAATGAAAATTATGTATAAAATTTCATAGTAGAAGAAAAAGTTTCTTTTAATATTGATGAAGACTCCTTGAAAAGTTTCTTTTAAAATTTCATAGTAGAAGAAAAAATTTCTTTTAATAACATTCCACATTCAACTCTCATTTTGCTCATACTTGCCGAACGGGGACTAAAATTGTGGAAGTAACGATAAGGATAAACCAATTTTGATTAAAATTGTGGGAGGACTGTACGTATAAAATGGAGTTGCTTTGCTGATTTTTTGTTGATAGAATTCAAACAAACTTTATAAAGATATTGATAAATAAATTTGTTGATAAATCTAATTAAAAATGAATTTGTGTGAAATAAAAAAAGAAATAACCTAATCATTATTTTAATATGGGTGTGGTGGACTAATGACGATTGAACATAGGGATGACAATGCTATGACTTTAGTAATTGATTAGTGAAACCTATTGTTATGCTTCAGTATTACTCCGTAGTAATGAATTTTATTTAAAAGTTTATTAATTTTTTTACGGAGTAAAAGAGATCGAACAATAATTAGTGAAAAGTTGCTCCACCATATCTTAGCTGGACGCCTTTTAACCTCCACCGTTGCCTATAAGACTATCAATTAAGAAAAGTTGCTCTTTTGAATGACGCATTTTAACTTACTAATTAGAGTTTAATTTTATTGGAAATATCTTTAAGATAAGAAATACTCCGTACTACTCCGAGTAAGAAGGAAGGAGGTTGGAGTTTAACGACGTTGACTGGTCATTCACTTATTTTTAGGTTAGTTTTTATCGGATTTTTTTCCATCAAATTATTTTGTGTTATGATTTGTAATTAAAAATGTTGTTTTTTGCTATCAATTTTTTTGCTATGATTTATAAGCAAAAGTGATTTTTTTTTTATCAATTTTTTATGCTATAATTTGTAAGAAAAAATGTTATGATTTGTAATTAAAAACGTTATATTCTTTCTAGAAAAAAACATAGCACATTTCACCTAACATAGAAAAGAACATATAGGCAATAGTGTAGCACACTTCAGCTCTTCATAGAGAAGCACATGTAAGCAAAAGATTAGCGTATTTCAGTCATATAGAAACATATTTCACTCATAGAGTAACACATTTCATACATTTTGAAGCACTTAAATTCGTAAGTACAAAATTTGGTCTTAAAAAATATTTTTTAACCCTAAAAAAAGGTCAACAATCGGTCAACACCAGTCAATGGTCAAAGTTGGTCAATGGTCAACCACTTCGGTCAAAACTCTATAAGAGTGTAACCCTAGACATTGAATTCTTTTTGTTTGGATTACTTCACAATTTCTAATTTTAATACTCCTTATTGATTTTGCGGAGACTTTTCGTAATCTCTATATAACTACAAAAACAAAACATTATACTCATTAATAAACTATGTGAATTACATCATCTACTCATCAATAAACTATGTCAAATTATCATTTGACACATATCATTAATTTTAAAAATAAAAAATTAAATATATATATTTAAAAATAATTAAGCTAATTATAATGACACCATTTTTTTATTTGAAAACAAATCAATTAAATATACATATAAAAATCAGTATTCTAATTCTATGGATATCATTTCCTAATTTAAACGCATATCAATATAAAAGATTAGAAATTAATTGAAATTCTTTTTATTTATATAATATTGATGATTTAAAAAACAATTAAACAAAGGTGTTCCCGTGTCTTTTTTTAGTGTCAATGATTAATGTTATTCTGTCTTAAAGATAGATAGTTATATCTTGAGCTTTGTCGGACACATCCTCGTGACGAGTTGCATGATACAAATTGTCCACATCTCATGTACTTCAGACTCTGCTTCAGCAAAAATAAACTGGATTAATTGTTCATGTTGAATTGTTATTGTTGTTGTATTTCTTAATGCGTGCCATCAGCCTAGACTATAAAAGGTTTGTTGCAAATTTCTCAATTATCATAACCTAGCTAAGTCATATACATATACGTATGCTATTCTAAAATAGTTCGATCATTTCTAAATTTATGACATGTTTTAAGTAAAAAAAATCAGTAAAGATTATCGAAATTATGGAGTAGTAACCTCATTGATTGCTCTGAATTGGGGTCTTCTCATGCAGTTTATGTGACAAGCTAGCTAAGGTAGGAGTGACACAAGTATATAGAGTCCTTGAATATGACTAGGATAATCCAACTGCATGTAAACAGAGACACATAACTCAAGTCACAACTTAATACTCCCTCCGTTCCTTTTTTATGTTCTCATTTCTCATTTTGACTGTTCTAATTTGATGTTTTCATTTCTATTTTTAACCACAAATTTTTATCAATATACCCTCATCAAAATCCATTAATTTCCCCTAAAACCACAACAATAAAAAATACAATTTAATTTTTCTCTCTCCTATTATTTTCTCACTCAATCTTAACCCTTTAATTTCTCATCTCTCACCATTCTTTCATCCCAATACACTCTCTCCTCTCCTTAATTCTCGTGTAAAAAAGGAAAATGGAAACATAATTAAGGGACGGAGGGAGAGTAACCGACTCAATGTACTCTTCTTCTCCACTTATTCAACCACGTGCATCCACCCTGCAACATTTAACATTAATCCTTTATGGATGTTGAGATTGAGTTAACAAAAAGCCTGAATACTGTATTTTTTTGGTGAAAATTGAATACGGAGTATTATTTATAATAATTTCCCTTTGTTTTACTTCCTCTATCTCCTTATATAGTTCATGTTTCATATTTTTGCACTATTTACGCTTCAACACATTTTATGACATAACTTTTAAAATATAAGAACAAATATAGTCATATGGGGTCTTATTTGATTCGTCTCGATTAATACTTTAATGTATCAAAATTCGATAATTTTTTATTAACATATAGTTAGAGATATTGACGATACAAAATGTGTCTCAATAAATGTGTAAAAAGAAACAGAAACATTATTATAGAATAGGTAGAGTATTATAAAAGCCTGAATGAGTATTTTTTTAGCAAAGGGCAGGAAATATTCTTTTGGTTTAAAGGGAAATGTTTGGCAGGTAGTGATCGGACAAGTGATAACAGGTAGCTAGGCTTGAACATTTCCAAAGCAAATAATTTAGGCAGAAGTCATAGAACTGCTTTAACTTTCACTCAATTGAAAGAGAAAAAAATCTGACAAAAATGCATTCTTGTTCAAGAGTTGTCATTGGATTTGGAGTGGATGGTTTTGGAGCTTTCATACCTACCCAGCTTTAATTTGACAGTGGCTAACACATGTACTCGTACAACGTACCGTGGAGTTTATTCAAATGCATTTTGAATTTTTCATACTGTTTGGTCAATATTTTTTTGTTGGAATAGTTTGGCCAATACTAAGAGTGTGCCCTTAATCCCCTGATAAGTATCATATCATGCATGTGTGCTCAACGACTTCTCGCTCTATGACAGGTCAGTAGCTCATATATTCCATATATCTGAATGATCGATCTTTCTCACTTATCCTTTAACAAGTACCTTGCAGCCCACTTACTAACTAATTACGTTGCACTAGACACTTATTGTCTAGGTAATGGAAGGGTTGGGATGTATGACCTACAAGCCTGTAATGAAATGGGAAGTCGGTGAGCACACGACCATATGACATATCACCACCCTATTGGCACAATAAGCTACTCCAACTGCTCCTTTTAAGTTTTTTTATTGTGTATTATACATAAAAATTAAGAAAATTTCTGCACACACATAATAAAGTTTTTTTGTCAGCTAATATATTGCAGATCTCTCATGGTATTTTCCAGATATGATTAACGCAATTGACAATTGTAATATTATCTTCAAAGATGACATTGGGACGTTTAAGTTAATTTGCTAATTTTACTGCGTTTGAGAAAGTTAATGCTTCTGTAACTAAAGATGAATTCGCATTAACTAGTTTGTTATATATATCAATAATTTGAGCTTTACAATCTCTGGGTATGCATGCTATGAATGAATTTTCAATATTCTTATAAGCTCCATCAATGTTTATTTTGATCGGGGTGTTTTTTTCCAAGTTTTATGTACACTTTTATTTCTATTTCTTTTATGTTTTTGTTTTGGTCCCAAATTTTGTTTTCTCGCTATATCCCGTTGTTTAAAATTTATAAAAGCATATTGTCATTGTGTTATTATATTGACCATATATTCCTAAAGATTACAGTGTTGGAGCCCAGAAATTGCGATCACGCGACACAACACTTCGCGTGACACAGGGCGTCTGGACAATCAACTTATGTAATACTATTCGTCGTCTTCTTCCTCGAAATTAACCTCACTCTCGACACCTGACACTTGCGTAACTTAATCGAGAAGGAAACCGGCTCCGGCTCTTTTAAGCTCCGATAAGAAAGATACGTAAAACCGAACTCACAGAAACAACGCAAGTATACACAAAAGTAAAGAAAAGCAACGTGAAAGGAGAGTATATTATCAAAGACGTTTCACGTTTCAAGCTTTACAATAAAACGAGAAACTCAGATACCGCTTATAACAACACTAAGGCTTTACAACGTAACTATAAGTGATACAACAAGTGCTTTATGCCTAAATTCTTCTAGGAGATGAGTATTTCGGAAGTTTGTGGTTAGGGTTTGCTCTTGTGCTCTTCTTCTTCTTTAGAGGGAAGTCTAGCCTTTTTTCTCTTATGACTCAGGATCCCTTTCCTTATCCATAGGGTTGCGTTTTTATACTCTCGCCTGGGACCCACGCGAGTCTATTACCGTTTTACCCCTCGATACTTAGTCCCGTTGTATCCTCTTATTGGGCTTCATCTGTTTATGGGCCGCTTTATTCTTCTGGGCTGACTTCCTGGACCGACCCGGCACGCGATTCGTGGGCCTGACTCAACTCTCTATGGGCCTCGCGAGCCCATCGAGAACCGGCTCCAACATCCAGCCCCCCAAGCTTTCATGCTGAATAGCTGAAGGCTTGGGCCTGTCTTCTTGAAGTCGCGTTCTCGATGTAAGCTTGGCTCTTAAACTTTACGAATTCCCGCGCTGAGCGCATGTCGTCCACGTGTTGACTCATTATTGCACCCCTCTTTCCCTCGATTTTTTCTTATATATACCCATTCTCGTCTTCCTCTTTCTCTTTTCCGCCATAACTTCCACTTTCTCTGCAACTTCTCAAACCCGCCGTAACCTCCATTTTCTCTGCAACATTCTTCGCCGGTGCTTTCCTTCCTTCTCCCTCGACATCTTCGCCGTCGTTCGCAGTCGATTCTCCATGGCAGGTTAGTCTTCCGCTCTCCTTTCTCTTTTCTACTTCGTTTCTTCGATTTTTTAGGGCCTCCATCGTCGTTCCATTTCTTCTCGCCCGCAGTAACTTCACTCGGTTCTTTTGAATTGAGAGGCTTCTGAAGGTCACTTTTTGTTCATTGGGTGTTTTTGCGTTGTATCCCATTTCGACTCTTATTCTTTGATGCGCTTGTTTGGAAAAAACGTGCTTTGGTCAATTTCTGCCATCTTCGACCTTCGTGGTGTTCTTCGTGTTCTTGGGCTTGGTCCATTCTGATGTCGTTTTGGCTTCCCTTTTGATTCTTGAGTTTCAGCTTTTCCAGGGATTTCTTGTTTGTTATAGCCTCGCGTTAGTTACCTTTAGACACGCGTTGCTCCTAATTTTGACGTTCTTTTTTTTCTTCTTTCCATCCCTGGAAAACTGAAACTTATTTTGCCTATGCTTTCAGGTAGCGATGATTTTTATGAACGCTCAGCTCGGGCTGAGTATTCGGGGCGTACCACATCCGGATCTGAAGGGGGTTCTGGTGATCGCGAGCCAAACTCTCGTAGACGATCTCGCATTTCTAGAAAATCTAAGAAGAGCAAAGCGAAGACGCCCAAAAGACCCAAAACCAGACTCCCGTCTCGCGTCATTCAAGAGCGAGCCGAGACCAATTACGGTCAATTCGCCAGCTTTTTCTCTTACAAGGGGTCTTTGCCCTACGTAGTTATAGAGAAACCCTTTCTCGCGGGCCCCGGTCGCGTGGGTATCCTTACAAAGAGAATTACGCATTCTCGCACCCTAGTTCCCAACACCGCCCAACGTAGCAGTCTTACCTTTGACGATCTTCGTCGCCTCGCTACGCGATATCCTTTCCCTGAGGGGACCATCTTTGCCCTCCCCGATCTTGAAGGCACTTCCCTCGACCAGTATGGGTCTTTCTTCGCCTTGAGTAGGCAGTCTTTAGAAGCCGGCTTCCGCCTTCCTTGGACGTCCTTCCAGACCGAAGTAATGGCGGATCTAGGCTTTAGCCCTTCTCAGATGCACCCAAACTTCTGGAGCTCTCTGATCGTTTACATCATGCGATGTCAGGACATTGGGATAGTTCCTAATACCCCTCACTACGCGCTTATCAATTCGTATAAGAAGAACTCACGCGAGGATGGGTTTTACACTGCCCAAGCCAAGACTCCTAGCGCCTTCCGATTGCCTTCGAAGATCGAGGGGTGGAAAACTTGTTGGTTTTTAGTCTGTCCCCCTCCTGGCTCTGAAATTTCCGTCCAGGTACGCGAGCCCACTGCGAGAAGGGCCCCATGCTTTTTCCCCAAGGAGACTCGCGACAGATTCATCCGCGATTACAAGGATTACCCCGACAAAGCAGTTCAAAAACGTTTTGAGCTGACTATCTCGGACTCTTTACTGGTCGCCAGGGGACTTAGTCTCAAGGCTCATGCCCTAGGTTTTTGTTCGTTTTTGTTTCGACGCTCGCGTTTATTACGATTATTTACACTATACTCACTTGTGGTGGCTTTTGTAGATGCTGACTTTTTCGCCGATCTTCCGGATCTGGGGGGGTTGGCCCTTGATGAGTCGGGCGCGCTAACAACCTTTGAGGCGCCTACCAGCATGGTTTCATCCGTCCCTGATCCGACTCCTACTCCCCCAGCCGCTGCTTCGGAAACACCAACGGAGCTTGCGACGACAGCTTCTGAGGATGCTCCTCCGGTCCAGACGTCTCGCGTACTTTCGGTTCGCGATAAGGGGAAGCAGAAAGTTGTGGAGAAAAAACGCAAGAGGACGACGGAAGTGGAGTTTGTCTCCTCTCCGGAGCCTACTGATACCCCTGTCGCGAACCCGACCTTCATCCATAGCTTATCCGCGACGCGTGCGTTCGTTGAGACGATACCGACCGTTTTCCCTCCCGCACCTAGCCTCTACGAGGAAATTTCGGAAAGGCCTGGCGGCTTGTCCAAACTTCTTTTCGCCGTAAGTCTCCTGTTTCTACTTATTTCTTGCTTTCTTGGGGTGTTTTTAACTTTCATTTTTGTAGGGGATGAATCTCATCGCGAGCGCGACTCAAAAGGTGCTTGCCGCTGAAGATGAACTTAAGGAGCTGAGGGCAGAGGATCAGTCGACCCGCGATGCCCACAGAGCGGCCAAGTCTAGGCTTATGGGAGAAAAGAAGGCCTTGGAGGAGGAGCTTTCGAGGGCTGAGACGACGATGAAGGAGATGGAGGGTGAGCTCGCGTTCCTTCCAGTGAAAGACGCGAGAATAAAGGAGCTGGAAGCTCAGCTTGCGTATGAGAGGTCTACTCATGTCAACATCGTCACTGAGTACAATACGCAATTGAACGACCTTAGACAGGAAAACGAGAAGCTCCACGCGACGATGTCTGAGAGAATCGCTTACGAGAGGAACATGGCGGTGGAGGAGTATTGTGGGGGTTATCGCCAGCGTGCTCGCGTCGATTTTTACAAGAATGCCGCTAACACGCTTCTCCTTTGCATGGTAAAGATGCAGATGCTGAAGTTCAAGGTTAAGGACTTCCCTTTCAACGCTCAAGATCTATGCGGGCTTTCTACTGAACTTCCTGAGTACCAGCCCCCTTTGCCCGGAACCTTCATTGATGACGGGGAGACTCCACTCGAGGCATGGGGAATTACGCGTCTTGCGCCTGAGAGGGGTATAGTTAAGGGTAAAGAGAGTCAGGTTCTCAGGCCCCCTCTCCCGAAGGTGGTCGCTCCCCCTCCTGTTGAGAAGCCAGTTCCGAGCCCTCCTTCTCCTTCCCTCTCGTCTCGCAAGAGGAAGGTGTTCGCGTCTGATGCCCTCCTCGACACTATTCAGCCTTCAACGCGTTCTAGTGTAGATCATGCGGGTGGTTCAGGTTCGCGAGCGTCTGGTGTTCGAGATGTTGTGGATCTGGAGGCGGATAGTGTCGAGGACGCGGAGACTGCCGCTAAGACTGTTTCTAAGTAACGTCTTTTGTCTTGAACAATGTTTTTTGTATCCGGAATTGGGATCTTTTGTAATCAACTTCTGTTTAATGTGGGTATGATGGTTACGAACTTTGTGCTCTCCTTGTAATTAACTTTTATGTTATGGGTATGATGGTCGCGAGCTTTACATTGTTTCTATATTTTGGTTCTGCTTGTTTTGTGCACATTTATCTCGTCTCGTCCCCCCCGTTTTGCGTTTCGGAAACATGAGTAAGTTTGCGAAAAAGGAAAATGCAAAGAGATAAGTGTCGTAACTACGATCCATCCTGTACATTTAGGCAAAACTGACTTGTTACATAAAGTCGCGAGAGTAAGCATTGCAAACTATTCTTCTGCTAACTATTGCATGATCGTTACACGCGAGGTTCATCTTTAGTCTTTAGCCGCGGCGCAGTAGGATAGCATTTCCTTGGTGTGGTTGTCATGGAGTATTCTTGGTCTTTGTCAAGCATTTAGTCATGGTGCTGCTCTTGCGTGGGATACCTAGCACTGCACATGTAGAGGAGCATTTAGCTTTTGGTTTTTATCCTTAGGTAGTAGCACTGCATATGACGCTAACCCGCCCATACTTTCGCGACCAAGGGGAGTTTTTTAGCTCAGCCCTGGAAGCTGGAAGCACGAGCCGTCCTCACTTTCGCGACCAAGGGGAGTTTTCTAGCTCAGCCTTGGAAGCTGGAAGGAAGACACGCGACTGGGGGGGTTTTTTAGCCCAGCCCAGCCGTCTACGCTTTCGCGACCAGGGGGAGTTTTCTAGCTCGGCCCTGGAAGCTGGAAGCACGAGCAGTCCCCACTTTCGCGACCAGGGGGAGTTTTCTAGCTCAGCCCTGGAAGCTGGAAGGAGGACACGCGACTGGGGGGGTTATTAGCCAAACCCGGCCCAGCCGTCTACGCTTTCGCGACCAGGGGGAGTTTTTTAGCTCAGCCCTGGTAGCTGGAAGCACGAGCAGTCCCCACTTTCGCGACCAGGGGGAGTTTTCTAGCTCAGCCCTGGAAGCTGGAAGGAGGACACGCGACTGGGGGGGTTATTAGCCATACCCGGCCCAGCCGTCTACGCTTTCGCGACCAGGGGGAGTTTTTTAGCTCAGCCCTGGAAGCTGGAAGCACGAGCAGTCCTCTCTTTCGCGACCAGGGGGAGTTTTCTAGCTCAGCCCTGGAAGCTGGAAGGAGGACACGCGATCCGACTACGTTACCTGTGCTTTTCATGTTATAATAACCACAAGTATTGTGAACGTACCTGAGTTTTACGGGAGGACTAGGCGTAGAAACGACGAAGTCGCATCACGTTCCAGGAGTTGGCAATGTGATTTCCAGAGTGGTCCTTGAGGCGATAAGCCCCGGGCGCGACTTCGCGATCTATAATGTAAGGTCCTTCCCAGTTGGGGTCGAGCTTTCCCCCCTCTGTTCTACGTAGCACAAGGTCTCCTCTGGCAAATCCCCTCAGTTTTACGTTCTTGTTATAATATTTCGCAACGCCCGCTTTATGATTGGCTGCTCTGATGGTGGCCAGGTCGCGAGTCTCTTCTCGCATTTGCAACTCTAGCTGCATTTTTTCGTCATTGTCGTCCGGACTATACTGAATCACGCGGTCCGTAGGCACAATGAACTCGACCGGTACTGTGGCCTCTATTCCATAAGCGAGAGCAAATGGCGTTTCTCCAGTTGCTTTCTTTACTGTGGTCCTGTTTGCCCAGAGTACTAGGGGTAACACTTCGGCCCACATGCCTTTGGAGCCTTCTAGCCGTCTTTTCAAGTCCATGACAATGCTTTTGTTCACTGCTTCTACCTGGCCATTGCAATGCGGGTGAGCGACTGAAGCAATCCTTAAAGTGATCCCTATGTCTCTGCACCATGTAAACAATTGCGGCGAATTGAATTGTGGTCCCCTGTCGGTTACGATCTCGTGAGGGAGGCCATACCTGCAGATGATGTTTCTCCAAAGGAACTTTTTAACCGCCGGGACGGTGGTGCTCGCGAGGGCTTCGGCTTCGATCCATTTGGTGAAATAATCAACTGCTACAATGATGTACTCTAGTTGACCAGGCGCTTTTGGTTTGAAAGGTCCCAACAGATCTAGTCCCCACATCGCGAAGGGGCAAGGGCTTGACATTATCTGCAACTCAACACCTGGTTGATGAGATGCTGGGGCAAAATACTGGCATGGCTTGCAATTCTGAGACTCGCGTTGTGCGTCTTGTTTCATGGTGGGCCAGAAACTTCCCTGCCTTAATGCTTTATAGACCATTGGTCTCCAACCCGCGTGTGTTCCGCATAATCCCGCGTGAAGCTCCTTTATCAGCACGTCACTTTCTATCTTAGTCAAGCACTTAAGCTCGCGTGGTCCGTATCCCCTTTTGTAAAGTTCTCCGCGACACATGTAAAAGCGTGCAGCCATGGAGACAAGCTTTCTCATTTCTTTCGGATCTGAAGGCCCTGTTCCGCTAGCAAGATATTGAATTATGGGGGTTCGCCAGTCGCTGACTGGCTCGCTTATCTCCATCAGTTCCACCTGATTGCTTATGGCGCTTTCAGACTTCACGAACCAAAAGTATGGGGCCTTTCCTTCTTTAGTAATGGCGGTGGGACCCTCGCTAGTACATTCTATATTTGCATACTGAATTTGGGAACCCCGCTTCGCGAGTTCATCAGCTCGCGTGTTTTCCTCTCTTGATATAGCTTCAATTTCAAAATGCCCGAGTAACGAAATCAGGGCTGTGGCCCTCGCATGATATCTGGGGAGATTGCCTGTTCTGGCCTCGTAGGTCCCATTGATCTGATTCACGACGATCTGGGAATCGCTCATGCACTTTACCACATGAACACCCGCGTTAACGGCAATTTCCAGCCCTGCGATGAGTGCTTCATATTCTGCTTCATTGTTCGTGGCTTTGAACCTCAGCGCAATCGCATGATCTATTTTATCCCCAGCTGGGGAAGTCAGGACGACTCCCGCCCCGCAACCATCTACGTTTGCTGATCCATCAATGTGCATCACCCACGCGGGGTGTTCAGGAACTATAATATCTTTTTCTAGCTCCCTGAAACTCGTTTCAACTATGAAATCTGCCAAAGCTTGTGCTTTGATGGCGGGCCGTGGCCTATAGATCACGTCAAATTCTGTCATTTCAATGACCCATTTAGCGAGCCTTCCAGAGGTTGTTGGTTTACTCATGAAAGATGGCAGTGGTAAATCTGTCAATACTTCGATGGGATGAACATGGAAATAAGGTCGGAGTTTACGAGCGGCTGTTATTAACGCGAGCACTGCTTTCTCAATGGGTGAATATCTGGTCTCGGCCGACAAAAGTGCTTTACTGACGAAATAGACGGGGACTCGTTGTTCCTTTACTAAAACAGCGCTAACTGCACGCGTACCAGCCGCGAGGTACAGCTGCAAGCCTTCACCAGGTATTGGGGACGCGAGGATTGGGAGTTTAGCCAGATGTTCTTTAAGACTCATAAATGCTCTTTCACATTCCTCTGACCATTCGAAGCTTTTAGGCTTCCTTAGTATGTCGAAGAAGGGAAGGTTTCGCTCCGCGAGTTTTGCGCAAAACCTTCCTAAATAGTTGACCTTTCCCACGAATCTTTGGACGTCGTGAATGGACCTTGGTGGTTGTAGATCTATCACGGCCTGGACTTTGTCTGGATTGACTTCGATACCGCGTGCACTGATCTGAAAGCCTAGGAACTTGCCTTCGGTGACTCCGAAGACGCATTTCTCTGGATTGAGGCTCATACCGTACTTTCTCAGGGTTTCAAAGACCTCCGCCAGGTCGCGAGTATGATCCGCTTGCTTTTTGCTTTTAACCACTATATCGTTAACATAGGCCTCTACAGTGTCACCTCTTTGGTCGCTAAAGATCATGTCCACCAGTCTCTGGAATGTAGCCCCCGCGTTTTTCAAACCGAACGGCATTACTTTATAGCAGAAGGTTCCTTTGTCTGTGATAAAAGCAGTGTGCCCTGAGTCGGCCGGGTTCATCATTACCTGATTATATCCAGAATACGCGTCCAGAAAGCTTAGAGCTTCATGACCCGCGGTGGAGTCTACCAACTGGTCGATCGAGGGTAATGGATAACTGTCTTTGGGACATGCTTTATTGAGACCAGTGAAATCTACGCACATGCGCCACTTCCCCGTCCCTTTGGGATTTTTCTCTACCATTACAACGTTTGACAGCCACGTTGGGTATTGCACTGGTTTTACGAACCCTGCTTTAATCAGCTTCGCGAGTTCTACCGCAGCTGCCGCGTTCTTTGGTCCCGCTTGTTTTCTTTTTTTCTGCCTACGCGGCTTAACCTCTGGACTAATGTTCAGGGAGTGGGTCATGACACTTGCCGGGATCCCTCTTAAATCCTTTGGCGTCCACGCGAACACATCCCGGGAGCGGGTGAGTAAGGTCTCGATCTCTTGTACGACTTTTTGATTCAGCCTCCCCCCTATGTAAAGTTTCTCCTCTTTGTTAGGGAAAGGAGTGATTACCTGTTTCTCGAACCCATCAAAATGCGGTTTATGCCCTTCCCCGTCTCCCTCAGTATCTCGCGGTCTAGGTGAGGCGCGAACTTCTAACTCAGCTTCTTCCAGGACGCGTGGCAATCCTGGAATAAATAACTGGTTGGCAAGCAAGGTCTTGGTACTGCCCTTTTCGGAGGAGACGTAGCAGATACGGCTCTCCTCTTGGTTTCCTCTCGCGACCCCTACTCCTGTCAATGTTGGAAATTTTAAACAAAAATGGCAGATCGATACGACCGCCTCAAACCTGCACAGAGTCTCGCGTCCCAGTATCGCGTTGTAGGAGGATGTTATTGGGATCACCACAAAATCTATCTTTTCTGACCTTCTTGACCCTTTCTCCTCACCCAAGATGAGATCTAGGGTGACAACGCCCAAGGCCCTTACGCTGTCACCCGCGAAACCTACCAGCGTGGTTTTAGTGGGCCTGAGCGTAGACTGATCAATTCCCATTTTCTCGAACGCGTCCCAGTATAGTATATCGGCTGAGCTCCCAGTGTCGACGAGGATTCTTTTTACCAGCTTGGTTCCTATCTGAGCATGGATGACCAGTGGATCAGCGGCCTCGACAGCCCAGGTATCTACCTCTTTGTCACTGAAAGCAAGCGTGTAAGGTTCAGACTTCGATCTCGCGACATTATAGATCGGTTTTCCCTGAGGCTTGGGTGCGTTGTTAATGAGTCTTCGCTCTCGTTTGCCCAGGGACATGGGTTCATGGCGGCCCGCGATCGTACCCACATGGCCGTCCATGCGAGGGAAGTTCTGGGAAGGATGGCGATTAGGCCCCTGATTCTGGTTATTTCTCGCGGGGGTTTGTTGTCTCGTCTCATTTCGCGTTCTACCGCCTCCCCCTTTACTCCACGCTCCTCTGTACGTGACGCTGTGACCTGCATCAACGCTTCCCCTCTGAGCAGTCAGGACCTCCTGCTCACTTGGGTGATGTCGTCGCGACCGACACTCCAATGTAGAGTGAGTATTCACTCTGTGGTATTCGCACCAGGTGGTGGGCCCCTGGCGGTCATGACTGCGATCCCCACTGCCCTCAACATCGCGTCGGTTGTCTTGTTCGGCTACAAAATTTTGCGATTGGAATTGATTCTGATCGTGATTTTGGCCCCTGAACTGTCTTTGACCCTGATTCTGATCTTGAATCTGTAACCCGGGTGCTCGCGAATCGAACTGTTCCTTACCTTGATAACCCTGATGGCGCTTATTCCCCCAGTTCGGGTTTTCTTTCTTATGACCCTGAGCGGGCTTGCTCTGATTATTTCCCTTCAAAGCGACTCCTGAGTGTGCTTCCACATTAATTTCTGTGTATGCTCTCTCGAGCATGCCTTGGTAGTCTAAATCTCTCTTGCGGTATAGGTATTGCTTGAAGGTGCTTCCATCATTGAGCCCGTCAAGGAACGCGACCCGAGCGGTTTTATCATGGAAATCTTCAGCTTCCAAGATCTTTTCCGCGAACCTCTTAACGTAATCCTCTAGTGATTCATGCGGCCCTTGTTTGACCCCTACTACCTCTTGCATTGTCACTTTTCTCTTCCTCGAGGAGCCGAAATGCAACAAGAAACTTTTCTCTAGATCGGCGAAACAATGGATGCTTTCTGACGGTTGGTTGAGCATCCAGGTCATGGCGGGTCCCGCGAGCGTGCCTGGGAAACCTTTGCACATTGTGGCCTCATCAGGGCACCTCGCGAGCATAGCATACTTGTAGCGTGCTAGGTACTCGCTGGGATCTTCTTTACCATTGTACTCTTTTATGATAGGAAATCTGAAATTAGGCAGAGGGACTGACCTGACTATATGCCCCGCGAAAGCAGTCGGGCCGAACAAGAGTGTCGGGTTGATGGACGGGTAGGCCTCAAAGGCTTGCCGCGGGTGGGTGGCCTGGTTGCAAAAAGGTTCCCCCTCGTACCGGCGGCGGGAAGGTCTTTGTTCGGTGTGAATCCCCTGTCCTCTGCCTTCGGTTCTCCCCCTGTAAGATTGATCTCCCGCGTGGCTCGTAGGGGGTTGATTCAAATCGAATCTACCAGGGTGACAAGGCCTTTCGCGTCCTTCGACCCTTGTTCCATGCGACACTGAAATTCCGTCGTCAGGTACGTGTTCAGCACTCTCTTCCGCGACCGATTGCTCTCGTCCGCTCTGACTCTGTTCGTGCTCGCGTGATCGAGTACTTGGCTGTCGCTGGTTTCGGCTTCCGCCCGCACTTTGTCCCATCGTCTGCAGGTAAGCACGATACTGAACCAGTGCGGGTCCTGCCAGAACAATTTCCTCCTCATGCACGTGTGAAAAACGTGCCCGCGTGCTACTTATGCCTTGAGTTCTCGTCTGGGGAGGGGTGTTGTCGCTTCTTTCGCCGCTAGTATTCATCTTCTCAGGCAGTTGTATTAGAAAACACTTCGCGAGTATAGATAGTAAGCCTTACTTGTGCGAGGAGGTCCCCACGGTCGGCGCCAGTGTTGGAGCCCAGAAATTGCGATCACGCGACACAACACTTCGCGTGACACAGGGCGTCTGGACAATCAACTTATGTAATACTATTCGTCGTCTTCTTCCTCGAAATTAACCTCACTCTCGACACCTGACACTTGCGTAACTTAATCGAGAAGGAAACCGGCTCCGGCTCTTTTAAGCTCCGATAAGAAAGATACGTAAAACCGAACTCACAGAAACAACGCAAGTATACACAAAAGTAAAGAAAAGCAACGTGAAAGGAGAGTATATTATCAAAGACGTTTCACGTTTCAAGCTTTACAATAAAACGAGAAACTCAGATACCGCTTATAACAACACTAAGGCTTTACAACGTAACTATAAGTGATACAACAAGTGCTTTATGCCTAAATTCTTCTAGGAGATGAGTATTTCGGAAGTTTGTGGTTAGGGTTTGCTCTTGTGCTCTTCTTCTTCTTTAGAGGGAAGTCTAGCCTTTTTTCTCTTATGACTCAGGATCCCTTTCCTTATCCATAGGGTTGCGTTTTTATACTCTCGCCTGGGACCCACGCGAGTCTATTACCGTTTTACCCCTCGATACTTAGTCCCGTTGTATCCTCTTATTGGGCTTCATCTGTTTATGGGCCGCTTTATTCTTCTGGGCTGACTTCCTGGACCGACCCGGCACGCGATTCGTGGGCCTGACTCAACTCTCTATGGGCCTCGCGAGCCCATCGAGAACCGGCTCCAACATCAGAGTTTTTGTGTAACCAAATTTGATATCAAAAGAAGAGGTGGACTTCAATTTTATTAAGACCATCTTTAAAATTATTGATTAGTTCGATCAACATATTTTCAAAGAAGTTCATATTAGGCATCTGATAATTTTTCCAAGTAAGGTGGGAAAAATATGAAAGTTGCTTAATAATACATGGACAATCGAAAAAAAGAGGTTCTCTAGTTTCAATTGGGTTATTACATAGTGAATAATGTAAAGCATGTGTAAACCCTATTTAATCGTTCTGTAGTTGGGAGATTATGTGATATTATTTTTCAAAGAAAATTTTGTATCTTTGGTGTAATAGTTAATTTTCATAACTATTTATATAAATGTGAAGCATGTGTTACATTATTATTATTTATCATTAAATGTCTGACAGAAATTGTACTAAATATATAATTCTAAATAATTGTATCTTCAATTTGAGTTTGTGATATACGGAGTATAAGCTATGTTACCTGGAAACGTTCAGAGGTTTCCGAAACGGAGACGTTTTGGAAACGGGAAAAAGACAGTCTAAAATTTAACGAAAAAGGAAACGTGGGGGAAACGGCAATATAAATTATATTTTATTTTAAAAATAATAGTATATAATATATATATCCTAAAAGAATGAAAAAAATATATATACTCAACCTATTCAATTATTTATAACAAAAGTACGAGAAAATAAGATTTATTAGTGATTAAAAGACAATGTGGATCTATCGAGAACGATTCCTTAAAACGCTAAAAGAATTAGGAGATATTAAAAAACATACTTGAGTGGGTACTATTTAGTTTAAGGTTTAAATTATATTAAATATATAGTTTAAATAATAGGAAACACTCTAAAAATTGGGTAATATGTAATTAAAATAATAGGAAACACTCTTGGAAACAGGGAGTTTTCCTCTTTTATGGTCAACGGAAACGGAAATGGTCAACAGGCTCTGGGAGACGTTTCCGAGGTGTTTCCGAGGTGTTTCCGAGTGTCTGAATTTCCGACACATGAAACCATATCATTTAAAAGTTTTCGGATATGAGATACTATAAGTACTACACTATGGGAAATAATATGATGAGGTTTTTTCGACCTTACGTGAATCTTGTATACGTCATGACAATTCATCCGAGACCCTGCTTAGTGCGCAAGTCAAGAGCCGTTGATCGTGTCTTCCCTCTAATCCTACGATTAAATCCAGATTAATCTATAATACACTAGCAATTATATAGTGGTCCTTAGAACAGTTTTTATATATCCTCACAATTCTTAATTTGAGAATGGTCCTAAGTCTTAACCCTCTTCTTTTTATACATTGAACACACTTGACAATTTGCATTTGAAAACCCTAGATTTGAAAATAATAAAATCTAAAGTCTAAATTATTCACTAAATCTTCAAAATCTAATTTACAATCGAATTACCTTTTGGTAGGTATTGATGCTTAGTGTTTGATTCGGCTTTATAAATCACCTGATCAGTGTTATGCACACTATGGCACTAATTTAATTTTTAATTGCAAAGATAAAGTGGATCCGCTTTCTAGGGTTTCTTAATTACTCTCATCTCAACCTTAGTTGATACTCCTTCCGTCCCATAATAATCTTCTTGTTTCTTTTGGGCACATTTGTCGATGTGCGTTTTGTATCGTTAATATCTCTAATTATAAAATTTTAATATTATTAAAGTACTCGATAAGACGAATCAAATAAGATCACACATAACTATGTTTTTATTTATATATTGGCCGAAATTACGAAGATTCCTTTAAATAGTAAATAGTGTCAGGAGATAGAAACAATAAGATAATTATGGGACGGAGAGGGTACTATATACACGTAAACTCATTTCTAATGGAATTTTCAGAAATAATGTCGTTTTTTGGAAGGAAAAAAACGATTATGAAACTTCGAAAAATGTGTAGAATATATGGATTATTCTCATGATAAAGCTTATATGAATAAATTAAGCCAAAAAAGTTTATTTAAATTAATTTCTTTATAACTTTTAAACCCATTAGAAATCAAACAAACTCATACCCAGTAATTGTTGTAAGTTTAAAAAGATATTGGTCCTCGTTCACCAAGCTACGAAGTATATACTGTAGTTTAAATTATAAATTCATTACACTATTTACTTATTCATACCTGAATTTATACATTAGTACTAATCGAATAATAGAAGATGATAATATGTTCCATACAGATCCATTATAGACATGTGTTGGCCGGTCTAAATCATCATTTAAACGACATATTCGTAAACGTAGAAAAAGAACGAGAATAGAAACAAAATTCTTAATAAGTTTGTTG
The DNA here is from genome assembly GCA_029168935.1 of Oxyria digyna. Taxonomy (NCBI): domain Eukaryota; kingdom Viridiplantae; phylum Streptophyta; class Magnoliopsida; order Caryophyllales; family Polygonaceae; genus Oxyria; species Oxyria digyna. The sequence goes on along the minus strand of JAPVLV010000011.1, from coordinate 26,669,734 downwards.
GAATAGGGACCTAAGGAACTTTGGTTCCTTAATAGGTTCATTTCCTCTATTACTCAATGTTTTAAAGACGACAACCTTAGCATATACTATGGTATAATTTATCTTGATATTTCAGATGAAAATATTGAAGATTTGAAGCTGATGAAGTATTAAGGAAAGCCAGAGGGAACTACGTTACATCCGTGTTACTCCTAACCCTAGCGTGGACGGCGAGCCGAGAAGATCCTCAAAAAGATTTTTTCCTTGTTAGGATATTACTAATGTTAGTTGTAATCGGTCAATGTAATCTTCTGAAGATCTCGAGTTAATTAGGTTAACTTGAAAACCATTGATATCATCATTAATTAGGAAATTAGTTTGACGTATAATATATTCTTAGAATATCTTTATACGTCAGACTTCCCTCTATATATATGGTGATCTTTATGTTCTTAGACTTATGTATTTTGACGAAGCTTGAAGTGCATCATACTAAGAGAAATGAGAAGTTGTTCTTGCAAAAGAACATCAAGTAAGTTCACTGGTATTATCATTTGAGAGTTTCTGATAGAAACTAGGTTAGTACTTAGCAATAAGTTTGTAATCTCGTTCTTCTCTAAACTCGTTGATTGAATATACAAGTAGACCTTTCAATCCTCGAAAGAGGGGTGATTTTCATCAAAGATAACTATTTGGTTATCTAGGGTTTCCACCTTAAGTAATTGTGTTGATAACTTGTTCTATTAATTTCGCTGTGCCTAAGAACTGAACAACTCTTTGTCACAGTTCCTTTGATACTAACATACAGATCCTACAAAGTTAAAAACAAAACACTTATAGAAAATAAAAGATTAAATAGAGTGTTATTAATTTTTTCCAATTTGGAAAAAGTATATTAAGATTGGATTCGGTTATTCATGATTTCACTTAAATAATGGTGAACAACTAGCAAATTCTTACCATCTCTTAATCATACTTTTAATAATTGTATGTTGTTTGCTGTATTTGGAAAATCATTAAAGCATCAAAAGTTGAAAATGCTTGATTAGTTTGGGTTGCATAAAATTAAAGACCCGTGGGTAGCAGCTGGCAATTACGTACAGTAATTATATTGCCTCCGTGAGCACTGACCAGCCTTATTATAATCCAGTAATTTGCATGTGAATGTGACTAGCACGTAAACCTGATTAAACTACAGTAATTAAGTTAATCAACATCGAGATTTGTATGATACAATATAATATTGTACGTAAATCCAGAAAGTTGATCGATCTGAACTTAATCCTTAAGCTATGGATTATAAATCCTTAATGTTAGAACCCCAAACAAAATTGTTGGAAGCTACAGTACTCCGTAGGAGGAGTAAAGAAAAGATGATGGAAAAGAAGGAATAGAAAGATTAGACAGGTGACTAGTCGTCCAACTGAGCTTGGTTGAAAGTGAAAAAAGCTAAAATTACAGTGAGAGTGAAAATAGTGGTTGGGGAGTTAATTTGGAGCGCGCGAGAACAACGCGAAAGGTAGGTCTTACTTTTGCGGGACCCACCATGTCAGCCCCCTTTTTTCCCGGGTGATTTCTTTTCTAGCTTTATAAAATTCAAAACGGCAAATCCTTCACCCTCAAATCAATTACCTCTAAAGCTTAATCATGCCTATTTAAGCTTTATCATGCTCAATTTTTTTAATCAAAGTATGATACTCTCTCCGTCCCTCTTTTTCCTTCCTCTTTCCATTTATAATGTCCCCTTATTTTCTTCTTCTTATCAAAAATTCACTTTTAATCATAAATATTTACTATAATACCCTAATAAAAACTTCTCAATCACTACAAAACCCACAACAATCCAAATTACTTTTTCATTTTTATCTCTCTCATCATTACCATACCCACATCTTAACTCTTTAATTTATCTCTCCTTATTTCTTCATCCCAATACACTCTCTCTCCTATTTTTCTTCTCATCTCTCCTCTCCTTAATTTCTGTGCATATTGTGGAAGAGGAAGCATAAACGGGGACGGAGGGAGTACTACTTATGTTACAGCAAACATGACTGGCTTGTGCTAAATTTTTATGGAATGGGTTAGAGGAAAGATAATTATGGGCCTAGGGCCCAAAAGAGAAGTAGAGTAGGTAAAACATGTGAGAAGTGGGCCCAAATATTTGGGTCTTTCTTTGTCCAATCAGACCAGACAAATGGGTTTGGCTTTGGGTTGGTTTGGTGATTGTCTATCAAACGATTTGACGGTTATTGGGACCTATCTTTAACGGTCCTGCGCTGCGTTTCACTTTTCCATTCTCTGTTTCCTTTATTCGCAGCCGAATCAAAATAATATACTCCCTCTGTCCCATTTTGTTAGTCTCATTTGCTTTTGACACATATGCCGAGACACGTTTTGTATCGTAAATATCTCTAATTATATGTTAATAAAAATTATAATTTTTTAAAATTGTTAAAGTACTCATTAAGACGAATCAAACAAGACCCCACATGGCTATGTTTGTTCTTATACATTAGGAGAAATCTACAAGATTCTCTCGGTTTGTGAATAGTGTCACAAAAAGAAATGGGACTAACATTATAGGACGGAGGGAGTAAGCTAGATAATGAAATACCAGTTTTTGGGTAACTACCCCAAAACTCCTATGTTTTTTAAGTTTCTTCATCACTTTATTAAGTTATAATAAAATACCTTATTATATAAGTAATAAAGAACATTAAATCTGGAAAATATTCATTACTCACCTTCTTCCCCAAAATCAAAACGCTCCCGCCGCCGACAATTCTCCATTGATTCTCCGCCGACTGTCTTCATCCTCCGCCGGCGCCTCACACTCGCGAATTCTCCATTGATTCTCGCTAATTGTTCTCCATCCTCCTCACACTCGTTGTTGGCGCCTCGATCGGAAGAAAATTCTCGAAATAGCTCGCGCCTCCAACATTCTCCATCTTCTTCTTCCTCGTATTGTCAAACAAACAGTGAAACCTGAAATTCTAGAACAAAAACACAGCGAGAAGGAGATTCAATTCAGGAAAACAGAATAAGAGATTACAGAGAGATAAAAAAACAAAGGCAGACAAAAAACCGAAATCGATTCTCTGGAAACATATACAAAAAAGAGGCGTATCTACTGCAAACACAATGCTAAGCGCCGAATTTGTAAACGACACCAGCAAATCCATCGAACAAGAGGTAAAATAATGTTAATAATGATATAGCACTTATTTTGTTGACAGATTATGATATACATATATAGTTTGATGACATAAAATGAATTACATTAGGACTTTTATGAATTCTTGGGATATTCCATCGAGGATTAAGAAACACAACTTTTGTTGACAAGTTTAGACAATGTATTGTTGTCAGATATTACTAATCATGATTCTATTGGTTGTAGACAGATGTTATAGAACATGATTATTTAGGTTGTTGACATATTTAGGTTGTTGACTAATGTTAAATATTTTTTTTTGAAGATAATAAATTTAAGTTGTTGACAGGTATATGTTTATTGATTACTTTTTATTAACACGTAAGTGAACGAAGCGCGTTACGCGCGCCTCGTAAGAATAATAAACTTACGAAGCGCGCTCAACGCGCTTCGTTAGTAATTAGGAATATACATTTGGACCTGATTGAATATTGCTGACAAGTAAAACAGAAATGTTTATATTCCATAGGCAAAATGTTGACATATAGATTAGTTATACTTGTCTAAAAAAACTATATTAAATATATTTGCAGATAAAAATGCACATTCTGACAGTCTCCTATGGAGAAGAAATACAAATCAGAGATGGCGTTATGGTGTCTGATGGGGGAATCGTATCGAAAGCATTTTTAGTTGATAAGAACATTACTCTACAAGCAATGAAATCCTTGATTATACAACGGTTCAAACTAGAAACAGAGGAAATGATTCTCCAACTCTGCCATCTTAATCCGTTCCAGAAGATCAAAGTCAAATATAGTGTTGAGACAGATGATGATCTTGCGTCATTCATGGAAATTAATGACACAACACAAGTGGAATGGACTTGTCCACTATATGTATCAAGGGAATACAAGATTTATGAACAAAAGATAGCAAGAGAGAATGGATGCACTAGTATAGTGGCAGTTAACATGGATGAAGACATGTTTCTACCTATGGAATATGAAGTGCCAACACAAGGGAATAGCGAAATTATGGATTCTGAATCTGCAAGCAAGATAATGACAAAAAAAACAGGGGATGATGAAATGAGTCACAGTGGAACAGATGCAGACTTTGTCCATGTGGGAAAGCTATTTGACACAAAAAAGAAGTTGATCGAAGCTTTGAAAAAGTTGGCAATGACTGAGAACTTTGCTTACAAAGTTAAAAAATCAGATCCAAAGCTTCTAACAGTGATGTGCACATATACAAGCTGCAAATGGAGATTGAGGGCAATTGCATTACAAAACACTCCATTCTTTGAGGTGAGAAAATTTCAAAGAGAACATACATGTACAGAAAGGACAAGGGTGTGCACATATATATTTATGTGCACACCGTAATAAGTTGGGACTCACATGTACAGAAAGGACAAGGTCTGCTTTTGACATTAAGAGACATTTAAAGCAAAATCTGAATACAAGATTCAAGGATAAGGGTGTGCACAAACTATTCTCTCTGGCTGCTGATGCATACACGCTAAAGGATTTCCAAGAGAATTATGGGAAAATTTGTGAGATAAATAAGGAGATGGGCGAATACTTGGAAGCAGTAGGATTTAAAAAATGGGCAAGAGCACATTGCAAAGGGAATAGATACAACATAATGACAACGAACAACTTAGAGACAATAAATTCAGTAATACTGGAAGCAAGGTATGACAAAAATTATATATATGATGACACTTTACCAACTATGAAGTGTCAAAGATATTTTAAAAGTTGTTGACACAGTTGAAATTTGATGTTGACAGGTCTTTCCAAGTTGTCGCTCTACTAGAGTTTCTGCGAGATGTGATGTCAAGGTGGTTTAATGAGAGGCGCACAGAGGCTGAAAAAAACAATAGCAAGGTGACACCAAATATCGGGAAAATACTGGAGTCTAGGTACCAAATGTCAAAGGGGTATAAGGTGAGAAAGCTAAATCAAGCTCAATATCATATACTTGGTGGAGATTTTTTTGGGGTGGTCAATCTACTAGAAAGGAAATGCTCTTGCAAAGTCTTTGATGTGGACCACATCCCGTGTGTACACGCTATAGCTTCAATACAGAAAGCAAAAGCAACAGTGACAGATTTTGTGAGCGACGACTATAAAACTGAAGCTTGGACAACAACATATAGAGAAACAATCTACCCTGTGCCAAGAGAGACTGAACACAGTATACCGAAAGATGTAACGGATACAATTTGCATGCCACCGATTGTGCAGACAGATAAGGGGAGAAGAAAAAAGAAAAGATACCCATCTGAAGGTGAGTTCCCAAACAGAAGCCAGAAGAGAAAAGGAACAAGAAAGCCAGGGAAATGCAACCTCTGTGGTAATATGGGACACAACAAGACTTCTTGCCAAAAAAACTTTGCTGACAAGATTGGGACAATGTTATCAGTGTGGACAACATTTTAGGATTTTATTTTTTTACTTTAATTCAGAGGAATAATAGTTGTATATCCTGTCAACATTTATATTCATAATGTAAACAGGTTTTACAAACAAAACTATTTTGGGTTTTGAGATAATGTCAAAAATTCTAATTCTGAGAATGATGTATACACGTTAATGTTGAGAAGTTGACATTGTGATAAAAAATGTTGACAACATTGTGTTTACAGATTTGTTGACAGCTTGTAATATTGTGATGATAGAAATGTGTTGACACGCAAACCAAATGGTAACAGGTGTGTAATATTGACAGATTGAGTTGAGACGATGAAAAGTTTATTACAGAGGTGAAATGTTGACATATTGTGATGACAAAGATTTGGAATGTTGACAAGTTATGCTGACAGGTTGTAACAAGTTATTTATCAGTTGACAAGTTATGATAGAAATGTGTTGACACGCAAACCAATGGTAACAGGTATGTAATATTGACAGATTGAGTTGAGACAATGAAAAGTTTATTACAGAGGTGAAATGTTGACATATTGTGATGACAAAGATTTGGAATGTTGACAAGTTATGCTGACAGGTATGTTAACGAAGCGCGCTACGCGCGCCTCGTAAGAACAATAAACTTATGAAGCGCGCTGAGCACTTCGTTGCACCTGAGTGAGTATGGTTGACAGACAGAGAGAAAATGTAATTTAACCATAGGCAAAAATAACACAAAAGCTGCACAAAAACTGACTTGCACAAAAATTGGCTTGCAACAAACTGCATTCACCACAAACTGTTGTGGTAAACAAAAACTGTATTACAAAAAGTGGAATGGAAACTGTCTTACACAGCTGAAACCAAAAGTTGTCCTAAAAAACCATTAAGTCTGAACAAAATCACTGTCAAACACACATAGCAACAAGCCAACAACACACATATTACATTAAAATTTAACATTCAAGTTCAAGCTTCAGGTGTGTCCTTCTCAGATGGCAATGGCTTGAACTCCCATTTCTCATTAAACAAGTCAATCATCATCTTCTCCCGATGAGCCCTCATGTGTTCGTCATCCAGATCATCCCAACTGGTGCCAATGGCCAAAGACTCGATGAACTTGATACAGTATACACCACAGTTCCCACTGAAAAATCAACCAAAAAAAAAGAGAGGAATCAGAAAATGAATAACAGAGGAACAATAAAGATAGAAAAATCTAAAAAAAAGCATATACTTACATCATCCCATCCTGAGGAACATCTTTGCGCCTTGACCATGAGAAATCCTTGTCCAAAGAATTAAGATGGCCAAACAAGTTGGACTTTTTCATAACAAGAGGGAGCATACGGCATAAACTTTAAATTCTATTTCCACAATAAACATCATTGCTGATCTGCAGGCTGGAATCAAACACAGTGACATGCCACTTAACTAGGTCTATCTCCAAGGCAACCCAATGCTCATTTTCAAAGTTGAAGGGGGTATACACCCTTGTCACAGATTCAGACCAACACCTCCCCTCATGTTTTGGATAGAGACCTATGAAGTACTTCCGGAAAAAGAGAAGCTCATTTTCATCATCTTTCTGAATAAGAGCTTCCTTATCTGGATTGAAATGGCCATACCAGATCCAATCCATGATCACAACATCCTTGAACTTGTCACTGTTTTGGTTTATATGCTTCCGGAAGAAAAATAATGCTTCAGAGATGTGCTACATAACAAAAAACAAAAGAATAAAGAATAAAGTTAAAAGAGAAATAAAAAACTTTATATGGGACAAAACAAGACTTCTTGCCAAAAAAAACTTTGCTGACAAGATTGAGACAGAGTTATCAGTGTGGACAACATTTTAGGATTTTAATTTTAATTTTTTTACTTTAATTCAGAGGAATAATAGTTGTATATCCTGTCAACATTGATATTCATACTGTAAACAGGTTTTACAAACAAAACTATTTTGGGGTTGGGACCCTGGAAGACTTCCTCACTTGTTCTCCAGCATTAACATTGTTTTTAGGAGACTTCTTCAGTTACTCTTCTGACTCAACAATGTTCTGGGAAGCAGGAAGAACAGTATCCAAAGTGTCTTGAGAAAGACTAATTCCAGAAGAGAGGAGTATAGAGTCCTTCTCTGAAAATTCAGGGATGATGTCAAGATACTGATCAATACACCCACTGTCATCAAGATATTGACTAGAAGCACACACAACATCTGAAGTGTCAACACCTTGTGCATCAGGTAAGCTGTCAACATCTGGCCCCAGTGTCATGTTGTCAACATCTTGCACCACTTTCATGATGTCAACATCTTGCCCCACTGTCAAGTTGTCAACATCTTGCCCCACTGTCAAGTTGTCAACATCTAGTCCCACTGCTTTGCTGTCAACTTTAATGTTGTCAACTTCAATGTTGTCAACATCTTTGGCATTTGAAGGACTGTCAGCAATGTCTTCATCGGGTTCTACAGATTCAGCTACTGGCAGATGTTCAGCATTGTCAACTTTGACTTCCCCAACATTCCCCACATCACATCCACCAACTACAGCATCGGACATTAAAGGACTTTCAACACCTCAAGCTTCACCCAGGTCCCCTTGCTTCTCTAGAGCTCTATCTTCCTTCTCAGAACGGCTAGTTTCATCAAATACTAAAGAAGTCACCAAGCTGTCAACATTCTCATGTGTGCTGACATCTACAAAATCTTCAGATTCATATTGGGTGATCTTATCTTGGAACGAGGACTTGATGTTGCTCTGCATCAGACTAGATAGGTCGTGCAACTTCTTTGCCACTTGAACCAACGTCAAGTCATGTTCTTTGGTGGAAGATTGAACTTCGGACATGGCATCTCACAAAAGTTCAATTTTTTGGCTCAAAACTTCAAACCGTCCAACCCAAGCAGCATCGTTTCCTTCTATGTCAGCTGAGGGACGAACAGACGCTGTCCTCTCACTGTCAACAGAATCACATGCAGGGCCAGTTGCATTTGTTTCCATGTCAACATGAAAAGAAGAAGATGGCGGTTGAACAGATGATGGCTTACCACTCTCAGATGAGGACGGGAACTGAACAATAGGTGGGGCATCTTGGGCGGCTAGATCTGGGATGTCTAACCTCAGCTTTCTGATGATGTTGTCAATATCAGTTTTGACAGGGTCGTACACAACAAGGGTCTTCACAGGGTCCTGCTTTGCCTTCTTCAATTCTGGCTCAGAACCACTAACTTTGAAAATGACCTTGGGGCAAGCAGCATGCGGAGACTTCCTCTTTTTAATTACAACTTTGAGATTAGCAGAATGTTGTTCATCTTCAACCTTACCAGCAGATCTTGTTGCTCTTCAAGAATAATAAGGTGTGCTAGAACCATCTTGCGCTCACCAGTCGAAATGGCAAACTCTGCAATAATGTCGTCAAGAGTGACCTTGCTTTTGGTTCCCAGAGAACACTGAAAGACATCATCTGGGATGACGTGGCCTTCAAAATCAGTGCACTTCAAATCCGTGATTGCAGCAAAGTCTTGAAGTGAAAAAGACAACACATTGCCTTGCATATTAAACCACATTTCGTACTTCTTCTTTGTCTTAACTGCACGCATTAAAGCGTAATGAACTATGACGTGGAAATAGTTGAGCTGGGATGTCATGCTTAAGATGGTTTTGAAGACACTAGTAGAAAACAACAAGTTACTAACATCATCAAACTGCCCCTCAATCTGATCAATTACAGAAAATCTGTGGTATATTGTAACCTTGGGAGCCACAAACAAATCATTAGAAGCCAAAAACTGTAACTTAGACACATCCATGACACCATGTCAACAAAAAAAAACCAAATACAGAGTGTCAAAAAATATATCACAAAAAGAGATAAGAGGTAAGGTGTCAACCATAAAAAAAAAGATGTTGGAAATCTGAACAAGTTGTCAACATGAACAAGTTGTCAACATGAACAAGTTGTCAACAATAAAATCTCCAGACACCAAAAGCTGTCAGCATACCATATTCAAAGATGTAAATATGAACAAGCTGTCAACAATAAGCTCTCGAGACACAACAAGTTGTCAGCATGCCATATTCAAGATGTCAACATGAACAAGCTGACAACAAATAAGATCTCAAGACACAATCAAGCTTTCAGCATGCCATATTCACAACATAAACATGACAAAAATGCCAACAATAAAATCTCCAGACACAAAAAGCTGTCAGCATCCCATATTCAAGAACATAAACATGAACAAACAGTCAACAATTACATCTACAGACACAACAAGTTGTCCCCCATGACAAATTCAACAACAGAAACTAAAAAACAGTAAAGAATCAACAAATAAAGTGAAATATTCAAAATAAAACACAACATGACATATTCAACACACATTTGCACAGTACAAATGCTCTGAATATGTCAGCAAACTTAAAAACAGTTTATAAAACCCTCTGGATACAGAGATAGACAGTAATAAAAATGAAAAACCTAAAAAACACACAGATAAAGACGCATGCAACTAAACACCAACATAAAAATCTAGGTTTCAAACCAAAACAAACTCGATTTTGACTTCAAACAGGCGAACGAACACAGAATCCCAGAAATCATCCACAATAAACAAATATAACAACAAATAGAAGAATGAGGGAGCTGGATACATTTGATTTGAGAAACCGCCTGAAAAACTGGAAAATCGGGATGAACTGATGAGAACTCGAGCAAGCGAAATCGGAGAGAAATCGGAGCGAGAACTCGAGCGAACAAACAGAAGCAACGAAGAAGATGCAGGGAAGAAGAATCACGGCGAAATCGAGAGGGAGAGGAGAAGGTGAATGGCTGGTTTTTTTATTTTGGTAGTGAATGAGGGGAGAGGAAGGAGAAGAAAGAAAGTGCGCGTGTTTTGAAAAGTGATGTGAAAAACCAGCGTGTGTGTTTGATTGGGGGTGAGGTAGGGGTAGAAACTTACTAATTAGTTTGGGAGTGCATTGTTAGTCCAATAGGACATTGGGCACAAATCCTTCTAATGAAATAGCCACGGCCCAAGGTTTAGTTGGCCCATAAACAATATATAAGTCCAATTTCAAAGCCAAAATATTTTACTGCGGGCATTTCTTCATCAACAGCTTGCAAAGCTAACATCTCGAGTAGATTCATATCTGTAAATAGTGAAAACAAGATTCGGAACAGATACTCAAAGTTTAACACCAACCCCATCATAAATAACTATAGATTCAATTGAAAAAGCTTAATCTTTAGCCTCTGTTGTAATTGTCAGTATATATTTCGTTACTTTTTGGCGGGAAATACATTAGTTTAGATGATCTAGGCAATAAAATTTAAGCGGTAATGTTTCTATATGTAAAAAAATTTCCAAGTCATTTTGAGAAAAAAACGAAAAAATCCCAAAGTTCACAGTAATTATAATTATGCCACTACGTCCCTCACACACATTTTGAGAATATGAACATTGACGTATAATCCGTAAACGTAATTTGTTCGTTTTTCCTACGTTAAGAGTTATTGCACCTGAACTTTCCTCTCTTCTATTTGCCAAATCAGAGGAATGTTATGTTTAAAACACCGCCACATAACGTTACATAATGCTGAAAAATGGCAACTTCAAAACACACACATTCAAATAAATTAAACACACATAACAGTATGATGATAGAGGTCAGAAGATTAGGGCACTTTACACAACCATGTGAATAACACAAAACAAAGATTGATGCCGGTTCCGTCCAGAAAAGTGGGAAGAAATACTAATAATAGAGTGGTGTCAAGCTAATAGCTAGCACAACATACACAGATTCAAGTATCTAGCCGCTCCTGCTGGCAAATTTGTTGGCATTTCATATCAAATTATTAAGCCAAGCTCAAAATCAACATTTTAAGAAGAGCATGCATCTGCTTCAGATTTGATAGGCTTGCCTCCAACTGACAGCAGAATCACAGGCAAATACTGTCTAGTTTCTGTTCCTGGATTTCTCCACTGCTCTTGGAGCTGCATTTAGAACATGATTAACCATTTGTAAAATATGAATCAATCTCCACTTTCCACAAACTCGGATTTGGATTATGCTACACATTACCTAAGCCAATGGCATCAGAGCCTTTCATGATCCTCAGCCTTTTGCATGTGACGATGAACATCCTGCAAAAGCTTATGAGTGAGTTACAAACAATTATCCTTACCAATGTTTTTTTTAGCACCCAAGGGCCAAGTATATATACATAAGGTGTGAACCAGGTTGCTATTTAAGAGTGTAGAACTGCGCTGAACCAAATGAAAGGAAGAGAAAGCCGTGATGTAAAACATTAATGGAAAACAAAGTGGTCTGATGACTTTTTAGCTCTATAGAGAAGATTCTAATCATTTTAATTTTGATTAGGTCAAGCCTTCAAAATAGCAGGATTAACACAGCCTACACATGTGGGCTTATCTTAAGGGTAAAAAACAAAGACTGGAACAACATTGCCAGTTCCTTCTCTTGGTAGAAGACAGGGACGACCAAGAACAAGCAATAATATGGTGAAAGTCATCAAAAAAGTTGAGAACTTACTCCCATGGAACATCACCCACAAGCATCCAGTCAGCATCTTTATCTTCGTAGGTAAGAACATACTCCGATCCATGTAGTAAGTCTTTCAATTTGCTCTCACTCAATATCTCCCTTCCAGCAGCTCCATGAGATGCACACTGTCCTGCTGTCATTGCAAACAGAATAAGAGTTGGGATTACAACGAGCATGAAAACTAATTGTCAAAGCAGACTTTACAAACCATGCAGAAAAGGAGCACACCTATAGTGAAACAGCTGAACATCTTCTCCAGAGAAGATGACAGATCCTGATATGCAGTATATGCTTTCAAGTCGATCTTCCGCAGATACGGTGCACCATCCATGCTAACCTTGACAAATAAAGCTCCTGGCCCTGCTTTTTTTTCAGCTTCAGCATTTTTTGAAGTGGCAGCTAAGGAGTTCTTCCTAAATGACCTTATAGGAGGCCAACCCACAACCTGTGTCCTGTCATGGTACAATAAACAAGGCAAGTTTAAACTCACTTTTTCAGTAATCACAGATTTAACTCTTCAAGCCAGCTTCCTGATGCAGTTACTCACTTGGAAGCAGGAGCACTGATATTAGCTGCACAGATTGTATTAATTGGTTTTGTGTCTTTGTTTAAAGCATTTAGTGTTGAAGAGGGTTGAGTTACAGAATTCTCTTTCAAAGCACAAGTTTTGACTCCCAGGTTGGAAGGACGGGGAGATAAGACTGCGTCTACATCTGATTTGCCAAAAGTTTTACTCTGCAAAAAAAGTACTACTTAATAATTGGTTTAGCAAAACAGAAAACAACAGACATCTAGGTTAAAATCAATTAATACCCACCTCTGAGAAGCCATCCATAGCATCATAAAAGCCCCTTTTACTTCCAGAAACGACATTCTTTTGGACAGAAGATGAACCGCTGTCCCTTAGAGGATGTAAAGGGAATAGTGGTTTCTCATCGAGTTTTGAGGAGCTAAACAAGACATCTTGATCTCTTTCAGGGGATTGAGATCCAGGAAGGCCAAGCCTTAATTCTGTGGCCTTCAGATTGAGGGTACTTTTAATTTCTTCAGATGCAACAGACATAGCAGAGCTATCAACTGAAGAAGAGCAATCAGATAAGCCCATATAGTTCCTTTCTTTCATGCTAGTTTGCAGTAACCTGTCAGCAGGAGTTCTTGAAGTTGGATTTGCGACATCACATCGACCCACTTCCTCCTGGACTTGGAGGTGTGGATGAGACATCAATGTTGCACAATTTTCTGTTTTCCTAGATAGTCTTTGAGTGTCTGAGCCAGAAATTCCACAACCAAAAGGCAAAGAATCAACAATCATTTCTCACTACTCTATGCATCTAAAAATTGAATACTGTAACCTAAATAAACCATATATAGACATGTGAAAGACATAAGTTTGTACAAATGACCAAATTCTATAACGGAATAAATAGAACCTATAATAATAAGTAACCTCCTCAAGTTGGCTTTGCGTAAAGAAAGTCAAAAGCTAGTATGATTTCCCTATACGTTAAATCTGACACTTTTTCTGCAATCAAACGGGGGTTTTAAGCTCTGTGACCAAATCACTTTGCGAAGAGCAAAACAATTTTGAGCTCAATAACCCTAGTACCATAGAATGCAGAATTCGGGAAAATGTTGACCATAGTTAACATACTCCAGAAAAACAAACCCTAATTCGAGAGAGATTCTCACGCCATTAAAGTAAAGCAGAGAAATTTCGGCATATTGAAATCCTTCGATTCGCGAAGGAGCAGCTCACTTACCACAAATCACATTACAATAAGCAAACAATTTGCAAGTAGATCTGAGCAACTACAAAGGATGAACTAAATTCGTAAAAGGCGTAAAACATTGCAACCCAAAATTGATCGTGAATATTACATACTTATTCACTGATTTCCCCCTGATTCTACCTCTTTGTAGATGCAGGTGAAACACAAACAAATAGCATTAATTACAGTGTGGAATATACTAACTTGAACTTACAGAAAGAAGCAGATCAAGTCTGAAGCGAGGAAGATTGAAGATGGAGACGAAGCTGTGCAGGTGTTGAGTGGAAGAAGAATAAGAAGTGAGTGAAGAAATTTGAGAGAGAAAACTAAGGACCCTCCATTTGACACTGCCACTAACACAAGACAAACGTTTTCTGCCACTTTCTTTCTACTCTACGGAGAACAACTTCTCTAGTCATAAGTTTTTTACTTTTGTAATACCGTCCCTTTTTGTTTGTCAGAAGTACGATCTTCATTGATTAATTGTAGGAATATAATGATTACAAGAGAGAGAGAAATATAAAGTGAATGATTAGAAGAGAGATAGAGAGAAAGAGTAGATAAAATTGGAATTTGGAAGAGAAAAAAAGTAAAAATGTGGTAATTATAGTTTGATAGTGGTGACATAAATGAAATAGTGGACAAACAAAAAGAGACACCCGAAAATGAAAGTGTACAAACAAATAGGGACGGAGTAAATTTTTACTGTATGACTTTGCCCTTTATATCTCTTACCCTATAACATTTATTTTGTACGGAGTATATAAAAAAAAAAGTCTTTGTACTTTTTACCATGCCTGCTTGATGCTGTATGTTTTATGTTGGCTACAAAATACTCATTTTGCCTTCCACGTACTAACAAAGATGAAAGATGATTTTGCTAACTTGACTTGTGACCTTAAGACGTACAGCATATTCATCCAATAATATTTACGGTTTGTTCCGCAATGGCAAATAAGATAGCAAAATAGCTAACCCATGTAACAACTACGGAGTATTTCACATATTCGTTCTTCGTAACCAATTCTTAGGGAATAATCTCAGTGTCTGACCATTTTACAGCTCCGCGCATCTTGCTCGCACGGAGTGTACGTTAAACGCGGTACGACTTTTTTGTTGTTGATGATCGAAATTCTTGATCTATCTATTTTATAGGGATGATAAAAAAACCACCTCTAATATGAGGAGGATTGAAGAGAACGAATTCCTCTCGGGAACTCACGGAACAAAGTATGTAATGTGTGGGTCTGATAGATTATTTTGCTAGCTAATTTTCCATTGTCGGACAAGCCCTTAGTTAACGTTGTTCAAGTGGGTATTATTGTATTAAGTGTTCGACTCAGCGAAATGTGGTCAATTAAAATCAGGTTCGGAGATAAATTTGTTACATATTTACTAGCAAAACGCTAGAATTACCAACCGCAAATATCACATACATCACGAGATCTCAAAAGACAAGGAACTAACACTTTAAACGTGAATTGGTGATGGATCGGTTAGGGATGTGATTGATGATAATATACCAAAATAGGCCATATGCACATGAAGATGTCTATGCATTTTAAGTAGTGATTCCTTGTAGTTTTCCTTTGAATATGACCTTTGTTATCCTCATATTTGTGTAATGTATTACAAGTATCATCTACGTAGACTACTGGGGACCAAGTCTTTCTTTTCATAATGACCAAAAAAGAAGAAAAGAAAAATAGGCAAGTTATAATTACAGTCGATTAGAAGGACAAAAAACAGGCTTGTGTCTTGAGCCCATTTCCACCCACCCACTCATTACCCTCCCCATATTTTCTTTCAAACTCTTTATCTTGTTTTATAACTTTCAAGATTCTCTTACTATATAGTGCGTCAAACACTTAAATACGCTGCTTATTGGATTACTATAGATCAAATTTATATAGTGTTCTTCCGAATTATTTATAAAAAAAAGTAGTTTACGAAATAGACGGCTTCAAACTTGCTAGCTAGCATGTACCTTTTGTTCTCTATGGAAAACATGTTCTCTATGTTTTGGTTAAACGTCCTAATCTATCAAACTTATAGTATTAACAATCTAGTCTAGTTTGTATATGTACGTGCGTGCATTATACGTAGTCAACTGCACGTACTGAAATTAAACAGTAGAAGAAAATGAAGAAAGCAGCTTGTGAGAAGTGTATTATTGGATCATATGTGCATGCGTGTACGTACTTGGAAGCTTCCGGTATAACATCATCTCTAGGTTAATTAACTTGTCGTCTATAATTAAACAACGTTACAAGTATGTAGTTGGGTTTACGTGGGATGTTACGAGTAAGATGGAAGTCAAAAGATGGTAGAAAGAGGGCATGATTAGTCATCGAAATTATTAAAATATTAAAAAAGGGGATTAATTAAGAGAGTGGTGGGACCGAGAGAACAGAAAGAGGGTGTTTTGGGGAGACAAGGAAAACAAGGGTCAGACCGACGACATCATTCAGATTCAGATTCAGACCAACCAAATCACCTTTTTTTAATTCGCCTTGCCTCTAACTCAACGCGACGTTTAACTTCCTTCTGCTTTTCTTTTAATCAACTCATTAAACTACTACTAATTAATGTTCACTGCTCACTTTTGACGTGTGCCTCACGCGCGTTTCTGATTGGCTTTATAGGGTTTTGATTTCCCACGCTTTCATGCTCCCATCATATTTACCTGCTGCTGACGTTCCCCTCTTCTCTTCGCATGCACTCTTTTCTTTACTCTAATTCTCAACTCAATTTCATCATGATTTTTCCTTATTTATACGGACTATCATTTTAATTTTAAAAATAAAACCATTCCTACACGACGCGTCATTCAGATTGGGCGATGTTGGTTACGGGGCCCAATAACTCATTGGGCCCATTGGGTCAAATTTCATAACCCGTTGCTTCACCTACCGTATGTCTTTCTAATCGGAAAAGACTTGTCATAGAAGTGGATGATTGGGCCCACTTGAATGGACTGTGGCCCCATTAGGCCCAGATTTGTGGTTATCCTCCCAATCCCAACAGATTTAGATAAGATCACAAATGGTTACACCGGATCATTCTCAAGACCAAATAATTTGTTTTTGGTTAGTGGGCCTCATAAGGCCCATTTATTAATTTCCTTACATCCCATAACACAATTCTAAAACGTGAAAGGCCCATTTATCAGATCTCACAGCCCAAAAATAAAATTTATTTCAACTCAATGTAATTTGATTATATGTAGGAGTATGCCTAATTAGGTTGAACTATATGTTTAACTTAGGGTACTGATTAATTTTGTCAGCTTCTTTTACTGGAAAATCATAGGAATAATAGTTAAATGAGTAATCGTCTGGTTTGCATTGTTCTGTTAATCCTTTTGTGTTTTATTCATTCTACTGTAGATGATTGAGGCTGTAATTTTTTGGAATCTTTAAAAGTTAATGAGCACAAGGAATTTGGAATCTTTTAAAAGCAAAGCAGGTCATAAACCTGTTTGATCTTCACTTTTTACTGAACATAATTCTTTCTTACATACTTGCCTTCTCTAGGACTTACCTACTTCAATTTGACAACCACATCTATTAAACTACCTTTAATAAGTTGGTTTAACAGTTCATCAATTTCCCCTGTATCTCTTTGTAAAAATGGGCAATAATTGCTCAGGAAAAGGGATGATGTGGTGTAAATGTCGATTATGTACACTTTTAGATGTCTTAAATCAAACACCATTCTACCGACTACCAATTCGGGCCACCTAAATTATTTATTCATAAGATACTCTTTTAAATTGTAGCAAATTTAGTTTCCAATGAACCATGTTTATTTGTTGATCAGACATGTGACAAAGACTGGAAGAACCAAAGTATATATAGGGTGAAGAGAATGACAGAAGATGATATATTATTCCGGTATCAACTGGAGTACTAAATACACTATAAAATTATATATACTGATCTCATCTTAATATCATATGCTCAGCATTGATTTAGAGAAAACATTCTCTGTGAAGGTTTTCCAGACTGTGTGCGGTTTAGAAATATTATTTATTTATTCTTTAAGCGATGAAACCAGCAGCGAAATGAATCTCTAGCTTAAAACTGTTTCCATTATAAAATGATATATACATTGTCTGATAATATTGTTGGAACCGAATTTTCCGGGCACCGTTGATGTCGGATAATGGGAGCGTTGACTTCGTCTCCGCGAACATTATTCAGTAGTATGCTCATACGTATAATTCAGGTTCCGTTTGAATGAGAAATGGAGTTCCAAAATGGCTTACTTGAAGTGCACTAAGTGGACAAATGTGGAGGTTTAAATTGGTCAAATATTACTATATCAAACTTTTGATTTGGTTTTGAATAGGTTGATCTTCCAATTAAGTTGGTCAAAGATTCGGTTTTAATGGCCTGCATTAAACGGGATCCTCCTTGAAAGGCTATAAAAAGGAGCCTTTTTGTCCTCATTTCAACACACTCAATATCATCTCATTCTACTCTCTGCCACGTTCTTCGAGTCTCTATCACTTCTTTCTCTTCTCTTGTTCGAGTCTGAGAGTACACACAGTCTAGCGTTCGTTGGCTTCTTGTCTTGAGTTGTGCAAACCAGAAGCGTTAGCGGTTTTATCCTGGGATTCGGAACGCCGGTAACCGTCACACTACGGGGCGTTTTCATAATTAAGGAAAGAGATTATAATCTCGACTCCGTTCCAGTTTGACCATTCGCATTCGGTAGTGGTTCGATCGGTTTCTTCTTACCTTAATTCTGTTTTACTTATTGTATTTTATACAAATTATATGTTGTAGAAATAAAAGTTCCTACAATCTTAATTCTGAAATTTTTTACCTACGACTAATAAATTTGTTTCTTTGAGTAAACAGGTTAAGGCGAAGTCGGTAAACATTTTATTCTCGTAAAAAAAAAATTATATTCATTTCGAATTTAATCTGAATTGATTAAATAATTTATATATTTATTCGAGTAAAATATATTGAAAAACGGTTTTTAATTTATTAAATTAAATTAAATTTGTACATAATTAATTAATTAAATTAAATTCGGTTAATTAATTAAATAAATAAAATCGGAAATAATTTTTTATTTATTTTATATTGTTTCATTTTTGCATTTGTTCTAATCTGTTTCAATTTTATTTGGTCTCAGATTTGAAAAATGAATAACGAAAACGACAATGTTGTGGTATTATAGATCATGTTATATGATAGCACATATTTATGAAGTTTGAAAGATTATATATACATGATGATGATATAAGGTACCTACTAGCTTCTGCATGTATGTGCTTGATTGTTTGTAATACCATATATTCATAATGGTACGTTTATAATGCATGATATACACACATATTATTTGAGATATGTACATGATGTCAGCATAGTAATGAATTACTAACGCATGTCATATATTTGACATATGAGCTGATTTGGTCTTTTGTGCTATTAATTTTGATATTCTAATTAGCATTAATATTAGTAATTAAAGGGTGATTAATGGTGGATCTTTAAGTATTTTATTTATTATGTTGACCATACATGATATATTTGTATGAACAGTTGTACATTTTTGTGTTATGGATTTGGTATTGGATTGATACCAATTAAATCAATTAATTAAAATGTACTAAGTATGGTTTTTGTGCCTTACGGCTATTTACTAGATACAATGATCCTCCGTGTTGATGTTAGTCAAATTTAGGCATTTAAGATTTCATATATTGCATGCAAATTTATTCATTAATACAATATCTGATTGAAATTTGAAATTTCAATTTTTGGATAAATTGCATATCGTGTATTGCTTATTGATTAAGTGCAATAATTAGTTTATTTGATATGCATGCGGCATGTGGTATGATTAATTTTATTAGCATGTTATAATCTATTAGTAGATTAATAGGCATGAACATGTTTTGAAATACAACATTGTTGATGCTACCGCTACAACTAAGAGTGGTGAGTCGACACTCCAAATTCAGTTTGGAGATGGTCTGCCACCTGTGACTCTGGATCAGAATCAGGTTCAGAAACTCTGAAACGACTCCGGTCAATGACCAACTTTTGGTCGAGAACCAGCCTCGGGTTGTACCGAAACCGGTTGGACAGCCTCAAACAAGCCATCACATGGACTTGTCAGATGTTTAAATGCCCCATGTGAGGGTACCAGAAAGGTCGTATATGTCTAGCATGCCAAGTGCATTTCATGCTAGAGTTCTGCCCGATAAGTTCGACGGGAAGGGATTCAGGATATGGTCTCAGAAGATGCATTTCTTCCTGAGCACGTTGAATATGGACAAATATCTGAAAAAGGATAAGCCGGTCATATCTCTGGATGATGCGGATGTAGAGAGGACAATCGAACCTCTAAGATAAAGTCACACCAATTTATGTGATTTAAAGTTTGTGCAATCTAGAGGCGGTAAAAAATACTTTGTGATCTTCATAGATTATTGCACAAGATATTGTTATGTGTACTTGTTACGTAGCAAAGATGAAGCTTTAGAAAAGTTCAAAGAGTACAAGTTGGAAGTTGAGAACCAACTTAGTAAAACGATTAAAATCGTAAGAAGTGATAGAGGAGGTGAGTATAGTGAACCTTTTAATGCGTTCTGTAGAGAACATGGCATTGTTCACCAAACTATCGCTCCTTATTCGCCAGAATCCAACGGAGTAGCGGAACGAAAGAACCGAACTCTAAAGGAAATGATGAATGCAATGTTGCAAGAATCTGGGTTAGCCCATAACATGTGGGGGGAAGCGTTGCTTACCTCAAATTACATTCTCAACAACCACATAAGGTGACTGGTAAGACGCCTTATGAGTTGTGGAAAGGTAACGTACCTTCGTACAAATACCTCAAAGTGTGGGGGTGCCTAGCAAAAGTAGCAGTACCACCTCCTAAAAAGGTCTCAATTGGACCAAAAACCGTTCATTGTATTTTCATCGGGTATGCACATAATAGTAGTGCATATTGTTTCTTGGTATACAAGTCAGATATACCGGATATACATGCTAATACAATAATGGAGTCAAGAAACGCATCTTTCTTTGAAAATGTGTTCCTTTGCAAGGATAAAGAATATCCTAAAAGGACTCGTGAACAACGAGATGCAAATGAATTTGCTCAAGAAGCAAGCACATCTATGCAAGAAGCGAGCACTTCTATGCAAATAGTGAGTACTTCTGTCCAAGAAACAGAAGAAGAAAATGATGAACCTAGACGGAGCAAGAGAGCTCGAAAGGAAAAATCATTTGGCTCAGATTTCACAATTGTGTTTCTTCTAGAAAACGAACCTCGAACGTTTCAAAAAGCCATGTCAATGCCAGACGCACCTTCATGGAAGGAAGCGGTTAAAAGTGAAATAGACTCCATTATGCAAAATCATACATGGGAGTTAGCTGATTTATCCCCAGGAACAAAAGCGTTGGGATGTAAATGGATTTTCAAACGAAAGTTGAAAATCGATGGCTCAATAGAGAAGTACAAGGCAAGGCTTGTAGTACAAGGATTTAGACAAAAAGAAGGTCTAGATTTCTTTGATACTTATTCTCCGGTAACGAGAATTACTTCTATTCGAGTAGTAATAGTGATTGCGGCTCTACGTAATCTAGAAATACATCAAATGGATGTAAAAATGGCCTTTCTAAACGGAGAGTTAGAAGAGGAAATTTATATGAAACAACCCGAGGGGTATGTTGTGTCTGGACAGGAACACAAAGTGTGTAGACTTGTGAAATCTTTATATGGATTAAAACAAGCACCTAAACAATGGCATGAGAAATTTGACAGTGTTATGATGTCAAATGGTTTCAATATAAATGAATGTGACAAATGTATTTATGTCAAATCAACTCCAAAAGGATATATCTTGTTGTGCCTATACGTTGATGACATGCTCATTATTGGTAGTAACAAAGATATGATCCAACAAACTAAGAACATGCTTAGTGGAAAGTTTGACATGAAAGACTTGGGACTAGCGGATGTGATTCTAGGAATAAAAGTCATAAGACATTTTGAAGGAATCATTTTAACTCAAGATCATTACGCTGATAAGGTACTTGAACGTTTCAAGCGGTAATGCAAAGAGTCCCGTGGACCCTCACCTCGACTTAAAGAAAAACTCGGGTGATGGCATATCTCAAGTAGAGTATGCACGAGTGATTCGAAGTCTAATGTACTTAACAAATTGTACAAGACCAGATTTAGCACATGCGGTGAACGTTTAAAGTCGTTACACTAGTAATCCAGGACATGGTCACTGGAAAGGCATAACAAGGGTATTGAACTACTTGCGAAATACTCGAAATTATGGATTACACTATGGACGATATCCAGCAGTGATGGAAGGCTATAGTGATGCTAATTGGATATCAGACTCCAAAAACTCAAAATCCACAAGCGGGTATGTTTTTACTCTAGGTGGTGCGGCGATATCCTGGAAATCCTCCAAACAAACTCTACTGGCTAGATCCACAATGGAATCTGAATTCATTGCCTTGGACAAAGCAGTAGAAGAAGCAGAATGGCTTCGAAACTTTCTGGAGGATATACCAATGTGGGAAAAACCGGTGTCGGGTATGAGTCTCCATTGCGATAGTCAATCAGCAATAGCTCGGGCACTAAGTTCAATGTATAATGGTAAGTCTCGTCACATTAGAAGACGACATAAAACCATAAGACAATTTCTCTCAAACGGAGTGATCAATGTTGATTACATCTGATCGACTGATAACCTAGCGGATCCGTTTACTAAAGGTTTGTCTCGAGAGCAAGTTGTGAAATCATCGAGAGGAATGGGTTTAAAGCTTATGACATAAGATGACGTTTGATGGTAACCCTACTTACGTGATTGGAGATCCCAGGATGTAAGTTCAAAGGGACAACGAAATCAAGCTAAATCTAAAGAGCACTTGGAAATTAACATCTTCTCTCAGTTCCTAGGATGATAAAAGTGCGTTGGTAAACTATAGGTTAAGTCATAAAGTGATGGCTTTTAATGATTCCATAAGCTTTGAAAATCAAAGTGAAGTATAATGGTATACTACTTATGGTAAAATCACCTTATGAGTGTGAAATGGGGCCGTTTCTAGGAGAATTAACCGAGGCTGAATTCTCTAAGCTCACTCATGAATAACCAGGGATGTTCAAGGCCAAAATGAACACAATCAGAGAACCTAGTTCTGTGAGAAGATGAAACTGTGTGATAGTCGTTGTCTAGGTTTACATCAAAGTCTGAGTGGTTCAAGACATCACGTTCACTACTTGGTCGAGTAAATCCGATGGCTACTCACTATGGGTGGTTCAAGGCTGAAAAAATGCTACCAACCCAAATGCAGTGATTCTTCGACCGTACTCTCAAAAGTCTTTCTGTCGAATCGTTTTCACGTGTTTAGAGTCATTTCTATTCATGTGGGAGATTGTTGGAACCGAATTTTCCGGGCACCGTTGGTGTCGGATAATGGGAGCGTTGGCTTCGTCTCCGCGAGCATTATTCAGTAGTATGCTCATACGTATAATTCGGGTTCCGTTTGAATGAGAAATGGAGGTCCAAAGTGGCTTACTTGAAGTGCACTAAGTGGACAAATGTGGAGGTTTAAATTGGTCAAATATTACCATATCAAACTTTTGATTTGGTTTTGAATAGGTTGATCTTCCAATTAAGTTGGTCAAAGATTCGGTTTTAATGGGCTGCATTAAACCGGGATCCTCCTTGAAAGCCTATAAAAAGGAGCCTTCTCCTCCTCATTTCAACACACTCAATATCATCTCATTCTACTCTCTGCCACGTTCTTCGAGTCTCTATCACTTCGTTCTCTTCTCTTGTTCGAGTCTGAGAGTACACACAGTCTAGCGTTCGTTGGCTTCTTGTCTAGAGTTGTGCAAACCAGAAGCGTTAGCGGTTTTATCCTGGGATTCGGAACGTCGGTAACCGTCACACTACGGGGCGTTTTCAGAATTAAGGAAAGAGATTATAATCTCGACTCCGTTCCAGTTTGACCATTCGCATTCGGTAGTGGTTCGATCGGTTTCTTCTTACCTTAATTATGTTTTACTTATTGTATTTTATACAAATTATATGTTGTAGAAATAAAGGTTCCTACAAATATGTCAGAGTATATGGATCTTTCCATCGTTTTTACCTTGAGGGTAATTTCTACGGAGAAAAAATTTACCTGCATGATTGTTGATGAAAACAGTACTTGCTATGACATTATTATTTCTTACATGTTGATGGATACATTATTGCAGAAAAAATCATTGTGGAAGCCTGTAACTTGCCAAGAAATCCTTTAATAATAAAGTATGAAGATTCAGACCAAAAAAAAAAATGAAGATCAACAACTGAACCATACATGATATAACTGATGCATATATTATACATGAACATAAACTATAGTTTAGCAGCAGTTGTCCCCAAAAAGATGATCATGGTAAAAAGAAGGGGATAGGATTATAAACTGAACACCAAAAAATTAAAGGCAAGATCTCTACAGTAGTCCTTCTTTCCTGCAAATTCCAAGAGATATTCAAGGCTAAACCCTAATTAAGATACATAGTTTATTATTCTCATCTTCTTTCTTAACTTCCTACAAGCATTTTCCTCCATAACCAGCATTTCTAAACAAAGCTTGTTTCATCTCCTCTGAGCTCACCAATGTTTTTTGCTCCAAATCCTGAAAACCATGAACATTAACAGCAAAATTAGTAATACCATCAGAGTAATTAATTAACTTATTTTACATTCCAATTCACACCCACCTCAGAGCAAGCTGCATTGAGTGAGAAATCATTAAAGCTACTAATGACACATTGTTGAATCTCTAACCCTAATGCCTCCAATGTGGTCACAGTCGATAGCAACAAACCCGGTTTCGCCGAACAACAGATCTCGACTCTAGTGTTTGTGTTTCGCCTCTCCACTTCAAACTAATGCACATCACAAAATCAAACTAATGTATATATATAAAATAAACTATACATCAATGTTTAACTTGAAGGTAAAATACTAACATACCTTTGGTGAATTCCTCATCCCCACATCATTTTGTTTTGGGTCCTTGAAAATACTTATTTCACTTATCTCATTTGAACTCACATCAATTTCTTCTTGTAGATTGTTGATCCTCTCAAGCAACTCCTTCATGTAATCTATTGTATCCCCTAAAATTGAAGTTCTGTCCATCTGCACACACATACACCAAAATCAAAAAACAATGCAGACTAAAGAAAGTAAAAAACAATCTTGCATACCTTGCTAATCTTAGGAACAATGGATCGAAGCATAGAGAGACGATCATTCAATCGCTTTCTTCTTCTTCTTTCAGCCATGAGATTCTTGGAAGGTTGTCCTTCAACTCTTTTAACCTTGTTCTTCCTCTCTGTACATAAACCCACATTAAAACTTGCAGCAGGAGCAATTTCAGTGGACCGTGGTGTCTCAAATCCGCATGATGCAGGGGGATTTAAATCCAGAGTGTGCTGCATTTGAAAACTAGGCTCAAATTCATCCTCTGCAACTGACATTGAGTAGTTGTTGTAAGAACCGCTTTGATCGATCAAATCCGGGTTGGATTGATCAAATGGGCAGTAAAACTCATTGAAAGTGCAGTCTAAATCGGGTTTAATTGATGTGAAACAGTCATAAGATGTTGGGAGGATTGGCGGAGGAGAAGATGAAGGTGGATTTGCATAAAAGCTTTCGAATCCGAAATTTGTTGAGAATAATGTGGAATTCAATTCTAATGAATTGGTTTCCCATGTTGGTTTTCCGAGTGATAGCAACTCCTCCAAGAACCCATCGCCATTTATCTCCATTTTTGTTCTTCCTACTTGATTACAACTTGTGTTTATTGGGATGCTCTTTTGTTGGATGATGAATTTAAGAAAGCGTATAAAAGATTTGGGGTTGTAAGATGAAGAATATATATATATAGGTGAGTTTTTTTGTAAGTACATGTAACATTATTAGTACATGATGAAGCTATATTTTATTTGGGTAATTTTTTTCATTTTAATACTTTTTTATATTTGCTTTTTATAAGTTCTGGTTAGAACAAGACTTAACGTAGAAAAAAATGAAATTATTGCGTTCACACATAACAAGCTAATAATCTTCATAATCAGCACGATAAATCTTTTGAGAAAAACAAAACAAAACAAAAAACCAAAGTTTGCACTAATTAAAAGTACGTCACCGCATCCCTCACTGGAAACGTTCAAAAAAAATTATGGCTCAAAATTATGAACATTACCATCCTGAACATGAACATTGACGTATAATATGTGAACACAATCTGTTCGTTTTTTCTACGTTAAGAGTTATTTGTACTGAAACTTTCCTTGAGAAAAACATTAGATTAACGATGCACATAAATATTATAACTCATAGATATATATTGTAAGTTTGTAACTCATGCACACAATTTTATAATGCTTAGACTCATGTTATATATGCACACATTGTGTATACAAATTACTTATGTTATAACGTGTGTGCGCCGTCTACGTTCTTCATCTAGTCGAAACCCTCATCAAAATCGGATCCAACATTATTATAGTCTATCAACACATATGGATGATTGTTTTTGTTTGCGCTGGACGTGCGGTCATATCAGAAAGCATAGAATTAGAAATTAAGCTACTAGAGAAAGGGTGGGTGTAGCTGACAAGGGAAAACTGCGGAAAACTAGGCTTCATTGATATGAGCATGTGCAGAGGAGACAAGCACACACGCTAGTCTGTAGGTGTGAGATGGTGGATTTCGACGTGCTACAAAGAGGTTGAGGCCGTCTTAAGAAAAGCTGGAGAGAGGTGATACAAAAGGATGATGTTCTTAAAAATGACAAATGATTTGGACATAAACACTTGGAGGGAATAGACTAATGTGGCAGAACTATAACGATTTAGATAACACGATTAACATGAAACTATTCTTTTACATGTCTCTTGTAGAGCCGTTTCTGTCCTTTTTTTCATTCTTTTTTCTATTGTGTCTTAGACAGTTGTCGATTCACATCCTTTCGACAAGTGTCGGTGTATGGATTAACCACATCTACTCTCCAGACCCTATTTCGACGGGAAAATACTAGTTCGATTGTTATTGTTGTTGTTTTATTTTATCATATTTTACTCACCATTAGCTCTTTATTTATTCGTTGTAATTTTAACGTTTGATCTATTATTCTCATTGTGTTATTTGATCAACTCTCGATCTATCGTTATATTTCTTGACAAAACTATTTTTTTATGAATTGTGTTAATTAACGTTTGTAATTGGAGTTTAATAATTGGATTTGAAAGGAATCTATATTTTTCTCTCAAGGTGATTGCATGTCATTTTCACCGAAATCTGCAATCACGCAGAGTAAATAATTTAATTTTGAAGAACACTGATGAATTTGACCCACATTTTTTGTCTTGAACGAAAAAGATTGGAGTTCTTTGTCACACAACCTGTCAGGTTCTTTGTATTGCCCCCACCTTTTATTTTAAATTTTCTCTCAAGAAAATTAAGGACGAAATTTGACAAAGATTGGTTGCTTATTATCACCTTTTTCTTAATCTGCCAGCCATTTAATCACCTTCCCATAATTGCTTGTTGTTTTCTATTTCTGTGACAAATTTAATATTTTGGGCGAACCTTCGCGATAGATTTATACTAGTATATAATTAAATCCGAGCCATGTAGTTAATGAGAATTTAAGTATTGAAAATTTAAGTTAGGCAGAAATGTATAGCAATTATAACGGTGGAGGTTTTTATATTAACCCTCTCATTGACTTGATCATGTGTCGTATATGTTTGTCCTTCATAGGATGTTGGTATTTGCACAGTAAGAATCTTATTTATACTCCCTCATTTCCCTAATGTTCTTCTCATCTCCAATTTTTACACTATTCACAATTTAATATCATTCGCTAGATTATTTTCAATCTATAAGAACAAACATAATCATGCGGGATCTTGTTTTGTTCGTCTCATTGAGTACTTTAACAATATCAAAATTTTATAATTTTTAAAAAGATATAATAAGAGATATTAACGACGTAAAACGTGTCTCGACAAATGTGCCAAAATGAAATGAGAATAACATTAAGGGACGGAGGGAGTAGCATACATTTTTCATTATTGACCGTATGTATAGGGTAGCCTAATTTTCCTACACTATATATTTATATCTACTACCGTGTATGGCTATTTTCATCATAAGATGTTAGAATTTATAATGTTATGTATAGTTATTGGGCAACTGGCCAACTTGTATAGTTTTATATACATCCATATTGCTTACGATTCATAAGACGTTTGTATGTATATCTTGCGAAAATAAAGACTTAAATAAAATACTGTATTTGTATATATACAAAGTCTTTATTTGGCACACCCTAAAATTCTATTTGGCACACCCTTACTTTCGTCACGAAGGTATTTGGTCAGACTTTCGTCACGAAGGTATTTCAAAAGAGATTCGTCACGGAGAAACGAAGGACTTTCGTCACGAAGGTTGCCAGGAGTTCCGTCACGAAGGTATTGTGGAGTTCCGTCACGAATCTTTTTTTGAAAAAAAATAAAAAATTCAGATTGTTGTAGAGAATTTCAATACGAGTCCGTGCATATAAAATACGTCCAAAACGGACATCGTTTGCCCTTCCAAAAGCCCTAAAAACAAAACAGTCGTTTTCGTTAAGTTCGTAATATTTAAACATAATGCATAATTGTATTTTATAAGTAATAAACTAGTGATATTAAATGATAATATATAATTATAGTATATAAATTTAATTGCATGATTTTTAACTATAATTAATAATTATATAAGTTTTTGTTTTTACGAACTTAACGCATGCGACTGTTTTGTTTTTAGGGCTTTTGGAAGGGCAAACGATGTCCGTTTTGGACGTATTTTATATGCACGGACTCGTATTGAAATTCTCTACAACATTCTGAATTTTTTATTTTTTTTCAAAAAAA
The DNA here is from genome assembly GCA_029168935.1 of Oxyria digyna. Lineage (NCBI taxonomy): Eukaryota > Viridiplantae > Streptophyta > Magnoliopsida > Caryophyllales > Polygonaceae > Oxyria > Oxyria digyna. Next base: position 26,640,864 of record JAPVLV010000011.1, on the reverse strand, counting down.
TTTTCGTGACGGAACTCCCCAATACCTTCGTGACGGAACTCCTGAAAACCTTCGTGACGGAAGTCCTCCTTTTCTCCGTGACGAATCTCTTGTGAAATACCTTCGTGACGAAAGTCTGACCAAATACATTCGTGACGAAAGTAAGGGTGTGCCAAATAGAATTTTAGGGTGTGCCAAATAGTAAGCCCCTATATATATATATATATGTACATTGTTCATTGTTCATTGTTCATTGTTCGATCAATAGAAGTACATCTGTACATGTACATTTGTATCTGTTGAATTATTATGTTCGATCATCACTTCATTAACCTCTCTCTCTACTCGGATAGAGGTTAAGTAACGTAGAGGATTCATAACGTCAAATATTTTTCAGAGCTATAAATCCTATAATACATGTTTAATTTTTTAATAGGTTGATTTGGTAATCTTGTGCATGCATGGTCAAGGATCTTAAAAAACAATTACTCGTAGTATTAGGAGCTAGGAATCTCTGCCACATGCCTAGAGTAGTACGGGTTGAGCTATTTATATAAAAAATTAGACTTTTTAGGCCCGCGGTATGCGCAGATTTTACGACCTATAAAATTTTATTATAAGGCGTTACGAAATTAAATAGTAGAAGATGATATGTTCATACGGATCTATTATAGACATGTGTTGGTGGTCAAATCTTCATTTAGGCGACCCTAATTTTATAGTATATTAAGATGATTGGCTTTGAAGTAAAGTTAATGTAATTGGTATCTAAGCAATGTTAAATTAATTAATGTGGCGTTAAAAAATTAATTACTTTTGTCAATTTTAATCTGTCTAAATGATGATGTTCGTAGTCAAAACCTAACCGCCCGAGTAAAACTAACATGATCGCGTCAAATTAAAACTTAAATCGAACATAAGAAATCTAAATTTGATTTCTTTAAAATTAAATTATTTAATGCATTTAATTGATAAACTGACTCAACTGCACACGTATAGATCCAACCCGTCTTGATCAATAATCTAAATTGATCGAACTATTCTCAGTCAAAACGCAACTTAAATAACCTGATAAACATTTTAATTACAATACATAAAAATCACCCGACAACCATATCAAACAGAAAAAAAACAAATATATGTAACAACCTCAATAACACTATTTAATTACCTAGTAACTTGCCAGCAATGATCACCATATTTTATGTGGTCAAATTCGCTTAATGAAATAAATCAAACATAAATACCGTATATTGATATTATAATATTATAATATTATAATTAATATACACTATTGCCCTGAAATGCGGAGATCAAAATCTAGTTCATAAAAAAACAATTAGTGTAATACAGAATGAGTAAGATATATCGAATTTCTTACACGTGGGGGCAGATGGAAATAAATGGTCCCATGAGAGAAGGACTGCTCTGAAAATAATGGCTCATATGGGCCTGGGCCCGGGCCCGGGCCTGGCCTGTAACCAGTATCAACTGATTCTTGATGTGATCGAAATGAGGTACACAGTTATACACTATTCATGTAATATTATTGTACTGTATAATGTTGGTATCTCCCTAAGTGTACAAACTGTTTAGTAACGTTACTGCAACGATTTTTTAATATTAAATTGTATGTTATTGCTTAAATTCTTGCTAACCGTGACATCTTAACGTTTTCTGTGTCCACATTCAGCGCAAGGTAGCCGCTAACTCTGTACTGCATGGTCAAATTCGTAAGCAAAATCCAATACTTGCATCGTTTGCAATTGTTTCCATTTTTTGAAGCTATCAAAACAAAACCAAAAATAGGAAAATGTAATTTTACAGAGCAATCACCATGGTCACTGTCAGGTACTACATGTGATCATCAGAATTTTGGTTTTCGATTCAACTTTTTCTGACCTTGTAAAATTACCAGAGTAAAAGATCGACTAGCAACTCTTTTGGTCAAACCATGTCTAATGGTGTAACTCTTTTGGTCAAACTCCGTGAATTTTTTTCACCTTGAAATAATCATTTTAATCTTTAAGAGTTATTAAGAAATATATATCATTTTAAAATATTAAGTAATCATATTAGTTATAATTGTTATTTCTTGATCTACGGAATACTGGGAGCCAGGATTTTTTTAAAGAGGGGCGAAATTTTTCTATAACTTAAAATTATTTATTTACTTTATAGTATATTTATATGGTATTTATTTAATGTACCCGATTTTTCATTTTTAACGCACCATTTGATTTGTACCGTATGAATTATATTATAGTTGAAACGTTCCAAACTCAAAAAAAGTTCATTCAGTACGAATGGACATGTATTCCTCCGATGCGTATCAAACGGTGCGTTAAAATGTCTGGGTGCGTCAAATAGTAAGGGCATATATATTTATAGTATAAATGAATAATTAAAACATTTAAGACTTTAAATTTTGCAAGTGTTATAAAAAACAAAGGAAGAGAGTAAAGAAATTTTATTGAAATTTAAAACAATAGTTAAAATACTAAAAAGTAGTGGAGAAAATTTGAAGTCTAAACCAATTGTATTTTTATAGAGACATTTACCAACTTAGCTAAAGAAACTTAGTCTCATAATCTACAAAATATAATATATATTTATTGATTTTTATCCAAATATATATTCATATACTCACTATTTCGAAGCCGAAAAGAGGGGGCGGTCGCCCCCTTGGCTCCGCTATGACTCCGTATTATCTTAATCATTACGAACTGATGATTTAAACTAAAGAAAAATTTGTTAAAGATATAATTGAAACAATTAAATTTCAGTCTAAGGTTCTTGATGTTGAGGTCAGGTAGAGTCGTAGAGATGATAAATCCATCCGAATTGTTTTTTGATAAAGAGCGAAGGTGATCATGATTTGTGCCAATTAAGTTCGGTTAATTGTATTGATTAATTAAAGTGAGATCATCACAGTTAATAAAAGTTAACCTTTTAGATTTAAGTTAGCCGCCAACAAGAGGCTGTAGGGCTGTAGGCAAATTACTAGTGTACTAAACAAGTTTTGTTACTGAGATGGAAGGTATGTCCTAATGGTAATAAAGGGAGGAAAGTTCGGATGCAAATAACACTAAATGTAGGAAAAACGAACAGATCGTATGTTCACAGATTACCAGTCAATTTTCATATTTTGGATGATAGTGTTCATAATATAGGCCACAATTTTTTTTTGAACGTTTTAAGTAAGGGACGCGATGACATATTTGTAATTACTGTGAACTTTGATTTTTTTTCTCAAAATGACCTCAAAAAAATTTATCGACTAGGTTAACTTGTTATGATTGAATGCGAAAATCTCGTTTTGTGTAAGTTAAAGTTTGTTTGTCCGTAATAAAGGAACGGTGGTGATTGTTGTTTATTAAGATGGGGTGGGCCATGTTGGCCAAACCGCCGCAGTTTCCCCAGCACCAGCCCATTGTAATCCCTTCTCTCTTTCTATTCTTCAATACCGGACACTACAATACCGCTTTCATCAAACACCGGAAACCACTTTACCATATTCATAACCAATATATTTTTGTTGTTGGAAAAAAACTGTTTTTATTATAAGATCTTTTTTATTCTAATGATTTTTTTTTATGTATATTCGATAACAAAATTGTAAAGAAAAGAAAACTTAACATTAAAAAAATCGTTTATAAAAAAATAAAACAAAAAGAAATTAGGTGTATATATGCATTGCTGGATTTGCTGCTAATTCCTGTATTGGAACCCTAATTTTAAGTGTGGCTTGTGATGTTGCAGGACGAAGGGCAGGCAAGCAGCCAAGAAAAAACAGAAAAAAACAAACAAGTGATCGATCGAAAGTGTCATAAGTCTAACAGCCTAAGCTAGCTAGCTAGCTAGCTTGATTCAACGAACATATTGCATGTATTTCACCCCATTCTTATTTCATTTCAGAAACTTCTTACCAGTAACATATTTGATGAATATCTGTATGTATTGTAGAGTAATCAATCATGGAAGTAGACCCGGATCCGAATTCATATCCGACCCACAATTGACCCGTTTATTTGTTGAGTGTAAAGTTTGTGGTGGTACGTGTATGTGCCCCGTAAAAGAAGGCAATCTAGCAAACCTTCAAATTTGGTATGGCAACTTTTTCAACATTGGAAGGAATAAGATGATGGAAAATGACCAAAAGACAAAACCCTCCTTCGTTGTCTAGCTTATACAGTAAGTAATTTCATGCATTAATATGAAAATCAACAATTTCATAGCTCCACTGTGTATGTATAATACTGCTGTACGTGAATCTCTAGCTAGCTTAAGTCATTTTCAAGTAAACGTCGACGTCCAAAAACAGTACTAGAGTTTATATTATATCCAACGGAAGATCTGAAATCGTAAACAGACGTGTTTCTCTTTTCATCCATCCATAGCTTCCTCATTCAGATCATCACTTGGCATTATTATTTCACTGGCTTCATGATTTGCATGAAAATGGTAACAAATATTTTTGTAGTGAACGATCTAGATCGATTAGTACTAGTAGGACCGGAATGAATCAAATGCTAGTCTATATAGAAATATTATTTGCTTACTCCAACTAATCCAGTCTGGTCTAGCTTGGAACTCATTTAAAACAAATTCAATTGTTCAATGTCCTGTCTAGGTTAAATTTTATATATCAGACATGACTTCACTCACGGCTTGCCGACTCTCCTGTCTGTTCAATACATGCACAAACATATACTGTAGTTGTTGGTAGATTGGGCTTAGCAGTCAGCAGCTGATTTAAGATACAACAAAAATGGGCCTATGCAAATACAAGAATAGTGTGCATTTTCTTGCATTAAGTTGATAGTTTAATGCTTTTTAATGGAAGATAATGCACTCTCGTCGGAAATCAAAACAAATCAGCCGGACAATCAGATGTGACACTCATATCACTTCGAAATCCAAAAAAAAGTAGGGCTCCTATTAGTCTTGTGACACACTCAGATGGAGTATTAGAAAACGGATCTTCTCAGACAAAAAAGAAGCTAAGGAGATTTGGGAACACTCACTTGTTCAATTGCATCTTGCTCATCAAGTCATTAGTAATAGACACATTGAGAAATGATACAAGATACATTTCACACGAAGTAAAGAAATTTTCGTTAAACCACACAAGACTACTCCTTTTTCTGCAGGATATTAATAAAAAGCACCGCCAAATATAGGTGTGATTAACATACCTCTCCCGATACTTCACTATTTACGTATAAGATCATTAAATCACATGAATCCTGTAATTTGAGTAGCAGCCGTATCAAATGTGAGTAGTCTTCATTCATATGACACATCTCTAGCAAGCTGGAGGGCGTCGGTGAGTAGTTGTGTTGTTTCAGTGATGTTTAGGATCCAGGATTCTAGGAGAGAGCTTTTTAGTTTTCGTCGTCTGTAAATTTGGCTTTGTAAACCACGTTGTGTAGAAAAATTGCTTATGAGGGCCAACATGGTTGCATGTAAGCTTTAATTTTTGTCTCTCCCTCATCCATCTTAATATGATTTTCATATGCCTCTTGCCTGTTAGATCCTTCAAACCAACCTCCTAAATGCATCATTACACAGCAAACAGAACTGATCATGTTAACTCAAATTGATAACGACATAAAGAGACCTAAGATCACTAAATCACAAGAGCATGAAGTCGATTTCATATGTATTTATGCAAGCAGTTCGATTTTCATAACAATGCACAATATAATGGCATACAAATCAAATTAGCAATGAGTTCATTGCAAATATACCCTCACACATTGTTGAAAAAAATCGGATATAATGAAGAATATAGCAATAACTAATACTAACATAATACAGCAGAAAACGTACAAGTATACTGGAATCATTCTTCATCAACCTGAAACTGATTTCATTACATAGTGATCATCTACTTAAGCTCATGGAAGGGACTGTGCTGGAATTCAATCAACCTAGGCACTGACAGTTAAATTGAACCATCAAAACTATTTAACCAACCACAAATAACAAGAAAGATCAATCTGCGTAGCAAAACTATTTACTCTAGAATCAAGACTCTCCTAAAATCAGATGAATTAAATCTGATATGTACTTATGCAAGGAGTTTGATTTTGGTAATATAACAATGCACAACATAAAGGAATACACATCAAATTAACAATGAGTTTAGTTCATTGCTACTGTAACCTCACACACACGTTGATGCAAAAGAATCACATATCATGAAGAACATACCAACAGAATCAGATATTTTGAAGAACATATCAATAACTAATAACTTAAAAAAGGTACTACGCGAGGAGTTTGGTTTGGTAATATAACAGTGCAAAATATGACAATGAGTTGAGTTCATTACTAATATAATCTCAGACGTTGATGCAAAAGAATCAGATATCATGAAGAACATACCAACAGAATCAGATATTTTGAATAACATACCAATAACTAATAACTTAAACAGATATTAGCATCTGTTTCAAGGGCTGTGTGTAATCATTCTTTATCAACTTGGAACTGAATTCATTACTCAGTGATCACCTACTTAAGCTCCACATTGGGACGGAATTCAATCAACCTACGCACCGGCCGTTAAATTGAATTATCAAAACAGTTTAACCAACCACAAAATTAAACTGCATATGAAATTTGTTTACGCTAGAATCAAGAGTCTCCTACAAAAATGGAAGCTTGAGCTATAATAATTCAAACAAAGGATTCAGTTGGCACCTGTGCACGAGCCCATATATCAGCGATGGAGAGAGGGCCATGTTCCTTGACAATGTCGAAGAGAGTTCTGGTAATCGTCTGTGTCTTCTCCGGTGAAGTATTCAGCGAGATCGGCTCCATTTTCGGCTTCAGATTCTTCACCGCCATTCTCAACGCCGTCGCAAGCACCATTTCTCCGCCAACTTCTCGCTGAACACGAAATTGGATCCAATTAGGGTTGTTTGGTGAAGCAGTGGCCCAATATTATTGATATTGGGCCGATGGCCCAATAGGCCCAGTCAATAAAGCCCTGCGGGTCCCGCAAATTTCTCCGCCAATTCCGTATTGACCAACGCCTGCTAGTTGCTTCCGTTCCCTAAACCCGAATTCCGAGATCATGGGGCTGCATAAACCCTAACAACCAACCACGATTCTGCTCTCTGAATCCTCATCGAAAATAAACAAAAATAGAAAATCAGAGCGATGGAGAGTCAGTCGTATCCGAATTCCGGCGAATCCTCACCTCTCTCCCGCGAAATCGACTGCGATAACTCTCCGTCGTGGAACGACTCTTCCGCCAATTACAAGGTCAAGTTCATCTGCAGCTATGGCGGCAAAATCCAGCCCCGTCCTCACGATAATCAGCTTTCCTACGTCGGCGGAGACACTAAGATCCTCGCACTCGATCGAAATTCCAAATTCTCCGCCGTCGTTGCTAAGCTTTCGTTGCTTTGCGATTCCGCCGCGTCTGTTTTCTGCTTCAAGTACCAACTGCCTGGCGAGGATCTAGACGCATTGATCTCCGTCACCAATGAAGAAGATCTCGAACATATGATGGTGGAGTACGATCGTCTCACTCGTAGCTCGCTGAAGCCGGCTAGATTGAGGATCTTCCTGTTTCCGCTCAATCGGAAGCCGAATTCCCAGGCCTACGAGTTTAAGAAACCAACAGATGAGGAGAATTGGTTCATCGATGCTCTAAATCCAGTTCAATTTCATACGGAGACGGTGATTTCTGAGGCGGCCAATCCGGATTTCTTGTTCGGATTTGACAAGGCGACGAACTATAAGGTCAGCGATCATAGTCCTAACTCACCTAATCTCAAAACTGAATCTAATGAGGCGGTCACTGCTTTTGAGAAGCTTCAAATGGATGCGAAACCTTATGGCAATTCTCCTAAGGAAGATGAAACTGATTTCTACAAGGTTCGAGAAAAGGCTGCGCCGCTGACGATGCCTACTCCACACTACTGGCCGGAAATGCCAATTTCCGTCGGCAATTATCAGGTATCCGGCTGTAATCCGATGGATCAGCCACCTATCTACGTAATGCAGAATCTCCCAGGCATATACCATCAGAATCCATCTGTTCGTCCAGAAACCGTAAGCTTACCTCCCGGTCAAGGCTACTATTACTGTGAACAGCCAATGTATAACGCTGTTCCATCGCCGATGATCCAACGGCCTAAATTGGCGACGATGCAACGAATGCCGGAGCAGGGGTATAAGCTCTGCTACGATTATGCAGGAAGGCCGTTGTATTATGCTGTTCCAGTTGGAGGATTAGCACCAAATCAAGCGCAACAGACGCAGGCAAATGTGGTGGATGTGCGTGATGGTGAGGTTGTTAGTGGTAAGCTGCCACAAACTTCGTCTGTGTGATATTCTGATTCGTATTTTTTTATCTTCTTTTTTCAATTAAGAAATCGTAAAAATGATTGATACAGTATTAGGCGTTTCGTTCTCTGTTTCTGGTAATGGTCAACGATTTGTGGCTGGGGAATTAGCTTGACTGCCTCAATTTTAGGTTGTGTTAATAACATTTGTTATATACTGTTTCAGTATTGTGAACTTATGCTTACTCTCTTGCTGCAATAATTAGGCACTATTATCTTGGATCTCACATCTAAGAGAATATAGAATTGACATAAAATGTTAGGACTTGGTCAAAGAAATTTTATTACCCGAACATAACTTATTGCAGCCATACAAGTAAGGATAACACACATGTTCGCTCTTCTGGTGTCAAATAATTGGACGATGAGTCAGTCGTCCATGTGACATTAGTCTCCTCTGTGAAAAAAGAAAAAAAGTGAACATGCATACGTTTTGGTTTCTCACATGGATTCTGCACAATAAAAAGTCAGTTGATAGTTGAAATAGTGAGTTTCGAAGATAGGAATCAAGTAAATCCTAACGTGGGGTATCCTTACGGGATAGTGGATCACTTATAATTAATTCCACTAATTAAGGAATAGAAAGATTTTACATTAGACTAAGTCAAATTGAGTGTTGCAACATCAGATTACAAGGAATGCAAATTTTATCTTCAGATTTGAATAAAGATGGATAATTTCTTTCAAAAGATGAATACAATCATGGAGGTGGAGATGCTAGGTGTGATTCCTTGATTTTATAAAGGAAAAAGGTTGGTTGTACACTTGAGAGAAGATCCATTGAGTAATGCTCAGTTGCAATCTGCTTCACTTTATACAGATCGCTGCTCAACCAACCGGTCCAACCCTACTGGATACTTATGATCTTTTGAAAATAGCGGAGATAAGGACTTTTCAAACTTTATTTGGGAATTTGGATTTGAGTTAGTGTATGATTGGTCAGGTAGTGTATAGATACTAAAATGTGTATGTGAGATTGAGCGGAACGTATGGAACATGGTTGGGGCATACATGTGCCAATAAAAGCTGGCCAATAGAGGTGAGCCACGTCGATAAATGAGAATCCGACAAAGTAGATGTCAATAGTTGGTTCGATCGACCCAGTTTTTCAGTAGTCTTCTTTCCTGTTGGAGAGAGAGTCACTAAAAATCTTTCTTACTTTGCACTTTACTTGCTGTTACACTTGACTACTCTCTCTAAGTAGATCAATTAACAATTAGGAGTGTAAAAAGGCTTAGCAAATATTATTAGCTCTACGTCGATTTTGCCTCTTTAGCTTGATTGCGTTCATTCTCAACATACTCATACTTCGGTTCCAAATATTATTAGCATTACTGTTTGTCTCGCATACGTCTACCAAAAACCCCATCTCCTGCCAAAAAAAAAATTGCATTAGGTGAAAAAATGAGATTTGAAGCAAAAAAAATGCCAAATAAAAACAACAGATGCTGCAAAAAAATAATTCACCCCTACAGGGATTGGTTTCCAAGTAATCCATCATATGTTGCAAACAAACCGCATGAAATGCATAAATAATCACTATTAACATAGAATTATATAATTGATTGTGTATTTGTTTGTGAGATCAGTTTTTGATTTTCAAAAAGATAACAAAGAGAAGAACTTTCCTCTAAAAGGAGAGATAAAAAAAGTGTTATGAGGAGAGGGGATATATATATATTCAGCAGAAAATTAGCCTGTATCAATGCCTATATCAATGCCTATATCGATCCTTCCATTTTTATTTTATGAAATTTACTATAAAGATGACCTTTTGTTTAAGCATTAATAGTGTTTAGTGGTGTATTTAGATTCTTGAATTGAGTTGTGGTGTGTGACAATTGTACGTGGACCCGGTTTAGCTCATTTCCCTTTTCCAATTATGGACCCGGTTTAGATCAAACTCTTTTTCCCAGCAATTGACATGCATTATGAAACTAATAAACCATCTATGTTAATTTTATAAAGTAATTTTTAAAAGGGTATAGAAATTCTAAAAAGTAAATCAAAACATACTTAATATGTGATTTGATAACAAAAGGTTTACGGCATATATGAAGTATTTTAAATGACGTACCTCTTCAATGGAATTTATGCCTCCATTTATAGTAAACATCAAGTTTGGGAAGTTACGCAACAGACCAAAGTAATTTTCATATCTGCAAGATAGTCAATTCAAGAAATGTGTATTTGATAATTTTCTTTGTGTTTGAACTGTTGAAATTCAAATTAATAGATGATAGATCATATACTTCAGTGGAGGAATTGTTCGGTTTTGAGTTGGACTAAGTCCCTCCAAATTGTCTTTCTTGAGTGTAAGATGAAGTGCTTGGTTGAAAAAGTTAATTTTATAAAGTAATTTTCAAGGTCATGAATATGCATATATTTTCCCTCTGCCTAAGTCTTATTTTCACGACTATACAGATTTTTGGACTTAAGGTCGTTTGTGAATGTTAGATTTGCAAATACATCGAAGAAAAAAATACATCACGCTCTGGATTTGATGAGTTCTCATTCCTACGCACATAAACAAAATCAATAACACTCACACATCCAACACAAAAAAAACAACCAAGGAAACACATGTTCTTGTAAGTACAGAATGAATTCTCATCTCTATCAAAATATAGAGATAAAAGCAAAATTCTTCTTTTCTCTTTCCCTCTTCACACCTTTTCTACAGAGGAATCCACGCCTATTGAAGTACGAAAGTAGAGCATACGAAAACAATCACAAACACAACAAGTGTGCCCGACCAATGATACAACAAATTTTACTACACAAAAACCATGTACATGACCAAAACCACCAACATTGGAAATAAATAATTAAGCCAAGCATTGTAGCATAGGGGTCGTGCATCGCACGACCTCGTAGGGCTAGTGTATACATAGTTACCGCTTTAGTTCACTTGTTCATCTCATTATAGAGAAATTTTGTGAAGTAATGAGTCATGATTCAATCTATAAATTAGTGACTTGCTTACTCTCTTTAATAATTCTCCTTGTAGCGTGAGTATGAGTTTGGCTTGGAGTGTTTGAGTTTGGTTTGGAATTGAATAAGACTTTGACTTTTCTAGTATTGTATCATGCTGATTCATTTTATGGTTGTATACATGTATTTTGTAATAAGTGTCTTATTTTGGTTGAAGGTATGACAAAGCATCAGAGGCAGAGGATTTCGTAGATATTAAGGAGCAAAAGAAATAGTTGAATGAGAATTTTGAAACAATAAGGTATATCATTAACTTAGGCTTTGTTTGGCCCATAGTTTATAAACACCTTTTTTTTCAAAACCCATTTTTACGATTTCGAAAAACGTGTAAAATATTTTAGTTTAACTTTTTTCTCATAATCACATGTTTTAAAAAAAAATGCACTAATAACAATAAAACCTACCTTTTTACCAAACATATTTATAAACCACAAACCATTTATAAACCACAAACTAGTTTATAACCTACTTCACCAAACAAACCCTTATTGCATAACTACACTACTTCCGTTTTTTTATTGATTTTTTAAAGCTTGAATAGAGTGCTTTTACCTGAATTATTTTTAAGTTTGTGAGACTATTAAAATATGAAAACTGAAACCGATTCTTTGATCTTATTATGGTATTAAATACAAACTGGAAAAACTAAATTCTTTATATGTATAAGCTTGAGTAGAGTGCTTTACCTGAATTATTTTTAAGATTGTGAGACTTATTAAAATATGAAAATTGAAACCGGTTCTTTGATCTTATTATGGTATTAAATACAAACTGAAAAACTGATAATCTATATTAGATCATAACTTATTGCATAACTACAGGACTTCAATTTCTCTTTGTAGATCTGAGAAAATACATAGCAAGAAGAACACATAAGAATTAACAATATAGAGAATATAGAGGGACTCGTATTAATCATATACTAGATTCGAGCCCCCGCGCAAAGCGCGGGGAAATTTCGGTTTTTATGTGCGGTTGTGTTAACATTTAACAAAATAATCAAATATAAATTTAAGTATAATATACTAAAATTTGATTTTATAAAAAGAGATTAGGAATTTTTCATTGTAAATATAAGCTTATAAATATAAAATAGCTATTTATATACTCAAAACTCTTATCATTTAATATATTTTATGTATTTTAAAACTATACATGACTCCTTCTTATCATTGGTGAAGATGAATTATTTCATCAACGATTTCTACACTGGCGTAACGACGGCGCTACGACACAATGCCTTTTTATTTGACAAAACATAACAACGATTTAAATCTAAAAGGCAGAAGTTTGAAATATAATGTAAATTGACAAAGTGATGAGCAACACCATCACGTTTCTATTCATCCACCCAACAATTTTAAAAAATCATATCAATACAGTATACTATTTTGATATCATTACGCTTATGTATGACGGTGATGAGAAACACTATCATGAATGTATCCATCCATCCACCATGATATGGATTACCGGGACTTCATAAACCAAGGATTTAATTTGGAGAAGAAAGGTTCTCAACAAATTAAAATCATCTAAGAATGGGGATAGTTTTTTAAAGTATTTGCAATGCATGAAAAAATATGTTATTTATGTTATTTTGGCCTTGTTTTACTAAATAAATCTTGAGATCACTTGTTTACAACCGCCCCTTACTTATTTCATAGAGCAGTGGTTTTGTTTTGACAAAACACTATGAGCAATATTTTTGTCCAAAAACAACAAATAGAGGTTTCTATTCTCTCATTATTACAATCCCTAATAATCCCTACAAGTTGTAGTATCTGTATCTCAAAGATCCAACATTTTCTTTTCAAAAATTCGCCAGATCAATGTCGGAATGTGCATGGCTCACGAAATAAGAAGGGTTCGAGATCAAGGTGTAGATGACCCGGCTTTAGGAACTCATGAATCGGCTCTTGTATGTGGTCAGATTGACTTTCTGCAGAAAACAAGATAAGCTAAAAACATAATTAATATAATATACCAGATTTTGCACAAAAATACTCATATTGAGTGATCAAAGTAGAAAAGGCGAGAAAGTACAGTACATGGTTGGGGAATAATCCTCGCATTCACCAGACAGATCCAGTTGTGCATTCCCCGACTAATTTGAGTTTTGGATTCCGGACTCCAATTCCTGTTATATTAAGCTGATATTTATCCAAGTTCCAACGTCCCATCATCCACGAAGATCCATGTGTCTGCAGATACTTCAATCCATGAAAAGAGAAATCAATCGTCTACTCATATATACAATTCTATAATATCATGCAAATCAAAGAAATAAAGAGACTCGAGCAATTGGCACTTATTACCGATTATAGCTAACAAAAATGTAGTACAGAGATGCATATGAAGTAATATATGATACCTACCAGAACATGATAGATATGTAACTTCAAGGAGCATAGTTCACCATATCTCATCATTAAAGCCAGTCTATACTCAAAATCAAGGTCCACTAAATTCATTTGTGCTCATAAGAGATTGATATGGCACAGTTCCCTTAGACATCAAACTTATTGCTGTGCCTTTCCTAATCTAGGCTGTCATTCAGGCTGTGGCTCAAAGGGCGTTAAAGGATGTAAGCCATCTTTGTGTTCTAGCTGAACATTGTATATAAATGGGAACCTGATAGAGACGAAGCTTTCAGGAGGCAAGATCACTGGACATCCAAGGCTGTATTGCAGCTGCTTTTCAAACTTTGAAGCATCCAAAGCTTGGCATGAACCCTGCAGAGAATTTTAACTTTCTGATGATATGCATTAATGTTGATAAGGTTGCAACTACTTAAATTATATTTACAATAAGCTTTTGAAATTTCCAAGTGACTAACTACATTCACATCAAGGCACCATTCTTAAACGACTGCCAAGTTGTCAAATGACTGGATAGTTCAAGACAATCACAAATATAAATTGTTAATATGAATGAATAAAATTTAAGATTAGTGTCGAGCTATCATATATTGGATATGGCATCAGAGAAACTGATCTTTCTACATACTTGATACTCTATTAGTTCAGCCTTCAAAAAGAAGAGATAAGAATACCTCAAATTGCACGACAGGGTGAGTAGATAAAACCACAGGGAAAGGAGGTGTAACTTGCAACACAAAAGCATAAATGTTTTAATATGACCAGAGAATGTGAAAACATAAACATCAAGGTACATTCTATCTAAGAAATGCAGTTTAAAATTAGATACTACACATAACACTTTCAGACAACAAATAATCAATGGAGAAAATAAAATGGTCACTGAGATAGTACAAAGATGTTCATCTGCACAGAAATTCATACCAATGTTAGACGATATTAAAACCATGGAAAGGCCTCTTTCTTAGAAATATATGAATGTCAATTTGGACGTGTTCTAACCTTTTACAATAGCACCATCATTAGGGTGATCATACCCCTCTGGTGTCAAGATGCATCCTGTAATGTAATGACAGATTATCAGAAATCATTATCAAGATGTATACAACAAAGTTAATGCAAAATAGATAACAGAGAAGAAGAGAATCACATACTTAGATTGAGATCAGAGGTAGGATCACAGTTATACTGAGCAACATAGTGCTTTCAGGTGTAGAATGACCATCTCCCAAGATCTGACAAGGGGATAACAAGCTGAACATCTTCAGAAATAAGTTGCTTAAAATATTTATCCGGAGAAGCTATCACTGTTTTGTATCCCTTCTGCAACACTTGACACCAAAATCTCCAGGTACACAAAATGCAACTTTAACTACATTGTCAAAATTTCTAGCTGAGCAACCACTCCAAGACATAAAATAAAAATATTAAGGCCAAATAAAAAAAACACCACTTCAGAATGATGAGGTAACAATACATGTGAGTTGCTGACCAAGTACTATCTCAGGAATCACATTTTTCAGAATGTAAGTAATGACATATATATGCCAATACCGAATTGTTGTCAAGTAATGGCTTAAAAACATCAGCAACTGACTTGGTGTCCGTAATAGATTAAACATCAGCAAACAGACAACATATTTTCCGGTGTGCAG
This sequence comes from Oxyria digyna, assembly GCA_029168935.1. Lineage (NCBI taxonomy): Eukaryota > Viridiplantae > Streptophyta > Magnoliopsida > Caryophyllales > Polygonaceae > Oxyria > Oxyria digyna. Next base: position 26,625,489 of record JAPVLV010000011.1, on the reverse strand, counting down.
CAGTTCATTTTCTATGCTTGCTATACTAAAATGTGACAAAAATAATAATAATGACTGAGCTCTTGTGCTCAACAAACTGCCAACGATAACCCCCTAAAATATAGAAGAAGGATCAATACCAGGAAAGATGCATGAGACAATGTAACTTTTAACACATAGATAAGCTTGAAAATGTACAAAAAAACAAAGAGGACCTTTCAGATCAAACAAACTATAAGCATTGCAATTTATCTTACAGAAGCCTTAGTCTCATCCATTCATCTCAAAACTCCTGGTCGAGGGTGCACCTGGCCAACACAAATCATGTAATAAAGTTTATTCATTCTGATAACTGAAAAAATCACTCGTAAAACCAAAAATGAATATCCACTTTTGAATTAATTTTAACTCAATTTAATAGAAACGGTTTCATTGATTCATTCAAAAGGATTGAGAATAGGAGACTGTGAGAAACTGAGTAAGCCATCAATCAGTCCATGGAAGTTGCAGCAAAGAACTTTGAGCAAGGAAATGGAATATTGTACCTTCAACGCAGAGAGATTTCCTCTTGGTAATTTCCTAGTTTTCTCAATCGCCATATACCATGGTGATCCAGCCAAACTCCTTTAAACTCCCAACATCACACCTGATAATTAAATCATGGTGTTCCAGCCAAACTCGTATGTAAGCAGATCCTGTAAAATCCTCCATCAGGAATTAATTAAGAATCAAGTAAAAAACCAACGTCACTAACTGCAACATTCTTACCTTAAATGTTGCGAAGGCATCAGAAGCAACATCAAATACAGGAAGCTCTACATATTGGAAGAAGAACTCAAAGCATGATGACTCCAGTATATATCTGAAAGTATACTTCAAAAGATATAATATCAGAGCTTTGAGTTATCACAAACAGGAGCAGCAAGATATGGAATAGACATTAAATTAGAAATTAGAAGACAATAATATGATAAAATGATGTTTCCGTTAAAGTAATTCATCACTATAGATCTCCTTAAGGTGCTAGATGAATATAAGTATTATTAGTGGAACAATACAAATTGTCCTCCAAACAGAATAGAGCAAAGAAAGCCCAATATAGTTGTTTTATAATCTTTTTTAATATGCATCACATGACTAATATCATCTTAGAAGAATTGGAAAGGAAGCTGATCAATGAGTTATGGAAGGCTGAACATGCAAATCATCCACAGTTTCAGTTACCAGATTTTGAACCAGAAACAAATTCTGCTTCTGAGAAAGGAAAACTTCTTGTGCAAATTCTCAGAAAATCATTCCTTCCATAACTCAACAAATTCTCAGCAAAATTTTGGCTAGAGACACAAGAGTGATGATTCACAACAACACATATATAGGCAGGAAACAATGGGTGGTTTAACAAATTTTAAAATAATGAAATTCAACAGATTTGGACCTATGAGTATGATACATATTAAGTGGTAATCCTGTTAGCCGAAATAGGTCGGAATCCTGTAAATTCTACTCTTTGAAGCACTTTCATGATTTACATTAGTAAAGCTTACTATAGCAGCAACCAGATGATAGCTTCCTTTAAATTCTATAGTAATTTTTCCAATGGGACAACTCAGGATGAATCAATATAAGCATTATAATCAAAACTATAGAATATTTTCACACATGATATACTCAGTTGAAATCACAAACAATATACTCCACTTTGTACTTAGGAAATCCTTATTCTCAACAGAACAATACTATTATACATAAGGCAAAAATATCTTACTTTTCCAGATTTGGAAACCTGATGCATTCCCTCAACATACTACCATCGGTCAAGGCAACCTCTTTGTTATCATAGCTGCTTGAAACAGAACAGAATATGCATAACACTGAGACAATCTCATCGAGTAAAATCTTACTATCAAAGTACATAATTACCCCCATATGGAGATAGATCATGAAAAGTAGTAGAGCCCTTGCCCTTGCCAGTATTGCACACTTGGAGCTTTGAGTTGGAAGCCATGAGATTGTTGATAGGTAAAAACTGGAGAGGGGGAGATAACAATATGGAACAAATGGAAGGAAAGGTGTGTATATATAGTAAAATGCAGTGTAAAAAATGGCCGACCTAGGAGAATCCAGAACTTGAGACGGCTTAGGAAAATGAATGTGGGTAAATTACCCCATAAATGACATTAAAAGCAAAGATGAAACCGCTGTCATTAAGACTTTGAAAACAAATAATAATAACTGAAATAAATTTGAGGACATATATAACTGAACTATGTAGTGTAAAAAATGGAAGGAAAGGTTTGTATATATAGTAAAATGTAGTGGAAAAAATTGCCGACCTAGGAGAGAAAGAAATTGTAACGGCTTAGGAAAATGAATGTGGGTAAATTATCCACTATTATACTGTTTATTCCATACTTCATCCCTAACATTTTCTGGCTTGCACATATTATACACGGTTAATCATCAATAAGCCTCGAATTAACCTAACATATTAAATCATCATTCATAAGCCAATAAATGAAAAACAAACACGAAAGTAGCACCTTCAGCAGTGGCTTCCCTTGTTCACTGATCAAAGGCTATGTGAAATGAACTGCTTTCCTCCTTGTCTCTGAACTGAATTACCACTCCTCTTGAACATCCTTCATGTTCCATAATTAACAAATTATGCACGTAAATTCTTACTCCATTTCTCTATAGACAAACACTAAGATCACACTACCAAATCAAATCATCTCAGCAGAATCATTGGAAAAGAAAAGTCATACATCTATACTGGATTCCAATTCAGATTCTAAACTCTCTCATACACGCACTGAATCAATCGGATTCAATTTAGACAACCACACATTCAAAATCAGAGAATCGTAGCAACTTCAGCTTCGTCCCTGGTGGCGTTTGTAATGTCAACATATATCTTCGATAGCCAAAAACGAAGGAATTTTATTTTATAATTTCAGTTTAACTCATATATCTTCAATGACCAACTCATATTTGGTTATATTTTCAATTTGTTCAGGGAACAATGCCATGAGCTTCAAATTAAGGGATCTGACAACAAAATACTCAAAAGCCATAGTATGAATCATACACCAAACCCCAATAATTCAGTATTGCAACAATTACAGCCATTGCAATTATGTAGACTATTTCACACATTGTACAATGGGCAGTGGGTTTACAATAGTGGCAAGGCAAACATACCCCACAGTTGAATGACGGCTTACACAACAAACAGTCAGCAATTTGAAGATGATGCAACTCATGGAAGACCTACTCATCGCAATTGAACGTGGTTCATACGAACAAAACAAAACCCTAAACGTGAAGTAGACAAACCTTAATAGCTTTAGCAATATTCGATGATGTTTTCATTCGTTGCGTCGATGCCGGATCTTAAGCCCTTGCATTAGATCTTGACCTCATACTTGATATGAGCATTCTTGTGATATAGGTATAACCACAGCGGTGGAAGTACGATCTTGACCTTAGTCTCTTTAGGCATCCTGGTCAGCGTTACAAGATGACCACTCCACTCGTGATGCAAATATACAGGCCACATCATTGCCAGTTCAGCAGGACGTCAAAGACCTTGTGGCCGGAGGGCGAAGGAGCGGAAATTGAAGCAAAACGCTAACAGACATGCCATTGAAGGAGACGTGGGAGCCGGTTGGCGATGAGGCTTGGAAGGAATGCGGGCAGCAGTGGAGGCTCTGTTTGGAAAAGGGTATCAGGAGGGAAGGGGAGGGTAGGAGAGTAGTGAACTTAAACTGGTTTAAAAGATGAGCAGCCCATAAGCCCGGATTTTAATGACCGGCCCGTATCAAGCCCGGTACCGATTTCATTCAATTTTGACATTGGACAACCAATCTTTATATAGATAAGATGAGAAGAAGAATGAGACAAATACATACACGTTTTCTCTAGATATATGTGTTGTAGGGATGCAATGAACAATGAAAGAACACCTATCTATTTATATATGATTAAAAAACGAAAATGTAAATTAGGATTTAGGAACAACCACTTCTTTTTGAAATGGATTTTTTTAGTATGGGAATGAAAGCTCTTTGATTACTGCATGGATTCGATCTTCTTGAAAAACACTTGTTGCAGCGCCCTTGTTGAGGCGGGCAAAACTCTACCCGCCTCAACAAATATCTGTTGAGGCGGGCAAAATTTTGACCGCCTCAACAAATTCAAAAAATTGGACTTGTTGAGGCGGGCAAAACCCTACCCGCCTCAACAAATATCTGTTGAGGCGGGCAGAATTTTGACCGCCTCAACAAATACAAAAAATTGGACTTGTTGAGGCGGGAAAAAGTTTGTCCGCCTCAACAGATCTTGAATTTTTGAGCTGTTGAGGCGTACATATAAAATACGCCTCAACAAGAGTCCGATTTGATATCTGTTGAGGCGGACAGGTGTTGCCTGCCTCAAAAGGGATCTCAAAAACCCTAAAATTCTCCTAACTTCATTGCGCCTCCGCTTCTCAGTTCATACCCACTCCTTCTTCCTCGTATCATCTACCTCGCCTCCTCCCAACTCCACAACATCATCTCCTCCACCTTCCCCTCCCTCCTCTTCAACACCACAATCGTCACCCCCAAAAACTCCTCCTCCCTCCGTAAAGCATATACTTATCAGATCTCCTCCCTAACACCGTCCCCCGCGTCATCTACTTCGACTCCGACGACATCGCCCGTCTCTGGTCGATTCCTCTCAACAGCAACGTCCTCGGCGCGCCTGAGTACTGCTTCGCTGGTCGATTTCACCTCCTATTTCACCCCCTCCTTCTGGTCAACGCTCACCTCTCATACCTTCACCTCAACCTCAAAACCTAGTGTCTTCTTCACCTTTTGCTCCTCCCCAAATCCTTCCCCAAACTCAAATCCGATACCCAGTTGCTTCCTCCGGCCGTGGATTTGTCAGCTCGGCTCCAAGGCCGCATGTTCTGCTTTCTAACCCTAACCCTAATCAGGCAAGATCTAACATGGGGTTTCGATTTTTCAGCTCCGTTGTAGGCTTTATCTGAGATTTTCCTTCTTCCTTGAATAATCATCTATTTCAACAAAGGTTTGTTAAATTCCTCTGCTTTTTCTAATTTGATGATGACAATTGGTCCTATAAGAGTTAATATTATGCTCTTTCTGATCAGACTTTCTGTCCATGGCTTCTTTTTTGTTGTTCTGCTGCCTTATAACCTCATATGTTTTCTTATTAGAATGTCCAAGTTCAGTGCAAGTAGTTTAGAGCAAGTAGAGCTTGCTTCCATGAACTATAATACTATAAAAGCCTCTAAATCCAATTCAGCACATACTAAGTCTACTTAGTTGTATTTTCTAACTATGCTCATTTGTTCACGGTCCTTTATAATTTTTCTTTCCTTTGTCATCGTAAAAGCCAATTTCTTGGTTTGGGTTGCTGAGTAAAGTTCAAGAGAAACTTGGCATAAGAATTGGTTTGTCAAAGAAACTAATAGATCGGATCATCTTTCTAAAATTATTTCCATTACTCATAAATCAAGGATTTAAGATATATAAAAATTAACACATATGTATGGATCTAAAACTGGGACAAAAAATTTCCTAAAATTCAATTGAGGATTTGATTTCACGACATATTACAAAATAACTGTGAGCTTTAACTGAGGTTTTCATTCTTTCAAAATATTCTTTCAAACTTCAGATCTGGATCCAGCGGCATCGTCCTCCCTGCTATTTCAACACAGGCGTGATGGTAATCGATATGTGGAGAAGGTTGGATGGAGGCTACAGAAGCAAGACGAGCCGCTCATTCAGGAATTATGCGACCTCACCGGCATCAAACGCCATGTTCTCAAGGTCTGGATGCACAACAACAAGCATACCCTTGGTAAGAGAAACCCTACTACCTAGCTGCCTCACGACGACGTCGTTTCAAGATCCCGATGAGGAGTAAGTTGATTTAATTATATATTAATTAATTTCTAGGTTTGCCTAATTAATTGGAAAATGCTGCTTGAACTGCTGTTTAATTAGCATTTAGCCGGAGCTATAGCGAGCTAGAGATGGATTATCTATGGTTAAGTTAAGATGTTTGTAGAAGCTAAGATGATGTATGGACTAATTACTATATAATTTTATGGTGTAGCTAGGGTTAAATGACTGCAGTATCATCAGTTTTATGTTATTATCATAAATTAAGTGCATGCATTATATCATGTTATTAATAATGTATGTGTGTAATGGGTTGGATTTCATTACTCAATTGAATTAAGTAATGTATGAATTGAAGTGGATGTGTTGCATGTGTTGACAGTTCAACAAAATTTGCTATGCAGAAACAAAGCTCAAGTAAATTTAACAGTGAAGTAGAGTAGAGTACATTACAGTATATATATAGAGAGAGCTTTGAAATTAAGTTATGGAAGGGTGCTGCACATTGCATTGCACACTGTCCAAGTAGTGCGGTTTACAGAGTAAATACAGTTTCTAGAATAGAAACCACTTGGGCTGATTCACTTCAGAAATTTCTATGTCAAGTATCATTGTGAGGTGTAGAGAGTGAACTTATCTTAATCACTCACGATGGCCACTACTTTAGCAGCTTATGAATACAATTTGACTAATGAATTGGAACCATAGGTTTCAATCCATTACACAGTGTTACTTTGCTTTTCTTCAAGTGTCTTTAGCTTTATAAATTGAGAGCGGATCATGCTCGCTTAGCTGTGAAATATGTGCATATATGCATGATTTTTCACTTACACATAGTCACACACATATTGTTTATGTGCATGAAAGCATTCTCACATTTGCACTCAAGCGAATCTTTTCTAATTAGTTACTTTAGGATATCTGAAAATGGTTAAATAAGTTTATCATGTAAATGAGTTATACGTTTACTTTGACAGGCGCTCGGGTGGGCGTATGTGAACAAGTGTCACGACACATGGGAGCAGTTGTACGTGCACTGGATCTGCCCCTTCGTCGGGGCGCTAGCTGCTGCAGTCGTGTTTCGGGCTCTCTTTTCTCAACGCAAGAAGAAGAAGCAGTCCAAGAAGTCTCAGAAGGTGGAATAGTCGCCTCGTCTCGCATCACCCCGCAATCGGTCTCGCCTCGCCAAGCTATGGGTATCGCCTCGCCCCGCAGTCCGTCTTGCCTCGCCCAACAATCAGTCTCGCCTTGCCCCACAGTCCGTCTCGCTTCGCAATCTTATCCGCCATTGAAGTCGTCCGAGCTTCATTCCTAATTTTTTAGTTCGTAGCTAGAGAAGTCTTGTTCTAAATCTGGGACTTTGATTTCAGTTTTTTGGTTTTCAGTTGTATAAAAAATCACAAATTTCATGTAGCTCTCTTTTGTAATGATGAAATCCAATTTCATTTTATTCGTTTAATCATTCCTTAATTCTCCAGAGTTTAGGCTTAAATAGTTCAATCTCTCTGTTAATTAACAAGCGTCATGGGAACTGTTTTTGAGGCGGGCAAATTGCCAAACATTAGAGGCGGTCAAGTTTTTGAGGCGGGCAAATTGCCAAACATTAGAGGCGGGCAACATCAATTCGCCTCAACAGATATATATTTTTTGGGTACTTGTTGAGGCAGACACTTTTTTGACCGCCTCAACAAGTCACTTTTTGAGGCGGGCAAATGTCTGCCTCAACAAGTATTGACTTGTTGCAGCCCCCTCTGTTGCAGCGCCCTTTGCCCGCCTCAACAGGGGGGTTTTTGTCCGCCTCAACAGGTGTTTTTTCTACTAGTAAAAGATAAGAATACTTACACAATTAGATGGAAAAAATGTAAAGACAAAAAAATGTATAAAGTTCGAAAAATCTACCCTTTTAAAAAATTGTGTGTCTGACTTTTGAACATTCTTATGGTTCTAATGGTTGCAGGTGAGGAGGATACACCTATTGGAGTTATGCTTGGATGCTATAGAATGGGATGAAGACATGGGCTCTTAGAGGAGGTAATGACCACTATTCCCTGTCTCAAACACTGTGATAAGTGATAGTCAACTCTATAGTCCAGTCTTAATCATCTCTGTGTAATCTTTATTTGTTTCATTCAGTGTGTTTTGAAACCTCTCACGTATTTGTGTGTATTAGGTCATTTCCTTAGTCCTGAAACTAATTTCTTGGGAACAACATCAATCATGTCTAATTGGATTACTCCCTCCGTTCCGTTTTTTCGTTCTTGATTATGTTTTTGACACTATTCACACATCAAGAGAATCTTCGTAATTTCGACCAATATATAGATAAAAACATAGTCATGTGTGGTCTTGTTTTATTCGTCTTCTCGAGTACTTTAATAATATTCAAATTTTATAATTAGAGATATTGATAAAACAAAACGCACATCGTTATACGTGCCCGAGTGAAACAAGAAAGAAATAAAGGAACAGAGGGAGTAATTTGTAGTAGCTAGTAACTAATTTCTAGTTCAAACTTGTAATTTTTGGATGTATTTTAGCAGCAAATATATCTAGTTATTTCTGCATGTTAAAACTTAAAATGCTAATCTTGAATTCATGCAAACATATGCTTCATATTTATGTAGTAAACTCTTTCAATTTTTATTGGTTCAATATTTAAATTTTTATGTTTGTTTATAGTTTGAAAACTGAAAACTGGAACCGACTCTTTGATTTTAGGATACTAAATACAAACTGAAAACTCTATTCTTTATTGTTATAAGTGAGACTAAATAAATACAAAGTGAAAACTCTATTCTTTATTGTTATAAGCGAGACTATAAATAATACAAACTGAAAACTGAAAATCTGTATTAGATCTAAAGGTGCTAAACTTAATTTAAATACTTTACCTTGAAATAGACTGTTTCCGTAGGAATACACAGTCTGTTGATTTCTTGCAATCCCAAAACCAACTTCTCACTCTTTGTAGATCTGAGAAGAGACATGGCAGAGTAGCACACATAGATAAGAATTAACAACATATAAGAATGAACAACTCAAAGAGACTCAAATCAGAGAACAGAATTATACACAATGTTTAGATTTTGTGTTGTAGGTATGCAGTGGACATTTATAAAATAAGTTTTAAGTAGATCTTAGGTGCAAGAAGAACGAATGAGCATTCTATGATGTTGGGGAATAATATGTTTACCTTTTCATCCATAAAAATACATTGTTGTTGGCGGATCCGCTTTCGTATGCATCTAACCTTCAAGTGAGAAGAAGAGAGTGTTGTGCAAGACTGTAATCAGTAAAAATGGAAATAGGTTTGTGATTATTGAATAACCAAACGTCCTTTTTATAATGAAACCAAAGTTATAATTTAGGTTAATGTGTTATTAAGAGAATCATATCTTTTTTTATTTGTGGAACTAAATATTATCAGCCATGATTTGATTGCAGATTTTATATCATATCTTTGTATTGTTAGTATTTTTTTTCTTTCTTTATAGGTCTATGCAAATTTGGTTGCAGATTTCTTATATCGTATCTTTTGTTATGTATTATTAATTTATCTTTTCTTGCTTTACAGGTTTTTGCAAATTTCATTGCAAACTTTTTGGGATAGAGTATCCTTTTTATGATATTGTTGCAGATTCATCAATTTTTTTTATTTAGGGGTTGAGTATTTTTATGCCGAGAGAATTGTAATAATGTTTTCAGTTTTTTTGCATTAGGGTTTAATTTTAGTTTTTTTTTATGCAGGTTCATTTTAGGTTTTTTCTCTTGGGTGAAAAATTGTAATAATTATTTTTTCATTTTTTTGCTTTTGGGTTTCATTTTTTTTTTTTGCATTACGGGTTCAGTTTTCTTTACTTTATAGTTTAATATCATTAAACTGAAAAGTGGCTTTTTTACACGTTAGTTATGTAGTGATTTTAGGTTAATATCATTAAAATTACATATTAGGGCGTATAGCAGGAAAAGATTTATGTGTATAGAAAAAAATCATAAAAAAGGATAAGATCTTTTACTCGAAAATTATAGCAAGATCACTTAAAATTCACTTTGTGAAACTCTTACCAAAAAATTACAAACGTACAATAGTATTACATCAAATTAAACTAATTTTTCCCAAAAAAAAAGTAAAAAAAAGAAACCAATAGTTTCAGGCCACGTGGGGATTACATGTGGATAGGCTGAAAAACATTCTTTACACGTGGCATAGCTGTGGATAAGCTGAAAAACATGTTTACACCCTAAAAGGGTATGCATTCTATTATGGACTATATTTAGTATGTAATTATGATACTCGACTCATTTCCTTACAAAGTAAAAGTTAAGTGGTAGTATTAGATTCACTATATAACTAACTTAACGTCCTTTTGATACTTCATACTCCCTCCGTCCCTTAATATAAGACCCATTTGTTTTTTCGACACTATTCACAAATCGAGAGAATCTTCTCGTTTTCTTCCAATATATAGTAATAAATATAGGCATGTGAGATCTCGTTTGATTCGTCTCAATGAGTACTTTGAGAATATTAAAAAATTATAATTTTTATCATCGTATATTTAGATATATTAACGTTACAAAATGTGTCTCGACAAATGTGTCAAAAACAAATGAAAAGATCATTAAGGGATTAAGGGACGGAGAGTAGTTCATACCATGATTACATATCTCTTCAACTTTTGTGTTACTTTACACAAGAAATAGGCTCATACTCTCATAATGCGAATTAACAAGTAATTATGCTATTTCTTTTTAAATTAATATAATCTCTTCAACTTTTGTGTATTTATTGTACTTCATTTTCCATAAAAGACTATGTAATGTGAATGTGATCATATGCTATTTCTTTTTAAGAAATTATGTATAATAAGGCCGAATGGATAAATAAATCTTTGTTGTTCTGTGGATAGGTTAACGTTAACCATCTCGTGGTCGTAACTCTGTAATTTGTTCATCTCTCTTAATCAATGCCAGCTGTTTAACTAGTGTCTGATTCCATTAAGTGACCTTGATTTAAATAATAGTTTTCTATCCGGCCAATAACGGCTGGATAAAATGAAAGCTGAGCGAATAAATAACTTGTGCAACTGTAAATACCATATATACCCCCAAGAAACTACCACAGTTTCTTTTTTGGATTTCTCAACTTAAAAAAGTCTGTTGACAACTCTTTGATTCTCGATTTGCCCAATATGAATCGCTGGTTGGAAAAGGAAATTTTCAAATAAAAAAAAGGAAGAAAGAAAAAGAAAAAGAAAAAGAGAGAACGGTAAAATAATTTGACGGACTCAAAGATAAAAAGTGAGCTGGATTTGAGGAGAGATTTCGAATCCGGCTTCCTCACTCCCCTCTATGTTGTGCTTGTCGCTCTGATCCCCTCTTGTGTTGTGGCTCTCTCACTCCTCAGATCGTCATCACCAAATTCCACACAGATAATAATGGGGAAGCCTTCTTCTTCTTCTTCTTCTTGCTTGAAGATTATTGCATGCGGTAGCGATTCACCAGTCGAAGATGACGTTCAAACTTCTGAGGTTTTTTTCCTGCTCCTTATCTTCCTCACTTAACTGCTTATCGTTCATGCCGTTTGTTGTGAATTTCAGCTTCTCATTGCTTTTTCTCAAGCACTCATAGTCACATAGATCCGTTTGTTGTCAATTGAGTGCCAAATTTCAGATTCTCTTTGTCGTTTACTGAAAAAATCCAAGTATTATTACAATCGAGAGCTAGTCTTCACTTTTGGTCCTGTTTGGTATGAGATCTGGTGAATTAGAGAGCATTTCTTTCTTCTTCCCACTCAAACCGTCGGTTAACTTGATAGAGTACCAATTGTATACACTCTGTGCTAGGTTTTTTAGTCGCTTTTCGCCTTAATGCGTGCTGTATTAGAACCGTTCTTCAAATTAAAATTGGCTGACATCCTTATGTAATCTTATCTGCTTGCCCTAATTTATTCTCTCTGGTACAATTTTTTTCGTCTAATCAAACTATTTTTTAAGATAGATCAAAACATGACTCTGAATCTCTAGCATCAACTTTGCAAGATAGAATGAAGTACGACTATAAACTGATATTGTACTACCATCCGGAAAGCAGCTGCAAGGTGGTACCTGTTTTGATTAAATAATCAGTCGATAGCATTTATAGTTACTAGATAATAAAGTTTGCACTCTAATTTGGGATAGTCAATCCTCCAGCAGAAGAAGTGGTTGAGTTCGTACCTGTCCACTTAATGATTTTGAATTCTTATTGAATTTTAGGCTTGCTTGTTATTCCTTCTTATAACTTAAGGTATACAAATATTATTATAGGCCAAGGGATCAAGTGACAAACGTGGTTGGAGTTTTAGAAAGAGATCGGCCAGGCATAGAGTGTTGAGCAACAATGTAACTACTGAAAGCCTTAGTTTGGCTGATAAGGAGGTCTCTCAATCAACTTCTATCCAAAGCCAAGCTGCAGCGCACCCTTCTGTTACAGAAAAGGTTGTGGCTTTGGAGCAATCTCATGAGAAGCAACTCCCACTATCATCTGTTGAAGTGAAGGTAGCAAAATCCACTGAACCAGAATTATCTGAAACATTGGATGCAGATAAGCCATCTAAGCCGGTTCAACCAACAGTATCCGAAACACTCTATACAGCAGAGCCACAGGAAACGGTTGAACCAGAAGTTTCAGTGAATGTCTCTGAACCACCAGAATTAGGTGGAGAAAAAACATATGATACAGTGATTGTCTCTGAAGCAGTGCCAAGTGAATTAGAAATATCTGAGGGAGTAGTTCATCCTGAATCACCGACAACAGTTGAGCTGAAATTGCCGGAGACTGTGATTGCTTCACAAGATGGCGTTTTGGAGGAACCTATGGTTTTGGTATGCTGATTACACTATGCTTACAGGTCACGTTCAATGGTAATAAACATGATTGTGCCTATTGCTAAGGGTTTCTTATGTTTGTGTTTGTAAATTTACAGGCTCAAACAGAACTTGTGAAACTGAAAAGCATTGTCAAGCTGCAGTCAGCAATAAGGGGACACTTTGTACGACGACAAGCTGTAGACACCCTATATTGCATGCAAGGCATAGTCAAGGTTCAGAGTCTTGTAAAATCTCGCCATTCCAAGCCCTCGGTAACATTCTATATTCCATTATCTAGCTCAGTTGTTAAAATACAAGTTTGAAATAATATTCTGGTTCCTTATTAGAAATATAAATTTGTAAGCTTTGATCTTATAACATTACAATTTGTGACTTTAGGGTGATGTGATATTAAGATCTCAGACTTCAATGGAGAACCTGCTCAAGAATGCATTTGCTGTCCAGGTAACTTATACTGCTTTTTATTTCGAAATTTGATAATTCCCTGATTGAATATTCTTATATAGCTAATTTTGATTTGTTATGCAGCTGTTAAAATCAACACCAAAATCCAAGTCATCTATTACAAAATGTGACCCTCTGAAGCCCAGCTCAAGCAGGCTTTGGCTAGAGAGATGGATGGATCTTTACTGTTATGGACTTGCTAACTTGGAGAAACAAGAGATCACGTCTAAGGATGAACAGTCTCAAACCGAAGTGGAATCAGAAAGTTTGTCAAAGGTTGAATCTGACTCAATAAACCAAGAGATTGCTTTCAAGAAAGCCTCCAAAACATTAGAAAATGGAAAGAACTCTATCTATCCCGATCCTGTACAGGATTGCCAAACTTCTAAGTTATTATCTACCGAAGAAAAAATGGAGCAGCCTTGTGATAACAATGATGCATCATTCGATTTCGATGGGTCATTAGGATTGGATGAACAGAAAAAACAAAGCATTCTAGTGAGCTCCCTTTCAAATGATCTTCCTGTAGAAACTGAAGAGCCAGAGTTCTCTACCAAAAACATGGCCGCTAAGCATGTGGAAGTGGAGAGTAAAAAGTCGACATATGGATCAAAAAAGTCAAGCAACCCGGCCTTTGTTGCTGCTCAGTCTAAGTTTGAGGAGTTAAGTTCAACTCCCAATTACACTGGATCACTTGGCTCAACGTATCAAGTATCCGGTACTGAAAACCATCTCGATACTGCTTCATCTAGAGAAAGTATCATCAAAGAAAAGGAGGAGCCTAACAGTACATATTCTAGGCTACCCTATGATATGATTGTTAACACGGGGGGCTCTGAGAATGGGACTGAACTTTCAGTTACTTCTGCTCTAGATTCACCATACCTATCTGAAGCTGAAGCTGTTGAGGTGGATTTAGAAGTTAAATTTGTGGAAGAAAAATCCAGTAACCTGATCAGAAATGAGAGTTTGGAGGTGGAAACCAAGGAGCTTGAGGCAGCTGCATCTGATAAACATGATAACAGTGAATATGTTGGTTTGGAAATGACAGCAGCTGAGTCTCTACAAAGAGAACAGAAATCAGAAAGAAATGCTTCTGATGTACAGGTGGACGCTGAGCTGGCGCATAATTCATCTTCTGTAGCTTCACCTAATAATAGCCATAGAACACCTTCCAGCCAGGTGTCAGGAAAAGTGAAGAAGACTAAAGCTGATAAAAGAACTCAAGCTAAGCATCATGATGACTCTGGTGTAAAAAGTAGTGGCAAGAAAACCCCTACGAAGCCTCTTGATGAATCTGGTGCAAAAAGTAGTAGCAAGAGAACACCTAATAAGCCTCATGATGACTCTGGTGCCAAAAGTAGTGGCAAAAAAACTCCAAATAAGCCACTTGATGACTCTGGTGCCAAAAGTGAAAGGAGAAGAAATTCTTTTGGGTCCGGAAAATCCGAGAATGCTGATCAAGAACCTAGAGATAGTATTAGTAGCACTAAAGCTGTTCCAAGTTACATGCAAGCAACAAAATCTGCAAAAGCTAAGGCTAATTCTCCAAGATCAAGCCCAGATGTACAAGACACTGATGCATACATTATCAAGAAAAGGCATTCTTTACCGGGTGCAGGCGGGAGGCAAGGATCTCCTCGTGTCCAACGCCCGCCATCTCAACCACCACAATCACAACCGGTAAAAGGAAATGCCACTACTCCACCACAGGGTAATGTTTAATCTTAATTGTGTTTTAAAATTAATTATTTGTTTTGGACTAACAATGTCATGTGCTTTGTTTCAGAAAGGAAGTGGATAAAATGAGATTGAATTTTAAAGGATGTCACATAAGCAGAGGCCATTGAAGACAAGAGAAGGTAAGTGTGCACCATGGTTGGTCTCAACATAGATTGTTCATTCAATAGAATTTGTATTTGTTTGATTTTAGGTTTAAGAAACTTTCGTGTACATTATTATTATTGGTGGTACTTTTATGGTTGTTACATCATCCGAGAGGTTTATGCTTTTGGGCTGTTCATGTTTTGTATTATTGAAATTTATCTAAGTATTTGTTACATTATGAAGCAAGCATCTTGAGTCTGTAAGACCAGATGTGTGACATTTTTATCTGACTTGCTTGAAACTACAGATGGAATTGCCACTTGGTGGAACTCTTGTTTTATTGCAGTGGCCCTCTTAATTTGGTATTATAAACTCTAAATCAATGGACAAATCTGTACGATGTAGCAGAACGTTTTACACAAACTAAAGACTGTACTATGTACAGTAATTCTGACTTGCCTACTTGTTGCTGAATGCGCGGAGTAGTGGAAAAAACCAATTTGAACATGATACTCCAACTAAAAGACTGTTTGTAATTAATAGTATGACTCCTTTGTGCTCTATGTTGCAGCTAAATGATTACATCTTTCACTAGATATGATCATGGGTAATGCAGGTCTTTCATATCCTATGATTAGGAATTACGGGGTACTAATTAGAAGCATTATTGTTACTCCGTATTTAATAACCACACTTGCATGCATTTTCATACAACCAACTCAAATATAAACCGACTCTTGTTTTAGTCTTTTGTTGCTGAACAGTGACTGATAAGAAACATATAATCATTCGTCGTATATATTCTCTTAATTTTCTGTTTATTTTATTTATTCAGTTAGCTGATCCCCTCCAAATGTTTCTAGCTAAGACCTGTATCTATCTCTCTATTTTATCATCTTTAAAAAATCAGCCGAAGATTTGAAGAGATCTTGATGTCAGTTATACACAATGTCTTATGTCAAGTTGTTAACACTATTCGCCTTATTTGTCTTATGCAAGTAAACAATAGCAAATTAATTAACATAATTTGCATACGATCCCTATGAATTTAAAATTGAAAATTCCAGGCTCAGCCTGCGCCTCTTGCCAACAATACAAACATAATTGAATAATTTTGAATTATGGTAGAAAAATCTAGGACATGGACAAATAGAGGACAATGATTTGCATTCTATATAGGCAGCCGACTTGGAACAGCCATTATTATGCAATAAATTTTGCAGAAACTAGGCTACAGTTAAGATGCATGTATCTCAGTTTAACTGTATTCTAGGAAGAGGAGAAACTATAACAGAATTAACTGTACTCAAGGCTGTGAATTGACCGAATTCTTAAATAGAGGGTCAAGTTCATAAAATTAACACATGCAACACTAATTCATGTAATTACTTAGTTGAAGAAAATTTTGATGCAAATAACTCTTAACGTAGGAAAGACGAATAGATCGTGTTCACAAATTACACGTTAATGTTCATATTCTTAATAGTAATGTTCATAATCTAAGCCATAAATTTTTTGAACGTTTTCAGTAAGGGATATACTTGTAAATACTACGACTTTTTTTAGTTTTTTTGCTTTGTTTTTTTCTCAAAATAACTTCAAAAAAATTTATCGCTCAAATTATGAACATCATCGTTCATATTATGAACATTAGTTTATTACGTAGTATATATGTGAACGCGAAATCTTCGTTTCTCCTACGTTAAGCCTTGTTTTCACCGAAACTTTTCTCTTAATTAATTAGTTTGTATACGGGAACATGCATAAAATTGTCCAAATTCATGAGTTTGTGCCACCAAATCATAAATTTATTTTGTCAGTGACGTGTTTAATTAGTAACTTAATTAGTTTGTTATTACCCGACATGAAAGAAATGCTAAACGTTAAACCTTGTCGAGATTTAATTAGCCGTAATGCTAGATAAAGCCTGCAATAATCAAGGAACATATCTTGATTATCAGATCAGCTGCAGATGAAGCCAGATTCTTATGGATTGCTATGTTGGGGAAAACTTCCACATTGTAACAAAACAAAATACACATGCAAGTATGCTACATCCTATTTTCTATGTATTAACTTTAAAATGTTTTGTGGTGCAAATATAATCCGCGCAAGTGCTATCAAATCAAACTTTCAATGTGTAATGTTCTTAGGACAAATTTGTTACTTTTTTTTAATGTTTAGGGGGGATGTACTTCGCCATAAATGTGAGTTGTCAATATATAATCATATACTCTCAGACTATCCAAACAAACACAACACATTTTCTCGTGGGTCCATGGCCAAAATTAGTGGATGATCGACTTAACATCAAATTTCCAATCATTTTTTTATATGATTTCTTGGTTGTAGGATAATTCATAAAGCAATCTATCCTAGTATTGTGATAAATGAAATTAAGCTTTTTTCCCCCTCAGAATCACCCTCTTGTTAGCCTAGTGTGGAAGTGTCAAGACTTGCTTGGTAGAAGTTGGGAAACTAAGTTTTGCTTCATCCCCCGTTCGGCTAATAGGATCGCGGATGTACTCTTTAGACTTGTCTTTTGTAATAATAGCGCATTCGAAGCGCGAGAGTGCCGTCTCTCTTTTCGAAAAATAATAATAATTAAGCTTTGACTCGCACAATGCAATAGGTATGCGACACCTGTCCTTATAATGTTGACTATCCAAAATCATCACTAGCAATCAAGACTTAATTCATTTCTTCTTTCTCGATGAATTTAGTCGAATAATAAGAAAGCAATGGAGCCAAAAAACAAGGTATCCTATTCCTTGCACATGGGCAATGAAATGATCACAAAAAAGACTCCATTTTCGATCAATATATAAGTCGACTTTATCCTCCATTAGGGAGTATCACTTTCTAATCATTTTAACAACTTCATTTTTGGTGCAAAAAGACTTCTCGAAAATGCCTTCTGATCATCCCCGAAAATGCAGCACGATCAGCAAGATCGTGCGCATCCGTCAGATGCTGAGGAGGTGGCGACAGAAGGCAGCAGAATCGAGGCGATACGTTCCTTCAGATGTGCCATCAGGACACGTGGCGGTTACCGTTGGAATGTACGGGCGTCGATTTGTGGTACAGGCGACTCATCTGAACCACCCCATCTTCCATTCACTGCTCCATATGGCAGAGGAGGAGTTCGGGTTCACCAACCGGGTCGGACCTCTTTTTATACCCTGCGATGAGATTCTGTTTGAAGAGATTATCCGGTTTCTGACCCGACCCGGTTCTTCCTCTCGTTCCAGATCACGAAATCTCGAGGATTTTCAGAGAAATTGTAGCTCCGGTTTCTGCCTCATCAGCGAGTCTCGACCGTTGCTGATTTAAATTAGCGGACTTCGAATTTGTTTATGATACAAGTTAGGCGCCTAGGCAGTGATTTCATAAGTAATGCGTTCATATAGTGTTCCAAGAAATTTTAATTGGGAATTTTCGGGTATTGGATTTGATAATCTTCAAGTATAACGGTTAGGGGGAAATTTAATTGACAAATTCGTTATGGTTATTGTTATCATTTGTATTACATGATTTATTATAAAGAACATTTATACAACATTAGTTGCTATACCTATTGTCTTGTATGTTTTCCTACGATATTCTTACATGAAATACTTCTGTGTGTTCATGTTTCCCCAACTTTGTAGTACGTAATTTACGCCTGACTTTGGCGTATACTTTCATAGCGCGAAAAGTTGAAAAATATAGAGATACTAGTCTTTATATACATGTATGAAGTTCATGTCAAATATAAGATGATGAAGAGCAAGAACCTACTTGCTACTAGATTTATTTTATGGAGATATGTTTATATTGGTTTATTCTACTTGCTTTTTGCCCCAATCTTTTTATGTACTACGGTGTATAATATATGATGAATGATCTAGGAAGTATGATTAAGATTCCAATTAATTAAGTACCATGATGAACAAGAAGAAGGATTTCTATTATTCAGGTTTGAAAGCCCAAAAACCTAAAGGCCGTTGGCCCATGAAGTGTCCATGAAGTACTTATCTTGCGGAGTACATATTTGGATCTCCTTATAAACATATTAAATGCTTCGATGCATGCCAGCAATGCATGCAAATGAGTGGTACGTACAATAATGCTTCGATGCATGCCAAGTTAATGCATACGTACTACGTAGTGATACGTCCAGTGAAATATAAAATGCGTTACATTACTTTTTCAACTCTTCAAAAAAAAAAATGCGTTACAAATCTATTATACATATTAAAGCAAAAGCCCGCTCTTCGCGCACCCCAAGAGCTGATGGGCGCACTCCTGTTTTCATTATTTTGACAAATTTACCCTTTTGGATTAACAAAGTTCCTACCCCAATTGATGTATCGACCACTTCTCTTCGTCCAAACATTTAGTTACTATACCAGTATACCCTATACATGCCGCCGACTCCCGCTTGCCTCCGGAAGTCGTCGACGCTCTCCTCCACAAACGTCACCGACCTAATGTCTGACGCCGATCTCTCCTCCTTCATCGTCGTCCTCCGTTGATGCTCTTCTTGTAACATCCTCGTCTTCATGCATAACCTTTGTAACGCTCCGCTGGCCCGCTCACACACGGGTAAGAAGTAATTTTTACAATTAAAAAAGGGTATATGTGTCCAAATGGGGTGTATAAAGAAGTAATGGGGGTGCATGAAGTAACACCCACGCAAAATTAACTTTTAACTAGAATCAGACCCTCGCGCTACGCGCGGACCAATTATGATTTTTTCTATATGACTTAACACTTTAACGTTGTTGAATAGACGTCTCGTAGTTTGATCGGACTAATCATATTCACAATCTCTTCAATTAAAGAAATGTAACCCCAACAAAGTAAAAATTATAAACAACGTGAATCAATTCAATCAACATAACGACAGAGGACATGATGACTTCTTTCAGCGGATAAAAAGAAGTAATTTTAACCTCCGTAAATAGAGGATATTAAAAATGTTGAAGTGAGGCAAACACAACTTTTTGATGTTAAGCTCGTTCCTCTTTCACCTAATGCGTTAAAATACAAAATAGTCCAGTTTACCAATTCTTTTAGCATTTCAAAATTGTCCTATTAGAGAAGTATATCCCCATAAAAAATTAAGCGGTCGTTACCCCTTCTCATAGTTATCTTGATGTCATCTCAGCAGCTGCAATTGCTCTTAGCTATTATAGATATATAATATATAGATAGATTAAAAATATCTAATTAACCCATATTAGTTTTTAACCAAAGAAGGAGGGGCGTCAGGATAAAACGAATGGATTGACGAACGAAATTAGATGAGAATCAGTTTGGAGGTTGTGGTAGAGGAAGGAGACGAAAACGGTGTGCTCTTAGTTAAATAGTTAGTGATGAAATTGACATTTAAAAGAATAGATAATTAGGATAAAAAATTAAAATATTAGCATTTATTAGGTACAAATTGACATTACTTCATCAAACCCAACAATTTTTTTTTTTTTATATATATATATAGATAGATTACCACATGGCGTTTTTATACGGTGTATTAAATTTACCGTGTGACATTCTCACATTCGATCTGTCATAAATCTAATCTATAACTATTTTTTCTTTATTTAAATATAAATCAATTAAGAAAATCGCATACAAATTAAAATTCATACAAGTTTTCTTTTCTTAATTTAAAAATTAACTGAAATCAATTTAATTATATATTACGTTTTTATTAGTATTTATATTATTTTAATATAGTGATGTTAGTCTCGTGCGAGGGAGTAGATCGAGAAATAATTACTCCCTCCGTCCCATAATGTTCTTCCCATCTCCAATTTTTACACTATTCACAATTAAATATAATTTTCTCGATTATTCTCAATCTATAAGAACAAATATGGTCATGCGGAATCTTGTTTTGTTCGTCTCATTGAGTACTTTAACAATATCAAAATTTTATAATTTTTAGAAAGATATAATAAGAGATATTAACGACGCAAAACGTGTCTCGGCAAATTTGTCAAAATGAAATGGGATATTAAATGATAATATACAATTATAGTATATAAATTTATACTTTATAAGAGATATTAAACATAATGCATAATTATACTTTATAAGTAATAAACTAGTGATATTAAATGATAATATACAATTATAGTATATAAATTTAATTGCATGATTTTTAACTATAATTAATAATTATATTATACAAATACTAAATTTATATAAGTTTTTGCTTTTACGAACTTAACGCATGCGACTATTTTGTTTTGGAGGCTTTTGGAAGGGCAAACGATGTCCGTTTTGGACGTATTTTATATGCACAGACTCGTATTGAAATTCTCTACAAGATTCTGAATTTTTTATTTTTTTTAAAAAAAAAGATTCGTCACGGATCTCTCCAATACCTTCGTCACGGATCTCCCCAATACCTTCGTGACGGATGTCCTTCGAACCTTCGTGACGAATGTCTGGCCATATACCTTCGTGACGAATGTATGAGTGTGTTAAATAAACTTTTAGGGTGTGCGAAATAGTAAGCCCCGTATATATGCCTTGCAGTTTTGCACCATCCATGCATATATGTACAATATTTTAAATCGAATGTAAATGATCTTACTTAGTATTAATTTTCCATCTTATACAAGATATATATGTCCTATATATATATGAAGGATATAATTAAAAGACAAGTAGACAATACCCATGTGCTTGGTGTCAACGTCAAGTATGTAGCTCTTGTGTTATGCCAAACTAATTAAATGTTCCACCACATGGTGAACGAAATACATACTCTTGTACTAGTTAACATTATAAGAGTACATCGGTTGACATTTCTTTTCTTTTCTTTTTTGGTAAAAGAGAGACGGCATTCTCCGTCAGATGTATTGAAAATGTGACCAAGTTAAAGTGGGGTGATCACTCCCCTTACATCCTCCAAAAGAAGGTTCGAAATACAATCAGGCGGATCGCCAAGAACAAAAGCAAGGGAAGCAATGCGATCTGCAATCCGATTTGCTTCCCTCGGAATATAACGAAGATGGATAATCCAACTTCTACAAAAGAAGCCTCGACAACGAGAAGCAAGGCTGACAAAAGGATGAAGCGGCTGATCTCTTCCAGTGGTGAGCTCCACCGTGAGACGAGAGTCGGTCTCAATAATGACGTTCCTAAAACCCTTGTTCCAAGCTGTAGTAAGACCATGAAAGACACCCCATAACTCAGCGGCCAAAACCGGGCAAGGGCCAAGGAAGCAGAAAAAGCCCCCTTCCCACTTCCCCAAGTGGTTTCTAATGAGCCCTCCCGAGGAGGCGGATTGGTTGAAGTCTCTGAACGAACCGTCGACATTAATTTTAACCGCTGGAATCAGGGGAGAGCGCCAAATAAACAACTCCGGATCGACAACAGGAGGGCTCGAAAGGTCAGTTGGAAACGCCTTCACTCTCTGGAATTGTTCGACCTGATTGAGAATAAAGCAACGCTTATTCGTAACCAGCTTATCCGGATCAAAGATACGGGAATTTCTCCACCTCCATATCCACCAAATAGACGTGGCGAAAAGGATGTTATCCGGACAGTCGGGGCAGAGCGAGTACTTGTTCTCCATATTCTTCCTGAGCCAAACAAGGTGTTGATCATTGCTGAACTCCTGCAGCTTGTTACCCGGGATAATCGAGCACCACACTTCCCTGGCAAGAGAGCAATCCCGGAAGATGTGAGGGATCGTTTCAGACGCCATCTGGCAACCAGTGCAGAGATCAGAAGCCGAGAGATGGCGGCGCATACACTCCGAGTTAGTAAGAATGCCGCCCTGCATAACCCGCCAAAGAAAAGACTTTATTCTTTCCGGGATTTTAATTTTCCAGATCAACTTATAGATGTTCCTCAGACCCGGATCAATAGAATCACAACCATTGTCACGAAGCAATCTGAAGGCCGAAGCCGAAGAGAAACAGCCCGAAGAGGAGGGAAACCAGAAAATAGCATCCCGCTCATCCGGGTCATCCAAGATCCCAGTAGAAGCCAACTTAGTCAGAACAACAGCAGGGAGAAGATGACTGATGAGCTGCCAGTTCCACCCCGACCCCGGAATCCAGAACTCCCTGACGCACCGGTTCGCAAGGTGAGGGGGCAAGGGGGCCAGAAGGGTCTCTGAGAGAGTACGATTGTCAACCCAACGGTCATCCCAAAAACGACAGTTGCGTCCATCCCCAATCTTCCATTGGGATCCTTTAGCAAGAACCTCAGTTGCTCCCCATTGAATGCTTTTCCAAGGAGAAGCACCATCAATCGAAGTGGTTTGAGACATGGAGCTACCGATAAATCTGATACCATATTTGGCACGCAGCAGCGCACCCCAGAGTCCAGCATTCCCAGTCAAAAGATTCCAGCTCAGCTTGCCCAAAAGAGCGGCATTAACCATACGAGCAGGGTGAATCCCGAGGCCCCCCTGATCAGTCGGCTTACAGAAATCAGCCCAAAGGATAAGTCTTAACTTACGCTTACCGTCCCTATCACCCCAGATAAAGCCGCGAACAATAAGATCCATTTTGTCGCACACAGTCTTCGGCACCTGGATCGTAGACATGGAATAAACGGGGATAGAGGTAAGCACGGACTTAGCAAGGGTAACCCGCCCAACGAAACTTAAGGTCCGGGACTTCCAACTAGACAACTTCCCCTTCATTTTGCCAAGAAGTTTATCAAAATCAGCAATGGTGACTTTCTTGTGCAGAACAGGCATCCCGAGATAATTACCGAGGTTTCGGGTAACCTTTATGCCACTGATAACTTCAAGATCATTGGCTAAGTCTCTCGAGACGTTGGATGAAATAAAGATCTTGGATTTCTCCGGGTTAATCTTCTGGCCCGAGGAGGCACATAACCGCCTCAGACAATCCATAACAACATTCATCTGACCAGTACTAGCTTCCGCCATCAAGATGATATCGTCAGCGAAGAATAAATGAGAGGGGGGGGGGGGGGGGAGCACCACGACACAGAATAATCGGAGACCAAGAACCAGCTGAAATAACATCCTGGATACAGTGACTGAGTCTCTCCATGACCATGACAAACAAATACGGAGAAATAGGATCCCCTTGACGGATACCGCGAGACGAGGAAAAATCAGAGGTAAGTTCTCCGTTCCAAAGAAGACGCATGGAAGGTGTTTTAATACAAGAAGCGATCCACTCAAGCCAACAAGGAGGGAAACCCGCATCAGCAATAGTGTCCAGGACAAAATCCCATATAATCCGATCATACGCCTTCTCAAGATCAAGTTTGAGAAGCATCCACTTCTTACCACTAGACTTCTTACGCATCGAGTGGACTACCTCTTTCATAAGTACCACGTTATCCGTAATAGAGCACCCCAGAATGAAACTGTTCTGAGTCGGACCAATGAGAGAATTCAGGGCGGATACGATTAGCCAGAACCTTGGTGATAATCTTATACAAGACATTACAGAGGCTGATAGGCCGAAACTGATGAATAAACTCAGGCTTATTGATCTTACCGATGAGAGCGATAACTGTGTCATTAACCCCCTCTGGCATAACATTGTGCTCAAAGAACTCTTGCATAAACTTCATAACCAAACCTCTAATAATGGGCCAGCAGGTCTTATAGAAAATGGGTTGGAAACCATCCGCACCCGGGGCTTTGTAAGGGCTCATGTGTTTCACCGTAGCCCAAACCTCCGCCTCAGAGATGGGAGCACTCAGAGCGTTCCGGTCCATCTCACTGATGACAGGGAAACCTCCAGACGAAAAGGGGGTGAAGGGACAGTCCGAATCAGGGAGAGTATACAGATTCTGGAAGAAACTGAGCGCCAAATTTTCAAGTTCCAACTGATCGTCAATCCAGGTACTATCATCCACCCGAAGCTCGACAATTTTGTTGCGCCGTCTCCTAATGACAGTGCTCAGGTGGAAAAATTTTGTATTCTTGTCGCCCATGTTTATCCAGGTCGTCCGGGCTTTTTGAAACCAGAGGGCCTCTTCCTGTTGGAGGGTGAGCTCAAATTCAGAACTAAGGGAGGCCTTCAGGTTAATCAGCCCCTGACGAGAATTACTTTGCAAAGCCTTTTGGATACCACAGATTCTAGCAGGGAGTTCAGATTTCCTGTAATTAATATTGCCAAAAACTTTTCGGTTCCAAATCATGAGTTCCTGTTTCAAAGACTCGAGCGCAGCAAAAGCCTCGGAGCTACTGTCCCAGTTGTTACCCACAAATTCAAGGAAGTTGGGGTGTAAAATCCAAGCTGCCTCGAATCTAAAAGGGCGACGAAGCGGGTTTCTACCAGGAGAGGACATAAGAGTCAGCAACATGGGGTTATGATCAGACGAGATTGCAGGGAGATGACGCACAACAGCCTCCTCCCACCTAAGTCTGCCCGGAAGATTAGTAAAAACACGGTCAAGGCGTTTAGAAATCCTGGAAGCAACGTCATTACCTCTCGACCAAGTGAAACGGGGACCCGAGAAACCAAGATCGATCAATTCCAGATCATTAACCCATTGCCTAAACGTATCAGAATCCGGAGAGAGGATATTAGGACCCCTGTTACGCTCATCAAGAGAAAAAATGCAATTAAGATCACCTCCCACGAATAACGGTTGATCAATATTCTGAATAACAACCCGCAAATCTCTCCAAAATTGAACCCGGAGCTGAGGTGAGGGAGGTGCATAAACAGCAATAAAATGCACCTCATCGTTATCCAGGATAACTCTTGAGTGAATAAAATGGTCATGAGCCATAATGATGTCCACCTGAATTTTATCATTCTTCCACAGGAGCCACAAGCCTCCCGAGAAGCCCTCAGCTTCGAACCGAAAGCAATTGTTGAATTTGAAGCCGTTAAAAACCTCTTCCGCTTTAGCACCCGAAATCCGGGGCTAAAAAATAGCAAGTAAATCAATCTGATGTTGGCGAACGTAGTACTTGACAGCTCTTTGCAAACCTTTTTTCCAGGCACCCTAGACATTCCAAAGAAGGCAATTCATAATAAACTGAAAAGGAGGGGGAACAAAGGAAGAAACCTTAATTGGCATCGTCCACCATGGCTGAGGAGCATTCAGCAGAAGACTGCTCCTTTTCAGTAGAATCCTCCGTCTCAATATTTGTCATAATATGATCTGTTCCAGAACCAGGAGCGTGGGCCTCCTTGGAAGTGGAAGAATTATCGGTGGACTGAATAGCCAGCGAAGGGCTCGTCACCTGGGCTTTGGAAGAAATGGACCGGTCCAGAATAGAAGAGCTTTGGCCATTAACTGCTAACACCACTTGTCTATTAGCAATAACTAATGGGCCTTTGAATATTGGCGCAGGAAACGGGCTGAGAGGGTCATTGGGCCTATTGCGTTTTCCCAGTGTAGGAACCCCAAAAATCTTCTCTTTTGGGCCGGCTTCAATGACTACGTCTTTCCCTTTGTTAGCCTTTGATAAACGTCCAAAAGTAGCAGAGGTAGGACCCGCTACCTTGGGCTTAACATTGTTGACTTTCTTCATAACTTGGGCAGGAAATTTTCTAGGTTGCTTGCCCTTAGCCTTGTTAGAACGAACAGACGGATTCAGCTTTGGGCCCACTCCAGAGCCTGTCCTAGGGTTAGCTGATACGCTGCACTTTGTATAGCGTAACTAGGGATTATTACATTGATTTAGGAGTATTATTATATGTGTTTCGAGTCATTATTATGTCATGAGATATTTATTAAGAAGTGAAGAAATGAAGATCAGAACCGAAGAAGAAGAGGATCAAAGATTGAAGACATGAAGACGAAGACATTCTGCGGAGTAGCGGCGATCGCCACCATCACTATGGCGATCGCCATTCTACAACAGAAGCATTTCATGAGTTCGAGAGAGCATGGCGATCGCCATGGGGCGACAGAGACGAGGCAAAGTTTTACACGAAGACCGCGATTGCCAGGAATCTATGGCGATCGCCACAACAAGGCCGAAGACATTCCGGACTTTCCTTATTTTCCTTATTTTATTTTATTTACCTTATTTTATTATTTCGTTTAGGATCTTTCTTTTACCATATATTTTGGGGTTAGTTCTCTATTTAAGGACCCTAGTTCTTTCTATCTCATCATCATCTTTTCCATCATCTTTTCCATCAGACAATTTAGTTCTGCAACCATGAGCAGGAACTAATCTCCATTGTTTTACTTAGCGGTTGAAACCTTCATTTATTAAGTTGTGAGATTTCTAAACTCTTGTTCTTTTCCTATGGGTTTGTATTAATTCTCTTGTTCTTCATCTATTGATTTCTATTAGTTTTGCTAGCTTGATCACCTAGTTTGATTGATAGTTTTCTATTGCTAGACTAGGAATATACGGTGGAATTCCTTGTCAGTGTAGCACTCATATCTGCATGATCTGGTAGTTGATTGCATCTATGAAAGAGAATTGATTGCATGTTAATACTTGACGGTTGTAAGTTATTGCATGCATCCTTATAATTTATGTGCCCTTTGCTGCTATTTCATCTAATCTTGAGAGGTTTCCCTGATTGCTGAATAGTAAGTATTATCAGGACCGGTTGGCCTGCTGATATATTAAAGATTGGAATAGGAACATTCCCTAGGATTGATAAGAACTTGAGATAAATCTATGATCAACTTGATTGACTGTTGTGTGGATACTTGCTAGGTGAAACCCCTTCTCATCATATTCTCATCCAAACTTCCTTTGCTTGTTACTGGTTACTTGTGTGTTCTTGCAATCAACCCCCCCCCCCCTTGGTTACTTGTTACTTGTTCGTTAGTTGGTATTTCGCTTGACTGCATAGTGATTGGTGTTTTGATTCCATTGGGTTCGACCTCTACTTGTTTGCTATACTTTAGTTAGTGTTTAGAGTTTTCTTTGATTTGGCACTATGACTTTAGCCTCATCATTAGCCTTACTCTGGAAACTGACATGGGGTCCTTTATCAGCCTCCAAATTGCAATCTTCAGACTCCCCTTTTTCTGCCTGCTCAGCTAAGTATTCCTCATATTGTGCTTCCTCCTCCTGCTCCAAACCGAAAAAACGGTTTCCCATACTTTTCTGACCGTTTTGATTTTTCTTTTGGAAGGAGTTAGCCTGTCTCCCTTTGTTTCTTGTATACTGTACAACGGACCATTCCCCCAAGTATTCGTCGTCTTCTGTCTTCTCCGTAACTGAGGCAGTCGGAGCACTCACCGGAGGGAGGCTCTTCCCGGTCGATAGAAGCGGACCTTCATCCAGAGGAGCTTTCCCGGACAAAGGGCACTTATCGAAGGAGTGACCTTGGCGACCACACGTCACACATATCTCCCCCACTCCCTCATACTCCACTACAATGGGATCCCCGTTGACGAGGATAGCTCCCTTGAAAGGTTTCATGAGGTCTAACTCCACACACACCCGTGCGAACTTACCCCTGGTAGCCTGCATAGTATTTTTATCAACCCTAATAGGTCTACCAATGATGGAAATAATTTTGCAGACAACCACTTCATCATACAAAATAACAGGGAGATTAGAGAGTCTAACCCAAGCACAAATGGTTTGGATAACATCCTTAATTAGTAGGGTTGAAGGAAGGCTCCCACTTTTTCACCATTAAACATTGACCAAAAATGGTCCAAGGACCTCCCATTAGAGCATTAAGATAATCCTGCTCTATCTCAAAGCGAATGATTGAGTAATCTTTAGCCACATCAACTATAACAAATCTACCCATAGGGTTCCACAACTCCTTGATATTCCTCTCAAGAGATTGGAACGCAATCCTAGGACCTAGAATTTTGATAACCACAGAATTCTTCCAAGCATGAGCAAGACAGTCAATCACTTCCGACCCAATAGTAACCAAAGGGATTCCACTCTCACCCTGCGGATAATCGATCTGGACATGTTTGTCGATAAAATCAACCTTGTCTTTGTTTCTCTGCACCTCCGGGATACCTTGAGTAAGTTTTTGGAGGAAGGAAGGAGGTTGGGGGGAGGAAGCCTGGTCTTTGGACTGAGCCGATTCAGTTGCCGTTGTGATGGTCGCCGAGACAGCCGCCTCGGACCCCTCAGATATCGCAACCGGAGGCGCTGAAACCCTAGGATTATTTTCTGGAGACCCGGCCACACCATCACCGATCTTAGAGGAACAACCTAGGATTAAAGCAGCATGTGGATCCCCAGGAGGGGGGGGGGGTACCAGGAGGGAGATCCTCTTGCATTGGAACATCATTAATGTCCACCGAAGTGGGCATTGATGGAGAAGCAAGAAGGAATGTTGGAAACCAGGAAGCAAGAGAAAAAGGAGGCACCACGCGCGACGCGTTCTTTCACTTTTTATTTCTTTCCTTAATTCCCTCCCTTGGTATGAGACATATCTCCAAAAAGGTAACTTTGTTCGGTTGACATTTCTATATACGTGATGGCCTCTAAATGTAACGACCGATATATAATCCCTTCCATTTCTTTTTAATTGTAAGACTGTTTTTTTGTTTTTATTTAATTGTTATTTTAGATATTTTGACAAAATTTTATCAAATTTATCTCTATTTTTATTATTAAATTTGAAATCTTAAATAATTATTATTTAGATATTACTAATTAAGAAAATTAAGTAAGAAAATATTTAGAGAATAACTTAAATTCTTCATGTATCTTAAAAATCCTAAAATGATAATTATAAAAGAACGAAGAGAGTATATTATTACCTAGTAATTACATAGGAATAGCAAGATAGCATTGTACTAATGTCTCTATGAAACACTTACATAGGAATAGCAAGATAGCATTGTACTAATGTGATGCGCGCCTGGTCTCCGGAAAGCCAATTGCGCTCGAAGATCTTCGACAAAAACCTTGGAAGTGTTGGATGGATGTCTTTTGAGGGGAACCGTAGGTAGAGATGGGAGTTTGCAGCGGAATTGTTTGGATATAGACGTCAAGTTTCCTTGACGAATTGGGATATGAATGAAGAGTAGCACTCGACAAGCTAGTTGGTGAGGGTTTCAGCAATGGTGATTGAGGGACACTCAAACGAAAGGAAGTTTAGGCTAGGGATGTAGAGGAAAGATGCTAGAAGATATGAGAACTTTTGGCTAGGGATGTAGACGAAAGAGGTTAGAAGCTATGGTGAAGGAGATGAGAAGACAGAGCCCGAAGGATTGGTAACGCCTAGTTCAAGAAGATGGAGGAAAACTCGTCTCAACAAAGGTTCTTGAATTCAATACTAAACGTGAAGATTACAATGGGAGGCTGCAACCTTATAAAGAGAAAACACAAGCAAAGTGACGACTAAACCTAGGGAGAAGCAAAGGGGGCGGCGGCTAGGGTTTGGCTAGGGCTTGGGCGAGCTTGGGCTTGAGTGCCAAGAGCCCAATAGGACGGCCCAAACCATGCAAGACTGGACCACTCCATATTTAGAAACTTTCTAAAAATAGAAAGTTCTAAAACGCTAGCAAAACCCGAGACGAACAACTTCCTAAAAATGGAAAGTCTCCGAACATGGGACCGAGACAACAAATCCCAAATAGAGACAACAAATGCAAATAGGGACAACAAATCCCAAATAAAAGACAACCTAATGTTTGAGACAACAAAACAAGATAGAGACAACAAAACCAAATAGGCGCGCCTTGTAATGAATTTCACCTTCGAGCAATCTCGGCGCGGAGAAGGGCTACCAAGGCGCTCAGTCCAGACTCGTCGGCAACTAGGGGGTTGCACTCAATGTGGGCCCTTGTGCGCCCGAGCTGGAATTGCATATGTGCCTTCAACATGGCTAGGTGATGTGGGCGCCGACGCGGTCTTGAGCTTGTCGGCGCTGGGGCCTTGGCAGGGGGTTTCCACGGGCGCTCATTGGTGCGCTCGAACCCTGGAGGTGGTCCATGAACAAGGCCAGAAGATGGCTCGACAAAAGTGGACAGACGCTCGGAGAAGTCTTCGAGCTCCACCTTGACGGGCACCGCTGGCCGGGCGCTTGGGGCCGTTGTCCGGACGCTGGGCGTCTTGGATCTAGCAGGGCTGGAGGGTTGGCTTGGAGAACGTTGGCGTGGCCTGAGTGTCATGGCATGACATGGCGTCTTCTTACGCTTGACTCTCTTCCGGGCACCTAATCTCAACATGGGTTGAGTCTTGGTTCTTTGGAGATACACCTTGTTCATTTTAGCTGGGATTCTCCGGGTGTGTCGAGTGAGCCTCGTAGGAGCCACTAGGCTAGTCATGGAGCTAGGCAGGGGCGCATCATAATGTCTTTATGAAACACTTATCTTAATTATCTTTCTTTTTTTGAAACACTTATCTTAATTATCTAATCATTAGTAAAATACAACTAATTTGAATGACTATACAAACGCACTTCAATAATGTAGTGCTGATTAATTGGTGTTAGCTAGATAGCTAGCTTACTTGATCGAATTATAAGCAAAAGAGGAATCTAACATCATGTCTATTACTATCGTGCTATCCTCACTGCTACTTGTTTTTTTTTTGGGTAAGGCAAGGACCGGGGCCCCCTTTATCAGGCGGGCCCCCTTTATCAGGCGGGCCCCTACTACAGCTAAAGCTGGGGTCAGATGCCGGTGATACTCCCCCTTACCACTGTGCTACAAGCCCATGTGCCTCACTGGCTACTTGTTAGTTAGTTAGCCGTTACACATCATTTTCAATGCAAATTTTTGAAAATTTCAAACTGCATAATAATTAAGCATTATTAATACTCATATCGTCGATCTTATCTAATTATATAAGTACGTAGTACTCTCCGCACAGGTCTATCTCTTTTGGTATATCTAGAGTTCCTTTAGTCCATTTGGTTTAGATAGATAGATTTTGTTTTTTTTCTGAAATGGGCTTTTTTTTAAAAAAATCCCGCTACATGCTCGATTTGAAACACATTTCAACATAGGCATAATTTTTTGGTTCAGAAAATATACACGTTGGAGAGACACTGGTTTTGACAACGTCTCCCAACCGAGCTAGATTTTTTTTTAGTTCCCACGTGTAAGAGACGCTGAACAACATAAACTTTTTTTATAAAAAAAATTGTTAGCGCCTTATGCAAAGAGGCCTTTTATTAATTTTTTTACAAATGTTATATATATATATACTATTGCATTAGACTTACGCGGGTTCGGATGGCTCGTATGGGCTCGTTCGAAATCGGAATCGAACAAGACCAACTTCGTTGGGTCCATATTGATCACAATTTTCACCAGATTTATCTCTCGTCGTCTGATACGGAGGAACGAATTTGTAAATCTCCATTTATAGTAGAAGGTATGCACGAGACTTTTGTGTGCTCGGATGACTCGGATGGGCTCGTTCGGAATCAGAATCGATCAAGACCAGTTTCGTTGGGTCCGTATTGATCACAACTTTCACCAGATATGTCTCTCGTCGTCTGTTATGTAACGAATTTGTAAATCTCCATTTATAGTAGAATGTACGCACGAGACTTACACGTGTTCGGGTGACACGTATATACTCGCACTACAAGAAAAATGACTTTTGGTGACGAAAATAAGAAATTAGGGCGACGGTTTTTTTCTCGTCGCACAAAGGCATGTTTGGGCGACCAAAATGCATTTTGTCGAAGAAAAAAAAATTGTGCGCCTGAATTCTCGTTTTGTCGCCAAAACTCCAGTTTGGGCGACGAAAAAGTAATGTTGTCGCCAATTCTATAAACATTGTGACAAAAGTCTGTTTTTTCGTACATAACCTGACTTACTGTGATGAATTTTCAAGATCGTCTTCCGTCGCTAAATAAATCAAACAGGGGCGACAAATAAACAAACGGGAGAACAAAATTTTAGTGGGAATATAATAATTTTCACAAAACTTCAAAAATTAGAGAAGCCCAAAATTTTTACGCTGATATCTCTTTGGATCGCCTCTTCCCCTTCTCGTTCGATTGTCCTCAAGTGGCGGATCTCTTCCTTTCTCGATCGGCGTCTTGACCTATTCTGTTCTCTCATCAACGACAGTTTCTGTTCTCTGCCAATTTCATGTACTTCTCTCATCGGCGGTTCCATCATCTACTAATCTCTTCCCATTTCATCTACAGATCGATAAGAGATCGAAGAGGTGCTCAAAATCTATCCTAATCTCTTCATATTTTTTCTCCAATTTGTATCGGCATCTCCTGGCTTTTCTGTATCTTGGTTTGTGATAATTTCACAATTTTTTAGGCATTAGAAATTTGGCCCAATTATAAATTTGTAGTCATCGTCCTAGCATAACTTTTCAATTTCAAAGAATTAGGTTAGAGTGAGTAACCCAAATCCGTTGTTTGTGAAATTTTGTTGGTCAAAGGTAACCGAGGTGTGTAGTCTAGTGTTTAAAATAACGTTTAGTACCATGATTAGATTAGAGATATGAGAATATTTGAATGTGATTAAAGCCAATCTATATTGAATTGAAAAATCTTATAGAAAACGTGTTTGGGTAAGTGGTGATAGCATTATGGTGGTTTTATAATCAATAGTCAAAATTGAGAATCAGTATAGATGAATAATTGGAAGACAATGAGGCACATCAGATGGGAATTTTTTTCTGAAATGGGCTTTTTTTCAAAAAAAATTCCCGACGTAGGCTCGTTTCAAAACAATTTCCCAAAATAGGCACTTATTTCAGCTTCGGAATTTTTTTACGTGTGAGAGACGCTGGTTGAACCAGCGTCTCTCCTCCGAAGCTGAAGCTATTTTTTTTTGATTTTTTTATGTATAAGAGACGCTGGCCGAACCAGCGTCTCTTATACATATTTTTTTTTTAATTCCCCGTGTAAGAGACGCTGGTTGAACCAGCGTCTCTTACACGTAAAAAGTTTAAAAAAAATAAAATATTTGTATAAGGCGCTGGTACAGTTTTGTTTTTTTTTAATTCCCCGTGTAAGAGACGCTGGTTGAACCAGCGTCTCTTACACGTAAAAAGTTTTTAAAAAAAAAACTTTTTTGTATAAGGCGCTGGCCGAACCAGCGCCTTATACCCTATTTTGTTTTTTTTGTTTTTTTCAAAGTGTATATATATATATATATTATTACACATGACTTACTCGTGTTTGGATGGCTCGTATGGGCTCGTTTGAAATCGGAATCGATCACGACCGATTTCGTTGGGTCCGTATTGATCCCATCTTTCACCAGATATGTCTCTCGCTCGATTCTGATTTCGAACGAGCCCATACGAGCCACCCGAACAAGCGTAAGTCTCGTGCGTACCTTCTACTGTAAATGGATATTTACAATTCGTTCCTCCATATCACGCGATGAGAGACATATCTGGTGAAAGCTTGGATCAATACGGACCCAACGAAACTGGTCGTGGTCAATTCCGATTCCGAACAAGCCCATACGAGCCATCCGAACAAGCGTAAATCTCGTGCATACCTTCTTTCACTCGTTTGAAATCGGAATCGATCACGACCGATTTCGTTGGGTCCGTATTGATCCAAGCTTTCACCAGATATGTCTCTCATCGCGTGATATGGAGGAACGAATTGTAAATATCCATTTACAGTAGAAGGTACGCACGAGACTTACGCTTGTTCGGGTGGCTCGTATGGGCTCGTTCGAAATCAGAATCGAGCGAGAGACATATCTGGTGAAAGCTGGGATCAATACGGACCCAACGAAATCGGTCGTGATCGATTCCGATTTCAAACGAGCCCATACGAGCCACCCGAACAAGCGTAAGTCTCGTGCGTACCTTCTACTGTAAATGGATATTTACAATTCGTTCCTCCATATCACGCGATGAGAGACATATCTGGTGAAAGCTTGGATCAATACGGACCCAACGAAACTGGTCGTGGTCAATTCCGATTCCGAACAAGCCCATACGAGCCATCCGAACAAGCGTAAATCTCGTGCATACCTTCTTTCACTCGTTTGAAATCGGAATCGATCACGACCGATTTCGTTGGGTCCGTATTGATCCAAGCTTTCACCAGATATGTCTCTCATCGCGTGATATGGAGGAACGAATTGTAAATATCCATTTACAGTAGAAGGTACGCACGAGACTTACGCTTGTTCGGGTGGCTCGTATGGGCTCGTTCGAAATCAGAATCGAGCGAGAGACATATCTGGTGAAAGCTGGGATCAATACGGACCCAACGAAATCGGTCGTGATCGATTCCGATTTCAAACGAGCCCATACGAGCCACCCGAACAAGCGTAAGTCTCGTGCGTACCTTCTACTGTAAATGGATATTTACAATTCGTTCCTCCATATCACGCGATGAGAGACATATCTGGTGAAAGCTTGGATCAATACGGACCCAACGAAACTGGTCGTGGTCAATTCCGATTCCGAACAAGCCCATACGAGCCATCCGAACAAGCGTAAATCTCGTGCATACCTTCTTTCACTCGTTTGAAATCGGAATCGATCACGACCGATTTCGTTGGGTCCGTATTGATCCAAGCTTTCACCAGATATGTCTCTCATCGCGTGATATGGAGGAACGAATTGTAAATATCCATTTACAGTAGAAGGTACGCACGAGACTTACGCTTGTTCGGGTGGCTCGTATGGGCTCGTTCGAAATCAGAATCGAGCGAGAGACATATCTGGTGAAAGCTGGGATCAATACGGACCCAACGAAATCGGTCGTGATCGATTCCGATTTCAAACGAGCCCATACGAGCCACCCGAACAAGCGTAAGTCTCGTGCGTACCTTCTACTGTAAATGGATATTTACAATTCGTTCCTCCATATCACGCGATGAGAGACATATCTGGTGAAAGCTTGGATCAATACGGACCCAACGAAACTGGTCGTGGTCAATTCCGATTCCGAACAAGCCCATACGAGCCATCCGAACAAGCGTAAATCTCGTGCATACCTTCTTTCACTCGTTTGAAATCGGAATCGATCACGACCGATTTCGTTGGGTCCGTATTGATCCAAGCTTTCACCAGATATGTCTCTCATCGCGTGATATGGAGGAACGAATTGTAAATATCCATTTACAGTAGAAGGTACGCACGAGACTTACGCTTGTTCGGGTGGCTCGTATGGGCTCGTTCGAAATCAGAATCGAGCGAGAGACATATCTGGTGAAAGCTGGGATCAATACGGACCCAACGAAATCGGTCGTGATCGATTCCGATTTCAAACGAGCCCATACGAGCCACCCGAACAAGCGTAAGTCTCGTGCGTACCTTCTACTGTAAATGGATATTTACAATTCGTTCCTCCATATCACGCGATGAGAGACATATCTGGTGAAAGCTTGGATCAATACGGACCCAACGAAACTGGTCGTGGTCAATTCCGATTCCGAACAAGCCCATACGAGCCATCCGAACAAGCGTAAATCTCGTGCATACCTTCTTTCACTCGTTTGAAATCGGAATCGATCACGACCGATTTCGTTGGGTCCGTATTGATCCAAGCTTTCACCAGATATGTCTCTCATCGCGTGATATGGAGGAACGAATTGTAAATATCCATTTACAGTAGAAGGTACGCACGAGACTTACGCTTGTTCGGGTGGCTCGTATGGGCTCGTTCGAAATCAGAATCGAGCGAGCGACATATCTGGTGAAAGATGGGATCAATACGGACCCAACGAAATCGGTCGTGATCGATTCCGATTTCAAACGAGCCCATACGAGCCATCCAAACACGAGTAAGTCATGTGTAATAATATATATATATATATACACTTTGAAAAAAACAAAAAAAACAAAATAGGGTATAAGGCGCTGGTTCGGCCAGCGCCTTATACAAAAAAGTTTTTTTTTTAAAAACTTTTTACGTGTAAGAGACGCTGGTTCAACCAGCGTCTCTTACACGGGGAATTAAAAAAAAACAAAACTGTATAAGGCGCTGGTTCAACCAGCGTCTTATACAAATATTTTATTTTTTTTAAACTTTTTACGTGTAAGAGACGCTGGTTCAACCAGCGTCTCTTACACGGGGAATTAAAAAAAAAATATGTATAAGAGACGCTGGTTCGGCCAGCGTCTCTTATACATAAAAAAATCAAAAAAAAATAGCTTCAGCTTCGGAGGAGAGACGCTGGTTCAACCAGCGTCTCTCACACGTAAAAAAATTCCGAAGCTGAAATAAGTGCCTATTTTGGGAAATTGTTTTGAAACGAGCCTACGTCGGGAATTTTTTTTGAAAAAAAGCCCATTTCAGAAAAAAATTCCATCAGATGGTGTAGCACTAATAGTTAAAACTTAAAATTGATTGCATTATTCTGAAGAAACATGCCATTTGAATCTGTTATATATATATATATATATATATATATATATATGTCTGTGACAACACATGGTTTCATGTATATTTTTTGCCTTAAGCTTAATGAATGTTCTTTTTGTTTTAGTAGAACAGAGAAGTGCAGCTAAGTGGTTTTAATATGTGTGACTTTTAGATCATGGATCTCAACGATTACATATGATCAAGTAGTAACTCCCACAACTAATAAGTAGTAACCTTTCTGTTAGTAACTCCCACAACTAATAAGTAGTAACCTTTCTGTTAGTAACTCCCACAACTAATAAGTAGTAACCTTTCTGTTAGTAACTCCCACAACTAATAAGTAGTAACCTTTCTGTTGCATATTAGGCTGTGTTCGGCAGTAGACTCATGATTAATTATAATCTATTATAATAACTTACAACTTCTAATCCATGTTCGGCTGAATGGACAAATAAGCCATTTTCTCAAGTGCATCTAGTTGTAGTGTCCTATCATTCTAGACTCTTCTTTTTCAGACAAATAATCCATATCCATTTATAATCTCATTATAAGCCATTAATTTTTACCGCCGAACACAGCCTTAGTGGAATGGTGTCTCCTGTATGTTGCGTCTTCATTCGGATGCGGTCTGACTATAGTTTCAACTTTTATACTCTTGTATTTTGATACATAATTTTCATGCAACAGATTGACACTCAAATTTTTAAAAATATGCATTATTACTTATGCAGGAAGCTGTAGGAGAAGAAAATTGGCCTTCACTCACACCTGAATATATCACATTGTGGGAGAAAACCAAGAGGTACACACAATTTAGCAATTTTTGAGTATATATATAAATTTATAATTTGATTTTATATTATGTTTAGGCATAAAGATCATTTAATGGATAAACTTGTGGAGGAAAAGTTAGAAGAGTTTAAGCAACTCCATCAACAACTTGAACTATATGGTGTTGACAATTTAACCGTTGAAGAAGCGTACATGAAGGCATTGGGCACGAGCTGGGGTTATATAAATGGTTTAGGATTTGGGCCTAAACCACCCAAAGCCAAATAGGATGAAACATTCAATGAGGATAATGCATCCATCACTCAACAAATGGTTGAACAATTTGACAACCTTGAAAAGTCTTCAAGGGAGAGAGAACATCAACTAAATGAGCAAATTCAAGAGCTTCATATGAACAAAGTGGCGATGCAAGAAGAGATGAAACAGTTGAAGAAGAACTCTGAAGAGAGAGAACAAAGAATGAAAGAGATGGAAGTTTGTATGAGGTCAGATTGACAAGAAATGGTGAAACAACAAGTTTTGAATCTTCAAAGATAAGGTACGCAAATTTTTAAAGTCGATAGTATGAATCTTCAAATTGATTAGATTGATTGTAAACTGAGACATGCATAATCTTTAACTTTTTATGGCTGAAACAAATGAAATTGTGATTGATGTTTATTAAAGTTGATGATCTCTGATCCTGGAAAGCTATTCTGTCAAAGGATTGAAACTGTGGTTAAACAAATCAAATAAAAATGAAATTAAGTTGAAAGAGTAAACAAGTCATTCTCATTAAATGGTGATATCTTGTACTTCGTGTAGATTGAGTCATTGAGTTACCATCAGAAAGTTAATTTGATATCAGTTGTAGCTTCCTAATGGAGGTTAAACTAGGCATTATTGAATGACATTAAGTTGATGATCTTTGATCTTGGATATATACTCTATCAAAAGGATGAAATGACATTAAGTTGAAAGAGTAAACAGGCTCGTCATTCTCATTAAATGATGATATTTACTTCTTGTGTAGATTGAGTTATATAATTGATTGATAACTTATTGATTTATTTTGTTGTCACAGGTTTAGTCAGCAGGATTAAGGGTTGAAGACTTAACTTTTTGGGGAATACTTTGTTGCTTCTTCAGTCACAAAACAATTAGTTTTCAGCTATAGGTAATATTTTTCATAAAGTGATAAACCAAAGCACGCACATAGGCGACTTTCTTTTGAATATAATCTTTTGGTAGCCCATGCAAATGGTACAAGCTAGATATGTAAAGTGCAGATTTTTATCTTGAATGATTGTGTTTTTATTATGATTTTGTAATGTGTATTGAGTACTTTGGCTTAGTTTGGGGATTGGTGGTCTTGTAGGGACTTTGAAAAATGCAAGTAAAAAAAAATCAATGTCAAATTGTCAATGATAGTTTCATCATGGACTATTATGTGACAACTATATATTTCGTCACAAAAAACTAATGGTGACAAAAAACATATTCGTCACGAAAAACAATTGGTGACAAAAACACATTCGTCACGAAAGGATTCGGCGACCAAATTATAATTTTGTCACAGAAGGATACTGCGACGAAATCATGATTTGTCACGAAAATATTTGGCGACCAACCTACGATTCTGTCACGGAAGG
This sequence comes from Oxyria digyna, assembly GCA_029168935.1. Classification (NCBI taxonomy): domain Eukaryota; kingdom Viridiplantae; phylum Streptophyta; class Magnoliopsida; order Caryophyllales; family Polygonaceae; genus Oxyria; species Oxyria digyna. The sequence goes on along the minus strand of JAPVLV010000011.1, from coordinate 26,585,857 downwards.
ATTTGGCGACGGAAGAAAGATTTTGTCACGAAATTTTCAGGGCGACAAATATTGTATTCGTCACAGAAAGTACACTTTGGGCGACGAAATGATATATTGTCACCTATACCTAGGGCGACGGGCTTCAGATATGTCTCTCATTGTGTGATATGGAGGAACAAATTTGTAAATCTCCATTTATATAGTAGAAGGTACGCACAAAGTTACGCGCTCGTTCGGAATCGGAACCGAGCGAGAGACATATCTGGTGAAAGATGGGATCACTACGGACCCAACGAAATTGGTCTTGATTGATTCTGATTTCGAACAAGCTCATACGAGCTATCCGAACCCGCGTAAGTCTGATGCAATAATATATATATATATACAACATTTGAAAATAAAAATAAAAGGCCTCTTTGTACTATGCAAACAATTTTTTTAATTTTTTTTTTTTGTGTACGTGGGAATTAAAAAAAAAACTGATTCGGTTGGGAGGTGCTGTCAAAACCAGCGTCTCTCTAACGAGTATATTTTTCGAACCAAAAATTGTGCCTATGTTGGAAATATGTTTCAAATCGAGCCTACAACGGAATTGTTTTTTTGAAAAAAAGCTCATTTCAAAAAAAAAAAAAAATTGTTGCTATGGAAAGTTCTATTTAAAACGTAAAAAGTAATATTAAAACGTATTATGTGTATAATAATTTTAAAAAAAAATTGCATTTAAGGGTCTATTTTTTAAAATGTTTCAAGTTTTTTTTTTTGAAAGAAAAATGTTTCAAGTTATGAATGTATTGTTTAGATATTACATTTTTTTATATATTATGCATGAAATTTGTGTGATTGCATGACTATATATACACATACAAACTTGAAAATTGATCATATGTTTATCGATTTCTAAAATTATTGGATAAATAGGACTTCATCATACATTTTAGTCTCACGTCACTAATCTATAATGGCATGAATACTAACAATATGCGATTAAATAATTAATAAATAAGGTAGAGAATAAAATTTTTGCATGACTATATAGTATATACAATTATACACATAGAAACTTAAACAAATGTAGTGAAGAGAGACATTACATTAAAACTACATAAACAGGTGATAATTACATTTGTTAATCATAGGAGATCAACCAACACGTACATTCTCTCTCACACAGGGCAAATTTATCCCACGCCACCGTTGAGGAAAAAACATCACAAATTTTCACTCTGAAACCCCACAAATTAACCCAAGTAAAAAAAATGTCATTAGGCTTGTGGGTCAGACAGCTTAACCTCAATCAGCTGCTAAAAAAGCCCTTAACCTAATCTACTGTGGGGCCGGCCGGGATGACACATAACAATGAAGTAATTTTATAAACAACAATATTATGATCATGGTAAAACGATGCCCAATGATGATTCCCATAACCAGAAAATGATGAAGTAGTTAATGAGTTAATCAACATCTGAGCATGGATGTCAAAGCTTCAAAAACATCTTCATCACAAGGAATAGTGATTCCATTATCATGGCTGAACCCAAACTCTTCCTCTGCTTGATGAAGCAGGTTTAGAAACTCGGCTCGGTTTAAAAAGGCGATAGGGACGATGTATCTAGTCCGATTATCGCCTACATACACCGCGAAATGACCCTTTGGTACGTCTCCGTTCTTCTTCCCTAAGCTTGAACACCTCTTCATGATCTGCTTTATCATCGCTGCATTTGATTTCCTAATCGCCATTGTTGAATATGGAACAAGAAGAATAATAAGAAGAAGAGAGGAGGTTAAGATAAAGAGTATATAAGAAAGTGTAATGACTTGTGTGTTGTGTAAAGGGAAGAAGAAGAGGGGGTTTATAAGGTTGTGTTTTTCAGGGGTTTTAGAAAATAAAAAGAAACAAAAGCACATGTGGGGTTATATTATGAGAAATTGGGACAAACACACCCATTCATTTCACTCAACTTTGGTGTCCTTCCTAATGACAACATGGTCCCTCACTATAGCTAAGTTTAGTTACCACATATCAGTCTTACGAGATTTAAATCGTAAAACCAATTGACGATAAGAGAATTAATCAATATACTTATATACGGAGTACTAGACTATTTATGTCCCAACTTCCTATGTCGTTCCATAATATTAATTTCAAAGACATATCTCAATCTTGACACTGGCTTTTGTGTGAGTCATCTATTTCCCGAGTCGCTGAAGATAACATGGATACAGACTAGTCATTCTTATTGAAGTAGCTCAAGGTGGTCCAAAACCAAAGACCAATGAAGTCTGCACTTGGAATAGTAAGTAGCTTATCCAATCCTTTGGTCCATGATAGATTACAATTTCAATTAGTTTGATTAATGGGATTATTATTATTCAAAGAATAATTGCATGTCATTAATAAAAGAGCTATTAAAATGGTCCCATTATGAGTCTGAGCTGAGTAATGAAGTCAGTCTTAATCAGAAATAAGGCGCAGATTTGAATGTCTACTGCAGCTTATACTCTCCCTATATATGGCCCATTATTTCAAAACATAAATGTAATGATCGATATGGTATCATCATTCACATTTGTTAGTTGTCTTCATCCTTCCTTCACTTTAATTTCCTCCTTACTAATTTGTACTCCTGATCAGTACAAAATAATATCTACGCGCAGATGATCAACAAATTTTCTATTGTTTTTTCGATACAAAAGCCTGGTGGAGAATGAACATGTCTTAGTATACATAATACATTCAAATTTGCCAACCTTGATATTCAACACTTTGTGTAGACAAAAGGGTCCCATTTGCATTTGGTTAATATCATACGCAGAAAGTTTTAATTCCCTCATCAAAAGCATATTATATGGTAATAAAGACTTGAATGTGAGTTGGATATATCATGGTATATAATAATATTGGTACAAGGACTGTCCTATTTGGGGTATTTTCTGTACTAATAAGGTTAATTAAGATGAGTATATATCAAGAAAACTACATAGTCGTAAGTCGTAACTACAAATTTGTACTAGGGTTATAATGAAATCGGTGCCATAAGTAGTTAGGTTGACTTGTCTTTAGCCTCGATCATGTGGGTCCAGCTGACGAGTTTTGAGAACGCCGGCCTCGTGATGGCCACGTGATGATATGACACAACAATGTAGTGTGTACAACTAGAAGTATAGTGTATAGTGGTCTTAACTACATGTAATTAAGATAAGATTGTTTAATAATCGATCATTAGGTCGTACGACTTAAGCAAGGTGTAAAGGGCAAGCGTATACAGCTAGGTTGCTTCCCTAGTCAAAATCTCATGTTTAAGACTGTACTATGAAGTTGATCCTGCATTCATAATAATTGAACCGCGAGGCAGCCTATTCGTCGAAAATGTGGGGTTCTTCGCGCTATTTCCTTAAAGGACATTGCTCTTTTATTGTGAATAGATTGATGCAGCATGCTGTTAGAATAGTTAACTATCATTTAATCTTGTGATTAATAAGGCTTAGTCAATAATCAAAGCGTTATAAATGTTTGATACAGGTCATATATATTATAGGTAGTAATTAAGTGAAAGAAAGCAATTGTGGCGGAGCTAATCTAGGGAGAATTGGGTGCAGAGTCGTCACTCACTATCGGAGAAGACAAAGGTCGCGATGTGGGCCCGGTCCAGGGTGGATGCTTTGTTGTACAGCTGACACTTCATTAGTAGTAGTACACTCTTCATATGTGAATGTGGTTAGTGAAGCTAGCCTTATGCAACTTGGGTAATTAAGGCTTGAAAAAAACAGTCTAGTGACAAATGCAATAATGCAGTCAATGTTTTTTCTAGTTAATGATCAGGTTTTAGTTTCTAGCCACAGATTATGTTCTGATTATTATTCAAGATGCATAACATGCAACTGTAATTTTGTATGGTGATTGTTTGTGTAGCAACTGTACTGTCTTCATACGACAAAAAACACACACTACTGTCTTCAGAATTTTAACCAGTTTCTTACGAGGCTTACTGTAATATGGATAAGCAATGATTGGTTAAGTTTCAGACAAGCTTACCAAGATTAAAATTTTATTTTTCCATATATTCGCACCTCTGAGTCTGACTTACTGGTTTTGGGCCAAGTGATTTAATGGGCCTTGAGATTTGTGCCCAATGTCCTATTTGACACTAAATCTGTGATTTTTACACTCTTTTTTTAAACACTATGGAAATACCCTTCTCCCTCCCCTCGTTGTATACACGCACCCCTCTTTTCAGAGAAAATGGAATTAGGAGAGGGAAAGAGCAGAGAAAATGGCAGAATTCCTGATCAGTTGCTCCCATCAATTCCTTGTCATCTTCCCCAATTCCTCCCATAAAACTCTCCCACATCCACACCACCAAATCTCACTCCTCTTCACAATGTGTACTGCTTCCAATTCCGTCTCTGAGGCCGAGCAGAAAGCCTTCATCGACAAGCTCCAACTCTTCCAGATCCAAGGCCGTGACAAGCAAGGCCGCCTCATTCTCCGCATCCTTGTCAAATTCTTCCCCGGTAGGTTCACTTTCTTGCGAGTTTCTTCAGATCTTCGATTTCGCAAATCTGATTTCGATTTCTGCAGTCCGATCTGTGAGCGTCGAGGTCGTGAACAAGTATCTGGAGGAGAAGATCTTCGTGAAGCTGGAGAAGCGTTTGTTCGCCATACTGTACATCAACACCGAAATCAGGCCAGAGAATTCCCCAACCATCTCTGTTCTCACATCAATCTACGATTCAATCCCCGTCACCGTCAAGAACAACCTAGAATCCGTCTATTTCGTCCATCCTGCAGGGACAACATCATTAACAAAACTTAATTGAAGAAACGTTCAGTGAAATTGAAGAAATCAAATTGATATCAACCTACAGGAAATGATATCAACCTAGAAGCCGTCTATTTCCTCCATCCTGCAGGAAATGATATCAACCTAGAAGCCGTCTATTAGCAAGGTGAACCAACGTTCAGTAAAATTGAAGAAATCAAATTGAATTTTAGTATTCAAATGCTGATTCGTTGAATACATGTTATCAAGTGAAATTTGGTTCAGTAAGGGATGGAAATAGATGGAACACTAAAATTGAGAATGATCAAATTGTTAAAACTTTGTTCAGTAAGTGATGGAAACTACGAAAACTGCTCATGTCCTTAACAAAACTTAATTCCAAGAAAGTGATTCAAAGAGATTTTGTCTAAAAAAAGGCATTGACTATTTTGTTATTGTATTATACTGAGAGTGATCAAATTGTTAAAACTGTGTTCATTTTTGACATGGTAAATAGTACGTACACAATCTCCATCTTTCCCTAATATTTTAGTTTGTGTGTTGACACTTTTTAAAATGGGTTGATAATTTTAATTAATGTGTGTAAAATTTGACAGTGTTGAAAATGATTATGCAAGGACAATGCAATTTGTTTTAGTGTGTAAAAAAAATTAATGTGTTGACAATTATTTTTTTGACAATGTAATTTAGTGGTGTTGACAAGTTTTGTAAAGTGTTGAAAATATTGACAATTTTGTAATATTACTCGTGTTGTATGTTGTTGACCGTTTATTAGTCGTGTAAACAATTTATTTAGCTGGGTTGACAACTTATTTAGTCGTGTTGACAACTTATTATTCTTGTTGACAGCTCTGTTAAAAAATTTGTTGACAACTTTGTTAAATTTTTTGTTGACAGCTCTGTTAAAAAATTTGTTGACAAATTTTGTTGACAGCTCTGTTAAAAAATTTGTCAAATTTGTTGACAAATTTTGTTGACAGCTCTGTTAAAAAATTTGTTGACAAATTTTGTTGACAGCTCTGTTAAAAAATTTGTTGATAAATTTTGTTGACAGCTCTGTTAAAAAATTTGTTGACAGCTCTGTTAAAAAATTTGTTGACAAATTTTGTTGACAACTCTGTTAAAAAATTTGTTGACAAATTTTGTTGACAGCTCTGTTAAAAAATTTGTTGACAAATTTTGTTGACAGCTCTGTTAAAAAATTTGTTGACAAATTTTGTTGACAGCTCTGTTAAAAAATTTGTTGACAAATTTTGTTGACAGCTCTGTTATAATTTCCACGTCAGCAAAGGGTTATTATTGGTGTTGACAACTTATTATTCTTGTTGACAACTCTGTTAAATTTTTTGTTGACAACTCAATTAAAAAATTTGTTGACAACTCTGTTAAAAAAATTTGTTGATAAATTTTGTTGACAACTGTGTTATAATTGTCACGTCAGCAAAGGGGTATTTCCATATAACCTAAAAAAGTGATGCAAAAACTTAAAAACATTACAAACTGGAAGTTTTAATTAAAAACAAAAGCTCGAGTCTTAAGTCTCGTATCTATACATATACTAAAACAGAACGTTGTTTTGCCACATGTCGCCCTTATATTCAATTTGCCTATGTGTCGACCTCTAAGCTATGCTATATCATCCACCATGTCATCCTCCACGTCATCCGACTTTATATTTTGATATATATCTTTGAATTAAATAAGCAAAAAAATCAAAAAGATATCTAATAGGTTATATAACAAAAAGAAATATAGATTTTTATCTTTTATCATATTATATCTTTATCTTATATATATATAAATATATATCTTTATCTTATATATATAAAAATATATATCTTTATCTATTATTATGTTATCAATCTAATTAAGTTGAGTTATTAATGAACTTAAACTATAAAACATAAATCGTAAACTATAAACTATAATCTATAAATTATAAACCATAAAGTATAAACTACAATCTATAAATTAATTAATAGTATGAAATATAAATATATTATTAAATTATTTATTACATGCGACCCCGTACATGATACGCTAGTAACTTTACTATTCAACGAAAACTAATAAGAAAAACAAGAAAAAAATACACTCTCCAAAGTGATTACATGGAAATCAAAGGTTGTAATTAATTACGTAGGGTACGAACATGGAATAGTTATACAGACAACATCGAATATTATTTTGATATCAACACACTCGATAGATATATAGTACGTATGCACTCGATATTATTTATGTGGGTGGTGGTGGTGAAGATCGAATATATCTATGGGCACTTAAGCCTTCCACCATGGGTGGTCGTGGTGGCATACCATGGACAGACATCGGTGTTGCCGGAGGTGCCAGGTGGCACACACTGGCACTGTTGGAGCCGGTTCTCGATGGGCTCGCGAGGCCCATAGAGAGTTGGGTCAGGCCCACGAATCGCGTGCCGGGTCGGTCCAAGAAGTCAGCCCAGAAGAATAAAGCGACCCATAAACAGGTGAAGCCCAATAAGAGAATACAACGGGACTAAGTATCGAGGGGCAAAACGGTAATAGACTCGCGTGGGTCCCAGGTGATAGTATAAAAACGCAACCCTAAGGATAAGGAAAGGGATCCGGATCATAAGAGAAAAAGGCTTCACCTCCCTCAAAAGAAGAAAGAAAGCATAAGAGTAAACCCTAACCACAATCTTCCGAAACACTCATCTCCTAGAGGAATTCAAGCATAAAGCACTTGTTGTATCACTGATAGTTACGTTGTAAAGCCTTAGTGTTGTTACGAGTGGTATCTGAGTCACTAGGTTTATTGTAAAGATATAAACGTGAAACGTCTTTGATAATATACTCTTCTTTCACGTTGCTTTTCTTTACCTTTGTGTATACTTGCGTTGTTTCTGTGTGTCCGGTTTTACGTATCTTTCTTATCGGAGCTTAAAAGAGCCGGAGTCGGTTTCCTTCTCGGTTAAGTTACGCAAGTGTCAGGTGTCGAGAGTGAGGTTAATTTTTAGGAAGAAGACGACGAATAGTATTACATAAGTTGATTGTCCAGACGCCCTGTGTCACGCGAAGTGTTGTGTCGCGTGATCGCAATTTCTGGGCTCCAACACTGGCGCCGTCTGTGGGAACCTCCTCGCACAAGTAAGGCTTACTATCTATACTCGCGAAGTGTTTTCTAATACAACTATCTGAGAAGATGAATACTAGTGGCGAAAGAAGCGACAACACCCCTCCCCAGATGAGAACTCAAGACATAAGTAGCACGCGACCACGTTTTTCACATGTACATGAGGAGGAAATTGTTCTGGCAGGACCCGCACTGGTACAGTATCGTGCTTTCCTGCAGACGATGGGACAAAGTGCGGGCGGAAGCCGAAACCAGCGGCAACCAAGGACTCGATCACGCGAGCACGAACAGAATCAGAGCGGATGAGAACAGTCGGTCGCGGAAGAGAGTGCTGAACACGTACCTGACGACGGAATTTCAGTGTCGCATGGAACAAGGGTCGAAGGACGCGAAAGGCCTTGTCACCCTAGTAGATTCGATTTGAATCAACCCCCTGCGAGCCACGCGGAAGATCAATCTTACAGGGGGAGAACCGAAGGAAGAGGACAGGGGATTCACACCGAACAAAGACCTTCCCGCCGCCGGTACGAGGGGGAACCTTTGTACAATCAGGCCACCCACCCGCGGCAAACCTTTGAGGCCTATCCATCCGTCAACCCGACACTCTTGTTCGGCCCGACTGCTTTCGCGGGGCATATAGTCAGGTCAGTCCCTCTGCCTAGTTTCAGATTTCCTATCATAAAAGAGTACAATGGTAAAGAAGATCCCAGCGAGCACCTAGCACGCTACAAGTATGCTATGCTCGCGAGGTGCCCTGATGAGGCCACAATGTGCAAGGGTTTCCCAGGCACACTCGCGGGACCCGCCATGACCTGGATGCTCAACCAACCGTCAGAAAGCATCCATTGTTTCGCCGATCTAGAGAAAAGTTTCTTGTTGCATTTCGGCTCCTCGAGGAAGAGAAAAGTGACAATGCAAGAAGTAGTAGGGGTCAAACAAGGGCCGCATGAATCACTGGAGGATTACGTTAAGAGGTTCGCGGAAAAGATCTTGGAAGCTGAAGATTTCCATGATAAAACCGCTCGGGTCGCGTTCCTTGACGGGCTCAATGATGGAAGCACCTTCAAGCAATACCTATACCGCAAGAGAGATTTAGACTACCAAGGCATGCTCGAGAGAGCATACACAGAAATTAATGTGGAAGCACACTCAGGAGTCGCTTTGAAGGGAAATAATCAGAGCAAGCCCGCTCAGGGTCATAAGAAAGAAAACCCGAACTGGGGGAGTAAGCGTCATCAGGGTAATCAAGGGAAGGAACAGTTTGATTCGCGAGCACCCGGTTTACAGATTCAAGATCAGAATCAGGGTCAAAGACAGTTCAGGGGCCAAAATCACGATCAGAATCAATTTCAATCGCAGAATTTTGTGGCCGAACAAGACGACCGACGCGATGTTGAGGGGAGAGGTGGTCGCGGTAATAACCGCCAGGGGCCAACCACCTGGTGCGAATACCACAGTGTGAATACTCACTCTACATTGGAGTGTCGGTCGCGACGACATCACCCAAGTGAGCAGGAGGTCCTGACTGCTCAGAGAGGAAGCGTTGATGCAGGTCACGGCGTCACGTACAGAGGAGCGTGGAGTAAAGGCGGAGGCAGTAGAGCGCAAAATGAGACGAGACAGCAAACCCCCGCGAGAAATAACCAGAATCAGGGACCTAATCGCCACCCGTCCCAGAACTTCCCTCGCATGGACGGCCATGTAGGCACGATCGCGGGCCGCCATGAACCCATGCCCCTGAACAAACGAGAGCGAAGACTCGTTAACAACGCACCCAAGCCTCAGGGAAAACCGATCTTTAGTGTCGCGAGATCGAAGTCTGGACCTTACACGCTTGCCTTCAGTGACAAAGAGGTAGATACCTGGGCTGTCGAGGCCGCTGATCCACTGGTCATCCATGCTCAGATAGGAACCAAGCTGGTAAAAAGAATCCTCGTCGACACTGGGAGCTCGGCCGATATATTATACTGGGACGCGTTCGAGAAAATGGGAATTGATCAGTCTACACTCAGGCCCACTAAAACCACGCTGGTAGGTTTCGCGGGTGACAGCGTAAGGGCCTTGGGTGTCGTCACCCTAGATCTCATCTTGGGTGAAGAGGAAGGGTCAAGAAGGTCAGAAAAGATAGATTTTGTGGTGATCCCAATAACATCCTCCTACAACGCGATACTGGGACGCGAGACGCTGTGCAGGTTTGAGGCGGTCGTATCGATCTGCCATTTTTGTTTAAAATTTCCAACATTGACAGGAGTAGGGGTCGCGAGAGGAAACCAAGAGGAGAGCCGTATCTGCTACGTCTCGTCCGAAAAGGGCAGTACCAAGACCTTGCTTGCCAACCAGTTATTTATTCCAGGATTGCCACGCGTCCTGGAAGAAGCTGAGTTAGAAGTTCGCGCCTCACCTAGACCGCGAGATACTGAGGGAGAGGGAGAAGGGCATAAACCGCATTTTGATGGGTTTGAGAAACAGGTAATCACTCCTTTCCCCAACAAAGAGGAGAAACTTTACGTAGGGGGGAGACTGAATCAAAAAGTTGTACAAGAGATCGAGACCTTACTCACCCGCTCCCGGGATGTGTTCGCGTGGACGCCAAAGGATTTAAGAGGGATCCCGGCAAGTGTCATGACCCACTCCCTGAACATTAGTCCAGAGGTTAAGCCGCGTAGGCAGAAAAAAAGAAAACAGGCGGGACCAAAGAACGCGGCAGCTGCGGTAGAGCTCGCGAAGCTGATTAAAGCAGGGTTTGTAAAACCAGTGCAATACCCAACGTGGCTGTCAAACGTTGTAATGGTAGAGAAAAATCCCAAAGGGACGGGGAAGTGGCGCATGTGCGTAGATTTCACTAGTCTTAATAAAGCATGTCCCAAGGACAGTTATCCATTACCCTCGATCGACCAGTTGGTAGACTCCACCGCGGGTCATGAAGCTCTAAGCTTCCTGGACGCGTACTCTGGATATAATCAGGTTATGAAGAACCCGGCCGACTCAGGGCACACTGCTTTTATCACAGACAAAGGAACCTTCTGCTATAAAGTAATGCCGTTCGGTTTGAAAAACGCGGGGGCTACATTCCAGAGACTGGTGGACATGATCTTTAGCGACCAAAGAGGTGACACTGTAGAAGCCTATGTTGACGATATAGTGGTAAAAAGCAAAAAGCAGTCGGATCATACTCGCGACCTGGCTGAGGTCTTTGAAACCCTGAGAAAGTACGGTATGAACCTCAATCCAGAGAAATGCGTCTTCGGAGTCACCGAAGGCAAGTTCCTAGGCTTTCAGATCAGTGCACGCGGTATCGAAGTCAATCCAGACAAAGTCCAGGCCGTAATAGATCTACAACCACCAAGGTCCATTCACGACGTCCAAAGATTCGTGGGAAAGGTCAACTATTTAGGAAGGTTTTGCGCAAAACTCGCGGAGCGAAACCTTCCCTTTTTCGACATACTAAGGAAACCTAAAAACTTCGAATGGTCTGAGGAATGTGAAAGGGCATTTACGAGTCTTAAAGAGCATCTGGCAAAACTCCCAATCCTCGCGTCCCCAATACCTGGTGAAGGCTTGCAGCTGTACCTCGCGGCTGGCACGCGTGCAGTTAGCGCTGTTTTAGTAAAGGAACAACGAGTCCCCGTCTATTTCGTCAGTAAAGCACTTTTGTCGGCCGAGACCAGATATTCACCCGTTGAGAAAGCAGTGCTCGCGTTAATAACAGCCGCTCGTAAACTCCGACCTTATTTCCATGCTCATCCCATCGAAGTACTGACGGATTTACCCCTACCGTCTTTTATGAGTAAACCAACAACCTCTGGAAGGCTCGCTAAATGGGTCATTGAAATGACAGAATTTGACGTAGTCTATAGACCGCGACCCGCCATCAAGGCACAAGCTTTGGCAGATTTCATAGTTGAAACAAGTTTCAGAGAACTAGAAAAAGATATTATAGCTCCCGAACACCCCGCGTGGGTAATGCACATTGATGGATCGGAAAACGTAGATGGTTGCGGGGCGGGAGTCGTCCTGACTTCCCCGGCTGGGGATAAGATAGATCACGCGATTGCGCTAAGATTCAAAGCTACGAACAATGAAGCAGAATATGAAGCACTCATCGCAGGGCTGGAAATTGCCGTTCACGCGGGTGTTCATGTGGTAAAGTGCATGAGCGATTCCCAGATCGTCGTGAATCAGATCAATGGGACCTACGAGGCCAGAACAGGCAATCTCCCCAGATATCATGCGAGGGCCACAGCCCTGATTTCGTTGCTCGGGCATTTTGAAATTGAAGCTATATCAAGAGAGGAAAACACGCGAGCTGATGAACTCGCAAAGCGGGGTTCCCAAATTCAGTATACAAATATAGAATGTACTAGCGAGGGTCCCACCGCCATTACTAAAGAAGGAAAGGCCCCATACTTTTGGTTCGTGAAGTCTGAAAGCGCCATAAGCAATCAGGTGGAACTGATGGAGATAAGCGAGCCAGTCACTGACTGGCGCACCCCTATAATTCAATATCTTGCTAGCGGAACAGGGCCTTCAGATCCGAAAGAAATGAGAAAGCTTGTCTTCATGGCTGCACGCTTTTACATGTGTCGTGGAGAACTTTACAAAAGGGGATACGGACCACGCGAGCTTAAGTGCTTGACTAAGATAGAAAGTGACGTGCTGATAAAGGAGCTTCACGCGGGATTATGCGGAACTCACGCGGGTTGGAGACCAATGGTCTATAAAGCATTAAGGCAGGGAAGTTTCTGGCCCACCATGAAACAAGATGCACAACGCGAGTCTCAGAGTTGCAAGCCATGCCAGTATTTTGCCCCAGCATGTCATCAACCAGGTGTTGAGTTGCAGATAATGTCGAGCCCTTGCCCCTTCGCGATGTGGGGACTAGATCTATTGGGACCTTTCAAACCAAAAGCGCCAGGTCAACTAGAGTACATCATTGTAGCAGTTGATTATTTCACCAAATGGATCGAAGCCGAAGCCCTCGCGGGCACCACCGTCCCGGCAGTTAAAAAGTTCCTTTGGAGAAACATCATCTGCAGATATGGCCTCCCTCACGAGATCGTAACCGACAGGGGACCACAATTCAATTCGCCGCAATTGTTTACATGGTGCAGAGACATAGGGATCACTTTAAGGATTGCTTCAGTCGCTCACCCGCATTGCAATGGCCAGGTAGAAGCAGTGAACAAGAGCATTGTCATGGACTTGAAAAGACGGCTAGAAGGCTCCAAAGGCATGTGGGCCGAAGTGTTACCCCTAGTGCTCTGGGCAAACAGGACCACAGTAAAGAAAGCAACTGGAGAAACGCCATTTGCTCTCGCTTATGGAATAGAGGCCACAGTACCAGTCGAGTTCATTGTGCCTACGGACCGCGTGATTCAGTATAGTCCGGACGACAATGACGAAAAAATGCAGCTAGAGTTGCAAATGCGAGAAGAAACTCGCGACCTGGCCACCATCAGAGCAGCCAATCATAAAGCGGGCGTTGCAAAATATTATAACAAGCACGTAAAACTGAGGAGATTTGCCAGAGGAGACCTTGTGCTACGTAGAACAGAGGGGGGAAAGCTCGACCCCAACTGGGAAGGACCTTACATTATAGATCGCGAAGTCGCGCCCGGGGCTTATCGCCTCAAGGACCACTCTGGAAATCACATTGCCAACTCCTGGAACGTGATGCGACTTCGTCGTTTCTACGCCTAGTCCTCCCGTAAAACTCAGGTACGTTCACAATACTTATGGTTGTCATAACATGAAAAGCACAGGTAACGCAGTCGGATCGCGTGTCCTCCTTCCAGCTTCCAGGGCTGAGCTAGAAAACTCCCCCTGGTCGCGAAAGAGAGGACTGCTCGTGCTTCCAGCTTCCAGGGCTGAGCTTGAAAACTCCCCCTGGTCGCGAAAGCGTAGACGGCTGGGCCGGGTTTGGCTAATAACCCCCCCAGTCGCGTGTCCTCCTTCCAGCTTCCAGGGCTGAGCTAGAAAACTCCCCCTGGTCGCGAAAGAGAGGACTGCTCGTGCTTCCAGCTTCCAGGGCTGAGCTTGAAAACTCCCCCTGGTCGCGAAAGCGTAGACGGTTGGGCCGGGTTTGGCTAATAACCCCCCCAGTCGCGTGTCCTCCTTCCAGCTTCCAAGGCTGAGCTAGAAAACTCCCCCTGGTCGCGAAAGAGAGGACTGCTCGTGCTTCCAGCTTCCAGGGCTGAGCTTGAAAACTCCCCCTGGTCGCGAAAGCGTAGACGGCTGGGCTGGGCTAAAAAACCCCCCCGGTCGCGTGTCCAACTTCCAGCTTCCAGGGCTGAGCTTGAAAACTCCCCTTGGTCGCGAAAGTAAGGACGGCTCGTGTTTCCAGCTTCCAGGGCTGAGCTAGAAAACTCCCCCTGGTCGCGAAAGCATGGGCGGGTTTGCATCATGTGCAGTGCTACTACCTAAGGATAAAAACCAAAAGCTAAATGCTCCTCTACATGTGCAGTGCATGGTATCCTACGCGAGAGCAGCACCATGACTAAATGCTTTACAAAGACCAAGAACACTCCGTGACAATCACACCAAGGAAAAGCTATCCTACTGCGCCGCGGCTAACAAAGACTAAAGATGAACCTCGCGAGTATCAACCGTCATTTAGAGATCACGTGTAAAGATCATGTAACGGTTGACAAAAGAATAGTTTGCAATGCTCACTCACAAAATTATGTAACAAGACAGTTTTGCCTTACTATACAGGATGGACCGTAGTTGTGACTTATCTCTGCGTTTTCCTTTTTCGCAAAACTTTCTCATTTTTCCGAAGCGAAAAACGGGGGGAACGAGGCGAGATAAGTATGTACGAAACAAGCAAACAAAAGCAAAAACAACAATACAGAAACAGCATAAAGGTCGCGACCATTATACCCGCGACATATATAAAAGTTGATTATACCCGCGACATATATAAAAGTTGATTACAAAATGACACAATTCCTACACAGAAAACATTGTTCGAGACAAGACATTACTTAGAAACAGTCTTGGCAGCAGTCCCCGCGTCTTCTACACTATCCGCATCCAGATCCACGACGTCGCGAGCACCAGCCACTCGCGAGCCTGAGCCCCCCGCTTGATCTAAACTAGAACGCTTTGAAGGCTGAATGGTGTCGAGAAGGGCATCAGACGCGAATACCTTCCTCTTGCGAGACGAGAGGGATGGAGAAGGAGGGCTCAGAACTGACTTCTCAAGCGAAGGGGGAGCGACCACCTTCGGGAGAGGGGGCCTGAAAACCTGACTCTCTTTGCCCTTAACAATACCCCTCTCAGGCGCAAGACGCGTAATCCTCCATGCCTCGAGTGGAGTCTCCCCGTCATCAATAAAGGTTCCGGGCAATGGGGGCTGGTACTCAGGAAGATCAGTAGAAAGCCCGCACAGGTCCTGAGCATTGAAAGGGAAGTCCTTAACCTTGAACTTCAGCATCTGCATCTTTACCATGCAAAGGAGAAGCGTGCTGGCAGCATTCTTGTAAAAATCAACGCGAGCACGCTGGCGATAACCCCCACAACACTCCTCCACCGCCATGTTCCTCTCGTAAGCGATTCTCTCAGACATCGTCGCGTGGAGCTTCTCGTTTTCCTGTCTAAGGTCGTTCAATTGCGTATTGTACTCAGTGACGATGTTGACATGAGTAGACCTCTCATACGCAAGCTGAGCTTCCAGCTCCTTTATCCTCGCGTCTTTCACTGACAGGAACGCGAGCTCGCCCTCCATCTCCTTCATCGTCGTCTTGGCCCTCGAAAGCTCCTCCTCCAAGGCTTTCTTTTCTCCCATAAGCTTAGACTTGGCCGCTCTGTGGGCGTCGCGAGTCGACTGATCCTCTTCCCTCAACTCCTTGAGTTCATCTTCAGCGGCAAGCACCTTTTGAGTCGCGCTCGCGATGAGATTCATCCCCTACAAAAATGAAGAGTTAAAAACACCCCAAGAAAGCAAGAAATAAGTAGAAACAGGAGACTTACGGCGAAAAGAAGTTTGGACAAGCCGCCAGGCCTTTCCGAAATTTCCTCGTAGAGGCTAGGTGCGGGAGGGAAAACGGTCGGTATCGTCTCAACGAACGCACGCGTCGCGGATAAGCTATGGATGAAAGTCGGGTTCGCGACAGGGGTATCAGTAGGCTCCGGGGAGGAGACAAACTCCACTTCCGTCGTCCTCTTGCGTTTTTTCTCGACGACTTTCTGCTTCCCCTTATCGCGAACCGAAAGTACGCGAGACGTCTGGACCGGAGGAGCGTCCTCAGAAACTGTCGTCGCAAGCTCCGTTGGTGTTTCCGAAGCAGCGGCTGGGGGAGTAGGAGTCGGATCAGGGACGGATGAGACCATGCGGGTAGGCGCCTCGGTGGTTGTTAGCGCGCCCGAATCATCAAGGGCCAACCCCCCCAGATCCGGAAGATCGGCGAAAAAGTCAGCATCTGCAAAAGCCACCACAAGTGAGTATAGTGTAAATAATCGTAATAAACGCGAGCGTCGAAACAAAAACAAACAAAAACCTAGGGCATGAGCCTTGAGACTAAGTCCCCTGGCGACCAGTAAAGAGTCCGAGATAGCCAGCTCAAAACGTTTTTGAACTGCTTTGTCGGGGTAATCCTTGTAATCACGAATGAATCTGTCGCGAGTCTCCTTGGGGAAAAAGCATGGGGCCCTTCTGGCAGTGGGCTCGCGTACCTGGACGGAAATTTCAGAGCCAGGAGGGGGACAGACTAAAAACCAACAAGTTTTCCACCCCTCGATCTTCGAAGGCAATCGGAAGGCGCTAGGAGTCTTGGCTTGAGCAGTGTAAAACCCATCCTCGCGTGAGTTCTTCTTATACGAATTGATGAGCGCGTAGTGAGGAGTATTAGGAATTATCCCAATGTCCTGACATCGCATGATGTAGACAATCAGAGAGCTCCAGAAGTTTGGATGCATCTGAGAAGGGCTGAAGCCTAGATCCGCCATTACTTCAGTCTGGAAGGACGTCCAAGGGAGACGGAAGCCGGCTTCTAAAGACTGCCTACTCAAAGCAAAGAAAGACCCATACTGGTCGAGAGAAGTGCCTTCGAGATCGGGGAGGGCAAAGACGGTCCCCTCAGGGAAGGGATATCGCGTAGCAAGGCGACGAAGATCGTCAAAGGTAAGACTGCTACGTTGGGCGGTGTTGGGAACTAGGGTGCGAGAATGCGTAATTCTCTTTGTAAGGATACTCACGCGTCCGGGACCCGCGAGAAAGGGTTTCTCTATAACTACGTGGGGCAAAGACCCCTTGTGAGAGAAAAAGCTAGCGAATTGACCGTAATTGGTCTCGGCTCGCTCTTGAATGACGCGAGACGGGAGTCTGGTTTTGGATCTTTTGGGCGTCTTCGCTTTGCTCTTCTTAGATTTTCTAGAAACGCGAGATCGTCTACGAGAGGCTGGCTCGCGATCACCAGAACCCCCTTCAGATCCGAATGTGGTACGCCCCGAATACTCAGCCCGAGCTGAGCGTTCATAAAAATCATCGCTACCTGAAAGCATAGGCAAAGTAAGTTTCAGTTTTCCAGGGATGGAAAGAAGGAAAAAAGAACATCAAAATTAGGAGCAACGCGTGTCTAAAAGTAACTAACGCGAGGCTATAACAAACAAGAAATCCCTGGAAAAGCTGAAACTCAAGAATCAAAAGGGAAGCCAAAACGACATCAGAATGGACCAAGCCCAAGAACACGAAGAACACCACGAAGGTCGAAGATGGCAGAAATCGACCAAAACACGTTTTTTCCCAAACGAACGCACCAAAGAATAAGAGTCAAAATGGGATACAACGCAAAAACACCCAATGAACAAAGAATGACCTTCAGAAGCCTCGCAATTCTAAAAAACCAAGTGAAATTTCTGCGGGCGAGAAGAAATGGAGCGACGATGGAGGCCCTAAAAATCGAAGAAACGAAGTAGAAAAGAGAAAGGAGAGCGGAAGACTAACCTGCCATGGAGAATCGACTGCGAACGACGGCGAAGATGACGATGGAGAAGGAAGGAAAGCACCGGCGAAGAGCGTTGCAAAGAAAATGGAGGCTACGGCGGGTTTGAGAAGTTGCAGAGAAAATGGAAGTTATGGCGGAAAAGGGAAAGAGGAAGACGAGAATGGGTATATATAAGAAAAAATCGAGGGAAAGAGGGGTGCAATAATGAGTCAACACGTGGACGACATGCGCTCAGCGCGGGAATTCGTAAAGTTTTCGAATTCAAAACGTCGCCCAGAGAAAACGAAACAGAAATACACGCGACCCTATCACGCGATGGGAACGTGCAAAGTTTAAGAGCCAAGCTTACATCGAGAACGCGACTTCAAGAGGACAGGCCCAAGCCTTCAGCTATTCAGCATGAAAGCTTGGGGGGCTGGATGTTGGAGCCGGTTCTCGATGGGCTCGCGAGGCCCATAGAGAGTTGGGTCAGGCCCACGAATCGCGTGCCGGGTCGGTCCAAGAAGTCAGCCCAGAAGAATAAAGCGACCCATAAACAGGTGAAGCCCAATAAGAGAATACAACGGGACTAAGTATCGAGGGGCAAAACGGTAATAGACTCGCATGGGTCCCAGGTGATAGTATAAAAACGCAACCCTAAGGATAAGGAAAGGGATCCGGATCATAAGAGAAAAAGGCTTCACCTCCCTCAAAAGAAGAAAGAAAGCATAAGAGTAAACCCTAACCACAATCTTCCGAAACACTCATCTCCTAGAGGAATTCAAGCATAAAGCACTTGTTGTATCACTGATAGTTACGTTGTAAAGCCTTAGTGTTGTTACGAGTGGTATCTGAGTCACTAGGTTTATTGTAAAGATATAAACGTGAAACGTCTTTGATAATATACTCTTCTTTCACGTTGCTTTTCTTTACCTTTGTGTATACTTGCGTTGTTTCTGTGTGTCCGGTTTTACGTATCTTTCTTATCGGAGCTTAAAAGAGCCGGAGTCGGTTTCCTTCTCGGTTAAGTTACGCAAGTGTCAGGTGTCGAGAGTGAGGTTAATTTTTAGGAAGAAGACGACGAATAGTATTACATAAGTTGATTGTCCAGACGCCCTGTGTCACGCGAAGTGTTGTGTCGCGTGATCGCAATTTCTGGGCTCCAACAGGCACCTTCTGCAACACGTGCCACACGCCCTAAGGCACATCTTCTTCCTCGACGCCAGCTGACATCGAGCCACACACGAAGCTCCACAATCTACAATATACCATTCAAAACACCTAACATTAATACACGGATAAAACTTAGATGAGGACTGAAGATTGTGACATTCACATGTCTGATAGTTATAACGTCTGTAATACTCACGTGACGTACCTATTGTTTCGCCAAGCGCATACCCGTTCACCTGCAAGGTGTTAATTATATAAGTAGGCAATTTGATGATAAATTAACAACTAAGGTAATTATTTTGAGACTCGATCATGATACTTACCGTAGGTACAGCATGGACAAGATTGAGAATGCAAAGTGAGATGAGGAGAGAAGCCATGATAGGCTTGACCGCTTGAATATGGAGGACATGGTTTTATGTGTTTTTGTGATCTAACTTTAATTTGTCTTTGATGTGATTTTGTTCAATTGGCCGGGTGATTAATATGGAAGGAGGAGTAGTGTATTTATAGCATATGTCTTACAAATTGCTTCCTACGTCTATTTTTTTTTATGTTTATTCATTTCTTAGTTATAGAATTCGATATTGTATATAGCTAGGCTTCGGTCTAACAAATTCCACCTTCTGATTTTCACTGATGTTGTTAAAGTGAAATATATGAACGTAATATTCTATAAATACTCTTTTGAGTCCTCACGATCTGTTCTCTGAAGTACTAGCTATCACTTCACTCTATAACTTTCGTGCTGGTTTCCTTTAAAGTTTACTAGCCCCATCTATTCAAACATATGCACACAGTATATATGATGTACGTTTGGTTTGGACACACTAAATATCTACACGTTTATAAGTTACTCCCTCCGTCCCATAATATAACTCTTGTTTGTAGTTATCGAGGAAAATTAAGGTTATTGGAAAGAGAAAGTGAGAAGGAGAGAGAATGTGAGATGGTGTAGATTTTTATGTAGGAAAGAGAAAATAAAAAGTAAGTTATTGTGAGTTTTGAGGTAAAAAGGAGGAAAGAGGATAATTGGATGTGATGTGTATAATAAGACAAAAGATATAAAAGGAAAGTAGGAAGAACTTTTTGGGATACCCGATTAGGAAAACAGGAATTATATAATGGGACGGAGGGAGTATAACCTTATCTCAGATTGATGATCATGTCTTTGTTTTATGATTTGATTGATCACCACTTTTTTGTTGAGAATTTAATTTTATCCGGTTCAATAGTGTTTTATTGATTTTCTCACTTACGTATAACAGTACGAACAGAGACATGTAATTTTTTTTATTTAATTATTAATAGCTTTTTGAACTGAAATTCTTAAGCTCTAGCTTTCCTTACCACGTAGATTAAACAAACTGCTGAGATATGTGTGAATGATAGGAATACAAGATATATATATACAAGTGAGAGCCATTTAGGAATTCTAGACTATTCCTAGAATTGTACTAGTGTCATGTCATCAATCTAGCCGTTGGGCTTAGTATCCTCCCTCGATCCAAACGACACTAAGCAAAGTTGGGATCGCATTTGAATGAACCGGGTTGTAGCAAGAGGCTTAGTGAGCAAATCGGCTTTTTGGTCCTTGGATGTGACGAAAGCGACTTGAAGAGTCTTGGCATGAACTCGTTCGCGAACAAAGTGATAATCAAGGTCAAGATGCTTGATTTTGTGACGGAGAACCGGATTCACCGCAAGGCATGTGGCGCCGATGTTGTCACACCATAAGGTAGGCGGTTGAGGCAAGAAGATCTGTAATTCAGCCAAGACAGATTGGATCCAAAGAAGTTCTGCAGTAGCCTGAGCAACGGCGCGATATTCGGATTCTGTCGTAGATCTTGAGACAGTTGGCTGTTTCTTAGAGCACCAAGACACTAGATTCGGGCCGTGGAAGATGCAATATGCTCCAACTGAGCGTTTATCCTTGACATTGCCCCAGACAGTATCTGATCCCCAGTCGGCATCGGAGTATGCAGACAATGAATTATCCCGTGCAACAGAGATATGAAATTGGAGCGAGTGAGAGGAATTAAGGTACCGAATGATGCGTTTTGTGGATTGCCAATGATGAACCTGTGGATTGTGCATAGCCTGGCAAATCTTATTGACGGCAAAAGCAATGTCCGGGCGAGTGAACGAGAGATATTGAAGACTCCCTAGAATGCTGCGAAAAAGATGAGGATCATGAAAGAGAGTAACATCCGGTTTGATAGCAGGTGTAGTGGCCATTGGAGTTGCTACTGGTTTGGAGTCCGCCATCTTTGCTTTGGTCACAAGCTCTCGGATGTAGCGCTGCTGAGACAAGTAGAAGCCCGAGCTGTCTCTGCTAACCTCAATGCCCAGAAAATAAGACAGTGGCCCAAGATCCTTGACTGGGAAATGAGTGGACAGATTTGAGATGAATTTGCTGGACAGAGCCGGAGTAGAGCTAATGACAAGCAGGTCATCCACATACACAAGAACGAAGACAGAGTCGGTGAGGTGGATTGTGAGTCATTTGTGGATAATTGGTCTGGGATAGTATGGGGATTAAAGGAATTTAATGGTATGGCTGAGCGAGGAATGGGTTGGGTCGGTGAATAAGTGGACTGAGGTGTGGGCTCAAAGGGAGAGGAAGGAAGGGCCGACAGAACGATATGGGTGGACTCAGGAGATGAATTTTGAGGGGAAGTGTAGGGAAAAATGGACTCGTGAAAAAGAACATCACGAGAGATATAGACCCGGTTTGTGATCCAATCAAGACAAGTGTAGCCTTTGTGGTGAGTGCTATACCCAAGGAAAATAGTGGGAGTGGAGCGGAAGGATAACTTGTGGGCATTGTAGGGACGAAGGTTAGGGAAGCAAAGGCAACCAAAGGTACGGAGGAATTTGTGGAAGGCAAGTTCATAGGGACTTTTGTGGTTGAGGATGGGAGTAGGAAGGCGGTTAATGAGGTAAACCGCAGTTTCAAAGGCAAAATCCCAAAAGGTTAATGGAAGGGAGGCATGTTTGAGAAGAGTGAGACCCATATCAACAATGCGTCTATGGCGGGATTCAACAATCCCATTTTGTTGGTGAGAGTGAGGGCAAGTGAGTCGGTGAGAGATACCATGATCTTGAAAGAAATTTTTGAGTGGTTTGAATTCCGTCCCCCGTCGGTTTGAATAGAGATGATTTTTGTAGAGAAAAAGTTTGTGATGAGTTTGATAAAGGCTTGAATAATGTTAGGCACAAGATTTTTGGTGCTAAATGGAAAAAGCCATATAAACTTAGAATAATCATCAACTATGGAAACAAAATATTTGTGGCCATTAAATGACAGGTCATGGACTGGACCCCAAACATCAATAAAAAGAAGCTGCAGAATTTTTGTGGACTTAGAAGAGGTGGATGGGTGAGGCAAGGCATGGTCCCTGGCCCAAGAGCAGGAGGTGCAAGAATGGGCCGAAGTCTTAGGATTGGGTTGCAGCTTGTTTTGTTGAGCAATTTGTTGAAGAACCCGTAAGCCAGGGTGGCCTAAGCGGTCATGCCACGGTATCGACGACTGAACGGAGGCAGTGTTTATTTGAGGCAATGACGATGAAGCAGAAGAAGCCGGAGAGACAGACGACGCCGGAGAGGATGTGGACGCCGACAAGACATACAAACCGTTCTCAACGTGGCCCCGAAGAAGAAGAGCCCGGGTTTTCGAATCCTTAACAAAGAAACAATCATGGTGAAATTCAAAGAATACATAGTTATCAATGAAAAACTAAAGAACGGAAAGAAGATTTTTGGTAAGTAAAGGTGTATGAAGAATTTTAGAAAGGTAGAAAGAGTGATTTGAAGAGTAAAGGGAAGAAGAACCGTGGGTTTGAATAGGGATGAGGGACCCGGCACCAAGGGCGACCTGCTCCGTTCCTGCGTATGGAGTGTGTTCAATCCAGAGGTTCGAGACATCGGGAGTGTAATGATGTGTAGCAGCGGTGTCCGGGTACCAAGCTGGTGCAACAGTGTGATGTGCCTGAGCTTGGAACGAGGTGGGGGGAGGTGCTTGGAAAGACTGATTGAACCGGTTATAGCATTTTAGGGCAGTATGCCCTGGTTTGGCACAAACCTGACAGATTGGACGATTGTCAGGCGCACCACTGAAATTCTGACGCTGGGGTCCACCACCTCTGTTGTACCCACGATTCCCTCCTCTCTGATTGTTGTGGCGCCCACCTCTGGGAAAGGAGTGCCTGCCTCTGCCATTTGTAAAGTTGACCTCGGGAGAAAAGGAAGAAGTTGTCTGGTTAGCAGACAAATGAGGAGTAGAGAGGAGTGCGGTGGACTGGTGCTGCAGACGGCTTTCATGGTTGAGGAGATGTGACAAAACCATATTAGGAGAGGGTAGAGTGGCCATGGTGGACAGGGAAGTCACCATTGATTCGTACTCGGCACTCAACCCATTCAGCAGGAAGACAACGAACTCTTCGTCGGGAATAATCTGGCCGACGACGGTTAATGCGGTGACAACCTGCTTCAGTTTGTTGTAGTACTCGGTCACCGTATCGTTGCCCTTTTTCAGCGAGGCAAGGCGGAGCCGGTTTTACACTATATTTGCGCTGGAGCGAGCAGCGAAGAGACCATGGAGGTTGCGCCAGACTTCAGCGGCGGTGGTGCAGTCCAACACTTGGACTAGTACCGACTCAGAGAGGGAAGGTGTGAGAATAGCGAGGACGAGCTGGTCTCGCTGGAGCCATTCAGCGTCGCTGCCAGCTGCAGGTCGGACGAGAGAGCCGTCGGCATATCCGAACAGTGAGTGAGCACGGAGGTAGGGCTGAACTTGGGCTTTCTAGAGGGGAAAGTTATCAGCGGTGAGTTTGACGGTGATGAAGGAGGAGAATGAGGGAAGAGAAGGGTTGGAAGAGGGGTTGGCCATGAGAGCTCGGGCAGTGTCCATGGCGAATGAAGAAAAAGGGGGATGAAGAGGGATAGGGTTTTAGGGTTAGGCGTTGGCTTTTTGTTGGCTCTAGATACCATGCTAAGATATGTGTGAATGAAGTGTATTTCTCATCAAGTGTGAATGATAGGAATACAAGATATATATATATATATATATATATATATATATATATATATATACAAAGCCTTTATTTAGCACACCCTCAAATTTTATTTAGCACACTCATACATTCGTCACGGATGTATTACATAGACTCTTCGTCACGAATGTATAACATCAAACCTTCGTCACGAATGTATTTTGTCATACCTTCGTCACGTATATATTCTGGACCTTCGTGACGAAGAAACGTAAGAGATCTGTGACGAATGTAGCTATATCTGCAAAAGTGAAGCTATTATGTCTAATCCACACCAACTACATTTAATTACCATCAAAATATCCGAACCAACTTCATCTTCAACCTTTTTCACTTCATTTCACCCACATTTCACCCTAAACACTCTCATTCAAACACAATATTCAATTGAAAATGTCAA
This sequence comes from Oxyria digyna, assembly GCA_029168935.1. Lineage (NCBI taxonomy): Eukaryota > Viridiplantae > Streptophyta > Magnoliopsida > Caryophyllales > Polygonaceae > Oxyria > Oxyria digyna. The sequence continues at coordinate 26,561,427 of JAPVLV010000011.1, read as the reverse complement.
ATTGGGATGATTACATACACCAAAATGTTGATGAAGATGGTCCATCATGGGGGAACTACAATAAGGTATGTTATAGTTGTTTTTAATAATGTTAATGTTAGGGTTTGTAGGTAAAATATATGTTTTTTTATGAAATTGAATAGTTTGAAGTTAGTTGTTTGTGTTGATTGTGTGAAAATCATGTTGTAATATAGAGTTTGATAGAAAATATGTGTATTTTAGGTGTTACATACAAGGAGCATGATTTGTGTTTGTGTGGAAATTGTAATATAATGTTGAAGTTAGGGTTTGTGTGGAAATTTGTGTTTGTGTTGGAATTTAGGGTTTGATTCGAATTTAGGGGTAAAAAAGTGTAAAAAACAATTTGAAATGGGGTAAAAAAGACATTCGTCACGGAACAAAAGGAGACTTTCGTGACGGAAGTTAGACATACCTTCGTGACGAATTGTCCGGTCTTTCAGACAAATCAAATTTGGCTGCATATGGCATTGTCTCATCCCACTCATAGTTTTGTGGAGGGGCAAAAGCAGAAAAGTACAAATAGATCCAACCCTACATCATCAAACAAAACTAAGGAAAACAAAAGAAATAGTATTCAAATCAAAACATTTAATTAAAGACAAACATACCATCAACAAGGTGTAACAGAAAGACATCGTTGCACAATCTCTGCGGGAGTATTTACCCAGTTGTCCATACAAAGCACACAACGCACCCGAACCCCAAGACACACCATGGATATTTGCCATATCATTAAGCCATTCATGGTGAATCAACTTGATAATGTACGACGACTTGTCAGGAAACAATGTCATTCCCAACAAGTATGTCAACCAACCCTTAGCGATTGAGACTTGATCCATTTCAAAGTTCCCCTCATTATCCACTGTCATGCATTGTTCCCTCAGAAGCTCCGGTGAAACTTCATTACCAGCTTTGACTCTTGCGTCAAGTAAATCTATACCAAAAGCCTTCTTTGCTCTGTTGACCATTACAGCCTTCGTGTCAGCTTTGCCAACTCCATCAGCAGATGTGCGAAATCCCATGCCCTTTCCGTTTATAGGGATACCCAAAATCTTGTGCACATCTAATAGGGTGATTGTCATTTCAGCAAATGGCAAGTGAAAAGAATTTGTTTCTGGCTGCCATCGCTCAACAAATGCATTGATCAACGCTTGGTCGTGGTTGGGATACATGAGGGTTTGCAAATGTGACAAACCAGAAGCCCTAGCCAACGAAACCCAAGGATAGTCGCCCTCTAACTTCCATTTTTTCAAACCTTCTTTTCTGACCGTATTTCTCAATTGCGGTCTCTCTTATTTATCATATTTCAAGTTTTTTAAGTACATTTAAATCAATTAACAAATCATGTCTAAATTAACAAAGCATGGAAATTACGCAATTAACAATTTAACCAAAGGTGATAGCTTTACTTACATGTCCTTGCCAAACCATATAAGCAGTGTGCCCGCTGAAGCTATGCAGCAAGTCTATCTCCTTAGGACCTCCAGGCACAGGCCACTGTAACTTCGGGTAAATGTCGTCTTTTTCATCGCCATGTTCATTAAGATCGATCCCCCCGTAATGGCCCTCAAACTGTCCTTCAGCCCAGGAAGCAGTTGGACCAGATTGCCATTCTGGTGCTTCTGGCTGAAAGGCCTGTTGACGGCCTACTGCTTCATCCCATGATACTTGTGGAGAAGAGGGGGGAACCCATGTAGGGATCTATTACAAAAAAAATTGGTTATTAGTAAAATGTACAACTTTCACTCATAATCGTCTATAAATTAAATTTTAAACTAATACTTACAGCACTCTGCGGACTCCAAGTTGGATAATGTGCCTCATAGGTTGGAGTCATCGGGATTTGCTGTTGTAATAAAATAAATTTCATAAATTATTAATTTAATAATAACAAAAAACAGTAATATAATGTGAATTTCAGATTAACTAACCATGTTCTCGTAAAGGTTCGAATATGCACTAGGGTCAGCTAGCTGTTGTTGTTCATGCCAAGAAGGTTGCAGGACCTCTTGACTTGCACTTGTACCCTCGTCAGCTCTTTCGCGCCTCTTCCTCGGCTTCGGCTGATAAGCGGGCCTCTCTCCAGCCTCGATTTCTTCTCGAGTTTGATTACGAGCATTCTTCCGGGCACTTCTAGAAGACGGATGCATCTAAACAAACATAATATTTTGTGAATTTACGCATACCAAACCAACAAAACAAAAAAACACCAAAAAAATGCAAAAACATCTGTCACGAAGGTCCAGTATACTTCCGTCACGGAACTGTACTCAACCTTCGTGACGGATCTCAGCATAACCTCCGTCACGAAGAACCACTAAACTTCCGTCACGAAGGTTTTTCTAACCTTCGTCGCGGATCTACCTATTACCTTCGTGATGAAGGTTTTTGCACAACCAGAAATTTAGCAATGCCAAAACATCCGGTTACATTAGGGTTGGGTAAAAAATCTCTTTTATAACTGCAAAATTGGACCTTCGTCACAGATGTTTGAGGTTTCTTCGTCACGGATGTTTTCAAGACCTTCGTCACGGATGTTTTGGATACCTTCGTGACGGAACTTTATAAAACCTTCGTGACGGATGTATGAAATAGTTACGTGACGAATGTGTGGATGTGCTAAATAAAATTTTAGGGTGTGCTAAATAATAAAATATATATACAAGTGAGAGCCATTTAGACATTCTAGACTATTCCTAGAATTGTACTAGTGCCATGTCATCAATCTAGCCGTTGGGCTTACTACAAACCGATACAGTTGCTAGGCACTTACATGATCCTTTAGTTTGGTATATTTAGCTATTGCATGCATTGATGCATGGATTGTAGTACTGATATAGATTTTTCTAATTTGGCAGTATTATGTACTCTTACAGCTTGCAAAATACTACTCTCTCCCTCTCTTTTTAATGTTCTTCTATCTAATATCTTTAAATACACATTAATAAAAATTATAAAATTTTGATATTGTTAAAGCTCTTGATGAGACGAATAAAACAAGATTCCATATTAATATATTTTTTCTTATATATTGGAAAATATATCGAAGATTCTCTTTAAATGTAAATAGTGTCAAAATTGATGATGAGAAGAATATTTGAGAACGAAGGGAGTATACCATTCGGGGCGTCACTTTTGTTTCTTTTTTGAAACTTTTGCTATTTGGGGCGATTCTTTTCTTTATAAATAAATTAAATATAATTATGTGCATTCGCTTTTATTTTCTGTAATCGTTAACCATCTCCAATCAATTGCAAGAACACTCGCCTAACAATATTTTCTGTACGAGTATGACTATCTTTTTTGGTACAAAAGAGAATACTTGTACATATTTTATTAATCTAGGGCCCCGTATAAAATTAGCCGCCTTTATTTAATTTATCCCAAGGTTGAAGATAGAGATGCTCTAGTCTGGTGATTAGGGGCCATTAATTATTAAGTAAGTCGATAGTTTGGTGATTAAGTGCCACCCAGCTAAGCCTGCGCTTGTTGCTACAAGATACAAATGGAGATCAATTTGTAGAGCACTTCTATAAAGTCAGTTTTCAAATGGGCTCAGTCACCTTCACTTTAATATAGACTCTGGTTCGGCCCTTAATTGAGCCCAAACATTAATTTGAGTAAGTCCATAACTCTGAAGCAAAAACATGGGTTCGATTAAATTGGCTTATATCTGTATAAGAATTGGTTCCACGTACAAAAACATGGGATATTTAACGGAAACGCTAATTGCTGAATACTACTACTTCACTGTTTTTGCGTATGCAATGTTACCATGACAAAAGTTTCATAAACTAAACAGTATTCTAACTGTGCCAAGATGCATATGAAGCTAATACATTAACTAACGTCCCGTGGTTCGGGGGTTGACAAAAACTCTAATTCTCTATGTTCCTCAAAATTGGTTTGCTATATAACACAGCCAGTTTTTTTGTGAAGTTTACACCACTCCTGAGGGGAGCCGTAGCACAAGCTGTCCTCCAAAGACACTGCAATGTGGTATTGAGAATCATTCATCAGAACACTAGTATGATACTTTAGGTATCTTGATAGGAGAAAATAATGTGATTTTAGTACCCACCTCTTAACGTAATAGTAGCAAAAGTCAGCCAATATGAATGTCTGGATGATTTCCGAGAGCAGCACCAAGGACGGCCATAAACCGTACCCTAAAGCTGTCAGTAAACGGCCCCTAGTGTCCAAGACCTGTTACATGCACGAGAATATGCGAATGAAGAAAAACTAGACATACTCATGTAGGTAACAACTGATTAATGGCTGGATACCAAAACTAAAAGTACTCATGGTTTAATTTATATATCATCTTTAGACTGTTATTAGTGTAAGTTGCATTACTAGTTACTGTGTTGGAATATGTAATAAAGTTTCTCCAAATCAGGTACATAGGTAAGGCTACTTCCTCAGGAAATCTCAATATGAGAGCTAGCTCTATCTCTCTTCAGACGTTTATGTCCTTAAAACAGGATATTTATAGCGAGATATCAAAAAGAACATACCTGGAGTACCCAGTGTGCACAGCTCAGGAATCTTGCCACTCCAAGAGCAAACACATAATGAGATGTAAATGGTTCAACAATCTGGATAAAGAAAATGCAAGTTAATGATACACCTTACCATCTGCCAATAAGCTGGAATAGACTCATTTACTCACATACTTACACTAGATGGAAAAACAAATTTATTGAACTGTCTTAAGAATCTCATGCATGAGCGGGACAATATGTATGGTGGTAATTGAGAGAGTTACAAATAAGAAGACAATTATGTTATACAAACCTTTGTATTCTGCATTACTCTAAGCTGAGGTAGTACTGAAACAGCTTCGAGATATACACAGAAGGCCCACAAAATCCTATTGACCAAATTGTGGATGGTTGAAGGATGAACCAAAAGAGACAGAACAACACATGGTACAACCTACATGCATGAAATAGGATTTATCAGATGAAACTCAAAATGCGATGTTGTCATCATCTTAGTAAGTATCAAAGGTCATTATATATCAGTTGATTCACATGGTTTAAACAAAACCAAATTGCAGGATCATGCAGAAAATGAGAATAAAACAAAATACAACTGTGATTTCATGTTCTTTACACTCCAAGTAATTCGTACGAGATGATAATGAGCATGGGTACTACTACTACCCTACATATTAAGTTGCAAGACACAGAGCACAGAACAACCATGCATCATTTCAGATCATACCATCAACAGACAGATTTAGATGAAATCAACTACAAAGTACACAAGAAGATGCAACATGAAAATCCGTACAAGAAATCGATGAAGATCGGTTTCAGATTCTACTTTCTGCACAATACTCTACAGAGTCATTACATGACCTTGGCACTTCATCAAAAGTCAAAACTATAATCAGCCAACCTTCACACATACTTGCAGCATCACCTTAACTTGTACTTTTTATTTTCTAAATTCTGTTGAAAAATGCGGATCTTCCTAGCAAGATGCAAGTATAAGAGTGTTGGTCATGCAGCTAGCATGCATATATGGGCTTCGTTGAAAAAATACAGAATGCAGTCAGAATGAAGACGATGGACACTAACCACATAGTACATTGCAAAGTTGTCTTTATCCTCCATATATGTGGATCGGAGTTTAAATCGGATCATATAAATAACCCAGAGGGTTGTTGCCAGCGTAGCTGTGTCCAGTATTGTGTGTATGTCATATTCCATCACAAAGCTGCAATAGAGTCTAACAGCTAAAAATATAGCCGTCAGCTCCTGAGTTTTGAGAGACAATCCTGCAATATGACAAGTGAACCAAGAGACCACCTTATTGACATGGATCATAATTCATAAAAGTATTGAAAGAGCAGCAATAGATTATGATTACTCAACATGTGAAGTGTATTTCAATGCGGCATTCAAAATGAGATACATTATGTAAAATGATTGCTCTCAGAATTGTCCATAGACAAGGAGTTTATTTTTTTTAATTTGCATCTAATTTTGAATTATTATACCTTAGAAAAAAACTCTAATGAAGAAGTGGCTGAGTGATTACGAACCTAAACTAAGCACAACTTCAAATTCAAAGCTAAGTAGCTAACACCTAAAATCAAACATGATTTCGCAAAATTCTACAGAATATCACTAATCACAAAAATATGTAACGACACATGCTTTATAATTTCAATCAATTGCATGAAGAGGCTCTGTATGCTTAAAAAAATAGCAACTAAGCTGAAAATTGACGCTAATGACAGCGAAAGGGGAAAATAAAACCTTAGAAATGGAAAGGGGAAGTTATACATACCAGCGCAACTCCTCTCCTTGCTGAGCTTGTAGATAAGAACGCAGATTCCAATGGCGTGAACAGCCTCCGCAGCGACAAAGAGATTGTCGTGGTCGTGAAC